>OW569397.1:82601818-85101818 GCA_937620795.1 Thecophora atra
TTACATTTTATTAATATTAATAAACTTTTTTCTTGTAACTATTTACAATATTTATATTTAAAAAAAAACATTGTAATTTTATTCGCCTAAAATCACATTTTGGAGGTCTGTTGGCGATGGCTCCCAATATATGCGCCAATTTCGGCTTCTTGCATATGGAAGTGCTACTTTCAACACCCCTATTATTAGCAATAGAAGGTGTTGAGTGGGAAATCTAGCAAATTCTTCTATGTAACCGTTTAGTGGCGTTGTCAGCGGGTCCAACTCCCAGCAATTTTCTGTGAATTCGTCCACGCACCCTTGTATGCAATTAAGCATAGCAATTTGTGTTAAGGGTGGTGGCGACGATCCATCCTCGTTGATATAGTTTGTAAGTAAGCACAAACTTCTAAACTTGCTGCCATTTCAATTCTTTTTTTTTTTATTAATGCTGGTTTTTTAAAAAATTCCTTTAGAACTGCGCGTGGTTCTCGATTGGATATAATGAAGTCTAAGTAACAAAACGTTCCTATTTATACCCCTTTTAACTTCTGAAACGCGAGACTGATGTTTGTCCTAGAAATAAATTTTCAGAACTGATTGAAAATGCGACATTTCCTTAATTATATATTAAACTCGAGTGAAACCTTGCTCTCAAGCTGTAGGTTGTTTGTTTACAATTATACTCACGACTTTTTTATATAACTTTTTACAATATTTAACTTTCTTTCACCTTAAACACCAAGGAAAAAAAAACGTCACAGATCATTTACAAAATCAGTAAGGACATTAAAATAAAGAGGAAACAAATGCTTTCTTAAGATATCCAATCAATAAGATACTCTTAACTCCTAACTTTTAACCCGATGAACACAAAAAATTCTCGCATTTGTAGCAAGCCGAGATTTGACCCAAATCCATTTGAAAGGGCCGCAATTCCTTTACTAAAAAAAATAGCTATAAAATATGAATGTCTATGAATGACACCGATCACAAGAAAAACGCATTCCTAACATACATTGCGAAGAAAAAGCAACAGAAACAAATTATTTGTCGTGTGGCATATTGCACATACACATTATCCTACCTATACATATAAATATAAATAATTTTCTTCTTAAAGAGTATTTATAGTCGCTTAAATTTAACTTATCACCTAAGCATTTTTTGTGCCTTTGGCTTTTTTGGTTTCATTATTATTAGCTAATTTAAATGTGTATATTTTGGATTTCATGCCAATAAACTCCGTCATAATATACACCCCTTTCCCTCCCTATTTTCGTCCTTCACCTTGGACAGAACCTTGTTGTTCCTAGAACCTTGACATTTCTAAGGAGATATTATAATTATAGCGGGATATTTAGGTGTATCAAATTTAAATTTAATATTATAATGAATATATCAGTCAAACTCTTCGGTTTCGATGGTGTAGATAAACTAATCAGTATCCATATAATTTAGACTCAAGTTATCGAATTTTGGTTTCACGTAATCATAAAAGAAAATTTTACATTGCGACCATATTTTCTGTAAAATGCGTGCAGCAGAACGTTTTCATTGTTCATTGTTTAGCAGTAAGAAATTCGTTTCGAAGGTATTCTTTGCTAAACTGCCATGATCGAATTCATTTTCGATCGTAGTCCTATAAACTCCTTCATAATTCTTCCTTTATTCTCATCTTCCATCATAACAAGTCCTATACTATTTCGCTGCGGTATATGGGAAGGATTTGTACAAATCCCAAATATATTGGGTTATTGTAGGTGGACCGTGCTCTGCTCATCTGTATAGCATTCATATCGTCTGTGAAACATAATATGCTGTGAAAGTTTGGTTTTGCTATAAGAGCTCGAGCTCCTGAACAGTTTCCTTTACTCTCCCATCCATCAACGATTTTCACATCATTTCGTTTATCTACATTTTCCATGGTCTTTCCATACACCGCATTATTAATTAAAGTAATCTAAAAATTTTTTTTCAAAAATGCTTTTACCTAAAGTTCTATGATGAGTATTTTAATCAATGTACTGTTTTAACAAACAAGACTGCTTACTATATATGGTGAGTTATTTGTTTTTGAAACTTCAATTCCCTTTACTCCTTATTGCTTCATATATGCTTCTTCATCCCTCTTATGAACATTCTGGAGAAGTGAACTCCACCCCTTCTCAATGAAGCCCTCTTGCAAGGCGTAGCAAAGGGAATCCCTCTTCAGAAGGATTCTGCCGAAATTGCTCCATATATGTTTTTATGCGATCCGTGAGGGGATCGACATCCCAGCAATTTTTTTGCAAGTCCTCCAGCCTTGCGATGATATAATTTCTAATTGGTGTTACTGCCTCCAGTGATGGGTCTCATATGCTCGATCCTGCAAATTGCGCTCCATTTGGATTACATTTTTCGAAAAAGTAATGATGCATTATTCTTTTAAATGTATTTTTATTTATATTTTATCAAAAAGAATTTAGAATTAGAAGATTTAAAATTACTAACTTTTGGACAGAAAATCAAATGTTGTGGTTGGATTGCTCTGCTGGTTAATACAGCTATCCTTCCCCCTCTGAATGTAGTAGCTCAATGGTTTTTGCATTTGCTTTAAAGCAATAAAGATTAATGGTAGCCTTCGCCTACAGTGTCTGTCGGGTGAGCTTCCGCTCACCAGTATGCTCGCTACAGTTGCTTCTAAATCTATTTAATTTTACGTTTAATTATGTTGAGGTGCAGAAGGGTGTATTTAAGAATTTGGAACTTTTTATTGAGAATAAGAAGGATGGGGATGATCTGTTCGACCGCCTCAACACACAGGTGATAAAAGTTTTCCGTACATACAACGCTTCAATTACATTACAACATCAATTGAATGTTACAACATCAATAAATCAGTCAAAAAATTCAATTGATTTTTGATTCGTCTAAACGTGGCTGAGTTAAAGAGCATAAAAACATATTTATGCGATCCGTGAGGGGATCGACATCCCAGCAATTTTTTTGCAAGTCCTCCAAAAACAATTTAGAATTAGAAGATTTTTAATTACTAACTTTTGGACAGAAAATCAAATGTTGTGGTTGGATATCTCTGCTGTTTAATACAGCTATCCTTCCCCCTCTGAATATAGTAGCTCAATGTTTTTTTGCATTTGCTTTAAAGCAATAAAGATTAATGGTAGCCTTCGCCTACAGTGTCTGTCGGGTGAGTTTCCGCTCACCAGTATGCTCGCTACAGTTGCTTCTAAATCTATTTAATTTTACGTTTAATTATGTTGAGCTGTAGAAGGGTGTATTTAAGAATTTGGAACTTTTTATTGAGAATAAGAAGGATGGGGATGATCTGTTCGACCGCCTCAACACACAGGTGATAAAAGTTTTCCGTACATACAACGCTTCAATTACATTACAACATCAATTGAATGTTACAACATCAATAAATCAGTCAATAAATTCAATTGATTTTCGATTCGTCTAAACGTGGCTGAGTTAAAGAGCGTATCATAGCTGATAAAAAAGCCAAACAACTGGAACGCTAGAAGGAGCAAAATGATGAGTGATGAAAATAAAACAATCGCTTTAGTTGCTTCCACTATAAATTATCTGGATCCACGTACTACTGTTGCTTGGTGCAAAAAGGATCGCATGGTTTAATTTTCCATGAAATGTGAACAAATGAAAGGATCTGACGCAGCGGAGGACTTCAAAGTCAAAGAGCGGAATAAAATTTAATGAAATTGTAAATCATAGATGTGCAGCGGTCCACGATGGGCGGCGATGGGGATGAGCACGCTTAAATGCAGCCTTGAAGTATGCAGCACTCAAGCACCAAAAAACAACAACACCGTCGAAGTTTTGTTACTTTTTAAACAAAAATTAACTGACAGCCAAAATGTTAACTGACAGCCAAAATGCAAAAAAACTAACAAAAACACAGAATTTTACAGCGTCTGTTGAAGCGCAAACGTTAGGTGACTATAAAAAACAACAACAAGCTCGTTCCTTCCTTCCTTCGCCTTTCTGCAGTCATGTTTTGTCAAAAATGAAAAAACACAGCGCACAATTACGTACGATATGAATTTTATTGTTAAACCTTATTAAACTATACTTTGAAGAAATGTTAATCTTTAACTTAATATTTTGTGGGTCCACCACGGGCATCTATAACAGCCTGTAAGCGCTGGGCATTGAAGCTACCATGTTTTATAGTTCTATGGAAGTTATGGTTCGCCATTGCTCTGTCAGCCTGTTTTTTAAAATTTGAGCACTTGAAATTATATGTTTCCTTATTTTCCTTTCCATAAGCTCCCAAACGTGTTTAATAATATTTATGGAACGTATCCATACGATGATCTCCATCTGAAATTTGATTGGGATCGCTATGCTATTTTATATGATATGTATGCAAAATTCCTACAAAGTTATTTTATGCGTGAACCACTCTTTACTTCAACGTGAAAAATTTAAAGAAAAAGCATAATTGTTTTGGATGTAACACATCAGAATGAATCAATAAAAAGTGGGCCTATTGATATTAGAATTGAGTTCAAAACAATGAAGAACATTCCAGCTGGTACATCTGCATACTGTGTACTGATACATGATAGAATCTTTGAATATATTCCAGTCAGCGGCGAAATAAAGAAAATAGTCTAAGTTGATTGCATCGCCTACAGTTGATATAAATAAAAAGCATGATTTGTATAATTATATTTACAATTCAATAAAAACTTTATTAAAAATATATATTACATGGTCATTTATTATTTGCTTTTGTTAATCTTAACTTATTTCACAAAATACAATTGGATAAGGACTGTTATTTGGATAGATTTCTTTCATTGTGTTGTTGAATAAATGGTATTTAAAAATCCAAATTCTCAAAGAACTGTTCATTGTCACTTAGTTCCAAGTCCCTTATGACATCTATTTTGTAATGTACCCAGGCATATGTGTGAAAGCGATCGGATTTTATAAAGCGCTTATCATCTAAATAACTTAGAGCTATCTTACGAATATGTTGCGTATATACTTGATGGAGCTTAGATTTAAATGTATACATGTCTCCATATATAATCTTATTATTAAATAGGCAGTCCCTATAATCGCTTAAAGTTAACTTACTTAATACGGTACCCTTGACGCCTTTAGCTTTTTTAACTTCTTGTCAGCCAACGACATCAATCGAATACATTTTTGATCGTAATCCTATGAACTCCTTCATAATTTTTCCCTTGTTCTCGTCTTTCATCATACCCGAGACCTTACCATTTTTTAGCGGCATATGGAAAGGATTTGTAGGTAAATATTCAGATGTGTCGAATTTCGAGTCGATATCGTTTCGAATATCGTTATAAAAATCGTCACACCTAATGGAATATATAAAGGAATCCGTATCCATATAATTTAAACTGAGACTTGTGAATTTTGGCTTCATGTAATTATAATGGAAATCATACATTTTCCACTTTGAAAGCTCTAACACAACAAATCCCAAATATATAGGCTTATTGTAGGTGGAGCGTGCTCTTCTCATTTGTATAGCTATCATATCGTCTGTGAAACGTTATATGCTATGAAAATTTGGTTTTGCTATAAGAGCTCGAGCTCCTAAACGTCTTCCTTTACTCTCCCATCCATCAACGATTTTCACATCTTTTCTTTTATCGACATTTTCCATAGTCTTTCCATACACCGCATTATTAAGTAATTTAAAAAAGTTTTTCTCAAAAGTGGTTTTAGCCAATGTTCTATGATGCGTATTTAAACCAATATACTGCTTTAACCAACAAGACTGCTTATACCTTAAGATTCTATGTATTTTACTTAGATGTAAGCCGTTCTTCAGGCATTGTTGTAGATTCTTATAATGTATTGTATAAGAAGTCTTGTTAGTCAGATCAGTAATAAGTTTTACATACTTAGAATTGGGAGGTGTTTTATTTTCTGCACAGAACGGTAAATCGTTATGGATTTCATGAAGATATGTTGGATATTCTAGATCTACTTCAAAGATATAGCCGAAGGATGAGTTTTCATCAATTTTCCAGACATCAAAATTATCAACATCTTTGACCCATTCGAAACCTCCGTAAGGAAGGTATTGAGACATTGCCCAACCATACAAATTATTAGCATCCAGATACATTAAATATTCTGATGGCTTATTACAATCATAATCCACCATAATTTATTGTTCGCCTTTGCATGTCTCTTAGAGCATTGGACAATGCCTCCCCTTATACTCCTCTGAATAAAAAGATACATGTCTACATCTGTAAACAGTTCCAGTTCTACTTGAGTAGTCTTAAGCATTGCATCCCAGGATAGGCCTGGTGCGGTGTAGTATTGGCAAGGATCCAACTCATAAATATTTTTACATACTTTTCTGAAATTTTCAAATATATCTGTTAAATAAGAACATCTGTTTTGAGATACAGGAGCATGTAGCCTTTGAGGTTTTTACATTGGAATGTTTGCCAAATTTTAATTGCATGCTCATAATCCTCATGTGAACATGTCTTGTCTGTCAAACGGCTGTAAAATTTATCCAGAGAAGGAAGGGAGGTTTCGTTAAGTCGATCAGTCGAATTTACGTATTCGTATGGAAATACACCTTTTCGGGTTAGAAGGGTGAACTCATCTTCCTTTGGATACATTTTGCGAACTGTCTCAAAGTTGGATGTTGATAAGTTTTGAGCTAGATCATCTAAACTTGCGGCCATAAATCGAAATGAATCTAAAAACTGTAATTCTATTGTTTTCTTTTCGCTTACTTGGATATGTTTTGAAAGGGATACGTACAACTCCTTGTTCAGAGGTATAACATTTATTTTACCTTCAATGAGGTTAAGTTCTTTCATGAACAAGTGAGCGTCGTACCCGGAAAAATGATGAAAGAATATTGGGATGAAATTGGCAATTTGGTGTTGTAGATTGCAGCTATTGTGTGCTGGACCTCTATATTTGCCAGTAAGATGGCAATGGTCTGCTACTCTATCTGCACCTAGTTCTTTTCTACAAATGTGACAAGTTTTGCTTTCGAATTGATGTCTTGACTGCTCGGTTGTTAAGGGGGACATAGGTATATTTACACTTAAATGATTATTGTAAATATCTAAAATATCCCTAACTATGTATTCTACAAATTTTTTCGAATTTGCTAAACCTATCATTAAAGCTACAATGGATATTATAGCTAAACGCTACCGGTATGTGCTTATTGACTAACTTATTGTTACCACCTACACTACTGAGTATACACTCGAAATCAGCGTAGACAACGAATGGAACGTCAAATTTTCGCTCATAATGTTTAAAAAATATACTACTGTGCTCCTCGTTCGGCATCACCGTCACAGTCTTTGTGCATATATGGCGATGCTGCATAATATCAGAATTGCCTGAGTATTGTAGGCACCCATTGCAGAAATACGTTGCGCGCTTGGTACGCGTGACTTGCGAGCGTACAAGTCTATTAAAAAGAAACAATTAAAACACATCAATTATAAAATTTGGTAAAATAATACATCCTAATCAATTAAATAAATTTCATAATAAAATGTTGAAAAATATAAAATATAAATTGGGAAATAGTATTGTAAAATATTTATATCTTACCTTGAAATAGATTTAATCCATACATAATGCGAAAGTTCCAAGTCCTGGATAAGAAGCATGTTGACATGATGTCTTTTTTCCATTTTTGTGCTGTAGTATGGCCCAATTATAGCATTAACTTCTTCATCAAATCCAAATACATTGACGCTTATGTCTCTGTTGTTTTTTTCAAACTGCTCAATATCTTTCAAAGTTAGGGGGAATGTTAAACGCTCAAAATTTAAAACGATTCCATTGGATAGACTGATGATGCTATCGTCAATATTGGGAATGTTGTATATTTGCGTTCTTTCAGGATGAACTTCTTTCGGACACAGAGCAGCGATGAGAGTCCATTTAAAGCAATATTCGTCGTTGTTTTGGACATTAATGCAGGCCTTCTTCTTATCCAGGACTTTTGGTAGAGGCAAGTATGACGAACCTCTTATTGGCCGGTACTGATTTATATTTATTTCAATATGGCAGATTTTCGCCAAGCTCCACCCACTATCTCTCTCCTGAAATTCGCTCATTTTTCTGCTAATCACCTCAAATTTTTCCCTGAGAAGTGGCACTATTTGTTGCTCCAGCTGAAGTATTTGCATTCTCATTTGGAATGCTTTTAATTCCACGATCATATCATCATCTGAGGTAATTTTTATATACTCGCAAAAGAGCTCAATATTAAATTTCAATGACATGTGCTTATCTAAGCTACTTTTTAGCTCTTGCACTATGTCAATCTCACTTCTCAGAAAGAATTCTTCGGGTATTAGCAAACCTTCATCTTTGTTTTCATACATAAAAGATTCAATCCTTTTATTGAAGGAGGACCTTATATATTTAATGTTGCTGTTAGCAGTAGGTACGTAGCAATTCTTTTTGTGTTTATTGGTTCTTATATGAAATGCCCAATTTTTGATTTCAATGTTGGTTTTGCATTCTTTGCAATAAGAAGAGCTGCTTTGTAAGTTTTTCAGGCCAGCTGAAGGCCCAACTTCTACTTTTGCATGCACTGCCTTTTTGTGTTCCACCAATTTATAATTTCTGGCGAATTCTTGTTGGCACTCGTCACATTTGAACAATTTGTTCATGTGCTTTGTTTTAATATGCCTCAATAAATTGTGTTGACAACAAAGTTATTTTATGCGTGAACCACAACCTTTACTTCAACGTCAAAAATTTAAAGAAAAAGCACCAATAATTGTTTTGGATGTAACACATCAGAATGAATCAATAAAAAGTGGGCCTATTGATATTAGAATTGAGTTCAAAACAATGAAGAACATTCCAGCTGGTACATCTGCATACTGTGTACTGATACATGATAGAATCTTTGAATATATTCCAGTCAGCGGCGAAATAAAGAAAATAGTCTAAGTTGATTGCATCGCCTACAGTTGATATAAATAAAAAGCATGATTTGTATAATTACAATTACAATTCAATAAAAAACTTTATTCATTCATAATATATATTACATTGTGGCGTATTTGTTCGCGGCTGTGAAAAAACACCTTCAAATAAATCAATTCAAATAAAAGCCTGGTTTAATTATATCTTTACTTTATTTAAGTTATTAGAGTTAACACTTCAATGAGCTTAAGTTCTTTCATGAACAAGTAAGCGTCGTACCCGGTAAAATTATGACAGAATATTGGGATGAAATTGGCAATTTGGTGTTGTAGATTGCAGCTATTGTGTGCTGGACCTCTATATTTGCCAGTATGGTGACAATGGTCTGCTACTCTATCTGCACCTAGTTCTTTCCTACAAATGTGGCAAGTTTTGTTTTCGAATTGATGTCTTGACTGCTCGGTTGTTAAGGGGGCCATAGGTATATTTACACTTAAATGATTATTATAAATACCTAAAATATCCCTAAGTATGTATTCTACAAATTTTTATAGGGGCATCCTCCCCCGAATATATAACGAATTTGCTAAACCTGTCATTGAAGCTACAATGTATATTATAGCTAAACGCTACCGGTATGTGCTTATTGACTAACTTATTGTTACCACTGTCATCTACACTACAGAGTATACACTCAAAATCAGCGTAGGCAGTGAATGGAACGTCTAAGATTCGCTCATAATTTTTGAAAACTATCCTACTGTGCACCTCGTCCGGCATCACCGTCACAGTCTTTGTACATATGTGGCGATGCTGCATGATATCATCATTTCTGGAGTACTGCAAGCAACCATTGCAGAAATACGCTGAGCATTTGTTATGTGTAACTTGCGACCGTACAAGTCTATTAAAAAGAAACAATTAAAACACATCAATTATAAAATTTGGTAAAATAATACATTCTAATCAATTAAATAACTTTCATAATAAAATGTTGAAAAATATTAAGTATAAATTGGAAATCGTATTGTAAAATATTTATATCTTACCTTGAAATAGATTTAATCCATACATAATGCGAAAGTTCCAAGTGCTGGATAAGAAGCATGTTGACATGATGTTTTTTTCCAATTTTGTGCTGTAGTATGACCCAATTATAGCATTAACTTCTTCATCAAACCCAAATACATTGACGCTTATGTCTCTGTTATTTTTTTCAAACTGCTCAATATCTTTAAAAGTTAGGGGGAATGTTAAACACTCAAAATTTAAAACGATTCCATTCGATAGACTGATGATGCTGTCCTCAATATTTGGAATGTTGTAAACTTGCGGTCTTTGAGGACTACATTCTTTCGGACACAGAGCAGCGATGAAAGTCCATTTAAAGCAATATTCGTCGTTGTTTTGGATACTAATGCAGGGTTTCCTCTTATCCAGGACTTTTTATAGAGGCAAGTATGATGAACCTCTTATTGGCCGTTACTGATTCATGTTTATTTCAAGATGGCAGATTTTCTCCGAGCTCCACCCACTATCTCTCTCCTGAAATTCGCTCATTTTTTTACTAATAACCTCAAAATTTTCCTTGAGAAGTGGCACTATTTGATGCTCTAGCTGAAGTATTTGCATTCTCGTTTGGAATTCTTTTATTTATTTATTTATTTGTAATGATTTCTAATTAAAATTACAAACCATATTCGATCGAAGCTATAGCAACATAGGCTTTCAGCTATCTTAGTTACAGGGATTTACAAGTAGATAATAATGTGTTAATATGTATGTACATATTTATATAATCAGAAGATGGACTACAGATAGAAGTGGAATATTAAAGTTTAAATTGAATTGTATAACTTGCACGATTTTAGGTTTTGGAAGATAGTATTTCTTGAGTTTTCAACACAAATGCACTCGCATAAGATGTGTTTGATGGAAAAAAGGCAAGACGAATTGCAAAAGTGACAGAGAGGCCTGGTGGAGTTTTTTTCCAGCAGATGAGAGTGGGTTAATTTGGTGTGACCTACTCTTAACCGTTCATACTTGATTAGTTCCAGCCTGTTGATTGTATCAAGATTATTGTTTAAAAAGTTGTTAACGTTGGTTATGGTTGGATTTAATGTTTGGTACCATTGGGAGGATATCCACTATTTAGTAAAGTCTTCAATACTTTAGTGGTAATGCAGTCCATTCTATTATCAAAAGTTTTTATTTTAAAAAAGTTTTTATTTTAAACTTCCGAATGTACAAAAAAATGTGAGTGTTCGTTATCACAAGGAACGTTTGCAAAATAGAATAAATTTTTATTTTAAATATTTGGCTGTTCAATTCGTTTGACCCGTAGAAATTTTAAGGATAATTTGGCTGTGATTGTTGTCTTTGCCTTACATTTGAAGACTTTGGTGGAGAGTTGATGACAATGTTTAATATTGAGAAATTTCTATTAATACTCTTCTGATTTTTATTTCTATCAGTGCTTGTGGTGGTTATTGTAACACTATTACATAAGCAATTACCTGGTTACGAACTCCTGTTGAAGGCGCCCACAAAGGTAGCTCGGAACCCTGAAAATATATCAAAATGCACATAGGTAGCAAAAATCATTCAGATTGTTTAGGTACCAGCCGTTAATTCACAAAAAAAATTTTAAATGTTAAGGATACGTAAGTACCGAATGGAAGTAAGCGTACAATCTTTTGACAAAAAAAAATTTTTTAGATAAATCTAAATAAAACTAATAAACTTAGATACTTAATTTTTTTTTTTTAAACATTATGACATTCGATAATAATTCACCAAATATCTATATAATATATATTTAAATATATATATATATCATACAATAAAACAAAACAATTCCATACTTGGGCTAAAGCAAGTTGTGCACTTTTTGACTGGTTTTAATTGAGAGCATTGTTGTCAGCGTCAGCGTAATAAATAAATAAATGAAGATATTAAAATAAAAAACATGTTTTTATTACTGAAATAGTTGCATAGGTCTTCTCTGATTATTTCCGCTTGTGCTCTGTCGCGAGCCAAACTCGAAGTGCTGCTTGGGTATTGCCTAGTTCTTTCGGCTATCCGCTGTGCTCTGGTCCAATCAGGCGTAATACAATCACCCTCATCAACAAGGAAGTTATGCAGAACACAACACGCCTTTATTATGGCATTGGCATTTCCAACAACGTTGTCTATATCTTTGCCAACGCGGCGAAATCTATTTAAATGATATTTTCAAATCGTGAGAAAGGAAATTATATATAAAATTTGTGTTATTGTACCTGACTTTAATATGGCCGAAAGCATTTTCCACCACTCTACGTGCTTTGGACAAATTGTAGTTGAATGCACGGCGTTCCTCACTATTTTCCAAACTGAAGGGATAGGGCTTCATCAATGTGGGCGCCAAACGGAAGGCTGAGTCGCCAAGTATGAAAACTCCAACATTTGCTCCACCCAGCACTTCAGTTTTCTCCCGGAGAATGGTGGAACTTTGGAGTTCGCGCTTTCGAGCTGTCTGCTCGAATATTTGCGAATCGTTGCATCTACCCGGGCTGCCAACACATATATATAAAAACTTATCTATAAAAAAATAAATACGAAACCGTATCACAACATTAATGCATATTGTATATACGAAATTTATGGTACATTGCATCCACCAGAGCTAACAGCACTGTGTAATCCACAGCATCTTCTTTTTTGGGATGAACCTCGATATGGCAACCATCTACAAAAAAATAAATATATTGTAGTGAATACTTTTAAACATTGCTGATGAAAACATACCAATAGCACCTAGGCACTGGGGAAATCCTAGCCGAGCAAACCCATTGACGCATTCATCGACTTTATGCGATGTAAATGGCAAATTATTGAGGTAAAGCGGGAACATTACTGCCCAGACCTCCTTCACGAATTCCAATAGAATTTGGCATACGGTGCTTTTAGCAATGCTGAAATTGCTCGCGACAGTGCGGTATTCTGCGGATGAGCCAAGAGCATAGAGTGCAATGGCAACGCGCTTATCCAACGGTATAGTTTCTCGCGAGTTGCACTTTTTCTTTTCCAAATTTTTGAGAAGTGTGCACAATTTTTTGAAAGCCCGTCGGCTCATCCGGAAATTCTCCTTGAAGAACACATCGCTATTGTTCTGGCAGTCTATTTCCCAGAATGTACTGTGCCGCGGCTATAGTCAGGGAGCGTTGATGACTACACATAATTATTAATGCTGCATACTCACCACAACCCACAAGGTTCTGCTTAAGGTCATCAGCTGTATACGAAGAGTCATCATCGTAATATACTTCTTATAAATCAGGAATTGCATTCTTCTCATAGCGTATACCCTCTCGTTTCCTAAACTCTGCATGCTTAAGAGTTTCGCCATGAGACTGAAATAGATTTCTACAATCTTTAAAATAGGTAATAATTGATTCATTTTATAATTTTAACTTTCAGTAATAATAATAAAACAGCTGTTTTGTTTGTTCGGTTTGACAGCCGAATCCAGATTTATTTATGTGAACACTTCGGATTCTGATTAGTTTTCGAACATCTAAATCCGACCGAAAATTTTAATGTGAACGAGCTATTAATTGCTAGTCCCGTAGGATGGCGTGATGTGAAGTTCATAGAAAAAAACTTGTTTTCTCGAAACTTCCATCACGCCATCATACGGGACTCATCAGTCCGTCGCATGATGGAAAGAGGAGATGCCGATATCTGCATTGCAGACACGGGCTGGAAAGAGCGGCTCTCCGTTTGCTTACGCTCTGCGCTCCGACACAGAGCGTGCGCCCCGCCACACCTCACAAGGTATATCTTATAAATTTGAACTTACTGCTGCTTGATTTTACATTTTTAATATATATGTATGTTCTGCTGTGATAGGGCCAACTTTTTTAGTGAATTAAGCTGCTGTTGAAATCGTAAGCAGCGTTACACTTTACAGGAGAATTTTGATTTTTTTTTCTTTTTCTAAATAAAATTTCCTAACTTTCCTCGACTTGGTTGTTTTTCTTCAAGGAGTGTTTTTAAGTATTATATTTAAGTTAAAGTCACAAATGGTTTGTTTATAATTTAAATTACATTTTTTTGCTTTATACTTTCCATTTGTTTAACGCGTTTAAAATAGAAGAAGGAATGATTAAACACTCTTTGTGTAATCCAATTGCGCAAGGTCTTGGAGCAAATGTATTCTTTTTGCTACATATACAAGTACATTTAAATTTCAAGCTGTTAAATAATGAAAAGGCAAAGTATAGAAGCAGACCCGAAGTTTTAAACCAGATGGTGGCAATGCAACTTCCGGTAGCTTAAAACTATTCTGCCAAGCTTTCTTTACATTTTCGATCAATTTCTTCTTTTTTGTAATGACCTTTGCCATTGAAATTTCAGTTTTCACCGTTGTCCACACGATCTGAGGAATTTCGACTTAATGTTATTGTTTCCAAGAAACACAAGAAATACTGTGTTCAGATCGAGCAGTTGTGATGAGTTTCCATTTGAATTTGAGTTGAGATTTCGGTAACATTACAGCCAAATGTCAAATGTATTGCAAGAGAAGAATTTATGGTAATGTCAGAAAATCGCTTTTGAAATTCTTGCTTTAAATCCACGATGACTTGTACTTGAAAATTTCTTGGAAATTGTTTAACAGTTTATTAAATTCTTCATATCACGGAAAGTGGATAAAATTACAATCTTTCGCCTGGTTTTCGATGGTTCGTTACAGTTGCGACTCTTACATGGTTGTGTTGTCTGTTTATATATATATGAAACTTAATTTATTGAATGTTGCGACACTTTAAATGGATAAAATTGTGTTGCAATATTTAAAAGGAATTCGAATTTAGTTTATTGAGGTTCGTGTTGACTATTTGGATGACTTTATTGTCCTTTCTTATTTTTCCTTTCTTTATTTATGCAACGAAATGTTTCTATCTTCGTCTTTTAGGAGAAAATTTCATTTTGTACGTTTGGTTGCAACATACTCTTTGTTTGTACGTATACCTTTTCAATGCATTTAGAATTGTAAATATCTTAAATACATCTATTAAGTGATGCTTCAATTAATTTGAAAAATCCTCATTATAGAAAATACACAGTAATTTGCAAAAGTTTATAAAACTCATCAGTTTGAAATGCGTTCTTAACTATATCAAATCATGTGAGCACATTAATATGCCATTGTTGTTATACTTGTAAAAATGTGAGAAATATGTAAATTTTAAAATAATTTTAGTTTAAGAAATTTGTGTATATATGTATATTAAATTTATGAAATTAAATTCTATATTTTGGTAGATTTGCCGATATGTTCCTAATTGTTTATCTATCTTAATTAATACATATTTAATACATGCACATACATACATATGTAAATAAAATATATTCAAAGAAATAAATTGTGTCTAATTAAATTATATTGACTAGCGGCTTTGATTACTGATACAAGAGCACAGTTTAGGTAAGTTTATATACCATAGTAATCAAAAGAAATACTCCAATAATTAAATATTTTGCTTAAAGATATTATTCGAAAAAGAATCAGCTTAAATGTTCTCTTCGGTTTTTCATTTCTTCTATGAATAATAACTTCGCAATAACTTTATTATACTTTTGCACTTCATAAGAATCTAGAAGTTTAAAACAAGAAAAAATGCTATATTCCGCATTGTCCTTCATAATATAAAATTTGTCGACCAACCAAGGTCTCGTCACGAGAAATATTGGTTGGTGGAAGATTCTGGAAGAGAAGAGCTTTGCAAAGCTGATCATTATAGGTCTGCCTTCGCCTCATACTTACCTACAGACTACTGTTAGCTGAGTAGCCTGTCTTAAGCTACAAGATAAGTCTTACATATAATCAATTCGAGCAAAGTGAAAAATTCGTTCGTGTCCGTCGACAACACCGCTTATATTTGGATGGGTAAAGAAGCATTTACATTGTCCTTTGGAGTTTATTGGAAGAGTTCTGGCACATTTCATCTTTTTACCAATAAATGTTTAAGCGGTCAGACCGTATTAATACTGATTTCATTAATTGGAGAACTGCAAATGGGTTGAGCGTCATGGCTACACATAAATATATCAGGAACGAACTATCAGGCATGAGGACATAAAGAAGCAATGTCAATTTGCATCCTGTAAGATAAGTAAGATGTAAGATTATGTTGCTAGATTGAATAGCAAATTCAAAATCATTGGCTACTTTAGTAACACGTGCGAAAAATATATCAAGGTGCGGATTTGTCCACTGCATTGCGTAATTTTTCTAAAACAATTATGCTGAATACAGAATCTAAAGCCGGACTGCCAGTTAATTATTAAATTATTGTACGATGTGGAATCGGCGACTGCTGGTACAGCTTCGTAAACCTGCGACATTCGGGTGAGCAAGCCTTAAACTTCACTATAACTTTACACAATATACATATGCAACTTTTAGAAGTTATTTATTTTTCAGTTGTTTTTTTATACAAAGCCTACGAAACAAATAATGCAAAATAAATTCTTGTGAAATCACCTAAAATTATTTGTTTGCATTTAGCTTTATTGCTAAAAATTGTTGGATAAAGTTTTATTTAATGCAGCAGTTTACCAACTTGCTGCTCAATTTCTCGCCATCAGATGTAAGCAAAAAGCTATTTCGCCACATGGCAACGCCTTCATTGTTAGTGTGGAAGTCGCTTGACAAATTTTCCCAAATCTACACGAAAATGGCAGGATTGTTTAACTTTCTATACACAATTTTTCTTTCACAAACACACCTTCTTTTTAGGATTCAGCTGCTCATCGGCTTGACCGCTGTAGCCCTCAAATGTTAGATGGCTGCCTGGTACGGCAGTATCGGGCACAATAATGGGTTCGACGATTGTGTGGTCACCACTGCAATCATTTAAAGACATTCATTATCACAAACATTTGATTAAAGTAATAAACAGTGTTAACCAACTTAGATGTACACAACACCATTCCTTCGGAAACGATACCCCGCATTTTCGAAGGCTTCAGATTGCACAAGACGGCTACCAGCCGGTGTTTCATTTCTTGGAGGCTCACAAATTTCACTAGGCCACTAATAACCGTTCTTGGTTTTGGCTCAGCTAAATCAATCTTGAGTACGTACAGCGTATCAGCGTCAGGATGTTGCGCTACATCAATCACTTTGCCAACTCGGATATCGAGCCGATGAGGGCCATCGTTTTCGGGAAGTGGAGCCGCCAGACTCCCATTTTTTAGTTTAGCAGGTGGTGGATAAGCCGCGGCACTTAGTTTTCTATAAATTTTTACATAGTCTGAAATATAATTATTGATTTTTTTTCCGCCAAGGAGCTTACTTTAGTTCTGCACTCTCAAAGGTTTTCCTAATGGGCTCCAAGAGTCTATTAATATATTTCTCTACTGCTGCTTTCAAGTCGGCTGGATGCAGTCTGTTTTCAGCGAAATATAATTCCAAATCGGCGAAATTATTGAATATCATATCGCCACCGTTTTCTAACGTACGATTGATCTCAAATCCTTGATACGAAATAAGGCATAAATGAATAAACTGTGATCTAGGGTACACGTTATTTTTCAATTACCTACCTTCGCCGTCTTTAAAGAGCGAAAACAAAACATGCTTCACAAATGACAATAATCCATTGTCAGTTATATTTCCAGGTTCACAGAAAGCTTTCTTCAATTTCTTTTTAACATTAGCCGGCGAATCCAACAGATCGATTTTTGAATCCTCCTCCGATGAAGACATCTTCCCGCCCGCCAATCCTGGAACTACATAAAATATGTTTTAATCGGAAAGCTGTGGAGGTCTTTTAATAAGTTTTTTGTGTAAATAAAACTTATTTAACTTTTTCACAGTCAGGAAAACAATCGTACCCATTGGATTCATTAAATGGATTCGTTTCTCATAACCCAGTTGCGGAAGATATTTCTCGGAGAAAGTAAAAATTTTTCGTTGATCTACGCCACCAAACTGTGCATCCACTTTTAGATATTCCTCGTCTAGGGCTTGCAGACCTGGATAGAGCAGGCCGGAGAGTAAAGGATACTCCACCTGCTTGACCACTTCAGCTCCCGCCTTCTTGGCATCATGTTGGGTCACCACAGAGCTAAGCTTGTAAACGTCAAGCGTGTACTCCCTGCTCAGTTGATAGTCTGTCCCCTTAACAAACTTCAATTTATCTAAAGGCACTCCAATGGAGCTTAGCATCGCCTTGATCACCGCCTCGTAGTACTGTGTTCTTAACTCTAGCAATGTCCATGGGGCCTTCATGTTGTCCAGGTAGGCATGTAGATCGGCAAATAGAATAGTTACCTAAACCAGACTTTTTAATTACTGTCACAGCAACCGAACTTATTTATGCCTACCTCACAGCCTGCCTTTAGGAAATCGCCGATTTTCGACATTGGCACGAAGTAGGCGACGTGAGGCTTACCAGTTGTTGCAGTTCCCCAGTAAATTGTTAGGTCACGGTTCATTAGTATACTATTGAGTTTATCTTCCCCAAGCACTTCCTGTAGGTTACGCGTTATTAATTCTTTTTTCGCTTCTGGTGTTGACGATGTCATGGTTTTTATTTTATTTAACTTTACTCGAGATTGTAATGAGAGTATCTAATAGAAACGTGTACGCTCGGCCTAGTTTACACTGACGTATCTATTACCGACGAAAGTTTTGTCGTCCTGTCCACTTATAAATTCTGCCACTTAACTGTTGGAAGAACACAATCTAAAAAAAATCAGGTCATGTTTATTATTAATTCCAGAAACCAGAGAACGTTAAGCAGAGATAATCTTTTATTTAAGGTTGCATGTTGCGTTTTACAACATCGCCACACGAATTGCTAAGACATGTAATGTTGTACAACGCAGTTGTATAGTGAATGGATACCTCAGTTTGTGAGAACTTAATGAAACTGTCATGTGAACATTTCAGAAACGTCAAAATACACAGCGCAGAGCTGTGTTTAGTTATGTTCAGGAAGTCAATTTTTTTCATTGATCGTGAATGCAGGCAATGTCCACCGATGTCATTGACTTGGATATATAACGTAAACAATTGCTTAATTGAAAAATTAAAATTAAGTGAACTAAGCAAATACTTTAATGAAAAATGTACTCGATTCAAAAGTGGAAGCTGCTTCTTTCTCTACAGCTACGACGGATTAGCCAACGCAAGGCTCATGATGAAGTACGTGTTCGGTTCGCTCCTAGTCCAACAGGTATGTTGACCGTAACCATAATTGAAAAATTTAGTAGAGTAATATTATTACAAAAGTAAATATATGTACTTGTATGGAAATGTATACATAGGACCTCACAGTGTCTAAAGAAGCACGGGAATAGTTATATATGGATCATATAGGCACAAAGAATTTGTAATTGCAGATAACAAAAATTAATGCGAATTACCCTCTTCATTATTCAGGACATTTGCACTTGGGTGGAATGAGAACGGCTTTATATAACTATTTGTATGCCAAGAACATGAATGGCAAATTTATACTGCGAATAGAGGACACCGACCAAACACGACTTGTGCCCGGAGCAACCGAAAGTCTGATCGAAGACCTTTTATGGTCCGGTATAGAAATAGATGAAGGTCCTGGTAGATTTGGTGGAAAATTCGGCTCGTACATACAGAGCGAACGTATTAGTATCTATAAGTAGGTATTTGTCGATTTAAAATAGTTAAAACTTGGTCTTGGCTTCACTAAATCCGTTCGCTTTTCGTGCAGCGAAGCCATTCGTCAGCTAATTGCCAATGGTACTGCCTACCGTTGCTTTTGTACCGAGCACCGTCTCGACTTGTTGCGCAAGGACGCGCTTCGTATGCGGCAAGTACCTCGTTACGACAATCACTGTCGACATCTGACAGAAAAAGAAGAAAACGAGATGATGGAACGCAAAATGGACTTTTGTATACGCTTCAAACTTTCTGAGTATGCTGAGCCGTTAAATGATATGATCTACGGTCAGGTACAACATAATGTCAGCGACACGGAGGGAGATCCGGTCATAATGAAGTCTGATAACTTTCCGACGTATCATTTTGCCAATGTTGTCGACGATCACTTCATGCAGATAACGCATGTGTTCAGAGGCGTCGAATGGCAAATATCGACAACAAAGCATTTGTTGCTTTACAAGTTCGTTCTGTTTAAAGTTTAGTTAATACATTTTAATATGTACAATTATATTTGCAGAGCATTTGGTTGGCAAGCGCCAAAGTACGGTCACCTTCCACTACTGGTAAATTCCGATGGTACAAAATTAAGTAAACGCCAGGGTGATATTGGAATTAAACATTTAAGGTAAGATTGAGATCTTCAGAAACAGATACTTAAAGGATCTCTTAACATGAAAAAATAAGTTTAATTATATTGTTTAAAATTAAAAATTAAAATTCCATTTCTCTGTAATTAGAGAAAAGGGGTATTTTCCGGAAGCTTTGGTCAACTTCGTCGTAACCGCTGGCGGTGGATTTGGAAAGGAACCGGGCCATAAACTATCTATACACTCCACTAATGACTTGGCAAAAGAGGTAATAAATGCTTAGCTAATAAATTTAAAAACATTCTATTTAAAGGTTCCGTTTGCTAGTTCGATATTGAAAGGTTAAATTCACGTCCCAGTCGCTTAAATCCCCTTATACTCGATGATTTGAATCGTTTACAAATCGTAAAATTATGTAATGATGCGAAATCGGTAGATTATTTAATCAGTACAGTCAAATCACTAGTTAGGAGCGCATTTCCTACCCAGTAAGCACCTTTGTATTATTTTCACTAAAACGTTATTTTTATTTTGAAAACGTAAACTTTTGCTTTAGCAAAAATCTTGATCTCAACGAGGAACACATCTTAAGCACATTAAAATGGTCCGCGAATCGACTTACATTTCTTAAAGACCTAACTTCGGTGAACATGAGTTTTTTGTGGGTCAAACCTGATACAGATAGTTTGGTCTTCAATGATATTACAAAAGGTGAGTGCTTCATAGCTTTTCAGGTAGAAGTGCGAATAATTCTTTTTTAGGACAACTGCAGCTACTTTTTGATTGCTTGGACACGCTGCCATCCTTCACAAAGGAGAGTATAACTGTCGCTTTGAAAGAGTTTGCAAAATCGGAGGAAATTAAATTCGCGACTTTGATGAAGAATTTGAGGTCAGCCTTAAGTGGCTTAAAGGTAATTGAAGAATAAGTAAATTGTTACCTTGATACATTTCAGTTACATATTGTTATATTATTCATTTTATACAGGATGGACCAAGCGTTGCGGAAATGATGGAAATCTTAGGCAAAAATACGGTTTTAGAACGTTTAAGTGCTATAAACAAAACTACAAATCTGCAAATTTCTGAAATACAAAGAACTGAAACAGCGTAGCTGTATATCGTTAATCTTAAGTTATTTAATTTTTTTTATTATACGAGATGCTAGATTTTGGGAAGCTACACAAGGAGAAGATGCATCTACACTTATATAGTTTACTTACATATATTTAAATATGCTTACATAAAGTTTCTATCTTACAACTAAGTGATATATTTTAGTAATAATACCTTTTTAAAGGTTAATAGCTTTTAACTAAGTTCCCAAACAATTCTTTCACGAATTCTATTCACATCGCTTTTAATATTTCTCAGATTCCTTTTCTGTTAAACACCACATTCAATATTTCATATGACTTCATGAGTATTTAATTAAAGTCGCGATTCGACAAAACAATCGGCGCAATCAAACTCCAACCATAAATGAAGACTCCCATCCAACTGGATATAATTTTTATCCACATGGAGGCTGCATTCGCATTGAAAAGTTCGATGTCTGAATTCGGCCTACGTTAAGTAACAAAAAAAGAAATAAAAGTAGTGACATCAGAAGGAATGAGCTGATTCATGGTACTTACTTATACCAATTGGTAAGCGTCATCATGATGTAGAGTGAGGCGCACACAAAAACAATGTGAAACATCGACCAGGAATATGAAACACCCTCAGTTTCAGTGTCAGTGCTTTTCTTATCTCCTGTGCCCGATTCTGTTTCTGACAGTGCAGCTGTTAATACTGCATTATTATTATCACATTCATTTCAACGGCATATTTATAGTATTTGATATATTTTAAGAAAGTTACAATACAATAATTCCAGAACCAATTTAAACGATTGCATTAATTATTCCGGATTAGTTACAGTTTATACCAAAAATTAAAATGAAAAAAACGTTAGTAGATACAGACGTTCATAAAAGCAATCACGTATTAAATATTGTAGATGTAAGCGCATCAAATGTGAGATGTAGAGCTTTCATAACGATGTCTGCATGAAAATGACAAAGAGATATGATTTGCAAGTTTGCAAACCTTCCCTTGAAACTACGTATATGTTTTGCTTTTCAGTGATGTAGCAGTTATGACGCAAACAGTTTTTATGGATAGAAATCTAGTGCACAAAATGTAAAGATAAATTACACTATACATACCATGTTTTTCACCGTCGTTGTTTATTTTAGAAACTTCCACAGCGGAACTAATGCAGTTGTATAGAATACACAACAGCCAAACAATTAAGCCAATTATGTTTGTGGTATCGAAGGTGACTTTGGATGCTGGAGGAGTCGTCGTAGTGGTTGTAACATTTTGTCCGTCGAGATGGCCAAACATTCCAGGATTACACGATTTTTCTGTCGGGGACTACATGATATAATATGAATCATAAGGCGCAAAAGAAATTTCCTTGCCTGGATTATTGGCAACTGCAGACCAAGTCAGATATATGGTGTAAAGTGTAACCAAAGAGCTCTGTAGAAGACCCGAGTGTGGCAGCTTATCCTGTATTGCAGGAAGTACAGACAAAACGCTGACCATAACGCATATGATTAAATTTATAGAAATAAAAAATTTGTTCAGACCACATTCTTCAGACTAAATAAAGATTAGGAAGAAAACAGATTCTTCTTAATACATAAATGTAGAAATTGAAATAACATTTTCCTTACGTTAGTAAAGTATACAAAAAGTAAAGATATTCCTACAATAGACATAATGTAGCTAAGTAAGGTGACAAATATCAACGCATAATAATAGCCACGACTTTCTTCAGCACTTTCTAAAAATATAAATAGTGCATATATATTGTAAAAATATAATAATATCGTTAACATGGCTATCTTTCTCTGGTCTTACCAATCCAATTCTCTGCAAGGGTGTGCGCAAAGTCAACAATAATTACCAACTGCACAAGTATAAAAGCCAAGCCACCAAAGAGTCCCACCCACATCATCGCCGGTCCAAAAGAACCGTCTGGTATGAAAACTGCGCCAATAGCAGCTCCAAAGCACATGATAAACTTAAGTCCCCAAAATTCATTTTGGATGTGAGAGCGCGGATCTCGTGAATTTTTTACACCAATCATTATCAATGCCATCAAGGCGAAGAAGCAAGCGAGTCCAAAGCAGACACGATATACAGCCATATAACCCAAAGCATATTCGCAATCGAATTGTAAGCTGTTGCCGGATAAGGTACTCAAAGCTGTGGAACTAGTAGTTGATGTAGAGTTGACGCAAAACGGTAGCTTCTTGAGCGTTCCTTGCAGACCGGGTGAAAGCGCGATGGCACCCAGAATTGTACCAACTAAAAGCATGAGAGCGTACATAAAACGGGATGAGGTGGAGTTTTTGCAAGATGGACAGGCGCTGCAGCAGCAACTAGCAGCGGTGCCTGTACAGCACAATGCACACTACAAAGAGAAGAGACAACCAGTTTTCAGAAAATTAACTCAAAATATTCTGAAATTGAAAACATATTGATGATTTCTTGCATATGAGTACATATATATGTACAATATAGTTTGTTATTTGCGTTGTAGAATATTAACGTCCAAAATATTATTCAGTGGTTTTTGTTTACCTGAGCTGCAGAACAAAGTCCTAATACTGCTCCCATATCAAGCGAATCCTTTTACCGATTTGAATTATAATAAAATTTTACAATTTCTTGGTCTGTGGTCACAAAATCCAACGACGATGTCCTGAATAATTTTCACAAATACATGGTACAACTTGCAGTGATGCCACAAAATTCAAAATTGAATGTTAACAAATATTATGTGTGGTTATGACCGCGGGATTCTTCGAAACAATTATTCCACAAAAAAAAATCCCGATATTCGCGATGTCGCACCATTTATACATGATGCATGAACCTATTCCGAATGATTGTACTAATTTTAGTAGAATGTAGTCGTGTGTGGATGAAAGATTTAGCGCCGCAGGCGAACAATTTTTCACATTAAGATAAGTATATCATAATTTCATTTAATGGAATTGTCAACGAATAACGACAGATCATCGTTGCAGAACTCTGCGTTAAAAGAATTGATAAAAATTACACTTTATGGATGTACTTGTGTAGATTCAAAAAGGTATCAAATTAGTATGCAATATTGATCTTTAAACTCAGTTTTCTCGTAAACTATTGGACCAATTCTAATAAAAAAATACCACGATACTAGTAATTCGGTCAGTTTACATAAAAATTACATTATAATGCCATGTTATTATGTATTTTATTTAGTAAAAAAATAATTTGTGGTAAAAAAAAGTACTAAAAACATTAAAAGTAGTTTTCACAGAAAACTATAGGTTATACGGTAAAAACACCTTAACAGAAGTGAAAGATATTGCAAATATCTATCTAACGGTATTTAGTTCGACCCGATATCTCTTATATTTTAGGAGATATACACCATGTAATTTTTAAATTTTGAAGGGCTATATCTCAGTAACTAGAAGCCGGCGGCAAAAAATTTTGGGGTCTTTGGGGTCTACAACAACACCAAACACAGCTCCCAAAACAACAAAAAAATTGGAGCATTTATGCAACGGTGAAAATGTGCCAGTTATCGAGCTTTCTATAATTTTTTTTTTTTTTCAAATTTGGAAACCCACAATTTGCTTCCCTTTTTTTGCACCTTCCCGCTATGATCTATTTGAATAGGTGTATAAGCGGCAACACTGCCTGACTTTTATAGAACAGCTGTTGCTTTCAGTGGGTTATCCGTGGGTTCAATTTCTGATCTATATAGAAATTGCAGTTAAATAAAGTAATTACTTTGCGTTAGTTCTTTTGCATTACTTCAATTGTATAGTTTCTTTGGTTTATGTGTCAGCGTAATCTATTTAATATACGTTATCAGGTCGTGGATAGTATTTGGAAACAATGGCTTGTTCTGTTTTTGAAATTGTGGAATTAGGCCCGCCTATCGAGGTTTTTGCCTTGACTCGTGCTTTCAACGAGGATGTACATCCAAATAAAGCTAATTTAGGAGTTGGAGGTGAGTATAGATGTAGTTACACACATTTTAGTATTTTTCCTGTTTTTAAGAACAGTTTTCCCTATAATAAAAGGAATAATATTAATTATAATAATAATAATAAGGATATGAGCCCATAGCACTATCTGGTAGTGATCTTTTAGCTATTATTATTATAATTCAGTTGTAATACTAATTTATATGAAAAGAAATAAAATAAATAGGGATATTATAGAGGTCACATGTATTCTTGAGCTTGTTGCATTCAGTGCACAGAAAAATTATTTAATTTGATGAGTCTGTGCATTTGTTTACATCGATGTAATTGATCAAAATAATTTGCAGTCGTCATACATTGCACTGTGCAGAACTATACGAATTTTTAAACTTATGTAACTAATTTAAATATTTTATATTTTCGTAATGAACTGCGGAATCTACAATCAACGTATTCAACTGATAAGATAAGTAAGTGTCTCTCAGCAAGCGTCACAAAATAGGCACATAGCTGGAAGAGAGCAAAGAAATTTCTTTATTGAAAACATTATAAAAAGTAGGTACAACTTTTAAAGCATACAACATTGATTACACAATAGAAATACTGATTTTATGCCTGCTTCAAGTAACACAGTCACGAGTTCGTTAATTGCTCGTGGACATGTATTTAAACTGTGCACAATATGTGATCGTAATTAATATGAATAGAAACAACCCCAAACAACGTTTTGCCGGTGGATCATGTCATTTAATTGCAGTTTTTGTGGTTTCAAGTTCCTTTAGAAAACTGAATTCAAATCCGTTTCTTTGCTTCGTATAGTTTCAATATTCTTCAGACGCCGTAATAGTTTCGTAAAAGAAATAAAAAGCCTCAAGCGTTTATAATCTGTTATTGATTTGAATTTACATATTATATTTCTCTATTTCAGCGTATCGCACAAATGAAGGCAAACCTTGGGTGCTTCCGGTTGTGCGAAAGACCGAAATTCAAGTCGCTAGCAACGAAAACTTCAATCATGAGTATCTGCCTGTTTGTGGTGAGTGACAAAGATTGATAACGTGTATTAGAAGTAAGTAACATCTTATTTTTCCGCGATGAAGGTACTGAAACTTTTACAAAGGCTGCAACAGCTCTACTCTTGGGCCAACAATCCAAGGCCTTGCTTGAAAATCGAGTAAGTTGCATGATCCGATAAGTTTAATAACATTAAGTTAATGATTTTATATAGGGCTTTGGAGTTCAGTCGCTTTCCGGCACCGGCGCCTTACGCATAGGTGCCGAATTCTTGCGGCGGAACTTACAACGGACTGTTTGCTATTATTCTGATCCGACTTGGGGTAAGGTGATGATAACTTATAACATTCGGCTGATGTTCTTCTTGACGTGTTCTATTCTCGCATTTAGAAAACCATCGCAAAGTGTTTTTAGATGCCGGCTTTGAGCAGGCCAATACCTATCGCTACTGGGACCAGGAAAGGCGTTCATTAGATTTCAGCGGCATGATAACTGATCTTAAGGCTGCACCCGCCAACTCGGTCATAATTCTTCATGCTTGCGCTCACAATCCCACTGGGATTGATCCTTCACGGGAGCAATGGAAGGAAATTGCTGACGTTATGGAACGGAAGCATCTGTTTCCATTCTTCGACTCAGCCTATCAGGGCTTCGCCAGCGGTGACCCTGACAAGGATGCTTGGGCAGTACGTTATTTTGTAGAAAGAGGCTTTGAATTGTTTTGTTCTCAATCGTTTGCCAAGAATTTCGGGCTTTACTGTAAGTTCAAAATGCAAAAACTAAGTAAAATTGCTTTTTAATACCTGGTTTAGGTGAACGCGTTGGTAATTTAATCATTGTGCAAAAGTCTGCTGCTTCCACTGCAGCCGTTGCTTCCCAATTCACTCTGCTTGTGCGTGGGATGTATTCAAATCCACCTGCGTTTGGCAGTCGCATTGTGTCCACAATTTTAAATGATGCCGTTCTACGCAATGAATGGATGGACTGCATTCGCACCATGTCCAGCAGAATTATAAAAATGCGCGAGGCATTGCATTCGCATCTAACTAATCTGAATACGCCCGGGAAATGGAATCATATTGTCGAGCAGATTGGCATGTTCTCATACACGGGACTAAGCGGTTGGTATAAATCACTAGTGCACATGCTTTATTGTCGCCTTCTTTACACTAAAAACCGACTTCTTTTATTCTAATTTCGTTTCCCAACTTCGCAGAAAAGCAAGTAAAAATTTTGATTGACGAATTCCATATTTATTTGCTAAAAACCGGGCGCATTAGCATGTGCGGAGTCAATGAAAGCAACGTGGAATACATTGCGAAGGCAATACATGCTGCGGTTACTAGAACTGAAGGTCATAACTAACTGAAGCACAACTTGAAGAGACGCTAAAAAGAGTAGATAAAAAGAAGCTGCACTAATAGAATACATCGCAATATACAAAAACTGGAACCAAATAGAATTTATAGAGTAATAGCAACTTAAAGTTGGAAAATTTTGTAAGTAATAACAATCGTAATGCAAAAGCAGACTAACCATAGAATAAATTGCGTAACTTTATATGAAAAATTGTTGTCAGTAATTAATTATCAAATTAAATGTACTAAATCCATTTTGATTACATGTTTGTTATACGAATAAATGCATTTTGACCACATGTTTGTTATATGAAATTGTAAATATTTTGTTATTAATCTAGTAAATATAAAACACATGTATCATTGTTATTCGACCAAAAGAATATTTTGCAGGAGAGTTTGTTATATTGTGTGGAAAATTAAAGATAATCCATCAGCTTTTTTACTTCCTTGTATAAGAAGTAAAACCAAGAAAGTATTGTAATCACGAAAAATTAAAATGAAATTCTGTAAACTCCGATTTTGGCTACAATCGGACACTTGAATCTTCCGAATTTCTTGCATAACTGCGAGCGAAAACATCATAGCGAGTGGAAATTGTATTTGGGGCAGTTATTATATCGAAATTTAATTATCGAATCGAATTATCCCCCAATTTCGATTGCAATCGGTTAAAGTGATAAATTATTATTCATTGCAGTGATAATATAATATGATATATGAATATAAGTCGGTTCATTTTAGTTAGATGATAGTTTTAGATTAGTTTATAATTCATATGAATGAAACTACTGCTGATTTATGTTTGGATTTGAATGCTCGAGGTAGTGAAAGTTATTCTAATTGTCTATTACCTGTAATTCTTGTTGCCCTTCTAGAGAAAAGCTTTGATCTATGAACTTGGTCCACAGAATTTGTGCAATTTGTAGTGATGTCGACCATCTTTTTTAGTTCTTGAAATGTTGCTAATTATCATTAATGAAAGTAGCTTAGAATTACCGCAATGTTTTAAATGACGTTGAACAACTCTTTTATAAGTAAATGCGAAACATTTGCCATAGAAAATTGGTTTTTTGCGCCCCACACAGTCAATATAAAAGTGGATGAAGTGGAGTTATTTTATGGTCCATTTAATCGTTCGCCATCAGATTTAAATGCGTAGTACGCGGCCAGGAGATCCGTAATCGCCATCTCGCCGTGCCGTAGTTACTCAACTTTGCACAATCTTTTCTTCGTGTGGTGAATTCGCGCCATTTTAGCGTAAAATTATAGATGCTTTTAACATCGATGCAATCGATACAAGTTTATATACGAAAGCATATACGAAATTATTTATATGCTTATGCATGAGTTTCTAACAAGACTTTGACTAACATTTCATTATTTTTGGTTACCATAAAATTGCAGTTGATGTTTTATTCGTTGTTGCAATTGTCATAAAAATTCCTTGTGTCGATTTGAAGCTGAATTTTATGTTTTGAAACTGAGATCTCGCATTCAACACGTGATTCTGTGGTCCAAAATGTTACTCGTACTACGATTAGAACGAAGATTTTTAGTGTAGAAGGGGATGCAGTTGCCGTGGTGGGGAAGGCGGTTGGAAGGTCTAGTGGTGAGTTGTCGGTGATAACGGAGAGCGGCGTAAAAGGTTTATTTTAATTGGATTTATGCAATGTTGCAGGTGGCGCTGTTGTTGCCTCTAGCAATGGGAATAAAGCCGATGTTAATTGCTGCTGAGTGCTTCTAGTTTGGACAAGCGAAGGGGTTTTTTAATTAAAACTACGGCGCAGAAAAGTGTCAACAAGTTATGAAAAATAGTAGAAACTGTTGTTTTGTACATCGAATATATGAATGATTATTATTTAACATTAAATTTCATTTGATTGAGAAGTGCTTTAGATTGACGTTTGAAATTTGCCATGAAGTGTGTACATTTGTCTAGCTATCGATATTTTACGAGGTTTCGCATAAGTTTCGTAGCTGAGTAGAAGAAAAACCTGTTGTTGCATTTGCTTGCATCAACTTTATTTGGAGCATGAATGTTCGTTGTCAATAATCGTCAAAGTCGTGATTGAAATCGATTTCAGACGCAGATTTGCGTTTCAAACAAAAGGCTGCACTTTATTGTGAATATTCATGTTTAAATCTCGGTTCAAAAGAGGTTCGTTGTAAATTGTTTCTTTCCTTTGGTTGATTTCCAAAAAAAATAAATCCGTTAACTTTAAATCTTTATAATTTATTTAACAAACAGATCATCCAGCAACGAGACTGTGATTATCTAGTTTTTTAATTTGTCTACAAAATATGAATTTATTTAAATCATTAATCAAGTTGTTAAACACGGACAAACTTACTACAAATCTTAGTAACGAGAAAATAAAGACGAAGAAGCACGTCTTAAGTTGGCAGATTTCAGTTTCTGGCGCTTTCGTGCTAACTACGCAGCAGCGAGCCTCGTGGAATCCCGCTCGAATCAAACCGATCGACGAACCGACCGTTCGTCAGGCGCTGCTATTCGAATGCAAGTCATGAAAACGAAAGGCCAAAAAGCAACCAACACAACAACAGAAAACTTCGCCACAAAACAGAACGGCTAAAAAAAGGTACTTTTAAACAAAAAACAGGGAGCTTCGTTTATTTTCTGTCTGTTGCAGTGACGACTTAAAAAAAAGTATTACAATACACACACACACGCGCAGAGAAATTCCTTCATCATTTGACTCATGCAGAATGCTGCCAGACAGGAAAACTGCCGCTGCCGCTGCGTTTGTTGTGCTGCGGCATTTTCAGTTAATGTTGCTATTATTGCTGCAGCTTTTGCTTTTGCGCCTTTGCTGCGTTTCCCAGTAAACAAAACGGTTTCGATTCCCATCCGAAGTTTATCCGAATTCTCTGATTGTTCATCCGAAACGCATTCCGTTTTCGAATCCGAATCAAAAACGAATGTGAAACGGAAGGAACCGATCTATACACAAAACGGATCCGTGTCTTTAGATTTAGGATTATCGTTTCATAGCACCAGAAGCTCGATCCATTGGCGAACGGCTCCGAGTCCGTTTTGTGGTTTACTGGGTTTCTGTTAACTGTTTGCGAATGCAGCCGCCTCAATGCGAGACGGTGCAATTCTGGTTCTTGTAGCTGTTCTTATTGTTTAAGGAGTCGGGGGCGTTTCGTTGCCGCTCCCGATTTTTGTTCTTCTCGTAGCAGCGAAAATTTAGTGAATGAATTTGTGTGTATTGCGAACATGCTTTCGAGTTGTCGTTGTGCGTCGTTTTTTGTTCAGTGTTGTTTTCCTTTCATGTGTTGTTTTTGGGCTTGTTTTAATGTTAAAGTTGGCGAGTTCGACTTCAATTGAAGTTGGAGATGGAGTACAAATCGAACAGTGGAGCAGCGACACAGAAATTGCGAATATATTAAAAAATTATAAAAGTTTAAATTGTTTACTATTAAAGTAAAAACAATTATAAAATTACACACTTTCGATAAAAATAACCGATTCCTCGATTGAGAGAAAATTGATTATAATTTATTTAGATCAATCCGTGACCTATTTAAACCTAGAAATCTATGGTTTAAATGCTCGAGGAAGTCTTTGAAATGTTGTCACTTTTCACCACTGTGGCCAAATTTCTTTCTGCCTTCGCTCAGCGCTCGGAGCAACGACGTTAAGTCGCTCATTATTATTACAGTTGTTGTTGCTTCTTGTGCGGCTCCGCGTTCAGGCGCTTCGGCAAAAAGCCGAGCTTAAGCCAACGTAAGAAGTTCAGTTAACAGTGAGACGTCGAGCGGCGCAGAACAACAGGTGCCAACTCGCGAGTGAAAGAGTGCAGCGCAAGGCAAAACAGAAGAAAAGATATTAAAGAAATTAGAAAAGGCAACGGTTTCAATGACTGTGGCAAAAGGTTCCACGTTCGGGAAACTTAACTCAAGATTACAATCAACGCGAGTCTTTTTAACGCTTTGCGACGAGTTGAAGCCGGGAAGTCGTCGTCTTTGTTCGCAAACAGAAAAGCAAATAGCGGCAGATGCTAACGGAATAACGTCCAATTGGAATTCCATTTGAAAAGTGTCGCTTTAAACGGTCGCTGAAAGCAATTTCAAAGCACTGAAATCGCCGCGAAGTCGTTTTCAAGGTTCGCATGAACTCACGTCGAAACGTCGTTTTCGGTGCCGTGAAAATAAATTACACAAAGACGTGTTCCATCTGATCTCCGATCGGCTTAAGATTTCAAAGCATCGACGATAAATGATAAATGCTCAGTGAAAGTGGATGTTCAGCAGAAGTCGGTCACATCGCAACAGTTGCAAGTGTCAATAAGCAAAACCTAAGCTGAAATGAGAATTTGTTGTCGAATGTCATAAAACGCAGTCAAACGATTCCCAATTTGTATGTACTTCTGCTGCAATCTGCAAACTGCGTTCGTAAGAATAACGATTGTTTTGCTTGTTACAAAACGCAGCCGCAGCAGCGTCTGTTATTTTTTTTTTTTATTGTCTTTGCTAAATTTCGTTTATTGCGTTGTGTTTCGTTTCGTCCGAAAATCGCTCTGCATAAAAACCCGATCTGCGTTCGCGGCGTTCGTGTTAACATTCCGAACATGAAGCCGAAGCTTCTGTGCAGCGCGTGAACGCGGTGTGAATTCGTTCGTCGTTAATTCGCTGTCACGGTTATTTATTGTTGCTATTCAAATATCAAGTACTCAAGTATTTCCATCAAGCATAACAATGAATCTAGCGCATTTTTACAATATGTAAGTAAAGAAAGAAGAAAGAAGAAGAGCGAATAAAAGTTAGTTCAAAAATTCCAATTGTAATACGTAGAAAAATGTGCGTCGTTGTCCGAAGACTGACAACTACATTTTATGAGTAGTCAATATTCAAGGAATATTCGCAGATGTAAAATAAATTTATGTTACACGAGGCGATTCAAAAAAACTGCTTTTAAAGCTACATATGAGCTTGTGAGCCACTCACCGAGGTTTGACAGCGAGTGTAACTGCAGCAAACACAATTTGAGCAACCTTAAATGGATCGAGTTCACGAAAATTGATAAAAATTAATTAATTAAACGTGAGATTAATTTACTTTTAGTCAGTTTTCATCGCTGGACCATTTGAATCATTATGAATAGTGTGAACTCCTGAGCGAGTTGTGAATGCTGTGAGCTTCAGAGTGAACTACGAATGTGTGAGTGTTTTGTCATTTGAAGTGAAGTTTGTGAGTGTGAATCATATTTCATAATATCTATCTTCATCGTAATATTTCGCTCATAAGAAATCAATATTCAAAGGCAACAAAGTTCTTCGAATATCGCTTGATATTTTGAATAATTTATGTCATGATTACATTTTTAATGCTTCCACGGAGAGTCACATAAAAATGTCAATTGAGGTAATGCGCGTTTTCAGTTGATTGCATAAAATTGGAAGGAGGAGGAGGAGGGGCGATGGAAGAGGTTAAAACAGAAGCGGCATTCCTAATTTAATGTCATCTAACGGCAAAAACATTCGCATAATATAAATGTTCATACAGGGAACAAATTCAACAACCGTTATGAGAATCTGTTTAAAAATCCTGCTTCTAAGCAGCGTCTAATTAGGAAAAATGCTACCAAGCCTCAGCTGCAAACTGAACAGCAATCACAGCAATTGGAAAGCATGAAGATTTTCCAATTGGATTTTCGTCAATGGAACGAATTCGTCTCTTTTTGTTTCTGCTGCTTGTCATGGATTTCTGTCGATTTTTCTTTGGTTGTTCTTAACTATATTTTTTATTACTGTTATTTTTGAGTACTACTTTTATTTCCAGTGTCTTTTTTTATCCTTAAATTTGAATATTACTCAACTTTTTCCCTTTTTTGATGGTTTAATAACGACCTCTGATGTGTTTAGCAGTTTTCCTTTTGTTCCCTGTCATCGTCAAGTTTGCCGCATCCATTATTCACTCAATTTTCTATTATTTAAGAGACGCTTTTAAACAGATTTCTTTTTTTGCCTCCTTTGTGTGGCCTTCGTGTGTCTTCGGCGTCATTCTTCGGCGTTCGAAAGATGTGCGTTGCGAATATTAATCGCCACGTGATTACGTGATTTCGATGCCAAGTTTTTACACATGTACGCGATACACTCCATTGCAGTTACGATCCAATCAGATTTTGCCTCATCTCCTCTCTCATTCTCCTCACCTTATTCTGTTTCGAAAGGAGAAAAATTGTAGGTTTTTGTTTAGTAAATCTTCGTTTCCAAAGTCGCTTAATAAGTCCCATTTATAATCTTATAAGAAACTTCAAAGTTTCCACTTGAGGGACTCGCAATCGTACTGACGTCGGAAGCGTCATCGAAATCCTTCTCCTGTCCGCGATCCTTCCAATTGAATGCGTCCAAACACAACAACTCGAAGCTCCTCCGACACGTAGAAGGATGTAATTCATGAGTCCCTCCCCTTCAATCCTCTTTTGCACCCTTTCATTACGTGAATACGATTTTCTAATCAGACATTTTGTTTATTTACTACGTTAAAGCAACTAAACGCTGAATAATGCATTGCTTTGTTACGGCGACTCTTGCCTCCGCAAACGTGTCACGTTTAATTTAATTAATGCTCGATGGAGGCGCTTTGATTTTATTTCCTCGTGTTGCTGGCCACAACGGAACGTCGAAGCGACGACGCGACGTTTGCATTGCAACAAACGTGACGCGCTTCGAATTGCAAACAGCCGCAGCAGTCGAAAGCGTTGCTTGTCAGACTGCAAACACTGAAAAACAACTCGAAATGATTAATCGACAGACTCGTTTAGAAGATTACAAGAAATCATAACGAAAACTTCAACTAAAGACCACATGAGAAGCGAAAATGAGGCAGACAAACGAATAAAAACAGATGAGGAATTATAAACGAATTAACGAAATTTCCTGAACGACTTTACAACCAAAAAAAAAAAAATTTCGTTGTTTTCAAGTGAGTGGCTTTTGGCCTGGTCATTAACTTTATAGTCATGTTCGGCTATTAAATAAATTTCCAGAAGCAACTTCAAGGGATTTACAAAAAAGTGTCAAAAGTCTGCATTAAAATTACAAAGAAACAATAAAATAAAGTTGAAAAGTGTTTTTAATGTAGAAAATATCAACCTAGTTTTCAAAATAAAACAATTAACAAAAAACAATTCGTGGAAAGAGGCTTTGAAGTTGTTCCCAACTGCGATTGTTTTGAATTTTTATTTTCATTACGTAAAAGACAAATAATAAATTATTAAGCAGCAAGAAAAAATAATGTTTTCTATGCTCAGGTTTATTTTTTTTTTATCCGATTATAGTAAAAAAAAACTATTAAATTTATCATATCAAAAATGTGCAGTTGATCGACTGTTTATCGAGTGAGAGTTCGAAGAAAGCTTCACAGTTGATTCATGCTTTAATCCAATAAAAGACATGAGTTTCAGCTGAAACTCTTTGGATTAATTTTGATTTCGATTACGCTTTACTTTCACTCTCTTAAAACCACCTTAAAGCATTCTTTAAACATTTTCAAAGCAACTTCAAGGCAACTCCAAAGCAACTTCAAAGCCTTTCAATCATTTTCAATAAAAAGTGTTGCTTTAAATTGTATTAAATTCAACTCTAATTGGCAATAAATTCCAATGAACTCCAATTTGAAAGCAAGAAAACAAATGACAAATAATAATTATTAAATAAAGATTAAAAATAGATCAACGGAGTTAAAAAAATACGTGTTTTTAAGCAATTATAAATAATAAATCATCAATTATAAAATAATTAATCGTAGCAGAAAATCTTTGCTATTAAAAAGCTGCTTTTAAAATAATAAGTAAATAAATAAATAAGTATACGAAATAACAACAATTTGTCATTTTTAATAATTTTTGCAAATTTATTTATTTCTTTTATCTGACATTTCTTCATTTTCCAAGCTAAATTTTCGTCGCAATCATTGAACTGTTGAAAATCACCTTGAATATAATTGTTTTTGTGTCTATTTTTAACCTTTTTTGTCTATAAATGATTCGTTTATTAAATCTATTTCATAATAAAACCAGTAACGACAGCAACAACATTTTTACATCGATGTTTCGGCGTCTGTTTGTTGCTTAATGAATCCGTTCGCGTGTTGAATTGCGCAATTCTCATGTTCCGCGTTCGCGGAGCGTCGCTTGCAGCGTTTATTCGCGGCTTTTTCGACGCCGTCGTCGCTGATGTTTATTTGAGCAGCTCACAAAAGTCATTAGCGTCTGTCGCAGACGGCGATGAGTCTGGCTGCTTTGAGAGATCTTCAACTGCGCTTGACCCAAACTTCAACTTCACTTGTAATCGTTTTCTTTTCAGCGTGGATGTGGTTTGTGTTTGCTTCCCAGCGTTTCCAGTCCCGAGCAGAAGTTCCCAGTGCATTTATAGAACTGAACGCATGAGTGAATAAGTGAATGCTCACTGACAAAGCGACTCTTTTTCCTCTTCGTCTTCCTTTCGCTGTACAAAAATTGGATTGAATTCAAAGCGGACTCTTGTTCAGCGGCATTTCGATGTGTGTGTGTGTGTGGGATATCACATTTCTTTGTGACGATTTGTTTCATGTTTCCTTGTGTTTGCATTTGATGGCCACTTTGTCCATTCGCTCGCTCGCCTCTCTTCATCCATCCGTCAATCAATGAATTCGCTTTGTATGAATTAAAAACTGAATGCTTTTGTTTTTTCCATTTGCACAGTTCTTATTGCAACCTCGTTTCTTTGCGTGTGTGTGTGTGTGTGTTTTTATGTTTTTTTATTGGTTTTGCGTTTTCTTGCTTTCTTCATTTTAATGTGTTTCCGGCGTTTAAGACGCTTTAAACGAGTGAATGAATGAATTGTAGCACTTCGCTGGTCACGCATCTCTTCTTCTTCTTCTTGCTCTTCCTCCTTCTCCCTCCTCATCCCCCTTCTTCTTGTTATTCTTTTTCTTCTTTTTAGCAAACATGTCACCAGAAACAGACACCGAATCCAGAGTTGAAAATGAAGCCACTTCAACGAGTTGAAAGAATTTCCTTTCGACAGTCTAAACGATTCTTCTTCTTCTTCCGTCACCCACTCTTCCGGTGCATTATTCGTGTTTATTTCTTCTGTTGTCATTCTGTTCGTCGATGGATCGTCTTTCAACGCTTTTAACGTTTCTTTTTCTCAAAGAAAATCGCTTCAATTCGAAAAAAACCAAAGCAACAAACAAAAGTTTCAACTTTTAAATGATTTCCGTTGATTTTCTTTTATAAATAATAAATAATAAAAAAATATAATTCATAATTAAAGCGATAGAGAAATTAAAATATAAATGAATCATTTTTCTTTCCACTCCTAAAAAAATGCAGCAATTCGTTTTTATGTTATGTTTTTTCATCAAAATTTATTCAACTCTATTTCATGCTTATGAAATTATGAATAAAATTAATAGAAAATTCGTTGGTGGAATGTTTTTTTATATTTTAAAGAGCAAAGTATACAAAAGAAAAAGTCAACGTCTCGTTTATCATTCGAGAGAATCCAATCAGATTTTGGCTGATCAGATTGTGTCTCAATTGACACACTTCATAGGAAGTCATCGGCCTCTTCTCTTCGCCACGCCCACGCACTTTTCACACACCTTAAAATAGCAACTCAGTCGCATTTCGTGTGTGGCCGATTTTTATATCCGAGGGTTCAGTGATTTGTGCCAAAGACGCGATGAGAGCGACCGACAGATGTACAGCCGCAGACAGACAGATCTGAGATATTGCCTCAGATGGACGGACACTCGACCGACAGACACTCGACAGACAGACAAGTGCAGATATTTAACATTTTCGGCTGTAGATGGGTGACAGAAACTGCCAATAAAAGACATCGTGAACGTTGCATTTATATGAATATTTCACTATTCGTTTACACATACGCACACACGGACAATAACACATTCACACGCATGTATGCGTTGGGATAAGAAACCAAAAAAAAAAAGGTCATTAAAATGTTTATGATTTGATTCAAATGCTAATTTTTGCTGCTCGCAACTTTTGATAAAAACCAAAGTTAAATTTTTATGTGCGGAATATAAAAATCGATTTTTATTACTATTATTAACTAACAAATAACTGTAGTTCCTTGTTATATATTCATCTGTAAATCATTGCAATGTTTAGACATATTTTCGCAATAAACCTTCAAAGAAATCATTTCGAACGAATTTCAATGAATGCAAATAAACAGAAAGTTTCATAAACTTCGACTTCGATTAAATTTTAATGAAACGATTAACGCACAAAGTTAAGAGAAGAATAAATTAAATATTTTATAGTTTTACAGTTTTTGGATGAATTTAAATTCTTTTAAAATGTAAATCATATATAAATCGACTCAGACAATGTTTGAATTATAATTATAATTAAAGACAAAATACAGTCGAACTTCTCTATAGTGAACTTCTATACAATGAAGCACTCCCTATTATGAATTTTTTTCAAGTACACTGCTTTTTCGTTCAATTTCTGGTCTTGTTTGATCTTTGTATAATGAATTTCTATACAGTGAATATTTCTATACAATGAACAAGTTTTACAGTTGCAATCTCCGATTTCATACGTTTTTGTCTCCTTATAATGAATTTTTTTCAAATAATTTTTCGTTGGCTATACTAGTAACACTGTATTCCGATAGAAAAGTAAACTTTATATGGGCATCCCCGAAATTTGAAAATGACAACAGAAAAAGATAAAAAATGACCATCACTAACAATTTTGGCACCTGCATTGAGTTACTACCATTAAGTGAGCAAACAGTGTGAAAATGTCGCAGCGAAATAGTCTCTCTATTGAAAAAAATTGTTGATTATTAATAAAGTTGAAGAAGGTGGAGCAAAAAATAAAGATTTTGCTAAACAATTTGGAATTCTGCCTACCACTTTTGTGGAGATGAAAAATGATGTACCTAATAAAGTTTTCGAGTCGAGTTAATTTATTAGAAGCTTTCGTTGAAGAACAAAAATGGAAAAGTGTAATAAAAACTGAAATTACTGATTACTTAAAATAAAAATTTAAAAAAGTATTATGATTTCTATATAATGAAATTTCTATATAATGAAGTAATTTTGTGGTCCCTTCGACTTCACTATAGGGAAGTTCGACTGTAGTTAAAGATTCAAATATTAAAAAGAAACTTAAATAAGCATTAAAATTGCTTCTATTCCTTGTAATAAACACGTCAACGCGTTTAAAATTGTCAAAAGCTTGGATTAGCTGCGACTTTATCATAAAATCGATCAATTTTTAATGGACATTAATTAACACGACTGAAAGATCATTCGAATACTTAATTTCTTCCTCTTCTTTCGTAAGACAACGGTTCAAATTGCTCTTCCAAGAACGACTATTAAAACAATCGTCTTCTCAAGGTGTTAATGATGACAAAGATAAATGAAAAAGTAGTCTTTCCTTTGCTGAGTTGATTGAGGAAATTTTCGAGTATGATTCACTTGTCTGTGATCCGCGTTTCAACTGCTGCATGAACAATATTGAATCAGTCAAAAAGCATACAAAGCGAAGACTTACAAAGCTGCCTGCATTAGCTACACTTCGGACGACTACACGTCGACGGAAGTGACGATTGCTTTCGTTATTCGCTTCAGAACGATTAACAATCGCACATGAAAAACGAGTGAAGAATGATGACTCACTCGATATTCGTTTTTAAGCGTATGATTCGAAACGGCGTTCGATTGTATTCATGAGTGGAACTCGTTTCTCGTTCGTGTCGATAATTTAGATGAGTCGCGATAGTCGCCGGTCGTTGTAATTGGGTTTCGGCATAATATTCTTTCGAGGGATTTTTCAACTGTGTCACTATTCGTTGATTGTTCAAACGAAAAAAGCATAAAAAGAAAGCTTAAAATATTCACAATTACTTCTCCGCTTTTGCCACTTGTTCAACGCTGTAGAAAGCGGAAAAGTAGACAATTAATTAAACTTTCTGCTTCCTTAATTCGCGTAAAGAAAGAAAATTATAAATGAAAGAGTAGCAAAGGCGATTTTAGCAATGATTAAAGAAGGAAAAGAGAATTTCTTTTCGCCGTTGTTAATTGTAAAGCTGAAATATGTTCAATTGTTTTCCTGATTGCATTGAATTGTTTCCGCGACAAACTTGGAATGAAATAAGAAATCTTTGCTGCTATACGAACACTTATTGAAGTTTTAATTAACCAGCGGATCCAGAGAGCATTAAAATAAACAAAAATTCATTCAAGTGAATCTTTCGAGACACTCGAAACAAAATTATTCATTAAAGTTCAAAAATAAGTTGTTAATAATCGAAATTCGACTGTATTTCAACGTATTTTAAATGAAATCAGTGTAAAGATTGCGAAAATGTTGAATTTCAATTTAATTAACTGATTTTTAGGAGATTACCGCGATTTTTAGCGGATTTAAAATGGTTTTTCCATAATTAAAATAAGAAGATTAAAGTTTTTGGTGTTTATAGATTTTGTATAAAGTGAAGGGAAATACACACACACAAACAGAAATTGGTGAAAGGTCGCCGTTTCAAGGCCGATGTTCAATGAAATATTTTAATCGCGTTTCGAGTCGCGTTTCTGCGGCTTCCGTTGAGGCGCCGCTGCGACACAATCGACAGCGAAACAACGAAAAGCGACAACGATTCTAATCTAATCTAATTTCTATCTATTCTTTTGTGTTTTTTATTTATTTTCCACTTGCTGCGTGATGTAACGATGATGATGATGATGACGATGACGACGTTCGACTGTGCCTCGTTTTTAGGATTCAATTCAGTGGTCAAAAGGGAAGCACAGGCAAAAAACCAGCAGCAGCAGCAACAAAAAAGGAAGCTGCAGCGATTGCGACAGCAGCAACAACACCAACAACAACAACAGCAACCGCAAAAATATCTAAAGTAACAGCAGCAACAGCGAATCAACAGCAAGCAACAGCGATTATGAGTGCTGCCAACGCTGCTGTTGGTTATTCGAATGGAATCTTTTATCTGCCGCACGAAGCCATCAGCAGCAACCGCAACAACAACAGCAACAACAACGTCAAAGCGGACAGAGACGGCGTCGAGGAGGACGTCGAAGAGGGCGACGCGGAGGAGGAGGACGAAGACGAGGACGAGGATTCGCTGGCGTCGATGGAGACGCTTTCGGACAACGTGTCGATTTGGGTGGACGGGGAGCAGCGGTGGGTGTCGGGCGTGGATGCGAACACGACGTGCAGCGACCTCATCAACGCGCTGCTCAGCTTCCACGACGGCCCGAAAATGAGCAGCAGCAGCAACAAGGCCGCTGGCAACAGCGCCATCAATCAATCAACATTAAATACCAAAGAAGAAGAAGAAGAAGAAGAAGCAGCAGCACCGGCAGCCTCACAAAAACCTCGAAATGCGGATGCATTCAGCGGCTGCAGCCACGACGCGGCGCGCTACGTCATCGTGCGGCAGCAGCGCCACTGCGAGGAGCTCCTCGACGGCAGCACCAAAGTCTTTGATTTACTGCCGCCGACGCGGGACGCAGCCGGACGCAAGGAGGTTCGTACGTATTAGCGCCTGACACGCAACGATAATTTCATTCGGCCGAAATTGGGCCCGAGCAAATTAAAGCTAACCTCGAATTTCGGTTTCTCCCCCAGCAGCACCAGCAGCAGCTCTTCCTGCGCCGCCTGACGCCCAGCCACGCAGCAGCAGCACCGCCGGTAGCCGGCCTCGGCTCCCTGCTCTCCACCGACAAGGACAGCGGCATGGGCAGCCCGGTGGGCAGCTCGCGCAGCGCCCGTCTGCGCCGCAAGAAGCACAAGTCGACCGTCAGCTGGCTGGCGCAGGGCAACACGCTGCACCCGAAGCTGGCGCAGCGCGGCGGCGCGGCCAACGAGCGCCTCATGAAAATCATCATCGCCCAGGACGAAACCATTCACCGGCAACTGACGCTGCTGCGGTAAGAAGCTGATGACTGATGACGATGCGAGGAGCTGCTTTATTCACGTCTCTTCTTTGCGCAGGGAAAAGGAACGCCAGATATCGAAGATCGAGGAGGAGAACCATCGCACGCGGGAGCGCGAGCTGGGCAAGAACTACCTCCTGGAGACGTACTTGAAGGGGCTCGACGAGGCCGCGACTGGCGCCGACTTGGCTGAAGGCGAGGAGATATTCATCGGTAAGTAAAAGCGAAGTTTTGACGATGTTGACAGGGAAAAAGACAGTTTTTAAAGGGGCTATAGTGCTTCTTTAATAGATTCAAAGACTATGAATTTATGGAAAAGGTTCAAATAATAGGAAGATGAAGACTTTTGTTTAAATTCGTGGAGAATTGAGGGATTGGATGGCAAATAAAACAGCTTAAAAGAGTCTGAGGCGTTTTTCAATGAATTCTGAGACTGAGAAATCATGGAAAAGCTTCAAATCGAAGAGAAATTTAAGAGTTCTGTTCGAATTTATTGATAATTAATGTTAACTTCGTATTTTTAAAGGTTTTTCTTGACAATAATAAAAGAAAGTAAACAGAATTGCTGATAAATCTCATTATAATTGATATTTTCCTGTATTAATTCGTATTTTCCTCCTCAAAAGAAGTCGAAAATCCTATTATTAAATAACAAAACCCAGCTGCAGGTTGCTTTAAAGAAAATATTGTTTCTGGTCGACGTTTTCAGGGCATGTAATAAAATTGCTTAATGAAATTCTGGCTTGCAGCAAAAACAGGTTAAAACAGTAAAAAGTAAATAAACTGATTTAGCAAACACACACACACACACAGACTCATTTCACACACACACGACGACGTTTACGAAAGTTTGTTGGATAAAGGAAAATATAAACAAAATCTTTTTACTTTCAATTTCCATTATTTTGCATGCAGATGAACCGTTTGTTGGTGGTCCAACAACAACAACAACAACAACAGCAACGAAGCTGCAGGAGGAGCAACAGCAACAGGAGCGCAGATCAAAGCATCACAAGCAGCGGAGTTCGAAGCACACGAAGCAGTCATCGGCGCACAAGAAGAAGCGCGAAGAAGCGACGAAGCAGGCCGACAGCTCGGCTGCTGCTGCTGCGGCTGCCGGTGGAAGCGACCTCGAGGAGCAGCTGCTGTGGACGGAGAAGCTGTGCTCCATCAACAAGCAGCTGCAGCGCGAGGAGGAGCTGCTGCTGAAGCTGCACTCGAAGATACGCAAACACCAGGCGAAGCGCGCGCACCGCAGCCGGCAGCAGCTGCAGCAGCAGATCGACGACTTGGACGGCAGCATCGCCGCGCAGGCCGCCGACATCCGGCGCAACGAGGAGCGCCTCGCCGCCTCCGACGAGCAGCTGCTGCGAAAGGTGAGCTTCTTGGAGCGCTTGAGTGTTGAGGTGGATGCGGACGGCGGCGGCGGGGAGCAGCAACCGAAGCGAACTGCTTCAACGGCGGCTGTTGACCTGCTTCAACCCGGCTGCCAACAATCAACAGCGCTAGCAACAGAAGCAGAAACAGAAGCAGTAAAAACAACGGCAACTTTCGCGCTGAACGCGATGCAGTCAGCGGAGGATTTGCTAAGCCTGCAACAGCTGATTGCGAAGCCGCAAGAGGCAGCAACAACAACAACGACGACGAAAACAACGGCAACAGGTTCAGAAGCTGCACTGACGGCAGCAACAACTGCTTCTGTGGACGCTGCTAATTACGATCGCATTAATCATGCTTCGAGTGCGGCAACCAACGCGAGTTGCACCGCGGCGCTGTTGCAGTTGCAGCAGCGACATCAGCAGCAGCAACAGCAGCACCATCTCAACGACAAGCTGCACGCGTTGCACATGAAAACGGTGAAGAAGCAAATGTTCAGCCCCACTGCGCCCCTCGTCGGCCTCCCCTCATCATCGCCGCCCCCTCCTGCGCCCCTCCTCCCCCCGACAACACAGCCGACGCTGCTGTTCCTCGGCGATTCGCTGGACTTCAGTCAAATCGGGACCCTCGTGTGAAGGCGGCCGCTCCGTTCCCTTCCTCCACCTCACAATCTCTTTTGTGCTCCGTATTCGTAGTTTTTTCTTATTTATTGTCTGTAAGCTTGCATTTAACTGTTCATTTCATTTGGCTTTAAGCACAGAAATGCTGTATTCAAATCTGTACCAAATTGTTGTTAATTAACCAAATAAATGATTTATGTAATTCGTGGTTTTTGCAGTCGACTGTTTTTGTTGTTCTCGGCGCTTTTCACCCCGCTTAAGCACTGCGGACAACGAGTGATGTACTCGTTGCATTAAAATAGCAGTAAATTCAATTAATATTATTGTCAATGCTTCAATAAATCACGGAATAGTTTTTTCAATCAATGAAAACTCTTCTCTCTGCTGTGGTCAATAAATGAGGAATCGGTGAGTGGTGAAAAGCAGCGATCAATGAGGTGAAAAATGGGTTTTTATGTTTGGTTGCCTTTCAATGGGAATTAAAATGGTTTTAAAAACAGGAAAAGTAATGAAATATCGAGTTTATTAAACATTAATTATACTTACTTAATGAAGATTTCCTTTTATAGCAAAATAATTACAATTTTAATGTTTCATAAATTTTATTTATATTTTATTTTTATTAATTACATGACTTTTCCCTTCATTTGCAGTTTTCTATCATCGATAATTAAAGTGTTTTTCGTACATTTTTGTCGAATTTTCCTTCGTTTTCTGCAATCAATTTTGTTACTTTGCTTTTCCTAATAATATTAATAAGTAACCTATTAAACCTAGAAATATTCTCTAATATTAAAGTTTAATCATAATTTACATTATCTAAATGTGAGTTTAAATTTACAGAAAGTTTCCGTCGCAAGCGACGATTTATTTAACTAACAAAATCAAATTTCAAAGCAAAGTTTCTTCATAAAAATCTGTGTGTTTGTTTCCTTGTTTACTTCCTGCAATTAACTAACTAACTCTTAACTACGCAGTTGGTGTTTGTGTGAAGCAAGTACAAAAACCATAATCAACGCAATGGCGATGAGCGCTCGAATGACGTCACTCGTAGCGAGAGCAGCAGCGGCTCCGTGGTGGAGTTCAGCGAAACTTTCACCTGTTGCGTGTGGAGGGGCGCAGCAAAAGAGAAAGGAAGACAAAGACGAAGACGAAGAAAAACGAATTATTTGTTAGTTAGGAAAAGTTTAATGAAAAAGTCGTTTGCTTGGGTTGGGCTTTCGAATGGAATCGAGTGGCTCGATGGGATTTCAGATGGGTGTGGGCGTGGCTTACCACTTACCATTCAATATATGCACCATGACATTAAAGCCGGGAATATCACTAATTGAGCACGTGTAGTTGCCGGAGTCGGATTTGCTGATCTTCGCGATGAACAGCGTCGAGTTGGCTCCGTCGTCCATTAGCTCCGTTTTCACGCTTTCCCGGACAACAGCGACGCAAACAGAAGACAAAAACAAATTGAAAAAATAATAAATGCATTGCAGATGTGTTGCAAAGCGATTCCGAACGAGGAAGAAGTCAATAATTGAATTTTAATTCATCAGTTCTAAATATAAACTTGTTCGCTCTCCGCTCTCGCTTTCGTTCTCACCTCACGCCGCCGCGCGTCGTGTCGTAGTTGAGCACCTGTTCGCCGTGCTTCCAGAAGACGGCCGCCGAGGTCATCGCCACGTTGCGGACGACGCACGAGAGCTGCAGCGTCGAGTCGATTTCGTAGTACTTCTCCTGCAGCGGATCGCCGAACTCATCCACGATCATCACTTTCGGCGCTACAGCAGCAAAGAAAATGGAGAAACAAAATAAAAAACAGTTTATTTTATGCTAAAGCGAAGCTAATCTAAGCTACGTTATCTTCACGTTTGCATTGCAAAAGCAATTTCAAAAGGAAAAGCAAAAGGCACCGGGCAAAAGTTAAACCAACGCACGGTTGCATTTCCGCGAATACGGCGAATTCAATTAAGTTTTCATTCGTTTTGTTACGATTAACATAATTCAATTGCGAGTTGTTATTCTTTATACAAATAACGATAAAAATAAAATTGAATAATTCGATATTATATATTAATTTCTGCGTTGTCGGTTTTCTATTTTTCTTCTGCCGCATGAAATAAATGCAAATTAAACTAAGCAAATCCCAATTAGCCATTCCCTCTCTCACTTTCCAATTCACCTTTCACAATTCACCTTGACGGCCTCCTTTACGCTCTTCACACTCACCATTGACGAGTAAATTAATTTGTATCACTCGCGGCGGATGCGTTGATATCTGGCACTCGTACATCGCTTCGTCGTCCTTGCGGACGTTCGTTATCTTCAGCCGCCAGTTGCTCGGGTACTGGAACTGCATCGTGTAGCGATTGTCGCCGGTGTACGTGTGCAGGCCGACGGTGAGCAAGTCGAGAGCATCTTCGCCGTGTGCATGGCGCCGCACCCACGAAACCTGCGAAACGATGAAGAAGAAGACGGCGCATGCATAATTAATGAAAGGGAAACAGCGAAATGACTACAAATAATACAAGATTATAAAATGTGAAAAAGCGAAAGAAAAGGGAGGAGAAGATGGAGAAAAGACGCTGAATTTACTTCCTTCCGTCGAAATTTATACGAAAACTTTTCACAACTCTTAAGAAAGCTAATTTTTTATTGTCTTCTCGCTCCCTCGCTTTGCCGCTCTTGCTCATACCTCAGCGAGCTACTTACAGTCTTATCTTGGAGCAAGGAGATTCTGCAGTTGAGAAAAACGCTGCCGCCCGCCTGCACAGTGACGTTCGTCGGTTGGCCGACGCGCTGCACGTCCTCGAAGTGTGGTCCATGCCTGCGTCGGAAAAGAGAGGGAGAGAGAGAGAGAGAAAAGAGAAACGTATGAAAGCGAGTCGAGGTGAGCAAATAAAGCAGCAGATCGGGCATCCGTAGGCCGAGGAACTTCAGGCGATTCGTGCTCGTTCTGCTTCACGTTGTAAAATACGCAACGACGACGCTGCGTTGCTCCTAATTGCAGCTGGATTTACGAGCAACACGCACAGGAGAAGGCTTTTTTGCTCCTCGGATTTAATTCCCATTCGCGAAGGAAGAACCAAAGCGAAAGAAGTTTGTTGGCAGCTGATGGAATTTACATCGGCTTCGTTTATGTTTTTTCTGCGTTCGACTCAAGATAAGCTGCGTGATTTGTGAGCAGGATTCCGCAGCAGAATCCTTTGCGAGTCATCTGTCAATGTTTTTGCCGAGCATCGCCAACATTTCCGCTGTTTACATTGCAAATGATTCACTTCGAAGGTGAAACACGGAGTTTAGCTGCCGAGGAGATTTATTCAAGGAGTTGCGATGAATTAAGGCAAGGAAAAAGCTGCAAAGACGACGATGGAGACACGCAGTGATCCAGGGAAGAAGAAGAAGAGCTGCCCTGAGGTGAGTTTCGTCGGTTCCATCTCAAACTTTGTGCAAAATCGAAGAATTGAATTCTTTAATTAAGCAAACATTCGACATGGTGAATCTCGATTCGTGGGCATTTTTGAACAATAAAAGCCACCGCCATTGCCCCAATAAAGTACCGCCCACTCTTTATAACATTCAACGGAACAATTTTCCAGATCAAATAAGAAAATTAATTTCGAACAAAAGTCCAACCAGATTCTTAAACAAACACGAATTTCTCACGAAATGTTGTCAATGAAATGTTACAATAAAAATAGAAGAAGAGGGAGTGGAGAAGAGAAGGAAGAGACAACAATGGAAAGGGACTGAAAAACAAACTTTCCGAAGTGGAGAAAATCGAAAGAAGGAAAAGTTTTCTCCAAAAGTTACTTCACGACGAAGTTTGGAAAGAAACGAATAGAAAAAATAATAAAATGGAGTCTATCAATGAAGAAAACAGTTGTTTTGCCTCATTATTACCCCGTCCCGCCCCCTTTTCCAGTCCTTCTTGACGGGTGAGGTGAGTAACTGTATGAAGCTGTGTTTAGTTCAATATTCTTCAATGATTGATGGAGATGCCAACGAGTTTTATAATCATTGCGAGTGGTGGAAAGCGAAAGGGTTAAATTGATGATGTCAGCTAAGAAGAAGAAGAAGCAACAGCAGAGTCTCTAAACTGTTGCGAAAACCGTGAAATCATTGAACCCTTAAAAGCAACATTAATCAAATAAAACCTTTGAGAATCTTTTATGTATGTCCCATTTGATATCTCTTTCCACGCACTCTCCACCTTCAACTCTCTCGCTCTCGCCCGCTCACAACATCGTTTCATTTCTCCGATTTTTATTATTCCCTCGACTCAGTGTGGTTTTTTTTTATGAGTTGCTTTTGTGTTTTCCTGAGAGTTTTCAATGCACGTTCATCATAATTTGCAACTGACCTTCGTTGCTGAATTCCCTCACGTTTCCGAGAGCCAACGCTGAAAATTCCGCGCTTTACGCTCAATTCAATGTTCACGGCTGATCATTGCGTTCACCGTGTTGAATTGAGGTGAGTTCACAAACACTTGGAAGACTCTCCCTGAACCAACTCGTGACCTTGACTTTAAATAAGTTCGACCACAAAAATGAACGTTGAAACAACAGAAATGGAGCAATGAATTTATCTCAAAGACTCCTCCCACTCCCCCTTCCCCACATTTCACCGCAACATAAAGAACCGCCTTTGAATTAAGTTTATTAACGAGTGATTTCGATCGCTCTTTCGGACTTCACAACTCTTAATGGCAGCTCATAACTCTTCAAAGGAAATCCTCTTATCAGTGTAATTATTTCGGCGAGAGTTTCGACAATAAAGAAATGACCCACTTGCAATGTGGGTGGTGGAGGTGAAAAACACTTGCAAGTCCTCAACGACACCAAACTACGTGAGCGAACTCTCTCTCGCTCACTCTCTCTCTGCTACAGTCCAGCATCGAAGATTTTCGCTCTCGCGTTGTTAATTTTTCACTTCATCGTTCAACGAGTGATGTTCTCATTGTTCTCGTCATTACCTTTGGTCGTGATGATGATGTTTGTTCGCCGTTGAAAACGTATCAAAAATGTAGTTCAACATCGGGGCATCGGTCTTCTGTGCTTTCGATAAAATTAATTTGCTGTGAATCTTGTCTCTGGAGGCTTTTGTATTGTGTTTGGGACTGTGGCTGATGCGGCTGCTGCTTGAGCCGCTGTTGGCGTCCTTCTCGTTGTTGTCTGTGTTAAGTAATGTCGCTGATGTTGTTGTTGCCCACGCTGCTGCTGCTGCTGCTGTTGCTAGAGACGCCGAGTTTAGTTTTTGTGATTTAATTTGTAGAAATGTCGATAAAGTTGAGTTTCTGCTGCGGCCCAACGTCAACGACGACGCAACGGTACTGTACAAACTCGCTACAGAAAAGTCTTTAAAAAAAAACGTTCTCTCTGTTTGCATTCTGGTTTTTTGCGCTGCTGCAGCGGCGACCTTCTCGCTGATCGTCGCGTTGCCCCCGTCAACGTCTCTCGTATCGACGTCGGCTGCTCTCTCGTAATCCGAAGCAGCAAAATCCTCAACGTCATCATCATCGTCGATATCGATTTCATTTGCGTCTGCAAAAGAGAAAATTGAGAAAAAACAAACAATTTTTTTAATTTACGCTCTTCGACTTTCACGAAATTCGTTTTATGTGCATTCAGTCAATCTTCTAAACTCTAAATCAATTTAATAGACAAACGTTTCACTTGCTTCTTATTGTTTTCGGTAAATTTGATAGTTTTTTTTTTAATGAAAGCCCCACTTCATAGATAATTGAAAGGAGGTTAGAAAACGATCTTAAAAAACTATTCAAAGGCTTTTTTCAGGTCTCAGTTCAATGAATGTGTTTTAATGAGTGTTTTTGTAGCAAATAATTAATGTTATTAAAAAAGCTATTAAAGCACGCGAAAAGTAGTTATTTATTACATTGGCATAAATAACGAAGAAACTTGCTTAATTGCTGTTCTTTTTAATTTCTTATCATAATTTTACTTCCTCTCTTAATTAAAACATAAAAAATAATAATTTAATTAGGATCCAGCGATTGGCTGACTATTTGTCAAAAAGAAAAAATCCAATTGCTTCTGAAAGCAAAACCGGATGTAATCAAAATGGCTCTGAAAATAACATTCTTTTCGGCTAAAACGAAACTCGAAACGAGTGCGAAGAATCGTTTAACGAGAGAATTGCGACGAGTAATAAATTTGTATAGTTTTTCAAACAACACGGAAAACGGTGATTTGCGAGCTTCCTCGTTCGTTTCGTTTTTTTCTTGTTCTTTTGTCGCTCCAATTCAACTAATATTTGTTCAATTGGTATTCCTGAAATGCTAATTGAGCATGAAATTGTTTCCAATTAGCATTCGGAAGTTGGTATCCAATAAAAACCATTCCAAATAGTTGCAAAGCAGAAGCCGAGCTGCTCCGAGTTCATTTCATTCGTGAGAACATTACCCGAAACCCGAAATTAGAAGGAGTAAGAAGAGGATAGGAAAGGAGATGTCTTACTTAAATTGGATGGGAGAGAGTGAGAGCAAGTTAGAGACAAATTGTGCGTGTTCACTGGGAAAACGTGGACGATTAGAATTTTTTTAATAAATTATTGATTGTGCGTAGTTACTACGAAAACATTAACGATTAATGTTAGTAAACCTTTTCAATAGAGGCGAAATATTTCTGAAATGAAATTTATGGTTATCAAGTGGGATATTGACATTTTTGCTTTTAGTTTTAATCGAGCTTTTATGCTAATTGCGCCGATTTCCTGAATTTGTTATCTTGTAATGGAAATTTATCGAAAGTGTATTTTTTGTGTTAGTGTAAGTTTCTTAAGGAAGTTTTTAAAACTTGACTTCGTTGCTAATAAAAGGACGAATTTTGGAGCAGCAGCTCGAAAAGTGAATAACACGTTATTAAGTTTAGCAAAGAGTTAAAAGTTCGGTGAAATGAACATCAAATTGAAAAACATTTCGCTTTAGTAACAAACGGAAAACCGAAATTAAATTCCCTGCGATGCAACAAGCAATTAAATGCTGAGGATGCTGAAATGATCGGTTACGAAGTCTGCATGCAGCAAGTTGCATGCGAATCTGTCTTTAAGCAGCTCTTCAAGTTGCTACCTGAAGCCGAGCAGTGAAAGGAACTGCGAAAAAATTACGTAACAAAAAATGATTTGAAAAATTTTAGGCACAAACTAAAAAAAATTATTGCAACAAAAAGAAGCAAACATAATTTTTTCGGCGTTATTAAGAAAGTGTGCAGAAAAAAAAACTAAAAGAAATCAATTGTGGTTAGGAAGGAGTCAATGAAACACTGAAGAACAGAAACACAAGTTAAAAAATGATCAACATTTAAAATCATCAGCAATCAATAGCAGCTTCTGTCCAAATTTAATTCTGTTGTCGGTTTTGTTTTGTAGTTGAGTTTTGCGTCGAGAGAAAAAGAAAAGTGGAAGAAGGGAATTAATTTCCGCCTCCCATTCTTTCATTCGATCGGCAGAGGCGATTTTTATTGAATAAAAATGGAAAAATATTCAATAAAAGTTAAACTTAGTCCGAAAGCTGGATCAATGAAGTAGTTTTTCAAAAAATTTAAAAAAATAATAAAAAAATACATAAAATTTTGCCACAGTTAAAGAAAAATTCACAAAACATTCTGCTCGAAGAAAATAAAATATGTACTTTAAAAGGTTATTTATTCCACTATTTATCATTTATAATTTTGATTTATCTTTTATTACACTGATATTTGGTAATTACAAAAAGGAAAAGACAGAATAAATCGGAAATAGAAGAGAAAAGTAAACTTTCTGTTCTTGTATGAACTCGATAGCATTAATACAACAACGATTATTACTCGATAGTAGCAACGAGTATATATTGTAAAGAGATTTCAACGCAGGCTACTCGTTACAGAGCACCTCGAGATGGTGCGCGGACTTAAGGTGACAGAGAAAATGAAGCCCTAAAAAACGTCGACAGCGATCATACGGCAGAAACTACGTGTTCGTGTGTATGTTCGAAGCGATGCTCATAGCAAAGCAGAATTGTATTATCGCTAAAGGAGTGAACTCTGGACAAACAGCAGCTATTAAATTGTTAATGAGTGGAAAGGAATAGGAAGATTCTGTGAGTTGAAGGAATTCGATTTTGTTTTCGTCTATTGCACTAACAAAATATATGCAGTCTGTCCATCTGGCAAGGTTGAATATTTTGTTTTTGTACATTATTTGGTTTCTTCCGTTGATATTTTGGCGAAGTTTTATATTTTCAGCTTCTGATCATTTTTCGCTTTTCTATTCAATTTGCTCCTTTCGCACTTATTGAGTACAATTTTAATGCGGGTGTGGAAAAAGGTACTGCTGCTTAAATTGTTTTTTAATTTTTTTTTTTGTATTAGCACTCTGCTGATTTAAAGTTTAGAATTATAAAGAAGTACGTATATTTAAGAAAGCTTAAATGAATTAATTTAACAATTAATTAATTAACGAATCTATACTAATTAATATACATACATATGTAAGTTAACTAACTACTTTTTAAAGGAGCACTGCCTTTTTCCACACCCTCATTAAAATTGTACTCAATAAGTGCGAAAGGAGCAAATTGAATAGAAAAACGAAAAATGACCAGAAGCTGAAAATATAAAACTTCGCCAAAATATCAACCGAAGAACCCAAATAATGTACAAAAACAAAATATTCAACCACAGACAGACTGCATATATTTTGTTAGTGCAATAGACGAAAACAAAATCAAATTCCTTCAACTCACAGAATCTTCCTATTCCTTTCCACTCATTAACAATTTAATAGCTGCTGTTTGTCCAGAGTTCACTCCTTTAGCGATAATACAATTCTGCTTTGCTATGAGCATCGCTTCGAACATACACACGAACACGTAGTTTCTGCCGTATGATCGCTGTCGACGTTTTTTAGGGCTTCATTTTCTCTGTCACCTTAAGTCCGCGCACCATCTCGAGGTGCTCTGTAACGAGTAGCCTGCGTTGAAATCTCTTTACAATATATACTCGTTGATAGTAGTGACATGTACTCGTTGATAATAGTAAAGATCTATAAGCAATACAACGAGCCAAGCTCGTTCTCATTAACCAATGCTTGTTAATAAAAATAAAAATAAAAATAAAAGTTACCAAGAACACTTTGCATTAAAGTTCATCAGCACAGATACATAAATATTCCAACACAATAATATTATTTGACAACAATATACTTTAATTAATGTAGTAATAACTAATCACAAATTATACCGAATATCATCGTCCTTAGTATGAAGTTTGTTCATTAAGAGCTGCAAGTAGATTGAAATGTTATCTATGGAAAGTTAGGAAATCATTTCGGAAATGTTTTCATCCATAAGTAAGCACTTAAATTAAATTTTGGTTATAAATAAATCTGAACGAAGACGTGATTGAATCGTGACATTCGTAACCAAAGCCGACCCTGCATTTAGCGCAATTCTTAAATTTGAACCCAAATCCGACGACAGTTTTCGGTATTTCTAGTTTATAGTAATTGCATTAACGACAAAGAAAAACTGACTTGTATTTTTCTGTAAATATGCCATCAACGAATTATGACTGAATTTTAATAAAATTATTTTCGGGTTTCTTATTTTTTACGATAAATAAAGCATCGTTAGCAAAAGCGATTTTCATTAATTTTATTATAAACTTTAATTTAATTTTGTCATCCAAAAGTTTGTTACTGTTCAACATTTATGTTTTTTAGTTATTATATTACAGTCTTTAAATGTACACGAATTTTAACTGAGTTACTTTTACTTTTATTGTTGCGCAATATGACTCAATAAATTTAAATTTCATCATAGACGCAGTTTCCACAACTGAAATTTGACTGAGGTTTTATTGATTTATTTATTTGTTGGCTTATTTATTTTGTTGATTTATTTGTTTAGAACTTAAATTTAGCCAGACGACTTTAAAGTTTCTTATAGAAATGACAGTAAAACACAATTTTGAACATTATATTTCTTGAAGAAATTTAAGATTTTGGTCGCAACATCCATAAGAATAGTCCAAAGAATAATTCTGAAAGCATAAAGCTGAGACTTTCTGCTTATATTAAAAGTATTGCTAAAGTCATTGAACTAGCAACGACCTTCAAAAACATTCATTGAGCCGGTCTCCATTTTGAAGCAGCGACTAAAGAATAAGTAATAAAAAACATTGGAAAATTAAGAATAAAAATGAGAATTACTAAAAAATAAATGTAAATCTAGCAATTAGAAAAGAATCTCTTTGTAGTTATTAAATTTATTATTAAATTTAAATTTTAATTTAAGTTCAAGTTGAGTTCATTATTCAATTTAAATTTAAATTATCAGTTATATTCAATTATTCATAGAAAGATATTGCGATTGATTTGTTTATTTGTATTATTAACGCGGAAAAACAATTAAATTATTAATTTAAATTTAAAATACAATAAAAATTATTTATTTAAAATTCCTTTTGACGCTGAATCAACGTGAATGACTGGAAATCATGTAATTAATTGAAGAAAACAATTGTTTATTTTCAGTGATATTATGGAATCTTCTTCCTTTTTTTATATACTATATAAGAAAATAATAAATTATAAAAAAAAAAAAAAAAAATTATAAATGCACCAAGCTTAAAATAAGCGACCGATTGTAGCCAAGTTGATAAAAGAAACAAAATGCAGCTGCTTGTGGCTACGTTTGCAATATAATAAATAATTTCTAAAGGAAGAAATCCTGCGAAAGTAGAGACTAAATCCAAACAAACATCGATAGCTCCATCAACGTCGTTACTCACCGCTCAAAACGACGTCGATTGGATGCGTTGTGGTCGGTTTGCTCGATCGAGGATCGCGATATGTGAGAGAAGTCGAAGAAGTCGCTGAAGGCAGCGCATCAGACGACGACGCGGAGGTGACGAAGCTCAGCGTCGGCGCAGCGCTCGGAGAGTCGCGCTTCCGGAAAGCGTTCAAAAGGAATCCTTGAGATAACAAAAACGCCGATGACGGCGAAGAAGCAGCTGTCAGCAGCAGCGCCGCAGTTTGGCCTGTTGATGGAGCGGCTGTCGTTGTTGGAGTCGTTGATGGAAGAACGCTTGTTGTGGGCGCGGTCATCGGCAGGCGGTCGTCGGCGTCCGCTGCTGCGTGCTCCATGGCAGTTGTACGCTGTTGAAGTGCCTTCGATCGGGTGTCCGCCAGCGCGGCTAGAAACAGAAATTGCAGCGTGGCGACGAGCAGCAGTTCAATTTTCGAATTCGAGCACTGAAAACGCATTTTGAAGTCATCGGTTCCATTTATTTGTCGTTTGAGTGGCGTGGAAGCGGATTCCGATGGACATTAAAACTGCTTTTGGTTAAATTTAATAATTATCGATTTATTTACTGTCCTCAAATCGACCGAAGCGAGGACTACGCACACACAAACACAGAACACTTTCAGGCAGCACTTCCTTCGCGAAGCAGGACTCGAATGACTTCGAAACTTTGAGTTATTCAGAGAAACTTTATCTCAGTCCGTGTGTGGCTTATTTCCGTATTATTCTCAGTTGTTGTTGTTGTTGTTAAAGTCGGCCTACGAATTCGTGTTGCTGTTGGTTTATTTTGTTGATATTTCCACAGCAACGCAGACAACATTTGAATTTATCGAGCAAAAGATAAAAAAGGATAACGTGAAATCTTCTCCGCAGCAAATCGATGTGATGTGTGTTTGTTGTGTGTGTGTGCGTGTGCGTGTGTGTGTTGAGGTATGTTTTTGGTCTTCGTTGCTTCGTTGGTTTATTTAAAGACTTTTCTGCTGCTGCTTCAATCAGTCAATTGATCAATCGTTTCACCCTTCAATCACTTCAGCTGCTCGCTGCTTTTGCTTTCTGCAAAAACAACGAACTCTTCGTTGTTTTTAACCCACGTTTCACGAATCTTTCACTTTCGCAACGCTCAACTTTTAATTTATTTCACTTTTTTCGCGTGTTTAAATTCGATTTTTTTCTTTTATAATTTATTCCTTTTTTCCATTATTTCTTTGCTTTTACTATTATTTCAGTTTTATTTCAATCCTTTTTTGATGGCTGCTCTTTCGTTTTATTTTCTTGTTTTGTGTTTAAGAGGCACGCACGAAGAACCGCCGCCCCTTCGAGGACACGCCCACGGGATGAGCGACCCGACGACACTGCGGGCTCGGGTCAAGCAGCACCTCTTCGAACCTCGTGGCATTTCGCATTCTAATTTATCGCGTTTTTTGTGAAAAAAGAAGAAAACTGAACAGAAAAATAAATCACTTTTCTTCGTGATTTTCCTTAATTAATTCATTTTTTAATATTATTCACTTATTAGTGGAATTTTCTGTCTCAATTTTAACTTTATTAATTATTAACGGATTTCAGTAGAATATTTTTTTGAACACTTCTTTGAATTTGAACGTTATTCGCCGCGTTGAATGCGCCACGCGTTCGCACGCTTTTAGTCTTCGTTCGGAACTACTTAAAAATGTTGAAAGGATTTTCCTCTGAGCTTCTTCTGAGCCTTTTTGGAGGCGGCGGCGGAGGAAAGCAACGGAAGGACTTCGAGAGCCTTCGAAGCTTTCGTTGAGCATCAAAACTGCGCAAGTGGGAAACAATGGTGAAATAGCCTGTTGAGCGAAGGGAAACTCACCACTTCATGAGGTGAAAAGACTCCTTCGTTTCTCCATGATAAATTTTCCCTGTTTAGCGCCTTTTTTAAAAGAAATCTAGGAAAATTTTTCAGTTAATTTTAAAGCGTGTTAATTAATAGAATTTAAATATAATATTGAAATTATGATTAAGAGATTTTCGTTTTATATGATTTTTTGTTTATTATAATGAATTAATTTAGGATTTTGGAACACTGAACAACATTCATGTATTTATACTCATAAATAAAGTAAATTTTATTGTGAAACTAATTTTAATAAGCGATAAAAGATAAATATTTAAATATAAATAATAAATATGAGATAAGTAAATTAATTATACATAAACTAACACAATATTTATTAAACTATTTGAACTTTAATTGCAGGATTTCGTTTCTTACTATTCAAAAACTGTGTAAATTTTATCGAGGACAGTTTTCTATGAAAATAATTTGTGTCGAATATAAGAAGAGTCTTAACATTGGTTTTGGTCTCTGCTAAAGCTGAAATCGGATAAAAACTCAACTTGTACTCAAACCAAATATTTTCAGACTTTGGTATAAAAATGCAAGATTTTACCAACCAGTCTTTCTCTGTTAAGCAATTAAAAATTTGTTCCGAAATGTACTGCTACCAAAAATTTTAGTTGATTGTACTGTACATCGTTTTGTAGGACTGTTATTAGCAGCTACAATTGTATTTCGAAATGTACCGTCAACAGAATTGTGTAAGTTAACAGATTGCTATTAGATTGTACTGTACCTCGTTAAAACGCGAATGTTGGCGAGCAGAAATTCCTACAGAGTTACATTTCAGGAAAACATCAACAGTCAACATCAAATGTAAAATAACATAACATCCTGATGATAAAAGGAATTCTCCGGATGCAGCATCCTGCCACAGAAGCGAATGTGTAATCAACAGAAGCTTCGCAACGCTCGAGTTGAACGCACGAAACGTTCGTCGGTTGTCGGTTGTGCTTTGTGCTGCTTTCACATATCCATGGATATATATTTATTTGTATCTAGTATACAAAGTTACAAGATGTGTTAAAGAAAATATTCAGATGCTTTGCGAATCAATTGTTCAATCGGAGTGCGAATAAATGCGAATCAGGGTAAAAATTATGCAAATTGCAAAAAGGTGTGTATTTGAGTGTAGTGAAAATATTCATTTACAGCTGCGAAGTATTCTAAGTGGAATTCTAAATCGTAGAAAACCAACTGCACAACGCATTAAATGCTAATAAGAAAATTGTTGCTTCTGTTTTTGAGGTAATTTTACAGAAAGTTTTCGCTTTCTTCGACATTAAGTGAATGAAGCGAAGAAACTTTTCACACATCTTCAAAGAATTCAGAAAGAAAAGAAGGATTTTCTTCTGTTTTTACGCCTTTTTAATGCTTGCAAATAGAAGCAAATATAAACGCAGTAATAAACTAAAGAACGCTGAGCCCACAAAATTAGACTTCAACGAGTTAAAAACTTTAATCACCGCTGCTCTCCCTCTTCGCTGTGTCTGCTCTCTCCTTCGCCTTGCTCTCCACTCCCTTCTTTCTTGCTCTTTTAGCGACGCTGTTGAGTTCTTCATCGTGCTGCGAAATGAAGGCAGAAACAAATTCGTGTGAAGCTTGTATTGCTTTAAATGTGGAAACCGCACAACAGGTGGATGAATAAACGTGGCTGATGCTGCTCTGCTCCGCTTGTCGACAGTCCTTAATTTGCCGTTACGTTTTTCGTCTCAAGCGCGAAACTTTTACGCAACAGAAAAACAACTTCGTGAACTCAGCTTCGTGAACTCGAGCAGAATCGTTTTAAAGAAATGCAAACACGATTTTAGAGATTTAAAGGAAAATAGAAAAGTCAGTTTGTATTTATTTATTTACTCTAATTTAAAAACCAAGCTTAACAAACTTTTTATAGTTTAGAACAACAATGCTTTTGACTTATAAATAATTATTAGAAAAGAAGGAAACCACAAAGATTTATAGGCCAAATATAGTAATCAATTGTATCAATTGTAAATAATCAATATATCAATAATCAACTATAATATCAATTTAAGAAATAAATATATTTATACTTAGAATATCACTTTAAGAACTAAATATTAATTATATTTAATATTCATTGACTACGAAGAAAATTAACTATTTTCTGTTGATTTAATGTGAGGACTTATAAGTGGCAAGGACATATAAATACAGAATCGAATTCACGACAGCAGAAACCTTAACTAAAGTCCTCAAAAGTTCAGCGGAATGCTTCACTTCAGAATTGCAGTTATAAAAACTTCTTGTCGATGAAATACGACCAACGTTGATTCTAATATTGCTGAAGAGATACACAGAATTCGTGTTCTCATGGAGCAAGTTTAGGATGGAGCAATGAATCAATCGCATTATTGTGCGATGTGTAAGTGAAGGAAAGATCCCTGCGAATTTTTCGCAATAAAAATAGAAGAAACTGTTTTTGAATCGATTCCACCTTCAAAATAAAGCTTCGATAGCTAAGGAACAAACTGTCGAAGAACACATACAGTATTCTCTAAATTTTGGGCCAAGCATTGTTTAATAATGGACCAACTAAAGACGAGTAAAGAATTCCGCTGATATGAGAATCATCAAAGTCTTTTGGCCTGGGATTTATAAATCGCAGTAAACTCAGTGATCTACTTGTTATTCGCTCGATACAACAAGTATGGATATATAGTATATTAAAACAATATATAATCGTTGATCGATTGATTGATTCTCTTCTTGGAATTGTACAGGGAATGACTATCAGTTTCCCCTGTGCTGACGACCTCCTTGATTCCGTTCTTAATTGTCAATAGGTTAGTTTTATTGTTTAAAATTAAGGAAATTAACAGTACTCAACTTTGATTCTTCATATTTTGCTCTTAGATCCTTAGCTTTGTTTTCATCTTTTGAATTAGAAACTAATTTAGAATACTTCCTTATTGTCATTCTCCACGCTTCGAACACGGTCCATAAGCGAAATAAACAGCCTGCCAACAACTCTGAACTCAAGCTGCTTTTGGTACCGCTCCGCGGGGGCGTCTATTGTTTCGTCCTCTGAGATGTTTCAACTCCCAAACTTGACGCTTATACACGGCGCTTTGACCATTATTTAACAAATAAAGATGCAGAAGACCGGTAATATATTGGGCGAACGAGGACCCTTTTAGGCTTTCTGGGAGAATGTCCAGCACTGATGTAGATAAAACAGGCGTCCTTTAACAGTTTTTTATGCGGTGTATTGTAGAAACCATCGATAGTACTGTCCAGGTAGCTCAGCTTCCTAAATCAAACAGATGTCGGCTCTCCTGTCTTTTTGTGTTCTACCTTTCCTAATAAACTACAATTGTCCTTTTACGTTGTATCCATGATGTTTCTTTAAATGAGCCGAATGAGGCACCAGCTTCAGTTGACCAACTCCTCCAACATCCATAAAAATTTGGTGAGCGCAGAAGAAAAAAAGACAGAACATGCAATGATCATATAATTTTATTATTCTTCATATTATTTTTTATTTGTTGTTATAAGATTAATCGATTAATCTAAAAATAGGTTGACTTAAAAATAAATAAGATTACGTATTTTTTTCTTAATGCATATTTTCGCAAAAGGTTTTTCAATTAAAATATTTTCCCCTTAATAGCATCAGCAGCATCCAATGAGAATCTCTCAGTCCATCGCCATCTCGAAATCAATGCGAGTCTTCCGCTACGAGTGTTTGAGAAAAATCCGCTTCATGATTCAGTTCCAATTTAATTAATGAATTGCCTTGTCTGTTGAATCAATATTCTGAAATTAGAATTGGAATAATTACTTCTTCAATGTAGGGAAGGCGAGAAGAGGACGAAGGAGGATCGATCTCTTTTCCACCTTTGCTAAGCTGCTTATTTTTAATGGTTTTCCTATTCTACGCTGCTCAACAGGTTCTAAACTCATCGCATTAACACATTGAATTCGCGGTCGATGCGATGCCTGCACGCAAATCCGGCTCCGGTGGCACCACGCGCCGCAAGCACTCACTGGGGAATCTGCGGCGCGCCCATCCCGCCTCCGGTGCCACGTGGAATGTGCAAGTGGTGCGCGGCAAAATGTCCTCGAAGTGTCTGTGGCACGCATGTCGCGCGCTCATCCTCGGCGTCACGCTGATGCTGCTAGGCGCGGGAATGGCGACCATAGGCGAGTTTCGATTCGAGTCCGTAGTCGGCGGTGCTTACTTCTGTGACTCTTGCAGGTTACTACGCCGACCAGCTGTCCGTGGGCTCGGAGGTGCGCGGCAATGCCACGGTCCGCGTCAAGAACGAGTCGAAAGGCTTCCACCTGAACAACCTGTCGTACGTGGGCCCGATTGTGATGGGTTTCGGCGGCTTCATCGTCGTCGCCTCCTGCGTCATGACGTTCGAGGCGCGCGACTCGGCGGCGAAGGTGGTCCCGGCGCGATTGAAGGCCACCGCCAACAGCAAGACGACGAACGCGCGGAGTAATCAAAGCAGCGCCGCGTCGCAGAGAAGAGCCGCCGGTGATTTACACTCCTCCTCCTCCTCTTACCTGATATTACCTTAAGGTTCTCATTACTGTTGATCGTTCAGGGTTGCAGCACCAGGCCACTCGCTGGGACCATCACTTGGGCGTGTTCAAGTCGTCGCCCGCGGAGCCGCTCGCCCTGCCGCCGCCTCCCCTCGACCGTCAAGCACTCACAGCAGCACTTGTGCACTTCTCAAAGTCGATCAGGTAGCCTTGGAATGTCCCTCGACCACGTTGTGTGACTTCTTTTAATCTTTTTTCAGCACATCGGCGCGCTTTTCGCCTCAGCTGCGGCGGCTCTCGCACACCGGCTCTGTGCCGAACCTCTCGACGATTGCGCCGCATCCGTACGCCAACGCCACGAGCATCTCGCAGCTGCTGTCGCCCAACCGCAGGACGCTGAACCCGCTGCAGAAGCGCCATCGCCACCATCATCACCATCACCTGCACACGGCGAGCAACGGACGCCAGCTGAAGTCGCGCGGCACTCGCATCAGTAGCAGCCTCGTGGCGCGCGGCACCCGCGACTCGTCCTTGGCGCTGCTGATGCAACCGATGCCGCTCAGACACCGCCTCTACTGGCACGCGATGTCCATCGACGAGAACGGCCGTGCGACGTCCGACAGCCAGTCCAGCCGCATCGTCGACCGCACGAAGCGCTCGGACACAGCCAAGCGACACGTTTTCACGCGCCAGAAGCCCATCGAGCAGGAGGAGGAGCCGCAACGACGCCCCGCGGACGCCAGTCCTTTCGGAAAGCGCAGGTAGAGTTTCGATGGCATTGAGAGGTGTCAATTATGAAGGTCAAAGCTTCTTTCAGATCTTCCACGATGTCTGACTCGTCGTATAGCGGCCGCTGGACGTACCGCTGCGCCTCGATCGCCAGTCGTGCGTCGAGCATCGACTCGCGCAAGGTGCAGGTGGACCTCCACAGTCCCGATCCTGTGCCGAAGTCGATCCTGCGTTCGCCGAAACGTTTCAACTCGGCGACCTCGACGACGCCGTCGGTGGAAAAGGAGTTCAGGTGAGTTGCGCCTGGAGATTAGCTTCGAAGTCCGCCTCAAACTGCCTATTTTAGATCGCAGCTCTCCGTCTGCTCGGAGCCTCCGGTGCCCATACGCCAGCTCTCAGGCCAGTCCAGCCTCGAGCCCTGTCTGCGCGAGGAGAGTCCGGATATCGAGGAAATGCCCGACTTCGCAGCCGCCGTCGCCGCTTCAGAGCTGCCGTTGCTGGAGCAATCAACGCCCAGCATAACCCAAACTTCGCCAGCGTCAGCCGACGCCGCAGAACCTGCCCCATCGACCGTTAACGAAAGAAAACCGCGCCCGGTGACGCTGCCGCTGAGTGTTGACCCAGCTCCGGACGCCAGCAGCAACGCGAAGCGCTCATTTGAGTTGAATAAACTCTTGCACCGCAGCAACTCGTCGCGCGCCTTTTACCGAGCCAAGCCGAAGGCGTCGCTGGATGCACCCGACGACTCCATTTTCTACATCAAGTCGAGCGAGGAGAAGCCGACGTTCGGCAGCGACGACAGCTACGACTCGCTGCGTGTGATCAACGAGCGGCGGCACAAGCTGCTGAAGACCGGCAGCGAGACCGCGTTGACCGAGCGCAGGGCGTCAACCTGCGCTGACGCGGGAAAGCAAAACGGAGCAGAAGTGCGACCCGCGGCTGCGTGGGTGGAATTAAACACTGATGGCAGACGCACGGAGGACGCTGAGCAACGCGATGGAAGTCGCGTGGAATCAACGCAAGTTCCGCCAGCTGAAGGCCAACTGTAGTAAAAGTCGTTGTTTTTAGGTTAAAATTAGCAGCCACACACAAAACACTGCAAATAACAGGCAACCATTTTGTATTTCATGTACTGTAGTGAGTAGAAAGTAGTAAAGCAAAAAAGTAGTAAGGTAAGTAAAAAAGTAGCAGACACACATGGAAATTCTAATAAAGTATGAGTGAGAAACAAATCAGAAAAAAGTGAACTAAAAAAGATTGTTTCTTAAAACAAAAATGAAAATTCTAAAACAATTGTTGCTAAATATAAAATAAATAAAATCAAACCATTAAACGTAACAGAATTACGTTGTAGAACTTGTTAATGTTTGATGTATATAATAAATAAAAATTACTAAAAATTACTAACAAACTAAACAAAGAGAAAAAGCAACAAATTTATTGTTATTGATGGAAAAAAACGAGCACAAATCAATTAAAAAACCTACTGAATATGATAGAATTCGCAGGAATTTTCAATTAAATGGATTAATTGTAGAATAGAGCAACAGATGCACCGATTTATGAAAATACTACGCCTAATAAACTGAAAACTCGCCGATTTCATTGCTCCAACTGATACTAAATCAAACTACAGGAAAAAGCTAAAAATCAAAACAAAACTCGGTTTCTCTAATGTTTAAAAATGCCAAAAGCAAGAAATCCAGAAATCAACACTCATGATTTGTTCAATTCATTTAATATTTCAATAGCAAATATTTCACACATTGAAAATACAGCAGCAAACAAAAAAGTTTTGTCATTTTAACTAAATTCTAATAAAAAGGAATTTTGCTAAACATCTTGTGCAAATTTTATAAACAACATCAACTAAATTTCTATCATTTATAAAGAGGAAACGCCTTTACTAAGAAAACATAATTTTATAATGCATTTCGGAGTCTTCCTACGAAACCAACCGAGCTGCAATAAATCGGAATTTTAGTTAATGGCAAAAGCAAGACTGATGTTCATGAATAACAAAGAAGAATAACGAAGACGTGCGTAACTATGGACATAATTCCCGAAATAAAACTAATTTTTGATTAGTAAATGTTACTATATTTTTGAAATGAAGTTGCTGCAATATTTGAAGAATCTTTTCAACAAAAATCATCACTGTGATGTGCATATCTTTCACTTTAAACGTTGGATTCTTTTAATAATAATTGAATGTCTTCACTTCTAAACTGTTAACTCAAAGCAATTGAATTTTCTAGCAAAAGGAAAACTATTAAATGTGTTGCATACAATAAATATATTTGTTACTTGTTTATTGATTGAATGTAAAATAAATGTATTGATTTTATAAAAAGCATCTAACAAATTTCTATCGATGTAATTGCTAATGAAAGAAACTTTACATTAAAAGAATATTTATTGTGGATATAACTGAAATAAAGACAGATTTTAATAAAAATATAATTTTAAATAGGTAAAATAAATAACTTACATTTAACAATAGTTTGAATGCAAACTAAGTACACTGAAAACAAGAAACTTTACTACAAATATTGATCCATATTACATACAGTGTAATGTTCCATTTAAATGTCGCTGTGTAACATAGCAAAGCTTATGAAGTTATTTGTTAACAACACTTGGATGTATTTTATAGCTGTGTATTGACTAAAAAAAGAATTATTAAATTTTAAGAATAAAATAAAGTTCTACAAAATTGATTTATTGACAATTTATTTACTTTTATTTATAATTTAAATTATTAAAAAACCCAAAGCAAACTTGTTTTTTGGAGCTTATTAAAGACCGAATTGATTAACGGCGCGTTAAAGTTAACAATGTATGTAGTTAGCTAATAACTAAAAGTAACTTTCTCGTTGCTATTTCTTTGGTCAAGAGTTAGTTAACTCTATCAACGAGGAATATGGAATCTCGATGCTAAACCAAGTTGCGGAAATTCCTCTAGGAAAATAATTACTGCCAATTAATATTAACTACCGTTTCAGGACATTTAAGTTTAACTGGCGGTGAATGAAACCCATCGATCAATAGTTATTTGTAGAATTCTTCGATGAGCTTTTCATTGAAACATGCAATACAAATGGAAAAAAACAACGCCTAAAACTTCATCATAATAAAATGTTTTCATTGTATTTTCTTCAAATGAAAAATTAACACAGAATTTAATTTTAATATAAAATTGAAATATTTTTTTCTCGCTGAAGAAGAGAAAATAAAATGATCGCATGATTCACCTTATATCACGTATTTATTATAACATACAGAGCAACGTTCGCGGATTTTATATGGACTCAGAGATCGATTGTTCGGACTTGAACTCAGATCGGACACGAAAGTCGCTTTGTTTTCCTGATCGGCGAGTTCTGAGTAGTTTTTGCGGCTGATGAACGGTGTTTGGCGCGGAGAACTCAGGAAGGACGAGGTGTTCATCACACGTGGCGATGATCGGACCTTCTCAACGCCCACACTCACACCCACAATCACAGGTCTTGAGCCAACCAACCGTGGTACGCTTTTGTTGAGTATTCCATGCGATCGCGAGCGTGATCGAGACCGCGATGCTGACTGATTACTCAATCCCGAATCTTTCCTGCTCTTTCCTTCTCCTTTGCCGCCTTTGGACTCTTTTTGGCTGCCAAACAACGACGTCATCGTGGATGATCGCGATACAAACGGCGACGCTTTATTGGAAACTCGCGCAGCTGATCGTGAATTCGTGGGTGACTGGAGGCGGGACTGTGAACGTGAAGGCGCTTGCGATCGTGTTCTCTCTGCAACTTGACTGTGCTGAGAAGCGATCAGCGAGGCGAATTCATGCTGAAATTGCTTGGTGTTGGCAGCGTTGAGAGTTGTCGGCAGATGGTGGCGATGCAGGCGGAGGATGCCATTCTGATTCTCATGAATTGACTCGTTGGAGTGATGGGGACTGCTGTAACAGCTGCTGCTGTTGTTGTTGGTGTTGTTGTCACTCAAGCCGCTGTCGCCTTGATCATGAACGCGTTGCGGGATTCCTGAGCGACGCTTTTGACGCGACTCGGCAGGAAGATCGGCGGCGCGGTTGGATTCGGTGGAACGCTTCGGCTGAAAGGCCGTCGATTTAAACTTCCCTCCAATTTTGAACGCATCGGAGGCTTTGAACTTTCGTTGATGGCTCAACATGTCTGCGTACTTCTCCCACTCCGTGGTGCTGGGACGTTTCAATTCATCGTCCGGCGGTTGGGCATCGAGGCTGCTGGCAGGAGTTGACAAAAACAAATTGCATTTAGTTAGAAAATCTCAATTGATCGGTGGTCGGTTCTACGTACTTTTTACAGGTTTGTGTTGGATATAAAAGATGCATTGCATTTATTATACGTTGCTCGGTACGATTCGAAAGCGCATTAAGAGCAAAAGTTGGATGGAAAAGCAGCAAACGGTAAAATAATAAACTTTACATGACATTAATTAATTATTTACAATAAATCGCAGGAGAAATAAATTATAACAAAAACGTTGTCTTATTTTATAATTTATTGGAAAGTAATTACAGAAATTATTGTATCTACAGAGTGTATTTTATTTCAGTTAATTCATTGAGAACTGACAAAATACTAACTACTATTTACTTGTTACTACTTTAATTAAGTAAAGTGTTTTAAAAGAGTATTGAAAAGAAAAAGAATTATATAAATGTTATGTGTTTACATGGACTAAAATTGATTATTTCTCATTGTTTTTAATCCTATTTTGATGGGCGTTTCTTCTAGGGCCGATTAATTACTAAGAATAATTAATTTCGACTCGAAAAATTTTATTTTTGAAAGATTTTAAGCGGTGTTTATTAAGGTTTTTAATCTTTACGCTTCTCTATATTTTCGTGCTTAGTTTCGGTCTGACAAAAGTCGTGTCGAAGAAGAGTATTGAACTTTGACCGTAAGCATTCAACGTGTTATTATCGTGTTATTTATTTACGTGTTGCAGACATGTCTAAACGTTCATGGAACCTCCACAGATTCAGAAATCAGACGCTAAAGCAGTGAATGCAGCCGCGCGCGATTGAAGCTAGACAGTGAAGCTCATGAATAAAAAAGGGGTTATTAACCATTTTTATTATAAGGTAAATGACCCTTAGAGCTGTCACGCAACTCTGCTTTTGTTGCGGTTTTATACCCGGTTGGAGGCACAATCAATCGCTCGAAGCGTCAAAGGAAATATTTACTTTTGTTCGTTTGTCGTCTGAATGCAGGGATATCATTACGTTGATTGAGTGCATTAATAGGAAAAAGTAGCAATCAAATGAAAGAATTAATAAGTTAATTGTTAGTAATAAAAACCCAGTGATTACAGCACCATCAACACCACACCACAATCAACCAATCAACCTCAATCAGATGCTTCTTCTACTCACTCCACAGCCGATGGCTCGCTGCTGTTGCTCTCCGTCGCACTCGCCACTTTCTCCTCGGCTTCGGTAGGATTTTTGGCGGCTTCTTCGCCCTCCGCCTTCTTCTCGCTTTTCACTAGCTTTTGAAGAGTCGTCGTTGTTAGCTTCTCCAGCTCGGCATACGTCGGCTTCGGCGTGGGCGGACTTTCGGCCATGCACTTGGCTAAAACGCGCTCGATTTCAGGTTCCGGTGTCGACGTCTTTAGGCTGTCTGCATCGGGAGCAGGTGTTGGAGCAGCAGAACGTGTTTCCGGCCGGGCGTTATCATCATCGTCATCAAGACTCATAGAATCATCTTTGTTCGTTGTCATTTCCATTGCATGCTGCTTCTCCCTTGTCGTCTCCGTTTCTTTGTTAGTCTGCGCTTCCTCCGGGCGCTCCTCTGCACTGAGATGCAGCTTGCTCACAAGGACGCTTTGTGCATCTTCCAGTTGGTCGGCTTTTTCCTTGAGCACGCGTCCGACGTCGTCAGTAACGTCCGTCACGGCGTTGCCAAGCGTTTCCGTGGCGGCGTCTACGGACTGACCCAGCGTGTGTGCAACATCTGAAATGTAAGCGTTGAATTATAATTGATTTCCGTAATTTATGCAGGCTTTTGCACGCTGAACACGCACGCACGCAAATCGCGGTGTATTTGAGGCGGTCGTGCAGCCTCAACCTGAGTCGAAAGACCCTCGTCGAATTATGCACATATAAAATAAGGATTTAATACATAAATTTGAATGTCCCCTGAAATGTTACGCTGAATGTTGCGTGAGAATCTTAATTACAACTATTTAACCCTCTCTGCTTTACGAAAAAAACATCAAATCATGCCTTTTCTCGTATGGAAAAAGCTTGAAAAGGTTTCCCATTGCAACGACTTGACATATAAATAGCTGTAAAATAAGTAAATATGAAATACAAAATTAAGTTAAGTCGGTTGAATAATTTAACTTCACACAAGATCCTTCGTAGCTTCCATGAAAAAATATAAATAATTTGAAAGATAAAGAATAACTTAAACTGCACTGTAAAGTCCTCAAATTCTAGGTGTTTCAGGTTCAACGGGTTTTCTATACCTTGAGCAACACCTTCAGCGCCTTTCGCTGCATCCTCAGCCACATGCGTGGCGCTCTTCAACATTTCACTGCCTGCGGTGGCAATCATCGGAGTGCTGCTGGCGCAACCCATTGCAACAATTCTCAAATTAACACTAAGAATTCCCTTAACACAACGACACGTTGTAAGATGTAGAAATTTTATTTTATTCAATTTTTATACGCGTCATAATCAAATTAGTATTTTATTAAATTAAACTTTGTTGATCTTGTTTATATTTGTTTAAGTAATCGTATTACGCTGTGATTTGTCGCGATTATTTCTTAAATCGTTATTGTGAAATCTTTTTTCAAGCAACCGGAGCTGACCCGAGCGAACGAACATTCCTTCAGGTGGTCACTAAGCCGACTGCTCGACCAGAACTCAATTCAGTGGTCACAAAAACCGGACCGTGGTACTCAGTAGCAGGAAATACTCACTCACTCTTATACATTCTACACACACTCACTCAAACAGTCACTTGTGCAGTAACCGATTCCGAGGAAAAAACACAAAGGCAACCCTTAACTTGTGCGATGAGGTCATGCGCTTCACTCATAAGCGAAAACTTCATTAAGTTTGCTTAATTTAGACTTGAAAAATAGAGAGAGATAGAGTTGATGAGAAGTTATGTTGAAAATGTAACACCAAAATTAGCAAACAGTTCAGTTCTTGAACGTTTTTTTAATTTAAATTTTTGCCTTTAATTTATTTGCTGATTTCTGGTGTCTTTACTCAAAATAACTAATAATATCGATGAATTGAATAAAGTATAAAATATGTAATCAACTTCAACAGAGTTAATCGTAATACTTCTTCATATTTACAAGTCTTATGAATCTGCTCGATATATCTTCGCCAATTGCTTGAAGAGCCGATCTTCAGTTGAAGTCGGTCACCATGGCGGATGAGCAACTTTTAATACGAGTAATTGAATTGCGTCAAAGCTTAGGCGCAAAATAAAGTTGTACTTTAAACTATTGAGATTATAATAAGCACCAAAATTGCTTCAAAAATGCAAAATAAATAAAAATGTTAATGTTGTATTTTTTCCCAGAATTCCAATTCTATTAAAAATTCGGGTTTTATCTCCAATATCTAATAACTTAGTTGTTTTCTCAATCATCTTAAAAACATGAAACGGGTTATTTTTTTGATCAGAAACGTCTGAGATCTCAGTTGTGATCTGTGTTGTGAGTTACATTCGATCTTCACTACACAGAATGTTTCTTATTTCTATGGACACAAGCAATATCATTCATTTATTCACACTTTCAAGGCATTTATTTAGAGTTTTATGTCAATCCTATACATCAATATAAATATTATTTTAAATTATCTTAAAATTATACATGTACCCATTATAAATTCAGATTTTAATAGTTGAATTTAATGGTTTCAATAACTCAATTCATTGGAAAGTCTACTTAAGCTATTATTGCTACACAGATTTATATAGTACGTTGAGCTCCTCATTTCCTTTGGTTTGGCGACTAAGACTATTATCAACAGATTCTTCATTTATTTATAGTTATCGAGGAATGCAAAATGAAATAATTCAAAGAGTATTTTCTATACAATCAGTAATAACTATATTAATACAAGGTGATTTAGGGGAAAATAGAAATATGGCTAACTGCTTAATTAGCCAGATGGTTAAAGTCTCTTTCTCTACTTGTTAAACAGTCATGCTTTTCGTTTTCCTTTCCTTCCTTCCTTCGTAAAGTGTTGTTAAGACAACTTAAAGTCTTTTAGCTTTCGTAATTGAAACAAGTATTCATGAATTTTCTTTTCCATCGAATACTTTACTTGGCTTGAAGAGAAAGAAATCGTCTAGAAGGAGAAGTGTTTAAAAGGAACTGTTGCAGGTGGTCTACTCGAAGGTTGAATGTCCCAATTCAAGTTGCGTGAACATGGATATTAACGAAACTATTCTGCAATTAGCTGGCAACACCTGTTTTTCCAAATTAATTTATTATCTCTCTCCATTCTCCTTAAATATTCACCGTTTACACGAAAAATATTCGTATTTTCCTTCATTTTCACCTTCATTCCCTCATTCCTTCGTCTGCGATTGAAAAATTTTATTTCTTAAAACGCAGAACTAAAATCATTTTGAAAGAAAAATATCTAATAATGAATACTTGTTAGAAAATATGTAAGTTAAATCAGTAATCAAAAATTCAATGGTAATAAAAACTACACTTTAACTGTTGAAGCGTGAAATTTGGTTACTTATTTGGGTTTCCATTTACATATAAAATTTATAATTTCCATTTACAATTCATGAATGCAGGTTTTTTAGCTTCGAACCTTTTATTGCTTTTTAAAAACTAGCAAACGATGTAAGTTTTCAGGAATTTATATGACAAATAAATTAAACAAAGACGTATGTATGCATGTAATCTTTACATGTGCATAGAGCTTATAATATTTGCGAACAAAAAGTGGAATTATTTTAAAGTAGAGGCATTATTTGCGCCCACTTTCAGCGCGGTTTTCATGCTTAGAGATTTGTTCTTGGAATTGGGACAATACCAAGAATAGAATAGAAAGAGAAATCCTTTTACTTATATGCGAATTTTTTTCATAAAGCCGTTTTGAACTTTTGCTTAAATTGCGTGTCAAATATAAGAACAATTCTTGAACTAGTTATTTTTATGGTGTTAGTATTGTTGTTGTCGTTATTTGAAACATGTCTTCTAAGCAGATTTTTGCTGAAGTCTACTAAATTTAATTGTGTTTGGAGTAACGTTGAAGGCCGACTGAAAGGAGTTAACCCAGGCGAAATAATAATAGCTTTTTTAGTCGCTAATCTTATGACCTGATCTGAAACCACAGACAGGTTTTGTTGATTGACTTTACGGTTAGACAAATGAATTTTCATAATTGTTGCGCCCTTTTTATGTGTTTTTTACGCACTTTGCACTAGCGGAAACCTTTTCTTAACGATACTATTGTTAATACAGTTAACTAACAACTACAACAACAATTACAACAATCACATTGGCCAGAGTTAAAGAAAGCATTTCTAACTTTTGATTACCTTCGCAAGTAGCTTTCTTCTCTCTGTTTTCTATTTACATTAATAATGTTGCATGTCAGCTTTTGAGTTTTGGGTTCGTCAAGGGTTGGAGTATTTCATTCGCAGTTCTTGTTGGTTAATTGTATAATCGCTATGTTTATGTATTTGCGTTCATGAAAAAATGATGATGAAAAAATTCTAATAATAATTAATTAGAAAAAACTAAAATGGGAGAAAGGTTTTCTTTGATTTTCAGTGGAGAAAAGTATTATTACAAGGTTAATTATTGCTTAAAAATTCATGTAGCGAATTTTCGTGTTTACATACTACCTATTTTTATAATAATTTAGGTACATTTTAATAAAAAAATATTTTATAAATAAACAATTGCTTACAAAATAAAGCGAATTATATTTTTTAAATATAAAGTGAAATTTCATTAAAAATTAATATTTAACAAATCAAATACAAACGTTAAGAATATTTTCCCGTGCTATTTAAAATTCATTTGTATTTAACGTCTTACAAAATATACATGCATACATATATATGTTTCTAACTATCATTCGGTGCCATTAATAACTAAAGAGGTCTTCAAATAAACATATAAGCGTTTTAAGTTTTATTTAAATAAATATCACCAAAAAATGTGTTAAAATTTTTACACCAGATAAGAATTTGAATGCCACGCACGAAAAAAAGAACAAATACAGCAGTACCACCATAAACTAAACTACGTACAAATTTTTTGTACTTTTGTGGAAATGTATATTTTTCTCTGTTGGAATACGAGAAATTTGAGTTTCCATGCAATGGAAAATAGTATCTCACGATGGAACTTGAAAACAAGAAAAATAATAAATAATTAACAATGGTAGTTTATTATTATCGGCAATTAAAAATAGTGCACCAGTAGTAAGTCTAATTCAGAGGGAATTTAAAATTTTTGAATTGTTATCGAAGTTTGCAGATAATTAAATTTATATATTTTCAGTGTTATATTTTTGTAAAGGATGTCTGGTGAAGGAGTCATACAAACGCGAAGGAGCCAATAAACCGAGAATGAATAAAATGCGAAAAATATATCATGATTATTAAAATAAAAGAGACCATAAACTTAAAGGTATAGCAAGCACCAGTAAACATCGCCGGTTCATCAATCGTTTATAAGTCGTGGCTTTTGAGCTGTGGAGCAGATCGCGGACATATAATCCGGATGGATGGATTTGCGAATTTGTTCGTAAAATTGTTTTTTGGACTATAGGATTTTAATAAAATTTTATATTTTGTTTTTTCAATTTCAGATTTTCTCTCATTGCGAATCTTCATTGAGAAAATGTGTCTATAATATAAAAACATCGATTTTTAACAATGAACGAGCTTCAGTAGCAATTCCTATGTGTACATATGAAATACCTATTTTGCTGTTTATAAAACTACTTTAGCTCTTCCCATACGTCCTCAACACTAACCAACAATGCCTAGTAGCTTGCTTTTTGCTACAACCAGCGAAGGTCGTGTTTATACACTGTCGACCAATTCCGCTGCATGGCGAGAGTTCCCTTACCTTGGTCTTGAATTCAAGAAAATCTCTGCAGTTCCACATTTCATGTGGGCCATCGGTGGGGATCGCCAGGTGTATGTACATGTACATGGTCTCGACATACCGATCCGTATAAAGGAGGAATCATATGAAAATGAGCGCTGGCTACCCATAGAAGGGTTCTCTAAAAAACTCTTGCCTACGGATCGTTACAAGTTTTCGTCGGCGGATGGAAACAGTGAACGCAGCATAGATAAAATACGGTTGCCATCAATGGCATGGCAATGGGACGGTGATTGGCACCTAGACCTGGAGTTGGACGGACAGCCCTTGGCCGAAGATGGTTGGATGTACGCTTTGGACTTTCCTGCTACCTATGCAGCTAAGAACTCTTGGAATTCGTATGTTAGACGCCGTAAATGGGTGGGTGCAAAGGCAGAGTATAGAATACGAACGACATTTTAACTATTCTCAGATTTGCAGGTGCGGTTTCGTCGCTACAGCGCTCTTAGTAGTTGGTGTGCGGTGGCTCCCCTACACAAAGATCCAACGCAGGAGCCCTTTATCGATGTTGCAATCGGTGGTACAAATGTACCAAATGCCCCTACTGGCACTCTGCTAGTTTGGGCCATTACAGCGCATGGTAGAGTAAGTTGAACGCTAATCAAGCCTCGCAAGAAGTTCTCTACGTTTTTGTATACTTCGACAGGCAATGTTTCGTTCTGGAGTGAGCGCATCTTCGCCAGAAGGCCTCCGGTGGACAGCCATAAGTACGCCAGCTAGCTGTGAACTGGCTCAAATAAGCGTAGGACCAACAGGACTGGTCTGGGCGGTGCTTTACAGTGGTCGTGCTATTGTTCGCTCGGGCGTAACGCGTGAGAACCTGTCCGGCGAAACTTGGCTGGACGTAAAGCCTCCAGCTTCTAGCAGTGCTTCTGATTTACCGAATGGACTGAAAATACTACAAGTTTCCGTAGGCACAGACTCAGTATGGTGCGTCACCAATGACAACCATGTTTGGTTCAGAAGGGGAGTTAAAGGTGAGGCTGCAGGTATCAGCGAAGATGCCGCTATAGGCAATGGCTGGGTTGAAATGATTGGCAATATATCAATGATATCTGTAGCACCCAACGATCAGGTATTTTTATCTCTTCATAAATTTGATGTTATTATTTTTAATAACACTTATTTATTTTTAGGTCTTTGCTGTTGGGTCTAGTGACCGAGCTTTGTACTTCCGCTCAGCAGTGAGCTCGTCTGATCCAACAGGCAAAAAATGGCGTCAAATTCAATGTTCCATGCAAATCAGTCGCACCTCAAGCAATATGTCGATTGCCTCAAAGCGAAGTGGCAGCGGCTCCACACCTGGCTCGAAACATCAGAGTTTCTCCAATATTTACAATAACAACAAAGATAGGGAGAAAGCTGTGGTGGAAACGTCGGCTATGATTGAAACAGTACAGCACAGTCCGACCTCTACCAGCAGCAGCGGCCACCTGCAGCAAAGTAGATTAAAACACGATCTCTGGCGGAATTCTACAGACTCTCCGCCAAGTATTGGCAGCCTCAATTTGACAGAGCGTCATAAAAAGCGCACATCTGGATTACGCGAATCTTTGCATGCCTCTAGTGCCCCTGCCGCTGAGGTAGCTGAAGTTTCAGGGAAACACTTTGAAACGCAGGTTAAGAATCCACGTGCCTGGTCCCCAGTGCGAAGTGTGGGATCAATCGTGGGTACTGAAGCGCATCCGGAAAGTGATTCTACGGTTTTCGATGCAGACTCCTCGCATCATGGCTCGGACGCTTTTCTGGGTGAAGATGAGGATCATGCAGGTGAGTGATGTTGCAGAATCTACAACCATATCATAACTAAATTTGGTTTTTTTAGGCTCCCAATTCTGGGCTGAATGTGATGTAATGTGGAGTTGTTGTACCGCTGGCGCAGTGACAGTCGATCCTGCAAACCTTCCAAATTGGTTCAATGAGCCAGCAAACAACGATAGCAATGTGTATCTTACACAGGAGTGGCGCAAAACCATTGTGGAGAACCTAAAGACACGTGATGCAGCTTTTGCCAAAATACCAAACATAGGAAATTATGAGAAGGCGGTAGAACTTTCGTCCTGGATAAAATCTGCCGAAGCACGTTTTCAAAAAATTGGCAGTGATTTTGAAGATTGCCTAATCGAACTCGAATGGGTCAGTTGCGGTTCGGCAGACGATTCCGATTCCGGTACTTTCACCGTCTTGAATCCGGATGGAGTGACGACGAAAATGCAGTTCTCGCTGTCAGCCATCACTTGCGTGCAATGCTGTAGTGAGCCCTCTTCACCGCGGTTAGCCGTGCACGTGCCCTGTTTGCCCAGCGGATGTTCGCCAGTAAAATTGCAGTTCTCCAGTGATGCCGAAATGGAGGATTGGCTCTCTCATCTTACCTCAGTCTGTTGTCAGATCAATGAGTTCTCGGGGAAACCGGCAACTAATGCTATATGGATTACCAGCGATTTGGGTGATGTTTTTGTATTTGAGCCGATAAAGGAAAAAGCGGAGCAATTCGATAAGGTTTCCAGTAGCTACGTTGTGAACACGGATGTAACAACTACTGAGACGCCTTACTACAACATTCTCTCTAATGGGTGAGAAAGCGAACGCCTGGAGCTACTGCTTATTAATAAACTAATGACAATTTCTCTATCAAGCATGCCGTTTGGAACTGAGGTGGAAATCTCTGGCTGTGTGTACGATGATGCTGATCAAATACGATTCGATATTCAATGTCACTCAACGGTCAAAGTTCGTCATAAAGTGGAGAAACTCCGCGTCATTGCAATGCACATTAATCCGAGGTTAGGAAAAGGAATTTTTGCTTTCGCTTTTTTCTCTTTTTAAAAACTTCTTCGCTTGCAGATTTAGTGAAAAAACGATCGTTCTGAACACAATGGATAACTCGGAGTGGATGGAAGAAATACACGATGAAAGAATGGTATTTGCTCCTGGCGCTACCTTCACGCTTAGAATAAAGTACTCACATTGTAAACGTGCTATATACAAAATAATGAGTTCGTTCTTTCCTTCAATTATCTATCAAGGGCGCTCTCTAGCCACTACGAGATTCATGTAAATAACAATCACTTTGCCGACTATAAGTACCGCACGGATCCTGCTGCAGTCAGCTGCCTTTACGTTAGCGGACGTGTCAAGCTCTTTAACATCATCTATCGCTGTCCGAAGGTGATTATTTCCATGCCGAAAATGTTCTGGCGCCAGATTGGAGGACATATGAAGCGCATATTCAGCTGCAGTGCTGGAGTTGTTTGGGGTATCAGTTGCGACAACACCGCGTGGGTGTACAACGGCGGCTGGGGCGGTGCATTTTTAAAAGGAATTGAGGGCAGCTCAGGAAAAATTAACACAATGGTCGATACGCACACGTACTACGTCTATGAGAATCAACGTTGGAATCCCATCAGCGGCTTTACCACAAAGAGTTTGCCTACAGATCGGCATATGTGGAGCGATGCCAGCGGCCGCCAGAAGCGCAGCAAAGAGCACACTAAACTCCTCTCCACGCACTGCGAGTGGATTTCAGACTGGATGGTCGATTTCAATATATTTGGTGGTAGTGACAAGGAGGGCTGGCAATATGCCATCGACTTTCCGGCCACATATCATGGCCAAAAGAAGCTGACAGATTGTGTGAGAAGACGCCGCTGGATGAAGAAGTGTCGTCTTGTGAGCTCTGGTCCGTGGCAAGAATTGAGTCACTCCAAGATTCAAGACGTTTCACTGCAAGTGTTGGATTTTGATTACGAAAACGACGCTGTCAACGCCGACTCTATCGTGGATGACTTGCCAATTGCTGTTTGGGCGATTGCTGCTAACGGAGATGTGCTCGTTCGCACAGGCGTCATGCAATCCAATCCGCGTGGCGATACTTGGGAGCACGTTGTCAGCGAGCAACCACTGATCGGAATCAGTGTAGCGCCGAACGGACAGGTGTGGACCGTCGGTAGAAATGGCTCGGTTTACTTTAGATATGGCATAACTAGGCAAAACCGCTTCGGTTCGTAATTAAAGGTTTAACGTTGATAAGGAAACTATAATTGCCGAATCTTTTCATTAGGCGATGCATGGCAAACAGTTGAGGGGCCCGCAGGTATTACTTTTAGGACAGTATCTACCGGACGTGCGGGTATTTGGGCGCTGGACAATACAAATCGTTTGGCCGTGCGTAAGGAAGTGACAAAGACATTCCCAGAAGGTACACATTGGCAATTTTTGCCCAATGTTCCCAACATTCCACCACATACTGAGACACATGTGGGTTTTAAATCCGTTTCTGTGGACAGCGAGGTTTGGGCTGTGGCAATGAATGGTTTGATATGTCGACGCTGTGGTATAACGAAAGAAAATCCTGCCGGTGCTGGCTGGAATTTAGGCATTTCGGTAATATTCTACTTTCGTCCTGTATTCTTACAAAAGCCTTCACATTCACATTATCTTTATATTGTTGTAGGCGCAGTGGCAACATCTTTCAGTTAAAGGATTCGCATAATCTGCAATAGCATACAACTTAATCAAGCGTAGTATAAAGTGATGAACCAAAGCGTAGCATTAATTCATAAGTAAGCTTTTTTATTTACTTTTAGCATTCTGATATTATTTATACGAATATTTAGTTTCAAGACGATAGCTTTTAAAGTTATGCATAGTTTTATGGTTATCTTTAATAATCGCTTAAACTAAAGTATACATAAAAAGATAGAAAATATTTTGTAAAATAATGCTTTTTCTCCACATAATTTATTGTAATAACTAAAACGCAATAATAAAATACAAATAACAATAATAATACTACGAATTTCACATGAAATCAACTAAGTACTGCTGCACGTTGAAACCCACAACTTTTCCTATGTATAAAATGAATTCCAAACCAACTGAACATTGCAGACGGGCAGATCCTTCCATGATGTTGTTCTCGCCAGAGACGAAGGTCAAGAGTTTGAGATGAACCAACGTAGAGACTTGTGAGAGCAGGTTGCAAGTAAGCCCCACCTTATCCTCGATTATGGCGTAGAAAATTGCCAGCAATCGATCGATGCTGAAGGACTTCGGACCCAGCGAAGTAGACATTTTATCGGAAACTTTCGCTTTGGCATTAACACTTTGCATGCGTTTGCGTTGCTTTCCGTGGTGTTTGACGAACAAACGTTTGTCCGATTTAGCAGAGTTATGACTGGCAAGAAATGCAGCAATAAGCAGGTATTTTCCATAGTAAGGAAGTTCTAAGGATTGCGCCATCTTTTTTACGCTCTGATCTAACAGATCCGTCTGATTTCCACTGCTCAAAACGTTCTGGGGATCTTGAGCAACGCTTCGATCAAACCGAAGGTAAACCTGAGAAAGCGCCGTACGAAGCGGTCCTGAAATGTGACGCCAAAGACGTGACATGTCATTCGGCTGAATGCTGCCATCCAACACCGGCTCAATGTAGATGGAAAAGCAGTTACGTGCGGTAAGTTTCAGTTCTGGTAGATCTCGACAAGCCTTGTAAAAAACACTAAGGAACATATTTAAATAGTTGTCGAAAAAGTCCAAGGAAATATTTGCCAGCACGTTTAAACTGGCCTGCAAATTGTCTTTGGCGTGGTGCTTTTCCTGCAATTGACAACGGATGTGTTTTTGTACATGTGGAAAATCATTGCTAAGTATGATCTGTGTTTCCTTTTTGGTATACTGTGACATATGCAAGGAGATGATCTCGCAAAGGCCGGTTTTGCAGTAAAACTTTTCGAATGGCAGTTTTGAGATGAGTACACAACAAACATTCAGCCCAGTGAGCTCATGTAAGCGCAGAAATATTGGCAAAATGTTGGCGTCCATGTCTCGAATACGTTCTGCACTGTCCAACACTATGACATGACTAACATTTTCATCAAGTATTTTTGGCCACTGTATGACTTCAGATATGAAATCTCTAAGAGTGTCGCAGCGCAGCTCCATTCCAGAACGGATTTTTGGTCGCAAATCACTCAGAACGAACTCAAGGAAAATTTTTGTTGTATAACATTCTACAAGGTTTACAAATACCGACTCTATGTGAGTTTTCTTCCGAGCTTGGCGCAAAATTTCCTTCATTAGGCTAGTTTTGCCTGTTCCGGCATTTCCGAAAACATATATAGCATTCGGAAGAGCTTCTCGGGAATCTCCTATTAGTTCAACTAAACTTTGCACAACTCCACTACGGCAAGGGAAATTCTTGTTTACTCTTTTACATATATCTTCCATTTTAACACCAGAATCGGTTCTGGAAAAATTACTAAAAATAAACAAATATTTGTGAAAGCTGTCCTTGAAGAAGTTTTTGGATTTTCGCGCTCATTTTTCAATTTCGCCGACATCAGCTGTTCATTACTGGAAATTTTCTTTGGAAGGAGGGAAGTTATAACCAGTGTTACCGCGTACAGTACATAAATTAATTCATTGTAGTATAAATAATTACGATTTCATGAAAGATATCGTTTATATATATTCGTGCCCAGATGTGTCCCAAAAATTTTGTTTCCACGTGGATACAAGACACTTGTTTGTGAAATCTTTAATACTATGTTCACACGGAGGCTGCAAAGTCACTTTTCAGCATAGACGACTAGATGAGACACTCGCTATTCGCCGTTTCAAAAAATCGGTTGACAATTGACTGTTTGGTATGTTGAACTCACGTATATAACATAGATTAGTAGATGAGACACTCGAAAATGTCCCTTATACACTAATGCATTTTTGCTGGAATTGCACTGATACAATGAAAGAAAACTTTGATTCGCTGCAAAAAAAGTGTAGCCTCGCCGTAAAAAAGTGTAGCCTCGCCGTAAAATAATGTAGCCTCGCCGCAAAAATTTTGTAGCAAGCACTGATGGAACATTTATTTTAAGGGGGTTGTTTATCGAAACGTCAAAATAAATAATTATAAATATTATGTTTTTTATCCGTGAAAAACATGTATAAAACATAGTTTTAATGTTAATAAATATATTCTATAACATTTTACACAGCATTTTCTAATTTGCTTGGTTATATTTCCTATAAATGCAGTCGGTAATCAAAACTTTTTTGTTATAAATACACAATTATGCGCCTAATTGCGAAAATATTTTAGAACGATGTTAGCAGAGTTGTATAAATGAAACTGAATACAAATTTTTACAAAATAGTTGGAAATTATACGTTATTGGCCTAGTTGGGGGCTCCAAAACCCTTTAGCACATACGGTTGCACTGTTAAGAAATCGTACACATTGATTGATAAAGAAACAAGAACAACAACGTGATACTTCTCACGTATTGTATACGTGAGTTCATCATACCAAACAGTCAAATGTCAAACCGATTTTTTGAAGCGGCGAATAGCGAGTGTCACATCTAGTCATCTATGGTATATAATACGTGAGAAGTACCACATTGTTATTCATGTTTTCTTTATCAATCAATGTGTACGATTTCTTAACAGTTCAATAGTAGATGCAAAATGGTTTTAGAGCGCAAACTGGGCTAATAACGTATAATTTCCAAGTATTCTGTAACAATTTGTATTCAGTTTCATTTATAATATTCTGCTAACATCATTCTGAAATATTTTCGAAATTAGGCGCATAATTGTGTATTTATATCATTTATATGAAATATCAGTTCACCTGATTCAGCCCTGATTTCCCCTGAATTTGTGTTTCATTCAGTTTCATTTTAAGAGCTGATTTTGTAGGGAAAAACTTTGGCAATGAAAGAGCATACATTAAAAATAAAAGAATGCAAAGAAGTTATTAAAGCAACCAAACCGAAATGAATAATAAACGATTTCCATGATCATCCTTATTATATATTTATGTAAATATTGCATAAATATACCACTAAAATATGTGTTTTCCTCAAAAGTTGCATACAAATGTATTTTTACACTTGCTATACTTGTTCTTTTTTGTTGTTATCAGCTGTTCACGAAAAGTCTCTTTCGTCTCATACTATAAGATGCCACACGAATCGATTTGTGGAAACATAAAATTCGATAACTTTTATATATGTAACTTGCATCACTAGGAAATAATGGACCATTGCGGCGAATTACGCTGACAGGCGGAATATAGTAAAACTGATTTGGCCAGGATAAAGTTATTACATTTTTGATCCAATTTAAAATTTACGCAAAATTTATCTAAACAATTATGGCTGACCAGGAATTAGAAGCATTGCGTGCAGAACGCATGGCACAGATGCAGGCACAGTATGTAAGTGATTCCAGAACTCAGGAACTGCTTTTTGCAATGAACTTTCAATTATAGCCAAATATAGAATATAATCAGCACATGAAAATAAAATGCCTCAATTCGAATATAGAAAACATTCTTAAACAATCCTCAGATTCTTAATACCACAGATTCTTGCAAAACAATGTAGATAGTTTGCTCCGATTTATGGGATACTTAATTCAATGACTTCATTTTTGTAGGGTGGTAATGATCCAGAAAAGCAAAAACAACAACAGGAACAAATGCGGCAACAGGAGGAAATGAAGCACAGCATATTGTCTACAGTTTTGGATCAACAGGCACGAGCTCGTCGTAAGTATTTAAAAAAAAAATAGTTTAATGCATCGAAGATAGAAATTATTTACAAGTGTTTTGTTCTTCTAAGTAAATACTTTAAAGATTAGCAAACCAGAAAAAGCGCAAATGTTTGAAAATATGGTTATAAACATGGCTCAAAGGGGTCAACTTCGCGGCAAGCTAGATGACGCTCAGTTTGTCAGTATACTGGAGAGAGTAAATGCGCAAATGCCTCAAAGTAAACCGACCGTGAAGTATGACCGCAGAAGAGCTGCCATCGACTCCGATGATGATGATTACGGTTGCTGATTTATAGTACTATTTCCTGAAATCAGTTTACAGTTTTGAATTGAAACTGCAATGACCTTAACCATAGAATAGTCTCTACCTTATTTATAACGTTGACTAAATAAAAAAAACCATTCTAAGCGGCATTTTTTTAAAATAAAACAATTGATATAATTATTCCAATTTTATTATAGATTACACACGATTTAGTGATACCTGAAGTAAAGAACTGAACATTTTACATTCACTTTAAAAAAATAAATTTAATTTTCAAGTAAATGAATAAGCTTTCGACTTAAAACTGAATTCGTCCCTAAGTGTTAAATATGATGGATCTGTAGAAGAACCACCATTTGACTAGAACAATTACTTAGAGATTACACAAAGTATTTTTAATTGGGCTGTAATGTTGAGCTTCACACAACTTTGCTAACACTACGAAGCAGCTTACTCTTTTTTTTCATGGTCATCTTCTTCTTCGGGCGCATCTAAGCAGTCGCCACAGAAAATGGAGTATAGAATAAGTGACAGAAATCCTAAGGGCAATCCGAAGAGAACTGATGTGAGTACTGGATTTCCCATCCACATTTCGTTTAGGTTTCGTTTGGCTTCAAACAGGGCGCGTCGGAGACGCACAGTGAAATTGTCTCCACCGTAAGCCGTAGCGCTTTCATTGTGTATGGATTCCAGGAAGATATGTAACGACTGTGGAGTCATATGTAATGGATCATCTTCCGGAATGTAGTGATGCTGCGTGGTGGAATTGATAACTATGAGGTGAGGAGTGGGCAATTGGTCCAAAACAATGGAATGTGCAATGCTGGGATCTCCAATCTAAAATTCATGTAAGAGATAACAGTTTATTTCGAAAATAATAAGTTAGACTAAGCTTACCCAGCCAAATTGGAACTTCTCATGATAGCGATCGCGGTAATTACGAATAACGTTTTCCACCATATCCCTAAACTCCAGTTCATGCGATGCGACTTGATTTAGTTTGTCCTCCTCCACCACAACCACAACTAAATACTTATTTGTGCGCAGCAGTTGTTGGAAATTGAAACGTGTTATCTTTGGGAACGTTACAAAACGCTCGACATTAACCCATTGATGAATAGTTTCGTTAACTTCCAAAGCATTCATTTCATTCGCAACATGCGCATGTGGATAGAAGTGGTGATTTTCTTCTTTGTAGACAATGACCGATGGCAACTGTTCTATATCAAAATGCTGACTGGCTATGTCTTCTGTGGTGGCGTAAAAGAAACCGTGCTCTTGGTAATTCTCAGCTGCTGTGTAGAACGTATCCCAGGCAACGCCTTCTTGTTGACCGACGAACATAAAGAAAATAGAGTGCGAGTTCTTTAGCATGTCGACGCTCTCGGCTCGCGATACCAACTGCACCGGCGGCCCACTCATCCGTAATACAAAGTCGACGAGCTCGTCTTTGGTGCGATCACCATTATATATATACTCTGTATTGCCTTTGATGAACTTGATGGTTGGGTAGCCGCGCACCTTGAATTCTTTCGCGGCTGCTGGATAATGCGTGCAGTCAAGACGCCCAACGCGTACGTTAGTGGAATGTAAGGCCTGTGCTACCAAGGCAAATATTGGCTCTGCGCGTTTGCAATATCCGCACCAGGGTGCATAAAACATAACCAGCCACTGTCCTTCATGCCGCACATCAATGAATCGGTCCGTAAGTTCAAGAACTCGTGAAGATGCAGCTAGAGTTGGTGCTCTACAAATAAAAACTACTGCAGATTAAGTTAGTTAAATCGTTTAAAAGAGCGACTTTTAACACCAACCGATTATGAGCTGCAGCCAAATCCAAATAGTTTTTAGATTATTCATATTCGATATGTTAATCTGGACAATTATTATCAATTAAATCCACAAAGTACGCCTCACGTTTATTGCAATTCAATGTTGTGCATTTCTTAAAAACGACTTTAGCTAAATAAAGCAAATAACTTTTTTCATTATGAATTTATACACTGCTTTGCCTTAATTAAATTATCTAGTATTTGCACACTGATTACAAGTAAAATTTTTTAATTTATTATTACAATTATTACTCTCACTTCCATGAAGTGTTACCGAAGTTCAAATCCTCTCTCGTATTCCAAGGAAGAACCAGAATTTCCAGAATTTGGAAGTCCAGAAACCGACATTCCAGATTCGTCCGTTTGCCAAGTAAAAGAAGTGAAGAATGATCTCTTTCACTCAGCCTTTACTAGACGCATTTCAAGTGAGTAGAAGTGTGATGGCGAGATTCGCTCCAGATGTGATTCCTAGGCGGTGATTCCACTTGGGTAAAGTTACCCAAATGGGTAAAATTTTGTTGTTGCTCTACGGCAAAATCACAAAAATGAACACTCGCTCTCGAGAGAACAGTGTGTTCATCCGTGGGTAAAATTTTACCCAAGAATTTTGCTGGTTTTTCTTGGAGAACAGAGTTCTGTAGCAGCAAAAACCGTTTGGTAGTATGCAAACGTATGTAAAATCAATGAAAGCGGCAGATTAGCACGCAAAATGTATGGAAAAATAACAAATGGAAACCCTTTCGAGCGCTTGTACATTTTTTCATTTGTTTTGAGCTGTTGACATAGCAACAATTAGTTCAACGATGACCGCTCATCAATGCGGATGTGTTGTACGGACGTTCTATATTAATTATTTTAACATATTACGCACATAAATAAATGTTTTAGTTTTGCTAATTTTTTAATGCTATTTATGACTTGTTTAAGAGTCGATCAATTTGGTATTTCCGATATATTTTTAATTAAATTTTTTCAATTCTATGTTTGATTATTATGACATGATGTTTTCTTTTGTAACTTAATTTTATGTTTTTTAAAACATCTAGAAACTAACAAAAATTACATTAAATTATAATTATTCTATATTTTTGTATAAGTATAGTAATAGATTGCATATTATTAGCTATCCGTAAAATTTTATGACACTCGACGCCATTTGGTAGCAAAAGTATCAAATATTCTTGGGTAAAAATACCCAAGTGTAATCACTTCGGGGTAAAAATTCGATGAACACATTGAGAGAGTAAAATTGCATGGGTAACTTTACCCAAGTGGAATCACCGCCCTACAAATTCCAATGGAAGTAAGAATTGAATGAATTTCGCATTGCGGAATTGTCAAAAATATTTTACAACACTGGCCTGAGAACGTTTTCCTGCTTGTTCTTTATAAAACCATCAACACGTGTGTTGTGTTTATCTGCGATAAAATTTTTTATTTCCCAAATTCTACAAAAATAGTGCAAATGAAGAATCAAATTCCTTCCAAACAATCAAATGGGCGTAGCCAGATACACAATGTCCGGTTCTACAATTTGCAACCGCGTTCAATACTCTGTATGGCGTACAACAAAATCAGGCACAAGTTGGCGCTATCCAGGTTTATACTCCTCCACATACACGTAACACACTTGAGTAATTAATTCATTTAACAATTCCATTTTATAGAAATGATGGCTCGATAGAAATCTGGGACATGGAACATGCTCCATTATTGGAACAAACGATATCTAAATCGCCTGGGAACTCTGTTGAAGGATTAGCATGGTCTGGTGAGCGCCTGTTTTCAGCTGGGCTTCTTGGGGAAATCGTCGAGTGGAATCTGCATACGCTGCGACCGCTACGTAAGCAATGTGTAACTGGAAACTCCATTTGGTGCTTAGACGTTAATCCGGAAGGCACCGACCTGGCTGTAGCCACTGAGGAGGGTTACATAAATATATTCGACATTAGCTCTGATCAGCTGGTATACAAGATGCTGTTCGATAAGCAAGAAGGTCGTATACTTTGTTGTAAATTTGATTCGTCGGGCGAGTTCCTCGTCACTGGATCAATGGGAGCCGTACGAATTTGGGATGTGAAAAGTGGTCATGCTTTACACAAAATGACGGTGGCGAGGGCACATAAAAGGAAAGAAGTGATTGTTTGGTCAATTCAGATTTTGATGGATTTTACCATCATTTCCGGCGATTCACGTGGTCAATTCACGGTCTGGGATGGGAAAACTGCAGCCTACGTGGAATCACACCAGGCACTTCGTGCCGATGTTCTGGCTTTGGTAGTCAACGAAGAAGAAAATCTAGTCATATGCTCCGGCATCGACCCCCTCATTTGCATATACGCCAAGACGAAAATTAAGCGCGAAGGCATGGCTTTCTATACGTGGGTCAAGTATCTGCAGCGTAACGTGCACGACCACGATGTGAAGGCCTTGCTGTGTGTGGGTGAACGAATATGGTCGGGCGGAATGGATGGATATTTGGGGCTTTCATTGTGCACCAAACGACAATCTCAAATAGTGAAATATGGACCCTTTCTTCAGGTGAGTGGACAGAAGCACAGTAACGTCAGAAGTTTATTTTATCGAATTTCGTAGAATCCATTTGCTACACTGGCTGCACAATGTAAACTGCTGATGCTGCGCTTTCCCAACTATCTGGAAGTTTGGCGTCTTGGCTCCAGCAGCGGGAAAAGAGATCTGAAGCTTAATGGAGTTGATTCTGTCGAGAGTGCAAATAAGTCGAACTTACTTATCATGGATGTTATACCTGAGAAGCTGTTGGAACTTAAAAGTAAGAACGGCGAACCTATTGTCTGTGCTACTATTTCTCCAGATGGACGCTGGATGTGCTACTCGACACAAGAAGAAATACGACTGTTCCGGTTTGCACACAGTGCTCAACATGGAACCCAATTGTCCCGCGTAAAGGACCTGCCTGAGCAATGTGTGGCTGCTACACATGTGCTTTTCAGCAGTGATTCCAAACGTTTGTTTTTAGTGGACGGTATCACCAAGCAGATTCTCATTTTTACAATGCAACCGAATGACTTTACGGATATCGATTTCACCGAGTGCATTGAAACCGAGAAGCATATCAAGAAATCCATCAGCCTGCTAACCGCCTCGACCTGTGGCACATATCTGGTCGCCACAGGCATTTGTCGTTCGATTGCGGTTTGGCACGTGTTTAAAGGGAAATACTTTAAGCATTACATTAATTTACCGCGTTATCATGCACCGGTCACGGCGATAAAAATGCATACAGATGCGCCTCGGCTGGTTGTTGCTTTCTCTGATGGCAAGATTTTCGAATACGACTTGGAAGAAATGTGCTTCACCTACTCGGACAAGGACTATTTTGTTAGCAGCCTCGAAAGGTTTTGCATTAGTAACATCGTGTTGGATAAGCACAATCCGTCGGTCGTCATTTTGCAGAATGACGCGAATCTGTTTGTGCTGGAAAAATGTACTGCCAGTATGAAGGAGGAAGAATCATTAGCTGAGTCTCTGACCAATGGTTCCGAAACAAAGAGCAGCAAGAAAATATCCCTGAAGAGGACTAAACTGAGTAACCAGCACAGCAACGTGGCACGCCTGCGTCTCAAATTTGAGAAAACGTACGAGGTTTGTAAGAATTCAAAAGATGTTAATACATTTACTAATTGTATTATATCGTCGCAGCACTTAATTCATCTGTCTAGATTAAGTGATAGCGAACTAGTCGCGATCGTCGTCAATCCAGTTTCACTCATAGAACAACTGCCGGGCGCCTTCAAGCAGAAGAAATTTGCAGCTGCGTAGTTCACATGTGTGCTGCTTTTTTATAATTACGTGACTTTAACTGAATTGTATATGTTTTAAAATAGTGTGGTAAGTAGGTGTTAAGAATACTATTTTAAGATTAGAATTTGCAGAAGTTTCCTAAACATTTGTTAGCTTAAAGTGTTCGCTCGTCGTTGAAGTGTATTAGTTTTAATAGATTTTATATAAAATTAATTTTATATACAATTAACGTAAGCATAAAATAACCTTAAGATGAAATTCAGATAACACTATTATGTTTTTAAAAATGTATTTACAATACATGAAAAAGATCGGATTTGGTTTAATGAAGCCAGAGTAAATTTAATAGCGCGTTGTGTATTATTTTTGTGTAAGCTTCTGGATTTTTATTGCTTTTCACACGTCAGACGCTGACGGTAATCAAAAGTCTTTGATATGCAAAAATGAACGGCATAGAAACATTTTTGGCCGTCATCTGAGCAGAGAGTGTTTAAAACGGTTGGCTGCCTTTGCTATTGTCTTTGTTGTGCTCGGCCGGCATTCGTGTTGTATATGTGTGTTTGCATGTTGGTCGGTTTTGCACTGTCTAGCCAAAGTCTAGACGAGTACACACCACCAACAGCAGCGACAACAACAAAGACATTTTTGGTGCATACGTTTTGATGTAGTGTTTCTGCTGCTGCTGTTGTTGTGATTACAGCTTTCGGTGTTGTTGTCTGTTTGCAGGCTTTGTCGTCGTTCGAACATAAATTGAACGAACGAATGAAATCCTTTCCTCTTGTCAGAGCGACGTGATGCTGCGGGTGAGTCGAGTTGCTTCTTCGTGGCGTGGACGAATGAAGGATGCAAAGGATACGGAAGCTGCTTCACGTTGCTTGGCATTGTAGATGTCGTTCGTTGTTGTTGTTATTCTTGTCTGCCGTGTTTTACAAAACGGGCTTCGTTCGGTGCCCGTCGTGAGGTGTTTTTAATACATGACTGCTCCATGTGGAAGCGGATATCCGCGTACGTTTTTTGTTGGTTTTCAGGTTTTTCCAATCTCTGAAGATTTTGAAAAATTAGCGGAAACTGACGATTGTCTGGCACGAATTCCCGTTTCATGTTGCATCGTTTTCTGTGGCCTGAGTTGTTTCACTTGGATCTACACTGAAAATATTTTAATCAGCCGCAATCGAAACCGCTTTCTTTATTCTATATCACAATAGAACAATTTGTAGTCTCTGCTTGTGTGGTTTTTTTTTGTTAGGCACTTGGCTAATTGGCAGCTGTTGTTTTGATTACAAATTTCTTCTGCACTTCGTCTATTTATAAGTTAAAATAATTGCGAGTAATTTTCCTATAGTCGCGTTTTATGTGGACCGTTTTTCATTTGTTTCGAATTTATATGCATTGCGAATTGTTTGTCTTTCGCTGTTTCGGTTTCCCGCAGACTGCTTGACGCTCCTTCTGGGGCAACTGCAGCAGGCGTTCGTCAGCAGCAGACTGCGTCTGATAGACGCTGTTTTTCCACATGAAATCTACACTTGCGAAAAATACTAACAAAGAATAAAAGATCATATAAAAACCGTATGGAAAATTGATAAATATTAAGCTGTTAAAGATTCTTAAATGTATTAATAAATTAAGTAATGAAAATAAATATAAATAAAGTAAATAAAATATTATTTCAGTTGAAATTACTGAACAGATTTAATACATAATAATAATAATAATAATAATATGTTTTTTAATACACTTTTAAGTAACTTATTAACATTTCTATCCTTCAAGAATGAAAAAGTCCCATTTCAACATGAGTTTAATTTGAAAATCATCAAAATATTAACACAAAAAGTTTTCTTTATTCACAGAAACGAGTGCAATGCAGCACCTGATAAAGAAACGGTTTGACTTTTGTTAATTTTCGCAATGTTTTTCTCCGTGTTTATACAATGTTGCTCTTCACTAAATCATAGCGCCGCTCTCATCCTTCGCTTCTTCTCTGACCCATGAATCAACTTGAAAAATGTTTGCAGCCAAAAATGCGCCCAGAATAGAAAAGTTGTTGTTTTGCAGAATTGTTTGTTGGATGTGTAAGCAGACGAAGCTTAGTTAAGAGCTTCTAAATGAAGTAATAATTGTAATAACAACAACAACGACAACTTTTACGAAAAGTTGGCCATAAACATTGGAAGCTGCATCGAACTCAAAAGCGATTCATGACAGACCTGAACATCGCTTGAGTCTGGGCACAGTTCTCCGCCGCACATACAAATTCCAAGTTTCGAAGCAATTAAAAGTCGATTTGCTGGAAACCGGAGAGCAGACTTTTAAGAAAATCCGTCAAATGATTTCGTGTGAAAAACTTTTGGTGATTCTCCATAAATTAAAGTTTGCTGCTGACAGCGAGAATCCATGGAAATGAGGAGGCGATCGACTCTGCAGTGGGTCGAAGAGGACAAGGAAATTCACCCATTACGGCTAAGGAAGGAGGATTCTTTTATCCGCTCTTCTCTCGTCGCATTTGCATAGTTTTGAATGCAGAAAATGCCGCGGCTTTTAAGCTCGCCGCAGTCTGCTGCCGCCACCGTCCCGCAGATGTCGCTGCTGTCTGTATGCAGTTGATGAATGCAAGTAATTCGCTTCTTGGTTTCGCCTTTTTGCACCACAGACAGGGACCGGTGGGCGTGGTTGCCGCTGCCGCAGTTAAAATGAGGGATTAAAGCAGCAGCATGATTGAGAGCGGAAAACTTTGGCATTCAATTTGCTGGGCGTTCTTCTGCTCAGAGCCAGCGCAGGCTGTGAGTCGACGTTGCGAGCAGACGAAAATTAAGTTTGTGGCTTCGTTGAATCGGAGCAAAGTCTGGAGAAAAGTTCTGCTGTATGACAAGAGTAACGTGTTAACTTACGATTGCTAAATGCGAAAAATTACCAACTAACAAAAGTAAGTTTTGTTGAAAAGAGAATTAATTCGAAAGAAACAAACCTCAAAAATTATTATTCAATATTAATGCGCTGTGTGAGGTGATGAGAGAAGAGAAGAGAAGACAAAACGAAAGAAACTGAAGGAAAGGAATTTGCAATATGATTAAAATCTTAAAATATTCACAACTTTTTCAGAACTTCAGCGAAGACGAGGATTTTCCTCAGTAACAAGAACAATGAATACGAGAAAAGGTGGAATAAATGATAAAGCAGAAGATAATTTGCAGGAAATGTTGCAAGATTTAATTCCGAATTCATATGCAAAAAGTTGAATGTTGTCTTTTAATATTTGACGAGTTAAAAAGCGTGAAATTAAATTTCTTCACAAACTTTTCGTCACATGTTTATAATCCAAAATTCTAATCGAAAGAAGATCGTAAAAATGAAAATAAATAATTCAAATATGAAATAAATATGCATCATAAATGCAGAAACAATTAAATTAGAAAAAATATTAATATAAGACAATTTAATATTCCTATTATTTAGGTAATAGAAGCCGGAAGAACACTAAGAAAACTTTGCTTTTTTGTGGCCTAATTATGCACAATATCACAATTGATACATGATATAATGAATAGAAAACAATAATAGAAGATTAATGATAGCCTAAGTAAGGAAAAAGCTGGAAATGAAGATAAGTGGAATAGTTACCTACTATTTTTGAAGATCTCAATTGATGAAATTGCTTTAAGGCTGTTGGCAGAGTGTTCTTTAGTGAGACAGCGTTCATAAAATAGAACTTCGACGTGTTCAGTGATTTGAAGGATCGCATAATGAATGGAATAAATTTCCGGGAACGCCTGATTTTAACTTATCAAACAAATAAACACCTTGTATAGAAAAACAAATTTCCTAAGGTAGTATCATCAAATTATCCCACGCTTTCACTCTCCCGAATGATCAAAATAACGAAGACAAAAGGCATGCCTTGTGGCAATATTGAAAGCGACTGAGGCCTCAATGAACTCGAGTCAAGAATAAAATAATAGAATAAAATTAACTAGTTAAAAAGAAAACCAGAAGTTGATAAAAACTAGAAATGAAATAGGAAAGGAGTTTTTACTAGACGTACATAAAAGACTGTCGAACGATAGAAGAAGAGAATTTCACTGAATGAACACAAATCTTCTGAAGGAGAAGCTTCAAGAAGTGCTCCTGGCCGAAGTAAGCGTCTATTGGCCCAGCGGGATCGATTACACAACCAACGGAATCATTGTCCATTCACTAAAATGTGGCAAACTTTTCAGCTTCGTGCCTTTGCTCCTTTCACAGTCAATGAATGTATTTTAAGAGAGGAAATGCGTCAGTTTCACAGAACAAGCCATGAAGATTTATTTTTCCTTGGCTGATTATTGTACATTTACAAGGATTTCAACCACGTCGATTTCGTGCATCACCGCATAATAATAATCAAGGAGAAGGAGAAGAGGTAAAGGAGCAAATGTTTCTTCATTCCTGATTTGATCCTGAGTAAAAAGAAAACAAAACACGTTACAGAGAGGAACATCGAAATATCCAATTCTTTCGCTTGTTTTATATTAAATTTATCAAATGCTTCCTCCGCAGACTTTGCATTTTCACGCTCTTCCTGATGGCGATGGTGCTTCGTTGGTTTCCTTCGCGAATTCAGTTCCCGTTCGTCGCAGTCTGACATTTTTAATATTCCTTCCTCGGTATTTATTTCTAAACTTCTGACATTTAAATCAGTTTTCTTCTCATTGCTTTCCTTCTACCGAAAGCAATAAATTTCCACTATATATTTGCATATTTAAATTTCATCCTTGGCGTAGCAGAAGTCTTCACCTTGAAAAGTTGCGAAACTACGCTTTCTATTGCCACGTAGTCGAAAGTTAAGAGGAAAGGAACGCATGCAATTGAAATTTAGTTTCGAATTATTTGAAAGTGTTTCCCTTCGCGATGCAGCCGCCTCTCCGGGAACCGAAAGAACGGAATACTGCTCAAAGGAGCGCTTCTAAAGCACCGCTGTTAAATCTTCGGGATCTGCTCATGAGATCGTATCTGAGTGCATAAATTCAGCTTTGCAATGCAACATTGAAGTGGATTAAGTTCGAAGAAGAAGACGAAGAGGTAACAGCAGCTGTAAATGGCCAAGATTATTGGGCGGAGATGCAGAGAGGATGCGACGCGGCAAGCAGACAGTCAACCCTACAGACAAGATTATTACGTGAAGTAGTTCCGCTGGCGGAGAGCACAGCTTCTCCACAAACACTTTTCCAGCGTCATCAATTGCTGCAGAGTGCAACGAATTGCATTTCCCACGTCGTTGGACGCGATACGCTGCGTCCTTCGCCAGTTGGAACCAAGGTCAAACATTCAATGAACCAACTTGAAAATGCTTCTTGGCAAATACACGTACAGAGTGCTTCGTATAAACATGCAATATACATGGATATCTATGAAGTATTTAAAGTGGGAATATCTAAACAAGGGTAGGGAACAGCGAGTGAAACGTAAAGAGTGTAAATGTCCCGCTATATATTAATTTTCACTAATGTAGAGTCGAGAAAAGACAATATATTTTTTCACTTTTCATTCTGGAAGCGTCAGTTGAAATTCAGAATAGTCGATTGTATTTACACAAGACGCTTTCTAAGTTAAAAGTGAAAAGCGAGTAGAGTAGAGTACAGTGTATAGCAAATTTTGAAGAGGAGAATGGAGTAGAATAAACTGGAAAAGTCAGGCTACTGAATTAGAGCCTGGAGAGACTTTATTGGAGCAGAAAAGAGAACACACAAAACGTTGAGTAGAAAAGAGAAAATGTCTATTATCCAGACAGAGAGATAGATACGATAGATAGTACTGCAAAAACTAGTGTTAGCTTACAATGTTCCTTTTTTTTGAGAAATACATTTTAAACTCATAAACAAAAATAGGAAGCAGAAGCGGATATAAGTAAAATAGAGTCGAGAGCAGAAATTAATTAGCATACAGTACAGAGGTGATGTGTAAAACATAGAGTGGAGTGTAGAGAGTAAAAAGCAGAGAGTGGAGTTGATTATTGAATGCGAATTTGCTGTTCCGTTTCCGTCCTTACATTTATTTCTTGACTGACGGCATCTATAATAAAATGAAATATGTATTTTTTACATATTCTATTTACAAGTTACATATAATATTGCTTTCCCACATCTTTTACCGATCAAATTTCCAATTTTACGCATTTCAATCATCGTTTCTTCCTTCATCCAGATCGCAAATTTGTTCTCAGACTCAGTGAAGGTTTTCTTCTTTGCTTGATGCGATTCCTTGCAGTATCAGACCGAAATTAAATTCATAACAAATCCTCGTACGTCGTGAAAACGCTTGTGCTATGTTATGGCACTGATTTTTCAGCGTCTAAAACTTTAGCTGCACGTTAACTCGGCGCCTGTCAAATTTGTGTGCACAATTTGCAGCGTTTAGCTTTGAAAGTCGTTCCTTTGCTTCTTCGCATCGCTTGTCTCGCAACCCTGCAACCGTTCATGCATCCTTGCACCCAGACACAGCCACAGAGACACATCAACGTGTTTGCCATCACCGTCGTCCTACAAACGACCTCTGAAAATAGTTCAATTTGCTGTCGACTGTCTGCAAGTTCGGCGCAAGTGATCCCAGCACGCTGCCGAGTGCACGTCGCCCGCTGCTTTACTCTGTTGGCAGCATGCGCTCCATTAGTTTTTCATATCACGTTGCACAAAAGGTGCATCGAGCTACTTCACAGCGCTGCTTTGTCTGTCGCTGTCGCTGTTGATGATGGTGATGGAGAAGGTGCTGCTGGTGCTTTACTGAATGCTTTGGCTCCCTTGATTTTCGAGTAAATTTCCGACGAAATTCAGTTCAACTTTTATTATCCAGGCAATGAACTCGAACCTTTCACGCTTCCTGCCGTTCGTTGCTTGGTGTTGGTAGTCTTATAAAATTTAATCAGCGCCGCTTCAAATCCTTTCATGTCCTTTACGTTGTCAGTGGGAAAGGACGCCTTTGTTGCGATTGCTATTAATGTTGCTGTTGCTATTATTGTTGCCGCTGTTGTAGTTGTTGCTGTAGTCCCTGCATTGTTGGTGTTATGGCAGCAATTCTAATCTGAACTAAATTAAGCATCATTGGTACCATTAGAGGCCAATCTGCACTCCATTACGTCGTCCTTTCTTCGAATTTTATTTATTGCCTGTGAGTTGCGAAGTGCGCATACGTCACGTTGCACCACGAACCGAATTCAAGCGAATCGCAGCTACCCAAAATCTAAATCTATTGTGTTTAGCTTCGATTTATAACCTCTTATAGAGAAATGCAGGTGAATTGTATTTTTGCATAATATTTTATGTTTCAGAAGTCAATCAACATTGTTTATGTTTGCATTGAGTGTTTCCAACATTTATTTTTGACTGTAGCTTTCTTCTTACTGCTATAGAACTCTGAATAATATGGAAATATATTTAGAAACACGCTGACATCTTTGTTTATAGCTTCAGCTTTATTCAACAGACTTTAATCGCTTGATTAATGCATTTAAACGAACTTGGACTTGAGTCTACGAACCCTTTCTTCATTCTATAAGAGGCACATCCCGGACTCAGCCTCGTTTTGTTGTTGTAGCTCGTAAATGCAGCCAAGACTTTATTAATGATATTCCTTGCGATAACCTCGCGCATTTAACACCAGCTGCTGGTGCCCGCCTCATCCGGATTCCGCTGCACCGATGATGCTTGAATTAATATTGAAAGCCCACTCAGACTAAAGTCCTTAGACGAGACATTTTGGGAATTTGCCTTCGTTCTCCGTCTTCTTGCGTTGCGTGAGCTTGATGCAAGCCGACATCAGCAACGGAAACAAAGTCGCAAACAATGCAAGCGACCGCAGACGGCTGCACTCACAGCGACGAGGAGACGGAGACGGCGTAGAAGACCAAGAAAAACCACTGCCATTACACTTAGAATGCTAAAACAAGGAGCAGACCAACAGCAAAGGCAATAACAACAAATCTAAGACCGACAACAAACACTCAGTTGCTGAGTCTGTTCCCGCCGACTCGGAATAATTTATGCGCGGCGAATTCAAGACGTCTGCGAAGTCATCCACGGACCACACACACGTCTGAGCGCCAGCAGCCGCCGCCGCCTGCACGCTTCGAAGCGGAGATTGCAAACGCCAAACACCGACGATTCACAATTTATTATTATGTATTTGCAAATTTTGCACAAAATATTGTTCATTCGACTAGACACTCGAGATCCGGAGCGAATCTGCGGTTGACTTCACTGCGACTGCTTCTGCTTCTGTTCTTGTTCTTGTTGCTGTTCCTGTTGCTGCTTCGCTTGTTTCGGTTGCTTATGTTAGCTGCTCTAAGCTTGTTTATTTTTGCTACTGAAGTAGTAAGTTTTCGAGTCTCTGAGGATTTGAAATTTTTTATATAAATTTTAACTTTAACGATGGTTTGTCGACGTTCAACTCCTCAGTTTCGTTGGACTTCAACTTCATCAACAAAGTCAACCGTTTATAGTTTTTAATAATTGAATTTTCCTTCTTCTTGCGTGTCCATAAGAAGGAAAACAACGAAAATAGCGAAAAGGAATTCAACTTCGTGTTTACAAATTTTTACAATTCAAATGGAAATCTTTACAAATTCTTAAAAATATTTTCTATTTACAAAGAATGTGTAGATTTATGGATTAATATCAATTCTATTCACAGATTTTTCTTAATATTTTATTTAGTTAAAGTTTATTTCACACTTTTTCTTATTTAATAACTAACGAAAAACAAACGTCTAAAATTTGTAATGTTTTATTGAGGCAGCAAGTATTTTGTCCAATTTCCACTTTGCATAGTTTTAGGGGCCTTCGGAATTGGAACCATTCACAAGAAATTTAATGCTCAAACTAAAATTACAGGAAATTCTGATAATTCTATATGATTTCTAAACATTTCATATTTGAATGCTTTTAAAAACTATTTGCAATTTCATGTGTAATTTAATTTTGCTCCTTTTTTTGGGTTTATTGGCTGTAAATTTCAAGTGAGGTCCAACCGTGAAGCCTCAGTTCGTAACTATAACCACACAATGACCATCATCGTCACCATCATCATCACCGTCGTCATCGGAGTGACAAGATTTGTTGGCAGCTAGCGTCGAGTAACCTGAAGTACTCAGTTTAAATGTGGTTGTTGTTGTTTGTGCTGCTAACATTTTCCTTTTATAACTTCTCTCGCACACAGTAATCAAGTGGCGCCGCTTGTGGCCATTTGTGGCGCAACATAATTGCTGCTTAGAGGCAGCGTGGTCCGTGACTGTTATTTGAAATGCACCCAACCGATTTCGCCTTAGCTCAGCAATAGTTGTTTGTGGCCTTAAAAAAGCAACAAAAAACGAAGCAAAAATATGACAGATGGCATACACACACCCATTTTATGTAACCTTGGTTCCTTCCAAGCGGGTCCACAGCGAACACACATCATCTGCTGTATTCCACTCCGCTGCCTTTAAATTGCTGACACATTTAATAGAATTACGCGCCGACAGACAGCCACCGGCAGCCAGTCAACCGTTGGGCAATCGATCCGACAACAACGCAGCAACAGTCAGTCGCAGTGGCAGTGGCATGAAATGTGCTGCTTCCTTCTAATCACCTCGTGTAGACTTTATCACTGAAAATTACTTGGCACCTCCGGCATCCATCCTGCGGTCGAACGTCCGGCTGGAAGGGGACGGCGCCCGCAAGGGGTTGGGCCGCAAATGAGCGAGCAGAATTCGCTGTGATCGAGTGCTTTGGAGTCGGTGTTAATGGCGATGTCGAAGTCGATGTTGCTGCTGCTGCTGTTGTTGTTAATGTTGATGGCGCCAATGTAAGACGCGTCGCTTTAAATTTGTTGTTGTTGTTGTTGTTGTAATTAAAGCTGCTTCTTCTCAGATGTGTCCAAGTTGAGACATTTTATCAGCCACAACATCCAACATTACCACATGACGCACGTTGATGTGTTTGTGTCTGTGATTCGCTTTTCACCTCTTCTCGTTGGTGTTCGTGGTGTGTTCAGCCTCCAGACTCTCTACTCAGCTGTTTGAGTTGTCAATGGAGTCGATTGAAAACCGACTAAGGATGAAAATTGCTGGATACGAAGCATAAAATTAACTGCTTCGGTTGCTGTGGGTTGCTCCATCGCATGAATAACGCTTTACAGGAATGTATCAACGCTGTTTATCCAACACTCAGCTTCAATGAAGTCTGTTGATTGGTTATTTTTATTTGTTCACGTTGTCGCGAGTTCACTGCACACAGCTGAAAATGAATTTGATTCCAGGATTGCGCGGAAATTCCATCAACTCGAAAACAATTGCACCTGAGCAGCTTTCACAAAAGAAACTTGCAACGAGGCTGCGAAATGAGGCAACGCAACAACTGCGTTAATTCGTTCCCAGTTGAAATAGTTCCAAGTCTGAAAAAGGGAGAGAGACAGAGACAAAGAGAGAGAAGAGTAGCACAGCGCCGGCTTCTTTCGATGTAAAAGAATTCGCTCGAGCAGACAAAACATTTATTTGCGCAGCTATTTTTGAAATTGTGAAGCTGGGGCGACAAGCGAACGTGTGTCTGGCTGCTGAAATATGTTGCCAATGTTTTCTGCGAGGATTCAGCTATTATTTTTGCTTAATTTCGTACTCTATTTGAATAAAACTTGTGCTGTGTTTACTTTGTGCAGGCGCGGCGAACACAACAAAGCCTCACGCAGAACGCAAAAGGAAACCCAGAACAGAAACTACAAGAAAAAAGAAAAACAATCGAAATGCAGCAGCAGCAGCGAAAGATGACGATCATGATGACGAAGGCGATGATCATGGACCCGATAGCGATGCCGATGACGACGACGACGATGACGATGCTGAGCACTGCACTTTGCCGTTACGTCGTCAACGTGCACGATTCTGTCTTCGGATCGAAACTTCTTTGCACATTGGAAAGCGAGCGGTTTTCTTTTTGCCCGCTTTTGTTTATTGCGCTGCTTTATTTCTGTTTTCAGTTAAGTTTAAAAATAATTTCGCACACTTGGCCAGTCATTGCCTGTTGGCAGCTTTGTGGGGCGGCGGGCGGACGGAAGCAGACGGCGGAGGCACGATTTCGTATGTGAAATATTGGAGACGGAAAATTTCTGCGTTAGTTGCGATTTTAGTTGAATTCGACGCATGTTTCGACGAGCGCTGAGTTCGTCGCACTGAGTCGGATCGAACGGACGCACGATCGGTCGCGAAAGACATAGTAAAAGTGCTGGTAGTGCTCTTAAATATAGAATAGCATATAGTATAGAGTCCATAGTGTAGTATAGTGCCACAATTCAATATTCGATCATGCCAATAATTCAAGTGTTCATAAACAAAACTGATACATGAAGAGTCGTGCAGGAGAATATCCGAAAATAACTTTATTTTGCTCTTCGCTGTGCTCCTTCACAGCTCCGCTCTGTGCCAAGTTCAGTCGTCCGCGCGTGTAAAGTTCGCCGCATTCTCGCCGAATTCCCGCCTGTCATGTGTGAAATTCCGCAAAAACGATCCACTGGTCGCTCCAACAGTTGAGCTTTGCAACGAAAGCCATCTCGCTACGCGTTGTAATTGACAAAAGTGTCACGTCACAATCGGCGCTCTGCTCGCGACTCGTGCTCTGAACCCTGCGCCGTCGCCTTCGGCTTCAATCAAGCCGAACATCGTGCTTTCCAATGTCGAACAGCTGCTACGCATTTTCAGCAACGAACTACGATAAGTATCTCGCAAAAGCAGCGACGGAAGACTAATAAAGATGCATGCGTATTCTGGACACTTCCTCAACATGACTGATTGCGTTGCGTGCTCGACAAATTGTCGTTAGCGATTATGTGTCAGTGCAATGGCAACAATAACAGGTCGCGGATGCTAGCAACAGCAACTACCAGCAACTGGCCAACTCGTGATCTGATGATTGTGGCGACGCCGCTTCCACGGTTGCCATGGCGAAATCCCACAACAGAGCATCCGCTGCGCGTTCGTCACGCGTGCGATGGAATTTTCGCTGGCATGTGTTGACTTTTTGCTTCTCCACTTTTTTGTTTTCATTGCTTACGTACGTACGTCGTGTTTTACTCGTTTTTTACTGCTTCACGTTTCGATTTGTAGCGAAAATAATTTCTAAACTATGTATTTATTTATAAATTGCTAAAAATACGCTCGCCGCGAGGAATTTTGTTTTCGCCGCCACAAAATAAAAGGATCGTTTGATACTTTTTCGACAAACTGAAACTATGTTTATCTCTTTCGCTCTCTAAACGCGGTTGACAGTCGATTAAATCTAAAGAAGAAGAAGTAGCAGACAATGAAAATGTGAGTATGAAGAGTTTTTGGTATGAGTTCGAAGCTCATTGAAAGTGTTTTGTGTGGAGGTGCTGCGATATTCAATGGTAAATAAAATTCAAATTTTCTTCAATTAAAGTTGAGCAATTGAAATTTTAAGAATAAGAATTTGAATCGTTTATGAATTTCTTCCTTTTCATACATCGTTCATTCATTGATTCACGCATTTAAGTCGTTTCTTTTTACGGACATCATAAATTGTCATTTAGACTCGACATCTACTAAATTTAAAGCCTCACAACGAAAAACAAAACTTAAAATAAACTCAGAGGATGAGCAAGCAACAAATCGTCGAATTTTTGTGTTGTCAGACAAATGATCGAGGTACAGACGCAGATAATAAAGAATGCATAATGCAAATTTTCATTGCAGACGGTGAAGCGACTCCTTCTGCTGTTGTTGTTGCTGCCGCTGCTGTGAAACGGGCAAAAATAAAGAAATAAATTATAAAGAGGCTGATGATCTTCTTAGAGCAGACGCAGCAGCAGCAGCAACACACAACGGAGCGAAATTCGCTTGGCGAACAGTAGCTGATGGTGCAATCAGCAAAATGATCAGCATCATCGTCGGCCTGGTCGAACGCCCGTTGAACCCTATAATAATAAAGAGAACAGCACCACCAACAACAACACCAACAACAACAATGCTCCAACTTGAATCTGTACTAAAAACAGAATTTTTCATTTCGAGACGACGTTGATCGGTTTTTATTTTTATCTTTCTTGTTGTTTTTCGCGTTGTTGTTGTTGTTATACGTCGTCTATTTTTTGTTGTAAATATTTTTATTATTATATTTTGTTTGCCGTTGGCAAATATTGCTGCTGCTTGGTTGTAAGAATTCACTTTATCAACAGAAAGCGATCAACAACACGCAACCAACATCAGCTGAACGACGAAGAAAATCCTCTCGTCGAAACGGAAATTTATAGAAATAACTAAATATAATAATAAAAAAAATAGTAACAATAATAATAATAATAATAAAAGAACAACAACGTAACAAATAAAATAATACACTAAAAATAAAGTATTTAAAATATTAATTAAATTATAGCAATAAAATATTTAGATGGATAAAAAAGAAAGTATTCTAAGAAAATGGCATAATAGATACAAAATTAAATAATATTATCTATTATTATGACATAAAGGATACTTTTAGGAGAGGAATACTCTTAGTGCTTTGACTTAAAGCCCAGTCAATGCCCTAATCAATATAAGAAAGCATTGACAATGCTTCAGAGGCCCTCTTCGAGACCCTCATTAGTTAAGATACCCACATTGATGATTCTGAACGCTCGAAGTATGTATCTTTTGTGCCTCTTTAAATTGTCAGAATGAATGTCAAAAGCTGCTTCCATAGAGAGAGATACAGACAGATGGTCGCGCATATTCCAGGGCTTTCTAGATGTTTTCCCAAGGATAAAAGTCGGTTGAGCTTCCCTTCCTGTAAGACATGCGGAAAGCGGTGTGTCATTTAAATTCCTTTCGCTGATATATGTTGTTTCCAATCACCTCCATTGTTTTCAGCATGAAGGAGGTTACAGTTATTAGGCTAAATGATTTGGGTGATGTGTAGAACGATACTACCTTTAAATACCTTGACCAGATGAGATGAGATAATATGGTTGGAGTCTTCTTTAGTTTCCTTCTTCCTATCCCTATTGCATCACTTCCTTGGACTACAATTGCACCAGCGAAGTGAACTTCAAGAAGTGCAGTGGACCTTTACTTCTCACTGGTAGAGCCGGGTCGGCCAGTCATCACTTACAATGTCATAACCGTGTCAGTCTGCCCTTTGGTTGCTTATTTATGCCTGAAACACAGTTGGACACCCAAGAAACAACATACGAAATCAGCTGTCAAAAATACACAGGGTCTTATGGGAGTCGAGAAAAAACTCAGTTATCTACGCTCATTCGTATGTAGATAAACACACAACCGTATGCGAGTTAGCGCTATTTCTTTTTTGACACATTTTGTGCACAAGCTGTTATTCTTTTTACTAGCATTTACCTCATTTCGTGACTGTTCTAAAATAAAGCATCAATTAATAAAAACATCTTTCAAATTAAAGTAATTAAAAATTAAAATAAATATAAATGGACCAAATGGAAGAGCAGCTAATTGATACCTGTACTTTGTTTGCGGTGTAGGTAAGCTTTGTTGCTAGTAAGCTCTGTGTTCCATTTAGGGTCTGTACCAAAGGGATTGCCGTCGATACAATACTCTATGATGACATGGTCAGACATAGAGGTCAGACAAACTTCTTATCCTACTTTTACAAGACTAAAATCTCCACTCTAGCCCTAGTCAGAAAAGTCGCGGTGCAGCCTATTGTGGATATCTGCAACAGGACCACGTAGGTATTAAAAGAGGCATTAGCATCATATCCGATGAGGAACCTCCATTATGGGTAGTTCCTTAACTTCCCTTAATGTAGTGTACTCTTCAGCAGTGAGTGTTGCCGGGCTCGCTGCAGGTGTACTGAGGAACCCTCGAGTAGTTCCTGGGAATTGGAACTTCTACACTAGCATTTCGTCGTCCGGTAGAGGCAGCGGTTTCGTCGGCGTCAATTTCGCCCTGGGCTTAGCATGTATAGATACGGTTTCCACAGCAGACTTGTTACCTTATATTTATAAGGCTCAGGTAAATCCTTCTCAAGGCGCTTCTGTATCCTTCCATTCAGCCAGATTATGTTTTCCTGCACCGAAGACGCAGTCCCGCTGTCTCTGCAGTGAACCATTAATCTTAAACTGACACCGTCGACGACTAGGTCAGAGATCTGGCCTTTTGTCATCTCCGGCTTTCGTCCGGACTTCGTAAGCTCCTGTGCCAAAGTCTTAACGGGTCATCCAAACCACATGGTTTCCCAACAAGCGGAAATCTTTCTTCTCCGCTCCAACTACAGAGTGTATAAACCCTGCTACCTTTTGCCTAACGTTATTACTTTTTTCTGTATCACTGTACAGTACTCCGAATTCAACTTTTGGAATGTCCTTTTCTCTCTCCCCAAAGTTTCCATTTCCTTCGTTTACTTCATAGGTATGTACCCTTAGTATGTGTAGGTCTCCCTTCCAGACACGAACTCGTAAAAGTCCTCTTCCCTTCGTAACCCAACCTCACTGAACATGTCTGCATTAAATTAATTTTAATTAAATTTAAAAATAGCTCAAATAATAGTTCAAATATTCTTTATGTGCCTCTGAACATTTTCCAAGTCCTTCTCTGTTGTCTGGTTCTGGTCTGATGTGTGTGTTCTGTTGGCTTTATGATGTTGTTGCTGTTATTATTATTATCATGGCATCGTATGAAGAATAAATGTGCATGTCTGTTGTTGTTCTTTCAATTCTATTCTCAAGACGTACAGATCTTAAATATAGATAAATGCTTGTGCCACAAAAATAGCAACAAATGCAATTTGCTGGCAAAGCTGCAAGAGTAACATCGGCAACAGTAACAACAACAACTAAAACAATATACGACTTACATGACATTTTTGCCCATTTCCCTGTCAAATCGGCTGCCCTAAAAAAAGAGGCGAAGACACAAACAGAATGAGTATTTTTTCCTCTAGCAAAATGCATCAGGGGAGAGATGATTGACATTCGTCGCTGTGTGAGGGTGATCTGAAATTTTCAAAAATGCAATGGAAAGAAAGCCAACGAAGCATTTCCACCATTGATGGTGAATTGCGACTGTATATCGTCATGATGTCTGCAACTGAACAATCGGGAGTTAATTCTGTTTGAAAGAAAATATTTTTCTTGGTTAAATGTTGAGGTTTAATAAAGAAACAAATCACAGCGCCCTTGTCTGTAGTTTCGTATATTTATTTAAACGATCTCATTAAAAAGAGTTGCACACAATCCACAAAATAAAAACATCTCAAATAAATAGATTCACAAATAGACTCGTAATTTGAAATGAAACTGAATTAAAATTATTGTGTCACCTATTAAAAAATGTTTATTTATGTTCTTGTTGTTAATTCTTTCAGACATGTTAATTATACCGAAAAAGAAAACAGAGAATTTAACAGAGAAATTGAAAAAGAAAAATAAAGTTGGAACTCAGATTGGATTTTTTCATTCGTTAACCTACGGAAAATAACAAAGAAAATTCGGGGAAACGGTTTTCGGCTTTACATGGTTTAAGAAAATAGGTGAAACTTTTGATTTAATTGGCGTTCATTGTTCTGCATCTACGGCTGCAGATCCATTTTGTCGCCAACGTCATCGGTGACGCTGTGGCCCCCACGAATGCAGCCAAGGGCGCCGCGGGGGCCCGCTCGTTAGCAGCGCTACTCATACCGCTTCTGACAACAACAATTCTGTCGTCGGCCACGCCCCTCGCGGTGCCATTCGGACCTCAACGAAGCAGTGTGCAGGAGAGCGCACCAACGAACGATGCGACGCCATTTCTGAAAACAACTTTGCGCAACGCTGCGTCTTTAATCGATTTATGGCAGAAACACAACAACAACAACAACAGTAAAAGTGATAATAACAATAATAATAATAACAATAATAGTAACAACAGCAACAACAGCAAGAATTGTGCCAACGAAAAATTGACATGGAACAAAATCGTGTATTGCACAAAAGAAAACGGCATAAAAACGGTTTTAATTGGAAACGTCGCAGGAAGCGGAAATAACGCAACGCTCCGGAGCAACGGAAGTCGAAGTGTCGCTACAAAAATTCCATGTGTAAATAAATGTAATATAACAACAACGCCGAAGCTGGCCAAAATTCATATTGGACCGAATAAATTTACAAAATCCACTGGCAACCAAAAACGAACTATTTTCGTCCAACGGAAGAACGCAGCGTTAACGGATGTGGCTCAAGCGAGTTGGTTGCCGTTAACACGTTTTGTTTTCAATGTAAATAGTGTACAAATTGCGAAGAATAGTGAAAAGCCTACTAAAAGTAGCATTGTTTGTAGTAGTAGTAATTGTAGTAATAATAGTAGTAGTGGTAGTAGTAGAAATACACGCAATGTGCGCGTAAATAGCACGCGAACGAGTGCTAAAAATAGGAAACCTGCGAGTCCGAATGCAGCCGGGGCCGCCACATTGAATTCAATGCAGCGAAGTTCCAATGTTGCGGCTCGTGCAACGCAGCGAATAAATCAGCAACACGCCTTGCTGCGATCGTCTTCGGCCGCTAGCCCCAGACACACAACAACAGCGGGACCGGAGCTCAAGCAAACGGCATCGACAACAACACCAACGACGTCGACAACAGCAACAACCACACTCGACTACATTTTAATCACGGACTACGATCAACTGCAGCCGAAAACATTTTGGCAGAAATACGGTGAGTAGGTAATGAATCCTTTTTTAACAGAATATTGTATTTTTTCTTCGTTTATATTTTACATTCACTTATAAACAAATACAAGTATTGGCAATCATAAATACGATTATAATCTCGCAAGGAATTACTTATTATTGCTAGTTTTCAAACAAGAGTGAAATCTTGATATTCATCGTAAACATAGATTTTTGCAATACCGTGTGACTTCCATATTAAGGACCAATATAAAACTTTGTTGTACAAACTAAAAACGAACATATATCGTTGCTTTCGGCCGTGAGTATTTCATCCAACGAGTATACATTCACATGAACTCGTTGTTTCAACATTTAATTTATAGCAACTTCTATATATAAATGCCGTCGTTATTGCCGTAATATTCGAAAATGACGTCTGTCTTTTGCATTGTATTACGATGTCCTTAGAAGGCGAAAAGACAGAGAGGTTTTCGTAGAGGTTCCCAGAAAAGTGGCCCTTTCTTGGGTGTATTTAATTTAAGACGACGCTGATGACGGTGTTAAAATAGAGATTAACTACTTTTCAGGAAACGTTGATGTGTTTAGATGACATAATCGTTTATTTTCTCTACCACGTTCTCACCGGCATCTAAGCTGCTTTCCTCAATTCTCAATTTAATATTATTCAAATCTTTTTAGCCATGTCTATGCTTGTTCCTACGTATATCTGTCCTGCTATCTCCTTAGCTAGACATCTGTCTGCCTGTCTCAAAGGAGGCAAATTTAATCATATGCTCAGTTGAAGTGTCAGAATAGTTTTTATCACTGGCATGAAGTGGTCAGCGCGGGGAGGTGTTCCGTGGGTCTTGTGCCCACACTTCTGCCGCGTCTAAGGCAGCTTCCATTCGCAAAACTGTCATCCACGACTGCGTTGCCAAACCGCAAGCGATTCATTGCCACAGACCGACTCCGTGTGTGTCTCTTCTTGTTTTATTGCTTTTGTGATTTCGGTGTGGATTTTTTCGGATTCCTTGGTGCTTTGGATGTGGGCTTTGACAGCGTCCAAGTGTCTGGCAGCTCGAATGCACGGCATCCACTAAGCTGCCAGTCAGAGTGACTTTTTCGGTGCTGCGTGGCCAAATGTGGTCGTGGAGCATTTGAAGTGCTGCAAATGCAAAAAAAAAGAAACCCACGAAATAAAATATGATTGAAGATGTTAACCCAGAATTATTGCATGAGCAACGAATCCTTTATTATTGCTACATTCAAAACAGATTCTTTCATCGAATACGTCTTTGAAGTGTTTGAAATACATAATTGAATAATCATATAAGAATTAAAAAGAATGTATAAAGTCATGGGGAAACCTCCGTATAGAAAATTTATATGGGACTTAAGTGGTCGTTTTTATGGCTGAAGAGTCATAAAGAGCCTCATGAATTCATGCGATTTGAGGTCGAAATCACACAAAAATTTATATCTGCAAACATAAAAGACTTTACAGTTTTTAAGATGTGATCGTAAAAAGTCTTTATAGTTGTTCTGTTTCTTTATCTGAATGAAAATTGTCAGCTTTCAAACGAATTTAATTCCATTGTTTCGGAAATTGCATCCATTTTATCGCTTTTGCTCATTCGGATTTCGAAACTCTTTGATTTGTTCACTTCGTCCGGGTTTAAATAGGATTTCAAAGAGATTTCCAAGAGATCATCGTAAAGAGGATGATAATAAATGCAGGAATGCTCTAAAAACTGGAAACTTCGGATGGAATTTATATTTATATTAACTCGTACTGGTTTTTAGTAGCTCCTTTTTCAATACTGAAAGGATTTAGGAATTTACGAATGATGAAACTCTTCATTGGTTCAATTGAATTTGGTTTATTATAGTGTGTATTCTGTTTATGAGTATAAATAAAAATGTGGTGCTATTATTCCCTGAATATCTATATCTCTTCCCTGTTTGTCTTCAAAACATTTTCCATTTGCCTTCTCCTTTCCCTGGTCACGCAATCCTTAACTTAGACGCTTGCATTGCATTTTGATTTTCTTCCCAGACTCCGAACAGACTGAATACAACATGAACGAACCATCGGAGCAGCAGACTCGCAGCTGCCGACTATTCGACTCTTGGGACTCTCACATATTTTCGCCATTGAAATCCAAATCAGTTTGCAACTGTTGCTGATGCTGCTGTCATTGGAATTGCTGATGAGTCTGATGACGTTGATACACGGCAGACGCTCAGAGACGGATTCGCTTTCATTGACACACAGACGCTGAGGACAGTCGTATCTTTCGGGAGCGGGAAGGAGGAACGGTCTTTTCATGAATGACCAAAGGGACCGAGGAGACCAAAGGGACCACAGACGCCGACATGAACGTGTGTTGCCGTCGTTTTAGTTTGTCGGTTGTACGTGGAAGACCCATCGGTCCATCAGCAGCCGCATGAAGGAGCACGACAGAAGAAACTCGCTTCCCGGCCACTGACTTCGACCTGTCACAGCCCATATAAAGTTGTGCTGCGGACTTTCGCTAAGCTCTCTCTGCGTCGTCCGTCTGCATCCGTTGTCTCTGTGTCATCAGATGTCTAGACGTGAGTAACAGCGGCTCGCACCGCCGACCATCTCCGTCGCTATTTAATGCTTTAATTAATTCGTTTAGAGCTCGGCTCGGCTCATCAACTAATGGCGCTCTCACCAGGTTTCTGCGAACACCGGAAGTCCTTCGCATTCGTCCCTCCGTTGTCCATCTCCGCTTTCTCCTGCCGTTCATGGGCCAATGAATGTCAATTATTAGAGCCAACGTCAGAGGAGTGTCTGTAATGTGCTGCCTGACAGCCAACATGGCAACAAACCTAATGGAATCGTTGTCCAAAGTCCAGTTTGCAAACACGACTCGGTTGTTGGAGGGGAACCAAATCGCGGAGACGGAGTAATCAGTCGAGGCCTGACTGTGCTTCGGTGATTACATTAAACGAGTCCGCGTCAAATTTAATTTCTCCGTCATGTTTGCATGGTTATTGTCAGTTACAGTGTCTGTTCCTCCGTCTGTCCGTCTTCGGAAAACACGCATTGCTAATGCAGTCGTCGTTCCGTTCTACTTGCGCAGTGTTTTGATTGCTGTTGTTTGGAAATTATTGAATCACGAATGCACTGCATTCATAAATTGTGCTCATTGCATTCACCTTCGAAATGCGAAAGCGCCATAATTCAGTATTCAAAGCTGACCACTTCAATGGGAAATCGATTAACTCGAGTCGTGCTTTCTTCTTGGAACTTAATGGAAAGATATACAAAGGCACAGAGCAATGGGAAAAAATGAAAAAGTTCGCCCAGAAACTGAACTTATACATGTAATTTTCAATATAGTAACAAAAGTAAAAGAAAAAAATATCTGATGTGGCCAACACATTACTTCCTTGTATGACGGCAATTGTATGGTTTTATTTCAAAAGTGGTCGATATATTTCATTTATATTTTAAAATTGAAGTTTTAAAAATTTTAAATATTTTTACTTCCATAATGAAAAAAATTTCATAGGCTTCTCTTAATTTAAATAGTAGTAAGTAAAAACAAGGAAGTAGAAATTAGTTTCCACACAGCCTTAACTATGAATCGTACTAATTTTGATTTCGCTGTTTAGTTCTGTAAGGGTACAACCAATTTTTGTAAAAGATATAGCAGCATAACATTCATTTATCATTATCATTTATGTAATTCGGATAATGCATGCTTCGTGTTCCTTTGGCGAACCATCCTTTTGGTCCTTTTGGTGCGAACCATCATTAAAATTGGAGCTACAAAATTGTGTCTTATGTAAGGCCCAATAGTATATACTTTTTAGGAGTGTTTGTTTTTGAGTAATGTATGAAATTTGAAAAAAAGTATATGAGAAGTGTCCTTTTCGCGCAACCGATTGCATCCAAAAAGGGAGGTGCACAACTAGGTCTTATAAGAGTCTCAAATACCAAATTTCAAGTTTCTACGATTCTCCGTTTTTAAGTTATTGAGGATACGTACATATGTACGTACAGACGTACAGACGTACATACGTACATACGTACATACGTACACACGTCACGACCAAACTAGTCAAAATGGACTCCGCGATGGTCAAAATGTGTGTTACCATCAAAATCTCAATATCGAAATTTTTCATGATTACAATACTTTCTTGTATTTACTACGTATACAAGGAAGTAATAAAAGCTTTCAATTTCAAAAGAGTTTCAAATGTGAAGCAAAATCATATCTCCAAAAGATAAAATGGATCTTATTCGCAGTCATTACAGAATTAATTTTAACACACTTAAAAAAGATTAACAAGTTGCAGATCCATGACAATATCAAGAGATTATACTCGTAACTATATAAGGTAACAGATTAAAGTAACACAATGAATATTGAAAAACAGACAGCTAATTTATGTGATTGTCCAGTGTCATATGACATTTCCAAATTTGACATTCATAGGCCAAAGGATAGATAGATATTAAATCTCTAAATAGATATTAAATCTCTAAATCTTAAATCTTAAATCTTCTTAAAACTAGTGTTAGAAACTAGCTCATGACCAACTAGCCGCTTTTATTTCCCCTTGAGAAGCGTTTATGGCGCCAGTAAGACTCAAACGAATCTCCTTCCAAAAAAAGTATGTCCTTTGGGGCCATAAGGAGATTGCTAGAATCGTCATTAATTACCCTTGTTGTTATATTAAATAACAATATTCTAAAAGGAATTGATCTCCCTTGGGATTATACAGTCAACATTTTTAAACGTGATGAATGGAAAGCGAATAATGTTAGCTTGAAAGTAAGCTCACAAATTTGGCATACAGCAAATTGGGATAGATAAACCAGACAATGGTGATACCGGAGCCGGCGTTAATGCACCAAGATTTCAAAGAGCGATACCCATGCGAAGCTCATGACAATATTTCAAGCGGAACTCTGATGAGTTTCGGGTCTTAAGGGTAATGAAAAATTCGATTGCCTTGAGAAAAGTAGGGCGCAACAGCCTATCATATATCCAGAAACTATTTGTAGCATAAGAAATAGGTATAGCATGTAAGCTTTCCAGAAATGTGTAGAAATTAAGTGAGACAGGCCTAAAGCAACCCAAGATAGTTCTTAACCTTGGTAGATATTCCTAATAGGAATAATCTAAGAGTCCCGACAGTGTATCTGCCATCGGTCTATCAGAAACGGACAAGTCTATCGTAGCGGAGATTGTGCATGGAGTCTGAGGAAATTTCCGAGAATGTGATCTGCGATTGTCCATTTAGAGATAAAAGCAACTTCATCTTAGTGAATCAATAACTACAAACAATCGGCATAGAAAAAAAGAAAGGAGATTAAATTCAAAACAAAAGGGGAATAGTCATTGTTGCCAATGCCCAAGTAACACATTACTCAAAAAGGCACCAGCTGATGATCAGCTGATGGCGATCTAATAGATATGTCGAAGTGGGATTTGTTTAGGTTCGAACGACGCGCCTTCAAGACCTTCGAGAGTTTTGTGATTATTTTGGAGTTGGGAAATAAAAACCTGTCAAAATGCACATCACTCGTTGTGTGTTCGTACTCAGTGACATTCGTAGTTAAAACAGTTTCCAAATCAATCAAAGGAGAGTTCAGCGAGTGACAGGAGAAGCAGCAGAGAGAAAAAGAGGGCGGGATACCGAGTAAAATGCAATCTATTTTGTTAGGAAAAGCAACCTGTTTAAGGACTCGAGACCAAAACGACAATTGCACCTAGTGGAAAACCATCGAAAGAAAGCTGCAAAGAAATGGCAGCCCACACACCGAAGCAATTCAAGAAGAAGCAGTGGATTAAAGAAGACTTGAAGAAGAAATTGCAACCGATAATAATTATTTTTATGGAGTCTAGCCTCCGTCTAGACCGTTTTTTATAGCTACTGTGTCATTGTTTTGCTGTGATTCGGATTTCGTTTCCCATTCCTTCGGTGCTGTTTTCTCTCCTGCACCGTTATACATCGATTTGCGCTCGCCGTTTGTTCGTAGGCTTTCGTTTTTATTGTATTTGTATCGCTGTTGGTGTGTGTCAAACGATTTAAACAATCGACGGCTCGAGATGATGATTATTTGATGACCATAATTGAAGTTGTTGAGTGCTTTTCTCTAATTTCACTGAAGGTTCGCTTGGGCTTGGAATATTATCGTGTTTGGGCGCCTTTTCGTAGCAGTCGATGTGAAAATTCACGCTTGGCAGTGAAACCAGAAACACAGAAAGCAGATAAAGGACCGATTGCTTTAAATTAAAGTTGAAAGACGGCCATTTTATTGAAATTACTTAATCTTATTTCTCGAAATTCCGTCCATAAAAAGGGATGCACTGCATTTAATTAGTGCCGCTAATGAATCGATTTATTTTCCGTGTCTTGGAGTAAAGTGATTCCCTTCATCGGTTCGCATTCCTCTTCTTCTTCGTATATCAATCAACGCTCTTCTGCTTCGTTGACTTTCTGATTGGGTTTCTTGTCCGACCGCTTTTTGCAAAGCAGTCGATCGTCCGAAGCGCCTTTCGTGCGGCAGCTTCACTTGCATTGAAATTTTAATGCAATTAACACACCTTCGCGTGCATTGAATAAGCGACAACATTGCAATTTAAGAGCTCGTGCTTCCCCTCGACCCTCCGCCACGCACCGAACGCTTTTTGCAGGCCGACGAGTCTCTGATTTCTGCCGACTGCTGAACCGCAGCTTATCGCCGGCGGAATGCGTTTGAGCTTCGCCGCCGAGTGCAGCGTCGTATGGTGACATCAGCCGAAGCTCCGAAGTTCCGTGCTAGTGCTGTGCGAAAAGAGAGCAGCGATGTTTAAACCGATTCGCCTTCGATATTTAATCAAACGAAAGAATTCACCCGATGCTCTTTGAGTTGCAGCAGCGAGTACGCGGCATGGGAATGGAATTCGCCGCGAAATCATACGTTTTTCCAGGCTTGAAGTGAAACTAGAATCTCTACGCGAAAAGCGATTACAACAACAAAAGCTGCTCGCAAAGTAATCGGTTTTCTTAGATCATTCTACGTTGGGTAAAAATTAAAATGCAGTTCTTTTGTTTGTTTTGACTCTCATTGCTTGTTGTTTGTTATTTAATCCGATCGTTAAATTTCCGTTCCGATCGTCCCTCTGCGGTTTGTGTGCGTGTGCGTGTGTGAGTGTAAATGTCGCATGTTTTTTTTTTTTTTTTTTTTTAACGAGGAGTAAAAGCATCAAAAGCCTTAGTCAGTGCGGGACTTTAACCCGCTAAACATCTCCTCTCGTCGGCACGGTTATTCCTCCCGGAACTACCGTGAAGTATTACGTCGGGAGGCCGTCAGAGCATCACTGCTCAATCGTCAGTTATTAGGTCGGTCGGTCCGTCTCTGTTCATTTGCGCATATCGCTCGCGTTCCAGCCGAAAATGTCGCATGTGGTCACCTTTCATTGCGATTTCATTTGAACAGCCGATTTTTGTTCTTTTGTCGGCGGCTTTTGATCGGCGGCTCGCGTGCTTTGATATTTCATGCGGTAGCCGGCCAAAAGCAATGCAATTGCAAACAACAGCATCTCAACTCGCTCCGATGCAAATCATTTCGCATATACATAAATACAAAAATATTCAGCATTCATCGCATTACATACTTATTCCCATTCAGCATAGCAACAGCGCAAACACTGAAAAATCATCAAGAAATACAAGACACCAGCGAACAGAATGACTAATAATGGATATCGTCACGAAATTCACATCGAAATCCGCCGACGCAGATACAAAGGCAAGAAAATAACAGCTACTCAAGCAGACAACCAACAAAGCGTCAATCAGTCAGTCGATCAATTCGTGAGCCAGATCAGAGCCTACAACAACAACACTTTCAAAAATATACATGAAATTTAATGTCCCTGTCTAGACACTTGAACAGACCTGCGTTGAAGTCGCTGGTTCTCCCTCAGCGTCCACCCGTCCGTCTTCCTCTCTTTCTCACAGCTGAATGGGAATATTTATCTCTTTATTTATCATTAATTTCATTAGGAAACCAACGAAACTCTACCCACAGCAACAACGGCAAAACGAACGAAAAATTGCGCAACGCAGCGTTCACAGTCGCAGCCGACGACACCCGAGCGCACTTCTCTCGTTCGCACAGTGGTTAAAACATGTGAAATAAACACTAGAAAAGCACCTGACTTCTCCCTTCCACGAACACGACCCCTTCCCCAACATCGACAGAATGACAACTATCGCATTATTTACAGCGATTGCGTTGTCGTCGCCCACGAAGAACGCGTCGTGCTTCGCGTCACACTCGTCGTTGTCCGCCGCACGCCGCGGTCGTCGTGGTTGTGCCTGGCGTGCGGCGACCAACGCGTCATGTTTTGTATCCGTGTTTTGTGCGGCGCAGTTGTGTCCTTGGAGCTTTCGCTAGACTTGCGGAATTCTAAGCACCTACCTGCTTTTTTTGGTTGTGGTTTAAAGCGAGTTGGACGATATTTCGCCCACACGCTGAAGTTGATTGCACGTGCGTTTGTTTAGAGAAGACTTCAAAATGTGTTATTTGCATGGGTTTCCATCAGCTCAAGAGAATTCGACATGAAATATTATAGCAAAAAGAGTTGTTAATGCGGAAATTATTAATTATTGCTCAATGTCAGTGAAGAAATGTGAGTTGTTATATCATCAAATGTTAACACTTATGGTTAAAAATTTATTTGTCGCGTCTAGAATTTCGTAATAAATACTCTCATGTTAAAAAGTATGCTTAAAATGCGCAAACCTTTTCAGAAGCTTGTGTCGAAACGTCATCGCCTTGCTGCTGCTGCTGTTGCTGTTGTTGTTGTTGGCGATTAAATAAATTGATTGCGCCGGAGTCTCGCCGAAGGCAGCCGATTATCGTACTCGAACACATGATTGTATGTTAGATTTCTGGGTCATTAGGATAGAGTCTCGTTGGATACACATTCGCGTGTGTGGCTACACATTCACACGACTTGCCTTCGTTTGTCGCTGCTCTGTCACTGCCGCTGCTTCTGCGGCGACGCCTCTCGTGTTTGATTTGGGGCTGTGCTTTTTATAACATTTCTCCTCGTAGGATTCCGTGAAATGGCTCATAATAATTCACGAGATTATTGAGGGCTTTTTTGTGGCCCAAATTACGGATGTGTGATAATAATGAATAGTCTCTGTTGTTGCGGTTTTTAGCTCTTCCCTTTTTTGTTGATTTATTTTATGTTTTCAGGTTTTATTTCTTATTCCTTGTTCACATTAAATGATTACCTCAATTGTATTTTTAGTTTAATCTAGATTAAAAACTGAATTGAAAACGAAATTTAAACTTGGTTAGAAATTTATTTATTATTAAATCCTTGTTCTAACAACAGCTTTTCAGCTCAGTTTATTTTTAGTTTCACTCTTAATTAATTTTAGCATCAATTTCTTATTAATGAAATTTGCCAATTTTCGGTTAACGACTGCAATTAATACGAAACTAAAGCGTCTATGGAATTTACATAATAAAACAACATCAAACCAAATACAACGATGAAAATAAATCAGCAGGAAATAAAATCATTTAATTATTGTGTAATAATAGAACACAAGACTCTTTATGCGTTGAGAAGATGCATTTTTTCCTACTGGGTTCAATGCAGAGTCATCTTTTAGCCAAGCGTTTATTTTGTGTAGCCAAATAAACAAAATAATGAGTTGTTTCGGTGTCTAGACGCTTCAAGGTACATTCCTTCGAATACCAAAGAGTTTTAAATATTTACATTTCAACTTGTTGAATGCCAGCGATATTTTCGCTGGCTTCAATTTTGTGATCATTAAATATCTCGTAATGAGTTAAAAATAAATGATTGCCGAAATCTACTCTTGCTAAATCGTGCTGGGGAGACTGTGAGAGAGAGCGAGGAAATCGAACAGACACTCGCCTTCGCTAGGGGAGAGCTTCTCACTCTCTGCACGCATTCGTTGTTCTGTTTTACAAAATGACGTCAACAACAGCTTGAAACTTGAATTCCTTTCCCCAACGATGTTTATTTTCGTTGTTGTTGTTGTTTTTGCACATTCGGTTACGTGGAGTAGCAGCATTCGGTGAGTGATGACTGCGAAGCAACCGAAACCATCTCTGGAATCCGAGACTAAATTAAACGAACTACGCTGCGGATTATTTAACAAAGCACCGTCGATAGTTCTTCGTTTCATTCGCTCTCCTCGCTCAGTCCAATCAGAACAGCGACATTTCGACACTCGTGTCTGCATGATTCACAGGGATTTGCTTAGAGGAAAATCCGCGATGTAGTTGGAGTCGGGCTGAGCGGTTGCAGCTGCTGCCAAGGTGAATTAAGTGAATTATTTCGGATGCTTTGTGCTGCGCTCGTGTACAGCTTTCGAAGCTGCCAGGACGCGATTTTGCATCCTGCAGACGTGCTGTCAACTCAACGAAGAAGGATTCATGACTGTTGTTGGTTGCATTCCTTGTGAAATGTCTGTTGTTTTAATTCAAGTCGCTGTCGAGGTCACCTTTGTTGTTGCTTGTGTTGTCTCCGTTGCTATTGTCGCTTCCATGAAAGAGTTAGCAACTTTCTTTTGTCCTTGATCTGGGGAACAACGCACCTTGGAGCTGCTTCCATTGATGAAATCTGTCAAAGTTATCGGCAAAAACGTCGCTATTTCGCGCTTCGTCGATTTGCCACAAACGTCACTTTTTACCGGTCGTGATTACTCAATCTGAAAGCGCTAGTTGTACAAGAGAGAGAAGTGACAGTTAGAGGAGAAAGAGAGGAGAGGGAGAGTCATGACAAACAGTGAAACGCGGCATGTCAGAGTAACTATAGTTTATTTATACTTTCTTGCAGCTCCGGGAGATTGGAAAATACTACTTGCTCCCTCTTCTCTTGTCTCTTGTTTGACTTGTTCGCAAAAAGTTGATCCTGTCAAAAGTTTTCGCTGAACAAAAGCAAATCTGACGTCTAGACATGGCGAAGAACGACTCTTCAGGCATGCAACACTCCATACGTTTCTACGCCCAGACAATAACTTTCAGCGGAAATGCTCATGCTCAAGTGCAGATGATTGTATTTCCCTAAAATTCTACTAATTACATTCAAAACTTTCAGCTCTTTAAAGTAAACAAATGCCTTTCGATGCGATGTTAACTCCTGGGTTTATTCAATCAACGAAAGGTTATTTTTACCATATTTCAGAATGTCATGAAAGACCTTTTCTAATTCAATTATGCTGAAATATTTTGTGACTAGGATGGATAAGAATTAGACTTAAATAGGACTAATGATAGAAAATACTTCGGGTAATGACATGTTATATTTGTTATAGGAATCGCCATTCCTTCACTACCTCAGAATGCCTTGGAAAGGAAAATGGATGAAACCATAGAGATTATAAAACTCTATGATGATTTATAATCTCTATGATGAAACCTTATTACTGTATACAAGAAGCTATTAGCTTCCACAGCATGTACGACTTCATGAGTGAAGGATCACAACGAGAACTTCTGCGTGATATAAGATTGTTGATGATCTTCACTCAGCGGGTATTTTGTAGTAGAAGAGTGTTACCTTGATCTCTGTTAATGCTGGAACTTCTAAAAAAGTGATCGATGCCGACGTCTGCGTTTTTCAGCTAAGACATCAACAAGCCTTTTGTTAGCATTAGTTTTCACAGAGGTTGTCTTTGATTTAAAGCACCTTAGCTGGTTGGCCTAGACAATGACAGTCCTTGCCTTTATCACTTTTTCTTTCTTGGGATTAAGACTGGTCATCGGTTATGGTAGCAGCTTTTGCTATTACGAAGTTCCGGCATTCGTCCACAAAACCTTGGTTAACTTATTCATGACACTCATGACGCCTTCCTTTCCCTTTATTTTCCGCAATCTTAGGTAAAATGTAGAACGCATTGTGGCGATTCTATTTCAAAGATTTATCGAAGTTTCTCTGATGCTGGCGGGTAGCCGGTAATGGTTTAATCGCTGTAGAGAAAAGTGTAGCAAACAGTGAACTCGCATCTGGTTGGATATAGGATTGCTGGATGAAACTGAGAAATTCGTCTTCGCTAATCTCGTGTATGGATTTAGTGGAAGCTCTGAGGTCTGACTGGGATAGCAAATATTTCGCAGGAGCAAGCGCCGTGAGACTGACTCATTTGAGTTTTGGAAAATCCAAAAGCTTTGATTATAGTAGTTTCCTAGTGTTATTAGGCACAAGCAAAATTTCTTATTCGGGATAGGAAATTAAGATGGAAACTAAACATAAAGAGAGTTTCTAAAAATTATAGAGAGAGTGACTAAAGCCATGGTGGCTTTCCACTCTTGCAACAGAGCCATTGGTAATAAATGGGGCATCAGTCTATCGATAACACCCCGGCTGTATTTATCAGTAATTAGTTTCTTACTGCTGTACGATGTCGTCATTTGATAGTCAGCTATTAGTCATGTAATGATCTGAAGACTACTGTAACAAGTCCAGAGATCTCTTTGTTTGGGAATTGCACATATGTAGCTGTCCAGACCTATCCCGAAGGAGACAGTCGCACATGGGCGACATCCACACTGCATGACAATGTGCACTAACGGTTTAAGTGTGCTCGCATGTACAGGCATACCTACCTACATACCTATCGAGGCACAACGCTGATCCTAGGCGAAGCAGACCTGTTAAGTCTTGCAATAAATCTCAGTCACTTCAATTAAGTGCTGCTAGAATCAACCGATTTATCATTGATTGCCAAAAGGATCAGTGAATCAGATGTGCTCGGATAGTCACTTAGAGATTAACTATAATGCAGCAGCAATCTTTACAGACGGTTCCAAAATACTGTCAGTAGTGGGATAAGTATCTATATTAATAATCTATATTTATTATAACTATTTTTTCACTACGGAGTAAAGTCTTAGGAGTAAAAGGATTCCCTGACCCTGCTGCACAGGTTCTCATTAATCACCATTGCGTTTGTTCCAGTTCACAGAACCATCAATGGTAATGATGGATGATCCATGATAGAGTGGACTATCAATTTGCACAATATCTCGTCAACTTTAGCAGCTACGATAGGAGAAAGTCAGGACCCGCAGGGTCACTTCTAAAAGAGACACCTCCAGGCTGATTGGCGAAGTACACAAAGAATATGGTCTGAAACAAGGATTCAGTCTACCGCAATTGTGGAAATAACGATTAACACGAAGCTCTTCATAGGAAGGAATAGCTCTACATTTGCAGATATTCATTGCATTACCTCGAGACAGATTGAGGATCCTAAAGAATCTTTTTCGACCATTTGAGGAATGTATGGGAAGTAAAACTGGGGAGACTCTTTCTAAAACCACTAACTGCTTGTAGCAATACAACATGTAAACAGTTCCTCCACATCTGCTTTCCGAGCAATAGTTTGATGATTTTAGAACTTATGCTATTTAGTCTGTCTCTAAGGGGCGGGGGCGGGGACGCAACCTCTTAAGCTAACTAATTATCCGTAAATTGCTCACGGAGATATACTAGGAAGGAGATAGACCATCCCAAATCGTGATACTGGGAATAGGCCCTTATGCTAAAAAAATTGCCTTGTCATCGACAGATACCGTGTACGACTGATCTCTTTTACTATCCCTTACTCACTCAGTCACGCGGAAGTCAACACATTTGGCCTAGGTAAGGACTATAGAAGGCGATAAGGCGGAATCAGTTCGTGTAAGAGCTTCGTGTATTGCCTTCATTCAGTTTCACGCTGTTTGGTTAAAGATATCTGAAAGCATCTGATCACTGGCGGCATCATGGGTCGCCGTGTGCCATTGGAATAAAGATCGTGACAAGGACGAAAAGGGGAATTATTAAAACACCGACGATTCTTCTTGAATCTTTTATATTTAGTCTGTTAAATAGCATGGAATAAACCCGACAAACTCGATTATCGTAACGCCTTTCGCTTCATATTTCTTTTCAAATGATGTGACGTCTGGACGGATAAACGTATCCTGCTTCCTTGATCCTCTCGATTAATTTAATGTCATTTTAATTTAATTCGTTTACAGAAATTGAGTAAAGAATTTCGCTGTCATTTCTGGAAAGATGTGAGGTGCTTTGTTTGTATTTTCGTCACCTTTTTCCCATTCCTCTTCCTCGCTCACCGACATTTGCACACACGTCACATTCTGAATGAAACTCTGCACTTCCTCTGACAGCTCGCCACACTTTTGATAGCGTTTCTGACAGCTCCATAAGCGTCGTAATAAAGCACGCTTCGTTGCAAGACGCCAATAAATATGCAGCACTTAGCAGTCGTAATCATCGCCTGTCTGTCACCAACAACAGAAAGTTGTTGTTTGATTGCTCCTCCCCATCGCTCTTCCTGTCTCTCTGGCTCCATCGCTTTCTCTTTGAACGGTAGCCAAGCAGCAAGACAGACGGTTTCTCTTCCCGCTTTGTTTTCGGTGCTGTTATTTTATGTGTCGCTACTTCAATTTGGCGTCATAAAAATTAAGTTATTGTAACGAATTCAATTGCATTCATCATGCATCATTACATTCATTATCGCTTAAGACGTCCCGGCGGAGGTTGCGTCGAGCTTTCGACTTCTTCTTCGTGTTCATTCATGTGTCTGTTTCTCTCATTCGTTTCTAGGTTTGACTGTTTCCCGTCTTGATTTAAATCGATTCGGAATTCGAAGGCGAAGTCGTGTGTGGGGCGCCTTCATTGGGGTCGTTCGGGTCAGACTTTTTTAATGCCAATATTGATTTATCGATGCAATGTCCGAATGCACATCAGTGTAAATGCGAAGTTATCTTTTATCGAACAGAAAGAAATCACAAAAAATACACGAAAAATTTCCTGAAAAACTTTAAACATAAAAATAAAAACAAGTTTGTTTATGTTTAAATAAATACATAAAAGAACAAATTCAAAGCTAAAACACACAAGAGTCATAATAAAAACACGAATAAAAATTTTAATTATAATGGATTTTCAACGATTCATAAAAGATCAAAAGACGCTTTAAAAATTCAAACAAACAGAATTCAGTTTAGAGACTTTTTTGCTTTTCTACGCAAATTAATTATTGTAGAAATGTGAAATTGGGCGAAGCTTGGAAAGCGAAGCGAAGAATTGTCTCTGAAATACAAAAGCCGAAAAATGCTCAACGAAGCTCTTTATGAGCACCGTTAAATATGTCAGCCACTGACATTTGCACACACAGATTTGCATAGTGTTGGGCAGAGATTGAAGCAGAGACATTTCTACACTCGCGCCCATGTAACTAAGAATCTGTCTGTGTAAACAACACATAAATTAAAGCGGAGCTGCGCGTGTGTGTGCTCTGTGAAACGGCCTTTTTGCAAACGATATCCACTCAATAAATCAGCCGTGGCGGTCCACCGAATCGTAGCAGAGCGGCGACTGCGGCTGCGTTCGGGATGCAGCAGCCGAGTGCAAGGAAAGCAATCGTCGTTGAGCTGCGTAAACGATAACTTCACGAGTTGCCAAAAACGCAACAAGGCAAAAGAAGAGATTTCAATAAAAGAAGAGCAAGGAAGAATAATTAAAAAAAAAAAAAAAAAAAAAATAACAAAGGCAACAGAAGGAAAAAAGAAGGAAGAGCAGGAATTACATTACCAACAAAGCGTTTTTATCGTCCATGCAGCACGTTCGACATTCTGAAAAAATATTTTCGAAAAAAAAGACGAAAACGTTCCGTTCCGTTTGGCTTTTTATAGTCCTCTCAGACAAATTTATGATCGTAAAGTGGAGGCCAATAAAAAGCCACTGCAACAAAAGCGGCCGCCGCAGACTTAGTTGCACATTAATTCCCCGCGGCTGCGAAACGAGATTCAAATGTCAGCCGTCGACTGGCGATAGATGGCAGCAGCGGCGCTCGTGGTCTTCGCCGTGTTTTATGGCGGGGATTTTATTGGCCGCGCGATTTATTTGGTTCCCTGCGCAATCAAATGGAAGTGAAGTGATACCGAAGACTCGGCCGCTTATAACGGTTCAAGAGTCATAACAGTTCTTCTGGTTCTGCCCTCTTTATGATGGATCCAGTCAATACCAAGTCTGTTTATTGCGCTGGAGAAGACCGAGGAACAGTCGACATCTGCGTTGATAATAAATCGCGAATAAGAAATGCATTTCAGCTATAGAAGTGCTTTTGTCCAATAAATAACATGCAATTCGAACAGTGACCCACTTAAAAGACGCCGACCGAGCTTAGGACCGACTTTTCCGGAAGCTTCTTCGTTATTTCTTCGGTTTTCGGTCCAGCTTTCGAATTATACGAATCCGTAGACCCATTGCAATGATCCATACAGCTCACATCCTTCGTTAACCTAACAGAAAACGCTTCAATTCACTCGACTCAATTCATCCGAACTCCTTAGGGTCCTTTGAGTTCCTTGAGACTCTTTTCCGTATTTATCCTTCCTTTCCTTTCCTTTCCTTTACTTTTTTTCCTCTTTACTTGGGTTTATAAATCATTATTATTTGTAACCCGTCGTCTTTCATACAAAGCAGTAAAAAAAAACAATACTGTAAAAAATTTCACCCAGTCATTCTTGGTTCCAAGCTTTTTCCCTTTTCCCCTTTCCTCTACCTCTTCAGCACAATGCTTCATATCCCAGTTTATACCAAAAAATACCCATTTTGAATGAACATCTTGTGGATGCCAGTGAAAAGCCAAGCCACCAACAACACGGCTTAAAAGCAACGAAAAAGTTAAGAAAAAAAAACTGAATTCTTTACAGAGCCAAAAACTTTTTGGCAGTAACTTAAGAAAACACTCATCGCCGTTCACTAGAGTCACCAGAGCCAGCGGAGCATGTCGCGGTGGCCCTTGTATAAATGTACCAAAGCGAGGTTTATTTCCATAAACCGAAGCGGCGTAACCCACTTGGCAACAATCGCCAGACAGGCTAAAAAAACCCATAATAATAATAATAACAAAAAGAAAAAGAATTGGAGGAAGAAGACCAAGAAGCAAATAACAAAAACTAAAAAGCATTGTAATAAAAGGAAAGAACTTTTTTGGCACAGGAGAAAAGAGACTTCTTAAGACGTCGGAGTTTATGTGGCCTCTTTTTGGGCCACAACTGAAAACTTTATCCTTGGAAGAAGTCGTTGGAGATGCCAACAGGAAGCATCGTCTGTTAGTTGTTCGTTCGGAATGATGCCAAGGGTCCAGCTGAGAATTTGACATTGTTATAGATGCTCTGCGGCTGGGAGTGACTGAAGGGCTTGACTAGAGTAGAGTTGAAATGTAGTTGCCGCCACTGACAGCAGACATCGACAGGAACAAGGTGAATAGAGGTGAGAGTGGTGGGTTTACAATTGACCAGACGTTGCTCAGTCCACATGTAATACATAAAAATCCCCTCGAAAGGAAGGAACAAATTTGCCATGGATTAAAGCACGTGCCAAGGTCGAAACATTAATATATGTTTGTGTACAACAACAACAATGGTAAACGAAATGTTTGCTGATGATTGATGTTGAAGAGGAGTAAAAGCAAAAGCAACACAGAGGGGTGAATAAGTAACGAACAGAGAAAGAACAACGGAAAATTACCTTTGCTTTATAATGATATACACACATACATTATTACCTACAGCAGTATTTACCCAATTTTAATACAAATAAACAATTGAGGTTCCTCTAAAAAAGGTACTCTATTTGCCTGGTACCAACTGAAACTGTGCAAAGCGCCATTTTCGACATCATAATCGTCGCTACGGTTCGTCAAGACAACGCTTTCGCCGAAGGAAGCTAGAATTAAAACGGGTATTACAAGTAACCGTGCGAATTATTCTAAGGGGCGATTTTTTAATTACTTAGTTTATATACTCAGTTTAAGCTCTACACCTTATTTAAAACGCAGAACTTGTCATGGTAGACAATCCCCGTTCAATTGGTAACCACCTCTCACCTTGACGATAGCTCTCAATATACCAGTGACTGGCATGACTAACTAAAACCTAACTCTTTTTATAATGGAAGCGGATAGTCAAAGCAGACCACCAGGACCGCCCGAATCCGGCCCTTTTTTGACCATATCCCAGCAGAGCCTCTGTCCCCGACACCAAGCCCTGTGTCATTGCAAGCAAAGCTTGAAAATGTATACTACCAACTTCGTCGTCATTAATAAAATGGCGATACACTACGACCATTTTTCTGCTTACTACCGATTGACCCTTCCACATTACACGTATCGCTGTCCCATCCTCTTCTAAGACCTACTATTTTCACAGATGGTATCTGAAGTTCCCGTGTCTGGTCACAATAGCTGCAACCCAACTTAGGGTCTTCCTAGGCAGTTGGGTGACCCACATGCCATGAATTGGCCTGAACGCCTTCGGCTTTAGAGTAGTTAGCTCTTCCCGGTTTGGGGAGAAAGAAAACTTCAGTTTACCTCCAACTTTCTTTTTTTGTATATGTACTTTCGCTAGACAAGCTACGAATACTCCGTGAAGTCTTTCAAGAAGAACATGGATAGGGCGGCTCGACATCCGCCGTGATGCTGAGCACAATTACCTATTTGACTAGTAAATCCCGCAATATGTACTTCAGTATATCCTATCGAATCAGCTGAAGCAGTGAAAAAGTTGACAATTTCGACCTTGACTTTGACAGACGAGCCGCTTATGGGTGCTCATAATCAGATCTGTTTATATTTGTAGATTTTATTCTTATTGTAAATATTTAATCAACATGAGACAAGTTTCAAGGAAACTAAAGAACTATTTTTTACTAATAATAATGAGTTTTTCAACGTAATGAATAATTGTTTTAATAATAAACTTAATCATTGTATATTTTTAAATGAAAAACTAATTCCGAGAAGACTGACGACCGATTGTCTAATTGAAAACTGAACGTCTCGCTGTTAGTATTCTTATTGCACTTTGGCACTCGTGTGTTAAATTTACTGTTTTATTGACATTAAATGGCGTTTGTGGCTGTGGCTATTTTTTTGTTCTCCTTCCCTCCCTCCTTCGCTCACACATCAACGGCTTTTCATGTGTTATCGACAGCGTGCTATCAACGTTGTTGGTCAATTAAATTATTAATGTTAAATTATTTTAATGGCGGTTGTTGTTATTGTTGTTGCGGCTGATTCCATTTGTTGATAATTTCACAGTTACAACGACAAACGCAGCACGTGTCATGGCGATGCAGCTGCTGATTCCTCAACTGTTAAGAATTGGCAGCACTTTATTGCAATTGCAATTGTCATCGCAGTTTCGCGTGCAATCGATTTGTACTGTCGCATGACGCCGACATCGTTCACATCACTATGAAAGTCTGTTCGGCACGATTCTGGTCGCCCTCATGAAGCGGAGTGTGTCGTGGCCTGTGCACTGGGCCGTTAGTAGTCCATCGGAATGTTCAGCTGACTGCAGTCTAGACGGAGCTTATAACAATGAAACACTAATAATAATGATAATGATAATATTAACAGCAACAACAACAAAAACGACAACGATAGGAACGTGATATTATTAGGCGTGTGTTTGTGTGTATGATTTAATTTACCTACAGATTTAGCAACAAATAATCAAATTGCCAGTGAGCAGAAATGCTGTCAAATGTACTTTGAACATTTGTATATTTCTGTGTATGCGAAATAAAGTATAACGGCATCTGAAAGACTGTCTCTGAGTGGAAATGTGTATGAATATTTGATGTGTGTTTGCGTGTTTGTGTTTTATTTAATGCAAAATGTTGTTAAATATTAATGCAGCCGGGCGATAATCGGCCAGACATTTAGGCGTTGAAGCAGCCGCGGACAGACGAATGGACGGACAGACAGACCAACGAGTAATCGTGCTATTTAATATTTATACATATTTGCTTTTCAACAGCTTTTTGCTTTGATGTTTTTGCAACACATTTTAATGTTTTCTGTGCTCTTCTTGCTCACCCTGTGCTAATGCTTGACAAATGTACATACAGTGGAAATATGATAATTAGACGAAATATAGAACATCCACCGATGATGACGATGATTTTCCTTTGATAGTTTCTAAGTTTATTATTTTATTAAGTGTAGTGCTTCCTTGCGATTCTTGTTTCTTTGTTTAAAAGCAGAAATAACGGCATTTGTTTTTATGACTACTCAAATTTCTACTTTGATCTCTTTGTTGTTTGTCGTTCTTTTATTATTGCGTGTATTTAATGAGCTCTTCCACAATTCTTTAGTTTCATTGCTTGATTTTTCGTTCAAAATTTCATGCCGACGATTTTAAAATGCGCCGTTTATAGTCAAGCGGCTGCGGAGTTCGTTCAGTGGGTCGTTTTCTCTGCTTTCTCTCGGCGATCTCGTAAATGTTGTACGTACTTCATTTTAAATTTGAATCTTCTATTTTTGAACTAATCACGATTTCTAAGCCTTTCCAACACACATCTTCATTAAAATATTTTTTTTAACTACATATTTATAAATTTTTAAAACCTAAAATTTTAAAAAATTCCATAACTACCCCAGAAATAAACGTTTTTTCCCCTCAGTTACAAATCGAGACATTCTTCGGTCGTTAAACTCGACGTTCGAAAGTTTTTAAACCCATAAAAAAATTAAAAAACAGTCGAATTTCGATGTCTGGACCGATTTTTAGTTCGCTTTCGTTTGTCTCGTTCGGGCGATCGTCTCGAAAGGCGATTAAGACAATGATGAGCATCGAGTGCAGTCGATCGTTCGTTGCGATGCGTTCGATGAACGACGCTTGAACGACGATTGAATGGGAACTTTTTGTGTCTGAAAAACTCGATCATCGAAGCACGTTCAGTGAAACAGAAAACAACAAAGAACAGAAACGATTTGCATCTGTTGTTTATGGGACAAAAATGCATTATTTTTTGGTGAATCAGATCGTTATTTAAACAGACTTTTTGCATTTAGCAGTCGTTAAGTGAGTGAAGTTTCAACAACAGGATTTTTTGGCCATCAATTCGCTGATTTCCTCACCGCAAATTGTCCATATACAAACGGTATTATTGACCTTAAACCCTTTTACGATCTCCTCTGATGACCACGCAACAAACTCAATAACAAAGCAGATATTTTATTGAATGTATTTTTTATCAATTCCCAATTAAATTTTTACATCTTTTATTAAACATGTAAAAATATCATTGATGTCAGCTTTTAATTTAATGTGCAGTTATCTGCGGCGCTCTTATCCCGGCCGCGGATGCATATTTCTCCTTTATTTTCCGTATTTTGACATTTCCATCGCGGCTCCATATTAATTTCCGTCACTGCTGCTGCCTTCGTCTTCTTCGTGCTCCGAAGAGCAGCAGACATTTCCGCAACTCTTTCCATAAACATCTTATCTTATTATGAGCTCGACTGTTGCTGGGTCCGCGGCTCGAGACTCGTTGCCCGGCCCACAGATGACGCTGCGGCGGACGTTCGCCCGACGGCGAAACTTCACCGGACGAGGCCTGTCCGTCCCTGGACGAATCCATGTTCCTGATCGCTATTTTTAGAATAACTCCTTATTTTTACGATCAATAAACCAAGGCCAGCCGCAACAACAACAACAACAACAACAGACGCTGTTTATCCTTTTGCAATGTTACAAAATAAAATTTCCAGTTTGTTGTCGTCGGGACGTCGCTGCTGCTGCTGCTGCTGCGTTGGGCGTCCGATTGCATCGCAGTTTGCAACGAGTTCTCCAACTGCTGCGCCTTGACTGTTGCATCCGCATGGAGCAAGATCAGCGTCCTCATCATCACCATCGTCTGCATGATCATCGCCATCGTCTTCTTGGGGCTGATGGCATCTGCAGCAAGATGCGTCCGGCGGCCGTCCATCGTCGCTGCTGCACAAAATCGCCGCAGATGCGAGCAAAGTCCATTAACCGTCGCGTCGCTGCAGGCTGGATCCGAAGGGTCGCGAGGGGACGCGCCGCATTAGAATGGCACAGATCGGTTACTGAACGCGATCGACAACCTTGCGTTTGGGTTCAACAGCATCAAGCACAAGCTACGAATTTCGTACCTTCGAAAGAGGAGCTTCGATTGTGAGCCGGCGGTTGGAAACGCGAGAGCAGAGAGAAAACGTTCGGCGCAGTTCGTGCTGTATTAAAAGTTGTCGCTGCTTCTGCTGTTGTCGTTGTTGTTGTTGTGGCTCTCGTTGTGCAATTTAGTGTTGCCAATGCTTCGTTTTTCTCATTATAATAAACTTTATTTCATTGTGGTCGTTTGTAGTCGCTGTCTGTAGCTTTCATTAAATTTATTTGCGCGCTTATAAAAATGTTTATATATATTTTATTCAACAGAACCTCAAAAAACAAAAAAAACACAAAAATTTCAACATAATTCGACAAAATTTAAAATCTTTTCCATTTTTATTGGTCTTTTATTGTGTTTTTATATTTAACCGACTTCATTTATGCCTTTTTTCCTCTATTCCAAGTGTGAATAGAGTCTCGTTTATCATTGGATCACGTTAGCGCGCTTTCACTGTACTTTTATATATTTGTCTGTTGCAGAATAATTGTAATAATAATAAACATGATCCGTTATGAATTTCCACGTCCCACTTTTTCACTGATTCATTGCGAAACTTTTGATTAATTATTATTTTTCTCTAAGTTTACTTTTACATATTATTACTAAATTTCAAGGAGTCTTCCGAAGTTTTATACATTTTATTGTAAATAATATTGAATTTTATTAAAAATTGATGACGCGTCGCTGTAACGTTTTCCTTTGTCTGATTATTATTACTGTAATTGAAGCATTTCTTCTTCTTCTAATCGCTATAAATGCAGTTTTTTGTTGCTCTTATTTCTGTTCGCCGCTTCTCGTTTTTTCCAATCGGATTTCAATTGGCCCTCGGCTGTTACTGCTCTCGTTGCTGTTGTTGTTGTGTCTGGCGTTCGCTGCCTTTCACTTGTGCACTCGCTCCATCTTTCGGTCGGTGGGGTTAAATTGCAAACAACAACAACAACAACAACAACAACGACCATAATTGCAACTGTTGATTTCGTTTGCATTCATGGGTGTGTAATTATTTCGCTCCCTCTCCCGCTCTCCCTATCGCTCTCTTTACGTCAGACGGAGTGCGTTTGCGTTCGTTTATACTTTTCAATGCACATGCATTTTGTCCGTCCGTCTGTCTAGACATGAAGCGACGTTATCACTTGAATATGACTGTTGCTGTTCCTGTTGTTGTTTTAATTTAATTATTATCATTATATGAATTGCACAATAGGAGAAAAAGGTCTTCATTAAGCTGAAAAGACCCACAAAGAGTAAAGAAGAAAATGCAAAATAATCGCCGCGAATACAAATAACGACATACATTCGCTTATAATTGTGCTCATTATTCGCATTCGACGCAGAAGCATTGAATAGAATATTCATTGAATTGGTGCTTCTTACGTAATACACACACACAGATAAAAGACAAACAGCAGACAGATCGTTTTACTAAAATGCTTAATCGTAGTTGTTGTTATTTGCGGTTTTTTCCTGTTCTTCTTGTTGTTCTTGGGTAATTAAAATACTCGCTCTCGCTGCGATCTCAGCTCAATTCACTTCCACAAACGCTTCAATTGAATCATTGAATTGCTTCTATTAATGAATTTCTGTTTCAAATGTTATTATTTATTTAATTAGTTATGTTTCTTCTGTTGCCTGATCGCCGACCGAAGTCCGATCTGCGATTACTTCTCTTTATATCGGAGACTTTTCAATGTTGCGAATACGTTTTTTTTGCATTTGTTTTTATTCGTCGCCAATTAAAACTGAACAAACAATTAATCGGCAATTTTTTGCTGCTCTGTCGGTTGCCACTCGACGGCTCGCCCCGACCGACCTCTCGCTCCTGGGATCAGCGCAGTTGGCAACACTTGCTCTCTGTAATTTGATACTTCCAATGGAAATTTTTTCTCCACGCTGCAGTTTTTCTTCAGGCTTCTGTGTCATGTTTTTTATGTGAGAACCTAAAATAATCATCGTAGTGGCCAATGACACACTCGGCGCCATAAAGCTGTCATCCTTTGTGCTAGTCATTCATCGCCACTGATAGATGCAATTTGAGGCTGACCTCATGAAGCTGAGTGTGTCGTCACCCACCACGAATCAGAGTTTTTTCAGAGTGGAACGCGAATTGGAGTCCTTCTCTCTTCGAAGTGCGCAGAAAGGAAATTTTATAGCAATGATCGATAAATAGACATTAACTTAAGTAAATATTTCGATAACTTTATCCGCGAATAAATCATAACGATTTATAAAGCATCTTTATATTATCAGTGGCTGCATTTAACTTTAAAGGAAAATTTATTTCGTCCATTTAGGAAATTTTATGATGATAATAAAATGTCGCTTTTAATATTCATCGCAGTCTCTCGTGTATTGAGAGAGTGCTTCGCTCCTCTCTCTCTCTCTCTCTCTTCTCTTAAATATCAAAATTGAGCTGAGCAGCCATTCATTTCTTTAATCTCGCATCACATCAGTTCTCATTAGAATTTTGAGCACTCGAGTCGCCGCCATTTTCAATGTCAGCCGCAGTCGCAGCGACATCCGAGTGCACTGCTTTTAGCTGTTGTTGTTGTTGAGGAAGAGCAGCTGCAGCGCCCTCTGGCGATCCGATGCTTCCGTTCGACTTTCTGTTGTTTGGCTGCTCATCATTTGACTTAATATCACATCATCTCCGTTGTCCGCATATAAAATGTCAGCCGTCAGACATGAGACTTCAGACAAAGTCATAAATAAGCGCAAGAAATGCAAGTAGACTTGGAAATGATACGAATCCCTGCAGAACCAACCGAAGATAGCCAGTGAAGCGACCAACCAGACACAGACAGTCTACAGACAGACGGCCGCGGAGACGGAAAAGAAAACAACGCAGACTATCAACGAAATGAAAAACAACAAAAAAAAAATGCGATCTTCCGAACGTGCGATGATAAATGAGAATTTAACCGACGCGGCTGCAGCGCGTTTTCTCAAGCAAAAACCAGCGACAACAACAACAAACAATTTCAGCTGCGTAGCTAAGAATTTGACTTTTCCTTGTGTTGCTCACCGTGGAGCTGCGTCACCGTCGCGAATCTTGAAATGTGTGTAACTCTACGAGAGATAAATTGTGTGCGTGTGTGTGTGTGCTCGCTTTCGTGTTCAATATGGGATCAACGATGCACGAAGTGTCCCATGGCGAATCCTTCACAATTTTCAACACACGAAGTTGGATGCACGTCGTCATCACTCCATTCGTTTGTCAATGTGTTGCTTTCACTGTGATAAATAAAATTTATATCAGCATCAGCAGCATCATCATTATCAAGTCAGTGATGATCAGAAATTTAGTCCAAGGCTTTCAGTCACGCGAGTGTCCAATTGTAATGCTTCTGGTAAGTGAAATATCATTATTTTTATGCTCACCTTCTGTTTTCATTGTATTCTTTACTCATCTTGTGATTGCCACATTATTGAATTTAATCGTAGGCATATTTTTATTGTTTCATCGCTGTCATCCTCATGATTTTGACTCCTATCATCATCGTCCTCCCTATCGTCAATCATCCTTATTTTAACGTGTCCTCGTTGTCGTTTCTCATTCACAGCTTTCTTATTATTATAATTTATCATATCTTCAGTTATCATCATTCAGATTCACAGCTTACATCATACATTTATCATTATAAGTGTAATTTTCACTCGTGTTATTATCATTCCTTCCGACAAATCGTGCTTTTCACCACCATTTCACACATAAATCGTCATCGTCCATGCCATTGTGGCTATCTTCAGTTGTTCTCCTCATTTGCTGTTATTATTATGAATTATTATCTATTATTATCACATGTATCATCGCCTTTTATCACAGTCATCATTATTACCTTTTTTAATGGAGTTATAATAATTATTCTATGAGAACAACGACTGAACCCTGAAGTAATAGCTGTTGGAGAAGCGCTGTCATGATTGGGAAGGAATCATGCATCTAAAGACGCTATTTTTATTTTTACCAACAGTCAGACGGTATATATCAACCAATAAGTAATACGGCAAAACAGTTCCCTATAAACCAGGTCTGGGCCCATTAATATATCCCGAATTGTCTTGCCGGAAGGTCAGTAATGGGTATGCCGACGTCTCCTTGCAAACATACTCTTGCCAAAAAAATATGAAGGCGAATAGAAGATAGGAGGAGAGCTCAAAGGAATAAAACAAATATTCCAATAATGCCAAGTAATGGTAAATGAGTATTACTTCATCGATACATATGCAAGGCCAGTGGCTTTTTTGCTTAATATTTTAGCAGAAGTTGCAGGGATTAGGAGAAAGAGAACATTGTAGAGGACTTGCTCTGCAGTTGTCATTACCTCAAAGAAGGTTCACCCATATGGGACCTACTTCTTCAATACAATATAAGTTAGAGTGGAGAGGATCTCAAAAGCTTCATAAGAAGGTTTTCGTGGCTAGATGAGAAGAAATGACTGCATCCATTGGCTATTCAATGGACCTGGTAATGGCATCAGTGTGTCTTTAGGCGGAAGCCAAATAACCTAACCTATATACTATATCTCTATGATAATCTCTCTTTAAATCTATTGTAATGTATGTACCTGTCTCAGCTAAGAATCAATGTAGAGCTTTCATTCCTATACAATTAAAAAGCTTTTTAATGCCTATTGAACCCTTTTGTAGACCATAGAGCCTCGAAGAGCCTGTAAAGTCCCTACTTATTACAAAAATCATTCATGATTACAAGGGAAGTGATTGTATTTTATTTTATTGGCATATTTCCGGCTTATTTAGAATTTAAATTGACACGGATTCAGTAGAACGAATTCCAAAAATCAGTGCTTCGAGGCAAATTTTTGCTCTTTTTGCCGAAAGTGTTACTAATGGGTCATCAACACGAATTAATGTCCTTCAAGAGTAGCTTTTAACTTAACCAGGCAACGCAATAAAATGGGAATAGAACTATGAACACATACATATTTATTGCCGGAATCATCAAGCCACCCACAGCGAGGATAGAAATTCAAGAAATGGAGTTCATGAGACTTCGTGCTTTTGGAGATCGTTAGAAGCAATTCTTACGCCGGGAAACTGACAACAATTCGCGATCTCAGAAAGGCAATAAAGAATGATTAGAAATAACAATATTGTCGAAATAAACCAGAGAACATCGAAAATTACATCGTAAATGGGTATTGATGAATACTTTAAAGTAGAAAATTTAATTAAAATCGGCAACGGTATTTCTGAAGCTCCATTGAATGGAGGATTGGACTCAATGTAAGAATGTTTAATTCATTTGTAGATTCATTCATCGTTTCATCCGTTGACGGCGTGAAAGTGGACAAAGTTGCAATGAGTGACTTGAAGCAACACTTTTGCGTGCAGCCCACGAAGCAACATCGAACTGAATGGGCAACGAGGCAGGCGAACAAGTTTTAAAAAAGTCCATAGAAAGTTTATTGCGAAAGAAGGAGAGATACAACAGAAGCGGGGAAGGAGACGAGATCGATTTGTTAACATACATGAAAATTGAGCATGTTCATTGCCATGGCTGCAGCCAGCGGCGTCCAATCGCAGTTAATGTGCCAACGATCCGGCAACATTGTCACTGTGTTGCTGTTGCTGAGTTAGTTACGTTATAAAATCGTAGTTAACATTAATTTTCGCATGTTTCCTGCTCCCAAAACATCCGCCAGCAGCGCAACTAGAAAGGCGATAAAAAATTAACGGCGACATCATGGACCACAACAACAGCGATGCTAATAAAAAAATAATCACACTAAACCGAAAATATGACCATTTTTAGTGTGATTTTAGTGTTGTATGCAGACTTTGTCGGCGGACATCATTGTGCAGAAATTAAATTGTAACCAACAGAAGTTTAAAATTTCATGTCGACTTTTCCCGGTGCGGTTTTTTATCGCCAACCCGCGACGGGGAGCTGATAGTAAAACTTTTAAGGCCACCAGTAAAAATCTGGATATAAAAAAATGAAAAACTTCATTGAACGATTTGAGGATTCATCGAAAATTGGATTTTCTTGGGACAAATTCAAATGAATCTATGAATTAATTTCTGTATATTTCCTTGTTATTGTACTAAATAATTTGTAGACAAGTTTTCTCAAGCTAATCTTTATTTATTTTCCGTTTATTGATATCAGCAGTGTCTGATGTTGGCAAACAAAAACTTATTTCGCAGCTATAAATTAACACTTGTTGTTGTCTCTCGCGGCAGACAGAAAAAAGAGAAGACAAGAAGTGCATTTATCACGTAGAAAGCGTCGACAGTGAAGCAGAATTTCGCAATCAACGAACGGCATTCATCACGCAGACAGCCAATGATAAGAGACAGACTGCTGAGTCGTACTCGGAATTGGGGCAACGGTTACTCAGCATCGGCGAGCGCAAACACAGCCTCGTGACATGTGTGTGTGTGTGTGTGTGTGTGCGAGTCGATTCGGCTGCCCGAGGATCAATGCGAGTGTCAATTGCACATAACTGATGAGCTGCCAAACAACCGAAATTTGTGATTGGTGTGTGAAAAAGAAAAACAAGAAGAGAGTCAGCGAAACGAGTTTCTACGCTTTTACGCTACGCTGAAATTTGGGTAACCGTTTATACATTCGGCAGTATGATAGATTTCCCACTACGTTAATATACGTTACGTTACGTTCGACTAATTCAACTACAAAACCTAAGCAAAAGGACTGTAATATTTGAAATGAATCCACTTCTTAACACACGAAACGTTTCAAATTTCATCTTAATCGAAACCAAGTCACATTTTTTCTCCTTTCTTCTCGCTGCTTCCTGTTTGTATCAGATAAAATGGCGACCGGTGGCCATAAGTCCAAGTCGTAAATTCGTTAGTCACCTGATGATTTATTGGGTAGTGAAAAGCAGAGCTGTGATGTATTCAATAATACAAAAACTCATTTTTTTGTTGTTGATAGTTAAAAAAGGAATTGTAGTGAAAACCCGTGATTCTACATAGTCCAAAACTGATTAACTCCGGTCAAAATTGACAAGATATGTGATTGGAATATATAATTTCTTTAACTTTCAATGATTTAATGACTTTAGTGAATTTATTAAAAGCTTTTCTTGATACTTTTTTAAGCACTACACAAAAACGTCTTCGATTTTCGTTGCGCAGCGGAAACCCGGACTCATGTTTGCTGTCTGTGTGTGTGTGAATGAAAAACGGTACTCAAATAACAAATGATACCTCGCTGCTTGAAGTGAGAGAAGGAATGAAAATAGCATCTGAGAGAATCCTGTAAAAGGTATTTTCGAGTAAGGCGAACGATGGAACTTTGCTTGTTGTCATACGGAAGCAACATTTCAAATAATTACACCGTCTACTTTACCGTCTGTCTACGCCGAAACCCGGTTTTGAAATGTTTCCCAGGTTTTTCACGAATTTACAAAAGCAAAAGGAACGACAAGAGTAATTTTTGTACTCTACACTTGGCAATGAAGGAGTTGATTGATGCTACAATAGATATAATGATTGCTCGCATTAAACAAGGAAAAGTGAAGAACTTTCACTTGTATCGCGCTTCGCCTTCGTCTCCCTTCGTCTCTGAGCATTGTGTAGATTGTCAAAAAGTAGATTGGGGGAAAATCACGCCTAGTTTCAATGCAAAATCACAAAAAACCTTCTTCTTGCTTCATTTAACAGAATGTTGCGATATTTCCTAGACAAAGGAAGCGTATTAACACATGGATATTTCTAGGAATCACTGAGATGCTAATGGATATTTTTAAATACATGCTGCATTCCCATGGCCATTGATCCGGATCGCGATCTACATTGTTTCCACAATAAAGGGGAAAAATGGATCTATGAAAAAGTACGATTTCATCATCAGCCCGTCTTTACTCGTCATTGCCTTTTCCGTGCCTATTAATAAATGAACTAATTTCGATTTCGATTTTCTATTCGTGAAGGTTGTTTTTTATTCTTCTGATGACTTCCTCAGTATCATTTCAATAGAAGTCTCATTGGCGTCATTATAATGACGAACCTTAACGGTTCCATTGGCATGCGTAGCGTATTCCAACGGTCGGTGTGACCGAAAGATTCTTCGTGCTTTCTCGTTCCTTCGAATGTCATCGCAACATTTCAGTGAGCATCATTTTATTCATTTGGGAATAAAGACGTCTGTGGTTGTGGATGATGCGGAGGCCGACGCTGTAAGCGTGTCTTTTTTCGTCTAAGGTTATAATTAAGGGTTTGTAAATAAACGTCCTTTAAATTAACGTAGACCAGAAGCAGAAGAAGAAGAAGAAGCAGAATTCGTCTAGCCTCGAAGGGAAAAATCGTTTCAATATTAATTGAAATACATAACCTTTAATTGTTGAAAGTTTTATGGAAATCCTTGATTTTAGCAGGTGAAAAACGGCTCCTTCTGTGGTAAAGACGAAGAAAGCAACTGAAGAAAAGTCATTACCAAAAGTTTCATATGTTGCGCTGCTGTTGGAATTCTTATTCTTAATAGCCTAAACACAGTTGGAGTGGCCGGATACAACTTCAATTTTTTCCAGCCGTCAAACTCTGGCGATGACACACAGTTAAAGCTGCGTAAGCGGGCGTCCATTGTATACAAAGGTTTTTTCTACACAAACAACATCTACACAAAAGAAGAAGAAGACAGCTCTACCGCCAGCAAAATGCCGCCAGATTAGAAATTAGCCGAACTCTGGCGGCGTAAGTAAGCGACGGAACGTCGTGGGAATCTGGAAAATAACTTTTTTCTCGTTGTCCATAAGAGCCCATGTAATTTTGACAGCTGAGTAATGAAGTTGTATCCGGCCACTCCAACTGTGTTTAGGCTATAACAAGGACAAATTCGTATTCTTGTGTCTTCTTTCCACTTCAAACCACAGCCAAAAGCAATCGCTCTTCTTAAGGCTACAAACGTGAGCAAAAGGCGCATTGGAAAAACTTTGAAACTTCGAATGCAGACGAAATGTACGCCTGCTCACGTGAGCCGAGAAAGAAAGCACACGAAGGCATGAACACACGAACACATGACACGCTGTGCTCACGCATTCTCGCTCTCGCAGCAACACAGAAGGGAGCAGAAGGATACTTGGTCAGACGGAGAGGAAGACGGACAGACAGGCGGACGGAAAGAAAAAATGTGTCCCAGACGGTTACTCAAACCAAAAACGTCTGAAGTCGACAGACTCGAAATGTGCAACAAACACTCTCTTAAACAACACTCTGCAGTCGTCGCTAGTGTTGTTGTTGTTGTTGTTGTAGCTGTTCTTGTTGATATTAGAGAGAAGTTTATTGTTGCTGTTTGAGTTATTATGGCTGCCGTTGTTGTTGTTGTTGTTGGTGGTGGTGGTGCTTTCTGTGTTGTCTTCTTGTGTGCGGAGTTCCGTTGAGTTCTCGCTGGTGTTGTTGTTGTGGTGATTTGATGAGTTGTTGTTGCATTTAAGTTGGTTTTTTTTAACAACATTTCTGTTTCTGCTCTTTGTGTGTGCAGTCGTTTCACTTCCATCTCCAGTGATGAGTATCATCGAATGCAACGCACTCTGGCGGTGGCTGACTGTATTAAATCTCTAACTAGACAGCAGAATGACGACAACAACAACTGCCGAAGCGAAGCGTGCGACGAACAAATTCGAAAGCAACGAAACGTGAAAATGCATCCCACTCTTTGAGACTTTAAAATGATTGAGGATGAGGATGATGATGACGGCGTGGACGAGTCTGGCGTATGACTGGAGGCTCGAGGGCTGCATGATTGTGTAACCTTGAAAAATGAGTCCAGCCAGTTGCTAGCAGAGCCACGAAATGTTGAGCAGAATGTGCAGAGAACACGACAAACGTTTTGATTTACAACTTAAGTACAGACGCAGCGACAGAGAAGCCCAACGCACACACCACACACACACGCGTGCAGAGAGAGAAGAGCAGACATTAGACAGAGTTGCCATCAGCTTGGAATTTCGCTCACACATCGCATTAGCAACGTCAACGCGATTGTTTCGTGTATAAGTAGAGAAGCGATGGCAACAATGCGCTGTGTAGGGTGCTTCGTAAAAGGTTCTACACTCGGCTATAAATTCTGTGCAATCGGCTGCGGGTGAAGGGGCGGCCGACAGTCAACAGCAAAGTGTTTAAAACAGTTGCAACTGTTTATCCTTCCCGTTACTTCCTCTTCCTCTCGCTCTCCGCGTTGAAGAGGAACGGAAAAACTGTTCCAAGTTAACTGTTTAAGTGAATTCACATCATTTAAGTGTGCGGCAAACAAAATCATCAAAGACGTTGGCTGACTTTGGAGCAGCTCTTCGAAGGGCTTCAAGCAGGCGGACAGACGGACGGACGGACTGATTGCTAGTAAAGAGTTTCTTTGTATGGCAATCATTTCAAAGACGCCGACGATTATTTTAAGCCGCCAGACGTTGTTTACGACAGTCACACGAACGAGCGACGATTGAGGCGTGTCTGATATGCAAATTAAGGAACCGGAAGGGGGTGGGGAATGGCGCATGTAATAAAGTAATCAAAGCGTTACATCGTTGCCAAGAAATTCCGAAATAACGGCTTCTCTAATTAACATGGAAACGCATGTGTTCGTTAGCGGGAAGCAGAGGAAGACGAGACCCAATGAAAAGATCGTAAAAACAATTCGATATTTAATTAAAGCAGACAAATTAAAATAAGCAAACGATAACAAAGAAACGCGTGACTAAATGAATACGGAACGAGACTCGTTTAAGTGACGTGAGTGGGAGCGAGACGAACAGCGAGCAGCTTTGATTCACTCTACGGCGAACGCTTTCATTAAAACTGCGTACTTAAAAATATTGCATCAGCGTCTGACTGTCGTTGCTCGCTTAATTCGCGAACGAAGACTTCGTACCTGTTGCTGCTTCGCCGAATCCATTCCTAGGAGCCTCGTTCGAAGGTGGACGAAGCCATCGCACGCCAATAATTAAGATCGCGCCACTTGTCTCAATTAACATTGTCGCTGTCGACGTCGCATTCGTCGCTGTCGTTCGTCTGCGCCGCGCTTCGTCCCGCGCTGAACGACACGCGTAGCAATCGAGGAATCCGCCGACAACGAAGGCAGCCGACGAAAAGGCATTCAGAAAGAAGTTTGCTTGCTGCTTGATTTCATTTTATGTGGTTTTAATTTTCTCAAGGATGAATAAAGTTTCGACGACGACGAAAACGACTTCGCAGACGCACACGCATCTCAACGCGTCACGCACGCCGTGGACGAAATTAGATGAGAGCCGCGTGTGTGTGTGTGTTTATGTTCTTTTAACTGCACTTTCAAGCACTTTGCTTGGGAATAGAATCATTTATTAAAGGGTGCTTTTAATCCCCCTCCACAGAAGAGCGCGCAATCAACACACACACACACACACACACACAGACGCTACTTTGCACTCTCTCTCTCGCCGAGCCTCTCTGCGTGTGCTCGTGTTGTAGCCTCTGCCTCTTCTCTTTTCTGTCTGGTTACACGACCAACGACCACGACCACGACGACTTCTGTTTCCTCAGTCGCTGCTGTGTCTGGCATAAAGCGTTGCATGTCTGCCGCAGCGGGGAAAGAAGCGCAACGAAAATATTGGCAGGTTTTTTTCTGTTTCATTCCTCGTCCTTGAGCCGATTCTTGGCTGTGTTTGTAGCCAATTTTCGAGTCGTCGTCGTCGTCGTTGTTGTTGCTTGTTATCGTCGCTGCGTTGGTTCGGTTGTCCACGCGGCTTGTTGCTTGCTCCTGTTTGCATTGACGTCAGCCTCGACTTCGACGTTGTCTGGCAGTCGCTCGAGTAGCTGCGGCAAAAAACTAAATTTAAAATAATAAAAAACTAATTAAAATGCTTAGCTAAAAAAAGGAACTTAATTAAATTGAAAACAAAAAGCCACAACCAACAAAGTGCAACACCGATGAACAGACAAACATGCATTAAATTATAAAAACAATTAAAAAAACCAAGTGACAACCAAGAATTTCAATGTCAATTCATCCGTGATGCGTAGCCACAAAAACGTTCCTTCGTTTGGCGTCGAATGACTGAATTTGCAACTCTGAGGGTGCTTTCCACATGTTCACTACTCTCTTCAGTGTCTCGCTCACTCTCTCCCACACACACAGCTTCACACACCATCGAAGGTCGGGAGAACGACAAATTAATTGCAATCACGAGAACGAGCGACGGACGACGGCCAACGAACGAAATGCGAACTGCTGCCGCAGACACTTTCGTGTTTTAGATCGGTAATGAAATTGGCACCACGAGTAACGGGTTCTTGCTAAGCCGCTCGCTGAGCAGCGTCTGGACCGAGCAGCGTCAGAGAGAGAAGCCGACGCTGCAGGATGCGGACGTCGTACGTAATTGAAAAACGACGCAAAACAAACTGGAAAACACAAAATACACAGCAATAAATTCACATCTAAGAAGCATGGAGAAGTGCGACGAGGAGAAGGTTTAAAATCAAATTAATTCTGAGCATTTAATTCATTCAATTTGACTTAAAGAAATGTTCTTTTGACTTCTGTCGACTGCGAGTGACGGCGCAGCTTAAAATATTACAATAAAAGCGAAAAACACAAAAAGCCAATTCGTATTTATTTAATTCAACACTTGTGCCAATGAGCAATAAGTTATTCATTGCGTTGTCTGTCTGCAGAATATTTCATTAACGCCGACCAGACAAAGCTTAGCGAAAGCTTTGCAAGGGCTTCGAAAGTTGGTCGGCCGAAGAGATTTCAAGCGAGTGAAAAGTTTAAATGACCAAAATTGGCGAGTCAGTTTATGACTTGGAAAGAGATTTACAATAAACACAAAGGATTAAGCAGCTCAAGGATAAAAAGCGACTTTGCAGTCACTGCAATTTGCGAGTGGATTTTGGAGAAGAGTTTTCAACGAGAAACACAATCGAGGGAGAAGTAGAAGTGAAAAGAAAGGAAGAGGGATTAAAAGGAACTTTCTAAGGGATCAAAATATAAGCAGAAGGATCCAAAACAACGTTTGAGTTGAGTTATAATTTAATAAACAACTCGAATCTTGGCGGAGACATTAGCTTAAGTATTTTCATCGTTATGAATCCTTGAAGAAGTGTTTTAAGAAAGATTTTGATTCGTTTCGAATGAGTTCCGACCCCATCAATCATCAAAATGGCGGATTAATTAATGATTTCCACATCCTTTGAACATCCTTCAGCGTTTTTCACTGCCTTGGACCATCACAAGGACATCTTAAATCCATATGAAGTCTGTAATAAGAAGAAAATCCAATTTTTTAGTCTGCAGACGACGTTTATCAGCTTCGCAGCAGTTCTATGGGTCTGAAGCGTTCCTAAAGCCTCGCAGTAGCCAACAAGAACCATTGACAAGGAATGAATCTTGGCTTTAAACAATCTTTACGAACACTTTTATTGGTCAGCTGTCGACAGCATCGGAAACTCCATCAAAAACTCGTCGCCTTCAAAATATTCGAGTGGCGATTGTCGACAGAAGACAGACAAATGAATGTTTGTGTACTTGCGATAAAATATAAATCCATTGTATGAATTTGTTGCTGTAATGTGAACTCGCAACTGGCAACAGCGTGCAGCGCCGCACACAAAGTTGCCAACCAGAAAGCGTCTTCGAAGCAACATCGCTTTACGGTGATGCTAAAAAGTAACTGTAAAAAATGATTGCTCCGAAACCATGCAACAAAGTGATTGGAAGTCCGTCACTGTGCAGCGTAAAAATGCACAGAAATGAAACTAAAGACGAATGCATTAAATTTTATGCATCGCGTCAATGGAGATGCCAATTGCTGCTTTTAAGCGAAAAAACGGAGTGGAAATAAAATGAGAAACACGAAATAATGTAAATGAAAAAGTTGGAAGAAACGCAATGAAAATCGATGATCGAAATAATGAAGAAAACGCTTCTTATTTGCAAATTTCTGCAGTAAAGTTTCGCTAAAGTTAAATTTCCTTGGGCAAAGTGTGGAGTAGGTGAGGGGAGGAGAAGGAGGGTATATGTCTGAGAGAGACGCACACACGCACACATACAGCGAGAATTGCATAAAGTGTATTTGAAGTGTCTTACATCGCCGCGAGCTGGCAACGCTGTCGCTTCAACGACTCGCCGAGCGCAGAGCAGACGTTTTCAACAATAACAATGAAGACAATGACAACCGCATCGAGTAGTTTGCCGTTGAACTTCATGGCAACAGCGACGACAACATGCAGCCTCCTCCAACCCTTCGCCAACACGTGGCAACTCTGCTCGGATCAAATCACGGCGAAGCATTAACTGACAGCATAAAGCAGCTACAGCAGTCAGCATAGCAACAAGAAGCGAGGTGCAGGGGCTGTTAATAATACAAGAATAATGCTGTTGGTGGTGGTGGGTGGAGGGGCAGAGAGCGAAAGAAGAGCAGCAGCACGAAAAGAAAAGATTGTAAATTGGACACTCGGAAGTTCAGCGTCGCGAATGCAGTCAGTTGATAAAAATTATTAAGCATCAGAAACATCCTTCAGACGGAGACGGATTCACTTGCACAGGGTCGATACCAACGCCAGAAGGGTTTTCGTAGAATGACTCACGTCTCAGCCGGAGCTTAAAGTCATTTAAGTCACTGACTGAATGTCATTGCTTAAAAATGGACAGCCGACGCAGGCGATGGACTCCAAGCATGAATAAAGACGACAGAAGATGAATTTTGCAGTTAAAAAACCATTGGTAAATGTAAAGAACAGGAAACTAAAAAAAACAACTGAATTAAGGAAAATTAAACTCACTGAACTCATCTTTAGAGGCTGTATAGAAGTTTCTTAGCGTCTGTTGTGTCTGTTGTTTTTCGAGTCTCACAAAACGTAATTTTCCAGACTTCGACATGTCAAAAATGCACCTCTAAATGTCAAAGTTCGTCCTGAAGTAAAGCTTATCCTAAATTTTGTAAACAAGACCACTTCTAGATCCATTATACATATATCTATGAAAGCTACCACATTGATATATTCTTTGTCAGCGTAGGATTTATCGATTGTACTGTGAGAACGCGACTGATTTCCTTTTCATAGTGTTGAGACTTGCAACGTATCCATGTGACCTTATCTGTCTTCCTTATCTAAAGGTCCAATAGGAGCCTGTGCTTGCAAAATACACTGTGATTCGCAGGACCAACGTAGGGGCACAATAGTGCAGTGCGGTATTCCCAATTTCTACGATGTGATAAGCGGCTTCCACGGTGGAATTCTCCAATGTCTCAGAGGTTCGGAGCCTTCATTAGGTCAAAAACGAAGGGTAATTAGTCGGAATACAGACGTGCCCTAACCAATTACGATAAGGAATTGAGAAGGTCTAATAGGGCTTGATGAAGATGGAGAGATTAAACATTTGCCAATGGTATGTACTTCCAAGCATTCTGATGGGAACTACACCACATCTCCTAGTGAGACCAGTTCACTACTGTTAATTGTTCACTTTCCAGAGTGTGTTTCTCTATAAATATTGTATATATCCGTGCCTTTTACAACAAGGTGCGGATATACTAATTCCAGTTCTTAGTGCTTGAACATATAACAAAGACTTGGCCAGAGGTACGGGTATTTATACCTAAGGCGAATAGAGGGTCAGCCAAGTGAACTTTATTTTTTCTTCAAGGCAGTGGGAAATTGTTGTATCCTCTCCACAAGACTGCTATTCATTGCCTAATTACGGTCATAGGGATGGCATTACAGTCTAGACATATTGCTGTGTACTTTAATGGACATATCAGGAGCCTTCGATAATACATCTTACGATACAATTCGATCCTACACGATCAGGAAGAGTATTCCATCCATGATTGTCACATGGACAATTGGCACGCTGGGATCTAGGTGCATGCAATTTCAGGTGGGAGGAGAGAAGCGATCGATCAAAGAGGATGCCCGCAATCACGGGTATTATCACCTCTGTTGTCGACTATGGTCATGGATGAAATCCTCTTAAAGCTCAACTCCTTGGGCCTGAGTACAGAGGCCTATGCTGAGGACCTTGTGTTTTACATGGTGCAGCTGACCAACCTACCATATCTGAACGTATGCTGCACGCCATCAATTGAAATTGAAGCTCAATTCTATAAAGACTATCTCAGTAGCATTCACAAGAAAACTTAATGTGGTTTTCAACAAGCTTACCTTGGAAGGTACTGAACTTAAATTGTTTAATTAGGTGAAATGTCTAGGCTAGCACCTTTGGTATGTTATTTGCAGAGCCACAGGGCCCTTTATTCCGGTACCAGGTTCTGAAAGACTTGGACTTGGACTTGGAGACTTGGAAAGGAAAGACTTGGTGCGTTAGCCCCAAAAACAACTTACTGGGCATTTGTACCTATCGTTACACCGATTTATAACATACTCACCGACGACATCCAATGCAATTATTATAATTATTATAATCTCCAAGAAAACTCCAGATATGTAACTCTGTGCTATCTTACGAAGAATGCCAGGTCCATTAATGGACGTTCAGTTGTTCTGCAGTGGTTGCTGCAGTTGTTAAAGCATTCCAAAGCCGAATGAATCAATTTGTGTGTCGGTGTTTTTGATACTTTAAATTGATGTGTGATGATTAATGATGATGAGTGTAGGTTAAAGAGGACTGCGGCTGTTACCAGAATTTTAAGAATGTACCTCGTTTATCTGCATCAAACAAACAAGTGGCTATAAATAACACTCGCAATCGTTGTGCAACCGTCGCCCCTTTCGCGAATCCAATCGCCGTTCCATGACTTGAAATCAGAACGATGCGCTGCTTCGGCTTCTCTGCTCGGCTAATCATAAATGTCAATTTGTGCTTTCGGTACGTTCACAAACCTCGCCAGCAGATCCTCCCTTCCGCATCCCGGCGTCGCGGCGTCGTCAGCATCCTCCGATACTTTTAATTCAATAATGGGTCTGTTGCTTGTATTTATTATTGGCGCGCATTATCGAGTACCTTCGCGTACAATCTTCGAACTGGCAGCCGGTTCCCAACAGCGCTCGACTGAAGATCTAAATTATTACGTCGGGCCGCGTTCGTTCCTCGGATGTTGACGGTCTTTTCTCGGTTTCGGGATGGCGATGTTGTTGCTTTTGTGGTAATTCTTCGATACGAGTACCGAACGAACTCCTTTTTTATTTTAATGGCGTTCAATTAGAATAAATGGCAGTTTGTGGCTCGAATTGTTGCCGGTTGTTAGTTGTAGTTGTTGCTGTTGTTGTATTTATGCATTCCATTTATGCAATTTCCGCTGCTACGTCCCAACAACAGTTGAAGAAGCAGCAATGACAACTGTAACGAGACGGAGTCGGAGACGGAGACGGAGAAGAAGAAGATGAAGCTGAGCCACAGAAGGAACAAGAAACAGCAATAACAAGAAATGTTAAACCAATCGCTTCAATATCATCATCATCGTCGTCGACGTCCTTCGCATCTTCCAGCAATCGTTAAATCGTAATAATTAGCGATGCCTAGAAGAATCGGCGACAACATTTATTAAAAATAATAAATGTTTTTTGTCGCGATGTTCGTCGTTGTTGCTGCTGCCGTGGTTGCTGCTGCTGTTGTTGTTGTTATTGATGGACGATTGAGTCTTGCAGCAGCCACGATCGGCGCTTTATTATTGCCTGTTGCTGCTGATTGCCGTTCGAGGATTCTTTAAATGGCTGTCAGTTTATTTTTAGCAAAACGTTTTAGCGATCAGCGTAATTAATTTTATCATTTAAATTGCATACCTGTGAAGGTTTCGACCAGTGATCGGGAGGGGACCGTGGGCGGAGTGAAGTCGATAGATCTCAATGAAATTCGCCTTTAACATCCTCTAATTCCAGTTGACAGTAAAGAAGTCGCAGAAATGATAAATGAAGCCGGCGAAAGTCGACGAAGAGGCGGCTATCGGCCCGAAATTCCAACTTCGGAATACATCGTGGCGGCTCCCGAATCGCAACAGTTAATGGAGCTTCTGTCTGGTTGCTCGAAACGCCCCTCGGCCGATTATAATCGCTCTTAATAACACGGAAGGCGGCGAAGAGATCGCAATCGCAATCGATTGGAAGAGAATCGAAGCGCCAAGCAACGCCCAACTGTTGCACGAATGTCCAGTAATGGGTAGGTTTCCACCAAAGAAACTTCCTTTTGTTGGAGAGGTCCTCTTAACCGTTGTGCGTTGTTCAAATGAGACCGAAATTCGAACTTTGGACGACTTTCACGGGGCTGCACTATCGGGGCTTCACTGTGATAGGAGTCCCGTTAATAACCGTTATAGACTATCAATTGTTGACCGACGAAAGGACACACACGTTCTACGGGGAATGGAAGCAGCCCTTGGCAACAATTCGATGTTTGAGGGTAAAAAAGTCCTATTTCGTGGATGCAGAAGGGACGCAAAGGAAAAACTGAGGCAAACTTGAGGCGTGACCTTGGAAATCATTTCTGATGCCGCTCGTGTTTTAATGCTGCAATCAGCAACAACATAATCACCATCACCATCATCATCATCATCGTCGTCGTTCAACTGTCAGCGCGTCGCGGTTGATGTCTGGGCATTTTTTGCTTTTTTATTGATATGGCTTTCGGCTTGCTTTTGGCTTCATTGCGTCTCTTTCTGTGCGACACATATTTCTGTCTGTCTGGACAGAAACACGAACAACAAGGAAAATATATGTCTGTATAACTCACCAATATAATATTAAATGGGTGCACTCAAGACCATGCTGCAAAAATATAACCACCATCGACACACACACACAAACAAACACACACATCCATACATTTGAAGCCGACCAACAACAACAACGACGACGACGACGACGATGACGATGTCTCTTCGTTAAATTTAACGACACCGCAACGACACGAAAATCCTACAAATTTTCGGAAATTTTAGGCCGAAGCACGTTTATGCGGACGGAAGCAGAGCAACGGCAGAGAGAGCGACTGAGAAAACTTACACGAGCGAGAAATTCTCGTGCTTCCGTCCACTGTTCAATCCACTCGATCACCAACAACGAAGCGCCGAAGTGAGTTGACGAGGGAAGAAGTGAATTTGTACGCGTTGCTGAGCACGAGTGGCTACAACAAAAGCAAAAGCATGAAACGAAATCAATAAGAAATAAAAGTGCAACAACAACAACGGCTTCAATGGATTTCGTCTGGCCGAATTGAATGCCGAAAAGAAGGGGAGGCAAAAAACATCATAGCGAAACGAATCGACGGCGTAGGGTGAGTTTTTGTCGTTGCTGCTGTTGCTGGCGATACAACGTTTTCGGTTGAAGGCCGAAGGCGTAAATTAAACGAGGCTGCAAGGTTGCAGGAAGCTTGATTGAGGCCACTTCAGAGCCATCAGCCAGCAGGGAAAAAGCACCACGAAGCGTGACTGCACTCGTTCGCTCTCTGTTCTCTTTCGCTTCTGTGTTCCGTTTCTATTTCGTGGTCCATTTTTTCAGCATCGGCTGAATTGCAAAATGTTCATCTTTTAGAGTTGAGTTTATTTTTGAATTTTATAGTCAAAGGACAAACGTCGATTATTCATTTAATTGTTGTTGTTGCTATTTCCGATGAAGTGACACTTGCTAAACTTTCCATTAACAATTGAATCGCTGTAATTCTTCGCAAGGGACGATGAGGCATAAATTCACCACGATTTGAAAGGATTACGCAGACAATCAATGGACGTCGTAAAAGACAAGCACCCGAACACCGCAAAAGGACGACCGAAGGCGATTCACCATTTGACCTGTGAATGAATGGAAAAAGCGGCGAGTTTGTGGTTAATTTGTCACTTTAAAGGTGACGCTGAGCTTCTTTTCGCTTTGGCCTTTGTGATTGGTCGTAAAATGTACCGAAAAGAGCCTTTCAAGTATTCTGAAGGACTCGTAACTGGCAATAGATCATCCCCCATTTAGTTACAGCTGTAATTGCCTCAATCGAAAGCCCTTTCTTGCTCTCCTTGCACCCTTTCGTCCTTCATGAGACTCGTGATTGATGAGAGTTTTTCTAGGATGACGGAAAATTCAGGTTTCGTGCGCTTCAATTATAATGCGCCAAGCAATTTAATTGCCACGCTTGTGATGCGTTCAACACGCTGACAGCTAAACTTCCATCGCAGACAGCAACGAAGCCGCTTTGAAGCACTCGCTTTGTGCTTCAGCTTTGCGAGAGCCGAATGCATTTAATTTCGAAGAATGACAAAATTGATCAACGCTTCGCTTCGCCTTACCCCTTCCTTCCTCTCTGTCTGTCGCCGATGTCCGCTAATGCGACGCCCTTGCAGCGGCTCGACAGCCACTCAGCGCGATGGCGAACGCCAGACACGACGTCCCTGGCCTCGGCTCGGCCCAGTGTGATATACGGGTCAGACGACTAATCGTTATTTTATGCACAGACAGCCGACAGCGCGGTGAACGAGACGAGCCATGGAAGGAGCTTGCAAAGGGCATCGCGAAAGCTTGAAAAGCCGAAGTGCGGAGAGAGAAGGCAATCGACTGTCGCTGCAATCGAATGCAACGAGTTTCGTCTCTTCGCCGCAATCGAGTCTTGCTATCACGCTGCTCTGCGCTGCGTTGTGCTTCGTGCATTTTCGGTAACAGACAGAAGAAATTAAAGTTTCGGCAGCAGTCGGCGGGGCTGGAGAGTCGCAGGCGTGGCCGCTGTGCGCGTTAAACACAAGTGGATCGAAGAAGGATGCCGAAGAAGAGCCGAATTCACGGACGAACTTCGCCGTTGTTCTCAAGTTGATTGATGCGGGGACTGAATGAGTGACTGGCGGAAGTTTGGATGGTCGTCTGCAACGTCGACGGCAGCCACATCGCAGCGCCTGTCGTTGGTCCATCATCGGCAGCGAGACGCAGCTTCGAGTTGGCAGCTTTTAAGCACCAAGCATTAACTTGAGTGAGAGGAGAAACGAATTAAAGTCAGGGTTGCCGAGTGGCGTTCGTTAAAGACACGTTTTAAAGGTTAAAAAGAATCGGAAATCAAACTCCATTTTCTATTGAGGTGTAAATAAACGCTGGTAACGTAACGAAAGAAGCAGGAAGAGGAATGTAAACACGAAAGCACGTTTAAATGTCATCGTAGCCGACTGTCAACTCAGCTGAACTCCAGCCGAATTCTCAGTATTCGCGAAACAGCAAACAGTTTGATTGTTTCATGGGTCCACTCGAGAGGTTCGAGCTTTAATATTGACATTTCTGCCGCCAGCCGTGGGAAAGACAACGAAAGCGTTTAAATTACATCGCATTCTATTGACAGTTGCGTTACTTACATTCGGCGTGGAGCTGCGAGTTGTTTGCGGAGTCGTTAGCCGTCCAGACAGACGTCCGTCACTCAAATTGCACCCTGCGCTGCAGCCCGGAGCCCCGCACACGACCGACCAACGACCGAGCGTCGGACGGCGAATTTCCGAGCAACTTCCAGGTGCAGCGAAAAGCAAACATCGCAACAAGCAGCGAAATTTCGATCGCGTCTCTCGCAGTAGACGCAGCGCAGTCGAAGACGAGACAGCGCAAAAAAGCCCACAGAACAAAAAAATTGGTTTTGTTGTGTCTGGCTACAAAGAAAGAAGCAGCGAGTGGCCACGACGCGACGCGACACCCCGTAAAAAACGACGACGAGCGGCCGAACGAACGAACGAACTTTACAAAGAAACAAATGAACAAAAACAAGAATTGGAACTGTACAAAGTAAAAGCAGCGTGTGAAGTGCATAAAAACTCAGGAAACTCATGCAGCGCTTGTGCGGGTGCAATAAGCCGCAGCAGTCGTCGTCGTCGGTGTCGCCGTCGCTGTGCAAAATGAATTGGCTTTTTTCGGAATGTTTTGCATACCGAAAAATGTTCGTCGGTCGATGAACGCAGCAGACGACGGGAGGCGAATGAGAAGGGAAAATATGAAAAAAGAATTGCAATATCAGCAACAGCAGCGTCAGCAGCAGCAGCAGCGACAGCAGCAGGCGCAGACAGACTCACGCTGATGCACGAAGTGGTCGACGGTGGATCGCCGCGGGACTCTCGCGAGGGGTTACAAGCGCACAATGCAGACGTCAACAATGGCTGCTTGGATTGTTGTCGTTGTTGTTGTACAGCGTCGTGTGTTGGAGGGGAGCGCACGGGAAAAGGGCCGCTAAATGCTCCACTTTCAGCGTCATTCATCTGAATTTTAGTGGAGAAAATGTAAATAATTTCGTGTTGTTCGCTGACGGATTAACGCAGCGTCGTCGTAGAGGCCGCCCGCCGCTGAATAAAGGGGTGTTAGTGTATGTGTGTGTGTGTGTGCATGCGGTGCTCTGTACAACAACGAAGGCCGTCGGCTGTGTCTGGAAGCTGTCGATGGTGCTGTCACTTCATCCACGGCGACAAAATGACGATTTTTGTCTCCCGAGAAGCGAAAGCGACTTTATTGACCGTGCTCGGAGCTGCTGACCAGCATCTCTGCCCGCCAACTGGAGTGGACGCGAGATCTGAACTCGAGATTCCGCGCAGAAGGCGTCCACTCGGGCATTTCGCTATAAAGTGTCGAATTTATGGATCAGATTCGTCGGCAGAACCGCCGCACACAGTTGAGAGCAGCGAGCAGCAGATCTGCGAAGCTGCGCCTTTGTTTCTGTTGTGGAAATCAACTCAAGTGTTAAACATGACTTTCATGAGTCCTCGAACATTACGACCGCCGCCGCTCCCTCCCCGGCCTCATCGCTTTGATGATGACAGCAGACATGCGATTCAGTCGAGCTGCTCGCTGGATGCGAGACCAGACCGCATTTCGACATCCGAACAATTTGCGAATCGCTCAAACCGAAGCGAGCCAAGTGGAGCTTTTGTGCCGTTTCTTAACCATCTGCGACGAAGGCTCAGACTCGCAGTGGAGCCCACAGATGAAGCCACTCCCTCGCTCCATCCTGTCTACGCTCGCACCTGCCTGGCCCCCGCCGCCCGTCGACTGGGCGCGCTCCATTTCAACGCTTAACCTTAGGCTCAGTTCGTCGTTAGTTTCTGGCGCTCGCCCGCTCCTTCTTCCTTCCTCCTTTCGCCTGTTTTGTTGCTGTGCAAACATATAATTGACATTATTCAGTGATTCTGTGGTGTGTCGTGGCTCTGCGACGAGGGTTGCTTCCGCATGAAGCTGCGCCGAGGCTCAAGGCAGCTTGTGTGTGTTGTTGCTGAAATGTTTGCCCTTCCAATTGCCTCCGCCGTCGCCCCTCCGCGACCACCGTAGAAACTGCAAACTGAATTTTTTGTTTGCAATCTGCGTTCGTCGCTGCGAAGACTTGTGCACAGATTTTTAGATGTCTGCGCGTCGGTGGCTGCCTGATTGCGATCTCACTCGCTTCTTTGTTTCTATGCATCGAGCGTCTCTGCGAACGTCGCCGGCCCCGTTCACATCTGCATTAAAGACTCTCAACCCACTTTGCCTGGTGCGAGAGAGCGGGCCGTCGGGCGAGAGAGCGTCTGTCTGGAGAAGCGACTCGGCGCAGTCTGTCGTAACGAAGTTGAATCCGAAGCCTGGAAGCTGCGAGCAGAGTGAAGACGAGACGAACAAAACCGAGTCTCGCTCTTTGATGAGTCATTACGAAAGGTATTAACGTCGAATGGTGAGACGTCGATGCATATTTCCACACACACTCACACAACGATGAAGAGAGGGATTTCTAATGAAATTTATAACAACAGCTGATGATTGATTGATGTTGCTTTAATTACGTGTCATCAATTCACTCGAGAAGAAAGGAGGAAGTGGAAAGGCGCAAATCTATTTAATCCTTTATTCCTTTCACCCTTCAATCGCTTTAAAATGAATTCGCAAATCCATCGAATGACACTTTCCTAAAAAACGGCAATGAAAAAACATCTGTGAGTCTGAAGAAGAAGAAGAAACTTCGTCTCCGTTCGCTTTTAATGACTGCAGAAAAAAGTGCAGACTTTTTAATGCACTTCCGACGATTGAACGAAAACAAGGCGCAATTTGGCAGCACAGAACAGAAACATTCGCACTGACAACCACTCGCAACCACCTGAGAGTTTTACGTGGTGATTTTTGTCCGTCGTGGTTTTATTTGAAGATGTTTAATAATAGACATGAAATAGATTCTCAATGCTCAATCATAAAAGTCGTTTGAATCGTTCACAGCTTCGCCAAACGTCTGCAGCTTCTCGATTTGTCTCAAGTTTTTCAGATTCGCTTTCTTAATGATGTCGTGATTTACCGTTTATTTCTCCATCAGCTTGATTTAATTGGCGGTGATGTGAGCAAAAGTGAAAGCGTCGTTGCGCCAAGATTCGTCCTCGTCTCGACTCTTCGGAAGCCGTCATTAAAACCTCCTTGAAGAGTGTTTGTTTTCGGTGTGGCTGCAATTCCACTTGAATAGGCGAAGTGCGGAGGAGTGGACGTCCTTAGGTCCATCCCAGCTACGTCAATGGTCAACATCATCGGCATCGCCAACGCAGCTCTGCTCTACTGACGCACGTCGCAGCGGTTCCTCCTCGGGACATTTAATTGCAATCATTACCACTGACAGTCGTCTGTTTCAGTCTTCTGCTGTCTGCTGCCTGCTCCGCCCTGCAGTCAGCTGCAACTATCCGTTGCCATCTTCATTTATGTGGCTAAAATTAAGCCATTAGCAAAGCTCGTGGCTGAACATCGATTGCGTTGTCGAACTGGAAATTTTATTTCTGAATTCGTGTTTCTTGTTTATTTCGTCTGAGTTCATTGAAATTTGATTCCAAGTTTGCTGAACTCCGCTCGGCGTGCAATCAACACTTTAAGTGTAACTTGACGTTGCCTCCTCGCAGCGGTTTGAGGTGGACAACTGAGCAAACACAGCGAGAAGCTGGCGCAAAAAAGAGGAGGAGCAGCGGCGAATAGCAGACTGCATCCGCAAGAAGAAAGCAATTACTGAATATCTGAAAAAAGATCGCCAAAAAATCCACTTTTAATTGTACTCCAAGTGAATGGAGAAAGTCTGGAAACGGAGCTGCTTGGCTAACTTTAATAGACCATCAAATATTGGGATTTACTCGCTTAAAAGGTTGAAGAAATGTCAACTGACATACGATAAATTTGAAGCTCAAGTTACTTGTCATACAGAAACCGTTTTACTTTCTTTATCCAGAAGTAGGAAGCTTTAGTTCACGAAGCCTACTCGGAGAAGCACTATATTAGAAAAACCGAACTGTAATCTACAATGGAACAATGTTTTCCATAAGGACTTGTATAAGGTCTGGTACGATTATTGTACCAAGATGCTCACTTTTTTGGAACTCAATTAGGGTGTAAGGTCGGGTTGTGTGGTCGCCTTAAATAAATTACAGCTTCTGGTCTGAGCAGACTTAACCAGAGCAATGAGAACATGCCCAAGCCTAGCTTTAGGTGCTCTTTTGTATATCCCTTTTCTAGAGATACTCGTCAAAGGAGAGGCTTGCTTGGCCGCGCTAAGACTCAGACGAATCTCCATCCTGAAAAGCGTGTCCTTTAGAGCCATATGAATACTACTAATATCTTCATAAAGGACCGTATTGTCATACTAAATTACAATTCCAAAGAGAATTCCAAAAGAATTATACAGTGAATGTCATTAGCGAATACTGCCAGTAAAGAAAACTACACTGAAGAGGGCGCATCGCCGAAACGGTTTGACTCCAAACATAATTTGACGAAGGATGACGGATAGTCGTTCCTAATAATGAATTGAAAACTGCCATCTTCAAACCAGACTAACAAAGTTGGCATACAGATGCTTGAATAGTGAGACTGGAGCAGGTGTTGATTGATCCAGATTTCAAAAAACGATACCGATTAGAAAGTTTATGACAATCTTTCACGCGGAAATTTACGACATTGATGTATTTGCAAAAGAGTGTATTGCAGGAAGACTTGCGGCGCATATATGTATATGCATTCTCTCAGATAACCAAACTCTCTCAAGGCCAATTCACGGTCTCCATGTCTGATATATTAAGCTCTGCTTTGGTGCATCAATGTCGCTAAGCCCCAACGTCTGAGGATCGTATAATATTGTGGCTCTGGTTTAGTGTGTAATGAAGGTATTGTGGGTAATGAAAGAGCCTTGCGGAAGGGGGCTCTACGTGCTTTCGTATGACCGCGACGTTTATGGGGCCTAACAAATATAATGAAAGATATCCGTAAAAGGGTGGAAGGCGAGTAAGACAAAAAAGGAGGAGTAACTGTGAGCGGTGAACGGGTTAATAGAAGACACTACTTCTCAGTACTGCACTCCAATATCACTATAAGATAAACAACTAAATTTAAGTAAAGTTGTTATTAGAATTATTGTTACTGTAGGCAGTAAAGCACTACGATCCCAAGGATCTACTTTGTATGAAACGAAACCGTTCCTGGGCTAGTGATCCAGACTTTGGAGTGAAGCATGATCGGATCCGATTGATAAGAGCAGGACAATCGCAGAGTCCACAAAAGGCTTCCAGACCTATAAAAGGCTGCTGAGTACCGCCTCTTGCTACGCAATCTGCTCTCTCATTTCCCTATCGCCATGGATAATTTTGAACAAGAATAAATTGAAAATATTTGATGTGATGTGGCCAACACATGATTTTCGAGTAGCTGAAAACATTTCAATTCAAGAAGTTGTACTTAGTTATGCATAGAATTCTTCGGGATAAGTCTCAGTTTTTGCGTTAGCGATTGTAACCAAAGACAAAATATCTGCTTTCTAACGGTGTTTGGTTTTTAGTTATGCATGAAATTTAAAAATATCCTGCAAGAGAGGTGTTTTCTCGGCACCACCGATTTCACCCAAAAAGGGAGGTGCATTACTACGTCTTTCTACTTCTCTCCGTTTCCGAGTTATTGAGACCCAAAGTGGATCCAGGCATGGTCAAAATCTCAATATCGAAATTTTTCGCGATTACAATTGTTCCTTGCATTTACTACGTCGAAAAGGAAGTAAATAGAATGATTTATTAGATGTCGTATTGTTAATCGGGAATTACAGTTCGTATTTCGGATCAATTTCTTCATTCATTTAAAGGCGATGACACCTTTCGGAGGTTTCTAAGCAGCATTTCAATCAAAATATACCAATGATAACAATTATGAATCTTGTGCTTCTCACCGTGATAATCATCATTGAAAATCATCAATTGAAAGGCACATCAATTGCAAGAAAGCCTTTTATTATGTTTTGATGCTTCTTGTGCTTCTTTGCTTTTGTGGCTGCTTTGTTGCCCATGAATTGCTGCTGATTTCATTGTTTTCATTAATGATGCACGCTTTTGCGGTGTTTCTCACCTGCGGTCCATCAACGGGAGTCGCCTTTGCATCCATCCATTCATCCATCAACCCGTGCAAGCGGCAAACAAACAGCAGCCTTCGTCCAATTAAGAAACTCTGCACGTTCCACAGCTCGATGTCTTCCTGGCCTGGTCATTAAGTCCATCGGCATCCGTCGATGGCTTTCTGTTGATGGTCAGGAGGAAAAGCAGTGCCCTGGAATAGCCGCAGACAATCACAACGACAGAGGGAACAAAAGATGCATACATAGATGCTATCCAACAGTGCTTTGTTTCTTTCCCCTTTTCTGGGAAAAACTACACTTTTTATGTTATATTTCTCAATTTTCCCTTTGTTCATTGAACTTCAAATTGATTGAGTCTTGCGGCCAGTTATATTTGCTGTGGTTTCTATTCTTCCTTCAATTAAAAAAGCGAAATAACACCTGATGCGGTTGCGTTGATGCCAGCAATGGTTTGCTTCAAAAGAATCGACAAATTTAACCATCGGATTTTGTTGGAAAAGCGATTAAAAGTTTTAAAATAGTTTTACTTATCATAAAAGAATTTTTGTTTTAATTTCTAACTCAAAATTTCTTTTATTTTTTTCGTACGCTTAACAACACAATATTTTAAAAAAAGGAGTTAATTAGTACATTAATATGCAAGGTATTTCTTACACGTACATCCACTCGCACATGCACTGAAAAGCAACGCTGCAAATAAATGCATTGCATAAAAGATTGCAGAGAGCGAGCGATTTCACAGGAAAGCTTTTCACTGCAACGGATCAGGGATCCAACAAATGTACGTGGGTTTCTATAATTATTAAATTTTATATGTAAAATTGTAAGAAATTTAATGCAATAAATGCATGATTTAGCAGAAACTTTACAACGTCATTTAAGACTTTTAATTGAATTCTTTCATAATTTAAATATCGGCTAAATTACTTTTTCAAATACATATTTTTGAAGTAAATGAGATCGATTAAAATCGAATGCAAAAATAAAATAAATAAAATGAAAAACCCGATATTAATTTTGATATTTGGTACTATTGGAAATTGCAACATATCATTTATAAGAGCAATGTGTGAATAAATTGTTAATTTATTATTTTTAATACATTTTTTAATATTTATTTGACGGAACAAATTGTTAAAATTAAATCAAAAAATTAAATATGATGAGTTGATTAAAAAAAGTTTATAAAGTGGTTAAACTTTAAGAAATAAATAAATTGTTTAGTTTTAGTCGTTTTTTAGTTATCATAAATCAAAAGGATTGTATTTCTTAAAAGGCCTCTTATATTCCTCTTATATTTAAGTAATTTTCTATATAGACACATTCAAACACACAAATGAATTAGTATATTTGGGCTGGATTGGGAAGTGTTTTGGGAATGTTCCTGAATTGGAACATTTTCCGTAATCCAATAGCGGCACAAAATCTACTTTATTTACCGTCCCTGTACTGAATACTTGAGAGCGCTTACAGGAAAAGAGAGATCAATAAAATGCCAGGTAGAGCGAGAAATGTGAGGTGCCAATTTAAGCAATTCGAAAGTGTGCGATAATAAAGTTTATTTGTTTCATCGTAATGGAATAATGCTTATTTTAAATTCCTTTGAAACTATTATTGTAAATTACTTCAGACTTAACTGTACTGAATAGTGGTTAATCATTCATTAATATTATAGTAACCTACTATAAATTAGACATGTTAAAGTTACCGAAGTTGATATCCCCTATGAGAGGCATCGCAAGTTACCCCCCGTACAACTTTACCGACACTACTCTAAGAACAGGTTCATCTGTACTCTGCACGTGCTTGTATAAATTGTTGTTGATTTTCTATTTCACACCACGAATAAAATTTCCTACTCATTTTCACCAGGGTGCGCATTGAATTGCGGCAGCTGTCGAAATGCAATAGTAAAGAAATTAAATGTGATAATAAAAATGCACAGTTCAAACATGAAATACTGTGAAAATATTAAACTGATGCTACGAATGACACTGATATTAGTTCAAAATGTTATCATTCACTTTAAAATCTTAATAATTGTAGTAATGTGAGAGCTACATTCTTTACATAAATTTCAAGTGCGGCAACCCCAATGGGATTTGCGTATTAAATAACGCCACGAGAAAAGCAACCCTGTGTACAACTCAAAGCGCAGTGAAAACGACAAAAGCAAAAAAGCTCTAAAGTTCAATCAGCTTTCAGAACCAGAAGAATCAGTTGCTCGAGAGACAGCAAAGCGAGTGGTTCGTTTTTTCGCGAGCGGCTGCTTATTAAATTTGAAGAACAGAGTGCGTTTAAGTATAGTTTTAGAAAACTAGTTGCAAAATACATAAAACACTTGAGACTCGAGTTGATTGAGAAATTGAAGTGACGTGTGACTAATAATACTGTTTTGCGAATGGTAGAAAAGTTAGTTTAGAACAAGAAGCAAGTGAAAAAATCAATAAAAAATTGCAAAGAAAGTTTTTTTACAGAAATCAATAAACATAATGAGTAGTGATGGGAAAATCTAATAAATCAACAAAAAGCTATAAACAAAATTATTTCGCGTCTTCTAGTAGGAATTGCAGTAGCTTTAATAAATAAGAGATAAAATTTTCTATAAACAATTCGCAAAGAATGCAACTTGTTTACAGTGAATACAAATTTTTTATTTATTTTTCAAGCAAATACATTTTTCTCGTACACTTTGTGTAACAGAATCTCTCGCGTTTGCTGCAGAAACGTTTCACAATATATCATTAGGCACACAATAGCGCAGAGGTCTTGGAATTGCGACAGAAAAACGCCAAGCAGCCTCCACAACCACATTTCTTGTGAGGCCAAAATAAATCGTCCTCCAGACGCTGCAGCAGCGCTTTCACAGCGTCGCCTCTCTTTTGTCTGGTGACAGCGGCGCTGTTCTGCATAAATTCAAACACTAATTTGATGAAGTTCAACTTAAATTTCTTCGCGGATATTGTTTTTAGACAATGTTTTAAAGACTGATGATGTGCAGTTCCTTCACACCAGTAGCAAATAGTTTGTCCACATATTGTTTAAGGGGGGCTCTGCTGTCTCTGCCGTGACTGCGGCGTCGACTTTACCGTCTCGCCTTTAAACAATGCAGTGGCAGTGGTTCTCCGTATTGTATGATCTCGTCTACCAAGTGCTTGTTGTTTTTGCAGATTTTTTAGCGCTCTCACAGAGAGTGTGACTGCGACAGAGGCAGTTGAGAATTTCGAAGAGATGGAGAACGTTGTTGTTCTTTACATGTACATACGACAGAACGAGTGAATAAGCGAACGCTGAAGTAACATCGACAGTTTACGAAACGTCTGCGTCAACTGATCGACCAATGTTTGAGGCCTCGGCAACAACAACGACGAAAACAAGGGAAATGTTTTTGTGTTTTTGTCTAGCGCTTCTTCTTCTGTCTCATTGCGGGCGACAGCAAAACTGAGTCAGTGTTGTTGTTGTTGAGCTTTAAATTTACCGACAACGAAAATATAACGACAACAACAACAGTGGCTGCAAATTATTTGCAAAATAATAGCATACAAAAACAATAATTGCACTGGTTAGTTTACTGTTTATTTGCATTTGAGTGGTTTTGCTAGACTAGATATCAGACAGGAGACTAGAATTAGATTGAAACAATAATAAAATTTATCAAAATAATAAACAAAATACAGAGACGAAAAATAAAATTTATAATTGAAAAACTTGATATTTATCGAAACACAGAAATTGAAGAATTCTTTTAGTTTTTTCCGATTACTTGTTTTTTGTGTATGAGCAGTCAAAATTACAAAATAATAATAATTCAATTGAATGTCGCTATCACTTAATATTAATAAAAATTTCTCAATGTTTTAGAATCAAAAAAACAAAATCATCAAGCGAAACAAAGAGTAAATAGCTAATTTCTGTTAATTAAAAAAGAAGCAGAAGATAGCCGAAAAATAATAAAATCAACAAAAAAGCTAACAGAGTATTTTTAAAAGAGTGAGAAAAGCTAAAAAACAAAGGAAAACATTTTTTCAACGTGCTGAGAACGACAAAAGTGAGTTTAAAGAATTTAAGTTTCTTTTTTAAGTTAATTATTTATTAATTAATAATGACTTAAACAATTAAGAAAGACAGTGCAAATCCTTGAATGACTTTCAGTTAATTTATGGTTTCTACAAGATTGTCATAAATTTAGTGAAAACTTTCGAGAGAATTTAGCAACAAACAAAAGCTGTCAAAACATTTTAAAAAGAAAGTTTTTTAAAATTAATATTCCCAAAAACCCAAGAATATCGCAAGAATGTTTTTCGTTATTCTTCTTAAAAAATAGATGAAAAAATAAAGAAGCAAGTGACCCACTTTTGACACATGCCGAATATTTTTTCCAGCAAAAAACCCAGCAACATCTCATTCACGAAATACCTTTTCTATTAAATTAATTTCAAGCTTATCAACTAAAAAACATCTATTTTTAAGCGCGTTATTAATTCTAGTCAAGCCAATTTTGGAACAATATTAATCTAAAAAAACTTATGCTAATTGCTAGACCTGCTTATGTGCTTAAGCGTCTACATGAACCTGATTTAGGTTGATTTTTGGTTTCCGATTCCATCCATAAACTCGATTTTATTGCATTGAAATAGTTGTTGGCGCAGAACAGCTTCGAAGACAAACAGATAGGAGCGAGGTTCCCCAGAAAAACTTCATTCGCTTTTAGTTTTTACAGTCGAAACCCTCTTCTACTCATAACCGAATACTCAAATGTCCTCAGTAACTTCCAAATTATAATAATAATACTTTTACATTTCAATTATTGCACTGAACTCTTCAGTTTTCATTAAGATCAATTTATATATATAATTCTGTAATATTTATAGCTAGATCCTTCAATATATCACCTCAGTAAGTTCTCCAATTACCTTAATAGTAAGACTTCATTACAGTAATTCAGCAGAATAACTCTTTAATACAAAGAAACAGAAACTTAGCGTGATACTATATATAAAAAAATAAAACATTCCATTAAAGATATACAGTATTCACATTTTGAAGACTTCAAATGCTGTTTATCAACATTTCTATTTATTTATATCTCTCGTTGTTTGGCGACTTACTTTTATTTGAGGAGAGAATAAATACAATGTATTTGTATATTAGAAATACCAACTACAACAGAAAACGATCTATAAATATCTTAAAAAAGCGAGACGATATCCCATTCTTGTTGTTGCTCTTGATAAATCTCTTAGTTGCCTCTAGGAATTTATATTTTTATTCATATTGTTCTTTCCTTCATTTCATCGCTCCATTAATTTAAATATACAAATTTATAACGTTCTATTGTCATCATTTATAATAAAATTAATTTAATTTTTGACCTCTGATAACATTTTGTAGTCTGTTAATAATACATCCAACAAATACAAAAATGTGCCTATGAATTAAATAAGTTATAGCAAACAGCTGAACTATTTTGTTCAGTATATATTTAAATTTTCTCATAATCGATTTTTTAAGATTTACGAATTCCTTCAACAGTTCTGTCTTTTGCGAATAATAGCCTTTTGATTTATTTGATTTTGTTCTTGAATGTGTGCAGACTTCAAATTTAAATCGGGCCAAAATTTAAAAAAGCATTGCAAAAACTGATGCCAAATCTTTCAAGCCGAAACTCAACGTTATAGAAGTATAAGCGAAAGAGTATATTTGCAGAAGGACCTGCTCTGCCAACATGTATATCCCGTGCGATAGGTAGAGTCAGGCTCTAGACTCTAGAGTCTAAGAAAGGCCTTCGGTCTGACGTTTTAAGACTAGAACGTTCTAGGACGAAACAATAGCTGTACTTATTTACGATGGGCTTGTTTATGCTTTACATTACGATGAGTACCGCAATTTTGGGCACATTAAGCCCATTATCCTGCAACGCGTGGAGTTGTCATACCTACGGTACCAGATTGTACGCTCAAAATATGCAGAGAGTATGAATATGACAAGTTAAGAAGTGATTTTTTCAATACGGCTCAGATGACTTTCCATAGTCAAGGACGCCATATCTCTATGCGATTCTCCACGCACATACGAGAAAGGTGATTGATTTGATATAAACATTCATTTAATTGCAATTCACGTCACATGATCAAGCTGAATTTATTATTCTTACAAGAAGATAAATTTTCTTTATTTCTCATTCATCTTTTCATTATTGTTGCAGCCAATTAGTGATCCTTTTATCTTGTAATAAATAAAATTGAAATGAATAGCTTTTGTTCACGAATGAATTCAAGGTGCACACTTGCTGGGACCACATCCAGATAGATGCGAGTACTACACAAATGAAGTAAATTTATGTGCATTGTACACGTAGCCTTCAGCTGAGTGACCGGCGGGCGGTTGGACTCCGTAGGGACTTCTGCAATGCAGATATTTTGTGACGCTGATGTTTTTCCGCTTTGTTTTTGCGCCTATCTTTGTCTTAATGCTTTGCTTTAAATGTTGCTTTTGTAATAGATAAGAGTTTAGGTGATGATTTGGTTTCATGAGCTTCTCGCCTACAAAGACTGTCCCTCAGTTGTGCCCTACACTAGTCCCAAAAAAGAGTAGCATAAAAGTTTGATTTTTGTTGGATTGTTTATTGCTTTTAACATAAACATTGAACCTTAACGCAGCTATTTAATGAAACCCTTGGTGCTGGCTTAAAGTCGTAATATTTCAAACAATACTCGTTAATAAACATAACTAGTAAGGGTACCTTCGGTCAGACCGAAGCTTATATACCCTACATCCCAGCAACCTTTATTATACATATTTATACATATTTCCGATTTATTTAAATAGTCCGATTTTCTTAAATTTCCGTATCAAAATGTTCGTGGGCGGACACGCCCATTTTTTTTAAAAATTTAATCTACCTGTACCGATGTATTCGGAAACAAAATTGAAGCTCAAAACTAAGTCTACAAGTTGAAATATTGTTAAAAGAATTAGTATTTGTTAAAAAAGTAGGCGTGGCGCTGCACCGATTTATCCCATTTTCAATCCCACAGAGTTTCGGATGACAAAGAATATACGTGCAAAATTTCATCGCGATAGCTTCATTCGTTCTCCTGTAATCGTGATTTCCACAGACAGACAGACAGACAGACAGACAGACAGACAGACAGACTACGGACATGGCTAAATCGACTCAGGAGGTGACACTGATCAAGAATATATATACTTTTCCATACCTGCCACGCCTCCTTTAATGCGTTACACACGGAAGCACAAAGTGAATATACCCTCATTCCTTCGGATGTAGGGTATAAAAATAAATAGAAGAGCCGATAACAGAATAATAACAAGAGGAACATTTTTTTTGCACATTATAAACATAACAATAAGAAAAGCATTCTTGGATATCCAAGGAAAAGTAGTAACTAAAACCGTGTAAAAAACTTACACGCTGCATACGCATGAGTTCATTGCACTGAAACGATTTGCGTATGTTTGCATGTGTGCGAAAGGGGGACATACATACTGTCATGTAAACACAGTTGCTTATGTATACATAGACACTCGGTATTTATTCGTTCATATGGTGTTCAAAGCTGCGTACATTTGAGATGCGATTGAAGCACATTTAAATTAAAAAAGCAAATTGCTTCAACAGCAACAACTGTTTGCAACAACAACGAAATGCAGTCTGTCAGCGATGCAGGCAACCAGTAGACAGGCAGCCAGCCAGTCTGAACATTAGACCGAGCAAAGGTACCTAAAACATGCAAAGTTATGAAGTAGAAAAAACATTGAAATCGTTCTCCGTGCAGTGCCACTAAAGGTGCATTAAAATGCTAGCAGGAAGGAGTGCATAGGCGCGGCTGGTGGAGGGCCGCGAGGCATAATATCGTAAAGTGTGTAAAATGCAAACAATAGATAAATAAAACCTTCACGTTTATTTTGCAATGTTTTGCGTGGTTGTGGTTCTGGTTGTGATTCTGTTACCATGCTTTTTTTTCATGCCTCTCGATTTGAGGCCGCAGTCCGTTGAGGCCGAGCCATGTGTCTGCGTGTGTGTTCCTCTGGTGCTGCTCCTGTCTGTGGCTGTATTTACGCTTGCTTCAACTGAGAACTTTGCTATGCTGCTGCGTTTGTTTGTTTATTTATTTGTATTGTGTGCATAATTTATTCTTAGTGAGCGTAGCTGCTGCATTGAATCGTGTAGATGTACTAAATTTAAATTGGGTCGTAAACTTCGTTCATTGATCGGCTTATGTTGCATGAACTCTTTTTATCACATTTTTGTATTCATCATTTGGTCGATAAAATCCTCCTGCCGCATCACTGCATTGCAACGCATCATAAACCATTAAATACCAATCCTCAATCATACTCTTCTAACACTTTTATAGTTGTAATGAATAGATAAGTTTTGATGATTGATTTTTTTAAACAAAATTGTTCTTAAGAACGTCGACGATATAAACTATAATTTCATAGTCAAACCCATTTACTTGTTTTTTACTTTCCCATAAAAATACTTGTCTTATTTTGTTAAATAAGACAAGAGACGTACGAAAATAAACGTACGTGACGCCGGCGTTGACGAAGCTCTGGCCAGTTTGGTATTTCGAACGATTTGCGTACGTCTATTATTTTCTGTTTGCTCTACGCGACATCTTTTTGTTCACGTCTGAACTCGTGCCTTTTCTGTAAGTCAAAACAGCTCATAACGCCTGGAAAGCACGTAAATTACCAACAAATTTCTGAACCGTACGTCTAACGTACGTCAGGTGATCGGCCAACGCAGTTTCTTCGGAATCTATCGACACTGGCATTAAGTACGAAGAAAAAGAAGGAAAAGCACAAGAGAACATAAAACCCTGCTCTTTATTTTCGTACGTCTCCCGAAATGAGGCTGTCACTTAATAGTCAGTGATGTCTCAACGAAATTTGGAAATTGTGAGATTAGTTGCAGTTTTTCGACGTTATTTCTGCTATTCCGAGGTTCACTTCAGAAAAACTGCAGTACAATAAAGAAAAATAAAGACCAGCTGTGGAAAACAAAACGTCTGTGTCTGGGAATTATCTGGCAATTAGTGCAGATCTCATTATCTGGCAATTAGTGCAGATCTCATAGCGAGGCAGTGACATATAGTTTTAGGTTCGGTGGGTGTGACTGTTCATGCGATTACACTAGGCACGAAGTGATCTTAATGTGCGATTCAGACACTTCACTTTAAGTAGATGCATGTTCTGAGACCTAGCACAATTTCGTAGGACCCAGCTCAATTTCATACGTAGGTAATTTCATGTTTCCTTGTAAAGAGAACCAGCTCAGTTTTCTGTGGACTTGCCCACATAGAAGCTGCCCATCTTTTAAAGGTCTTTCGAGCAAGCATTACAATTGGGTACTGGCCTGAAGCCACTAAAGCAAAATCATCCGCATATGTAATAAGCTACAGACTTTTCAGTAGCCGTCGACCGCCAAATTCCACAGCAAAGGAAATAGAACCCCCATTCCGGCAGTTTCCTTGCCATTGTTTTTACGTGCACGCAGCATAGCTTTGCTCAACAGTCCTTCCTTCAAGAAGCTGACTGATGAATCAGACAAGACACTTTTCAACTTGCTTAGGTTCTTAAGGCATCCAGGATTGCGTTCGCCTTCACATTTTTGTATGCTCCCCTTCCATGCTAATGATTGATTGATTTCTATATAATACGAACTAGGCAGTTTAGAGCCATCTTAGGTACGCATCTTGAGCCAGCAGTAACTGCATCAACTATTTATCGCTTATGTCCAAATTATTAATCCTCTCAAGGGACATAGATCCTTGACGGTTGCATGCGGACGTTTTTCCGCATTAAGTTGGTAGGCAATCTTTGTAGATGACCATTAGTCAAGGCATTACTAGAACGTAGGCATGCTGCAGGTCAGCGGTGTACCATACTGGGAACTTGAATGCCTTAAAACTGCTCATGGCCCATGTAAGCATGTTTATACCCTACACCTTAAGGTTGAGGGTATATTCACTTTCTACCGGAGTGTGTAACGCATAGAACTAGACAAGATAGGTATGGAAAAGTATATATATTCTTGATCAGCATCACCACAAAAATTGAAATAACGAGGTCTGTCCGTCTGTCTGTCTGTCTGTCTGTCCGTTGATATCACGATCACAGGAGAACGGATTAAGATTTCAAAATGAAATTTGGCAAAAATATTCGTTGCTATGTTGGGGTGTTTCGTATTGAAAATGGGCAAAATCTCCCAAGGACCACGCCTATTTTTTATATCGAGAGTGCAGGTACCTCTGTTTTGCCTATTAAAAAAGGCCATATCAGCATCACTTTTTGAGAGAAGAAAAGAAAATTTTATATGTAGGTTTAGACTAATGGTTCCAGTTAATATGCCAAATATGGGCGTGATCCGCCCACTTTTAGTTTACATAGGTCATGGAGGGTTTTACATGGATTGTATTGAAAAGTATATAAGTTTCCTGAAAAATGGTGTACATAATATTGTAGTTTGTGAACCAATAATATTCTGTTGGGAAAAAATGGGCAAAAATCCACCCAATATTGCAATATATTTTTATACCCTACACCTAAATTTTGAGAGTAAACGCACTTAGTACCGGTGTTTGTAACGCACAGAAATAGTTAAGCAGCTATAATTATAGTTTATCTTCCGAATTTGGGCGTGATGAGTATATTATATCGCACCACTTCTAAATATATATACGAGTATATATGCAGCTTTAAGTTGTAGGGTATTTCGGCTACAGCCCGGCTGTAGACAACTTCTTTACTAGTTTTTTTAAATCTTTACCTCCACCTTATTCCAGCGATCGACAGCTATAAAGCAGTCAGAATCGCTCTGATCTGACAGTAAGACACAAACTTCTGTTGTCAACCCCTGCATCTGCTAAGGCTAGATTCGCTGTTATCAGCCTTTCCTCCTCTAACACCGCCTTCCCCACTTTCCACTTTGGCTACAGCAGCATCGATTTTCTTGTCGGGACTACTCTTTTCTTGCCAGGTTTCTCTCAGACATCTATATATAGATATTACTTAAAATTTATCTCGACATAAAGATAAAATATTCGTAGCAACTAATGTTATCGACTCAGTTGGACTGAACTTAGTATGTGTTAACCTTGATCAATCACTGAGAATGATTAAACCCTCATTGATAACATTCCATTAAAAGAATGTCGGCAAATATTTGGATGTAGACGGAAAAGTAGGAGAGGAGAAGAAGTCGTCAATTGATTTCCATGCCAACTTTAATCACCCAATGCTATGGAGCTTTTCTGTAAAGCATATTAGAGGGCGCGGCCGGCACCTTATCAGTCTATTCAGTGACGTCGCATTGTCTTCTGAGACACATAAAGCTGCTTTCGGTATACTCCATACGATTGTAAATTAATTATAAATAACTTTTATTATCGCGGAAAATGTTTCCATTTATTTGAGAAAAAAAAAGATGGGAATTCTTATCTATGTTAATAATGAAATGAATTGAAATTTGGCGCCAACGTCTCCGCGCCACTTCGTTATCTGGTGATAAGTTAACGTTATATGACGTCATGACGGCGTCTGGCTGATAGCTAAGAGCATAAGCATTCATAACTCGTGAAGGATTTTAAAAAGCTGCTAAAATTTATTAAAGATGTGAAGTTTACAAAGAATACTAGATGCAACATACTAGTAATACAAGAGAATAATAAGTAAAAATAACGTTTTCATGTAAATAAAATATCCTGAAAACTTATATATGTAATCGATCGAATCAAACTAATAATATAATAATTATTATATAATTATACGATAATGTATAATAATAATGAATAATGAGAGGTCGGTTGAAGCGATTGATTGTAACATTTCTTTGTAAATTTAAGTTCCACTAGGAAAGTAGTCCAAAAAAGTAAAGGGATTGGGAAAATTTTATGTGAATCACAGATCGCAGATTATGAATGTTATACTATATCACAAAACACCATTTTCAAGGAAGCTCAGAGTGCTGGAAGCCCTCCTGTCCTGGCAGGTTCCTAATATCCATAAGGAGTACAACCAAGAAGGAGATTATAAAAACCCTAGATTGCTAAGGTACTAACGGGAATGTGTTGTTATAAAAGGCACGCCTACTCGTATGCTCCACACGAAAACCATTAACTGCAATAAAATCTTTCAAAATCTTCAATTTTAATTACAAGTTGCATCTAAATAAATTTATTTACATTAGAAAGCATCATTAAAAATGTTGCACAAATTAAATGAATTCCGTTGTTTTTTTTAGTCGTTTGTATGCAACATTGTTGCTCACGAGAGGTGATCTTCCCCACTTCCCCACTTCCCTTTCACTATTCTCTTCACAACAAAATCTTCATTGTCTTTGGTTTTTTTTTTTTTTTGTTTAAAAAAAATGTTGATGCTTTTTTAATGATGAATTTGTTTTATCATCTCACAAAGAAGTAAAAAGTCGTTCGAAGTAAACAAGTGTTTGTATACTAAACGTGTGACTGTGTGTGTTTTTGTGTAATTGTGTAATTAACATTTCAGTGCAATTTACATGACGCGACACTTCGTCTGTCTATTTTTAGTGCCAGACAAAATTCACCACAAATGCGACCGAGAGGACTCATTAAAAATGAAAACAGCAACAACAACGACGACAACAACAGCAATAATTTATTCATGGTGCATGATGTAACACGTTTCTTCGGGTAGCTCCTCCGTTCCCTCTTTTTTTGATATTCGTTTGAGTTTCTCTTTTCGAGTGTACCGTAAAAATGTCGAGGAAAATCTGAAAATAAAAAATAAAATAATATCACCCAGATTAGAAGGTGTTCACCAAGAATTTCATGTCTATGGGTCTATGGCAAAAGTAATTGATTAGAAAACATATAAAAATTTAACAGGAAAACAGAACCATCGAAAAAACAATCAAAGAACCATCCTCTCCCCTCCCTCAACCGAAACATTTCAGTTTTTTTATTATTATTAGTGTTTTTAAAATGGTTTTGCTTTTAGTAATACTTTAAATGTGAAAAATATTTCAAGTCTGGCAACAATCACATTTTATGACTTCGCCGTTATTATTTGTCATGTTTTTCACTTTAATTTTTATGTTTCTCTGTTTTACTTCTTATTAAAATTTTGGTATTATTTTTATAGCTGTGTATAAAGCTCTGCAGAATCCTCTTCAGTTACATGGCGGCAAGTGGGAATGTTTCGAGAAGAAGTCATTGCAAAAAAGACTTTACACTGTATCTATAGTGAACACTCCACTGATTAAGATGTTGTGTACTCGTTTCTGTAAAGAATATTCCCCCTTCATGAAGATGGTTCTTGTTGGTTTGAATAGAATGCAAAATTTAAAGGCACTTTTTAAAGAGGCTTGCATCATTTAGATTTATTAAAGAGCATTTCTAGATCAAGTCTATAAGCTAAAGTTTGGAATTTAGTTTTAATATTTTTGCATGGGAAGATTTGTTATTATAGTACTCTTCCATTCATCTTACTTTTTCTGGTATTGCTTTATAATACTTGTTAATAGTTCCTTGTTAATAAGCCTTGTTATTACCTTGCCATATTTGTTTTCTTCGTTTTCAAAACACTTTAAGGCAAGTCGATTTTGCAATTTTTACATTCTGTGAAGTATTACTTTAAGTTTCACTAAAAAACATCAACACATATGCAGCGGCAACATCAAAGACATCAAAGATTTTATATTTGCAGCTGTTATAACATCCAAAGAAATTTCTTCAAATTTTGATTACAATCGGTAAAAGCCAAAGGCTGCTTCGATTAGGCGACTTGGTGCAGTTTTATGCATCACTAAATACAACAATAAAAATTCGTCGTTTTAATATTTTCCCTGTCTAGACGCACTGTTTATCACAGCAAAAATTACAACAACAATAGATATAGTAAAAAGTTTAGTATATAGTAAATAGTATAAAGAGTTTAGGTGAGTGAAGGTGGAAGAGCGGCCGTCGCTACACTTGTCTATGGCAGCAGCACGGAAAACCAGGAAAACTGCATTTCAGTTCGAAAAGTGTGTAAATGTTACAACGAATCCGCATACTTCAAATAGTAACTATTTTTAGGACAAAATATGTATCTTTTATGTTGAAGAACACACTATAAATTTTTTTTTTCAGTTGTGAGTTGGACTGCATTCAGTTTATGTTCTCCTCGTTGCTCGTTTTATTGCTGGTGTTGTTCCAAAATTTATTATCCTAACGTTTACGCTTTTTCCATGTTATCCATTAATCCACATCCTTTTTGAATACGCGTGCGGCGTTTGTTGTTTCTTACTTCTGTGGCCATATTTCACTTGACTATAGCCACAAACAAACACACACAAAATCGCAGGCAGACGCACACATTTATGCATTCGTATCCGAAGAGGACTCCAGCGAAATACGCATACAAACGCCGAACTTATCGCATGTTACGCGATAACACTGCTTTTTATTACCATCCCTGGAATAATAAGAACAGCAACAACAACCATTGTACTTTTCATGCGGTCAATGACTCATTGACCTCATTTTCGGGGGGCTGAAAACTTCATTTCTTCCCCAGTCATGTTGTTGCTGTTGCTTCTTTCTTTGAGCTTTTCACCTCGATTATAATACGGCGAAGTGAATTTCTTTCCGTTGTTGCCATGTTGCCAAGCAGCAACAACAGTAACAACAGCAACAACAGCAACAGCGAAAGCAATAGTAGTTAGTAGGAAAAGCAACAAAAGCTAATTCTATGTGTTTTTTTTGCAAAATGTTTTTCTTGTGAACTCTTGGTACTGCTGACACCGCAGACGCCTGAGGGTTGGGCTGTACAGCAACCTATACAAAAACAGGAACACCAACTACAAAAACTACAACTTCTACGGGAGTGAACGAGTACACGTTGAAATGTATCCACATGTGAGCTACATATGCATTTATTTGCATATACAAGAGCATGGAAGTACACATATACGGTCGTATGTAAACATTTATCCACACACACACATATACATTTTATACATAATAAAAGTGCACAGTTATCTAAGTCAACGAGACAGATGAACGAACGACGGAACCAACGAATGGACGACGAAACGACAGTCTCAGAAGCGTTGTTGTCGTTGGATATACGAATCGTCGGTTTTCTCTTCTTTCCTCATTTTTCATAATGGCGTTGGGTGCAGCTGCTCTGCCTCTACTGATGTTGCCACAAATCCTTGGGTAGTTGACCTCGTTTATTTAAATGGCTTTGTGCGAGAGGACTGCACTGCTGGACACAGACCCATACACACATAGCAGAATCCTTAGTATTGAAATTATATCGCAAATTGTTTCTTTGTTATCCTTTTTTGGGTAGCGGCTCAGTAAATAACTCGAAATTTCTGTTGTTGTCGGTCTAGGGGAGTTTAAACTGTTGTAGTTTAAGAATTGTTTCTTTTAAGACTTTCTTTTAAGCTGTTAAAATAGAGCAACACTTACGCTTAGACTTCAGTTTAGTTTGTTCATTTTTACTTCCTTATTTAAGTATATAAAATAATCAATTTTCAAGGGAAAATCGTCATTTTTCCAAAATTATATGCGAAACCAAAATTTTTTTATTGAAATCGTCTTTTAAAGTGTGTAAAGCAATTAAAAGTTACGCATACGCCACGAGCACAGACACCTTACGTAACAGCATAAACATGAATGCAAATTGCGTTATACTCGTTAAATATTGTGCAATATTTTAGCTGAATTTGATTTATTCGCCGAACAGTCAATCATAGTGAACCTCATGCGGCGTGGGTCGAACCAAAACCGTTCCATTTTCAACTACAATGTGAAAAGAAATTGGAGTAAAACATTCGTTTATATATTCTATATAACTTAACTCTCTTGTAATTGGAATAAAAGCTAAAAAAATTACGAATAAGTATTTATGAAAAATGTGTATTACTCATACGACTCGCTTAACAAAAAAAAAAACGCCGTGTATTCGCAGCTTATGTTTCAAAAACTGTTGAAATTCAAAAATAGAAGAGACTCAAATGAAATTAAAATTAAATTCAAATAAAATAATCATGATGTGAATAAATTCGTGTTTCTTCAAAAACTTTCGCTTGGAGAACTTGGATGAATGTCAAAACTACCAAACAAGTTTTCTCGAATATATTTTTAGAAAACATATGTAAACATAAATAAAATTCCTCTTCTCTCTGTGTCTCTTTTTCCCTCTCAATCACTCTGTTCTACTTTCTCGTATTTATCTCTGAATTTTCAACCTTGAAGTTCATAAAGATGTCACTGATCTTTTGTATTATCGCGTGATGTGGTCGTAGTGACCATCATCCAATCATATTCATTGCCTGCTGTACAGAGAACACTTTTTTCCAAGTGATCGTCATCATTTGATAGAATTTTGTACATCGCATTTGATGCAATGTCGTTTATTGTCATCAGTTTTTGTCATATTCGCCCGCTGAAGATATGTAAATTGTTTTCACTTTTGCATCAACTGTTGAATTAATATTAATTCAAATTTAGAACATTTTTGCTTCAAGATAAGCGATCGCAAATCGCAGTCTTCATTCATTCACTCATCACTTATTCAGTCATCTGTCATCATACATCTAATTTTCACATGCATAAAAAATGAAAACAAAATTGGTCAAAGAACTTTTAATACAAAATGCAAATAATGTTGATAAGCGTTTGAGTGATTCTTTTTCACACTTTGCTCTGCTGATCTCCATTTGTCTAGTCTCGCATTCATCGCGGCCTTCGCTCTTCATTCTCTGAAATCTTCAAAGCCAAGTTCAATGTCAATTGCGTAATTTATTGAAGACTATCAAATCTAGTCTACTTAGTAAACGGTCTAGAAGAATTATATTTTATTTATTGGCGTTATTCGTAATTATACTTGTATTTGTTTTAGTTTGCATTAGCATATAATGTAGATACAGAGACGGTTAGACAATCAGAGTATAAAGAATTTATAAGTTGTACTGAATAAATAGTCATTGTAGTTTATTACTATTATTAATATATCGGCTTTTAATTTTAAAAGACCGGCCGAACTTTGTTTGTATACGATATTGACTACAAGCTAAGGTTCTCTAGATGCTCTCGTATGTAATGTTTGAAATTTATGACAATGTAAGAAACCTTCTCAAGAGCACTTTATGTGCATAGACACTGAAAACGGCAGTAGTGAATTATAAATGACCGCTGAGACTAGAAAATCGAGAAATCATTAAACGATTGATCGTTATATGTGTTAGTTTACCTTTAATCTTTTTCAACTTTGTCATACAAGAAAATAAATAATGTAAATAAGACGATTTTGCCCTTTAAGATCAATGACCACATGGAGTAATGAATGACTTTGTGTCTGACCACGATTACCACAGCTTATACAACCTATGGAATACTGCACGAACGTTTTCAGAGTGTTGTTTTAGGAAAGCGTTGGGCAAACCTTATACAGTCATGTTTAATGCCTGTGTGATGTTTTGAGAGCGGCTACTGTAGGGATAAATTCTCTCTCTGCTGTACAGTGTAAAGATTATTGATTGACGGTTGCGCTCTGGTTAAAAGAGTATGTGTTGGTCTGCTGTTCCTCAATCGGTTTTTGAGTCATCCAAGTATTATCTCTGATATCTTTTTCCGAAGTATTAGCTTCACGATCGGTCTTCCCTGGTGGAATGAATAGCCGCAGATATACATACTCGTATCTTCAAAACCATATTCCTAAAATTCGCGGACAGAGAAAGAAGAACACACATTTGCTTTGGGTTATTGGAACAATGCCACTGCCAGGATAATGCAGGACATTCTTATAGATGTATATATATATATATGTGTGTTTGCAGAAGAAAAACATACGGCTGTGAATAAAAAGAATCCACATATAACAGACTGCATATCTACCCTGTTTAATAGAGAGACTCTAAGTAAGCCGAATAATCTCACTATTCAATAGACGAAAGTTTCCGAACACATCTGTAAACCGAAATTAGTTCTCCAATTGTTTATTATCGTATCCTTTAACCACTGCTTATTCTCATCTGCTGCAATATGAATGTAAAATAAAAATATTCACCATGAGGTATGAGTAACATTTAATTTAAATTAATTGAAATTTATACACGCTTTCAAAACGATGCGAGTTTATTAAAAATTCCATAGGAATAAGACCTCGATTTTACGAAAATAAAAAAATCAACAGGTGCTGCAGACGACTATTAAATATATAGATAAAAAATATGAGAGAAGACAATAACAACATCAAAATCAACGTATCGTCTGTCATTGCTTCATAAAAAACCAAAAAAAGGCAACATGAAAAAGCAACAAGAAACGAGGTTGCTATCTTGGCAAAGTGTATAATTTTAGACTGCGGTTGGAACAATAAATAACGCTGCCGACTCGTTGTTACGCAGTCGAACCAGGCGCAGCCAGTCGCACAGCAGAAAGAAACGAAAAAAACCTGCCTGGATTGACTCACCTGCATCGAGTCCGGGAAAAAAGCAACCGGCTTGCGCAATGTCTGCGCCTGCTGCGTCCGCCTGCACCTGCTTCTGGCCCCGGCTACCTGTCTGCAGTCTGTGATTCCGTCTGCTGCTCATGTGTGCACTTTATGTGTCAGCTATAAATGCTGCTTATCTGTATCATTGGCTGGTGCTGTCTGGCAGCCTGTCTGCTCGCTACCGTTTGCGTGCTTCGTGCGTAGATATCCGTCCGTCTGCGAGGCTGTCTGGGCGTCTGTCCATTCGTCTACGTTGCGTTCTCACCGTTGAGTGAGAGTTTCCTTTAAATCATTTGAACTTGCGCTTTACGAAAACCAGCAAACAAACAAACAGACTTCATTGAAAGCAAAGAAAAGAAAAGAAAAAAAGGAGGCAAACTTTGTTAAAACAGGTAGAGAGCCGCCCGACCCGCTCTGCGGCTAGTTAACGTCTCTTAGCTGACTTAGTAACTGTTTGTTTTCAGCGATCTGTCTGCAAGTTTGTCACTCGACCTGTTTCTCGTGCTGACTGCCCGTATTGAAGGCTCAGACGGATAGACAGACGGATAACCAGCCAATGTCTCGTTGCCTCTGCTCGAGTCTGTCGGTTTCTCTCTCGGTCGCTTTCAAGCTTTTATCAGCCCCGACACCCTCTCGCCCGTCCGTCTGTCTGAATCTGCCTCGCGAACGCTCCTCCGCTGTCCCCCTTGATGTCGGCGTGTGTATTGTTTCGCTGGAAATGTTTGCATTTCTGTTTATCTGCTGTTAAGCGTCTGCTTTAAAGTCTAGACGATTAAATATTGCCTTTTTTCTGCTCGCTTTTTTATTCCGTCAGCTTTGTTGCAGCTTTTCTTGTTTCTTCTCTTGCGGTTTATTTTGCAGCCGTAGTAATTTTATCATATATTTTCTGGTTGGCATTTTTTCTCTGTCTGCTACTGAATGTTCATAAAGTGAGCCTACGTCGTCACTGCGTATCACGTAAGCCATGTTTACGCCATTTTCACTTCCGTATTTAATTATTCGTTTCTTTACTTCTGCTGTCGAAATATTTTTTTATTTCTTAATGGAATTTATCGCTCTTAATTTCCGGGAATTTTTTTTTTGTGGTTATTTTATGTGAATTTATTTCTTTTTAATTTAATGTGGAATTGAGTTCGAGTTCAATTAAAAGTTTTCAAATTCTTCGCTTTTTTGTACGGCTTTAAAATGTTCAAAGTTTATTGATTTATTTTATTTGCAAGTTTGTTGATTGATATTTAACGTATTTATTTTAATACAGACGTAAACCCGACTCGCTATTAATTTTTCATTAAAAAAATTTCACCAAATTTCACGACTTCATGTTAATTTCCATCCTATTTCCTTTTCTTCATCTTCTGGTTGTTGTTGTTCTTCCTCTGCTTCTTCTTTCATCTCGCGTTGTTCTGGTATATAACAACAACAACTCAAAAGTTTTAATGCCAACTGTGCCAATTCTGTGAACAAATAGACGCCAAAAACGATGTCTTTCGCTTCTGTGTTTGCTTTTATTTTTGCCTTTACAACAGCCCAAGATATCAGCAGGGTTGCATTACGCATAAAAAATCTCCCAAGGTTTTTTGGCATTTTATCGACTTCATTTTGTGTCAATTCGAAGTGCAGCGGGAATACGCAACATTCAACGAAAAAGCACGTCATTGTTCCGTGCAACATCGACAGTTCCTTGTTTTTTGGTATTTATTGCTCTATACCTTATTTTGGTTGTCATTCATCATTTTCTTTGAATGGTTTTTGGATTCCGACTCGTTTCATGTTTATTTGCAGCAATTTATGGGTTAGCAGCAATGTTGCTAACAACACAGCAACACCAACATCATCACATTGATTAAAGTTTACTTGCTTTAACTATCACGGGCAATTTATGAATTTGTATTTTAATTTATTAGTCGGCGTTGTTTAAATTTTTATTGTCACATTCATTGTAAACATGACTGCGTTTAAAAAATGTTATAAAATAAGCATATACATTGTCCATCTTGCTTTAATACCTCTTTCGGCCTTATCTTTTTCTTCTTTCAGGTTGGATACTTTTGATTGCAGCTCTCATAACTCTTTGCGGTGCAGCCATCAGCATTTTAATTGGCATCATTCACTGCGCTCGAGCAGCGTCGGTAGCAACAGCAGCAACACGTCGCGCCAGTGTTGCTCTGGCATTACCAATTCCTTCAAAGCCTGAAGATCAGACCCCTTTGCACGCGGAGCCGGAACATCCTGTACCAGTGAGTTGAATATTTTCTTCATTAGGTGTACTTTTTATAAAAGCAGGCATTAAAGGTAACCTTCCAGGAGAGTATAAAGCAATAGAGTTAATAAATAAGGCAGGAAAGAGTGCCTGGAGTGTTTTTATAGCAATACAAGAACTTGCGAACTTTGATATAACTATTGGAATTCGGTACAGTCAAGGAATTCAATGCAATGTTGTGTGTAGAGAACAGTACTCTTCCAATTATTATAATTAATTGGCCTTAAAAATGACAATTACTATTTCAAGACCCTAAAGGAGCAAAAAGTCAAGGAACTTCCGCGAATTTCAGTCTTACGTTTCAATTTTCTTTAATTTGTAATAAGATTCTTCTTGGAAAACCTCGCATAGTATTTAATTAGATACTATCTGAAAAACACGTGGAGTAATTCTATCTCTCATCTTACATATAAACCACATCAAGGTTCCGTATATATCCATGAGTTTTATGTTGCTCTCTGCATGTAGACAAAGACGAATTATTATTTATTTATAATACTTTAAAGGATTTCCCTTGAGACATAATTTTATCGCTTTATCTCTCTCTGCTGTCAATGGTATTCTTCCTTAATCCTTGGGATGCTGAAAACTGCCGTGTTTTTGTTGTTGCAACACGTGCCAGTGACGGCGACCGAATTTTTGTCGCTCCCTCTTAAAACTTCCTTCCTTCGTTCGTCCCGACCGGCTTCTTGACTGTCTGCGCGGCAGCCTATCGTCCATCCTCGTTCCTCATACATGTCTGCTTTCGTCCTTCTCGTCCTCATACACATCCTGTCTATCCGACGGCTCCCCATCGCACGTACGAAATGTGTTACACAACCAAAACCTACCGACAGCACAGAAACAATAAATTTTGGCAGGAGGACGAATAAAAGTCGAGAGAAAAAAGTCTGCACGTGCCAAAGTTTTCAGAGGAGCTTTATTTGCCTTTACTCCGTGAGTATGAAACTCTTCTCGGTTCAACTTGACACGCGCTTCCGGTTCTCCACGTCTCCGATGTCCTTGCAGGCGGCGCTCCGTCGAAATTCGGCGCGCTACAAAAAAAACACCAGACGAAGCAGACGCGTAACTGTTTTCGGTTCGTTGTTGGTGTTGTTTTTTTATGTACTTCAGTTATTTTCACCAACTTTGAGCTTTTTCCCCACTTTCCACGGTCTTGATTTATAGAAGTTTATGTAACGGATGTTGGAAGAGCTTTTAAGGACGAATTCATTTATTTTCTGAGCGTGATGTGCATTTTTTGTGCTCTTTGTATTTTTAGAATTAAATCCCTAAAATAAATTCTTGTGGATGCCTGAAAATAGGTGAAACGAAGCGAGAGGAGGGGAATTGATACGATCTGATGTGATGCGAAAGCTTTATTCGGTGTTCAAATATCCTGCTATCGCCTATAATAAATGCCTCACAATTTCCTGTCTCGTTTTTAGTCGCTCATCATCCGCCGTCTCATTGAATTTCATTGCCGTAACCTAAATTCGGCCGGTGGCTTGGAGAAGGTGTTCATTTAATTAGCTTCGGTAATGTCAACGTGTCAGCTTTGTGTAAAATTTAATTGCGTTGTTGTTGTCGTCGTCGTCGTCGTTGCCGCAACGTGTGTCTGTTATCCGTGCTGTTCACAAGCTTTCGTTAATTTAATTTATTCGAGTGTTTACAGCAATACGGCGGTTCTTGGTGCACCGAGAGACCGAATTAATTTCATGGATGCCAGCCGTAGCCGCGGCGAATGCTGAGTTTTCTTGACGTGTTTATTTCAAAGTGCAAATCACGATAATAACAGCTACAAATATTACTGCTTCAAAGCTTCTGCATAGACTGATATCCTGTAATAAGCTTATTTACGAGTCCGTCATAAGATTTTCAGTTAAGTACCATGCAATTAAAGGGCTCTTGTGTTCAAATAAAGACTAAACCGCGTTGGTAAAGTTATTAAATAATTCTTAGTAACATTATTAGTAAAAACACGAGTAATTAAAGTGTTGGTCCGGGAAACTTGAAACATTTGAAGTGTTTTGAATTTATTTTTTCATCTGCTGTTCGATATTTTAATGGAATAAATTTCAACAGAAGTTGTGTTGTATGTGTAAATGACTGAAACTTTATAACTGCATCATAAAAGACTCTTCTCTTAACCTTTCCGTAGCTTCGGAGAAATTTCGTTGATTTCGGTGTCTTTGGTCCCTTTTTCAATGCGAAAACCATCAAAAAGCCGACCTTTTCTTCGACTTTCTCCCGCATCAGTTGATTACGAAGGAAGATGAGTGAAGTCGACTGCTTCCTGTCGACTGATTGAATGCTACTTTGTCTGTCTGTCTGAGCGCGAACTTTCTACTTTCATCTCCGCTCCTTTGAATCATTTTTAACAAATGCTGATGGATTTTCTCTCGTTTGCTGTCTCTAATTATTCATGTTGTACAAGACACGAAGTAGCTTCAATTAAAAGTTTAGTTCTTTATTTTCCTTAATATTATTTTAATCCTTCTCGTCGCTTGATTGATTCATTTCTTCTCTGAGCCTTTGATACTTTGCCATGTGTTAAAATCAATCTTCAGTTGAGTGATTTTGAGGTAAACAAAAACATAAACAGCTGCTTGGAAATTCTATTCAAGGATGCACGAAGAGGTTCTGTTGGCCAACAAGGGTCAAAAATTAGGACAACGGATAGATTTCAAAAGGTTTGGTGAACCGTTTCACGGCCACAAAAATGATAACAACAACGGCCATAACGAAACCGAATTGAAAAGCCTTTAAAACGACGTAAACAACAGAAGACGAATTGAGGTTAATAACAATTTCAACAATGCTTGAGTAAACATTTTAACCTACTTACGAAAGACCCTTCAAAACTGCTAACAAAAAAGCAGAAAAAACCGTTTGGTTTCGGGGTCGCTCTGTTTATCCGCCTCCTCCTCTCTCCGCCGCTGACCTGTCTGCGTTTCGGTTACCGCTTCATCCCACACCAACGAATTACACAGAGAAAAAGCTCAGTTGCATTCAGCTGTAATTTTGAAGAATATTTTGCCCTGAAGTGGAGCTGACAAATCCTTTCCTTTCCTTCATGTTATTTACTAAAATCAATTCCTTTTATTATAATTAAATTTTATTAATTTTAGGGTTTCATCTCTGTGTTTAAAATCTGTTTATAAGTTTTGGTTGCTGCTATTATTATTGCCGTCCTACCACTTTACAGCCACGGCAAAGGCTCAAATTTCAGTTTTCGAACTCTGTTGCATCGGCAACGAACAGCAAAAGAGGAAAGGAGCAGCAAAACACACATCAGACTGTTTCGACGTGGATGTTTTGTAACTGAATACAAAACATCCTGTTGTTGTTTTGAAAAATATTCCAGTTTCTGATTAAAATAAAACGAAACCAACCCAGAAAAGACATAAAAAGTGAGAGAAATAATCAAATGCGGTTTATGTAGGGATTCATGGCGACAGAATCAATAATTTGCGAGACTTCATTGAGACGAGCAACGAGTTTTATTTGCAATTGAAATACGAACAAAAAAGGCACTCAAAAGATGGTAAAAAGAAAGTTAAAGTCCGATTTCCCTTTAATTTAAAAAACAATAATTATTATTATTGTTATTTATGTTAAAAATTTAGAAATTCAATCAGAAATTAATCGAATAAAGGATTATTTTATTATTACTGCGTCTATAAGTACTACGATGGAAATATTGACAAATAAATCCGATAATAAATAAATAACTGAACATAAAGTAGCATCATTTAAAGGAATAAGATTAATAAAAATTTGTCAGAAATGAGGACACTGCGAATGGCAGTCAGACAAACAATGAAACAGTAGAGAGTCGTTCGTCTGTATTCAGCGTGTTTGCATGCGTATGCAACCTACACGAACACATTTACAAACACAGCCGAACGTCACTCAAATGCTCAGCCAAACAACCTTTTCGCAATGCTAAAAAAAGACCTTTGCGATTTATTTATAAGCAGTCAATTATAATTTCTGCTGTAACCGACATTTCAATGCACAGATTAAGGCACTGAAGCAGCTCTATCATATCTCCACTGACGATTAACGTCGCTATCTGCATAATCTGAGCAGTCAATCAATAGATAATAATCTCGAAGAGAGTTGAATCTCTTTTTTACTCGATTTCGGCGGAACATGCATCGATTACTGTCCAATTTTTTCAACAGATTATAAAATATGTGGAAAGCAGTTGAAGCTCCATTGGAAGATTTTAGCAGTGGCATCCGACGTTTTGTATTACCAAATCCAAGTTTCTTTACTCAGAGTGTAGATAAATGTAGTCAAAAAAGTATTAATAAGTACTAATTAAATAACTATGAATATTCTTTGGAGAGTAGATCGAATAATCGATCGAGATTCAATCGAATGTGCGGAAGAAAGGAGACAAAAACAAAAATATGCAGAATAAATAGAAGAAATAATAAAGGAAAGTGTTTATAGCGCGCCCCTTAGAATATGCAAGGCTTTTTAGAGATGCACTATTTTTTGATGGAAAATGTTTGAAGTTGGTCTTCCTCTGCACAGATGATCACTGAACGAAAATAATATAAATAAGAAGAAAAAGAAGAACAAGAAGATTACTTAGAAGAAGCAGGAGCAACGAAGGGAACAACAGCCGTTCCTATAACAGACATTCGACGTCTGACAAGCGTCTGTGTGGCGTTCAGTTGGCTTTTCCTGTCCTTTGCAGTTCCGCCTTCAGATGTCTGGCTTTTATAGGTTGTTGTAAGCCACACACACAAACAACACATACAACTGCATTTGAACTCATGCAATCGCAGCTCCTTTCAAGTGTCTGCTTGCTTACGTTTTGTTATTACTCACACTTCATATTCATGCAGCCTCATTTCGCCTCGTCTCTTCTCTCTTGATCCGCTGTCGATGTTTTCTTAGACATTTATTTGAAAGGCATCGAAATCGTTACAAAAAAAGCTTAGCAACACGTTTGCTGAGTGTGTGAATCGTGCGCACTTCACTCGGTTGTTGCTGGGCCAAAAAATCGATGAATTCTGTGTTGTTGCTTCTGTTATGATTGCTGTTATTATTTCCATTTTTATTGCATTCCGCTTTGTTATAAACATGAACGGTTTCTTTTGCAATAGCCCATAAAGTGTCTTCGTTTTCATATTTTCCACGAAATAATATTTTTTTGAATAACATAAACTTCATTTATTAATTGAATATAACTAAATTCAAATGCTTATTTCATGTTAATGTTAATTTAATGGCAATTTAAAAGGAGAAACGAAGTAGTTCTACATTCGGCTTGATTCACATTTCCTCGATTGTAAACCTCGTGACGAAATTGTTTATTAATCCATTCTTCTGACATAAATTCTGCATTCCACAATAGAAAGTGGATTCGGATGAAACTTGATCATTGTTATTCCTTCGATAGTCTTAAGGGGATTCTTGGGTTCGTTGCACTTCGATTTGTCTCAATTCTGTTTTGTTTACTTTGCAAATATTTAATTTTCTTCAATATCGAATCAATAATCACATTGAAAAATCAATCCTTGAGCAAGAAACATTCAACAACCTTGAATCACTGCATCAATCATCGGCTCGACGACTTTCGCAGTTCATTGCTTCCTTTCGTTATGCATTCCGATGTCTTTCTCCATTTCATTCCCATTCAGAGCTTTTATTGCTTTTCATATTTTATAAATAATCTTTGTTTTTATTTAGAGTTGCTCATGCGACTTTTTATTCGACGCTATTTCAATTGCAGTGCGTTGTTTTCGTCGTCTGTCGGCGACTTTCTGTTGTCTGTTCTGATTGTGTGCCTCCCACCGATTTCTGTGCTAATGCAATATTATTTCAATATTTTTATTACCGGAAAAAACAGCAACAACAGCGACTGCGAACGAAAATAGAATTGAAACTGTTGCGAGACAAATCAGAACCCATCCATCGTTTAAGTTGTAATCGTTTACAATTTCTGTTATCTTCCTCGCTCTGTGTGTGTCTGTATGTGTGTGTGTGGCTATCGGTGGGAGTGTCATCAATTCATTCACACATAAACAAATGAATTTCTGCCTCTTGTTTTGTATTTGCCACCGAAGCGAATGTTTATGAATGAAATTTCCTTCGGTTGTCCGTTTATTTGCTAAACTTATTTAAATGAAGCTGTATTTTGAAAAGCTTTCAATCTGTGCACATGTTTATTAATGCAAACATACATATAAACATCAAATATGTGAATAACAAAACAGATTTTATCGCATCCAATAAAAAAATTCTATTTATTTATAGACTCGTTCATTCATTGATTCATTCAATTCATTCATTAAAGGGATAATCGTCGTTAAGTAGCCGTCATTATTATCAATAGGTTTTCTCTTACGTTTTATTACATAATAAAAATTTTTAGATATCGTGAAAAAGTCATAAAAGAAAGCATTTCGCCATTTATTTATTTATTAATTTATTTATTATTATTTAGACTAGAAGCAAGGATTCTAGACTTTGACTAGTGACATATTAGAAAAGTAAAATAGGTTTTTGATAGACAGGACGACTTAATAATTAAATGATTTCATTATTATTATGAAACATTCTTGAACATGAATTATTTTTGTTGGATATTAATAAAATTCCCGTCAGTTGTTTGGATGAAATCGATGTTTGTCCTACCTTTTGTCCTTTGACGAAAGAATTCGCTGTAATTTTACTCCTTTTCATGACGTTTTCCTCGAGTATCAGTTTAAAAGGATTCATAAGAAATAATAGAAACAGGGCAAGAAGCGTTTAATATTCAAGGTTTAATTAAAGTAACTATAATTTAAGTGCTTAGATTATTGTTATTCTTATACTCATTCTCTCTCGCTCTCTCTCTTCAGATGTTATCGGTACAGTCTGCCGGCTGCGCGGGAATGGAGCGGCTCGGCGTTCCGGCGCGCACATCACTCAGCACGCCACCCGACGACAGGTTCGCGGCGACAGTCTCCCAAGCCCATTGCCACTCATTTTCTCTCTCTTTCCTCTTGCAGAGGCCAATTCAACCGCAGAATCTGTGTCGATGCACGTGAGCTTCAGACTGTGATTCGCTCTAATAACCACGGCAGCAGCAGCAGCAGCAGCGGCAGCGGCAGCAGCGGCTCCAACAACAACTATCATCATTATCATGCAGCACAGCATCAGCGAACGTCCGCTTTGACAGCCGCAGCCAGCGGGAGTGGCTTCGGAGCGACCAACAATAGTATTAACAGCAGCAGCCGCGTCTGCAACGCGCCCTCGCTGACAATAAACGTCGGTGGCAGCACGAAGGGCGGCTCGAAGTACGGCAAAAGCGGCGGCAGTCGGCGGGGCGGCGACAGCAGCAACGCCTCGCTGAGCAGCCGCGGAAGTTCCGTGGACAGCCGCAGCCACGACCATCATCAGCATTTCCAGCACTCGCTGCAGCAGCAGCAGACGCCGCGTTGTGCGCACCACGTGCCGCTGCCCGACTGCGAGTGGGGCCAGGATCGGGACCTGCAGATACGCACGCGCTACCAGGTGAGTTTTGCTGATAAAAAATGCCTTGAAACTGCTCCTGACGCTTTCTATTCTGGGCAGCAATCGGAGATCACGCGCTCCTACATAAAGCCGCCGCCGAACAAGACAGTCAAGGACGTTCCGGAGCAGTCGTCCTACAACTTCTACGCGCTCACAGCAGCAGCTCCGGCCAGCGGCCTGTCGCAGCATCACTGCGCAGCAACGCAGCAGAACTCGTCCTCGGGTGCAGCCGTCAACAGCAGCAATCAACAGGCGCACAAATCCAAGCCCAGCGTGATCACGAAACTCTTCTCGCGCAAGAGTTCGCCCAAGTCGCCGACGGCGTTGAACGCGGCTTGCAGCGCGCTCGCCTCGTCCGTCGCTCTGAGCTCCACGCACGCCGCGGCCTCGTCCAGCCACGCAGCGGCTTCCAGTGCCTCCATCGGCTCGTCCTCGTCTTCGTCGTCGTCGTCGTCGGGGTCCTCGGTGTCGACATCGTCGTCGGCTTCGTCGCTGTCGTCAGCTCAGTCGTTGCCCATCTCGACAGCGTCTGCGTTGACGACCACGCCCTGCAGCTACGGGCCCAGCCTGGCCACGCCCACCTCCACTAGCAACCACATCTTGGCCGGGTTGGGCCCCAGCACGCAGCTGCTGACCACAATCGGAGTCTCTAGCACGGCAACAGCAGCGTCGCCCACCTTCGTGCGGATCCCAACGCCTCCGCTGTCCGTCAGCGTTCCGTTTTGCAACCATCAGCAACAGCAGTCACACAAACACTCACATCATCAACACCAACACCAACAGCTATCGATCGGCGCCACGGCTGCAGAGCCGCAGTTGAAGGCCGGCAGCTGTTCGCTAGCAACAAGTCCTTTCGGCACATCAACAGCAACATCAACAGCATCTGCGGCTGCGGCTGCGGCTTCCGATGCGGCTACCGTGGAATGTTGTCATCTGGCGGGTACTGCAAACGACGTCCACGTCGCTAGCATTTGCAGCAGCAGCAGCAGGGCGCAGTCATTAGTCAGTGGTTCTTCGTGCAGTCATTGCAACTCGGCAGCTCCACAGCAGCAGCAAATGCATTCTAATCAGCAGGAACACACGCTGTGACAAGATGACGCAGAGGCAAATGCGAGTTGAGAGCACAAACAGCAACAGCAGCCGGAGCCGGGAGCAATTTTAGCGTTAATCTCAATGACAAGAATCTCGCCGCTCGACAAGAAGCGTGTTTGTCGGCGGTCCGTTCTTCGCGTATTCCCATCATTTCCATTCGAAACAATTGTCGCTATCTAATGGCTTTATATATACTTTATACAATACATGAATGTACCATTATTTACTGCGTGTGTAGATTTAATTATAGCCGCTGATCGTAGGGAAAGAATGTGTTTAGTTTAAATTTATTTACATCGTAGCTTCGGAAACACGGCGAGGCGTTCACAAGCGAGAGCTTTGCCAACAGCCAATTCTGTTCTATTTCTCTGTATTATAGACTTGTACTAACTAAAGCTAAGAGATTATTGTAAAGCCTAAATTATGAGCAATTAGCAAAATTAAGTTATGTAAATTAGCTTCGAATTTAAATTAAATTCCAGTTGGACAGGAGGATGCGTTCAACTGTACCATTTGCGGCCAAAAATATTAAGTTTATGGATTAGGTTTTAAGAAGAGGAGCGCTTTTTCGGTGTATTTAATGTTTAATTAAATACATTAACGTGTAATTTAACGCTTTAATAGATTTTAATTGCTCACGGGACACTTCATGGAATTCATTTCATTTTTGCAATAAAGTTTCTTCCAAATTAAACATTTCTTAGTGCAATTGTGTATAGTCAACATTTCCCCAGAAGCAAAAGCAGTTCAATGCAAATGAAATTGAACTTAAAATATTCAAATTAATATTCGAATTGTTTATTGTTATTGAATGCAATCACTTAACATTTTACATCTCAACGGCAAAGTTTTAATTATTTAATTATTGTTCTTTCCGCATTTATTTCAAACAAAAGACAAGTCACTGTAAATTATTGATTGATTGCGTTTCATGCATTCAGGTGGCAACGCTCTCGCAAGTATTTGAGCCTTTCGCTGGGCTTCTTGTAGATTGTATTTGTAAGTAGATTAACGCTTCGCTTTGATGTGTAATTTATTCAGATTTAATTTAATAGTCTTAAGTATAAAAAACAAAACAAAAAAGAAAAAAGAAACTCGAATGAACAGAGACGAGAAAAAGGAAGTCGTGTAAAAATTAATTATTTTAAAAAGCCGCTGAAATTACATCGTATTTTAGTTTAGCAAATAATTAAAGAAAAGATTTAAGCATCTTTGTTTTAACGGATAATAAAAACATTATTTTATTAATTCCAAAATGTCCAAAAAAGTTGTTTTTTTTAATTTGTTTTCGTTAATTTTCACTGATTTTTGTTTAGTTATTTATTTGAATAATTTTCCGAAAATTGATGTATGTTTTGAAACCTTTTGAATTTTTGTGAAAAATCTATAAAAACATTTAGTAATTTTGAATTAATTTTGCTTTTTAATTCATTGTTTTTGAGTCTTATTTCTATTGTTATTCTATTTTCTTTCCTACGAATTTTAGTTAAAGTTGAATTTGAATTTTATTGAAATGTTAAAAAACATTTTTAATTGAATATTTATGTTTTTTATTACTGTCAATTAAAGTTCCAAATATTGTTGTTATTAGTGTAGTATATTAAATCAGATTTCTTGTAGACCCTCGCAAAATTTCTGTATTAGTAACGAACTTTCAATAATCTTTGTTCCAATGTTTGTTCCATTGTTTCAAAAAAGGCTTGCAAAAGAAATGAAGAAAATTTATGGATTTCAAGGCAAATTATTATCACTAATTATTGAATTAATTAAGAGCAAAATGAAGATGGTTTCAAATACTACGATCCAAGAAAAACACAAACACAATTAAAAATTATTTACTAAAAGCAACCGAGTTAAAAAATAAATAAATAATTTAATTGAAGTTAAATTGCAATTCAATTTGAATACTTTTAATCTATAGAAAGCATATAAATATATATATATATATAAATATACAAGAAAAAAGACAATTGAACATGAATAATAATAATTAAAAGTGAAGTAAAATCAAAGCCATGAAAAGGTCAAAAATTGTTAAAATTTTCCGCTAAAGACAACTAGCAATTAAAGAACTTAAAAATATATATTACTGAAGGGCAATGAATGAATGAATGAATATTATTAAATTAATAAGACCCTCCGTCTGCGTCTCAGCATCTTCTTTTCCCAATAAACTGTTTCTATGTCTATGAGTAATAAAAAACCACACACACACACACACACTTACACAAATCAATACACTGATAATCAACGGAATTAGAAATTTTGGGAAGCCCATGAATCAAACATAGAAATCGATAAATGCATAAAATATTGAATATAGAAATAGTTGCTTAAAAAATAGTTGCTAGCATTAAAATGAACGTTGAGAGCGAAAACATCAACGACAGGATTTGTGATGAAAATTTTAAGAATTTCGTAAGGAGAAATAAAATTTACTTAGCGAACCTCAACGATTTCTGAGGTGTCAATTTTGCAACAAAGGAAAAGAAAAACGGAAAATTGTTCAGAAGAAATAAACACATAGGCAACTCTTAAACAGATTTAGACTCGTAATTGGAATCTCGGTGTCTTAAATTAACACGAAAAACAACAAGAAGAAAAATCATAATCATTCAGAGAAAATTCATTAAATTTGCGATTTTTGTACGCAAAAAATTCCTATTAGTAACTAAAACGCAACTATTTCGTGTTTCGCTTAAAAAGACACATTTAAATAAAAAACATAGAGGAATGAAAAATTTATTTCATTTAAAAACTTCGATGATATGAATTAGAAAATTTCTATTGTTTTTTTGCACTTCAGCATCTGCGAAATTGCGTTGCATTCTTTAAAGAAAATGATTCAAAACTCGAATTTATCATGTTAATTCCATTTTTTACGAATTTATAAAGATTTTTTGATTCGATTCTAGCAATCAATTATGCGGAAATATTTTAACAAATCCATACACACACACACACACACACACAAACACATACATATTTTTGAATTGCCACAAATTCATAATTAAGCCTATTTTAACTACCTCCGTACATTTAAATGAATCGATTAACAATTAAACTAGTTTTAAAAATCATTGAACACATTTAATGGAAACATATTTATTTTTAAATTAATTCTATGTGACGTAATGTAAATGTAAATGTAAATGTAACGTAATGTAACGTAGAGCAACATTTTTTGTTGTTTTAGATCCTTACTTAATTTAAGTTTAAATCGAAACGAGCAAATGAATAAATAAATGAGATTCTAAAATAACAATTAATGAATGTAATTGAACTTCGACTGATTATTATTATGATTATTATAATTCCACGAAGAGACGAAGTAACTTTACTGAAGACATTTGACAATGTACATATATTACAATATATAATGTATATAAATCATATATATATATATAAATGTGTACGTCGTTGTTTTCCTTATTAAGTAATGAAAATTCGATTGTGTGAGGGAAGAGAATGAAAAAGACAAGAAAACCAAAGGATCAAATATTTTTATTTGTAACTATTTTTATTGTATTATGTTATTTGAAAATTCCATCCGTTTGATATTTATTTCGCCGCAGAAACACACAGAATCAAATGCATAAATACATCGTTTAAGGCTCTAAATGAAAACTAAAATCACAGATTAGTCCAGAAAATTTAACAAAACAGCTAAAAAAACACATATAAAAACAGGAATATTTGAATGTTATTTAGAGAAAACAAAACAAACATAAATAATGCTTTAGAAAAATGCTAATTGCAATAATAAAACAGAATAAAAAGATCACAAAATGAATTCAAAGAGCATATTAAATTCAAATCTAGCGCACACACACAAACAACACACACAGACGCAAAATAAACACAGCTACTCAACAAGCAGCACTCTGAATCCTTCAGCAACAATATCTAAAAATACCAGAAAACCCAAACTAAACCCAAGTTAATAAAATTAACAAAACACGAGCAGCAACAATAAAAAACTTTAAGCAAAAGAAAATGAAGCAAAATAAAAGAAACGAAAGGAAAAGAGAAGAAAAGAATAGAATAGAAAGGAAAATTCAATATAAGAAAACCGATGGAAAATCCAAACATCCAATAAATAAAAAGAAAACAAGATAAAAATTTATATTTAAGAAAAATATTAGCGAAATTTTTTAAGCCATTAAATTTAATTATTGTTGATGTAATAATTTAAAGAAGAAAAATCCAACACTGCAATTAATATACAAATTATTATTGCTATTATTATGATTATTATAATTATTACATGATTAAAGAAATTGCAAGAAAGTTTCGACATTTATTAAATATAAACACATGATGAAAATAAAAATAAAAATATACAGAATATTGACGAAATAAAATAACATCCGCAATTGTTTCTTTTACAGTATGAAAAAAGGTATACAAAAAGGTATGTAAACATATTAATGATTTTGTCTCATGATAAAATCGCATAGCTTTCCTTATGTCATGCTATAAAATGCTTAATTTCGTCCAATTGGGAATTGCGAAAACGCACTGTTTTCGACACTTTTACCAGGCGCTCAGAAATATCAGCTGGTGTTTTGAGAGATATTCCAGTGCCTCTTGAACTTTTATCTTTTAACGCATCAACAGCCTTTTGTGTGGCTTTGCCTTTTTATTAGGCGCACAGAAACTGCAGTTGGTAGTTTTTCAATGCGTACTCGCTGGTTCAACTAGCGAATTCTTGCAGTGATTCTCGCTCAGAAATACTAGTTGGTATTTGTTTACTGTGTACCGTACCATCACTAACGATATCTAACGATAGTAATTCCAGTGCCTCTTGAACTGTTACTTTATAAAACATTCGCTTTGTTTGTTTTCCTGCCATTTTACCAGGCGCTCAGCGACAGCAGTTGGCATTTGTTAATTATTATTTCCCATCGTACAAGATGAGTTTTACAGTGCTTCTCTAACTGCAATACAAAATATCAACAGATGAGTTGATGTAACAAACTTCGATAAATTAAATTGATAAATGAACTGCGATGAATTAAACTAATAATTAATTAATTTTGTTACCTTTATTATTAACTTTATATGAATGCGTGTTTATAATCGTTTTTATATATTTTCCACGCCATCAAATAATTTAAATGTATGTAAAATCCGTATCGAATATATGTTTTCCTCCCGTCTTAAAGGGGCAAAAGGTTTTGGATAGTGGGGCTGACTGGTTCCTAGCATGCCAAATATCCTTTAAATGTCCACTGTGCAGCCATCAGTCGATTTTGAAGCCTTCGCCTTTCCTCCGACGTCACGGCAATCTGCAGGTGATACGCCTTAAGTATTTATGTTGTCGCTGTTGTTGTTGTAGCGGGGAATCCTTGTGAAATTAGTCGACCGCACATCCGACGAGACCAAAGACCGTGAAGAGCAAGGCCGACGATCAAAAGACCAGAAGGCTAAAGCACAGAAGTAATGCATAGATTCATAGAGATGCGACTGTAAAAAATTGACAGGAAGGCAGACTGATAGACGGCGAGAAAGAGAGAGATAGAGGCAGAAGGAAAAACCACTGAAAAGTGAGATATAGAGAGAGAGTGCGAGACACATTCTGCTAGAATGAGGCAAACGCTTGGGCAAACAATGCAAATGTTGTTAGTTGTGCATAATTTCAAAGAGGGGCGCAGAACTTCAGCCAGACAGACAGAGACAGATAGATGGGCATTGCATTTATAAAGGCAACCGGGTTCTGTTTGAAGTCAAAGCTCAAAGAGTGTTTGTTGTTGCGTTGTTGTATTGTCTGCTTCACGTTTTGTTGTTGGTTGCATTATTAATGAATGCAGCGCAGTTAAATTGTTGCTGACTTCCTCTTCATCTTCTTAATGCTGTTGTTTTTCTGTTGAATTTCGAATGTCATAACTTTTATAACGTAATCAAAAATGTAATCGTTGCCATCATCATTATCGTCACCAAGTCATCATCATCACGTAGTAAAACGTTGGAGGTAAACTAAAATACGGACTTTTCCCACGAAGTAAGGCTGCGGACAAGAAGAAGAAGAGAGGCACATAAAAGAGAAACCCGAAATTCGTCCGTTGTTCAGATGTTTATTAATGTTTGCATACATATGTTTTAGAGAGTAATTAAAAGAGCGACTGCGAGAGTGAGAGAGAGACAGCGCATTAGTGGCACTTTACAACTTTTAGGATCAAATGAAGAAGGAGCGGGAGGAGAGGGGGAAAGGAGTGCGAATTATGGGCAAGAGTGAAGCAGCAGTGATTCCACACACCAACAACAATAACAAAAGCGAGTGTTTTTTGTGGCACTCGTCGTAATATTTTACGGATCGATTGCAGACGGCTAGACTTCGGCAACAAAAGGATGATTACGACGCGTTGCAACGCGAGGGCGGAAAAGGACAGCCGACAGGGACGCCAGCAGGATGCGTGCGAGTGGGTGATTTTGTCGCTCCGTGGGTTGCTTGCTTAGCAGGATTTTATGCAATTCTATCCCCTCCTCATCCGGCCAACGCAATAAACATCAAAAAGGACAAAAACGCACAGCTTCTGAGGTCCTGCGAAGATTTCGCCTTACGACTGATTGTGTTCGACGGCCGCCAAGAGACCGAAAGAGGAAACCGAAACACATAATACTTTGTTTGATTTGATGTGTCCTTTTTCCTTTTCTCCTCTTCTTGTTCAGCTCTTCAGTTGCCTTTTCTTTTTTATATTTTGGTTTTTAGCACTGGGTGAAACATCATAAAATAAAAGGAGTTGCTTTAATTTAAATCAATTTTTTTTTAATCTCAGTAAAGAAAAGTTTATAGAAATCTGAATTACAAAATAAGTTTTGTAGTGTTTTGAATTATATTTTAACAATAATTATGAATGAAGTTTAATTAATAATAATAGCCGCAGCCTGTAATAATATTTAGGCTTTTATAAAGAATTACAGGAATTTTTCAAAAATCACAGACTATTTTTAATATTCCCATTAATACATTTTCATAAATACCTGACAATTTTAAATTAACAATAGAATATTTTGTTTAACAATAAATATTTCATCAATTTCACGCCTAACGTCGTCCTTCAGGTTGCAAATTGTTGCTGTTTTCCACTCATAAAAATCGTACTTGAGGCACCGATGCCAACAATTTGCAGGCTTTGAATTTGGCTTCATAAGGACCTGATATTGACCTTTTCCGCAAGATTATCATTGACCGGAAGCCATCGACCACATCCTCGACAATGGAACTAGAGATCGATCCACTCCATCGTAGATTCCGAACCCTTGTTTAAACACATGACAAATGCAGGTATTTCCAGTGACAGACGATTCCATTCGCAGTGCATCCGTTGGTTTCGAAGGGTTTCAGTTGCGTTGCCTTTGGAGCTCGACTTGCTGTTACTTACTTTTGATTAATCATGTCTGGCGGTTGCAGGCAGCCAAGAAGCGATTTCCGAGCATCCTCAGCTTTGGTCGACATTTACACAGAGCCATAAATTTACACCAGTTCGAGATTCATCCATTTCCTTCCGCTTTCTGCACCTGGAAAGACATAAAACATAAAAGAATACATAAAAGCTTCGTGTCGAATGGGGAAAATAAACAATTGGCTGCTTCGCCGGACAATAAAATGGAGCGAGGTGTTGGCTGTGGTAACTGCGCATTAATAATGCACAATCAAACGGTTGTTTCTGCGGTTGTTGCCATAGCAAAGCTACTACTATTATTATGCACAATAAATAATGCAGTCGACTTCCTTTAATCGCACTGAAGTTGTTCCCGAAGAAGCAGAAACTGTTTAGTTGATTAGTTTCTGCGTTCCTCGAAACAGAATTTGTTCACTATGGATACTTTTAACAAATACGGGAAAATGTAAGTAAAAATGTCATTTAAAAAGGAGTCTTTTCAACATCATTCATATTCATTTTATCATTCATTCATTTTCGTTTGAGATTGAGTAGTGCACATTGTCTATTTAGTTGACGGTCATGTTTCTTTGAGTTGTTCTTCAATTTCATATTTATTGTGGTGATTCTATTAAAACCTATCTTTCTAATAATTGTCATCATTTCCAATTAACTATAACCTTTCATTCCTTACTTGAATGAATATTGAAGAAGAACTTAAAGAGTTTTTCTTTTAGAAATCTGTTACTTTTCCCATAAAAATGTTCCGTTCAACTCAAGTAGAAAAAAACAGAGGAACCCTTGGGCGAAACCCTGCGGAGAAACTATAAAAACCCAAACCTCATCGTCTGCTGTAAAAAGCAAGTGTTTTCCATAAAAAAGAAAACTGGTTTATGGCAAATTTTTCCCACCCACCTTAAATTGATTACTGCAAAGGAACTCCTTCGTCCTTCGCCCCTGGCAGACGTTTCAGTTTATGTAAGTGCGATAAAAGGAGTTTTTGTCCTTGTTGCTAAATCGACCGAATGTCAGACGAGCTGAGACCCGAAAAAACCAAATGGTGACGACGCTTCTTCGTCATAGCAACGCTTTCGAACCCATTCGCTTTGTACGCAACGAAATCGTTTTATGATTTGCTGTATCCACAAGTTGGCCGATCTTCTAGGGGCGGGGGAGGGCAGCAGCTGCAGGGGAAACGTGTGAGGATTAGACACATTGAATTATATTGCAGCTTGCAATGGAGCGGATGAATTCATGCTGCAAATGCACCGCAGACAGAATGAGAATTTAATTCATAGCTGAATTTTTTGCTGCGACGAGTGTTCGTTTCGCGTTCCGTTTTTCCTCCTTTCGACCCTCCTAAAAGTCTCGTTCATCTCCGGCGTCGAAGGCGACGCTTTATGTAGGTTGTGGGTCCCTCCACAGAAACCCATCGGATGTGTGCATCTAACATTTCCTGTTGTGGAACTAGAAATACCTTTGTCACATCCGCGCACTCATCGCATTGCATTCTGCCGCAGTCGCTGGATGTGGCACGTCAGCATGTGCCCAGCTGAGGTGTACGATACAGGGTGGAGCTTCCCGTGGTTGCAGGCACTCGATTGGAGACGCAAGACTGAGAAACACGTAATATTTTCCCAAGTGAACCCCATCTTTTGACCTAATTGATTCTTTTGATAGTCTTTCAAATGCAAGTTCCCACATCACCCACTCCCTGTACGGTTCATCGTGTGGATGCTCCACAAAAAGTCATTTCAAAGTCTATAAATCTCTCAGCTTATCGCCACAGACTGCGGCCAGGCGCGTCGCTAGTCGTCCTGAAACGTGCATCGGTTCAGTGGCGGAAAATAATCGCATTGATTTAGCTTTCAATTTAGTTTTTGGGTTAAAAGTCCATCCAACAGAGCAACACTTTTCTGCACTTCTTCTTTCTTCAAACATTCTAACAACCGTCGAAGGAGGGAGCAAATCGAAATGGAGCACAGAGCACGTCGTTGCTATGCCAAGAATTGGGGCGAATCGGCGTCGGTGCAACGGCGCGCCCTCTACCATCCCGACGAGCTGAACCGGCAACTGGAGCAGCAGCTCCCAGCATCAGGTGACGTCGCTTTTGCCAGTTGCATTTTTTATAAAGTCTCTTAATTAACCTCCGTGGAACGTAGAGCTCGACGGCTGCTACGGTTACCGGGCCGGTTACGGCGATGCCCATGTCGTCTCCCGGCAGATGTACGAAGCGTTGGTGGCGACGTGTCGTTGTGGACGGCAGCGCCGAGGAACACACGTCCTGAAATGCCTGCAGAAGGAACAAGACAGGCACCTGACCGAACTACAGAATAACGTTGGGCCCAAGGATAGCGCGACACATCCCGATTTGGACAGGCGCGTACCGGAAACCAGTAACGGTAATTGCAGCTATCAGATTTGTGTGTGCCTTATAATTCCTCAATTTGCCGTGAAACTCTAAATTTTTCTTGTAGCCGTCGTTGGTTGGCGTATCTCCGGCTCGAAGCCCCGCTATAGCGAATGGGAGAAGTCAACGCGGTACGCGTCGCCACTGCTGATGATGCCGGGTCCACGTATTGCCGCCGTCCCTTACAATGTGATTTTCATCGGCTGAGCGATATTCTCAAGGTTCTTTGCTAAAATATTATTGCTACTTCAAAACCGTTAACTGCTCAAAACAGTATTCGATTGCTCAATAAAATTTGTTTAAATCATTTACTGAACTTCAGTGGCTTGACTTCGACTTTTTACCTATAATAAAAGATTTGTTTTTCAGCTTTTGGAATCTTCTGAGTAGAATTTCTCTAAAGATTCACGTGCTGAGCAGCTCAACGCTCAAAGCAACTTAAAAGTCAGCCACTTTGACCTAATGAGTGCCGTTGGAGTTATTTTCTTCCATTGAGGTTGACACTGCCTCAGATTTGTTTAGCTACATTTAAAAGAAATGTAAGCAATTTATATAAAAGAGAGATTTGTCGCACACTCATTTCATTGCATGCAGTGCGTCCTTTTGCTGTGCATTCGTTACCGAGACTTGCATGAATTGAATGTAAAACAGATTGTCATTTGCACTGTTTCCAACACTAAACTTCAAAGTATACGCATTGCTGATGGCAAGAAGATGAATTGTTGGAAATAGTTGAAAACAGTAACGATTTTAAGTAGATTTTAAGGAATATGAGGTTTTGGGAATGGTTCGTTCACTATTAGCCAATCATTCCGTGTGTATTCTCTGTTCCCGACTTTTGTCAAGCGATTCAATCGGTATTAATGTTGAAGTACATTTGAATTTGCCTTAAATTGCAACTTCTTAGTGATTAGGTATACTACAAAATAAATATCTTATCAAATATTAATATCTTAACTTATGATCAAGTATTTCCTGTTCCTGTATTTCGATTTCTTACTATGTTTAATATTTCATTTATTTAATAATTGCAAGAAAACGTTCTCATTGCGTTAAACTTCACCAAACAATCTCATAAAATCTAAATTTACGTGTAGGCATTATAAAATGAAACTTTATTTTGATAGTACATTTATTTAAGCAATTAATATTTTTTGGCCTGTCTAAAGCCCTGTTAAAGCTACACATATTGTCGTTTTATATTTAGTGGGCTCATCCTTGTTGGATGTTTTAAATTTTTAGTGAAAGAAAAATCTGCACGCTGAAGACAAAATGGATAAGAAGAACACGGGAAGGAGTTGGCGCGACCGTCTAGCGATTTGCGGTGAGTTGTTCTGAGTTTGTCTGCCTTCCCAAAGCCGTAACGCATTTCGTTCTTAGCGCTGCTGCTGACGTGTCAGTATAGCGACTCCGTGTGTGCGACCTGCGAAGATTGTCGCCGTCGTAACAACGGCCTGGACCCGGAAGAGAACCCACGACAAGCGCACCGGAATGTTCACAACGCTGGCCGCAACACGCCCACTGCCACTACAACGCCCACTCAGAATCAGTGGTTCACTGACAGAAGCAACATTTATACAGCCTATAACAACGCCATAGGCAATACGGACCGCACCATGGCGGCACACGACCAGAGTGGTCGCTCCAATGCTGTATTTCCGACTCTGACGTCACACATGACACTCAGCAACCCATGGCTGCGAAACGACGATTCCAATTACCACAGCCGTTATAGTTACCGAAATGGCTCTGGAACTGCCCTGCAAAGCCAAAGCCAACTGCAGCCACAACTAATGCGACCCTCGTCATACCTGCCCATGCAGACAACGTCCAATTCGTGGTCCAACAACCACAACTCCGGCAATCGACGCAGTTATCAAATAACGCCAACCAACAGTTTGTCCCTCGACGATTGGCAAGGATTGCTTAATACAACGCCGACTGCTGACACGTCCAGAGTCGGCGCTCTGCCTGCTGAGTGGAACTCCGACGAGCCCATAGACCAAGGCAACTGGATGGATATGACTAACATGGGCGGTACTGCCATGCACCGGCCTCAAAATCTGGCTACTGCTACTGCCATGCCGCGTCCACAAAATCTGGCTCATTACAGTTGGCCAAATATCCAGAATGGTATCCCCAACATTAGCTCAGGTTCGCTTCCTCGTAATTGGAACAACCCCGACATGGGCGGCAACGTCCTCTACCCGGCGACCCAAATTCTTCAGTTCAATCCGACTGATAGTCCCTTTTTCAGTAACAGTGGCAGCAATAGCAACAGCAACAACAACAGCACCAATAGCAACAACAGCAATAGCAACAACACCAATAGCAACAGTTGGCCAATGAGGGGCACCGACGGTAATTGGTACCATGGCAGCAGTGCTGTAAGCGGTGGCAACTCTAACAACGTTGGCAACTGGCTCCAGAGCAGCAACCCGCAAGGAATGCCAAACACCCAGAGCAACAGCAACAGGAGCAGCAACAGGGGCAGCAATCAATGGAGCAACATGCGCGGTAATAACACAGCTCCAGTATCGCCGATGGGTGCCTTGCCTTCCCCGACTCAGTGGATGATGGTCAATAGACCAAATATGAACTACAACAACGGCAATTTCATGGGCGGACAGCCGATGCCAGGTCCCAGCACAGGTCCCAACACTTATGGCAACATGTTTCGTTGACGTGTTGTGTTTGTTCCGTGGATGATGAGCGACCAACGTTGTTCTGTGTAGGTTTCCAAAAAATTGATACTCGTATGTTCAAATCTGCTGTGAATTTTTAGTTAACTGTGCGTTGGCAATAATAATAAAATGTTTGTGTTTGTCTCGAAACATAATAAAAAAAGAAATAATGCCAAAAAGGAAGTCCTTTATTTCGCAATTAAAATCGCGATTCATTTTATATAGAAGCTTCCGTGCTTCAAACGGTCTGCATCAGTTCATTGTTGCATGTTATTTGCTTGATTTGCAGGACGAAGGTCAATTATTTCTTCCTTGGATTACATATCAATTATCCTTGGTACAAGGTTCGTTGCGCAAAAGAAAAAACCGGTCAGGAGTAATACACGATATTCTCCCTCGACAGAATTTAGAATTCGTGACGGTAGAACTATGAACCGTCTCTCTTACTTCTTCTACCATTACCTCTACCGTTCACAGCCCGCCTACCGCACTCTATCTCACCCTCCCATCGTCCTACTCCCAACCAGAAGCGGTCTCCTTCATTCCACAATATTTCAAACTCGGCCTTTGCTTCCTGTTTCGACCTTTTGACAAACTATTAAGTCCTAAAAAGAAGGCTTGGACCTTTAGTACCTCCTATAAACCGGAAACAGCGCAAGATTTGCGTGTCTTCTCAGTGATGCCAATACTTTTCAATTTTCAGACATTTGTGGTGGCGCTGCGGTCGAGAGATTATTATAAAGATTATTTAGGATATTTCCTTTTCCTACGCTTCGCATTCGCCACCGTGTAGCATGATTGTTAGAAATAAGCAGAAATCCTGGAAATAACTACGGGATTTGGCACCACTTTTAAAAGCACCGGTTTGGAATACTTCTGAAAAAGCCTCAAAAAAACATCAAAAATAAGTAGAAAACTTGATTGATACAGTTAACTTATTGCTATAGAGTCTATAGTATAGACGCTTTACGATGTTAGTTTTGCTACTCGACACCGGTTCAAAGCAGTGTCGCTCCGAGCGTTTAGTGATGCCAAACAAATGCTTGCGGCAATTTTTCGCTAGCGCCATCTACCTGATAGTAGCGTATTTTATAAATGCTGGGAATTTATGTAAATGCTTTGGGATTTTCTAAGTATTTTTGATGATGGTGGAATAAATGTACACAATAAAGGAATGCGGTTCTCCATTATCTATTTCATCGATAACCTTGCTGGAAATAAAGGAATATCAAACATGCAAATTTATTGTTTTGTTTGTGATTATGTGATGTTTATTTCATTGTTCCATTGTTTATTGCATAAAACTTTTCCGATTCTTATCAATCGATAACAAACAAATTAATACAGCAATATAATATTATTTGTCTTTGATAATATTCAGATTAATTATTATTAACAACACATATTAAATTGTTAATTACATTTTTATCCAAGAAATTTCACTAACAGACGACAAAAGCAAACACAATATTCCTGAAGGATGTGCCTTTGCTTTTCTAACAATTATGTGTGTATTTAATCAACTATATTTATTATTATTACAATAAACTCTCTTCTCTTACTCTTAAAATTCATCATGAGCACGCTTTAGTAGAGAAAATTAGTTTGGGTCTTATTGACAAGACCTGAATTGGCTCAATTGTGAAATTCTTTCACAATAATTAAGCAGCTGTGGAATTCTTTTTATTGTATGAAAGGTTCCAGGAAAAAAACAATTTTGTTTTTGTAGTTTTATTGTCTTAAAAAAAGCAAACGTAAATAATTTTAAGGCATGTCTGAATCACATTCAGGAATCTGAATTTATTTCGCTTTTATGAACACAGAAATCTTTCACCAATCAAATCGTTTAATAATTTATACTCGTTTAATCGTCGTTCGTCATAATCTTATCGTTCGCCAAATAGTTTCTAGGTTTAAAAGCTACTCGAATTTAAACAAGTGTTTTGATATAGAAATTCTTTTACCAGATGACAAAAACAAAAATCAAATCTTTCTGAAGTTTTTTATGTTAATAGTGAAGTGATAATAATAAAACGTAACTGAAACTGAATAATTTAATTCTAAATTATTAACTTAAATAGCAAATATAAATAACTAATTAATTCAATTTCAGAAGAAAAGTTTAATTGAAAGTCTACTAAACTTATTTATCTATAAACTGCATCAGGATGGAAATTGAGATGATTGTCTGCGTAAAAACATAGCGAATTTCTGCAGAGAAGGTCGAAATTCTATGAAGATGGACGACTTGGCTATAAGAAACTTTTTTAGGGCTGCAAAAGGATGCGATTTGAACGGTGTGTCTACGATTTGATTATATAAGCGCCATCAGAAAAATAAGCTTATAGCCGTAATTAAAAAGTAAATAAAAGACGATTTCAATTCAATGATAAGGAAAAAGTACGATGTGAAGAAAAGAAGCAGAACAGCAAAGAGAATGAATGTTGTGTTTTCGATTAAAGGCATAAATAAAGATTTAAATATTTCGTTTTTGTGTCGAGGCTCTTTTTTCCCAAAAATATGCGATAATTTCTTGTTTTCATTTTGGAATTGGGAACAAATTGTAATAAATTTAAAAAGTCATTTATTGGTTTAAGGATCAATAACTCTATTACAATTATCCTATAAACACGACAGTGTAATTGGAAATGAAGAAAAGAATAAAATATTAATTATGTAAATACGAGTAATATTCTGTAATTATTATTTCAATAAATATACACCATTATAAAACAAATAAATGCATTAATATGAAAGTTAAAGGATTTAAAACGGTCTAATTAAAAAAAAAAATATTTTAAGGCGCACCAACTTGCGCCATTTTCGTTAAATTAAACACTCAAAGGAAAATTACAGTTCTATTGTATTTATTTGAATAAAACAAGTTTTACATTTGAATATGCTACAAAATAATTCCGTCCGATGTTCGCGACTCCTAAGCCAAGACTGCCTGTTTCTCCTCAACTTTGCCGGTCCGCTCAATTCGATGATCACGTTGCACCAACCTGCACAGGCATGCAAACGCTGATCATGCAGAATTCCTTTCCCATCGTTTCAGCAAGAAGGCAAACTTGATTGACTTGGTTGAGGTAGAAATATTGAAAGTGTTTAGCTAGCAGTTGAATTGCTGCGACAATATCGCCACTGTTGTTAACTTGAATGTGTAAATCTAATAACAATAAAATTAATATAAATTCAACATAGTCCTATTCATAAAAAATAATATTTCTTATAAATTTATCTTTGTCAAAAAGTGTTTTTAATTTATTAAGAGTCCATTCATTTAATGCTTTATTTATAACTGACAAATTAGCAAATTGAAAAGCCGTTTATGAATGAGTTTGCTTTCAATTACATACGTCGTTTTAATCGGATTTACAATTGAATTTTTTGAGTCGATGGCTATTATGAATTTTTCGACCTTATTTCCGAATTCTGTTTTGTCTGTTTTTGCAAATTTAACGTCCTTCATTTATTTACGATCGGTGGTTTTCTTCGTCGAAATCGTAGGTTGTATACATTTTCCTGTATTTAACAATGCGTTATTACTTTAGATAACTACGGGAATTTCTTTATTACAGAGAATGTTTATGTAGCAAATCTGCTCAACTAGATTTTTGCAGTGTTGTTGTTGCAGCTGTCAAGTCATTCAATTGAAGCAGTCGATCTGCTTTTATCGCTTGTCGTATTTGAAGCACTTCCTATCTGAATGAGTATCTACCGATTTCGCCGTTTGTAATCTCTTAGTTTTTATTGTTTCTTTATCACACTTCATTATACGATAATGACAATTATGGCGCTGAATATGACAACGGCGATAATAATGATAATGATTATTAAAGCAATAGCTGCTTTGTTTGGCGATGTTCTTGTGTTTGCCTCGTGTTTTACGATAGCATTAAACTCCGATTATGAACTGAAAGAGATTCGGATTAAGAGAATCGTGCGAAAGAAAACCGAAGCAGGCTGTGAAGTTGGATCGAGCAACTGAGCAGCGACAGTCGATCGCTCGGTGGCATTGAAACACGACGTGGTTTTTAAACACAGCGAGTTTTATTTCATTCTGTTTTAAAGTAATAATTTGCAGTTAATTAAAAAAATCACAAACATAAAAACTAAATATTCGTTGCTGTTATTTATGTCATTTAAAATATTTAGAATTTTTATTAAAACGTGGGCGTTTCTATTAAAATTTACTTTTTTTGTGTTAAATTTATTAATTTCCAACAGCAATTATTATCAATTTAATTATAGAAAATTATAAAGCAATTTTGAAACTGGCGATTATTTTAGTTTTCATGTTTTTGTTGTTTGTTGTCGTTGTTTTATGCAATAATAATAAGAATAATACAAAATAACAACAATTGTTGATGCCAAGTAACAGTGAATTAATTGCTCAATCACAGAAAGTGCAACAGCTCCAAATCATCGTTTTTCTTTCTCAAGACTTATCTTAATTACCATGAACATGTAAACGTCGTTGTTGTTATCGCATTACATGAACAGGCGATTCAAAGAAATGCATAAACAGAATAAATGCAATAAATTCAGAGAAGCACAAAGTTCATAGCAGGCTTGAGAAAATTATCTTTACCAAAGTAAATTAGCAGAAAGTGAAGAATATTAAGAAAATAACCAACAAACTTAACCAACAAAGAACATTTGTGTTCATTAATATTCTTAAATAAAGAAGTGTGTAAAAATTATATAAATGAACGACGAGAATGTAATTTTAATAGATTATAGGATTTTAATATCAATAAATAAATACAAATAATATTCTAATGATTTAATTGGAAAATTATGTTTTACTAAAATGAGTTGTAAAATTAGCCACAAATATAACAAAGGTTGCATTAAAATGTTATCTCTTTTGTTCCCAATAAAAATATTTATATCATTGTTTATAATTCCCAGAATATTGCAGAATATTTTCATCTAAAACCTCAGCTTCAACAGCAATTACGTTACTTAGTATGTGCATGTGTCTCTCAAAGCCATTAACAATACAATAAAGTATATTGACAATACACAAAATAATAAAATCTTTAGGTGAAATTTTTATCAAGTGCTACAGGCAAACGAAAAATAAAAACAACGACATTTAATCAAGGTTCAACAAGATGAAGTAAGTAGATTTAAAATAATACCGTGGAAAATTTCATAGACTTTAAAGCCCAGGAAAATTTCTTGATTTAGCTTTAGCTTAAACAAACTTAGAAATAAATTCAGAAACACATTCTTCATATTAAAAAAAAATTAATCGTTAAATTGAATCATCAATGAGGTTTATTAAGGTATGCAGTTATACAGAGAGTATTAGGAAACCGGAAAAAATGCCCACGGAGACGAACGAGCGCAACCACATGCCCATCTTTTAATATGTACCTTTTAATAACTCTCAATAGCGAATATACAAAGGATATAAAAGCGATTATATGTACAAAGAATGTCACCATTAATTATCACATAACTACATTTATTTTCAATAAGAACTGGAAGTCAAAATAAGATTTATCAATAAATTTTCAATGAGGCGCTCAGTAAAAATTCCGTCTATAGCAATTACAGTAAATTGTACATTAATTAGTACATTGTACCGCATGTTATTAATCGAGGTTGTCCGTGGCCACCAACATAAATTGAATCCATTTTGTGGTAGGTTTTGTCACAATATAAATACGTCAACAAAAAATGTTTGCACTCTTTTTTGAGGGTGTTACTCTTGTTCAATTTCAACGAATGAATGGTATTTTCCTGCAGTGCTAGAAAATTAAAGAAATCCACCTGTTTTTTCGCAATAAAATTCGCGTTTTTCTCTTCGATTAATTCATATGCACTTTCTCCCACATCATTCCATTTGTACAGAGGAGTATGCAATGTTTTTGTTTATTGCTTTTCATGCCCTTGCAAACACACACATCTGATAACTTTTCTTAGAGCTGATTGCAAAAACAAAAGAGAGCATTTTGCTTCATTCTTCAATACATTCAAATGTGAGCGAGGTGAGGAACAGAATTTTGTTGTTGTTGAATTGAAAGTTGAGGACATTTCTTTAACATTCATGTTTTTGGACTGTTGGATACACAGTGGAAACTAAAAGTAAGTTTTTAGTATAGAGAGAGGGAGGTAATATTCAAAGTTATTGGTCGAATGTTCGACCACCGCAGGACTACTATTTTCAATAAATACTTAAAGGCATTTCATATATAATGTGTCAAAAGTAACTTAAACTGGTGAAAGTACACGTGAAGAGTGGAGAAGTGCAAAACTAAATATATATATTCGATATAAAAAACCGAATGATCCAAATAGTTGAATTGACTTGCAGCTAAACACCATCGGCTTCAGAGCGAATTTTCGGGAGTATTTCAGGACTACCAGCAAGGTCTAGTCTGTCCCTTGGTTAAAATAGTCTGTTTAGTGTGATTTCCCGATGGACAAAAAATCGGTCGACCCTTTTTATTGGGAAAAGTGGTACTTTTAATTTGGATAAAAGTTATAGTTTACACTAGGTTGGTGGTGGTCTGATGCGTCTAAGAACTTGAATAGTTTTCTGGGGTAAAATGTTTCAATATAAGAGATTAATTCAGATTCATAATTTATAATAAGAGACTGTAAACTATCAAAAGAACTCATAGAAACTCATATAACATTTTATTAAAAAATATTCACCGTTAACTTGAACAGCAGCGAACTAGGCAATGGATCACAGGACGAGCTCGCAGCACAGTCCCAAATAAATGAGGAAGAGGAATCTACAGACGATTATGACCCACATCAATATCGAAATGTGCCGAATCCCACGACGTAAGTTAGCCATAATAGTAATAAATGCTATGAAGGAATGTAATCACCATAATCTCCATGTCTCCTTTCCCCATCTTCTTACCTCTTCTTTGTCTTTTCGTGTTTTCGGCTAGAAACATGCAAACTTTTGCCCACTTCCTGAAGGCTTCCATCGGGACCGGAGTCTTGGCCATGCCAAGTGCCTTTTCCAACGCAGGTTACGTTAACGGCCTCATTCTCACAGTCATTATCGCAGTAATCGCTGTTCATTGCCTGCATGTATTGGTAAGTAGTGTCGAGTGCAAGGGAACATTTTAATTAAAAGATTCCCTAAACAATAATAATTAGAACCAAACAACAGAATCATGCTAGAAGGAGACATTAAAATGGCCCGTTTGTTTAATGTGCAGTTGTTATTTTTCGTCTATTTGATCACCTCCTTCTTCCCTCTCTTTCCCGCTCATAGATCGGCTCCATGTACGAACTCTGCAAGCGGAAACGACTGCCTTATTTATCATTTTCGGAAGCAATGTGCATCGGCTTCCAGGAGGGGCCGCCGATGTTCAAATGTGCGGCTCCGATAGCGACGTAAGCATGGCAATTATTAAATTATGCACCACGACGTATGGGTAATCAGAATGCGAATATTTACGGCGCGTAAAGCGGCATTTAAACGTTACTTAAACGACCTCTTGAACACTCAACGGACAACGATAAATACACACACACAGAAGATGAGACACACACTCAAAAATATAAATATCGCTTCACTAACGACCGTTCGTTCTTTTCGTTTTCTTCTTTTCGCGTCTTTGGTGAATATCGCAGTCCCTTCGTCGACGGCTTCCTGGCCTTTTACCACTTCGGCATCTGCTGCGTTTACATCGTCTTCATCGCCGAAAGCATCAAGCAGGTTGTCGACGTATATTGGGTGCAGCTCGACCTGCGGATCCACATGTGCTTGCTGCTAGTCCCGCTCTTCGCCCTCTACAGCATCCGCAACCTGAAGCTATTGGCGCCGTTTTCCTCGGCAGCTAATTTGCTGCTCTTTGCCGGTTCGTATCCTTCTGCACTCGTCTCCACGGCGGAGTTCAGCTTATTTATAGCTTGATGCAGTTCGCTACATTAACTTTAGTGTGCTCTTGGTAATTCTTGTGCTTCTTTTCACTTCTTCCTTCCCGCCGACGACATTTTATCGCAAAGGCTTTGGCGCGATGCTGTACTACATCTTCCAGGACTTACCGCCGCTTGCGGAGCGCCGCGCTTTCGAGGATATCTCCAAATTGCCAATATATTTCGGAACCGTGCTCTTTGCTCTTGAAGCAGTCGGCGTGGTTAGTTACTTTATGACTTTTAATCTTATTTGGTTTTTTTTTCACTTCCTTCTTCATCCTCTTCCCCTTGCGCGACTGCAGATTTTAGCAATCGAAGAAAACATGGAGAAGCCGAAGGCTTTCCTCAAGCCGCTGGGCATCATGAATGTGGGCATGTTCATCGTGATGTCCTTGTACACCATCCTGGGCTTCTTCGGCTATTGGAAGTACGGCGACGATGCCAAAGGAAGCGTCACCTTAAACATTCCAAAGGATCAAATGTAAGAAGGAATGCAATCGGATCGGACCGTTATCTAAAATCAATTGATTTTGTTCTCGTCTCTTTTAGTGTGGCTCAAGTGATCAAAATCGCCTTTGCCCTCACCATGTGGATTGGCTACTCGCTGCAAGGATACGTCACCGCGGACATCGTGTGGAACAAGTATTTGTCCAAGCGCTTCAAGGATGTGTCGATGCATCTCTTCTATGAGATTGTGGCGAGGCTGATTTTCGTCCTGCTCACATGTAAGTGATTTTGTCCGTTGCTCAGGCATAAATTTGAATTTCCATCATTATTATTTCTTTTTCCCTTCCACAGTTTGCTGCGCCATTGCTGTGCCAGATCTAGAGGTGTTCCTGTCGCTGGTCGGTGCCTTCTGTCTGTCCATCTTGGGCTTGATTTTCCCCGCCCTGCTCCAGATATGCGTTCAGTACCAATCTGGCTATGGACCCTGGCGAATCTGGTTGCTGAAGAATGTGTTTCTGGTGGCGTTCGGTGCGTTCGGAGGCATTGTGGGCACCTACGTTAGCATCAAGGAAATCGTGAACGCCTATCGATGAAGGAAAGCTGTGCTCATTTCTAAGCAGTGGAAGTGTAGAAAAGTATTAGGGACATCGGAGTGTTGTGGTTATGGTGCCAAAAGTGATACACACAATTAGTACTGAAGAGAATATTATTAAGATCATATTCAAGAAATATTAGTTATAGGTGTAAACTATATTTTCAATGTTAGTTCATTACTGCGGAATGAAGTAGCAAGCTAGTGCGAAAGTAGTAGCCCGAATAGTACTAGAAGTAGCAACTTATTCTTATTTAAATATTGGTATTTTAAAATAAAATAAAAATGCGTATTGCGTTGCAATTGCAGTCACTAATGATTTACATGTACATATATAGAGGTAGTGAAACTTGTACTTAACATGTTTACGAAGAGTAGCTTATATTTTACATACTCTATTTATATTTTCTACAAGGTCATTTTATGTTATTAAAACGTTTTTTAGGTCGCTTTTTGTAAGAACAAATTGTAGACAGAAACTTTAAATTTTGATCGTTAAATAGATTTAGAATATGACAAATTTTAAAAAAAATGGAATTTATAAAAAGGTTCAACTAAAGTTGTCAACAAAAAGAGTTTCATAAAAAGAATTTATCCATAAAAAAATAAAATACACAAATGCATTTTTCTGAAAACATTCTAAAAGATAATCGAAAAATCAGTTTATAGTTAATATATACATAAAAATAATTAATAATTAGGATTGCATATTATTAGAATATCAATATTAAAATAGATGATTATAAATGAAAGGAGTTAAAAACAAAGTCGACATTTTTACGAGAGTAATTACGTTTTGCAATGTTTATTTTAATTGCTTGTATACGTACTAAATAAAAAAAAATCGACATTGAGACTTTAATGGTAATACACAATTTGATACATTTTGACACTACGTACATATATAGACACCCCCCCAGAACTCAGGAACAGTGTCGTACAAAGTTGAAAGTTTGCACATGAGGTTCTTATAAGATCTATTTTTGCACATCCTCTTATTCGATACATTTGGTGGTGCCAAAAAGGGCACTTCTCTTAAAAAATTTTTCAAATTGCATGTATAAATCAAAACCAAACACATCTAAAAAGTATTTCTGTAACATCTAATAGATCCCACCAATTATGGTTACAATTGGTGGAAGCCAAATGACATTTTGTTTAGGTCAATTTTGAGCATAACTAAATATAAATTTCTTAATGTCTAAGAACATTCCAGGAACAACAAGAGCTATATCATACGCATAACATTCTCTGCGTTGGCGCATATAATCTAATCTAATCTTTTACAGAGAGAGTCTACTGTTATATTTCATAGAAGCAGGAATGCGTGAAGTCTTTCAAAGAGAACATCGTTACGGCATTGAAGTAGGGCCGATGCTTTATAGGCCGTATAGGCTCCAACTGCCCTTTTAATAGCGTCCAAAGTCACAGCCTCTGTTGCCTTCCTTTTGTTCATTCTGCTTACACTTTTACAAGTAAAGCAAAGCTCACTAGAAAGAAGACTTCCAGGAAAGTGTACATCCATCAGTACAAAGGTACACCTGCAAAGAAGGTAGGCAGATGCTAGGAATAAGGATCCCGCACTATCCCCTATCCTTACCACAGTAAGCTCAGGTGTGCTCAAGTAAGGACAGAGCACTGCTAGCACTCAGCGCCTCACCATATATCAAGTCCTCATTCTGGGACACATCTGAGAACCTTACTACAAGATAAACCTCGAATCGCATCGTTGGATATCCAGAGTTCTTGTAATAATGCAACCTGCAGCCCATCTTCCACAAAGCCAGTATTGCTGATGCAAGCTACCATATTGAAAATTCAACTGAATCGCCTTTAAGATATTTTCCGGAAAATTTTCCCAGGAAATTTTTCCTAACACTTATAATTATTATTGCGTGACAATAATAAAGAGTACTAAAAAAAGGAGTTTTCAATTGATTTTTGTGTTTCTCAACTTTTAAACGCACAGATTAAAAATTATTAAAAATTATTTTATTATTTTCCCGCATTTCTTGGGCTTATCTCCGGCTTTACATGTAGTTTTTTACCGTTATCATTACTCTTCCCATCTGCTCTAATCTTCTTGGATAAAATTACTAATTAAAGGACTTTCATTGCTTTCTCATGAATGATTCGGTTCGTGTTGCGCAATATGTTAAATACACGTGCAATAGATTAATCATAGAACGTATTTGAATGCAATTTCCTTTGCATGCCGAGACCTACAGATATGCTGGGATGTCGTCCTAGCCTCTAAATTTGAACTCTGATAGTCTGATAGCCTTTTTAAGCTGCTTTTAATTGATCGGATTAGTAAATGCAAAGTGCAACACATGCAACATTGCTACATCGCAAGCAGTGATACACGTCCTCCAGTATTAAAGGTCATGCAACTGACATCACAGCGCATTTCAAACATATTAGAGTGAATCCATCCCGTTGGCCCATCGCCTCACTTCACAATCACTCTTCATCTTTCCCTCATTTCACTGCGATGCATGTTATTAGCATTATGAAACCGGTCTTTGTGGCTGGATTTGTAATTGAAATGTTGTTGTAATTCAGGGATTGCATAATCAGGGTTCTTGTAGTGCTCGTGTCAACTCGTGATCTGGCGCGAATTACGTGGTTCGAGCTTTGCGAATTCAAACAAAAACAATTTTAATATCTTCAAATTGATGTCTTTTTTTCGATATTTTTGTGTTCCTTCTTTGTGTTCTTCTTCTTGTTCTTGTGTGGGAAAGAGCAACTGTTAAAATTTTGTGTTTTGTAACTTGACCGATGTGAAATCCAGTTCATCAAACTTTAGTTTGTGAGAACTGATCAATTGTGCAATCAAGTTCATCAAACTTCAGTTGTGAAAACTGACCGATCGTGAACTCGAGTTCGTCAAAATTTCGTTGTGTCTATTTAGAGCTTTCAATTGATTGGTAAGGGATTTGTCATTCCCGTGATTCACTCTGATTCATTCTCCGTCTCTCAGTTGTTACGAATCACTCTTTAAGCTGTAAACATGAAGAGCGCTCGTGAGAGAAGAGCGAAGGAGGCGGTTTTAATCTCGGGGACGCTGATGGTCTCCGAGAGAAAGAGGAAAAGAGCAGAGAAGGTCACTGCAACTATAAAGTATATATCTATATGTGTGTGTGTGTATATAGTATATATCTATATGTGTGCTTGACAGTACGTGTTTAAAGGTTACAAGTATCGAGCGGAGGCAACTGGTTATGGCTACGAGTTCATCACAAATCGCAAATAACATCAGAAAATTAAGTCCTCATTTTATTACCTGAAGGCCAAAAAGACGTAACAAATGCCGATGCGAGTTGATTACGTCATAAATTTGACATCAGTCGATGATAAGATTTCATCATAAGAGCACAGATGTTATTCATATTAAACAATATATACACGATTACTGGAGACATAATGCTTCAATGTTCATTGTGAAGTATTTTCGCCATGAAAGCAGGAGAATTAAAAACAGAGAAATGAATTTTAAGCACATGTTGTCGACGACGCTTTCAACTGCACAGATACAAACAGGCCCACTGCCTCTTCTCCAACTCATCGATTGGTCGAAACCCTTGTTTTTTGTATGCACCGAAAATTAAGGCAACTTTTGGTTACTTTAGAGTCTTCATTTCTGTTTCTCCTGGATTCTTTGTCTGGTTTTCATGCGATTCTGTGCATTTTTGGATGTGATATTTGAGCATTCTTAAAATCTTCCAAGGAATATCACCCAAAAATTCCAAAAAACCAGATGAGATGGTTTACACACACACGCAAACATCGCATCTCCATTTGCAAGATTGTAACCTGGTTTCTAGCTTCGTTGTTGTTGTTGGACTCTACTTCGTTTCAGGTACATCTGCCATGATCATCATCAGAAGAAGAAGCAGCTCAAATGCCGAGCTTCATGTTGTAACTATTTGAAGTAAAGGTTTTTGTTGCTGGTAATAAAAACACTAGAAACAGCAACCGCAAAGGAATGCAAAGAAGCTGCCATTACAATGACGACAACAACAACAACAACACGAGACGTGAGCGCATCCCAATGAAACTTTGTTCTCTTCTCTAGCTGCTCGACGACTCTGCTCCGTATGCTGCTGCTTCTGCCTCTGCTCCTGATGCTGGTTTGTTGATGGTTGCATTTTCTGCAGTCGTCGAAGGTCGGTTGTTCTGTTAATTGCGGTTGTTGTGTGCGGTTTATGTGTGTATGTCACGAACACCCGCAACAAATGCGTGTATAAAAGTCATGCTCACACTTAAATCCATTCACATTCCATTTTAAATACTCACTGAAGCTGTTCATACCATTTTCTTCTTCTTCTTCCTTTTCTTGGCATTGTTCTTGTTGTCTCTTTTCACTTTCATGTTTCTGGTTGTCGGTTCATTGCCCTCGACAGAATTCGTTCAGTAAATGCCTTAAATGCTTTTAAATAACTTCCATTTTTTTGTTTTTATTGGAAGCGAATTTTGGTTCTCTGCTCATTTTTTTATTTGCTTTGCTTAAATAAATACTCACTTCGTTTATCAGTTTAATTTTCGACAATGGAAACTGTTGAAAACTTGCATTAAAATTAATTTCTGTGGTTATCGTTGGCTTTAAATTGTTTTTCTTTCATTGTTTTGATTCAACCGTTCGAATTCCACTCCCAGAAAATTGATCAAGTCTCTCTCTCTCTCTCTCTCTCTCTTCGTTCTCTCTCTCTTCTGTCATTCCGTTAAAAGTAAGCGGATTTTCATCGCGCAACTTCGCTCTCCCACGGCTATAATTTAATAGGTTTTTCCTACTTCTGGTCCATTTTCATGGAAGCAATCATCATCTGCCGATGGAACATGGCTCAATCATGCCGCAATCAAGCGTCATTATTTATGTGTGTGTGTTTGTGTGTTTGTTGATACACAATCAAACGGTCAAATTTTAATGATATTTTCATTCGATCTGCTAAAGCAACGTCCTGTCGAATGTCAAATGGCGAAAGCTACACATTTAGAATGGAATTCATGACGAGTCCTTTTTTGGCTATACGACAGTGAAATAGCGAAGGTGGACAAGAGGTTGGAGAGGCTAAAAAGAAGCTGGCCTATGGGAGAAATAGTCATCTGTATTTAGAAAATAATCATTGCTTCATGGCGCACAAGTTTGTTGAATGAAAAGCGGGGAAAACATGAAAGCTGCATTAGCAATTATCGTCAATAATGAACATGAATATGTCAATAATTATGTATTAACATCGATTTATTCGCAGTCCTTCGAGTGCCCAGTTTAAATATAAACTTTTTTCTTTTTTGTTTTATTTGCGATTCGATGGAATTAATTATGTTTCCTTTTTTCGTGGAAAGCAAAGTGAACATAGCCAACAAACACTTTTTTTTGCATTATCTTTCAGTTTCTCGCCCTCCTTTCCGTTCTCTCTCGCGATCTTTTGTTGCTCTTCTGTGCAAATCGCCATTTGATGAGTTTGTGTTCGTTGTTGTTGAGGAATTAATTTGCAATTCCTCTTTCTGGACAAACTTCACCTGAAACGGAAGCGGAAACAGGAGTTCCGACTCGATGATTATCGTAAGCTCTTTGCAGTTGCTCATTTGCAGGACGCGAATGGTCAAACTCGGTGAAAGGCCGACGAGCATCGGTTGAGCTCGATGCCGAGCGGATGTCGCCGCTGTTTGCTCTCGACGCAATCCGCCGTGGAATGAATTGTGGCCTGAAGCATAGATACCGAGCGATTCATTAATTAAATTTCAACTTAAGACTGAATTTTGTTTTTGTTCGCGATGCTGCTTCACTCCGTATGACATGCGCCTCAGTATTTGCCTCTGCTCCGACTCTGACAAAATCGTAATAATCATCTGAAGCCTCTCTTTTAGTTTTATAATAAATCCTTTGTTGTTTGCATTTGCAGGCTCTCATGCATGTTTTCTTTTATACACTCGTCCATCCTTCGTTCGTCCATGCATTCCAACGCTGGATTCGAGGGATAATAATAAAAGTATGATGAGGCCCAACGAAGCATAAAGCGTAAAAAATCACGACTATCAAATGATGGCGACGGTGTCGGCGACGGCGGTTGCTTAATTGGTTTGTTTTCGCGGTTCGTGTGGAAGCTCGTCGTGTGCGCGGGAGAGTTTTTGACGCGATCGTTTTTAACTGCGGAACTGTGTTTGTGTTCTATTGTACATTATTTAGTCAGTGTGCTGATTTTACACTCGTGGCGTTTTATTAGATCTTCCATTTCATTCAGTGGGCTCGTTTTGGCGGTGCTCATTGAAGACGATCGCGAAATAACGGCGAGAGGCGAGCCACTGTTTGAATTCCCTGAACTCCCTAATTTCGTACACATGTGAGTTTCGAAATTCTATTCTATCACCTGCGTCAGAATATAACTGCCGAAGCGACCGATTGTAGTGTACTTTCGTCGGAAGAGGCTGAGCTGAAGCTTGGCCCGAAAAACTGTGAAAATTAAAAACAAATAATTTTTTTATGCATTATACTTTTTTCATTGCTTTTTTTTGCAAGAACGTGAAAAAGGAAAGGTCACAACAAAAGCTGCACCTGTGTTCATGTGCTTATATGTGCATTAGTATGCATAAGTGGGCAAGTGTGTCTGTGTGTGTGTGTGTTTTTATAACAGGTGCATTAAACGACTTTTTATGTTGCTGGGGAATTTTTTGTGGTTACCACAATTGGGATAATTTTTTTCGTTGTTTCTTTGGGGTAAGGTGTATACGTGTGTGTAATTATATGAAAGTATGTGTGAGATCTCTGCTGGTGTGCTTCCTTTTTTCTCTGTGTGAAACCGCAAGCCGTCACCTTTTCTGGTCAACATTTTTTCATAATTCAAGATGCTCTACTTTTGGGGCAGCGCTCGATCCTCTTCCACTTCGCCCGAGGACTCATCACATCGTGGGGAAGGGGAGAGCGGAGGTCCTCCGGTGGCTCCTGTAACAAGTCGAGTGCTTAAATGCCGCAGTTTAAGTGATAAACATTTTATGATGATGAAAATGCATTTAATAAGTGCTTAATTTTCGCCGTTGTTGCTGCGAAATTGTTGTTTAAATCCGATTGTGATTTTTGTTCCATCTTGAAACGTGACCAAGTTTCTGCGGTTTTCATAAAACGTGACTTTTGACTACGAAAGTGAGTAAAAAATTATCGTGGACGTGATTAAAATTGCAATGAAACTAATTATTACTACATTTTCATTTATTTTCCTTAAATTAAACATGCTAAATTTGAATTTCATTTTTAATTGTAGTTAATTTCAGTATCAATTAATTATGAATTGAAATTATTATTCGCTATTATTGGAATTAATGTTATTAATTTATAATTTATTTTTAAAATTAAAATTAAAAAATATATTTCATGCAATAACGGTGATATTCATGAATCATTGAATTAAAATTTATTAAAATTTATGTTTAATTTCCGAAATTCTTTAGCTAATAAAATAAAACTTAAATTATAGTTTTCTTCTTTTGATTTTCAGTTTTCATCCTTTCTGCTTTTTACTTTCGATTTCTGCAATTTTTTGTTGCTTTTTAAAACGATTTCTTCTTCAAAAGCGAATCCTAAATCTTCAAATTAAATTGATTTATACTTAATGATTTATGTATTCGTTTCTTTTTTAATATTTATTCAGCCTTTATTTAAGTTTGTAAGTTTTATTTGTTTTATTTTCGATTCATTTATCTGCGTCATTCAGTTGCTTTCGGCGTTCTTCGGATCATCTGCTTGCTTCCGTCGACTTCTTCTCTGTTGCTTTCTCTCTTTCCACCCAGCCCTCTCCATCGCAAGCGATTTACCTTTCACCTTCCGGGCTGACAGAAAAAATGCTCTCACAGCAGCTTGTCTAGTAATTTATTCAGTTCTGTCCTCGGGCTGGTCGAGTGTCCGTGTCTTGTTAACAACACATTCACGCATGTTAAACGCAGAGCCAACAACAGGCTGCTTTTTTGTGTTTGTTAACCCATTTCGATTCATTTGCAATGCAAAAGGCACTTCTTGGGGGTCGGTGTTGTTGCTTTTGTCTTGCATTAAAATGCACCTCGTTGTAATGTTTCGCATTCTTTTTGTTCCGCAAACAACAAAGACAACAACCACCACAACAGCAAAGACAACAACCGGCAGAACCACAACAACAACGAAGTGTGTCACATTTAAAGCTCGGTTCTAAGTAATTATTTTGCAACAACAACAACAGCAACAGCAGCAAATTACAATCAAGCCAACAACTGCAGCAACTTGTAACTTGTTAGTGAAGACAATAAAAGCACGTTTTATTTATTTCCATGCTTCCGACAGAAGCAACGAACAGAAAAATTGAGGACACTAAAAATGTTCCATTTCACACAGAGTCACAGCAAAACCAGAACGAAATGAGGGAAATAATGGCACACATGTTCAACGCCTGGCAGCTTTTCCTAAATTTTAGTGCTGAATTTCAAAGGCTTCCTTCTACAAGGAATTCGTTACACACACCCAACGTAATCCAAATAAACTACATTCCACAAAAAAATAGTGTTTTTTGGAAAAAGTCACACTGCAAAAAAATAGTACACTGGAAAAGCAACGCTGACGATGCTAAGACAAAGTAGTAAAGGAAGAAGTGTGAAAAGTACTACCAAGATTACGAAGAAAATATAAATTAAATTATGGAAAATAAGAAAAAAGCTAAGTAAAGGAACAACACATCACAAAGTAGCAGAAAAGGCAGCATCAAAAAAGGAAGAGCGACAAAAATGTGTGTGAAAACATAGCATAAAAAGTAGTGGAAAAAAGTGAAATAGTATCAAAGCGATAGTATGCATGAAAATAAGAAACTAGTAAGGGTACCTTCGGTCAGACCGAAGCTTATATACCCTACATCCCGCCGATTTTCACCATTTTCAATACAGAGTTATCTATGATGGCCGAGAATATTCGTACCGAATTTCAAGTCAATTTTTCCAACCGTTATTCTGGAATTGCGGTTTATATCAATGTCATATGTTCGTGGGCGGACACGCCCATTTTTTTAAAAAATTTAATCTACCTGTACCGATGTATTCGGAAACAAAATTGAAGCTCAAAACTAAGTCTACAAGTTGAAATATTGTTAAAAGAATTAGTATTTGTTAAAAAAGTAGGCGTGGCGCTGCACCGATTTATCCCATTTTCAATCCCACAGAGTTTCGGATGACAAAGAATATACGTGCAAAATTTCATCGCGATAGCTTCATTCGTTCTCCTGTAATCGTGATTTCCACAGACAGACAGACAGACAGACAGACAGACAGACAGACAGACTACGGACATGGCTAAATCGACTCAGGAGGTGACACTGATCAAGAATATATATACTTTTCCATACCTGCCACGCCTCCTTTAATGCGTTACACACGGAAGCACAAAGTGAATATACCCTCATTCCTTCGGATGTAGGGTATAAAAAAGGAAATAAAACTTAATGCAAGTATGAAATGGCAGACGAGAATGATAGAATGTATTCCAAAAGGGAGCAGAAAGTATAAAAAAACCTAAAAATAGAGAAATGAAAAAGGTACTGAAAAAGTTAGCAGATATGCAACAAGGGAAAAATTTAAATACTCATGAAAGTGAATTATAATTCGTAACATTTGTTAATGAGGGAACGACTCGTTGTTAATATAGTATTAAAATAACATAAATATAATAATAATTTGCGACAAATAAATAAAATAATTCACTGCAAGGAGAAAAGAATCAAAAGGCATTAAATAAATTCGTTGAGGCTATTTTAAGTAAAGATTTTGCAAAATAGAAAATGTAAGAATAGTGTCAAAAACGAACTATCATTGATTTCCTTTCAAAATGGATGAAAATGTGTGAAGTTTTTATAAGGTTTAAGGTTTTACAAAGGACTATGAAAGATAACTTAATTGGAAAGTCATATAAAAGACATAAATGGGTGAAAGGACGATTTGAGGGATTCGCAATTCCTTAAATAGTCGCAAGGATTTACTAAGATTTCTCTGCTTGAGTTTATCCAACAACATCGGTTATTATTTTGTTCATTTTTGTAGCTTGCGTTGCTGTTATTGTCATTCTTCAGCGGTTCCTGTCAACACGGAAAGGCAAACATCTACAAGTGGATCAGAAGCAGCAGCAAAGGCAGCAACAACAACGGATCGGCAACAAAAGAGCGAAAAGAATTCGTTTTTTAATGAGCAACAACAAAATTTTAATTGTTGCTGATGTTAAAGGAAATTGCAAGGAAAATTATTTCTTTATAAAATGCTCACTTTCCTACATCTGTTAAATGCTTCCTTCACTCTATCTTTCTCTGTCTAAGGCACCATACACTCCATCCGAAAGTCTTCCCATGAAATGTAAGCTCCAGAGCTTCAAACATGAAAGGTTCGTGATTTAATTTCATTTCATTTCATTTATTTTAATCAAATGCAAAGTACAGCAAGAATAAATTTTTTTATAGTACTCAGAAATTGGCTTTAGAACGAAAAATATTAATACAACAATCTTAATAATAACGTTAATAATTATGCAACATTTGAATGCGTTAAATATTTCACACATAAGACAAGTATTGTAAACCTCACTGGAAGGAAGAATTAGGAAATTAAGAAAAAACAAGCAAAGCGTAGTTTCGCGTGAGCCTCTTATAAGCTACTTGTGAGCTTCACGTGAGCTTTTTCTAAGCACTCGATGATGAGCTCCTTGATATAAAGCTCTTCATATGAATGATGAATATTGCAAATGCATTAAGTGGGCATACAAAATGCTGGCAAACAATCACCCTTTGTATACACTGGAGGAAAGAAAAGAATATTTAAATTAATTAAGAAAAAGTTCTCAAGAAGAAAAACATTGCGAAAGCAAAGAAAACTTCTGAAATGACAACCTAAACTAATTTTTCTTCATTTTTCCTTCACGCCCGTTTTTCTCTTCTCTCAGTTCGCTAGGGACTTGAAAACTGTGTTTAAATAATTAAGTTTTAATGGATTCTTAAGTTAATGACTGATTGAAAGAAACTTCTTCCAAAAATTAAGGTTTAAAAATCCATCGCCAAACAATTTTTAATAAACACGTAGTTTCAATATTCAACCTTTTCTTGAGTTGAAAACAATAATTGTTTTAATGTCTTCTTCTGTTTTAACTTCTATTAAATTAAGACTGAGGCTGTTTGACGTTGAAAATATTGATTTAAGGAAATATTATTATTATAATAATTATTATTAATTAATACTTAAAAATGTGCTCAATAATTGCTCTGAGGAAACTTTCAAGAATTCACAAAATATGCTTAAATAATAACGAACGCAAATAAAGATTGAAAAAGGATAATTAAAAATGTTCGACTAGGAATGGCGAAACCAAATTATAACCGAAACTTTGCTTGGTTTCTACGAAATTTGAAATTTTGTTGAGTAGAGTAAAATAAATTATTCACCAAAAAATGCATCACACACAGTGATATCACACATCGCAGTGATTATCACACGTACATATGCTCATTATTACTATTATTATTATTATTATTGCACTGTGGTTTATATTAGAATATTTTACATGATTCAATTCTAAAAAAATTTCAGGTTTCCGTGAAAAAACTCACCAAAAATAATCAAGCAACAAAATTTGACTGCACTCAAAGAAATCGGTGCATTATTCAACAAGAAACTTTAAAATATTTCCACAGAAAAATAACATTGATTGAATGTTATTTTGATTGAAACGAGATTATGTGAAAGTTTCTAAAAAAGGAGATCAGGGTCACGAAGGACAAATCGAACAAACTTAAAAAAAATGTGTTTGTTTCTTGGAATTAAATATAATTAATATAAACGAATTAACTTATTATTAAAATTATTAATAAAAATTGTTATCAACTTATAATTTTACTTATTTAAACCAAATTAAAAGATGGAATTAATTGGAAAATTCTTGTTACTTAATATTAATCATAAATTATTTAAATTATTGAAATTGAGCAGATGTTTTAATTAAAGATGTTTGTTCTTTTCTTACCTTTTCCTTATTTTATTTATTAAATTGTGAAAGAACAATAAAAATTGTAAATTGTTATTGGTAACAAGAAAATAACAGAAGAATATAAATGCGTTTTCTACCAGCAAAAATAAAAAAGACAATAAAATACAATAAGAATTAATAAGATAAAAATTGTATATAAATCTGATTTTTTTTTCTCAGTGTAGCTGATAATCAGTGTTGCTCTTGAGCGGTAATATAATTAGCCGTTATTTTGTTTTTTCTGTTTTTGTATTTCAGTTTGTTTTTGTGTTGTGTGAAAATGAAACATATTTTCACGTCCATTTAATTAGCATATTTTTCGGGACGGAATCAGGTTAAAAATAACATCCAAAACCATATATTCACAATTTTCTAGATAAATTTGTGTGCTTAGGTATGTCGTCGTATACTTCTATGAAATTAATTGTAATTGGAAACCCACATTGAAATAAAATCCCGCCCAATCGCTTTGTGAATCGAATTTTAGATGAAATCAAGCACAAAATTACACACGAATTGAATCGGGGCGTTTGAGCGTGAATTAAACACTCTAATTACGACCAACTAATTGAATAAAACTGTCATCAGTTTGTTTTATTTGAAAATAGAATGGAAAATTGCAAAAATCATAGCGTTCGATTGGCTCATCAAATGATATAAAATTGCAATAAAATTAGACTGCAAACCTCTAAGAAATTAAAAAAGAATCACGAAATAATTATCGTACCGAAACAAAGGAGACCACAAAAACCGAAGAAATTAAAATCGTAGAAGCTTCAGTTACTGATTCCACTTTTCCACTTCCCACAAAATCAAAAACTGCAATCAACTTGTCTGCATCGATGCAGAGACTGAATGTTTATTGTCATGTGATATCGCAATAAAGAAACGCATGCAACGAGTTCATCAGAGAGTCGCTTGATTGAGAGCTCGTATATCCTCCTGCTGCCGCTACTTCAGCTCCTGCACTGTACTCCTCGTTGTTGGTTTTGTTATCCTCTTCGTTTTTCTTCTTTATGTTACTGGAGCCGATTACAAGAGCAAATAAATTACCTTGTAACATGAAGTCACGTGGAGAGAAATAATATTGAACGAGACAGAATATTAAAGGAAAAAGCAAGCCGCAACCAAAATGAGGAAGACAAATAGAGTCAGAGGAAGAGAAAATAGGTGAAGAGATAGTAAGAGACTTACCTAGACAGATCAAGAGTTGTTAATAATAGAAACTGAGTCGAGCGCAGCAACTCTGATGTCGCATCGATGTCAAAACGATTCATTTTTAAAAACGGTTCCCATGGAACACATCTACACATAAACACACACACACACACACACACGTAACTTGTAAACAGAAAAGGAAGGAGAATAAGAGAAAACGAAGGCCAATAACAGAAAAAAGGAAAGAACAGTCGCCTACGCAAAAACCATTTTGTTATAATTCCCCGATGTGTATTTTGCGAAATGCTGCATATCCTTCCGCAAGGATCCGTATAAATTCAGACAACATTCATATAAAACAAGGACCTGCTTCGTTGATTGCAATACGTGAAACTGATTGCATTTTTCGCTTCAATGTGTCTCAGAGATGAACTTTCTTTTGAAATATTGTGAAAACGGGGAAAAATTCCTTAGTACATGCAAAAATGTGTTTCATATTCGATCTGGGAGAATGTCTTATGGAAAGTTAACTAAATAAGATTGGTAGAGGAAAGAGTAGAGACTAGGTAAGATGTCATGGTGACATGAGATCAGTCGGAGATCACCTGAAAGATCAGACCGATTCAAGCTACACACGCTTTTCGTATTTCGTTTAATTAATGCTCTTAAACATAAATATCTAATGAAATATAAAAATATGTACATAAAGTAAATAAAAAATAATTAAAATAAATAACAAAAAATAAAAAAACACATGCATCGGCCGGGAATCGAACCCGGGCCGCCCGCGTGGCAGGCGAGCATTCTACCACTGAACCACCGATGCTTCGAACTTAGTAAGCTTAAACGGCTTAAAGTTATGGAATAACGAGACAGAAAAACCTCTTTTCTGTAATTCAGTTTTCTGCCAATCATATAAAAATTGGAATGGTCAAAATCTGTATTAGGAATGTCTTTACGACGTCTGTTATAAACACAACGAAATTTTAATGAATCTTCAGTAAACGTGGTTATATTTATATAAATAGAGCTTTAAACTTATTTTTACTGTACACTTTATTTCGACAACAATAATTTTTTTATTTCTCCTTATTCTTCCGTGTTTCTTTGCATTTCAGTTCCCGAACGACGAGTTTCAGGCGAGACGAGCATCATACCAGAGTCCGGATTGCGGATCGGACGCAGTGGAAAGACAAGGACAATAAACCACAAACTGATCGGGCATTGAAACCAACCAACAGATTAGAAGTCAGGCGAATACTGGAATAGAGATCGGAGTATAGACTACAGCAGGAAGGAGACCGGACGTCAGATTATATACCCGACTAGAGATTAGATATGGCCTATCAGTAGTCTGTATAATCTTTATATCTTTCTATAATATTTATATCCCACTATAATCACTATAGAAGGCAACGATCTCCCAGATGACAAGCGTAACTAGAGTGGATTGGAAACCATACTTTACCAGAGAAATATAAAACCCATTTTAATTTGGATGTAAGTATCGAGATTATTACGAGAAATATGAAACAGAAATGTTTTTGTTTCTTAATTCAACATTTTCATGAATGATTTTGAACCATTTTTCAAGGATTTAAACGCTTCAAGGTGATATACGACCGACGAAACAAATGTGTTCATGCGGTTTTTAGGGGAAAACCGGTGAAGGTTGTTGGGTAGAAGCTCGTGCGATTTCGTGTTTGCTTCTGCGTTGTTCCTGTGCGAATATTTGGCGATGTGTGTTGATGTTTGTCGTTGGTGTGTTTATTTCCGCGGCTGGTGTGTGTTTTTGCGTATTATGTTTGCTTTCTGCTTTAACTTTGCTAATTTATGCTAATTTCTTCCCAAAGTTTTCATTATCATCCCACGCAAGCCAATTTTTTCACTCATTTCGCCATCCTTTGTTCGTTCGAGCGTTAATTTTTTATCACGAAATTTAATTTATTAAATTTTTATTTGCATACGCACAATCTACCTCCGCTCTCCTCCTTTCCGCTCTCTTTTCACACCCTCTTCTATCAACGCTTGAGCAGTAATTGTTCTGCTTGTTCTTCTTGTTTATTGCCTCAAGCATATGTAATTAAGCGAACGTTAGTCGAACGTAGCCAAGAGTTTTGCGTTGCCGAACTACTTTTTATTCCGTGCACAATTTTCAATTAATTTTAATTGCAATTTAAATATTCTTCTCTCTTTTTGTTTTATTAGGAGTCGCGCTTTAGTTTCTTTTCCTATTCGCGTTCGTGTGTCGATGGTTCCATTGTTCCGTTGTCGTTTCAATTATCCTTGTGACGTGTTCCTCGTCATGCTCCAGGCACGATTTCAGGGGCTCATTTCATAAACTGATTATCTGCTCTTTTATAATTTTGACATTCAAATCCAACTCCTCCGTTGAGTTCCATTTATAATTCTTCTTTAAGCACAGTATAGGGGAAAGCAACACGAGAAGAAGGCGAAGAAGAAGACAATTTCCTTTAATATTATTCGTGTTTGCGATGGAAATATTTGATGAAGCATATGTACATAAATGCAAATTTCCTTCAATCGTTATTTCTTCCACAGGTTGAATATTTTCCCTGTACTTTAGTCCGCCCACACATCCTTGTATTACGTGTTATTTCCTTCATCGTTTTTGACTTGGTTCTTTTCCACAGAACGACGAATCTTTTTACGAGGCGTCAGTTTCCAGGGTCTTTTTTGTGTCTGTTGTAATCTCCTCCTCCTCCTGCCACTCCTTTATATTCCACAATTTATTTTTGAAGTGGTTTTGTCTGTCTTCTTATGCGTCTTTTTTTCCTTTCATACTTTTTCTGAGCTACTGCAATTTACTTATGCGTATCAACAGGTACTAGAAAATAGAATACATTTTCTGAGTTGTTGTTAAGCTTCTACAAAAAATGTAAATAAGAGACGTTAAAAATAGTCTAAAAAGATTCTATGGAGACTGCGTCAACATGTTCATTCAGATGTTTTCGATATGATTTTATGTTGTTAGAAAGAAAAAGGGGAAAAAGTGGAAAGGGTTGCTGTAAAAGTGCAAATACATTCACGATATTCCAAATTGAAATATAAAAGCAATTTTCAGCATCCATGCGCTAGGAAAGTCACTTGGAAAAAATTCTCATGTTTCATAAAATCAATAAATAAAGATAAAATTGTAGAATTTTAAACAACAGAAGCTCCGAACTGAGATCCCACTAATGTAAAATGCTTCGATTTCATTTGCTCTACTCTATTTCAAGCTTCAACTTGAACCCTAAAAGGATCTGTTTAAAGGACACGTTCTTATATAGACGAAAGGATAGACTTTAGAAAAACGGGAGTATTTGGAAAGAATTGAATTTAAGGATGCTTCCTGGGAAACTCAATTGTGTTACCATGGATATTGTGAAATAGATATAAGCTTATGCGTTAAGCTTATGTGAAGTTCCTGATCCAAGACAAAGACCTACTTGTGTTCTACTTGGAAAGAACATTCGTTAACTTCTTCTTATAGGAATATTTCTCTTAATGGGAACTCCTAGTTCAATCGTTCAACTCTGCTTACGCTGGAAATCTCATTGGTTGTTCGTTGAATTAACTCATTTCTGATTAAGTAAATTACTCTAAAAAAATTGCTCTATATTTTAAGTTGTGTGCTGTTTTCTCATAAAAAGCTAAGCAAATATCTTAAAAAAAGACGACTTAATAGTTTAAAAGAAAGTCATTAGCCTTGTTACAGTGTTGAGTGGATTTCTTTTCACCGTCGAGTGATTTTGTAATAAAATTGCATCTTCTTTAAGACACTTCTCCAGCGAATGGCAAGAAACGCATTAAATTATTGTTCAATGAAAAGATTTTCATCTTCGTCGTTAAAAAACAAAGTGTTTTCCGTTTTCTGTAGCTTTTTTCACCGCATTCATTGAATTGTTATTGAAGCTCACAAAACTTTAACAACTGCGTGAGTCCCCGGATTATGGATATTTTTGTATTCCCTTTCATCAACCTCGTCGCTTACTTCTTCGCTCTTCAAGACTGCAACATGCATTCAAAACTCTGTCACGATTTGTAGTTTACGGATTTTATGAACACTTAATTTTATCAACATTTTAGTGTTGATTTTTATATTACGACAGAGGAAGGACAACAAAAGCGAGTGAGTGAGAGAGAGAATATTTATAGTTCCGTGCTTGCTTTTCTATTCGACTGACCCGAAATCCTACATTTTTATTATCAACTGACACTTGAAAACCTTAAAAAGTGCTCAAAAGCGTATAAATTTTAAAAGAGCGGATATCCGTTGGCCGGAAATGTTCAACAGGGGAGGAAGAGGCGTGGAAGAATAGCGAGAGAATGAGAGAAACAAGAATCTGTATAGTTTCGTGTGTTTGTTGCTTGTTTATCGCGTTTTATGAATGATTCCTTGCAATAAAATTTAACACGTTGTTCGATGCTGCCATTTTTTGGAAATGCATGAATTTAAAAATCACACTTTATTATTTATGTTCTTCTTCTTCGGTATGTTGTCTATTTTTATGTATTCATTTCGACGGTGTAATAAAAAAATACTAACCACAAAATATTGATTGATGAAATGTAAAAAACCCGTAAAAGAAAAACAAATTATATCGCAAACATTGAATATCAAAATTCAACTTCGAAAAGGGAATTTTTGCAAGTTTTGCTGTGATTGATTATGCATTGATTTGCTGATTGTATTTTGTGATTGATGTTTTCTCTCTTTCTTTTCTTTTTCAGTATTTGCGTTAATTTATTTTGCTTGTTTCATTGTTCAGTAGGTGTCCAAGATTAAGTAATTTTTTTATTGTAATCATTTCTTGTAGTCGCCGAGTCAACAACGAACACAGGTCTCATTTCGAAACTTATTTAATTTAACTCTGGAATATTAATAATTGATAGACGAGACTCTATTTTTTTGAAGAGATCCGAAGGATAATTTAATAGAATTGTAATACCTCTAACAGGTTTTGACACAGTCTCGAAATTATTATAATTTATTATAATAATATTATTAATAAGGTTTTAAAAGAAAATTTTAATAGAGCGCTATATTTATAGAATTAAGGAGAATTTAAGGAGGAAAAAACGCGCTTTATCAAAAAAGAAATTTATAAAGAACAAGGAGTATTTGTATTCTTTCTCTTCGGTTTTAAACTATTCATTTGCTTTTGGTCGTCTTTTTATAGTAATCGTTGGGTATTTGACGGCACTCGATTGTCGTATATAGTCTATATTCTGGTATACAGACAACTTTAGCGTTGTTATCTTCAGTTTGATGAGCCTTTTTTCATTGCCTATGCAAAACTGCTTTATTCTATTTCTTTATCATTCATTCAACCGTAAAACGTATTAATTAATTTAAGCGATGGTTTTAGAACTTTAAAAATCATGCAGACGCAACGGAAGGGAAAGAAGACAAAGAAAGATTACAGGATGACGACGCTTTGAACCGAAATAATCCCCGGGTGAATCGTAATTTTCGTAGCCGGCGGTTGCAGTTAAACTTTTTAACAAAACACTTTGAAGGAAGGCGATGATGCGACTAAAATGGAATAAATGCGATTAAAAAAGGGCGGAAGGAGAGCAGGCAAAGTTTTAAATTCCATCCATTGAATTACATGAGTTCAAGTGTTTTAAGTCAGGGAGTCAAACGCGGCGCCTTTACTTGGATTCGAAGATTATTTTGAGTAGTTCGAAGAAGCTTTCCGAAGCGAGGTTAAGACGGAATTTTTAAAAGAGTCTCTTCTAGATTCAACTTCATCAAATTGTGAAAGTGCCAAAAGTAAATTCCATCGAAACCACTTAAATTCTTTTCGCAGAACCTTTTCGTAGGGAATAGGAAATTCTTCGGTTTTCCATCTTCATCCTTAGCAATTAATTGAATGATTTACAAAAAAAAAAAACAAACGAAGAAGGGTAATGTTTACTGACGTCTTTGGATCGAAAAATGGAAAAAATATGATAACAAGATTGGAAAAGAGGAAAGAGGGAACCCGGCGAAAGAATTTCTTCATCTTTCTGCAAAAATCATCCTCCATTGCATTCAGTAAAACTTCTTTGTGTCGCTCTTCATCATCCGTTCTTCGCTTTGCGTTCTTCTTCTGTCTGATCAACAGTTTCATTGGAAGCATTTTTTGGGGAAAAAAATAATTTCTCCCTTTTTTTTGGTTCTTCTTTTCTTTTGAATGCCACTCGAATAAATTTCGTCTGATTAAAAACAAATAAGAAGAGAGGAGAGCATCTCCATCTATTATTTATACGCTCTGTCGATATTTCATCTCAAGTGAATTCGTTTCCAACATCGACAAACGAAAAATATTCCTCCATCGTTCGTCACTTTTCAATCGGCATTCATCGTTCTTTATTAATGATCGTTGGAATCGTTATTAACCCTGTTTCCATCGACGCACATCGACGTTTTGTCGGTTGTTGGTGATAAGTGCTAGACGATGAAAATAAGCGAAAGAAGAGCGGAGGCGATGTCTGCAGTTGTACGTGACATGCAGAGAAATCTCTTGCCACAAGAGGGGATAACAGTAGAGTGTGTAGCATGCAACGATTTTACGGATAGACGACGATGATTTGTTTGCACTTACTTATACAACTCACAAACATAAAAATCCTCTCCGTCCTCATCTTCTCCTCACTCCAAAAACATCTACAACTAATCGTTCATTGCAAAACTCGGTCACTCGGTGTATTTCAAATCAGCGACTAGCATTGAGTACAATCTGACTCGCTTAAACTGGAACTGCGTCATTGCGATCTCTCTTCTTTTTACGAAATGATTGGGAAGAGACTCAGCGTCACTTTGTCGCTCTCCTTGAAGTTCAGCTCTCATCGTCACATCCAATTCCGGTTTTTCTCGTTTGAGCAAGCTGAAGGTAAGTAAGAAACATGTCATTGTGTGCAAGTAGAGTGAGTATAAAATCAGAGCTCATGAATGCTGATATGAGTGTGTGTAAGTACTGGAAAATATTCCAAGTATTGCTGCTATTCACTTCCAATTTGCTAAGTTCATCACGCTCCAAAACGAAAGCATGAAGAAGTCGAAAAGCTCAGTTATTCATTGCAATCGCCACGTAATTCTGCATTTTGCCTTTTTGTGTAACTTTATTGAGCTTTCAGTATAGGGGAATTTTCTTGAACTTTGTAATTTCTTCAATTCCTGGGCTACTTTGTTCTTGAGTTCCTTCTGATGTCCCCTTGAATTCACTTGGAATCTTTTGTTATATTGTGTGTGTTAAGAAGTAAATTTCCAAATAATTAAATTAGAACATTTTCTAACTCAAAGTGTAGCCAGCAATTGTACAAGTCTTAAGCCGTTCTAGAGCACGAGAACCGCCAAAGCGCAGCATTCAAACTCCGTTGCAGAGCCGTGAAAGTATCATCAAAGCCATCAGCCGAAGAACATCCGACCACCAACCGAGCGTTTCTCTCAGCAGCACCTGAGCAGCATTCAGAGCAGAACGAACGTTGACGTTGTCGACAACGTTCTACGATGATTCAGAGCTGCTAATCCGAGCTGAAAACGCATTAAAATTGTATTCACGCTCGAACTGCGAAATTCACTGAATTTTGTAGATTAACAGCGAACATCGCAACATCCTTGCTTGGAAATTTTCTTCACGAGAAGAAAAAATTAGAAGAGCATAAAATTAGAAAGAAGCAGAAATTTCAAGAATTTTCCACGCCAATTAAAGTGAAGAAAAGAAACTTAATCATAAAATTATAATGATTTGTATTGTTTTGAAAAAATATCAAAGACAGGAAAAATACAAATGAAAGAAACAACAAAAACAAGAATTTTATATCACAAAAGAATAATAACAAAATTCCGAAATGCATTAAAGTTAGAAAAGAATTGAAACCTTTTTTAAAAATGCATCTGAATGCAAAAAGAAATGAGCGAATAACTTTATTGAGCTTTAAGAGAAATAAGAAGAAAATCTCAAAAAGTTGTAAAGCAAAACAAGGGGAAAGCCACCAAACAAACAATAAACCAAATGATATCCTAAGCTATCAAGAAAGAGTAACAACAACAACAATGACCACAATGGAAATAAAAACAAACACGATTTCATATAATTTTTTTAGTTTCCATTTTCTTCCTTTTTTTAATAAAATCAAAAAACTTTCTAAGAGAAAAAATCACATTTTTTACATCATTCCAAACTTTGCATTTAGAATGGTTAAAAAATGGACGAAAAATGAGGAAACATAAAATTCGAAGACGAAAAAAATGGGAAAAAAGAAGAAGAAGAACAGAAAAAGACAAACTGTAAAAACTAAAAGTGGATGGAAGAGATATTTTCAAAAGAAATGAAGGAATGTGTGTGTAAATCTCGCGCAAGAACCTTGACAGACAGCAAGATTTTGACTGACATAAAATAACAAACAAAAAAGACAGACGTTGGCATCACTAATTTGAGTTGAAGGAAAACGTAATTTTTTATGTTTTGAATGATTTTTTGTAGGTGAAGGCAATTTTTGCTATTCTTAGACGTTTTGTCTGTCTTTTAGACCCCGTCAGAGACCGGTCCCACTTGATCCTTAACATACCTACCATTTCATTTTTTCGTAAATTGCAAACTAGTTTTCCACATATTTTTCATTCATATTTTTTCATTTTATATATTTATTCATATTTTTTTGTTGATTTTTACGTCAACTTTTTAATGTCTTCTTTTTGGGGCTTTTTCTTTTGTTTTTGTTTATTTTTGTGTTGTTGTTGGTTTTGTGATGTTGTTGCTCAGGTTGGCAACTCTGCATTTCTGCTGCTGCGGCTTTCGCAGTTACAATGACTTCCGCTTCCTGCAGCTGTTGTCAATTTAATGGCGTCTCTCGTTCTCAGAGCTCATCCACTCTGAATAATGGCCACCCTCATTTGCATTCAATTGGCGAAGCGATGGCGGCAACCAGAGATGCCACTCAATATTATTTTGCAACTTTACCGAAATGTGCAGCGCCCATAAAAGTCCTTGCAAATGGTATAAAATATGTAAAGTACTTTACGCTGCCTGCTGTCGGACTGACTGAGTGACTGACTGATTGGCTGTTTGTCTGTTGGTCCTTTCGTCTGTCGTCTCTCTGTTTACCTCCAGGTTACTAACGATTCGCATCGCTTTCCTCTTTTTATCCATTTAATTTCTACAAATTGAGTATATCTGGAAGTGTTGCCAGCAGCAAGTTTTATTAAACATTGTAGACTTGTTACGGGCGGAGGGGAGTGGGAACGAACCTGATCGACGGAAACAGACGGTAAAAGAGGAGTAGGATTTTCCCAGAGGTTGTAATGTTGATTTCAGTTAAATTGTAACCATGTCGAGTGTTTTTATTCAACAAACACCAGCACGAGTTCGCTTTTTCCCGCGCCTCCACGCCCGTAACCGCCCTTCACATGATTATGAATACTTAATAAGTGCTTTTGTTAAAATTTCGCTCCTAATTTTATGATTGCTATTAACGTCAGGCGACCGCCTATAAAAACTTGCCTCGCAACTAATGCAAAAGTAATAAAATAAAGTGGCACCACTTGAAAAATAAAAGTTTCTTTTGAAGCAGCTGCATCCGCGCTGCATCGAGGCTTGGGTCCGCTCGCGTTCATTCAATTTAGACCTCGTTCAACTCCGGTTCCTTTCCCTTCCTTCGCGTTGGATGAGTTACTTTGTCGTTCCTCAGTTTGTAACGACGTCGCCATCGCCATTGGCCATCACAATCGGATGCTGAGCCTCCACGAAGGAACTCAACTCCAGCCAACAGCAACTTCTAGTATAGAGCCATAGCACAGACCAGTTATAACCTTTGCCTGCTTCTCTGAGCCATCCGTGCGACCCATATATCCCTCACCCTCTACACCATCGTCCAAAGTATACTTCAAATACCCCTTGGAAATACCCCAACCTCTTGTAACTTTTCTTTGCTTCGTCCATTAGTTTTCTTAACTTTTTCTAAGTTTGCTTCAATCTCAGAGAACTTCTAGCCCATTAAGAAAGTGGCTTTTCCTATGAATCTCCGCTCCCCGTCCCTCATTCCACAGGCACAACTTGACTATTATGCGAGGTCAATTTATGCACATCTTGTAACATTCGAATTACAAGTGGAAATGTTGAAAAGTTTGGTCATATTTTTCACTTTTGGCACTTTTATAAAAACGAAAGACTTCTCCTTGTGAGAACAGTTTTAATCCGATTAAAAGTACAGCTGCCATCCTTCCACCCTCCGCTTCACTGATAATTCTCTTCGATAAATTCTGGTCAGTGCAAAAGACTGAGCATTGATGCCAGTTTTGCATAGATTTTCTCGCCGTTAAAATGGGTTAATACAAACGTCATATGTATTAATATTTAAGATACTTTTTGATTCCTTGTCGGTGTTAGAAAATTCCTATGGGAAAAACCATTACTATTCATCTGATGTCATCTGATGTCATCTTGTCTTATGTTCTATATACGCCGTAAATTTTATATTATTGTAGTTTTATTATTATATTCGCACATCATCTTTGAACTAATAATAATCAAATTGAAACTATACTATAAATAGTGCAAATGTAACTCAATTTAACTGTATGCTATAGTTTTCTTATCTCTTGAAAAGATTGGGAGAAATCTATAGCAAGTCAATTCGGGCGTATAGCGTTAGGGAGAATTTAGAAAAACATGCTTTATACTAACAGAATACATGAGAAAACCATTGAATACAGTTGTTATTTCCATTTAATATCATTTTACCAGTCAAATGTTACGTTTTGTCGAAGTTGTGAAATTTGGAATTTCTTCTGCTATACAAATAGTCGAAACATTGAATATTACACCGGCAATGACAAAAATAAAAATCCTCAACAGACTCAGTATTTAACGAACCTCTTTAAAACTTACGAAGGTACTTAAAATAAGTGTAAATTATAGTAGTACTGAGAATCAGTGGGGATTATAATAAAGCGTAGTTCAGTTATTTCCTTTTCCAATACTTTAATCTATAAAATAAAGATTCTGCATGTTTTTACGTAGAGTGAAATTAGTTCACTTTTGTCTACTCTTTGAGTTTAATTCGTATTCAATATTTTTGTTTCAATTCAAAAAGATCTATTTCAATCTTCGTGTTTCCACTAATTGAAACTGTTTTTCTAGTTATGATTATTCTGTTGATCCTTTTTTCTGTAGTTGTTGGGACCTGTGAGTTATATAAATTATCAGGATAGTCCATAAATTTAACGTAATTAAGCCTTCTTTATTGGCTTGTTTCTTTCTTTAAGTTGGTCAATCGGAGCTGCTACCGAAGCCCGGAGAATGTGGTACCCTCAGCGAGGAGTACATGTACAACCAGAAATACGTCGCTGAAGCCGACGAGTTTCCGTGGATGGCAAAAATTTCTTACTCAAAAGGTATTTTACCTTCTTTTAGAAATTTATTTATTGAATTCCGGTTTATATCGTAGACCCTCTGAGAAGACCTTATAATAGATGTCTGGCTGTTTTGATTACTAAACAATATCTGTTGTCATACGTCGATTGTTTTGACGACTTCTATGATGCGCGCGGCGTTGTTTTGGGTGACTGGAGTACGTACAAGGAACCTGACTGCACTGAAGACCACGAATGTGAACAAATTCCAGGTTACGTGGCCATCGAAGAAGTTATCCAACATCGCAACTATAGGCCGCATTCGGAAAGAGATCGCATAGTTTTGATTCGCCTAGTAAAGCCGGTCACCTATTCCAAGTATATTCGACCTATTTGCTTGCCTCACGCGGATGTGGTTAACATGGCCTTTGTGGCTGAACATCTTCAGGCTGCCGGACAGCACAAGGGTCGGATGGAAAAGGGGAAGAGCTTTGCTCAAGTGATGAGCAGCAAGGAATGTCGAAAGGCTTTCGAAGGAGAGGGGGAGCCGTTTTTATCGGATATCTTCGAAACCAATCAACTGATGTGTGCCTTCACCTGCCGCGTAACAGAAGAAGGACTCAAAATTTATTGGTCCGGCTCGGCTTTAATGGGCGCCACACTCGTCGATACGCAGCCAACTTCGTATTATTTGATAGGCCTTATAGCTTATGTTGGGTCACTGTGCAACAAAGCGTATCCACATATTATATTTCGCGTCGATAGCCATGTAAACTGGATTACGGAGAATATTTATTGAGTCAAAAGATAGAGGAAATGAAATGTAATCATTCCATGTATCGCTGATTGAAGAAATTTTTTGTATTTTGTACGATTATAGATGGAACACAGTGGCATTATAAACCGCAGATGAATACAGGTTTTAAAGATATATTCCTTTAAGGTAGATGTCTAGTACTAAAATTTGTTAAAATGGTTTATTGGAGTTGGGTATGTATGTTTTGCCTGCTCCTTTTTCATTTCTGCATCTCTCCAACATGATGCTCTGTTCATTCCTCTGTCCCAAGCTGGACCCGAAATAGTACCAATTGGAATCTGCACTTTACACTTAAAAACCTATTTTGGTTTTGTGATACTTTTAAGTTGCAGCAACAAACTTTACGGTATGGTTTTTTAAGTGTCATTGAAGCACGACGAGTTTTAATTTAAATCTTTGACACGGCTTGGACAACTTTTATTTGTAGTAATTGTTGTTGTTGTTGTTGTTATGTGTAATATTGTTGTCATTGCACTTGATCTTCCCTCGACTTCTTCCAGTAAATGACCACCAATTTTCGTTGTCCTTTCGATGGAGTTTTTCACTTTATCACTTGGCTTCCGTTGCCTTTTCGCTTCTGATTTCTATCTCTAACTCTTTCTTTATTTGTTTTCCCAGTCTTTTGCTCTTTCTGTTTCCTTTTCTTTCTCAATTGTAGCCAATAACAGTTAAAGTTTTCCTCTTTTTACACAACAAAATCAAAAAACGACGCATTTCCATTCAGAACTTGTGTGGAATTTGATACGTGGTCAAGGAGAATTTTTGTAGTTGTTATAAATGTTTAGCTGCCGTTGGTGTTTTATACTTCATCCTCTTACTTCTTTTTGACTCTTCAAGTTTAAAGTTTCAAGTTGAGTTGAAAAGTTGAAGCTTGGCCGAGAGTTGACTGAGTACAAAAAAAGAAGAAGACATAAATAGATCGTTGGATGGACAAAGAGGTTGTTGGTTGGATGACGATCAAAGCGAGGGGAGAGCGAATACACGGTAGGGAGACTTTACAGTAATTCCTGTTTCCACTTTTATTGCTAAAGCTGAATACTTGTGTTTTTCGTGTGTCTCTTCTTTTCTGTTTTCTCGTCTCTGGTTGGTTTTTTTAACAAGAACAAGCAAAATAATGGATGCGATTTGGTACAGAGGTTTCTGTAGGTTGGCAACGTGATCTGATTTCGTACGAATTCCATGATGATTGCTAATTTAAGTTAGTTTACAGCTGGTGCTAGAGTTTTTCTTCTATTGTATTGAAACATCATCACTATAATTAAATTATTTGAAGCGATTCCAAGTGTATTTTATACAACTTTTATTAGCAAGTCTCTATTTCCTCTTCTTAAGATCTTTCTCATCTTTAATTATTACATTATTACTGAAATTACATAATAAAAATTGTTTTATTGTTATTGTTTGTTTTCATTTATTGTTTTTAGGTATTTTTATTCTTTTCATTGTTCTTCTCCGATAGTTTTCCCCTTCGCATTTGTTTTGTTGTTACTTTGGAAAACATCATGTGACATTTTTATCGAAAATTCAGTTCAGCTTCGTTGCTCTGGTTTCGTGACTCAATTTTCAGTGTGATTAGTATGAATGTCATGCTCGAGTGTCATACTTCTGTATCCAATTTATCAGTCACTTTCTTCTATTTGTAGAAGTTTGTATTTGAATGCGATTTTCATATCCACAGTTTGACAGAAGCGACGTGCTCCTTGAAAAACAAACTCATTCCCATTTCATGGAATCCATGAGAATGCAGAGACTTAAAAATACCGGCCTGTCAAAACCCATAAGCAACTCATGCATCAAAGTTAAAGTCGAAGCTAACCAACTTTTCGGTAATATCAGCTGCTTTGCTTCAACTTATCTAAATAAGTAAATCTTCAACTTTTCAATGTTGATGAGCCTTTATTCATATTGTAATTATTATGAACAGCATAAAATATTCTTCGAATGTTGTTCTTTACTGTAAAAAATACTCTACATCAAGATTCATATTCATATTTCTTCCATAGGCTTTGCTATTGTTTTCTGGCCAATGACGTGATATGTTTCCACTGTCAGTCACCATTAATGATAGTCACTTGCATGGAACGTGAAACGTTTAATGAGGAAATCGGCATCGAATCGTTACATTTTAATAGTTCAATCATAGAGATTATATTTGTAATCTCTATGGTTCAATTGATATTAAAGAGGTTTGGAAGTAGCACGCAGTGGCCTAAAAGTATGCATTATATTTTGTAGTGCTTTCATTTTTTCAAATCACTTAATAAATTATTATGTTAATTTACTAACAGTATTATAATTAATATAACACAAACCAATATAATATAATAAAGAAAGATAATGATACATTAATTATCTTAACCGTATGAATTTATTTAACCGTTGAACTACTCTCTTTTTTCCTTGATTGAGTCAATTAACTAAGAACCTTCTTAATCTTTGCAACTTCGCTTTAATGCGATGAAATTTAATTTTAATTGTTTACACGGATGCACGTCATCGCGACGTTTGCTTGTACTGCTGGGTGTGCGTGTGTGTGAGCGGCTTTTGTTATCCTTCGGTGTTAACGGAGCGACTGTCATGAGCCAAATCGTCCTGGCGGGCTTCACTTGGTGGGGAAACGAAGACGTGAAATACTGAAGACATGCAAACAGATGCCGGTTTCTGGGGAGAGGGCGTGGCGAAGAGAAGCGAATGAATTGTGCATTTCGTATGGAAGACAGAAGCACAGCAGCTCTAAACAGGATCGAGTATGAATAAAAAGAAAATAGAGAGAAAAGAAAGGAAGACTAGAGTAGAGGAGAGTCTCACATGCACACATAGAAAGGGTGAATAACAGATGTGAGTGTGTGAATGTGTTGGAATCCGGACGAGCATCCGGAAACAGGTAATGAAAATGAACAGGCGAAGCACACAAGAGAGGAAGAAGAGGAAGGAGGAACATGGAACTCATTAACTTCAAAAAATTTACTTAATGCAGTGGCAATAAATTAAATTGTAGTCGCATTTCTGCATTTTTATGATACAGTAAGAAGCAACTTTAGTTTGTATTTGAAGTTATTTAATATTTAATAAACATTTATTTAATTTGTAATGTGTTTGTGTATAAAAGCCAAAAGAAAAGACGGAAATTTCCACAACGACCTTTAAAAGATTATAAAAATTGGAAGAATTTATGTTTTAAATCAATATTTTCAAATGAGAATTTTCGTTTTTTAATGTACTTTTTTAATTTCATTTCTTCATTTTTCTTTACTTTATTTTTCATTTGTTGTTTTGTTTTTAATTTGCTTCAAATATTCTACTTTTCACTTCCCTTCCTTTCATCATCTTTCCTCATTTTTCAGTCCTCACAACGCAGCAGACGCTTCGAGTTTGTGTTGATGTAACAAAAGACGTCCAATTCATTCATCTTGCTTACAATGCGACAAATGAGTGTGAAAAAAGGAAGGAGGAAACCATCGTGAGAGCGAGACAGATGGTTATTTCGTCACATTGTACCATTCTAGTTGAAATAAAAGACAATCCATTATCGTCAAGAGACAAAAGCAAGCCTAAGACACACTTTAAATCACACTCTACTCGAGCTCAAATTTCACATTCTTAGGTACTGTAGCTAGTTTTGGATTTATAAATATGCAAACCATGTGTTTCAGTTCAGTCATTGAATAAAATTCATTCACATTCAAAGCAAAATCGAGCCTTGGCCAAACAAAACACATTTCGTTGAACATTCAACATCTAATTTGATGAAGCCATTCTTATTGAAGCCGAAGTGTGGGGATGTGCTAGCATGTGTCTGTGGCTGTTTCTGTGGTCCGGATCAATTAAAACAATAGCAGAATTTGCATAGAGAAAATGTCTGCTCTTGAGCGATGTTCTCCCTTGATTTTTGATATAATTTCATTCGCTTTGCTGAAAAGTTTGAAATGAAAACAATTCAATCAATGAACAGCATAATTACCTCAATTCTGTCTAAATTAGAAAATATTTCCTAGAGTAAAAATTAATTAAAGAAATTCTTCATGAAAAGGAAATCCAAACGTACAAAAAACATTGAAAGATCCAGATTGAATTTAAACTTTACTTTGTTTGAACATAAAATTTATTAAATATTCAATTACAAAAGAAACTTTATATTTATCATTACACAATTATTTACTAAGTTAAGTTATTTATAGCAAAGTTCCTTCTTTTTCGTCTTCTTTTTTCGTTTTGCTTTTGAGATGCTTTGAAAATTAAACTTTAAACTCTTTATTTTAATTCAAAGCAAAATTTCACTACACTTTATCAAAGTTTGTGATCCAAAAGCCACACGAAAGTTTTTCAAAAGTATCGGAAAACGTGTAGGAACCATGGAATTGTGTACATGTCTCTCGCTGAAGGGAAAGCAGAAGAGGATTTAAATTAATATTCAGGACAACTTTAGATGTAGGCAAGGTTGCGATCCACTCGAAAATACACACACCTCTCCAAGGACGACCACAAATGAAAGAGTTCCTTAAAAAGTAACTCAGCTTTTAAAGTCTTCCTCGTGCTTCGTTGAAATTAAACGCTATAGAAACTAGTTACAGTTTATGAAACAGAGGAAAAGTTAGAATCAGTGTACGTGTTTGTGTCTCAAATTGCCACACAAATAATCGTCACCAACTTCACGTCATCAACTTCCACAGCAGATGCAATTTTGTTGCTAAACAGAGCGGATGAGGAGGTTCCGCATTAATGCGGCTCAGAGAACTCTTCTCTTTCTAGCTCACTGCGTCGGCAACTATTCACAATGCATCATCATCATCGTGATCACTACGCAACCTTTGTTTCGTGTATGCAAAATCACTTGGCAACTGGTTGCCTTAGAGTGCAAGACACTTTTAGCTTTAATTTTGGCAAAAACTTCAGAGACCACTTCAGAAACTGCAGATTATTCTGTCTACAAAACAAGGATGTGTGGCTGGCTTTGTGTGTACATGTGTCGTGTTGTTGTAGTTGTTCATATGTCAGTAAGCAATGTTGTGAATGCTTCACACTTTCGGCTAACGTCGGTGTTTCCAAATCAAGTTGAAGCGCTCCTTCCTCTTTTCCTTCCTTTTCCACTTTAATAATCACATTAAGGAAGGAACTTTCTTGGAGGGCTTCGTTTAATCTATAATTCAGCCTATTTTAGAGTCTATTTGTGATGATCTTTTTTGCCAGGATGTGCTTACCACATATGTGATACCTTCCTATCAATGACATCCTCCAATCGTCCCATATTGAGTGAATGTATTTCATCCTTCTTGCTCCAATATCTCATAAGCATCCACTAATTCAGTACTAATTCAAATAATACTTCAGTACGCAGTTGTTTGTTGCTGTTGAGATCGCTCTCCGCAGTTTGTCCCTCGGTTCTTACAGCCCGATTCTGGCTCGCATCACAAAATTTTGACCAACACAACTGAATTATTTGAGACTTTGATGAGAACTAGTTGTGTACCTCCCTTTTTCGATGAAATAGCCCGCCCCAAAAGGACACTTGTCTTGCTGGATTTTTCAAATTTCATGCATAACTCAAAACCAAACACTGCTAGAAGGGAAATACTTGGTATTTAGGGCTGCTATAACATCTAACTACAATCTACCTTTTTCGTTACAGTCGCTAGAACCTTAAAGGTCTCTTCTCTCGAAGGATTCTATGTATAACTAAATACAACTTTTTTAATTGAATTTCACCTACAAGAAAGTCATGTGTAGGCTACATCATATATTTTTTTATTTGTTAACTTATGATGTCTATAAATTTATATACATATATTATAATTGTATTTATTAACTTACTATATATCTAGTACAACCTTTATTATCTGATATCGAATATGTTGTGGAGTTGGTTACTGCTGAGTATGGGTATTTGTCAACGTTTTGATCAACTTCAAGGGGTATCGTTGGTTGATGTTACTCAATACGGTCTTTCCTGAGTGTTACATGGGGATCGCCTTTCCATGCCTCTCATTATGTTTCGTTATATAGTCGTAAACATTAGTTCGCAAGTAAAAACTGTCTCGAGCGGATTTTTTTTGTGGTATCTTCATTTCAATAATGACTTCTTTCGTAGTCTTCTTCATTTCGTTTCTTATTAGGTCTACTTTCCATGTTTCCAACTTCGTGTTCGTATAATTTTTTTTTATTATTAGTCTAGTTTTAACCATAAACTGATAAACACAATTCTGCTGGTTCCCTGTAGATTATAGTACATACAGACCACTAAAGTTTTCTAAGTCGGAGCCATGAGGTTACGTCTTCTTGCCTCAGTTTAAACTTGTATCGTCTTCTTTATCTAATCTTTTATCTAAACTTTTATCTAATCTTCATCTGATTACTTTTCGCACTGTTCTCATTCAAAGACTCTTATTATTATTCCCTTTACCTCAGCTTTCTAAGAGCTTATTGACTTATTACGACTAAACAATGTTTTGCATTAAATTCCATATTTTAAGCAAGGATTTAAAGAGACAAAAGCCATAGTCGTTAACAAGGGATAACAGAATTACTTTATGTTATACACGAGTACGTGATAACATACACACATAAAGACACACATAAGCTAACTCATGTCTGTCCTTTTTCAATTTTGGTTTATTGCGGTTTATTATCTCGGTTACGATTCTCGTAATATGCTAATAATAACAAAGCAACAATAACAAATAATCTCGGAGCTGATTGAATATTTTATCCATCCTCTCTGCGTGTGGCGCTGCATATGTATGGGTGGCGCTGCTATTATTATTCACTTGGACGATGCGTATTTTGATTAGTCAGGCAGCGACCTAATGAAGGGAATCCAATCATGAATGAAGACAGTATATTCAAAATACAAACCCAATTCTCTCTCTAAGCAAATTCGTGGACTGCTCTATTATTTTGCTGCTTCTGGTTCAGTTTGGTGCCTCTCGAGTGATGCATCGCTGCAGCGCCCACAACGTCTGAACCATATTCAGCACGGCGGCTGATGCGATTTTATTTCATCGCGGTGTCACTTCTAAAATATTCATCGCATGTACAATTCTTCTTCTTTCTGATCATCAATTCAAATCCCACGTCTAGACACCAATAAAATTCCCAACGGTTCAAGTCGAGGTCAAATATTTCATCAATAAAAGGGGAATTTGTGTTTTTCCTTTAAATTAGTGAGTAGATTATTAATAGAGCTGCAAAGGTAACATGAACATCGTGTTCGAGAGGGGAATACGGAGGCGAAAATGGGAAACGTAGCAATATAATAAGTTGTAGTGTACCTTAAACAATATGAAAAGAATTCTCAAACTCGTAGGTCTCATCTTCAATTCTTGTAGTTACATACAATAAAAGTAAAATTTATCTCATCCCATTTATAACAAATAAAATCAAGAAATAAGTTTCTATAGAAATTTTTTGAATTAAATTAATGAAGCAATAATGTATCGTATTACTAAAAGTGATTCGAATTCGACGCTGCTTAAAAAGAGTTCTCGCTGTGGTGATGTAATCAGCTTAAAGTCGGGATAAGCCCGACATCCTGAGCCAAATTAATGGCCAAATTTGTCAGAAATAAATGGGAAACTGGCTTGAAAGAAAAACTAGAACCAGAACAAATAGAAAGAGAATAAACAAGGAAATGAAACTGAGGAAATGTTGAGCAAACGCACAACAACAAAAATTCGCTCAAGAGAAGCTAAAGGGAAGTGAACCAAATTCGCAAGGACATTTTTCGAAAATATCAAATAAAATAAAAGCAAAAGCAAAGATTAAATATAGCCAAAATTTACAACAAGAATATTTCACAAGATGGTTTTGAGTATAGGAAATAAATTACAGTTATTTTATGAATTCTCTTTTCGTAGTTACGTCATATTAAAATTGGAATTGTTGCTGAGAAATCGGAGACTCAAATCCAACAAAGTTATTCGCCATATTCTGACATTGAACGGCGATAAATATTTGTCGCCTTTATCCAATTAATCTTCCTTTTATTTTCATTCCTTCGCAGGCTTCAAAGTTTCATTTAAATAAAAGGAATCTTGTTCTTTTAGCCAAAAAACATGCTGCTGGCCATCAATTTTATTCTCCCTTCCTTTGTTTCGTTCTTCTTCTGTCAATCAATCACAAGCAATTATTTTGAAATGTTTATGAGTATACCAATATCTTTTATCGTTTATTTATTTGTCTTAACATGGATTTCCCCTCGGGCAAAACATCATCCTTATGAAGCAAGATTTCGTTTCCATTTTTCATGATTTACAGCAAAGACTGGAGACTAACAAAACAAAGCCATCGCCTTCTGTTTCACTCCGAGTAGTTAACAATATCTGCACGCCTCCTTGCCAGCATTCCCAAGACCATAAACGTGAGTATACGTGAAGATATGTTTCGCAATCGCTAACACAAGCATCCCGCAGTTGGTCCTTGACCAACAGAAGTGACAAGCACATTCAAGTTTATCTGCAGTTTATTTGAGTACCTTCCCTACGAAGTCACAAAAGCTTTACAGTTTAGATAAGATCGCTACCAACATTACCTAAGTCTGTAAATCTTAATCATATAATAAGTTCCTTTTTGGTTTCTTTCCTTTTTTCATTCTAATAGTACTTTAAACTTAGTAGTTCCATCAGTTCCATATATCTTATGCATTTCATTACCCTATTCAGTATTCCTTTGAATAACAGAAAGTTAGAGAGTCTGCAAAAATAAAGGGAAGACTTATAAGGAGCTTTGCCGTCCAACTCCAATTTCCTATGTAAATGTACTATGTACGCCTATAGAAATGATATCTGCGCCACTTATTTATTTTCTCAGCCCGTTCTAGCATTTTCGTATTACCGGGACCGTGTGTGAGACGATATCGGAATTTCGAGAAAGGAGCCATTCTATATGAATAACTTTATTCATGACAGTAATTAATATTTGGATGGTATTTTCACCTTAAGGTCGGATTCAGTCCATTGGAATCTAATAAAAGACACCCTATTGTTACTTCTTCAGGAGTGGAGTTGTCATGGGTTCCAAACATATCTCCCATTAGCCTATATTCTCTAATAATAACTGTCATATAGACTAATATAATCAGACAGAAACTTATCAACATCATCCTGGTTCTCCCTGATCGGGTTTTTTTGCGATATTCGAAGTGATTGGGGTGATCTCGCTGGGTCAAGGGGATCCACCTCTACTTCATTAAGGTGGATGTGTTAAAGCAAATTATATTCAAATAACTGAAAGATAGTTCTGATATCAGCCTAAAACCCTTTTTATGCATCTTTCAACTCGCATTTCCATGGGTCTATCTTAGTAGTTAGTAGCATTTATGTCGCTGTGTAATATTCCATTGCAGCTTCTGCGTTCATAAAATATCTTATAACGAATAAAAGATATCAGCCTTCGTAAATACCGCTATCAATAACGAGAACGAAAAATGGTCATCCTGTGATTGAATCTGCGTTGAGTTTCTGGCGACACCTCCACTCAACAGCAATTGCAAGCGAATAAGAGAAATGCGACAAAAGCAGAGTGAGAGAGAAAGATAAGACAAGGCGATAGTGAGTCCGGATAATATCCATGCAGCCAATGGATGCAAATTCATGAGCACTCAGTTGACATGGCCTTATTTCCATTTGTTGTTATTGTTGTGATAGCTGTTGACTTTTCATTCTCTCTATTTTTGTAAAATTGCTTTAATATAAATGCAAATTTTACAGCGAATTTTACTGTCTGCTGGACTTCTGACATTTAACGGTAATGCCGCCACTTGTGCCAATGTTTTTGTTATTATAACTGTCGCCATTCCTCTCCTGATGCCGCGCCGAATGCTGACTCACTGAAGTGAAGAATACAACAAACAAAACAGAGAAACAAACAAAATATGCACAAAATGAAACTTTTGTAGTTTTGAAAAAATAAACAAAAATATCCTTTCGCGAATGTTCACAGGAGCAACATTCACGATGCCACAAAAAGGACCAAAAAAGGAGAGGGGAAAGATGAGAAATTAAAGAAATAGAAAATCACAAGGGGTAAAAAAATGCAAAAAGGTGACAAGGAGATGAAGACGTCCAATTTTTATGAGCTCATGAGACGTTTCCACTTCCACCTCCGCAGCAACTTCTACAATCTTGCATCGTTCCTTCTCTCCAGGCAGTGAATTTGTTCCATCTGCTCCCCGATGCTTAGAAATTTGAATACTGAGTTCAGGTGCTTCGAGGAATTCAAATGATTTCGAAGGAAAAAGAAAGAGAAGAGCAAATCTATGTGAAAATTGCAAATTCATGCAAGGATCCTTGACAGATGCCAAGCAAAAGTTTATACCGAGAAATCTCCCTGCGAGGACGAGTCTTTGCACAAGATGCAGCACGAAGTCGCTGTGCAAAGCAAAATTCTCCTGCGAAAAGGCGAAAGAAGAAGTCGCCGCCTCTGTAAAAGAAGTGTTCTCAGGGGAGCCATAGAAAAAAGTCTGTTTGAAGGGACGCCGCTTGCGTCATTCTCCTGAAATCGCATCGATTATTCGATGGCACTCTGAAGTCTTCCGATGTTAGGGGAAACAAAGTGCTATTGCATTTGATGACTTCAGCAGTTGTCACTAAATACTTAAAGACTTGGTTGTCGGTCATTTTTATGGAATAGAAAAGCTCAATTATTCAATATTCCCTCTCCGCATTCACGATCCTCCCTCTTATCATTGATATTATGTAAAAAGAGTGAGTAGTCAATTCTTGATGTCATTCTTGAGACTCTGTCGTTGTTTTGTTTCAGCATTCAATTTTGATTCCTGTTCTGCTCTGTCCCTCTCTCGCTCTACTCTTCTTCTTATTTCTTTTCATTTTCATTTTATCCTTTGCAATTCATTCTATTCCCGTTGCAGCAGTGGCAGCGCCATCTGTTGTCCTAAACACGGTGAAGCTGCAGCTGAATCTGAGTGCTTCGTGTAACTGACATTGTATGCGCCATAAAATATGCAGTAAAAATTTGCTGCGAAGATTGTCGAAAGTGAAGCAGTATCACGGGGATTCACTCACCTCGGGACATGACTGAGGACGGTGATTAAAATTTCCACTGTTGCTGGTTAAATTGTTTCATTTAATAGCCTTGAAACGCGGTTGGATGATTAAAATATTTTCAAGATGCCCACGAATTTCTCTAAAGGATTGCCAGGATTCCTAGCTACTAAAGACGCTGAAATTTGGTTGAAGTTTTAATTGGTTTAAATATGTATAAATAATATATTAGACATGCATCGATACTGCCTTATAATTTAAACGCTTTTGTCACTTTAAAGGCGAAAATTAAATTTTTAATATTAATTTTCTTGAGGACATTTGCTTATGAGTTTTTCAAGGCGTGGCCGGGAAGTTCCATCAAAAGAAAGTGTTAAAAACTTCGTGCAATATTTCAAAACTTTCGTATTAAAAGGAGGAATTTAAGATACGGCGAAAACGAGAGAAGAAAGTGGTTTGTTCTGGTGTTTCCCGTTTTCTTTTTTATTTTGTAGTCCGGTTTCTAAATTTTTTTCCCCTTCTGCGAAGAAGATTACTGAAGTGGGTCAGTTAAAAAAAGTTGCAAATTTGAGTAGCCTTTGATAATAAATTCCATTTTTTGTCAGTCGTTGTAGTTGCTTTTAGCTTTTTCCCTTGGTGAAATCACTTTTTCATTCACTTTTGTTCTGTTGTTAATTAAATCATGTATTTTCTTAAAGCCGTTGCACAAAATGTTATAAATAAAAGTTTCATTGCGAGTTCAGAAAAGTAAACACGTTCACATAACACTGTGGCAACGCCCAAATAATTAATTAAATGCATAAAAGGACAACAAATTGACGTAAATCGTGTTTAAATGTAAAGTGAATGTGTAATTCTGTGAGGTGTTAGTGCAAGTGTTAAAGAAAAATTACATTTAATTACAAATCTGTCACAAGCACACAACTACAACAACAACAACAACAAACTGGAACTAAGCGTCGAAGTGGGCAACTTCAATGGGTTTCCTTTTGTGTTTTAATCATTAAAGTTATTGCACGACTACGTGTTTGTGTTTGTGTTTGTATGCATGCGAACGTATTCATAATTTAACCATTACTTGACTGTAATAAATAATTAACTGCTTCTGAAGGAGGTTCATAAGATTTTATTATTGTGGTTTTTGGTTTTGACAGACATTTTAACAGATAAACTCCATCTCTCTATCGCTATCGCCTTTTCTCCATCATTGTCTGTCTCTTTTTAATACGCTTGAGGCTTTCTTTCTATTATCACTTCGCCAGAAAATAATCTTCGCTTCTGGGACCTCGAGAAAAAGGAACAATGGAAGAAGCAGAAAAGGAAACACTTAATTTTCACGATTTAGAAGAGAGCGTAAGGGAAAAGAAAGAAGAAATTGTGAAATCTAAAATCCTTCATTTCAATCACTCCCCTTTTTTCTAATTTATGTGTTTTAATTGATTTAATTAATTCGAAAGCTTTTAAAAAATCAGTCATCTTTATAAATCATGCTAAAATAGGTTTTAATTTTTGCTAAATTGAATGATTTCATTCGTCGTCGTCATCGTGATTAATTTAGAGTTTTATATCTTTTGAATAAAATGTTTTTTCACTATTTAAGAATTGTTAAATGTTTGGTTCTGGTTGTTGTTCGTTTTGTTTCTGCCAAGTGCGGCCAACGTTTCATGTTTCAGCCGTTTACTTCATCGTTGTTTTCATTACGAGCAACAATTAAAACTTTCAATTGCATGCCACTCATGCGACATGCAAGCAGCGGAAAAGACGCAAACACATAGAAACACACACAAATGAACATTAAAAGCTGGCATGTCCCAAATTGGGGGGTTTCGCCTCCCCTTTCTTGCGCTTCAGTGTCACCTTCACCCTTTGTAGCTTTTAAGTCAGAATTTCTTAAAAAACTTTGCAAAAAATAAAGGTTCCAGGCACATTTTGGTGCCGTTCCGCCCCTTCCGCCGCCCCAATTAAAGCACGCCACTGTTTTTTGCAATCGGTTTCTTAGCACTTTTTGGGTCTCGCTTTTGTTTTATGACTGCTTCGGGCATCCGCTTCAATCGACACACAGACACACAATTTGAAACGCAGACATGCATGTATGACATGCATGCATGGCTACCCACCGGCACACATCATAGCACATTTCTAGACTCAGCTGATTGTTACGACTTACGAGTATTTTAAAATACAGACAACGAAATGCTGCTGAAGTTTGTTATGCTGTTTATGGTGCTGATGATGTTCTTGTCGTTAATGATGAGGATGAGTAAGATAATATTTATGTTCTTTTTATTGTTGATATTACTACGATTACTTTACAGCGTGTTGCGTTGTTCTCGTCGATGTTGTTGACGTTTATCTTCTTAATATTATTATTATTACTAAACTTGCTCATCCTCTTCATCAACAAATTCTTCTTCTCCGTCAGCTACGTCATCCTCATCCGCTTCTTGTTGACGATGCTTCTGCTTTTCTATCTAAAAACGCTAATGAAATGTTGTCATAATAATTGCCAAACTTTAGCAAGTGTGCTCCATGTGTTTGAGTGTGTGTGTGAGGTGGAATGAGTGTGTTATTATGCATTTCGATGACGCTCTTGTTTCCGTTTATATACATACTTCTATAACCATTCATTATAATGTGTTTTTATTAGTCTATGAATTAATGGAGAAACATTAAATGTGTTCGAGTGCTGTTTAAGAAGTTTCGCGTACCTCTTCACGAAAAGTTTCTCAGGACAACTTTTATAAATTTTATCTTTAAAATAAATTAGTTAAATAATTTATGTGCGTATATCATTATAACAGCAGTCATTAAACTATACGCATTCACTTTAAATCCTGTTGATTTTTTTTTGTAAAGTGCTCGTGTGCGCACGTGAACACTCATAACGTACACGCCCTGCTTTAGCGCTCTTGTTGTTTCCTTTGGTCTGGTCTTGTACAATACATTCTGCCTCAATAATGATAATAATATTAGTTCGTATTCAATGGCTAAAGAGAGCCATTCAATCAGCATCCAACCTTCAGTGCTGCTCAGCTGCTCATGTGCACTCATGTGCGAATGTAGATACTACTCAGCACATATATCGAGTACCTAATTGTAGCAACATTTATCATGTACCATAAGAACTTTTTTCTTATCTCTTCAGTTTATAATTTGGCTCTTTTCATGTTCACATTATTTGAGTATTTAGCTCGAGGAACAATCTTCAGGGAGGACCTTAATTCGGAGGAATGGCTATTTAATACTGTATTTTCTCATTGAAACTCATTATATTTTGACGTCTTTACGATCCATGAACTTTAAACATAAACAAATCAAAACTTTTTGATTAGTAGATATAAATACATTCCATTAAATTCCTTTTGTGATTTAAACATGTCTAAAGCACGAATATCGTTCTTCGTGCTTCCAAAGTTAGTCGTAATATAATAATTGTTTCGTCGATGCCAGACAGACATCTAGTGATTATTTTCGAGATTTTTCAACTTCCTTTGGATGGTGTTTCGTCTTCTTAATTATGTATTCAATCTGAATAAACCAGTAGAAATGTAATGCGTTTGTTTGGCACGCTTAGGAAAACGGCTCAGAAAACAAACTCGTCATAGAAAGTGTAATAAAATTTAAGGAACATCCGGTTACGTGTCGCATTTTTACGACATTTTCCTTTGTTTAAGCACTCATGAAAGGAAGGAATATAAAAACATAAACAAAGAAAGGAAGAAGACAGAAAGTGCCATCATGTGTGTGTGCGATTTGTTCGCTCGTGGGCCAATTTCAAAAGAGCAGATGTCAAAATGGCTGAAGTCAGCTCTATGCTCTGTGAAGAAATGTACCAAAAAACTGACGGACATGAATGGGAACTACGAAAACATCAGCGGAGTGGAAAACATTTCGAGGATGATTGTGACAGTCGCAGTGATGAAGCTGACGGAAGTAGCGATGTTGCCTAATCTGGATGACTTAAAGTGATGTGAGTTGTAGCGATGCTGACGATTTCAATGCTGTGCTGACGACATTTGTTACGATGATGCTGAGAATTATGATCATTTTTGGTTGTGATAAAAGTTAATTAAGCAAAAGGTGAATATTATGAATTGTTTAATAAAAGGTTTATGATGCATTGGAGTGTACATTTTACAATAACTAAATTAATTTAAAAGCTTAAATTATTTCAATTGTTATCAAGATAAGACAAAAATTGTTTTGATTAATTGATATATACATATTATTCTTTTTGTTATCTCTTTCATTATTCCCATTATTATTATGTATTTTCATATTATTAATGGTATGTTATTCATTCTTTACACTATAACATTATTATTAGGTACACTATTCTTTTCATTAAATAAAAATATATTACACTATTATTTTCTACTTCCTTTAATTAACACTGTACAATATTATCATTATAAAAAATGGTTTTATCTTAAACAGAATATTTTTCTATATGTAAAAATTCAACTCATGTTGAACTTTTCTTCCTGTATTCAAAGGGGAGCTCGAAAATTCTCCTCTGGTGAGTTGCGTTCTCCGTTGGTGAATTCCGCATATTTCCTTCCACACCAAATTTCCTCAGCGACAGGGGAAAAGTTCACTACATCACAGCCAAAAAGGGACAAAAAAGAACAAATTAAATGTAAAATTAGCGTTAATGAAATAAGAACTTAAACTTAACAAATGCACGGATTAAGTTATTAAAGGATCTTAAAAAGCTGAAAATTTTTTTAATTTTTTCTTCTGTGATTCTCTTTTCATACCTTCGGTCCACTGTTGCTATTGTTAATCGTTCTTTTGCTTTACAATTCCTGAAATGGTGTCTTTTTTCTACTTTCGAATCAGTTCTTGAGGACAGACGAGCGATTTCGATTTCCTTGCTGTGGTCCTTGCAGCTGATTGTAAATTCCATTAAAGTAACACGAACGGAAACATTGTAATTTAAACGGATTCTAATCACAATCCTTGTGCTGGAGCCTTTCTTGTCAAATTTCCACTCAATTCAGGTACAAGGAAAGTTCGGGGCTTTTTTCGGATCAACTTCTGTGCACTACGTTCTGCATATCCAATTCTCTTTGGCAAATTGTTGCCGCAACTTTTGTCGACATGAAAAATTGTGAAGGAAGAAGAGGATCGTCGGGGGGAAGGGCAGAAGGAGGGGGAAAATAGCTTGGTTGAATAAAATAAAATCAAGCATACAACAAGTTTAGCAACTTCAATTGTTTAAGCTACTTTTCTATGCTAAGGACGTTGCGAAGAAGTACAAAAGAGGTCCTGGGGGGAAATTCAACAGTAAATTTTCGGATTTTTCAAAAGAAAAGAGAAAAACCAAATTGAATAAAAGTACACAGAGAAAAGAATGAAAGCAAAAAATACAGAGTTAACAACGAGCGATAAAAAAGAAAAGTTAACGTTGCGTTAATGCTGCAGGGCTTTTCAGGACGCGAAGCGAGGGGAATACATAGCGAAGTTGCTGGGAGGGGACGTGCTGTACAACCGACGGTCTGAATATAAGAATAACAAAAATTTTGCCGAGGGGAAAAAGGATGACTCTAAAAGAACACAAAAAAAAATTAATATTTAAAGCATAAAGAGGGAGAAAGAAAATTAAGCAAAACATGGCAAGGATGCGGCAAACGCTGAAGTTGCAAAGCAACAGGAACTGGATGTTTATTTAACGGAAGCAGATTAACGAGCGCTCACAATCAAACTTAACTAAATGAACAGGAAACCGAAGGTAAAACAACAAAGAATTACTAACTTTGTGAATACGTAAACAGTAAGTGGATTTTAACAGCAACCAACAGCAACGAAGACAGCAACAACAAACAAATCACGAAACAAGGACGTGTCAAGACTTTTAAACTTTATTCTGACTTTTAGTTGAATAGAATAAAACAATTTCGCTCAACAACACAACAGCGGAATCCACTTCTCTATCCCCTTCACTCTTTCCCTTTCCCAACGCCTTTCTTCTCCTTTCCTCATCGTCCACAATCCTTTTTATTATTATAAATCATAGTGCATTGAGTCGGTCGAACTGCCAACTAACGGCTGAGTTGTGTTAATGCAGAAGGACAATGAAAATGAAGGAAACGAAGAAGACGAATAAGTCGAAGCAGGCGTCGGCGAACGGCAACGGGGCGTGGTGACGTGGGGGCGCTGTACGTGCTTCAACTTCCACTCTGTTTACATGTTCGTTCGCTTGTTGGCGGAATCGCGCGATAAACTTTGGCTTTATTGTGTTGGTGGCAGTAAATTCAGTTGGTGATTGTGGTGTGGCTGATGGTGACTGTGGTGATGGTGGTGGTGATGGTGGTGGTGATGGTGCCAGTGTTGCTCTCACTGAAACTTTTACTTCCCTCCAGGTTTTTCGTTAATTTTCTTTCAGTGGAAAGTTAAATTAAGTCAATACAGGTTCAAAAAACATACATATGTCTAGGGGGAAAATGCAATTTTGGAATTTGACTGTTAATTACACATTTCAACCGAATTTCGAGAGAAAATAACATTAAAAAACATAAAAATTATGAATTCTATAATTTTAATATAAAATGTTTGCTAAAAGCATGAAATGCTGGTAGCTTTCACATTCGGAATATCAAATTAACAGTAATTAGTGTATAATACTCTCAAATTATAGTGAAATAACGTTGCATTGATGTGGGCAACTGTTAGCTCAAAAATGCAGTCAAATAATTTAATTGTATCAGGAAATTTTTGTACGTTTTGGCTACATGTCTGTATACTACTCATATAGGTACATTAAAGTTATTTAGAAAGGCTGATTCTTGTGATGAACTTTCAGAAAATGACAAAAACCGTTAATAAAAAAAGCTGTCGCCTTAGTTAGTTGGCCTTCAGTAGTGCAAAGAGTCCTTTACTTACAATTATAATAAAAGATCGCAAAGGTAGAATATGTAGAGAATGTAGTGTATTTGACCGCTCAATTTGACAAGATATTTGACGAAAATATCCTTTTACAAAGGGAATCGAATTAGTTAGCACTTCTGGCGGCATCAGATGCACTTGAAGTTGCCTTTTCTTAACAACATTAAAGATTTCCTGCAGAAATGATATGTGATTAGCGATCATTTCAGTTTGGCCCAAGGCGGCCAAAGATGTTCCAGGGGCATGTGTAGTGCTGCTGACGAAGTGTACCTTTTAAGGAAAAACGGTACGCGTCTATGAATCGATTTCGTTGCTTCTTACAACCGAAAACCGCTACAAAAACACAGAAATAACCAAGATGATTAATTGACTCATTAAAGACACTAAAATTCCGGCCATTAATTGCCTCATTAATCCGTGAGTCGCTCCTAAATCTTTTCCAGGAAGCGATTCTGTTTACTCAAAGCGGAGACCTCCTGCTGCTTTACTCGTTGAACAGTCTACAAAAGGACATACATCGATATTCCCTTAGATTTATCCCTCAATTTGCAATATTTTTATGAGTTTTGTGATTTTTAAAATTAAATGTCAATTGATTGAATTCAACTCAAGGGCGATTTTTTGTTGCAAACTTTAATTAAAGTTGGCATTGATACTCATAAGGATGTGATTGAATCACACACGCACTCGTACACACATATAGCCACTGATGCGCACACAAATATGCAAAAGGCTCATAGACGAAAAGAGAGGGGAAAATTGCGCAATCAGCTATCGAATGTTCGAATCAGTTCAAGTTGTTTAATGAAGAGTTGTCGAAGGCGGAGAGTGGGAGCGGAGAGAAAGGACAGAAAGAGACGAATGTGCCTGTGTATGTGCCTGAGTTCCTTGTATTCCTCATCCTAATTAAATTCTGAGCTCAGGTTGAAGTAGAAAACTTTCATTAATGCTTTGAGTGCCTCATAGTGTAGAAAGTGTGTAGTTATATGTATATACATACATATATGTATGTATTTGTGTGTTTAGTCAAATCTCCAGATGTATGTAATCAGGAAAACATTTCGAAATTTGAAAATTTAATTTGGAAAATTCATAGGATTCTGCTGTTCAATCCAATTTCCTAAAATTCATACTAAAATCATTAAAAAGTGTTTTGTAATTGTGCCATTAAGGAGTTCAACAATAAATATAATACGAAAACTTTTATAAAGCCTTCTATTTAATAACGCATTCGTGGATTTTTAGAGAATTTCCACGTTTTCAGCCTTAACTCATTTATTAATTTCCTTTCCTTTTTGACGCTCTTTAAAATTTAATACATTAATAAATCATATAGATATCAATTATAACTTTAAAAAGGATTACAGCGAAGAAAGGGAAACGAGTGAGCGGTGAAAGTGGGGCGTCCCTTTTGTAAAAGCTTTCGTTGTCCTTTTGATGCGCTTTTAACGAGCGCTTCACTTTTGAACTATAAACTTTTGCAGCGTTTTAATATCGCTAAAAAGGCGAATGCAATAAAAGTCGGTGAAGGTCTGCGAAACAGGGTGCTGCAATCAACCTTCGGAGCGTTCGGATTCCTTTCCTTCAATGGAAGCACACGCCGAACCATCGCTGGACGCTCGTTTTTAATTGCTTATTTTTCTTTGTTGACGCTGACCGTCGACAGCAAGCGTCGTGCGTCTCTGCACTCGATGCTTTTTGCTTTCGATTCTTTCGTTGATGGAACCAGCTGCAGACGCTCCATAAAGACGCCATTAAAATCTCAAATTTGTGTCTCGTGCAGTCCTCTTCACGGTCGCTTTCTCTAGTCTAAATTTAACGAGTTTTTATAATTGGAGAAGACAATTAAATTATAAATCGTTGGGATTTTATTTCAGTTTCATTATTAGACAGCGTAGAATAACAACATCTTTCAAGCAACACCCTGTAAACGCGTCATTTCCTTCGTCACGTCGTCCTTTCTGCTGCAAACGAGCTCCGTTTTCTCCCCTTCACCCGATGATTTATGCATATCCACACGCGCCATTTTCACAGCCTCATCGACTTCTGCTTCGACCGCTGAACAACCGTTGCCAACGTAATGCGCAGCAGCGACAGCGATTGCGGTTCCGAGCGCGGCACCCGCCAGCACGTCGCCTGCGTGATGCATGTGGTCCCAGATGCGACTCAGCGACACGAACCAAGCTACCAGCAAACAAGCGAGCTGCAGTGTTGGACGCAGCAGATGCGAGCGACGCCACAACAGACGCTGCTGCAGATAGAGCACGACGAAGACCATGCCGAAGCACGAGACACTAGCGTGGCCGCTCGGGAAGGAGCTGCTGAGGCCATGCAGCATCTCTGGCGTCACTCCAACGCTCGCTGCGCATGTGTAATCGTCGACGAAGCGATGTTGGAGCGGCGACGCGGATCCTGCGCATGTATTCGCCAGCGCCGCTTCTCCGCCTAGCAGCTGTGGTCGGCAGACGTCGAAGAAGTGCGGTCGCAGGCGGGGGAAGCAGTGTTTGCTGATCGAACGGACGAGGCGTTCGGCCGCGCAGCCGAAGAGGAAGCACGACGTCGGCTGATAGAGCTGCAGCAGGAACGCCGCGAAATAGGAGCCGGTCGCTTGATGCAGATGCAGACGCAGACGGCTGGCGGCGTCGCTGCGGAAGCGCAGAACCTCGACGATGAGGATGATCAGCAGCGGCGCTTGTTGGCCAATGCGATAGAGAGCGCGGCGAGACACCGAATTCCCGACGTACGGATAACTTAAGCTCGGATCGCCGCAGAGGAATCCAATTGAGGCGGATGACGATTCTTTAGACGCGAGTGCGCTCCAAAAAGCTGCAACGTTGTGCGCCACGGACAGCAGAGAGGCCAAAATGAAGACATCCAGGAAAATCCGATATAGAAAGGAGATGCGCAGGGTTTTCGCTTCAATCATTTTATTTGAAGCACTGAATGTTGATTGAACGCAATGAATTCGTCGAAATTGATGAGCAGCAGCAACGCGCGAACAGCGACTGAACTTTAAACACTGATTAAAGCGACGACAGATCAACAGCACTCGACGCCATACGAATTAAAGACGTAAATAAAAGCAACTGATTATTCTTATCGAGCGACTTTTGCTTTTGCTATTGCCGTAATTTTATCAGCTGAAAAACAACACGAATCTTTAAAACGGAGAGCAAGATAAGAAGCAAATAACAACAATAAAAACGCGTGTCAGAAAGAGAAGAAGGAAATAATATTAAGATTTTAAATTTAACTGCAATAAAGATAATAAATCGTTGATTATAATCAATATTACGATATTATTTCCCAATACTTTTTAATGATGTGGAAATTTTAATTTTCAGTAAACTAAAAAAGACCGCAAAAAGTTTTTAAGACAAGTTAAGCAAAGCCACACAAAAATTGAAATAATAACCAACAATAAATACAAAAACAAAAACGATGAAACTATTTTAATTATGGTGAAATAAAAAGCAGTAATTTAAATTTATTTAACATATGCTTGATTTATGCTCATTGAATAATAACAATGACAACCCAAACTGCAGCAAAAACTACGAAAACAACCACAAAAAACAGCTGGCAACAACACAGTAAAAACAAAACTAAAAAAAAAAAAAATTAAAACTTTAATGTCAACTATAATAAGCGAGAAGTAATTCCTAATAAAAAGAAAACAACGCCGACTAAAATATTAATTGAAGCCAAACACCAAATTAATATAAAAACCATTTTAATTATGAAACAAATCAAAAACAAAAAAATGCTTTTCATTATTACCTAGAAAAACACCTATTGAATGGATTATTGTCATTATAATTATTATGTATTGTTATTAATAATTAAGCTGAACAAAACAAACTACTGCAGATTTTAAATACATTTAAATTTCAAATACAAAAGAAAAATGAATTGCAATAATAATAACAAATGACAAAAATCTTTACAAAGAAATGTATAAATACCACAATTATTAAATCGATGACGGAACAATGCAAAACACATTATGAACAAACGAGCTCAAATGGAAACTTTTATTCAATTGGTTTTTCAATACAAATATTATAATTCCTAAGCAGTTTCCACTTTCTGATTTACAAATGACGCTTTCTGAATTTAAAGTGACACTTTACTGATTTAAAAGTGGAAAAAGTGTAGTCACTTCCATTCACCTCAGTGCCATAGAAAAGACTCCGACTGGATATCAACGCTTAAGGTCGAAATTGATTCTAAACACACCTTCGAACACACCCTAAAGCAATCGATTGCTCTTACTTAATTATTCCATCACTTAATCTTTAACGGAGCCGAGTATCTATACAATCTGTAGATACTTTGAGGATATAAAAATCAAATTCTAATTTCTATTGGAAACATAGAGAGTGGTAAGTCAATGATCAAATTCCAGTCGATTGGAATTACCGAAGAGTAATCAATGCGGTGTTTGAACAGCAACACACTCGAATAATTGCAAGCTTTCGTCGAAGTGATTCCTGGGACGAACGAGGACATTCTAGGGTGAATCTAAAGAGCTGTTATCCAATCTACGGAACGGAGAAGAAGAAAAACTGTTTTTGTAAGTAATCACAACAATGGATATGAAAAATCACGTGGACACAGAAAGAGCAGGAGAAAAACTAGAAAAATTATTCCAAAAATGAAACGAAATCATTAAAATAATTCCTTCCTTAATTTTGTAGCTATCAATGTTTGTAAATCTCTCATTGCAAATGTTCATTTGAAGCTGTGCTGATCCGAATATAAACAATCGATGATTCATCCATTACTAAGCTACTTCACAGACACTTAAACACTTTGATTTATTATTGAAAAGTTCACAATTTATTGTTGCGCTATCATAGTGATTATGCAATGGATTCATGATACTCCTACGGAATACAAAAGATAGCACCTAAAGACAACAACACCAACATCTCAATTTCCAAATCATTTTATAATTTATAATGCTTGCTTTAATTATTGTATTTCCGAATTCTGTGTTGAATTTATTTTAATAAATCTGCTGGAAAGTTCTAGAAATACCAATGAACATGGAATAGTTATAAACACCGCAGCCACATGAATACAGACACTCATACAACAATCAGAGTCTCTTCACTCATTCACAAGACGAGACAAATGGAAATGAGGCACGAATAAACTGATTTCAATGAAACAGCAATGCAAACAATAAAATTGAAATTCCTTAAACCCGATGCATAATAAATATTCAATGGTTAAGTTGCTAACAACAGTGAGAATAAATCCAAAACACCAACCACAATGAAAATTACAGTCTCAGTGGAGGTTGTGACAGAGGAAATCTCACACAAAAGAGTCATCGAGGGTGGAACATGACACAGAAGCGGCAATATTAACACCATCGGCAACCTCAGCAATAACAACAAAAACATCGTAATAGTCACTATCATCATCATTACAATCAGCATCCGAAAGATTGCCTAACAACACGCAATGATTTAAACAGCAATTAAATTAGAATATTTCTATAGAAAGATTGATGCCCATTCGAGCATTTAAACATACAGACACACACACACATAAAATATCATGTACATAAATACTTTATTTAGTTGAATTTTCAAACTTGCTTCGTGACATGAGGTTAAATAGAGCCACTGACTCAATTGGTCATCGGATATGTATGTTTAGATTCTCTTCATCTCATCGTATCGTACCTTGTGTTTTCGTCGTCTTTCTTATCCTACAATTCCCATTATTTTCCTTATCCTAGCGTATGACTCTAGCACAGCTTCAGTTTCCCGGGATACATATTCAACTTGACCTACCTCGTTCTGTACCATTTCAGAATTAAAGTGGCAATACAGAGAAGAGAGCTTATTATATAATCCATAGTATTATAACCTGTTAAGATAAGTGCAATTATATGAAGTATATTATTTGTTCATGATATTAGTCTACAGTCAGCCTTCATTCCACGGCACAACTGCCTCAATTAAATGCTAAAAGGTTTGTTATTGGTGTCGTTATTGGTGTTATTTCTTCCATTTCGGTTGTTTTTATTGTAATTACACTCATAGTTGTTACTTTAATTGCTTTTGCTTACCTCTTATTTACTTTTAATAATAGTAATGAAAGCACAAACTTCAGTTTTAACCTCAGAAACTTCTTTCATTGCCAAATAACCAAAAAGTAGCAACACAGAACACATGGGATATCCTTACATAGTCAGACATACCTCTGCGCAGAGTGAATGCAACTTAGCACTATATTTTTTATCACCATTCATTTCCTTCGTAGATCCTAACAACAATGTGCACAAAATGTATTCGAGGTAAGAAAATAATTAATTTTTAGAAGTTTGAAACAAAATTCAACGAGGTTTAGGAAACGTCGAATAGCATGGATAAAGTCGAATGTTTGTATATTTTAGAAGAATCGTTGGAAAAGCAACAATGTATCGGCGATCAGCTGTTGCAGGCTATCAAAAGTTTACGAACGTTATTAATTTTATAAAGACTTCGTTTGGGATAAAAACATTTTTCAAAGTGTTTTAAAATATTATTTGAACAGAACATGAATTCATGGCTTCATCATCAGCTTTGCGATCAATTGGTAGACCTGGTTTACTACTGATTTAATAAACAAAAGACGCATCACCTACAACATATCGTAAATCAAAGGGAACTCGCTTTTTTGTAGGACATGGCAAGGATTTAGAAATAAAGACAAAAGGCAACGAGCCGTTGTGATGCGACGATTCGGCCTTTTATGGTCCATTTTCAGCAAAGTCATGCGAAGGACATCGTTCCGAATTTATTACTTTTATTTATCACATCCTCAGCTGCTTCATTTTTATTGCGATATCCCGTTTCAGGCAGGTCTTTGCCTTCTCCAGCGAGTTCTTTTTCGCTTTTCTCATTTTACTATCCTCTTTTTCTCGATCGGCCGTCGTTTGCTTTCGACGAACTAATCGATTACTAGTTGCATGGAACTCGGTATCACGGTATCTTGCATGTTTGCAGCACTTGTTTCCACATCCACATCCGCATCCGCTGGCGATAACGATGCTGAAGCGGAAATACTTCTGTAACCAGTCAATGTTCACTATTATAGAAGGGCAGCCGGGGAGAATAAAGAAGCTGCATTGAACAGCAGCGGGTCAACTGATTGGATGAATCGCGCAGTCAGTCAGTCATTTAGCTGGTCCTTTAATCTTTCTGTTATTCAGTCGCTCGTCCAGGAAGTCAGGAAATCAATGAATTCATCATCGACAGCAAATAGAATTGATATCGACGGGCGAAATGGATGCAGGGAGAGAATGGAATCCCTTTTATAATAGGAAATGGCTGAAGTAGTCATTGTGTGTTACTCAAGCATAAATTAATGTTTTTTAGTTCACTGATTACTTAAGCCGATTATTAAATTGTTGACAAAAACTCTACGGATGTTTGCAAGAATCGCAGAAATTGAAAGTAATAGGAATGAATTAATATGGTTTCGACGATAGGATTTATCAATTTTTTTATTTGTATTTGAAGTGAGTGTGAATTGTAAGCATAAGCGGCAACCAATTATTTCAGCAGAGCCTAATATTATGCAATCATTATTTTTCGTCTTCAGTAGTATCTATTTTACTGTAGCTGCTGACTGTTGATAATTTAGTTAATGCTTCTCTAATTTTATTTGGTTTATTTCAGTTTCTTCATATGATAACAAATTTAGGGAGCTTCACAAAGAAGCTTCATAATAATTATTTTATGGATCTCCATATATTCATTAGATATCTACACGTATTTCGTAATTCTTGTCCTTTTCTTATACTTTCTCGGTAAATTTGACTTTCAGTAACACTTGGCAACGTTATAAGGCTACACTCAGAAAAAAACGTCCCATTAACCGGCTAATAGTACACCTATTAGTTTTATAGTACACAAATGAATATGTTTTTCCTATTGAAACAATACTTTTGTGTTAAATTGAATAGTTTTTAGAAATGTACGTATTATTATTCTAATAAGACGCATATTGTTAAGAATTTAATAAGAGTTAGACTTATATTTATCAGGAATACGATAACCCTAAAAGTTTTTATACTATTGTATTTATAGTATGGTAAAATAATTTTAATACTTTTATCTCATTGTTGTTAATATTATAATTTACTATTGTTTCAGTAATTTAAGCTGGTCAATGTTATTGTGTGCCGCGCATACTTTGAAGTAAATAATGGTATGAAACCATTACGTGTATGTGATTACTTTTCCATTAATGCGATGTGTGTTTAAAACAGCGTCATAACGGTTGATTTTCTCGAACTCTCATATATGGATGTGTATATGCGTTTCTTCAATGCATGCATTCCACGTTGAAAATTAAAAAGCGTATTGCCACCTTGGATTTTTACTCATTACGACGATTAGGTAGCATTTACAAAGTGAGGGTTACAGAGAATTCCTAATGAGGCACTATTTCAATAACTAACATATTATAGCAGTAAGTTGAAATTTAACTAATAAATAAATAATAATAATAATATTTAATTTTGATTTAAAGAATAACAAAATATTTGTTATTCTAATAACTACTACTAATAAAAAAATAACAAATGAAAAAAGTTCATAGAATAACTTCGAAATATTCCAGCATAGTTTTTCAGATTGGCAACACTACTATGTATAGACAGAACAGAGAAGCTGATACTGAGAAGTAAGTTTTTAATAATCAGAAGTGTTTTTTGAAGAATAGATCTTATTATTTTTAAAGTGAAAGTTATGGATAATAATAGTAATAACAATAACAACAACACAAGTAATTATTATTTATCCTCTAAAAACACGGTTTGTAAAAATATATTTGCGGAAGCAGATGACGAAAATTTAATAGATTCTGAAAACGTTTTCGGAAGCATTTCTGAGAAATCAGATGAAACAAAAAAACTTATTTGCAATACTTTTGGATTTAACGAAGACATTTATAAGCGCGTGGTTGGTAAGTATTTGCACTTTAAAGTGAACAAATTATATTCGGGAATTGACAGATAATAACAAATAATAATAACAAATTATGACAGATAATGATTTTGATAACCAAAGCCTTCTCGTAGCTACAGAGTCCGAAATCAATGAATTGTTTCCTGCGCCACTTTTGGGGACTAGAGCTTTATTTAAACATAAATTACGTATTTGGAGAAAAAGCTTGGTAGTGTGTCCAATAACTTTTTTAAGAAGTACGTCGACTAATTTGTTCACATTTAGAATAACATGGATTATTTTGGAGAAAAAACTTTTGATTTGCCGATTGTTGCACCTTGTTCTTCCATTCAAAATCTATCACTGACTGAATTACTGCGAAAAAGTGAAACCGGGCTCGATATTATAAACTTCTATAGCAAAGAAGGTTTTCTAGAAGAGCATCATCGAAATAGCCTAATAACTTTGATAGTAAACAGCTTCCAAATCCAAAAAAAAACAATGTCCATGACTGACATTAAAACTATAACTGACGACATCAAAAAAACTTTTCCTTCTGAAAATAAAGTAAGTTTTCATTTCTGTAACTCTGCTTCCAATCGCTTGATACTCTTATGTACTAATAAAAATTCACTAACATTACTAATTTTTAGGATTATTATTTCTTTAAAAGAGGACACGGGCTTAATCCAGTGGGCAAATTGCATGACAAGGCAGTTAATTGTCGTGCCAAACTTAAAAACTTAAAACCAGGACTCACATCTCAATCGGTTAAAGGTTTGTTCGTATGCGAATATACAGAAATATTTGAATTATACTACATATTCTAACAACAAAACAATTTTTTAATATTCAGAATTAAGGGAAAAACCTGCAACAACACTTGCTACCACTGATATAGAAAACGAAGTAATTTTATGGTTAGCCCGTAACAATGAACCGTGGGCGACAGTAGAATTGAAATGGATTAAAGTTTTGCATATAAGGCAAGCTGATATTAAATTAGATGGGAGAAGCGTGTTGAGCAAGTGGCCACTTTTTACACACAGTCTAGGGCATACATTGGTAAGTAAAATATATAAATTAATATAAAATTATTCATTTATAAATTTTTTATCAGGTTGATATCGATTATAATTTAATACGTGTCCACAATCATTCACAACTCTACGAACTTTGGCCTATATTTGAGAAAAAAATATTCCCTTATTTTGAAAGTTGTATAAAAGATAAAAGATCTTTAGCGCTTCTCAAAAAATTAGATGGAGAAATAAATGAGAGTAAGCTAAATAATTATTTTAAATAAATAAATCAGAAAACATTTTAATTCTTTTATGTCAACTTCTAGATTCACGCGAATGTATCATTTTCTTGTTGCTTCATGCACTTTTTAAACCAGCAATCCTTGCTATAGGACCAAAAGGTGGGAAAAAATTAAAATGGAAGCCTACAATAATCGATTCACAAGAATCATGTTTGATGCACTGTATATCTACGAATCAGTACATCACAAAAATTGAAGAGCTAAAGAGCAAATATTTTGAAAAGGGCCTTTCAGTCCAGCCTATTATAATTGTAATTGGAGAAGAAATAACATCTTTGCAAAAGTTCTACATTTATTACGACGGTATTTTTTACAAATTTGATAATTTTTTGAAGTGTTTAGATATAACATTCAAGTTATTCCATGTTATGAATTTCGAATACCCAAAAGAGGGAAGGAATGTATATAACTTCTTAGAGAAATATTTTTATAACTACGAGACTGAGTCAAACTCCAATGTAACTAGCCTTATTGCTTATCTCAGGAGATAATTTTAAATCATTTATTATTAAAAAAATGAAGTGTTTTCTGTGTAGAGAAAACTCTGATATATATATTTCTTCTCAAACTTTGATTAAACACATAAAGTCATTCCATAGTTTAAAAAACATTGAATATTTTGTATGCATACAACAGAAGTGCCTTCAGAAATTTGACAATATTGCCACTTACAAAAGACACATTCAAAGAGTTCATGAATTTAAAGAAAAACGATCGCCTAATAAAATAAGATCTGAAAATAGTGCAAGTTATCCAAACTTAGTTGCCTCAGAATTAAGTATGGTAGACGTGCCAGTAAGCTCAGAAAATGCTCAAGTAATCTCACACAATTCAACAGATTTCAATGCACTTCCCTTTGCATTATTTTTACACAGTAACAACAATTTTAGTAGGAAAAATGTATCTCAGATTATCAATATAGTACAAAATCAGGTCAGTAAACCCCTTATCGAAGTAGTAGAAAAAAAAATTTTACCTCTTATTGAAAATGTTGAAAAGAGGTCTACTGCAGCGAGTATTTTGCATAATTTGATGTTAACATTTGACTCTTTCAACACAGAATACAAATTTATTAAAGAGCTAGAATCAAAGGGTTTCTTTAAAAAGCCTACGTTGTACACTATTAATGAAGAAGTATGTGAAGTTATAGTAAACAATATACCAACTTTTGACTCCAACAAAGTCACTGGTGTCATCTTGCCGATAGACAACATAAAATTGCTGCTAAAGCTACAAATTCAAGAACTAATATTGCTTTTACTCTTGCCATGAAAGCTAGCCTGAAGTTTTCATATTTTCTTATTCATCAGGGATTTTTTGAAAATGAAATTAATTTTGAAAATAAATGTATATATTTTTTAAACCTAAACGCATCGTATGACCAAATAAATTTCAATATGATCAATATTAACTCATTTAGGGCTCGCTGTTTGAAAAAAATTAAATTCAGAGGAAAAATTTATAAAAAGCATTCATACTTAACGATTTCTTCAGTGGAGTCAATTACACTTTATGAAATTCACGAAATTATATTAAACGAATCAACTGTATATATATTATGCAAAGACTGCTGTTTGACTGCTGATTGTTTTAGTGAGCATTACCAAGCTTACATTGTTGATAAAGCTTTAAATTTTTCTGTGCACAATATTATTGAGTTCGATGGGCCTCCAATAAATTTACATTTATTAAACAATACAAAGAAGGCATTTAGAGTTAAGAAGTATTAAGATAGTGAAACAGTAAGTTATTCTGCATTTAATAATACACATCTATATGGAATATATGTACATACATTTTTTTTGAACTGTGAATAAACTCCACAAAAATTCGTCCATTTGTGTTTTATTTCATTTCAGGCTTTGGAATTTATAGATAAAATTGAGGGCAAGTAAATTATTACAGACGTAATAATGCAGACAATATTAAATAAATAAATGAAATGCTTTTGAATTAATAGGATGTAATAATATTACATTAAAATGAGATACAATTAATTTGATGATATATTATACTTTTACATTACTATAGGAAATACTATTATCTTAATGGTATGTTCCGTTATTATTTCATAACGACATACAGTTGATTTAATAGTACGTTATATCAAAATATTATGTGACGTCCTTTTGGTTTTAAACTGAATACTATTATAACAATAGTATAAAATCACAATTAATACAATAGTTTCAAAATTATAAATGTTATTATGATGAGATCATTGACAATAAACAATAGTAAAAACTATTGAAATCCTATTAAAGTAATAGGATTTTTTTTCTGAGTGTACATAAGCCAATGCAAAAAATAAAAATCCATAAAACAAATCCGATTGCATCGCTTGGTATTTGAATTCAACAAGTTTCACATTTATTTCTATTACAGAAAGTGAAACAAAAACTCTGAAAAACCCAACTTTTCAACCAGAGAGTGTTATAAATTGAAACTTGAGGGAATTTATGTCAAAAGAGTGTTTGTATATAAATTCACTTTCGTATCTTTGCAGTCACTTGAGTGATGTGCACTGGAAAAGTTTCTCAGGAAATGAGTTCTAATTGAAAGCGTCTTCCTTTTGAGATCAGCGGTTTATGATTAAATTCCTCTTTCAGAATCTATTAGAATCGTTTAAATTCAGTAAAGAACTGTTTCTTAATGAAACAAGAGAAGCTTCTCTGTCAAAGACGTTGTTAAGTTATCCCTGAAGTGGTCCTTCAATTGCTGTGTGTTTCTTGTTTCTTCACGTCAGTATTCAGTCTTAATTGTGAGCATATGTGTTGTGTATGTCTGTTGACGTATCTATACACACATCTCAGCCTGTTGCCAATTTTATTTTGTCCTTTGTGCGGCCGTCCGTTGTGGTCCTTGCACCCACTTTTAATAAAGCCCAAAGTTCAAAGATCTCATCAACTCTGCTCCCATTGTCCCACATAAAAGCATATAATTTTTAGTTGGATGCACATAAAAGGATTCTCTGACAACATCAGTTGTTATCCTTATTGTGTTTTTTGCTTTGGCTGTTCACATGCTTCAAACTAAAAGCACACATCATTAATTCGTCGAATTCGTCCTTCGTCGCTGCTCACTTGTCACTTCGGGTTGCCGTCAAAAGGACTCTCCGAGTTCTCTACGTGGCAAACATATTAATTAACTGACAGAATAAATGACAGCGCTTATCTTTTCGAGCACGAGGCCATCTCCAGCAGCAGCAGCTTGGTTACGATGATGAATTATTAGATTTTCTATGGAAGCACTGATAAAATCAAAGAGTTGAACCATTCACAGTGGGGAAAAAGGATGAGAAGCGGACCAAATAGATACCGCTCAAGGCGGAAAAAGGGGAAAATCAAATAAAGTGGGAGAAAAAGCGATTTAGCAAGCGAGGCGTTGTGTGATAAGAACTTTTATAGAGGTGAGATTATATTTTAAAAAAGTCAGAATTATCTTTACTTATCACTGTGGCATACATATGCATGATGTCAAGTTATTTATCTCCGAGTATCAGCTTGAGATTAACGCTGACTGCTGTTTTATAATACTTTGTAATCACCTGGAAAAGAAACTGCAGCAACGTTCGACCATGGAGTTTAGTTGTTGATCCTTTACGTATGATCTGAAAGAAAGAATAAATACAATGAAGTGGACTTTTATAACAAAATGAAAAGATTAGAGCATAAAACAAAGCATCAACAAGCACAAAATCAACCATAACAGCACATTTTTTGATAATTTCCAAGAAAAACTTTCGTTCTAGGCTCTAGAGTGAAACTTTCTATTCAGCGTTGAAATCTTTTTTGTTGAAATAATTAATCCTTGTCTCAAATATACAAGTAACGACGGATTAAAGTGTCTGCTTCTTGCAAATCTAATTATCTTATTGTCTTATTAGAGAACTCGTTGCTGAATCGCTTCATTTCAAGCGGCTGTCAAATGTGACAGTTGCTGCTTTGTTGCAGGAATTCCTTGCTCGCTGTCACGCGGTGATAAGCAAAACAGATTTAATTACAAATCACCACAGCTGTTGCTGCTCCGTGGGTCGGCCATTGAAGCAAATGAGCGGATGCGGTGCAGCAACCGGAAGCTGTACACAGCCAAACACAAATACGGGCATGTGAGCTGCGATTTAGCATGATGTAAATATTTGGATGTGCATATGTATGTATGCGGGCATAACGAAAACCTTGAGCCATTGACAAATCCCAAATCCCAATGACAAATTAAGCGATTCCGCTGAATGAGCAAATACTGATAAAACGGATATAATAAGGCACAAACACACACTCATTTATCACGCACACATTCATGCAGAGTTGTGATTAGATGGAGTTAACAAGAAAGCGCACGCGATCACGTAAACTGCATCGAGTTGTCATTGCCACTGTCACGTCATCGTATTCAATTGTCCTGTTACGTCATGCAGCAGAATATTAAACTTTTCTGTAAAATTTTATGTAGTTGTTGTGTAAAAATTAATTATGTTTGAATTTCTGTCGTATTTAAAAACTTCCTCTCAAATATTAATATTTATTAATATCAATTGAATACTTGAAGGACTCATGACAGTTTTCTGACTCTTTCACAATCTATCCGACTGCATCCTACATTCCCTTCCTTCCTTGCTTTCCATCTTCCACTTCCCCTCTCTCCGTTTCATACTCTTTTATATCTGAAATTATAGAATTTCCCACCACTGAATGAAATTCAATTGAATAAATTTATTCATCAAAATATTGATTGAATTTTTTATGTGTTCATTTCATTTGCGACGATTGATTAATTAAATTTATTGCACCTGACAGTGATTTATAAGTAATTAAATTTCAGCGTAGTTGAAAGGAAGAGCAAATAACCACTAATTAATACTCAAGTGAGACGGAGTCCATGAGTGAATGCGAGCGGCCGGAAAAGGTTTTCCAGATGCTCTTCGGCTATTATATCAATTCAGGATTTAAGGCAGCCAATTAATTTACGAATTAATTAATAATAAATCAATGAATTTAGATATGACGAGATTTAAATAAAAGAAGAAAACGAGGACTGCCAAAGCCGTGATTAGCAGCAAAATGGGTCATACATTCAGACATCGTAGGTATCGAATATGGATCAAAAATGGATTGAATACAGTATCACAAAAGTCAGAACTAACTTATAATATCAATCGCTTGAATATCAGTCGGATACAAGTATTTACAAGCGGAAAGAGTGATATACTTGCCATAGAATCTTAAATACCTTGCACCTAAAAGCTTTGAAAAAATTTAAAAATTGAATTCAAAAATTTCGATTTCTCTTGTAGGCATGTTACAAGTAGGCGGACTACGCCCATTTTCCGCTACAGCTCAAAAAATCTAACTGATACGCTTTTTAGAGTATGAAAATAGAGGTACCTGCATTCTCGCTATAGCAAGTAGGCGTGTTTCTTGACCGATATTGCCCATTGTCAATAGGAAACATCTCGCCAAAGCAAAGAATATTTCTTAACAAAGAATATTTCATTCCGATATTTTCAACACTTCTTCTCTGTCTGGACAGACAGGCAAACGGGCACGGCTCAATCGACTTATGAGGCGCAATCGACGCTGATCAATAACATATACACTTTTCTATATCTATCTTCATTCTATTCTATTCATTGTACATTTCGTGACCAAGTTACGAAGGGTATAAAAATGATTTGAAATTATATTGAATTTATATATTTTCTGTAGAAAAGAGTTCCAATGCATACCAAAAATCCGAGAAATAGGCCGAAAAATGTCTGAAAAAGCAGAGTAGAAAATTACATTCATTATAATACCGGAAACACTTTTCTACTTGCGCGGTCTCGAACTTTAAATAAAAATATTCAGCTATCGTTACTTAAATGTCAAATGAGAAATTTTTTCATTTTAGTTTTCTAATTTGATTGTCGTAGTACAGACCGATTTCGAGCTGCGGAAAATATTTGAAAAAATAAAATAAATATTAAAATATTTGCAATTATTTTTAACGAATTGTCCGAATTTTCATTTTAAAAACAATGGAAACCCAAGGAAATCCAACTCCTAATCGCATTGAGGAAGAATATGAAGAAAACCACGGAGACTCCGACTCCATGGACTCCAGGGAAGGCTGCGATGAAGAGGATGTCGATGAGTTGGCATCAACTCATTTCGATGTTGTAAAGGATCTTTGCTGCCGTGCAGTAACTTCGAAAGCCGAATGGCCAAATGCGGTGAGGTGTTTTTTGATACATTCTTCCGTTTTAATTTTTTTTTCTTAATCGATTAATTCTTTTTCTTAATCGATTAATTTTTTTTTGACATTGACATTGTTTTCTATTCAGTACACAAAACTTTTATTTTTGTTTTTATTTTTGCAGAACGACTTCCTTGACGTCATTTTGTGGGGACGTCAGTTGCTCGGGATTCTTTTGGGCCTCATTTGCGCCCTGGTTCCGATAGAGGGAATTTTTGGAGTTGTTTTGTACGTCGGCGGTTTGATCGAGTCCTATCAAATCCTTCTTAAGCAGCAATTTCTATAGAACTTAATTTTCTCTTCTTATTTTGCTAGTTTCGTCGCCATCAGCTTCAGCGCCGTTTATCTCTATGCATTCAAATTCCAGAATATCGACAAGAAGGCCGCCGTAAACACCTGGATGATCTTAAAGATTGGATACAAGCGTTCCTTTGCTGCTTTCCTTTTCTCCTGGGTTGTTTTCCATAATGGATGGATTGAAGAGGAGGCTCTAGCTTCTATGGTTATGTAAATCATTTCAAAACAAGAAAATGTCGGCTGGATTGGATTGAATAGATTTGAAAATATTATTGGTTATATATTCTTTCGGCTTTCAGCAAATATTAATATAAATTGTTATCGTGTTAAAACTGTACTTGTTTTCAACTATTTGGAATTGATTTCGATAAGTTTAATGGAAAAAAGAAACCGACTGAGCGGTCAAACGCTGATGCAGGCTTCATAATTTTCTGGTCTAATGGAATTGGAGTCTTGTTCGGGTCTTGTATTTTGTATTTTTTTTTTGATATCTTGCCGGAGAACACAACTTTAGCAGCTCCCAAACGAAGACAATAAGTAAGAGAGAGAAGGCGACAGGCCGAGGGTAACCATTCAAATGAAAGCTCGACAATAATAAAAGCCCTGACCTTTAATTCATCCACATTCACGTTCGTTGTTGCTTTTTTTAAAATGCTTTTACTTTTCAAAGCATTTTTTCCCCATTCCTCGTTCATTTCCTTTTCGTGCGTCCTTTCTTCTTTTATGGAGGCTGTTAATGGACAATTTATTTTTAAGCGTTTCTTTACACTCACTCAGCAGTTATTTGCGCACGGCCAAATGGAAGCTATTTCCCACGACTGCCGAGGGAGCGAGCGGCCGATGGCAGGCATTTTTGCATTGTTAATGGATGCAGGCTGACTTCTCCGATGCGTTAGCGAATCCAAAGGCGTGCATCGATGTACGTGAGTGTGCGGATATGTAGGGATGTACAAGGGTTCCTCTGCGAATCTGATTTTGACTACGAAAGCGATTTAGATGACGACGATGATGATTGTCGATGGGATAAACCATGGAGAATATATGGCATAATTAAAGGGATTTGTAAGTCCTTTTTTAAAACAGTAAATAAAAATAGTAACTTCAAAATATTGTTTTATATTAAAAAAAAAATAAAAATTAATTAATATTGTGTACTATTTTAATTTAAATTTTAGAAGAAATTGTATTCACGCTACTTGCTTTCGTGTTCCATTAAAAATCAGTGCATTTTTTAAAATCTTCTTTTGAAGATTCTTCTTTAACATCACGTAGCATTAAGTAATTGGGCTGACCTAAATGAAGTTTATGTTTATCTGCATTTTAAGGCATCGACCGATGCTAAATCAACTAATTAACAACGACCGAAGTTTTGTAGAAATGTTGATGCGTGCGGGTTGGCGAAACGATTCCCACGAGTAGAGAAGTGAATTGCGAATGCCGCAAAGTGCAGACGCGAGAGGAAGCGAGCTGCACAGGAAACCAATTTGGACAAAACTTTGGCGCAGAACAAGACTAGAAAAGCATTAAATTTCATTACGCTGCAGAGACGTGAACAGAGCGTAGTTCGGATAGCGTCACGCAGCAACCAACAGAGACACAAACACAGAGAAATACAGTTTTACGATGCGTATAGGAAGCGAACCGAGTGACAGAGCGGCTCTGCGAAGCACACACACCTACCTCCACACATGAGACAGTGGCTTCCAGAGTGATGATGCGGTAACGAAAAACCCACACGCGTTGTGAGTAGCAGCCTTTTAGGAAGAGAGGAGGCGACAAGAGACAGGAAGCGGTGAATTGGGAAGAGGAGAGTTGAACTTTACGGACGGTGAAATGCGAAACCCAAGCGCCAAAGAAGCACGACTCACCACAAACGTTACTCACTCATCAACCGCAGAGTCATGTTGGGAAAGCGATTAGTTGGAGGATGGGCGAAGGCTAGAGCGAGACAGAGAGAAATTCGTTAATATCGCTAGTTGTGGGTTAATTCAGCACTAAATACAGATTCTAGTGTAGAGTGCAACCGAAACTGTTACAGTAAGACTCGGTTTGTTGGGAAATTGTTCAACTACAGGCACGGATGTTCGCATATCTAAAAAAGGATAACAGTTACCAGCACGGTGCACTACTAATCCATAAGCATGTGGGCCAAATGCATTTGCTGCTCTGTGCGGTAATAAGAATAACAACAACAGCAACAACGGCAACAACAGCAGCCTAAATGTCATCATTGGGGAAATAAAAACTTTCTCGAAAGAAGATTGAAAATCCGTATCTCATAGCGAGTTACAACATGGAATTTTCATTAGACAAAAACTACATAGACAATCCTCATGCATGGACACGCTCATATACAGAAACATGTATGCATGACATGCAAGAGAGTCACTCACAAGGGACCCATAACTAGGTAATGCACCGTTTGCTGCAATACATTCGCCGCTCGTGGCTTTTTTGTTGCCATTTGACGTCATCTAGTGTTCGTCTCCATTGCTGACCTTTAAAATTTAGTATTTACTGCTTTGTGATTAAAACGGACAGAAGTTTATCCTTGGGACTATGACAAACAAATAATGAACACACTTTTTAAATAATTCCAATATTAAAATTTTGTCCGTAATTGTTATATTTATTAATAAAACGTCAAATCAAAGAAACTTCAAGATGTGAAACTCACAATTTTTGTTCCCCTTCGAAGCTGTTGAAGACAATCTTATAATCGAATGATTACATTAAACATTCATTCATGCAAATATTGACACAATCTTGCGGTCGACTTCCCTTCAGAGCAGCTGCCCAGAATCCATAGCAAAATCTGACGTAACACTCGAAACACGAGCAAATATTGATTCATTCACACAACGTCACTTTCCCCTGCCTCACCCACGCCACACTCCCACGACACTACACATGAGCGCACTTCTTAACGACACGATATGACACGACACAACACGACACGAACAGCACATCGTACAACGACGTATATGAAGGAGTTTCTTGTGTAGACTTCCTACGCAGCAACTCGTGTCTGAGGAACTGACGAGAGGGTGAAAAGTTAATGCAACAACAAGTTGTTGTCGTTGTTGTTGTTATCGTTGTTGCTTGTGCTTTTAATGCTTGTAATGTCAATCGTTTGTTCGGTAAGAGCAACGAACATCATTTCGTCAATCACGTTGTAAATGAATAATAATAATAATAGAAATCATAATATTGAGAGTATTAGTAATAAAATGTAACGTTCTTTCTTTCTCCTGCTACCTTAGGATTTAGTTGACTTCATGAAGAACCCTTCATTAAATTGGTTTCATCTGTCTAAGTGGCAGCACTGCCATTCGTACCTCTCTAGGATGGTGTTCGAATTGACATCGAACCTTGTACAATGTACATGTTCGAGCCTTGTATGATGTTCGAGACCGATGTCGAACTTTGACTATGTTCGAGCCTGATGTCGAATCTTGTGTGAAATTCGAACCTGAGGTCGAACCTTGTATGGCGTTCATCAAATCAAAATCTAACAGTAATTGATTGAAATTTGCAAATTTGCTTATTGTGTAAACTTATAGCAAACTTTGATGTTTCGACTCTATTGTCTGCTTATTCTCTGTAAGCAGATATTGTAATATAATTAATGTAAATAATAAATAAATCAAAATAAATGTTGGGGACGATTTCCGCGTCCCTCTCCATAATCATAATAATATAAATATTAATAACAATAATAATAAAAATGGATTAATCATAATAATTTTTTACCAATGTTTTTTTTTTTTAAATTTTATTGTAATTTGATCAATTTAAAAAAAAAAATTCTCAATTAAAAGCTTTCTTTGTGATATTTTAAAATTTTCGCTACTTTTAGTGCAGTTTATTTACCCTTTAAAAGTTTCCAAAACACGGCTAATTTTATTATGTGCAAAACTGATAATAATAATAAAAATTTACCTCAAAAATAATAACAACGATAACAAAAATTAAATTAAAATTATTGCCAAACTAGGAACTTTGTTTTTCGAATAAAACAGATAATAATAATAATAAAGATAAACGAATGGTCTTTTAAAAGAGTTCAAAATTAACTGAAAGCATAAAAGTAGAGCTCCAAATATCATTAAAATCGAAAATATAACAAATTTATGATGAAAACAATGCATAAAACATAAAAACAACATAGAAAACAGGGAAAACTTCTACCATGGATGGTACTAAATTAAAACTAATCATAAACCGAAATAAATTTATGAAATAAATGAGAATAAACAAGAAAAACATCGGAACAACTTGAATTATAAAAGCAAACAAATAACTGTTGTCACTTATGTATAATTTCTGTTATCCGAGTTGTATGAATTAAGTGTGAAAATAATTACGAAATTTATTATTATTTCTCGTTGTTGTTGCTTCTATATTCATTGTATTGTCTTCTGATACAACAAAATTTAAGCAAATTTGTTCTGGAAAACACAAAGTCACGAATACAAATATAAATACAAATTACAATTACAACAATGGCTGACATTATCTCCCGACATTCATTCGGCTGCTGTGCAAATAAAATTGTGTGCATGTGTGTTCACTGTTTGTATGTCATGCATGCAGCTTCATACCCTGCAGCGGAAACGTTTGCACTCGCATAAAAACCACATGCTTGATTTTCCGGAGCAATGTAAAGATAACGCAAAATAAAATCAAATAAAAGGAAATGAAAAAGTAGCAAAGCGCCAACAACAACCGGGAACAGTGACAAAAAGCACGAAAGTTTTTAGAGGAATATCAGCAACACCCACTAAAATTTAACAACAACAACACAAAAGAGTTCTCTACGGAAGTCGGGTGCACTTGAGCTACATTTTTTACCCCTTTAAAGTATACTTTAATAAAGCAACTTTTGTTGTATAATCTTTTAGCTGTGTAAGTAACTATTATTGCCGTTTGTACTACGTCACTTTCTTTTTATTTTTGTTTTCCAGATTTCTCCTCATTCATCTTGTTCCTTTTCCTCTTCCTTCTATTAAATGTAGATAATTTCGTGGATGCTGAGCTATAAATAAAGCCGATGACTACCACAGTAAGAAAGACTTCAGACACGAACCTGTCGTTGAGGCAAGTGATCCTCAGGAGCTATCTTGATATGAACAGGATTTCCCTCCCTCGATGGTTTTGGATCTTCCTCCCTGACCTTTGATTTCCATCGCTTACCTGACACTAACTACATCTTTATTCATTCTCTGAAATTCCTTGAAATTTCTACATTTGATCCCTCACTCTGATTGATGTTCGAGGAGGAAATCGTGTTTAAATCTTCTTTCATTTCTCCACTACGTTTTCCATGTTTTTCACTTAATCTGTTCCAGTTGCTATGCTTACTCAAACAAATTCTTTACTTTTCAATGTCTATTCACGTTTTGCTTGGGGAGAAAAAAAAAATTGATGAAGTAAATTTTTTTCATCTTTCTTTTTTCTATCATAAAAAGTGCATCTTATGCTTTTATTTTATTCACTCATTCATTCAGTCATCCATTTATTCGTTTATTCACTTCGTTGGTCCTATTCACTGCTGTGAAAAGTAAACGATATTTTTCCCGGCGCTTCTGTTGAATAATATTTTAAGGAAATTTATTTGTTTATTTAAAATTCATGCAGCTCTTGTTGTTCTATTTATTGCTAAAGGGAAGCAGTGAATAGATGAAAGTTGAATTTGCAGTGATCAAGGAGTGAGCTTATTTTTTACCTTTAACGAAATCGTGGTTGCTTTTGTTACTTTCTGCAGTTGTTGGTTTTGGGGATGAACTCAGAAACTTTCTTTCAGTGTTTTATTGAGCGTTTTTCAATAAAAATAGACCGAATAAAAGCAAATAATGGCTAATGAACTCGAAATCAGGCCAAGTACGTAAAAAGTTATGCTTTAAAGTTATTAAAAAAGGTGTGAATTTATTTAATTTAACCCTAAAAGGAAAAGAGGTTTCAAACACTTCTTTAATGCTATTTAAAATCTGTAGAGAAATCCTTCTGTAATGCTATTTAAAATCTTCACTTCTATGTTTTTCATTATTTAAAAACTTTTGTAAGCTTTGTATATTTGGCTGTGTTCATCGAGATCCTTCTAATTAGGCTTCGTCACTGTGAACGTTTTAATTAAGTCTTGGAATTAATGAAAAGGTGTTTATGTTCATCGATTCTGTAATGAGTCCTGTACCTAATGAAACAAAGGACATCATCAAAGAAACATTAATTAGGTGAACGCCCCAGAATCCATTTACTCAAGTCGTTAAGGCTTAACCTTTAAATAAATATCCATTGCACCTTTTTATAAATTATGCAAAGCAGCTACTTAACATCTATTCTCTGAATGGATTCAAAACAATTTGGTCTTTAGCTCCAGTCGAACGTTATAATTATTTCCTCTCATTTCGACGTTTAATCTTCCTTTACAATTACCTTTTCGTTTCTTCGCAGCCCCATTGGACTCTTTGACACTCTCAGGTTCAGTTGAGCTACCAACTGAAGCTTCACTCGCCTCTTATTCCTTGCTTATTCTGAGTTCTTCCTTCGTCCCTCCTCTTCTTCCGGTTGTCTCTGTGGCGTCATGTTGATGTGTCGCAGTCTGTAATTGAAATCCATATAAATTAAGGTGCGGCGGTTAATTGACTCCACCGTAGAAGGTCCTGCGACCTGAAAAGGAACAGCAACAGCACAAGATTTCAACCACGAGACGGAAGAGTGGAGCAAGAAAAGAAAAACAGATTTAAGGAGGACTTGAAGTAGAAGAGAAAGTAAAGCAAAAAGAAACTTCTTGTGTTCTTTTAATGGGATTAAATGTCTTCATTTCACAGCGCAAAACGAGGTGAAAATTTTGTTGAAGCAAAAAATCAGAAGATTAAAAAGCAGCTCATGAAGAAGATGAAAACGAAGAGGAGAACGAAAAGACCTGCCCAAAGTACGCCATGATGTTCAATGAGCTTGTGAAATCTCTTTTGATTCCTAATTTCTGCTAATAAAAATTTTCTTCCTCCTTTATTCGCGTTTTAATTTTGTTTAATTGAAGAGAACAAATTTGTTCAAAGAAAGAAAGAGGAAAAACAAACAGAAGAAGAATTGTAAAGAAGGTAATAAAATAAATTTTACTTCCCTATTTCGTTTTTCCTTTCTAAAGATGCTTTTTTAAATCTTTCTTTGTTAAGTTTTTTGTTTTTTACTTACTTTCTTCTACCCGTTTCGCATTTCTTTTACGCATTTCGTTTACCTTTTACTTCTTTTTCTCCTCTTTTCTTTTTCTAAAGGCAACGTAATTGGACTTTGATATTTCTAAACAGAACAAGAATCTTTTCGAAGCGAAATTGCTTTGACAATTCCTTATTATTCCTTTTTTGACATTTCTGTTAACTACTCTTCGTTTTATTCTGCACTTCATTATAATTAGTCCTTTTATTAGCCTTTCTGTGTGACATTTGGAAGTAAAAGTTCCTGATATAATATCTGATATAATTTTAGCCTTATTTAAACCTTTCAGGAGATTGCATTCCTTTTTCAGGAACCTATTAAAGTTGGATTGAAAGTTATACAAACCAACAATTGGTAAGGCTTCCTATAAACTTTATACTATTATTATTAGTTGCAAGGAGGAGTGCACTGCGACGCTGTTGATCTATTGTGTCTCCTGCTCGAGCTCACAATTCATGTACGAGCTCACTTATGTACACTGTCTCAAATATTGCCAGTCTTGCAGGAGCAAGGGTGAGTATGTGAATTGGGGTTCCTTTATCCTGCATACAAAACCTGCATGACTGGTCGTCGGTAACTCCTATGGTGTATAGGTGCTTCCTGAGTCTGCAGTGAGCCGTTAGAAAACCTGTAATTATTCGTAACCTATTTCATCCAGCTCATAAAGATTTCATGTATTCTCCGAAACAAGCTGCTTGTATGTCCTTAGCGCTTGTATTATAGAGCGCCCCAAGCCTGATGGATTATTCCAGTATTGCAATCTGATTTCTTGTTCTTCGACTCTCAGCTTCTGGTAAATTATATTCGGTGCAACTCCACAGAAACGTTCGGTCCCCACTAGTAAGGTATTGGCTCCCTCCCTAGCCAGGCGATCTGCTTTTTCGTTGCCTTTGATACAAACATGCCCTGGTACGCACAATAGATGTTTTTTTTTTGCTCCGAGCATATTAAGTTTCTCAAGGCATTCGCATAGATCCCTAGAATTGATACGGTATGACGTTAGTGCCTTCATTGCAGCTTGACTATCAGTTAAGGAGCAATATTTTTCTTCTGAAAATTCCTATCTAAATTAAAAATTTAAACTATGGATTCCTATCAATGTCCATTAAAACGAAATTTATACTTATTTTGTTTTGTAAGCAAAGTTTAAAACTATAAAACTTAAAAGCTTCTTTTAGACCTAGTTGTGCCCATCCTTTTTTGGATGAAATCGGCGGCGCCGAAACAACACTTCTCTTGTAGAATTTTTCAAGTTTCATGCATAACTCCAAAGCAATCACCGCTAGAAAGTAGATATTTGATATTTAGGTCTGCTATAACATCCAACCATAATATACCTATTTGGCATAACTAAGTACAACTTTTTTCAAATTTACATCAGATATTTTAGTTGTATAAATACTTTATTCATGACTTCTGCTGGAATTATATTTCTATTTCATATTCTTTGAAATGCATATTTAGTAAAGTGGTGCAAAGAAACGCAGACACATAAATACAAACTATTTTCATAAAAGCAACAATATTACGTGACAAACACAGTTGGGCAACGGAATTAAGTGCCACATGAGTTATAAAAAGCTGTAAGGTTTTTGAAATTCAATCCTATTTTCTACAACGAACTACGAATATTTAAGGCGCAAACCTAGTGGCCTAAAGGACTAAAAGGACTTGACACACATACATGTTTTGCATTCATAATGGTTTGTGTGTGTGTGTGTGCAATTTACTTCATAACAAACGCTATTACGTCAAGTGTTAATATTTACTTTCATACATTTTCGCTCTTTTTCACTCTGCTTGGTGGAGTCTTCGGTTGAGTTTAAGGCTCAACTTGAAGTACTCTCGAAGCACATTTTTAAGCTTCTCCCTCTCTCCACACTGAGGATCTCTGTTTGTCTCTTTCTCCGTGGAAAGTCACAGGCTACGCTTCATTTTGTCTGCCTTGAAATGGACGAAGTGCCGACCATTTCTCGTTGTTGTTATTCATGCGCTTGATGAAATATTTGGCAACAGTGACAACATTCAACAAAAACTGTTCTGCATGAATTTAGTATGCAAACTAACGCTGTTCGCAAATGTCAATTAAGTTGACTTGATGAGTGAGGGAGGCGTGGCAAGGAGGCGACGGCAGGCAGAGAGATGAACTGAACGAGTTCAAATGGATGCATGTTCAACGTATGCAAATATTTTGCAGAACTCATCCAACAGAAACATGATTTATTATGCTGCAAAAATGCAAACAAGTTCAGCAAAAGACTAAATTTAATTGCCGGATATTTTCATGTACGAGTAGTTGGCAACACCATTAAAAGTTACGCTTGCACTGCGTAAATTCATTAAGCGGTCAGAGGTCAACTCTAGGGCTAAATTTTTATTGATTTCTAGCAACACGATGGCGATAATATCAACATCCCAAGGTTTGAGGTAAAAAAATTAATAACAAAGTTTTATTAATGCTTGTTGTTAGCGGTTTTCTTTGAGGCCATTTTATAGCGTTTCGAATGTAAAGAATATACATATCAAAAAAATTATAAAGTCTATCAACAAAAAATATTAACAGCCCCCAAGACCACAAACAACAGCAATCAGAGCAATAAATGAAGAAATCTAAATACAATAAACAAAAGTGAAGAAGAAAACGCAATGAGAACGAAAGGGTTTACGAAGACGAGAATGAATAAAAGAAATCATGTTCTTAGCTATAGAATTCATGGAACTTTGGCGTGTGTGAATCGAATTGAAAAATATTTATGCAGCGTTGCTTTGACTACAATCCATTCTACTTCAACTCAAGAGGAGTACAACTCGAAAAGTTCTGCTATGACTCGCTTTTGATGTTTTAATCATTATGCAGGGCGTGTGGAAAAGGAGATTATGGCGCAAGAGTGTTACAGCGTGCAGAACTTCGAAAGACAGAAGAAAACATCTATATAGTCAGAGGCTCTACAAAAAGCTTTATCCAATCTGACATACAATCATTCAATCATTCGGTGAATAAGGCACTAATTCAGGTTGATAGACAGACAGGCAGGAAGACAGATAGGCAATCGCAGAGACAAGAAAAATTGAAGTATGCAGTAAGTTAAAAAGGGGTCAATAGATATTCAAATAAGGTATACAGGCAGTATGGACCACTCCCCTTTAATAGCTCCTTTAAAATCATTTGTGTTTTCCAAATTCCATCTCCATGTTTAATATTCCATTCGTATTTATAGACTTGCTCTATCTGTACTCATTCCCCAGACGATTGTCGCTTTCCTCCCCATTTTTTTGCAGTTTTCCAACTAAATCCGAACCTACTCAAAGGACAACGGGTCGTATGACGGCGATTTAATCTTCTAACTCTCCATTGACGCCGTTGTTTAGGCGCCAGTTTTTAGAGACTTTTAAGTTTTTGTTTTCAAGGATTTCGTTTTCTATGTTTTTGGCCTTTTTGAAGCCTTAGTGCTGTGATATACAGTTGCTGTTGCTGGCCGCACGATGAGCAACTGTTTCTGCAACTGAGCACTCGAATTGGGATCAAAATACGTAAGTAAGTGATTTTTGGAACCTTGCCATTTGGGTTAAGCTCGTTGGCTAACAAGTCTTGGCCACCATCAATAGGATGTGCCGCCAAAATGAATGGCCGGAATGTGATGTTGAATTGGATGTGGATGGAATTTTGACACGATTTGCGAATAAAAGTTTTTGTATCCCGAAATAATTATTCAACTAATCCAAACAAATGGCTTAAAGAAGTGACTGAAAGAATAATTAAAAGGAAAAGAAAAGAGGAAATTGAAAATGGCGAAAATAGACAACCGAATGGAAAACAAGAATGAAATTTAGTTAAAAAAAAAACTGAAAGAAATACTAGTTTGCCAGGCCATACGAATTTCCTGAACAATCTGTGTTGGAACACTGGTGTGTTATACAACATCAGAGGAATCGGCCTTCAAACCAAGTTCTTAGCTCTAGAGAGTCGTTTTTGAGAATACCGCGAGAGAAAGAATGAAAATTTCGTGAGATTATATTTCCATTCAAACCACCCTCATAAAACTTTTATCACATCTTAGTTTTTATATACTTTCCAGTTGGCAAAAATGTATATGAGCTGTACAACAAATTCATAAAATTGAAAAGAAAGTTTTCTTCAACGAAATACTTAAGTTAATATAATAGATAAGTTTTAGTGTTTCTTTTAGCGACACCAATGACAGATAACTTCAAGTGGCAAGCGTTCTTGATATCGATAGATGATTGCTCAACGCCCCCCTACAATTTGCTCAGCTCTCCAGGTGACGTGAGTTCGGTCTCGTCGCCATGCCTCGCCTGATGCTTGAGCACAAAAGGTACCACGTACCGTGCCATTAACTGCGGGTTGTTTAAATGCAGATGATGGGTTGTGTTCGGCAACTCGTACCATTGAAAGTTCGGGTTGTTCGCACGCATCACTTTGACGACCTCGTCATCGGCGACCAGGAAGTCTGAGTGCTCCGCCTGCAGGACCAAGTAATCCACGTTGCGTATTCGACGCGCCATTTCCACGGCGAGCTCCATCGAAGGGTAATGCTCGAAGTAGTTCTTGGTGCGTGCGTCCCGTGTGAAATAAAACAACTCGGGATCCCTGGACGACTGCGTGGTACCTCGCTGCAGGAGATACTTCGCTTGCTGCACGTCAACTGAAAAATCTGAGCCCTCGTGCTGTCGTTTCTCCAGCTGGGCAAAGGTGTAGGTGCGGGGCTCGGGTGCAACCGGCGCGTTCTGTCGTTTCAACAGACATTCGTCGTCGGTTAACAAATTCTCGGTGAAGGCGTTATAAACAGTGATGCATTGGGTGGGCGGACAGAAGCGCATCTTCACGCCGTCAAAGCCGATCACCATGTCCACGATCTTTGGGAACAGTGACGTGTATTGAAAGGCGCACACCGCGCCCATTGAGTGACCCATCAAAGACACGCGTGTCCATTTATAATAACGTACGATGCGTTGCATGACGCCTACGAAGTCGTCGGTGTGGTACGCAACTCCGGCCGGGAAGTGAGAGGAGCGACCATGTCCGGGAAAGTCGATGGCGAGCACGGAACGGAGCGGCGCAATCAGCGGTGCTAGTGGAGCGAATGAGCCTGCGTTATCCAGCCAACCATGAAGGGCCAATATAGGACGTGTCCGTCTGTCGCCGTACCAACAGCCAGCTACGAATCCCCATGGCATCGGAATGCGTACTTCGCATGCATTCTACAGAGTGAAAATTACCCGATAAATGGACTTAAATAGACTTAATGGATAACTTAAAGTTAATCACCTCATTCGCAGACATGTTTAAACGTTGCACAAATTTTTTAAAATACTCCTTAGCTTTGCAGTTGGTTGCTTTACTGTTGACTGAATTCAAAGCATTCGCTTCTTCTTACTTTATAATCATATTTTCTGGAAATTCTCCTTACTGAATTTATGGCCAAGATATTCAATATAATTAAGATTAAGCTAATTTATGGTAAATTTACGGTTAAGTGTTTATTTTTGGTTAGAAATATACGTTAAAATTATTGGCAGCCTTCACACAATCATGAAATCATTAATTTAATGACGATAACAAAACAATGTCGTTTACAGTCGCGATTTGACCTGTGGTTTTATCTTTAGCATCAGCCGATGTTGCTTTAGAAATCCCAATATAAGATCCGCCACCGCCTGAGGGTTATTCAAGTGGAGATGATGCGTAGCGCCCTCTACGACGTGCATCTGAAAAAGAGTATTGCGAGCCTTGAGGGCGTTAATCACTCCTGTAGAACGAGCACTGAGGTTGGTAGAGGCGCCGCCCCTGATCAGCAGATACGGAATCGACGTGCTGCAGATGCGTCGAACCATTTCCTTGGTCAGAACCTCGTTCGGATTGAACTCCATTAAGTACTTGACGCGTCCGTCCCGTGAGAAGAAGTATTTGTCTGGATATTTCCTAGATTTGCTAATGTTGCGCTCGAGTATGTATTTGCAGTTCTCGAGGGCCACCGATCGGTCGGAGCCTTCGAAGAGGAGCCGCTCGCATTCGTCGTACGTGTAGCTAGGTGGTTCGGAGTTCGCAGCGGCCGATACAAGGCGCTCGTTATCTATCAACGCCTTCTCTACGGTGTGCTTCAGTACTGCAGGGTACACGTTCGGTGTGAGGTAGAGCATCTTGACGAGATCGATGCATATCATGAGGTCCACGCAGTGCGGATAGAACGCAGCGAAATGAAACGCCACCGAGGCGCCCATGGAGTGAGCCAAGAAAGAGACTTTTGGCCAGTTGTAAGCACGCATGATGCGCAATATGCTGCGTACATACTCGAGATTGTCGTACAGCAGCCCGGCGGGCAGATGCGAGGAGTAACCGTGACCGGGCAGATCAATGCAAAGCAGACTGACGTATGGCGCCAGCAGAGGAGCCAAGCGCGCGTAGCTGCCGCAGTTGTCCAGCCAACCGTGGATAGAGAGAATGGGCCGGACAGATTGATCACCGTACCAGCGGCCAGCAATGAAGCCCCACGGCACTGGAATCCGAACTTCTGCGTACTAAAAAAGAGAAAATGAAATTCGAACAGACGAAAATATAAAATTGAGAGTGACAGAAGCGGAGAGCGAAATCGCGAAGCTTTTTTTGGTTTTCTTGTGTCTCTCTCTTTCTTCTACTCGCTCTCGTGAAATGTTTGTACATTATTACCTCGCAACTCACGTTGCTGTCGGTCATTTTTTATAATTTGTGTTACTTTGAACTTCAAACTGTAGATACGAGTATTAAATTAATTTAATTTAACTAATTGCGTGTTCTAGAAAGAAATTCACACACACACACACACCTTTTGTTGAGATACCAACAACATCTAAATCTATTTAATCTTATCGTAAATACACCGACAACATCACAACTTTAGCCTCTACCGGATAAATCGATACTGAACTAAACAGCGCTAACAGCCTTGCGTGTCACTCATTCGCTGAGCACTAACAAAAAACCCAACTGTAGTGGAGTAAAAGAGAGCGCGAGCGAATAGCAATCTAAAAGCCCCAAAAGAGAGATTTCAGAAAATGTCATGAATCAGCCAAGTGCGATGCGAAGCTTAGGTGAAGAGAATGACTCTGATGCATGGAAGAATTATCACACGATCGCATGACAACAGTGCGCTATATATCATGCGATAAAATTCTGTAGTGCTATAAAGATTTCATACCTAATGGCGATTAATTGTCAATCAGTAGAAGCGACAGTTTATTTGCTTTTGTTTCTCCTAAGCTTTCCACCTCACATAAAAAAAACTCAATTAAGGAGCAATTACGTGTGTTGGCGGGGATGTTTAATTTGTTGTTGGGTGCTAATAACACAACTTGTTTATGGCGTCGTTTTTGGGTAACTTTTAACGGCGGCTGAACGCAGAGCTTACCGCCTTTTAACGATTCCATAAACAAGCAGACGAATGGAAGCGAGAAGGAGCCGTCGTTTAACGCAGCGATTTGTGGCATCGTGTCTCGTCTCCGTTGAGCACCTGGTAATTTATTAATGACGTTATTGCCTCAATCATTCCTTTGTTGTTCTTTCTACTTCTTCTTTCTGCTTCATTTGGTGCTCTTAAGTTTGTGAGTTTATTTCATTGCGAGAAAACCGCACCTGAAGAACTTATAAATACTGAACTGAGACTGAATTGGTCTCCAACGACTCTATAAAAATGCATCATTAAATCAACGAGTTACTTTTTAGGTCAATTCTTTGCTATTCCTCTTCAGAAGAATTACATTATCTCCTCCTCCTCTTTATAATGTCTGCTTTTAAGCTTATAATGCTCATTAAAAGGATGTGTTTATCGAATGTTATCGAAAACCTCGACATCGTGTATATTTCGTTGATGTCTCTTCGGTGAATTGTGGTTTTATTCAGACTTCGACGTGAAATAATTAACAGACGATTAAACAAACCATAATGATTTCAGGTATTCATTGCGAAGTGTAAATCGCAGCCAGATTCGCAAATCAATAGACTATCAATTGGCAATTCACTGACCACTCGATCCACAACTTCATTGACATATTTTGCAGACATTGAAAGCCTTTGTAATTATTAATACTATTAGACATTTTCGAAATTAGAATTATAAATCAGAAATAATGTAATTTGTAATATGTAATAATTTAGTGCAAAATTAATGCAGAGATAACAAACCAATTGGTAATGAATATTAATAATTCAAAATAACCTATAATTTTGAATAAAATATAAAAAAAGCTCTTTTAAATTAAATAAAACATATTTCATTTAAATAATGAATAATGTAAAATAAAATACAATAGAATAAAATAAAACCAAATAAAATAAGTTAATTAACAAAAATCAAATAGAATTCTATTGACATACACAAGAATTAAATAAAAAATTCAAATAATAAAGTAAAAATTTAACCGAACTAAATTAATTAATTATCAATTAAAAATATTACTTATAATAATAGCATATTAATTTAGAAAAATTAATAATTAATTTAGATTTTACAATATAATATTAAAATTGGGTAAAATAAATATAGGAGGAAAAAAAATAATTGCAATAAAAAAAATCGAAATAATGGTTATAGCTATTATAGCTATGATAATGGTAATAAAAACAAAAAAAAAGGAGCAAAAACGATAAGTGGAAGAATGAGATTTATTTAATAAGTTGAAGAAAGTCCAGAAAGTAGCAGAAGTATCTCTAACAAGTTGTTTTATTATGAACCTATTTTCATATTCAAAATATGTCATATGCGACCTTGGTAATCTTCTGTTATTATTTTTTTTTATATATTACTGGAGTAGAGCACTGTATCACGAGGTCTACAAGTCGCAGCTCTATTGCGTCTACTCCGCGGCTTCATATCTTCATATCTTCACAGCTTCAAACCTGGCTTGTATAGTACCGCTGGCTCTACACCAATTTATTCAGAGTTCGCGTTCCTGAGTCCTTATAAATTGCCATATATTTTTGTTGATTCCACAGAGGGGTTCAGGCACTGTGACAGGAGTGATAGCGTCCTCATTTGCTAGGTGCTCGCTGTTCCCATATGTACTGGAATCCACAAGGTGTACAGTTTGTTTTATACTCCAAGTGAGTTAAGTTTCTCAATGCGGTATGGGTATGCCTCAATGCCTTGATTGCCGCTGGAGCAAAATTGCAATGTTTTTCCTCCATGTTGAAGTTAACTTACCTGACACGAAGTTCTTTCTCCATCTCTCTCTAGCTTCTCTCTCTGGCTCCATTAATAGTGTTAATGTTGAATTTAAGATTTTTCTGTTTTCAAAACACTTGACGTTTTATAGCAAAGTTTTATCTGTTTCACACTTGTTGACGACTTAAGTCATCATCATTAGGATAAAAGTAGCCATGTTTTACGTATTTCGGACGCTGTTTATGGAAAGATTTTGTATGAAATAACTTTTTTTAATAATGGTATGAATTGAATGTATTAACACATGCTACCACGGAGCATTATTTTTCCGTGAGATGAAGAAGAATTTCATGTGTTTTCCTTCCTCACGTGAGTCTGCAGTCAGAATTAAACGTATTTTATTAAATATTTTATGTTTATGTTCCAGAAACATGTTGAGGACTAAAATGATACAATGTTGAGGACTAAAATGATGCAGCGTGTTGTTTTGCAGTGTGCAAAAATTTATTAAACTCCATAAAAATCTTTTTTCTAAGAGTTGTAAAATACAAATCTATAAAAAGTTTACGTCAAAAAAGATAAAGGAAACGCAAATAGCACAGTGATTACGAAGAACCAGGAAGTAAACGGAAGAAGCCAAGAGGAAAAATAATGGAAAAAGCCAAGAGGAGCGGCAGAATTTTCTTAACTATTATTATAATACCAGAATAAAAAAGACTGACTTTCATTATTATCACGGCTATTATTATCATTATCACGGTTTATTTTTATTATTAAAATTGTTATGGGTGTTTTTCTTATTCATATTATTATTATTATCATCATTCTGTTTTAGTTTCTTCCTCACCCCAGTTAAATTTTCTATCATTTGTTTCATAAAATTGAATTAAGTTTCATTTATAGTTGTATGTTTTCCTGATCCTATCCCATTTTCCTCTCGGCCGTTCTGAATCGATTTCTACCTCAGCCTCGTCCCGTTCTCCCACACGTCATTCATTTTGCTTCCCGTTTTCCTTCTTCTCTCGATTCTCATTCGTTATTTGTTCGATAGACGAGAGCTGGATGCTTTTAATTGAGTTGGAATAGCAGAGATGTAGAGAGACGAGACACGGAGAAAATGATTTAATTTTCCACTTTGTGAAGAGTGAACATTTTTTTAATGCTCTTTTCAAGAACCTTGCCCTTTGCTCCTTTATCTGCAATTCTTGTTGTTCTGTGTCTTCTTCCTTTTCTTCTCAGCATCCACTCGAAATGATTTTTGTTCGGTTGGCGAAATGTAAAAGTTGCCAAAAACCAAATCGCACTTTATTTAAAATAAGCTTAAATAAAAATGCCTACAAGGAGAGGATAGAAAGAGAAACAGACAGATAGAAACAGAAAGAGTGAGAGAAGGAAACGGAAACTACTTTTCAGCTATACGTACATTTACAAATATTGCTCTTGAAATGGAAATTAATTTTCCTTCAAAAAGTTTCCTGTTTAATTTAATTATAATTTTCCATTCGGAGATTGCGTATTTTTGCAAAAGTTTTAATCGTTTTTATTCCCTTCGGAGTCACAAGTTCACAACAGACTAAAGCACAGATAGAAAGTAGACGAAAACCGAGACCGAGACGTAGCTATAATAGGATGCCGCCACAAAAACGACATCGAAAACCTTGTTGATGATAATAATAATGACTTAGTTAGTTGCTTCACTTATTCATGGCGAATGATTCCAAGCGATGCCGCATAAACTTGGTCATTCTATTCATCCGTAGCTACTCCAACCTTCCACGGACTTTAGTCCTGTGCGAGGACAAAGTTTCGGTACGTTTAATCGGCGATGTTGAGTGATGTTGTTGGTTGGTGTTTGGCGGGATGAGAAGTTCGGTCAGGTCAGGTTACCTCAGGTCAGGTTACATCAGATCAGATCACATCAGCTTGTTGAAATATTTAACGAACTTTCTGCAACTCCTAACTAGGACAAATTGATGCTGTTGGTGGCCGTAGTTCCAGTTGCGGTTTTGTAATTACAATTCGCACTGCCAACGAATCAACAATTTTGTTATTTAACGAGCAAATGTAAATGAAAAGGTTAAATCAGGTCGTAAAAACAATTTTCAAGGCAATGACTATTCAGGCAGAAGCTATTGTCAAGCTGCAGTTGGTTTTTGTAGTTCGCTTCTCTCTTCCTTCCTATCTATTTTCTTTCCCCGTCTCTACTCTTTCCAAGACTATAACACTACAGATAATAAATGCAAACTTCTGCCGATTTATGGATTCAATTGAGGCTACTCACTTCTGGACCACTTTTCTAGTCGTTTAAATTAAACTTTCTTTTAAACTTACTTTTGATTATCCTTCGGCGTTCACTTTTTGAGACACTTTATAAGTATGAATAAACTCTATAATTGTCTGAAGTATAGTCGCTATAGCATTATAGACAATTATAGTCTAATAGCAAACATGATATTTAAATTCATAGAGAATTCAAAGTTCTTACCAATCTTTCAGTCCTGACTTTGACTATGGGCCAATTTTGTAAGAGGCAGCTATATACGAGTATATAGTCAGTATATATACGAGTATATAGTCAGGCGACCGAACAGAAAAACGTACAAATGAACGATGGACAGTTTGTGTGGAAAGACACTTAAGGACTTTCTCGTAACTGTATTGTCATGGCTGAATATATTTCCGTACCTATATTTGTAGCTAAACATCCATATACATTCAATTCTAAACTTTGTACTAGTGTTTTCCCTTTCCAATCTTCCAACCGTTTCCTCTTTTATCGTGCTTTAGGTATAGTAGATCTCACTCTGCACCCGTCTCTACTAGCTTGTTACCCTTTGTACGGAGAATCACATGAATTAAATGGCGACCGAACGATGACATTTTGTGACCAAACATCTTCGTGCTCATCTTTGCATTGTCTTGAATAAAAAAACAGAAAAATCTTGACAGAGTCGTTTTTATTCCTTTAATATCGTCACTGTCCTCTTTGTCCGCAACCATTGTTATCAAAGGGTATTCGTAACAATGTTTAAATTGCTATTCGTACATTTTGTGGTCATTCAGCCTGGAGCCTTACCTTGAGTTACCCTGTTTTGTGTAGAACTTTACTGTTTTATAGTGGTTATGAATTGAGGTACTCCTTTTAAGCATATAGATTCTAATTTAATTCGTGACAACACCACTAAAAACTGTGCCAAATCAATTCACTGGAAAGTCTACTTGCGATTTTATTCCGTGGCGCCTGAAAGTATGCAATGGTTCATGTTCGTTTTGTCGCCAGAGTTTATCTTAGGAAGCAAAAGGCCAAACTGATATTAATTAAATAAAACAAAATATGTAGATAGTCTTTTGTAAATATTTTTCTTCGATCCACTTTAAACAAAAACAAACACCAACATACACACACACACACACACACACACACACTCGAAATTAGACTGTTGAGTCTAAAAAATTAATATTATTTTAAAGAGATTTCTTGTTGTTTTCTTAAACATTGTGAAATTTGCCCGAAGACTAAAGACATGAGATTCTTGCATATCAGAGATTCCACAAATTTTCAATTAAAATGCAAAATAATAGCCAAATGCAAGGAGCTGAGTAAGGAGTTTGCAAAGAAAATGCAAATTTCAAAGCTTCGCAAATGCGTTGGATGCGAGTTGAGCTCAGCAAGAATCGTTAAATTTCACTTTTACGAGCAAAATTTTCCAAACCACAAAAGAACATAACCAAACAAAAGCTATCAAACAAATAAACGGTTCAATTGCAAAACTTTTGAAATCGCTGGAGACTTGCAATTACGATAAAGGAAGCAATGGAGAGGAGTATATTTCTTCAAGTCCATAAATAGGTCAATAGGAATTCACGGGTCTTACAGCCAAGGAACCGATGTGATCCAACTTCAAATGAACTTCAAAGTGTTCACAGATTACTAGTATATGTTCAGGGATGTGTCATGGGCAAGGTTCTATACAGCCTCAAGTAATTTTCTACCATTAGTTATTAAAAGAAGGTCTTTACTTATCGTTGAAAGTTTGTTTAAAATAATACCTTATAAACTATAAAATTAAAAAGTAATCTCGGTTTTTTACTATTATCGTTAAGAAGGATTTTGATATTCCATAGAGCAACGCTATAATCTATTTTATAATCCGTTATAGGACCGAATTTATTTGATTATAATAACCAAAACTCTGTAAACCCCTTTTGAATATCTTTAGACAACTATTGATTTGCACAAATCCTTGAAATGGTGATGAATATGTGTTTAGTATGCATCGATGTGGTTAATGATATTATTAGAACGGTTTTGTGAATTCGCATTGAAGGCAGAGTACCACAATCAATAAGAACCGTTTTATCAAACTATGATAAAATGTCTACCGAAGACCAGCAACATTTCTACATCAACAATAAGTCTTTTACACACAAGTTATGATAAAACCGGCAAATGCAAAGTCTTCTTCACACATGAAAAGGAAACACTTTCGCAGTGAACAAACAAGTGACATAGCCAACAATCACTTTCAGTCTCAATTCTACTGCGAAAGTCTTTGGTTTTCCGTATACATGTGGGTGTGTGTGTGATGTACACCCTCACAAGTATTTGCTTTGCATTCACATATGCAAATTTGTCAACAACAAAATCGACAGCTGGCGTTTATTATGTTGCTGTTCTTATTATTATTATTATTGTTGTAAATAAGGCAACCAAAGAAGCGATGACGATGTTGTTGTTGATTTCTGGTGTTCTTATTGTTGTTGATTTTATTGTCGTCGGTGGCTTGTCTTATTATTCTTATTGCTGTTGATGTTTTTATTCTCTCTCCTCTTTTCACTGCGTTGAAAGTCGTTGCTGTCCTGCAACTCGTGAATGAATGCCATAGAACTTTTTGTTGCTCTGCTGCATCCCTTCCGGCTTCTTCGCTGATCCACTTCACTTCACCCCTTTTTTATTGCTTTATTTAAATATTTTCATTGTTTGCTTTTGTTTATTGTTGCTGTTGCTGGTGACTTGATGTGATTGTTTGGTTGTTCGGCCAACAACGTGATAACTCGAAGAATATTTAAATGTAAATAAATACGAATGTTTGTGTGTGTGTTTGTAGTCTTTAATGTTAGTCTTGTAGTCTTGTCTTTGGTTATCCTTCTGATTCTTGTCATTTTCTTATTACATGCATATCTATACAAAAGCAAGCAAGAACTGCAAGTCCTCATTTATCATACTTAATTATGTATTTATACTTTATTATATATTTATTACTTGTGAATTATTATTTACTTATTTTTTATTTATTTATATAGGCACTTCGTTAATTTCATTCAACTAATTCACAATATTTATTCAGTTATTATTTATTTTTAATTTATTTATTTATTTTTATTATTTATTATTCACGTCTTCGCTTCACTGTTATGTCAAATTTATTCCCCGGTTTTCTTTTTACATCATCTCTCCATTTCTGTTCCTGTCTTTCTAGAATTTGTTCTTCAATCTCCACTTCAATTATTGAAAATATAGATATTTCTCTCTTCTGTCTTTGCCGTCCTTTTTTGCCGTCATCTCCCTCTTCCTTTCAACTTTCCTTCCCTTTCTACATTTCTTAATTTTTATCCACAATTTCCATTCAGCCTCTTTTCAGCTTATTACTTTTGAGTCGCAATAAATAAAAACTTCTTATTGCAAGTCGCTTGTGTTTGGTTCCAATGTGTTTCAAAGTCCTCTGGAAATGAAGGACCCTCTCAATAAACAAGACAAAAGACTTCAATATATCCTACGATCGTTTCGTGTATGAAAACTTTTATCACACTCTCATTTCAATTTTATTGTCGCTTTTATTCTATCCCCTTGGTTCGGCGGTTGTTGTAAGTCTTTCGGTTTTTATAGCCTCCGTTTCCGTGGTCACTTTAACTCGACATGATTTCCTTTTAAACTGACCGCGAAAATGACAATAATAAAACTGTCAGTTGTTCGAGTTCAGGACGCAATCAAGTGTTTTATGTGCATCCGCTCGACTTTAGCGTCGATTTCGTTTTTATTTCATGTGAATTTTTATTTTCTTTGTCTTCATTTAATTTTCGTTTCTTTAATTATAAATTTGTCTTGTTTATTCATCAATTCAAACAATCCATAAATTTTAAATTTTCACTTTCCATTTACAGGTCATTATTAAGGCCCTCATTATTTCGTCGTTTTATCCTTTATCCCTCAATGAGTCTTATGAGATTACTTAATTTCATAGCAGCTTCTTTAATTATCCTTTTAATCGTGATGAATAATTAAAAAGGTATTTAAATAAAAATGTTGTCATTAACTTTCACTTTATAGTTTTTTTTTTATTTGAAGATTTAAAAGTAATTTAGGATTTTATCGATTTCAGTTTTACTTTTGACTTATTTAGTTGAAGTTTTATTAATTAGAATTTTGTTTATATTAAATTATTTTATATTATTTATATTAATTTATTATTTTATATCATTTATATTAATTTTATTCTCTATGCCCAATTTTTATCGTTACTCTTTGAATAGTCAAAGTCTTCCTCTCAAAACAAGATCAATTCGTAATTTTTCCCCTTATAATCACTTATAGATAAGCCAATTTTTATACGTTTCGACTATGAATTTATTGACATTTTCAGCAAATGAATCCTTGATTATTTGGCAACTTTGTTTGGGGTTTCTCACTGGTTTTAGGAGGGGCTTGTAATAGCCTCATCAGCATTCACTTCAACAGTATTTACCTTCATCTGTACTCGTTTTTGATCTTTAACGTGAATCAATCGAATGATTCTTTTGCTTTACTCGTGCGGCATTTATTCGGAATCTCTTCTGTTGATACTTTTCATTATTTTGACCTTGAATGACAGATGCTTGTTTTCTTTTCAGCTTCTCTTTCCCCTTTCTCCTGCGATTGCGATTGTCTCTTTTGATGTGTTTCCTTTTTGTATTCACTTTTTCCTTGTTTCATTCGATTTCTGTTGATTAAGACATGTTTCTCACGTAATATAATCGAATTCATTTAAGGACACTCGGAAGGAGTCGTCAAAAATTCTTCAAGCAAAGTCAGTTGCTTGAAATAGGAGTGCCTTTAAGTTCGGTCATCAAAGTGAAATTTTAGTACAACAGTAAACATTAAATAGAAAATTTAAGAGTGATACTAATCGGAGGCGACCTCGTTGCTTAAGTCTAAGGAAGTTTCCTTCTTACTTGGGCCTTTAATTTACAGTTGAATTTAAAATTGGACTCTTCTGGTGCCCTTCTTTATGTGGTTTCTTTAAGGATTATTTTTAAAGGTTTCCTTGAGAATCTTTTTAAGATTGTGATTAGGAGCATAATTCAAGGATTATTAGTTCCTTAACTCACTTTAATGGTGAATTTCCAACAGATTTTCTGAGTAAAGTGCATTTTCTCCTTTGTGGATAAGTTTTTCTTAACTAAATCTTAAAAACTTACGACCTTTGGGTATCTTTAAGATCTGTTTAAGGGATTTCCTTTTTAAAATTTATAGGAAAATAAAAAGTTCTCAAAAGATACTCAAAGGTTTTTTAACTTCATCTTCAAGAAGTTGGGGCAAATTAAAACCTTCAATAAAGAAAAGAACAAAAAGAGAAGAGATGGGATTTAATAATCATGTCGTAAATATCTTGCAGACGGATGCTGCTTCATCATCGTCACGGATTTACATGGAAAACCTTTTCGCCGTTTAACTTTTTATGGCGCCTCCGCGGAGACGAGATAAAAGATTGGCAAAGATGAGCGGAGGGGAGGAAAGTTATGAAGATTTCCAAGCTATAACAAGGCTTAAAGGTGACGAGGCAGACATGAGAAGCAACAACAACAACGTATGAAGTGCTGTTTGTTTAAAGGGCAGACGGATTCGGAAGAGTAAACATTTGAGTGGGTTGTTGGTTGTTTTGCAACCACGAAAGGATTAAAAAGAAGCACAAGGGAATTCTGAAATCTCTGAGTCTTGAAAAATATGTCGGAAATCCTCTAGCAAAGATTTTTTACACGGCAACACAATTCATGGGCGTTAGTGAGCTATTTTCAATTCCTCGAGGGAACATTGACATTAAAATTCAAGGCAGGACACAAAATAGCAAATAATTTGCCGTAACATGGTTTGTAAAAGCGAACAGAAGACAAAGAAGGAGCCCACAAAACACCGTGTTCTCCAAAATCGGCTTACAATTCGTTTCACACACACACACAAATATTCACACATTTATATATAATGTGTGTTGACAAAGTCGACAGAAACCATGAGCTTACGAGTATTGACACTCGACAGCAGACTGAATCCTTTTAAAAGCTCACATAAATTCAGCTTTTCGTTTGGATACTCTTTCGGTCGGTGGGTCTCTCGGTCAGCAACAGACAAGCCCAACAACAAAAGCTGCAGTACTGAAAAATGTCGTCTAACACAAGATCAATACGAGTATTTCGAAAAAACATGCAGCATAAACTGCACCAACCCAACAACAAATCCTCAGCAAGGACATGGAAAACATCATCCGGAAAATGACAGAGAGGAGGAAAAACGTTGGACAAAAGCAAGAGGAGGACGAGAGTAAACCGCACAGAGAGGGGCTCGTGGTAGAGCTAGAGAGGGAGAGTAGAAAGATGAGGATTCAGTGATGATGGACAATGAATGGAAATGAGTCCATTTGAGTTAATCGTGGCCCAATGGAGCGTAAATTAAAAAAGCCACTTAAGAGAATCTCGTTCACTCTAGCTCTTTCGGTCCTTTTACAAGGATTTTTTTTATAAAAGGTAATTTTAACAGAATTCCATCATAGAAAATTGTGTGTCATCCGGTTTCGCAGTATTTTTAAGCTTCAGCAGATGAATGGGAAAATGTCCCCTTTCACCGTTCAATCGTGCGTTTGTTAGAAATTCGTAAATAGATTCAAGATTAGAAAACTCTTTATAAATTCCAAAAATCCATAGAATATACGTAAATTAATTTCCACATGTTTATTACAATTTACCTAATTTAAGGTTTCTAAAAAGAGTCCCCAAACACAACGTCAGAGCAGAGGAGATGAGTAGAAAAGCGAAAACGAATAGAAAAATTTAACAAATAACTATAGCGGAGAAAACAATAACGGAACCACCAACAACCGACATGATTCTATTCCAAACAGAAGGTCAAACTTTGGAAAGTTCGAAAATCGCCACCAACGAACAACGGGAAACCTAAAAACAACAAAAATTTCAAATAAAAAAAAACACGACGAAAAAGTTAATTAAAGTTCCTGTCGCGTTCTGCGCTCTTCTGTGGAGGAGGATCACGCCTTTTTCGGTGATGAAGACCACAATATGTGGACAGCGACAACTATTCACAAATATTGTACCCACGGGAAGGACGAAAAGGTGAAAAGGACGGCGACGGAAGGACCATAGAGCAAGGGACGTGTGATGTCTACCATTCGATGTGGTGAACATTTCAAAGGCAATGAAGGCTAAACTAAAACATCATTTGCTTCAAAGGAACTATGTATGTTAATACTTTTTCAGTTAATTTAAATTCACTTTATATAATTCGCGGTTGTATCTGTACAATATTACAATCCTTATTGGCTAATGTGCCTGCAAAAATTGTATGGCAATAGCTTATTTATTACTATACATAAAAATGTCCTAAGTATATTATTGTACTTATTACCATGTTTGTAAACAAAAAACTCTTCGGCGAGGCAGAAGTTCTTCTTTATACTCTCCATCCGTGCTCCAGCTTTTTTATTATATCCGATTTGCTAAAATAGTCCGATTTCGCGTATCAAAGTCCACCATATGAGTTCAAATAATTTTGCCAAAATATCATCGTTATCTTGTTGTTTCCATTTTTATTATAGACGGACCCATTTTTGGGAATTAATTTTAGTTTGTGCTATAGATTTGAGAATAAAATTTAAGCTTCAAATTCACTCCAGGAACTGAGAAATTGTGCTAGAATCACGAAAGATTTTATATTTACTATTACAAGTAGGCGTGGCTTTTATCGATCTTCTTCCTTGTCACTCCCAAACAACATTTAAGAACATTAATGCCAAGTTTTAACATAATTTTTGTTTTTCTTCTTGTCATTTCCATCATTCAGATTTCCATATAAAATGTATTAATTAAATTGGTTTTGTTTACTGTTTGACATTATTAATTTAGCAATGTTCGCGTGGTTACATTTGGATTGAACGAATCGTATTAATTGAGTATCTTCAGAATAGAGAAATAGAAATCTAAAACTCCTAATGGTTAATAATAATCGAAGTTTATTAAGAAAAGTATGATTTATAATAATAGTTATACGAAAATTGAGTTTAATATTAATTAATATTTATTTTTATAATTATAATTTTTTTATAATCTCTTTCTGTAATGTGTTTCTAATGTAATATTAAAAAAAATTTCGCTCACATATATAATATTTGTTTTATTTCAATCGCAATAATTGGAAATTTTAAAATGAAATTGAGTGAAAGAATTTTTCACTTTAAATTTTTACATATATTCATATTTCAATTGTTAATTTATTGATGTATAATGCTATTTTATTATTATTAATGTTATTAATATTTATTATCTTATTTTATTATCAATGAATTTATGAATGCGTTAATTATTAAAAGGATTCGTTTTCGGGAACAACGTTCCAAACAAAAAATAATGTTTATTTGCTGCTGATGCTATTAAAAACTGAGAGCCGACGCCAGGAGACAAACTATAAGTAATAAATGGAGAGAGATCCACAGAAAGCGAGAGAGTGATAAAAAGGGGAAATTCAGAGCGACAAGTAGAGGTGAAATTCTTCTTCTTCGACAGATAGGCGTCAGTTCCCCAGCAAAATACTCTTCGTTTTCCCCTTAAAACACGTCCATCGCAGGGGAAACAGAAACACGGCGTCAACTCATAATGGGAAGGAAAACCGAGTCGATGCTCTTCTTTTTACTCTCTTCTCCTTCTATTAACCCTTCACATTTCCCCAACAAACTGCTGAGGTGAAAAGCTCCTTGGGCGTTGTTTGGCGATGTTTGCTTCTATCATGAAATCAATTCAAATTTAAATCAGAGTTTTTAACAGCAAATTTTCCAAAACTTTCCAAAATTTTATTTATTATTTATTTTTATTATAAATTATGGTTATATATACATATGTATGTAAATGATTTTCAATTTAAAAAGCACTTAACCTCTCATAGAGAAATATACTTCGCTTTATAAATAAATGATTTCGGTTCAAATCAAATGCATCAAAAATTCATAAATTTCCCCGTACATTTCACTGCATTGACACATTTTCTTCCTTAACACATTCGGAGACATTCAAATTCGACATTCGTGTTGGATTTCAAACGAATCGTTTATTATTTGCTCAAAGTCCATAGCTTCGTGGTTATCGAGGAAGCAGCGCAGAAAGCGTTGAAAATGTAGCCGCTTCAACGATTTATATTATTTTTTTTTCAAATTGGCTTTAATAAAACAGATTTATTTCACTGTGATGATTGATTCATTAATTGTCGATTCTAACATCAATCACTTGGCGATGGAAATGTTCACACAACAGTGATTCTCAACATTGAATCTATTATAAGAATATTTTTAACGTTTAGCTTTAATCTTTCTCTCCTTTGACCTAATTCTGTTTTTTCCTCACACAAAGGGTTGATGGTTGTGGCTCGGGATCGGAAAGGAGTTAAAAAATACTACAAATTCAATGGTTTCTTGCAAAAAGGCTCGTCATGAAAAGCGAAGTACACACACTCTTTTAGTTGCTTGAAATGAGCTCGAAATGTTCTTCTTTACGTCAATCAAGACACACTTTAAAGGAAAGCGTCGCGTCTCGCTGCTAAAACTCAGCTTTTCATTAACACAAACCGCAGCAACGTGCGACAATCGACGACGAGTGAACAAATTCCCGAGTGAATGAGTGAAGAGCGCAAGACTAATGTACGAATGTGAAGAAATAAAAATAAAGCATCGTTTGCAAAGTGATGTGGAGCGAGCGGGAGCAACAGCAGCAGCTCGAATGCGATTTCTGAGCCCAACACATGGCGACTGCAAGAAACTTAAGCAGTTTTTTTTTCGCTTGCCTCCTTCCAGAAAACATAAGAGGAAAATAAAAGAAGAAAGCGGAGACATGCATCGCTTAATATTATCAAAAAGCGTGCAAAAATTGCACAAAACTGCGCTTCGCCATAAACACATCGCTTCGTGTCATGGCTACGATTAAAACCCATTTTCCCTGGTGTTTTGATTGTGTGTGCCTTGTTGTTTCCTCCTCTTCTCCTCCTCCACGTCTTCGTTATTCTTGGATATGCTGGTAATAAAACAGGCCATCATCTTTGTTTTTCCTGAGCGATTTTTTCATATTTTTCGCTTTATTATATTTTTCTCAACGCGGCTTTTTAACATGTGTTGTTTGCCGTTAAACGTGGCAACGCTTTTGTTTATTTCAATTCATGTGCTTTTTATGTTTTCAGTTTTTCGTTTTCGTTTTTTTTTCGGTCCAAAAAATTCAATGTTTTTACTGTTTTCTCCCTTTTTATGGTTGCATTTAAATGGAAATTTCTTCTTTGCCATTTAATTTTTTTGCCACTAAATTTCGTTCCAATGACTGACATTTATTTATTAAAATTAAATTTATAACAAAAAGTGAATTTATTAATTATAATTATATTAATTTATAACTATTTAAGTGTAAAATATGATCGATCGTAGAATTGTTTCTATTTGAATTTCTTATTCAATGCAACGTGATTCAAGTGTTTCTTTTTTAATCAGATCTGTATTCGGATGATCGTGTGATTTGAGTGAGTTCAAGCTTCATCGGCGATCGTTTCGGACGTCGTCGTCATTCAAATAACTCTAGATTTCTGTACTCATAATTTTGTCGATCCTCAACTAAGCGATTCTTCTGCAAGATTCCACAAATTAACTGATGGTGATCGATAGTAATCCTAATTTAAATAACTAATACTCAAACGATGACAATTTGAGTGATATTTCTTTAAAAGTGATTTAAGTGATCTTCATTTAGTAATTGTGTCTGTAGCGATCCTCAATCAAATTATGGACGCAAGTACACCTTTTTGGAACCATTGTAGTTCATGTGATTCCAATGATTGTAAATTTTGTAATTTATCCTTGTATTTAAAAAATTATTTAAGTAATATTTAAAAATTACTTATATGAGTATTCACTAATGGAGAAATCACTCTTGAAAAATTGTTCATGTATTCAATGGATAATCAGCGATCAACAATTGATTTCATGTCAAATAAAAATTAATTCTCTTCTAAATTAAAGCTTAAGGCACTAAATACTGAAGTTAGTGAATGAATATTGAACTCTGACCATCAAAACAAACAAAAAAAAAAAAAAAAATAGGCGAGGAAAAGAAAAAAAATCTTTAATTGGTAAAGTAAGTTAAATGTGTATATAAAGCGATTCAATCAGTAACTCGAATGATATATTTTGGTCCCAATAAGTCGAAATTTATTTGCAAAGTTATAAAAATGCATATCAATTAAATTAAAACTTGATTTACGCGCTGGAAATTTATCTTTTTGAATAAATTTTGCGTAAACGAAATTGAGGAAAATTGAATGACGGAAAGAGGCAATAAAAGAGAAGCAATAATAATACAACCAACCATAAAAACATCAACATCATCGTAAATAACATCGCAATAAAAGAATAAAGAAGAAAGAAATCAAATAGGAAGATCGGGAGAAAAGACGGAGCAGATAAGAGAAGACAATTAGGCGAAAGCAATTGCTGATGTCCATATTTTATTCCTCGTTTTAATTAAAGAGAAAGAAAACCAAAAACCTGTTGGTTTGGACTTTTGTTGGTTGGGTTGTTGTTGCTGTAATTGTGACTGACGCTGAGGTCGAGGACGACGGTAAGACCCACGATAGACTCATCAATCATTCGCTGACGACGTTCAACGCGCTTCAACGCTTCATCAACGCGAAGTCGACGCCGCTGAATGTGGTAAAATGGGTTTCGTAGTTGAATCAATTAATTAATACTTAATTTGGCAACATCCTTAGGGGAACAACGACTTCGAAAGATCCCAAAAGTACAAAAAACGAACAACTGCAAGGACGATGATAAAAAGGAATTTAATGGGCTTAGCTTTAGGATACTCGTCGGAAAAAAAGGAAACAAAAGGCACATCGTGAGTGCGATACAAGACTGAATTTTATCGCAAATCGTGTTTCGCCTAATTAAGGAAATAATAACAATAAAAAGGGAAGCAGAAGATAAAGGAACACTGTGATTTAAACACATCATTAGAACTAAATGGTAGATATAGTAAAGGCATACTATATCTATGTAGATATTGAAAAGCATCGATGAGTCATTGCCAATTTTGTCGTAATTTCAAAGTACTTCGGAACGAAAGTCATTGTAAGCGAAGACAGAACCTACTTACAGACTTTCTTTACAGGGTAAGGATCCATGTTCGTTGATATTCTCTGTGCTCTGTTACTGAAGATACAAAATGAATCATATTAAAAAGTTGACCCTATGAGAAGGTGCTTACAATCAAAGCCATGAGCGAAATTCACATCGGTTTCACATATTTTCGCGAAGATAACAAAGTACTTTATAGGAAAGCGGCTTCGGTATCTGCTTATAATCCATCGTCGTCACGTTTACTGTCGATTTCATTGTCGGCGCATCACAACGACTGCCGCGAGGTTTTTCCGTGTGTTTTCGGCGCAGCGAAAGTTTGCAGAAATATTCAGTGTTTACTAAAGTACAACCGCTCATGTATAAATTTTGTGCCTTAGCTATATAGAGGCACAAACGTAAACAGCGAGAGAGAGAGAGCGAGAGAGAGAGAGACAGGGATGAATATACATTTAAACAGAAACATTGACACAGAAGCAGTCGCAGTTCTGCGACACACACGAAACAGTTCTTGGGACCTTATTTAAGCTCTCTTAAATCCATTTGCGCCACTCGTCTCGTCTTCTATTTGCCATACACTCGCAATTAAGAACTGCTCTGTGCCTACATGAATTGAGTTGGCAACTGAAGGTATTATATTGAAAAACCACCAGCGACAGGAATACAAGAAAAGCCAGCAAACAAACAACACAACAACGAAAGAAACTCTTAACAAGTTCAGAAAACGCAACGGAAAATCAACATTGAACTGAGAAAACGTAACGACAGCAAGAACAAGAAAATCAAACAACTCAACAGTCGAACGAATGCGTTGACTCAACTCACACATTGTTTCACAAAGCCTCTGACAGATTCATAGAAACTCACATGCGGAGTAACTTGAGCAACATTCGCCGTTAAATTAAAAATTAAATGTTGCAAAAAGTTGTTGGTTTTCCAATTGAAGTTTATTTCTTTGTATATTATTTTTGAATGTTCCTATTATGAATGTTTATTGTGCACTTTTACTACTTTCGTTCTCATAGCATGAAAAGTTCACTGCATTTAAAACTTCAGTGGTTTCAACGAACGCTTTAATTATAATTGCGATCATCTTCTTTGATATGCCAAATTTCAGGAATTTTAATTATAGTTTGATTAGTAACGTTTCTCGAACTCAAAGTGAGCTGACTATGCATGAATTTAATTAAGTCATTAAACAACGTTGATTATCTTGAGTTGTTTCAGTAAACTTCTCCTATAGCAATTATTTCAATGATAATCCTTTAAAACGACAACATTTAGCAAAACCTTTCTGAAAGATTATTTTTGAAGTTTCGTGAACTTCTTTAAGAAAAAGTTTAGGAGCACTTCTAATATACGGCGGTTCGTATAACAGCCTTTTTATTGCTTGCTTGCACATTTTCTTTTCTTTTTTATATTTCCCTGCATCACTTCTTGCTTTGTTGAGCTTTAACTATTTTTAGTATTTTATCATGATGACTTCTGTTAGCCAATTTGTGACGTCAATTACCAAAATTGCATTTATAACGCCGGAAATTAAGAATAGCAAAGATGCATTTTTATGCAACAATATTGTAACCATTACTTCAAAGAAAAATATCAAAATAATCATGGAATAGGTCTCTTTTGGACTAGCAGCGATTCGACTAAAGCGACTGTCTATATATGACTTTTCTTAATAATTTAGAAGGCAAACATGGAGGATGGATAGAGATCCCCTTCCCCTGCTCTTCCCTGTCTCGTTTGCTTTATCACTCACTATTCACTCAACACCTCTTTTCACCGATAACTTTGTTAACCTTAAGGCTTCCTTTTAACTTCATTCTACGGTTAAATTGAATGAATTAAGTTGGTGACATTTAAATAATTGGGTGTGGCAACATTCAAAGGACAACTACTACAACTGTAACTGCGATCCGCTTGCAACACACTTTGTTTCGATAACAAGTGGCAATCGAAGTGGAAAATCCTATGGCAACGCTGTGAGGTTTGACGTTTACCGCAAGTTATTGTTGGTGCTGTTGCATTTGTGAAATGTTGAATTTAGGCACGTAAAAGGTAAATTTCAAAGGGGTGAAAAGTAAAGTGGAAAAGGGTGTGAAGGAAAGAGAATAGGTTTCTATGCTGTTTCGCATTTCTGCTTCCACATGCAACAGTAACTAAATTAAAATTCAAAAGTTGCCACTTTTGAGTGGATTTAAGGAAGTGGAAAAGAGGAAAGAGGTAGGCAAATGTAGGCTGAGAGTGTATGCATGGAACTTGATACGTGTGAGCGGGAAAGAAACTTTGAAAAGAATTTGTTGTATAATGCAACACGATAAAATTGAATTCATTTTCTCTTGACAAAAATTTTTCTTTTTATTCACATTGGAGTACACAAACAAACGCATGCACGCACCCTCGCACACGAATACACACAAACTTCTAAACACATTTCTATTTAAGAAGTAGAATTTATTTAGTTGATGTCGAATCCTTTGCATGTGAATGAACATTTTCATTCAGTGTGTTTTAGGATAGAAGAGGAATTTATGGACAGAAGAGGCGTTGGGTGGAAAGGAACGAAGAGGTGAATGAGTTACGCTTTCTGCTAAGTTTTGTTGTTTGTATTTTGGATATATTTTTATTTAGATTTAAAGTTCAGCCAACGAAAGGTTTCGGTTTCTTGTGGCTTCTTGGTCTTTTGGTTGTTGTTGTTGGTGGTGGTTTTTAGTATTTGCCAAAGTCATTGAATTTGTTATGCTATTTTGTTGGTCTTCATGATGTTGCTAATATTATTCCGATGTTGTTTTTGACCCAACAGATGTGTCTGGAGATGTCAGTATCCTTTTTGATTAATTTAAACGTTTTAAAATAATAATCATTGACTGTTTTTTCGCCAATTTTCGCACTGATATTTGGCTTTAATTTTGCTATGTTCTGTGTCTATAATAGTTAGAATCGTTAGCTATCCAAATTAATAAATCAAAGAGTCAAAATTTAATAAATCAAAATTCTTTTACTGTTTTACAATTGAAGTATTTCTGTGAACTGAATCCTGGTAACTCTGAGTTATATCCCAGCCAAAAAAGGTGTTATCTTCTTCGTATTTTCTTCATCTGTTTATTTCTTTCCATCACTCATTCTCTTCCTTCATTAAATCTTCTCCATTTTTCTTTATTTTTCTTTCATTAGCATTTTTGTTTACTGTCGCATTCGCTTCATTTCTCCTTCATTGCGATAGGAAACTTCTACTTTTCATTTTATTCTTCTCACCTCCTTCTCTTACCTTCTTCTTATAATATTACATTTTTTCATTTCTTTTGATAAAATAAATTTCTATTCTCTTTTTCTGTATTTCCATCTATTTTCTTCTGTATCCGTTCTTCTTCTTCTACTCCATTGTAATCTAATTGTTCGATCTATATCCCACAATTCAATAAATTTTTGCGATATCAACGTAGGAAATCTCGTTGCAATCTCGTATTAATAAAATATCACAAAAGAACTACACTAGCAAACAAAATTTTTCAAAAGCCACAGTACAATAAAAAAAGTGCTTTAAATGCATTGTGAATCATAAGAAAAATTTATAAAAATACAGCAGCGACCTTGAAGAAGGTTTTTTTAAAATTCAGTACATAGCCAAGTGCCCACAAGAAACAATAACAACCACAAAAGCAACAGGCAGAAAAATGATTAACCAATTAGTAGTACCAACAACAACAACGTCCACCATGAACCATCATCATCATCAACAACAACAAAAAGTCCTCACTAATTGAGCAGATTTAAATGCATCCCGCGTTGCTTTTAATTAAAAATTTGTAATTCTGTGGTTTTCGTCAGAATGCAAATGAAGCACAAAAATATAACGAAAAAAAAAAGAGAAAAGTTTAAAAAAGGCAGAAGCTGAGGAACAAAAACCAGCAACCGAATTTAAATGATAAATAAAATAAGCAATTTTACGAAAAAAATGAACTAAAGAAGAATTCAGAATATCTTTCAACAAACTTTGGTTCAGACAAATGGAGTGGGCGTACGTGAAGGAAGAGGAGGAGGAGGACGAGGAAGCAAAAGAAAAGAACACAGAGTTGGGTGGATAACAAATGAAGCAGATTATATGATTAAATATTTATTTAAAAATAGCAGAATAGTAGAAAAATAATTTATTAATTTTAAAATATATTTAGTTTAATTTTTTTTTGCACGTCTGCCTAATTTAAGTTTATTTTACGTAAAAGTCTGGCTGGAAAAATCTATATTATAACTTTATTAAATTGACCATTAAACGGTATTCAAATCACTATCCTTAGAATACCAAGGATAGTGCAGGCCTTCGAGAGATGGAAAATAAACACCATCTTTCCTTCGCCTTTTTTGCTTTTTCTCCATCTCCTTGGCTTCCTCCCTTTTATTTCATTGACACAATTAAACCATTTAAAATGAATTTGCAACTCAATAATTTTTGCTATGAAGACATTTGGCAGAGCAAAGCTCAGCGATGTCTAGGGGTCGATTTGTATATTTGAATGAGTGCTCGAAAATGTATTCACTTTGTATAAAGATACAGAACACGATGTGATGTAGCAACTTTTGGCAAGAATTTCCACTGAACAATTTTCACTGACATCAAGCGAATGCTTAATGCTCTAGAAACGTTCTGCGTTTGTGTCTATGTTAAATGGCAACCCACAATCTTGGCACAAAATAAGCACATTAACTTTGCCCTGTCTAATGGCCTTGTTGAATATTCGTTTCAATAATTAGGTCATTCGGAGGAAGTAGTACGGGGCGTATGAGCGACTTTTATTTATAAGTGAAATTTCCAATTCCGAAAACCAAATTAAAATTAAATTTGCATTAAAATGAAATTAAATTGAATTAAAATTGAAACTAAAAGAAAATGAAAATTAAAACTTCGTTACAATAAAATCTGATTTTAGTTGAATGTAAATTAAGGTTAAATTTAGTATCAAACTAAAATTCCAAGTAAGAGTGAATATAAACCAAACTTTCACAAAATAAATAATTCATCATCAGCTCATTCGTGCCATAAATAAGCAATTTATTCAGCCGTGAACAAACAACAGTCGCTCAGGAAATCCACGCTTCCAGATCCACTGAATTACATCACAAACATTGAAATTTATTTTCGTTGTGTGTCCCCAGCGATCTACGTTATTGACGGAAATTTATTCATTAATATTTTCAGCTGAAATCAAATCAAATGTATACGAAATCAATAAATTGATGAAGACATCAGCAAAAGTTCGATCGTCACGACAAAAAACCCTTGACGCTACCACAAAAAAACTTTTGTACTTCTGCTTGGAATGAAAGAGGACAAATTAGGAGCTGGGAAGAGGAGCAGTTAAGGCAAGGAAGTGACTCAAGAGCGGAAAGTTCGAGAAATGTGGCAAGAGGAAGTTACAAACAGAGGAATGTTTCATGTCGTGTCTTTCCTCTTTCGTTCCTCCTCTCTAATTCGCTGATACAGACAACTCTTTTAGTCAGCTTCTTGCCTGTTAGCTCCTCGTCTTCCACTTTTCTACAGACTGTCAGAGTTTCGTTGTTACTAGGAACTTTTTGACTCCACTCTCCTTTGTTTCTTCTTCCTTAAAATGTTATTTTATTTTCAGGAATCTGAATTTTTTGTTGAAATTGTATTTGAGAAACTTTCGCGATGATTTCATTAACGAACGAACGTCTGCATCCGAGTCGCAGTTGAAGTTGAAGCGGATGCTGACTTCAAAATGAGGATTAAATTGAGTGCGATGAGACGTTAATGAGACTTTAATGGAAGCCACGCGAAACCTGCAATGAAACCGGCATTGGATTTTCTTTCAGTGCTGGTTTTTCAGAGTTTTCACAACTTTCACCATTAACATAATCAAATCAAAATTTAATTAAATGCTATCGAAAAGCTAATTAAATGTTCTGCAACACTCGAATGTGTACACACGTCAACCTTTCTGATCTGAAACTTTCCTCATTTAACTCAGCGCAATGCCAACAAAAAGCGTGCCCCGAGATGTTATATTTAAATGCGTTTCTGCTGTTTCATGTTGCTGCTGTTGTTGGTCTTGCGGAAAAATTTGTTCGTTTAACATGAGGATGTACATGGATGAGATGTGTAAAAGTTTTACACATCACAGGATATCAGAAGAGAAAGTAACCGGCGAAAGACCAAGGCGGAAGGAAGCTTTCATTGTTTGGACGGGATTTAATTTGCTTGTATAACTAAAAGTGACTTTAATTAATTCTTTTACTTGGTATTTGAGTTGAGCTACAGCGCGACGTATGCTGTTAATGTGAATGCAAGAAATGTGAGGCGCACAAGTCTGAAAGGATTGCAATATAGAAAGAGAGCGTTAGATAAAATAAATACGTCTGGATTTAACTAAATAACCATTGAAACACTATTAAATTAAGCTTTAACTGTATGAATTCTCCAAAAAACACGTCGTATGAGAAACTTTCGCAAACATTCGCGAAACCGATTCCAGGCTAAAATAAATCTATTTAATGCAGCTGCAATAATTATTTGTAATATTTAATGTATTGATGCAGTTAGATTCAATTTATTTCCCAAACCTTAAAATTTATTGGTTTCACACTTGCAAAAGCCAAGAATTTCAGGTCTGAATTTGAGCAGAAAATCAATTTCGTAGGACAAAACAACAAAACTATACGGGACTTTTATTAGTTATATTCACAATCACACATAATTATTTATTGACAAGGAAAACATTATTATTAAACTTTATTATCAGGACTTTATAGTACTTTGAGTGCGATAATTATTAAAATGTTGTCATTTTTTTGTCGATCCTTAATTAATAATGAAAATTAGCAAAAGAAACTTCTTAAGAAACTTTAAGGGATTTAAACTCCAATATTGTTATAAACTTTCAAAATATCATGAAACTACACAAAATAACGTCAAAATGTGAACGGTCAAAAGTCAGAAATATGGAAGAAGAATAAAAAAACCACAAAACGCTTCAAAGTTGGAATCATTCGAAATCGTTTCAGTCGTCGTCACGTTTTATTTTATGTACGTGAGAAATGCATTTCTTTTTATGTGTTTATCGAAATGAAAAATAATTAGTAAGAGGAAGAGAAAACCGAAGCGAATAAAACGAATGACGAAAAATTCCCCACAAGAAAAACAACCATCCAATGTGTGTTCCCTTCCTCGAAACTTTAATTAAAAAATTATTTCGAGTATATAAAATAAAATTTAAATCAATTTTTTGTGTTGAGATTTTTGCTTGCTCCATTCTTTTCTGTTAGACTCATATGTGACAAAAAAAAAACAACAGCAAATTTTTTTCATAATGCGTGAGATGAGATCAGAAATAACGCAACAAAAAACAATAACAGCAACAAAGGAAAGGAACCGTGCCAAGAGAAGGTCCTTCGAACGACAGACAGGCACGCACGCGAGATGTTTTTTTTTAAATTTTTTTTTTTTGTATGACGACTGGAGGTGTGGAATCTCCATAGATACCAGTGGACCAACCCGCCACCCAGAAGTGGCACCTACGTACTAAAACACACCCCCTACACCCCACTACCACTCTCCCCATCGGTGTGTGGACGAACATTTGTTTGTGTGTGGAAGCTTTGTGATGGGCGGCGGTGTTGGCAACGATTTTTCAGTATTTTGCTCGTGTTGGTGATGAGCCTGTAAATTCATCTGTGTGGGTGTATACGCAATTTCGAGTTCGTTTGAATGTATGATTTGTAGTTTTTTACAAATTGAACATTTATTATCAGGCTTCTTTGTATTCTTATTACCTCTTTCCACTTGAATAAAGACGTCTTCTTTTTTATTGTTTTTTGCTCTGTCTCTTTTCTACATGCAAAAAATCCTTTTCTCTTTGGCTCCTCATTTCAATTTTGTCCTCTTTTAAATTTTTCTCTTTCCATCTTTCACTCTATAGACTGTGTCTTCCTCTCTTCTATATGACTCCTTAGTCCTTCAATTACCTATCGAAAACTACAAATATTTTTTTTTAATAAAACTTGTTTCCATCCAACAAAAAAAATCTATTATGTACATTGAGTGTAATTTTGCATGTATTTTACACGCACACATACTAATCAATCCAATACTCAGTAAAATGTGTAGTGAAACTTGTGAACGCACCGTGTTAAGGTTATTTTGCGCCAAGAGCAATCTTTCGCTTTCTGTTTTCAGCGATTTTCACCGAATGACCGAGTAACCGCTAAAAGAGAAATACGCATAACCAGCCACATTCATTCTTTACTGTTTCCTTACGTCATTGACACATCTCCACATTCAAATAAACATGTACAAACTGCATATCGAAATGCATTCATCAGGATATAAAGCATAATTTAACATGCTTTTTAAAAGAACACAGAAACAGATGCAGACACATCCTGTATTTCTCTGTGTATACACGCATGCAAATGAATCAATGGGGAAGTGCTTGTGTATGTATTAATGCATCCAGAATCTGTATGCAAAATGCTTTTAAACTCTTGCAATGACGGCGCCACTTGATACAAATTTAAACACAGGCACACGATGGAAATGCATGGATAAATGAGTGGTTATAATTCTACGATAAATGTACGATTACTTGACTGTGTTTGTGTGTGGATTTGTACGAGCCTGAATGTCGGTCACATCGAAAGATCCTTTTTCCATGCAACGTTGGAGTTTTTCTATTGTTGTTGTTATTCGTGTTGCTGTGTTTGTTGCTGTCGTTGTGGCTGTTCTTGGCGATGGTATTACCGTGTATTTAAAAACCCCTCTTAACGTATGCAACTCTATAAATATATACATAAATCTGTCCATAAACAGATATTCATTTAGACGAAGTTCGTTATGTGTATGAGAACAAATCCTATATAAACAGGGTTAAATGAATAACTGCATGGCATTGGTGTTTCTCTGGCTTTCCCTCTCTCTCTCTCTCTCTCTCTCTCTCTCTCTCTCTCTCTCTCTCTCTGTATTTTAAAAAACTCACTCAACTTTTTACATCCAACAACCTACACACATGTAATGCATGTCGATGCAATGGTGTATGAAAGTTTTCAAGGTGATGCGAATAGCAACAAAACAACCTTTTTTAATTGCAACTCAATGCAATACAGCTCCTGCTGATATTTTCTGTTTGCTAATGAACTTTTTTAGGAAAATTTCCAAGCGAAACTGAAGTTCGTTTGGAAAGCATCAACCTTCAATCGATGAAATGCATCAATAAATTCAATGATACGATTGCAAAGAAGAAGATTTCAATTGATAATAATTATAACCGTCGTTAGCTTCATTAAATTCGCAGTTCTCGTCGATTTTATTTCATAATTATCACTCAATTTAGCGATTTTATGGGAATAATCCGAAAAGCCATTCAAATAACTGAAGTACCTTGTGAAATAAAGCTATGAAAGTGATGTCAAGGTATAATAAGGGAAGAATGGATATGTGTCCTACTCTCGGCAGGACAAAATTTCATTTGCGTAACACTATGAATTTTTATTCAAAAAAAATAAGGAGATATTTTAGTCTTTTTTTCGATAGGTTTATATTAATCGGCAAAAGGTATACATATACAAGTATAAAGTACTTATATTTACATGGGCAAGCCTCTTCGTCTCCTGTCTTTAACACTTAAAATGATTTTCTGCGGCCTTCCAGTCACATTAAATTAAATCTTTCATTTCCATGAATTATTAAACATTTATTAATGAAAATATGAGGATTTATGCATCGAATATAGTATAAACTCTATTATAAATCCGAAAATTTAATACCATAAAGCAACATATGATCATTTCGCCTGGATATCCTCGCTGGATTGCGAAAGGTGACAGATATTTCTCTGGAACCATAACAGAAACCCTTCAACTTTAACTTTTAATAAGTCACATTTTTTACAGACGTTTCTTTTATTTTATTCTTGGATATTCGTACGGACACGTATCCATGAATTCCTGATGTCCTTGTTTGTCCAACTAAGGCGCTTTGCTGAGGTCCTCCTGGGAATATGTTGCTTCCGTTCTCCAGGAAACCTTTGTGGTGGATATCTATATATCAATGTTAAGTTTACTCGTAGCATTTAAGCATATTTGCGACGTTATTTAGCACATTATTCATAATTGGAATCCAGTCGGGCTAGTAATTCCAAATCCAAATAATTAGTTAAATTTTTTATTTACTTCCACACTTCCACGAACAGAGTCTTTTCAGACCCCTTTACACTCTTTATTCTTCTCTGTCTTTTTCCTGCCTTCGGTAACAATTCAATTGAAGTCTCTCCTGAAGCAATTCCTAGTAAAATTACTTTGACACAAAGAACAAATTCCATCACCATTTAAATTTCTTTTTTTTCGCTAAAGGAGCAAGCATTTAAAAAATACCACGATGTGCAAAAGGATTGGAATTTAAGGTATTTGAATCCTGGAGGACTCCCAGGAGTCATAATAATTGAAGGGATACGATTTTGGAACGCGCAACTACCGCAGAACGTCGAAAATGGAAGAGAATTCGAAGAATTTTTAATTTCAAAACTCTGCGTTTTAAAAGGTGCTATAATAAAGTCAGCAGCCAAATAAACTGATACGAGGCATTTTTTCTCCTCTGTCTGTTCTATGCAAGGCGTCGAATTCTCCATTACCATCGCTTTTCTCTTCCTTTGGCAACATTTGCTCGAGTTCCCTCAACAGTCTAGACAGTTCTGGAACTTCTCTTAGAAATTTGTTGTGAAGTAAGAATTCAAGAGAGGAACATAATTTAAAGGTGATGTGAGGTTGAATATGATGAGTCTACGATGATGAGAACACATGAAATGGTGGAAAACGCGATTTAATGCTTTAAACTCAAACCAAATTTTAAATTAAATTTCGATGAAATCATTCAAAACATAACAAATATTAATGTAAATTAATTTATTAAAATATCAAAAACATTGTTTCCCATAGAGTAAAAAAGGAGGAATGTGGGTCCTATTTATTTATAAATTTGGCTGTTGTTTTAAGTCCTCGCTTCGTTTAACAACAGTAAATAAAAATTTCTGTGGAATTTTGCGGGTTTTTTGTGGCTGCCTGCAAAATTCGGCTTTAAATGTTGCTATTAATTCTAAGGGGGCTTTTTTGGCATAGCAAATAGTTTTTTCTTGCTTGTGTTCAAATCTGTTTGAGAAAAATAAATTCGAATTCTTTGTTGTGATTGTTTATTTTTATGGTTACACTTTGCAAATATCCCGAAAATTAAATGAATTGTTTAATTTTTATGGTTGGCATAGAACAGAAACAGACAAATAAAAACTTTAGTTGAAGCACCCTGTAATCAGCGTTTCCCCGCAGTGTATCCCGAGCTGTTGATGTTGCTTCAAATAGCATCCGCAAAAACGCAGTTCGCCTTTTTTTCGAGCAGAGTCAACAACTTCACAAAAGCACCAACGGCGAAAAGCCAACCGCGCCCCCAACACCACTTACAATGCCGCCAACAACAGTAACCACAAGAATCACAATACTACAAACAACAACAACAACAATTCCAACAGAGTCTGTTCCGTACCGGAATCTAAAGCCACACATTTTTAACATTCAGCTGCGACGTACGCGAGAGCGGAGAACGCGAGACCAAAGCCGCCCTCGGCGTTGCTTCTGATGGGATGATAAGGGAAGTGCTTAGGAAAGCAACGTTGTTGTTGTTGGATTGAAGAAGTGTCGTTGGAGCAAATGCAGAAATCGTGTTGAGCCCGCATGGAACTAGAGCAAAAAGAGAAATTTCACAGCGACCAACGAAAGTGAAAACGAAAGTTAACACAAAAATTAAACAAAATTCCTTTCATAAGTCGGCAAAAGCGTCGTTAACAATTTCGCTGTGGTGTTTGTTTTTAGTGAGTGGTTGCTGCTACTGAAATGTTGTTGCCGTTGCTTTTGTTGTTGTTGTTATTGCTGTAAATGTTGCTACTTTGGTTGATGTTGCTTGGGATCTGTTGATATTTCGGTTACTCTGCGGTTTTTTTGCTTCTTTAGGTGTCGTTGCTGTTTTTTCGCCCGTTGTGTTTGTTGTGTAACCTTTGCCGTTTACAATTTAAGCTAACAACTGTTATTATAACGGCTCACGGAGCACACGGGAGCGAGAGACACTGAATGACAGATCAACGGAACTAAAGAGTCCTTCAGAGCATAACAGAAACAACAACTTTATTTCCTATAAAAGAAAAGTTTTTATCTCCAATTTTCAACACTTTGTTGCTTTAAATATTTTCCACATTTTGTTTGCTCTTTGTCTTGCGTTGCTTTTTGTGCTTTTGGTTATGTTTGCCTTTGAAGGCTCACACTGAAACTAACTGTTTAGTTTTTATTTTTTTTTTATAGAAAAATAGATTCATGCACTTAATTTGTATTTGTAACTTTTACTCGTTTTAAACAGATAAATTTATAATTATAATCATCATGTTTACTACAAAGAATATCGTAATTATTAATCATGTGGAGCTCGAAGCTTAAAGTTCCGCTCGTATGATTTTATTTATAAATTCAATTTAACGTTGCTATGTCAAAAAAACAACAACAAACCAGCATCTTTTGTGACAAATGTCCCAGATTTCATAGGAGTAACTGTCATTGAATCTCCGCATTTATTTAATTTCTCCGCTTTTGTGGTAAATTCATATCCATTTCCGAAGCGTAGCTCTGCCAGCGCTGAGTCGAAGTTAAAAGCACACGTAGCGATGTCGTTCGTTCGTGTACCTTTTTTTTACATTTACGAAGAGGTCAGCAAGTCTTCGGCTGAACAAAGACGTTGGCAACTGCTCGGACCGACGGAATCGGCAGAAGCGGCGACTAAACAATCAATTAAATTGAATTTTATCGATAAATGTTCTGCTTTTTATTATTTAGCTAAAAATATGTCTTTTATAGAAAAGATAGCATTGGGAAAGATTTTTTTGTAAAAAACTTCATTAGCTTTAAAATACTTAAGTTATCCATTGTAGAATTCTACTTCGACAGAATTTCATTTTATAATTTTAGTAGCTTTAATGCTATTTTAATAATCAATAAAACGGCTTTCCTTATGTTGCATCTGGCATCAAGTCTTGACTTTAACCTTTACCTAAAGCCCACAAATAAAGTGTTTGTGAACGATGAATGATCAAATATTATGACTGAGTCCTAGGCAAACATACACAGATTATTTGCTCAGATTTCTGTTCGACATTAAAAGCTATGAACTCAAGCCATCAACCACTCAACTTGTGGTTGCCCCTTCTCGCCATGGCATTGATGTCCTGATTCCTGATACATCAATACGTCACCGCACGCACACACACAAATATGCATGAATGAGAATCCTGCATGACATGCTTACCAACGAATTTTATAGAAATCCGTTCCACTCGTGAACAAGCAACTAAAATGTTTGCCAAATGATTGAATGACATTGAGTTGGGTTCTCCGTGTTCCATCATCACTCACGCCTCTTTAAGACTCTCTTTCCCCCTCGCAAGACACCCTCTTCGGACGAAATTTCCATTCGCTCCTTTCTTGACGATATTCTTTCCTTTTAACGATCCAAATTTACATAAAAAAGTCATCTGACTTGCCTCGATTCAACGAAATCAGTTTTTCCCAACATTAGTTAGAAGCAGGGATCGCCAAACTTTCAGCAGACATCCGAAATCTGTAAAAGTTAAGAAATTGTTAAACACATCCATCCATTCGACTATCCAATAACCGGCTTATCTTTGTCAATTATAAATGATTCATTTACGTAATGAAGCCCATGAATCCATGAAATCCAATTTCGAACTTGTGTTGAGTATTAAAAAAGAATGAATTTGAATGATGAATGTATGACGAATGAAGAATGAATGAAGAATGAATGAAGAACGATTGAATCGATGAATAAATGAATTAATGAACTGATACCAAAGTTACGATTTAACTTAATGAACTTATTAATTATTATAATTAACTTGAAAAATTCCTTGTTCATAAATTATAACAGACATCACCTGAATTTCGTTGAAATTCCCGCCGAACGATTGGAAGGAAGGCTTCCAGAAATCACAAACGTCAACCACTTGAATCCAGAAGCAAGAGCAGCATTAATCATGTCCTGCTTTGTTGCCAGACCGAGACGATGAAGTAAATTACACTGCGTTACGTGAAAGGTTATTACAACAACGAAAGCTTTCAATTTCGCAGAGAAAACACAAGAAAATTAAGCAGATGATAGAGGACGCAAGATACAGGAGCGTCTGAAGCACAGGACACGCACGATTAAACATCAAAATGCGACAAGAAATTGAAATGAGCCCTAGGTCATGTAAAGGGCATGATGCTGAAACTTCACAAGACACATACATAAACAGTCCATAAGTAAGTAAAAGAATATCAGAGCACACGAAAGGACAACAAAAAGCGATAGAGTCAAGAAGTTGGCTCCAGTTTCTTGTTGTTGGCTCTTAAATTATTTGGCTTTACAACAGGAAATGTGAAAGAATAACACATAAAGAGAATAAAGGCCGTAAACTTAAGGCTAAAGAGTTCTGTTAGGATATTGTAGGGAGAAGGAAGTAAAGAGAATCCCTTTTCAAAAAATTGTATCAAATTTTATGGACATATTTACAAATGTAAGTCCGAATGAATATGATTGCGCCTGAATATTTCAATCCTTCGTAGCTGTCGGCGTAGTTGTTTAGTTTGGGAAATTTCCCGATAATAGGCAATAAATCGCAACAAGGATACATATTTGCAGACACGGATACGGAGAAGGATCAAGACTAAACAAGACGGATGTGTGTTTGATTAGGATGCTTTGCGGAAATCTTTTTTATATTTTCACGCAGTCAACTGAACAAATTTGTGGAAATGTTCAGTTCCTTTCTGCATTTTATCCTTTCCTCTTACACTTTTTCCTAACCTTTTCTTCATTCTTCACCTTAATTTCCTTCCCATGTACTTTCGCGATCATCATTTTTCCATTTTCACAGTTATTATAACATTGCCTGATGTCATTTGCGATGGAGATTTATTCTTGGTGAAATTTTTCAAGCAGCTTCCACTCCTGCTTTCGTTACCTCCTAAATAACGGTCATAACTCATAATACCGTTGGTTTGTTGATTGTTTCCCTTTTCCAGTTTTGCTTTTTTCCTCTTTCAACTTTTCCGCTTTTTCAAACTTTTGTTTCATGGAAGGTTCAAGAAAAAAAATGGTGTGTTTTTTTTTTGCTTTTCTGCATATTCAATTTATGGTCATGGAGCCGTGTTATTTTTCCTCTCTTATTTCCTGTCTTTTTTCATTTTCTTTTTTCTTTCTACTTTCCTTTTTTGGCTTTTTTTGGTTTTTTTAAATACTTCTCGGTTTTTCTTCTCATTGGCTTCAACAGCTTAATGCATTTTTCTGTCATTCTTTGCTATAAAGTCTTTGAATAATGCAATCTATTGAGTAATCATTTTTTCTTCTATTGTATATAATAACGAAACTTTTAAACATTTCTGACACGTTTTGGTGCAAATATTTACTCAACAAACCAGACTTATACTATAAGAACACTCGTTACCACTTCACCATCAGTTTCTGTAAATACTTGATAATTTTTACCTCTCCGAATGACACCCATGTCATCACTGTGATTGGAGAATCCTTACAACATCTTCCGTGTGAATCAAAACTCACATCAACGTCAACATCAGCACCACCATCAACACTCTGCAGGATGCGATGCAGAGAAGAGTGTCTCCATGGAAAGGAAAAGAAAAACAATATTCATCACTTGAAACACGTCGTACTTTCGCAACATCTCGTTGCCAAGTTAATAATGATTCTTTGTGAACAGTTATGTATGAAATGCAAGCTGCACTCACACATGCATGTACATCTGATTGCATTTCCTGTTTCCTGCATCGAAGTTCTCCGTTTGCAGACTTTAAATTATCTAAAATTCTTTCTCACGTCTCCAAAGTCGCAGCTTCTTGTGATGAGTTAAGTGAGTAACGTAGAGAACTTAAAATGATTCGCATCATCAGTAAAAGAAATGAGGAAATCATTGATGGAGAAGTACAGAGGTACAGAGATCCAATCATTGAAGACTTCTTTGAAGATTTTCAGAATGAACACTTTAATGATACACTCAGTCTTTTTAAAAATTTCGTTTTTGAGTAAGCCTTTTTGGTTATTTTACACTTGTTAAGTAACTTATTTTCCTCATAACTTAGATTTTTTATATCTCCTTCTTGCTAACAGCTCTACTCTCGCATTTCCTCCGTCTTCCTCATTTGACCTCGCTTGAGTTCGGTTCATATGAAGACCTAACCAAATTAGCAGCTTTTTCCAAAAATTCGAGGAACTCTTCGTAAGTTCTGCATCACTCGTGACAATCACAAGTCTTTTCAAAAATTCACTCGCAAATAAAATTTTCAGTTCAGTGCGATTGTGTTGCTACTATTCTTATGTCTTCACTACTGCTACGATATTCTCGCTGTTATTTGTGAAGCTATTATTATTCCTCCACCGTATTTCATATTTGATCACTTCCATTTCCGCTCCAGTGAACGTTTGCGATTTTCTACTGTCATCATTCGCATGCATTACTTCTGCACTTGGAAAGCATCGCTCGAAATGCCGCCGCATTCTTCCTTCCTGTCGCATCGCTGATGATTCCTATTCTAGGCACTCTCTGGTACATCTCTCTATGTCTGCCTGCGTACTTTCCTGTGCTCGCTCCCTCTACACGTAACACAGAGGAATGTCTACGCTGCAGCTTCACGCATTCATTGCCTCATAGACGATGTTGATGTTTGAGACGAGTGAAAAGGAACAAAAGGTAGTAGGGGATGTAAAGAAGATGCTGCTGACATAATCACTTAATAGATATACAACAAAGCTATGTTGTAGTTGCTGTTAGCGTTCTTCGTAGAGTCCACTAAATGATATGACGATTTGTGTAAATGTATTTCTGATTCTCTCAATATAGACATAATATATTTGTATTTGTTGTTTATCTGCGGTGTATCTACGTAAAATACATAGAGGACAGACGTGGAGAGGTAAAAATGCAGATGTGTGTGAATGGATCGTATTACTTGTTGAAATAGACGAAGAAGTATGGAGATGTACCTAAAGGCAAAATTTGTTCTATAGAGAATGGAACTCGTATAGAGATATGCAGTCCTAGAAGAGACCACGATATTGAAATATTGAGATAAAGATTTCTAATTGGACATATGAGGATTGCAAGGATATCTTCCATATGAAAACAAAAGAGAGATGGAAAAAAAAGGAATATGGACCATACGACTAACATGAAGATGTAAAAAAGCCAATGTAGAGATGTGAATATTATTATTATTGTTCATTTCCTTTTTTTACATTTATACAGATTTTATATATATAACATCCATAAATAAATATAGCAATATATATAGACCGAAATGTAAAGATGGACTTACAGAAAACGTAAAACTACCGTTGAAATTAACAAAAGGAGAAAAGGTCATTTAGTCTGTTATGTTTTGATGATTCTCTAAGTGTCCCTGACCCGTTGTTACTTTTTATGCTAACCTTTTGTGAAAACCAGGAAATTATATTTGTAATTCATCCTGAATCCCTTCTGAAACCTTTCTAGTCTTAGAAGTGCCAACTTCCTAAGGGGCTCATCACGTTCTTATCACGTGTCAACTGTCATAGTGATACATTTGTCAATTTCGATCTGTCAAAATTGCATTGAAAATTCAATTGAATTAACATATTATCGTAGAGTTTTGCAAAAAACCAAATTTAACTTCTTTTCATAACCAAAAACGTTATTTGACGAACTGTGTTTATTTCAAAATTCTTCTGCTTCCATTCAGTCCAAAGTATGAACAGTGATTTCAATCGACCTCCTTCACTCTTTAAGCTCCACAATGTAAATATTTTCATTACTGGTGTTTGGTGTCTGTGATTTAAACCGAAAACAGTGATGGCACACAGCGCTTACTGTAAATAATTTCAACCGAAATTAAATTACGCTACTTTATTGTGGCCAATTAAAATACCCGAAACGGTAAAACGAGCACCGAGCAACAAACAACGAGTGGTTGACGGAATCGGTAACTAATTACCAATTAAAGTGATTATAATTAATTTTCATTAACACGAAATTTAATTATCTGTTAAATGATGCAACGCAATGATAAAAGGAGGCTGAGGAAGAGAGAGACCGAACCATGGTAAATAAACCGATTCGGTCACTTCTTTTGGTTTGTTTCGCTTCGTTTGTTGCTTTTGACAGTCACTTTTTGCTGGGCTGATGACAGTAGATGGTTCAATTTCTGTGAAAGTTTCACGAATGACGACACCAACAACAATTGAAGAATATTTAAGGAGTTTTTCACTGGAAATATAAAAATAAATGTACTGCAAATCGATTGAATGACAACTGAAAATCGATTATAAAAATCAAATGGAGTAAAAAGAACTATAGAGAAAGAGAGAGAGAGAAGGCAAAAGCCATGACACTAATTTGAAGTTCTTTCTTAAGCTGTTCGTAATCAATTGCAAGCAATTAATTATTTAAATTATATTATTAAAGAATTATAAAATGATAAATTAATTAAATTAAGAAGATGAAAAAGTCAAAATACAAAATAATTTCTGGTGCATTGTTCAGCTTTGATACGTGGCTATCAAAGTTTGTTAATGCTTTTGTTCTTGTTTTAGTGGTTTTTGTTTTTATAAACTTTGACATCCGATAAAATATACAAAAGCGCTGTTATTTTATAGTTTTTTATGTAGCGAAACTCGTTCCTATCTGTTGTTTTTTTACGTTTTTTCATTGTTCAATTTAATTAAAAACTTTATCTCTCCGCTTGTTGTTGGTGTTGTGGTCATTGTAGTTGTTGCTTTCATATGTTTATTTTATGTAAACTATTATTTAAGGTTGTTCACATCTCGTTGTGAATCTTTGTTACAGAGAATAGCGGGAAAGAACGGAGTAAAAAACGAGAGTGAAGATGAAGGTGACAAAGATATGGTGAGCGAAAGAGGCAAGAAGAAGGGGATGTTGAAAGTTTGCAACTATAATTAATTTAAAAAATTCGTTGTTCTTTTTTCTTGCAGAGGGTCTTTTGTTATTGTTGAAGGTTGTTGATTCTGTTGCCATTTATTTTCTTCACTTTCCCCTCCCAATCTTGCTGTTCTTTTTTTTCAGCGCTTCTTCTTCGTCTAAATCAACCCCTCAGAATTTTTGCCCTTCTTTGGGAACAACTTGAGTTGATATTTAGCAATGACGCTTTTTCGTTGTTGTGCCTTCTCTTGTTGTTGTTTAATTTCCTTCTGAAGAACAAGGGGATTAAAGGACAACCCGACATAAAACTTCAACTCTAAGGACTTAGCTTTGAAACGGATTTAAGCATTATCCTCACCTTCATCCGTTCGCCTCTCCTTCCGCAGGATTAAAAAATGAACCACCTTCAACTTTTTTTAAACTTTTTATTTTTTTTTTTTTTTTTTGGTTTTCTTCTTGTTATTTCTTTCTTTTTTTCCCCTTAAATGTTGCTGTTGTTATTTTACTACGTTGAAGAGCAACAAGAGGGATTAAATTGAATGCAAATCAGAAAACTTTATAAACTGGGGGAGATTAAAAATAACAGGAAGGACTCAAAGAACAAACGGTAAAGAAAAACATAATTACATTATTTTAATGAACAGCAAACAATCGTTTGATTTGAATGAATTTTTGTTTAGCGTTTGTTTTATGTTCTTAATAAAAACTTAAATTAAACTTAGTTTGAGAAGTTTTTCTTGTGCTTAATCGAGACTTAAATTAAAATTCCAATAATGCAACTTTCAGGAGTTCATTTGAATAATGAAAAATTTCATTGAACTCTTGAATTCTTAATGTTAATGATCGCTAATTCAGATAAAGAAGATACAGAGAAAAGAAAATCACCACGTTGCGCCATGCAGCAGCAAAGCTCATCACCGCAGCAGCTCCTTTCTCTAATTTTTCTCTCTCTGTTACCGCATTTTAATTTATTTAAATAAAACTTTAGTTAAAACCTCATTTAAATACTAATTTAGAAACTCATTAAACTGTCGTTTTACCTCTCATTCAACAACTGTTTTAAATACTTCATTAAATGCTCATTAAATGTCCTCAGAGAAATTTTTATTATTTGTTATTCTCTTCACTTTCCTCGACGTTTTTTTTTCTCTTTTCTATTCTGTTCTCACTTTCATCTGAGGAATTTAATTGATTTTAAATTCCAAGTTAATTTTGTTCTTTTTGTTTTTGTCTTTTCTTTTAAATCAGCCAATTTTTTTGAATGTCAATGTTCATTTCAAAGACGCGTGAATGGCGCAAATTGTGCATTGAAGGAAGTTCTTTGTGCGAAGCTTGCGGAGTTTTAGAGGAACAGAGGTGAATGTTTCTTCAGAGGAGTGTTGAGTTTAGCAGTCATTTACATATGAACAGAGTTGTACACTGACTTGGCTCTGGTGCAGTTCAAAAATAACATAATCATTAATATGAATAATCAGTAATAATTCAGCAACAACGACAACAAAGATTTATATTTTAATATTAATCAGAAAATGCTTATTGACATGAAAATGCATTCCATTAATTGTTATTTTGCTATTGTTATATTTTTAACAGTAGTATTTACGCAAATAATTTTTATTACTTAAGTTTTATTGTTAATAAAATCAACATTTACTTAACACAGTTTTGTCATTCGTTTCTTGTCGTTGCTTTTGTTATTATTGTTAATATTTAATTTGGGTTCGTGTTTATTGTAGTATTTTTTCTGCCTTTTTTTTGGTGATATTTTCATCACTGTCTTTCTGCTTTTTATTTGCCTTGTTTATTTATTTTTATTGCTGTTTACATTTTTGCAATCACTGCCTGAAAATATGCAACGTTGAACTTCCAACATGAATAAATCCATAATTTATTTGATGAATTAATTAATTCATATGTCATAATTCCAATAAAAATGATAACAGTTTAAACAGAAATTACCTCAATTATTTCTTCATTATTTACTTTCTTTAAATAGGAATAATTTTTTAATTTCCATTTTTTCCCTTTTCTTCAAAAGCATACGCTTAATTTAAACAATCCGTTTGGGTAAAAATTGAAGAGTGTTGAATACGTGGCACGAATAATCTTAAATCTAAGAAAAAGTTAAGTTTGTGTGTTTTTTGTTGATGTTGTAGATTTTTTAGCGTAAACTCCTTGAAAAACTGCACCGAAAACTTTTTTACCAACTTATGAAGTGTGTAAAAAGTACGATAAAAAGTTTATTCACGCCACCCACAAAACTCCATGCAAAAATCCTGTCGTCATCCGGAACGTCTAACTCCCTGGGCGCCCCTTTGCTCCTTCAAGCTTTTCATTTCGTGCATATGGAGCGATTGCACGACGCGAAATTTTCTAGATGAAAAACGTTTAGAGTCGAGTCATTATTTTCACATATCGCATAACATTGCACACGCACTCAAAGATACGCTAAACGCATAAACGCTATACGCATAAACGCTCACGAACACATTTACTTCATATGATTTTATTAAAGACTCTCAACTATGGGTTGTTGTTATTTCTCCACACCTTCCCTTAAATCAATTTACAATAGAATTTTGCTTTAAGTTCGTTAGGTTGCCAACATTAGTTTTTTATTACTTATTTATTATTTTATTTGTTATTGTTTTTTTCTTTTTATTTGCTGGACTGTTTGCCTTTTAATATTTATCTGGAATTTTTCTTTATTTTTCGTGCTCTTCTATCATAGTTGAACGTTTTGTAGAGGTTTTCTCCCAAGACTTTCCTCTCTCTTCTCTTCTCTTCTCTTTCCACGTTGTTCTTCTTCGTTATTTCAAATCTCATAAAAGTCTTCTCCACACATCATATGCAGACGCAGTTCTGTGATGTGTTTGTATATTATTATTTTTATTATTGTCGTTTGTGTTATTGCTGCTTCTGTTGTTGCTGCTGGGCTTTCATATCCTGCTCAGCATAAGTTTTCGAAACTACTCTCTATGTCCTTGAGTGGATGGCTTCATATTTATAAGCTTCTTAAAGGAGTGACTTTTGTAAATAGAGTTACAAAAACGTTGAAGATAAACACGAAAACAGAAGCAACCAAACGCACCCAGAATAAAATATGAATAAAATATGAAGTTAATCCACGACATGTGCACAGAAATAATAGCTATCTCTCGAATCCTTATAATATACATACATACATATAAATCCACAACATCCTAGGCACTATGCGATCAGCATGACATCCCCCCTAAATATATCTCCCACATTCTCGTCACTGATATCAATGCTCAGATCCATATTTCATATATTCACGTACCAAGCATAACCTATTCAGTAACGTCCGCATCCGCATCCAAATTCTTCTTTATTTCTTTACCGCTTCTTCTGTTGTTATATGAAACTGCGTATCATATTCCATATTTCCGTCCTTGAGACCTAATCCGCTCCAATTTAACTCTATTCATCAGTTTCCAATAAGTATATGCATGCTTAGACTCATTTGTCTTTTAAATATGCGTGTATATCATCGCTTTAACTAAGTATAAATTTTCTTTACAAGCACAATCCTCACATATTCAACACGGAAAATATTTTTAAAATAACCCGTTTGCATGACAACACGGTCTACAATGCCCTGCATACTATCTATAACCTCAATCCTTTTCAGTAAATCCAGGCGAATTCAAGAAAAATGGAATATGTTTTTTTCAACTAAATTTTTTGTAATTATTTGTTACAAATTTCACACATTTTGTCCTGCATCACCATGAACTTTGCTTTATTAGATTTATTAAATTCCATTGCCATTTTTAGTTCAATAAATATTCTCTTTAATCCAATGCAGATGAACGTCAACGCGAGCGATAATATCAGGATAAGTCTTCTTACACTCAAATCCCATATAGGGTAGAATACCGATTAAATAATATGATTGTGGCTGCGCATCATCCATTGCAAGGCCCATCAGAGCCGAGCCTGTCAAATAAATTCCCCAAGTATTTACGGGACTTTCGCGACAGGTAAAAGCACACATCATCTGATTGTATTCGAATATATCCGTAATAACCTCTTGTCTGTCCCCTACGTAAGCCTTTCGACAATCTGTGGGGCCAATCACATGTGCAAAGCTTTTTACCTTCCCCATTTGCCCTCTGTACTGACCAGTCATCTGAAGATGTTCAGTCACGAAGTCCATATTAAGCACACCTGCTTCGGGCAAGCAAATAGGTCGGATGTACCTAGAATAGTTGATCCGATTGACTAAACGTATCAGCGCTATTCCATTTCTGTATGACTGGGAGCTGTAGTTGTGATGAACGAATATGTCTTCGATATCCTCGTAACCAGAAACCTGTGGGCATTTTGAGCCATTCTCGCAATCCGGTTCCTTTATCGTATCCCAGTTACCTAAAACAACACCGTAAACATCATAAGCTTCATCAAAGCAATCCGCATATGATAACAAATATTGCTGGGTAATCAAAACAGCCAAACACCTAAAGGCGGGGTTCCTCGGGAAGGCTATAATGGAGACAAAAATTGAAATAAACTATTCAACGTACCTAAAGTATATACCTCTTGTGTAAGCGATTTTGGCCATCCAAGGGAACTCATCAGGCTCCGCGACGGATTTTTGGTTGTACATGTACGTCTCGTTGAGGGTTCCACATTCTCCGTCCTTTGGTAGCAGCTCAGATTCACCAACTTAAACCGAAAGCAGGCAAGCAAATGAAGACTTACGTTCAAATTTTACACGATTATGATATTTTAGATAAATGCGTATGACTCACAGATCCCAATAGCGACAGAACTTAGAATCAACACAATAATCATAACTGGAAAAACAGTTTCGTTCGATCTAAGACAGAAGACCGATCTTTTTGCATTGAAATACAAATACGAAATACGAGTTACAATCAAAGAATAGAAAATAGCTATCTGATTTCACGCTACTTAAACATAGGGAAGAATGCTTACTCAAATTTATAGATTAAAATATTAGTAGATGTACATATATGTAAATATTGCTAATGCTCTCTTTCCTATATAGATCCTTCGACATGTATCACAACTATGATTCTGTATCATTATGTTGTTCTGTATAATTACTATGATGTCATCTTCTGTTATAATTCATACAACAGGTGCTTTATGAAGATTTCAAGAGGTGTTACAGAGTTATATATATTATTATGTGCTTATTACGTGCTTATTCTTTAATGCACTTCCTGAGAAAACACGCACTACTGAGACTGCCATGAAGGTCTCGCGTTGGCGGATGAGGTACTTGCTAATAAATAATCCCCCGAGTTACTATATCAAAGGAAAAGATTACAAAAGGAGAGCGCATATAATATATACTAATTGATTAAACGTGCTATTTAATAAAAATAACATCGGATTCATCACAAGTTCTTTTAGTATAACTTATATTCTCGGAAATTTCCCAGTTCTATATGTCTAATATGACTTACTATAGAATTTTCTAAATCTTTTCAGGAGATAACAAAATCAAAGCATAAATTTCAATACGTCTACAATATTTTCAAATTATTTATACGTTGATAGTGACTTTTAGTGGTTCACAGATGATAGGAAAAATGATAACAATAACACATAGCCTCATATTTAGATGAGAGTCACCTCGCTTAATATTATGGCATTACATTAATCGAAATTTGATTGATATTATAGTGTATAAATCTATAGAAATTCATTCTGTCTGAAGCAATTGGAAAGATCACTTAAAATAATAATTAATTTTAATGAAGTGCAGTTTATAAAACTTACGTGTAGAAATTTAATTTACTTTTGTTTCTGTGTCCTGCTCGCCACTTGACAGCGCCTGACACGAGTTCGTATGTGGAAACTCAGAGTTTGCTTCACTTGGAACAAGTGTTGCCGAGTTCACCTGGTAACCAGACACTCATGGAATGTCTACGGAACACTTCAAAAGCAACGAAGGGAAGAGGCGAAAGACGTAACCGGGTGAAGGATGACGATGACGGTGCCGATGACACTGACGACAGAGGTTTTAGTGGAAGCTGTGGTGGTGCGGTTCTCGGAAAGTGTAAAGCTTCACACGACGCTTCGTGCAGAGGACAAAGCGATGTTCTACTAAAGAGTGCGGTGCTTCAGAATGGAAAGCATTTACACATTTGTAGGTGTTGTCGTTGTCAGAGTTGCTCTTGTTGTTGGCTGAACTCTTAATCTGGGCTACAGAAAAATACCAAAAGGTAGAAACGAAGAATGAAGCCGAATAGGGCAAAATGCGACAATGTGAAAGAGAGGCGCGAAGAAGAAAAGGGAAAGACGAAATGGAGCACAGGCAACAGACAAAAATGAACTTAAAGCAGACGGAAGAAGACGGACCAACAGACAAAGGATCCCAAACAATACTTTGGTGGTATCCTGGTTGAATTATTCTTTTGAGGTACGAACCAGAGCTCGGCTTTAATGGCGATGCTTCCCTTCCGGCCGTAATTAAAATAAAGAATAAATATTTATGGTGGCCAAAAAAAAAGAATCCTTAATTCAAATGAATGAAAAAACATATTCTTTTGTTATATACTTCGTACGTGTGTATGTTTATTCATTTTCCATGAATTGTCCTTACTTGATCCTTAATCTTTCACACGCCACACATTAATGATTTGTTCATTTAAATAAGTTTAATTGAGACTTTAAGAAGGAAAATAAATTTCCTTTCTTGTTATACCCTACATCCGAAGGAATGAGGGTATATTCACTTTGTGCTTCCGTGTGTAACGCATTAAAGGAGGCGTGGCAGGTATGGAAAAGTATATATATTCTTGATCAGTGTCACCTCCTGAGTCGATTTAGCCATGTCCGTAGTCTGTCTGTCTGTCTGTCTGTCTGTCTGTCTGTCTGTCTGTCTGTGGAAATCACGATTACAGGAGAACGAATGAAGCTATCGCGATGAAATTTTGCACGTATATTCTTTGTCATCCGAAACTCTGTGGGATTGAAAATGGGATAAATCGGTGCAGCGCCACGCCTACTTTTTTAACAAATACTAATTCTTTTAACAATATTTCAACTTGTAGACTTAGTTTTGAGCTTCAATTTTGTTTCCGAATACATCGGTACAGGTAGATTAAATTTAAAAAAAAAATGGGCGTGTCCGCCCACGAACATATGACATTGATATAAACCGCAATTCCAGAATAACGGTTGGAAGAATTGACTTGAAATTCGGTACAAATATTCTCTGCCATCATAGATAACTCTTTATTGAAAATGGTGAAAATCGGCGGGATGTAGGGTATATAAGCTTCGGTCTGACCGAAGGTACCCTTACTAGTTATTTATTCAATTTATTATTATTTATTTAGGATTGTTTTTTTTTTTTGAAACGAGTTGTTTACGATACAGTTTCTTTTGACTAAACGATGAAGGAATACTTTACGAACTTTCCCCAGGACACTTGAGCCAATCTAAAGAAATACAGAGACACAACAAGAGCCACAAACACATATTTCACACCGTATTCACATGGAAATGGAACCGAAAGTAAATCCACACGGAGAATTGTCATCTTTTCTATTCTCTATTCTCTTTGTTGAAATGCACAATAAAAGGCACAAATAAGCAAATAAAAAGCATAGAAATTTGTAAGAGAGAGAGAAGATAGAATCACGCACGAAAGCGTCGACAAACACATAAACACACTCACGAGAACTTGAAGAAGCGCACTTCAAAAGTCGCTTTGAGAACGACTGAGAAAAGTAGTAAAATAAAAGCAGTTTCTAAAAAAATGTTTTGAAAATGATAGTAGAAAAGTGACTGTAAAAGGTAAAGAAAAGTGAAAAAATGTATAATTAATATGAAACACTGAATATTAAATAAAAGGATAACAAAAATGCCATAGAAGAAAAAAAGTAGTCCGACGAGTTCCAAAATTACCAAAATTACGAGAAGACAGAGATTCAGTAAATAAAAAAGGAGATAAAAGGAAAAACTAAAATAGTAGAGCAGTGAATTTAGAGCAAAAAACGTAGTAGGCACTATATAAAAAATAGTAGTAATGAAAGTAGCAAATGAAAATATTTTCGAAAGTAGTAGTAGCGAGAATAATAGTACATAAATTATTAGCACATTTAAAAATAGTAGCAGAAGCAAAGCTATTTACGAAATCCTGAAAACCTGCAAAAAGAAAACAAATAAATGCAAATTGTTGCAGGATAAATTTTGCAAGGAGAACGATAACGACAACAACAACAATAGAAGCAACAGAAGCATCAGCATCGAAAATGAAATCAAAAACAAGCACAAACAAAATTCAACAACAGCAGAAGCAACGACATCGACAACAACGTTTATTTATACACAACACAAGAGCAGCGCAGCCAACACACACAACAAAAAAAAAAAAATTCGACAACACTTTGACAGCGAAAATACAAATTGTATTCCGTTGCCATTTTAGCGTTTCCTACTAAATTAACTGTTTGACTATGCCGCGTTATTCTTCTGTTTCTTTTTCAGCTTCTGCTTTATATGCTGATTTTAGCTTCCGCTTTTCTTCTGCCAAACATCATCTACTTTTTTACGGCGTTCTTAGTGCTATGAAGTGTTTCTGGTCGCGTTGCACTCTATTGATTGCTTTTCTCTCCTTCGCAGCTTTCCTACTCGATCTCGCTACGATTCTCTGCTTGGGACGACCTTCAATACAATCGTGGATCCATTGATGCTGAGAAAGTTTTCCGCAGATTCTCTGCCAACGTTGCTGCTAATTTATTTGCTTCTCTGTTTAGATTGTGCGCTGCTACTGCTGAAGAGTTGCTTTCTGCGTTATTTTGGTGAGTAAACGATGACCGCTTTCTTTGCTCCTCTGTTGATCTTGGGCACTGCTTTTCTTGGACGTCCCTAATTTATTTTAATGCTTCCTTATTTTTCCCTCTCGTTGCGCTCCTTTACCTACTCAATGCTGTTGAGCTAGTGTTTCAATCGACAGAAATTCGTATGCAAATTTTGCATCGAAAGAAATATAGAAATAAATTGACTACAATACGAAAAAAGCAATCACGCTTAAATAAGTTAAAAAATGGCAAAATCGAAAAATAAAAGGCAAAATAGGAATAAAAGTAATCAAGAAGAAATTCCTAAATTATTACGGATAAATTAAAAAAGTAACAAACAAAAAAGTAGTAACAAAAAGCAGCAGCAATGGGAATCGATGCATCATCGTGAGCATAATTTCTGGGCGCAGCGAAAACCAACTCCAATCATGGGAATTCTTCGAATGGCTGCAATCGGAAATGTGTTTCGACACCTCGCAATTGATTTGTTCTTGCTTCGGTGCTGATATTGGTTTTGACCATGATTTGTGGTAGCCAAGTTCCTAGGCTTTAGATGGAGAACGTAGCACATTTTCAGCGATTATTTTGTGCGTTTGTTAGCTTTTTTATACTGTTTTATTTGGTATTCAACGAAATGGATTCGTAAAAATAGCGAAGCTAAATTAAAATGTAACAGAACAGCAAACAACATAAAAGGAAAACAGCAAATGAATTCGAAAGCGTTTTGTGTTTTTTGAATTTTTTATTGATTATTGTTCTCTTTAGTTGTTTAATCTATAAAACGTATTTTTCATCCTTTCCCTCTTTTATTCCTTTTTTCATTGATTGTTCTTTTATCTGATTTCGTTTGTGTTGCTCTTTTTTTACTAGATTTTTCAATGGTTTTTAATGCTACTTTTAATTTTTAGATTTCTTTCCAGTTGCAGTTCATTATTTTCCCTGTTTTTCGTTATAAATTTCTATATATCTAAATTTTTATATTATTGTAGATTTTCCTTTTATTGTTACAACGAAATATATATTCGAATTATGTTATTTTTTATACTAATATCTATATCGCCAACAAAAGCGGTTTTTCCAAAAAACTTCAGCAACGTCGTGCTTTTTTAAACGGATTTGAAATTTATATAAATCGTTGTGAAAAAATTTAATGGAAGCAACAAGCAGCAAACATCCACAAAATTCAGCAAAATTATTCATGAATATTACGGGAAAAATTCAACAATTGCAAATATATCCCGATTTTGTGCGCGATTTAAAATGGGAAGTTTTACATAAACAAAAAAATGAACAAACTCAAATTTTTTATTTAAATATGGAGAAAACACAATAAATACGGTTATCTGTAGTCGGTGCTGTACGTGTGGATACTCCATCGCAGTCTCACTTCCTCCTTCTGGGAGATATTCCAGAGGCTGATACTCTTTCGCAGAAAATAAAATCATTTTTCAAGAGGTTTTATTAACCTTTAGGAATTTAAATATGCATACATAAACGGAGCTACTTGCAAATACTCATGAATACTCATAGATCCTTGAAGATATATTGTATTAAGCGCTACATTTTTTGTTCCTTTCAATATTGCTTTAATCCCTTTCCACGAAGCATCCATAAAATTTACACCAAAGCATCGCCAACCTCGAGATTAACACTTAATATGCATCAAGAAGCGACGATGGTTCACTCGGGGCGATAAAAACTCCAACGTTATCTACAAAACCCCATGCAGCATGGACGCCGTGAATTACGGCGAAAAAATTGGTAAAAAAACTATGACAAGCTGTCAAAAACTTGAAAGTGGAACGTTGGAGGCAAAGAGTGAAGGGAAAATAACCGTGAGTAAGACGATTTATCAGGTGGAGGTAGGAGAGACATGGGGCGAACGAAAGAAAGTACACAGAAGCGTCGCTCGTGGTTAAAAGCCGCGTCATTCGCATCGAGGTGCGATTTCACCTATCGAGGAGGAGACTCGCCACAAACAACAAACACTCTAAAAGTACGCTGAACTAAATCGACTTTTAAAACTTGGTGGCTCAGTGCCAAGCGATTTAGCGGGCGAAGTATAGGTGTGTAGACTCTGGGATACTTTTATCTTGTTGTACGCCTTCAGCGAAGTGAACTGAAGTTGCGCTAAGAGCAGCCACTTCATTCTAATCCCGGCTAACGAGAGCAACGGGATGTGCACTCAATTTAACCGCGCGGCACCGATGCCAAAACTAATCCAGTCTCTATCCAATCTAAGAGTATAAACAGAAAGTTACCAGATTAAACCCATTTTTTGTGGAAGTTAACAGATTAGAATCTATTCATTCTAGAAGGAATTGGTAAAGAAATGAAGTAGGGATGATTGGCAGGTTAATTCCACCCGACTATTCTACGATGAAGGTAATTCCAGAATTTTATCTGGTAACTTATACTATTATTGTTCTTGCGGAAGAATAAAAGAAAATTTCCACTTCGACGGACCAAACAACATTTTAATTAATGAAAACAAACAATTAAATGATTCATTATTAATTGCTTTATTTAGTTGCGGTCACATATACTAAATTTCCTTTAATTCCTGAATTTTATTTTCTCAAAATCTAGGCAATTGTTGTATTTACAGCTTGCTTCTTGGAATTCCTTTTCCCCTCGTCATTCCTTCTTCAATTTGACTTGTATAATGCACTGGATAATCTTCCCTTATCGGCCAAAGGTATGATTCCTCCGGACGGTGCCGATTAATGAAGGGATTCAGTACAGCGGCCACCTCCTTGGCGTTATTCAGGTGTACATGATGCGTACCGCGTACCTCATGCAACTCAAAGAGCGGATTTTGTTTGCGGAGTAGCTCAACAAACTCTTGCGTGACGTCATCGATGAACACCGAGTTCGCCGCTTTAATAACCATGAACGGGGTGCTGTAGAGTCTAGAGATCATATCGCGTACCTGAGCTAATGAGGGATACATTTCGAAGGTAAACTTGACTCGGGCATCGCGCGAGAAGTAGAACTTGTCCGGGTATTTGGAGGACTTGGCTATGTTACGGCCGAGGATGTGCTTACACTTGTCCAGCTCTACCGATCGAGCGGTGCCCTCGTACTGCAGCCGCTGGAGTTCGGCGTAGGTGTACGACGGGGGTTCCAGCCAAGTAGGTCGCTCGTCCTCTACGAGGTGCTTCTCAGTATTGCGTTTGATGTCTTTAATTGTGAAGTCCGGCGAGCGGATGAACGGGATCAGAACGTCGATGGAGATTATCATGTCAACAGTGTCGGGGCACATCGAAGCGTACACGAAGCAGATGAGGGCGCCCAGCGAGTGGCCCAGCAAGGAGACCTTCTGCCAGCCGTACAGCTGCATGATGCGTTGGATGAGTGGAATGAAGTAAATAAAATGGTAATTGGTGCCCTTCGGATAGCGCGAGGAATGGCCGTGGCCGGGAAGGTCAATACACAACACGCCGATGTGGGGCGGCAGTAGGGGAATGAGGGTGTCCCACGTGCCGATATTGTCGAGCCAACCGTGAACGGCGAGCAGAGGTCGCACCTGGCGGTTGCCGTACCAACGACCGACGACATGACCCCATGGAACGGTGAAGCAAATGTCCTTGAACTGTGAACAAGAGAATTAAGTTTGAGGTTCAGAATGCGTCTAAAAAACAACTCAATTTGTTCATTATCGGAATCGATTTCGAAAAAATCAACATTGTTTATTGCACGAATGGACTTTGACCTCAGATTTTGTTTTTCTGCTTCCTCCCTCTCGACAGCTTTTGTTAGCAAATATAATCTGATCTATGTATGAATAATTGATGGACGAGTGTTGAAAACATTTGCAAACAAACAGATAAGACTAAGCATGCACTGTATAAGTAAACAACGAGAACAAGTGACAGAAAGAGAGGGAGAGCCAAACTGGTTTGCTTCTAAGAGCTCATCGCTTGATATAAAACTTGCTTGATAGAAATTGACAATAATCAGTGACTGTTCTCTCTCACTTTGCGCTCATCTGAAGTTGTTTTCTCACCTCTCGCGCCGGTTGAATATCCATTAATAAAATCGGATTTCGAAGTGTTCAAACAAAAGAAGGTTCTCAAATATAAATGTCGATTTTTAAATTATGTGATGCATTTAATTTCACGGCACTCGATGTTAAATGTTTTACGGAATTGTTGAAAGTAGGTTTTCTTATTATTATGTGAAACAACAATGTCTACGGTAGGAAAGTTCAAAAGCAACTAAGTCTTTGGTCGAAATGTTTATCGTGGGTTCTGATTTCTGTTGGCGATTGGAGTGAATAAACAACAGAAAAAATCAAAAAAAAAACGGCGTGAACTTTACCGAGAGAAAATATATTCAAATCGCATGCGATAATATTTCCAGTGAGCCAAAGATAACAAGATCTATAATCTCAACATTTGTTTTATTTTTTTATGTTTGATTTCACGTAAAACGATTTATAGATTTGTGTGTTTTTAATAACTTTGACTTCGACTTTATTTACTGCTGATGTACAAAATCCGCAACAAGAGCCCCAAAATTAAAAACAAACAATAAAATTCAAATTTTCTCGGGGAGATTGTTTAGATTTTTTATGCTTCCAAAGCGATGTTAAGTAGTTCCTCAAACTGCAACGTTTCAGTAAATTATAAATGAAAAAAATGAAAGGAGCTGGAACAACAGCTTTAAAAGAACAACCAGGAAAACAACCCGAAGTGAAAGAAAATAAAAACAAAAAGTTAACAAATGGAGCCAAGTTGACTCGAATTTCTAAAAGATACAACAACGAATATAGAATGAAAAATGAAGAGAACAACAACAGCTACAGAATTTTCTGAACAATTCCAAAAATTTGGGTCTGATTTCATTACATTTAATAATGTTTACAAATTTAGACATTGTTGCTGAAGTCCGTAAAAGTTTAGCAATGAAGAAAAGGAATGCAGTAATTGATTAAGGTACTCATGCAACAACAACAACAACAACAACTGGTGAAAATCAGCATCATTCGGAGTACAAATCGAAACATCGCAATAACAATACTTTCTTGTCTTATTACAAGCAAGTATAACCAATTAAAATTCAAGAAAAACTAAAAAAAGTGATAAAATTAATGATAATAAAGAAATAATATTCAAGGAAAGAGTAACTAAAAACATTCCAGAAACTTTTTAAAAAAGTAAAGTAATAACAAATAATGTTACCAATAAACTTGCCAAGGAATAGTAATAGTAAAGCGAAGAAAAGTAAAAAGAAGCAGAACTTTTGCCAAACACTTTTATTGAAAGGATGACATTTTTAAATATTTTCTTCACAAATCGGATTTTCATGTTTGTCTACACAAGTGCAAGTGTATTGAGTGCATTTTAGTTGGACACATATAAATATATCGCTCTCCACTCTCCGTCTCCTTCTCCCTTCCATTCGCCAATTTTTGTAATTCCCTCGAGCTTCTTCAGGCTCCACGCAGTCGTTTATCAAAAAGCGGATTTCACTTCCGTTTCCGCTTTATAAAATGCACTGCAACGCAGCAGCGATTTTGTGGCTACTATTCGGCTTCGAATCAACTGAGGGACCAACCGACCAATAGACTGACTGACGGTCTGCTTTATCGATTTACTGATTCTCTGCGTTGCCCCGCTCGAAGCCGTTGCCAAAAGGATACGGAGCTGGGATGAGCGGCGGACAAAGATGTGAGACTGTTTTTGGGTCGAATGACGCAATTTTTGTCATCTTATTTCTTTGCTTTTTGTTTTTTAATGCTTTCCATGCTGTTATTGTTGCTGTTTTCTCTCCAATTTGGCTGCTCATTCAGATGGAGAAGTGTGTCTTTTATAAGTTTTTTGTTGCTTTCCAATTGATTTTTCATGCCTGCAACATTTTTGCTACCTTTCTTATTATTTGTCTCTATTTTAATTTAAATTATATGTGATTTGCATTTTTTATATTCTAAATTATTTGCAATTTAAGCTATTTGTTTATGATTTACTTATTCAGTTCTATTAATCCTTTTATTAAACTTAAACTTGGTTTAATATGTTTTTATTTGTTGTTAATCTTCTTGTTAATTTCGTTGCTAGTATTGTTTTTGTTCGTATTCTTGTTAATGATTCGCAAAAGCCAGGACAATTCATTCCCTCGAGTAATCTTCATTTATTATTCTCCAATCTAAAACCTCATTCCAGTTTTTTTTTCTTATTTTTTGTGGCAACTAGAAAATATATTAATTTAAAGGAATTGATATATTGGAGGACTTTTTAAAACGAATTTGGATTTTCTTTGAACTTTTACAGTGTTTATTTAGGACATCAAAGGTCCCATTAAATTTTTTTATTTCTACTTCGCTATACAGTCGCACTTCATGGAGACTGGGGACCATAGAGATTTAAAAACCACCTTGCGGCACTACGTCACGTTTCTCTCTCCATCCCACCTACCACACACATTCCCATCCTCTTCTGTTTCCCTCCCATTTCAATTTCCCGGTATTGATTTGTTACTTCAGTTGTTCCATTTTCTGGTTGACTTCGTTTCAATATTCTTCATTGACGAGTTCATCTGCGTTGCCTTCGTAATTTTCCCAGCACAGCAATCATATTGACCAATCCGACCCTTCCCCATCCGCTTCCCGCAACAATTGGCTCCTGCTCCAAAAGAAGGTCTGGCAAACAATTTAACCGACTTCATTGCTTTAAAATAAAAAATGGCAAAGGTAAACGCAGTCAATGGAATGAGCAGCAGAAGGCGTTGCCACCTTATGGCATAATTTATTACAACCTTTAATATACTGCAGTCCAAGTATATGTATGTATATTGACTATAGGAAGACATCGAAGAATGAAAAAAATATAGAAAAGGAGTAGGGAAAAACCAGATTTCATTTCAAGCTTTTCCAAGTTCAGCTCCCATCAGAAGCGTTAAAACATTTAAAAAAAGTTCGCCTGTTGCCGTTGTTGTTGTTGTGCTTGTGATTGGTGACAAAGTACCTGCTGCTGCTTGTGATGTCGTTGCTGCTTTCATAATTCAATCTCGTGGCTGCCAATAAAGTTCGAGTAAAGCAAAGAGGAGGACGTAGAAAATATTACGTCAAACAGCTTTGATGTTATTTACTGCTACCCTGATTGACACTTGAAGCAACACACAAATAAACCGTGGACTCATTAAAGTCTCATTGTATGCGTCTAACGTCATACGAAGCAATGGAACAGTTGAGGGTCCCTTTGAAGAAACTGTTAATTACAGTCCGCATAACGATTGAAATAGTCTTGGGACTTTACTATTTTCAAATATTGTATTAGTTGTAAACGGGTTTTGGGAAAAGTTACTATCAGTGACATCTGCTTAAATGAGGCCTGAAGCTGAGGCTGGCATGCTTCTATCCACGTCTTCTTCCGTTTAATTCCATAGATCCTACATTATATGGGACTACATACAGAACATCGCATTTAAACTGGTCTGCTGAACTTGTCTCCCTATAACGTCGACTTGCTTTCCTATGAAACACCTATCATTATTTTAAACCTTTAAAAATAAACTAACACCAAAAACCACTCGAAAAAGTTTTCTCAAACATTTCATCGGAAAATAAGGTCAGAAGCCAAATCGAATAAATTTGCTGCAGGAAAAGATTTTTTATACTGCTGCATGATACATCAAGAAGCTCACAGATAGATTTGAAAGAGCGAAAGTCGTTGTCCCTCCAAGTGCCCCATCGCACACTCCATTCATCTCCTAATCACCGTGACGCTGAGTATTCGATGTCGCAATTTATTTTTGCAATATATTCTGAACATGTGCATAAACACATATGCAGTATACCCTTTACATATTCAAGAGTCCTTTGATTAAACACCCTTCGCAGGTACAAACATACGAACGCATTGATATGCATAGAGCTCCATTTCCGAACGCGGCTTGTATACACTTTTGAAGATTTCTTTGTATAAACAAAACTACGTCGCTTCATGGATCATGTATGTCGATGTTTTGTGTAAAAGCACAAGCGGAAATACAAAACAAAACAACGGATGTACGTTCCATGAAAGCAAAAGCTGTTGCTTGACTTTTCTTATAAATCCAGAGCCAAATGTAAAGATTATTCTCTTTCGAATTCATTCTTTTGAAAAAAGGAGAAATTTTGTGCTTTCCTCTAATTTTTTACCACACTCACACAGTAAACGTTGGCGGTTTATTAGATATATATCTGTCCTTATAAAAATGTATGTATTTTATATCAATTGTATTTTAATATAATAAAGATTAAAGCACAATGCATTTGTCATTTCTGAGGTTCTTCCCTCAGTCAACAATTCATCAAGAATCGTGTCTTTCGATAAACATGCCAAATGATGATGGGGAGATGGGTTGACATAGACATTAATTCTAGAAACTATTTGACAATGAAGCAATACGGCGTATCCATCATCATCGAAGTCAATACCGGAAAACTTTAAGAACATCAGTAAACATAATAACAATTCATTCATCAAAATCATTCTTTCGAATCGAATAATTTATTCAGAATATGGTCATTATTTTTCAAGCATAACTTATCATGAAAACCAATCTCTAAATGATTTTCTACACATTATTAAAGCGTCTAAATGACCACAAGAATTTATTGTCGGTGCCCAAAGGATTTAAACACTAACTGTTTAAAACACGTTTGTGGACATCAAAGCTAATTTCCGAGAACATTTGAATCTAACTCCGGAGAGAGTTAAAAGTGGATGTTTTCTGAAACACAAAATAAAAAGTAGTAAATGGAAAAACAAGTTTTCAAACACGACCACATGATTACCTAGAACCACGCCAACGTATCAATAAAGAACTAGAAACATGGAATAAAGGCGAGGAGAGGATGGAATGGAATCCATTGCTATGTCATCTGTCGTCTCGTCTGCAAACATCAAAGATTTCGCATACGGAAACATGCAAACGTACGGGCGAAGGAAAGGAAGAAGGAAACTGACTGACAGTCGGAAAGGGGAAGTACAACTTCAGCGATTTTCGTTGGGCGAATGATAAATTGCTTATCCACTTTGCGGTGGAACACATTCTGCAAATTAGAGATTTACAGAGAACCGCAGCCATAGACATACTAACGAGAGAAGGAGAGAGAATCAGAGAATAAGTCGGGACGGCGTGTGGTTTGTGTACCACAAACATAGCAGCCGCCAACTGCAGCAAAGTCTCGATGGAGACGTGGACGATTCGTAAACGTGAGCCAGAACCAGGACCAGTAATGATAATATAGATGAGGCGTTACATTCACAGAGGACAAGCTGACAGACGACAGCCATTAGCAGCGTTAGTGCTCTCGCAGAAACACACATCCATTTTGCATGGGAGTCCTTTGCATGGTACTGAACGACCCATTTCCATACATCAATATTTAACTGAAATTATTTAGGAAATGTAAATGGAAGCTTTATTGCCTGAGAAAAAGTCTCCATTTTTTAACAGTTAGTTTTACAACACCGGGAGTCGTTGTGGAATGGAATGAGATTCGTCTGGCGGGAAATTCCCATCAGAAAATCCAAGATTGAACCAAATGATAACGATTTCGAGTGACTTTCAAGTATTGAGCTGTGATGATAGCCCATATTACCTTGACGAACGACACTAAAACGGTAAAGGAAAAAAGGAGATTGATCTAAAAAGGGTTAAAAAGTCAAGTATGTTTTAAACTATAAAAAACACGTCAAGAAAATCGAACAAACACGTCGAATGAAGAATTTCCTTTGCGATAGGTATCCCTGAGACATTTACGATGTCATTTAAAGCTGAGTGCTACAGATTCCAAATACGAAACCGTAAAAATGTCGAAATCCTCGTAGCAACGGCTGCGACACATTCAAATCGCGGGTATCCTCCTCTCTTCTCATCAGAGCAACTTAATCCGCTCGTAACTCCTTCGATAAAGCAAGACAAAGACGAATGTGGAAATCCTCAAAACCAAAACCTAACCTAAGTTTTACTACAAAAAGAAGAGCATAAAACCGTGGATTTTGAAGAGGTATTTTGAGTCCTTTAGGCAGTCCGTGCACCTCCCTTCGTCCTTGACGAATTACAAGCACCTAGGGTTGCTGCTGGGAAAAATCAATCAGCTCGCATTAGGTACTCCCCTCCCTGATTTACTGGACCGCTCTTCTAACTTCTCAGCTTCTCTCCCGTTTAACATCTACAAATGCCAAGCAGTAAATTTACCGCAACGAAGCCATCAACAGAAGGGAAAGGAAACAGATTCACACCGCACAAATTAATCCTTTGGCGCACTCAAGCCTTTTGTCTGTCCTTGTTTCACTCGTTCCTGTATTTCGGTATCTCCTCTGTGTCTTCATTCATTCCTTTATGCTGTCGATATTTTACGATTATCACGGATGCGGTGTAGCACTTTAACGATAACATCTGCCAGGACGTCGTGCTCCATGCTCTTTTTTATATCAGCTTTCCTCGTTCCATCGCGAAGTTTCTTTATTAATAAGAATAAAAAATGCAAAGACAGAAGAAAAATTCAGTGGAGACAAAAAAGAATAGACAGAAAGGCATTGAAAAAAGGAAATAGAGAAGAACTGCGTAGGAGAAAAGAAAAAAAGGAATAGAGGCAGAGCAAGATTGGGAAAAAGTGGAGCAGAAGATAGACGGAGATGACTGCTCAAAAAGAGAAAGTTGAGTGCTAAGAGAGATAACAGTAGGTATTAATTAGAAGAAACTGGCAACTAAATGAAGTGCAGAAAAGATATAAAATATAATAGTGAAGGAGGGTGAGAAAAACTAGAAGAGAGCGGGATTGGCAAAAGACAATGCGAAGGGGGACACAGAAAAGGAAAGTGAGTTACTGTACGTGTTATTCCACTAATAAAGCCAAGTTGTAGAAAAGTGGAAGCTTTTTCTTTTTCATGCTTGTAAATTGTGCAAGCCATAAACTCGTATCTCACTGATAACTCAGCGATGCCAGGATATTACTTGGCCATACTCCTCGAAGGGTCCTTCGATGGTTCTTTTGTGGTGTTTTGTTAAAGCTGCTCGCAAATTTTTATTCTTGCAAGAATATTTCCCAAGTTTTGACTGACAATCAAAGTGGCTCGAACATAGAAAGAAATGATTGCTAGAGAAACTGAGATTTTTATAAAATATTTTGGAGTGGACTATGAAACGAAAAGAACGTCGACATGTTAACCGAATAGAAGGAAGACAAACAAAACCGATCATCGACAAATTTATAAAGCAGAACCTCATCATTCTTAACGGAGGTATTTTTAGTGATTGCTTTCTGATGACAGAGAATGTGTTCAGAAGATGTGTTCATTTTACTTAATAGTGGGCCATCTTTCATAGTAATAGATTTCATATCCCAGACTTCGTATTGCGTTCACAATTTTTAATGGTTTTCTCTTTCTGGTTTTACGTCGACGATGAGGACGAGGACACTAAGAACAACTGCGAACGACAGCAGCTGAGGTTCAACTTTAAACAAACTTCGTTAAAGCAGTCATAATTTTAGATGATTTATTTCAGCCGCTGCAGCCATTAAAATAGAAGCGGAAAATGCAGCGAAAGCCATGCAGTCAACAGCGAAGAGAAAAAATGAGCAAAAACAAGAGGAAGCATGACTTCAGTTGACGTCGGGTTTTCTCGCGACGCCGAAGTTTTAACACTTTAAAATAGTAACACAGAAAATTCACACAGTTTCAAAAGAGTGAATTTATTGAGGTTCTCGTAGGCAGACGAAATGAAACCGCGTACAACATAAAACAATACAGATACATGCAAACAGATCACATATTTTTCAGATCGAAGTGTAATTTAATTGCATTTTTGTATTTCATGCACTCGTTGCTATATTTTAATGAAGCAATACACCCGGGGGGAGGGAAAGAAACAGAGAGATTTTATTCGATGTTGTTGTTGTAGCAAAGTTTTTAATTTAAATATTAAAAAATATTTCGTTTTGAGTTTTCATTTAAAACTTCTTTCCCGTGTTTTCTGTTACATTTTCTTGAGGTCTGCAGTCAAATTAATTTAACAATAATTAATAATGGTAATAAGTACCCATCTATACTAATAAAATAAATTTTTAATAGCAGATAAAAAACATCGAAAGCAGCGAAAAGTTCTTTAGAAATATTATTATTACTATAACCTAAATAATGGATTTTGTTACTGCTGCGGTTTTTGTTGCACTCGTCAAGTAGCTTTAACTGCATCATTACTGAAATTGTTGCTAAGTAGCATAGACAAAGTGTAGTGCAGAAAACAGAGAAAATAAAAAATGCCTCAAAACGCAACATAATTCCAAACAACTATATTAAAAGCTACTGTTACATTACAACATCGTAATATTATTATCATCGGCATCTTCAGCAGCATCTCAGACATCGACGTCAGCTTCGGTTTCAATGTTAGCTTCGTCTTTATCTTCAGCATCGGGTTTGGTTTCAGCTTCGTCGTCATCGTCGTACACATTTAAACTGTCATTGGCTTCAACATCTCCTACGTCGTCGTCTTTATCTTCGGCATCGACACAGACATCGGCTTTTGCTGCGTCTTCGGAAACTTCACGAAAATTGACAGCAGCAGCTGCGTCAACATCAACTGAAGTCTCTTTAACAGAGCTGTGAAACTCGTTAAAGGGAAAAGTTTTTTGAGTACTTTTTAAAATAATTGAGTTACATCAAGAAGCAGCGCTGCAGTTAAACGTGACCGTTAAAAACTCATGGCTGTGTTTCAACAAAATTATTTATTTTTCTTTTTTTTTTTTTTTATGTTTTTGGTATTTTATAGCGGTTTTTTCGCAGATTTAGCAATTTGTTATAATGTACGAACTACAAGACGATTTCAATTACAAAATGCAACGACATGCATTTATTTTCATAGTTCGTAATTTGATTATCCACAATGAAACAAAAATTTCAATAACGCCAAGTGCAATAAATAATAAAAGAACAATTAAATGTAGAATTAACAAACACATTGTGTACATTGAATTCCAATGCAGATAAATGATTAAATTACAATAATTAAAAACAAATGTCAGGAATGTTAATGTCAGCTAACATTTTGACATATTTAGCAATTTTAGTTGTGTTTTGAATGTTTACTTTTGTTAATTAAACACAGGCCGACACTCACACTGATGGCCACAAAAATATCTGACTAAAATGATTTTAATGTAGATTTCATTAAACAGTTAAAAGCGACCAATGAAATTGCGATTTAATGATCCTTTGTTTCATGCATTATTTATGTAAAAGTAGAGGTAAAATTGTGTTTATTGTTAAATTGATAGACATCACTTCACACGAAAATTTCAATAATAACAAAAAATGTTTTCAACAATGGAAAGTTCCGTTTTTATGCCTCAAATGTTTCTTGCTATTACGAATTTAATTCACTGAATAATTTTTGTATGCTTCAGACTTCTTCTTAACGGATTTCAAAAATAATTCAAATGCAAAGCAGAAAACAGTTACTTGAACAAAGCAAAAGCAACCGACGCTAATTCAAGTCACTCATACGCCACGTGAACCCGACATCGAGTTCTATCGATCAGTCGCACTTTTAAAGCTGCATGGTGACAGATGAGTGGCAGCTATTCAAAGTTATTCATCCCTGTTCACCCTTTTATTCACAGTATGCACCTGTTCAACATGTCAAGGCTTTGCTTTAATAGTTCATTTGTGGATTTATTGATTTATTTACGTTCTTGGAAAAAAGGTTTTCGTTCCTTAAATAAACAATAGAAAAAGAAGAATATAGACAGGAAACGTCACGAAGAGAGTGAGGAAATGATGAAGCATCGACGAAATATTAAAAAACAACAGCACACTTTTGTTTTTGCATCAACTTTTGTAGAAAGATCGCAGGACAATCGAGTGGACGGGCGAAATTTAGTCATAAATGTAACTAAAAAAGTAAAACTCGTGTAACCTGTTTGCTCTCTCGCGTATTTTCTAAACATTGTTTCGATGTACGAATCCTTGTATGAGGGGACTCCATGGTGTATCTTTGGGAAACAACACTTGGAATAACAGTGAAACCAGCAACAACAGAAATACCAAATCCAGAGCGAATAGCAAAATTGGAAAAATCCTAATAAAACCTTTTACTCAATGAAACAAGTAACAAAAAAAAAAGTGAAAAAATGAAGCCCATACAAAAACTCACCATGTTCAATACTAAACAATGGACGCAGAAAACTAGGAGAGCGAGTAAGAGAAAGCAAGAGAACGAGTGGACAAAAAACAAAAGAGTTTTGAAAAAAACCCCAGAAATAACATTGAAGAATAGAGAAGTTTTCAAAAATATCCAGAAAACACATAAATTGAGCAGAAAACTAGTGACTGCAACAGTAAACAACAACAATCAATATCCATCAAAAACTGAAATTTGAATAAACTACTTGTCTCTTTCACTCTCCTTCAATTAACTTGGAAGAATGTTATTCTTATGAAAATTTCACTTTATCGCAACTCGATAATGTAAAACAAAACGCTTAGGACATGAATTGAATGAAGTGATTCGTTAATTAATCAAATTCGCCGTTGAACAACTTTAAGAGTTTTGTGAAATTTCAATGACGGTGAAAATTCCTCCATCGGTTAAATTCTTAATTATTTCGATATTTTTTTAGCTCAGAAATTCACCATTGTCTTCAGAAATATCTCTTAACTTATTAATTTTAATAGAAAAGAAAAACAAATAAGTAAAGAAAATAAAAGACAAGATTCACAAAAAATGGAATAGGGACGAAACAAAAGAAAAGAAGAAAGAAAAGAGATCAAAAGTCGCATCAACTAATTAAAAAGGAAAGTAAAAATACAAAACGAAGGCTTTTGTTGTTATTATGCTTGTCACTGTTGCTTTCTTTTCCAGCCTTGACCTCATCGCTCACTCGTTCGGATTTCTTCTCCACGAACTCTGTTGACACAATAGCAAAAAAAATTTTTAATTGAAAAGCCTGAACCCAATTTTCACAATAACAGCAACAGCAAAAATAAAAGCAACAAGAATTGCATAAACAACAAATATTACTAAAAATTAATTAAGCTCAGTTGGAGAATGAGTAAGAAAACTTCAGTTAGTAGTGTTAGCAGAAAAAACAGCAGCAAAAAGACAGCGTTAAGACATAGAATAACCACAACAACTTATAAACTGAATCTACGAAAACAATTCACAAGAAGCTGTGAACTGAAAATCGTTCATCGAATAAAAATCATCACTTAGTTGACGAACTGGTTATAGCAGGTGAATGTTGCGTATGGGGAAGTGAGATAGCGATATCAACAACCAACGCAAAAATTGATGAGACAATGAATGACATCATTATGCTAAAGCTATGAGTAAAGGAAGTAAAAGAAAAGGGAACGAAAGGAGAAGCAAATTCTGTAATCGCGACTTGTAGAGAGAAAGAGGTGAGAGATAGAAGTGATGAGCGGCAAGTAGTTTACCAAACACGGAGCTTGTTATCGAGTTTTGTCTTCACATGTATGCGAATCGTTTTCGCTGTTGCTGCTTTGTGTTCTGATGATGTTGATATTCAAAAGAGACGATAGCGAGGAGAAGAGATTGTGAGCCGGAATATACAACGATAGAGAAATTTGAACATCTCAGTATTCCGCCCACACACGCCCAGAATACAATCGGACAATAGTAGCACGATTCAAAAGCACGCTTCAAAGAATCCGGTTGTTGTTGTTGTTTCCAAATCCACGTCACCGAAAACGTTTACAATCAGCAACAAAGAACAACAGTCGCCTAATCATAATCAGAAGTAACACAAAGAAGCATCTCAGCACGAGGATTCACCTCAGCAAGAACTGCAGCAAAGCAACATCCGCAACAAAGTTGGAGCAGACAATTTTGTGTCGTTCTGATAAAAATATATTTTAAAAACTGAGAAAACGAAAATCGACGAAAATATTCTTTAGAAAGAAGTGATATTGGAGTAGAATGCGAGTTCTTATCAAAGAAATTAATCGAATTATCAAATATTCCAGAGTTGAAATGAAAACCTTAAAATCGAAAAGAACTTCAATGAATTTCAATATACGAACAAAAAAGAAACCAATCAGTACAACAAATACACTAAAAAGTAAATAATAAAAGGAAAGCTAAAGGCAAGGGGAACAAGGCCATTCCATTCTCTGTTACAGAAATCACCAGAGAAATGGAACAACGAACAGAACAACTAAACAAAAACCAAAAAAAAAAAATGAAGACATGTGTACCCAAGGACTTCACAATTATCAGAAACAGTGCAAAACTCTTCAGGGAATCATATTCTGCAGCAGGAAAGCGACTATCATAGGAACAAAAATGACAGCAAGGATGCGAAAGAAGTAAAGAAGCAATAAAAACTACAACATTAACAATAACCACACCAATTGAAATAATTACAGAACAAGAGACTCTTTATCCATACAGTTTTAGCTTGCCTTTGGTTAAGAAACTCCATGGCAGATGCCACACGAACTCAAGAGAACGTCCTCAATTGCAGGAAGCTGTAATCAGGGACATCGAGAAGACCGAGACAGAAAGTGAGATCAGCAATACTGACAGGAAAGGAAGTAAAAGGAGTGAAAGAGCAAACTGAGACAAGCAAACCTGAAAAGTACCATTAATTTCCTCAATCCACAATTTTGTAGTTCCTCATTTTATTTTAACATTTTATCAACCATTTCCTTCTCTTATTCTTTATTATCAAATATTATAATGCGATCGAAAATTTAATTCTCTATTAATTAATGTTGAATATAATCGCATGTGAGCTTTTGAATAATTCATTCATTCATAAAGTCATTGCTTTCACTTCTGTCATTTCACTCAAAGGACATTTCTTTCCCTCTCAAGAGAATTATCTGTAAATTCTATATTCAGTAAAAAACAAAAATTTTAAACAGAAATGCATTTTAAATGCCTAACTAAAAGCATATAGAGAAAAAGAATCGTTGACGACTTCAGTTTCTTTAATTCCCATAACAATTTATCACCTTAACACAGACTCAACTTTTTTCTGTTCTTTCTCTTTCTAAAAGAGCGAACGTAGGACCAATCAAACGCGCGCCAAAGTGAAGTGTTTGAAACGAAATATCGAAGTGCTGAAGAAAAATTCATGGCGAGATTTGGACGACAATTCGACAGATGGACAGAGCTGTTCGTAGGTCCTCCAACAGATGGACGAACGACATGCAGACCGACAGCGAGGACGAGAGATGGATGAACAATGGTTGCAAGATGGATAGGATAATGGATTGGATGAATAGATGGATCGATGCTTAGATGGATGGTTGGCAAACGAAGCAGACAACTCGGCATGAGCCACTCTCGAAGTTGTCTGGATTCGTTGTCGCTGAAAGCGTCGAAGAAGACTCAGTCCAAGTTGTCTGGTTTCTGAAAGAGAGACGAATCATTTTAATGGAAATGCGACCGTCACAAGGCACCTTAATCCATCCGTGCTCCTTCAAATGTCCCTCATCTCTAACCCATTTATTCCCTTTTCCCTCATTTACATCACAAGCTACTCACAGCTGCTCGGTACAAACATTTAATAGCCTTTTCCGAGATGCTTTGAAACTGCAAAGATTTACGTTCCATCACAATCCAGGTGATGTACAGAAACGGACATTGATGCGATGTGATGTGATGTGAGCGACGTGACATTTCATTCCATTCCTGATGCAATCGAGCTCAACTTTTCTTCTGTCCTCATTGCAAACTAAAACCGTGATTTTGGCTTTTTATACTTTCAAAAATATAATTTCTTTAGCAATTATTTTAATCATTTTCAAGATTAAATTTAGAAAAGATCTTTACTTCTTACAAAATATCATTTGAAGTGCTTAGAAAGCGCTTAAAAAGCACTGTTAACATTTAAAAAGAAAATTTAAAACTTATTTGTAGACTTTATTAATTTACATCATCATTTAGTGTAATAAAAAACGGTTGTCTTCATAGCAGTATTTGTAATACTTGAGAAGCACTTAAAATGCACTTCATTGTGAGCACTTTTATGAAAAGTTAACACAAATCATTGCAAATATTCATATGCTGTGTAAAATTTTATAAGAATGAAATACGAATACATACTTAGGTATGAGCACACACTCATAAATAATTTTAGAAAAGAATTTTGTAAATCCTTATTTCTTCACTTCATCATTTTTTCTGGGAAGTTTTTACTTGCAGTTTATATCAGAGTAAATTATGTTTGTTCATGCCGCATACACGTATGAAGGACGGAATGAAAAACGTGTTGTTGTTACAGAACATGTCAGCACGTGGCTGTTGTCGCTACAGCAGCACATTAAAACTTTAAATTAAATGATGTTTGCTTCACTCGTTTGGCTGTTCAGTCGGTTAAATAGTCAGTGAGTCAAACAGTCAGCCGGTCACTAGTTTTCCAGATGGTCTCTGGGCTGGTCAGTCGTTTTGTGGTTTGGTTTGGTCGCTAGAGATTTTTTGCTTACTTCCCAGGTCGTTGCTTGACTTCGTTGCTTGAAATTCGTTGTGGTTGGTCTTCATTGATATTAATGCCACCACCGTGCATTAGACCATAGTTTTTTACGAAAATAAAGAACAAAAGAACGCAAATATCATGTAACGGAAACATTAGCAACGAAGATTCAGGTGCTGCATGATTCTCATATGTCGCAAAAAAAATCCTTTTATCGTTTAAATTCATTTGAACGTGAAATCAATAATATTAAATCCAAGTTCCAAACACAGAACTAAAGCTTAAAAAGTAAGCATCACGCGCAGAAAATAGAAACTACAAATATCAAATGAGTTTCTAATCATTGTGACATTCCATGATTAAATGAACGATACCAATTGTAAACGAAACAACAAATTATTAACTGATTAAAGAAGTGTTGAAAAAGAATTAAGAAATAATTTTATTCAGGAATTGTATAATGTACAGAAAAGAAATAAGCAGAAAGGATTTGCGTAATGCATTAATTGAAGTTTTCTTAACTAATGCATTAATACATAAGCTCAACGTCTTCTTCACTTACCAAACGCGAATTATATTTTCTATCGTTATTTTTTTCCTTCTGCTTCGTCTTTCTTTTATCGATAAGCTTTTTAAGCACTAAATTAGCCTTCGTGATGTAACAAAGCAGTGTTTCGAACTCATATCGAACAGCGGATGCTAAACTGACGATCATATAATTCACTCTCGGATTCATTTGTGTGAGTGTGTGTCTGTGTGTTGACTACTCTCCTTCTTTGCGTGTTCTCTGTGACTCGATGTAATCCTAATTATATCATTCATAACTTCATTATTGCTTTTTCTATAAGCCAAGCGTTTCCACTTCATGTTTTTACTCTTCCTGTGGGTTTTCCTTCATCTATTTTAACTTTTATAGCAATACATATTTACGTATCTACAGTATATATATTAGGTAAATATTTTATGGCTGTTTGCTAATTTCGTTCACTGTCCGTTGTCTCTTTTTAATGAATAATTAAATAAGTTTGCTGCTTTTATTACTTAACTTTCCCTTAACTTTTTAGCTTAATATAATGAATTCATTAAAAAAAACCATTTGTAGTTCTTGTTACCGTTTTTGTTGTGGGTGTTGTTGTTTTTTAAAGTCATGTTTTCAATAAAATTTGTTGAGTTTCCTTTCGCAGACCACAAATGTGAAGAAAGAATAAAAGAAATCCTTAATGCATAATTGAATCATTACAAATTATAGTAGCACTGATGAATTTACTTTGAATGGTGGAATAAAATGTGGAAAATAGAGGGACGAGATTTTAATGAAGAGAAAAGAGAATGAAATTAAATGGAATTTGTGATTCCTTTCTCTAAATTAATTTGAATTTTACCATTAATTTGTTGCTTTTCTTTATTAATTTGCTGGCTTTTACTCAATGCTCTTCCTTTTCTTAATCTTCTCCATCCATCGATCTGTTTCTCTATATTCTTCTTTTTTATGTCTATTTGCGTATATGTCTCTTATTTTATACATACTTATATCACATTTGTTCCTCTTCTCAACTTTATTCTTCCCGTTTCATTATTTTCTTTTTACAAGTCATCGAGTCTTGTTTTTTAATAACTCCTTGCCTCATTCATATCACTTGAAATGCGTTTGTTTCCGCTCCACAGAGTTTTTGTTTTTCTCCAATCAGTAAAAATATCACCGTGTGCCATCATTCAATTAATTATTGATGTATTCATCATTTATTTACCGATTACATCAAAGGATAGCGAATGTTATGAAGGCAAATCGTTGCATTCACTGATTTATTGCAAGTCGACTGACAGAGGGCCTTGTTGTTATTGGTCCGACTTAACGGTACCGTGCAGTCATGTTAATATCATGAAGTGAAAAGCTGTAGTGAAAAGAAGTTGACAGAAAGAGGCATTAAAATCGCAGACAGAAGAAGTCGAAGACAGAAGAAAGTAATTAATTTCCTTGATGTATGTCGTAGAGACAAATTATTGGATGTTCCAAGTGAATGAATTGAAGAAGAAGAGACACAGAAAAGTCATTAAAAATACGAGTATACGTTAGTCAAAAACGTTGAAGAAGTGGAAGGAGAATGACGCTTTATCGATACCTGAAAGTCTATCAAACCTCCTGCAACACACAAAACACCGTAAAAGTTGTAAAAATAAAGAGTAAAATAAATAATTGTGTATACAAAGTAGAAAATAAATCAAGTACAAAGTCAAATAAAAATATCTCATTTAATAGAAGAAGGAATCATCGTTTGATGTCCCTAATTACTGCAACGACGACCACCACGAGCTTTAAGACTATAAAAACAGACCTCGCAACCATCATTAATCACATTACATTACAAATGAGGTTACAAAATACACTAAATTACGCAACACTAGAAAAAAATAATTATTTTATCATTACCACAGAAAACCAATGGAATGAAGACGATGTTTGTGTATATAAATATGTTTTGTTTGTTTTGATATAACGCAACAATTTCCCCTCTCTTTAATTTCTACTTATTGGAAAAAGAATGGAAATGATAATTTAATTACAATAAAAAATATCAGCAAAGCAATTTGATAGCAATAAATCCCATTTTGTACACATTGCTTATAAACATATGTTACTAAACGCAACAAAGAATCTAATCAAAGTGTTTTGTTGCTTAGACTCTTCGTGTTCAGGCGAAGTCATTCTTCGGCTCTTTCAGTGAAGGGGACGACGAAGTCTTGTTGATAACCGAACATACATCGTTGTTGTTGCTTGTGCATTTCCCATGTAAATACGAAATTGTTTATATTCTACACGAAGGCAGAGAGATTGGATTTCGCATTCATGCTAAACTCCAATTGGAACTTGCATGTGGATTACAGCACTTCGCTAGGAAAAAATATCTAATCTAGATATTACAAAATAAAGGTGAAAGGTGGCGAAATAATGAAATTTTCCTACGAATATATAATTATAATCTCTCTCTCCCATTTTAAGGACTTCTTTTTTCATTTTCTACTTACCTCACACATTCAGGAGTCTCTCAAGTCATCGTTTTACTATCAATCGCGCTCTTTAAGTCTTGACAAGCTCTTCTCCTTTCATCTCTATTAGTTGTCAAGTGAGGCATTGCTTGCAGCTTTGCATTTCGAGCTAATATCTTCATCTTGTCACGTGCCTCATTAATTAAAATACAGCCGACAGCGAAATAAGCTTCCTTTGTCGTCCAACAACAACGAGTAAACAATCACATCGTGTCAAGCAGCGTGAATTTCGTGGTCGGTCATCAAAAGTGATTAATTAATTTCACTAAATTATCGCTGTAACTTCGAAACAATGCGAAATTACGATGCGATGCAGTGGTTCAATTGTGATGAAGGATGTATTTAGAGTTGGTTTACTCCATTACGAGGAAAAAAAATCTGATTTATACACACACGCACACGTTATCAATTCATTGTCCACCGTCGAATAAAACTAACAACATCACAGAACAAACAACTACAGTAATCTTCATCTGCATCACCCATTTTCAAATGGCTTTCATTTAGCAAATTTAACAGCGCAATGGCAACAACAACCGCACCAAACACGACATACCAACAACTTGGCGAGTTCAACTGGACTAAATTGACCGCTCATGCATCAAGGAATGCGTTTTCAAAAGCGCAACGAGTTTAACAACGACAAAAAGCCGCACACGAGAATGAACTGAGAGCCAAGCACACTCTTTTAAACACGAACGATCGTTGATTGCTTTCGCGAACGAACGGAATAGCGCCTCTTTTCTGATGCTCTGCTTCGGCTTCGGCTTCGTAGTTCGTTCATCGTCACAGCGATAAAGTGAAACGCAGTTGGCTTTTTATTCAAGTGCAGTTGAAACATTGACTTCTGGTTATGTCAATTGCAGTTGCTAACGTTGTCGCTTTATTGTTATTTAGCTGCTGATAAAGTTGTTGAGGTTTCCATTAAGGCAATTATTGTCTAATAATTCACGAACGAACGTGGCTAATCACAAATCTGCCGACGAAGCCTTAAAACGGAGACGTTGACGCCATACACAGAAAATTGGAATTTTTATAATTGGACTTAAAATACTTTCACTAACTCCGTCGTAATTTCTATTGTGTTAAAAGACGTTCGCAAATGTCAATATATTTATTGAAAATAAAAAAACACAACACCGCAGACGACCAACTTCCGCTGTTGTTACACAAACACTGAACAATTATAACACATTCGACGATCGTCGACATCGTGATATTCACGAAGTTCTACTTTAGCAACGAAGTTATTTCGACGATGTTGTGACGCCGCTCCGCAGTTGACAAACTCGGCACATTTACAACACATTAACTAACGATCGTCAACTTCACGATATTCACGAAGTTGTACATCGGCCACGAAATGATTCAGGCGCTGCTGTGACGTCGTTCCGCAGTTGGGAGAATGCTATTTTTTGCCTAATAAACGATTGTCATTTTCCATTTGTTTTTCGTGGCGTTAAACGAGTTTATTAACTCGTAACAAAAAACGTTGTTATTTTGTACATAAGTATTACTTTATTAGAGAATTTTTTTAAGTTTTTTCAATTTTACAAATCTTTGCAATTTATTGCTTGTGGTCGTTAAATTACATTGTTCAGCGTTGTTCTTCTTTTTCTGTCCTTCGTGATGCACATCGCATTGCTTCCGGTCAAAACACAAAACGGATGCTTTTATTATTTATTATTCTTGCTTTTGGACGTGCTTCATGTGACTTTTTATAAAGCTTAACATGATTTGTATCCATTTTCTATTCTTTTATACGTTTTACATTAATTTATTTACTTTTTGTATGTATTTTTAACGCGATTTCTCTGTGCTCAGCAGGAAATTTATCCGCTTCTGTTTGTTTAAGTGACGCTTTTCTTCCTTCCGAGCTTTTTCGGTGGTGCTCCCGGCATTTGCTTCCATGTTTTTCGTTGTTTTTCAGGTTCGTTTTGTTTATTTATGTTTGTTTTCGCTTCTCTGTCCGTAATTTTACGCGCTTTCATTTACTGAATTTAGTGTAAAGTTGCTGGAAGCCGATCTCTGCAATGCACAAGTTTTGCCGTTTCCGGTTCCGTTTCAAGTTGCTCATATCGCTGCTTGATCCTGATTTTTATCTCAACGTTTTCGGTTCTACAGCAACGCAATTGAAACATTTCCAGATTGGAAAAAGATATAAAAAACTTCAAAAGAAGTTTTGCAGCCGATTTTAATTTAATTTGCTTAGCACTATCACATTTTAAATTCGATGTTTTATAGTAGAGCATAATTGAATCTGAACATCCTCAATAATAACTTTAAATTTTTGTATTTTTTATTATTTTCCATTTATTTAAATAAATGATATTTGAATTAAAAATATTTAAAATCCTCAAATTATTGTTTTGATGTGCCTTTTATTCTTAGTTCTTACCCTCTTCTGTCTCTAGTTATTCATCTTGTTATCCTTATTCTCAGTAAAATGATATCCACACAAAGTGAATGAACTTTTACGTAAAAAAAATGGACTTCGGTGTTAATGTTGCTTTTCTTTCTGACAAAAAATGACCCAAAGTAAAACGAAGAATGCTAAAATCAGCTGCTGGTCAACATCAAAGAAGAAGAGGAAAGGGAAAATTAGAAGAAGGAAAGAAACCAACGACGAGAAATGCGAGCGGAAGTGGGTCAAAAACGATTTCAGCTGTGACTCTAACAAAAAATTAAAAGGGAAACATAAGAATGGTGAAACAAACCGGGCAGGAAAAACAATGACGAAGGAGACAAAAACAACTCCAGAAACGGTTATGAAAAGGACGTAAAGATTAAGAAAAAAGCAAATAAAATCAGAATTAAGTTGATTTTCGTTTCTAATACTCTCTGAGCTATTTTTTACTACTTCGGCTTTAATTTTGCAATGTTAAAAGCGGAAATAACGAAGCTTTTAATTTGAAGTCGATTGTTGATATTCCGAAGAGAAAAGAGAACGCATTGCAAAAGAAAAGGTTGAAAGCTAAAAGAGGAAGGAGCAATCTAAAAGTCCTAACGGAACTCCAAAATATTCAATTGTGGAAAAATATATCGCCGTTGACCTTCAATGATTCATTTCCGACGTAAATCAAGACTTGATTCTTTGTATTTTCTATTTGTCGTTCTATGAACAACGTTTTTCCCATGACAATTTTAACGAAGTATTCACAACAAAATTCATATTTCGGTCATTCCTAGCTTCGTTTATTTTCTGGTTTTTCCTTTCCATACTTTTGGAATTCTTCGCTTTATACTGTGAATAATTTTATCCAATGGAATCTGAACACTTTTTTGCATTGAATTGAGTCCTCCTTCGGTCGATTAAAAAAGAAATTCACTGTAACAACAACAAATTGAAAAGAGAAGCAACAAATAACAAAAACTTAAACTGCAACAAAAGTAATTAAACGAGTTTAAAAAACGCACGACTGCAATCAAATAAAATAAAGAATTCACAGTTTTATTAAAGCAGCGAGCGTGTGAGAGAGAATGAGACAGCTTGAGACTGTAGCTGAGCAGACATTTACACAAAGAGACGAATTAAAAGAGAGCAAAAAGTGTGGCGATCATGCCGAAGGAGAATTAAAAATTATTCTACTGAATAACGAACAGTTAAAACAACAGCAGCAACGATAACGATAAAAATTGAGGAAATAATCAGCGCCGAGTATTTAAAATCGTGAGAAATTATACCGGAAAATCGTATTTTAATAATAATCCTGCCATTTGACCCACAAAATAAAAGCACAACGCATAACTGTGAATTGATATCGAGTCTCGAACGACGGAAGGAAAGACAAATTGAAGAGAAACAGGAACAGACTGAGGAAGAGAGTGAAAGGAAGGTGGAAAGAGAGGAAAGACGATAAAGAAAGAAGGCGAAAATGTTGCTTTAACTGACGTAATTTACGACTTGACAAAAAAGGACATTTTAATTAAAAAAATGCAGTAAAATGCACAGATAAATTATAAAAATATATCGTATATAAATATGTTATTTTTTATTATTTATGATTGAAATCTCAATCCGGGAATGACCCAGTTATTTTAATAATATTAATATTCTTAGTATTCCACTGTTCAAATATTTTTACGTAATTTTTTAGAATAATGATGATTATTTATAATAATAATGATTTCATAATAATGAATCTTATTAACGTTTAATTTTTAATTAGATTCTTCTCATTTTTCGAACGGAAAAACTGAAAGCCTTCGGTTTTATTCGCAATCTTAAGAAGAACTTTAAAGAAGCTCGTAAAAAAATTAAGAAGCATAGAAACGCAAAACATTAATTTTCCCGTAAACATTAATTTTCAACAATAACTCATTAAAAATCAAGGAGTGAAACCCAATTAACTCATCATCGGATTCTTCTCGTTCCAGGAAAAGAAAAGAACGACTGACGACCAACAATAAAAGCACAAGAAAAGATGCAAGAGCGATGGAAAAGGGTCGGGGTGTGAGGCTCCTGAAAAGGACTACTAATAAAAATGGAAAATATTTTTGATCTCCTCTGGACAAACTTTTATGAATTACAAAATAACACATAGCATCAATATTAAAGCCACGTGCAATTAATGAAATCATAATTCTAGAAAAGAAATCATAATTCTTCAATTACAGAGATTATGATACTATAGATTATAGATCTTCTGATGTTGCATTTGGTTAAGCATTTCTTTAATGAATAGCTATTTGGGATACAGAATAGTTACTAATAGAAGAAGGCAAGTTTTGAGTTCCTTGAAATAATTTTTTTGGAAAAATCAAAAAAACTATGTCATATACATATGACCATTTTTTTTAAATGAAGATCTTCCTGAAGAAAATTACTTTTTTAATTCACTGGTCGTATTCATTCGGGCTTTTTTTGAAAAGTGAGGAATTTACTCTCTTTTTCGGCGGAGATTTGCTCTCAATTGGGAATTCCGAGTATTTTTTCCTTTTGTTTCTGAAAGGGCATTCCATTGGAAAAGTCATCAAAATCAGCATTTTCAAAAACACAACAAAATTTTGTATGGTGTGGTGGGTTCGCACTAGGGGGAAATGCAGATTTTGTTGACTTTTTCTTCTTCTTATTTTGATAGGATATCCACCACGATGGTTAAAAAAATTAAATAAATTCATAGAAAAAATATACATATTTGAAAACATCACCTACTTTTATCACATGTAACAACCGCTTTTTATAATATCCTAAAAATATAAACAGTGGATACAATAAAGCAATAACTATCCGATAGTCTCTATTGAATCCACACACCAATCGACCAGATGCTGAGAAATAAATAAATAAACCATTCAAATTAAAGGTTGGTGTCTAAACTTGAAACTTCCCATTGCTTCGGTTTATGCACTGAATTGTCTCTGTTATTGCGCTGTTGTTTACAGAAACTTAAACTAAAATTTCCAAGTTAGAAGATTAAAATAAATTAAAGACTTTCACCGAAGTAATTAAGTGATTGTCTATTACTATTTCCGCTGCTGTATAACTTTTTTTAATATTGAAGGAATTTCGTTTTTCTCAAATTGGAACTTTAATAAAAGACTTTTAATTATTTAATTTTTTTCATTTCGTTCCATTTTATTCGATTCATTGTGAATGAAATTAGTTCAACTGCATTTAATATCCTCTTTAAACCTTTCATGGAAAAACATCAGAAAAATCAAGGTAATCATCAAACAAATTGCTCAATGAAATGCATCCAATTCTATTCAGTCTTTTGTATGTGTGTAAATTGAGAACTCAGTATATAAACGCAAATATAATCGAGAAAATAGCAATAATTAGAACATTAAAAACAACCTAAAAAAGCATCGACCTTGTTAGAAGGAAACGTGAATAGAAACGGATCCGAAATCATGGTTGCGCTTTGTCATAAACAAGTCAAGCGCTGCTTAAGCCAGCGCCCACTACACCCTCGACAACCTTTAAAGAAATGAGAATTAAATGCTTCAAGTTCTGCATGAAAGGTTAAATATCAAAGGAAAGAGAAGAAGACTGCAGAAGACTCTGTACAGAGACTGTATCAAGTCTGTACAAATGCTATGTATGCAAAAACTCTGCAGATGATGTAAAATTATGTTAAAAACCTGTATAAAATTTAGAGCAAAGTCTGTTTTCGAAGCCGATATCTGTACAGTAAGTGAGAGCATGTGATTTTTGAGAGAATTATACAGACAACGAAATTTAGTACTGTGAAGGATGCTAGACAAGGGTAAAAGATACAACGAGGGTGTTTGAGAGAAAATACAAACCAAAGAAAGGAGAAAGGAACGTATCACTATCACCTGTAGCGATTTGTACTGCTTGGTGATGAGGACTGCCGGTGAACCACCCTGTTTACAGTCCCAACAACCACCCTTGCAATGGTTTATGACCAAGTCAATGCCATGGCAACCCCAAATAACTTCATGAAACTTATAAGAACCACAACAAATATAATCTTTGTCAAATACTACAAAATATATTACAAAATTCTTTGATTATAAGATTTTCTCCTGGAAAAGAACCACAAAAATGCAATTGAAATACTTAAAAACCTTCCTAGAGGGTCAGGTATGTAATCGTTTACCTAATTCAAGGTTTGTCAAAGATTTTCTTCATAATTTTAGTTATTGTCGTATGCATTTTGCTTTAATACTTTTTCTGGTGTTGTTTTTGGTTTTCCTTCCTTTATAAGGATCACATAAATCGAATCGCTGGCCTGAGCTGGTCACCGAATCATCTAAAGTTGGCCGTCGCCACAGCTGATCGTCATATCTTGCTTTTCGATGAAACGGGCGAGAGGCGTGACAAGTTCTCGACGAAACCTTCGAATCCGGCGAACGGCAAGAGTTCATATGTCATCCGTGGTCTCGCTTTCAGTCCGGACTCGACCAAGTTGGCTGTGGGCCAGACGGACAACATTGTCTACGTGTACAAGTTGGGCGAAGCGTGGAACGAGAAGAAGGTCATTTGCAATAAATTCCCTCAGCCTGGTATTGTCATGGCCTTAATATGGTTATCGACGGGAGCAATTATTGCGGGTGAGAAGAAATCATATAATGAGAAAAAATATACAGTACAAGTGTTGAAGGTGTAATAAAAGAGCAGTAAAACCCTTCAATGGAAAACAGAGATGACGGGAAAAAACATTAAACTGAAGTAAAGGCATTCATTTCAAGCGCCAAACATTATTATCATGAAAGTCACATACACAAAACATGATGAGCTCTTCTTATTATTACTCTTCCTTTACCTCCTCCTCATCTTGTCACTATCACATCACTGCAGACTTATGTAATTCTCTCAGACTTATACGATGTCAGCCAGTGCTTAAAGTAGCTTTGCTGAGGTATAAAATATTTAGGTCTTCCTCAACGCACACACTTCTTTGAGGTTTTTCTCCATTCAGATGTACGGACAGACATGAAAAATTCATATAAGCAAGACGTTTAAATTGTAGCCATCTAAAGACGTACCAATAAAAGACCTAAAACTTTAATTAACCCACTACAAAGTCATCATTCAAAGTGCAAATTTGTATTTAACTTCGCATTATAATGAGCATTTAATGAAGTGCGTTTATTAATTTATCTCTGCACATATTTAATGAATATTCCATTGAATGTATGTATATCTAGCGCATCTCTGCTATAAACAAGCAATTTAAAAAAGTTCTGTTGTAGCCAGGTTCTACTCAAAGGATCTATAAATGGTTATTTAAAAAACCGAATACTGTAAAGCCGCGGTAAAGCATTAAGCATAAGCATAAAGCATTATATACTAATGAAATCAAAACAGGGTATAGCAATTAGTTATGTACCTGACCTCCGGCCTAAAATTTTCCACATGCTCATTTTCCAAGAATTACTTCCAAAGAATTCCTCATTGCTTTCAAAATAAAATCTAACTAAACACAATAAGAAATCCAGTTATAAAAAATGGGTTGGAATTAATACAGATCTTCATCATTTTCATTACCATTTTATCCTGTTGATAATTACCAGGACTCGATGATGGCAAAGTACGTGCTCTTCATTGTAAAACGAATAAATCTCAGACTTTGTATAGCGACGATAGCATCTGTATCTCCCTGGCACCCAACACAAAAGGCACAGGCTTTCTTTCCGGACACAACGACGGCACTATTATACGATTTTTCCTCTCCGAGGATGCTACAGAGTCTTCGGGGAAACTGGTACAACATCCAGTGCCGCCGTTCGCCCTTGCCTGGCCCCAAGGCGCTTGCTGTGCCGGCGGTTGTGATCAACGTATTGTTTTCTACGACACCTATGTAAGTATAGACGTCATCATCGAACTTTATCTAACATCGGCATTTATGCAGGGTCATCAAATAAGAACATTTGATCACGCACGTAACGAGGAGGAGCGCGAATTTACTGTTGCCACATGCAGTCCCAATGGGCAGGCGGTAGCATTCGGCAGTTTCGATCGGGTGCGCATTTTCACCTGGAGTCCCCGTCTATCCGCTTGGAATGAGAGCGCCTCCAAGGAAATCAAGTTTCTGTATACAGTAACAGCGATCGTATGGCGACGCGACGGAGCACGGTAAATAATAGCTGTAAACTCCTTGTAATTCTTTACCTTAAATTATACGCAAACATTAATCGATGTAGCTTGGCTTTGTCTTCTGTTACCGGTGCGGTGTTGCTGTTTGAATCGGTGCTGAAACGTACGATATGGCAAGATAAATTTGAGTTGATATATGTTGCCCCGAGTCAGCTTTTGGTCAAGTCTCTGCAGGAACCTGTCGAGCAAATGACCATCGATTCAGAGCTTGGCCTAGAAATCGATGACGTCAGAATTATGGGCAAGGATAATTACCTCGTAGCGCGTACTGAATACTCGCTGATCTTGTGCGATCTGACGCGTAACTTAGTAAGCGAGGTACCGTGGTCGGCTTCGGGGCGGCATGAACGGTTCTACTTCGAGAATCCAACGGTTTGTCTAATATTCAATGTAGGCGAGCTGTCGTTGGTGGAATATGGCGTCAGTTCCATATTGGGGTCGGTGCGTACGGAATTCGTCAATCCTCATGTAATTTCGGTGCGTTTAAACGAGCGAGGCAACACAAAGTGAGTGCTTACTTTAAGAAGTTGTCTGCACTTTCACGGATTTTTTTCCTATCTCAGAGATAACAAAAGGTTGGCTTTTCTGCTCGATGCTAAAACCATAAGCATCGTTGACCTGCTAACTCAAATGGTGATCGGTCAAGTTAACCATGAAGCAAAAATTGACTGGATAGAGCTCAGTGAAACTGCCCACAAACTGCTCTTTCGCGACAGGAAGTCAAGGTAACAAGTTTTGATTTCTAATCAGGACGTTTGAGTTATATCCAAAGCGCTAACTCAATAATAGTAGTCTCTTTTCTAGACTTATTTTAGTGGATATCTACGCGGGCAAGAAGCAAACTTTACTCGGAAATGTCTCATTCGTACAATGGGTTCCTCAGAGCGATGTGGTGGTTGCTCAGAGCAGCAACAATTTGGCCATTTGGTATAACATCGACCTGCCCGAGCATATAACTCTCATGTCTATTCGTGGTGACGCCATCGAAGTGGTACGTGAAGAGGTACGAAATTTCATATTTCATTTGCAAACCAGAAAAATCGGCTATAGATATTCCTTTTAGGGACGAACATTTGTACGTACTCAAGAAGGACCTGCAGAGCACGTCTATACATTAGACGAAGGCCTGGTCGAATTCGGTACTGCGGTCAATGATGGTGACTTTGGACGAGCCGTTCATTTCCTCGAAACCCTAGGTGAAAAACCCGCTGCGAAAGCGATGTGGCATAACTTGGCTGTTATTGCGCTTGAGGAAGGAAATCTGCGAGTGGCCCAGCGTTGCTATGCCGCACTGGGAAATGTTTCCAAAGCCTTCTACCTCAGCGAAATGATAAAGGAATTTGACAAGTTCGAAGAGGTCACAGGCTCGCCTGGCATAATGTGTCCGGAAGTACGTGCAAAAATGGCCCTACTAAACTCCGACCTCCGAAGTGCCGAACGTATATACTTGGACCAAGGCGATATAGAAGCGGCTTTGGAGATGTATAAAAGTCTGCGAATGTGGGATGAAGCTGTCAATTTAGCCGAACGTCGTGGCTATGGTGATTTAGAAATGCTAAAAAACCAGCAAATTGAGTTTCTTCTAAGCACGGGGCAAGAGGAAAAGGCCGGGCAGGTTTTAGAGGAGCGTGGTGAAAGCGAGAAAGCCATGACTTTATTTTTAAGTGCAAACAAACCAGCCAGAGCAGCGCGTCTAGCTCTGAAAATACCCTACTTACTCGACGATCACAATCTTATGATGAAAGTAACCGAAAGTCTAATTAACTGTGGTAATCATTGATTACATCTTTCAACGAATTCCTAATTGATTAACTAAATCTTAAATTTAAATCTTTTACCTTACCAGAACTTTATGAAATGGCGGGCGATATTGCTTTTAAGCTTTCTCGGACCGATGTCGCTCTTGGCCTTTATCGTAAAGGAGGCGCCTACGCTAGAGCTTTGGACCTGGCGCGCCAGGTCTCGCCAGATGAAGTCATTAATTTAGAAGAGGAATGGGGCGACTGGTTGGTTTCAAACAAACAGATGGATGCTTCGATTAATCACTACATTGAAGCTGGTGCTACACAAAAGGCGCTGGAAGCCGCTGTCGGAGCCAAGCAGTGGCGCAAAGCTGTACAGATCGCCAAAGTGCTGGACGAACCTGAAGAAATTCAGCGTTACGCCTTAGATCTGTCCAAGCATTTAGCTTTTTCGGGTGACGTCGATGATGCGGAGGATTTGTTAGTACGTGCGAACCTCTTCAAAGAGGCAATCGAGTTGCTGAATCGCCACGGTAAATGGGAGCGTGCTTATTCAATAGGAGATAAATATTTGAACCCCGAAGAAATGCATGATACCTTTGTAAATCTGGCCGGTAGTTTGGAGGAGCAAGGTAAATTGTCCATTGGTCTCCTATCTACCCTCTTTTAACTACGAAATTCGCTCTTGCAGGAAAATACCGCGATGCCGAAAAGGTTTTGTTGGCCGTCAACGAACCCGATTTAGCAATAGCCATGTATAAGAGACGTGAATTGTACGACTCTATGATACGACTGGTCGAGCGTTATCACAAAGACCTCCTCGACAGCACTCATTTGCATTTAGCTCGGCAGCTAGAATCGAAGGGCAAATTCAAAAATGCAGAGCTGCATTTTATTGCCTGCGGAGATTGGAAATCTGCAGTGCACATGTACTGCTCCACAGAGCGCTGGGACGACGGCTATCGAGTAGCTAAACAGAAAGGCACAGATGGTGCCAGCACTCAAGTGGCCTACATGTGGGCCAAGTCGATGCCTGTGGAAAGCGCAGTGCGCTTGCTCACGAAGTTAAATCTGCTCGACACAGCCATTGGATATGCTTGCGATGCGAGGCAGTTCGACTTTGCCATGGATCTGTGCCGCTGCGCCGACAAACCCACGGACCACGTACACCTCAAGATCGCCATGTCTCTCGAAGATGAGGGCAAATTTGAGGAAGCGGAAGCGGAGTTTATCAAAGCGAACAAACCGAAAGAAGCAATACTAATGTACACGCATGCAGGTGATTGGAAGGCCGCCTTAAATGTGGCCGAAACCCATTGGCCCGATGCTATTAATGAGGTGCTGATTAGCCAAGCTGAAGCAGCCTTGGAGATGCGCAACTTACAGGAGTACGAAGCTTTACTCCTGCGCGCTCAGCGACCGGATATGATAATCGATCATTACAAGTCCGAATCCATGTTCGATGAAGCTCTGCGCATCGCCGAGGAGCACTACCCATCGGCCATGAATGATTTGAAGCGATTGCAAGCACACGAAAATCAAAGAAGCGGCGGAGGCTCCGACGATTCCCGATTATATCTCCAAAAAGCCGCAGAGTTTGCGAAACGTGAAGAGTTCCGTAAAGCAGCGGAATGCCTGATGCAGATCAACTCCTCCAACGCCGAAGACGCTGCAACTGTCGAGCGTGCGCAGTTGCGCGCCGCTGAAATTTGCAACCAGTTCTTAGAAAACAAAGAAGCCAAAGAAGTAGCTACGCAATTGGGACCTCGGCTGCTGCAGATGAAGCAAATTGGTCCAGCAGCACAGTTGTATTTAGCAGCAGATATGCCAAAGGAGGCAGTAGATGTTTTCATACGTACCGAGCAATGGTCGAAAGCTCGCCGCTTGGCCAAAGAAATAGACCCCGAGCTAATGACCTACGTAGAACAGCAACAAAAATCTCGCCTCCGCACCGAAGGCAACATAGAGCAACTAGCGGATATTGGTAGGTGTTGAAGGGCCGTTATATGGTCCCGAAATGATCTGAATTAATTATTTTTTGCAGACATTATCAGTGCTTTGGACATGCTGGCCGAGCAAGGACAATGGCCGAGGTGCTTGGAGAAAGCCAAAGATATAAGCGCTTCGGTATTGCACAAGTATGTCGCCCTTTATGCGGCGCAGTTGATACGCGAGAATGACTGTAGCTCTGCCCTCAGCCTCTATTTAAGCTACGGAGCTCCTGCCATTAAGGCGAATTTTAATATCTATACTAGAATAGCCATGGATTGTTTTTGTATACACGAAGAAGTGGCTGCGAATGGTCTGTGGAGAAATCTGCGCGATTTCCTGTATAAACTGCTGCAGGTGAGTTCTGTTTTCAATCCGAAGCCATATGTCTCGAATAACTCAGACGCTATTCGTTTATACAAAAAAAAAGTCCCTTAAATCATCGGACTTCAGTCAAGAGGCAATCGTCGAGAATGTTGAAATGTATCTTTTGATCGCACATTACTATGCAACACGAGCCGCCTGCCGCCAAATTCAGTCATTACAACCAGTTGCTGTACGTCTGTCGATCGCCATGCTTCGTCACACTGACGTCATTCCGGTCGACAAAGGGTTCTACGAGGCTGGCATGGATCTGCGGAAGGCTGGACGCGAAGCAGAGGCTTTCGTAATACTCAATCATTACTTGGATGTGTGTGAAGCCATCGAAGAAGCTTCTGGCAATCTTGTTGACCACACAGACTTGACAAGCACAGATTTTCCTAGCTCTGTGCCGATACCCGAAGATATACACCTCAAAAACGATCCTAACGTACATGAAGAAGTTCGAGAATGGGTTCTGGCCATCAGCATGGATCAGCAAGTCGATCAAGTGAGTAGATTTGGTGCGTCTTAACAATATTAAACATAATCCAGTAAACTTTTCCGCGCCTTGAAAGGTGCTCCCTACAGACGATCGGGGACTTTATGAATCCAGTTTGGGCGTAGAGGACCTGCCATGCCTGCTGAGCGGTTACCCGGTGCGTGGACGCCAGCCGGTTTCCTTCCAAGCGTCAAACAGACAAGCCAATCGTGATGTCTGGAGTAAGTTTTCGGTAGCTGTCAAGATGTCACCCGGAAGTAGTATTGCGGACGTCATTGCGTTTGCAGAGAAATGGAACGGACATGCAAATTATTCAATGCACTGAAAACATTTGGATATACACGAATAGTTGTAACAAACGCTGAGGAATCAAATTTTAATACATTCAATTTCACGCAGTGTTATTGAATAAAAATATTTTTTATTAGATCTAAAATCTCCAATATTATTTCTCCGTTTGCACAGAAACTCTTGTGAAATCTTGGTTCAAAAGTCCACGAAGTTTTTAGAATAACTATGTACTAGATCGTAGAGTATAAAACAAAATAACAAGCACCAAAAGAATCATATCGCAAAATTATTGCATTATTGATGATGCACTTCAAAATGTAACATTGGAAATCGACAACAATAAAATATTATGTAATAGTAAAAAATACTAAGATTAAAACTCAGATGTAGCACAAACTTAAATTGTATTTCTCCTTAATTTATTAGTTCAATAAACAATAATGACCTCTTATTTATTAAAAAAAAAAAAAATAATGACATTGTTTATTCAATATTACTTTCCTTTATTAGTTTTTGTATTAGTATTAGTATTTGTATTTGTAAAGAGTGACAAAACTTCGGCACTCCTTTTAGGCATATCTCGAGTTCTAGCTAATCGATCTCACACAGGCAGGTATCGAATGAAAGCTTATTAAATGGGGAACAATAGTGCGATATATCATTTTCGCCTCACTGTAATAGTTTAGGCACAGTTTATGAAGGACTGTATTTGTAAAGAGTGACAAAACTTCGGCACTCCTTTCAGGCATATCTCGAGTTCTAGCAAACCGATCGCGCCAAGACAGACAATAGTGCGATATATCATTTTCGCCTCACTTTTATAGTTTAGGCACAGTTTATGAAGGACTGTATTTGTAAAGAGTGACAAAACTTCGGCATTCCTTTCAGGCATATCTCTAGTTCTAGCTAACCGATCGCGCCAAGACGGATATCAAATGAAAGCTTATTAAATGGGGAACAATAGTGCTATATATCATTTTCGTCTGACTTTTATAGTTTAGGCACAGTTTATGAAGGAGTGTATTTGTAAAGAGTGACAAAACTTCGGCACTCCTTTCAGGCATATCTCGAGTTCTAGCTAACCGATCGCACCAAGGCAGATATCAAATGAAAGCCTATTAAATGGGGAACAATAGTGCCATACATCATTTTCGCCTCGCTTTTATAGTTTAGGCACAGTTTATGAAGGACTGTATTTGTAAATGTGACAAAAATCGGCACTCCTTTCAGGCATATCTCGAGTTTTAGCTAACTGATCACGCCAAGGCAGGTATCGAATGAAAGCATATTAAATGGGGAACAATAGTGCGATATATCATTTTCGTCTGACTTTTATAGTTTAGGCATAGTTTATGAAGGAGTGTATTTGTAAAGAGTGACAAAACTTCGGCACTCCTTTCAGGCATATCTCGAGTTCTAGCTAACCGATCGCACCAAGGCAGATATCAAATGAAAGCTTATTAAATGGGGAACAATAGTGCGATATGTCATTTTCGCCTCACTTTTATAGTTTAGACACAGTCTATGAAGGACTGTATTTGTAAAGAGTGACAAAACTTCGGCACTCCTTTCAGGCATATCTCGAGTTCTAGCTAACCGATCGCACCAAGGCAGATATCAAATGAAAGCATATTAAATGGGGAACAATAGTGCGATATATCATTTTTGTCTGACTTTTATAGTTTAGGCACAGTTTATGAAGGAGTGTATTTGTAAAGAGTGACAAAATTTCGGCACTCCTTTCAGGCATATCTCGAGTTTTAGCTAACTGATCGCGCCAAGGCAGGTATCGAATGAAAGCATATTAAATGGGGAACAATAGTGCGATATATAATTTTCGTCTGACTTTTATAGTTTAGGCACATTTTATGAAGGAGTGTATTTGTAAAGAGTGACAAAACTTCGGCACTCCTTTCAGGCATATCTCGAGGTTTAGCTAACTGATCGCGCCAAGGCAGGTATCGAATGAAATCATATTAAATGGGGAACAATAGTGCGATATATCATTTTCGTCTGACTTTTATAGTTTAGGCACAGTTTATGAAGGAGTGTATTTGTAAAGAGTGACAAAACTTCGGCACTCCTTTCAGGCATATCTCGAGTTTTAGCTAACTGATCGCGCCAAGGCAGGTATCGAATGAAAGCATATTAAATGGGGAACAATAGTGCCATATATCATTTTCGCCTCGCTTTTATAGTTTAGGCACGGTTTATGAAGGACTGTATTTGTAAAAAGTGACAAAACTTCGGCATTCCTTTCAGGTATATCTCAAGTTCTAGCTAACCGATCGCACCAAGGCAGATATCAAATGAAAGTTTATTAAATGGGGAACAATCATGCGATATATCATTTTCGCCTCACTTTTATAGTTTAGGCACAGTTTATGAAGGAGTGTATTTGTAAAGAATGACAAAACTTCGGCACTCCTTTCAGGCATATCTCGAGTTCTAGCTAACCGATCGCACCAAGGCAGATATCAAATGAAAGATTATTAAATGGGGAACAATAGTGCGATATATCATTTTCGCCTCACTTTTATAGTTTCGGCACAGTTTATGAAGGACTGTATTTGTAAAGAGTGACAAAACTTCGGCACTCCTTTCAGGCATATCTCGAGTTCTAGCTAACCGATCGCAACAAGCAGATATCACATGAAAGCTCATTAAATGGGGAACAATAGTGCGATATGTCATTTTCGCCTCACTTTTATAGTTCAGGCACAGTTTATGAAGGACTCTATTTGTAAAGAGTGACAAAACTTCGGCACTCCTTTCAGGCATATCTCGAGTTCTAGCTAACCAATCGCACCAAGGCAGATATCAAATGAAAGCTTATTAAATGGGGAACAAAAGTGCTATATGTCATTTTCGCCTTACTTTTATAGTTTAGGCACAGTTTATGAAGGACTGTATTTGTAAAGAGTGACAAAACTTTCGCTCTAAACAAATACCCTCCTTCATGTACTGCCCCTAAACTGTAGAAGTGACGCGAAAATGATATATAGCGCGATTGTTCCTCATCTAACAACCTTTCATTTAGTACCTGCCTCGGCGCGATCGGTTGGCTATAACTCGAGATATGAGTGAAAGGAATGTAGGGTGTTTTTCGCTCTAAACAAATTCACTCCTTCATGTACTGCCCCTAAGATATAAGAGTGACGTGAAAATGGTATATAGTTCGATTGTTCCTCATCTAACGACCTTTCATTCGATACCTGCCTTGGCGCGATCGGTTGGCTATAACTCGAGATATGAGTGAGAGGATTGTAGGGTGTTTTTCGCTCTAAACAATTACCCTCCTTCATGTACTGCCCCTAAACTATAGAAGTGATGCGAAAATGGTATATAGCGCGATTGTTCCTCATCTAACGGCCTTTCATTCGATACCTGCCTTGGCGCGATCGGTTGGCTATAACTCGAGATATGAGTGAGAGGAATGTATGGTGTTTTTCGCTCTAAACAATTACCCTCCTTCATGTACTGCCCCTTAGAAGTGACGCGAAAATAGTATATAGCGCGATTGTTCCTCATCTAACGACCTTTCATTTGATACCTGCCTTGACGCGATCGGTTGGCTACAACTCGAGATATGAGTGAAAGGATTGTAGGGTGTTTTTCGCTTTATAGAAATACCCTCCTTCATGTACTGCCCCTAAACTATAGAAGTGACGCGAAAATGGTATATAGCGTGATTGTTCCTCATCTAACGACCTTTAATTTGATACCTGCCTTGGCGCGATAGGTTGGCTAGAACTCGAGATATGAGTGAGAGGAATGTAGGGTGTTTTTCGCTTTATAGAAATACCCTCCTTCATGTACTGCCCCTAAACTATAGAAGTGACGCGAAAATGGTATATAGCGCGATTGTTCCTCATCTAACGACCTTTAATTTGATACCTTCCTTGGCGCGATCGGTTGGCTATAACTCGTGATATGAGTGAAAGGATTGTAGGGTTTTTTTCGCTTTATAGAAATACCCTCCTTCATGTACTGCCCCTAAACTATAGAAGTGACGCGAAAATGGTATATAGCGCGATTGTTCCTCATCTAACGACCTTTAATTTGATACCTGCCTTGGCGCGATAGGTTGGCTATAACTCGAGATATGAGTGAAAGGAATGTAGGGTGTTTTTCGCTCTAAACAAATCCACTCCTTCATGTACTGCCCCTAAACTATAGAAGTGACGCGAAAATGAAATATAGCGCGATTGTTCCTCATCTAACGACCTTTAATTTGATACCTTCCTTGGCGCGATCGGTTGGCTATAACTCGTGATATGAGTGAAAGGATTGTAGGGTTTTTTTCGCTTTATAGAAATACCCTCCTTCATGTACTGCCCCTAAACTATAGAAGTGACGCGAAAATGGTATATAGCGCGATTGTTCGTCATCTAACGACCTTTCATTTGATACCTGCCTTGGCGCGATCGGTTGGCTATAACTCGAGATATGAGTGAAAGGAATGTAGGGTGTTTTTCGCTCTAAACAAATCCACTCCTTCATGTACTGCCCCTAAACTATAGAAGTGACGCGAAAATGAAATATAGCGCGATTGTTCCTCATCTAACGACCTTTCATTTGATACCTGCCTTGGCGCGATCGGTTGGCTATAACTCGAGATATGAGTGAGAGGAATGTAGGGTGTTTTTCGCTCTAAACAATTACCCTCCTGCATGTACTGCCCCTAAACTATAGAAGTGACGCGAAAATTAATTTGATACCTGGCTTGGCGCGATCGGTTGGCTATAACTCGAGATATGAGTGAAAGGATTGTAGGGTGTTTTTCGCTCTAAACAAATACCCTCCTTCATGTACTGCCCGTAAACTATAGAAGTGACGCGAAAATGGTATATAGCGCGATTGTTCCTCATCTAACGACCTTTCATTTGATACCTGGCTTGGCGCGATCGGTTGGCTATAACTCGAGATATGAGTGAAAGGATTGTAGCGTGTTTCTCGCTCTAAACAAATACCCTCCTTCATGTACTGCCCGTAAACTATAGAAGTGACGCGAAAATGGTATATAGCGCGATTGTTCCTCATCTAACGACCTTTAATTTGATACCTGCCTTGGCGCGATAGGTTGGCTAGAACTCGAGATATGAGTGAAAGGAATGTAGGGTGTTTTTCGCATTATACAAATACCCGCCTTCATATACTGCCACTAAACTATAGAAGTGACGCGAAAATGGTATATAGCGTGATTGTTCCCCATTCATGTACTGTCCCTAAACTCGAGATATGAGTGAAAGGAATGTAGGGTGTTTTTCGCATTATACAAATACACGCCATTATATACTGCCCCTAAACTATAGAAGTGACGCGAAAATGGTATATAGCGTGATTGTTCCCCATTCATGTACTGTCCGTAAACTATAGAAGTGACGCGAAAATGGTATATAGCGCGATTGTTCCTCATCCAACGACCTTTCATTCGATACCTGCCTTGGCGCGATCGGTTGGCTATAACTCGAGATATGAGTGAGAGGAATGTATGGTGTTTTTCGCTCTAAACAATTACCCTCCTGCATGTACTGCCCCTAAACTATAGAAGTGACGCGAAAATGGTATATAGCGCGATTGTTCCTCATCTAACGACCTTTCATTTGATACCTGCCTTGGCGCGATAGGTTGGCTATAACTCGAGATATGAGTGAAAGGATTGTAGGGTGTTTTTCGCTCTAAACAAATACCCTCCTTCATGTACTGCCCGTAAACTATAGAAGTGACGCGAAAATGGTATATAGCGCGATTGTTCCTCATCTAACGACCTTTCATTTGATACCTGGCTTGGCGCGATCGGTTGGCTATAACTCGAGATATGAGTGAAAGGATTGTAGGGTGTTTCTCGCTCTAAACAAATACCCTCCTTCATGTACTGCCCGTAAACTATAGAAGTGACGCGAAAATGGTATATAGCGCGATTGTTCCTCATCTAACGACCTTTAATATGATACCTGCCTTGGCGCGATAGGTTGGCTAGAACTCGAGATATGAGTGAAAGGAATGTTGGGTGTTTTTCCCATTATACAAATACACGCCTTCATATACTGCCCCTAAACTATAGAAGTGACGCGAAAATGGTATATAGCGTGATTGTTCCTCATCTAACGACCTTTAATTTGATACCTGCCTTGGCGCGATAGGTTGGCTAGAACTCGAGATATGAGTGAGAGGAATGTAGGGTGTTTTTCGCTTTATAAAAATACCTTCCTTCATGTACTGCCCCTAAACTATAGAAGTGACGCGAAAATGGTATATAGCGCGATTGTTCCTCATCTAACGACCTTTAATATGATACCTGCCTTGGCGCGATAGGTTGGCTAGAACTCGAGATATGAGTGAAAGGAATGTTGGGTGTTTTTCCCATTATACAAATACACGCCTTCATATACTGCCCCTAAACTATAGAAGTGACGCGAAAATGGTATATAGCGTGATTGTTCCTCATCTAACGACCTTTAATTTGATACCTGCCTTGGCGCGATAGGTTGGCTAGAACTCGAGATATGAGTGAAAGGAATGTAGGGTGTTTTTCGCATTATACAAATACCCGCCTTCATATACTGCCACTAAACTATAGAAGTGACGCGAAAATGGTATATAGCGTGATTGTTCCCCATTCATGTACTGTCCCTAAACTCGAGATATGAGTGAAAGGAATGTAGGGTGTTTTTCGCATTATACAAATACACGCCATTATATACTGCCCCTAAACTATAGAAGTGACGCGAAAATGGTATATAGCGTGATTGTTCCCCATTCATGTACTGCCCGTAAACTATAGAAGTGACGCGAAAATGGTATATAGCGCGATTGTTCCTCATCTAACGACCTTTAATTTGATACCTGCCTTGGCGCGATAGGTTGGCTAGAACTCGAGATATGAGTGAAAGGAATGTAGGGTGTTTTTCGCATTATACAAATACCCGCCTTCATATACTGCCCCTAAACTATAGAAGTGACGCGAAAATGGTATATAGCGTGATTGTTCCCCATTCATGTACTGTCCCTAAACTATAGAAGTGACGCGAAAATAGCATATAGCGCGATTGTTCCTCATCCAACGACCTTTCATTTGATACCTGCCTTGGCGCGATCGGTTGGCTATAACTCGAGATATGAGTGAGAGGAATGTAGGGTGTTTTTCGCTCTAAACAATTACCCTCCTGCATGTACTGCCCCTAAACTATAGAAGTGACGCGAAAATGGTATATAGCGCGATTGTTCCTCATCTAACGACCTTTACTTTGATACCTGCCTTGGCGCGAAAGGTTGGCTAGAACTCGAGATATGAGTGAAAGGAATGTAGGGTGTTTTTCGCATTATACAAATACCCGCCTTCATATACTGCCCCTAAACTATAGAAGTGACGCGAAAATGGTATATAGCGTGATTGTTCCCCATTCATGTACTGCCCCTAAACTATAGAAGTGACGCGAAAATGGTATATAGCGCGATTGTTCCTCATCCAACGACCTTTCATTTGATACCTGCCTTGGCGCGATCGGTTGGCTATAACTCGAGATATGAGTGAGAGGAATGTAGGGTGTTTTTCGCTCTAAACAATTACCCTCCTGCATGTACTGCCCCTAAACTATAGAAGTGACGCGAAAATGGTATATAGCGCGATTGTTCCTCATCTAACGACCTTTAATTTGATACCTGTCTTGGCGCGATCGGTTGGCTACAACTCGAGATATGAGTGAAAGAATTGTAGGGTGTTTTTCGCATTATACAAATACCCGCCTTCATATACTGCCCCTAAACTATAGAATTGACGCGAAAATGGTATATAGCGTGATTGTTCCCCATTGATGTACTGCCCCTAAACTATAGAAGTGACGCGAAAATGGTATATAGCGCGATTGTTCGTCATCTAACGACCTTTCATTTGATACCTGCCTTGGCGCGATAGGTTGGCTATAACTCGAGATATGAGTGAAAGGATTGTAGGGTGTTTTTCGCTCTAAACAAATACCCTCCTTCATGTACTGCCCGTAAACTATAGAAGTGACGCGAAAATGGTATATAGCGCGATTGTTCCTCATCTAACGACCTTTCATTTGATACCTGGCTTGGCGCGATCGGTTGGCTATAACTCGAGATATGAGTGAAAGGATTGTAGGGTGTTTCTCGCTCTAAACAAATACCCTCCTTCATGTACTGCCCGTAAACTATAGAAGTGACGCGAAAATGGTATATAGCGCGATTGTTCCTCATCTAACGACCTTTAATATGATACCTGCCTTGGCGCGATAGGTTGGCTAGAACTCGAGATATGAGTGAAAGGAATGTTGGGTGTTTTTCCCATTATACAAATACACGCCTTCATATACTGCCCCTAAACTATAGAAGTGACGCGAAAATGGTATATAGCGTGATTGTTCCTCATCTAACGACCTTTAATTTGATACCTGCCTTGGCGCGATAGGTTGGCTAGAACTCGAGATATGAGTGAGAGGAATGTAGGGTGTTTTTCGCTTTATAAAAATACCTTCCTTCATGTACTGCCCCTAAACTATAGAAGTGACGCGAAAATGGTATATAGCGCGATTGTTCCTCATCTAACGACCTTTAATTTGATACCTTCCTTGGCGCGATCGGTTGGCTATAACTCGAGATATGAGTGAAAGGATTGTAGGGTGTTTTTCGTTTTATAGAAATACCCTCCTTCATGTACTGCCCCTAAACTATAGAAGTGACGCGAAAATGGTATATAGCGCGATTGTTCCTCATCTAACGACCTTTAATTTGATACCTGGCTTGGCGCGATCGGTTGGCTATAACTCGAGATATGAGTGAAAGGATTGTAGGGTGTTTTTCGCTCTAAACAAATACCCTCCTTCATGTACTGCCCGTAAACTATAGAAGTGACGCGAAAATGGTATATAGCGCGATTGTTCCTCATCTAACGACCTTTCATTTGATACCTGGCTTGGCGCGATCGGTTGGCTATAACTCGAGATATGAGTGAAAGGATTGTAGGGTGTTTCTCGCTCTAAACAAATACCCTCCTTCATGTACTGCCCGTAAACTATAGAAAAGACGCGAAAATGGTATATAGCGCGATTGTTCCTCATCTAACGACCTTTAATTTGATACCTGCCTTGGCGCGATAGGTTGGCTAGAACTCGAGATATGAGTGAAAGGAATGTAGGGTGTTTTTCGCATTATACAAATACCCGCCTTCATATACTGCCACTAAACTATAGAAGTGACGCGAAAATGGTATATAGCGTGATTGTTCCCCATTCATGTACTGTCCCTAAACTCGAGATATGAGTGAAAGGAATGTAGGGTGTTTTTCGCATTATACAAATACACGCCATTATATACTGCCCCTAAACTATAGAAGTGACGCGAAAATGGTATATAGCGTGATTGTTCCCCATTCATGTACTGCCCGTAAACTATAGAAGTGACGCGAAAATGGTATATAGCGCGATTGTTCCTCATCTAACGACCTTTAATTTGATACCTGCCTTGGCGCGATAGGTTGGCTAGAACTCGAGATATGAGTGAAAGGAATGTAGGGTGTTTTTCGCATTATACAAATACCCGCCTTCATATACTGCCCCTAAACTATAGAAGTGACGCGAAAATGGTATATAGCGTGATTGTTCCCCATTCATGTACTGTCCCTAAACTATAGAAGTGACGCGAAAATGGCATATAGCGCGATTGTTCCTCATCCAACGACCTTTCATTTGATACCTGCCTTGGCGCGATCGGTTGGCTATAACTCGAGATATGAGTGAGAGGAATGTAGGGTGTTTTTCGCTCTAAACAATTACCCTCCTGCATGTACTGCCCCTAAACTATAGAAGTGACGCGAAAATGGTATATAGCGCGATTGTTCCTCATCTAACGACCTTTACTTTGATACCTGCCTTGGCGCGATAGGTTGGCTAGAACTCGAGATATGAGTGAAAGGAATGTAGGGTGTTTTTCGCATTATACAAATACCCGCCTTCATATACTGCCCCTAAACTATAGAAGTGACGCGAAAATGGTATATAGCGTGATTGTTCCCCATTCATGTACTGCCCCTAAACTCTAGAAGTGACGCGAAAATGGTATATAGCGCGATTGTTCCTCATCCAACGACCTTTCATTTGATACCTGCCTTGGCGCGATCGGTTGGCTATAACTCGAGATATGAGTGAGAGGAATGTAGGGTGTTTTTCGCTCTAAACAATTACCCTCCTGCATGTACTGCCCCTAAACTATAGAAGTGACGCGAAAATGGTATATAGCGCGATTGTTCCTCATCTAACGACCTTTAATTTGATACCTGTCTTGGCGCGATCGGTTGGCTACAACTCGAGATATGAGTGAAAGGATTGTAGGGTGTTTTTCGCATTATACAAATACCCGCCTTCATATACTGCCCCTAAACTATAGAATTGACGCGAAAATGGTATATAGCGTGATTGTTCCCCATTGATGTACTGCCCCTAAACTATAGAAGTGACGCGAAAATGGTATATAGCGCGATTGTTCGTCATCTAACGACCTTTCATTTGATACCTGCCTTGGCGCGATCGGTTGGCTATAACTCGAGATATGAGTGAGAGGAATGTAGGGTGTTTTTCGCTCTAAACAATTACCCTCCTGCATGTACTGCCCCTAAACTATAGAAGTGACGCGAAAATGGTATATAGCGCGATTGTTCCTCATCTAACGACCTTTAATTTGATACCTGGCTTGGCGCGATCGGTTGGCTATAACTCGAGATATGAGTGAAAGGATTGTAGGGTGTTTTTCGCTCTAAACAAATACCCTCCTTCATGTACTGCCCGTAAACTATAGAAGTGACGCGAAAATGGTATATAGCGCGATTGTTCCTCATCTAACGACCTTTCATTTGATACATGGCTTGGCGCGATCGGTTGGCTATAACTCGAGATATGAGTGAAAGGATTGTAGGGTGTTTCTCGCTCTAAACAAATACCCTCCTTCATGTACTGCCCGTAAACTATAGAAGTGACGCGAAAATGGTATATAGCGCGATTGTTCCTCATCTAACGACCTTTAATATAATACCTGCCTTGGCGCGATAGGTTGGCTAGAACTCGAGATATGAGTGAAAGGAATGTTGGGTGTTTTTCCCATTATACAAATACACGCCTTCATATACTGCCCCTAAACTATAGAAGTGACGCGAAAATGGTATATAGCGTGATTGTTCCTCATCTAACGACCTTTAATTTGATACCTGCCTTGGCGCGATAGGTTGGCTAGAACTCGAGATATCTGAGTGAGAGGAATGTAGGGTGTTTTTCGCTTTATAAAAATACCTTCCTTCATGTACTGCCCCTAAACTATAGAAGTGACGCGAAAATGGTATATAGCGCGATTGTTCCTCATCTAACGACCTTTAATTTGATACCTTCCTTGGCGCGATCGGTTGGCTATAACTCGAGATATGAGTGAAAGGATTGTAGGGTGTTTTTCGTTTTATAGAAATACCCTCCTTCATGTACTGCCCCTAAACTATAGAAGTGACGCGAAAATGGTATATAGCGCGATTGTTCCTCATCTAACGACCTTTAATTTGATACCTGCCTTGGCGCGATAGGTTGGCTAGAACTCGAGATATGAGTGAAAGGAATGTAGGGTGTTTTTCGCATTATACAAATACCCGCCTCCATATACTGCCACTAAACTATAGAAGTGACGCGAAAATGGTATATAGCGTGATTGTTCCCCATTCATGTACTGTCCCTAAACTCGAGATATGAGTGAAAGGAATGTAGGGTGTTTTTCGCATTATACAAATACACGCCATCATATACTGCCCCTAAACTATAGAAGTGACGCGAAAATGGTATATAGCGTGATTGTTCCCCATTCATGTACTGCCCGTAAACTATAGAAGTGACGCGAAAATGGTATATAGCGCGATTGTTCCTCATCTAACGACCTTTAATTTGATACCTGCCTTGGCGCGATAGGTTGGCTAGAACTCGAGATATGAGTGAAAGGAATGTAGGGTGTTTTTCGCATTATACAAATACCCGCCTTCATATACTGCCCCTAAACTATAGAAGTGACGCGAAAATGGTATATAGCGTGATTGTTCCCCATTCATGTACTGTCCCTAAACTATAGAAGTGACGCGAAAATGGCATATAGCGCGATTGTTCCTCATCCAACGACCTTTCATTTGATACCTGCCTTGGCGCGATCGGTTGGCTATAACTCGAGATATGAGTGAGAGGAATGTAGGGTGTTTTTCGCTCTAAACAATTATCCTCCTGCATGTACTGCCCCTAAACTATAGAAGTGACGCGAAAATGGTATATAGCGCGATTGTTCCTCATCTAACGACCTTTACTTTGATACCTGCCTTGGCGCGATAGGTTGGCTAGAACTCGAGATATGAGTGAAAGGAATGTAGGGTGTTTTTCGCATTATACAAATACCCGCCTTCATATACTGCCCCTAAACTATAGAAGTGACGCGAAAATGGTATATAGCGTGATTGTTCCCCATTCATGTACTGCCCCTAAACTATAGAAGTGACGCGAAAATGGTATATAGCGCGATTGTTCCTCATCCAACGACCTTTCATTTGATACCTGCCTTGGCGCGATCGGTTGGCTATAACTCGAGATATGAGTGAGAGGAATGTAGGGTGTTTTTCGCTCTAAACAATTACCCTCCTGCATGTACTGCCCCTAAACTATAGAAGTGACGCGAAAATGGTATATAGCGCGATTGTTCCTCATCTAACGACCTTTAATTTGATACCTGCCTTGGCGCGATAGGTTGGCTAGAACTCGAGATATGAGTGAAAGGAATGTAGGGTGTTTTTCGCATTATACAAATACCCGCCTTCATATACTGCCCCTAAACTATAGAATTGACGCGAAAATGGTATATAGCGTGATTGTTCCCCATTCATGTACTGCCCCTAAACTATAGAAGTGACGCGAAAATGGTATATAGCGCGATTGTTCCTCATCTAACGACCTTTAATTTGATACCTGGCTTGGCGCGATCGGTTGGCTATAACTCGAGATATGAGTGAAAGGATTGTAGGGTGTTTTTCGCTCTAAACAAATACCCTCCTTCATGTACTGCCCGTAAACTATAGAAGTGACGCGAAAATAATATATAGCGCGATTGTTCCTCATCTAACGACCTTTAATTTGATACCTGCCTTGGCGCGATAGGTTGGCTAGAACTCGAGATATGAGTGAAAGGAATGTAGGGTGTTTTTCGCATTATACAAATACCCGCCTTCATATACTGCCCCTAAACTATAGAAGTGACGCGAAAATAGTATATAGCGTGATTGTTCCTCATCTAACGACCTTTCATTTGATACCTGTCTTGGCGCGATCGGTTGGCTATAACTCGAGATATGAGTGAAAGGATTGTAGGGTGTTTTTCGCTTTATAGAAATACCCTCCTTCATGTACTGCCCCTAAACTATAGAAGTGACGCGAAAATGGTATATAGCGCGATTGTTCCTCATCTAACGACCATTAATTTAATACCTGCCTTGGCGCGATAGGTTGGCTAGAACTCGAGATATGAGTGAAAGGAATGTAGGGTGTTTTTCGCATTATACAAATACCCGCCTTCATATACTGCCCCTAAACTATAGAAGTGACGCGAAAATGGTATATAGCGTGATTGTTCCCCTTCATGTACTGCCCCTAAACTATAGAAGTGACGCGAAAATGGTATATAGCGCGATTGTTCCTCATCCAACGACCTTTCATTTGATACCTGCCTTGGCGCGATCGGTTGGCTATAACTCGAAATATGAGTGAGAGGAATGTAGGGTGTTTTTCGCTCTAAACAATTACCCTCCTTCATGTACTGCCCCTAAAATATAGAAGTGACGCGAAAATGATATATAGCGCGATTGTTCCTCATCTAACGACCTTTCATCTGATACCTGCCTTGGCGCGATCGGTTGGCTATAACTCGAGATATGAGTGAAAGGAATGTAGGGTGTTTTTCGCTCTAAACAAATACACTCCTTAATGTACTACCCCTAAACTATAGAAGTGACGCGAAAATGGTATATAGCGCGATTGTTGCTCATCTAACGACCTTTCATTTGATACCCGCCTTGGCGCGATCGGTTGGCTATAACTCCAGATATGAGTGTAAGGAATGTAGGGTGTTTTTCGCTCTAAACAAATTCACTCCTTCATGTACTGCCCCTAAACTATAGAAGTGACGCGAAAATGGTATATAGCGCGATTGTTCCTCATCCAACGACCTTTCATTTGATACCTGCCTTGGCGCGATCGGTTGGCTATAACTCGAGATATGAGTGAGAGGAATGTAGGGTGTTTTTCGCTCTAAACAATTACCCTCCTTCATGTACTGCCCCTAAAATATAGAAGTGACGCGAAAATGGTATATAGCGCGATTGTTCCTCATCCAACGACCTTTCATTTGATACCCGCCTTGGCGCGATCGGTTGGCTATAACTCCAGATATGAGTGTAAGGAATGTAGGGTGTTTTTCGCTCTAAACAAATTCACTCCTTCATGTACTGCCCCTAAACTATAGAAGTGACGCGAAAATGGTATATAGCGCGATTGTTCCTCATCCAACGACCTTTCATTTGATACCTGCCTTGGCGCGATAGGTTGGCTAGAACTCGAGATATGAGTGAAAGGAATGTAGGGTGTTTTTCGCATTATACAAATACCCGCCTTCATATACTGCCCCTAAAGTATAGAAGTGACGCGAAAATGGTATATAGCGTGATTGTTCCTCATTCATGTACTGCCCCTAAACTATAGAAGTGACGCGAAAATAGTATATAGCACGATTGTTCCTCATCCAACGACCTTTCATTTGATACCTGCCTTGGCGCGATCGGTTGGCTATAGCTCGAGATATGAGTGAGAGGAATGTAGGGTGTTTTTCTCTCTAAACAATTACCCTCCTTCATGTACTGCCCCTAAACTATAGAAGTGACGCGAAAATAGTATATAGCGCGATTGTTCCTCATCCAATCACCTTTAATTTGATATGTGCCTTGGCGCGATAGGTTGGCTAGAACTCGAGATATGAGTGAAAGGAATGTAGGGTGTTTTTCGCATTATACAAATACCCGCCTTCATATACTGCCAATAAACTATAGAAGTGACGCGAAAATGGTATATCGCGTGATTGTTCCTCATTCATCTACTGCTCCTAAACTATAGAAGTGACGCGAAAATGGTATATAGCGCGATTGTTCCTCATCCAACGACCTTTCATTTGATACCTGCCTTGACGCGATCGGTTGGCTATAACTCGAGATATGAGTGAAAGGATTGTAGGGTGTTTTTCGCTTTATAGAAATACCCTCTTTCATGTACTGCCCCTAAACTATAGAAGTGACGCGAAAATGGTATATAGCGCGATTGTTCGTCATCTAACGGCCTTTCATTTGATACCTGCCTTGGCGCGATCGGTTGGCTATAGCTCGAGATATGAGTGAGAGGAATGTAGGGTGTTTTTCGCTCTAAACAATTACCCTCCTTCATGTACTGCCCCTAAAATATAGAAGTGACGCGAAAATGGTATATAGCACGATTGTTCCTCATCTAACGACCTTTCATTTGATGCCTGCCTTGGGGCGATCGGTTGGCTATAACTCGAGGTATGAGTGAAAGGAATGTAGGGTGTTTTTCGCTCTAAATAAATCCACTCCTTCATGTACTGCCCCTAAACTATAGAAGTGACGCGAAAATGGTATATAGCACGATTGTTCCTCATCCAACCACCTTTAATTTGATACCTGCCTTGGCGCGATAGGTTGGCTAGAACTCGAGATATGAGTAAAAGGATTGTAGGGTGTTTTTCGCTTTATAGTAATACCCTCTTTCATGTACTGCCCCTAAACTATAGAAGTGACGCGAAAATGGTATATAGCGCGATTGTTCGTCATCTAACGACCTTTCATTTGATACCTGCCTTGGCGCGATCGGTTGGCTATAACTCGAGATATGAGTGAAAGGAATGTAGGGTGTTTTTCGCTCTAAACAAATCCACTCCTTCATGTACTGCCCCTAAACTATAGAAGTGACGCGAAAATGGTATATAGCGTGATTGTTCCTCATTCATGTACTGCCCCTACACTATAGAAGTGACGCGAAAATGGTATATAGCGCGATTGTTCGTCATCTAACGACCTTTCATTTGATACCTTCCTCGGCGCGATCGGTTGGCTATAACTCGAGATATGAGTGAGAGGAATGTAGGGTGTTTTTCGCTCTAAACAATTACCCTCCTTCATGTACTGCCCCTAAAATATAGAAGTGACGCGAAAATGGTATATAGCACGATTGTTCCTCATCTAACGACCTTTCATTTGATGCCTGCCTTGGGGCGATCGGTTGGCTATAACTCGAGATATGAGTGAGAGGAATGTAGGGTGTTTTTCGCTCTAAACAATTATCCTCCTGCATGTACTGCCCCTAAACTATAGAAGTGACGCGAAAATGGTATATAGCGCGATTGTTCCTCATCTAACGACCTTTACTTTGATACCTGCCTTGGCGCGATAGGTTGGCTATAACTCGAGATATGAGTGAGAGGAATGTAGGGTGTTTTTCGCTCTAAACAATTACCCTCCTTCATGTACTGCCCGTAAACTATAGAAGTGACGCGAAAATAATATATAGCGCGATTGTTCCTCATCTAACGACCTTTAATTTGATACCTGCCTTGGCGCGATAGGTTGGCTAGAACTCGAGATATGAGTGAAAGGAATGTAGGGTGTTTTTCGCATTATACAAATACCCGCCTTCATATACTGCCCCTAAACTATAGAAGTGACGCGAAAATGGTATATAGCGTGATTGTTCCCCATTCATGTACTGCCCCTAAACTATAGAAGTGACGCGAAAATGGTATATAGCGCGATTGTTCCTCATCCAACGACCTTTCATTTGATACCTGCCTTGGCGCGATCGGTTGGCTATAACTCGAGATATGAGTGAGAGGAATGTAGGGTGTTTTTCGCTCTAAACAATTACCCTCCTTCATGTACTGCCCGTAAACTATAGAAGTGACGCGAAAATAATATATAGCGCGATTGTTCCTCATCTAACGACCTTTAATTTGATACCTGCCTTGGCGCGATAGGTTGGCTAGAACTCGAGATATGAGTGAAAGGAATGTAGGGTGTTTTTCGCATTATACAAATACCCGCCTTCATATACTGCCCCTAAACTATAGAAGTGACGCGAAAATGGTATATAGCGTGATTGTTCCTCATCTAACGACCTTTCATTTGATACCTGTCTTGGCGCGATCGGTTGGCTATAACTCGAGATATGAGTGAAAGGATTGTAGGGTGTTTTTCGCTTTATAGAAATACCCTCCTTCATGTATTGTTCCTCATCTAACGACCATTAATTTAATACCTGCCTTGGCGCGATAGGTTGGCTAGAACTCGAGATATGAGTGAAAGGAATGTAGGGTGTTTTTCGCATTATACAAATACCCGCCTTCATATACTGCCCCTAAACTATAGAAGTGACGCGAAAATGGTATATAGCGTGATTGTTCCCCTTCATGTACTGCCCCTAAACTATAGAAGTGACGCGAAAATGGTATATAGCGCGATTGTTCCTCATCCAACGACCTTTCATTTGATACCTGCCTTGGCGCGATCGGTTGGATATAACTCGAAATATGAGTGAGAGGAATGTAGGGTGTTTTTCGCTCTAAACAATTACCCTCCTTCATGTACTGCCCCTAAAATATAGAAGTGACGCGAAAATGATATATAGCGCGATTGTTCCTCATCTAACGACCTTTCATTTGATACCTGCCTTGGCGCGATCGGTTGGCTATAACTCGAGATATGAGTGAAAGGAATGTAGGGTGTTTTTCGCTCTAAACAAATACACTCCTTAATGTACTACCCCTAAACTATAGAAGTGACGCGAAAATGGTATATAGCGCGATTGTTGCTCATCTAACGACCTTTCATTTGATACCCGCCTTGGCGCGATCGGTTGGCTATAACTCCAGATATGAGTGTAAGGAATGTAGGGTGTTTTTCGCTCTAAACAAATTCACTCCTTCATGTACTGCCCCTAAACTATAGAAGTGACGCGAAAATGGTATATAGCGCGATTGTTCCTCATCCAACGACCTTTCATTTGATACCTGCCTTGGCGCGATCGGTTGGCTATAACTCGAGATATGAGTGAGAGGAATGTAGGGTGTTTTTCGCTCTAAACAATTACCCTCCTTCATGTACTGCCCCTAAAATATAGAAGTGACGCGAAAATGGTATATAGCGCGATTGTTCCTCATCTAACGACCTTTCATTTGATACCCGCCTTGGCGCGATCGGTTGGCTATAACTCCAGATATGAGTGTAAGGAATGTAGGGTGTTTTTCGCTCTAAACAAATTCACTCCTTCATGTACTGCCCCTAAACTATAGAAGTGACGCGAAAATGGTATATAGCGCGATTGTTCCTCATCCAACGACCTTTCATTTGATACCTGCCTTGGCGCGATAGGTTGGCTAGAACTCGAGATATGAGTGAAAGGAATGTAGGGTGTTTTTCGCATTATACAAATACCCGCCTTCATATACTGCCCCTAAAGTATAGAAGTGACGCGAAAATGGTATATAGCGTGATTGTTCCTCATTCATGTACTGCCCCTAAACTATAGAAGTGACGCGAAAATAGTATATAGCACGATTGTTCCTCATCCAACGACCTTTCATTTGATACCCGCCTTGGCGCGATCGGTTGGCTATAGCTCGAGATATAAGTGAGAGGAATGTAGGGTGTTTTTCGCTCTAAACAATTACCCTCCTTCATGTACTGCCCCTAAACTATAGAAGTGACGCGAAAATAGTATATAGCGCGATTGTTCCTCATCCAATCACCTTTAATTTGATATGTGCCTTGGCGCGATAGGTTGGCTAGAACTCGAGATATGAGTGAAAGGAATGTAGGGTGTTTTTCGCATTATACAAATACCCGCCTTCATATACTGCCAATAAACTATAGAAGTGACGCGAAAATGGTATATCGCGTGATTGTTCCTCATTCATGTACTGCTCCTAAACTATAGAAGTGACGCGAAAATGGTATATAGCGCGATTGTTCCTCATCCAACGACCTTTCATTTGATACCTGCCTTGACGCGATCGGTTGGCTATAACTCGAGATATGAGTGAAAGGATTGTAGGGTGTTTTTCGCTTTATAGAAATACCCTCTTTCATGTACTGCCCCTAAACTATAGAAGTGACGCGAAAATGGTATATAGCGCGATTGTTCGTCATCTAACGACCTTTCATTTGATACCTGCCTTGGCGCGATCGGTTGGCTATAGCTCGAGATATGAGTGAGAGGAATGTAGGGTGTTTTTCGCTCTAAACAATTACCCTCCTTCATGTACTGCCCCTAAAATATAGAAGTGACGCGAAAATGGTATATAGCACGATTGTTCCTCATCTAACGACCTTTCATTTGATGCCTGCCTTGGGGCGATCGGTTGGCTATAACTCGAGGTATGAGTGAAAGGAATGTAGGGTGTTTTTCGCTCTAAATAAATCCACTCCTTCATGTACTGCCCCTAAACTATAGAAGTGACGCGAAAATAATATATATCACGATTGTTCCTCATCCAACCACCTTTAATTTGATACCTGCCTTGGCGCGATAGGTTGGCTAGAACTCGAGATATGAGTAAAAGGATTGTAGGGTGTTTTTCGCTTTATAGTAATACCCTCTTTCATGTACTGCCCCTAAACTATAGAAGTGACGCGAAAATGGTATATAGCGCGATTGTTCGTCATCTAACGACCTTTTATTTGATACCTGCCTTGGCGCGATCGGTTGGCTATAACTCGAGATATGAGTGAAAGGAATGTAGGGTGTTTTTCGCTCTAAACAAATCCACTCCTTCATGTACTGCCCCTAAACTATAGAAGTGACGCGAAAATGGTATATAGCGTGATTGTTCCTCATTCATGTACTGCCCCTACACTATAGAAGTGACGCGAAAATGGTATATAGCGCGATTGTTCGTCATCTAACGACCTTTCATTTGATACCTTCCTCGGCGCGATCGGTTGGCTATAACTCGAGATATGAGTGAGAGGAATGTAGGGTGTTTTTCGCTCTAAACAATTACACTCCTTCATGTACTGCCCCTAAAATATAGAAGTGACGCGAAAATGGTATATAGCGCGATTGTTCCTCATCTAACGACCTTTCATTTGATGCCTGCCTTGGCGCGATCGGTTGGCTATAGCTCGAGATATGAGTGAGAGGAATGTAGGGTGTTTTTCGCTCTAAACAATTACCCTCCTTCATGTACTGCCCCTAAAATATAGAAGTGACGCGAAAATGGTATATAGCGCGATTGTTCCTCATCTAACGACCTTTCATTTGATGCCTGCCTTGGCGCGATCGGTTGGCTATAACTCGAGATATGAGTGAAAGGAATGTAGGGTGTTTTTCGCTCTAAACAAATCCACTCCTTCATGTACTGCCCCTAAACTATAGAAGTGACGCGAAAATGGTATATAGCGTGATTGTTCCTCATTCATGTACTGCCCCTAAACTATAGAAGTGACGCGAAAATGGTATATAGCGCGATTGTTCGTCATCTAACGACCTTTCATTTGATACCTGCCTTGGCGCGATCGGTTGGCTATAGCTCGAGATATGAGTGAGAGGAATGTAGGGTGTTTTTCGCTTTATAGAAATACCCTCTTTCATGTACTGCCCCTAAACTATAGAAGTGACGCGAAAATGGTATATAGCGCGATTGTTCGTCATCTAACGACCTTTCATTTGATACCTGCCTTGGCGCGATCGGTTGGCTATAGCTCGAGATATGAGTGAGAGGAATGTAGGGTGTTTTTCGCTCTAAACAATTACCCTCCTTCATGTACTGCCCCTAAAATATAGAAGTGACGCGAAAATGGTATATAGCGCGATTGTTCCTCATCTAACGACCTTTCATTTGATGCCTGCCTTGGCGCGATCGGTTGGCTATAACTCGAGATATGAGTGAAAGGAATGTAGGGTGTTTTTCGCTCTAAATAAATCCACTCCTTCATGTACTGCCCCTAAACTATAGAAGTGACGCGAAAATGGTATATAGCGCGATTGTTCCTCATCCAACCACCTTTAATTTGATACCTGCCTTGGCGCGATAGGTTGGCTAGAACTCGAGATATGAGTGAAAGGATTGTAGGGTGTTTTTCGCTTTATAGAAATACCCTCTTTCATGTACTGCCCCTAAACTATAGAAGTGACGCGAAAATGGCATATAGCGCGATTGTTCCTCATCCAACGACCTTTCATTTGATACCTGCCTTGGCGCGATCGGTTGGCTATAACTCGAGATATGAGTGAGAGGAATGTAGGGTGTTTTTCGCTCTAAACAATTATCCTCCTGCATGTACTGCCCCTAAACTATAGAAGTGACGCGAAAATGGTATATAGCGCGATTGTTCCTCATCTAACGACCTTTACTTTGATACCTGCCTTGGCGCGATAGGTTGGCTAGAACTCGAGATATGAGTGAAAGGAATGTAGGGTGTTTTTCGCATTATACAAATACCCGCCTTCATATACTGCCCCTAAACTATAGAAGTGACGCGAAAATGGTATATAGCGTGATTGTTCCCCATTCATGTACTGCCCCTAAACTATAGAAGTGACGCGAAAATGGTATATAGCGCGATTGTTCCTCATCCAACGACCTTTCATTTGATACCTGCCTTGGCGCGATCGGTTGGCTATAACTCGAGATATGAGTGAGAGGAATGTAGGGTGTTTTTCGCTCTAAACAATTACCCTCCTGCATGTACTGCCCCTAAACTATAGAAGTGACGCGAAAATGGTATATAGCGCGATTGTTCCTCATCTAACGACCTTTAATTTGATACCTGCCTTGGCGCGATAGGTTGGCTAGAACTCGAGATATGAGTGAAAGGAATGTAGGGTGTTTTTCGCATTATACAAATACCCGCCTTCATATACTGCCCCTAAACTATAGAATTGACGCGAAAATGGTATATAGCGTGATTGTTCCCCATTCATGTACTGCCCCTAAACTATAGAAGTGACGCGAAAATGGTATATAGCGCGATTGTTCCTCATCTAACGACCTTTAATTTGATACCTGGCTTGGCGCGATCGGTTGGCTATAACTCGAGATATGAGTGAAAGGATTGTAGGGTGTTTTTCGCTCTAAACAAATACCCTCCTTCATGTACTGCCCGTAAACTATAGAAGTGACGCGAAAATAATATATAGCGCGATTGTTCCTCATCTAACGACCTTTAATTTGATACCTGCCTTGGCGCGATAGGTTGGCTAGAACTCGAGATATGAGTGAAAGGAATGTAGGGTGTTTTTCGCATTATACAAATACCCGCCTTCATATACTGCCCCTAAACTATAGAAGTGACGCGAAAATGGTATATAGCGTGATTGTTCCTCATCTAACGACCTTTCATTTGATACCTGTCTTGGCGCGATCGGTTGGCTATAACTCGAGATATGAGTGAAAGGATTGTAGGGTGTTTTTCGCTTTATAGAAATACCCTCCTTCATGTACTGCCCCTAAACTATAGAAGTGACGCGAAAATGGTATATAGCGCGATTGTTCCTCATCTAACGACCATTAATTTAATACCTGCCTTGGCGCGATAGGTTGGCTAGAACTCGATATATGAGTGAAAGGAATGTAGGGTGTTTTTCGCATTATACAAATACCCGCCTTCATATACTGCCCCTAAACTATAGAAGTGACGCGAAAATGGTATATAGCGTGATTGTTCCCCTTCATGTACTGCCCCTAAACTATAGAAGTGACGCGAAAATGGTATATAGCGCGATTGTTTCTCATCCAACGACCTTTCATTTGATACCTGCCTTGGCGCGATCGGTTGGCTATAACTCGAAATATGAGTGAGAGGAATGTAGGGTGTTTTTCGCTCTAAACAATTACCCTCCTTCATGTACTGCCCCTAAAATATAGAAGTGACGCGAAAATGATATATAGCGTGATTGTTCCTCATTCATGTACTGCCCCTAAACTATAGAAGTGACGCGAAAATGGTATATAGCGCGATTGTTCGTCATCTAACGACCTTTCATTTGATACCTGCCTTGGCGCGATCGGTTGGCTATAGCTCGAGATATGAGTGAGAGGAATGTAGGGTGTTTTTCGCTTTATAGAAATACCCTCTTTCATGTACTGCCCCTAAACTATAGAAGTGACGCGAAAATGGTATATAGCGCGATTGTTCGTCATCTAACGACCTTTCATTTGATACCTGCCTTGGCGCGATCGGTTGGCTATAGCTCGAGATATGAGTGAGAGGAATGTAGGGTGTTTTTCGCTCTAAACAATTACCCTCCTTCATGTACTGCCCCTAAAATATAGAAGTGACGCGAAAATGGTATATAGCGCGATTGTTCCTCATCTAACGACCTTTCATTTGATGCCTGCCTTGGCGCGATCGGTTGGCTATAACTCGAGATATGAGTGAAAGGAATGTAGGGTGTTTTTCGCTCTAAATAAATCCACTCCTTCATGTACTGCCCCTAAACTATAGAAGTGACGCGAAAATGGTATATAGCGCGATTGTTCCTCATCCAACAACCTTTAATTTGATACCTGCCTTGGCGCGATAGGTTGGCTAGAACTCGAGATATGAGTGAAAGGATTGTAGGGTGTTTTTCGCTTTATAGAAATACCCTCTTTCATGTACTGCCCCTAAACTATAGAAGTGACGCGAAAATGGCATATAGCGCGATTGTTCCTCATCCAACGACCTTTCATTTGATACCTGCCTTGGCGCGATCGGTTGGCTATAACTCGAGATATGAGTGAGAGGAATGTAGGGTGTTTTTCGCTCTAAACAATTATCCTCCTGCATGTACTGCCCCTAAACTATAGAAGTGACGCGAAAATGGTATATAGCGCGATTGTTCCTCATCTAACGACCTTTACTTTGATACCTGCCTTGGCGCGATAGGTTGGCTAGAACTCGAGATATGAGTGAAAGGAATGTAGGGTGTTTTTCGCATTATACAAATACCCGCCTTCATATACTGCCCCTAAACTATAGAAGTGACGCGAAAATGGTATATAGCGTGATTGTTCCCCATTCATGTACTGCCCCTAAACTATAGAAGTGACGCGAAAATGGTATATAGCGCGATTGTTCCTCATCCAACGACCTTTCATTTGATACCTGCCTTGGCGCGATCGGTTGGCTATAACTCGAGATATGAGTGAGAGGAATGTAGGGTGTTTTTCGCTCTAAACAATTACCCTCCTGCATGTACTGCCCCTAAACTATAGAAGTGACGCGAAAATGGTATATAGCGCGATTGTTCCTCATCTAACGACCTTTAATTTGATACCTGCCTTGGCGCGATAGGTTGGCTAGAACTCGAGATATGGGTGAAAGGAATGTAGGGTGTTTTTCGCATTATACAAATACCCGCCTTCATATACTGCCCCTAAACTATAGAATTGACGCGAAAATGGTATATAGCGTGATTGTTCCCCATTCATGTACTGCCCCTAAACTATAGAAGTGACGCGAAAATGGTATATAGCGCGATTGTTCCTCATCTAACGACCTTTAATTTGATACCTGGCTTGGCGCGATCGGTTGGCTATAACTCGAGATATGAGTGAAAGGATTGTAGGGTGTTTTTCGCTCTAAACAAATACCCTCCTTCATGTACTGCCCGTAAACTATAGAAGTGACGCGAAAATAATATATAGCGCGATTGTTCCTCATCTAACGACCTTTAATTTGATACCTGCATTGGCGCGATAGGTTGGCTAGAACTCGAGATATGAGTGAAAGGAATGTAGGGTGTTTTTCGCATTATACAAATACCCGCCTTCATATACTGCCCCTAAACTATAGAAGTGACGCGAAAATGGTATATAGCGTGATTGTTCCTCATCTAACGACCTTTCATTTGATACCTGTCTTGGCGCGATCGGTTGGCTATAACTCGAGATATGAGTGAAAGGATTGTAGGGTGTTTTTCGCTTTATAGAAATACCCTCCTTCATGTACTGCCCCTAAACTATAGAAGTGACGCGAAAATGGTATATAGCGCGATTGTTCCTCATCTAACGACCATTAATTTAATACCTGCCTTGGCGCGATAGGTTGGCTAGAACTCGATATATGAGTGAAAGGAATGTAGGGTGTTTTTCGCATTATACAAATACCCGCCTTCATATACTGCCCCTAAACTATAGAAGTGACGCGAAAATGGTATATAGCGTGATTGTTCCCCTTCATGTACTGCCCCTAAACTATAGAAGTGACGCGAAAATGGTATATAGCGCGATTGTTCCTCATCTAACGACCTTTCATTTGATACCCGCCTTGGCGCGATCGGTTGGCTATAACTCCAGATATGAGTGTAAGGAATGTAGGGTGTTTTTCGCTCTAAACAAATTCACTCCTTCATGTACTGCCCCTAAACTATAGAAGTGACGCGAAAATGGTATATAGCGCGATTGTTCCTCATCCAACGACCTTTCATTTGATACCTGCCTTGGCGCGATCGGTTGGCTATAACTCGAGATATGAGTGAGAGGAATGTAGGGTGTTTTTCGCTCTAAACAATTACCCTCCTTCATGTACTGCCCCTAAAATATAGAAGTGACGCGAAAATGGTATATAGCGCGATTGTTCCTCATCTAACGACCTTTCATTTGATACCCGCCTTGGCGCGATCGGTTGGCTATAACTCCAGATATGAGTGTAAGGAATGTAGGGTGTTTTTCGCTCTAAACAAATTCACTCCTTCATGTACTGCCCCTAAACTATAGAAGTGACGCGAAAATGGTATATAGCGCGATTGTTCCTCATCCAACGACCTTTCATTTGATACCTGCCTTGGCGCGATAGGTTGGCTAGAACTCGAGATATGAGTGAAAGGAATGTAGGGTGTTTTTCGCATTATACAAATACCCGCCTTCATATACTGCCCCTAAAGTATAGAAGTGACGCGAAAATGGTATATAGCGTGATTGTTCCTCATTCATGTACTGCCCCTAAACTATAGAAGTGACGCGAAAATAGTATATAGCACGATTGTTCCTCATCCAACGACCTTTCATTTGATACCTGCCTTGGCGCGATCGGTTGGCTATAGCTCGAGATATGAGTGAGAGGAATGTAGGGTGTTTTTCGCTCTAAACAATTACCCTCCTTCATGTACTGCCCCTAAACTATAGAAGTGACGCGAAAATAGTATATAGCGCGATTGTTCCTCATCCAATCACCTTTAATTTGATATGTGCCTTGGCGCGATAGGTTGGCTAGAACTCGAGATATGAGTGAAAGGAATGTAGGGTGTTTTTCGCATTATACAAATACCCGCCTTCATATACTGCCAATAAACTATAGAAGTGACGCGAAAATGGTATATCGCGTGATTGTTCCTCATTCATCTACTGCTCCTAAACTATAGAAGTGACGCGAAAATGGTATATAGCGCGATTGTTCCTCATCCAACGACCTTTCATTTGATACCTGCCTTGACGCGATCGGTTGGCTATAACTCGAGATATGAGTGAAAGGATTGTAGGGTGTTTTTCGCTTTATAGAAATACCCTCTTTCATGTACTGCCCCTAAACTATAGAAGTGACGCGAAAATGGTATATAGCGCGATTGTTCGTCATCTAACGACCTTTCATTTGATACCTGCCTTGGCGCGATCGGTTGGCTATAGCTCGAGATATGAGTGAGAGGAATGTAGGGTGTTTTTCGCTCTAAACAATTACCCTCCTTCATGTACTGCCCCTAAAATATAGAAGTGACGCGAAAATGGTATATAGCACGATTGTTCCTCATCTAACGACCTTTCATTTGATGCCTGCCTTGGGGCGATCGGTTGGCTATAACTCGAGGTATGAGTGAAAGGAATGTAGGGTGTTTTTCGCTCTAAATAAATCCACTCCTTCATGTACTGCCCCTAAACTATAGAAGTGACGCGAAAATGGTATATAGCACGATTGTTCCTCATCCAACCACCTTTAATTTGATACCTGCCTTGGCGCGATAGGTTGGCTAGAACTCGAGATATGAGAAAAAGGATTGTAGGGTGTTTTTCGCTTTATAGTAATACCCTCTTTCATGTACTGCCCCTAAACTATAGAAGTGACGCGAAAATGGTATATAGCGCGATTGTTCGTCATCTAACGACCTTTCATTTGATACCTGCCTTGGCGCGATCGGTTGGCTATAACTCGAGATATGAGTGAAAGGAATGTAGGGTGTTTTTCGCTCTAAACAAATCCACTCCTTCATGTACTGCCCCTAAACTATAGAAGTGACGCGAAAATGGTATATAGCGTGATTGTTCCTCATTCATGTACTGCCCCTACACTATAGAAGTGACGCGAAAATGGTATATAGCGCGATTGTTCGTCATCTAACGACCTTTCATTTGATACCTTCCTCGGCGCGATCGGTTGGCTATAACTCGAGATATGAGTGAGAGGAATGTAGGGTGTTTTTCGCTCTAAACAATTACCCTCCTTCATGTACTGCCCCTAAAATATAGAAGTGACGCGAAAATGGTATATAGCGCGATTGTTCCTCATCTAACGACCTTTCATTTGATACCTGCCTTGACGCGATCGGTTGGCTATAACTCGAGATATGAGTGAAAGGATTGTAGGGTGTTTTTCGCTTTATAGAAATACCCTCTTTCATGTACTGCCCCTAAACTATAGAAGTGACGCGAAAATGGTATATAGCGCGATTGTTCGTCATCTAACGACCTTTCATTTGATACCTGCCTTGGCGCGATCGGTTGGCTATAGCTCGAGATATGAGTGAGAGGAATGTAGGGTGTTTTTCGCTCTAAACAATTACCCTCCTTCATGTACTGCCCCTAAAATATAGAAGTGACGCGAAAATGGTATATAGCACGATTGTTCCTCATCTAACGACCTTTCATCTGATGCCTGCCTTGGGGCGATCGGTTGGCTATAACTCGAGATATGAGTGAGAGGAATGTAGGGTGTTTTTCGCTCTAAACAATTATCCTCCTGCATGTACTGCCCCTAAACTATAGAAGTGACGCGAAAATGGTATATAGCGCGATTGTTCCTCATCTAACGACCTTTACTTTGATACCTGCCTTGGCGCGATAGGTTGGCTAGAACTCGAGATATGAGTGAAAGGAATGTAGGGTGTTTTTCGCATTATACAAATACCCGCCTTCATATACTGCCCCTAAACTATAGAAGTGACGCGAAAATGGTATATAGCGTGATTGTTCCCCATTCATGTACTGCCCCTAAACTATAGAAGTGACGCGAAAATGGTATATAGCGCGATTGTTCCTCATCCAACGACCTTTCATTTGATACCTGCCTTGGCGCGATCGGTTGGCTATAACTCGAGATATGAGTGAGAGGAATGTAGGGTGTTTTTCGCTCTAAACAATTACCCTCCTTCATGTACTGCCCGTAAACTATAGAAGTGACGCGAAAATAATATATAGCGCGATTGTTCCTCATCTAACGACCTTTAATTTGATACCTGCCTTGGCGCGATAGGTTGGCTAGAACTCGAGATATGAGTGAAAGGAATGTAGGGTGTTTTTCGCATTATACAAATACCCGCCTTCATATACTGCCCCTAAACTATAGAAGTGACGCGAAAATGGTATATAGCGTGATTGTTCCTCATCTAACGACCTTTCATTTGATACCTGTCTTGGCGCGATCGGTTGGCTATAACTCGAGATATGAGTGAAAGGATTGTAGGGTGTTTTTCGCTTTATAGAAATACCCTCCTTCATGTACTGCCCCTAAACTATAGAAGTGACGCGAAAATGGTATATAGCGCGATTGTTCCTCATCTAACGACCATTAATTTAATACCTGCCTTGGCGCGATAGGTTGGCTAGAACTCGAGATATGAGTGAAAGGAATGTAGGGTGTTTTTCGCATTATACAAATACCCGCCTTCATATACTGCCCCTAAACTATAGAAGTGACGCGAAAATGGTATATAGCGTGATTGTTCCCCTTCATGTACTGCCCCTAAACTATAGAAGTGACGCGAAAATGGTATATAGCGCGATTGTTCCTCATCCAACGACCTTTCATTTGATACCTGCCTTGGCGCGATCGGTTGGATATAACTCGAAATATGAGTGAGAGGAATGTAGGGTGTTTTTCGCTCTAAACAATTACCCTCCTTCATGTACTGCCCCTAAAATATAGAAGTGACGCGAAAATGATATATAGCGCGATTGTTCCTCATCTAACGACCTTTCATTTGATACCTGCCTTGGCGCGATCGGTTGGCTATAACTCGAGATATGAGTGAAAGGAATGTAGGGTGTTTTTCGCTCTAAACAAATACACTCCTTAATGTACTACCCCTAAACTATAGAAGTGACGCGAAAATGGTATATAGCGCGATTGTTGCTCATCTAACGACCTTTCATTTGATACCCGCCTTGGCGCGATCGGTTGGCTATAACTCCAGATATGAGTGTAAGGAATGTAGGGTGTTTTTCGCTCTAAACAAATTCACTCCTTCATGTACTGCCCCTAAACTATAGAAGTGACGCGAAAATGGTATATAGCGCGATTGTTCCTCATCCAACGACCTTTCATTTGATACCTGCCTTGGCGCGATCGGTTGGCTATAACTCGAGATATGAGTGAGAGGAATGTAGGGTGTTTTTCGCTCTAAACAATTACCCTCCTTCATGTACTGCCCCTAAAATATAGAAGTGACGCGAAAATGGTATATAGCGCGATTGTTCCTCATCTAACGACCTTTCATTTGATACCCGCCTTGGCGCGATCGGTTGGCTATAACTCCAGATATGAGTGTAAGGAATGTAGGGTGTTTTTCGCTCTAAACAAATTCACTCCTTCATGTACTGCCCCTAAACTATAGAAGTGACGCGAAAATGGTATATAGCGCGATTGTTCCTCATCCAATCACCTTTAATTTGATATGTGCCTTGGCGCGATAGGTTGGCTAGAACTCGAGATATGAGTGAAAGGAATGTAGGGTGTTTTTCGCATTATACAAATACCCGCCTTCATATACTGCCAATAAACTATAGAAGTGACGCGAAAATGGTATATCGCGTGATTGTTCCTCATTCATGTACTGCTCCTAAACTATAGAAGTGACGCGAAAATGGTATATAGCGCGATTGTTCCTCATCCAACGACCTTTCATTTGATACCTGCCTTGACGCGATCGGTTGGCTATAACTCGAGATATGAGTGAAAGGATTGTAGGGTGTTTTTCGCTTTATAGAAATACCCTCTTTCATGTACTGCCCCTAAACTATAGAAGTGACGCGAAAATGGTATATAGCGCGATTGTTCGTCATCTAACGACCTTTCATTTGATACCTGCCTTGGCGCGATCGGTTGGCTATAGCTCGAGATATGAGTGAGAGGAATGTAGGGTGTTTTTCGCTCTAAACAATTACCCTCCTTCATGTACTGCCCCTAAAATATAGAAGTGACGCGAAAATGGTATATAGCACGATTGTTCCTCATCTAACGACCTTTCATTTGATGCCTGCCTTGGGGCGATCGGTTGGCTATAACTCGAGGTATGAGTGAAAGGAATGTAGGGTGTTTTTCGCTCTAAATAAATCCACTCCTTCATGTACTGCCCCTAAACTATAGAAGTGACGCGAAAATAATATATATCACGATTGTTCCTCATCCAACCACCTTTAATTTGATACCTGCCTTGGCGCGATAGGTTGGCTAGAACTCGAGATATGAGTAAAAGGATTGTAGGGTGTTTTTCGCTTTATAGTAATACCCTCTTTCATGTACTGCCCCTAAACTATAGAAGTGACGCGAAAATGGTATATAGCGCGATTGTTCGTCATCTAACGACCTTTCATTTGATACCTGCCTTGGCGCGATCGGTTGGCTATAACTCGAGATATGAGTGAAAGGAATGTAGGGTGTTTTTCGCTCTAAACAAATCCACTCCTTCATGTACTGCCCCTAAACTATAGAAGTGACGCGAAAATGGTATATAGCGTGATTGTTCCTCATTCATGTACTGCCCCTACACTATAGAAGTGACGCGAAAATGGTATATAGCGCGATTGTTCGTCATCTAACGACCTTTCATTTGATACCTTCCTCGGCGCGATCGGTTGGCTATAACTCGAGATATGAGTGAGAGGAATGTAGGGTGTTTTTCGCTCTAAACAATTACACTCCTTCATGTACTGCCCCTAAAATATAGAAGTGACGCGAAAATGGTATATAGCGCGATTGTTCCTCATCTAACGACCTTTCATTTGATGCCTGCCTTGGCGCGATCGGTTGGCTATAGCTCGAGATATGAGTGAGAGGAATGTAGGGTGTTTTTCGCTCTAAACAATTACCCTCGATCGGTTGGCTATAACTCGAGATATGAGTGAAAGGAATGTAGGGTGTTTTTCGCTCTAAACAAATCCACTCCTTCATGTACTGCCCCTAAACTATAGAAGTGACGCGAAAATGGTATATAGCGTGATTGTTCCTCATTCATGTACTGCCCCTAAACTATAGAAGTGACGCGAAAATGGTATATAGCGCGATTGTTCGTCATCTAACGACCTTTCATTTGATACCTGCCTTGGCGCGATCGGTTGGCTATAGCTCGAGATATGAGTGAGAGGAATGTAGGGTGTTTTTCGCTTTATAGAAATACCCTCTTTCATGTACTGCCCCTAAACTATAGAAGTGACGCGAAAATGGTATATAGCGCGATTGTTCGTCATCTAACGACCTTTCATTTGATACCTGCCTTGGCGCGATCGGTTGGCTATAGCTCGAGATATGAGTGAGAGGAATGTAGGGTGTTTTTCGCTCTAAACAATTACCCTCCTTCATGTACTGCCCCTAAAATATAGAAGTGACGCGAAAATGGTATATAGCGCGATTGTTCCTCATCTAACGACCTTTCATTTGATGCCTGCCTTGGCGCGATCGGTTGGCTATAACTCGAGATATGAGTGAAAGGAATGTAGGGTGTTTTTCGCTCTAAATAAATCCACTCCTTCATGTACTGCCCCTAAACTATAGAAGTGACGCGAAAATGGTATATAGCGCGATTGTTCCTCATCCAACCACCTTTAATTTGATACCTGCCTTGGCGCGATAGGTTGGCTAGAACTCGAGATATGAGTGAAAGGATTGTAGGGTGTTTTTCGCTTTATAGAAATACCCTCTTTCATGTACTGCCCCTAAACTATAGAAGTGACGCGAAAATGGTATATAGCGCGATTGTTCGTCATCTAACGACCTTTCATTTGATACCTGCCTTGGCGCGATCGGTTGGCTATAACTCGAGATATGAGTGAAAGGAATGTAGGGTGTTTTTCGCTCTAAACAAATCCACTCCTTCATGTACTGCCCCTAAACTATAGAAGTGACGCGAAAATGGTATATAGCGCGATTGTTCCTCATCTAACGACCTTTCATTTGATACCTGCCTTGGCGCGATCGGTTTGCTATAACTCGAGATATGAGTGAGAGGAATGTAGGGTGTTTTTCGCTCTAAACAATTACTCTCCTGCATGTACTGCCCCTAAAATATAGAAGTGACGCGAAAATGGTATATAGCGCGATTGTTCCTCATCTAACGGCCTTTCATTCGATACCTGTCTTGGCGCGATCGGTTGGCTATAACTCGAGATATGAGTGAGAGGAATGTAGGGTGTTTTTCGCTCTAAACAATTACCCTCCTTCATGTACTGCCCCTTAGAAGTCACGCGAAAATGGTATATAGCGCGATTGTTCCTCATCTAACGACCTTTTATTTGATACCTGCCTTGACGCGATCGGTTGGCTATAACTCGAGATATGAGTGAAAGGATTGTAGGGTGTTTTTCGCTTTATAGAAATACCCTCCTTCATGTACTGCCCCTAAACTATAGAAGTGACGCGAAAATGGCATATAGCGCGATTGTTCCTCATCTAACGGCCTTTCATTCGATACATGTCTTGGCGCGATCGGTTGGCTATAACTCGAGATATGAGTGAGAGGAATGTAGGGTGTTTTTCGCTCTAAACAATTACCCTCCTTCATGTACTGCCCCTTAGAAGTGACGCGAAAATGGTATATAGCGCGATTGTTCCTCATCTAACGACCTTTTATTTGATACCTGCCTTGACGCGATCGGTTGGCTATAACTCGAGATATGAGTGAAAGGATTGTAGGGTGTTTTTCGCTTTATAGAAATACCCTCCTTCATGTACTGCCCCTAAACTATAGAAGTGACGCGAAAATGGTATATAGCGCGATTGTTCCTCATCTAACGGCCTTTCATACGATACCTGCCTTGGCGCGATCGGTTGGCTATAACTCGAGATATGAGTGAGAGGAATGTAGGGTGTTTTTCGCTTTAAACAATTACCCTCCTTCATGTACTGCCCCTAAACTATAGAAGTGACGCGAAAATGGTATATAGCGCGATTGTTCCTCATCTAACGACCTTTCATTTGATACCTGCCTTGGCGCGATCGGTTGTCTATGACTCGAGATATGAGTGAAAGGAATGTAGGGTGTTTTTTCGCTCTAAACAAATACCCTCCGTCATGTACTGCCCCTAAACTATAGAAGTGACGCGAAAATTGTATATAGCGGGATTGTTCCTCATCTAACGACCTTTCATTTGATACCTGCCTTGGCGCGATTAGTTGTCTATGACTCGAGATATGAGTGAAAGGAATGTAGGGTGTTTTTCGCTTTAAACAATTACCCTCCTTCATGTACTGCCCCTAAACTATAGAAGTGACGCGAAAATCGTATATAGCGCGATTGTTCCTCATCTAACGACCTTTCATTCGATACCTGCCTTGGCGCGATCGGTTGGCTATAACTCGAGATATGAGTGAGAGGAATGTAGGGTGTTTTTCGCTCTAAACAATTACCCTCCTTCATGTACTGCCCCTTAGAAGTCACGCGAAAATGGTATATAGCGCGATTGTTCCTCATCTAACGACCTTTTATTTGATACCTGCCTTGACGCGATCGGTTGGCTATAGCTCGAGATATGAGTGAAAGGATTGTAGGGTGTTTTTCGCTTTATAGAAATACCCTCCTTCATGTACTGCCCCTAAACTATAGAAGTGACGCGAAAATGGTATATAGCGCGATTGTTCCTCATCTAACGACCTTTCATTTGATGCCTGCCTTGGCGCGATCGGTTGGCTATAACTCGAGATATGAGTGAAAGGAATGTAGGGTGTTTTTCGCTTTAAACAATTACCCTCCTTCATGTACTGCCCCTAAACTATAGAAGTGACGCGAAAATGGTATATAGCGCGATTGTTCCTCATCCAACCACCTTTAATTTGATACCTGCCTTGGCGCGATAGGTTGGCTAGAACTCGAGATATGAGTGAAAGGATTGTAGGGTGTTTTTCGCTTTATAGAAATACCCTCTTTCATGTATTGGCGCGATTGTTCGTCATCTAACGACCTTTCATTTGATACCTGCCTTGGCGCGATCGGTTGGCTATAACTCGAGATATGAGTGAGAGGAATGTAGGGTGTTTTTCGCTCTAAACAATTACCCTCCTTCATGTACTGCCCCTAAACTATAGAAGTGACGCGAAAATGGTATATAGCGCGATTGTTCCTCATCTAACGACCTTTCATTTGATACCTGCCTTGGCGCGATCGGTTTGCTATAACTCGAGATATGAGTGAGAGGAATGTAGGGTGTTTTTCGCTCTAAACAATTACCCTCCTTCATGTACTGCCCCTTAGAAGTGACGCGAAAATGGTATATAGCGCGATTGTTCCTCATCTAACGACCTTTTATTTGATACCTGCCTTGACGCGATCGGTTGGCTATAACTCGAGGTATGAGTGAAAGGATTGTAGGGTGTTTTTCGCTTTATAGAAATACCCTCCTTCATGTACTGCCCCTAAACTATAGAAGTGACGCGAAAATGGTATATAGCGCGATTGTTCCTCATCTAACGGCCTTTCATATGATACCTGCCTTGGCGCGATCGGTTGGCTATAACTCGAGATATGAGTGAGAGGAATGTAGGGTGTTTTTCGCTTTAAACAATTACCCTCCTTCATGTACTGCCCCTAAACTATAGAAGTGACGCGAAAATGGTATATAGCGCGATTGTTCCTCATCTAACGACCTTTTATTTGATACCTGCCTTGGCGCGATCGGTTGTCTATGACTCGAGATATGAGTGAAAGGAATGTAGGGTGTTTTTTCGCTCTAAACAAATACCCTCCTTCATGTACTGCCCCTAAACTATAGAAGTGACGCGAAAATTGTATATAGCGCGATTGTTCCTCATCTAACGACCTTTCATTTGATACCTGCCTTGGCGCGATTAGTTGTCTATGACTCGAGATATGAGTGAAAGGAATGTAGGGTGTTTTTCGCTCTAAACAAATACCCTCCTTCATGTACTGCCCCTAAACTATAGAAGTGACGCGAAAATGGTATATAGCGCGATTGTTCCTCATCTAACGACCTTTCATTCGATACCTGCCTTGGCGCGATCGGTTGGTTATAACTCGAGATATGAGTGAGAGGAATGTAGGGTGTTTTTCGCTCTAAACAAATTCACTCCTTCATGTACTGCCCCTAAACTATAGAAGTGACGCGAAAATGGTATATAGCGCGATTGTTCCTCATCTAACGACCTTTCATTTGATACCTGCCTTGGCGCGATCGGTTGGCTATAACTCCAGATATGAGTGTAAGGAATATAGGGTATTTTTCGCTCTAAACAAATTCACTCCTTCATGTACTGCCCCTAAACTATAGAAGTGACGCAAAAATGGTATATAGCGCGATTGTTCCTCATCTAACGGCCTTTCATTCGATACCTGCCTTGACGCGATCGGTTGGCTATAACTCGAGATATGAGTGAGAGGAATGTAGGGTGTTTTTCGCTCTAAACAATTACCCTCCTTCATGTACTGCCCCTTAGAAGTGACGCGAAAATGGTATATAGCGCGATTGTTCGTCATCTAACGACCTTTCATTTGATACCTGCCTTGGCGCGATCGGTTGGCTATAACTCGAGATATGAGTGAAAGGAATGTAGGGTATTTTTCGCTCTCAACAAATCCACTCCTTCATGTACTGCCCCTAAACTATAGAAGTGACGCGAAAATGGTATATAGCGCGATTGTTCCTCATCTAACGACCTTTCATTTGATACCTGCCTTGGCGCGATCGGTTGGCTATAACTCGAGATATGAGTGAGAGGAATGTAGTGTGTTTTTCGCTCTAAACAATTACCCTCCTGCATGTACTGCCCCTAAACTATAGAAGTGATGCGAAAATGGTATATAGCGCGATTGTTCCTCATCCAACGACCTTTAATTTGATACCTGCCTTGGCGCGATAGGTTGGCTAGAACTCGAGATATTAGTGAAAGGAATGTAGGGTGTTTTTCGCTCTAAACAAATCCACTCCTTCATGTACTGCCCCTAAACTATAGAAGTGACGCGAAAATGGTATATAGCGCGATTGTTCCTCATCTAACGACCTTTCATTCCATACCTTCCTTGGCGCGATCGGTTGGTTATAACTCGAGATATGAGTGAGAGGAATATAGGGTGTTTTTCGCTCTAAACAAATTCACTCCTTCATGTACTGCCCCTAAACTATAGAAGTGACGCGAAAATGGTATATAGCGCGATTGTTCCTCATCCAACGACCTTTAATTTGATACCTGCCTTGGCGCGATAGGTTGGCTAGAACTCGAGATATTAGTGAAAGGAATGTAGGGTGTTTTTCGCTCTAAACAAATCCACTCCTTCATGTACTGCCCCTAAACTATAGAAGTGACGCGAAAATGGTATATAGCGTGATTGTTCCTCATTCATGTACTGCCCCTAAACTATAGAAGTGACGCGAAAATGGTATATAGCGCGATTGTTCCTCATCCAACGACCTTTAATTTGATACCTGCCTTGGCGCGATAGGTTGGCTAGAACTCGAGATATTAGTGAAAGGAATGTAGGGTGTTTTTCGCTCTAAACAAATCCACTCCTTCATGTACTGCCCCTAAACTATAGAAGTGACGCGAAAATGGTATATAGCGCGATTGTTCCTCATCTAACGACCTTTCATTCGATACCTTCCTTGGCGCGATAGGTTGGCTAGAACTCGAGATATTAGTGAAAGGAATGTAGGGTGTTTTTCGCTCTAAACAAATCCACTCCTTCATGTACTGCCCCTAAACTATCGAAGTGACGCGAAAATGGTATATAGCGTGATTGTTCCTCATTCATGTACTGCCCCTAAACTATAGAAGTGACGCGAAAATGGTATATAGCGCGATTGTTCCTCATCCAACGACCTTTCATTTGATACCTGCCTTGACGCGATCGGTTGGCTAGAACTCGAGATATTAGTGAAAGGAATGTAGGGTGTTTTTCGCTCTAAACAAATCCACTCCTTCATGTACTGCCCCTAAACTATAGAAGTGACGCGAAAATGGTATATAGCGTGATTGTTCCTCATTCATGTACTGCCCCTAAACTATAGAAGTGACGCGAAAATGGTATATAGCGCGATTGTTCCTCATCCAACGACCTTTCATTTGATACCTGCCTTGGCGCGATCGGTTGGCTATAACTCGAGATATGAGTGAAAGGAATGTAGGGTATTTTTCGCTCTTAACAAATCTACTCCTTCATGTACTGCCCCTAAACTATAGAAGTGACGCGAAAATGGTATATAGCGCGATTGTTCCTCATCTAACGACCTTTCATTTGATACCTGCCTTGGCGCGATCGGTTCGCTATAACTCGAGATATGAGTGAGAGGAATGTAGGGTGTTTTTCGCTCTAAACAATTACACTCCTGCATGTACTGCCCCTAAAATATAGAAGTGACGCGAAGATGGCATATAGCGCGATTGTTCCTCATCTAACGGCCTTTCATTCGATACATGTCTTGGCGCGATCGGTTAGCTATAACTCGAGATATCAGTGAGAGGAATGTAGGTTGTTTTTCGCTCTAAACAATTACCCTCCTTCATGTACTGCCCCTTAGAAGTGACGTGAAAATGGTATATAGCGCGATTGTTCCTCATCTAACGACCTTTTATTTGATACCTGCCTTGACGCGATCGGTTGGCTATAACTCGAGATATGAGTGAAAGGATTGTAGGGTGTTTTTCGCTTTATAGAAATACCCTCTTTCATGTATTGGCGCGATTGTTCGTCATCTAACGACCTTTCATTTGATACCTGCCTTGGCGCGATCGGTTGGCTATAACTCGAGATATGAGTGAGAGGAATGTAGGGTGTTTTTCGCTCTAAACAATTACCCTCCTTCATGTACTGCCCCTAAACTATAGAAGTGACGCGAAAATGGTATATAGCGCGATTGTTCCTCATCCAACCACCTTTAATTTGATACCTGCCTTGGCGCGATAGGTTGGCTAGAACTCGAGATATGAGTGAAAGGATTGTAGGGTGTTTTTCGCTTTATAGAAATACCCTCTTTCATGTATTGGCGCGATTGTTCGTCATCTAACGACCTTTCATTTGATACCTGCCTTGGCGCGATCGGTTGGCTATAACTCGAGATATGAGTGAGAGGAATGTAGGGTGTTTTTTCGCTCTAAACAAATACCCTCCTTCATGTACTGCCCCTAAACTATAGAAGTGACGCGAAAATTGTATATAGCGCGATTGTTCCTCATCTAACGACCTTTCATTTGATACCTGCCTTGGCGCGATTAGTTGTCTATGACTCGAGATATGAGTGAAAGGAATGTAGGGTGTTTTTCGCTCTAAACAAATACCCTCCTTCATGTACTGCCCCTAAACTATAGAAGTGACGCGAAAATGGTATATAGCGCGATTGTTCCTCATCTAACGACCTTTCATTCGATACCTGCCTTGGCGCGATCGGTTGGTTATAACTCGAGATATGAGTGAGAGGAATGTAGGGTGTTTTTCGCTCTAAACAAATTCACTCCTTCATGTACTGCCCCTAAACTATAGAAGTGACGCGAAAATGGTATATAGCGCGATTGTTCCTCATCTAACGACCTTTCATTTGATACCTGCCTTGGCGCGATCGGTTGGCTATAACTCCAGATATGAGTGTAAGGAATATAGGGTGTTTTTCGCTCTAAACAAATTCACTCCTTCATGTACTGCCCCTAAACTATAGAAGTGACGCAAAAATGGTATATAGCGCGATTGTTCCTCATCTAACGGCCTTTCATTCGATACCTGCCTTGACGCGATCGGTTGGCTATAACTCGAGATATGAGTGAGAGGAATGTAGGGTGTTTTTCGCTCTAAACAATTACCCTCCTTCATGTACTGCCCCTTAGAAGTGACGCGAAAATGGTATATAGCGCGATTGTTCGTCATCTAACGACCTTTCATTTGATACCTGCCTTGGCGCGATCGGTTGGCTATAACTCGAGATATGAGTGAAAGGAATGTAGGGTATTTTTCGCTCTCAACAAATCCACTCCTTCATGTACTGCCCCTAAACTATAGAAGTGACGCGAAAATGGTATATAGCGCGATTGTTCCTCATCTAACGACCTTTCATTTGATACCTGCCTTGGCGCGATCGGTTGGCTATAACTCGAGATATGAGTGAGAGGAATGTAGTGTGTTTTTCGCTCTAAACAATTACCCTCCTGCATGTACTGCCCCTAAACTATAGAAGTGATGCGAAAATGGTATATAGCGCGATTGTTCCTCATCCAACGACCTTTAATTTGATACCTGCCTTGGCGCGATAGGTTGGCTAGAACTCGAGATATTAGTGAAAGGAATGTAGGGTGTTTTTCGCTCTAAACAAATCCACTCCTTCATGTACTGCCCCTAAACTATAGAAGTGACGCGAAAATGGTATATAGCGCGATTGTTCCTCATCTAACGACCTTTCATTCCATACCTTCCTTGGCGCGATCGGTTGGTTATAACTCGAGATATGAGTGAGAGGAATATAGGGTGTTTTTCGCTCTAAACAAATTCACTCCTTCATGTACTGCCCCTAAACTATAGAAGTGACGCGAAAATGGTATATAGCGCGATTGTTCCTCATCCAACGACCTTTAATTTGATACCTGCCTTGGCGCGATAGGTTGGCTAGAACTCGAGATATTAGTGAAAGGAATGTAGGGTGTTTTTCGCTCTAAACAAATCCACTCCTTCATGTACTGCCCCTAAACTATAGAAGTGACGCGAAAATGGTATATAGCGTGATTGTTCCTCATTCATGTACTGCCCCTAAACTATAGAAGTGACGCGAAAATGGTATATAGCGCGATTGTTCCTCATCCAACGACCTTTAATTTGATACCTGCCTTGGCGCGATAGGTTGGCTAGAACTCGAGATATTAGTGAAAGGAATGTAGGGTGTTTTTCGCTCTAAACAAATCCACTCCTTCATGTACTGCCCCTAAACTATAGAAGTGACGCGAAAATGGTATATAGCGCGATTGTTCCTCATCTAACGACCTTTCATTCGATACCTTCCTTGGCGCGATAGGTTGGCTAGAACTCGAGATATTAGTGAAAGGAATGTAGGGTGTTTTTCGCTCTAAACAAATCCACTCCTTCATGTACTGCCCCTAAACTATCGAAGTGACGCGAAAATGGTATATAGCGTGATTGTTCCTCATTCATGTACTGCCCCTAAACTATAGAAGTGACGCGAAAATGGTATATAGCGCGATTGTTCCTCATCCAACGACCTTTCATTTGATACCTGCCTTGACGCGATCGGTTGGCTAGAACTCGAGATATTAGTGAAAGGAATGTAGGGTGTTTTTCGCTCTAAACAAATCCACTCCTTCATGTACTGCCCCTAAACTATAGAAGTGACGCGAAAATGGTATATAGCGTGATTGTTCCTCATTCATGTACTGCCCCTAAACTATAGAAGTGACGCGAAAATGGTATATAGCGCGATTGTTCCTCATCCAACGACCTTTCATTTGATACCTGCCTTGGCGCGATCGGTTGGCTATAACTCGAGATATGAGTGAAAGGAATGTAGGGTATTTTTCGCTCTTAACAAATCTACTCCTTCATGTACTGCCCCTAAACTATAGAAGTGACGCGAAAATGGTATATAGCGCGATTGTTCCTCATCTAACGACCTTTCATTTGATACCTGCCTTGGCGCGATCGGTTCGCTATAACTCGAGATATGAGTGAGAGGAATGTAGGGTGTTTTTCGCTCTAAACAATTACACTCCTGCATGTACTGCCCCTAAAATATAGAAGTGACGCGAAGATGGCATATAGCGCGATTGTTCCTCATCTAACGGCCTTTCATTCGATACATGTCTTGGCGCGATCGGTTAGCTATAACTCGAGATATCAGTGAGAGGAATGTAGGTTGTTTTTCGCTCTAAACAATTACCCTCCTTCATGTACTGCCCCTTAGAAGTGACGTGAAAATGGTATATAGCGCGATTGTTCCTCATCTAACGACCTTTTATTTGATACCTGCCTTGACGCGATCGGTTGGCTATAACTCGAGATATGAGTGAAAGGATTGTAGGGTGTTTTTCGCTTTATAGAAATACCCTCTTTCATGTATTGGCGCGATTGTTCGTCATCTAACGACCTTTCATTTGATACCTGCCTTGGCGCGATCGGTTGGCTATAACTCGAGATATGAGTGAGAGGAATGTAGGGTGTTTTTCGCTCTAAACAATTACCCTCCTTCATGTACTGCCCCTAAACTATAGAAGTGACGCGAAAATGGTATATAGCGCGATTGTTCCTCATCCAACCACCTTTAATTTGATACCTGCCTTGGCGCGATAGGTTGGCTAGAACTCGAGATATGAGTGAAAGGATTGTAGGGTGTTTTTCGCTTTATAGAAATACCCTCTTTCATGTATTGGCGCGATTGTTCGTCATCTAACGACCTTTCATTTGATACCTGCCTTGGCGCGATCGGTTGGCTATAACTCGAGATATGAGTGAGAGGAATGTAGGGTGTTTTTCGCTCTAAACAATTACCCTCCTTCATGTACTGCCCCTAAACTATAGAAGTGACGCGAAAATGGTATATAGCGCGATTGTTCCTCATCTAACGACCTTTCATTTGATACCTGCCTTGGCGCGATCGGTTTGCTATAACTCGAGATATGAGTGAGAGGAATGTAGGGTGTTTTTCGCTCTAAATAATTACCCTCCTTCATGTACTGCCCCTTAGAAGTGACGCGAAAATGGTATATAGCGCGATTGTTCCTCATCTAACGACCTTTTATTTGATACCTGCCTTGACGCGATCGGTTGGCTATAACTCGAGGTATGAGTGAAAGGATTGTAGGGTGTTTTTCGCTTTATAGAAATACCCTCCTTCATGTACTGCCCCTAAACTATAGAAGTGACGCGAAAATGGTATATAGCGCGATTGTTCCTCATCTAACGGCCTTTCATATGATACCTGCCTTGGCGCGATCGGTTGGCTATAACTCGAGATATGAGTGAGAGGAATGTAGGGTGTTTTTCGCTTTAAACAATTACCCTCCTTCATGTACTGCCCCTAAACTATAGAAGTGACGCGAAAATGGTATATAGCGCGATTGTTCCTCATCTAACGACCTTTTATTTGATACCTGCCTTGGCGCGATCGGTTGTCTATGACTCGAGATATGAGTGAAAGGAATGTAGGGTGTTTTTTCGCTCTAAACAAATACCCTCCTTCATGTACTGCCCCTAAACTATAGAAGTGACGCGAAAATTGTATATAGCGCGATTGTTCCTCATCTAACGACCTTTCATTTGATACCTGCCTTGGCGCGATTAGTTGTCTATGACTCGAGATATGAGTGAAAGGAATGTAGGGTGTTTTTCGCTCTAAACAAATACCCTCCTTCATGTACTGCCCCTAAACTATAGAAGTGACGCGAAAATGGTATATAGCGCGATTGTTCCTCATCTAACGACCTTTCATTCGATACCTGCCTTGGCGCGATCGGTTGGTTATAACTCGAGATATGAGTGAGAGGAATGTAGGGTGTTTTTCGCTCTAAACAAATTCACTCCTTCATGTACTGCCCCTAAACTATAGAAGTGACGCGAAAATGGTATATAGCGCGATTGTTCCTCATCTAACGACCTTTCATTTGATACCTGCCTTGGCGCGATCGGTTGGCTATAACTCCAGATATGAGTGTAAGGAATATAGGGTGTTTTTCGCTCTAAACAAATTCACTCCTTCATGTACTGCCCCTAAACTATAGAAGTGACGCAAAAATGGTATATAGCGCGATTGTTCCTCATCTAACGGCCTTTCATTCGATACCTGCCTTGACGCGATCGGTTGGCTATAACTCGAGATATGAGTGAGAGGAATGTAGGGTGTTTTTCGCTCTAAACAATTACCCTCCTTCATGTACTGCCCCTTAGAAGTGACGCGAAAATGGTATATAGCGCGATTGTTCGTCATCTAACGACCTTTCATTTGATACCTGCCTTGGCGCGATCGGTTGGCTATAACTCGAGATATGAGTGAAAGGAATGTAGGGTATTTTTCGCTCTCAACAAATCCACTCCTTCATGTACTGCCCCTAAACTATAGAAGTGACGCGAAAATGGTATATAGCGCGATTGTTCCTCATCTAACGACCTTTCATTTGATACCTGCCTTGGCGCGATCGGTTGGCTATAACTCGAGATATGAGTGAGAGGAATGTAGTGTGTTTTTCGCTCTAAACAATTACCCTCCTGCATGTACTGCCCCTAAACTATAGAAGTGATGCGAAAATGGTATATAGCGCGATTGTTCCTCATCCAACGACCTTTAATTTGATACCTGCCTTGGCGCGATAGGTTGGCTAGAACTCGAGATATTAGTGAAAGGAATGTAGGGTGTTTTTCGCTCTAAACAAATCCACTCCTTCATGTACTGCCCCTAAACTATAGAAGTGACGCGAAAATGGTATATAGCGCGATTGTTCCTCATCTAACGACCTTTCATTCCATACCTTCCTTGGCGCGAGCGGTTGGTTATAACTCGAGATATGAGTGAGAGGAATATAGGGTGTTTTTCGCTCTAAACAAATTCACTCCTTCATGTACTGCCCCTAAACTATAGAAGTGACGCGAAAATGGTATATAGCGCGATTGTTCCTCATCCAACGACCTTTAATTTGATACCTGCCTTGGCGCGATAGGTTGGCTAGAACTCGAGATATTAGTGAAAGGAATGTAGGGTGTTTTTCGCTCTAAACAAATCCACTCCTTCATGTACTGCCCCTAAACTATAGAAGTGACGCGAAAATGGTATATAGCGTGATTGTTCCTCATTCATGTACTGCCCCTAAACTATAGAAGTGACGCGAAAATGGTATATAGCGCGATTGTTCCTCATCCAACGACCTTTAATTTGATACCTGCCTTGGCGCGATAGGTTGGCTAGAACTCGAGATATTAGTGAAAGGAATGTAGGGTGTTTTTCGCTCTAAACAAATCCACTCCTTCATGTACTGCCCCTAAACTATAGAAGTGACGCGAAAATGGTATATAGCGCGATTGTTCCTCATCTAACGACCTTTCATTCGATACCTTCCTTGGCGCGATAGGTTGGCTAGAACTCGAGATATTAGTGAAAGGAATGTAGGGTGTTTTTCGCTCTAAACAAATCCACTCCTTCATGTACTGCCCCTAAACTATAGAAGTGACGCGAAAATGGTATATAGCGTGATTGTTCCTCATTCATGTACTGCCCCTAAACTATAGAAGTGACGCGAAAATGGTATATAGCGCGATTGTTCCTCATCCAACGACCTTTCATTTGATACCTGCCTTGACGCGATCGGTTGGCTAGAACTCGAGATATTAGTGAAAGGAATGTAGGGTGTTTTTCGCTCTAAACAAATCCACTCCTTCATGTACTGCCCCTAAACTATAGAAGTGACGCGAAAATGGTATATAGCGTGATTGTTCCTCATTCATGTACTGCCCCTAAACTATAGAAGTGACGCGAAAATGGTATATAGCGCGATTGTTCCTCATCCAACGACCTTTCATTTGATACCTGCCTTGGCGCGATCGGTTGGCTATAACTCGAGATATGAGTGAAAGGAATGTAGGGTATTTTTCGCTCTTAACAAATCTACTCCTTCATGTACTGCCCCTAAACTATAGAAGTGACGCGAAAATGGTATATAGCGCGATTGTTCCTCATCTAACGACCTTTCATTTGATACCTGCCTTGGCGCGATCGGTTCGCTATAACTCGAGATATGAGTGAGAGGAATGTAGGGTGTTTTTCGCTCTAAACAATTACACTCCTGCATGTACTGCCCCTAAAATATAGAAGTGACGCGAAGATGGCATATAGCGCGATTGTTCCTCATCTAACGGCCTTTCATTCGATACATGTCTTGGCGCGATCGGTTAGCTATAACTCGAGATATCAGTGAGAGGAATGTAGGTTGTTTTTCGCTCTAAACAATTACCCTCCTTCATGTACTGCCCCTTAGAAGTGACGTGAAAATGGTATATAGCGCGATTGTTCCTCATCTAACGACCTTTTATTTGATACCTGCCTTGACGCGATCGGTTGGCTATAACTCGAGGTATGAGTGAAAGGATTGTAGGGTGTTTTTCGCTTTATAGAAATACCCTCCTTCATGTACTGCCCCTAAACTATAGAAGTGACGCGAAAATGGTATATAGCGCGATTGTTCCTCATCTAACGACCTTTTATTTGATACCTGCCTTGGCGCGATCGGTTGGCTATAACTCGAGATATGAGTGAGAGGAATGTAGGGTGTTTTTCGCTCTAAACAATTACCCTCCTTCATGTACTGCCCCTAAACTATAGAAGTGACGCGAAAATGGTATATAGCGCGATTGTTCCTCATCTAACGACCTTTCATTTGATACCTGCCTTGGCGCGATCGGTTTGCTATAACTCGAGATATGAGTGAGAGGAATGTAGGGTGTTTTTCGCTCTAAACAATTACCCTCCTTCATGTACTGCCCCTTAGAAGTGACGCGAAAATGGTATATAGCGCGATTGTTCCTCATCTAACGACCTTTTATTTGATACCTGCCTTGACGCGATCGGTTGGCTATAACTCGAGGTATGAGTGAAAGGATTGTAGGGTGTTTTTCGCTTTATAGAAATACCCTCCTTCATGTACTGCCCCTAAACTATAGAAGTGACGCGAAAATGGTATATAGCGCGATTGTTCCTCATCTAACGGCCTTTCATATGATACCTGCCTTGGCGCGATCGGTTGGCTATAACTCGAGATATGAGTGAGAGGAATGTAGGGTGTTTTTCGCTTTAAACAATTACCCTCCTTCATGTACTGCCCCTAAACTATAGAAGTGACGCGAAAATGGTATATAGCGCGATTGTTCCTCATCTAACGACCTTTTATTTGATACCTGCCTTGGCGCGATCGGTTGTCTATGACTCGAGATATGAGTGAAAGGAATGTAGGGTGTTTTTTCGCTCTAAACAAATACCCTCCTTCATGTACTGCCCCTAAACTATAGAAGTGACGCGAAAATTGTATATAGCGCGATTGTTCCTCATCTAACGACCTTTCATTTGATACCTGCCTTGGCGCGATTAGTTGTCTATGACTCGAGATATGAGTGAAAGGAATGTAGGGTGTTTTTCGCTCTAAACAAATACCCTCCTTCATGTACTGCCCCTAAACTATAGAAGTGACGCGAAAATGGTATATAGCGCGATTGTTCCTCATCTAACGACCTTTCATTCGATACCTGCCTTGGCGCGATCGGTTGGTTATAACTCGAGATATGAGTGAGAGGAATGTAGGGTGTTTTTCGCTCTAAACAAATTCACTCCTTCATGTACTGCCCCTAAACTATAGAAGTGACGCGAAAATGGTATATAGCGCGATTGTTCCTCATCTAACGACCTTTCATTTGATACCTGCCTTGGCGCGATCGGTTGGCTATAACTCCAGATATGAGTGTAAGGAATATAGGGTATTTTTCGCTCTAAACAAAATTCACTCCTTCATGTAACTGCCCCTAAACTATAGAAGTGACGCAAAAATGGTATATAGCGCGATTGTTCCTCATCTAACGGCCTTTCATTCGATACCTGCCTTGACGCGATCGGTTGGCTATAACTCGAGATATGAGTGAGAGGAATGTAGGGTGTTTTTCGCTCTAAACAATTACCCTCCTTCATGTACTGCCCCTTAGAAGTGACGCGAAAATGGTATATAGCGCGATTGTTCGTCATCTAACGACCTTTCATTTGATACCTGCCTTGGCGCGATCGGTTGGCTATAACTCGAGATATGAGTGAAAGGAATGTAGGGTATTTTTCGCTCTCAACAAATCCACTCCTTCATGTACTGCCCCTAAACTATAGAAGTGACGCGAAAATGGTATATAGCGCGATTGTTCCTCATCTAACGACCTTTCATTTGATACCTGCCTTGGCGCGATCGGTTGGCTATAACTCGAGATATGAGTGAGAGGAATGTAGTGTGTTTTTCGCTCTAAACAATTACCCTCCTGCATGTACTGCCCCTAAACTATAGAAGTGATGCGAAAATGGTATATAGCGCGATTGTTCCTCATCCAACGACCTTTAATTTGATACCTGCCTTGGCGCGATAGGTTGGCTAGAACTCGAGATATTAGTGAAAGGAATGTAGGGTGTTTTTCGCTCTAAACAAATCCACTCCTTCATGTACTGCCCCTAAACTATAGAAGTAGACCGCGAAAATGGTATATAGCGCGATTGTTCCTCATCTAACGACCTTTCATTCCATACCTTCCTTGGCGCGATCGGTTGGTTATAACTCGAGATATGAGTGAGAGGAATATAGGGTGTTTTTCGCTCTAAACAAATTCACTCCTTCATGTACTGCCCCTAAACTATAGAAGTGACGCGAAAATGGTATATAGCGCGATTGTTCCTCATCCAACGACCTTTAATTTGATACCTGCCTTGGCGCGATAGGTTGGCTAGAACTCGAGATATTAGTGAAAGGAATGTAGGGTGTTTTTCGCTCTAAACAAATCCACTCCTTCATGTACTGCCCCTAAACTATAGAAGTGACGCGAAAATGGTATATAGCGTGATTGTTCCTCATTCATGTACTGCCCCTAAACTATAGAAGTGACGCGAAAATGGTATATAGCGCGATTGTTCCTCATCCAACGACCTTTAATTTGATACCTGCCTTGGCGCGATAGGTTGGCTAGAACTCGAGATATTAGTGAAAGGAATGTAGGGTGTTTTTCGCTCTAAACAAATCCACTCCTTCATGTACTGCCCCTAAACTATAGAAGTGACGCGAAAATGGTATATAGCGCGATTGTTCCTCATCTAACGACCTTTCATTCGATACCTTCCTTGGCGCGATAGGTTGGCTAGAACTCGAGATATTAGTGAAAGGAATGTAGGGTGTTTTTCGCTCTAAACAAATCCACTCCTTCATGTACTGCCCCTAAACTATCGAAGTGACGCGAAAATGGTATATAGCGTGATTGTTCCTCATTCATGTACTGCCCCTAAACTATAGAAGTGACGCGAAAATGGTATATAGCGCGATTGTTCCTCATCCAACGACCTTTCATTTGATACCTGCCTTGACGCGATCGGTTGGCTAGAACTCGAGATATTAGTGGAAAGGAATGTAGGGTGTTTTTCGCTCTAAACAAATCCACTCCTTCATGTACTGCCCCTAAACTATAGAAGGTGACGCGAAAATGGTATATAGCGTGATTGTTCCTCATTCATGTACTGCCCCTAAACTATAGAAGTGACGCGAAAATGGTATATAGCGCGATTGTTCCTCATCCAACGACCTTTCATTTGATACCTGCCTTGGCGGTTGGCTATAACTCGAGATATGAGTGAAAGGAATGTAGGGTATTTTTCGCTCTTAACAAATCTACTCCTTCATGTACTGCCCCTAAACTATAGAAGTGACGCGAAAATGGTATATAGCGCGATTGTTCCTCATCTAACGACCTTTCATTTGATACCTGCCTTGGCGCGATCGGTTCGCTATAACTCGAGATATGAGTGAGAGGAATGTAGGGTGTTTTTCGCTCTAAACAATTACACTCCTGCATGTACTGCCCCTAAAATATAGAAGTGACGCGAAGATGGCATATAGCGCGATTGTTCCTCATCTAACGGCCTTTCATTCGATACATGTCTTGGCGCGATCGGTTAGCTATAACTCGAGATATCAGTGAGAGGAATGTAGGTTGTTTTTCGCTCTAAACAATTACCCTCCTTCATGTACTGCCCCTTAGAAGTGACGTGAAAATGGTATATAGCGCGATTGTTCCTCATCTAACGACCTTTTATTTGATACCTGCCTTGACGCGATCGGTTGGCTATAACTCGAGATATGAGTGAAAGGATTGTAGGGTGTTTTTCGCTTTATAGAAATACCCTCTTTCATGTATTGGCGCGATTGTTCGTCATCTAACGACCTTTCATTTGATACCTGCCTTGGCGCGATCGGTTGGCTATAACTCGAGATATGAGTGAGAGGAATGTAGGGTGTTTTTCGCTCTAAACAATTACCCTCCTTCATGTACTGCCCCTAAACTATAGAAGTGACGCGAAAATGGTATATAGCGCGATTGTTCCTCATCCAACCACCTTTAATTTGATACCTGCCTTGGCGCGATAGGTTGGCTAGAACTCGAGATATGAGTGAAAGGATTGTAGGGTGTTTTTCGCTTTATAGAAATACCCTCTTTCATGTATTGGCGCGATTGTTCGTCATCTAACGACCTTTCATTTGATACCTGCCTTGGCGCGATCGGTTGGCTATAACTCGAGATATGAGTGAGAGGAATGTAGGGTGTTTTTTCGCTCTAAACAAATACCCTCCTTCATGTACTGCCCCTAAACTATAGAAGTGACGCGAAAATTGTATATAGCGCGATTGTTCCTCATCTAACGACCTTTCATTTGATACCTGCCTTGGCGCGATTAGTTGTCTATGACTCGAGATATGAGTGAAAGGAATGTAGGGTGTTTTTCGCTCTAAACAAATACCCTCCTTCATGTACTGCCCCTAAACTATAGAAGTGACGCGAAAATGGTATATAGCGCGATTGTTCCTCATCTAACGACCTTTCATTCGATACCTGCCTTGGCGCGATCGGTTGGTTATAACTCGAGATATGAGTGAGAGGAATGTAGGGTGTTTTTCGCTCTAAACAAATTCACTCCTTCATGTACTGCCCCTAAACTATAGAAGTGACGCGAAAATGGTATATAGCGCGATTGTTCCTCATCTAACGACCTTTCATTTGATACCTGCCTTGGCGCGATCGGTTGGCTATAACTCCAGATATGAGTGTAAGGAATATAGGGTGTTTTTCGCTCTAAACAAATTCACTCCTTCATGTACTGCCCCTAAACTATAGAAGTGACGCAAAAATGGTATATAGCGCGATTGTTCCTCATCTAACGGCCTTTCATTCGATACCTGCCTTGACGCGATCGGTTGGCTATAACTCGAGATATGAGTGAGAGGAATGTAGGGTGTTTTTCGCTCTAAACAATTACCCTCCTTCATGTACTGCCCCTTAGAAGTGACGCGAAAATGGTATATAGCGCGATTGTTCGTCATCTAACGACCTTTCATTTGATACCTGCCTTGGCGCGATCGGTTGGCTATAACTCGAGATATGAGTGAAAGGAATGTAGGGTATTTTTCGCTCTCAACAAATCCACTCCTTCATGTACTGCCCCTAAACTATAGAAGTGACGCGAAAATGGTATATAGCGCGATTGTTCCTCATCTAACGACCTTTCATTTGATACCTGCCTTGGCGCGATCGGTTGGCTATAACTCGAGATATGAGTGAGAGGAATGTAGTGTGTTTTTCGCTCTAAACAATTACCCTCCTGCATGTACTGCCCCTAAACTATAGAAGTGATGCGAAAATGGTATATAGCGCGATTGTTCCTCATCCAACGACCTTTAATTTGATACCTGCCTTGGCGCGATAGGTTGGCTAGAACTCGAGATATTAGTGAAAGGAATGTAGGGTGTTTTTCGCTCTAAACAAATCCACTCCTTCATGTACTGCCCCTAAACTATAGAAGTGACGCGAAAATGGTATATAGCGCGATTGTTCCTCATCTAACGACCTTTCATTCCATACCTTCCTTGGCGCGATCGGTTGGTTATAACTCGAGATATGAGTGAGAGGAATATAGGGTGTTTTTCGCTCTAAACAAATTCACTCCTTCATGTACTGCCCCTAAACTATAGAAGTGACGCGAAAATGGTATATAGCGCGATTGTTCCTCATCCAACGACCTTTAATTTGATACCTGCCTTGGCGCGATAGGTTGGCTAGAACTCGAGATATTAGTGAAAGGAATGTAGGGTGTTTTTCGCTCTAAACAAATCCACTCCTTCATGTACTGCCCCTAAACTATAGAAGTGACGCGAAAATGGTATATAGCGTGATTGTTCCTCATTCATGTACTGCCCCTAAACTATAGAAGTGACGCGAAAATGGTATATAGCGCGATTGTTCCTCATCCAACGACCTTTAATTTGATACCTGCCTTGGCGCGATAGGTTGGCTAGAACTCGAGATATTAGTGAAAGGAATGTAGGGTGTTTTTCGCTCTAAACAAATCCACTCCTTCATGTACTGCCCCTAAACTATAGAAGTGACGCGAAAATGGTATATAGCGCGATTGTTCCTCATCTAACGACCTTTCATTCGATACCTTCCTTGGCGCGATAGGTTGGCTAGAACTCGAGATATTAGTGAAAGGAATGTAGGGTGTTTTTCGCTCTAAACAAATCCACTCCTTCATGTACTGCCCCTAAACTATCGAAGTGACGCGAAAATGGTATATAGCGTGATTGTTCCTCATTCATGTACTGCCCCTAAACTATAGAAGTGACGCGAAAATGGTATATAGCGCGATTGTTCCTCATCCAACGACCTTTCATTTGATACCTGCCTTGACGCGATCGGTTGGCTAGAACTCGAGATATTAGTGAAAGGAATGTAGGGTGTTTTTCGCTCTAAACAAATCCACTCCTTCATGTACTGCCCCTAAACTATAGAAGTGACGCGAAAATGGTATATAGCGTGATTGTTCCTCATTCATGTACTGCCCCTAAACTATAGAAGTGACGCGAAAATGGTATATAGCGCGATTGTTCCTCATCCAACGACCTTTCATTTGATACCTGCCTTGGCGCGATCGGTTGGCTATAACTCGAGATATGAGTGAAAGGAATGTAGGGTATTTTTCGCTCTTAACAAATCTACTCCTTCATGTACTGCCCCTAAACTATAGAAGTGACGCGAAAATGGTATATAGCGCGATTGTTCCTCATCTAACGACCTTTCATTTGATACCTGCCTTGGCGCGATCGGTTCGCTATAACTCGAGATATGAGTGAGAGGAATGTAGGGTGTTTTTCGCTCTAAACAATTACACTCCTGCATGTACTGCCCCTAAAATATAGAAGTGACGCGAAGATGGCATATAGCGCGATTGTTCCTCATCTAACGGCCTTTCATTCGATACATGTCTTGGCGCGATCGGTTAGCTATAACTCGAGATATCAGTGAGAGGAATGTAGGTTGTTTTTCGCTCTAAACAATTACCCTCCTTCATGTACTGCCCCTTAGAAGTGACGTGAAAATGGTATATAGCGCGATTGTTCCTCATCTAACGACCTTTTATTTGATACCTGCCTTGACGCGATCGGTTGGCTATAACTCGAGATATGAGTGAAAGGATTGTAGGGTGTTTTTCGCTTTATAGAAATACCCTCTTTCATGTATTGGCGCGATTGTTCGTCATCTAACGACCTTTCATTTGATACCTGCCTTGGCGCGATCGGTTGGCTATAACTCGAGATATGAGTGAGAGGAATGTAGGGTGTTTTTCGCTCTAAACAATTACCCTCCTTCATGTACTGCCCCTAAACTATAGAAGTGACGCGAAAATGGTATATAGCGCGATTGTTCCTCATCCAACCACCTTTAATTTGATACCTGCCTTGGCGCGATAGGTTGGCTAGAACTCGAGATATGAGTGAAAGGATTGTAGGGTGTTTTTCGCTTTATAGAAATACCCTCTTTCATGTATTGGCGCGATTGTTCGTCATCTAACGACCTTTCATTTGATACCTGCCTTGGCGCGATCGGTTGGCTATAACTCGAGATATGAGTGAGAGGAATGTAGGGTGTTTTTCGCTCTAAACAATTACCCTCCTTCATGTACTGCCCCTAAACTATAGAAGTGACGCGAAAATGGTATATAGCGCGATTGTTCCTCATCTAACGACCTTTCATTTGATACCTGCCTTGGCGCGATCGGTTTGCTATAACTCGAGATATGAGTGAGAGGAATGTAGGGTGTTTTTCGCTCTAAATAATTACCCTCCTTCATGTACTGCCCCTTAGAAGTGACGCGAAAATGGTATATAGCGCGATTGTTCCTCATCTAACGACCTTTTATTTGATACCTGCCTTGACGCGATCGGTTGGCTATAACTCGAGGTATGAGTGAAAGGATTGTAGGGTGTTTTTCGCTTTATAGAAATACCCTCCTTCATGTACTGCCCCTAAACTATAGAAGTGACGCGAAAATGGTATATAGCGCGATTGTTCCTCATCTAACGGCCTTTCATATGATACCTGCCTTGGCGCGATCGGTTGGCTATAACTCGAGATATGAGTGAGAGGAATGTAGGGTGTTTTTCGCTTTAAACAATTACCCTCCTTCATGTACTGCCCCTAAACTATAGAAGTGACGCGAAAATGGTATATAGCGCGATTGTTCCTCATCTAACGACCTTTTATTTGATACCTGCCTTGGCGCGATCGGTTGTCTATGACTCGAGATATGAGTGAAAGGAATGTAGGGTGTTTTTTCGCTCTAAACAAATACCCTCCTTCATGTACTGCCCCTAAACTATAGAAGTGACGCGAAAATTGTATATAGCGCGATTGTTCCTCATCTAACGACCTTTCATTTGATACCTGCCTTGGCGCGATTAGTTGTCTATGACTCGAGATATGAGTGAAAGGAATGTAGGGTGTTTTTCGCTCTAAACAAATACCCTCCTTCATGTACTGCCCCTAAACTATAGAAGTGACGCGAAAATGGTATATAGCGCGATTGTTCCTCATCTAACGACCTTTCATTCGATACCTGCCTTGGCGCGATCGGTTGGTTATAACTCGAGATATGAGTGAGAGGAATGTAGGGTGTTTTTCGCTCTAAACAAATTCACTCCTTCATGTACTGCCCCTAAACTATAGAAGTGACGCGAAAATGGTATATAGCGCGATTGTTCCTCATCTAACGACCTTTCATTTGATACCTGCCTTGGCGCGATCGGTTGGCTATAACTCCAGATATGAGTGTAAGGAATATAGGGTGTTTTTCGCTCTAAACAAATTCACTCCTTCATGTACTGCCCCTAAACTATAGAAGTGACGCAAAAATGGTATATAGCGCGATTGTTCCTCATCTAACGGCCTTTCATTCGATACCTGCCTTGACGCGATCGGTTGGCTATAACTCGAGATATGAGTGAGAGGAATGTAGGGTGTTTTTCGCTCTAAACAATTACCCTCCTTCATGTACTGCCCCTTAGAAGTGACGCGAAAATGGTATATAGCGCGATTGTTCGTCATCTAACGACCTTTCATTTGATACCTGCCTTGGCGCGATCGGTTGGCTATAACTCGAGATATGAGTGAAAGGAATGTAGGGTATTTTTCGCTCTCAACAAATCCACTCCTTCATGTACTGCCCCTAAACTATAGAAGTGACGCGAAAATGGTATATAGCGCGATTGTTCCTCATCTAACGACCTTTCATTTGATACCTGCCTTGGCGCGATCGGTTGGCTATAACTCGAGATATGAGTGAGAGGAATGTAGTGTGTTTTTCGCTCTAAACAATTACCCTCCTGCATGTACTGCCCCTAAACTATAGAAGTGATGCGAAAATGGTATATAGCGCGATTGTTCCTCATCCAACGACCTTTAATTTGATACCTGCCTTGGCGCGATAGGTTGGCTAGAACTCGAGATATTAGTGAAAGGAATGTAGGGTGTTTTTCGCTCTAAACAAATCCACTCCTTCATGTACTGCCCCTAAACTATAGAAGTGACGCGAAAATGGTATATAGCGCGATTGTTCCTCATCTAACGACCTTTCATTCCATACCTTCCTTGGCGCGATCGGTTGGTTATAACTCGAGATATGAGTGAGAGGAATATAGGGTGTTTTTCGCTCTAAACAAATTCACTCCTTCATGTACTGCCCCTAAACTATAGAAGTGACGCGAAAATGGTATATAGCGCGATTGTTCCTCATCCAACGACCTTTAATTTGATACCTGCCTTGGCGCGATAGGTTGGCTAGAACTCGAGATATTAGTGAAAGGAATGTAGGGTGTTTTTCGCTCTAAACAAATCCACTCCTTCATGTACTGCCCCTAAACTATAGAAGTGACGCGAAAATGGTATATAGCGTGATTGTTCCTCATTCATGTACTGCCCCTAAACTATAGAAGTGACGCGAAAATGGTATATAGCGCGATTGTTCCTCATCCAACGACCTTTAATTTGATACCTGCCTTGGCGCGATAGGTTGGCTAGAACTCGAGATATTAGTGAAAGGAATGTAGGGTGTTTTTCGCTCTAAACAAATCCACTCCTTCATGTACTGCCCCTAAACTATAGAAGTGACGCGAAAATGGTATATAGCGCGATTGTTCCTCATCTAACGACCTTTCATTCGATACCTTCCTTGGCGCGATAGGTTGGCTAGAACTCGAGATATTAGTGAAAGGAATGTAGGGTGTTTTTCGCTCTAAACAAATCCACTCCTTCATGTACTGCCCCTAAACTATAGAAGTGACGCGAAAATGGTATATAGCGTGATTGTTCCTCATTCATGTACTGCCCCTAAACTATAGAAGTGACGCGAAAATGGTATATAGCGCGATTGTTCCTCATCCAACGACCTTTCATTTGATACCTGCCTTGACGCGATCGGTTGGCTAGAACTCGAGATATTAGTGAAAGGAATGTAGGGTGTTTTTCGCTCTAAACAAATCCACTCCTTCATGTACTGCCCCTAAACTATAGAAGTGACGCGAAAATGGTATATAGCGTGATTGTTCCTCATTCATGTACTGCCCCTAAACTATAGAAGTGACGCGAAAATGGTATATAGCGCGATTGTTCCTCATCCAACGACCTTTCATTTGATACCTGCCTTGGCGCGATCGGTTGGCTATAACTCGAGATATGAGTGAAAGGAATGTAGGGTATTTTTCGCTCTTAACAAATCTACTCCTTCATGTACTGCCCCTAAACTATAGAAGTGACGCGAAAATGGTATATAGCGCGATTGTTCCTCATCTAACGACCTTTCATTTGATACCTGCCTTGGCGCGATCGGTTCGCTATAACTCGAGATATGAGTGAGAGGAATGTAGGGTGTTTTTCGCTCTAAACAATTACACTCCTGCATGTACTGCCCCTAAAATATAGAAGTGACGCGAAGATGGCATATAGCGCGATTGTTCCTCATCTAACGGCCTTTCATTCGATACATGTCTTGGCGCGATCGGTTAGCTATAACTCGAGATATCAGTGAGAGGAATGTAGGTTGTTTTTCGCTCTAAACAATTACCCTCCTTCATGTACTGCCCCTTAGAAGTGACGTGAAAATGGTATATAGCGCGATTGTTCCTCATCTAACGACCTTTTATTTGATACCTGCCTTGACGCGATCGGTTGGCTATAACTCGAGATATGAGTGAAAGGATTGTAGGGTGTTTTTCGCTTTATGGAAATACCCTCCTTCATGTACTGCCCCTAAACTATAGAAGTGACGCGAAAATGGTATATAGCGCGATTGTTCCTCATCTAACGGCCTTTCATATGATACCTGCCTTGGCGCGATCGGTTGGCTACAACTTGAGATATGAGTGAGAGGAATGTAGGGTGTTTTTCGCTTTAAACAATTACCCTCCTTCATGTACTGCCCCTAAAATATAGAAGTGACGCGAAAATGGTATATAGCGCGATTGTTCCTCATCTAACGGCCTTGTAGGGTGTTTTTCGCTTTAAACAAATTCACTCCTTCATGTACTGCCCCTTAGAAGTGACGCGAAAATGGTATATAGCGCGATTGTTCGTCATCTAACGACCTTTCATTTGATACCTGCCTTGGCGCGATCGGTTGGCTATAACTCGAGATATGAGTGAAAGGAATGTAGGGTATTTTTCGCTCTCAACAAATCCACTCCTTCATGTACTGCCCCTAAACTATAGAAGTGACGCGAAAATGGTATATAGCGCGATTGTTCCTCATCTAACGACCTTTCATTTGATACCTGCCTTGGCGCGATCGGTTGGCTATAACTCCAGATATGAGTGTAAGGAATATAGGGTGTTTTTCGCTCTAAACAAATTCACTCCTTCATGTACTGCCCCTAAACTATAGAAGTGACGCAAAAATGGTATATAGCGCGATTGTTCCTCATCTAACGGCCTTTCATTCGATACCTGCCTTGACGCGATCGGTTGGCTATAACTCGAGATATGAGTGAGAGGAATGTAGGGTGTTTTTCGCTCTAAACAATTACCCTCCTTCATGTACTGCCCCTTAGAAGTGACGCGAAAATGGTATATAGCGCGATTGTTCGTCATCTAACGACCTTTCATTTGATACCTGCCTTGGCGCGATCGGTTGGCTATAACTCGAGATATGAGTGAAAGGAATGTAGGGTATTTTTCGCTCTCAACAAATCCACTCCTTCATGTACTGCCCCTAAACTATAGAAGTGACGCGAAAATGGTATATAGCGCGATTGTTCCTCATCTAACGACCTTTCATTTGATACCTGCCTTGGCGCGATCGGTTGGCTATAACTCGAGATATGAGTGAGAGGAATGTAGTGTGTTTTTCGCTCTAAACAATTACCCTCCTGCATGTACTGCCCCTAAACTATAGAAGTGATGCGAAAATGGTATATAGCGCGATTGTTCCTCATCCAACGACCTTTAATTTGATACCTGCCTTGGCGCGATAGGTTGGCTAGAACTCGAGATATTAGTGAAAGGAATGTAGGGTGTTTTTCGCTCTAAACAAATCCACTCCTTCATGTACTGCCCCTAAACTATAGAAGTGACGCGAAAATGGTATATAGCGCGATTGTTCCTCATCTAACGACCTTTCATTCCATACCTTCCTTGGCGCGATCGGTTGGTTATAACTCGAGATATGAGTGAGAGGAATATAGGGTGTTTTTCGCTCTAAACAAATTCACTCCTTCATGTACTGCCCCTAAACTATAGAAGTGACGCGAAAATGGTATATAGCGCGATTGTTCCTCATCCAACGACCTTTAATTTGATACCTGCCTTGGCGCGATAGGTTGGCTAGAACTCGAGATATTAGTGAAAGGAATGTAGGGTGTTTTTCGCTCTAAACAAATCCACTCCTTCATGTACTGCCCCTAAACTATAGAAGTGACGCGAAAATGGTATATAGCGTGATTGTTCCTCATTCATGTACTGCCCCTAAACTATAGAAGTGACGCGAAAATGGTATATAGCGCGATTGTTCCTCATCCAACGACCTTTAATTTGATACCTGCCTTGGCGCGATAGGTTGGCTAGAACTCGAGATATTAGTGAAAGGAATGTAGGGTGTTTTTCGCTCTAAACAAATCCACTCCTTCATGTACTGCCCCTAAACTATAGAAGTGACGCGAAAATGGTATATAGCGCGATTGTTCCTCATCTAACGACCTTTCATTCGATACCTTCCTTGGCGCGATAGGTTGGCTAGAACTCGAGATATTAGTGAAAGGAATGTAGGGTGTTTTTCGCTCTAAACAAATCCACTCCTTCATGTACTGCCCCTAAACTATAGAAGTGACGCGAAAATGGTATATAGCGTGATTGTTCCTCATTCATGTACTGCCCCTAAACTATAGAAGTGACGCGAAAATGGTATATAGCGCGATTGTTCCTCATCCAACGACCTTTCATTTGATACCTGCCTTGACGCGATCGGTTGGCTAGAACTCGAGATATTAGTGAAAGGAATGTAGGGTGTTTTTCGCTCTAAACAAATCCACTCCTTCATGTACTGCCCCTAAACTATAGAAGTGACGCGAAAATGGTATATAGCGTGATTGTTCCTCATTCATGTACTGCCCCTAAACTATAGAAGTGACGCGAAAATGGTATATAGCGCGATTGTTCCTCATCCAACGACCTTTCATTTGATACCTGCCTTGGCGCGATCGGTTGGCTATAACTCGAGATATGAGTGAAAGGAATGTAGGGTATTTTTCGCTCTTAACAAATCTACTCCTTCATGTACTGCCCCTAAACTATAGAAGTGACGCGAAAATGGTATATAGCGCGATTGTTCCTCATCTAACGACCTTTCATTTGATACCTGCCTTGGCGCGATCGGTTCGCTATAACTCGAGATATGAGTGAGAGGAATGTAGGGTGTTTTTCGCTCTAAACAATTACACTCCTGCATGTACTGCCCCTAAAATATAGAAGTGACGCGAAGATGGCATATAGCGCGATTGTTCCTCATCTAACGGCCTTTCATTCGATACATGTCTTGGCGCGATCGGTTAGCTATAACTCGAGATATCAGTGAGAGGAATGTAGGTTGTTTTTCGCTCTAAACAATTACCCTCCTTCATGTACTGCCCCTTAGAAGTGACGTGAAAATGGTATATAGCGCGATTGTTCCTCATCTAACGACCTTTTATTTGATACCTGCCTTGACGCGATCGGTTGGCTATAACTCGAGATATGAGTGAAAGGATTGTAGGGTGTTTTTCGCTTTATGGAAATACCCTCCTTCATGTACTGCCCCTAAACTATAGAAGTGACGCGAAAATGGTATATAGCGCGATTGTTCCTCATCTAACGGCCTTTCATATGATACCTGCCTTGGCGCGATCGGTTGGCTACAACTTGAGATATGAGTGAGAGGAATGTAGGGTGTTTTTCGCTTTAAACAATTACCCTCCTTCATGTACTGCCCCTAAAATATAGAAGTGACGCGAAAATGGTATATAGCGCGATTGTTCCTCATCTAACGGCCTTGTAGGGTGTTTTTCGCTTTAAACAAATTCACTCCTTCATGTACTGCCCCTAAGATATAAGAGTGACGTGAAAATGGTATATAGCTTGATTGTTCCTCATCTAACGACCTTTCATCCGATACCTGCCTTGGCGCGATCGGTTGGTTATAACTCGAGATATGAGTGAGAGGAATGTAGGGTGTTTTTCGCTCTAAACAATTACCCTCCTTCATGTACTGCCCCTTAGAAGTGACGCGAAAATGGTATATAGCGCGATTGTTCGTCATCTAACGACCTTTCATTTGATACCTGCCCTGGCGCGATCGGTTGGCTATAACTCGAGATATGAGTGAAAGGAATGTAGGGTATTTTTCGCTCTAAACAAATACACTCCTTCATGTACTGCCCCTAAAATATAGAAGTGACGCGAAAATGGCATATAGCGCGATTGTTCCTCATCTAACGGCCTTTCATTCGATACATGTCTTGGCGCGATCGGTTGGCTATAACTCGAGATATGAGTGAGAGGAATGTAGGGTGTTTTTCGCTCTAAACAATTACCCTCCTTCATGTACTGCCCCTAAAATATAGAAGTGACGCGAAAATGGCATATAGCGCGATTGTTCCTCATCTAACGGCCTTTCATTCGATACATGTCTTGGCGCGATCGGTTGGCTATAACTCGAGATATGAGTGAGAGGAATGTAGGGTGTTTTTCGCTCTAAACAATTACCCTCCTTCATGTACTGCCCCTTAGAAGTGACGCGAAAATGGTATATAGCGCGATTGTTCCTCATCTAACGACCTTTTATTTGATACCTGCCTTGACGCGATCGGTTGGCTATAACTCGAGATATGAGTGAAAGGATTGTAGGGTGTTTTTCGCTTTATAGAAATACCCTCCTTCATGTACTGCCCCTAAACTATAGAAGTGACGCGAAAATGGTATATAGCGCGATTGTTCCTCATCTAACGGCCTTTCATACGATACCTGCCTTGGCGCGATCGGTTGGCTATAACTCGAGATATGAGTGAGAGGAATGTAGGGTGTTTTTCGCTTTAAACAATTACCCTCCTTCATGTACTGCCCCTAAACTATAGAAGTGACGCGAAAATGGTATATAGCGCGATTGTTCCTCATCTAACGACCTTTCATTTGATACCTGCCTTGGCGCGATCGGTTGTCTATGACTCGAGATATGAGTGAAAGGAATGTAGGGTGTTTTTTCGCTCTAAACAAATACCCTCCTTCATGTACTGCCCCTAAACTATAGAAGTGACGCGAAAATTGTATATAGCGCGATTGTTCCTCATCTAACGACCTTTCATTTGATACCTGCCTTGGCGCGATTAGTTGTCTATGACTCGAGATATGAGTGAAAGGAATGTAGGGTGTTTTTCGCTTTAAACAATTACCCTCCTTCATGTACTGCCCCTAAACTATAGAAGTGACGCGAAAATCGTATATAGCGCGATTGTTCCTCATCTAACGACCTTTCATTCGATACCTGCCTTGGCGCGATCGGTTGGCTATAACTCGAGATATGAGTGAGAGGAATGTAGGGTGTTTTTCGCTCTAAACAATTACCCTCCTTCATGTACTGCCCCTTAGAAGTCACGCGAAAATGGTATATAGCGCGATTGTTCCTCATCTAACGACCTTTTATTTGATACCTGCCTTGACGCGATCGGTTGGCTATAGCTCGAGATATGAGTGAAAGGATTGTAGGGTGTTTTTCGCTTTATAGAAATACCCTCCTTCATGTACTGCCCCTAAAATATAGAAGTGACGCGAAAATGGTATATAGCGCGATTGTTCCTCATCCAACCACCTTTAATTTGATACCTGCCTTGGCGCGATAGGTTGGCTAGAACTCGAGATATGAGTGAAAGGATTGTAGGGTGTTTTTCGCTTTATAGAAATACCCTCTTTCATGTATTGGCGCGATTGTTCGTCATCTAACGACCTTTCATTTGATACCTGCCTTGGCGCGATCGGTTGGCTATAACTCGAGATATGAGTGAGAGGAATGTAGGGTGTTTTTCGCTCTAAACAATTACCCTCCTTCATGTACTGCCCCTAAACTATAGAAGTGACGCGAAAATGGTATATAGCGCGATTGTTCCTCATCTAACGACCTTTCATTTGATACCTGCCTTGGCGCGATCGGTTTGCTATAACTCGAGATATGAGTGAGAGGAATGTAGGGTGTTTTTCGCTCTAAACAATTACCCTCCTTCATGTACTGCCCCTTAGAAGTGACGCGAAAATGGTATATAGCGCGATTGTTCCTCATCTAACGACCTTTTATTTGATACCTGCCTTGACGCGATCGGTTGGCTATAACTCGAGATATGAGTGAAAGGATTGTAGGGTGTTTTTCGCTTTATAGAAATACCCTCCTTCATGTACTGCCCGTAAACTATAGAAGTGACGCGAAAATGGTATATAGCGCGATTGTTCCTCATCTAACGGCCTTTCATAGGATACCTGCCTTGGCGCGATCGGTTGGCTATAACTCGAGATATGAGTGAGAGGAATGTAGGGTGTTTTTCGCTTTAAACAATTACCCTCCTTCATGTACTGCCCCTAAACTATAGAAGTGACGCGAAAATGGTATATAGCGCGATTGTTCCTCATCTAACGACCTTTCATTTGATACCTGCCTTGGCGCGATCGGTTGTCTATGACTCGAGATATGAGTGAAAGGAATGTAGGGTGTTTTTTCGCTCTAAACAAATACCCTCCTTCATGTACTGCCCCTAAACTATAGAAGTGACGCGAAAATTGTATATAGCGCGATTGTTCCTCATCTAACGACCTTTCATTTGATACCTGCCTTGGCGCGATTAGTTGTCTATGACTCGAGATATGAGTGAAAGGAATGTAGGGTGTTTTTCGCTCTAAACAAATACCCTCCTTCATGTACTGCCCCTAAACTATAGAAGTGACGCGAAAATGGTATATAGCGCGATTGTTCCTCATCTAACGACCTTTCATTCGATACCTGCCTTGGCGCGATCGGTTGGTTATAACTCGAGATATGAGTGAGAGGAATGTAGGGTGTTTTTCGCTCTAAACAATTACCCTCCTTCATGTACTGCCCCTAAACTATAGAAGTATCGCGAAAATCGTATATAGCGCGATTGTTCCTCATCTAACGACCTTTCATTCGATACCTGCCTTGGCGCGATCGGTTGGTTATAGCTCGAGATATGAGTGAGAGGAATGTAGGGTGTTTTTCGCTCTAAACAAATTCACTCCTGCATGTACTGCCCCTAAACTATAGAAGTGACGCGAAAATGGTATATAGCGCGATTGTTCCTCATCTAACGACCTTTCATTTGATACCTGCCTTGGCGCGATCGGTTGGCTATAACTCCAGATATGAGTGTAAGGAATATAGGGTGTTTTTCGCTCTAAACAAATTCACTCCTTCATGTACTGCCCCTAAACTATAGAAGTGACGCGAAAATGGTATATAGCGCGATTGTTCCTCATCTAACGGCCTTTCATTCGATACCTGCCTTGACGCGATCGGTTGGCTATAACTCGAGATATGAGTGAGAGGAATGTAGGGTGTTTTTCGCTCTAAACAATTACCCTCCTTCATGTACTGCCCCTTAGAAGTGACGCGAAAATGGTATATAGCGCGATTGTTCGTCATCTAACGACCTTTCATTTGATACCTGCCTTGGCGCGATCGGTTGGCTATAACTCGAGATATGAGTGAAAGGAATGTAGGGTATTTTTCGCTCTAAACAAATCCACTCCTTCATCTACTGCCCCTAAACTATAGAAGTGACGCGAAAATGGTATATAGCGCGATTGTTCCTCATCTAACGACCTTTCATTTGATACCTGCCTTGGCGCGATCGGTTGGCTATAACTCGAGATATGAGTGAGAGGAATGTAGGGTGTTTTTCGCTCTAAACAATTACCCTCCTGCATGTACTGCCCCTAAACTATAGAAGTGATGCGAAAATGGTATATAGCGCGATTGTTCCTCATCCAACGACCTTTAATTTGATACCTGCCTTGGCGCGATAGGTTGGCTAGAACTCGAGATATTAGTGAAAGGAATGTAGGGTGTTTTTCGCTCTAAACAAATCCACTCCTTCATGTACTGCCCCTAAACTATAGAAGTGACGCGAAAATGGTATATAGCGCGATTGTTCCTCATCTAACGGCCTTTCATTCGATACCTTCCTTGGCGCGATCGGTTGGTTATAACTCGAGATATGAGTGAGAGGAATATAGGGTGTTTTTCGCTCTAAACAAATTCACTCCTTCATGTACTGCCCCTAAACTATAGAAGTGACGCGAAAATGGTATATAGCGCGATTGTTCCTCATCCAACGACCTTTAATTTGATACCTGCCTTGGCGCGATAGGTTGGCTAGAACTCGAGATATTAGTGAAAGGAATGTAGGGTGTTTTCGCTCTAAACAAATCCACTCCTTCATGTACTGCCCCTAAACTATAGAAGTGACGCGAAAATATTATATATAGCGCGATTGTTCCTCATCTAACGACCTTTCATTCGATACCTTCCTTGGCGCGATAGGTTGGCTAGAACTCGAGATATTAGTGAAAGGAATGTAGGGTGTTTTTCGCTCTAAACAAATCCACTCCTTCATGTACTGCCCCTAAACTATAGAAGTGACGCGAAAATGGTATATAGCGTGATTGTTCCTCATTCATGTACTGCCCCTAAACTATAGAAGTGACGCGAAAATGGTATATAGCGCGATTGTTCCTCATCCAACGACCTTTCATTTGATACCTGCCTTGGCGCGATCGGTTGGCTATAACTCGAGATATGAGTGAAAGGAATGTAGGGTATTTTTCGCTCTTAACAAATCTACTCCTTCATGTACTGCCCCTAAACTATAGAAGTGACGCGAAAATGGTATATAGCGCGATTGTTCCTCATCTAACGACCTTTCATTTGATACCTGCCTTGGCGCGATCGGTTAGCTATAACTCGAGATATGAGTGAGAGGAATGTAGGTTGTTTTTCGCTCTAAACAATTACCCTCCTTCATGTACTGCCCCTTAGAAGTGACGTGAAAATGGTATATAGCGCGATTGTTCCTCATCTAACGACCTTTTATTTGATACCTGCCTTGACGCGATCGGTTGGCTATAACTCGAGATATGAGTGAAAGGATTGTAGGGTGTTTTTCGCTTTATGGAAATACCCTCCTTCATGTACTGCCCCTAAACTATAGAAGTGACGCGAAAATGGTATATAGCGCGATTGTTCCTCATCTAACGGCCTTTCATATGATACCTGCCTTGGCGCGATCGGTTGGCTACAACTTGAGATATGAGTGAGAGGAATGTAGGGTGTTTTTCGCTTTAAACAATTACCCTCCTTCATGTACTGCCCCTAAAATATAGAAGTGACGCGAAAATGGTATATAGCGCGATTGTTCCTCATCTAACGGCCTTGTAGGGTGTTTTTCGCTTTAAACAAATTCACTCCTTCATGTACTGCCCCTAAGATATAAGAGTGACGTGAAAATGGTATATAGCTTGATTGTTCCTCATCTAACGACCTTTCATTCGATACCTGCCTTGGCGCGATCGGTTGGTTATAACTCGAGATATGAGTGAGAGGAATGTAGGGTGTTTTTCGCTCTAAACAATTACCCTCCTTCATGTACTGCCCCTTAGAAGTGACGCGAAAATGGTATATAGCGCGATTGTTCGTCATCTAACGACCTTTCATTTGATACCTGCCCTGGCGCGATCGGTTGGCTATAACTCGAGATATGAGTGAAAGGAATGTAGGGTATTTTTCGCTCTAAACAAATACACTCCTTCATGTACTGCCCCTAAAATATAGAAGTGACGCGAAAATGGCATATAGCGCGATTGTTCCTCATCTAACGGCCTTTCATTCGATACATGTCTTGGCGCGATCGGTTGGCTATAACTCGAGATATGAGTGAGAGGAATGTAGGGTGTTTTTCGCTCTAAACAATTACCCTCCTTCATGTACTGCCCCTTAGAAGTGACGCGAAAATGGTATATAGCACGATTGTTCCTCATCTAACGGCCTTTCATTCGATACCTGCCTTGACGCGATCGGTTGGCTATAACTCGAGATATGAGTGAGAGGAATGTAGGGTGTTTTTCTCTCTAAACAATTACCCTCCTTCATGTACTGCCCCTTAGAAGTGACGCGAAAATGGTATATAGCGCGATTGTTCGTCATCTAACGACCTTTCATTTGATACCTGCCTTGGCGCGATCGGTTGGCTATAACTCGAGATATGAGTGAAAGGAATGTAGGGTATTTTTCGCTCTAAACAAATCCACTCCTTCATGTACTGCCCCTAAAATATAGAAGTAACGCGAAAATGGCATATAGCGCGATTGTTCCTCATCTAACGGCCTTTCATTCGATACATGTCTTGGCGCGATCGGTTGGCTATAACTCGAGATATGAGTGAGAGGAATGTAGGGTGTTTTTCGCTCTAGACAATTACCCTCCTTCATGTACTGCCCCTTAGAAGTGACGCGAAAATGGTATATAGCGCGATTGTTCCTCATCTAACGACCTTTTATTTGATACCTGCCTTTACGCGATCGGTTGGCTATAACTCGAGATATGAGTGAAAGGATTGTAGGGTGTTTTTTCGCTTTATAGAAATACCCTCCTTCATGTACTGCCCCTAAACTATAGAAGTGACGCGAAAATGGTATATAGCGCGATTGTTCCTCATCTAACGGCCTTTCATATGATACCTGCCTTGGCGCGATCGGTTGGCTATAACTCCAGATATGAGTGAAAGGAATGTAGGGTGTTTTTCGCTTTAAACAATTACCCTCCTTCATGTACTGCCCCTAAAATATAGAAGTGACGCGAAAATGGTATATAGCGCGATTGTTCCTCATCTAACGGCCTTGTAGGGTGTTTTTCGCTTTAAACAAATTCACTCCTTCATGTACTGCCCCTAAGATATAAGAGTGACGTGAAAATGGTATATAGCTCGATTGTTCCTCATCTAACGACCTTTCATTCGATACCTGCCTTGGCGCGATCGGTTGGTTATAACTCGAGATATGAGTGAGAGGAATGTAGGGTGTTTTTCGCTCTAAACAATTACCCTCCTTCATGTACTGCCCCTAAACTATAAAAGTGACGCGAAAATCGTATATAGCGCGATTGTTCCTCATCTAACGACCTTTCATTCGATACCTGCCTTGGCGCGATCGGTTGGTTATAACTCGAGATATGAGTGAGAGGAATATAGGGTGTTTTTCGCTCTAAAAAAATTCACTCCTTCATGTACTGCCCCTAAACTATAGAAGTGACGCGAAAATGGTATATAGCGCGATTGTTCCTCATCTAACGGCCTTTCATTCGATACCTGTCTTGACGCGATCGGTTGGCTATAACTCGAGATATGAGTGAGAGGAATGTAGGGTGTTTTTCGCTCTAAACAATTACCCTCCTTCATGTACTGCCCCTTAGAAGTGACGCGAAAATGGTATATAGCGCGATTGTTCCTCATCTAACGGCCTTTCATTCGATACCTGTCTTGACGCGATCGGTTGGCTATAACTCGAGATATGAGTGAGAGGAATGTAGGGTGTTTTTCGCTCTAAACAATTACCCTCCTTCATGTACTGCCCCTAAACTATAGAAGTGACGCGAAAATCGTATATAGCGCGATTGTTCCTCATCTAACGACCTTTCATTCGATACCTGCCTTGGCGCGATCGGTTGGTTATAACTCGAGATATGAGTGAGAGGAATATAGGGTGTTTTTCGCTCTAAAAAAATTCACTCCTTCATGTACTGCCCCTAAACTATAGAAGTGACGCGAAAATGGTATATAGCGCGATTGTTCCTCATCTAACGGCCTTTCATTCGATACCTGTCTTGACGCGATCGGTTGGCTATAACTCGAGATATGAGTGAGAGGAATGTAGGGTGTTTTTCGCTCTAAACAATTACCCTCCTTCATGTACTGCCCCTTAGAAGTGACGCGAAAATGGTATATAGCGCGATTGTTCGTCATCTAACGACCTTTCATTCGATAACTGTCTTGACGCGATCGGTTGGCTATAACTCGAGATATGAGTGAGAGGAATGTAGGGTGTTTTTCGCTCTAAACAATTACCCTCCTTCATGTACTGCCCCTTAGAAGTGACGTGAAAATGGTATATAGCTCGATTGTTCCTCATCTAACGACCTTTCATTCGATACCTGCCTTGGCGCGATCGGTTGGTTATAACTCGAGATATGAGTGAGAGGAATGTAGGGTGTTTTTCGCTCTAAACAATTACCCTCCTTCATGTACTGCCCCTAAACTATAGAAGTGACGCGAAAATCGTATATAGCGCGATTGTTCCTCATCTAACGACCTTTCATTCGATACCTGCCTTGGCGCGATCGGTTGGTTATAACTCGAGATATGAGTGAGAGGAATATAGGGTGTTTTTCGCTCTAAAAAAATTCACTCCTTCATGTACTGCCCCTAAACTATAGAAGTGACGCGAAAATGGTATATAGCGCGATTGTTCCTCATCTAACGGCCTTTCATTCGATACCTGTCTTGACGCGATCGGTTGGCTATAACTCGAGATATGAGTGAGAGGAATGTAGGGTGTTTTTCGCTCTAAACAATTACCCTCCTTCATGTACTGCCCCTTAGAAGTGACGCGAAAATGGTATATAGCGCGATTGTTCGTCATCTAACGACCTTTCATTTGATAACTGTCTTGACGCGATCGGTTGGCTATAACTCGAGATATGAGTGAGAGGAATGTAGGGTGTTTTTCGCTCTAAACAATTACCCTCCTTCATGTACTGCCCCTTAGAAGTGACGCGAAAATGGTATATAGCGCGATTGTTCCTCATCTAACGGCCTTTCATTCGATACCTGTCTTGACGCGATCGGTTGGTTATAACTCGAGATATGAGTGAGAGGAATGTAGGGTGTTTTTCGCTCTAAACAATTACCCTCCTTCATGTACTGCCCCTAAACTATAGAAGTGACGCGAAAATCGTATATAGCGCGATTGTTCCTCATCTAACGACCTTTCATTCGATACCTGCCTTGGCGCGATCGGTTGGCTATAACTCCAGATATGAGTGTAAGGAATATAGGGTGTTTTTCGCTCTAAAAAAATTCACTCCTTCATGTACTGCCCCTAAACTATGGAAGTGACGCGAAAATGGTATATAGCGCGATTGTTCCTCATCTAACGGCCTTTCATTCGATACCTGTCTTGACGCGATCGGTTGGCTATAACTCGAGATATGAGTGAGAGGAATGTAGGGTGTTTTTCGCTCTAAACAATTACCCTCCTTCATGTACTGCCCCTTAGAAGTGACGCGAAAATGGTATATAGCGCGATTGTTCGTCATCTAATGACCTTTCATTTGATAACTGCCTTGGCGCGATCGGTTGGCTATAACTCGAGATATGAGTGAAAGGAATGTAGGGTATTTTTCGCTCTAAACAAATCCACTCCTTCATGTACTGCCCCTAAACTATAGAAGTGACGCGAAAATGGTATATAGCGCGATTGTTCCTCATCTAACGACCTTTCATTTGATACCTGCCTTGGCGCGATCGGTTGGCTATAACTCGAGATATGAGTGAGAGGAATGTAGGGTGTTTTTCGCTCTAAACAATTACCCTCCTGCATGTACTGCCCCTAAACTATAGAAGTGACGCGAAAATGGTATATAGCGCGATTGTTCCTCATCCAACGACCTTTAATATGATACCTGCCTTGGCGCGATAGGTTGGCTAGAACTCGAGATATTAGTGAAAGGAATGTAGGGTGTTTTTCGCTCTAAACAAATCCACTCCTTCATGTACTGCCCCTAAACTATAGAAGTGACGCGAAAATGGTATATAGCGTGATTGTTCCTCATTCATGTACTGCCCCTAAACTATAGAAGTGACGCGAAAATGGTATATAGCGCGATTGTTCCTCATCTAACGACCTTTCATTTGATACCTGCCTTGGCGCGATCGGTTGGCTATAACTCGAGATATGAGTGAAAGGAATGTAGGGTATTTTTCGCTCTTAACAAATCTACTCCTTCATGTACTGCCCCTAAACTATAGAAGTAACGCGAAAATGGTATATAGCGCGATTGTTCCTCATCTAACGACCTTTCATTTGATACCTGCCTTGGCGCGATCGGTTCGCTATAACTCGAGATATGAGTGTGAGGAATGTAGGGTGTTTTTCGCTCTAAACAATTACCCTCCTGCATGTACTGCCGCTAAAATATAGAAGTGACGCGAAAATGGCATATAGCGCGATTGTTCCTCATCTAACGGCCTTTCATTCGATACATGTCTTGGCGCGATCGGTTTGCTATAACTCGAGATATGAGTGAGAGGAATGTAGGGTGTTTTTCGCTCTAAACAATTACCCTCCTTCATGTACTGCCGCTAAAATATAGAAGTGACGCGAAAATGGCATATAGCGCGATTGTTCCTCATCTAACGGCCTTTCATTCGATACATGTCTTGGCGCGATCGGTTTGCTATAACTCGAGATATGACTGAGAGGAATGTAGGGTGTTTTTCGCTCTAAACAATTACCCTCCTTCATGTACTGCCCCTTAGAAGTGACGCGAAAATGGTATATAGCGCGATTGTTCCTCATCTAACGACCTTTTATTTGATACCTGCCTTGACGCGATCGGTTGGCTATAACTCGAGATATGAGTGAAAGGATTGTAGGGTGTTTTTCGCTTTATAGAAATACCCTCCTTCATGTACTGCCCCTAAACTATAGAAGTGACGCGAAAATGGTATATAGCGCGATTGTTCCTCATCTAACGGCCTTTCATATGATACCTGCCTTGGCGCGATCGGTTGGCTATAACTCGAGATATGAGTGAGAGGAATGTAGGGTGTTTTTCGCTTTAAACAATTACCCGCCTTCATGTACTGCCCCTAAAATATAGAAGTGACGCGAAAATGGTATATAGCGCGATTGTTCCTCATCTAACGGCCTTGTAGGGTGTTTTTCGCTTTAAACAAATTCACTCCTTCATGTACTGCCCCTAAGATATAAGAGTGACGTGAAAATGGTATATAGCTCGATTGTTCCTCATCTAACGACCTTTCATTCGATACCTGCCTTGGCGCGATCGGTTGGTTATAACTCGAGATATGAGTGAGAGGAATGTAGGGTGTTTTTCGCTCTAAACAATTACCCTCCTTCATGTACTGCCCCTAAACTATAGAAGTGACGCGAAAATCGTATATAGCGCGATTGTTCCTCATCTAACGACCTTTCATTCGATACCTGCCTTGGCGCGATCGGTTGGTTATAACTCGAGATATGAGTGAGAGGAATGTAGGGTGTTTTTCGCTCTAAATAAATTCACTCCTTCATGTACTGCCCCTAAACTATAGAAGTGACGCGAAAATGGTATATAGCGCGATTGTTCCTCATCTAACGACCTTTCATTTGATACCTGCCTTGGCGCGATCGGTTGGCTATAACTCCAGATTGTAGGGTGTTTTTCGCTTTATAGAAATACCCTCTTTCATGTACTGCCCCTAAACTATAGAAGTGATGCGAAAAAAGGAATGTTGGGTGTTTTTCGCTCTAAACAAATACCCTCCTTCATGTACTGCCCGTAAACTATAGAAGTGACGCGAAAATGGTATATAGCGCGATTGTTCCTCATCTAACGACCTTTAATTTGATACATACCTTGGCGCGATAGGTTGGCTAGAACTCGAGATATGAGTGAAAGGAATGTAGGGTGTTTTTCGCATTATACAAATACCCGCCTTCATATACTGCCCCTAAACTATAGAAGTGACGCGAAAATGGTATATAGCGTGATTGTTCCCCATTCATGTACTGCCCCTAAACTATAGAAGTGACGCGAAAATGGTATATAGCGCGATTGTTCCTCATCCAACGACCTTTCATTTGATACCTGCCTTGGCGCGATCGGTTGGCTATAACTCCTTCATGTACTGCCCCTAAACTATAGAAGTGACGCGAAAATAGTATATAGCGCGATTGTTCCTCATCTAACGACCTTTCATTTGATACCCGCCTTGGCGCGATCGGTTGGCTATAACTCCAGATATGAGTGTAAGGATTGTAGGGTGTTTTTCGCTTTATAGAAATACCCTCTTTCATGTACTGCCCCTAAACTATAGAAGTGATGCGAAAAAAGGAATGTTGGGTGTTTTTCGCTCTAAACAAATACCCTCCTTCATGTACTGCCCGTAAACTATAGAAGTGACGCGAAAATGGTATATAGCGCGATTGTTCCTCATCTAACGACCTTTAATTTGATACATACCTTGGCGCGATAGGTTGGCTAGAACTCGAGATATGAGTGAAAGGAATGTAGGGTGTTTTTCGCATTATACAAATACCCGCCTTCATATACTGCCCCTAAACTATAGAAGTGACGCGAAAATGGTATATAGCGTGATTGTTCCCCATTCATGTACTGCCCCTAAACTATAGAAGTGACGCGAAAATGGTATATAGCGCGATTGTTCCTCATCCAACGACCTTTCATTTGATACCTGCCTTGGCGCGATCGGTTGGCTATAACTCCTTCATGTACTGCCCCTAAACTATAGAAGTGACGCGAAAATAGTATATAGCGCGATTGTTCCTCATCTAACGACCTTTCATTTGATACCCGCCTTGGCGCGATCGGTTGGCTATAACTCCAGATATGAGTGTAAGGAATGTAGGGTGTTTTTCGCTCTAAACAAATTCACTCCTTCATGTACTGCCCCTAAACTATAGAAGTGACGCCAAAATGGTATATAGCGCGATTGTTCCTCATCTAACGACCTTTCATTTGATACCTGCCTTGGCGCGCTCGGTTGGCTATAACTCCTTCATGTACTGCCCCTAAACTATAGAAGTGACGCGAAAATAGTATATAGCGCGATTGTTCCTCATCCAACGACCTTTCATTTGATACCTGCCTTGGCGCGATAGGTTGGCTAGAATTCGAGATATGAGTGAAAGGAATGTAGGGTGTTTTCCGCATTATACAAATACCCGCCTTCATATACTGCCCCTAAACTATAGAAGTGACGCGAAAATGGTATATAGCGCGATTGTTCCTCATCCAACGACCTTTCATTTGATACCTGCCTTGGCGCGATAGGTTGGCTAGAATTCGAGATATGAGTGAAAGGAATGTAGGGTGTTTTTCGCATTATACAAATACCCGCCTTCATATACTGCCCCTAAACTATAGAAGTGACGCGAAAATGGTATATAGCGCGATTGTTCCTCATCTAACGACCTTTCATTTGATACATGCCTTGACGCGATCGGTTGGCTATAACTCGAGATATGAGTGAAAGGATTGTAGGGTGTTTTTCGCTTTATAGAAGTACCCTCCTTCATGTACTGCCCCTAAACTATAGAAGTGACGCGAAAATTGTATATAGCGCGATTGTTCCTCATCTAACGACCTTTCATTTGATACATGCCTTGGCGCGATCGGTTGGCTAGAACTCGAGATATGATTGAAAGGAATGTAGGGTGTTTTTCGCTCTAAACAAATATCCTCCTTCATGTACTGCCCCTAAACTATAGAAGTGACGCGAAAATAGTATATAGCGCGATTGTCCCTCATCTAACGACCTTTCATTTGATACCTGCCTGCCTGAAGTGACGCGAAAATATTATATATAGCGCGATTGTTCCTCATCTAACGACCTTTCATTTGATACCTGCCTTGGCGCGATCGGTTGGCTATAACTCCAGATATGAGTGTAAGGAATATAGGGTGTTTTTCGCTCTAAACAAATTCACTCCTTCATGTACTGATCCTAAACTATAGAAGTGACGCGAAAATGGTATATAGCGCGATTGTTCCTCATCTAACGGCCTTTCATTCGATACCTGCCTTGGCGCGATCGGTTGGCTATAACTCGAGATATGAGTGAAAGGATTGTAGGGTGTTTTTCGCTTTATAGAAATACCCTCCTTCATGTACTGCCCCTAAACTATAGAAGTGACGCGAAAATGGTATATAGCGCGATTGTTCCTCATCTAACGACCTTTAATTTAATACCTGCCTTGACGCTATCGGTTGGCTATAACTCGAGATATGAGTGAAAGGATTGTAGGGTGTTTTTCGCTTTATAGAAATACCCTCCTTCATGTACTGCCCCTAAACTATAGAAGTGACGCGAAAATGGTATATAGCGCGATTGTTCGTCATCTAACGACCTTTCATTTGATACCTGCCTTGGCGCGATCGGTTGGCTACAACTCGAGATATGAGTGAAAGGAATGTAGGCTGTTTTTCGCTCTAAACAAATCCACTCCTTCATGTACTGCCCCTAAACTATAGAAGTGACGCGAAAATGGTATATAGCGCGATTGTTCCTCATCGAACGACCTTTAATTTGATACCTGGCTTGGCGCGATCAGTTGGCTATAACTCGAGATATGAGTGAAAGGATTGTAGGGTGTTTTTCGCTCTAAACAAATACCCTCCTTCATGTACTGCCCGTAAACTATAGAAGTGACGCGAAATGGTATATAGCGCGATTGTTCCTCATCTAACGACCTTTCATTTGATACCTGCCTTGGCGCGATCAGTTGGCTAGAACTCGAGATATGAGTGAAAGGAATGTAGGGTGTTTTTCACTTTATAGAAATACCCTCCTTCATGTACTGCCCCTAAACTCGAGATATGAGTCAAAGGAATGTAGGGTGTTTTTCACTTTATAGAAATACCCTCCTTCATGTACTGCCCCTAAACTATAGCAGTGACGCGAAAATGGTATATAGCGCGATTGTTCCTCATGCAACGACCTTTCATTTGATACCTGCCTTGGCGCGATCGGTTTGCTATAACTCGAGATATGATTGAAAGGAATGTAGGGTGTTTTTCGCTCTATACAAATACCCTCCTTCATGTACTGCCCCTAAACTATAGCAGTGACGCGAAAATGGTATATAGCGCGATTGTTCCTCATGCAACGACCTTTCATTTGATACCTGCCTTGGCGCGATCGGTTTGCTATAACTCGAGATATGATTGAAAGGAATGTAGGGTGTTTTTCGCTCTATACAAATACCCTCCTTCATGTACTGCCCCTAAACTATAGAAGTGACGCGAAAATGGTATATAGCGCGATTGTTCCTCATCTAACGACCTTTCATTTGATACCTGCCTTGGCGCGATCGGTTGGCTATAACTCGAGATATGAGTGAAAGGAATGTAGGGTGTTTTTCGCTCTAAACAAATACCCTCCTTCATGTACTGCCCCTAAACTATAGCAGTGACGCGAAAATGGTATATAGCGCGATTGTTCCTCATGCAACGACCTTTCATTTGATACCTGCCTTGGCGCGATCGGTTGGCTATAGCTCGAGATATGAGTGAGAGGAATGTAGGGTGTTTTTCGCTCTATACAAATACCCTCCTTCATGTACTGCCCCTAAACTATAGAAGTGACGCGAAAATGGTATATAGCGTGATTGTTCCTCATTCATGTACTGCCCCTAAACTATAGAAGTGACGCGAAAATAGTATATAGCACGATTGTTCCTCATCCAACGACCTTTCATTTGATACCTGCCTTGGCGCGATCGGTTGGCTATAGCTCGAGATATGAGTGAGAGGAATGTAGGGTGTTTTTCGCTCTAAACAAATACCCTCCTTCATGTACTGCCCCTAAACTATAGCAGTGACGCGAAAATGGTATATAGCGCGATTGTTCCTCATGCAACGACCTTTCATTTGATACCTGCCTTGGCGCGATCGGTTTGCTATAACTCGAGATATGATTGAAAGGAATGTAGGGTGTTTTTCGCTCTATACAAATACCCTCCTTCATGTACTGCCCCTAAACTATAGAAGTGACGCGAAAATGGTATATAGCGCGATTGTTCCTCATCTAACGACCTTTCATTTGATACCTGCCTTGGCGCGATCGGTTGGCTATAACTCGAGATATGAGTGAAAGGAATGTAGGGTGTTTTTCGCTCTAAACAAATACCCTCCTTCATGTACTGCCCCTAAACTATAGCAGTGACGCGAAAATGGTATATAGCGCGATTGTTCCTCATGCAACGACCTTTCATTTGATACCTGCCTTGGCGCGATCGGTTGGCTATAGCTCGAGATATGAGTGAGAGGAATGTAGGGTGTTTTTCGCTCTATACAAATACCCTCCTTCATGTACTGCCCCTAAACTATAGAAGTGACGCGAAAATGGTATATAGCGTGATTGTTCCTCATTCATGTACTGCCCCTAAACTATAGAAGTGACGCGAAAATAGTATATAGCACGATTGTTCCTCATCCAACGACCTTTCATTTGATACCTGCCTTGGCGCGATCGGTTGGCTATAGCTCGAGATATGAGTGAGAGGAATGTAGGGTGTTTTTCGCTCTAAACAAATATCCTCCTTCATGTACTGCCCCTAAACTATAGAAGTGAGGCGAAAATAGTATATAGCGCGATTGTCCCTCATCTAACGACCTTTCATTTGATACCTGCCTCGGCGCGATCGGTTGTCTATGACTCGAGATATGAGTGAAAGGAATGTAGGGTGTTTTTCGCTCTAAACAAATACCCTCCTTCATGTACTGCCCCTAAACTATAGAAGTGACGCGAAAATTGTACATAGCGCGATTGTTCCTCATCTAACGACCTTTCATTTGATACCTGCCTTGGCGCGATTGGTTGTCTATGACTCGAGATATGAGTGAAAGGAATGTAGGGTGTTTTTCGCATTATACAAATACCCGCCTTCATATACTGCCCCTAAACTATAGAAGTGACGCGAGAATGGTATATAGCGTGATTGTTCCCCATTCATGTACTGCCCCTAAACTATAGAAGTGACGCGAAAATGGTATATAGCGCGATTGTTCGTCATCTAACGACCTTTCATTTGATACCTGCCTTGGCGCGATCGGTTGGCTATAACTCGAGATATGAGTGAGAGGAATGTAGGGTGTTTTTCGCTCTAAACAATTACCCTCCTGCATGTACTGACCCTAAACTATAGAAGTGACGCGAAAATGGTATATAGCGCGATTGTTCCTCATCTAACGACCTTTAATTTGATACCTGGCTTGGCGCGATCAGTTGGCTATAACTCGAGATATGAGTGAAAGGAATGTAGGGTGTTTTCCGCATTATACAAATACCCGCCTTCATATACTGCCCCTAAACTATAGAAGTGACGCGAAAATGGTATATAGCGCGATTGTTCCTCATCCAACGACCTTTCATTTGATACCTGCCTTGGCGCGATAGGTTGGCTAGAATTCGAGATATGAGTGAAAGGAATGTAGGGTGTTTTTCGCATTATACAAATACCCGCCTTCATATACTGCCCCTAAACTATAGAAGTGACGCGAAAATGGTATATAGCGCGATTGTTCCTCATCTAACGACCTTTCATTTGATACATGCCTTGACGCGATCGGTTGGCTATAACTCGAGATATGAGTGAAAGGATTGTAGGGTGTTTTTCGCTTTATAGAAGTACCCTCCTTCATGTACTGCCCCTAAACTATAGAAGTGACGCGAAAATTGTATATAGCGCGATTGTTCCTCATCTAACGACCTTTCATTTGATACATGCCTTGGCGCGATCGGTTGGCTAGAACTCGAGATATGATTGAAAGGAATGTAGGGTGTTTTTCGCTCTAAACAAATATCCTCCTTCATGTACTGCCCCTAAACTATAGAAGTGACGCGAAAATAGTATATAGCGCGATTGTCCCTCATCTAACGACCTTTCATTTGATACCTGCCTGCCTGAAGTGACGCGAAAATATTATATATAGCGCGATTGTTCCTCATCTAACGACCTTTCATTTGATACCTGCCTTGGCGCGATCGGTTGGCTATAACTCCAGATATGAGTGTAAGGAATATAGGGTGTTTTTCGCTCTAAACAAATTCACTCCTTCATGTACTGACCCTAAACTATAGAAGTGACGCGAAAATGGTATATAGCGCGATTGTTCCTCATCTAACGGCCTTTCATTCGATACCTGCCTTGGCGCGATCGGTTGGCTATAACTCGAGATATGAGTGAAAGGATTGTAGGGTGTTTTTCGCTTTATAGAAATACCCTCCTTCATGTACTGCCCCTAAACTATAGAAGTGACGCGAAAATGGTATATAGCGCGATTGTTCCTCATCTAACGACCTTTAATTTAATACCTGCCTTGACGCTATCGGTTGGCTATAACTCGAGATATGAGTGAAAGGATTGTAGGGTGTTTTTCGCTTTATAGAAATACCCTCCTTCATGTACTGCCCCTAAACTATAGAAGTGACGCGAAAATGGTATATAGCGCGATTGTTCGTCATCTAACGACCTTTCATTTGATACCTGCCTTGGCGCGATCGGTTGGCTACAACTCGAGATATGAGTGAAAGGAATGTAGGCTGTTTTTCGCTCTAAACAAATCCACTCCTTCATGTACTGCCCCTAAACTATAGAAGTGACGCGAAAATGGTATATAGCGCGATTGTTCCTCATCGAACGACCTTTAATTTGATACCTGGCTTGGCGCGATCAGTTGGCTATAACTCGAGATATGAGTGAAAGGATTGTAGGGTGTTTTTCGCTCTAAACAAATACCCTCCTTCATGTACTGCCCGTAAACTATAGAAGTGACGCGAAATGGTATATAGCGCGATTGTTCCTCATCTAACGACCTTTCATTTGATACCTGCCTTGGCGCGATCGGTTGTCCATGACTCGAGATATGAGTCAAAGGAATGTAGGGTGTTTTTCACTTTATAGAAATACCCTCCTTCATGTACTGCCCCTAAACTATAAAAGTGACGCGAAAATTGTATATAGCGCGATTGTTCCTCATCTAACGACCTTTCATTTGATACCTGCCCTGGCGCGATCGGTTGGCTACAACTCGAGATATGAGTGAAAGGATTGTAGGGTGTTTTTCGCTTTATAGAAATACGAAATACAATCGCGAAAATTGTATATAGCGTGATTGTTCCTCATCTAACGACCTTTAATTTGATACATACCTTGGCGCGATAGGTTGGCTAGAACTCGAGATATGAGTGAAAGGAATGTAGGGTGTTTTTCGCATTATACAAATACCCGCCTTCATATACTGCCCCTAAACTATAGAAGTGACGCGAGAATGGTATATAGCGTGATTGTTCCCCATTCATGTACTGCCCCTAAACTATAGAAGTGACGCGAAAATGGTATATAGCGCGATTGTTCCTCATCTAACGACCTTTCATTTGATACCTGCCTTGGCGCGATCGGTTGTCCATGACTCGAGATATGAGTCAAAGGAATGTAGGGTGTTTTTCACTTTATAGAAATACCCTCCTTCATGTACTGCCCCTAAACTATAAAAGTGACGCGAAAATTGTATATAGCGCGATTGTTCCTCATCTAACGACCTTTCATTTGATACCTGCCCTGGCGCGATCGGTTGGCTACAACTCGAGATATGAGTGAAAGGATTGTAGGGTGTTTTTCGCTCTAAACAAATACCCTCCTTCATGTACTGCCCGTAAACTATAGAAGTGACGCGAAAATGGTATATAGCGCGATTGTTCCTCATCTAACGACCTTTAATTTGATACATACCTTGGCGCGATAGGTTGGCTAGAACTCGAGATATGAGTGAAAGGAATGTAGGGTGTTTTTCGCATTATACAAATACCCGCCTTCATATACTGCCCCTAAACTATAGAAGTGACGCGAAAATGGTATATAGCGTGATTGTTCCCCATTCATGTACTGCCCCTAAACTATAGAAGTGACGCGAAAATGGTATATAGCGCGATTGTTCCTCATCCAACGACCTTTCATTTGATACCTGCCTTGGCGCGATCGGTTGGCTATAACTCGAGATATGAGTGAAAGGAATGTTGGGTGTTTTTCGCTCTAAACAAATACCCTCCTTCATGTACTGCCCGTAAACTATAGAAGTGACGCGAAAATGGTATATAGCGCGATTGTTCCTCATCTAACGACCTTTAATTTGATACATACCTTGGCGCGATAGGTTGGCTATAACTCGAGATATGAGTGAAAGGATTGTAGGGTGTTTTTCGCTTTATAGAAATACCCTCCTTCATGTACTGCCCCTAAACTATAGAAGTGACGCGAAAATTGTATATAGCGCGATTGTTCCTCATCTAACGACCTTTCATTTGATACATGCCTTGGCGCGATCGGTTGGCTAGAACTCGAGATATGATTGAAAGGAATGTAGGGTGTTTTTCGCTCTAAACAAATATCCTCCTTCATGTACTGCCCCTAAACTATAGAAGTGACGCGAAAATAGTATATAGCGCGATTGTCCCTCATCTAACGACCTTTCATTTGATACCTGCCTTGGCGCGATCGGTTGGCTATAACTCGAGATATGAGTCAAAGGAATGTAGGGTGTTTTTCACTTTATAGAAATACCCTCCTTCATGTACTGCCCCTAAACTATAGAAGTGACGCGAAAATGGTATAAAGCGCGATTGTTCCTCATCTAACGACCTTTCATTTGATACCTGCCTTGGCGCGATCGGTTGTCTATGACTCGAGATATGAGTGAAAGGATTGGAGGGTGTTTTTCGCTCTAAACAAATACCCTCCTTCATGTACTGCCCCTAAACTATAGAAGTGACGCGAAAATTGTATATAGCGCGATTGTTCCTCATCTAACGACCTTTCATTTGATACCTGCCTTGGCGCGATTGGTTGTCTATGACTCGAGATATGAGTGAAAGGAATGTAGGGTGTTTTTCGCTCTAAACAAATACCCTCCTTCATGTACTGCCCCTAAACTATAGAAGTGACGCGAAAATGGTATATAGCGCGATTGTTCCTCATCTAACGACCTTTCATTTGATACCTGCCTCGGCGCGATCGGTTGTCTAGAACTCGAGATATGAGTGAAAGGAATGTAGGGTGTTTTTCGCTCTAAACAAATACCCTCCTTCATGTACTGCCCCTAAACTATAGAAGTGACGCGAAAATGGCATATAGCGCGATTGTTCCTCATCTAACGACCTTTCATTTGATACCTGCCTTGGCGCGATCGGTTTGCTATAACTCGAGATATGATTGAAAGGAATGTAGGGTGTTTTTCGCTCTATACAAATACCCTCCTTCATGTACTGCCCCTAAACTATAGAAGTGACGCGAAAATGGTATATAGCGCGATTGTTCCTCATCTAACGACCTTTCATTTGATACCTGCCTTGGCGCGATCGGTTGGCTATAACTCGAGATATGAGTGAAAGGAATGTAGGGTGTTTTTCGATCTAAACAAATACCCTCCTTCATGTACTGCCCCTAAACTATAGAAGTAACGCGAAAATGGTATATAGCGCGATTGTTCCTCATCTAACGACCTTTCATTTGATACCTGCCTTGGCGCGATCAGTTGGCTAGAACTCGAGATATGAGTGAAAGGAATGTAGGGTGTTTTTCACTTTATAGAAATACCCTCCTTCATGTACTGCCCCTAAACTCGAGATATGAGTCAAAGGAATGTAGGGTGTTTTTCACTTTATAGAAATACCCTCCTTCATGTACTGCCCCTAAACTATAGCAGTGACGCGAAAATGGTATATAGCGCGATTGTTCCTCATCTAACGACCTTTCATTTGATACCTGCCTCGGCGCGATCGGTTGTCTAGAACTCGAGATATGAGTGAAAGGAATGTAGGGTGTTTTTCGCTCTAAACAAATACCCTCCTTCATGTACTGCCCCTAAACTATAGAAGTGACGCGAAAATGGCATATAGCGCGATTGTTCCTCATCTAACGACCTTTCATTTGATACCTGCCTTGGCGCGATCGGTTTGCTATAACTCGAGATATGATTGAAAGGAATGTAGGGTGTTTTTCGCTCTATACAAATACCCTCCTTCATGTACTGCCCCTAAACTATAGAAGTGACGCGAAAATGGTATATAGCGCGATTGTTCCTCATCTAACGACCTTTCATTTGATACCTGCCTTGGCGCGATCGGTTGGCTAGAACTCGAGATATGATTGAAAGGAATGTAGGGTGTTTTTCACTTTATATAAATACCCTCCTTCATGTACTGCCCCTAAACTATAGAAGTGACGCGAAAATGGTATATAGCGCGATTATTCCTCATCTAACGACCTTTCATTTGATACCTGCCTTGGCGCGATCGGTTGGCTAGAACTCGAGATATGATTGAAAGGAATGTAGGGTGTTTTTCGCTCTAAACAAATATCCTCCTTCATGTACTGCCCCTAAACTATAGAAGTGACGCGAAAATAGCATATAGCGCGATTGTCCCTCATCTAACGACCTTTCATTTGATACCTGCCTTGGCGCGATCGGTTGGCTATAACTCGAGATATGAGTCAAAGGAATGTAGGGTGTTTTTCACTTTATAGAAATACCCTCCTTCATGTACTGCCCCTAAACTATAGAAGTGACGCGAAAATGGTATATAGCGCGATTGTTCCTCATCTAACGACCTTTCATTTGATACCTGCCTCGGCGCGATCGGTTGTCTATGACTCGAGATATGAGTGTAAGGAATGTAGGGTGTTTTTCGCTCTAAACAAATACCCTCCTTCATGTACTGCCCCTAAACTATAGAAGTGACGCGAAAATTGTATATAGCGCGATTGTTCCTCATCTAACGACCTTTCATTTGATACCTGCCTTGGCGCGATTGGTTGTCTATGACTCGAGATATGAGTGAAAGGAATGTAGGGTGTTTTTCGCTCTAAACAAATACCCTCCTTCATGTACTGCCCCTAAACTATAGAAGTGACGCGAAAATGGTATATAACGCGATTGTTCCTCATCTAACGACCTTTCATTTGATACCTGCCTTGGCGCGATCGGTTGGCTATAACTCGAGATATGAGTGAAAGGAATGTAGGGTGTTTTTCGCTCTAAACAAATACCCTCCTTCATGTACTGCCCCTAAACTATAGAAGTGACGCGAAAATTGTATATAGCGCGATTGTTCCTCATCTAACGACCTTTCATTTGATACCTGCCTTGGCGCGATCGGTTGGCTATAGCTCGAGATATGAGTGAGAGGAATGTAGGGTGTTTTTCGCTCTATACAAATACCCTCCTTCATGTACTGCCCCTAAACTATAGAAGTGACGCGAAAATGGTATATAGCGCGATTGTTCCTCATTTAACGACCTTTCATTTGATACCTGCCTTGGCGCGATCGGTTGGCTATAACTCGAGATATGAGTGAAAGGAATGTAGGGTGTTTTTCGCTCTGAACAAATACCCTCCTTCATGTACTGCCCCTAAACTATAGAAGTGACGCGAAAATGGTATATAGCGTGATTGTTCCTCATTCATGTACTGCCCCTAAACTATAGAAGTGACGCGAAAATAGTATATAGCACGATTGTTCCTCATCCAACGACCTTTCATTTGATACCTGCCTTGGCGCGATCGGTGGGCTATAGCTCGAGATATGAGTGAGAGGAATGTAGGGTGTTTTTCGCTCTATACAAATACCCTCCCTCATGTACTGCCCCTAAACTATAGAAGTGACGCGAAAATGGTATATAGCGCGATTGTTCCTCATCTAACGACCTTTCATTTGATACCTGCCTCGGCGCGATCGGTTGGCTAGAACTCGAGATATGATTGAAAGGAATGTAGGGTGTTTTTCGCTCTAAACAAATATCCTCCTTCATGTACTGCCCCTAAACTATAGAAGTGACGCGAAAATGGTATATAGCGCGATTATTCCTCATCTAACGACCTTTCATTTGATACCTGCCTTGGCGCGATCGGTTTGCTATAACTCGAGATATGAGTGAAAGGAATGTAGGGTGTTTTTCGCTCTATACAAATACCCTCCTTCATGTACTGCCCCTAAACTATAGAAATGACGCGAAAATGGTATATAGCGCGATTGTTCCTCATCTAACGACCTTTCATTTGATACCTGCCTTGGCGCGATCGGTTGGCTAGAACTCGAGATATGATTGAAAGGAATGTAGGGTGTTTTTCACTTTATAGAAATACACTCCTTCATGTACTGCCCCTAAACTATAGAAGTGACGCGAAAATGGTATATAGCGCGATTGTTCCTCATCTAACGACCTTTCATTTGATACCTGCCTTGGCGCGATCGGTTGGCTAGAACTCGAGATATGATTGAAAGGAATGTAGGGTGTTTTTCGCTCTAAACAAATATCCTCCTTCATGTACTGCCCCTAAACTATAGAAGTGACGCGAAAATAGTATATAGCGCGATTGCCCTCATCTAACGACCTTTCATTTGATACCTGCCTCGGCGCGATCGGTTGTCTATGACTCGAGATATGAGTGAAAGGAATGTAGGGTGTTTTTCGCTCTAAACAAATACCCTCCTTCATGTACTGCCCCTAAACTATAGAAGTGACGCGAAAATTGTACATAGCGCGATTGTTCCTCATCTAACGACCTTTCATTTGATACCTGCCTTGGCGCGATCGGTTGGCTAGAACTCGAGATATGATTGAAAGGAATGTAGGGTGTTTTTCACTTTATATAAATACCCTCCTTCATGTACTGCCCCTAAACTATAGAAGTGACGCGAAAATGGTATATAGCGCGATTATTCCTCATCTAACGACCTTTCATTTGATACCTGCCTTGGCGCGATCGGTTGGCTAGAACTCGAGATATGATTGAAAGGAATGTAGGGTGTTTTTCGCTCTAAACAAATATCCTCCTTCATGTACTGCCCCTAAACTATAGAAGTGACGCGAAAATAGCATATAGCGCGATTGTCCCTCATCTAACGACCTTTCATTTGATACCTGCCTTGGCGCGATCGGTTGGCTATAACTCGAGATATGAGTCAAAGGAATGTAGGGTGTTTTTCACTTTATAGAAATACCCTCCTTCATGTACTGCCCCTAAACTATAGAAGTGACGCGAAAATGGTATATAGCGCGATTGTTCCTCATCTAACGACCTTTCATTTGATACCTGCCTCGGCGCGATCGGTTGTCTATGACTCGAGATATGAGTGTAAGGAATGTAGGGTGTTTTTCGCTCTAAACAAATACCCTCCTTCATGTACTGCCCCTAAACTATAGAAGTGACGCGAAAATTGTATATAGCGCGATTGTTCCTCATCTAACGACCTTTCATTTGATACCTGCCTTGGCGCGATTGGTTGTCTATGACTCGAGATATGAGTGAAAGGAATGTAGGGTGTTTTTCGCTCTAAACAAATACCCTCCTTCATGTACTGCCCCTAAACTATAGAAGTGACGCGAAAATGGTATATAACGCGATTGTTCCTCATCTAACGACCTTTCATTTGATACCTGCCTTGGCGCGATCAGTTGGCTAGAACTCGAGATATGAGTGAAAGGAATGTAGGGTGTTTTTCACTTTATAGAAATACCCTCCTTCATGTACTGCCCCTAAACTCGAGATATGAGTCAAAGGAATGTAGGGTGTTTTTCACTTTATAGAAATACCCTCCTTCATGTACTGCCCCTAAACTATAGCAGTGACGCGAAAATGGTATATAGCGCGATTGTTCCTCATGCAACGACCTTTCATTTGATACCTGCCTTGGCGCGATCGGTTTGCTATAACTCGAGATATGATTGAAAGGAATGTAGGGTGTTTTTCGCTCTATACAAATACCCTCCTTCATGTACTGCCCCTAAACTATAGAAGTGACGCGAAAATGGTATATAGCGCGATTGTTCCTCATCTAACGACCTTTCATTTGATACCTGCCTTGGCGCGATCGGTTGGCTATAACTCGAGATATGAGTGAAAGGAATGTAGGGTGTTTTTCGCTCTAAACAAATACCCTCCTTCATGTACTGCCCCTAAACTATAGCAGTGACGCGAAAATGGTATATAGCGCGATTGTTCCTCATGCAACGACCTTTCATTTGATACCTGCCTTGGCGCGATCGGTTGGCTATAGCTCGAGATATGAGTGAGAGGAATGTAGGGTGTTTTTCGCTCTATACAAATACCCTCCTTCATGTACTGCCCCTAAACTATAGAAGTGACGCGAAAATGGTATATAGCGTGATTGTTCCTCATTCATGTACTGCCCCTAAACTATAGAAGTGACGCGAAAATAGTATATAGCACGATTGTTCCTCATCCAACGACCTTTCATTTGATACCTGCCTTGGCGCGATCGGTTGGCTATAGCTCGAGATATGAGTGAGAGGAATGTAGGGTGTTTTTCGCTCTAAACAAATATCCTCCTTCATGTACTGCCCCTAAACTATAGAAGTGAGGCGAAAATAGTATATAGCGCGATTGTCCCTCATCTAACGACCTTTCATTTGATACCTGCCTCGGCGCGATCGGTTGTCTATGACTCGAGATATGAGTGAAAGGAATGTAGGGTGTTTTTCGCTCTAAACAAATACCCTCCTTCATGTACTGCCCCTAAACTATAGAAGTGACGCGAAAATTGTACATAGCGCGATTGTTCCTCATCTAACGACCTTTCATTTGATACCTGCCTTGGCGCGATTGGTTGTCTATGACTCGAGATATGAGTGAAAGGAATGTAGGGTGTTTTTCGCTCTAAACAAATACCCTCCTTCATGTACTGCCCCTAAACTATAGAAGTGACGCGAAAATGGTATATAACGCGATTGTTCCTCATCTAACGACCTTTCATTTGATACCTGCCTTGGCGCGATCAGTTGGCTAGAACTCGAGATATGAGTGAAAGGAATGTAGGGTGTTTTTCACTTTATAGAAATACCCTCCTTCATGTACTGCCCCTAAACTCGAGATATGAGTCAAAGGAATGTAGGGTGTTTTTCACTTTATAGAAATACCCTCCTTCATGTACTGCCCCTAAACTATAGCAGTGACGCGAAAATGGTATATAGCGCGATTGTTCCTCATCTAACGACCTTTCATTTGATACCTGCCTTGGCGCGATCGGTTGGCTAGAACTCGAGATATGATTGAAAGGAATGTAGGGTGTTTTTCGCTCTAAACAAATATCCTCCTTCATGTACTGACCCTAAACTATAGAAGTGACGCGAAAATGGTATATAGCGCGATTATTCCTCATCTAACGACCTTTCATTTGATACCTGCCTTGGCGCGATCGGTTGGCTATAACTCGAGATATGAGTGAAAGGAATGTAGGGTGTTTTTCGCTTTATAGAAATACCCTCCTTCATGTACTGCCCCTAAACTATAGAAGTGACGTGAAAATGGTATATAGCGCGATTGTCCCTCATCTAACGACCTTTCATTTGATACCTGCCTTGGCGTGATCGGTTGGCTATAACTCGAGATATGAGTGAAAGGAATGTAGGGTGTTTTTCACTTTATAGAAATACCCTCCTTCATGTACTGCCCCTAAACTATAGAAGTGACACGAAAATGGTATATAGCGCGATTGTTCCTCATCTAACGACCTTTCATTTGATACCTGCCTTGGCGCGATCAGTTGGCTAGAACTCGAGATATGAGTGAAAGGAATGTAGGGTGTTTTTCACTTTATAGAAATACCCTCCTTCATGTACTGCCCCTAAACTCGAGATATGAGTCAAAGGAATGTAGGGTGTTTTTCACTTTATAGAAATACCCTCCTTCCTGTACTGTCCCTAAACTATAGAAGTGACGCGAAAATGGTATATAGCGCGATTGTTCCTCATCTAACGACCTTTCATTTGATACCTGCCTTGGCGCGATCGGTTGGCTATAACTCGAGATATGAGTGAAAGGAATGTTAGGTGTTTTTCGCTCTAAACAAATATCCTCCTTCATGTACTGCCCCTAAACTATAGAAGTGACGCAAAAATAGTATATAGCGCGATTGTCCCTCATCTAGCGACCTTTCATTTGATACCTGCCTTGGCGCGATCGGTTGGCTATAACTCGAGATATGAGTCAAAGGAATGTAGGGTGTTTTTCACTTTATAGAAATACCCTCCTTCATGTACTGCCCCTAAACTATAGAAGTGACGCGAAAATGGTATATAGCGCGATTGTTCCTCATCTAACGACCTTTCATTTGATACCTGCCTTGGCGCGATCGGTTGTCTATGACTCGAGATATGAGTGAAAGGAATGTAGGGTGTTTTTCGCTCCAAACAAATACCCTCCTTCATGTACTGCCCCTAAACTATAGAAGTGACGCGAAAATTGTATATAGCGCGATTGTTCCTCATCTAACGACCTTTCATTTGGTACCTGCCTTGGCGCGATTGGTTGTCTATGACTCGAGATATGAGTGAAAGGAATGTAGGGTGTTTTTCGCTCTAAACAAATACCCTCCTCCATGTACTGCCCCTAAACTATAGAAGTGACGCGAAAATGGTATATAGCGCGATTGTTCCTCATCTAACGACCTTTCATTTGATACCTGCCTTGGCGCGATCAGTTGGCTAGAACTCGAGATATGAGTGAAAGGAATGTAGGGTGTTTTTCGCTCTATACAAATACCCTCCTTCATGTACTGCCCCTAAACTATAGAAGTGACGCGAAAATAGTATATAGCGCGATTGCCCTCATCTAACGACCTTTCATTTGATACCTGCCTCGGCGCGATCGGTTGTCTATGACTCGAGATATGAGTGAAAGGAATGTAGGGTGTTTTTCGCTCTAAACAAATACCCTCCTTCATGTACTGCCCCTAAACTATAGAAGTGACGCGAAAATTGTACATAGCGCGATTGTTCCTCATCTAACGACCTTTCATTTGATACCTGCCTTGGCGCGATCGGTTGGCTAGAACTCGAGATATGATTGAAAGGAATGTAGGGTGTTTTTCACTTTATATAAATACCCTCCTTCATGTACTGCCCCTAAACTATAGAAGTGACGCGAAAATGGTATATAGCGCGATTATTCCTCATCTAACGACCTTTCATTTGATACCTGCCTTGGCGCGATCGGTTGGCTAGAACTCGAGATATGATTGAAAGGAATGTAGGGTGTTTTTCGCTCTAAACAAATATCCTCCTTCATGTACTGCCCCTAAACTATAGAAGTGACGCGAAAATAGCATATAGCGCGATTGTCCCTCATCTAACGACCTTTCATTTGATACCTGCCTTGGCGCGATCGGTTGGCTATAACTCGAGATATGAGTCAAAGGAATGTAGGGTGTTTTTCACTTTATAGAAATACCCTCCTTCATGTACTGCCCCTAAACTATAGAAGTGACGCGAAAATGGTATATAGCGCGATTGTTCCTCATCTAACGACCTTTCATTTGATACCTGCCTCGGCGCGATCGGTTGTCTATGACTCGAGATATGAGTGTAAGGAATGTAGGGTGTTTTTCGCTCTAAACAAATACCCTCCTTCATGTACTGCCCCTAAACTATAGAAGTGACGCGAAAATTGTATATAGCGCGATTGTTCCTCATCTAACGACCTTTCATTTGATACCTGCCTTGGCGCGATTGGTTGTCTATGACTCGAGATATGAGTGAAAGGAATGTAGGGTGTTTTTCGCTCTAAACAAATACCCTCCTTCATGTACTGCCCCTAAACTATAGAAGTGACGCGAAAATGGTATATAACGCGATTGTTCCTCATCTAACGACCTTTCATTTGATACCTGCCTTGGCGCGATCAGTTGGCTAGAACTCGAGATATGAGTGAAAGGAATGTAGGGTGTTTTTCACTTTATAGAAATACCCTCCTTCATGTACTGCCCCTAAACTCGAGATATGAGTCAAAGGAATGTAGGGTGTTTTTCACTTTATAGAAATACCCTCCTTCATGTACTGCCCCTAAACTATAGCAGTGACGCGAAAATGGTATATAGCGCGATTGTTCCTCATGCAACGACCTTTCATTTGATACCTGCCTTGGCGCGATCGGTTTGCTATAACTCGAGATATGATTGAAAGGAATGTAGGGTGTTTTTCGCTCTATACAAATACCCTCCTTCATGTACTGCCCCTAAACTATAGAAGTGACGCGAAAATGGTATATAGCGCGATTGTTCCTCATCTAACGACCTTTCATTTGATACCTGCCTTGGCGCGATCGGTTGGCTATAACTCGAGATATGAGTGAAAGGAATGTAGGGTGTTTTTCGCTCTAAACAAATACCCTCCTTCATGTACTGCCCCTAAACTATAGCAGTGACGCGAAAATGGTATATAGCGCGATTGTTCCTCATGCAACGACCTTTCATTTGATACCTGCCTTGGCGCGATCGGTTGGCTATAGCTCGAGATATGAGTGAGAGGAATGTAGGGTGTTTTTCGCTCTATACAAATACCCTCCTTCATGTACTGCCCCTAAACTATAGAAGTGACGCGAAAATGGTATATAGCGTGATTGTTCCTCATTCATGTACTGCCCCTAAACTATAGAAGTGACGCGAAAATAGTATATAGCACGATTGTTCCTCATCCAACGACCTTTCATTTGATACCTGCCTTGGCGCGATCGGTTGGCTATAGCTCGAGATATGAGTGAGAGGAATGTAGGGTGTTTTTCGCTCTAAACAAATATCCTCCTTCATGTACTGCCCCTAAACTATAGAAGTGAGGCGAAAATAGTATATAGCGCGATTGTCCCTCATCTAACGACCTTTCATTTGATACCTGCCTCGGCGCGATCGGTTGTCTATGACTCGAGATATGAGTGAAAGGAATGTAGGGTGTTTTTCGCTCTAAACAAATACCCTCCTTCATGTACTGCCCCTAAACTATAGAAGTGACGCGAAAATTGTACATAGCGCGATTGTTCCTCATCTAACGACCTTTCATTTGATACCTGCCTTGGCGCGATTGGTTGTCTATGACTCGAGATATGAGTGAAAGGAATGTAGGGTGTTTTTCGCTCTAAACAAATACCCTCCTTCATGTACTGCCCCTAAACTATAGAAGTGACGCGAAAATGGTATATAACGCGATTGTTCCTCATCTAACGACCTTTCATTTGATACCTGCCTTGGCGCGATCAGTTGGCTAGAACTCGAGATATGAGTGAAAGGAATGTAGGGTGTTTTTCACTTTATAGAAATACCCTCCTTCATGTACTGCCCCTAAACTCGAGATATGAGTCAAAGGAATGTAGGGTGTTTTTCACTTTATAGAAATACCCTCCTTCATGTACTGCCCCTAAACTATAGCAGTGACGCGAAAATGGTATATAGCGCGATTGTTCCTCATCTAACGACCTTTCATTTGATACCTGCCTTGGCGCGATCGGTTGGCTAGAACTCGAGATATGATTGAAAGGAATGTAGGGTGTTTTTCGCTCTAAACAAATATCCTCCTTCATGTACTGCCCCTAAACTATAGAAGTGACGCGAAAATGGTATATAGCGCGATTATTCCTCATCTAACGACCTTTCATTTGATACCTGCCTTGGCGCGATCGGTTGGCTATAACTCGAGATATGAGTGAAAGGAATGTAGGGTGTTTTTCGCTTTATAGAAATACCCTCCTTCATGTACTGCCCCTAAACTATAGAAGTGACGTGAAAATGGTATATAGCGCGATTGTCCCTCATCTAACGACCTTTCATTTGATACCTGCCTTGGCGTGATCGGTTGGCTATAACTCGAGATATGAGTGAAAGGAATGTAGGGTGTTTTTCACTTTATAGAAATACCCTCCTTCATGTACTGCCCCTAAACTATAGAAGTGACACGAAAATGGTATATAGCGCGATTGTTCCTCATCTAACGACCTTTCATTTGATACCTGCCTTGGCGCGATCAGTTGGCTAGAACTCGAGATATGAGTGAAAGGAATGTAGGGTGTTTTTCACTTTATAGAAATACCCTCCTTCATGTACTGCCCCTAAACTCGAGATATGAGTCAAAGGAATGTAGGGTGTTTTTCACTTTATAGAAATACCCTCCTTCCTGTACTGTCCCTAAACTATAGAAGTGACGCGAAAATGGTATATAGCGCGATTGTTCCTCATCTAACGACCTTTCATTTGATACCTGCCTTGGCGCGATCGGTTGGCTATAACTCGAGATATGAGTGAAAGGAATGTTAGGTGTTTTTCGCTCTAAACAAATATCCTCCTTCATGTACTGCCCCTAAACTATAGAAGTGACGCAAAAATAGTATATAGCGCGATTGTCCCTCATCTAGCGACCTTTCATTTGATACCTGCCTTGGCGCGATCGGTTGGCTATAACTCGAGATATGAGTCAAAGGAATGTAGGGTGTTTTTCACTTTATAGAAATACCCTCCTTCATGTACTGCCCCTAAACTATAGAAGTGACGCGAAAATGGTATATAGCGCGATTGTTCCTCATCTAACGGCCTTTCATTTGATACCTGCCTTGGCGCGATCGGTTGTCTATGACTCGAGATATGAGTGAAAGGAATGTAGGGTGTTTTTCGCTCCAAACAAATACCCTCCTTCATGTACTGCCCCTAAACTATAGAAGTGACGCGAAAATTGTATATAGCGCGATTGTTCCTCATCTAACGACCTTTCATTTGGTACCTGCCTTGGCGCGATTGGTTGTCTATGACTCGAGATATGAGTGAAAGGAATGTAGGGTGTTTTTCGCTCTAAACAAATACCCTCCTCCATGTACTGCCCCTAAACTATAGAAGTGACGCGAAAATGGTATATAGCGCGATTGTTCCTCATCTAACGACCTTTCATTTGATACCTGCCTTGGCGCGATCAGTTGGCTAGAACTCGAGATATGAGTGAAAGGAATGTAGGGTGTTTTTCGCTCTATACAAATACCCTCCTTCATGTACTGCCCCTAAACTATAGAAGTGACGCGAAAATGGTATATAGCGCGATTGTTCCTCATGCAACGACCTTTCATTTGATACCTGCCTTGGCGCGATCGGTTGGCTATAACTCGAGATATGAGTCAAAGGAATGTAGGGTGTTTTTCACTTTATAGAAATACCCTTCTTCATGTACTGCCCCTAAACTATAGAAGTGACGCGAAAATGGCATATAGCGCGATTGTTCCTCATCTAACGACCTTTCATTTGATACCTGCCTTGGCGCGATCGGTTGTCTATGACTCGAGATATGAGTGAAAGGAATGTAGGGTGTTTTTCGCTCTAAACAAATACCCTCCTTCATGTACTGCCCCTAAACTATAGAAGTGACGCGAAAATTGTATATAGCGCGATTGTTCCTCATCTAACGACCTTTCATTTGATACCTGCCTTTGCGCGATCAGTTGGCTAGAACTCGAGATATGAGTGAAAGGAATGTAGGGTGTTTTTCACTTTATAGAAATACCCTCCTTCATGTACTGCCCCTAAACTCGAGATATGAGTGAAAGGAATGTAGGGTGTTTTTCGCTCTAAACAAATATCCTCCTTCATGTACTGCCCCTAAACTATAGAAGTGACGCGAAAATGGTATATAGCGCGATTATTCCTCATCTAACGACCTTTCATTTGATACCTGCCTTGGCGCGATCGGTTGGCTATAACTCGAGATATGAGTGAAAGGAATGTAGGGTGTTTTTCGCTTTATAGAAATACCCTCCTTCATGTACTGCCCCTAAACTATAGAAGTGACGTGAAAATGGTATATAGCGCGATTGTTCCTCATCTAACGACCTTTCATTTGATACCTTCCTTGGCGCGATCGGTTGGCTAGAACTCGAGATATGATTGAAAGGAATGTAGGGTGTTTTTCACTTTATAGAAATACCCTCCTTCATGTACTGCCCCTAAACTATAGAAGTGACGCGAAAATGGTATATAGCGCGATTGTTCCTCATCTAACGACCTTTCATTTGATACCTGCCTTGGCGCGATCGGTTTGCTATAACTCGAGATATGATTGAAAGGAATGTAGGGTGTTTTTCGCTCTATACAAATACCCTCCTTCATGTACTGCCCCTAAACTATAGAAGTGACGCGAAAATGGTATATAGCGCGATTGTTCCTCATCTAACGACCTTTCATTTGATACCTTCCTTGGCGCGATCGGTTGGCTAGAACTCGAGATATGATTGAAAGGAATGTAGGGTGTTTTTCACTTTATAGAAATACCCTCCTTCATGTACTGCCCCTAAACTATAGAAGTGACGCGAAAATGGTATATAGCGCGATTATTCCTCATCTAACGACCTTTCATTTGATACCTGCCTTGGCGCGATCGGTTGGCTAGAACTCGAGATATGATTGAAAGGAATGTAGGGTGTTTTTCGCTCTAAACAAATATCCTCCTTCATGTACTGCCCCTAAACTATAGAAGTGACGCGAAAATGTCATATAGCGCGATTGTTCCTCATGCAACGACCTTTCATTTGATACCTGCCTTGGCGCGATCGGTTGGCTATAACTCGAGATATGAGTCAAAGGAATGTAGGGTGTTTTTCACTTTATAGAAATACCCTCCTTCATGTACTGCCCCTAAACTATAGAAGTGACGCGAAAATGGCATATAGCGCGATTGTTCCTCATCTAACGACCTTTCATTTGATACCTGCCTTGGCGCGATCGGTTGTCTATGACTCGAGATATGAGTGAAAGGAATGTAGGGTGTTTTTCGCTCTAAACAAATACCCTCCTTCATGTACTGCCCCTAAACTATAGAAGTGACGCGAAAATTGTATATAGCGCGATTGTTCCTCATCTAACGACCTTTCATTTGATACCTGCCTTGGCGCGATTGGTTGTCTATGACTCGAGATATGAGTGAAAGGAATGTAGGGTGTTTTTCGCTCTAAACAAATACCCTCCTTCATGTACTGCCCCTAAACTATAGAAGTGACGCGAAAATAGTATATAGCGCGATTGTTCCTCATCTAACGACCTTTCATTTGATACCTGCCTTTGCGCGATCAGTTGGCTAGAACTCGAGATATGAGTGAAAGGAATGTAGGGTGTTTTTCACTTTATAGAAATACCCTCCTTCATGTACTGCCCCTAAACTCGAGATATGAGTGAAAGGAATGTAGGGTGTTTTTCACTTTATAGAAATACCCTCCTTCATGTACTGCCCCTAAACTATAGAAGTGACGCGAAAATTGTATATAGCGCGATTGTTCCTCATCTAACGACCTTTCATTTGATACCTGCCTTGGCGCGATCGGTTGGCTAGAACTCGAGATATGATTGAAAGGAATGTAGGGTGTTTTTCGCTCTAAACAAATATCCTCCTTCATGTACTGCCCCTAAACTATAGAAGTGACGCGAAAATAGTATATAGCGCGATTGTCCCTCATCTGACGACCTTTCATTTGATACCTGCCTTGGCGCGATCGGTTGGCTATAAGTCGAGATATGAGTCAAAGGAATGTAGGGTGTTTTTCACTTTATAGAAATACCCTCCTTCATGTACTGCCCCTAAACTATAGAAGTGACGCGAAAATAGTATATAGCGCGATTGTTCCTCATCTAACGACCTTTCATTTGATACCTGCCTTGGCGCGATCGGTTGTCTATGACTCGAGATATGAGTGAAAGGAATGTAGGGTGTTTTTCGCTCTAAACAAATACCCTCCTTCATTTACTGCCCCTAAACTATAGAAGTGACGCGAAAATTGTATATACCGCGATTGTTCCTCATCTAACGACCTTTCATTTGATACCTGCCTTGGCGCGATTGGTTGTCTATGACTCGAGATATGAGTGAAAGGAATGTAGGGTGTTTTTCGCTCTAAACAAATACCCTCCTTCATGTACTGCCCCTAAACTATAGAAGTGACGCGAAAATGGTATATAGCACGATTGTCCCTCATCTAACGACCTTTCATTTGATACCTGCCTTGGCGCGATCGGTTGGCTACAACTCGAGATATGAGTCAAAGGAATGTAGGGTGTTTTTCACTTTATAGAAATACCCTCCTTCATGTACTGCCCCTAAACTATAGAAGTGACGCGAAAATGGTATATAGCGCGATTGTTCCTCATCTAACGACCTTTCATTTGATACCTGCCTTGGCGCGATTGGTTGTCTATGACTCGAGATATGAGTGAAAGGAATGTAGGGTGTTTTTCGCTCTAAACAAATACCCACCTTCATGTACTGCCCCTAAACTATAGAAGTGACGCGAAAATGGTATATAGAGCGATTGTTCCTCATCTAACGACCTTTCATTTGATACCTGCCTTGGCGCGATCGGTTGGCTAGAACTCGAGATATGAGTGAAAGGAATGTAGGGTGTTTTTCGCTCTAAACAAATACCCTCCTTCATGTACTGCCCCTAAACTATAGAAGTGACGCGAAAATAATATATAGCGCGATTGTTCCTCATCTAACGGCCTTTCATTTGATATCTGCCTTGGCGTGATCGGTTGGCTAGAACTCGAGATATGAGTGAAAGGATTGTAGGGTGTTTTTCGCTCTAAACAAATACCCTCCTTCATGTACTGCCCCTAAACTATAGAAGTGACGCGAAAATCGTATATAGCGCGATTGTCCCTCATCTAACGACCTTTCATTTGATACCTGCCTTGGCGCGATCGGTTGGCTATAGCTCGAGATATGAGTCAAAGGAATGTAGGGTGTTTTTCACTTTATAGAAATACCCTCCTTCATGTACTGCCCCTAAACTATAGAAGTGACGCGAAAATGGTATATAGCGCGATTGTTCCTCATCTAACGACCTTTCATTTGATACCTGCCTTTGCGCGATCAGTTGGCTAGAACTCGAGATATGAGTGAAAGGAATGTAGGGTGTTTTTCACTTTATAGAAATACCCTCCTTCATGTACTGCCCCTAAACTCGAGATATGAGTCAAAGGAATGTAGGGTGTTTTTCACTTTATAGAAATACCCTCCTTCATGTACTGCCCCTAAACTATAGCAGTGACGCGAAAATGGTATATAGCGCGATTGTTCCTCATGCAACGACCTTTCATTTGATACCTGCCTTGGCGCGATAGGTTGGCTAGAACTCGAGATATGAGTGAAAGGAATGTAGGGTGTTTTTCGCTTTATAGAAATACCCTCCTTCATGTACTGCCCCTAAACTATAGAAGTGACGCGAAAATTGTATATAGCGCGATTGTTCCTCATCTAACGACCTTTCATTTGATACCTGCCTTGGCGCGATCGGTTGGCTAGAACTCCAGATATGATTGAAAGGAATGTAGGGTGTTTTTCGCTCTAAACAAATATCCTCCTTCATGTACTGCCCCTAAACTATAGAAGTGACGCGAAAATAGTATATAGCGCGATTGTCCCTCATCTGACGACCTTTCATTTGATACCTGCCTTGGCGCGATCGGTTGGCTATAACTCGAGATATGAGTCAAAGGAATGTAGGGTGTTTTTCACTTTATAGAAATACCCTTCTTCATGTACTGCCCCTAAACTATAGAAGTGACGCGAAAATGGTATATAGCGCGATTGTTCCTCATCTAACGACCTTTCATTTGATACCTGCCTTGGCGCGATCGGTTGTCTATGACTCGAGATATGAGTGAAATGAATGTAGGGTGTTTTTCGCTCTAAACAAATACCCTCCTTCATTTACTGCCCCTAAACTATAGAAGTGACGCGAAAATTGTATATAGCGCGATTGTTCCTCATCTAACGACCTTTCATTTGATACCTGCCTTGGCGCGATTGGTTGTCTATGACTCGAGATATGAGTGAAAGGAATGTAGGGTGTTTTTCGCTCTAAACAAATACCCTCCTTCATGTACTGCCCCTAAACTATAGAAGTGACGCGAAAATGGTATATAGCGCGATTGTTCCTCATCTAACGACCTTTCATTTGATACCTGCCTCGGCGCGATCGGTTGTCTAGAACTCGAGATATGAGTGAAAGGAATGTAAGGTGTTTTTCGCTCTAAACAAATACCCTCCTTCATGTACTGCCCCTAAACTATAGAAGTGACGCGAAAATGGCATATAACGCGATTGTTCCTCATCTAACGACCTTTCATTTGATACCTGCCTTGGCGCGATCGGTTTGCTATAACTCGAGATATGATTGAAAGGAATGTAGGGTGTTTTTCGCTCTATACAAATACCCTCCTTCATGTACTGCCCCTAAACTATAGAAGTGACGCGAAAATGGTATAAAGCGCGATTGTTCCTCATCTAACGACTTTTCATTTGATACCTGCCTTGGCGCGATCGGTTGGCTATAACTCGAGATATGAGTGAAAGGAATGTAGGGTGTTTTTCGCTCTAAACAAATACCCTCCTTCATGTACTGCCCGTAAACTATAGAAGTGACGCGAAAATGATATATAGCGCGATTGTTTCTCATCTAACGACCTTTCATTTGATACCTGCCTTGGCGCGATCGGTTGGCTAGAACTCGAGAAATGATTGAAAGGAATGTAGAGTGTTTTTCGCTCTAAACAAATATCCTCCTTCATGTACTGCCCCTAAACTATAGAAGTGACGCGAAAATAATATATATAGCGCGATTGTTCCTCATCTAACGACCTTTCATTTGATACCTGCCTTGGCGCGATCGGTTGGCTAGAACTCGAGATATGATTGAAAGGAATGTAGGGTGTTTTTCGCTCTAAACAAATATCCTCCTTCATGTACTGCCCCTAAACTATAGATGTGACGCGAAAATGGTATATAGCGCGATTATTCCTCATCTAACGACCTTTCATTTGATACCTGCCTTGGCGCGATCGGTTGGCTATAACTCGAGATATGAGTCAAAGGAATGTAGGGTGTTTTTCGCTTTATAGAAATACCCTCCTTCATGTACTGCCCCTAAACTATAGAAGTGACGCGAAAATGGCATATAGCGCGATTGTTCCTCATCTAACGACCTTTCATTTGATACCTGCCTTGGCGCGATCGGTTGTCTATGACTCGAGATATGAGTGAAAGGAATGTAGGGTGTTTTTCGCTCTAAACAAATACCCTCCTTCATGTACTGCCCCTAAACTATAGAAGTGACGCGAAAATAGTATATAGCGCGATTGTCCCTCATCTAACGACCTTTCATTTGATACCTGCCTTGGCGCGATCGGTTGGCTATAACTCGAGATATGAGTCAAAGGAATGTAGGGTGTTTTTCACTTTATAGAAATACCCTCCTTCATGTACTGCCCCTAAACTATAGAAGTGACGCGAAAGTGGTATATAGCGCGATTGTTCCTCATCTAACGACCTTTCATTTGATAGCTGCCTTGGCGCGATCGGTTGTCTATGACTCGAGATATGAGTGAAAGGAATGTAGGGTGTTTTTCGCTCTAAACAAATACCCTCCTTCATGTACTGCCCCTAAACTATAGAAGTGACGCGAAAATTGTATATAGCGCGATTGTTCCTCATCTAACGACCTTTCATTTGATACCTGCCTTGGCGCGATTGGTTGTCTATGACTCGAGATATGAGTGAAAGGAATGTAGGGTGTTTTTCGCTCTAAACAAATACCCTCCTTCATGTACTGCCCCTAAACTATAGAAGTGACGCGAAAATGGTATATAGCGCGATTGTTCCTCATCTAACGACCTTTCATTTGATACCTGCCTTGGCGCGATCAGTTAGCTAGAACTCGAGATATGAGTGAAAGGAATGTATGGTGTTTTTCACTTTATAGAAATACCCTCCTTCATGTACTGACCCTAAACTATAGAAGTGACGCGAAAATGGTATATAGCGCGATTGTTCCTCATCTAACGACCTTTCATTTGATACCTGCCTCGGCGCGATCGGTTGTCTAGAACTCGAGATATGAGTGAAAGGAACGTAGGGTGTTTTTCGCTCTAAACAAATACCCTCCTTCATGTACTGCCCCTAAACTATAGAAGTGACGCGAAAATGGTATATAGCGCGATTGTTTCTCATCTAACGACCTTTCATTTGATACCTGCTTTGGCGCGATCGGTTGGCTATAACTCGAGATATGAGTGAAAGGAATGTAGGGTGTTTTTCGCTCTAAACAAATACCCTCCTTCATGTACTGCTCCTAAACTATAGAAGTGATGCGAAAATGGTATATAGCGCGATTATTCCTCATCTAACGACTTTTCATTTGATACCTGCCTTGGCGCGATCGGTTGGCTATAACTCGAGATATGAGTGAAAGGAATGTAGGGTGTTTTTCGCTTTATAGAAATACCCTCCTTCATGTACTGCCCCTAAACTATAGAAGTGACGCGAAAATGGTATATAGCGCGATTGTCCCTCATCTAACGACCTTTCATTTGATACCTGCCTTGGCGCGATCGGTTGGCTATAACTCGAGATATGAGTGAAAGGAATGTAGGGTGTTTTTCACTTTATAGAAATACCCTCCTTGATGTACTGCCCCTAAACTATAGAAGTGACGCGAAAATGGTATATAGCGCGATTGTTCCTCATCTAACGACCTTTCATTTGATACCTGCCTTGGCGCGATCGGTTGTCTATGACTCGAGATATGAGTGAAAGGAATGTAGGGTGTTTTTCGCTCTAAACAAATACCCTCCTTCATGTACTGCCCCTAAACTATAGAAGTGACGCGAAAATGGTATATAGCTTGATTGTCCCTCATCTAACGACCTTTCATTTGATACCTGCCTTGGCGCGATCGGTTGGCTATAACTCGAGATATGAGTGAAAGGAATGTAGGGTGTTTTTCACTTTATAGAAATACCCTCCTTGATGTACTGCCCCTAAACTATAGAAGTGACGCGAAAATGGTATATAGCGCGATTGTCCCTCATCTAACGACCTTTCATTTGATACCTGCCTTGGCGCGATCGGTTGGCTATAACTCGAGATATGAGTGAAAGGAATGTAGGGTGTTTTTCACTTTATAGAAATACCCTCCTTGATGTACTGCCCCTAAACTATAGAAGTGACGCGAAAATGGTATATAGCGCGATTGTTCCTCATCTAACGACCTTTCATTTGATACCTGCCTTGGCGCGATCGGTTGTCTATGACTCGAGATATGAGTGAAAGGAATGTAGGGTGTTTTTCGCTCTAAACAAATACCCTCCTTCATGTACTGCCCCTAAACTATAGAAGTGACGCGAAAATGGTATATAGCGCGATTGTTCCTCATCTAACGACCTTTCATTTGATACCTGCCTTGGCGCGATCGGTTGTCTATGACTCGAGATATGAGTGAAAGGAATGTAGGGTGTTTTTCGCTCTAAACAAATACCCTCCTTCATGTACTGCCCCTAAACTATAGAAGTGACGCGAAAATGGTATATAGCGCGATTGTTCCTCATCTAACGACCTTTCATTTGATACCTGCCTTGGCGCGATCGGTTGTCTATGACTCGAGATATGAGTGAAAGGAATGTAGGGTGTTTTTCGCTCTAAACAAATACCCTCCTTCATGTACTGCCCCTAAACTATAGAAGTGACGCGAAAATGGTATATAGCGCGATTGTTCCTCATCTAACGACCTTTCATTTGATACCTGCCTTGGCGCGATCGGTTGTCTATGACTCGAGATATGAGTGAAAGGAATGTAGGGTGTTTTTCGCTCTAAACAAATACCCTTCTTCATGTACTGCCCCTAAACTATAGAAGTGACGCGAAAATGGTATATAGCGCGATTGTTTCTCATCTAACGACCTTTCATTTGATACCTGCCTTGGCGCGATCGGTTGGCTAGAACTCGAGATATGAGTGAAAGGAATGTAGGGTGTTTTTCGCTCTAAACAAATACCCTCCTTCATGTACTGCCCCTAAACTATAGAAGTGACGCGAAAATGGTATATAGCGCGATTGTCCCTCATCTAACGACCTTTCATTTGATACCTGGCTTGGCGCGATCGGTTGTCTATGACTCGAGATATGAGTGAAAGGAATGTAGGGTGTTTTTCGCTCTAAACAAATACCCTCCTTCATGTACTGCCCCTAAACTATAGAAGTGACGCGAAAATGGTATATAGCGCGATTGTTTCTCATCTAACGACCTTTCATTTGATACCTGCTTTGGCGCGATCGGTTGGCTATAACTCGAGATATGAGTGAAAGGAATGTAGGGTGTTTTTCGCTCTAAACAAATACCCTCCTTCATGTACTGCTCCTAAACTATAGAAGTGATGCGAAAATGGTATATAGCGCGATTATTCCTCATCTAACGACTTTTCATTTGATACCTGCCTTGGCGCGATCGGTTGGCTATAACTCGAGATATGAGTGAAAGGAATGTAGGGTGTTTTTCGCTTTATAGAAATACCCTCCTTCATGTACTGCCCCTAAACTATAGAAGTGACGCGAAAATGGTATATAGCGCGATTGTCCCTCATCTAACGACCTTTCATTTGATACCTGCCTTGGCGCGATCGGTTGGCTATAACTCGAGATATGAGTGAAAGGAATGTAGGGTGTTTTTCACTTTATAGAAATACCCTCCTTGATGTACTGCCCCTAAACTATAGAAGTGACGCGAAAATGGTATATAGCGCGATTGTTCCTCATCTAACGACCTTTCATTTGATACCTGCCTTGGCGCGATCGGTTGTCTATGACTCGAGATATGAGTGAAAGGAATGTAGGGTGTTTTTCGCTCTAAACAAATACCCTCCTTCATGTACTGCCCCTAAACTATAGAAGTGACGCGAAAATGGTATATAGCGCGATTGTTCCTCATCTAACGACCTTTCATTTGATACCTGCCTTGGCGCGATCGGTTGTCTATGACTCGAGATATGAGTGAAAGGAATGTAGGGTGTTTTTCGCTCTAAACAAATACCCTCCTTCATGTACTGCCCCTAAACTATAGAAGTGACGCGAAAATGGTATATAGCGCGATTGTTCCTCATCTAACGACCTTTCATTTGATACCTGCCTTGGCGCGATCGGTTGTCTATGACTCGAGATATGAGTGAAAGGAATGTAGGGTGTTTTTCGCTCTAAACAAATACCCTCCTTCATGTACTGCCCCTAAACTATAGAAGTGACGCGAAAATGGTATATAGCGCGATTGTTCCTCATCTAACGACCTTTCATTTGATACCTGCCTTGGCGCGATCGGTTGTCTATGACTCGAGATATGAGTGAAAGGAATGTAGGGTGTTTTTCGCTCTAAACAAATACCCTCCTTCATGTACTGCCCGTAAACTATAGAAGTGACGCGAAAATGGTATATAGCTTGATTGTCCCTCATCTAACGACCTTTCATTTGATACCTGCCTTGGCGCGATCGGTTGGCTATAACTCGAGATATGAGTGAAAGGAATGTAGGGTGTTTTTCACTTTATAGAAATACCCTCCTTGATGTACTGCCCCTAAACTATAGAAGTGACGCGAAAATGGTATATAGCGCGATTGTCCCTCATCTAACGACCTTTCATTTGATACCTGCCTTGGCGCGATCGGTTGGCTATAACTCGAGATATGAGTGAAAGGAATGTAGGGTGTTTTTCACTTTATAGAAATACCCTCCTTGATGTACTGCCCCTAAACTATAGAAGTGACGCGAAAATGGTATATAGCGCGATTGTTCCTCATCTAACGACCTTTCATTTGATACCTGCCTTGGCGCGATCGGTTGTCTATGACTCGAGATATGAGTGAAAGGAATGTAGGGTGTTTTTCGCTCTAAACAAATACCCTCCTTCATGTACTGCCCCTAAACTATAGAAGTGACGCGAAAATGGTATATAGCGCGATTGTTCCTCATCTAACGACCTTTCATTTGATACCTGCCTTGGCGCGATCGGTTGTCTATGACTCGAGATATGAGTGAAAGGAATGTAGGGTGTTTTTCGCTCTAAACAAATACCCTCCTTCATGTACTGCCCCTAAACTATAGAAGTGACGCGAAAATGGTATATAGCGCGATTGTCCCTCATCTAACGACCTTTCATTTGATACCTGGCTTGGCGCGATCGGTTGTCTAAAACTCGAGATATGAGTGAAAGGAATGTAGGGTGTTTTTCGCTCTAAACAAATACCCTCCTTCATGTACTGCCCCTAAACTATAGAAGTGACGCGAAAATGGCATATAGCGCGATTGTTCCTCATCTAACGACCTTTCATTTGATACCTGCCTTGGCGCGATCGGTTGGCTATAACTCGAGATATGAGTGAAAGGAATGTAGGGTGTTTTTCGCTCTAAACAAATACCCTCCTTCATGTACTGCCCGTAAACTATAGAAGTGACGCGAAAATGATATATAGCGCGATTGTTTCTCATCTAACGACCTTTCATTTGATACCTGGCTTGGCGCGATCGGTTGTCTATGACTCGAGATATGAGTGAAAGGAATGTAGGGTGTTTTTCGCTCTAAACAAATACCCTCCTTCATGTACTGCCCCTAAACTATAGAAGTGACGCGAAAATGGTATATAGCGCGATTGTTCCTCATCTAACGACCTTTCATTTGATACCTGCCTTGGCGCGATCGGTTGTCTATGACTCGAGATATGAGTGAAAGGAATGTAGGGTGTTTTTCGCTCTAAACAAATACCCTCCTTCATGTACTGCCCCTAAACTATAGAAGTGACGCGAAAATAGTATATAGCGCGATTGTTCCTCATCTAACGACCTTTCATTTGATACCTGCCTTGGCGCGATCGGTTGTCTATGACTCGAGATATGAGTGAAAGGAATGTAGGGTGTTTTTCGCTCTAAACAAATACCCTTCTTCATGTACTGCCCCTAAACTATAGAAGTGACGCGAAAATGGTATATAGCGCGATTGTTTCTCATCTAACGACCTTTCATTTGATACCTGCCTTGGCGCGATCGGTTGGCTAGAACTCGAGATATGAGTGAAAGGAATGTAGGGTGTTTTTCGCTCTAAACAAATACCCTCCTTCATGTACTGCCCCTAAACTATAGAAGTGACGCGAAAATGGTATATAGCGCGATTGTCCCTCATCTAACGACCTTTCATTTGATACCTGGCTTGGCGCGATCGGTTGTCTAAAACTCGAGATATGAGTGAAAGGAATGTAGGGTGTTTTTCGCTCTAAACAAATACCCTCCTTCATGTACTGCCCCTAAACTATAGAAGTGACGCGAAAATGGCATATAGCGCGATTGTTCCTCATCTAACGACCTTTCATTTGATACCTGCCTTGGCGCGATCGGTTGGCTATAACTCGAGATATGAGTGAAAGGAATGTAGGGTGTTTTTCGCTCTAAACAAATACCCTCCTTCATGTACTGCCCGTAAACTATAGAAGTGACGCGAAAATGATATATAGCGCGATTGTTTCTCATCTAACGACCTTTCATTTGATACCTGGCTTGGCGCGATCGGTTGTCTAAAACTCGAGATATGAGTGAAAGGATTGTAGGGTGTTTTTCGCTCTAAACAAATACCCTCCTTCATGTACTGCCCCTAAACTATAGAAGTGACGCGAAAATGGCATATAGCGCGATTGTTCCTCATCTAACGACCTTTCATTTGATACCTGCCTTGGCGCGATCGGTTGGCTATAACTCGAGATATGAGTGAAAGGAATGTAGGGTGTTTTTCGCTCTAAACAAATACCCTCCTTCATGTACTGCCCGTAAACTATAGAAGTGACGCGAAAATGATATATAGCGCGATTGTTTCTCATCTAACGACCTTTCATTTGATACCTGGCTTGGCGCGATCGGTTGTCTAAAACTCGAGATATGAGTGAAAGGAATGGGTGTTTTTCGCTCTAAACAAATACCCTCCTTCATGTACTGCCCCTAAACTATAGAAGTGACGCGAAAATGGCATATAGCGCGATTGTTCCTCATCTAACGACCTTTCATTTGATACCTGCCTTGGCGCGATCGGTTGGCTATAACTCGAGATATGAGTGAAAGGAATGTAGGGTGTTTTTCGCTCTAAACAAATACCCTCCTTCATGTACTGCCCGTAAACTATAGAAGTGACGCGAAAATGATATATAGCGCGATTGTTTCTCATCTAACGACCTTTCATTTGATACCTGGCTTGGCGCGATCGGTTGTCTAAAACTCGAGATATGAGTGAAAGGAATGTAGGGTGTTTTTCGCTCTAAACAAATACCCTCCTTCATGTACTGCCCCTAAACTATAGAAGTGACGCGAAAATGGTATATAGCGCGATTGTTCCTCATCTAACGACCTTTCATTTGATACCTGCCTCGGCGCGATCGGTTGTCTAGAACTCGAGATATGAGTGAAAGGAATGTAAGGTGTTTTTCGCTCTAAACAAATACCCTCCTTCATGTACTGCCCCTAAACTATAGAAGTGACGCGAAAATGGCATATAACGCGATTGTTCCTCATCTAACGACCTTTTATTTGATACCTGCCTTGGCGCGATCGGTTTGCTATAACTCGAGATATGATTGAAAGGAATGTAGGGTGTTTTTCGCTCTATACAAATACCCTCCTTCATGTACTGCCCCTAAACTATAGAAGTGACGCGAAAATGGTATAAAGCGCGATTGTTCCTCATCTAACGACTTTTCATTTGATACCTGCCTTGGCGCGATCGGTTGGCTATAACTCGAGATATGAGTGAAAGGAATGTAGGGTGTTTTTCGCTCTAAACAAATACCCTCCTTCATGTACTGCCCGTAAACTATAGAAGTGACGCGAAAATGATATATAGCGCGATTGTTTCTCATCTAACGACCTTTCATTTGATACCTGCCTTGGCGCGATCGGTTGGCTAGAACTCGAGAAATGATTGAAAGGAATGTAGAGTGTTTTTCGCTCTAAACAAATATCCTCCTTCATGTACTGCCCCTAAACTATAGAAGTGACGCGAAAATAATATATATAGCGCGATTGTTCCTCATCTAACGACCTTTCATTTGATACCTGCCTTGGCGCGATCGGTTGGCTAGAACTCGAGATATGATTGAAAGGAATGTAGGGTGTTTTTCGCTCTAAACAAATATCCTCCTTCATGTACTGCCCCTAAACTATAGATGTGACGCGAAAATGGTATATAGCGCGATTATTCCTCATCTAACGACCTTTCATTTGATACCTGCCTTGGCGCGATCGGTTGGCTATAACTCGAGATATGAGTCAAAGGAATGTAGGGTGTTTTTCGCTTTATAGAAATACCCTCCTTCATGTACTGCCCCTAAACTATAGAAGTGACGCGAAAATGGCATATAGCGCGATTGTTCCTCATCTAACGACCTTTCATTTGATACCTGCCTTGGCGCGATCGGTTGTCTATGACTCGAGATATGAGTGAAAGGAATGTAGGGTGTTTTTCGCTCTAAACAAATACCCTCCTTCATGTACTGCCCCTAAACTATAGAAGTGACGCGAAAATAGTATATAGCGCGATTGTCCCTCATCTAACGACCTTTCATTTGATACCTGCCTTGGCGCGATCGGTTGGCTATAACTCGAGATATGAGTCAAAGGAATGTAGGGTGTTTTTCACTTTATAGAAATACCCTCCTTCATGTACTGCCCCTAAACTATAGAAGTGACGCGAAAGTGGTATATAGCGCGATTGTTCCTCATCTAACGACCTTTCATTTGATAGCTGCCTTGGCGCGATCGGTTGTCTATGACTCGAGATATGAGTGAAAGGAATGTAGGGTGTTTTTCGCTCTAAACAAATACCCTCCTTCATGTACTGCCCCTAAACTATAGAAGTGACGCGAAAATTGTATATAGCGCGATTGTTCCTCATCTAACGACCTTTCATTTGATACCTGCCTTGGCGCGATTGGTTGTCTATGACTCGAGATATGAGTGAAAGGAATGTAGGGTGTTTTTCGCTCTAAACAAATACCCTCCTTCATGTACTGCCCCTAAACTATAGAAGTGACGCGAAAATGGTATATAGCGCGATTGTTCCTCATCTAACGACCTTTCATTTGATACCTGCCTTGGCGCGATCAGTTAGCTAGAACTCGAGATATGAGTGAAAGGAATGTATGGTGTTTTTCACTTTATAGAAATACCCTCCTTCATGTACTGACCCTAAACTCGAGATATGAGTCAAAGGAATGTAGAGTGTTTTTCACTTTATAGAAATACCCTCCTTCATGTACTGCCCCTAAACTATAGAAGTGACGCGAAAATGGTATATAGCGCGATTGTTCCTCATCTAACGACCTTTCATTTGATACCTGCCTCGGCGCGATCGGTTGTCTAGAACTCGAGATATGAGTGAAAGGAATGTAGGGTGTTTTTCGCTCTAAACAAATACCCTCCTTCATGTACTGCCCCTAAACTATAGAAGTGACGCGAAAATGGTATATAGCGCGATTGTTTCTCATCTAACGACCTTTCATTTGATACCTGCTTTGGCGCGATCGGTTGGCTATAACTCGAGATATGAGTGAAAGGAATGTAGGGTGTTTTTCGCTCTAAACAAATACCCTCCTTCATGTACTGCTCCTAAACTATAGAAGTGACGCGAAAATGGTATATAGCGCGATTATTCCTCATCTAACGACCTTTCATTTGATACCTGCCTTGGCGCGATCGGTTGGCTATAACTCGAGATATGAGTGAAAGGAATGTAGGGTGTTTTTCGCTTTATAGAAATACCCTCCTTCATGTACTGCCCCTAAACTATAGAAGTGACGCGAAAATGGTATATAGCGCGATTGTCCCTCATCTAACGACCTTTAATTTGATACCTGCCTTGGCGCGATCGGTTGGCTATAACTCGAGATATGAGTGAAAGGAATGTAGGGTTTTTTTCACTTTATAGAAATACCCTCCTTGATTTACTGCCCCTAAACTATAGAAGTGACGCGAAAATGGTATATAGCGCGATTGTTCCTCATCTAACGACCTTTCATTTGATACCTGCCTCGGCGCGATCGGTTGTCTATGACTCGAGATATGAGTGAAAGGAATGTAGGGTGTTTTTCGCTCTAAACAAATACCCTCCTTCATGTACTGCCCCTAAACTATAGAAGTGACGCGAAAATGGTATATAGCTTGATTGTCCCTCATCTAACGACCTTTCATTTGATACCTGCCTTGGCGCGATCGGTTGGCTATAACTCGAGATATGAGTCAAAGGAATGTAGGGTGTTTTTCACTTAATAGAAATACCCTCCTTCATGTACTGCCCCTAAACTATAGAAGTGACGCGAAAATGGTATATAGCGCGATTGTTTCTCATCTAACGACCTTTCATTTGATACCTGCCTTGGCGCGATCGGTTGGCTAGAACTCGAGATATGAGTGAAAGGAATGTAGGGTGTTTTTCGCTCTAAACAAATACCCTCCTTCATGTACTGCCCCTAAACTATAGAAGTGACGGGAAAATGGTATATAGTGCGATTATTCCTCATCTAACGACCTTTCATTTGATACCTGCCTTGGCGCGATCGGTTGGCTATAACTCGAGATATGAGTGAAAGGAATGTAGGGTGTTTTTCGCTTTATAGAAATACCCTCCTTCATGTACTGCCCCTAAACTATAGAAGTGACGCGAAAATGGTATATAGCGCGATTGTCCCTCATCTAACGACCTTTCATTTGATACCTGGCTTGGCGCGATCGGTTGTCTAAAACTCGAGATATGAGTGAAAGGAATGTAGGGTGTTTTTCGCTCTAAACAAATACCCTCCTTCATGTACTGCCCCTAAACTATAGAAGTGACGGGAAAATGGTATATAGTGCGATTATTCCTCATCTAACGACCTTTCATTTGATACCTGCCTTGGCGCGATCGGTTGGCTATAACTCGAGATATGAGTGAAAGGAATGTAGGGTGGTTTTCGCTTTATAGAAATACCCTCCTTCATGTACTGCCCCTAAACTATAGAAGTGACGCGAAAATGGTATATAGCGCGATTGTCCCTCATCTAACGACCTTTCATTTGATACCTGGCTTGGTGCGATCGGTTGTCTAAAACTCGAGATATGAGTGAAAGGAGTGTAGGGTGTTTTTCGCTCTAAACAAATACCCTCCTTCATGTACTGCCCCTAAACTATAGAAGTGACGCGAAAATGGTATATAGCTTGATTGTCCCTCATCTAACGACCTTTCATTTGATACCTGCCTTGGCGCGATCGGTTGGCTATAACTCGAGATATGAGTCAAAGGAATGTAGGGTGTTTTTCACTTAATAGAAATACCCTCCTTCATGTACTGCCCCTAAACTATAGAAGTGACGCGAAAATGGTATATAGCGCGATTGTTCCTCATCTAACGACCTTTCATTTGATACCTGCCTCGGCGCGATCGGTTGTCTAGAACTCGAGATATGAGTGAAAGGAATGTAGGGTGTTGTTCGCTCTAAACAAATACCCTCCTTCATGTACTGCCCCTAAACTATAGAAGTGACGGGAAAATGGTATATAGTGCGATTATTCCTCATCTAACGACCTTTCATTTGATACCTGCCTTGGCGCGATCGGTTGGCTATAACTCGAGATATGAGTGAAAGGAATGTAGGGTGTTTTTCGCTTTATAGAAATACCCTCCTTCATGTACTGCCCCTAAACTATAGAAGTGACGCGAAAATGGTATATAGCGCGATTGTTCCTCATCTAACGACCTTTCATTTGATACCTGCCTTGGCGCGATCGGTTTGCTATAACTCGAGATATGATTGAAAGGAATGTAGGGTGTTTTTCGCTCTATACAAATACCCTCCTTCATGTACTGCCCCTAAACTATAGAAGTGACGCGAAAATGGTATAAAGCGCGATTGTTCCTCATCTAACGACTTTTCATTTGATACCTGCCTTGGCGCGATCGGTTGGCTATAACTCGAGATATGAGTGAAAGGAATGTAGGGTGTTTTTCGCTCTAAACAAATACCCTCCTTCATGTACTGCCCGTAAACTATAGAAGTGACGCGAAAATGATATATAGCGCGATTGTTTCTCATCTAACGACCTTTCATTTGATACCTGCCTTGGCGCGAACGGTTGGCTAGAACTCGAGAAATGATTGAAAGGAATGTAGAGTGTTTTTCGCTCTAAACAAATATCCTCCTTCATGTACTGCCCCTAAACTATAGAAGTGACGCGAAAATAATATATATAGCGCGATTGTTCCTCATCTAACGACCTTTCATTTGATACCTGCCTTGGCGCGATCGGTTGGCTAGAACTCGAGATATGATTGAAAGGAATGTAGGGTGTTTTTCGCTCTAAACAAATATCCTCCTTCATGTACTGCCCCTAAACTATAGATGTGACGCGAAAATGGTATATAGCGCGATTATTCCTCATCTAACGACCTTTCATTTGATACCTGCCTTGGCGCGATCGGTTGGCTATAACTCGAGATATGAGTCAAAGGAATGTAGGGTGTTTTTCGCTTTATAGAAATACCCTCCTTCATGTACTGCCCCTAAACTATAGAAGTGACGCGAAAATGGCATATAGCGCGATTGTTCCTCATCTAACGACCTTTCATTTGATACCTGCCTTGGCGCGATCGGTTGTCTATGACTCGAGATATGAGTGAAAGGAATGTAGGGTGTTTTTCGCTCTAAACAAATACCCTCCTTCATGTACTGCCCCTAAACTATAGAAGTGACGCGAAAATAGTATATAGCGCGATTGTCCCTCATCTAACGACCTTTCATTTGATACCTGCCTTGGCGCGATCGGTTGGCTATAACTCGAGATATGAGTCAAAGGAATGTAGGGTGTTTTTCACTTTATAGAAATACCCTCCTTCATGTACTGCCCCTAAACTATAGAAGTGACGCGAAAGTGGTATATAGCGCGATTGTTCCTCATCTAACGACCTTTCATTTGATAGCTGCCTTGGCGCGATCGGTTGTCTATGACTCGAGATATGAGTGAAAGGAATGTAGGGTGTTTTTCGCTCTAAACAAATACCCTCCTTCATGTACTGCCCCTAAACTATAGAAGTGACGCGAAAATTGTATATAGCGCGATTGTTCCTCATCTAACGACCTTTCATTTGATACCTGCCTTGGCGCGATTGGTTGTCTATGACTCGAGATATGAGTGAAAGGAGTGTAGGGTGTTTTTCGCTCTAAACAAATACCCTCCTTCATGTACTGCCCCTAAACTATAGAAGTGACGCGAAAATGGTATATAGCGCGATTGTTCCTCATCTAACGACCTTTCATTTGATACCTGCCTTGGCGCGATCAGTTAGCTAGAACTCGAGATATGAGTGAAAGGAATGTATGGTGTTTTTCACTTTATAGAAATACCCTCCTTCATGTACTGACCCTAAACTCGAGATATGAGTCAAAGGAATGTAGAGTGTTTTTCACTTTATAGAAATACCCTCCTTCATGTACTGCCCCTAAACTATAGAAGTGACGCGAAAATGGTATATAGCGCGATTATTCCTCATCTAACGACCTTTCATTTGATACCTGCCTTGGCGCGATCGGTTGGCTATAACTCGAGATATGAGTCAAAGGAATGTAGGGTGTTTTTCGCTTTATAGAAATACCCTCCTTCATGTACTGCCCCTAAACTATAGAAGTGACGCGAAAATGGCATATAGCGCGATTGTTCCTCATCTAACGACCTTTCATTTGATACCTGCCTTGGCGCGATCGGTTGTCTATGACTCGAGATATGAGTGAAAGGAATGTAGGGTGTTTTTCGCTCTAAACAAATACCCTCCTTCATGTACTGCCCCTAAACTATAGAAGTGACGCGAAAATAGTATATAGCGCGATTGTCCCTCATCTAACGACCTTTCATTTGATACCTGCCTTGGCGCGATCGGTTGGCTATAACTCGAGATATGAGTCAAAGGAATGTAGGGTGTTTTTCACTTTATAGAAATACCCTCCTTCATGTACTGCCCCTAAACTATAGAAGTGACGCGAAAGTGGTATATAGCGCGATTGTTCCTCATCTAACGACCTTTCATTTGATAGCTGCCTTGGCGCGATCGGTTGGCTATAACTCGAGATATGAGTGAAAGGAATGTAGGGTGTTTTTCGCTCTAAACAAATACCCTCCTTCATGTACTGCCCGTAAACTATAGAAGTGACGCGAAAATGATATATAGCGCGATTGTTTCTCATCTAACGACCTTTCATTTGATACCTGGCTTGGCGCGATCGGTTGTCTAAAACTCGAGATATGAGTGAAAGGAATGTAGGGTGTTTTTCGCTCTAAACAAATACCCTCCTTCATGTACTGCCCCTAAACTATAGAAGTGACGCGAAAATTGTATATAGCGCGATTGTTCCTCATCTAACGACCTTTCATTTGATACCTGCCTTGGCGCGATCGGTTGTCTATGACTCGAGATATGAGTGAAAGGAATGTAGGGTGTTTTTCGCTCTAAACAAATACCCTCCTTCATGTACTGCCCCTAAACTATAGAAGTGACGCGAAAATTGTATATAGCGCGATTGTTCCTCATCTAACGACCTTTCATTTGATACCTGCCTTGGCGCGATTGGTTGTCTATGACTCGAGATATGAGTGAAAGGAATGTAGGGTGTTTTTCGCTCTAAACAAATACCCTCCTTCATGTACTGCCCCTAAACTATAGAAGTGACGCGAAAATGGTATATAGCGCGATTGTTCCTCATCTAACGACCTTTCATTTGATACCTGCCTTTGCGCGATCAGTTGGCTAGAACTCGAGATATGAGTGAAAGGAATGTAGGGTGTTTTTCACTTTATAGAAATACCCTCCTTCATGTACTGCCCCTAAACTCGAGATATGAGTCAAAGGAATGTAGGGTGTTTTTCACTTTATAGAAATACCCTCCTTCATGTACTGCCCCTAAACTATAGAAGTGACGCGAAAATGGTATATAGCGCGATTGTTCCTCATCTAACGACCTTTCATTTGATACCTGCCTTGGCGCGATCGGTTGTCTATGACTCGAGATATGAGTGAAAGGAATGTAGGGTGTTTTTCGCTCTAAACAAATACCCTCCTTCATGTACTGCCCCTAAACTATAGAAGTGACGCGAAAATTGTATATAGCGCGATTGTTCCTCATCTAACGACCTTTCATTTGATACCTGCCTTGGCGCGATTGGTTGTCTATGACTCGAGATATGAGTGAAAGGAATGTAGGGTGTTTTTCGCTCTAAACAAATACCCTCCTTCATGTACTGCCCCTAAACTATAGAAGTGACGCGAAAATGGTATATAGCGCGATTGTTCCTCATCTAACGACCTTTCATTTGATACCTGCCTTTGCGCGATCAGTTGGCTAGAACTCGAGATATGAGTGAAAGGAATGTAGGGTGTTTTTCACTTTATAGAAATACCCTCCTTCATGTACTGCCCCTAAACTCGAGATATGAGTCAAAGGAATGTAGGGTGTTTTTCACTTTATAGAAATACCCTCCTTCATGTACTGCCCCTAAACTATAGCAGTGACGCGAAAATGGTATATAGCGCGATTGTTCCTCATGCAACGACCTTTCATTTGATACCTGCCTTGGCGCGATAGGTTGGCTAGAACTCGAGATATGAGTGAAAGGAATGTAGGGTGTTTTTCGCTTTATAGAAATACCCTCCGTCATGTACTGCCCCTAAACTATAGAAGTGACGCGAAAATTGTATATAGCGCGATTGTTCCTCATCTAACGACCTTTCATTTGATACCTGCCTTGGCGCGATCGGTTGGCTAGAACTCCAGATATGATTGAAAGGAATGTAGGGTGTTTTTCGCTCTAAACAAATATCCTCCTTCATGTACTGCCCCTAAACTATAGAAGTGACGCGAAAATAGTATATAGCGCGATTGTCCCTCATCTGACGACCTTTCATTTGATACCTGCCTTGGCGCGATCGGTTGGCTATAACTCGAGATATGAGTCAAAGGAATGTAGGGTGTTTTTCACTTTATAGAAATACCCTCCTTCATGTACTGCCCCTAAACTATAGAAGTGACGCGAAAATGGTATATAGCGCGATTGTTCCTCATCTAACGACCTTTCATTTGATACCTGCCTTGGCGCGATTGGTTGTCTATGACTCGAGATATGAGTGAAAGGAATGTAGGGTGTTTTTCGCTCTAAACAAATACCCTCCTTCATGTACTGCCCCTAAACTATAGAAGTGACGCGAAAATAGTATATAGCGCGATTGTCCCTCATCTAACGACCTTTCATTTGATACCTGCCTTGGCGCGATCGGTTGTCTATGACTCGAGATATGAGTGAAAGGAATGTAGGGTGTTTTTCGCTCTAAACAAATACCCTCCTTCATGTACTGCCCCTAAACTATAGAAGTGACGCGAAAATTGTATATAGCGCGATTGTTCCTCATCTAACGACCTTTCATTTGATACCTGCCTTGGCGCGATCGGTTGTCTATGACTCGAGATATGAGTGAAAGGAATGTAGGGTGTTTTTCGCTCTAAACAAATACCCTCCTTCATGTACTGCCCCTAAACTATAGAAGTGACGCGAAAATGGCATATAGCGCGATTGTTCCTCATCTAACGACCTTTCATTTGATACCTGCCTTGGCGCGATCGGTTGGCTATAACTCGAGATATGAGTGAAAGGAATGTAGGGTGTTTTTCGCTCTAAACAAATACCCTCCTTCATGTACTGCCCGTAAACTATAGAAGTGACGCGAAAATGATATATAGCGCGATTGTTTCTCATCTAACGACCTTTCATTTGATACCTGGCTTGGCGCGATCGGTTGTCTAAAACTCGAGATATGAGTGAAAGGAATGTAGGGTGTTTTTCGCTCTAAACAAATACCCTCCTTCATGTACTGCCCCTAAACTATAGAAGTGACGCGAAAATAGTATATAGCGCGATTGTCCCTCATCTAACGACCTTTCATTTGATACCTGCCTTGGCGCGATCGGTTGGCTATAACTCGAGATATGAGTCAAAGGAATGTAGGGTGTTTTTCACTTTATAGAAATACCCTCCTTCATGTACTGCCCCTAAACTATAGAAGTGACGCGAAAGTGGTATATAGCGCGATTGTTCCTCATCTAACGACCTTTCATTTGATAGCTGCCTTGGCGCGATCGGTTGGCTATAACTCGAGATATGAGTGAAAGGAATGTAGGGTGTTTTTCGCTCTAAACAAATACCCTCCTTCATGTACTGCCCGTAAACTATAGAAGTGACGCGAAAATGATATATAGCGCGATTGTTTCTCATCTAACGACCTTTCATTTGATACCTGGCTTGGCGCGATCGGTTGTCTAAAACTCGAGATATGAGTGAAAGGAATGTAGGGTGTTTTTCGCTCTAAACAAATACCCTCCTTCATGTACTGCCCCTAAACTATAGAAGTGACGCGAAAATTGTATATAGCGCGATTGTTCCTCATCTAACGACCTTTCATTTGATACCTGCCTTGGCGCGATCGGTTGTCTATGACTCGAGATATGAGTGAAAGGAATGTAGGGTGTTTTTCGCTCTAAACAAATACCCTCCTTCATGTACTGCCCCTAAACTATAGAAGTGACGCGAAAATTGTATATAGCGCGATTGTTCCTCATCTAACGACCTTTCATTTGATACCTGCCTTGGCGCGATTGGTTGTCTATGACTCGAGATATGAGTGAAAGGAATGTAGGGTGTTTTTCGCTCTAAACAAATACCCTCCTTCATGTACTGCCCCTAAACTATAGAAGTGACGCGAAAATGGTATATAGCGCGATTGTTCCTCATCTAACGACCTTTCATTTGATACCTGCCTTTGCGCGATCAGTTGGCTAGAACTCGAGATATGAGTGAAAGGAATGTAGGGTGTTTTTCACTTTATAGAAATACCCTCCTTCATGTACTGCCCCTAAACTCGAGATATGAGTCAAAGGAATGTAGGGTGTTTTTCACTTTATAGAAATACCCTCCTTCATGTACTGCCCCTAAACTATAGAAGTGACGCGAAAATGGTATATAGCGCGATTGTTCCTCATCTAACGACCTTTCATTTGATACCTGCCTTGGCGCGATCGGTTGTCTATGACTCGAGATATGAGTGAAAGGAATGTAGGGTGTTTTTCGCTCTAAACAAATACCCTCCTTCATGTACTGCCCCTAAACTATAGAAGTGACGCGAAAATGGTATATAGCTTGATTGTCCCTCATCTAACGACCTTTCATTTGATACCTGCCTTGGCGCGATCGGTTGGCTATAACTCGAGATATGAGTCAAAAGAATGTAGGGTGTTTTTCACTTAATAGAAATACCCTCCTTCATGTACTGCCCCTAAACTATAGAAGTGACGCGAAAATGGTATATAGCGCGATTGTTTCTCATCTAACGACCTTTCATTTGATACCTGCCTTGGCGCGATCGGTTGGCTAGAACTCGAGATATGAGTGAAAGGAATGTAGGGTGTTTTTCGCTCTAAACAAATACCCTCCTTCATGTACTGCCCCTAAACTATAGAAGTGACGGGAAAATGGTATATAGTGCGATTATTCCTCATCTAACGACCTTTCATTTGATACCTGCCTTGGCGCGATCGGTTGGCTATAACTCGAGATATGAGTGAAAGGAATGTAGGGTGTTTTTCGCTTTATAGAAATACCCTCCTTCATGTACTGCCCCTAAACTATAGAAGTGACGCGAAAATGGTATATAGCGCGATTGTCCCTCATCTAACGACCTTTCATTTGATACCTGGCTTGGCGCGATCGGTTGTCTAAAACTCGAGATATGAGTGAAAGGAATGTAGGGTGTTTTTCGCTCTAAACAAATACCCTCCTTCATGTACTGCCCCTAAACTATAGAAGTGACGGGAAAATGGTATATAGTGCGATTATTCCTCATCTAACGACCTTTCATTTGATACCTGACTTGGCGCGATCGGTTGGCTATAACTCGAGATATGAGTGAAAGGAATGTAGGGTGGTTTTCGCTTTATAGAAATACCCTCCTTCATGTACTGCCCCTAAACTATAGAAGTGACGCGAAAATGGTATATAGCGCGATTGTCCCTCATCTAACGACCTTTCATTTGATACCTGGCTTGGTGCGATCGGTTGTCTAAAACTCGAGATATGAGTGAAAGGAGTGTAGGGTGTTTTTCGCTCTAAACAAATACCCTCCTTCATGTACTGCCCCTAAACTATAGAAGTGACGCGAAAATGGTATATAGCTTGATTGTCCCTCATCTAACGACCTTTCATTTGATACCTGCCTTGGCGCGATCGGTTGGCTATAACTCGAGATATGAGTCAAAGGAATGTAGGGTGTTTTTCACTTAATAGAAATACCCTCCTTCATGTACTGCCCCTAAACTATAGAAGTGACGCGAAAATGGTATATAGCGCGATTGTTCCTCATCTAACGACCTTTCATTTGATACCTGCCTCGGCGCGATCGGTTGTCTAGAACTCGAGATATGAGTGAAAGGAATGTAGGGTGTTGTTCGCTCTAAACAAATACCCTCCTTCATGTACTGCCCCTAAACTATAGAAGTGACGGGAAAATGGTATATAGTGCGATTATTCCTCATCTAACGACCTTTCATTTGATACCTGCCTTGGCGCGATCGGTTGGCTATAACTCGAGATATGAGTGAAAGGAATGTAGGGTGTTTTTCGCTTTATAGAAATACCCTCCTTCATGTACTGCCCCTAAACTATAGAAGTGACGCGAAAATGGTATATAGCGCGATTGTTCCTCATCTAACGACCTTTCATTTGATACCTGCCTTGGCGCGATCGGTTTGCTATAACTCGAGATATGATTGAAAGGAATGTAGGGTGTTTTTCGCTCTATACAAATACCCTCCTTCATGTACTGCCCCTAAACTATAGAAGTGACGCGAAAATGGTATAAAGCGCGATTGTTCCTCATCTAACGACTTTTCATTTGATACCTGCCTTGGCGCGATCGGTTGGCTATAACTCGAGATATGAGTGAAAGGAATGTAGGGTGTTTTTCGCTCTAAACAAATACCCTCCTTCATGTACTGCCCGTAAACTATAGAAGTGACGCGAAAATGATATATAGCGCGATTGTTTCTCATCTAACGACCTTTCATTTGATACCTGCCTTGGCGCGAACGGTTGGCTAGAACTCGAGAAATGATTGAAAGGAATGTAGAGTGTTTTTCGCTCTAAACAAATATCCTCCTTCATGTACTGCCCCTAAACTATAGAAGTGACGCGAAAATAATATATATAGCGCGATTGTTCCTCATCTAACGACCTTTCATTTGATACCTGCCTTGGCGCGATCGGTTGGCTAGAACTCGAGATATGATTGAAAGGAATGTAGGGTGTTTTTCGCTCTAAACAAATATCCTCCTTCATGTACTGCCCCTAAACTATAGATGTGACGCGAAAATGGTATATAGCGCGATTATTCCTCATCTAACGACCTTTCATTTGATACCTGCCTTGGCGCGATCGGTTGGCTATAACTCGAGATATGAGTCAAAGGAATGTAGGGTGTTTTTCGCTTTATAGAAATACCCTCCTTCATGTACTGCCCCTAAACTATAGAAGTGACGCGAAAATGGCATATAGCGCGATTGTTCCTCATCTAACGACCTTTCATTTGATACCTGCCTTGGCGCGATCGGTTGTCTATGACTCGAGATATGAGTGAAAGGAATGTAGGGTGTTTTTCGCTCTAAACAAATACCCTCCTTCATGTACTGCCCCTAAACTATAGAAGTGACGCGAAAATAGTATATAGCGCGATTGTCCCTCATCTAACGACCTTTCATTTGATACCTGCCTTGGCGCGATCGGTTGGCTATAACTCGAGATATGAGTCAAAGGAATGTAGGGTGTTTTTCACTTTATAGAAATACCCTCCTTCATGTACTGCCCCTAAACTATAGAAGTGACGCGAAAGTGGTATATAGCGCGATTGTTCCTCATCTAACGACCTTTCATTTGATAGCTGCCTTGGCGCGATCGGTTGTCTATGACTCGAGATATGAGTGAAAGGAATGTAGGGTGTTTTTCGCTCTAAACAAATACCCTCCTTCATGTACTGCCCCTAAACTATAGAAGTGACGCGAAAATTGTATATAGCGCGATTGTTCCTCATCTAACGACCTTTCATTTGATACCTGCCTTGGCGCGATTGGTTGTCTATGACTCGAGATATGAGTGAAAGGAGTGTAGGGTGTTTTTCGCTCTAAACAAATACCCTCCTTCATGTACTGCCCCTAAACTATAGAAGTGACGCGAAAATGGTATATAGCGCGATTGTTCCTCATCTAACGACCTTTCATTTGATACCTGCCTTGGCGCGATCAGTTAGCTAGAACTCGAGATATGAGTGAAAGGAATGTATGGTGTTTTTCACTTTATAGAAATACCCTCCTTCATGTACTGACCCTAAACTCGAGATATGAGTCAAAGGAATGTAGAGTGTTTTTCACTTTATAGAAATACCCTCCTTCATGTACTGCCCCTAAACTATAGAAGTGACGCGAAAATGGTATATAGCGCGATTATTCCTCATCTAACGACCTTTCATTTGATACCTGCCTTGGCGCGATCGGTTGGCTATAACTCGAGATATGAGTCAAAGGAATGTAGGGTGTTTTTCGCTTTATAGAAATACCCTCCTTCATGTACTGCCCCTAAACTATAGAAGTGACGCGAAAATGGCATATAGCGCGATTGTTCCTCATCTAACGACCTTTCATTTGATACCTGCCTTGGCGCGATCGGTTGTCTATGACTCGAGATATGAGTGAAAGGAATGTAGGGTGTTTTTCGCTCTAAACAAATACCCTCCTTCATGTACTGCCCCTAAACTATAGAAGTGACGCGAAAATAGTATATAGCGCGATTGTCCCTCATCTAACGACCTTTCATTTGATACCTGCCTTGGCGCGATCGGTTGGCTATAACTCGAGATATGAGTCAAAGGAATGTAGGGTGTTTTTCACTTTATAGAAATACCCTCCTTCATGTACTGCCCCTAAACTATAGAAGTGACGCGAAAGTGGTATATAGCGCGATTGTTCCTCATCTAACGACCTTTCATTTGATAGCTGCCTTGGCGCGATCGGTTGGCTATAACTCGAGATATGAGTGAAAGGAATGTAGGGTGTTTTTCGCTCTAAACAAATACCCTCCTTCATGTACTGCCCGTAAACTATAGAAGTGACGCGAAAATGATATATAGCGCGATTGTTTCTCATCTAACGACCTTTCATTTGATACCTGGCTTGGCGCGATCGGTTGTCTAAAACTCGAGATATGAGTGAAAGGAATGTAGGGTGTTTTTCGCTCTAAACAAATACCCTCCTTCATGTACTGCCCCTAAACTATAGAAGTGACGCGAAAATTGTATATAGCGCGATTGTTCCTCATCTAACGACCTTTCATTTGATACCTGCCTTGGCGCGATCGGTTGTCTATGACTCGAGATATGAGTGAAAGGAATGTAGGGTGTTTTTCGCTCTAAACAAATACCCTCCTTCATGTACTGCCCCTAAACTATAGAAGTGACGCGAAAATTGTATATAGCGCGATTGTTCCTCATCTAACGACCTTTCATTTGATACCTGCCTTGGCGCGATTGGTTGTCTATGACTCGAGATATGAGTGAAAGGAATGTAGGGTGTTTTTCGCTCTAAACAAATACCCTCCTTCATGTACTGCCCCTAAACTATAGAAGTGACGCGAAAATGGTATATAGCGCGATTGTTCCTCATCTAACGACCTTTCATTTGATACCTGCCTTTGCGCGATCAGTTGGCTAGAACTCGAGATATGAGTGAAAGGAATGTAGGGTGTTTTTCACTTTATAGAAATACCCTCCTTCATGTACTGCCCCTAAACTCGAGATATGAGTCAAAGGAATGTAGGGTGTTTTTCACTTTATAGAAATACCCTCCTTCATGTACTGCCCCTAAACTATAGAAGTGACGCGAAAATGGTATATAGCGCGATTGTTCCTCATCTAACGACCTTTCATTTGATACCTGCCTTGGCGCGATCGGTTGTCTATGACTCGAGATATGAGTGAAAGGAATGTAGGGTGTTTTTCGCTCTAAACAAATACCCTCCTTCATGTACTGCCCCTAAACTATAGAAGTGACGCGAAAATTGTATATAGCGCGATTGTTCCTCATCTAACGACCTTTCATTTGATACCTGCCTTGGCGCGATTGGTTGTCTATGACTCGAGATATGAGTGAAAGGAATGTAGGGTGTTTTTCGCTCTAAACAAATACCCTCCTTCATGTACTGCCCCTAAACTATAGAAGTGACGCGAAAATGGTATATAGCGCGATTGTTCCTCATCTAACGACCTTTCATTTGATACCTGCCTTTGCGCGATCAGTTGGCTAGAACTCGAGATATGAGTGAAAGGAATGTAGGGTGTTTTTCACTTTATAGAAATACCCTCCTTCATGTACTGCCCCTAAACTCGAGATATGAGTCAAAGGAATGTAGGGTGTTTTTCACTTTATAGAAATACCCTCCTTCATGTACTGCCCCTAAACTATAGCAGTGACGCGAAAATGGTATATAGCGCGATTGTTCCTCATGCAACGACCTTTCATTTGATACCTGCCTTGGCGCGATAGGTTGGCTAGAACTCGAGATATGAGTGAAAGGAATGTAGGGTGTTTTTCGCTTTATAGAAATACCCTCCGTCATGTACTGCCCCTAAACTATAGAAGTGACGCGAAAATTGTATATAGCGCGATTGTTCCTCATCTAACGACCTTTCATTTGATACCTGCCTTGGCGCGATCGGTTGGCTAGAACTCCAGATATGATTGAAAGGAATGTAGGGTGTTTTTCGCTCTAAACAAATATCCTCCTTCATGTACTGCCCCTAAACTATAGAAGTGACGCGAAAATAGTATATAGCGCGATTGTCCCTCATCTGACGACCTTTCATTTGATACCTGCCTTGGCGCGATCGGTTGGCTATAACTCGAGATATGAGTCAAAGGAATGTAGGGTGTTTTTCACTTTATAGAAATACCCTCCTTCATGTACTGCCCCTAAACTATAGAAGTGACGCGAAAATGGTATATAGCGCGATTGTTCCTCATCTAACGACCTTTCATTTGATACCTGCCTTGGCGCGATTGGTTGTCTATGACTCGAGATATGAGTGAAAGGAATGTAGGGTGTTTTTCGCTCTAAACAAATACCCTCCTTCATGTACTGCCCCTAAACTATAGAAGTGACGCGAAAATAGTATATAGCGCGATTGTCCCTCATCTAACGACCTTTCATTTGATACCTGCCTTGGCGCGATCGGTTGTCTATGACTCGAGATATGAGTGAAAGGAATGTAGGGTGTTTTTCGCTCTAAACAAATACCCTCCTTCATGTACTGCCCCTAAACTATAGAAGTGACGCGAAAATTGTATATAGCGCGATTGTTCCTCATCTAACGACCTTTCATTTGATACCTGCCTTGGCGCGATCGGTTGTCTATGACTCGAGATATGAGTGAAAGGAATGTAGGGTGTTTTTCGCTCTAAACAAATACCCTCCTTCATGTACTGCCCCTAAACTATAGAAGTGACGCGAAAATGGCATATAGCGCGATTGTTCCTCATCTAACGACCTTTCATTTGATACCTGCCTTGGCGCGATCGGTTGGCTATAACTCGAGATATGAGTGAAAGGAATGTAGGGTGTTTTTCGCTCTAAACAAATACCCTCCTTCATGTACTGCCCGTAAACTATAGAAGTGACGCGAAAATGATATATAGCGCGATTGTTTCTCATCTAACGACCTTTCATTTGATACCTGGCTTGGCGCGATCGGTTGTCTAAAACTCGAGATATGAGTGAAAGGAATGTAGGGTGTTTTTCGCTCTAAACAAATACCCTCCTTCATGTACTGCCCCTAAACTATAGAAGTGACGCGAAAATAGTATATAGCGCGATTGTCCCTCATCTAACGACCTTTCATTTGATACCTGCCTTGGCGCGATCGGTTGGCTATAACTCGAGATATGAGTCAAAGGAATGTAGGGTGTTTTTCACTTTATAGAAATACCCTCCTTCATGTACTGCCCCTAAACTATAGAAGTGACGCGAAAGTGGTATATAGCGCGATTGTTCCTCATCTAACGACCTTTCATTTGATAGCTGCCTTGGCGCGATCGGTTGGCTATAACTCGAGATATGAGTGAAAGGAATGTAGGGTGTTTTTCGCTCTAAACAAATACCCTCCTTCATGTACTGCCCGTAAACTATAGAAGTGACGCGAAAATGATATATAGCGCGATTGTTTCTCATCTAACGACCTTTCATTTGATACCTGGCTTGGCGCGATCGGTTGTCTAAAACTCGAGATATGAGTGAAAGGAATGTAGGGTGTTTTTCGCTCTAAACAAATACCCTCCTTCATGTACTGCCCCTAAACTATAGAAGTGACGCGAAAATTGTATATAGCGCGATTGTTCCTCATCTAACGACCTTTCATTTGATACCTGCCTTGGCGCGATCGGTTGTCTATGACTCGAGATATGAGTGAAAGGAATGTAGGGTGTTTTTCGCTCTAAACAAATACCCTCCTTCATGTACTGCCCCTAAACTATAGAAGTGACGCGAAAATTGTATATAGCGCGATTGTTCCTCATCTAACGACCTTTCATTTGATACCTGCCTTGGCGCGATTGGTTGTCTATGACTCGAGATATGAGTGAAAGGAATGTAGGGTGTTTTTCGCTCTAAACAAATACCCTCCTTCATGTACTGCCCCTAAACTATAGAAGTGACGCGAAAATGGTATATAGCGCGATTGTTCCTCATCTAACGACCTTTCATTTGATACCTGCCTTTGCGCGATCAGTTGGCTAGAACTCGAGATATGAGTGAAAGGAATGTAGGGTGTTTTTCACTTTATAGAAATACCCTCCTTCATGTACTGCCCCTAAACTCGAGATATGAGTCAAAGGAATGTAGGGTGTTTTTCACTTTATAGAAATACCCTCCTTCATGTACTGCCCCTAAACTATAGAAGTGACGCGAAAATGGTATATAGCGCGATTGTTCCTCATCTAACGACCTTTCATTTGATACCTGCCTTGGCGCGATCGGTTGTCTATGACTCGAGATATGAGTGAAAGGAATGTAGGGTGTTTTTCGCTCTAAACAAATACCCTCCTTCATGTACTGCCCCTAAACTATAGAAGTGACGCGAAAATTGTATATAGCGCGATTGTTCCTCATCTAACGACCTTTCATTTGATACCTGCCTTGGCGCGATTGGTTGTCTATGACTCGAGATATGAGTGAAAGGAATGTAGGGTGTTTTTCGCTCTAAACAAATACCCTCCTTCATGTACTGCCCCTAAACTATAGAAGTGACGCGAAAATGGTATATAGCGCGATTGTTCCTCATCTAACGACCTTTCATTTGATACCTGCCTTTGCGCGATCAGTTGGCTAGAACTCGAGATATGAGTGAAAGGAATGTAGGGTGTTTTTCACTTTATAGAAATACCCTCCTTCATGTACTGCCCCTAAACTCGAGATATGAGTCAAAGGAATGTAGGGTGTTTTTCACTTTATAGAAATACCCTCCTTCATGTACTGCCCCTAAACTATAGCAGTGACGCGAAAATGGTATATAGCGCGATTGTTCCTCATGCAACGACCTTTCATTTGATACCTGCCTTGGCGCGATAGGTTGGCTAGAACTCGAGATATGAGTGAAAGGAATGTAGGGTGTTTTTCGCTTTATAGAAATACCCTCCGTCATGTACTGCCCCTAAACTATAGAAGTGACGCGAAAATTGTATATAGCGCGATTGTTCCTCATCTAACGACCTTTCATTTGATACCTGCCTTGGCGCGATCGGTTGGCTAGAACTCCAGATATGATTGAAAGGAATGTAGGGTGTTTTTCGCTCTAAACAAATATCCTCCTTCATGTACTGCCCCTAAACTATAGAAGTGACGCGAAAATAGTATATAGCGCGATTGTCCCTCATCTGACGACCTTTCATTTGATACCTGCCTTGGCGCGATCGGTTGGCTATAACTCGAGATATGAGTCAAAGGAATGTAGGGTGTTTTTCACTTTATAGAAATACCCTCCTTCATGTACTGCCCCTAAACTATAGAAGTGACGCGAAAATGGTATATAGCGCGATTGTTCCTCATCTAACGACCTTTCATTTGATACCTGCCTTGGCGCGATCGGTTGTCTATGACTCGAGATATGAGTGAAATGAATGTAGGGTGTTTTTCGCTCTAAACAAATACCCTCCTTCATTTACTGCCCCTAAACTATAGAAGTGACGCGAAAATTGTATATAGCGCGATTGTTCCTCATCTAACGACCTTTCATTTGATACCTGCCTTGGCGCGATTGGTTGTCTATGACTCGAGATATGAGTGAAAGGAATGTAGGGTGTTTTTCGCTCTAAACAAATACCCTCCTTCATGTACTGCCCCTAAACTATAGAAGTGACGCGAAAATGGTATATAGCGCGATTGTTCCTCATCTAACGACCTTTCATTTGATACCTGCCTCGGCGCGATCGGTTGTCTAGAACTCGAGATATGAGTGAAAGGAATGTAAGGTGTTTTTCGCTCTAAACAAATACCCTCCTTCATGTACTGCCCCTAAACTATAGAAGTGACGCGAAAATGGCATATAACGCGATTGTTCCTCATCTAACGACCTTTCATTTGATACCTGGCTTGGCGCGATCGGTTGTCTAAAACTCGAGATATGAGTGAAAGGAATGTAGGGTGTTTTTCGCTCTAAACAAATACCCTCCTTCATGTACTGCCCCTAAACTATAGAAGTGACGGGAAAATGGTATATAGTGCGATTATTCCTCATCTAACGACCTTTCATTTGATATCTGCCTTGGCGCGATCGGTTGGCTATAACTCGAGATATGAGTGAAAGGAATGTAGGGTGTTTTTCGCTTTATAGAAATACCCTCCTTCATGTACTGCCCCTAAACTATAGAAGTGACGCGAAAATGGTATATAGCGCGATTGTTCCTCATCTAACGACCTTTCATTTGATACCTGCCTTGGCGCGATCGGTTTGCTATAACTCGAGATATGATTGAAAGGAATGTAGGGTGTTTTTCGCTCTATACAAATACCCTCCTTCATGTACTGCCCCTAAACTATAGAAGTGACGCGAAAATGGTATAAAGCGCGATTGTTTCTCATCTAACGACTTTTCATTTGATACCTGCCTTGGCGCGATCGGTTGGCTATAACTCGAGATATGAGTGAAAGGAATGTAGGGTGTTTTTCGCTCTAAACAAATACCCTCCTTCATGTACTGCCCGTAAACTATAGAAGTGACGCGAAAATGATATATAGCGCGATTGTTTCTCATCTAACGACCTTTCATTTGATACCTGCCTTGGCGCGAGCGGTTGGCTAGAACTCGAGAAATGATTGAAAGGAATGTAGAGTGTTTTTCGCTCTAAACAAATATCCTCCTTCATGTACTGCCCCTAAACTATAGAAGTGACGCGAAAATAATATATATAGCGCGATTGTTCCTCATCTAACGACCTTTCATTTGATACCTGCCTTGGCGCGATCGGTTGGCTAGAACTCGAGATATGATTGAAAGGAATGTAGGGTGTTTTTCGCTCTAAACAAATATCCTCCTTCATGTACTGCCCCTAAACTATAGATGTGACGCGAAAATGGTATATAGCGCGATTATTCCTCATCTAACGACCTTTCATTTGATACCTGCCTTGGCGCGATCGGTTGGCTATAACTCGAGATATGAGTCAAAGGAATGTAGGGTGTTTTTCGCTTTATAGAAATACCCTCCTTCATGTACTGCCCCTAAACTATAGAAGTGACGCGAAAATGGCATATAGCGCGATTGTTCCTCATCTAACGACCTTTCATTTGATACCTGCCTTGGCGCGATCGGTTGTCTATGACTCGAGATATGAGTGAAAGGAATGTAGGGTGTTTTTCGCTCTAAACAAATACCCTCCTTCATGTACTGCCCCTAAACTATAGAAGTGACGCGAAAATAGTATATAGCGCGATTGTCCCTCATCTAACGACCTTTCATTTGATACCTGCCTTGGCGCGATCGGTTGGCTATAACTCGAGATATGAGTCAAAGGAATGTAGGGTGTTTTTCACTTTATAGAAATACCCTCCTTCATGTACTGCCCCTAAACTATAGAAGTGACGCACAAGTGGTATATAGCGCGATTGTTCCTCATCTAACGACCTTTCATTTGATAGCTGCCTTGGCGCGATCGGTTGTCTATGACTCGAGATATGAGTGAAAGGAATGTAGGGTGTTTTTCGCTCTAAACAAATACCCTCCTTCATGTACTGCCCCTAAACTATAGAAGTGACGCGAAAATTGTATATAGCGCGATTGTTCCTCATCTAACGACCTTTCATTTGATACCTGCCTTGGCGCGATTGGTTGTCTATGACTCGAGATATGAGTGAAAGGAGTGTAGGGTGTTTTTCGCTCTAAACAAATACCCTCCTTCATGTACTGCCCCTAAACTATAGAAGTGACGCGAAAATGGTATATAGCGCGATTGTTCCTCATCTAACGACCTTTCATTTGATACCTGCCTTGGCGCGATCAGTTAGCTAGAACTCGAGATATGAGTGAAAGGAATGTATGGTGTTTTTCACTTTATAGAAATACCCTCCTTCATGTACTGACCCTAAACTCGAGATATGAGTCAAAGGAATGTAGAGTGTTTTTCACTTTATAGAAATACCCTCCTTCATGTACTGCCCCTAAACTATAGAAGTGACGCGAAAATGGTATATAGCGCGATTATTCCTCATCTAACGACCTTTCATTTGATACCTGCCTTGGCGCGATCGGTTGGCTATAACTCGAGATATGAGTCAAAGGAATGTAGGGTGTTTTTCGCTTTATAGAAATACCCTCCTTCATGTACTGCCCCTAAACTATAGAAGTGACGCGAAAATGGCATATAGCGCGATTGTTCCTCATCTAACGACCTTTCATTTGATACCTGCCTTGGCGCGATCGGTTGTCTATGACTCGAGATATGAGTGAAAGGAATGTAGGGTGTTTTTCGCTCTAAACAAATACCCTCCTTCATGTACTGCCCCTAAACTATAGAAGTGACGCGAAAATGGCATATAGCGCGATTGTTCCTCATCTAACGACCTTTCATTTGATACCTGCCTTGGCGCGATCGGTTGTCTATGACTCGAGATATGAGTGAAAGGAATGTAGGGTGTTTTTCGCTCTAAACAAATACCCTCCTTCATGTACTGCCCCTAAACTATAGAAGTGACGCGAAAATTGTATATAGCGCGATTGTTCCTCATCTAACGACCTTTCATTTGATACCTGCCTTGGCGCGATCGGTTGTCTATGACTCGAGATATGAGTGAAAGGAATGTAGGGTGTTTTTCGCTCTAAACAAATACCCTCCTTCATGTACTGCCCCTAAACTATAGAAGTGACGCGAAAATTGTATATAGCGCGATTGTTCCTCATCTAACGACCTTTCATTTGATACCTGCCTTGGCGCGATTGGTTGTCTATGACTCGAGATATGAGTGAAAGGAATGTAGGGTGTTTTTCGCTCTAAACAAATACCCTCCTTCATGTACTGCCCCTAAACTATAGAAGTGACGCGAAAATGGTATATAGCGCGATTGTTCCTCATCTAACGACCTTTCATTTGATACCTGCCTTTGCGCGATCAGTTGGCTAGAACTCGAGATATGAGTGAAAGGAATGTAGGGTGTTTTTCACTTTATAGAAATACCCTCCTTCATGTACTGCCCCTAAACTCGAGATATGAGTCAAAGGAATGTAGGGTGTTTTTCACTTTATAGAAATACCCTCCTTCATGTACTGCCCCTAAACTATAGAAGTGACGCGAAAATGGTATATAGCGCGATTGTTCCTCATCTAACGACCTTTCATTTGATACCTGCCTTGGCGCGATCGGTTGTCTATGACTCGAGATATGAGTGAAAGGAATGTAGGGTGTTTTTCGCTCTAAACAAATACCCTCCTTCATGTACTGCCCCTAAACTATAGAAGTGACGCGAAAATTGTATATAGCGCGATTGTTCCTCATCTAACGACCTTTCATTTGATACCTGCCTTGGCGCGATTGGTTGTCTATGACTCGAGATATGAGTGAAAGGAATGTAGGGTGTTTTTCGCTCTAAACAAATACCCTCCTTCATGTACTGCCCCTAAACTATAGAAGTGACGCGAAAATGGTATATAGCGCGATTGTTCCTCATCTAACGACCTTTCATTTGATACCTGCCTTTGCGCGATCAGTTGGCTAGAACTCGAGATATGAGTGAAAGGAATGTAGGGTGTTTTTCACTTTATAGAAATACCCTCCTTCATGTACTGCCCCTAAACTCGAAATATGAGTCAAAGGAATGTAGGGTGTTTTTCACTTTATAGAAATACCCTCCTTCATGTACTGCCCCTAAACTATAGCAGTGACGCGAAAATGGTATATAGCGCGATTGTTCCTCATGCAACGACCTTTCATTTGATACCTGCCTTGGCGCGATAGGTTGGCTAGAACTCGAGATATGAGTGAAAGGAATGTAGGGTGTTTTTCGCTTTATAGAAATACCCTCCTTCATGTACTGCCCCTAAACTATAGAAGTGACGCGAAAATTGTATATAGCGCGATTGTTCCTCATCTAACGACCTTTCATTTGATACCTGCCTTGGCGCGATCGGTTGGCTAGAACTCCAGATATGATTGAAAGGAATGTAGGGTGTTTTTCGCTCTAAACAAATATCCTCCTTCATGTACTGCCCCTAAACTATAGAAGTGACGCGAAAATAGTATATAGCGCGATTGTCCCTCATCTGACGACCTTTCATTTGATACCTGCCTTGGCGCGATCGGTTGGCTATAACTCGAGATATGAGTCAAAGGAATGTAGGGTGTTTTTCACTTTATAGAAATACCCTCCTTCATGTACTGCCCCTAAACTATAGAAGTGACGCGAAAATGGTATATAGCGCGATTGTTCCTCATCTAACGACCTTTCATTTGATACCTGCCTTGGCGCGATCGGTTGTCTATGACTCGAGATATGAGTGAAATGAATGTAGGGTGTTTTTCGCTCTAAACAAATACCCTCCTTCATTTACTGCCCCTAAACTATAGAAGTGACGCGAAAATTGTATATAGCGCGATTGTTCCTCATCTAACGACCTTTCATTTGATACCTGCCTTGGCGCGATTGGTTGTCTATGACTCGAGATATGAGTGAAAGGAATGTAGGGTGTTTTTCGCTCTAAACAAATACCCTCCTTCATGTACTGCCCCTAAACTATAGAAGTGACGCGAAAATGGTATATAGCGCGATTGTTCCTCATCTAACGACCTTTCATTTGATACCTGCCTCGGCGCGATCGGTTGTCTAGAACTCGAGATATGAGTGAAAGGAATGTAAGGTGTTTTTCGCTCTAAACAAATACCCTCCTTCATGTACTGCCCCTAAACTATAGAAGTGACGCGAAAATGGCATATAACGCGATTGTTCCTCATCTAACGACCTTTCATTTGATACCTGCCTTGGCGCGATCGGTTTGCTATAACTCGAGATATGATTGAAAGGAATGTAGGGTGTTTTTCGCTCTATACAAATACCCTCCTTCATGTACTGCCCCTAAACTATAGAAGTGACGCGAAAATTGTATATAGCGCGATTGTTCCTCATCTAACGACCTTTCATTTGATACCTGCCTTGGCGCGATTGGTTGTCTATGACTCGAGATATGAGTGAAAGGAATGTAGGGTGTTTTTCGCTCTAAACAAATACCCTCCTTCATGTACTGCCCCTAAACTATAGAAGTGACGCGAAAATGGTATATAGCGCGATTGTTCCTCATCTAACGACCTTTCATTTGATACCTGGCTCGGCGCGATCGGTTGTCTAGAACTCGAGATATGAGTGAAAGGAATGTAAGGTGTTTTTCGCTCTAAACAAATACCCTCCTTCATGTACTGCCCCTAAACTATAGAAGTGACGCGAAAATGGCATATAACGCGATTGTTCCTCATCTAACGACCTTTCATTTGATACCTGCCTTGGCGCGATCGGTTTGCTATAACTCGAGATATGATTGAAAGGAATGTAGGGTGTTTTTCGCTCTATACAAATACCCTCCTTCATGTACTGCCCCTAAACTATAGAAGTGACGCGAAAATGGTATATAGCGCGATTGTTCCTCATCTAACGACCTTTCATTTGATACCTGCCTTGGCGCGATCGGTTGTCTATGACTCGAGATATGAGTGAAATGAATGTAGGGTGTTTTTCGCTCTAAACAAATACCCTCCTTCATTTACTGCCCCTAAACTATAGAAGTGACGCGAAAATTGTATATAGCGCGATTGTTCCTCATCTAACGACCTTTCATTTGATACCTGCCTTGGCGCGATTGGTTGTCTATGACTCGAGATATGAGTGAAAGGAATGTAGGGTGTTTTTCGCTCTAAACAAATACCCTCCTTCATGTACTGCCCCTAAACTATAGAAGTGACGCGAAAATGGTATATAGCGCGATTGTTCCTCATCTAACGACCTTTCATTTGATACCTGCCTCGGCGCGATCGGTTGTCTAGAACTCGAGATATGAGTGAAAGGAATGTAAGGTGTTTTTCGCTCTAAACAAATACCCTCCTTCATGTACTGCCCCTAAACTATAGAAGTGACGCGAAAATGGCATATAACGCGATTGTTCCTCATCTAACGACCTTTCATTTGATACCTGCCTTGGCGCGATCGGTTGGCTATAACTCGAGATATGAGTGAAAGGAATGTAGGGTGTTTTTCGCTCTAAACAAATACCCTCCTTCATGTACTGCCCGTAAACTATAGAAGTGACGCGAAAATGATATATAGCGCGATTGTTTCTCATCTAACGACCTTTCATTTGATACCTGCCTTGGCGCGATCGGTTGGCTAGAACTCGAGAAATGATTGAAAGGAATGTAGAGTGTTTTTCGCTCTAAACAAATATCCTCCTTCATGTACTGCCCCTAAACTATAGAAGTGACGCGAAAATAATATATATAGCGCGATTGTTCCTCATCTAACGACCTTTCATTTGATACCTGCCTTGGCGCGATCGGTTGGCTAGAACTCGAGATATGATTGAAAGGAATGTAGGGTGTTTTTCGCTCTAAACAAATATCCTCCTTCATGTACTGCCCCTAAACTATAGATGTGACGCCAAAATGGTATATAGCGCGATTATTCCTCATCTAACGACCTTTCATTTGATACCTGCCTTGGCGCGATCGGTTGGCTATAACTCGAGATATGAGTCAAAGGAATGTAGGGTGTTTTTCGCTTTATAGAAATACCCTCCTTCATGTACTGCCCCTAAACTATAGAAGTGACGCGAAAATGGCATATAGCGCGATTGTTCCTCATCTAACGACCTTTCATTTGATACCTGCCTTGGCGCGATCGGTTGTCTATGACTCGAGATATGAGTGAAAGGAATGTAGGGTGTTTTTCGCTCTAAACAAATACCCTCCTTCATGTACTGCCCCTAAACTATAGAAGTGACGCGAAAATAGTATATAGCGCGATTGTCCCTCATCTAACGACCTTTCATTTGATACCTGCCTTGGCGCGATCGGTTGGCTATAACTCGAGATATGAGTCAAAGGAATGTAGGGTGTTTTTCACTTTATAGAAATACCCTCCTTCATGTACTGCCCCTAAACTATAGAAGTGACGCGAAAGTGGTATATAGCGCGATTGTTCCTCATCTAACGACCTTTCATTTGATAGCTGCCTTGGCGCGATCGGTTGTCTATGACTCGAGATATGAGTGAAAGGAATGTAGGGTGTTTTTCGCTCTAAACAAATACCCTCCTTCATGTACTGCCCCTAAACTATAGAAGTGACGCGAAAATGGTATATAGCGCGATTGTTCCTCATCTAACGACCTTTCATTTGATACCTGCCTTGGCGCGATCAGTTAGCTAGAACTCGAGATATGAGTGAAAGGAATGTATGGTGTTTTTCACTTTATAGAAATACCCTCCTTCATGTACTGACCCTAAACTCGAGATATGAGTCAAAGGAATGTAGAGTGTTTTTCACTTTATAGAAATACCCTCCTTCATGTACTGCCCCTAAACTATAGAAGTGACGCGAAAATGGTATATAGCGCGATTGTTCCTCATCTAACGACCTTTCATTTGATACCTGCCTCGGCGCGATCGGTTGTCTAGAACTCGAGATATGAGTGAAAGGAACGTAGGGTGTTTTTCGCTCTAAACAAATACCCTCCTTCATGTACTGCCCCTAAACTATAGAAGTGACGCGAAAATGGTATATAGCGCGATTGTTTCTCATCTAACGACCTTTCATTTGATACCTGCTTTGGCGCGATCGGTTGGCTATAACTCGAGATATGAGTGAAAGGAATGTAGGGTGTTTTTCGCTCTAAACAAATACCCTCCTTCATGTACTGCTCCTAAACTATAGAAGTGACGCGAAAATGGTATATAGCGCGATTATTCCTCATCTAACGACCTTTCATTTGATACCTGCCTTGGCGCGATCGGTTGGCTATAACTCGAGATATGAGTGAAAGGAATGTAGGGTGTTTTTCGCTTTATAGAAATACCCTCCTTCATGTACTGCCCCTAAACTATAGAAGTGACGCGAAAATGGTATATAGCGCGATTGTCCCTCATCTAACGACCTTTCATTTGATACCTGCCTTGGCGCGATCGGTTGGCTATAACTCGAGATATGAGTGAAAGGAATGTAGGGTGTTTTTCACTTTATAGAAATACCCTCCTTGATGTACTGCCCCTAAACTATAGAAGTGACGCGAAAATGGTATATAGCGCGATTGTTCCTCATCTAACGACCTTTCATTTGATACCTGCCTTGGCGCGATCGGTTGTCTATGACTCGAGATATGAGTGAAAGGAATGTAGGGTGTTTTTCGCTCTAAACAAATACCCTCCTTCATGTACTGCCCCTAAACTATAGAAGTGACGCGAAAATGGTATATAGCTTGATTGTCCCTCATCTAACGACCTTTCATTTGATACCTGCCTTGGCGCGATCGGTTGGCTATAACTCGAGATATGAGTGAAAGGAATGTAGGGTGTTTTTCACTTTATAGAAATACCCTCCTTGATGTACTGCCCCTAAACTATAGAAGTGACGCGAAAATGGTATATAGCGCGATTGTTCCTCATCTAACGACCTTTCATTTGATACCTGCCTTGGCGCGATCGGTTGTCTATGACTCGAGATATGAGTGAAAGGAATGTAGGGTGTTTTTCGCTCTAAACAAATACCCTCCTTCATGTACTGCCCCTAAACTATAGAAGTGACGCGAAAATGGTATATAGCGCGATTGTTCCTCATCTAACGACCTTTCATTTGATACCTGCCTTGGCGCGATCGGTTGTCTATGACTCGAGATATGAGTGAAAGGAATGTAGGGTGTTTTTCGCTCTAAACAAATACCCTCCTTCATGTACTGCCCCTAAACTATAGAAGTGACGCGAAAATGGTATATAGCGCGATTGTTTCTCATCTAACGACTTTTCATTTGATACCTGCCTTGGCGCGATCGGTTGGCTAGAACTCGAGATATGAGTGAAAGGAATGTAGGGTGTTTTTCGCTCTAAACAAATACCCTCCTTCATGTACTGCCCCTAAACTATAGAAGTGACGCGAAAATGGTATATAGCGCGATTGTCCCTCATCTAACGACCTTTCATTTGATACCTGGCTTGGCGCGATCGGTTGTCTAAAACTCGAGATATGAGTGAAAGGAATGTAGGGTGTTTTTCGCTCTAAACAAATACCCTCCTTCATGTACTGCCCCTAAACTATAGAAGTGACGCGAAAATGGCATATAGCGCGATTGTTCCTCATCTAACGACCTTTCATTTGATACCTGCCTTGGCGCGATCGGTTGGCTATAACTCGAGATATGAGTGAAAGGAATGTAGGGTGTTTTTCGCTCTAAACAAATACCCTCCTTCATGTACTGCCCGTAAACTATAGAAGTGACGCGAAAATGATATATAGCGCGATTGTTTCTCATCTAACGACCTTTCATTTGATACCTGGCTTGGCGCGATCGGTTGTCTAAAACTCGAGATATGAGTGAAAGGAATGTAGGGTGTTTTTCGCTCTAAACAAATACCCTCCTTCATGTACTGCCCCTAAACTATAGAAGTGACGCGAAAATGGCATATAGCGCGATTGTTCCTCATCTAACGACCTTTCATTTGATACCTGCCTTGGCGCGATCGGTTGGCTATAACTCGAGATATGAGTGAAAGGAATGTAGGGTGTTTTTCGCTCTAAACAAATACCCTCCTTCATGTACTGCCCGTAAACTATAGAAGTGACGCGAAAATGATATATAGCGCGATTGTTTCTCATCTAACGACCTTTCATTTGATACCTGGCTTGGCGCGATCGGTTGTCTAAAACTCGAGATATGAGTGAAAGGAATGTAGGGTGTTTTTCGCTCTAAACAAATACCCTCCTTCATGTACTGCCCCTAAACTATAGAAGTGACGCGAAAATGGCATATAGCGCGATTGTTCCTCATCTAACGACCTTTCATTTGATACCTGCCTTGGCGCGATCGGTTGGCTATAACTCGAGATATGAGTGAAAGGAATGTAGGGTGTTTTTCGCTCTAAACAAATACCCTCCTTCATGTACTGCCCGTAAACTATAGAAGTGACGCGAAAATGATATATAGCGCGATTGTTTCTCATCTAACGACCTTTCATTTGATACCTGGCTTGGCGCGATCGGTTGTCTAAAACTCGAGATATGAGTGAAAGGAATGTAGGGTGTTTTTCGCTCTAAACAAATACCCTCCTTCATGTACTGCCCCTAAACTATAGAAGTGACGCGAAAATGGCATATAGCGCGATTGTTCCTCATCTAACGACCTTTCATTTGATACCTGCCTTGGCGCGATCGGTTGGCTATAACTCGAGATATGAGTGAAAGGAATGTAGGGTGTTTTTCGCTCTAAACAAATACCCTCCTTCATGTACTGCCCGTAAACTATAGAAGTGACGCGAAAATGATATATAGCGCGATTGTTTCTCATCTAACGACCTTTCATTTGATACCTGGCTTGGCGCGATCGGTTGTCTAAAACTCGAGATATGAGTGAAAGGAATGTAGGGTGTTTTTCGCTCTAAACAAATACCCTCCTTCATGTACTGCCCCTAAACTATAGAAGTGACGCGAAAATGGCATATAGCGCGATTGTTCCTCATCTAACGACCTTTCATTTGATACCTGCCTTGGCGCGATCGGTTGGCTATAACTCGAGATATGAGTGAAAGGAATGTAGGGTGTTTTTCGCTCTAAACAAATACCCTCCTTCATGTACTGCCCGTAAACTATAGAAGTGACGCGAAAATGATATATAGCGCGATTGTTTCTCATCTAACGACCTTTCATTTGATACCTGGCTTGGCGCGATCGGTTGTCTAAAACTCGAGATATGAGTGAAAGGAATGTAGGGTGTTTTTCGCTCTAAACAAATACCCTCCTTCATGTACTGCCCCTAAACTATAGAAGTGACGCGAAAATGGCATATAGCGCGATTGTTCCTCATCTAACGACCTTTCATTTGATACCTGCCTTGGCGCGATCGGTTGGCTATAACTCGAGATATGAGTGAAAGGAATGTAGGGTGTTTTTCGCTCTAAACAAATACCCTCCTTCATGTACTGCCCGTAAACTATAGAAGTGACGCGAAAATGATATATAGCGCGATTGTTTCTCATCTAACGACCTTTCATTTGATACCTGGCTTGGCGCGATCGGTTGTCTAAAACTCGAGATATGAGTGAAAGGAATGTAGGGTGTTTTTCGCTCTAAACAAATACCCTCCTTCATGTACTGCCCCTAAACTATAGAAGTGACGCGAAAATGGCATATAGCGCGATTGTTCCTCATCTAACGACCTTTCATTTGATACCTGCCTTGGCGCGATCGGTTGGCTATAACTCGAGATATGAGTGAAAGGAATGTAGGGTGTTTTTCGCTCTAAACAAATACCCTCCTTCATGTACTGCCCGTAAACTATAGAAGTGACGCGAAAATGATATATAGCGCGATTGTTTCTCATCTAACGACCTTTCATTTGATACCTGGCTTGGCGCGATCGGTTGTCTAAAACTCGAGATATGAGTGAAAGGAATGTAGGGTGTTTTTCGCTCTAAACAAATACCCTCCTTCATGTACTGCCCCTAAACTATAGAAGTGACGCGAAAATGGTATATAGCGCGATTGTTCCTCATCTAACGACCTTTCATTTGATACCTGCCTCGGCGCGATCGGTTGTCTAGAACTCGAGATATGAGTGAAAGGAATGTAAGGTGTTTTTCGCTCTAAACAAATACCCTCCTTCATGTACTGCCCCTAAACTATAGAAGTGACGCGAAAATGGCATATAACGCGATTGTTCCTCATCTAACGACCTTTCATTTGATACCTGCCTTGGCGCGATCGGTTTGCTATAACTCGAGATATGATTGAAAGGAATGTAGGGTGTTTTTCGCTCTATACAAATACCCTCCTTCATGTACTGCCCCTAAACTATAGAAGTGACGCGAAAATGGTATAAAGCGCGATTGTTCCTCATCTAACGACTTTTCATTTGATACCTGCCTTGGCGCGATCGGTTGGCTATAACTCGAGATATGAGTGAAAGGAATGTAGGGTGTTTTTCGCTCTAAACAAATACCCTCCTTCATGTACTGCCCGTAAACTATAGAAGTGACGCGAAAATGATATATAGCGCGATTGTTTCTCATCTAACGACCTTTCATTTGATACCTGCCTTGGCGCGATCGGTTGGCTAGAACTCGAGAAATGATTGAAAGGAATGTAGAGTGTTTTTCGCTCTAAACAAATATCCTCCTTCATGTACTGCCCCTAAACTATAGAAGTGACGCGAAAATAATATATACAGCGCGATTGTTCCTCATCTAACGACCTTTCATTTGATACCTGCCTTGGCGCGATCGGTTGGCTAGAACTCGAGATATGATTGAAAGGAATGTAGGGTGTTTTTCGCTCTAAACAAATATCCTCCTTCATGTACTGCCCCTAAACTATAGATGTGACGCGAAAATGGTATATAGCGCGATTATTCCTCATCTAACGACCTTTCATTTGATACCTGCCTTGGCGCGATCGGTTGGCTATAACTCGAGATATGAGTCAAAGGAATGTAGGGTGTTTTTCGCTTTATAGAAATACCCTCCTTCATGTACTGCCCCTAAACTATAGAAGTGACGCGAAAATGGCATATAGCGCGATTGTTCCTCATCTAACGACCTTTCATTTGATACCTGCCTTGGCGCGATCGGTTGTCTATGACTCGAGATATGAGTGAAAGGAATGTAGGGTGTTTTTCGCTCTAAACAAATACCCTCCTTCATGTACTGCCCCTAAACTATAGAAGTGACGCGAAAATAGTATATAGCGCGATTGTCCCTCATCTAACGACCTTTCATTTGATACCTGCCTTGGCGCGATCGGTTGGCTATAACTCGAGATATGAGTCAAAGGAATGTAGGGTGTTTTTCACTTTATAGAAATACCCTCCTTCATGTACTGCCCCTAAACTATAGAAGTGACGCGAAAGTGGTATATAGCGCGATTGTTCCTCATCTAACGACCTTTCATTTGATAGCTGCCTTGGCGCGATCGGTTGTCTATGACTCGAGATATGAGTGAAAGGAATGTAGGGTGTTTTTCGCTCTAAACAAATACCCTCCTTCATGTACTGCCCCTAAACTGTAGAAGTGACGCGAAAATTGTATATAGCGCGATTGTTCCTCATCTAACGACCTTTCATTTGATACCTGCCTTGGCGCGATTGGTTGTCTATGACTCGAGATATGAGTGAAAGGAATGTAGGGTGTTTTTCGCTCTAAACAAATACCCTCCTTCATGTACTGCCCCTAAACTATAGAAGTGACGCGAAAATGGTATATAGCGCGATTGTTCCTCATCTAACGACCTTTCATTTGATACCTGCCTTGGCGCGATCAGTTAGCTAGAACTCGAGATATGAGTGAAAGGAATGTATGGTGTTTTTCACTTTATAGAAATACCCTCCTTCATGTACTGACCCTAAACTCGAGATATGAGTCAAAGGAATGCAGAGTGTTTTTCACTTTATAGAAATACCCTCCTTCATGTACTGCCCCTAAACTATAGAAGTGACGCGAAAATGGTATATAGCGCGATTGTTCCTCATCTAACGACCTTTCATTTGATACCTGCCTCGGCGCGATCGGTTGTCTAGAACTCGAGATATGAGTGAAAGGAATGTAGGGTGTTTTTCGCTCTAAACAAATACCCTCCTTCATGTACTGCCCCTAAACTATAGAAGTGACGCGAAAATGGTATATAGCGCGATTGTTTCTCATCTAACGACCTTTCATTTGATACCTGCTTTGGCGCGATCGGTTGGCTATAACTCGAGATATGAGTGAAAGGAATGTAGGGTGTTTTTCGCTCTAAACAAATACCCTCCTTCATGTACTGCTCCTAAACTATAGAAGTGACGCGAAAATGGTATATAGCGCGATTATTCCTCATCTAACGACCTTTCATTTGATACCTGCCTTGGCGCGATCGGTTGGCTATAACTCGAGATATGAGTGAAAGGAATGTAGGGTGTTTTTCGCTTTATAGAAATACCCTCCTTCATGTACTGCCCCTAAACTATAGAAGTGACGCGAAAATGGTATATAGCGCGATTGTCCCTCATCTAACGACCTTTCATTTGATACCTGCCTTGGCGCGATCGGTTGGCTATAACTCGAGATATGAGTGAAAGGAATGCAGGGTTTTTTTCACTTTATAGAAATACCCTCCTTGATGTACTGCCCCTAAACTATAGAAGTGACGCGAAAATGGTATATAGCGCGATTGTTCCTCATCTAACGACCTTTCATTTGATACCTGCCTCGGCGCGATCGGTTGTCTATGACTCGAGATATGAGTGAAAGGAATGTAGGGTGTTTTTCGCTCTAAACAAATACCCTCCTTCATGTACTGCCCCTAAACTATAGAAGTGACGCGAAAATGGTATATAGCTTGATTGTCCCTCATCTAACGACCTTTCATTTGATACCTGCCTTGGCGCGATCGGTTGGCTATAACTCGAGATATGAGTCAAAGGAATGTAGGGTGTTTTTCACTTAATAGAAATACCCTCCTTCATGTACTGCCCCTAAACTATAGAAGTGACGCGAAAATGGTATATAGCGCGATTGTTTCTCATCTAACGACCTTTCATTTGATACCTGCCTTGGCGCGATCGGTTGGCTAGAACTCGAGATATGAGTGAAAGGAATGTAGGGTGTTTTTCGCTCTAAACAAATACCCTCCTTCATGTACTGCCCCTAAACTATAGAAGTGACGGGAAAATGGTATATAGTGCGATTATTCCTCATCTAACGACCTTTCATTTGATACCTGCCTTGGCGCGATCGGTTGGCTATAACTCGAGATATGAGTGAAAGGAATGTAGGGTGTTTTTCGCTTTATAGAAATACCCTCCTTCATGTACTGCCCCTAAACTATAGAAGTGACGCGAAAATGGTATATAGCGCGATTGTCCCTCATCTAACGACCTTTCATTTGATACCTGGCTTGGCGCGATCGGTTGTCTAAAACTCGAGATATGAGTGAAAGGAATGTAGGGTGTTTTTCGCTCTAAACAAATACCCTCCTTCATGTACTGCCCCTAAACTATAGAAGTGACGGGAAAATGGTATATAGTGCGATTATTCCTCATCTAACGACCTTTCATTTGATACCTGCCTTGGCGCGATCGGTTGGCTATAACTCGAGATATGAGTGAAAGGAATGTAGGGTGTTTTTCGCTTTATAGAAATACCCTCCTTCATGTACTGCCCCTAAACTATAGAAGTGACGCGAAAATGGTATATAGCGCGATTGTCCCTCATCTAACGACCTTTCATTTGATACCTGCCTTGGCGCGATCGGTTGTCTAAAACTCGAGATATGAGTGAAAGGAATGTAGGGTGTTTTTCGCTCTAAACAAATACCCTCCTTCATGTACTGCCCCTAAACTATAGAAGTGACGCGAAAATGGTATATAGCTTGATTGTCCCTCATCTAACGACCTTTCATTTGATACCTGCCTTGGCGCGATCGGTTGGCTATAACTCGAGATATGAGTCAAAGGAATGTAGGGTGTTTTTCACTTAATAGAAATACCCTCCTTCATGTACTGCCCCTAAACTATAGAAGTGACGCGAAAATGGTATATAGCGCGATTGTTCCTCATCTAACGACCTTTCATTTGATACCTGCCTCGGCGCGATCGGTTGTCTAGAACTCGAGATATGAGTGAAAGGAATGTAGGGTGTTTTTCGCTCTAAACAAATACCCTCCTTCATGTACTGCCCCTAAACTATAGAAGTGACGGGAAAATGGTATATAGTGCGATTATTCCTCATCTAACGACCTTTCATTTGATACCTGCCTTGGCGCGATCGGTTGGCTATAACTCGAGATATGAGTGAAAGGAATGTAGGGTGTTTTTCGCTTTATAGAAATACCCTCCTTCATGTACTGCCCCTAAACTATAGAAGTGACGCGAAAATGGTATATAGCGCGATTGTTCCTCATCTAACGACCTTTCATTTGATACCTGCCTTGGCGCGATCGGTTTGCTATAACTCGAGATATGATTGAAAGGAATGTAGGGTGTTTTTCGCTCTATACAAATACCCTCCTTCATGTACTGCCCCTAAACTATAGAAGTGACGCGAAAATGGTATAAAGCGCGATTGTTCCTCATCTAACGACTTTTCATTTGATACCTGCCTTGGCGCGATCGGTTGGCTATAACTCGAGATATGAGTGAAAGGAATGTAGGGTGTTTTTCGCTCTAAACAAATACCCTCCTTCATGTACTGCCCGTAAACTATAGAAGTGACGCGAAAATGATATATAGCGCGATTGTTTCTCATCTAACGACCTTTCATTTGATACCTGCCTTGGCGCGATCGGTTGGCTAGAACTCGAGAAATGATTGAAAGGAATGTAGAGTGTTTTTCGCTCTAAACAAATATCCTCCTTCATGTACTGCCCCTAAACTATAGAAGTGACGCGAAAATAATATATATAGCGCGATTGTTCCTCATCTAACGACCTTTCATTTGATACCTGCCTTGGCGCGATCGGTTGGCTAGAACTCGAGATATGATTGAAAGGAATGTAGGGTGTTTTTCGCTCTAAACAAATATCCTCCTTCATGTACTGCCCCTAAACTATAGATGTGACGCGAAAATGGTATATAGCGCGATTATTCCTCATCTAACGACCTTTCATTTGATACCTGCCTTGGCGCGATCGGTTGGCTATAACTCGAGATATGAGTCAAAGGAATGTAGGGTGTTTTTCGCTTTATAGAAATACCCTCCTTCATGTACTGCCCCTAAACTATAGAAGTGACGCGAAAATGGCATATAGCGCGATTGTTCCTCATCTAACGACCTTTCATTTGATACCTGCCTTGGCGCGATCGGTTGTCTATGACTCGAGATATGAGTGAAAGGAATGTAGGGTGTTTTTCGCTCTAAACAAATACCCTCCTTCATGTACTGCCCCTAAACTATAGAAGTGACGCGAAAATAGTATATAGCGCGATTGTCCCTCATCTAACGACCTTTCATTTGATACCTGCCTTGGCGCGATCGGTTGGCTATAACTCGAGATATGAGTCAAAGGAATGTAGGGTGTTTTTCACTTTATAGAAATACCCTCCTTCATGTACTGCCCCTAAACTATAGAAGTGACGCGAAAGTGGTATATAGCGCGATTGTTCCTCATCTAACGACCTTTCATTTGATAGCTGCCTTGGCGCGATCGGTTGTCTATGACTCGAGATATGAGTGAAAGGAATGTAGGGTGTTTTTCGCTCTAAACAAATACCCTCCTTCATGTACTGCCCCTAAACTATAGAAGTGACGCGAAAATTGTATATAGCGCGATTGTTCCTCATCTAACGACCTTTCATTTGATACCTGCCTTGGCGCGATTGGTTGTCTATGACTCGAGATATGAGTGAAAGGAGTGTAGGGTGTTTTTCGCTCTAAACAAATACCCTCCTTCATGTACTGCCCCTAAACTATAGAAGTGACGCGAAAATGGTATATAGCGCGATTGTTCCTCATCTAACGACCTTTCATTTGATACCTGCCTTGGCGCGATCAGTTAGCTAGAACTCGAGATATGAGTGAAAGGAATGTATGGTGTTTTTCACTTTATAGAAATACCCTCCTTCATGTACTGACCCTAAACTCGAGATATGAGTCAAAGGAATGTAGAGTGTTTTTCACTTTATAGAAATACCCTCCTTCATGTACTGCCCCTAAACTATAGAAGTGACGCGAAAATGGTATATAGCGCGATTGTTCCTCATCTAACGACCTTTCATTTGATACCTGCCTCGGCGCGATCGGTTGTCTAGAACTCGAGATATGAGTGAAAGGAATGTAGGGTGTTTTTCGCTCTAAACAAATACCCTCCTTCATGTACTGCCCCTAAACTATAGAAGTGACGCGAAAATGAGATATAGCGCGATTGTTTCTCATCTAACGACCTTTCATTTGATACCTGCTTTGGCGCGATCGGTTGGCTATAACTCGAGATATGAGTGAAAGGAATGTAGGGTGTTTTTCGCTCTAAACAAATACCCTCCTTCATGTACTGCTCCTAAACTATAGAAGTGACGCGAAAATGGTATATAGCGCGATTATTCCTCATCTAACGACCTTTCATTTGATACCTGCCTTGGCGCGATCGGTTGGCTATAACTCGAGATATGAGTGAAAGGAATGTAGGGTGTTTTTCGCTTTATAGAAATACCCTCCTTCATGTACTGCCCCTAAACTATAGAAGTGACGCGAAAATGGTATATAGCGCGATTGTCCCTCATCTAACGACCTTTCATTTGATACCTGCCTTGGCGCGATCGGTTGGCTATAACTCGAGATATGAGTGAAAGGAATGTAGGGTGTTTTTCACTTTATAGAAATACCCTCCTTGATGTACTGCCCCTAAACTATAGAAGTGACGCGAAAATGGTATATAGCGCGATTGTTCCTCATCTAACGACCTTTCATTTGATACCTGCCTTGGCGCGATCGGTTGTCTATGACTCGAGATATGAGTGAAAGGAATGTAGGGTGTTTTTCGCTCTAAACAAATACCCTCCTTCATGTACTGCCCCTAAACTATAGAAGTGACGCGAAAATGGTATATAGCTTGATTGTCCCTCATCTAACGACCTTTCATTTGATACCTGCCTTGGCGCGATCGGTTGGCTATAACTCGAGATATGAGTCAAAGGAATGTAGGGTGTTTTTCACTTAATAGAAATACCCTCCTTCATGTACTGCCCCTAAACTATAGAAGTGACGCGAAAATGGTATATAGCGCGATTGTTTCTCATCTAACGACCTTTCATTTGATACCTGCCTTGGCGCGATCGGTTGGCTATAACTCGAGATATGAGTCAAAGGAATGTAGGGTGTTTTTCACTTAATAGAAATACCCTCCTTCATGTACTGCCCCTAAACTATAGAAGTGACGCGAAAATGGTATATAGCGCGATTGTTTCTCATCTAACGACCTTTCATTTGATACCTGCCTTGGCGCGATCGGTTGGCTAGAACTCGAGATATGAGTGAAAGGAATGTAGGGTGTTTTTCGCTCTAAACAAATACCCTCCTTCATGTACTGCCCCTAAACTATAGAAGTGACGGGAAAATGGTATATAGTGCGATTATTCCTCATCTAACGACCTTTCATTTGATACCTGCCTTGGCGCGATCGGTTGGCTATAACTCGAGATATGAGTGAAAGGAATGTAGGGTGTTTTTCGCTTTATAGAAATACCCTCCTTCATGTACTGCCCCTAAACTATAGAAGTGACGCGAAAATGGTATATAGCGCGATTGTCCCTCATCTAACGACCTTTCATTTGATACCTGGCTTGGCGCGATCGGTTGTCTAAAACTCGAGATATGAGTGAAAGGAATGTAGGGTGTTTTTCGCTCTAAACAAATACCCTCCTTCATGTACTGCCCCTAAACTATAGAAGTGACGCGAAAATGGCATATAGCGCGATTGTTCCTCATCTAACGACCTTTCATTTGATACCTGCCTTGGCGCGATCGGTTTGCTATAACTCGAGATATGATTGAAAGGAATGTAGGGTGTTTTTCGCTCTATACAAATACCCTCCTTCATGTACTGCCCCTAAACTATAGAAGTGACGCGAAAATGGTATATAGCGCGATTGTTACTCATCTAACGACCTTTCATTTGATACCTGCCTTGGCGCGATCGGTTGGCTATAACTCGAGATATGAGTCAAAGGAATGTAGGGTGTTTTTCGCTTTATAGAAATACCCTCCTTCATGTACTGCCCCTAAACTATAGAAGTGACGCGAAAATGGCATATAGCGCGATTGTTCCTCATCTAACGACCTTTCATTTGATACCTGCCCTGGCGCGATCGGTTGTCTATGACTCGAGATATGAGTGAAAGGAATGTAGGGTGTTTTTCGCTCTAAACAAATACCCTCCTTCATGTACTGCCCCTAAACTATAGAAGTGACGCGAAAATAGTATATAGCGCGATTGTCCCTCATCTAACGACCTTTCATTTGATACCTGCCTTGGCGCGATCGGTTGGCTATAACTCGAGATATGAGTCAAAGGAATGTAGGGTGTTTTTCACTTTATAGAAATACCCTCCTTCATGTACTGCCCCTAAACTATAGAAGTGACGCGAAAGTGGTATATAGCGCGATTGTTCCTCATCTAACGACCTTTCATTTGATAGCTGCCTTGGCGCGATCGGTTGTCTATGACTCGAGATATGAGTGAAAGGAATGTAGGGTGTTTTTCGCTCTAAACAAATACCCTCCTTCATGTACTGCCCCTAAACTATAGAAGTGACGCGAAAATTGTATATAGCGCGATTGTTCCTCATCTAACGACCTTTCATTTGATACCTGCCTTGGCGCGATTGGTTGTCTATGACTCGAGATATGAGTGAAAGGAATGTAGGGTGTTTTTCGCTCTAAACAAATACCCTCCTTCATGTACTGCCCCTAAACTATAGAAGTGACGCGAAAATGGTATATAGCGCGATTGTTCCTCATCTAACGACCTTTCATTTGATACCTGCCTTGGCGCGATCAGTTAGCTAGAACTCGAGATATGAGTGAAAGGAATGTATGGTGTTTTTCACTTTATAGAAATACCCTCCTTCATGTACTGACCCTAAACTCGAGATATGAGTCAAAGGAATGTAGAGTGTTTTTCACTTTATAGAAATACCCTCCTTCATGTACTGCCCCTAAACTATAGAAGTGACGCGAAAATGGTATATAGCGCGATTGTTCCTCATCTAACGACCTTTCATTTGATACCTGCCTCGGCGCGATCGGTTGTCTAGAACTCGAGATATGAGTGAAAGGAATGTAGGGTGTTTTTCGCTCTAAACAAATACCCTCCTTCATGTACTGCCCCTAAACTATAGAAGTGACGCGAAAATGGTATATAGCGCGATTGTTTCTCATCTAACGACCTTTCATTTGATACCTGCTTTGGCGCGATCGGTTGGCTATAACTCGAGATATGAGTGAAAGGAATGTAGGGTGTTTTTCGCTCTAAACAAATACCCTCCTTCATGTACTGCTCCTAAACTATAGAAGTGACGCGAAAATGGTATATAGCGCGATTATTCCTCATCTAACGACCTTTCATTTGATACCTGCCTTGGCGCGATCGGTTGGCTATAACTCGAGATATGAGTGAAAGGAATGTAGGGTGTTTTTCGCTTTATAGAAATACCCTCCTTCATGTACTGCCCCTAAACTATAGAAGTGACGCGAAAATGGTATATAGCGCGATTGTCCCTCATCTAACGACCTTTCATTTGATACCTGCCTTGGCGCGATCGGTTGGCTATAACTCGAGATATTAGTGAAAGGAATGTAGGGTGTTTTTCACTTTATAGAAATACCCTCCTTGATGTACTGCCCCTAAACTATAGAAGTGACGCGAAAATGGTATATAGCGCGATTGTTCCTCATCTAACGACCTTTCATTTGATACCTGCCTTGGCGCGATCGGTTGTCTATGACTCGAGATATGAGTGAAAGGAATGTAGGGTGTTTTTCGCTCTAAACAAATACCCTCCTTCATGTACTGCCCCTAAACTATAGAAGTGACGCGAAAATGGTATATAGCTTGATTGTCCCTCATCTAACGACCTTTCATTTGATACCTGCCTTGGCGCGATCGGTTGGCTATAACTCGAGATATGAGTCAAAGGAATGTAGGGTGTTTTTCACTTAATAGAAATACCCTCCTTCATGTACTGCCCCTAAACTATAGAAGTGACGCGAAAATGGTATATAGCGCGATTGTTTCTCATCTAACGACCTTTCATTTGATACCTGCCTTTGCGCGATCGGTTGGCTAGAACTCGAGATATGATTGAAAGGAATGTAGGGTGTTTTTCGCTCTAAACAAATATCCTCCTTCATGTACTGCCCCTAAACTATAGAAGTGACGCGAAAATGGTATATAGCGCGATTATTCCTCATCTAACGACCTTTCATTTGATACCTGCCTTGGCGCGATCGGTTGGCTATAACTCGAGATATGAGTGAAAGGAATGTAGGGTGTTTTTCGCTTTATAGAAATACCCTCCTTCATGTACTGCCCCTAAACTATAGAAGTGACGCGAAAATGGTATATAACGCGATTGTTCCTCATCCAACGACCTTTCATTTGATACCTGCCTTGGCGCGATAGGTTGGCTAAAAATCGAGATATGAGTGAAAGGAATGTAGGGTGTTTTTCGCTTTATAGAAATACCCTCCTTCATGTACTGCCCCTAAACTATAGAAGTGACGCGAAAATGGTATATAGCGCGATTGTTCCTCATCTAACGACCTTTCATTTGATACCTGCCTTGGCGCGATCGGTTGGCTAGAACTCGAGATATGATTGAAAGGAATGTAGGGTGTTTTTCGCTCTAAACAAATATCCTCCTTCATGTACTGCCCCTAAACTATAGAAGTGACGCGAAAATGGTATATAGCGCGATTGTTTCTCATCTAACGACCTTTCATTTGATACCTGCCTTGGCGCGATCGGTTGGCTAGAACTCGAGATATGATTGAAAGGAATGTAGAGTGTTTTTCGCTCTAAACAAATACCCTCCTTCATGTACTGCCCCTAAACTATAGAAGTGACGCGAAAATGGTATATAGCGCGATTGTTCCACATCTAACGACCTTTCATTTGATACCTGCCTTGGCGCGATCGGTTGGCTAGAACTCGAGATATGATTGAAAGGAATGTAGGGTGTTTTTCGCTCTAAACAAATATCCTCCTTCATGTACTGCCCCTAAACTAAGAAGTGACGCGAAAATGGTATATAGCGCGATTGTTCCTCATGTAACGACCTTTCATTTGATACCTGCCTTGGCGCGATCGGTTGGCTATAACTCGAGATATGAGTCAAAGGAATGTAGGGTGTTTTTCACTTTATAGAAATACCCTCCTTCATGTACTGCCCCTAAACTAAGAAGTGACGCGAAAATGGTATATAGCGCGATTGTTCCTCATCTAACGACCTTTCATTTGATACCTGCCTTGGCGCGATCGGTTGTCTATGACTCGAGATATGAGTGAAAGGAATGTAGGGTGTTTTTCGCTCTAAACAAATACCCTCCTTCATGTACTGCTCCTAAACTATAGAAGTGACGCGAAAATTGTATATAGCGCGATTGTTCCTCATCTAACGACCTTTCATTTGATACCTGCCTTGGCGCGATTAGTTGTCTATGACTCGAGATATGAGTGAAAGGAATGTAGGGTGTTTTTTGCTCTAAACAAATACCCTCCTTCATGTACTGCCCCTAAACTATAGAAGTGACGCGAAAATGGTATATAGCGCGATTGTTCCTCATCTAACGGCCTTTCATTTGATACCTGCCTCGGCGCGATCTGTTGTCTAGAACTCGAGATATGATTGAAAGGAATGTAGGGTGTTTTTCGCTCTATACCAATACCCTCCTTCATGTACTGCCCCTAAACTATAGAAGTGACGCGAAAATGGTATATAGCGCGATTGTTCCTCATCCAACGACCTTTCATTTGATACCTGCCTTGGCGCGATCGGTTGGCTATAACTCGAGATATGAGTGAAAGGAATGTAGGGTGTTTTTTGCTCTAAACAAATACACTCCTTCATGTACTGCCCCTAAACTATAGAAGTGACGCGAAAATGGTATATAGCGCGATTGTTTCTCATCTAACGACCTTTCATTTGATACCTGCCCTGGCGCGATCGGTTGGCTAGAACTCGAGATATGATTGAAAGGAATGTAGAGTGTTTTTCGCTCTAAACAAATACCCTCCTTCATGTACTGCCCCTAAACTATAGAAGTGACGCGAAAATGGTATATAGCGCGATTGTTCCTCATCTAACGACCTTTCATTTGATACCTGCCTTGGCGCGATCGGTTGGCTAGAACTCGAGATATGATTGAAAGGAATGTAGGGTGTTTTTCGCTCTAAACAAATATCCTCCTTCATGTACTGCCCCTAAACTAAGAAGTGACGCGAAAATGGTATATAGCGCGATTGTTCCTCATCTAACGACCTTTCATTTGATACCTGCCTTGGCGCGATCGGTTGGCTATAACTCGAGATATGAGTCAAAGGAATGTAGGGTGTTTTTCACTTTATAGAAATACCCTCCTTCATGTACTGCCCCTAAACTATAGAAGTGACGCGAAAATAGTATATAGCGCGATTGTTCCTCATCTAACGACCTTTCATTTGATACCTGCCTTGGCGCGATCGGTTGGCTATAACTCCAGATATGAGTGTAAGGAATGTAGCGTGTTTTTCGCTCTAAACATATTCACTCCTTCATGTACTGCCCCTAAACTATAGAAGTGACGCGAAAATGGTATATAGCGCGATTATTTCTCATCTAACGACCTTTCATTTGATACCTGCCTTGGCGCGATCGGTTGGCTAGAACTCGAGATATGATTGAAAGGAATGTAGAGTGTTTTTCGCTCTAAACAAATACCCTCCTTCATGTACTGCCCCTAAACTATAGAAGTGACGCGAAAATGGTATATAGCGCGATTGTTCCTCATCTAACGACCTTTCATTTGATACCTGCCTTGGCGCGATCGGTTGGCTATAACTCGAGATATGAGTGAAAGGAATGTAGGGTGTTTTTTGCTCTAAACAAATACCCTCCTTCATGTACTGCCCCTAAACTATAGAAGTGACGCGAAAATGGTATATAGCGCGATTGTTTCTCATCTAACGACCTTTCATTTGATACCTGCCTTGGCGCGATCGGTTGGCTAGAACTCGAGATATGATTGAAAGGAATGTAGAGTGTTTTTCGCTCTAAACAAATACCCTCCTTCATGTACTGCCCCTAAACTATAGAAGTGACGCGAAAATGGTATATAGCGCGATTGTTCCTCATCTAACGACCTTTCATTTGATACCTGCCTTGGCGCGATCGGTTGGCTAGAACTCGAGATATGATTGAAAGGAATGTAGGGTGTTTTTCGCTCTAAACAAATATCCTCCTTCATGTACTGCCCCTAAACTAAGAAGTGACGCGAAAATGGTATATAGCGCGATTGTTCCTCATCTAACGACCTTTCATTTGATACCTGCCTTGGCGCGATCGGTTGGCTATAACTCGAGATATGAGTCAAAGGAATGTAGGGTGTTTTTCACTTTATAGAAATACCCTCCTTCATGTACTGCCCCTAAACTAAGAAGTGACGCGAAAATGGTATATAGCGCGATTGTTCCTCATCTAACGACCTTTCATTTGATACCTGCCTTGGCGCGATCGGTTGGCTATAACTCGAGATATGAGTCAAAGGAATGTAGGGTGTTTTTCACTTTATAGAAATACCCTCCTTCATGTACTGCCCCTAAACTATAGAAGTGACGCGAAAATAGTATATAGCGCGATTGTCCCTCATCTAACGACCTTTCATTTGATACCTGGCTTGGCGCGATCGGTTGTCTAAAACTCGAGATATGAGTGAAAGGAATGTAGGGTGTTTTTCGCTCTAAACAAATACCCTCCTTCATGTACTGCCCCTAAACTATAGAAGTGACGCGAAAATGGCATATAGCGCGATTGTTCCTCATCTAACGACCTTTCATTTGATACCTGCCTTGGCGCGATCGGTTTGCTATAACTCGAGATATGATTGAAAGGAATGTAGGGTGTTTTTCGCTCTATACAAATACCCTCCTTCATGTACTGCCCCTAAACTATAGAAGTGACGCGAAAATGGTATATAGCGCGATTGTTACTCATCTAACGACCTTTCATTTGATACCTGCCTTGGCGCGATCGGTTGGCTATAACTCGAGATATGAGTGAAAGGAATGTAGGGTGTTTTTCGCTCTAAACAAATACCCTCCTTCATGTACTGCCCCTAAACTATAGAAGTGACGCGAAAATGGTATATAGCGCGATTGTTACTCATCTAGCGACCATTCATTTGATACCTGCCTTGGCGCGATCGGTTGGCTATAACTCGAGATATGAGTGAAAGGAATGTAGGGTGTTTTTCGCTCTAAACAAATACCCTCCTTCATGTACTGCCCCTAAACTATAGAAGTGACGCGAAAATGGTATATAGCGCGATTGTTTCTCATCTAACGACCTTTCATTTGATACCTGCCTTGGCGCGATCGGTTGGCTAGAACTCGAGATATGATTGAAAGGAATGTAGGGTGTTTTTCGCTCTAAACAAATATCCTCCTTCATGTACTGCCCTTAAACTATAGATGTGACGCGAAAATGGTATATAGCGCGATTATTCCTCATCTAACGACCTTTCATTTGATACCTGCCTTGGCGCGATCGGTTGGCTATAACTCGAGATATGAGTCAAAGGAATGTAGGGTGTTTTTCGCTTTATAGAAATACCCTCCTTCATGTACTGCCCCTAAACTATAGAAGTGACGCGAAAATGGCATATAGCGCGATTGTTCCTCATCTAACGACCTTTCATTTGATACCTGCCTTGGCGCGATCGGTTGTCTATGACTCGAGATATGAGTGAAAGGAATGTAGGGTGTTTTTCGCTCTAAACAAATACCCTCCTTCATGTACTGCCCCTAAACTATAGAAGTGACGCGAAAATAGTATATAGCGCGATTGTCCCTCATCTAACGACCTTTCATTTGATACCTGCCTTTGCGCGATCGGTTGGCTATGACTCGAGATATGAGTCAAAGGAATGTAGGGTGTTTTTCACTTTATAGAAATACCCTCCTTCATGTACTGCCCCTAAACTATAGAAGTGACGCGAAAGTGGTATATAGCGCGATTGTTCCTCATCTAACGACCTTTCATTTGATACCTGCCTTGGCGCGATCGGTTGTCTATGACTCGAGATATGAGTGAAAGGAATGTAGGGTGTTTTTCGCTCTAAACAAATACCCTCCTTCATGTACTGCCCCTAAACTATAGAAGTGACGCGAAAATTGTATATAGCGCGATTGTTCCTCATCTAACGACCTTTCATTTGATACCTGCCTTGGCGCGATTGGTTGTCTATGACTCGAGATATGAGTGAAAGGAATGTAGGGTGTTTTTCGCTCTAAACAAATACCCTCCTTCATGTACTGCCCCTAAACTATAGAAGTGACGCGAAAATGGTATATAGCGCGATTGTTCCTCATCTAACGACCTTTCATTTGATACCTGCCTTGGCGCGATCAGTTAGCTAGAACTCGAGATATGAGTGAAAGGAATGTATGGTGTTTTTCACTTTATAGAAATACCCTCCTTCATGTACTGACCCTAAACTCGAGATATGAGTCAAAGGAATGTAGAGTGTTTTTCACTTTATAGAAATACCCTCCTTCATGTACTGCCCCTAAACTATAGAAGTGACGCGAAAATGGTATATAGCGCGATTGTTCCTCATCTAACGACCTTTCATTTGATACCTGCCTCGGCGCGATCGGTTGTCTAGAACTCGAGATATGAGTGAAAGGAATGTAGGGTGTTTTTCGCTCTAAACAAATACCCTCCTTCATGTACTGCCCCTAAACTATAGAAGTGACGCGAAAATGGTATATAGCGCGATTGTTTCTCATCTAACGACCTTTCATTTGATACCTGCTTTGGCGCGATCGGTTGGCTATAACTCGAGATATGAGTGAAAGGAATGTAGGGTGTTTTTCGCTCTAAACAAATACCCTCCTTCATGTACTGCTCCTAAACTATAGAAGTGACGCGAAAATGGTATATAGCGCGATTATTCCTCATCTAACGACCTTTCATTTGATACCTGCCTTGGCGCGATCGGTTGGCTATAACTCGAGATATGAGTGAAAGGAATGTAGGGTGTTTTTCGCTTTATAGAAATACCCTCTTTCATGTACTGCCCCTAAACTATAGAAGTGACGCGAAAATGGTATATAGCGCGATTGTCCCTCATCTAACGACCTTTCATTTGATACCTGCCTTGGCGCGATCGGTTGGCTATAACTCGAGATATGAGTGAAAGGAATGTAGGGTGTTTTTCACTTTATAGAAATACCCTCCTTGATGTACTGCCCCTAAACTATAGAAGTGACGCGAAAATGGTATATAGCGCGATTGTTCCTCATCTAACGACCTTTCATTTGATACCTGCCTTGGCGCGATCGGTTGTCTATGACTCGAGATATGAGTGAAAGGAATGTAGGGTGTTTTTCGCTCTAAACAAATACCCTCCTTCATGTACTGCCCCTAAACTATAGAAGTGACGCGAAAATGGTATATAGCTTGATTGTCCCTCATCTAACGACCTTTCATTTGATACCTGCCTTGGCGCGATCGGTTGGCTATAACTCGAGATATGAGTCAAAGGAATGTAGGGTGTTTTTCACTTAATAGAAATACCCTCCTTCATGTACTGCCCCTAAACTATAGAAGTGACGCGAAAATGGTATATAGCGCGATTGTTTCTCATCTAACGACCTTTCATTTGATACCTGCCTTGGCGCGATCGGTTGGCTAGAACTCGAGATATGAGTGAAAGGAATGTAGGGTGTTTTTCGCTCTAAACAAATACCCTCCTTCATGTACTGCCCCTAAACTATAGAAGTGACGGGAAAATGGTATATAGTGCGATTATTCCTCATCTAACGACCTTTCATTTGATACCTGCCTTGGCGCGATCGGTTGGCTATAACTCGAGATATGAGTGAAAGGAATGTAGGGTGTTTTTCGCTTTATAGAAATACCCTCCTTCATGTACTGCCCCTAAACTATAGAAGTGACGCGAAAATGGTATATAGCGCGATTGTCCCTCATCTAACGACCTTTCATTTGATACCTGGCTTGGCGCGATCGGTTGTCTAAAACTCGAGATATGAGTGAAAGGAATGTAGGGTGTTTTTCGCTCTAAACAAATACCCTCCTTCATGTACTGCCCCTAAACTATAGAAGTGACGCGAAAATGGCATATAGCGCGATTGTTCCTCATCTAACGACCTTTCATTTGATACCTGCCTTGGCGCGATCGGTTTGCTATAACTCGAGATATGATTGAAAGGAATGTAGGGTGTTTTTCGCTCTATACAAATACCCTCCTTCATGTACTGCCCCTAAACTATAGAAGTGACGCGAAAATGGTATATAGCGCGATTGTTACTCATCTAACGACCTTTCATTTGATACCTGCCTTGGCGCGATCGGTTGGCTATAACTCGAGATATGAGTGAAAGGAATGTAGGGTGTTTTTCGCTCTAAACAAATACCCTCCTTCATGTACTGCCCCTAAACTATAGAAGTCACGCGAAAATGGTATATAGCGCGATTGTTACTCATCTAACGACCTTTCATTTGATACCTGCCTTGGCGCGATCGGTTGGCTATAACTCGAGATATGAGTGAAAGGAATGTAGGGTGTTTTTCGCTCTAAACAAATACCCTCCTTCATGTACTGCCCCTAAACTATAGAAGTGACGCGAAAATGGTATATAGCGCGATTGTTTCTCATCTAACGACCTTTCATTTGATACCTGCCTTGGCGCGATCGGTTGGCTAGAACTCGAGATATGATTGAAAGGAATGTAGGGTGTTTTTCGCTCTAAACAAATATCCTCCTTCATGTACTGCCCCTAAACTATAGATGTGACGCGAAAATGGTATATAGCGCGATTATTCCTCATCTAACGACCTTTCATTTGATACCTGCCTTGGCGCGATCGGTTGGCTATAACTCGAGATATGAGTCAAAGGAATGTAGGGTGTTTTTCGCTTTATAGAAATACCCTCCTTCATGTACTGCCCCTAAACTATAGAAGTGACGCGAAAATGGCATATAGCGCGATTGTTCCTCATCTAACGACCTTTCATTTGATACCTGCCTTGGCGCGATCGGTTGTCTATGACTCGAGATATGAGTGAAAGGAATGTAGGGTGTTTTTCGCTCTAAACAAATACCCTCCTTCATGTACTGCCCCTAAACTATAGAAGTGACGCGAAAATAGTATATAGCGCGATTGTCCCTCATCTAACGACCTTTCATTTGATACCTGCCTTGGCGCGATCGGTTGGCTATAACTCGAGATATGAGTCAAAGGAATGTAGGGTGTTTTTCACTTTATAGAAATACCCTCCTTCATGTACTGCCCCTAAACTATAGAAGTGACGCGAAAGTGGTATATAGCGCGATTGTTCCTCATCTAACGACCTTTCATTTGATAGCTGCCTTGGCGCGATCGGTTGTCTATGACTCGAGATATGAGTGAAAGGAATGTAGGGTGTTTTTCGCTCTAAACAAATACCCTCCTTCATGTACTGCCCCTAAACTATAGAAGTGACGCGAAAATTGTATATAGCGCGATTGTTCCTCATCTAACGACCTTTCATTTGATACCTGCCTTGGCGCGATTGGTTGTCTATGACTCGAGATATGAGTGAAAGGAATGTAGGGTGTTTTTCGCTCTAAACAAATACCCTCCTTCATGTACTGCCCCTAAACTATAGAAGTGACGCGAAAATGGTATATAGCGCGATTGTTCCTCATCTAACGACCTTTCATTTGATACCTGCCTTGGCGCGATCAGTTAGCTAGAACTCGAGATATGAGTGAAAGGAATGTATGGTGTTTTTCACTTTATAGAAATACCCTCCTTCATGTACTGACCCTAAACTCGAGATATGAGTCAAAGGAATGTAGAGTGTTTTTCACTTTATAGAAATACCCTCCTTCATGTACTGCCCCTAAACTATAGAAGTGACGCGAAAATGGTATATAGCGCGATTGTTCCTCATCTAACGACCTTTCATTTGATACCTGCCTCGGCGCGATCGGTTGTCTAGAACTCGAGATATGAGTGAAAGGAATGTAGGGTGTTTTTCGCTCTAAACAAATACCCTCCTTCATGTACTGCCCCTAAACTATAGAAGTGACGCGAAAATGGTATATAGCGCGATTGTTTCTCATCTAACGACCTTTCATTTGATACCTGCTTTGGCGCGATCGGTTGGCTATAACTCGAGATATGAGTGAAAGGAATGTAGGGTGTTTTTCGCTCTAAACAAATACCCTCCTTCATGTACTGCTCCTAAACTATAGAAGTGACGCGAAAATGGTATATAGCGCGATTATTCCTCATCTAACGACCTTTCATTTGATACCTGCCTTGGCGCGATCGGTTGGCTATAACTCGAGATATGAGTGAAAGGAATGTAGGGTGTTTTTCGCTTTATAGAAATACCCTCCTTCATGTACTGCCCCTAAACTATAGAAGTGACGCGAAAATGGTATATAGCGCGATTGTCCCTCATCTAACGACCTTTCATTTGATACCTGCCTTGGCGCGATCGGTTGGCTATAACTCGAGATATGAGTGAAAGGAATGTAGGGTGTTTTTCACTTTATAGAAATACCCTCCTTGATGTACTGCCCCTAAACTATAGAAGTGACGCGAAAATGGTATATAGCGCGATTGTTCCTCATCTAACGACCTTTCATTTGATACCTGCCTTGGCGCGATCGGTTGTCTATGACTCGAGATATGAGTGAAAGGAATGTAGGGTGTTTTTCGCTCTAAACAAATACACTCCTTCATGTACTGCCCCTAAACTATAGAAGTGACGCGAAAATGGTATATAGCTTGATTGTCCCTCATCTAACGACCTTTCATTTGATACCTGCCTTGGCGCGATCGGTTGGCTATAACTCGAGATATGAGTCAAAGGAATGTAGGGTGTTTTTCACTTAATAGAAATACCCTCCTTGATGTACTGCCCCTAAACTATAGAAGTGACGCGAAAATGGTATATAGCGCGATTGTTCCTCATCTAACGACCTTTCATTTGATACCTGCCTTGGCGCGATCGGTTGGCTATAACTCGAGATATGAGTGAAAGGAATGTAGGGTGTTTTTCGCTCTAAACAAATACCCTCCTTCATGTACTGCCCCTAAACTATAGAAGTGACGGGAAAATGGTATATAGTGCGATTATTCCTCATCTAACGACCTTTCATTTGATACCTGCCTTGGCGCGATCGGTTGGCTATAACTCGAGATATGAGTGAAAGGAATGTAGGGTGTTTTTCGCTTTATAGAAATACCCTCCTTCATGTACTGCCCCTAAACTATAGAAGTGACGCGAAAATGGTATATAGCGCGATTGTCCCTCATCTAACGACCTTTCATTTGATACCTGGCTTGGCGCGATCGGTTGTCTAAAACTCGAGATATGAGTGAAAGGAATGTAGGGTGTTTTTCGCTCTAAACAAATACCCTCCTTCATGTACTGCCCCTAAACTATAGAAGTGACGCGAAAATGGTATATAGCGCGATTGTTACTCATCTAACGACCTTTCATTTGATACCTGCCTTGGCGCGATCGGTTGGCTATAACTCGAGATATGAGTGAAAGGAATGTAGGGTGTTTTTCGCTCTAAACAAATACCCTCCTTCATGTACTGCCCCTAAACTATAGAAGTGACGCGAAAATGGTATATAGCGCGATTGTTTCTCATCTAACGACCTTTCATTTGATACCTGCCTTTGCGCGATCGGTTGGCTAGAACTCGAGATATGATTGAAAGGAATGTAGGGTGTTTTTCGCTCTAAACAAATATCCTCCTTCATGTACTGCCCCTAAACTATAGAAGTGACGCGAAAATGGTATATAGCGCGATTGTCCCTCATCTAACGGCCTTTCATTTGATACCTGCCTTGGCGCGATCGGTTGGCTATAACTCGAGATATGAGTGAAAGGAATGTAGGGTGTTTTTCACTTTATAGAAATAGCCTCCTTCATGTACTGCCCCTAAACTATAGAAGTGACGCGAAAATGGTATATAGCGCGATTGTCCCTCATCTAACGGCCTTTCATTTGATACCTGCCTTGGCGCGATCGGTTGGCTATAACTCGAGATATGAGTGAAAGGAATGTAGGGTGTTTTTCACTTTATAGAAATAGCCTCCTTCATGTACTGCCCCTAAACTATAGAAGTGACGCGAAAATGGTATATAACGCGATTGTTCCTCATCCAACGACCTTTCATTTGATACCTGCCTTGGCGCGATAGGTTGGCTAAAAATCGAGATATGAGTGAAAGGAATGTAGGGTGTTTTTCGCTTTATAGAAATACCCTCCTTCATGTACTGCCCCTAAACTATAGAAGTGACGCGAAAATGGTATATAGCTTGATTGTCCCTCATCTAACGACCTTTCATTTGATACCTGCCTTGGCGCGATCGGTTGGCTATAACTCGAGATATGAGTCAAAGGAATGTAGGGTGTTTTTCACTTTATAGAAATAGCCTCCTTCATGTACTGCCCCTAAACTATAGAAGTGACGCGAAAATGGTATATAACGCGATTGTTCCTCATCCAACGACCTTTCATTTGATACCTGCCTTGGCGCGATCGGTTGTCTATGACTCGAGATATGAGTGAAAGGAATGTAGGGTGTTTTTCGCTCTAAACAAATACCCTCCTTCATGTACTGCCCCTAAACTATAGAAGTGACGCGAAAATTGTATATAGCGCGATTGTTCCTCATCTAACGACCTTTCATTTGATACCTGCCTTGGCGCGATTGGTTTTCTATGACTCGAGATATGAGTGAAAGGAATGTAGGGTGTTTTTCGCTCTAAACAAATACCCTCCTTCATGTACTGCCCCTAAAATATAGAAGTGACGCGAAAATGGTATATAGCGCGATTGTTCCTCATCTAACGACCTTTCATTTGATACCTGCCTTGGCGCGATCAGTTGGCTAGAACTCGAGATATGAGTGAAAGGAATGTAGGGTGTTTTTCACTTTATAGAAATACCCTCCTTCATGTACTGCCCCTAAACTCGAGATATGAGTCAAAGGAATGTAGGGTGTTTTTCACTTTATAGAAATACCCTCCTTCATGTACTGCCCCTAAACTATAGAAGTGACGCGAAAATGGTATATAGCGCGATTGTTCCTCATCTAACGACCTTTCATTTGATACCTGCCTTGGCGCGATCGGTTGTCTATGACTCGAGATATGAGTGAAAGGAATGTAGGGTGTTTTTCGCTCTAAACAAATACCCTCCTTCATGTACTGCCCCTAAACTATAGAAGTGACGCGAAAATGGTATATAGCGCGATTGTTTCTCATCTAACGACCTTTCATTTGATACCTGCCTTGGCGCGATCGGTTGGCTATAACTCGAGATATGAGTGAAAGGAATGTAGGGTGTTTTTTGCTCTAAACAAATACCCTCCTTCATGTACTGCCCCTAAACTATAGAAGTGACGCGAAAATGGTATATAGCGCGATTGTTTCTCATCTAACGGCCTTTCATTTGATACCTGCCTCGGCGCGATCTGTTGTTTAGAACTCGAGATATGATTGAAAGGAATGTAGGGTGTTTTTCGCTCTATACCAATACCCTCCTTCATGTACTGCCCCTAAACTATAGAAGTGACGCGAAAATGGTATATAGCGCGATTGTTCCTCATCTAACGACCTTTCATTTGATACCTGCCTTGGCGCGATCGGTTGGCTAGAACTCGAGATATGATTGAAAGGAATGTAGGGTGTTTTTCGCTCTAAACAAATATCCTCCTTCATGTACTGCCCCTAAACTAAGAAGTGACGCGAAAATGGTATATAGCGCGATTGTTCCTCATCTAACGACCTTTCATTTGATACCTGCCTTGGCGCGATCGGTTGGCTATAACTCGAGATATGAGTCAAAGGAATGTAGGGTGTTTTTCACTTTATAGAAATACCCTCCTTCATGTACTGCCCCTAAACTAAGAAGTGACGCGAAAATGGTATATAGCGCGATTGTTCCTCATCTAACGACCTTTCATTTGATACCTGCCTTGGCGCGATCGGTTGGCTATAACTCGAGATATGAGTCAAAGGAATGTAGGGTGTTTTTCACTTTATAGAAATACCCTCCTTCATGTACTGCCCCTAAACTAAGAAGTGACGCGAAAATGGTATATAGCGCGATTGTTCCTCATCTAACGACCTTTCATTTGATACCTGCCTTGGCGCGATCGGTTGGCTATAACTCGAGATATGAGTCAAAGGAATGTAGGGTGTTTTTCACTTTATAGAAATACCCTCCTTCATGTACTGCCCCTAAACTATAGAAGTGACGCGAAAATAGTATATAGCGCGATTGTTCCTCATCTAACGACCTTTCATTTGATACCTGCCTTGGCGCGATCGGTTGGCTATAACTCCAGATATGAGTGTAAGGAATGTAGCGTGTTTTTCGCTCTAAACAAATTCACTCCTTCATGTACTGCCCCTAAACTATAGAAGTGACGCGAAAATGGTATATAGCGCGATTGTTTCTCATCTAACGACCTTTCATTTGATACCTGCCTTGGCGCGATCGGTTGGCTAGAACTCGAGATATGATTGAAAGGAATGTAGAGTGTTTTTCGCTCTAAACAAATACACTCCTTCATGTACTGCCCCTAAACTATAGAAATGACGCGAAAATGGTATATAGCGCGATTGTTCCTCATCTAACGGCCTTTCATTTGATACCTGCCTTGGAGCGATCGGTTGGCTATAACTCGAGATATGAGTGAAAGGAATGTAGGGTGTTTTTTGCTCTAAACAAATACCCTCCTTCATGTACTGCCCCTAAACTATAGAAGTGACGCGAAAATGGTATATAGCGCGATTGTTTCTCATCTAACGACCTTTCATTTGATACCTGCCTTGGCGCGATCGGTTGGCTAGAACTCGAGATATGATTGAAAGGAATGTAGAGTGTTTTTCGCTCTAAACAAATACCCTCCTTCATGTACTGCCCCTAAACTATAGAAGTGACGCGAAAATGGTATATAGCGCGATTGTTCCTCATCTAACGACCTTTCATTTGATACCTGCCTTGGCGCGATCGGTTGGCTAGAACTCGAGATATGATTGAAAGGAATGTAGGGTGTTTTTCGCTCTAAACAAATATCCTCCTTCATGTACTGCCCCTAAACTAAGAAGTGACGCGAAAATGGTATATAGCGCGATTGTTCCTCATCTAACGACCTTTCATTTGATACCTGCCTTGGCGCGATCGGTTGGCTATAACTCGAGATATGAGTCAAAGGAATGTAGGGTGTTTTTCACTTTATAGAAATACCCTCCTTCATGTACTGCCCCTAAACTATAGAAGTGACGCGAAAATGGTATATAGCGCGATTGTTCCTCATCTAACGACCTTTCATTTGATACCTGCCTTGGCGCGATCGGTTGGCTAGAACTCGAGATATGATTGAAAGGAATGTAGGGTGTTTTTCGCTCTAAACAAATATCCTCCTTCATGTACTGCCCCTAAACTAAGAAGTGACGCGAAAATGGTATATAGCGCGATTGTTCCTCATCTAACGACCTTTCATTTGATACCTGCCTTGGCGCGATCGGTTGGCTATAACTCGAGATATGAGTCAAAGGAATGTAGGGTGTTTTTCACTTTATAGAAATACCCTCCTTCATGTACTGCCCCTAAACTAAGAAGTGACGCGAAAATGGTATATAGCGCGATTGTTCCTCATCTAACGACCTTTCATTTGATACCTGCCTTGGCGCGATCGGTTGGCTATAACTCGAGATATGAGTCAAAGGAATGTAGGGTGTTTTTCACTTTATAGAAATACCCTCCTTCATGTACTGCCCCTAAACTATAGAAGTGACGCGAAAATGGTATATAGCGCGATTGTTCCTCATCTAACGACCTTTCATTTGATACCTGCCTTGGCGCGATCGGTTGGCTAGAACTCGAGATATGAGTGAAAGGAATGTAGGGTGTTTTTCGCTCTAAACAAATACCCTCCTTCATGTACTGCCCCTAAACTATAGAAGTGACGGGAAAATGGTATATAGTGCGATTGTTCCTCATCTAACGACCTTTCATTTGATACCTGCCTTGGCGCGATCGGTTGGCTATAACTCGAGATATGAGTGAAAGGAATGTAGGGTGTTTTTCGCTTTATAGAAATACCCTCCTTCATGTACTGCCCCTAAACTATAGAAGTGACGCGAAAATGGTATATAGCGCGATTGTCCCTCATCTAACGACCTTTCATTTGATACCTGGCTTGGCGCGATCGGTTGTCTAAAACTCGAGATATGAGTGAAAGGAATGTAGGGTGTTTTTCGCTCTAAACAAATACCCTCCTTCATGTACTGCCCCTAAACTATAGAAGTGACGCGAAAATGGCATATAGCGCGATTGTTCCTCATCTAACGACCTTTCATTTGATACCTGCCTTGGCGCGATCGGTTTGCTATAACTCGAGATATGATTGAAAGGAATGTAGGGTGTTTTTCGCTCTATACAAATACCCTCCTTCATGTACTGCCCCTAAACTATAGAAGTGACGCGAAAATGGTATATAGCGCGATTGTTACTCATCTAACGACCTTTCATTTGATACCTGCCTTGGCGCGATCGGTTTGCTATAACTCGAGATATGATTGAAAGGAATGTAGGGTGTTTTTCGCTCTAAACAAATACCCTCCTTCATGTACTGCCCCTAAACTATAGAAGTGACGCGAAAATGGTATATAGCGCGATTGTTCCTCATCTAACGGCCTTTCATTTGATACCTGCCTCGGCGCGATCTGTTGTTTAGAACTCGAGATATGATTGAAAGGAATGTAGGGTGTTTTTCGCTCTATACCAATACCCTCCTTCATGTACTGCCCCTAAACTATAGAAGTGACGCGAAAATAGTATATAGCGCGATTGTCCCTCATCTAACGACCTTTCATTTGATACCTGCCTTGGCGCGATCGGTTGGCTATAACTCGAGATATGAGTCAAAGGAATGTAGGGTGTTTTTCACTTTATAGAAATACCCTCCTTCATGTACTGCCCCTAAACTATAGAAGTGACGCGAAAATGGTATATAGCGCGATTGTTCCTCATCTAACGACCTTTCATTTGATACCTGCCTTGGCGCGATCGGTTGTCTATGACTCGAGATATGAGTGAAAGGAATGTAGGGTGTTTTTCGCTCTAAACAAATACCCTCCTTCATGTACTGCCCCTAAACTATAGAAGTGACGCGAAAATTGTATATAGCGCGATTGTTCCTCATCTAACGACCTTTCATTTGATACCTGCCTTGGCGCGATTGGTTTTCTATGACTCGAGATATGAGTGAAAGGAATGTAGGGTGTTTTTCGCTCTAAACAAATACCCTCCTTCATGTACTGCCCCTAAAATATAGAAGTGACGCGAAAATGGTATATAGCGCGATTGTTCCTCATCTAACGACCTTTCATTTGATACCTGCCTTGGCGCGATCAGTTGGCTAGAACTCGAGATATGAGTGAAAGGAATGTAGGGTGTTTTTCACTTTATAGAAATACCCTCCTTCATGTACTGCCCCTAAACTCGAGATATGAGTCAAAGGAATGTTTGGTGTTTTTCACTTTATAGAAATACCCTCCTTCATGTACTGCCCCTAAACTATAGAAGTGACGCGAAAATGGTATATAGCGCGATTGTTCCTCATCTAACGACCTTTCATTTGATACCTGCCTTGGCGCGATCGGTTGTCTATGACTCGAGATATGAGTGAAAGGAATGTAGGGTGTTTTTCGCTCTAAACAAATACCCTCCTTCATGTACTGCCCCTAAACTATAGAAGTGACGCGAAAATTGTATATAGCGCGATTGTTCCTCATCTAACGACCTTTCATTTGATACCTGCCTTGGCGCGATTAGTTGTCTATGACTCGAGATATGAGTGAAAGGAATGTAGGGTGTTTTTTGCTCTAAACAAATACCCTCCTTCATGTACTGCCCCTAAACTATAGAAGTGACGCGAAAATGGTATATAGCGCGATTGTTCCTCATCTAACGGCCTTTCATTTGATACCTGCCTCGGCGCGATCTGTTGTCTAGAACTCGAGATATGATTGAAAGGAATGTAGGGTGTTTTTCGCTCTATACCAATACCCTCCTTCATGTACTGCCCCTAAACTATAGAAGTGACGCGAAAATGGTATATAGCGCGATTGTTCCTCATCCAACGACCTTTCATTTGATACCTGCCTTGGCGCGATCGGTTGGCTATAACTCGAGATATGAGTGAAAGGAATGTAGGGTGTTTTTTGCTCTAAACAAATACCCTCCTTCATGTACTGCCCCTAAACTATAGAAGTGACGCGAAAATGGTATATAGCGCGATTGTTTCTCATCTAACGACCTTTCATTTGATACCTGCCTTGGCGCGATCGGTTGGCTAGAACTCGAGATATGATTGAAAGGAATGTAGAGTGTTTTTCACTCTAAACAAATACCCTCCTTCATGTACTGCCCCTAAACTATAGAAGTGACGCGAAAATGGTATATAGCGCGATTGTTCCTCATCTAACGACCTTTCATTTGATACCTGCCTTGGCGCGATCGGTTGGCTAGAACTCGAGATATGATTGAAAGGAATGTAGGGTGTTTTTCGCTCTAAACAAATATCCTCCTTCATGTACTGCCCCTAAACTAAGAAGTGACGCGAAAATGGTATATAGCGCGATTGTTCCTCATCTAACGACCTTTCATTTGATACCTGCCTTGGCGCGATCGGTTGGCTATAACTCGAGATATGAGTCAAAGGAATGTAGGGTGTTTTTCACTTTATAGAAATACCCTCCTTCATGTACTGCCCCTAAACTAAGAAGTGACGCGAAAATGGTATATAGCGCGATTGTTCCTCATCTAACGACCTTTCATTTGATACCTGCCTTGGCGCGATCGGTTGGCTATAACTCCAGATATGAGTGTAAGGAATGTAGCGTGTTTTTCGCTCTAAACAAATTCACTCCTTCATGTACTGCCCCTAAACTATAGAAGTGACGCGAAAATGGTATATAGCGCGATTGTTTCTCATCTAACGACCTTTCATTTGATACCTGCCTTGGCGCGATCGGTTGGCTAGAACTCGAGATATGATTGAAAGGAATGTAGAGTGTTTTTCGCTCTAAACAAATACCCTCCTTCATGTACTGCCCCTAAAATATAGAAGTGACGCGAAAATGGTATATAGCGCGATTGTTCCTCATCTAACGACCTTTCATTTGATACCTGCCTTGGCGCGATCAGTTGGCTAGAACTCGAGATATGAGTGAAAGGAATGTAGGGTGTTTTTCACTTTATAGAAATACCCTCCTTCATGTACTGCCCCTAAACTATAGAAGTGACGCGAAAATGGTATATAGCTTGATTGTCCCTCATCTAACGACCTTTCATTTGATACCTGCCTTGGCGCGATCGGTTGGCTATAACTCGAGATATGAGTCAAAGGAATGTAGGGTGTTTTTCACTTTATAGAAATAGCCTCCTTCATGTACTGCCCCTAAACTATAGAAGTGACGCGAAAATGGTATATAACGCGATTGTTCCTCATCCAACGACCTTTCATTTGATACCTGCCTTGGCGCGATCGGTTGTCTATGACTCGAGATATGAGTGAAAGGAATGTAGGGTGTTTTTCGCTCTAAACAAATACCCTCCTTCATGTACTGCCCCTAAACTATAGAAGTGACGCGAAAATTGTATATAGCGCGATTGTTCCTCATCTAACGACCTTTCATTTGATACCTGCCTTGGCGCGATTGGTTTTCTATGACTCGAGATATGAGTGAAAGGAATGTAGGGTGTTTTTCGCTCTAAACAAATACCCTCCTTCATGTACTGCCCCTAAAATATAGAAGTGACGCGAAAATGGTATATAGCGCGATTGTTCCTCATCTAACGACCTTTCATTTGATACCTGCCTTGGCGCGATCAGTTGGCTAGAACTCGAGATATGAGTGAAAGGAATGTAGGGTGTTTTTCACTTTATAGAAATACCCTCCTTCATGTACTGCCCCTAAACTCGAGATATGAGTCAAAGGAATGTAGGGTGTTTTTCACTTTATAGAAATACCCTCCTTCATGTACTGCCCCTAAACTATAGAAGTGACGCGAAAATGGTATATAGCGCGATTGTTCCTCATCTAACGACCTTTCATTTGATACCTGCCTTGGCGCGATCGGTTGGCTATAACTCCAGATATGAGTGTAAGGAATGTAGCGTGTTTTTCGCTCTAAACAAATTCACTCCTTCATGTACTGCCCCTAAACTATAGAAGTGACGCGAAAATGGTATATAGCGCGATTGTTTCTCATCTAACGACCTTTCATTTGATACCTGCCTTGGCGCGATCGGTTGGCTAGAACTCGAGATATGATTGAAAGGAATGTAGAGTGTTTTTCGCTCTAAACAAATACCCTCCTTCATGTACTGCCCCTAAAATATAGAAGTGACGCGAAAATGGTATATAGCGCGATTGTTCCTCATCTAACGACCTTTCATTTGATACCTGCCTTGGCGCGATCAGTTGGCTAAAAATCGAGATATGAGTGAAAGGAATGTAGGGTGTTTTTCGCTTTATAGAAATACCCTCCTTCATGTACTGCCCCTAAACTATAGAAGTGACGCGAAAATGGTATATAGCTTGATTGTCCCTCATCTAACGACCTTTCATTTGATACCTGCCTTGGCGCGATCGGTTGGCTATAACTCGAGATATGAGTCAAAGGAATGTAGGGTGTTTTTCACTTTATAGAAATAGCCTCCTTCATGTACTGCCCCTAAACTATAGAAGTGACGCGAAAATGGTATATAACGCGATTGTTCCTCATCCAACGACCTTTCATTTGATACCTGCCTTGGCGCGATCGGTTGTCTATGACTCGAGATATGAGTGAAAGGAATGTAGGGTGTTTTTCGCTCTAAACAAATACCCTCCTTCATGTACTGCCCCTAAACTATAGAAGTGACGCGAAAATTGTATATAGCGCGATTGTTCCTCATCTAACGACCTTTCATTTGATACCTGCCTTGGCGCGATTGGTTTTCTATGACTCGAGATATGAGTGAAAGGAATGTAGGGTGTTTTTCGCTCTAAACAAATACCCTCCTTCATGTACTGCCCCTAAAATATAGAAGTGACGCGAAAATGGTATATAGCGCGATTGTTCCTCATCTAACGACCTTTCATTTGATACCTGCCTTGGCGCGATCAGTTGGCTAGAACTCGAGATATGAGTGAAAGGAATGTAGGGTGTTTTTCACTTTATAGAAATACCCTCCTTCATGTACTGCCCCTAAACTCGAGATATGAGTCAAAGGAATGTAGGGTGTTTTTCACTTTATAGAAATACCCTCCTTCATGTACTGCCCCTAAACTATAGAAGTGACGCGAAAATGGTATATAGCGCGATTGTTCCTCATCTAACGACCTTTCATTTGATACCTGCCTTGGCGCGATCGGTTGTCTATGACTCGAGATATGAGTGAAAGGAATGTAGGGTGTTTTTCGCTCTAAACAAATACCCTCCTTCATGTACTGCCCCTAAACTATAGAAGTGACGCGAAAATGGTATATAGCGCGATTGTTTCTCATCTAACGACCTTTCATTTGATACCTGCCTTGGCGCGATCGGTTGGCTATAACTCGAGATATGAGTGAAAGGAATGTAGGGTGTTTTTTGCTCTAAACAAATACCCTCCTTCATGTACTGCCCCTAAACTATAGAAGTGACGCGAAAATGGTATATAGCGCGATTGTTTCTCATCTAACGGCCTTTCATTTGATACCTGCCTCGGCGCGATCTGTTGTTTAGAACTCGAGATATGATTGAAAGGAATGTAGGGTGTTTTTCGCTCTATACCAATACCCTCCTTCATGTACTGCCCCTAAACTATAGAAGTGACGCGAAAATGGTATATAGCGCGATTGTTCCTCATCTAACGACCTTTCATTTGATACCTGCCTTGGCGCGATCGGTTGGCTAGAACTCGAGATATGATTGAAAGGAATGTAGGGTGTTTTTCGCTCTAAACAAATATCCTCCTTCATGTACTGCCCCTAAACTAAGAAGTGACGCGAAAATGGTATATAGCGCGATTGTTCCTCATCTAACGACCTTTCATTTGATACCTGCCTTGGCGCGATCGGTTGGCTATAACTCGAGATATGAGTCAAAGGAATGTAGGGTGTTTTTCACTTTATAGAAATACCCTCCTTCATGTACTGCCCCTAAACTAAGAAGTGACGCGAAAATGGTATATAGCGCGATTGTTCCTCATCTAACGACCTTTCATTTGATACCTGCCTTGGCGCGATCGGTTGGCTATAACTCGAGATATGAGTCAAAGGAATGTAGGGTGTTTTTCACTTTATAGAAATACCCTCCTTCATGTACTGCCCCTAAACTAAGAAGTGACGCGAAAATGGTATATAGCGCGATTGTTCCTCATCTAACGACCTTTCATTTGATACCTGCCTTGGCGCGATCGGTTGGCTATAACTCGAGATATGAGTCAAAGGAATGTAGGGTGTTTTTCACTTTATAGAAATACCCTCCTTCATGTACTGCCCCTAAACTATAGAAGTGACGCGAAAATAGTATATAGCGCGATTGTTCCTCATCTAACGACCTTTCATTTGATACCTGCCTTGGCGCGATCGGTTGGCTATAACTCCAGATATGAGTGTAAGGAATGTAGCGTGTTTTTCGCTCTAAACAAATTCACTCCTTCATGTACTGCCCCTAAACTATAGAAGTGACGCGAAAATGGTATATAGCGCGATTGTTTCTCATCTAACGACCTTTCATTTGATACCTGCCTTGGCGCGATCGGTTGGCTAGAACTCGAGATATGATTGAAAGGAATGTAGAGTGTTTTTCGCTCTAAACAAATACACTCCTTCATGTACTGCCCCTAAACTATAGAAATGACGCGAAAATGGTATATAGCGCGATTGTTCCTCATCTAACGGCCTTTCATTTGATACCTGCCTTGGAGCGATCGGTTGGCTATAACTCGAGATATGAGTGAAAGGAATGTAGGGTGTTTTTTGCTCTAAACAAATACCCTCCTTCATGTACTGCCCCTAAACTATAGAAGTGACGCGAAAATGGTATATAGCGCGATTGTTTCTCATCTAACGACCTTTCATTTGATACCTGCCTTGGCGCGATCGGTTGGCTAGAACTCGAGATATGATTGAAAGGAATGTAGAGTGTTTTTCGCTCTAAACAAATACCCTCCTTCATGTACTGCCCCTAAACTATAGAAGTGACGCGAAAATGGTATATAGCGCGATTGTTCCTCATCTAACGACCTTTCATTTGATACCTGCCTTGGCGCGATCGGTTGGCTAGAACTCGAGATATGATTGAAAGGAATGTAGGGTGTTTTTCGCTCTAAACAAATATCCTCCTTCATGTACTGCCCCTAAACTAAGAAGTGACGCGAAAATGGTATATAGCGCGATTGTTCCTCATCTAACGACCTTTCATTTGATACCTGCCTTGGCGCGATCGGTTGGCTATAACTCGAGATATGAGTCAAAGGAATGTAGGGTGTTTTTCACTTTATAGAAATACCCTCCTTCATGTACTGCCCCTAAACTATAGAAGTGACGCGAAAATGGTATATAGCGCGATTGTTCCTCATCTAACGACCTTTCATTTGATACCTGCCTTGGCGCGATCGGTTGGCTAGAACTCGAGATATGATTGAAAGGAATGTAGGGTGTTTTTCGCTCTAAACAAATATCCTCCTTCATGTACTGCCCCTAAACTAAGAAGTGACGCGAAAATGGTATATAGCGCGATTGTTCCTCATCTAACGACCTTTCATTTGATACCTGCCTTGGCGCGATCGGTTGGCTATAACTCGAGATATGAGTCAAAGGAATGTAGGGTGTTTTTCACTTTATAGAAATACCCTCCTTCATGTACTGCCCCTAAACTAAGAAGTGACGCGAAAATGGTATATAGCGCGATTGTTCCTCATCTAACGACCTTTCATTTGATACCTGCCTTGGCGCGATCGGTTGGCTATAACTCGAGATATGAGTCAAAGGAATGTAGGGTGTTTTTCACTTTATAGAAATACCCTCCTTCATGTACTGCCCCTAAACTATAGAAGTGACGCGAAAATGGTATATAGCGCGATTGTTCCTCATCTAACGACCTTTCATTTGATACCTGCCTTGGCGCGATCGGTTGGCTAGAACTCGAGATATGAGTGAAAGGAATGTAGGGTGTTTTTCGCTCTAAACAAATACCCTCCTTCATGTACTGCCCCTAAACTATAGAAGTGACGGGAAAATGGTATATAGTGCGATTGTTCCTCATCTAACGACCTTTCATTTGATACCTGCCTTGGCGCGATCGGTTGGCTATAACTCGAGATATGAGTGAAAGGAATGTAGGGTGTTTTTCGCTTTATAGAAATACCCTCCTTCATGTACTGCCCCTAAACTATAGAAGTGACGCGAAAATGGTATATAGCGCGATTGTCCCTCATCTAACGACCTTTCATTTGATACCTGGCTTGGCGCGATCGGTTGTCTAAAACTCGAGATATGAGTGAAAGGAATGTAGGGTGTTTTTCGCTCTAAACAAATACCCTCCTTCATGTACTGCCCCTAAACTATAGAAGTGACGCGAAAATGGCATATAGCGCGATTGTTCCTCATCTAACGACCTTTCATTTGATACCTGCCTTGGCGCGATCGGTTTGCTATAACTCGAGATATGATTGAAAGGAATGTAGGGTGTTTTTCGCTCTATACAAATACCCTCCTTCATGTACTGCCCCTAAACTATAGAAGTGACGCGAAAATGGTATATAGCGCGATTGTTACTCATCTAACGACCTTTCATTTGATACCTGCCTTGGCGCGATCGGTTTGCTATAACTCGAGATATGATTGAAAGGAATGTAGGGTGTTTTTCGCTCTAAACAAATACCCTCCTTCATGTACTGCCCCTAAACTATAGAAGTGACGCGAAAATGGTATATAGCGCGATTGTTCCTCATCTAACGGCCTTTCATTTGATACCTGCCTCGGCGCGATCTGTTGTTTAGAACTCGAGATATGATTGAAAGGAATGTAGGGTGTTTTTCGCTCTATACCAATACCCTCCTTCATGTACTGCCCCTAAACTATAGAAGTGACGCGAAAATAGTATATAGCGCGATTGTCCCTCATCTAACGACCTTTCATTTGATACCTGCCTTGGCGCGATCGGTTGGCTATAACTCGAGATATGAGTCAAAGGAATGTAGGGTGTTTTTCACTTTATAGAAATACCCTCCTTCATGTACTGCCCCTAAACTATAGAAGTGACGCGAAAATGGTATATAGCGCGATTGTTCCTCATCTAACGACCTTTCATTTGATACCTGCCTTGGCGCGATCGGTTGTCTATGACTCGAGATATGAGTGAAAGGAATGTAGGGTGTTTTTCGCTCTAAACAAATACCCTCCTTCATGTACTGCCCCTAAACTATAGAAGTGACGCGAAAATTGTATATAGCGCGATTGTTCCTCATCTAACGACCTTTCATTTGATACCTGCCTTGGCGCGATTGGTTTTCTATGACTCGAGATATGAGTGAAAGGAATGTAGGGTGTTTTTCGCTCTAAACAAATACCCTCCTTCATGTACTGCCCCTAAAATATAGAAGTGACGCGAAAATGGTATATAGCGCGATTGTTCCTCATCTAACGACCTTTCATTTGATACCTGCCTTGGCGCGATCAGTTGGCTAGAACTCGAGATATGAGTGAAAGGAATGTAGGGTGTTTTTCACTTTATAGAAATACCCTCCTTCATGTACTGCCCCTAAACTCGAGATATGAGTCAAAGGAATGTTTGGTGTTTTTCACTTTATAGAAATACCCTCCTTCATGTACTGCCCCTAAACTATAGAAGTGACGCGAAAATGGTATATAGCGCGATTGTTCCTCATCTAACGACCTTTCATTTGATACCTGCCTTGGCGCGATCGGTTGTCTATGACTCGAGATATGAGTGAAAGGAATGTAGGGTGTTTTTCGCTCTAAACAAATACCCTCCTTCATGTACTGCCCCTAAACTATAGAAGTGACGCGAAAATTGTATATAGCGCGATTGTTCCTCATCTAACGACCTTTCATTTGATACCTGCCTTGGCGCGATTAGTTGTCTATGACTCGAGATATGAGTGAAAGGAATGTAGGGTGTTTTTTGCTCTAAACAAATACCCTCCTTCATGTACTGCCCCTAAACTATAGAAGTGACGCGAAAATGGTATATAGCGCGATTGTTCCTCATCTAACGGCCTTTCATTTGATACCTGCCTCGGCGCGATCTGTTGTCTAGAACTCGAGATATGATTGAAAGGAATGTAGGGTGTTTTTCGCTCTATACCAATACCCTCCTTCATGTACTGCCCCTAAACTATAGAAGTGACGCGAAAATGGTATATAGCGCGATTGTTCCTCATCCAACGACCTTTCATTTGATACCTGCCTTGGCGCGATCGGTTGGCTATAACTCGAGATATGAGTGAAAGGAATGTAGGGTGTTTTTTGCTCTAAACAAATACCCTCCTTCATGTACTGCCCCTAAACTATAGAAGTGACGCGAAAATGGTATATAGCGCGATTGTTTCTCATCTAACGACCTTTCATTTGATACCTGCCTTGGCGCGATCGGTTGGCTAGAACTCGAGATATGATTGAAAGGAATGTAGAGTGTTTTTCACTCTAAACAAATACCCTCCTTCATGTACTGCCCCTAAACTATAGAAGTGACGCGAAAATGGTATATAGCGCGATTGTTCCTCATCTAACGACCTTTCATTTGATACCTGCCTTGGCGCGATCGGTTGGCTAGAACTCGAGATATGATTGAAAGGAATGTAGGGTGTTTTTCGCTCTAAACAAATATCCTCCTTCATGTACTGCCCCTAAACTAAGAAGTGACGCGAAAATGGTATATAGCGCGATTGTTCCTCATCTAACGACCTTTCATTTGATACCTGCCTTGGCGCGATCGGTTGGCTATAACTCGAGATATGAGTCAAAGGAATGTAGGGTGTTTTTCACTTTATAGAAATACCCTCCTTCATGTACTGCCCCTAAACTAAGAAGTGACGCGAAAATGGTATATAGCGCGATTGTTCCTCATCTAACGACCTTTCATTTGATACCTGCCTTGGCGCGATCGGTTGGCTATAACTCGAGATATGAGTCAAAGGAATGTAGGGTGTTTTTCACTTTATAGAAATACCCTCCTTCATGTACTGCCCCTAAACTATAGAAGTGACGCGAAAATAGTATATAGCGCGATTGTTCCTCATCTAACGACCTTTCATTTGATACCTGCCTTGGCGCGATCGGTTGGCTATAACTCCAGATATGAGTGTAAGGAATGTAGGGTGTTTTTCGCTCTAAACAAATTCACTCCTTCATGTACTGCCCCTAAACTATAGAAGTGACGCGAAAATGGTATATAGCGCGATTGTTTCTCATCTAACGACCTTTCATTTGATACCTGCCTTGGCGCGATCGGTTGGCTAGAACTCGAGATATGATTGAAAGGAATGTAGAGTGTTTTTCGCTCTAAACAAATACCCTCCTTCATGTACTGCCCCTAAACTATAGAAGTGACGCGAAAATGGTATATAGCGCGATTGTTCCTCATCTAACGACCTTTCATTTGATACCTGCCTTGGCGCGATCGGTTGGCTATAACTCGAGATATGAGTGAAAGGAATGTAGGGTGTTTTTTGCTCTAAACAAATACCCTCCTTCATGTACTGCCCCTAAACTATAGAAGTGACGCGAAAATGGTATATAGCGCGATTGTTTCTCATCTAACGACCTTTCATTTGATACCTGCCTTGGCGCGATCGGTTGGCTAGAACTCGAGATATGATTGAAAGGAATGTAGAGTGTTTTTCGCTCTAAACAAATACCCTCCTTCATGTACTGCCCCTAAACTATAGAAGTGACGCGAAAATGGTATATAGCGCGATTGTTCCTCATCTAACGACCTTTTATTTGATACCTGCCTTGGCGCGATCGGTTGGCTAGAACTCGAGATATGATTGAAAGGAATGTAGGGTGTTTTTCGCTCTAAACAAATATCCTCCTTCATGTACTGCCCCTAAACTAAGAAGTGACGCGAAAATGGTATATAGCGCGATTGTTCCTCATCTAACGACCTTTCATTTGATACCTGCCTTGGCGCGATCGGTTGGCTATAACTCGAGATATGAGTCAAAGGAATGTAGGGTGTTTTTCACTTTATAGAAATACCCTCCTTCATGTACTGCCCCTAAACTAAGAAGTGACGCGAAAATGGTATATAGCGCGATTGTTCCTCATCTAACGACCTTTCATTTGATACCTGCCTTGGCGCGATCGGTTGGCTATAACTCGAGATATGAGTCAAAGGAATGTAGGGTGTTTTTCACTTTATAGAAATACCCTCCTTCATGTACTGCCCCTAAACTATAGAAGTGACGCGAAAATAGTATATAGCGCGATTGTTCCTCATCTAACGACCTTTCATTTGATACCTGCCTTGGCGCGATCGGTTGGCTAGAACTCGAGATATGAGTGAAAGGAATGTAGGGTGTTTTTCGCTCTAAACAAATACCCTCCTTCATGTACTGCCCCTAAACTATAGAAGTGACGGGAAAATGGTATATAGTGCGATTGTTCCTCATCTAACGACCTTTCATTTGATACCTGCCTTGGCGCGATCGGTTGGCTATAACTCGAGATATGAGTGAAAGGAATGTAGGGTGTTTTTTGCTTTATAGAAATACCCTCCTTCATGTACTGCCCCTAAACTATAGAAGTGACGCGAAAATGGTATATAGCGCGATTGTCCCTCATCTAACGACCTTTCATTTGATACCTGGCTTGGCGCGATCGGTTGTCTAAAACTCGAGATATGAGTGAAAGGAATGTAGGGTGTTTTTCGCTCTAAACAAATACCCTCCTTCATGTACTGCCCCTAAACTATAGAAGTGACGCGAAAATGGCATATAGCGCGATTGTTCCTCATCTAACGACCTTTCATTTGATACCTGCCTTGGCGCGATCGGTTTGCTATAACTCGAGATATGATTGAAAGGAATGTAGGGTGTTTTTCGCTCTATACAAATACCCTCCTTCATGTACTGCCCCTAAACTATAGAAGTGACGCGAAAATGGTATATAGCGCGATTGTTACTCATCTAACGACCTTTCATTTGATACCTGCCTTGGCGCGATCGGTTGGCTATAACTCGAGATATGAGTGAAAGGAATGTAGGGTGTTTTTCGCTCTAAACAAATACCCTCCTTCATGTACTGCCCCTAAACTATAGAAGTGACGCGAAAATGGTATATAGCGCGATTGTTTCTCATCTAACGACCTTTCATTTGATACCTGCCTTTGCGCGATCGGTTGGCTAGAACTCGAGATATGATTGAAAGGAATGTAGGGTGTTTTTCGCTCTAAACAAATATCCTCCTTCATGTACTGCCCCTAAACTATAGAAGTGACGCGAAAATGGTATATAGCGCGATTATTCCTCATCTAACGACCTTTCATTTGATACCTGCCTTGGCGCGATCGGTTGGCTATAACTCGAGATATGAGTGAAAGGAATGTAGGGTGTTTTTCGCTTTATAGAAATACCCTCCTTCATGTACTGCCCCTAAACTATAGAAGTGACGCGAAAATGGTATATAGCGCGATTGTCCCTCATCTAACGACCTTTCATTTGATACCTGGCTTGGCGCGATCGGTTGTCTAAAACTCGAGATATGAGTGAAAGGAATGTAGGGTGTTTTTCGCTCTAAACAAATACCCTCCTTCATGTACTGCCCCTAAACTATAGAAGTGACGCGAAAATGGCATATAGCGCGATTGTTCCTCATCTAACGACCTTTCATTTGATACCTGCCTTGGCGCGATCGGTTTGCTATAACTCGAGATATGATTGAAAGGAATGTAGGGTGTTTTTCGCTCTATACAAATACCCTCCTTCATGTACTGCCCCTAAACTATAGAAGTGACGCGAAAATGGTATATAGCGCGATTGTTACTCATCTAACGACCTTTCATTTGATACCTGCCTTGGCGCGATCGGTTGGCTATAACTCGAGATATGAGTGAAAGGAATGTAGGGTGTTTTTCGCTCTAAACAAATACCCTCCTTCATGTACTGCCCCTAAACTATAGAAGTGACGCGAAAATGGTATATAGCGCGATTGTTTCTCATCTAACGACCTTTCATTTGATACCTGCCTTTGCGCGATCGGTTGGCTAGAACTCGAGATATGATTGAAAGGAATGTAGGGTGTTTTTCGCTCTAAACAAATATCCTCCTTCATGTACTGCCCCTAAACTATAGAAGTGACGCGAAAATGGTATATAGCGCGATTATTCCTCATCTAACGACCTTTCATTTGATACCTGCCTTGGCGCGATCGGTTGGCTATAACTCGAGATATGAGTGAAAGGAATGTAAGGTTTTTTTCGCTTTATAGAAATACCCTCCTTCATGTACTGCCCCTAAACTATAGAAGTGACGCGAAAATGGTATATAGCGCGATTGTCCCTCATCTAACGGCCTTTCATTTGATACCTGCCTTGGCGCGATCGGTTGGCTATAACTCGAGATATGAGTGAAAGGAGTGTAGGGTGTTTTTCACTTTATAGAAATACCCTCCTTCATGTACTGCCCCTAAACTATAGAAGTGACGCGAAAATGGTATATAGCGCGATTGTTCCTCATCTAACGACCTTTCATTTGATACCTGCCTTGGCGCGATCGGTTGGCTAGAACTCGAGATATGATTGAAAGGAATGTAGGGTGTTCTTCGCTCTAAACAAATATCCTCCTTCATGTACTGCCCCTAAACTATAGAAGTGACGCGAAAATAGTATATAGCGCGATTGTCCCTCATCTAACGACCTTTCATTTGATACCTGCCTTGGCGCGATCGGTTGGCTATAACTCGAGATATGAGTCAAAGGAATGTAGGGTGTTTTTCACTTTATAGAAATACCCTCCTTCATGTACTGCCCCTAAACTATAGAAGTGACGCGAAAATGGTATATAGCGCGATTGTTCCTCATCTAACGACCTTTCATTTGATACCTGCCTTGGCGCGATCGGTTGTCTATGACTCGAGATATGAGTGAAAGGAATGTAGGGTGTTTTTCGCTCTAAACAAATACCCTCCTTCATGTACTGCCCCTAAACTATAGAAGTGACGCGAAAATTGTATATAGCGCGATTGTTCCTCATCTAACGACCTTTCATTTGATACCTGCCTTGGCGCGATTGGTTTTCTATGACTCGAGATATGAGTGAAAGGAATGTAGGGTGTTTTTCGCTCTAAACAAATACCCTCCTTCATGTACTGCCCCTAAAATATAGAAGTGACGCGAAAATGGTATATAGCGCGATTGTTCCTCATCTAACGACCTTTCATTTGATACCTGCCTTGGCGCGATCGGTTGGCTATAACTCGAGATATGAGTGAAAGGAATGTAGGGTGTTTTTTGCTCTAAACAAATACCCTCCTTCATGTACTGCCCCTAAACTATAGAAGTGACGTGAAAATGGTATATAGCGCGATTGTTTCTCATCTAACGACCTTTCATTTGATACCTGCCTTGGCGCGATCGGTTGGCTAGAACTCGAGATATGATTGAAAGGAATGTAGAGTGTTTTTCGCTCTAAACAAATACCCTCCTTCATGTACTGCCCCTAAACTATAGAAGTGACGCGAAAATGGTATATAGCGCGATTGTTCCTCATCTAACGACCTTTCATTTGATACCTGCCTTGGCGCGATCGGTTGGCTAGAACTCGAGATATGATTGAAAGGAATGTAGGGTGTTTTTCGCTCTAAACAAATATCCTCCTTCATGTACTGCCCCTAAACTAAGAAGTGACGCGAAAATGGTATATAGCGCGATTGTTCCTCATCTAACGACCTTTCATTTGATACCTGCCTTGGCGCGATCGGTTGGCTATAACTCGAGATATGAGTCAAAGGAATGTAGGGTGTTTTTCACTTTATAGAAATACCCTCCTTCATGTACTGCCCCTAAACTAAGAAGTGACGCGAAAATGGTATATAGCGCGATTGTTCCCCATCTAACGACCTTTCATTAGATACCTGCCTTGGCGCGATCGGTTGGCTATAACTCGAGATATGAGTCAAAGGAATGTAGGGTGTTTTTCACTTTATAGAAATACCCTCCTTCATGTACTGCCCCTAAACTATAGAAGTGACGCGAAAATAGTATATAGCGCGATTGTTCCTCATCTAACGACCTTTCATTTGATACCTGCCTTGGCGCGATCGGTTGGCTAGAACTCGAGATATGAGTGAAAGGAATGTAGGGTGTTTTTCGCTCTAAACAAATACCCTCCTTCATGTACTGCCCCTAAACTATAGAAGTGACGGGAAAATGGTATATAGTGCGATTGTTCCTCATCTAACGACCTTTCATTTGATACCTGCCTTGGCGCGATCGGTTGGCTATAACTCGAGATATGAGTGAAAGGAATGTAGGGTGTTTTTCGCTTTATAGAAATACCCTCCTTCATGTACTGCCCCTAAACTATAGAAGTGACGCGAAAATGGTATATAGCGCGATTGTCCCTCATCTAACGACCTTTCATTTGATACCTGGCTTGGCGCGATCGGTTGTCTAAAACTCGAGATATGAGTGAAAGGAATGTAGAGTGTTTTTCGCTCTAAACAAATACCCTCCTTCATGTACTGCCCCTAAACTATAGAAGTGACGCGAAAATGGCATATAGCGCGATTGTTCCTCATCTAACGACCTTTCATTTCATACCTGCCTTGGCGCGATCGGTTTGCTATAACTCGAGATATGATTGAAAGGAATGTAGGGTGTTTTTCGCTCTATACAAATACCCTCCTTCATGTACTGCCCCTAAACTATAGAAGTGACGCGAAAATGGTATATAGCGCGATTGTTACTCATCTAACGACCTTTGATTTGATACCTGCCTTGGCGCGATCGGTTGGCTATAACTCGAGATATGAGTGAAAGGAATGTAGGGTGTTTTTCGCTCTAAACAAATACCCTCCTTCATGTACTGCCCCTAAACTATAGAAGTGACGCGAAAATGGTATATAGCGCGATTGTTTCTCATCTAACGACCTTTCATTTGATACCTGCCTTTGCGCGATCGGTTGGCTAGAACTCGAGATATGATTGAAAGGAATGTAGGGTGTTATTCGCTCTAAACAAATATCCTCCTTCATGTACTGCCCCTAAACTATAGAAGTGACGCGAAAATGGTATACAGCGCGATTATTCCTCATCTAACGACCTTTCATTTGATACCTGCCTTGGCGCGATCGGTTGGCTATAACTCGAGATATGAGTGAAAGGAATGTAGGGTGTTTTTCGCTTTATAGAAATACCCTCCTTCATGTACTGCCCCTAAACTATAGAAGTGACGCGAAAATGGTATATAGCGCGATTGTCCCTCATCTAACGGCCTTTCATTTGATACCTGCCTTGGCGCGATCAGTTGGCTATAACTCGAGATATGAGTGAAAGGAATGTAGGGTGTTTTTCACTTTATAGAAATACCCTCCTTCATGTACTGCCCCTAAACTATAGAAGTGACGCGAAAATGGTATATAACGCGATTGTTCCTCATCCAACGACCTTTCATTTGATACCTGCCTTGGCGCGATAGGTTGGCTAAAAATCGAGATATGAGTGAAAGGAATGTAGGGTGTTTTTCGCTTTATAGAAATACCCTCCTTCATGTACTGCCCCTAAACTATAGAAGTGACGCGAAAATGGTATATAGCGCGATTGTTCCTCATCTAACGACCTTTCATTTGATACCTGCCTTGGCGCGATCGGTTGGCTAGAACTCGAGATATGATTGAAAGGAATGTAGGGTGTTTTTCGCTCTAAACAAATATCCTCCTTCATGTACTGCCCCTAAACTATAGAAGTGACGCGAAAATGGTATATAGCGCGATTGTTCCTCATCTAACGACCTTTCATTTGATACCTGCCTTGGCGCGATCGGTTGGCTATAACTCGAGATATGAGTGAAAGGAATGTAGGGTGTTTTTTGCTCTAAACAAATACCCTCCTTCATGTACTGCCCCTAAACTATAGAAGTGACGCGAAAATGGTATATAGCGCGATTGTTTCTCATCTAACGACCTTTCATTTGATACCTGCCTTGGCGCGATCGGTTGGCTAGAACTCGAGATATGATTGAAAGGAATGTAGAGTGTTTTTCGCTCTAAACAAATACCCTCCTTCATGTACTGCCCCTAAACTATAGAAGTGACGCGAAAATGGTATATAGCGCGATTGTTCCTCATCTAACGACCTTTCATTTGATACCTGCCTTGGCGCGATCGGTTGGCTAGAACTCGAGATATGATTGAAAGGAATGTAGGGTGTTTTTCGCTCTAAACAAATATCCTCCTTCATGTACTGCCCCTAAACTAAGAAGTGACGCGAAAATGGTATATAGCGCGATTGTTCCTCATCTAACGACCTTTCATTTGATACCTGCCTTGGCGCGATCGGTTGGCTATAACTCGAGATATGAGTCAAAGGAATGTAGGGTGTTTTTCACTTTATAGAAATACCCTCCTTCATGTACTGCCCCTAAACTAAGAAGTGACGCGAAAATGGTATATAGCGCGATTGTTCCTCATCTAACGACCTTTCATTTGATACCTGCCTTGGCGCGATCGGTTGGCTATAACTCGAGATATGAGTCAAAGGAATGTAGGGTGTTTTTCACTTTATAGAAATACCCTCCTTCATGTACTGCCCCTAAACTATAGAAGTGACGCGAAAATAGTATATAGCGCGATTGTTCCTCATCTAACGACCTTTCATTTGATACCTGCCTTGGCGCGATCGGTTGGCTATAACTCCAGATATGAGTGTAAGGAATGTAGGGTGTTTTTCGCTCTAAACAAATTCACTCCTTCATGTACTGCCCCTAAACTATAGAAGTGACGCGAAAATAGTATAAAAAAATAAAATAGAAAAATTAATCCGTTAGTGCTATCACCAGACCAGCTAGCCAAGGAAATGGTGACCATCAAAACTCACATTGATCCATCTCTGCAATTTCCTGTTCAACCCAAAAATTTAATGAAACTATATCAGCTGATGAAGGTAACGACGGGAATTTCGAAGGATCACATCCTCTTCCGAGTAGACGTACCCCTAGTTGGCCACGACATATTTTCGCTTTTCAACATCGTGCAAATACCAAGCTTCCAAGACAACACGATGGTCACCATTACACAAACAACAGCTGTGTTAGCTGCCACGCCTCACAGAGATCGCTACTTCCCCGTAAAACAACCAATGAGTGCAAGTTGTGTCGCAATCTCAAGAAAAGAGTTCTTGTGCACCAATTCAAACACAATATTCACGAGAGATTCAGGGGTTTGCGCGTGGGAAATTGAACTACTCAACAATCAAAGTAGTTCACATTGCACCACACAGGCTTTTAACCAAAGCATATCATTGACCAAAATTACAGGATCCAACCAGTGGATCTACGCTGTAAGAAACCCACTAGGATTGACCGCGGTGTGCCACTCGCAGACACAACATGTCACTCTAATCGGCTCAGGAATAATGAATGTAGACGCGGACTGCATAGTAAAGGGTGATTCCGTCATAATTTACACAGAACACATTGCCAACACAAGCTCCTACGCTTTCTACACCTCTTTTCCGGACTTAGCTCAAGCCACTTTTAAAGATGAATTACCCAACAGCAACAATCAAACTCACTACAAACCTCAACTACAGGGCATCGCGGCGCTCCAACATGAACTGAACACCAACAACATCTGGGAATTGCCAAATCAAATAGATAATGATCGCCAGCATCATATGACCATCAGTTATTCCGCCTTGTCCATATCCATCGTGCTCATCATAATTTTGCTCTGGAGATGGATCAGGCGACCGAAGGGGTCTCACCAAGCAGAGGCACCACAACCCCTCCCACGAAGAACATCACCAACTGAAGTCATTGACCTTCAGCCAGCGAAGGTCAACGCGCCGGAGGATGTTTAGATAGGCGTTAATGTTTTGCTTGCGCAACATCGGTCAACGATCGAGCCGCTGACCGCCCTTGTGGATGGGAGTCAGGTGACACATCGCACGGCCGCGATTGCTGTCCGCTGCGCCAGCATGAAGACCGACGTCAGCGACTGCCCTTGACTGTGGGTCTCAAATGCAACGACCTCATTATGCTGACGCAGCCACAATTGAATTTCGTCAATTAATGTTTAATATGTAATTTTTGTTCTCTCTTTTATGCTTTGCCTTTGTATTTTACGCTTTTGTATTTTTACCATTGAAAATTAATATTGTAAATTAGTACATATATAAGAGTCATTAAAGAATAAAATCAGTTAGTCGTTATTCAGAGACCACTTTGCTTTCTTTTGAGCTTGAGTTCCTCGTCGTGTTCCTTGCAAATTAACGGAGTCGGTTCAAGTGCCGGATTCGGGAATTAGCTTTCAGCAATAATCTATAGAGTTGGTTCAAGTGCCAAATCTATAAACAACCCTTTTGACCTTTTAGAGTTGGTTCAAGTGCCAAATCTATAAACAACCCTTTTGACCAACAGTTATAGAGTCGGTTCAAGTACCGGATCTATAACTTGGAGCATCAGGACAAACCAGTTCTGAACACATTTGATACCTGCCTTGGCGCGATCGGTTGGCTAGAACTCGAGATATGAGTGAAAGGAATGTAGGGTGTTTTTCGCTCTAAACAAATATCCTCCTTCATGTACTGCCCCTAAACTAAGAAGTGACGCGAAAATGGTATATAGCGCGATTGTTCCTCATCTAACGACCTTTCATTTGATACCTGCCTTGGCGCGATCGGTTGGCTATAACTCGAGATATGAGTCAAAGGAATGTAGGGTGTTTTTCACTTTATAGAAATACCCTCCTTCATGTACTGCCCCTAAACTATAGAAGTGACGCGAAAATAGTATATAGCGCGATTGTTCCTCATCTAACGACCTTTCATTTGATACCTGCCTTGGCGCGATCGGTTGGCTACAACTCGAGATATGAGTCAAAGGAATGTAGGGTGTTTTTCACTTTATAGAAATACCCTCTTTCATGTACTGCCCCTAAACTATAGAAGTGACGCGAAAATGGTATATAGCGCGATTGTTCCTCATCTAACGACCTTTCATTTGATACCTTCCTTGGCGCGATCGGTTGGCTATAACTCCAGATATGAGTGTAAGGAATGTAGGGTGTTTTTCGCTCTAAACAAATTCACTCCTTCATGTACTGCCCCTAAACTATAGAAGTGACGCGAAAATAGTATAAAAAAATAAAATAGAAAATAGAACAGACCAGCTAGCCAAGGAAATGGTGACCATCAAAACTCACATTGATCCATCTCTGCAATTTCCTGTTCAACCCAAAAATTTAATGAAACTATATCAGCTGATGAAGGTAACGACGGGAATTTCGAAGGATCACATCCTCTTCCGAGTAGACGTACCCCTAGTTGGCCACGACATATTTTCGCTTTTCAACATCGTGCAAATACCAAGCTTCCAAGACAACACGATGGTCACCATTACACAAACAACAGCTGTGTTAGCTGCCACGCCTCACAGAGATCGCTACTTCCCCGTAAAACAACCAATGAGTGCAAGTTGTGTCGCAATCTCAAGAAAAGAGTTCTTGTGCACCAATTCAAACACAATATTCACGAGAGATTCAGGGGTTTGCGCGTGGGAAATTGAACTACTCAACAATCAAAGTAGTTCACATTGCACCACACAGGCTTTTAACCAAAGCATATCATTGACCAAAATTACAGGATCCAACCAGTGGATCTACGCTGTAAGAAACCCACTAGGATTGACCGCGGTGTGCCACTCGCAGACACAACATGTCACTCTAATCGGCTCAGGAATAATGAATGTAGACGCGGACTGCATAGTAAAGGGTGATTCCGTCATAATTTACACAGAACACATTGCCAACACAAGCTCCTACGCTTTCTACACCTCTTTTCCGGACTTAGCTCAAGCCACTTTTAAAGATGAATTACCCAACAGCAACAATCAAACTCACTACAAACCTCAACTACAGGGCATCGCGGCGCTCCAACATGAACTGAACACCAACAACATCTGGGAATTGCCAAATCAAATAGATAATGATCGCCAGCATCATATGACCATCAGTTATTCCGCCTTGTCCATATCCATCGTGCTCATCATAATTTTGCTCTGGAGATGGATCAGGCGACCGAAGGGGTCTCACCAAGCAGAGGCACCACAACCCCTCCCACGAAGAACATCACCAACTGAAGTCATTGACCTTCAGCCAGCGAAGGTCAACGCGCCGGAGGATGTTTAGATAGGCGTTAATGTTTTGCTTGCGCAACATCGGTCAACGATCGAGCCGCTGACCGCCCTTGTGGATGGGAGTCAGGTGACACATCGCACGGCCGCGATTGCTGTCCGCTGCGCCAGCATGAAGACCGACGTCAGCGACTGCCCTTGACTGTGGGTCTCAAATGCAACGACCTCATTATGCTGACGCAGCCACAATTTAATTTCGTCAATTAATGTTTAATATGTAATTTTTGTTCTCTCTTTTATGCTTTGCCTTTGTATTTTACGCTTTTGTATTTTTACCATTGAAAATCAATATTGTAAATTAGTATATAAGAGTCATTAAAGAATAAAATCAGTTAGTCGTTATTCAGAGACCACTTTGCTTTCTTTTGAGCTTGAGTTCCTCGTCGTGTTCCTTGCAAATTAACGGAGTCGGTTCAAGTGCCGGATTCGGGAATTAGCTTTCAGCAATAATCTATAGAGTTGGTTCAAGTGCCAAATCTATAAACAACCCTTTTGACCTTTTAGAGTTGGTTCAAGTGCCAAATCTATAAACAACCCTTTTGACCAACAGTTATAGAGTCGGTTCAAGTACCGGATCTATAACTTGGAGCATCAGGACAAACCAGTTCTGAACACATTTGATACCTGCCTTGGCGCGATCGGTTGGCTAGAACTCGAGATATGAGTGAAAGGAATGTAGGGTGTTTTTCGCTCTAAACAAATATCCTCCTTCATGTACTGCCCCTAAACTAAGAAGTGACGCGAAAATGGTATATAGCGCGATTGTTCCTCATCTAACGACCTTTCATTTGATACCTGCCTTGGCGCGATCGGTTGGCTATAACTCGAGATATGAGTCAAAGGAATGTAGGGTGTTTTTCACTTTATAGAAATACCCTCCTTCATGTACTGCCCCTAAACTATAGAAGTGACGCGAAAATAGTATATAGCGCGATTGTCCCTCATCTAACGACCTTTCATTTGATACCTGCCTTGGCGCGATCGGTTGGCTATAACTCCAGATATGAGTGTAAGGAATGTAGGGTGTTTTTCGCTCTAAACAAATTCACTCCTTCATGTACTGCCCCTAATCTATAGAAGTGACGCGAAAATAGTATATAGCGCCATTGTCCCTCATCTAACGACCTTTCATTTGATACCTGCCTTGGCGCGATCGGTTGTCTATGACTCGAGATATGAGTGAAAGGAATGTAGGGTGTTTTTCGCTCTAAACAAATACCCTCCTTCATGTACTGCCCCTAAACTATAGAAGTGACGCGAAAATGGTATATAGCGTGATTGTTCCTCATCTAACGACCTTTCATTTGATACCTGCCTTGGCGCGATCAGTTGGCTAGAACTCGAGATATGAGTGAAAGGAATGTAGGGTGTTTTTCACTTTATAGAAATACCCTCCTTCATGTACTGCCACTAAACTCGAGATATGAGTCAAAGGAATGTATTGTGTTTTTCACTTTATAGAAATACCCTCCTTCATGTACTGCCCCTAAACTATAGAAGTGATAGGTATATAGCGCGATTGTTCCTCATCTAACGACCTTTCATTTGATACCTGCCTCGGCGCGATCGGTTGTCTAGAACTCGAGATATGAGTGAAATGAATGTAGGGTGTTTTTCGCTCTAAACAAATACCCTCCTTCATGTACTGCCCCTAAACTATAGAAGTGACGCGAAAATGGCATATAGCGCGATTGTTCCTCATCTAACGACCTTTCATTTGATACCTGCCTTGGCGCGATCGGTTTGCTATAACTCGAGATATGATTGAAAGGAATGTAGGGTGTTTTTCGCTCTATACAAATACACTCCTTCATGTACTGCCCCTAAACTATAGAAGTGACGCGAAAATGGTATATAGCGCGATTGTTCCTCATCTAACGACCTTTCATTTGAAACCTGCCTCGGCGCGATCGGTTGTCTAGAACTCGAGATATGAGTGAAATGAATGTAGGGTGTTTTTCGCTCTAAACAAATACCCTCCTTCATGTACTGCCCCTAAACTATAGAAGTGACGCGAAAATGGCATATAGCGCGATTGTTCCTCATCTAACGACCTTTCATTTGATACCTGCCTTGGCGCGATCGGTTTGCTATAACTCGAGATATGATTGAAAGGAATGTAGAGTGTTTTTCGCTCTAAACAAATATCCTCCTTCATGTACTGCCCCTAAACTATAGAAGTGACGCGAAAATGGTATATAGCGCGATTGTTCCTCATCTAACGACCTTTCATTTGATACCTGCCTTGGCGCGATCGGTTTGCTATAACTCGAGATATGATTGAAAGGAATGTAGGGTGTTTTTCGCTCTATACAAATACCCTCCTTCATGTACTGCCCCTAAACTATAGAAGTGACGCGAAAATGGTATATAGCGCGATTGTTCCTCATCCAACGACCTTTCATTTGATACCTGCCTTGGCGCGATCGGTTGGCTATAACTCGAGATATGAGTGAAAGGAATGTAGGGTGTTTTTCGCTTTATAGAAATACCCTCCTTCATGTACTGCCCCTAAACTATAGAAGTGACGCGAAAATGGTATATAGCGCGATTGTCCCTCATCTAACGACCTTTCATTTGATACCTGCTTTGGCGCGATCGGTTGGCTAGAACTCGAGATATGATTGAAAGGAATGTAGAGTGTTTTTCGCTCTAAACAAATATCCTCCTTCATGTACTGCCCCTAAACTATAGAAGTGACGCGAAAATAGTATATAGCGCGATTGTTCCTCATCTAACGACCTTTCATTTGATACCTGCCTTGGCGCGATCGGTTGGCTAGAACTCGAGATATGATTGAAAGGAATGTAGGGTGTTTTTCGCTCTAAACAAATATCCTCCTTCATGTACTGCCCCTAAACTATAGAAGTGACGCGAAAATGGTATATAGCGCGATTGTTCCTCATCCAACGACCTTTCATTTGATACCTGCCTTGGCGCGATCGGTTGGCTATAACTCGAGATATGAGTGAAAGGAATGTAGGGTGTTTTTCGCTTTATAGAAATACCCTCCTTCATGTACTGCCCCTAAACTATAGACGTGACGCGAAAATGGTATATAGCGCGATTTTCCCTCATCTAACGACCTTTCATTTGATACCTGCCTTGGCGCGATCGGTTGGCTAGAACTCGAGATATGAGTGAAAGGAATGTAGGGTGTTTTTCACTTTATAGAAATACCCTCCTTCATGTACTGCCCCTAAACTATAGAAGTGACGCGAAAATGGTATATAGCGCGATTGTTCCTCATCTAACGACCTTTCATTTGATACCTGCCTTGGCGCGATCGGTTGTCTATGACTCGAGATATGAGTGAAAGGATTGTAGGGTGTTTTTCGCTCTAAACAAATACCCTCCTTCATGTACTGCCCCTAAACTATAGAAGTGACGCGAAAATGGTATATAGCGCGATTGTCCTTCATCTAACGACCTTTCATTTGATACCTGCCTTGGCGCGATCGGTTGGCTATAACTCGAGATATGAGTGAAAGGAATGTAGGGTGTTTTTTGCTTTATAGAAATACCCTCCTTCATGTACTGCCCCTAAACTATAGAAGTGACGCGAAAATGGTATATAGCGCGATTTTCCCTCATCTAACGACCTTTCATTTGATACCTGCCTTGGCGCGATCGGTTGGCTATAACTCGAGATATGAGTGAAAGGAATGTAGGGTGTTTTTCACTTTATAGAAATACCCTCCTTCATGTACTGCCCCTAAACTATAGAAGTGACGCGAAAATGGTATATAGCGCGATTGTTCCTCATCTAACGACCTTTCATTTGATACCTGCCTTGGCGCGATCGGTTATCTATGACTCGAGATATGAGTGAAAGGAATGTAGGGTGTTTTTCGCTCTAAACAAATACCCTCCTTCATGTACTGCCCCTAAACTATAGAAGTGACGCGAAAATGGTATATTGCGCGATTGTCCCTCATCTAACGACCTTTCATTTGATACCTGCCTTGGCGCGATCGGTTGGCTATAACTCGAGATATGAGTGAAAGGAATGTAGGGTGTTTTTCGCTTTATAGAAATACCCTCCTTCATGTACTGCCCCTAAACTATAGAAGTGACGCGAAAATGGTATATAGCGCGATTGTCCCTCATCTAACGACCTTTCATTTGATACCTGCTTTGGCGCGATCGGTTGGCTAGAACTCGAGATATGATTGAAAGGAATGTAGAGTGTTTTTCGCTCTAAACAAATATCCTCCTTCATGTACTGCCCCTAAACTATAGAAGTGACGCGAAAATAGTATATAGCGCGATTGTTCCTCATCTAACGACCTTTCATTTGATACCTGCCTTGGCGCGATCGGTTGGCTAGAACTCGAGATATGATTGAAAGGAATGTAGGGTGTTTTTCGCTCTAAACAAATACCCTCCTTCATGTACTGCCCCTAAACTATAGAAGTGACGCGAAAATGGTATATAGCGCGATTGTTCCTCATCCAACGACCTTTCATTTGATACCTGCCTTGGCGCGATCGGTTGGCTATAACTCGAGATATGAGTGAAAGGAATGTAGGGTGTTTTTCGCTTTATAGAAATACCCTCCTTCATGTACTGCCCCTAAACTATAGACGTGACGCGAAAATGGTATATAGCGCGATTTTCCCTCATCTAACGACCTTTCATTTGATACCTGCCTTGGCGCGATCGGTTGGCTAGAACTCGAGATATGAGTGAAAGGAATGTAGGGTGTTTTTCACTTTATAGAAATACCCTCCTTCATGTACTGCCCCTAAACTATAGAAGTGACGCGAAAATGGTATATAGCGCGATTGTTCCTCATCTAACGACCTTTCATTTGATACCTGCCTTGGCGCGATCGGTTGTCTATGACTCGAGATATGAGTGAAAGGATTGTAGGGTGTTTTTCGCTCTAAACAAATACCCTCCTTCATGTACTGCCCCTAAACTATAGAAGTGACGCGAAAATGGTATATAGCGCGATTGTCCTTCATCTAACGACCTTTCATTTGATACCTGCCTTGGCGCGATCGGTTGGCTATAACTCGAGATATGAGTGAAAGGAATGTAGGGTGTTTTTTGCTTTATAGAAATACCCTCCTTCATGTACTGCCCCTAAACTATAGAAGTGACGCGAAAATGGTATATAGCGCGATTTTCCCTCATCTAACGACCTTTCATTTGATACCTGCCTTGGCGCGATCGGTTGGCTATAACTCGAGATATGAGTGAAAGGAATGTAGGGTGTTTTTCACTTTATAGAAATACCCTCCTTCATGTACTGCCCCTAAACTATAGAAGTGACGCGAAAATGGTATATAGCGCGATTGTTCCTCATCTAACGACCTTTCATTTGATACCTGCCTTGGCGCGATCGGTTATCTATGACTCGAGATATGAGTGAAAGGAATGTAGGGTGTTTTTCGCTCTAAACAAATACCCTCCTTCATGTACTGCCCCTAAACTATAGAAGTGACGCGAAAATGGTATATTGCGCGATTGTCCCTCATCTAACGACCTTTCATTTGATACCTGCCTTGGCGCGATCGGTTGGCTATAACTCGAGATATGAGTGAAAGGAATGTAGGGTGTTTTTCGCTTTATAGAAATACCCTCCTTCATGTACTGCCCCTAAACTATAGAAGTGACGCGAAAATGGTATATAGCGCGATTGTCCCTCATCTAACGACCTTTCATTTGATACCTGCTTTGGCGCGATCGGTTGGCTAGAACTCGAGATATGATTGAAAGGAATGTAGAGTGTTTTTCGCTCTAAACAAATATCCTCCTTCATGTACTGCCCCTAAACTATAGAAGTGACGCGAAAATAGTATATAGCGCGATTGTTCCTCATCTAACGACCTTTCATTTGATACCTGCCTTGGCGCGATCGGTTGGCTAGAACTCGAGATATGATTGAAAGGAATGTAGGGTGTTTTTCGCTCTAAACAAATATCCTCCTTCATGTACTGCCCCTAAACTATAGAAGTGACGCGAAAATGGTATATAGCGCGATTGTTCCTCATCCAACGACCTTTCATTTGATACCTGCCTTGGCGCGATCGGTTGGCTATAACTCGAGATATGAGTGAAAGGAATGTAGGGTGTTTTTCGCTTTATAGAAATACCCTCCTTCATGTACTGCCCCTAAACTATAGACGTGACGCGAAAATGGTATATAGCGCGATTTTCCCTCATCTAACGACCTTTCATTTGATACCTGCCTTGGCGCGATCGGTTGGCTAGAACTCGAGATATGAGTGAAAGGAATGTAGGGTGTTTTTCACTTTATAGAAATACCCTCCTTCATGTACTGCCCCTAAACTATAGAAGTGACGCGAAAATGGTATATAGCGCGATTGTTCCTCATCTAACGACCTTTCATTTGATACCTGCCTTGGCGCGATCGGTTGTCTATGACTCGAGATATGAGTGAAAGGATTGTAGGGTGTTTTTCGCTCTAAACAAATACCCTCCTTCATGTACTGCCCCTAAACTATAGAAGTGACGCGAAAATGGTATATAGCGCGATTGTCCTTCATCTAACGACCTTTCATTTGATACCTGCCTTGGCGCGATCGGTTGGCTATAACTCGAGATATGAGTGAAAGGAATGTAGGGTGTTTTTTGCTTTATAGAAATACCCTCCTTCATGTACTGCCCCTAAACTATAGAAGTGACGCGAAAATGGTATATAGCGCGATTTTCCCTCATCTAACGACCTTTCATTTGATACCTGCCTTGGCGCGATCGGTTGGCTATAACTCGAGATATGAGTGAAAGGAATGTAGGGTGTTTTTCACTTTATAGAAATACCCTCCTTCATGTACTGCCCCTAAACTATAGAAGTGACGCGAAAATGGTATATAGCGCGATTGTTCCTCATCTAACGACCTTTCATTTGATACCTGCCTTGGCGCGATCGGTTGTCTATGACTCGAGATATGAGTGAAAGGATTGTAGGGTGTTTTTCGCTCTAAACAAATACCCTCCTTCATGTACTGCCCCTAAACTATAGAAGTGACGCGAAAATGGTATATAGCGCGATTGTCCTTCATCTAACGACCTTTCATTTGATACCTGCCTTGGCGCGATCGGTTGGCTATAACTCGAGATATGAGTGAAAGGAATGTAGGGTGTTTTTTGCTTTATAGAAATACCCTCCTTCATGTACTGCCCCTAAACTATAGAAGTGACGCGAAAATGGTATATAGCGCGATTTTCCCTCATCTAACGACCTTTCATTTGATACCTGCCTTGGCGCGATCGGTTGGCTATAACTCGAGATATGAGTGAAAGGAATGTAGGGTGTTTTTCACTTTATAGAAATACCCTCCTTCATGTACTGCCCCTAAACTATAGAAGTGACGCGAAAATGGTATATAGCGCGATTGTTCCTCATCTAACGACCTTTCATTTGATACCTGCCTTGGCGCGATCGGTTGGCTAGAACTCGAGATATGAGTGAAAGGAATGTAGGGTGTTTTTCGCTCTAAACAAATACCCTCCTTCATGTACTGCCCCTAAACTATAGAAGTGACGCGAAAATGATATATATTGCGATTGTTCCTCATCTAACGACCTTTCATTTGATACCTGCCTTGGCGCGATAGGTTGGCTAGAACTCGAGATATGAGTGAAAGGAATGTAGGAATGTGTTTTTCGCTCTAAACAAATATCCTCCTTCATGTACTGCCCCTAAACTAAGAAGTGACGCGAAAATGGTATATAGCGCGATTGTTCCTCATCTAACGACCTTTCATTTGATACCTGCCTTGGCGCGATCGGTTGTCTATAACTCGAAATATGAGTGAAAGGATTGTAGGGTGTTTTTCGCTTTATAGAAATACCCTCCTTCATGTACTGCCCCTAAACTATAGAAGTGACGCGAAAATGGTATATAGCGCGATTGTTCCTCATCTAACGACCTTTCATTTGATACCTGCCTTGGCGCGATCGGTTGTCTATGACTCGAGATATGAGTGAAAGGAATGTAGGGTGTTTTTCGCTCTAAACAAATACCCTCCTTCATGTACTGCCCCTAAACTATAGAAGTGACGCGAAAATGGTATATTGCGCGATTGTCCCTCATCTAACGACCTTTCATTTGATACCTGCCTTGGCGCGATCGGTTGGCTATAACTCGAGATATGAGTGAAAGGAATGTAGGGTGTTTTTCACTTTATAGAAATACCCTCCTTCATGTACTGCCCCTAAACTATAGAAGTGACGCGAAAATGGTATATAGCGCGATTGTTCCTCATCTAACGACCTTTCATTTGATACCTGCCTTGGCGCGATCGGTTGGCTAGAACTCGAGATATGAGTGAAAGGAATGTAGGGTGTTTTTCGCTCTAAACAAATACCCTCCTTCATGTACTGCCCCTAAACTATAGAAGTGACGCGAAAATGATATATATTGCGATTGTTCCTCATCTAACGACCTTTCATTTGATACCTGCCTTGGCGCGATCGGTTGGCTATAGCTCGAGATATGAGTCAAAGGAATGTAGGGTGTTTTTCACTTTATAGAAATACCCTCCTTCATGTACTGCCCCTAAACTATAGAAGTGACGCGAAAATGGTATATAGCGCGATTGTTCCTCATCTGACGACCTTTCATTTGATACCTGCCTTGGCGCGATCGGTTGGCTAGAACTCGAGATATGAGTGAAAGGAATGTAGGGTGTTTTTCGCTCTAAACAAATACCCTCCTTCATGTACTGCCCCTAAACTATAGAAGTGACGCGAAAATGGTATATATTGCGATTGTTCCTCATCTAACGACCTTTCATTTGATACCTGCCTTGGCGCGATCGGTTGGCTAGAACTGGAGATATGAGTGAAAGGAATGTAGGGTGTTTTTCGCTCTAAACAAATATCCTCCTTCATGTACTGCCCCTAAACTAAGAAGTGACGCGAAAATGGTATATAGCGCGATTGTTCCTCATCTAACGACCTTTCATTTGATACCTGCCTTGGCGCGATCGGTTGTCTATAACTCGAAATATGAGTGAAAGGATTGTAGGGTGTTTTTCGCTTTATAGAAATACCCTCCTTCATGTACTGCCCCTAAACTATAGAAGTGACGCGAAAATAGTAAATAGCGCGATTGTTCCTCATCTAACGACCTTTCATTTGATACCTGCCTTGGCGCGATCGGTTGGCTATAACTCGAGATATGAGTGAAAGGAATGTAGGGTGTTTTTCGCTCTAAACAAATATCCTCCTTCATGTACTGCCCCTAAACTATAGAAGTGATGCGAAAATGGTATATAGCACGATTGTCCCTCATCTAACGACCTTTCATTTGATACCTGCCTTGGCGCGATCGGTTGGCTACAACTCGAGATATGAGTCAAAGGAATGTAGGGTGTTTTTCACTTTATAGAAATACCCTCCTTCATGTACTGCCCCTAAACTATAGAAGTGACGCGAAAATGGTATATAGCGCGATTGTTCCTCATCTAACGACCTTTCATTTGATACCTGCCTTGGCGCGATTGGTTGTCTATGACTCGAGATATGAGTGAAAGGAATGTAGGGTGTTTTTCGCTCTAAACAAATACCCACCTTCATGTACTGCCCCTAAACTATAGAAGTGACGCGAAAATGGTATATAGCGCGATTATTCCTCATCTAACGACCTTTCATTTGATACCTGCCTTGGCGCGATCGGTTGGCTAGAACTCGAGATATGAGTGAAAGGAATGTAGGGTGTTTTTCGCTCTAAACAAATACCCTCCTTCATGTACTGCCCCTAAACTATAGAAGTGACGCGAAAATAATATATAGCGCGATTGTTCCTCATCTAACGGCCTTTCATTTGATATCTGCCTTGGCGTGATCGGTTGGCTAGAACTCGAGATATGAGTGAAAGGATTGTAGGGTGTTTTTCGCTCTAAACAAATACCCTCCTTCATGTACTGCCCCTAAACTATAGAAGTGACGCGAAAATCGTATATAGCGCGATTGTCCCTCATCTAACGACCTTTCATTTGATACCTGCCTTGGCGCGATCGGTTGGCTATAGCTCGAGATATGAGTCAAAGGAATGTAGGGTGTTTTTCACTTTATAGAAATACCCTCCTTCATGTACTGCCCCTAAACTATAGAAGTGACGCGAAAATGGTATATAGCGCGATTGTTCCTCATCTAACGACCTTTCATTTGATATCTGCCTTGGCGCGATCGGTTGGCTAGAACTCGAGATATGAGTGAAAGGATTGTAGGGTGTTTTTCGCTCTAAACAAATACCCTCCTTAATCGATGGCGAACAGGCTACCAGATGACCGCCAGATCACAATTTAGAGTTCAGTACGTAACGCGTCAAACGCAAGGTTGCAGAAGAGCACGGTATCAGGTGGAAATCGAATTTCAGCATTAAATTCGTACTCTCGAAGTGATGCGGCTTTATTAACTTAAAGCAAAGTAATTGGATTGTGAGGTTTAACGGTAATATGTATGTAATAATTTTTTGGTCTGCGGCATGCCAGGTGAAGCGATTCGATTTGTAAACTGTAATTGCTATGATGTGCGCGAGGAAGACTCAAACAACGCAATCAATCCGGTGAGGATATTAACCTAGTTTCAGTAATGTATTTGTGTTTTTATTTATGGCTGCATTATTACGAGTTCATCCAAACTGTTCATTCATTCTGTTTATTAACAAAAGTGCACTAATCCAACATCAGAGTGGAGGAAGCACCGGCAACGCCGCACAGACCCCAACGGGAAATCTCGAAAATCACCCGTGGCTCAACGTAAATGAACATTATTTCGGCTGTCAGAATTCGTCCTGCTTGTTTGATGATGCACTCCAAAACGTAACATCGGAAATCGTTAATTTTTTTAATTTTAAAGTGTTAGAACTAAGATAAAAAGATTTTAATGCGAATGCACAAAAGATCAACAAAAGCAGACTGGATAAATGCTGCAAGAGTGATAAGAATTGTCAGAAAGACAAGTTGAGAAACGAACACGAAAAGTTTTGCAAAGTGTCGTAAACATGTTGGTAGCAGAGACAACTGAAAACTCTGAAAATCTGAAATTCATAGACATATCACTGTGTCTTAGTGCATTAGTTGTTGAAATAAATAAATAAAAAAAAAAAAAAAAAAAATATATATTATTAATCATACACAAATAAAATAAAAGTTATATTATTTGGGTAAAATTTTCCGTGCGTTATTTTCCTTGTTGCTCGGTTAAGTCAAGAAGTTGGGCAACAAGAAAATGTTATGTAATAGCAAAAGTAAGATTAAAACTTAGATGTAACACAAAGTTAAATTTAACTACTCCCCAATTTATTCATTCAATAAACAATAATGACCTCTTGTCTATTCAATTTTACTTTCCTTTATTAGTTTATTTCTTATTGTGCGATCTTTCGGATTCCCTCTCTTTTGACCAATGAGTGAAATAATTAAAGATACTCATACCACACGCTGCACCAACTGACAACAGAAGCTATGCAAAAAACAGCTATGAGAATTCGAATATTGATCGCTTAGTTTTCATAAATCCTGAGTTATTTCAGTTAGTTCAAAAATGACCGATGGAGTAAATGAATAATGCATCGAAAGCACAGAAGAAAATAGAAGAGATTGAGAGATAAGGAAGAAAATCTATGTAATGTCCGCAAGCTAGGAATGAGACCAATATTAAGAGAATAACTCATAAAATAAAGTGAATACAGTTATTTGAGGTAGGGCATTTTATTTTGTTCATTGTTATTAATACTCGTCTTCTTACAGTTATCATTATCACCAAAACTATCAGTGATATTATAAGAATTATCTCAATGGATGTTATTATGCTTATACTTAAGTTGGAGTTACTATTAGCGTGTTGTTAATTTTTATATTAGCGCCTTTAGCTGTCTTTTTCTGCTCTCATTCCGATTCGTCGTCGACATAATATCAAGCAAATACAAAGAGCGTATCCTTAATCCAATTTTTTTTTGTTTTTTTTTTCGTAGTCCACTGGAGGTGTGGACTCTCATGAATGACCAGTGGACCGGCCCACTGCCATGCAGGACTCACCAGAATTCGTGGTGCCTACGTACTAAACCACACCCCCACGCACTTCAACCACTCTCCTCTGCGGACCTACGACACTATTCTCTCATCAGCCGATAGGTACTACTTGGCAGAGGCTGGTTAGCAGTCATGCTAGAGTGTCTTTACTCCGCAAGCTAGGAAACGTTTCCTCTCTTGGACGCATAAAAGACCCAAACATACACACAATTTTAGTGAAAACCCCTTGCAGCTATACAGTCATGCAAACATATAACCAAACACACACGGACGGGGTTATTATTGAAATTAAGGAGGGGCCCCTAAAGTCTACAATCAGACCTCTGATCAAGCCGCTTGTGATTCTCAGGTCGTTTTAACTGAATTCCAGAGGAAGCTTTGAGCTGAGCCTGACTATGAATTGGTCCGTTGTTGTTCATGAGTACAAAATATCTACGCACGACATATTGTGTATTTACCTCCACTTCTTTAAAGTTAAATTAGTTTTCCATAATTGAATTAAATGTAATTTTGTTATTTTTATTGTTTCTGTTGCATCCGCTATTTTTTTTTTTTTTTTTTGTACGAGTGTATGAAATCAACTGTTCAGTTGCATATATATGTATGTAATTACGTTTGCATAGACATTCAGCAAGATGCCGAAATCCCATGCAAGTTAAATGATTGTTGCTGATGTTTGCCTTTCCGGTGATCCGCTACTTTTGCTTCTTTTAATCACGCTTTCCACACCATCAAGAACACAAAAATGTAACAACAAAATTAACAACGGATACAACAACAACAAAAAACGGATGTCGTTACTGTTTATACTTAAAAGAAATATCATTTTTTCCAGATGAAAGAAAGTAGAAAAAGGAATCTCTTTTTCACCGCGAATTCAATTGGTATTTATGGAGACTTATAAATATTTTTGGGTAACTTTTTGTGTTATGGACTTTTCAAGTTATTTAAGGAAATAATAGAGATTGAATTAAATGTACTCACATTGATTTTAATGCAGCGTTTTTAATCAGCATCCTATAATTTTCACTTATCAAAATACATAAATCATTTACCTGCAAAGAAAGAGAAAATAAATTTATTAATAAAAGGTTGTGGATATGGAATTTCATTAACAAAAGGCCAGCTTGTGTAGAAACACTTTGTTTTTATTTTGAACTTCTATTTTTAAATTATTCTATATTTTCCATCTCGGTTTTATGTATGAATATTAGAACTGCAAAGTCTGCATTGATTTTATTAGTAATAATGCAAATATCAGTGTAAAAAAAAATGTTTTTGAGATACTAGTTTTCGCAGCAATGTAATTGATTTCGAAAAAAAAACCATCATCATGTTATATAACTACGTGTGAAGAACTTGTGCACTGCAAACTCGGTTAACGCTACTTTAAAAAAGGATTCTTTATTGCAACTTTTTATTCCGTTTTCTTTGCTTTTTCTTTAATGCGCATTTTAATTTTTCTGGTTAAAATTCAAAAGTTAAGGAAGAAGCTTCGAATCTGGTCAAAGCTAAAGGCAAAGGCCGAATTATCGTCCTCGACAATTGTAATGGCGCGAAAAGGGTACTTTACATTGCAATCTTTTGGCTAAAGCGTTACAGTAGTTACTACGACTTAAATTATAATTCTTTAATTGTGTATTAATCACCAAAAACTCACCTGTTGTTTATAGATGTTTGATGTTATTGATGACGTTGTAGTTGTTGCTGCCGTTAGTAACTTCACACACATACACACACGCTCCCTATTCTTTAAAGTTATAGCAAAAACATTTAATCAAAAACTGTCGTGGAAAACGGAATGAAGGAAAGCACGACGAGAAACGAAGAGCAGGTCTTGAAAATCGTAAAAAACGATGGAAATGATTAGAGCTGAAACCGTTTTTTAAGGACCCGATTAGATTTAGAAAGCCGAATAAAGTTTTTGCAAAATTCGCATTTTTTGTTTATTCACTTTAAAAAAATGGTCGCGATCTTATAAACCTAGCTTTAAAACTAGCTGCGCTAACATCACGACCCGCAACCAACCGCACAACTCGACTACTGAACATTGACTGAAATGATTGCAAATTGCAAGCTTCTGCTGAGCTGCTGATCTCGACTTAACCAGAGCAAGAAAAAGGCGGAACCTGCGCAAGCAAACGACATACTAAGAACAGAGCTGGGAGCTGTATGCAGGAAAAACCAAGCTTTACAGCTACAGAAAAAATCTCTGTTAGCTAAAAAAGAGATCTTCGCTGAACGTTAGAGTTTAAAATTGCATTCCATGTTTTTAATATGCGTATTCATTGTACAACGAAAATTAATTTGAAATTTTATTGAAATGAGTAAAATTAAGTACATACAACCAGAATTTAGCCATATTATAGCTTCGAAAATTGTAACAAATGTTTTAGACAGGTAACTGCTGTTTTTGCCTTTGATTTGAATATGCAAAACCTATGAACTGAAGTTTCAAGATTATTACACAAGAAATAATATTATTATTCTTATCTTATATGCGACGATCTGCAAATAATATTGCAAAAACATTTTTATGAAACCGCGGCTATATATCTTATATCTAAATACTTACAAAGAAACACTTATGCTAAAGTCTTAAATAAAATTTATATTTTGTAAACTTAGCAACTTACATTAATTTCAAATTTCAACAGTTAACATAAATGAAGGCGGAGATGCGTTGCAAAATCCAATTTTCATATTGCAGGCTAATTTTGATGAAATTTTCAGGGAATCAATTTTTAGGGAATCTTGAGAATATTCAGCCATGTGACACTAAAAAGTCTGATTTTTCATGTTCGGTCTGCGGGCGGAGATGAGGCAAAATCCAATTTTCATATTGCAGGCCGATTTTGATGAAAATTTCAGGGAATCTTCGAAATATTTAGCCTTGCGGCAGTATGAAGTCTGATTTTTGATTTTCGGTTTGCGAGCGGAGGTGAGGCAAAATCCAATTTTCATATTGCAGGCCGATTTTGATGAAAATTTCAGGGAATTCATTTTCAAATTCATTTTATTATGCATTTTTTTACTTTAATTATTTTAAGACTTTCCGGAACAAATCCCTTTTACTACTAAATTCGATACTATTTTAGCATATTCATTTGCCAACCCTGGAGCATACTACCTTCAATTGAACTCGACAAATTAAAAAAGTATTTGGTGAATCTGAAGAGGTTTTTATTTGTTAACATCCTCCAGTTGCAAACAGTTGAAAAAATTCGGAAAACATTTGCATTTTCGCTCAGCGAGAATTTTTTTAAGATATACTTAGTCGAAAAAGTGTTCAAAGCAAAATGCCGTCCGCCGATGTCAGCGTAAACAAAGTCATTGTCCACCCGTTGGTGCTACTGTCCGTGGTAGACCATTTCAACCGAATGGGCAAGGTTGGAAACCAGAAGCGTGTTGTCGGAGTTTTGCTTGGATGCTGGCGCACAAAGGGTGTACTTGATGTCTCCAACAGTTTTGCGGGTAAGTGTGGTTGTGGTGAAATTATTTAGAAAGAAAACGCTTCGTCATTGCTGTACAATTCAAGTCAATTTACTACTTGCGATTCTCTCATGTGCTTACAGTCCCATTCGATGAAGATGATAAAGATAAATCGGTGTGGTTTTTGGATCATGACTATCTGGAGAGCATGTTTGGTATGTTCAAGAAAGTTAATGCACGTGAACGTGTAGTTGGTTGGTACCACACTGGGCCGAAGTTGCATCAAAACGATATTGCTATTAATGAGCTCATACGTCGCTATTGCCCCAACTCAGTGCTAGTGATCATCGATGCTAAGCCGAAGGCTCTAGGTTTGCCTACAGAGGCGTATATCGTCGTCGAGGAGGTGCACGATGATGGCACACCTACAAACAAAACATTTGAACACGTGCCTAGTGAAATCGGAGCAGAGGAGGCCGAAGAAGTTGGCGTTGAGCATCTCCTACGTGATATCAAAGATACTACTGTAGGCAGCCTCTCACAGAAGATTACCAATCAGTTAATGGGCCTCAAAGGCTTAAATGCCCAGTTGAAAGACATCAAAAACTATTTGCAGCGTGTTGGGAGCGGCAAAATGCCCATTAACCATCAAATTGTTTACCAACTGCAAGACATTTTCAATTTGTTGCCCGACATAACCAGCGATCAATTCACAGAGACCATGTATGTAAAAACGAATGATCAGATGCTTGTGGTCTACTTGGCCTCGATGATACGTTCAATCATCGCACTGCACAACCTCATCAACAACAAGTTGGCGAATCGCGATGCAGAAGAAGGCAAAAAGAGCGAGACTGAGAGCAAGGACAAAGACAGCAAGGACAAGAAGGATAAGGACAATAAAGAGACTAAACAAAAGGAGAAAAAGGAGGAAAAAGCTGATAAGAGTAAGGAGGATACAACGAAGAGCAAGAAATAGGAACGAAAGAAGAACAAAGTTAAGAGGAAGAAAAAGAAAAACAAGGAAAAGCGAGGAAAGCAAGCGCCGAATACATTTTAGAGGTTTTTTCTCAGCGAAGTTAAAACTAACAGCATTTTCAACACAGCTCACATAAATACAATTAAAACTCAATATGCAATTTATATTTAATCTATTGAAAAAAAAATAAAGTCTTCAACACTAATAAAAAAATTAATATGTAAGAACTTTTTCTAAGTTACTTCAGAAGATTTCGAAATACCAATTCTTGATAACCGTTTAAAATTTATTGAAATAGTTTTATTGATAATTGTAAACCTTGCTTTTATTACGTTATTTGCAAATAAAATACATATACACCATAAATTGTAACTTTGTTAATCAATGTGATCTAAATATGTAACTATATGTAAGATTTTTCCATACAATTCAAATAAAATTCACTTCGTTGCAAATAATGGTTAATATAAAATTCTGAAAAAGTAATAATTCTAATCGATTTGCTTGTTTGAAGTTTTCTTTCTTAATTTGTTATTAATTTTAAACATGATTTTATTATTTTCTTTTTTTTTTTTTTGTAATGTTTCATATTGCAACATTTCTCTATAAATATTTTAAGTGCTGCCCTTTTTTTTATACTCTTAGCATAACTTAGTGGATATTGAACAAGTCGCCTGCAGATGGCAGCGGCGCCAAGCCACCAGTCACATCAGGCAGCTGAGTCAAGTCAGGCAAATTTGAGAGATGGTCTCGTATCTCCTTCTGAACGGCCACCATTTTAGATAACTTTTTCTTGTATTCCTAGAAATAACATTAATTATAAATAAAGAATTTATTGGATTTATTTCTTTAATAATAGGAGGCTAAAGATAAGTTGATATATCAATAACAATATAGAATAAGCACTTAAACAAATTTGAGTCTTTCATTAACTAAAATATTAGATAAATTTTAATCTTTACATCTAAGCGTTGTTCAGCTTGAATCAATAGTTCCTTCTGTTCAGCTTGGAAGTCGCGCAGCATCGTAGCCAATTTTATACGTTCATCCATTTCAGCTGCCAAGCGCCCATTATAATCATTTAGAAGCAACACGGCTTCATTGACCTATAAAAAATAAGGACATTATTTATAAACCTCGAATATATGCATTTGTATCGACATATAACTGAATCAAAAAAAAAGGTACGTACTTGACTTGCTAACGCTTTTGCAGCTTCCTTATCCTCCAATTTGCTAAGGCAGCCAATTTCCGATATCTCTGGTGGCAGATTGGCGATACGTTCGCGGACTACCGCATCACTAGAAGCGGAATTCTCAATATTCGCCAGGGCTTTGATCAGATCCTCCGCCTCCGGAGGTTCCCCTAACGGTATATGCGGACTCATGGTACTGCCATTTGATCCCGACGCCTTCTCTTCAGAACCAGAAGCAGTGCGCATACGCTTCGACTTTAATTTGCCATCGTCATGCTTACGCTTGTCACGTTTGTCCATCTTCTCAGTGTCTTTGCTGACTGAAGCTGCCGACGTATCGGCATCGATGTCGACCTTGTGAACTTTATTAAGTCGTGTGCGATATTCGCTGATAGTCTTGGAATCGTAAACACCCCGCTCTTCCCAAATATTTAGAATGCGCCCCAAACACCCAAACACTTTCTCTGCTTTGCAAGTTTCACCGATGTGTGAGAATACCTTGTGTAAAGCGTTCCCAAATTCCTTCCCGTACTCCGGTCCCTTCTTTTTGCTATTTTGTATAACATCGTTTGCTAGATACATGAAGGTTACCTTCTTCGGTTCAGACACTGCAATCAAAAACATGTGATCCGGTTAATGAAAAATCAATAAAATTGTATTCACCGTGGTTTTATCAATTTACCCGCCTGCAGCTCACGCATCCAAGTCTTAACAATCGCTGCGTGATGTTTTCTGTGATGTATAAGCCATAGTGACAGTGTCTGGATGCTTTGTTGGCTGGTGTTTAGTTCGGCAAGTTTTTTTAACAATGCAGACTCTGTAAATGCAGACATTACGAGTTAAAAACTTTCGAACAAAGGTTGTCCACAATCTTTTGCAGAACACTTTTCCTTTTTAGCTCACTAATTGAAACTTTTAAAATTATTATCTTGAGTGCATTTATCAGAAGCTGCTACGATTCTATGGGAAAATTTGCAAAATATTCCTGTACGTCTCGTTAAATTCCATTCCACAATGGCTGTCAAAAAGATCAGCTGTTCATCATTTACAATTTTGTTAGAAATGGTAATAGATTTCCTAAAGAACAAGTTCACACTTGCAAAAAATATTCCAAATACAAATCCATCTGCGATTTATAATTGGAAAATTCTAAAATTTGGTCGATGTTCATAATTCTCATCAATAAACATATATATGTATATATCATACAAGACTAATACAGAAAAAAATATTGCCCAGTCCACAACAAAAAGTGTCTTCCTTCTGCATTATCGACTAAAAAATTGTTAGAAAAACTTTTACCTAAAAATAATTCTAATAAACCTATAAAGATTAGAAAACCCATGTTGAACAAGTGAAATGTTCATCGAATTATTTCTATGCTTTAGCGTTTTCGTGATTTAGCTTTAGCTTGTAGCTTATAGAATAGTCACTAGCAAAAAATGTGTTCACCTTAAATGTTCGTCGGTTAATATGTTCGCCGTCTCGCGTGGCTACTGTATTACCCTCTGTCTAAAACAATTTCGAAAATGTTAACAAGGAAAAAAGGAAAGCTGATCTTGGTTGTTAAATTTAAAGTCAATTTGGTGCTTTGGATGTCGGGAAATCGATTCATTTGGATGGAACTTTCTTTCAATTATCAAGATTTTCCAATGCTTGTACTAAAATTAGGGCTATGAGATTCTAATAAACAAACGTAGTCGTTTGGTCGAATAAATAAATTAGTTAGCTGCTTAAGCACATGAAGATCTCAAAAATAGTTAGTAAACAATAATTAACGTCGATTTTACAACGCAACGTCACACGCCTGACTCAATACAAAAGTCAGCGCTGTATTTTATGCATTGTTTTATATTTTCGTAATAATTTTTTTTCCTCGATTATTCTTATCAATTTGATAAGTATTTTTGTGGTGCTCAATGTGTTCATTTCATAACGTGTAAAAGCCTTATAGTGTTAATATTTAGTTTAAAATTTTATTTCGATTTAGAATGGATTGGAAAAAGAATGCATGTGATAAAAATAATAATCACTGCAATCTATTAAAATTTGTGAAACGTTTTGTTTGTGTTTTCAGTGTTAATTTATAACGTTTATGGTTTAAGTTAGTATGAAAAAATAAAACTTATTCAACCAATAACAGAATAAAAAAGAAACTTTACGAATATAAACTGAATTCAATTGTTTGATGAGAGAAAAATGTTAACACAGAGTTTATATAACGCATAAAATATTCCGCTGTAATTTATTGCAACAAATTTCTAAAAAAAAATTAACTATTCAACGTTATCAAGAATGTCAATAATCGAAATGTGCGCCGCAAATCAAATAGCTCTTCACTTTGATAACTTTTATAAAGAATCAGCAGGTGAACAAATAGAATAATTTGGCTAAAAAATTGAACAGATATAATTAACAACACATAACACCAATTGCTAAAATATGATAACTTCAAGCAAAAAACTACCATCAAAATAAGTACGAGTTAGGACTGAAAATATATAATATAAAAGAATAATATAGAATGGGAAGAATCTCAATGAAGTAATAAGTGAAAAATGTAGCATAAAAATAATTTTGAAAACCTTTGAGAACCTTAAAATGAAGAACAAATTCAATTAAGAATTAAGAACATCGTAAAAATAATAATGAATGTAATAATATTTCAAGGCTATGTTATGGGATATACGAGTAACATTAATTATTAATGACAATAGTTAATTATAGTGTATAATAACCCTACACTTGAATTAGGAAATATTACCAGAGACCCATTTAAATTAAATCGTATTAAACAAGAATAAAAACTTGTATGAAATACTTACAAAGTGACGCAACACTTTATTTAATATTACGATAAAACAATGGAGTCTATATAAAATGTCATAAAAGATAACAAATCAAAAATCGATGTCACAGATAGAATATGAATTTTTAGTCGACATTTAGTCGTATTATGTGTTTGTAAATCACAGGGATTTTCGATTTCATTAAGCTGGTGATTGTACTAAGAATTATACGATTATAATAACTTAAAAAATACTAACAACAATTATTACAAAATTTTAGTCTTTTTAATAGCAACATAAATGTAATAAATGTAATCCAGTAAAATAAATTATTAAATAAACATTTGGCTTTGCTTTTTCTTTCCCTTTTACTAAAAATTCTTGCAATTCAGTGTCTATGTACAATAAATAGTTTCAAAAGCCGAAACGATTGCACGGAACCAAACATTCTTAAAATATCTCATTCTTTTGTTTATATATTTGTTCCAATATTCGGCATACAAAGTGAACATCAAAAGTTTAATATATTATCGAATATAGAAAGAACAAAATATACAACAATATTGAATAAAACAAACGAAAAAGAAAACTTCAAATTATACTAACGTCAGATCGGAAAATAAACAAATTTTCTTCGCATTCTGACGCATTTTTAAGTCAATCAAACGAATAACAAACGTCCGCAATTAAAATAATTATTTAAAAATTGAAGGCGCCGCGTATAAAAATTTGGTCTAGCAGTGCAAATAAAATTTTTTAATAAATTCGAATCGCTTGTAAACAATCAACATCATGCAGAATTTTCCAATCCACTTATAAATCAAAGCAAGAAAGAACTATGTTAAAAAAGGACAATTTCAGGTTTTTAAAGTGATATTTTGAAGTAATATTTACATTAGGCAAAATTTATTGCCACAGAATTTGCGTAAAATATTCACAAGTGTGATTTAGATTTTTAATTCAATACGGCGACTAATTTTAGTTAAATTTCAAGGATAAATCGCGCCAAATTCTTAAAATGCAAATCCCTTGATGATATCTTCATTTTTTGTTTGGTTTGGATACAATAACAACAACCGTTAAATAGAAATGGATACCTTAGTACAATCGCACACGGCCAGACTTGAAAAGGCCATATCTGAGGAAAGAATATCCGATTCCACTCGCGAAAGTCTGTATAACGAAACCAAATGGGAATGGAGCTATTTGAGGGTAAGTGAACAGAGGCAAGCTGAAAAAGGTTAAATAAATGTCTATCAAGTGTTGGATTGTGGGAGCGATTCACACAAAAAATACCCGAGAACACTTTTAGGCGCAAATTATTTTACGCGATTAAGAAAAATGTCCTTTGATAGAATAGGTCACAGATTGCATCTATTGAAGGCTTAGATGCTAGCGTGAGATAATCCTACACTTGATGAAGTTTCTAACTATACGTTACCAAAATGGGCATTTAATCTACTGTGAGGCCATAAACTATTTTGTTGTCGCTTCATGTTTTATCCGATCCAACCACAGATGATAATAAACGAATAACAGTTGTTATATTATAACAGCTTGACTAAGTTTACCTATCTTTTACCTTTTTTTAATTAAGAGAAAATGTCGGAACCTTGAATTGGAACAGTATTACGAATCCTATATGAACCGGTTACGGCTCAGTTACCTCTCATTGTTTATATTCGTAAATGCATTTTTTGCTATTTTACATATAATCATCATGTTTGTCATGCACACGGTAAGCGATCATACGATCACCGATTGAAGTCGAATCAGTGAAACAACATCCTTTCGAATACTTTCAGGATCTGCGGGTTACTTATGTAGACATAATATGTTACACGTTGAGCGTGTTACTCACTTGGCTTGTGTTGGCACCAAATTTCCGAGAGCATTTGGTACAACGTAAGCCATGGATAATGTACGTAACTTCCTGGATGGCCATCGTTGTAATCGTAACAACAGGTATACAATAACGAAAAGTGCGCTAAATTTCTGAATTTTGTGTTGACTTCGCGTAGATTTGGGTGTGCCGGTTTATCACGCCGTCTTCAATCAGTACTTCTTACGTACCACATACTCCACATACTCGCTATATGCGGTGTATACCTCACTGCCGCTGCAGAATAATGTACACGCTTTCCTGGCTGGTGTGGCGGTGACGATATCCTATATGATCAATTACAACTTCATCACCTACCGCAAGGTAGAGCACGGCGAACAAGTGATGGACTTCAACAAAGTTTTCTCTGAAGTTATTACGCTATCGACTATTAATATAATGGGAGTCTATTATCGGCTGATGAAAGAGATCGCCATTCGCACCACTTTTCTCGATCGGCGACAATGTGTTGAGGAGAATCTGTTGTTGCGCTATGCAAGGGACCAAGAGGTGATTACTGAGCAATAATGCCAGCAGCAAATAATACAAATGCAAATTAAATGCATCCTTAATTTTTTGCATTATAGAAAAGCTTATTGTTAAGCATTATTCCTGCTCAGATCGCGAATAAGATCGAACAGGATGTAAAGATGCGCATCGAACAGCTGAAGCAGCAATACCAAGTTCGTGGTAGTCAGCAGGATCAGAGGTGAGTTTGGTGAAGTATTATCATTACTTTAAATATAAAACTCAATGTATATGTTTATACTCATATCATGTTTATTGATGGTGGTGGTTTTCTGTTAGTTTTCTCTACATCTACATTTCGTGAGTCGTCTTCATAATTTAAAATATGGAAAATATGCTTTTCAGAAACACACTTTTTATTCTATACACTTTTCAGTGCTACTCCGCCCGTTAAACGTTGGCGCCAGCCAAATACAGAGTGAGTTTTGTTATACAAATCAGATAATTAGGCATGTTGTACATAAGTCAGCTCCGAAATTGGAAAGTTTTTCAAAGTGAGAAATTAATTACATCCTACCTGAGATCCTTCTTTATTTCAGTTCAGGAACGTAGACAGGGACATATTAGGTATTCTGCAAGTCAAATTTTGAGATAGAAAACTTTCGATTACTATTACACACGATTACATTCTAAATGATGTATTGTAACGCTAAATAAAACATTAAAGAAATTAGTGGAATTTATTTTGCCAAGGCTTTCAACATTTCCTTTCTTTCATCTGGTCGTAGAAAACTCTTTATCGAGCCTCATAATGATGTCAGCATTTTGTATGCCGATCTTGTTAACTTCACGAAATTGACCACGTCACTGGACGTTAGAACACTTGTGGAAACCCTACACGACCTGTTCGTCAAATTCGATACTGCCTCCGAGGTCAGTAGCAACACCCCATCAGCTCATTAGGCCGCGCAAAGCCACTGAATAATTCTTTTCAGGCATACAACGTGTTACGGATTAAATTCTTAGGTGATTGTTACTACTGCGTCGCCGGGGTTCCGGTACCCAACGACCGCCATGCTCAGTGTTGTACTGACTTGGCATTGCGCATGATTAGCGATATACGTGAAGTAAGGTACTTGATGCATTCGTTTACGTTGGAATATATAAGAGAAATATAATTCCTCAAACGTTTCTTACGGCTTGCTCATCTCCTTTAGATTGGCTCGACATCTGGACATTGACATGCGAATCGGTGTACACTCTGGCAACATTTTGTCAGGCGTCATCGGCGCCTGCAAATGGCAGTTTGACATCTGGTCCAAAGACGTGGACATCGCGAATCGGTTGGAACAGACTGGCGTCGCTGGACGAGTTCATGTCAGCGAACAAACGCTCCATCTACTGGAGGGGGAATTTTTGTACGAGGAGGGAACAGAACAGGCACGCAACGATACCGTGCTACGGAAATATCGGATACGTACGTTCCTGATTATAGCACCAGAGGTAAGGAAATCGTTTCAAATCTAAGCTTTCGTAGAGTGAAATTTTTCATGATCCCTCGTTGGTACCGTACAGTAGGACGACGTAATACCTATCCGGGTTTAACTATTATTTTTGCGCTTCCTTCAAATAAGACGATAATTTCGTTACAATTTGAATTCAAACAAATTTTTGCTTATGTTTCAGGTCCTTAGACCTCCAAAACAGAAGCGCACGATGGACAAACGGCGACAAACCGAACACAAAGTGCGTATAAACGTGTATATCTATATCGTATATGTATATCGTAAACTTATCTAAAATATTCTCGACTTCTCGTTTGGAATCTTACTTTGGTAGCAGAAGGGTGAGCCGGGCCACAACTTTATGCATAATACGATCGTGCAATATAGTCAGATCCGTACGCAAGCAAAATTAGAGATGAACCGCGAAATGGATAAGATGCCCATTGGGCGCATCCAGTATGTAACGATTGCTGTACTTAAAAATATTAACTTAAATAATATCCCGATGTATATTCTCGCAATAGAGTGGCCCGCTTGTGTTGTGGTCGCAACCAGCGTCCCACGCAAGACGAAATCGAGGAGCAGAACTTTCGCAGCAATATCACAACTTGTTGCTTGTTCTTTAAGGACTGGCGTTGGGAGCTAGCTTACCTCCGCGAGCCGGATGTGATGCTCAAATACAGCTTGCTTATTAGCACATTAGCATTTATTTCAATAGTCACCATACAACCCATTAACGAACCGTGTGTATCTGCGTAAAATATACCATAATCTGCATTTTTTAAGGCTAGTAATATAATTACTTCTGGTTATTTCTTCTTTTTCATAAATCGATACAGACAACCACTAAAATTTTGGATAATGTCATCAATAAACTTCACGATGTTTATCGCAGTCCTGTTTTGTGCGTGGTACAAGAGGCTCTGGACACTTCGATCAAACTGGAGGGAAGATGTCAAACCGACCAAGTTCAGCGAAGCACTCTGCGGTATATCGGACAAAATACAAAGCAACATTATAATTCGAACAATCATTTATTTGATGATAATATCGATATTAAGTACGACAGCTCTGCTGCAAATGGTATGCAATGCGATTTGTTATGTAAACGTTTCGATGACGTGCTCCTTAAAACGTATCTCTTAGGCATATTGCGATCGAGTTCAGGCTGAGAATATGGAAATCGAAATACAGCTGTTCGAAGATGGCCGACGAGATAATTTGTGCTTTAATCCTTGGGTAGGTAGGTGGCTTCCGTTTTGACCATACTTTCAAACATTCATTTCGATCTTTATCCTGATTTTCCACTCTCCCCTCAGGCTGTAACTGAAAGCATCATTCTAACCGTTTTATTGGGCTTCCTCTTTACACGTATTCCGTTTGTGTTAAAATCCAGTGTAGCGTTCTATTATACGGAATTTATTCGTTAATTGTCCTCTTCGAATATGACTTTATTTATGAGAAAAGTCCAACTACAAATATTGGTCTTATTACTGAATTGGCTCATCTACTGGTTTTGTCGTTGACGTTAGTAATGTTTCATCTTTTGGATCGTCAAACGGAATTCATTTCCAAAGTTGATTATAAGTGAGTTGCTAGTGTCATTAAATGTGATTACATGGAAGCATGAAGCTGTGAATAACGTAATTTTATCTAATACTCGTACTTCAGCTGGAATCGTCAACTGCAAAAGAAACAGGACGATGCTAAAGTCACCAACGAAACTATAAATATTCTAATCAAAAACATTTTGCCGTCTCATGTAGGTAAGAAGAAGGTATTTCTCATAGGAGAAAAATTACCCAAAGTTTCGTTATCAAGAATCGCAAGGGTTGTTTTATGTGAAAAGATAAAAATACTTGTACTTAAATTTGAAACTTCGAAATGAAAGAGAGAGAAAGAAAACGAACTAGGAAGGAAATATAGGAGAAACGTGCACGTAGGGAAAATATCTGTTGTGGCCACCACCTGACTTCCTTGGAGGTGAAATAATTTCAATTAAAAAAGTTGTACACAGTTATTCATAAAATTACACAAAGTCCCTTCCAAACCAAAATTGTCCAAACCAATATTTGGATCTTATAAATCTCTCATAGAGTCTCAAATACAAAATGTTAACTGTCTACAACTCGAGTTATGTTGTTTTCGAGTTATGGGAGATGCCTACATAGTCAAAGTGGACACACGTACGTAGTCAAAATGTATTCCGGGATGGTTAACATGTGTATTACCATTACCTCAATACCGAAAGTTTTCGCGATTACAAGAACTTATTATTTTTACTATTAAGTAAAAAGAAGAATCTTTTAACTGTCATTTATTGTTAACAGGCTTTTAGAAACTGCATAGTTAGATGTCATGAATTGTAATATCGAATATAATTGTATATACATATAGTTCTTAATAATTCAGATTTTAATAGAGCCACATCAACAAGGTTGTTAGGATTCAATGAGATATTTGGTGATATAATCTCATTGGTATTCTTATGCTCTTATCTTCGTTCTAACCTATAAACATATATCTCCTAGCCGAGATCTATATGACAAAAAAAATGCGTAATGAACTCTACTTCGAGGAGTACGACAACGTCGCCGTGATGTTTGCAACTATAAAAAACTACAACACCGAAAAAGTTGGACTGCGTGTGCTGAATGAAATCATCTGTGATTTTGATGCAGTGGTTAGTCTTTGAAAACTTCGTAATACTCCTTAATATTTCATGGTTTTCACGTCTATATTATTTTGGACTGCATTTTTAGCTGAACTATTATAAAGGGCCTTTAAAGATTGAGAAAATTAAGGTAGCAGGATGGACCTACATGGCTGCCTGTGGTCTGGATCCTAGCCGTTCTGAAACTAACACAGCCGTCCCGGAAATGCAGCGTGGTTCGTCATCTGCACCTGGTCGCCGTAGTCAGTATAACGCAGGTAAGTTAAGTGATCTCGTATCCACGTTTTATTTTGTTAAATCGATTAAAACTGTATATTAAAGTGAATCCTAAAGAAGCCGGTGCTACAAATCCTCAAGAGAACGAAGCAGCAGCAGCAGAAGAAGCAGGACCACAGCGAAGGAGTTCCGCTGAATCCGTTAGCCCTTCGATTCTGAGTACCTTAAATGACGTTCGCCGAGGCCGCAGATCCACTTATAACAAAGGTGCCGACTCTAATAGCGTAGTTCTTGTTTTGACTAATTTTGCGCTGGACCTCATGCGGACCATGCACATTTTTAATATGGAGAACTTGCAATACGTGGACGCAGACAAAGACCGAGCCATGCTTCGGATCGGTTAGATTTTGTTCTAAATTATAAAAAATAATAAATGTATTTTGTAAATATTGGTGTTCATCCTCATTATTTTAGGTATTTCGAGTGGTGAGGTTATGGCTGGAGTTGTCGGTTCCTATAAGCCGCATTATGACATCTGGGGCAACCCAGTAAATATGGCATCACGTATGGATACAACTGGTATGCCCGGCAATATTCAAGTAACTACGGAAACAGCTCAAATTCTGAAAAAGTTCCACATTAAATGCGTATATCGTGGCCTGACGAAAGTGAAGGGCCGTGGTGAAATTCCAACACACTTCGTTGGAATCGACAGGGATCTCAACTTTATCAAGGATTCGGACGATACTAGCACGTTGTATAACCCCGAGTTTGTTCCTAGCCGTAAAGAAGACTGAAAGATTCACAAGAGGAATGAAGACTCAAGTCTTAAGAATACGAGAAACTGAATCTTCGGAAAGAAAGAGCTGTGCGTTATTTCAAGCAGCCTGAAGTATGGAAATATAGAGGAAAAATGCAAATATTTAATAGATACTTAATATTATTAGTTCTTTATTTAAGTATTATTTTGGCAACTGTTATTTAGTTGGTAGTGTAAAAAATACATACGTCTATATGGCATCTACATATATATATTTATTTAAGTAATTATTCTTGTAAAAAAAAATCACTAAGCATTTTAAAATCTTGTCATAACTTTTTAATAATTTTAATAAGTTGTGATGCCAATGCAAGTTTACAGATTGTGCTCTTAGTGGCAGAGAGATCCAGGAGAAACGCCTACTGGAAGGATATCCCGTGGTTTCTCAGCGGACCCTGTAGAATTACGAGCCACTTTGTAGATCAGTTCCTCGCTTATCGTGCATTGCGAGATCGCAGATCTGAACACGTTGCACATACTGATATATAGACGATATTTTAATGTTCTGTACATACAGAATTATGAAGGGGCACAGGTTGAGGTGCAAGATTTACGCCATTTGAATAACAATAACTGTTGAGAAATACCCGTTCCCAATAAGCTGATGGAATAAATATGTTGTATTTACAGTGTAGTATGATTTGAAATGGTCCTTAAAATATTGTGACGAATATACAGCGCAATCTACTCGCACATAAGTGCAATATATACAGTGTAAGCAAATCCAATGCTTTTGTTTGATTGATTTTTGAACCTTACCAAGTTACTTCGTCAACATTACTATATTCTGAAAATATCTATAATCTTTGGTGAACATTACAGCTCAAAAGTTTGAATAGTGCTATACAGTCGAATAAGAATAAAAGAGTTGAATAGCGTTATATAAGAATTCGTTGTAGCAGTAGTAATAAATTCTACATTTATTATTTGAAACTAACGACTTTTTATTATTCGAATTTACGATTGATTATTCACAATCCAGTGATCGGACCTAAAGAGAGTTAAAAAGCTAATATTGTAAATTACGTAAAAATTTAATACAAATCTGCCTGGTCCGCCCTTTTTAAAATAAAATGCAATTACAAATAAAGAATATTCCCTTCCAGCAGAGCGAAAATGAGAAAAATCGGCCAAGTGACATGCCTACTTTTTAATATTAATATAATTGAATAAAATCATAAAAATTGAAATCAAAGAATATTTGATAAGAAGATTATTCGTCGGATGTAGGGTATATAAGCTTCGGCCGGCCCGCAAACTAGTTTTAGATTGAACTTGTGAATTTATTCGCATATTCTCAAAGAAAGTTAAGCGCTTTCTTGTCTAATTCAAGAAAGAACTGCTGTATATTTTGAATGGACGTTATATGAACGAAAGGAGGAAATGTGGTAATTTTGTCACATTTCACACATTTTTACGTCCAAAATTCTATCACTTCAAATAAAAACAAAATGCAAATACAAATTTATTCACAATTTTAATAGAGTTCGATTAATACATATATTTTAACTACAATTGTATACATATAAAGCGTAGTTAAATCGTATATCACGAACAGTACATATATTCAGCGATATATAAATTGTTCATGAGATCTTCTATATGTAACATATACCTCGTAATTTGTGACATGATTCATTACTATTTGAAAGATATATATGTATGTATATAATATTGTCATAGTACGCATATTTTTATTATTTATTTATTTCTAACAGACACAAAATATTATGAAACAATTTGAAATACAGATTTCCGTTTCTTTCATATGAATTGTACATAAAAATATAAATTATGACAACGTGTTATGTATGTTTGTATCTATATGGTTTTCCTGCGTTTTGTGTACGTGTGTATGTGTAAATAATACTGACACACACAGGCTTTGTGCGCTAGCAGAGTGTTTTCCAAAAAAGAAAAAAAAATTGGTTTAGATTTGCATTTTAAATTGCAAACAAATACACAAAGTTTTGCTATAGTTTGAAATGTTGTTTGAGCTACAAATCCATACATACATATGTTCATCACAATTTCTAAAGCTAAGGATTCAAAGAGAGTTTAACAATTAAATACTAGATATTTGCGCCGATTGCACAAAACACAGAACAAAGTCTAGAGTCAACCTCCGGTTGACTGACAGCTGTAGACGAATTTTCAGTTTTACTCATTTACATCGGTCATCAGAACCGTGTCCTCGGAGAGTGGCTTGCGTTTATAAGCCGGTTCCGTTGCCAAGTAGAGGACGAGCGCAGCAAAAACAACATACATCAAGCCGCAAATGTTGGCCAAAACTCCAGAACTGGACATATCTTTGTAACCTCCACTAGAAAACCGTTTAAAAATATCATAAATGCACTTGTCACTTTCTGACTTCATAGCAATCAACACTCTAGCAGCAAAACTTACATGGAGAAAATGGCTTTCTCGGTGAGACCCATCAAAGCACTGCACACCGCCAGAACGAAGCCAAACAAGCCGAAATATATGTGCAGCGGCATGTAGGCTATTTTGTAGTGCTGCTTCAGGCCGGGCACCATGTAAGCTATAAAGCCGCATGCATACTGAATGCAGAACATCAGAACTGAGCCCAATCCCAGCCAGGAATGCAGCGAATACATGTTTGGAACGGGCTCCGGTGCCAGGTTGTGCGAATCGAAGACTGTCTGCAAGGCGATAACCGTCAAAACGAACGTGATCATGTGAATGCTGGCATGAGAGATCTTCAGAGTCTTCTTGCGGGTCGTACGGAAGCCACGATAAACCAAAATGGCTGCAATACAATACAGAATATACAGCTAAATATGATATACAATAGTTTGTTTATAAAAAGCTGCGTTGCCGTAATTGAACTGGATGAGAGTAGACAACTCAAAATGATTTTATTCGTAAATTAAACATGGCAGCACCTTGTATCATATTACATCCAAAAACTAGATTCGGATCGAGTACGGACACGCAGCTGATATTTCAATCTAAACACGAAATATGAATCCATTCGCTTTATTTAGTTTCAATTGCTTCTACGAAATGCAATATTAGCTTAAGTTCTGTTTATGTGGAAACTAATACCCAGTGAGCTACTTGCTTGCGTAATTAAGTGAGCTTTAAATCCCTGTCCAGACATTTTTATGATAAACAATATTTTTACGATATAAATTTCATAAAAAATATTCTGATTTGATCATTCTTGAACTATAACTGAAGCTAAAAAAAGAAGAAAATGGAAAATTCTTAGTTTTTTTTTTTTTTTTTTATAAAACATTGCCATCGATTATTTATGTCACCTACTCACTTAATTAACCCACTTCATCAAGACAAGTGGATAAATATGCGAGACCCACCTGAATCATTGCAACTTAGCGACGATTGATTTTTTAATGTTTACGATCACAGAACCACGAAATTCTCTGATTCCCACTCAACATTAAAGTTTATTCGAGCCCCAAATCAACAAACAGACGCACCTTATCATGATGCAACAAAAATGTTTTATTCTTATTGCTAATTTTATTATTATTATTATTGAAACTATTCAATAACGATTTTTGCAATAACGTTGAAGTAGCCACATCCACATCAGCCAAAAAAATCAAACATTTTAAATCATTTCCTTGCCTATTTATATAAGCTGCAGTTTGTTCGTTTTCTCTCTTCCCTTTCTGTTGTTATTAATTCATTCTTTTCGTATGAATTTTTCGTTATTTTGTACTTACAATTGCCATACAAGAATATCATTCCGATCGTCATTAGCAGAGGATGCCAATTGAACTCGAGTTTGGGTTCACTGGTGCCGGCGAAGCCGCCCATGTGCACGCCCAGCCAACTGCCGACGAGCACGATCATCGTCAAGCCACACAGCTGCGTCAACACGTACAGCACCTTGAAGTTGGCCAGAGCTGGATCTGAATCCATTTTGCCTGCAAGGGAACGAACTTTAATATAACTTGTACTGCACAAAAGATCAAAAAGTCAAAAATATACGATAAAATTACAACTTCTGAAATATTCACATTTCATTTATAATCATTTAATTGAAATATAGGCCAACTACAATAACAAGGGACTCTACATGATCTGAGACTCTACAGCGATATTTGCAAAACGTCGTTAGCGATCGATCGAGCGATCAGTGACTTAATATTCAAGATGTATAATTTTCAGTTTGTTAGTTTAGAAGACTAACAATAAAATGGATGATAGTTGATGGATTTTAGAATTTCTTTGCATACACGATCGCAGCATGAAGCATGTACTGCATACAGATGAAGAACTTACCCACCTTTAAACTACATGCGCTATGCAAAGGAAATAAATTTCGTTTTCAGTTCTGTATACAACCAGCATACTAAATATTATTTTATCGTTAATATTTGTATTATTATTATTTGTTTACTTCATATTTAGCAATGCTTAACATTCCTTTATTTTTGTTATTATCGAATGAGTTTATTTTCATAAACTTTTCATCTAAGGAATTGTGAATTAATTAACATTTTACAATGCGCATTAAATAATTGTTTGGATTTTTGTCTCTATGCCTATTTTATATTCATATTTTTTATAAATTGTTATAACGCTGTGTAATGCGTAGTTAGCGATTATGTATTTACGAATAGAAGTTCCAACCAAATAAATATAATACTAAATCCAATAATGTAATAAAATTAAATATTAAGATGAAAAAACAAAAGTAAAAGCATCGAGGGAGGAGACCTTTAAAACCTCAAATCAAAGTTTTGTTAGTTTTAAGTAATTCCGAAGAAGGTATAACTAGTCCGTAGAAACATTTTACGATCTTAGTTCTATTTATATAACTATGAATTATGACTAATAAATGCATATAAAGGAGTCGAAAACATACGTTGTTAAAATGATTAAAAACAAAAAATTATTTCAATGTGACTCACGATAATATCATATATTATGTAAAAGAAAATATTTGCAGTTGTTAATTGGAAGTACTTAAGAACCCGACAAAAAAACGATAAAAACATAGTTTCGAATAAGTTATCGCTTCGTAAAATTTCCCTTTTTGCCCTCGTTCCGTCAATTATAATCTTTAAAGAATTTTAGAGTTCAACACGAACGATCTAGCTGACTAATTGATCGTTAAAAGGGGATTCTTATTGAATTAAGCATCAAAAAGAAATGTTGTACATACAAAATTAACTGCATTCGAATTTGTTTGATGCAATGAATACACGAATGATGTTTCCTGTGGGCGATGATAATCCATGCAATGAATCGCTTGCTGTGAGAATAAAGTGATGATAATGAAAACTTCAGAAACATTCCTACCACACTTTCATTACTCTTTCATATGCGTTTGTTGTGAAGATAAATCTTGTATTTCCAAAGTTTATTATCGAATTATAGCGTTCTTTTTATAGTTTCGCTCGAATTTCTTCATTTTCAGCACTTTCTTTCTAAATCTCATTTTAAAGAGGAGTTGAATTAAGAGAAAATCACTGCTTTTCTTTGATATCATTATAGCTAATAGTTCTTTATCTTCTTATTATTCAAATCAACAATTTTATTAACGTTATTTGAGTGAAAAATCTTTCTATAAGGTACAGAAATTAGCGTAATTAATGTAAAGAGCCTAATTAAAGTCAAGAACGTCTTCTTCAAGTCAAAAGTCACTCAAGTCTCAAAATTCATTTTGCCTTGTAAAGATCTGTTTTGCTCTACGTGTTCGAGGAAGAATGTAGTTCTTTCAATTAACTTCAATTAAAGTTTAATTAACCATTACAAGGGGTGATCAAGAAGTCTCTTTTAGTAGTCCAAAGAGGCAAAATACACTTCACATCTTCAAATAATATACTTTTCAATGCAGCAATGCAATGTATTAAAGTTCCCGCACTCGGCAGACTATAATCGCGGCGATAGTACGGCTCAGCATGGACCCGTTGTTGTAAACGATTGTATTACAACAAAAGGTCCATGTTGAGTCATACTATTGACACGATTACGATTTTAACACGAGTCTGCCTTATATACAGAGTACAGAATAATACTTAGTCATGTCTAGAGAACATGTATACATCATAGCTGGAAATGCATGCATAACTAAAGTTCAAGTTTATGACTCAATGTTTCATATTTTTATATGGTGATTCATATTTATAGAATATGAAAGAACTCCCTATATCCCGAACTTTCCTACTAGACCAGCAACCTCTTACCCCGATCCGGAAGTTTCGAAGGAACTAAACGAAACTGAACCTCTCAAAGAACTTTTCAACTAAAAAGCCTACGTTTAAAGGAAAATTCATAGTGAAACCATTCTCACAATCGATCAGAAGAGGGTATATTATTCACTCATGCTGCAAATGCAGTCCTTGAACCAGATTGGATGGTACCTTGAGCCTTATATAGAGCAAGATTGCATCTCCATACGACTGTAAGCCGTTCCGGATGAAGTTTTCAAAATTAAATAACTTCATCTGAGCGTGTCTTTTCCAGGAAAACATTTTATCGTAATGTAGTCTTGTAAGCTCTATCATTAATAATAGGCCAAGAACAGCGGATAGTTAATTCTCATTAAAGGATAAAAAACAAAAGATAAAGCCAAGAATATGATTAGCATATATTAGGAATAGGATTTAAAGTGTTTTAGTTCCTAAAGAGGAAGTACTAAATAAATCTTTTAGTTTTATTTAATAATTTTTAAATTTTAATATTAAATGATATTAATATTTATGTCAGCAATATTAAATATTAATATCAGCAATATTAAATGATGCTGAAATTATTCAATTTAAGGTTATTCAAGACGGTTTAATACAGATCAAGCGAAGGGTCATGTGTTGGAGATTTTAATGTATTTGATTTGTTTTAAAGCATTTTGTGGTGAGACGAGGACAATTACTAAAAATCTTTTCATTTTTACTATAGTAATTTAATTTTTAGTTAATATATTAACATACATAGATTTAAATTGTATAACTTAATATATATCTACTATTAATTCTAGGGTTTTAAAAAGTATGGATGAAATGGAAAACAAAAGCTTTTAAAGAAAATCGTTAGTCTATTTCGGATGGAACTGGATTTATCTAAAGACATTGTCATTCATAATCACAACGAAATTTTTATGAAGTTTGAAAGTTCATTTTTATGCTGCTTTGTTAGAGGAGAAAGTAAAAGAGAAGGGGAATGCTTATAGCCATAATTTTCAACTACTTGATTTGCTTTTAAATTTGTTGTCATTATTAAATAAATAATTAAAATTTCAACGGTTATTGAATTCACGGTTATTGCAATTTCATAGCTGTTTTTTAAAAAATCGCGATCACGATTGATGTCAGGATTGATGTTAAGTTTGAGTCATTTCAAGCATTGCAGAGGTTAATTTTCATTATCGAAGCGTCATTTTTATCATATTGTTAAGACAAAATAATTAATTAACTGACTTCAGAGTTGGTTTTTGTATCTTATCGTGGAGTTAACAAACTTTTCTCATTGTATTACGCTTTTAAACAAGCGCAAAGACGCACAAAATTTGTGTTCTGCATTCCGATGGGCCGAATAATAGTGTATTTGTATAATGATGGGCCATTATTGACTGTAGCCTGATGCTCATGGAGCCTAAAACTAACTCCGCGATCTCTTTATTACTCGTATCTTTGTATATATTATTGTGTATCTCTCGCATATTTCCTTGGCGTGTCTGGATGTGTGAACAATACGAAAAATGTGAAAAGTGTGAAAAGCGTGAAGGAAAGAAAAAGGTAGTCAAGAGCAACGCATCAATTTGGCTTTCACCGCATGATTTTCCATTTCATTTTCACTCGTCGCCGTTGAATTCAGCACGAAATTTAAAGCGAAAACATTCACAGCGCCGAAGCGACTTGGACAAGAACGTCGAAGATGAGGGATGTGCGGTGATGTGGGAAGGGAAGACGTGTGGCGCACATGTGCAGATTTTATCCAAGCAACTAACGAACTCAAACATGCGCGCTTCCACAGATGGAGCTAAAATTGCCTTAATAACATCGAAGTGTGGAGAAACTGCCGACGACGCTGAGTCGGCATGGAAGTGGAAGCGGACGAGCGAAGGAGAGAGTGAATGCAACAAGTTGTTGAATGGAAAGAAATGCGAAGAAAAGGAGCGACTCGGATCCAGTTTATGTTGCTGTGGTTCGGTTCGTTTTACCTTTAATGCTTTCGGTCTGCGTTTGTTGCTGTTGATGCTGTGCGTCCGCGCCTGCCGCTGCTATAATTGCGGCTGCATTACCATTATTTTCACCGTTAGCCTGCAAATTCGCATTGAGATTCAATTTTGTTTCTGTGATTTTTACATCCGTAGCATCCGAAAGTGCTGCTGCTGCCACTGCGATTGTTTCTTCGGCGGCCGCTTTTTCTTCTTCTGCTGCTGCTTCTTCTATTGTCTCTGCAATCGCTGCTGTGGCTGGAATTTCGACAGTTGTTGTTGTAATTATGGTCGGTGGCAACTCTGCTGGCGGCGAAATAACAATCGTCGTGGATTCTTGCATCGATGGTGCTTCAATATTAACCACGTTGCTGTGCCCACTTTCCGCTGTGGTATTGACTTCAAATTCGTTTTCAGTAGCCATTTTTAATTGTTCTATATGACTGTTTTTTTTGTTTTATGTTTCTATTTTTCGGTTTCAAATCGGAACGTCGATTCGTACTAAAAGCAACAACCAAAGTAAAACGCAAAACGTTTGCACGCAAAACAATTAATTCAATTCAATTGGCACACAATAGAAACCACAGAAAGTAGTTAACTTGGAAATTCACAAACAGCAACACTTTGAATGCACAAAATCGTTACTTTTTTCTATTTTTTTAATTATTAATACACTTTAAAAATGCACAGCGACGATTTATTTTCCCTTTCGGTATTAATCGCGATAAAAAAACGATTAAAAATCCTTGCTCTTTCTATACTTCGTTATTTCCCTCTCCCTTTCTATTGCTTCTTCTCTCGCTCACTGCAGTTTTTAAGCCTGGCGTCCGAATTTTACTTTAAGCTGGAACACGACGAGTTGTTTTAACGGTTTTCGCGCGACTGAAACTGAATTTTTACGCCGTCCTCGGAAGAAGCGAACGAAGCTCGTCGCGGGCAACTCCGCGATTCTGCTACACTCCCCCAGCTGATCTCGCCCCTCCAACGATGATTCGTAAACCGAAGATTCGTTTTGTTTGCTGTTGGTATGTTGAGCGCATATTGAATAGGATACAGAAACGCGTGGCTGTGTCCACTGTCGCACAGCCGCACACACACGAACGTAGCTACATGCGGGAACTCGTCTCGTCTGCCTGTCGATCGGTACTTAAATATGCATACATGGCGGCTGCCTAATAAAAGTCTGCCTAAATAAATGTACATTTATTTACACATTTATACATAGTTAGCTTTTCCGTTTTCGTACAAAACTAATGCCCAGCTTAAGTATAGTTTTCTAGGGTGTCTTTAAAACTGTTTTTTCGTCTCTTCTAGTGATTAGTTGTTGCTGCAACTCTTCACTTCAATTGACTTGATTTGACTTAAACATGACAGGTTTGTGAAAATCATAATGGTTTAGGAATGTCGGCGCATTCTTTCGTTAAGGATGTCGTCACTGTGTGTGTATGTGTTCGGCTGTTTGCATATAAATATGTCCGAGTTAATTAGTTACATGGGAATGCCGCTTACTGCGACTTAATAAAACGCAGCTTAACAGGCAGTCGATCTGTCTGTTTGGCTGCTTGTCGCGTCTACCTTCACACACACACACATGATACATGCATAGAGTTTTGTGCGCTGTTACAAAGTCGTTTGTTTTTAAACGCATTTTTGCATTTGCTTTCGACCTGCTCATTGATTTCACCCTACAACCAGCAGAGTGGATCACTCTTCAATGCGCTACTTAAAATGTATGAAACATGTTCTTAACTTGGAGTTAAATTCAAATTAAGTTATATTAAAAAGAAGTTCAATAATTATTATTATTATTAGTGGAGTTTATAATTATACAAGTTGAAACTTTCATTTTATAAATTATTCAAAATTTAAATAAATCAAATTATTTTGTTTCGCTAAATACTTATGTCAAATCTGTTAGGTGTAGGGTATTCAAGCTTCGGTCAGGCTGAATATAGCACTCTTTTTGTTTAGGCTTTAATTATATAAGGCTTATATTATATATTGAAACCGGAGATTATACCTGAATTACTCTACAAAGATCTAACGAATTCTGCTGAAAGATCCTTTGCCGTTATATTTTTGAAAGGGCTAAAATAAGTCCTTTGAAATCTTTCATTAGAAGAATTGTAAGAAATCAATGCTAAGAATCGCCACTTCAATAATATCATGCTTACTTGAACAATTTACATCAAATAGTTTCGAAATATTTAATATTTTAATTTTTAATTAAATAGCTAATAGACTGAGTCAAAAGTATACGTGATTTTGCGGTTAATGTTACATTTTTCGACTGAACTTTTGAGCACAAATTCAAATTCATATCAATTTAACATTATTTCATTATAATGTTTAATTAAAAACCATATTTACATATTTACAGTTAAACTAATAATTTTATATGTAAAATCTACATCTAATATTTTTAAATAATTGGTTCATGGTTTTAGAGAACATTTTATAACAGAAAAATAATATGTATTATATTATTACATAACTTATCTCTAATTTTGTATTAAAACTGTGCTTTTAACAATTTTAATGTTAGTTAACCGTTATTTTCTCAAGAAATCATGAAATTAAAAATTAAGAAGTAATTATTAAACTCTGAATTATTTTTTCAGTTTTTCTCTAATTGTAGTTTATCGATGCTTTTTCTAATAACAATTTAACGTTGTAATTAATTTCGTTTCCAATCTTCTCACTTTCGCTCTCACTTTCTTCTTATTCACTTATTATTTCAGTTAATTTCATTTTCTGTTAAGAATAATTTTTGTTTAGTTCCCTTTTGCAATACTTCAAGCAATATTATTTCAAAGTCAAAAAAGGTTTGTTTTATTTTTTTAAGTTTTAGTTTATCTTTGATTATCTTAACTAAATATGAAAACTCTTAAACAGGAGATATTAAAAACTTGGAAGTTTGACAGCAGAAAGAAAGCAAATAAATTTACTAGCAAAAGTAAATACGAAAAACCTGTTGCAAACAAATGACTTTTAGTATTTTTTCCGCCTTTATTAGTGGACTTTATTATTATTCATTTGAATGCATTTCTAGAGGAACTTGCTTAGGTTTTTCGCTTCCTTTTAATGCAATTGTTAACAATTCAATATTTGTTCTATGAGTGCGGGCGATGGCTTTCGAAATACCGAAGCTTGCGAAGGGAGGCGAAGTTTCCACGACTACAACCAGTTATTAATCAGTTTATTCTTAGCCCATTCGATGGCCGCAAGTCTAGGAGTTCGAGAAGTGGCCGATTTGCATACGAAACTCTGCCTATAAACGCGTTTGTTTTTTCATCGGTGTATTGTGCGTGTGTATGTGCGGTTACAGGGTCCCTCGTGCGATGTATCCAGTATTTATTTGTTGCCATTCCTTGGCCTAAGACGATGCATATGAATGCATTCAGTGGCTTAATTTGTCTCAAAGCCACCTGCTTCGAATTCTAATTGTTGGCCGTCAACGATTTCTGCGGTGAACGTGGTAATGATGATGATGGTGATGTCTATGATCGTTGTTTTATTATTGCTGTCATTATTTGCACAATTTCCTTTCACAATTCGTACACAATTTGTATTGTTAAATCATTTATTGTTGCAATAGTTTAATGAACTTTTGAAACAAGTTTTCCTTTGCTTTGTTGTTGCTTCTCTTGATACTCAATTTAATTGATTTTATTTTTGTTTTCCTATTATTTTTATATATTTTCTCTTATTTATTTCTATTCTATTTCTTATTATTTATAATAATTATAAAAATTTCATTGATTTATTTTATTTAATCCATTTTAGTCTATTATTTTTTATCTTTTTCTAAAGTTTCTTAAATTTTTTTTAATAGATACTTTAAATTATTATTTTAATTTAATTTCGTAAGATTCTTCTTTACCACATTAATTTCTTGTTCTTTTAATTTATTAAAAAACATATACAATTAAATTTAGAAAAACTAATAATAAAAATATAAAATAATTATATTTATATTATATTTATTATCATAATGGAATTTAGTATAATAATTACACTTAATTTTATAATTAGGAAATAATGACAATGAATTTTGCCTAGATTCCAAAGAATTTTATTATTGTTAAAAAAAACGCACATCGTGCGAAAACGACAAATTTTGTTTAGTTTATATTAAATGCCTGCTTTATGTTTCAAAAGTTTATTTTATCTGCTTTCAAGGAGCTAACTGAGCTCAATATTTTTAGGAATTTTCCATCACGTTGCAAATTTCTTAATTAGAATTTATTTTATCATAGTCTCATGTTTAATCTTGTTGAAATACAGTTTTACACTTCCTTGAATGCTTTATTTATTCTCTGTTTATTTATGTATATTCATTGGCTGGAAACAACAGCCTTTAATAAATAAATAAAGTTTATTTAATGTTCAATGGTCGCTGCGTTGTCGATGTTATTCGATTCTAAACAAAAAATAGGTTTCTAAAAATGTATTTATTTATCTATGAATATAGAAACTTAATGTATGTACGATAGTGTAAATATTATGGAAATTAGATATTTGAAGATGGAACGGACAAGATAATCACAAATCCTGCTGGAATATATTTTATAAGTTGAAAATAGCCACAGCAACAATTAGTAATTTATGGCCGACTAAACATTGTTTATATCTTATCTTATCGCTCGTGTTTAAAGGTTTCCAAAGCGAAAAAACAGACAGAAAATGATAACATGCAGTAATTCTTGTTGTGTATTTAAGCATCTAAGATAAGCTATGTATGTACATTAAGGATTTGTGTGCTTAGAAACACTCGCTTATTCTGTCCTCTCTGTAGCAAAGGATTTATTTTTGTTCGCGTTACCTAAGTAAAAGAGGCATTAAAATATAGCAATGGAGTCGATATGGAAGAAGTAGATTCGAAAATAACTTGTAGAAAAAGAATGGAAACGCGAATCTATTCAATATCGAAACAGAACTCCGCGAAAACCGAGACGTTGTTTACACAACTAGGCTCATTGGGTGGTCTTTTTTTCTTATGAATTGCTTGTTATTTGAGTGTTGGCAACATTCTTACGTTCAGTGTCAATTTCAAACTTGAACGACAGAGACGATCGTTTCAGCTACGAACTGACTTTTTTATATTTAAGTTGAATTTAAAAATAATTTTAACGCTTTCTCTTCTTAAGATTGCACTAAACCTTTAAGAATATATTAAATTTACCAAAAATAGACACCAAAAACCAACGAAAATAGAAAAACAATTTCTTAATAAATATTTTTGTAAGCACACAATTTTTAAAGACTTTTTTGTATCTACGTACTTCGCTACCATGTTTCTTCTCCGGCTCCGCTGAGCAGATGTGTTGCAAACTCTCGGTTGCACTTTTCTTGATAAGAAATGTGAAACATGGAAAATTAAGAAATTTTAAACAAAAGCAAAAACCAGACAATAACAAAAAAACACAAATTGCGATAATAAATTAATTATAAATAAATTATAAACGAGAACAATGAAAAACGTTTCATCGATGATTTCTGTCGGTTTTGGATCGTTGAATATTAGAAATTAATGAGTAACTTGAACCAAACGAGAGTGTAGAAGGATAAAACTAATAACTTTTGTAGTTGGCTTAAAGAATGGAAGGATGTTAGCGTTTACTCTTTAAAGTATAATGTGAAAGTGTGTGGAAAAGTAAGGAGAAAAAAAAAGGGAGGAGAGAATTAAGAGCTTTCAAAAAACAATATAAAACATAAAAAAGAAATCTGGAATCTGCATAATTGAAATTATGTTTTAATTTTAGAGTTATATTTCAATTTTACACCCGGGGAAAACTCCGTGAACTTTGAACTCATCGCATTTAAGAACCTTTCGAGTTGGCTTCAAGCTTCACTTTATTCACCTTCACCTTCTTTAATTTAATCAATCAATAAGTTATCAGTGTCATCGGGATTATCTGCATCCTCCTCTTTCCAATTTGGCAACGTAATTTTTCGGATCAAAGCGAATGTTTAGTCCATTTGACTATAATAGTAATAATAATATAATAATTGCATTACTAATCCTATACGTCAAAAGAAATAACATCTCTCGAAACTTTTACGCGAAGTTCCTTAATCTGATGACAAGAAACGAATTTATTAACCTGAGTAATCGCTTCAGTTGTTTATCTATTAAAACTCGCTCTCAATTTCACAAAGTCTCACCAAATTTAAAATCCTCTTCCGTAAAAGCAGGTAAAAGTGGTTTCTACTACTATTTTAAGAATATTTAGAATTTTTTCGAGAAAATTTGAATATTCTCTCTTGTTCTTATTCTATATACTTAAGAGAGAGTATCTGTTAGATAATTGCAGATAAAAGCTCTAAGCTTTAACAGGTTAATAGCAACAAAAAAGAGAACAGTAAAAAACACCACCCAAAAATTTGCCGTTTTAAACGTGGCCAAAGACAAAAAAAACACTTGCACAATTTTAACAAAAAATTTCGCAAATCTAAAATCGTAAAACTTTATATTTTGCTCTTCGTACAAGATAAGTCGCATAAAACACTTGTTTATTATAGGTATATATACAAACGAATATTATTTAGATACTTTTGCAATATAAAACTCACGTTTGTTTAGATGTAATCGGATATTTGGATCTATTTTATATTTGGAAAAATGTCAATTTCAACGAAAACAAACAAAATCGAAACCGCGTCGTCTACTCACTTTTCCTCGATGTGCTTTACCAAAAAACAATCCACAAGTGGATGGATGAAAGAACACTGAGCAGAACACTCCTGCAGTAAATATTATCTGTTTATATGTACATTTAATTACATATTTATGTATGCCTGATTGTTACGTACGTTCAGCTGTTGTGTATCTGGAAAGCTAAATGCCGCACCGCCACACTTTTAATTCACACAATTCACAAAAACTTCTTGAAACTTGCCTTGGAAGCTTGCTGAACATCTCGACCGATAACAACACTTTAACTAAACTTCTATAAATAATAATAAGATCTCTTCTACATGAGTTTAATTTCGAATAAATGCTATATTTGAGAGTTAGACACACACTCAGTGTCGTTTCTCTTTCTTTTCATCTGAAAAGCAACAAGTTTTCCTTTGAGCCGACTTTCACAAACACAACTAAAGTTTATGAACCGGAGTCACACCTGTGGAATATTACAACAAACACTACAAGAGGCACGACACAAGACGCAACGAGTATCACGTTTCAATTACGAACCACACTTTTAATGTTCTGTGAATTAAAATTTCTGCCCATAAGATATTTACTCACTTGGAAAGTATCGATTTCATCGGTGGTGGAAGAGATACGTTATTAACAGCAAGTTAATTATTGCAATTAAACCTATAAAGCCATATAATATAACATTATACAAAATTAAGTAGACTTTAGTTACACTTTAGTCAAATTATGCATAGTTATAAAAGTACAAAATATATAAAATATTATCAGAATTTTAATTTGAATATCATAGCTATAGACAATGCATGTGTACTTATTTATTATAAAAATAAAACTGTATAAATATGAGTTAATTTATACAATTAATTCTATTAAATGCTGTATATTTAAAAGTATGATTTTAGCTAAATAATTATAACATTACATTTATAGTACGTTACCCCACTCGTTAACGTCGGCTAACGTGTTACTTCGAGTTTAAAAACCAAACACAAAACTAAACGGCTCAAATATGGTTTCAACACTCATTACGCCGAAAACCGAACATCTCTACTGGGAAAATTACAATAAATTTTGCATATTGTTTACAAACAACATTTGTTTTTATTTAAATACTAGCTGACCCGGCGAACTTCGTCTCGCAAAAAATATAGTTTTGAACAAATCGGCAGTTATTGTCTTTCATGGCGATGGAACGCTCTTTTAATCTTTCTGCTACTATAGCACTAACTGTAACGCACTCTACCTGCTCCTCTGACCCTACTTTCACAAAAACTTTAAATAACCATCCCTTCACACGACCTTCTTGCTTTGGCCAACAGTCTAGACTCTAGAACTAATCAGCATGCAAAATGTCATCTCCCTACGCTTTTTAATGTTCTTATTAAATCCACTTTAGAACTTGTCATACCCATTCAAACGGGTCAAGTTTTGCAAAAAAGGAATTGCACAGAAACCTCTGTAGTTGAACTATGACCTCACTAAGTTTTGCGATCATCTAGTAAATACTTTCTGAGACTAGCCGGGACATGCTAACAGGTACAACCACATGAAATTAATTTATGAAAATTTTGTGGAAATGTTTTATAAATAAATAAATTATGTATATTAAACTAAAAAGGGCATTTCGAAAGAAACAGCTTGGTTATTACACACTATAAGAAGGTAATTACATGCAACGAGCATATATACACAAAGAGATTACATGAGATTTTACTCGTTACTTCAAAAAAAGATCAGGCAGCAACAATAGGAACTATGAACAAGTATAAAGGAATGGATAACGCCGACTGCGGAGCAGCAGTAAGAAACAACAAACGAAGCTCATAAGAAAAATTTTATGAAATCAATGAGTCGAGGCATTGCAAGCAAAAGAGATTTGTAATGAATGGGAAAGGGTAGGAGAAGGGAAAGAGAAGACTCCTTGATTTGAAGAAATTCTATTTTGTTTTGCTCGACTGCACTAACAAAATAAACGCAGGCTGTCCGTCTGCTAAGGTTGAATATGTTTTTTTGTGCTTGGTTTTGTTTTTTACTTTGATCATTTGGTGATGTTTGATTTTTTCAGTTTCAGGGCATTTTTCGGCATCATTTCAATGGTTTAGAATTTGTCACTGAGATTTAGTTGTGGGTGGAGGGGGAGAGAAGCGAGGGGCTCTTTCTGCTTATGATTTCTGATCAATTTTTACATTTTCAGCTTCTGAGCATTTTTGCCTTTTTCATTCAATTTGCTCCCTTACCGCTTTAACTACAATTTTAACTACAATTTTAAAATGTTACGTACATTTAAATAAAACTTGAATAAAATTAACTAAAATCTTCTCTAATTTCTAATTAAATATATAAATACATAGATATAAATGTAGATATATTATTCTCAATTTCCCTAACATTTTTTTAAGTTTGAAGAAAACTTAATCTTTGCTAATTCTAATCTAAGTATTTCTACATATTTAGCTTACGTTGAAAGGTACAAAGGACTTGAAATGTACTTGAAAGAATGTACTGAAGTTCCAAAAGTACTTTAAGAATATTTATTTTAATAATTAATGTTCAATGAAAAATTAGTAAAATTTTTTAGTTTTAAAACTTTCTGTTTCTGTAGCAAATAAATAACGTAACATAATTCTGTAAAGAAGCCTTAGTGCCTTTGAACACTACATATATACAATTGTTAGTTTGTTTTATTTCGTGTGTTATTTCTGTTTCCGGATGACTATTTGAGAAACAGTATTAATATATATATACATATATGTACATAAACATGTGAATCTAAAATTAACCCAATATTGTTTAATTGAAGTTAATCTTTCGGTAAGTATACGGATTTCTTTATAATAATAAAGTCGAAATAAGCAAAGATTAAGTTTTATTCAAACTTAAAGAAATGTTAGGGAAATTGAGAATAATATATCTATGTATTTATATATTTAATTAGAAATTAGAGAAGATTTTAGTTAATTTTATTCAAGTTTTATTTAAATGTACGTAACATTTTAAAATTGTAGTTAAAATTGTAGTTAAAGCGGTAAGGGAGCAAATTGAATGAAAAAGGCAAAAATGCTCAGAAGCTGAAAATGTAAAAATTGATCAGAAATCATAAGCAGAAAGAGCCCCTCGCTTCTCTCCCCCTCCACCCACAACTAAATCTCAGTGACAAATTCTAAACCATTGAAATGATGCCGAAAAATGCCCTGAAACTGAAAAAATCAAACATCACCAAATGATCAAAGTAAAAAACAAAACCAAGCACAAAAAAACATATTCAACCTTAGCAGACGGACAGCCTGCGTTTATTTTGTTAGTGCAGTCGAGCAAAACAAAATAGAATTTCTTCAAATCAAGGAGTCTTCTCTTTCCCTTCTCCTACCCTTTCCCATTCATTACAAATCTCTTTTGCTTGCAATGCCTCGACTCATTGATGTCATAAAATTTTTCTTATGAGCTTCGTTTGTTGTTTCTTACTGCTGCTCCGCAGTCGGCGTTATCCATTCCTTTATACTTGTTCATAGTTCCTATTGTTGCTGCCTGATCTTTTTTTGAAGTAACGAGTAAAATCTCATGTAATCTCTTTGTGTATATATGCTCGTTGTTACATGTAAATTTCTTTTACTACATATAAACTGCGTCTTTTGTGTTGCGTATTTTGTATCGAGTGGAAAATAGGATTCTCGTCGTATCACAGAAAAGGTCACTTTCACATGTGAATTTTCAAATCGTATAACAAAACTTCGTAATCTGGTAAATGACGTTTTTGCTGCTTTTGCAAACCAGAGATGGAAAGCTGTGCAGCCAAGTCCTACTTTAAAGATTTCTGAATTGCTTGTCTGCACTTTAAAAATTATTAAACTATACAGTCCTAATTCAGTATAACATATTGCTGCGAAAGTTCTAATTTTTCGAAAATAAAATAATTCCTGCTGCACAAATCGGTGAGTTTATTTTAGAAAGTAACTTTAGCACATACATCCATAATCAATTATTTTTAGTTGCATGTATCATCAAAAAATAGTTTTGAACTCCTGGGATAATTAAAAAACTTTGTGCAATAAATCGATTAGTCTGTCGTAAGAAATAGCATCCAACCCATACAGAATGGCGGCTAATAATTACGCTGGTTTTAATTATGGATGTGCTCAGTATACCGCAGGCGCTGCACCTGCCGGTTATAACCCCACTTCTGGGCAGGTAGCTGCATATCCAGCTGTAACTAATGCCACCTATGCGAACGCTGCATATCAGACTGCAGCCGCAGCTGGCCACAGTAGTTATGTCGCTGGTTCTAATCCAGCTGCTGGTTACGGTTACGATTACAATCGCCCTTTGCAAACTTATGACGCATCTAAAACTTACTATCAACAAGCACCGGCTACATACAACGCCACTCCATCAGCAGCGGTTAGCAAAACACACTACTCGGCCCCACCAGTAAAGAATATCAGTGCAGGTGTTAAAGCTGTAGCCAAAGACAAACTGAACGGTGGTGAAAAGCCGGTAGGTGTAGCCACTACAGCCGCAACTACGGCGCCTGTTGGCTATGCCAGTTATGATGCAGCCCTTTATAGTGCTGCATCGCTCTATGTTGCCCAACAACAGCAGCAGCAATCCAATAATACCGCATCTAGCAAAAGTACTTCGAATACTGGAGCTGCGCCCAACTGGCCTCAATTTAAAGGTGGACGCCACCACCCAGGAGCCGGCAACACTGGAAATCGTATGCGTGGTAAATCTACTCCCCGACCACAACAACTTCACTATTGCGAAGTTTGCAAAATATCCTGTGCTGGACCGCAAACTTACCGTGAACATTTGGAAGGTCAGAAGCATAAGAAGCGTGAAGCTTCATTAAAAATGCAGGCTAGCGCACAAACAACCTCGCAAAATAGAGGCAACAATTATCACTGCGAATTATGTGATGTAACGTGCACGGGCAACGATGCATATGCTGCTCATGTACGTGGATCCAAACATCAGAAAGTCGTAAAGCTTCATCAAAAATTAGGCAAACCGATTCCGCCTGATGAGCCGAAGAAAATTTCTAAAATTAATTTCGTACCGGCAACTAATGGGGCTAAAACGCTTGCAACAGTCCCATCTTCTGAAAAGGACACGAACGATGTAGAGATGACAACTGATGACAACGATAATGCAGATAGTAAGTAAACACCATGACCAATTTATTAATTAGCTAAATCTAATTGAAAATCTTTCAGCTGGTAATCAGGATGTTATAGAAAATACAGACAATATCAAGCCTGTTGGGGGTGAGTACATCGAAGAAATTAAGGACGACGACGGCAAGATTCTCAGTTTCAATTGTAAGCTTTGCGATTGTAAATTCAACGATCCCAATGCAAAGGAAATGCATATGAAGGGCCGCCGACACAGATTGCAATATAAACGTAAAGTTCAGCCCGATTTAGTTGTAGATTTCAAGCCAACTCCACGTCAACGAAGACTTGCTGAAGCACGAGCTCAGCGAGCTCTTATGCAATCCCATCGAAATAACTCAAATAGTGGATTAATGGATGAGCAAGATGGAGGTGTTTTGTATTGGGATGAGCAGCGGCGCCGAGCTCAGTATGACGATGAGTACGATTACAGCAATTGGTTAGCACGCAGTTTCGCAGGTATCTAGTTATATAAGCCATTATGTGGAATAGAGCTTCACAGTGCTTGTTAATAGGATCTCAACGAGGATTTGGTGGCCGAGCTGGTGGTGGTGGTGGTGGACATCCACCATTCTTTGGCATGATGCCGGGCGGCGCAGGAGCTCGGCGACCAGAAAGTACAGATGACCGTCATGCAATTGCACGTCATGCTGAGATTTACCCGAAGGAAGAAGAGTTGCAAACGATTCAACGCATTGTGTCCCATACTGAACGTGCTCTGAAGTTTGTGTCAGATTCCCTCGCTGACAAACCGGATGATGGTTCACTCACAATTAAGAAGGAAAAATCGGAATCCGCTCAAATCAAGGATGGACGCGATAATCAAATGTTTTCATTTCAAAAGGAAGCAGAAGCAAGTAACGTCCGGGCTCTGAAAGGTGTTATGCGAGTTGGCTTCTTAGCCAAGGGTTTGCTTTTACAAGGTGATAACGTTGTTGAGTTGGTAGTACTGTGTGCGGAGAAACCAACGGTTGGTTTGCTAAAGCGTGTTGCAGCTGAGCTGCCAAATAAACTTAAGGAAGTCACTGGTAAGTTTAGTAATGCGATTGAAATGAATTGCTATACTAGGTACACGATAGAGCTTTTTTCCAAATGACCAAAAAAGCTTTATGGATGTGTAGAATGTCATTTATTTCAAATTAAGGTGACTTTTTCCAGAGAAATGCCCTTGTGCCGACGTTATTCGTTAATCTCAATTTTGCAAAAATCCGAACCGGAAAGTATTTTCAGTTTCTCAAGAGTTCATTCTGACAAGCTGCATTTGGTCAATTTCATAATTATGTGAATTTGACCAAAAAACTCAGTTGTATTTCGTAGCCTATTTTAAAGAAAAGATCTAGAATTGAAGGAAATTTGTATGGAAAAAGTATATGTTGTGGCGGAAAAGCAACCAACATATTGTACCCAGAAAAACCCACGAACAATTCAGCAATAAAAACGTATTCGGTGTTTTCAGCTTCTTTTCACAGGATATTCCTTGACGTTCATTGATTGAATTTCTTCGACTAAGGACAAAAGTTTTCGAGAGTACTTCTACAGGTTTGAAGTCTCTTGATTTTTGCAGACTTCTTCCGGATTGGAGAATACGGTAACACGACCACTCAAATTCAAATGTGTGGCTGCTAAAAGCAAAGGAATATATTTATACAAAGTTGGCTTCTCGCTTCGGGCGCTTCCCTTCTTTATTCTATTTCAGAAAATGGTTTTACGTAATTCAATAACTTTGTGTAAATAAAGTCCTTTGAATCAAATGAAAAGTAATTATATTAGAAGATATTACCTAAGCGACCAAAAAAGTTCATAGAATATGCTTTAAAATTTCCATTTATTACTATTTATATTTGGATGAATTCAATCGCTTTCTGTTATTTGAACTTGTTTAATGGATTCTCGCAGTGGTAAAGAACATGACTGGAGTTGAAAAACTCATCGATGATTCTGCATGATATGAAATTAAGGTCAATATTTTATATATGTACCTACAGTAGTAATGCAGATGTTGGAGACCCTTCGCAGGACCCTTTGCTTTGTTAAGCAAAGAAGAAGGTTGCCCATCTTAGGACACTTTTTTACATAGAATATGAGAGAGGCATCGCTCAAAATCATATAGAACTCATCGATGATGAGTCACTTTATAACCACTGCGTATGTGATGAAATGCATTCATCCAAATTGGAAACTTCTAAAAATTCAAAATTTCAACCTTAATTTCCTATTTTTTGCAACTCTTGTGTAACATTATTTTTCTAGATGTGATTAGCTGCGTTACGAATTGTTGCACAAAGTAGTTAGTAGTAGTTGTTGGGGGAAAAGTGACAATTTCGGGGAAATGACAATGAATGAAGTTAAAATTGATTGATATTTTGATTGTAAAGGGTTGTCACTTTTGTTCGCTTCGACCTAAGTTGGGATTGAGGGCGTGTAAACCCCTGATAGCTAGTGAAATTTTTGTATAACACCTTTAACGAGCATTTGAAATACTCACACGACTTGTTTTAGCGACCTATTCGCGAACTGAGAGTATTACGAAATATCTTGCTATCAGGGTAAAGCAAAAAAAACCCAATTTTAACTTACATTAACGCTAAGCATCTGTTTTATTCGTTTACTAAATTTTAGGCGAACAAAATCCTGTTCATTACCATGTTGAAATGTCATTGGAAGACTCAGCAGTGATTGTCTCAGACGAATGTGTTACTGTAAAAATCTCTCTTACTTCTCCGTTGCTTCGTGACCCCGGCGATAATTCGAAGCATGCTTCATCTTCGGACGGTGTTGGAGATTCTACTTTGCTTTCACGTGAACCATGCTTACAGGCAATCATTTTTGGAATTACTCAACTTCTTGCTTTATCTAACATAGTTTCCCGTTGTAGGCTTTGGCTGAACTACGTCATGCCAAGTGGTTCCAAGCACGCGCAACTGGTTTGCAGTCTTGTGTTATGGTTATTCGAATCTTGCGAGATCTGTGTCACCGTGTACCGTCCTGGCAAGCTTTGCCACAGTGGTCATTGGAATTACTTGTTGAAAAGGTTATTTCATCGGCTGGTTTGCCGCTATCTCCAGGCGATTGCATGCGGCGCATTATGGAAGCATTGGCTACGGGTTTCATAATCAATGGTCCCGGTCTGCTAGATCCGTGTGAGAAGGAAGCACAGGATGCTTTGCAAGAACTAAGCAAGCAACAAAAGGAAGATTTGACAGTGTCAGCACAACAGTTTCTTCGCTATATTGCATTTAGGCAAATTTACAAGGTGTTGGGCATGGATCAGTTGCCAGCACTGAAATTCCCTATGCGTCCATGGCGATCGAATCGTAAAAGACGTCGCTCATCAGGGAAAAGTGGCTTGCCAGGAGATAATGAAAAAGCCGATGGAGATGATAAAATTGCTGAAAAGCTACCAAAAATGGATAAAGGGGACTCTAAATAATAGATTAATGACGAAATATTTAAATAAGCATAAATAAAAGAAAATCCATTTGGCGAAATGTAATCACATTGATACATTTTTGTAGGTTTTAATGAAACGAACATCTTGTTTGTATGTATTAACATACTGATGGACGTATAAAATTAGCTAACCAATAATATGTGGTATTTGAAATTATCTTAGATCATGTTCTTTCAATAGTAATAAAAAGCAAAGGCTATGCATTACAGCATCATATAAACAATCCGAATAAAATACTGAGATTTTCCATCTCTTTCTCGTGAGAACCTTAAGAAATTGAGCTTTTCATTTTAGCGGTGGAGAGAACATCATACGCACAGTAACTTCCTTCATTCATTTTCTGCTAGAATCTTAATATACCAATATAAATAAAGAAATATATTGCATTTCAATTCTGCACGTACACAAAATTATTCATTACCAAAAAATTAAGCATCAATTTGAAATCGTATCACGAATGCGAATATGCAATGTGAAACGTATAGCAACTTTAAGTCTAGGAAACTTAAAGCAATAGAAATTTTGGTTTATCTTTAAAATGCACTATTAAAGCAAGAATTATTTATTTTTGAAGTATATTTCTGAAAATATTACTCAACATTAATACAAGTTTATCTTTAGTACCATTCTTATAATACTAAGCTTAAAAGTTATGCTACATCTATGGTAAATACATATGGATGTATGGATATTTCGTCTTTTAATGTTGAGGTCTACTGCGTTCTGCCATTTTCTGTAATGCGCAACCATTGAAAGTATAAAAATCGAGGCAATTTTCTAGGTGTTTATCCATTGTATTCATCGGCACTAAGTGAGTTGCATTGTAGATGCACTGTTCTAGCGGCGGACCTCTGTAGTTTTTGCGGCATTTGAGAATATGGGCAGGCATACGAAAAAGAACAATTTTATGTTGACTGTTGTAAGGACAAGTACCGTATTGATCCTCGGAAGGCATTTTGAGGTTATGATGTATGCACTAAAATGCGGTAGATAACAATTAGAAAAGAATTAATTAATTTGAAAATTTCATTAACTAAGTAAAGATTTAATTATTTTAGTCATGTAAACTATGCAGATGACCACAAATTTTGATAAAATAATAAGTGATGAAACAAATATTTATTCTTCGATTTTGGAATATGACACCAGTTCTATGGTTTTATCTAGCATGTATCCTGTGGATAAGAATATACATATATCAACGCAATTACTTACAATATGGATGACGTATTTTGTTTATAAGCCGGCTCCTACCGCAAGCTCACAGGTTTTCACAAAATTCAATATAAATTATAGGATATTTAATAAGCATATTTCACTCAATGAGTGGAACAAAAAATTCGAAAAAATAGCGCAAATCACGCAAATACCCTGTGAGTGAGTTTTCGCGAAAGAGTTCCTATAAAACGCTTCCGTGATTGGCAGCACTAACTCTTCATTTTGCTAGGAATATTTATAACTCCAAAGTCATGTTGTTTAAACAACATTTGGTTACTATTATATTTATATGAATTTCATATTTGTATAAAATAATTTTACAAAATTTTAGATAGCTACATCATGTGCGTATTAGTCTTCCAAGATTTTCAAAGAGCGTCATTTGTTTTATCTTCGGTTTACTGATTTTCAGTGTAATATCGAAATCACTGATGACAGGATGGATGAAAAACGTATTAACTTTTAAAACTATTAATTCCTAGTTAGGAATCACAAATGATTTTCCTTTCAGGCTATCTAAAGCGCAAGGAAAAGGCACGTTTAGACAAAAACTTTGAGCAATTGGCGGTTGTTTGCAATTATTTAGGCGATCTTTATAATCAACAAGGAAGGTATAAAGATGCTGCTAAAGAATTTCAAGAGGAAGCGGAAGTTTATAAAAACCTATCCAAGCCATTGGAAATGGCCAGAGCTCGTCGTATGGTGGGAGAAATGTTCATGCTAATGAGTGATTTTGAGAAAGCCAAGGAGCACATAAATATATATCTAAGTAGATATTTAGAAATTGTTCTTTTATCTTCTAGTTTCAATAATGTTCGTGTTTTAATGTAGAAACAGCCCAGAGTTTGCGGAATATAGTTGAGGAACAGCGCGCTCTTACAACGTTGGGCCGTGCTTATTTATTACATGGGCAGAGCGTAGGCGAACTTTGTCAACATAAGGCTTTGGGACAATTGAAGCTAGCAGAAAAAACATTTCTGAAAAGCCTGTTACTAATAAAGGAGTAAGTTTTGCTTGTAGTTCCGGGTTCATTTTTCATGTCGATAAACTATTATCTTTTATTGGAGACGTATTTATTCAAATCAAAGTCAGATTCAAGTCAAATTAAAGTTATTCAACTTCAAGCTTAGCGATAAGACTAGTTAATAGCGATTGCAAAAGTTAAAGCTATAACTTCCACTTAAGCCCTTCCTTTTTATGTACGTAGTTAATCCGAAACACCATGTATATTATTTTATATTGAAATACAGGCTTTCTGGTAAAATTTCTAAGATTGAACAATTGGATATGCAAGCACGTTGCTACCTTAATATTGGAGTTGTGAAAGAACACCGAGAAGAATTCGAGGAATCCATAGAATATATTGAGAAAGCTTTAAAAATATGCAAGGCTCACGATTTCTTTGAGTTGCAACACATGTGTTATATATCCATGAGTTTGCTGTATCACTTTAAAAAACAGGATTCAACTCATGCATTGCAGTATTGTAATTTAGCTCTTGATGTTGCCAAACGTTTGACAAATAGAACAAAGAAAATATGTGAAACATTAATTACAAAATCGGAGATTCATTTGAAGGAAGCTGATTTCGCGAGCGCTAAACAAATTCTTATTAAAGCCTACAAGAAAAAAACTCCTGATGAAAATGATCGGAACTCCATAGAGCGATCACTGCGAATTGGTAAATATTATCTTGTTTATATAATATTATACATATTTACTTGAGTCTAGTTGAATGGAGGCTTGAAACATGGTTAATATTTTTATTTTATTTAAGATAATTGAATTAAGATGATGAATTTAATTTATACTCAATCAAATTAGAATCAATTTCAATTAAATTGCTATGATTATCGGTTATTATCGAATAATAACTTCATTATGTTCTCAGTGATAAAAATTTGTGACACGTTGGATGAGTTAGTTACTACCAATTCAACTGACTATGCTAAGCGTAAGGTTCTGTTTGAGAAACTAGCCGATGGCTGCTGCCTTTTGCTCAACTATGAAAAAGCTCTTGAGTATTACAAAAAAATGCTTGAATGTGCGGTGCTCAACGGCGAAACAGACAAACAGTTAATACCAATTTATGTCAGCTTATATCAGACATACAAGGACAACAAGGAGTACGATAAAGCACTGGAATACCTGTGGAAGGAGTTTGAACTTAACAAAGACGAACCCGAAGAGGCGTTTGCAACGCTTTGCACAATTGCCGATGTTTGCGAATTGCAGAAACAATCTTTTTGGACAATTCAGAGCATTTACCTCAAAGCTAAGGAACAAGCTTCAATAGCAGCGGAGCCGCCTAGATCGAAATTGGAACGGATTATATTTGAACGTTTAAAAAAATTGCAACTGAAACATAATATGAACACTTTGGTGGATGTACTGCACGATGAAGCTAAAAGTAAAGGTTTGTATATTAAAAAATATTACACGGTAACGGCATCAAATAACAAATTTACTGTTCAGGAATAGACTTGTCTTCTTTGGATGATGATAGCGACACAGAGAGCGAGCAAGTTGAACAAATTGAACTAAATACGCCAGAATTTGGAAGCGATATCTGCCTTGAAGATCTTTCGGATACAAATGCTAGTGATTCAGACGAAGCGGAAAAGCCACGCACTCGTCGCGTCCCACGGACTGCTTCTTCCTTAAATATTAAGCGCAACAATAAGGGAGAGACTGCTCTGCATCAAGCGTGCATTGCGGGAAATATTGAGTTAGTTCGGCGCCTCCTGGATCAAGGTCATGCTGTAAATATTCGCGATCATGCTGGATGGTTACCGTTGCATGAGGCATGTAATCATGGTTTCCGAGACATTGTGGAACTACTACTGGACAGAGGCGCCCTAAGTGCTATTAACGACAAGGGCGGCACAAGTTGTGATGGTATAACGCCACTATACGACGCTTGCTCAAACGGTTTCTTAAGCGTGGTCGAATTGTTGTTGGAGCGCGGTGCCGACGCGACCTTAAAAACAGACTTCGGAGACACATGCCTAGACTCATTGGACAAATGGAGACAAAGGTCTACACTCGACGCATCTGAACAGACGCAATACGAGTTGGTTCGTTCAGATATATTACAAAGATTATCGAATGTTGGAATTTGTAGTATCGAAAAGAATCTAACTCCACTCACGAACTCTGACAAAATTGTTGAGGAAGCTGATTCGGAACCACTCACCAAATCCGATGATGAAGAGAGTAGCGACGACGATAGTAATAATCATTTTAATCATCTGGTGGATGGAAACCAAGTGAGTAAATTATTAATTAATTATTAATTTTAATGTAGTCATTAATGAAAGTACGTAAAGTCATTATTATAACTTAGATTTCGATTTGAATCAACTGATTATCTTTTTGTATTAATTTAAAATTAGCGTAAATCGCGTAGTTCTGATAAATTTAGTCCAGGCCAAGATTACAGATCTGTTATGGAAAATTTAAAGCGTCCGAACAGAATACATGACAATTATTTAGAGCCTTCAATAACCGCTCAGCCAAAGCGTCCAGCATTACTTGAAAACGATGAAGTCGATTCCTGGCTTATTGATGATATTGGGCCGGAAAAAAAGAAACGAAGATATACCTCTCCAACTTCGTCGAGGGAACGTAGCAAGCGACCGTCGTGTGATAATTTAACTAAATCGGGTTCCATTGAATATATATCTGATTCTGAAAACTATCCTGCATCAACGAGTTCTCTAAATAATGGAATAGATGCCTTCGATGTTTTGTTGGGTGCAACTATGAGCAATGCAACGCATCAGCGTCAAAAGCAGTCTGCAAAGCAACGTGCAAACCGCAAGTCAACCGCCAGCACCACTTCGACGCAGCAGTCATCATTGCTCGATAGCGGGTTTTGTCGTTTTCGGAGTGACGGGTCAATTTCCAGTGGAGAATCTACCAGCGGATCCTGTCGTATCACTGAACCAGACTCGACGACCTCGTTACTGCCCGTTAATACTACCTCGTCTTCACCAGCCAACGAGGGAAGTCTACCCAAGATTGCATCAACTTTTTCGTTTAAGATTAAGGTCGAAGACGAGCTGCTGCTAGTGCCGATAGAGCGCGCAAAGTTGAATGAAGTCAACATTCGTTGGTTGGCCGAGGAAGCAGCACGACGTTATTACAAGTACGCATTCCTTATACGCAATTATAATATGAGTGCATATTTGACTTCATATCTTTTGCATATATCTGTATAGTATAGTAGGAGTGAAGCCGGTGCTGCGTCTCAAAACCTCGGATGGTTTTGCCTACGAAGAAAAAGATCCCGTGAATGTGGCAATCGAGGAAAATGTGATTCTAGGAACGGTGTTAGAATGGATAATCTTACCGTTACCGCAACGTTATGAACAGATGTGTCAGTTGTTTAACAAAGGTATATTTTTACACCAATTCTAAATTAGAATGCGCAATGAAGAGCTTAATGATTTCAGAGGTAAATGCCGACGTTGTTGAAGTGCTGGGAAAGAGCCAGATGACAAACAGTGTTGCGCTAAACGATCTCTGGCTGACTTCACAAGCACTTGAACCCATTTTAAAATGCATTCTTCATCAAAAATCATTACGGATGCTTGACTTATCGAACAATTTCATACAAAATGAAGGTTGTCGACAACTGTCGAAATGTCTGCACACTTTAAAGCAACTGAAATCGCTGAATATCAAGGGAAATTTTATAAGCGCGGATGGTCTCGAGGTTTTGTGCTCATCGTCAGGAATGGAGCAGCTTGAAGATTTTGAAGAATTAAACATCAGCCAAAATCCGTTGGGTAACCAATGCTGGCAGATTCTACAGAAAAGCAAAATAAATGGTAAATCGTTGCGGAAGTTATTTTTGTCGAACTGTAGCATTACTAACTGTTACAATTATGACTTCAATTTTTGTAATCTCACTCACTTCGACATCAGTTACAACAACTTGACAGACGGCGTTCTGCGGTCGTTGCTGCAAAGGCTGAATGCTTCCCAATTACAGTATTTAAATTTAAGTTTTACTCAAGTACAAACTGCAGACAACGGAAACTACGCTGCAAATGTAGAGAAAATAGTTCAGTTTTTGGAAAATGGCACCTGTGAACAATTTAAGTGTATAGAATTATGCGGCTGTCTTTTGAATGATTCGCAAATGTGTAGAATCGCGCAATGCTTAAGCAGATCGAATCATTTGGAAACCTTAGACATATCCGAAAACTCTAAGCTATCAAAACTTGCGTTTGAATGTATTCTTGACAAATTAACGCAATTAAAAAAAATTTCCGCCCTTAATTGTACTGATTTATTGACACATTTCAAATTTCCGCACACACGACGAATGCCACAATCCTTGGCTGTTACACTGAACACAGATCCATCCATTGCGAAAGACCAATTGGAATATTTGCAGTCTGTTTGGGAGTCCTATTGGGGTGATAGGGGAGGCATCAAAATATTTGGCCGCCATGCTGAATTCCTTGGGAATAATTTACTATAACTACGTTTACGTTTGGTAATTTTTATTGTATTATGCAGATTTATGAAAAAGATTATTTTATTTAATTTATTCAAGTTATTTTTATTACAAAATTATAGGTTTATTGATTGTGGTTTTGTATGTGTGTGTGTCCGCTGTAGACTTTTCGCAATATACAGCAACAATAATGACAGCTGTATTTAAATTGCCGTTATCGTTAATTTCTAATAATCATAATCTATTTGCTAATTTATTCCCAAAGTAAACAAATGAACACATTTTTTTGCACTATTTACATTTTAGCGAGAGAATATAAAAGTGTATAAATATATTTTGATTTCAGTTTTTCGTTTTCTTTTCAGTATTTTAATTAATTTTGTTTTTTAACCTATATAAAATCTATTAACTGGACCGGTAAACAGTTTTTGCTCCTTTAGGGAAGGGAAAATGATTTTTAAATAGAATAACTAACTTATAACTAAAGAACTGTTCACTTAAGCTGCTGACTGTTTCGCGGCTTCGAGCATATTTCTAGAGATAATCAAACGTTGGATCTGTGATGTTCCTTCATAGATTTGATATATCTTCGCATCGCGCATCAGCTTCTCTACAGGATACTCGGTATTGAACCCGTTGCCGCCAAATATCTGCACTGCGTCCGATGCTATTTTATTAGCCAAATCTGCAGCATGGCATTTAGCGATTGAAGCGTAGTAACTATTTCGGCGACCTTGAAGGTACAATTCGGTGAGAGCGGATACCTAATTACAGACATACCAAATCAATGTTTACCTTGATCTATTTCCCATGCGGCCAACTGATATGCCAAGCGGGAAGTCTCGACTCCGATTGCCATATCAGCCAAGAGGAACTGCACAGCCTGGTGATAGGCAATTGGTACGCCGAAGGCTTTCCGCTCCATTGAATACTTAAGTGCTTCGTCCATGCAGCGCTGAGCCAAACCGACAGCGCCAGCAGCAACTGGCGGACGTGTCTTGTCGAAAGTACCCATTGCAATTTTGAAACCTGCTCCTTCGCCCACTAAAACATTTTCTTTGGGCACACGAACATCTTCGAATGTGATGCCACGCGTGTCGGAGGCGCGCTGACCCATGTTTTGTTCCTTGCGACCAGGCGTCAAACCAGGCGTTTCTCGTTCGACAATGAACCCAGTGAAAGCTTTACTGGCTGGAGTTTTAGGATCGCTGTTGGTACGGGCCAGCACGAAGTACCAGTTGGCAACACCTCCGTTGGTAATCCACATTTTTTGGCCATTTAGAATGTATTCGTCGCCCTTCTTTTCAGCGCGCGTTTTAATGCCATTCACATCGGAACCTGCACCAGGTTCAGTGACACAATACGCTGCAACCAGCGGCTCTTCCAGCAACCGGCCCAAATATTTCTTTTTCTGTGCTTGGTTGGCAGATAAAATCACCGGCGTTTGCTGGTGTACATTATACATATATCAATAGGAAAATAAAATTAATTAGTATAATTTCAAGTTAGTTGAAGCAATTTAAACTTACTCCCAATGAACTCGCCTCCAGGGCAGTCATAATGCCAGTGCAACCATAAGCCAGTTCCTCGGCAATGAGACAGGCAGTGTAAACGTCTAAGCCCATGCCGCCGATATCCTGAGGAATGTGGTTGTTCATAATACCGAGTGCCCAGGCTTTCTTAACGATATCCCAGGGATATTCGCCGGTCTTGTCGTGATGACCAGCCACCGGGATTATCTCTTCCCTTGTGAATTTACGCGCCATCTCCTGCATTTGTTTTTGCTCCTCAGTAATACCAAAACAGGGTCCCGTTTGCGAGACGTGCGACGCCATTGCATAGCTTCGAAGTGCAATCTGACGAACAGGCGAACCAAAAACCTGCACAAATTATTAATTGGCTTATAAAAATTTCACTGGCATAGGTATGTATTTATGTAAATATTATTTAATACATATTTGGTTATAAATATGTATGTATATATATTTAGTGTACATATTATATATTTTTAAATATGTGCATACGTGTTATTAATTTAGAAATGCAATAAGTTGCTTAATTAGAGAGCGAGCCAACTAAGATAGAATTAAGATTTTTATAAAATTTTTAATGTATAATTAATACTACAACGTTTAAATGATAAGATTAGTTTTAAATAACATATTTTGAAATATGTATTTAATAAGAAACAAGGTTTTCGATTCGTTTAACTTGATGTTTATACATTTTAATTGATAGCATCCATCTAGGTTCAAAGTTTACTATAGCTATAAACTACATATGTACATATATATATTGATACGTATACCCTTTTTTATACAAGATTCAAGATCTTAATAATGAGCATATTTTAGATTGCACTTTACGTTTTAATAAGAATTTTACTGATACCATTAAATGTTGGCCTAAATAAAAAACCAGCACCCACTGAACGCGTTTTTAGGTACAAAGAACAAGTTTGGGTATTCTATGCACTTACCTTATTCAAAAATGCCATTTTATTATAAAAATATATAACCACAAATATGAACTTAAGTTTATAACATGAAAAATTATAATAAAAATATTTCTTAAGGTTTTACTCCGCCGCTTAACCTCGACACACTTGTCTGGATGACGATGCAACGTAAAATAATTATGTAGGAATAGAAAAGCTGTTCGTGCAGTTATAAATTTGGACATTGGACTTTAGAAATTTCTTTCGTATGCTTTGTACTCCAAGAGTGAGCAAAGCGTTGGGGAGACGATGAGAAATCGAAAACAAGAGAGCCAAGAGAGACTGAGTTTGCTTTAAACCAGATTATATTGCGTGCTAGCTAGAGATCATAAAAAAGTATACGATTTTTATACTACTACTAGGAGTTGTCCACTTTCGACCAAATTTTCCAATTTTGAACTTATTCAATTTTAATGAAATAATAAAAGCAAAAACTCTTTTTGTTTTTTGTAGAATATTTTTTTTTAATGATCATTGTTAATTTTGATTAAAATTGGTGGATTGAATCACAAATCTGTAAAGTAATGGTATTTATTATTTTAAATATTATTAGCCTATAATCTTCAGAAGCTGTGGGTCAGATTGCTGTGCAGAACCTTAGATAAGCTTTCACTTGCCCATTAGCAGCTTGTGGAAGTATGCTTCATAATACACCCGAATTTTTTCATATATTATATGATTATCTCTTCTGTGGCTATTATTTTCTTTAGGTCGTTCACTTTTCCATTTAGTCGATATAGGATTGGACGATCCTCCTTTGTGACATTTTTAAGATAAGGTTTTCATTAATAATTGAATTTCATATTTTTAATGTTCGAATTAAATCATAGAACCAAATAAAAGCGATTGTATTTTGAAAAAAAAAAACACATTTTTTAACACTGGAAAGCCGAGCTTTGTTCCTTTATTATTCGTAATTCAAAATTGTTAAAAAATATGCCAATTAAAAATTAGGAATTCATTGAAGTAAGTATAATTGATAAAGGTAAGTGTTTAAACATCTTATTTTATAAATTTCTTGTTTTTAAATTTTTGCCACCTTGACGTCTGTAGCCTTTTCATCATCTTCTGCGACGGCGCTACTTCCCGATGGGCGTAATCGCTTACGATTTGGTAGCCAAGGGCGTGTCGGAAACTTCATCGTTGGCAATGGATCCATGCCTAGAACTTTGTAGATTTGACGGAACGCTATGTAGCGCAGAAACTCTTGTGCTGCTACTGTCAAATCCTCGCGCTGCTGCTTGCCTAGTTCTTCTAAAGAGTCTCGGGCTTCTTTCTCACAAGGATCAGCCAGACCTGGACCGTTGATGAGGAAACCTGTGCTTAAGGCTTCCATTATGCGGCGTAAGCATTCACCTGGTGGCAAGGGACCACCAGCCGATGATATAACCTTTTCAACTAGTAACTCCATGGACCACTGCGGCAACGCTTGCCAAGATGCGACGCGATGACAAAGATCACGCAGAAGTCTAATCGTCATAACGCAAGATTGCAGTCCAGTAGCACGTGCTTGGAACCATTTAGCACGACGCAATTCTGCTAAAGCCTAAGTTTGTAATAAGCATAATTAACAGTAAACATATAAGTAAGCAATTAATTAAACAACAAAATTCTTGCCTGTAAACATGGTGTAAGTGGAAGAAAAGCATCATCGTCGGATTCCTCTACAGTTGTTTTGCATATAGCGTTATCTTCGACTTCGCGACACATTGGAGAAGTTAAACATATCGTAACAGTGATGCTTTCGTCGGAAACAACAATAGCGGCATCATTTAAATCCATTGTCACCTGGTATTCGATGGGACTTTGTTCACCTGAAATTTGCAAATTTAAACAAAGTAAATTAAATTCAATTGCAAAACTTTTTTTAGCAATAAACACGTTCAACGTGCTAATCTTAATGCACTTGTAAATTCGCAAATATACACGTGCATATTTATTTCTGCATTCATTCGAAGTTATATCATTCATTTTATTTAGAAGTTTTGAATTTCTTTATAAGAATTACAGTTTATTACCACTTATTCCAACTAATTTTTGGAGAAAGTTCGGTGTTAATGTATTAAAAGAACATAAAATTTGCTTTGTTGCTTGTTATGACGAAGAATATATTCCAATGCCAGCAGAAACTTATTGGCTTTTCCATTTAAGGAATTGCTTGCTAGAAGAATTCTTTTTATGGAACAAGTTATGTTCAACTATATAATTTATCTCTGCCCTTTAGACTAGTTGGATTGTATTTTCGGAATTCTTTTGCGAACAGGAAATATAATTACTATATTTCTCGATTTAAGTAGAAGGATTTTATTTAGACAAAGTCAAATTTAGGATTCTTTGGAAAAGGCGAAGAAGAGTAATACACATGACAAGATGTGTGAAGGAAGTTAACTTTGTATAAATAGATTCCTTTGCTTTTATCCCCACAATGTGATGTAGCGGTTGTGTTACCGTATACTCCACTCCTGAAGAAGTCTGCGGAATTCTTCAGAGTCTACGAAAGTTATGTACACTCGAAAAGTTTTGTCCAGAATCGGAAGTTCAAACAATGAACGTCAAGAGGCATGTCCTGTGGTAAAAATAGCTGAAAACACCAAAAACACCGTTTTATTTTCAAATTATTCGTGCATTTTTCGGGGTGCGTTTTTCTAGACGTTTTTTATAGACCACAAAAAATCATTATTTTCTTTGGCCGTATTCACTTGCGGTAAATTGACTAAATGGAGCTAGCGAATCACTTGAGAAATCGAAATTAATTTAATTATTTCTGAATTGTCGCCACAAAGTGTTTCTCTGGAAAAAGTCACCTTAATTCGACACGACAATAGAGCTTTTTTAATCTTTTTTATTAAAAACCTCCACGAAGTGTCCACTTTTCACATATGTCGAATGGGATTTGAGTAATTACCTGCTACTTCTTTCAGTTTAGTGGGTAGTTCAGCAGCCACACGCTTCAGGAGACGAACGGTTGGCCTCTCGGCACACAACACTACAAGCTCGACTATATTATCTCCTTGGAGAAGTAGTCCCTTAGCAAGGAAGCCCACGCGCATTACACCTTTCAAAATGCGCGTGTTATTTCCTTCAGCTTCTTTTTGGAATGAAAACATCTGATTGTCCCTGCCATCTTTAACCTGGCCAACTTCAGGCTTTTCTTTTTTGGCAGCAGGACCACCATCGTCAGGATTTTCTGCCAATGAATCTGACACAAACTTCAGAGCACGTTCAGTGTGCGACACTATTCGTTGAATAACTTGTAATTCCTCTTCTTTAGGATAAATTTCTGCATGACGTGCAATTGTATAGCGGTCGTCTATAGTCTCCAGTCGGCGTGGTCCTGGTCCACCCGGCATCATGCCAAAAAATGACGGTGGTCCATTGCCACCGTTACGACCACCAAATCCACCGCCACGTTGAGGTCCTATAATAACACGAAAATGTATAAAATTGTATCGATGAAGTTATGAAGCAACAAGTTCTAAACTTTATATTACCTGCAAAACCACGTGGTGACCAGTTTTCATATTCATTGACACCATACTGGCCACTACGTTGCTGTTCATCCCAATACATGGCCGAACTATCCTGATAGTAACCACGATTGACATTGCCGCGCTGAGATTGTAAAGAAGCGCGTTGAGCGCGTGCTTCAGCCAGGAAACGTTGACGTGGAGTGGGCTTGAAATCTACCACTAAATCGGGCTGCACCTTGCGCTTGTACTGCAAACGGTGGCGTCGTCCTTTCATGTGCATTTCCTTAGCATTCGGATCGTTAAATTTGCATTCACAAAGCTTGCAATTGAAACTAATCATTTTCCCTTCATCATCCTTTATTTCGTCAATGTATTCTCCTCCAACTGGCTTAATATTAGCGGATGCTGCAGATGGACAAACATAACAAATTTAATACACTATATTTTCTACATTGTTTCTGATGCTTACGGTCTTTATCATTTTCCAAGGTTCCGCTGCCTTTGGTCGCTGATTCTCCAGGTGATACTTTAGTGGTCTCAGCATCTTTAGGCTTTTCTGGTATGAATTCAATTTTCTTGGGCTCATCTGACGGAATCGGCTTTCCCAACTTTTGATGCAACTTAAAAACTCGCTGATGTTTGGAGCCACGCACATGAGCAGCGTATGCATCGTTTCCAGTACATGTGACATCGCACAACTCGCAGTGCTGATTGTTGCCTTTATTTTGTGTAGTAGCTTGAGCGGTTGCCTGCATTTTGGAAGAGGCTTCTCTTTTCTTATGTTTCTGCCCATCCAAATGCTCACGGTACGATTGAGGGCCTGCGCATGATATTTTGCACACCTCGCAATAATGCAATCTACTCTTTGAAACATCCAAACTACGACTGCCAGCAGCATTACGTCGTCCTCCCTTGAATTGCGACCAGCTAGAGCCGTATCCAGGTGCATTGTTTACTGCCTTACCAGCTTGTTGCTGTTGTTGTTGCTGCTGCTGTTGTTGAACATACAAAGATGCTGCGCTATATATAGCATCGTAGTTGACGTAACTTACGGTAGGAGGTGGAGCTGTTGGAGGTGTCGGACCACTCTTTCCAGTCCCGTTTACCTTATTTTTTCCAGCCGCTTTGGCGCCGCCAACGTTGGTATTTTTAACTGGTGGCGATGAGTAATGCGTTTTGCTTACTGTGGGAGTCGGAGGAGCTGTATTGTAATTGACCGACGCTTGTTGATAATAAGTTTGGCTGTAATCATAGCCGTAAGTTGCAGCTGAAGTGTTTGGAGTTACGCCTGTTGACGCATAACTTGCTGTCGTTTGATATTCATTGCCATAAGCAGCGTTAGGTATGATCGGATATCCAGACTGTCCGGTTGTTGCGTTGTATCCTGTAGCAACTGTTCCAGTGGGTGGTGGCACGTATTGAGCGCCCCCATTATAATTAAATCCGGCATAGTTTTTTGCCATGTTATATATTTATAAGAATACTTTGGAATTCCCTATAAATGCTTAGACCGCGTTGTTGAATTAAATTTTTTCCCGACAATTTTCTCAATTACTGTACTTTGCGACAATGCTGTAAGTGCGCCCAAAAAAAATGTGCGACAGAGCTGTAAATGCTCCTAAACAAAATTTTATTGAAGCATTGTCATAAAATATGAAAAAATCACGCAATTCACAAAATTCCTTACGTTAGAAAGACGTAATACGACTCGTAACTTCAAGTCTTTAGATGATTGTGATTGCAATTAGACGAAAAAAGCAAATTATTTATATATTCAGAGATCGTAATAGCAAACGATCCAAAGTTATATACAGCAACTTATTTCGATTTTGCAGTCGTATTATTTTTACGCTCTGCTTTACTAAAAACAGCAATTCTATAAAAACTGTATGTAATTACTTTAGTTATTTTATGTAAAATGTTTTTTAATAATAAAATATCCGATAGTGTAAACGATATTTTGTTTGTTGGCATTTTTGAAGGGAAGTTGGTTATTTGTCGGAAACAAATCAAAATATGTATGTAATGACTGCATCGCCAAGTTAATCGACTACTTTTCAATAAAAATCCTGAAAAACTTTTTCATATTCGCCGTGTTAAGTATTTTGTACGTTCCTTAATTAAAGACATATACAATTATTATATTTGGAAGCGAAAATTTCGATTATCCAACTTTTTCTACAATTCAATATAATTAAATTTACTAATAATTAAAAGTATTTAATGTATTATTATTTATGCTAATGCCTTTTGAAATATTAATTAATTACTACAAATAATATGTGATTCCCTAATTGTTTGTGATATAGAATTAACTTCTATTCTGTGCAGGTTTACAATTAGTTCAGATGGATTAACGTCAAAGTGAGCTTAAAAGCCCGCACAAAAACTGCGTAAATAACTAACAAATTAAGCGAACAATTTTAATGATGTATTTCTACGCACTGCATTCGTATGTAGTACAAGAATTATGATGCATTCCATCATTCTTGATATTTATGTATGTATGTTCAGCTTTCTATAATTTTAAAATTTAAATGCTTCTTTGTCTAAATGCTGTGTTTGTCTACTATAATGCGCCGTATTGCTATAATTTGTACGGGTAAATTTACGATTAAAATTATCGAACGCAGCGTCAATAGCAGCGAATGTTGCAAAACTTGTCACACTTTTTTTTATTAAATAATAATGAATGATCATTTTAATACGATGTGAATTTTACGACGTTGATGGTGCAACGATAGGGACAAATTTAAAGAATTGCAGATTATAGAATATTATTGTCATAATTGAGATGAGAATATTAATTTAAGTGTATTATTACTGGTCCTTCTATGCCGATCGATTGGAATTTTTTGTGCAGTTTGCATAAAAATTCCTTCTGTGTTCAGGTGCGTTTCTCATTAACGCAATCTGATTTTGTTGTAAATTATTTGCTTGACTTTATGAGTCCAGTTTCTCATTGCAATGATTATTATGATGATGTGAATGGTCAGGTTTTTTGTTTGCATATTGAGTTCACGGCGGCTGCGTTTCTTTCTGTACAAATTAATCTGTTCCGACTCGGTGACTATGATTCTAAAGATTTTGAAGGTACAAATGCAATGTCATGATTTTTCTATAGAGTTTAAACGTACAAAATGCCGAAAAAGATCTCATCAAAGGAAAGGCTAAGGTGCGAGGTGGAATTGTTTCAAATGTTGCTTTCTTGAATACTCATTTTCAAAGAAAACTCTTGGATTATGATTTTCAGATTAAAATAATGAAGTGTTTATTTGTATTTATACACATTCGCATTAATAAACTCGTTTCATTCCTTCGTTTTGTGTATTTTTCTTTCGATGTCGGTCATTCATGTTGTTGACACATTTCCTATTGGGTCGATAGCTTAACATTCGATTGATATGCGCAAAATGCAGATAAATAAAATTTGTTTTTATTATTTGTCTCCACCTGCCTTCGTACCAAGAGGATTGACAAATTTGAAATAAATTGAAATGAATTTTAATTTTTCGGTTGTAAGCTGTTGTTGATGTGACAGGATTTGTTGTGTCCACACAGATTTGTCCCATTTGTTGCCTATTCAGCGAAATGGTGAATGCTTGAAATTGAATTTTGACTTAAATTTGGAATTTGCATTTGACGAGCCGCACCAGAATAAATTTAACCATGTGAGCAGCCGAGAAATTCGATTCAAAAAAATGAACAATTGCTGAACACACATCATCAGCTTAAATTAGATCTACGAGTCTTAAAAAAGAAACGCTTGACAGAATCTCTCCATCTAAAAAGATGACAGACACACCACGTTTTCGAACGATGATGATTTACGATGGCGTCTTGTTTTTATGTGTTTATCGCATGATTAACGAATAATCGGACAATCGGCTAAAGTTACGAAACGACCAACGGGAACACAGACTGAGAGCTACAACTTGCGTCACGGACGCGTCTCGGCTTTTACGTCATTATTCGGAAAAGCGAGTGACTGCTTCTGTCTTGAATTTTCGAAGTTAGTTTTAGAGGCTTTTAAAACTCGGCCGCAATTGAATCTTTCAAAATATCGTAATTCGTGAACTCACTGAATGAAGTAGTCACTCTGCTCTCTCGCTCACTTTCTTCCTCTTGCCAAACTTCTCACATGCCTGCGGCGTCATACATTAAGCAGCAGCACGAGTCTTCGGCGAGGAAAACCGATCGCAAAATAAACCACATTTTTGCATTGCATTTAAAATGTCTTCGAATAAATGCGAAATATTTAAATAACGATCTTAATTTGCTATTTATTTTGGGGTACAGCGTTGTTGTTGTTGTTGTCCACATCGCACATGCGAAGCTGCGTAAATCGCCTTCGGTTAACCTGAAGTTTTTTCGTGCTCTCATTTTGGTTGCTTGTTTTTTCAACAAATGTTTTTCCGGGTACCCATTTCACATTCCTCGTTGGCAGTGCTTTTGGAGTGTTGGAAATTATTTAAAGCATCTTAATTTAAGGAACTTCAATCAATGATAAAACTTCGCCGTAATTAAGAATAATTCAAAGCGCAGAAAAAGATGAATTTGAGTCTTAATTCCAGACAATGCAATACAGAAGAAAAAGATTGATTGGACGCGGTTTTATGCTAGCGTTAAGCTTTTGCCTTCAGACAACCAAAAACCGTAAAAAGATTGCAATCAAAGCATGCAACAACAACGCATCAACTCATCAATATGTTTATAAGCAGGCAACAAAACGAAAACAACATCAAAATAACAACCACAAACAGAGACAAGATGCAAATCAGGCAACAACTGAAGAAATAAAAACATGCAACAGGTTATTTACGATTTTCAATTAAAATTTCTGGGCCAAACAAGGAAAAATAGACGCTTTGGGACGCCCACAAACAGCACCAGCAACAACAATCAAACAACTGCATTTAAAATAATCTTCTTCTCATTCTGAGTTTAATTTTAGTGTTAAGCTTCTTTTTGCCTGCAACTTGCAACATACAACAGCAACAACCACAAACTTCAAAAGACTTTTAATACCTTTTCAGTTACAAAAAGAAAAATAAATGCTACTCACAAAAAAATTAACAACTTCTCGTATTTAATTTTAAACTCTGCAGAAATTCATTTAATTTTTGTAATTCAAAATCAATTTAAGAGTATTTCGATCTACCTTATTTTATTATAATGCATCTTGTTGCTTGGTGAAGTCTGCGATTCAATTCAATAATCGTGATGTGGCTTTGTAATAAAAAGTTCACTAAAATCGTTCCTTTAGCCGCGTTTTCTATTTCATGTTTTTTAGCAATTTTCGATCTGGTTAATGGCTGACAACTGAAACTACAAAGTTCATGAAGTTCATCCAGAGAATCTGCAATAACTGTCAGTTGAAATTAAACAGTCGCCTTCAAAAATCACAAAAGAGGACAAAAGAATGAATAACTTTTATGTGATTGTTACTTTCTTAATCAATGAAGCAATTATTAATTCGAATCATTGTTTCATTAACGAAAACATTAGAATACAACATCTTTAATAGTATTTAGTACCAATTCGGGGTTATTATAGACGACTTCTTGAAGTAACTTAAGTCCCAATCAGGTTTTAAATATTAGTTTCTGTTAAGTACAGAATTAAGACTTTTCTGTACCAGATTCACAACTTGTCTTGGTCCATAAAAGCGATTGTAAATTTAAACATTTAAATTTTACATTTTATAATCTCTTGGACAAATAATTTTAAAGTAATATAAAAACCGTCAAAATTTCCTATTTGATATGAAAAGAATGTTAAAAGCATAAAATTCATTAGAAATTCTAGTGTATTTAGCATTTGCATTATCAAATTAAGAGTGAAAAATGTGTTTAATTAAAAATTATATTGGAATAATATTAAATTTATTAGACCCAGTATTTGCTCGAAATTCTACTCGAAAATATAATATTAGTAACGAATTCGCGAACATTTTCTCGCAGTGTGCGTTTGCTATCTGCATTTACTGAAATCTTCATCAGATATGCTTTGGAATTGCTATAAAAAGCATCTTAAGAGCGAAAGGTAAGCGACAAAAGCCGCAGATATCGTATATTATAATGTACATAGTTAACACTTGGATATTCGAATTGGCAGCCAGTGAATGCATTCGAGTTGAAGAGCTCCAGCGACTGTCGTCAACAACTACAGAAGCAGGCGACAGACGACGACTTCATCCAGCGACTGCACCAATTACACACGAAGCAGCCGAAAATTGCAGCTTCGCTCTTGTTGACAGTCAGCTGATGATCATGACGACGACGATGATGTTGGTGACGGTGCTCATCGTCAGCAAAATATTAGATGGATGCATTTGCTGAACGGAAACAGATTCAAACACAACTCAGCACTTCAGCGGTTAAGTGTGTGAATTCGTTGGCGAAGTCGTTGGATTGTTGGCAATTCGATGAGTCTCGTCTGCGTGATTGCATGGATAGGTTTTGAAATATTGAAGAATTGCGTGAACGGATTTTGATTATAAAGCGAATTGTTAAAAACAAAATAAAAGACAGAATGATCTCAATTCATTGAAGAACTTAAAAAGTAACAGCAGCATCGAAAACGAAGACTAAGACCCATTTGCGGCAACGAAAACAAAAACAAAAACAACAATAACAATAATAATAACAGTAACAATAACTTGTGTATTGTGCATTTGTTGTAAAAAACTAGAACAGCAATAAACAAGCATCAGCAACAACATCAACAACATCGAAAAGTGAATGTGAAGTGAATCTGTGGCGACGTTGCGCAGCGTATCGAAGGGATTCATTGCGCAATTCGAGCATCTTTAGCTTCAAAATCGTGTTGACTTGCAACGTTGCAACTCATTCGAAGCTGCAGCTTTTAAGCGAGAGACGAGGCAATCATGGGAGGTAATTTTATTTGCATGAAAACGAAGTGAAATGCACAACTGATTAATATTAACGATTTTCCTATTAAAATATTTCCATTTATTATCGCCGGAATTCCTTCACAGCAACATGAATGCTTTCGAATTTCCACTTAAACTTTTCTGCATGTTTTTCTATGTTCATTTTTGCATAAAACGCTTCGCTTTCGTGATTTATTGAATGCCTCCGCCCGATCAACGGCTGCCCTGAACTTCATTGCTGCGCTTTTCAATTGCAGTCGACCTTTTTATGGTTGCTGATCTTAACGATGCTTACATAACTGCAAGCTTCAATAACAACTGAAAATGTGTGCTACAAAGTCATGGTTACGTTTGTTTTAATGGTGATTTGTAGCTGCTTTTGTTGACTCCGATTGAGATGGCGATTAAAGCACATTCTGTTCGCTTCCGTAGCTTTCCTAATACCAGCCATAACCTACTCGAAACTCTAACAGAAAACTATTCGAAATCATTTTCAAGAAGCAGACACACTGAAAAAATACCCAGACATTCAATTGATTATTTAAACAAATTGGAATTTCTTTACAAGGATTTCAATAAAGAAAGCGTTCACATATCGAATTCGCTGATTGATTCAAAGAGTCACAGATTTTATATGATATAATAAATAATATTGTAATAATAATTTGTAGAAAATTCTGAATTGCACTCCACGTTTTTATCTCCTCCAAATTAGTTGCCATCTTAATATATTAAAGCGATGCAAGAATTTCTGCAACTGAATTAATTTGTATAATTTTAATTTTATTATAATTTTATGCGGTTTTTTGACGGTGCAACAGCGATGAAGTCGCTTGCAATGGAGCAGAAAACAGCACAAGCCACGATATAAAAATTTATATTGGGATTCGTTGCTGTTTTTGTATTGATGTTGTTCATGAGGTGTGTAAATTGTAAATATATTTATTATAATAACGGAGGACTGCAAAACACAATTAAATTCATAGGACAGAAATTTCACAGCTGTACAGGATCTATAATATATACTGTATAGAGCTACAGATGAGCATTACATTGTTTACCGATGAATAAACAATATTGTGTCGTTTCTATATCCGAATGGTTAATAAAATCTTGGCTCATATCGTTGTCAATGTCAATTTTTATTTCCATGTCATTTCCCTGCTCTGTTGACATGTCCATGGCTCCTTTTTACTCTCTCTACGTCCTTCATTTGTCATATTATCACCTGCTTCCTTAAGATTTAATTTACAAATCAATCAAATAATTCAGCAGAGTTTTCATTTATGTAGCTTCGCGATATATAAGTTTTCCTGGAAACTGTTCAATCCAATTTTATTTTTCACTCCGCTAACGTAAAAAATTTGCTTTTAAATATTTTATCATAAACATTTCTCAGCTAGTGTGTTAATTCATTCCAACACTTGCCGGAAAAATACTGATGCTCAGGAAAAATAAATTATGCGTCGGTTTATCTGAACCCGTTTCCTTTGATGTTCGCTTTCAGTCTGCGTTATCCATAGAGTCCGTCGTTAATCGCTATTTAAAAATTAATTATACTAATTTATATTTGAATATATTTTTTTTGGTCTCTTGAAGAGATATTTATATTATTTGGTGTGTGCACCTACCTTTTTGAATGAAATCGGTGGTGCCAAAGGGACACTTCTCTTACAGGAAATTTTAAATTTCATGACCGCTAGATTTAAAAATAATTTGTTTAACTATTTTTTTTTACTTAAATATTTCTATTTATTATTATTCTATTTGTATGATTTCAGTGGATATTTAATTGAAACAAGCTGAACTTTTCATATGACTAAATTATAATAATTATGCTACGTCACAATCAACACACGATCTCATAACATGAATTGATTTCGAGGTATATAATTGCCGCTCTATATAAAATTAATGTCAAATACTTTGTGACATCAAATTTACATCTACAAATTAAATTAATATTGTAAAATAACTGAAAAACTGTCCTTTTAGTTGATAATTTGTTCAGATCTTCTGAGTATTAGGCTTGTAACAGGTTTCCTTTATAGCATTTTTTCACACTTCCATAATTAATCAGATGAACACATCAGCGTTTATTTAAAAAGGCATTTAAGCAGTTGGTCGATTTTCTTGGTGGTTGGCAGGAAGGTGAGAAACTTAACACCTCCTCGTAAGCATTTGATTGCAGTTGGATAATCATTCACGGCGCTCAAGTGCCTGTTGCGCCCCATCATTTCAACACTCACTGCTTTGATCACATCTTTGCTTTGTCCATTAACCCGATCTCTTTGCAAACGATAAAAAATAACAACAACAAAGCATAACCTCAAGAGAATGTTAATTTTTGGGAAGTGTTGATCGTGTGCTGAACCCGATCCGCAATTGAATGGTTCACAGCGGAGCTCGAAACCGCGAACAAAGTGCTTCATGCTGCTAACTTGACGATCGGCGAGTCTTTTGCATAAGATGATCTATTTAAAGCTCCTTTTAAGGTATTTTTAGCGATGGTTGGGAGGAAATTTTTGATTATTGATTCGATGAAAATACTCGATTATGTTTTCTTCCTTCGGAATTCAGCAATTTTCATCACTTTCACATTTTCCTTTGCTATTCTACGCTTTATTATTAACAGCAAACATAATTTATGCAGCTCTGTTTTATTTTTTCCTTTTTTTGGCTTCAGCGATCACGCTTCAGTGGCTTTTATTGTTCAACGTTTTGATGCTGGTGCAGCGAATGACGCAAGCTCAGTCACAGTCTGTGGAATTCTACTCGGACTATAAGAAGAATCACATTGAAGATGAGGTAAGTTCCAAGTTGCGAAGCAGCATTCATTTGCGGTGCTGTGAAGATCTCTAGAATCGCTGTGAAAGCGTCGTGATCATTACCGCGATCGTCGAACAAAACCTTAGTAATAATAATATCTATTTTTATCCTCACAAAACTATTAACTGCATAATTGACAATCTCATTCGAAGTATTGTTTGAAAGTCATCATAATGATGCTCATCACTTTATTGTCATTTGTCATTACGATGTTGATTGTCACGCTCACCGCACGTTCACCTTCACGCTTGATAACGAACATCACGACCTTCATGATCGCTTTAATGCGAAGCGGATGCCCCGCGGTTGCTTCTCAAAGGCAGCGATCAGCGGAAAACCAACAATTTAATAGAAGAATATCTCTTCGATCGCACACAATAGTTGGCAAAATTAAGCTATATAAAAATAAATGCTCGTTGATGGCCAACTTCAATTTCGCGTCACTTCACTTTCAGCGCAAACACGTTCCCAATCAGCTATCAGCAACATGTGCCATGTGCACGGTTATTGACGCAATATAATTAATGATTTCAGCGCAGTCAAATGAAGTCGTTTGCGATGGAATTAAATGCAGATCGCACCACTTAATCACTAGAATCATCAAGTTTTATGATATTTGCGCTGATTTCATGAAAGTGTTTGTAATTGCAGATCAATTATTCCTTTCGCTACTACGTCGATGCGCCCGCCACGAACGTACAGCTCGATCACAGCGAGGAGAGACGTGGCAACCATGTGGTCGGCCACTACGGAGTCCTGGAGCCGGGCGGATTCGTGCGCGACGTACACTACGAGGTGGACGGAGCCAGGGGCTTCCGCAGCACGGTGCGCACTCGCACTGCCGCCAGCCGCAGCCATCAGCTGATTCAGTTGCGGCGCAGCCAACCCAAGACGCCTGTCCGTCATGCGGAGCCAGTGGCATTTATTCTTTAGAAGCACAACTCAATTTTCGAAAATAAATCCATCTCATTTTATTTTAAGCTGTGTTTTTAATTCATTCCTTGCTTTTATTTCAATGCGGAACAGAGGTGAGTGATTTTTTGAGTGCCCTTCAGTTGCCATTTATTATCGTTAATAATATTGTTTCTTTTTGCTTAGTTTTTAATATGCGTGGGAATGAAAAGATTTCGCGAGACGCGAAGTTTTATTGTGTATTTTGTGTGTCGAATGGTTAATAACAGCTAATAATTTAAGTCACTGAACATCATCGAAGCCTGTCAAGCAGTCGTGAAATATATGAAACAATAAATTAAAAGCATAACGACAACAACGATGAAAAACAATCAGAAGCCAGAAGTGTTGATAATTAAAGTTCAATGGCATTCATTGTTTTTTGTCCGTCACGCAATCAGAAGAACTCTGGAGATATTTTCATTTGTGGCAATGCTTCTCACAGTTTACAAAACAATCACAATACAGCACAATATCTGTTATTTCTTATTCCGAGTCTTGGTTGATGTGAAAGCGTTGGCTCGACGCTTTGTTTAATTATTTCAAACAATCAATTAGCGAACGAAGGACTTCTGTTAGTTGCATGTGGCTGCAGATCAGTGTCATGTTCATTGCATCAGATTTCTGGTTTTGTCTGCTGTTGCAAGGTTCCGGTGAAGCAGTTGGTCACGACGATATTTGCAAGAATGTTTGTGTCTTAAGTCTTTCGTTGCAATCTTTTTATACCCTACACCTTAAGGTTGAGGGTATATTCACTTTCTACCGGAGTGTGTAACGCATAGAACTAGACAAGATAGGTATGGAAAAGTATATATATTCTTGATCAGCATCACCACCGAAATTGAAATAACGATGTCTGTCCGTCTGTCTGTCTGTCTGTCTGTCCGTTGAAATCACGATCACAGGAGAACGGATTAAGATTTCAAAATGAAATTTGGCAAAAATATTCGTTGCTATGTTGGGGTGTTTCGTATTGAAAATGAGCAAAATCGCCCAAGGACCACGCCTATTTTTTATATCGAGAGTGCAGGTACCTCTGTTTTGCCTATTAAAAAAGGCCATATCAGCATCATTTTTTGAGAGAAGACAAAAAAATTTTATTTGTAGGTTTAGAATAATGCTTCCAGTTAATATGCCAAATATGGGCGTGATCCGCCCAATTAAAAAAAAAATTTTTTTGTTTTTATTATTATTATTATTATTTATATACATATATTGTATATTTATACCCTACATCCGAAGGAATGAGGGTATATTCACTTTGTGCTTCCGTGTGTAACGCATTAAAGGAGGCGTGGCAGGTATGGAAAAGTATATATATTCTTGATCAGTGTCACCTCCTGAGTCGATTTAGCCATGTCCGTAGTCTGTCTGTCTGTCTGTCTGTCTGTCTGTCTGTCTGTCTGTCTGTCTGTCTGTCTGTGGAAATCACGATTACAGGAGAACGAATGAAGCTATCGCGATGAAATTTTGCACGTATATTCTTTGTCATCCGAAACTCTGTGGGATTGAAAATGGGATAAATCGGTGCAGCGCCACGCCTACTTTTTTAACAAATACTAATTTTTTTAACAATATTTCAACTTGTAGACTTAGTTTTGAGCTTCAATTTTGTTTCCGAATACATCGGTACAGGTAGATTAAATTTTAAAAAAAAATGGGCGTGTCCGCCCACGAACATTTTGATACGGAAATTTAAGAAAATCGGACTATTTAAATAAATCGGAAATATGTATAAATATGTATAATAAAGGTTGCTGGGATGTAGGGTATATAAGCTTCGGTCTGACCGAAGGTACCCTTACTAGTTATTATTAGATATATAATATATATATTGTATATATATACGAGTATATTATATCGCACCACTTCTAAATATATATACGAGTAGATATGCAGCTTTAAGGTGTAGGGTATTTCGGCTACAGCCCGGCTGTAGACAACACCTTTACTAGTTTTCTTTTAAATTCGTACCTCATTTTACTCATTAAAAATCGAATTAATTTTTAATTTCCTTTCTTATAATGCTTTTTATTTATTATATTATATTTACATTCACAGTTACAAAGAAACAATTGAAAATTTATCAATATTTACAAAATCTTGATTTCATTACGAAATTAGAAATAAAACTGCTTGCATTTGATTTGACCAATAATATGGCAAAAGTGACATTTCAAAAAGCAAAACCAATCAGGAAATTAAACTGAAAATCGTTCATTCACCGCTGTTGAACTGGGACCTCGACTCGTCACACAGGAGGAGGTTTTTGATTGAGTTTGTAATTGTTGCTGGCGTTTTTGTTGTTGCGAAGTAAAGCATTCGGCGATAAGAAGACTGAGGATGCAGTCGTTCGGTCATCATTCTTGGCTCTTGCCTGCTGCTGCAGATCGATTGTTGTCTCCGTGACGTTGAATTGCTTCGCTTTTTCATGCACCGGCAGCTGTTGCGTTGCAAACCACGGAGTTTGTTGCCCTTCGCGTTGTTGTTTCTGCAAAGAAATTGATGAGAAAAAGTGATGATGGGCGAGGAAGTGTGATTTAAATGAATGAAAGCATCATCAACGCATCCCGCAGATAAAACAAACGAAACGAAAGATTGTCAAGATTTCTATATACAATCGTTTATTGGATTCCTTTCATACATCAACTGAAACATTGACAACTTTCATATTGACATTTTGACTCTTAGCATCTCGACTTCGAGCAACGCAAAGCAATTTCTGATCGAGATTTCAAGGGTTAACATTAAAAGTGGCGGTAATTATAGAATCTTACGTAATGCGGCTGCGGCGCGACGTGTTTCAGCTTCTCGTAAACCTTGTATTTCTTGGTTTTCGCGTTGTATTTCCCTTGCGGCTTTCCGGCTCCGCCGCGGGCGAAGTAATAACCTTCCAGCTTTGCATTGGGCACCACAGCGTAGTACTTCTTGCCGACATTCGGGACGTATTTCACCGCCAGGCTGGGCACCGAGTTCCACGTCGTCGGTCGATGCGAGTCCGCGTCGCTGGACGTCACGAGGCTGCCGTAGTTGTTGTAGTTGCTGAAGTTGTTGTAGTTCCCTTCGCTGACTGGCTTTCGGTCAGAGGTCAGGTAGTTGTTGGTCGCTGGGCGTGGTCGGGAGGGCGGCGGCAGAACGTAGCTGTGTATAATTAAAGATTCTGATTAAAATCGTGTTTAAATTTTAAGTGGTTCATTTTTCATTGAGTTTTTTGGCCTTTTCTGATTCCTCAAAGAATTATAGACACTTCCGTATTTCGTGCATTGCAAAAACTTACACATAAGACTTCGGATTCGGTATGTCATTGGTCTGCGGTTCCCAGACGGGTGCCGGATCGCGAAACGGTGGCTGTGGCCGTTCGGTTGTCGGCGGGGTGGGCGGCACAATGGGTCCCTTGTTTGTATTCCAGTCGACGCGAATGGCGCTGCCGAGCGACGCAATGCAGGTGAGTAGCACGTAGAATTCGGCTAAAAGCAGCTGCCGAGAAGAGAAAAAGTTGTTACTTGTTTGTGAAAAACGCAGGAAGCAAAAGTTTGTGTCTGAAGTCTTTCGATTTATTGCACTCCATACGCGCAATAAATATTTCTGGAACACGAATCACTCGTGTTTCCAATTCCTCCACTTAATTTATACAACAAATCACAGCGACGACGTGTTTGTGAACTGTTTTCATTGATCTTTTCCTTTGTGCTTTTCTATTATGGGCATGCGTTGCACATGTTTTTAAATTGTTACATGTGATGAAGCAAAAAAAGTGTCATAAGCATTAACACATAATTCGAAATGCGCTAAACACTTGATAATAACGATTTCAAGAGAATAAATTTTAAAAAATTGGTATTTTTGAAGGTGATAGTTTTTGTTTTTTACATTTAAATCAAAATACGAATATTTATTGCTGTTTTTCGGCGAAATTAATGATATTTAACGCCAACTTGCCTCCAAACTATTTATTGTTTTCGACAATTTAACATAAAATGAGCATAATTTATAATTGGAATTTACGAAGCACACCTTAATTGATGCTAATCCAAAGCCACACGCATTCAATTGTTCACTGAGTTTTGATTCTGCCTCGTATTTCAAACATGACATCAAAAACAAACTCACGAAAGAATGCAGCTAGTTTTTGCCTCAAGTCTTTAATTTTGACATCTCTGAAACATCTCAGATGGAGAAGCATTTGCCAATTAATGGCTGAATTGCAACGAAAACAACGTTTTAATGATTCATTAGACAAACTGCTGCACATTCAGCTGTAACGTGTTCTATTATAGCCTCAGTTTAACGTCGAGTCAAGGCTGCCAATTAAAAACTCCTTTTTAGCATTAATTTTGCATTTCGATGCTTATGAATTCGAATCAATTTAATTAATTATTTCTGTTGAACTTGACACTAAATATTTTAGATTTACTTGCGACTAACGACGTAACTCCGTTCAGAGCCATTCGCCAATTATAACATCATTAAACAAGTGGAGCTTCTAATTTTTATTGAGGCTTTAAACATAAATTAGCGACGGCCGATCAAGTAAAACGTCAAACGCAAAGCGAAGTCGTTAGGCGATTAGAAAAACGACAGCAACAACGACGACGACAAACACTTTAATCACCAAGTGACCAACTATTTGACGTTTATTAAATATTATTTAAGTGGGCAGCACAAATTACTTTAAAGATGATGATGAAGTCGTTGCTGGTGCCGTCATCAGCAGAGCAGCCGCTAGAGTGAATCCGAGCAACAAGAACGACAAGAAAAATATAAAAAAACACATGTCACAGCTGTTTTTTGCTTTGATGCATTTTAATTGAAATGAATGTTTAAATAACAATGCTTTAAAACGTTGTTGGCATTGTTATTAGCTGTGATTTTTTAATATTATACATTTTGTGCATTAAGTAATGTTTTCTATTTGTAAAACTATAATTCATCGTGAATTAAAATGTATTTATAAGTATTTGTTTTGTTTCTAAACAAGCGATCGCTTTCGTTGCTTGAAAAGTCTTCAACGCAGCAGAAAGTAACTCAATCGACTTGTTATTGAATTCCCGAGGGCGTTTTTAAGCCTCCCAATCTATTGAGAGCTCCAAAGCGGCTGTCAATCAACTAACAGCCGCAGTTTCGACAAATAATTGAAGCAGCAAACAGCTTTAGCGTTGCTCCAATTCGTATACAAAGTATTTCTATAGTCAGATTAACGCCAACGACAAATATAAACAATTTGTGTAATTATCAAGCTAAGAAAAGCAACTTATCTACTTAATATTGTAATCTACTCTATGGAATTTCTTATAGTCGTATCTACTTCAGCTAATTAATATTTAAAGCCTTTTAAAGCTAGCTCCTAAATCAGACGCTGCTCAATTATCGCTACTTTATTGCACATGAAACGCAGACATAAACAGGAATTGGAACAACAGAAACAGCTGAAAACAGCTGAAGAAAGGAGGGAGGGAAAAATAAAACCATTTTGAAAAAAGTGCTAAAGACGTTTCCAAGTCGCAGATGAAACTACTTTTCAAGGTTAATAATAAATCATTTAGCAAGCAGTCAATCGAGCAACTCAAAGAAAAGAGGGCAAAAACGTCCGCGAAGACGACCACAAAGAACACAAATAAAAACAAAGGCGATCGAAAGAAGATGATAAGGAAACGGCTTCGTCCGCTGTAAAGTTATAGCAACTTCCTGCTGCTGTTGGCAGCTCCTCATTTTTATCTTCTTCGCGATGGTTTTTATTTCCATTGAGTGTTTTTTTTTTTTTTTCGTCTTTTAACCTGTATTTATTTTGTTTTTTCTCTTTTACTTCTTCGTTTTAGTTTTTATTGTACAACTTCTTCAAAAGCAGCCTTCATTGAACTCAAGCAGAAAGCATTAAAAGTCACAGAGTGTAAAAATCTACTTAATTTTGTTGCTTGAACTCTGTTTGTATTTGCGTAATTTTTTGTTCTTCTTTTACTGTTAATTTACTTTATTTATGTTCATATTTATATGTATTTATATATGTTAAGTTTTTACGCGTTTTTTATTGTTCTAGTGACAGGTCGAACGAAGGTTCTTTTAACTGCTGCCAGACACTCGACTGACGACTCGCAAACAAAGGAATGACAGGAGAAAGGGAGATAAATAGACCCTGAATTTATCTGAATATTTATTTTATTTTTTATATTCGCTTTAATACACCGAACATGGAGAAACTTTTGACTTTAGCAAGTTTAAACTCTAGAAATTATTGATGAGTTTGAACTTGAAATCTTTCAACTTTCGTGAAATTAAAACTTTTAAAATCAACTGATTGCTAATTATTTATGGATGCTCATTATTTTAATTATTTTTCGCTCCTGCATCAAAGAACTGAATTTTATTTGAATCAATAAGATTCCAACTCAAATTGGAAGCATTGACTGATGTGTCTTGTCATGTATTGGCCTATATGTATGTATATTTTTTATTGTTGTTTATTTTTTATTGAATGAAAACATTGAACTCGACTGACGGCTGAAATTATTCATCAATTTAATTAATTCAAACATTTTCTATCGCAAGCTTCAAAACCTGATTCTAATATTCCTGTGGTCACAAGAACTCTTATAATTTGATAAAGCTCTTATATAGAATCAATAGTAAAGCTGGATGTTAGATATCAGACAGATATTTTAAATTTTCTTCCTTTCCTACTCTTGCACCCTCCTCCCGATTCTTCTGACCTTTTTAAAGAGTAACCAATTCGTTAGCAAAGCTTTTTTATCGGCATTTCATTCGCGATTTTGTGGCTGGCTTCACTGACCCACATCAGTTCGTCGTTGGTCCTCATAATTCAACCCTCATCGCCTCCTGCTCCTCCCGTCCTCAGACTCCATGAAATGATGCCGATTGCTTCGTTTTGGGCCTTTTGTGCAACAGAAACCAGCCACTAAACGATTTCATAAATAATCATTACATCTCACAACAAAAACAGCGAAAGATTTCGAAAAAGTTACCAACGCTGAAGAAATCTTTTTTATGGTGCGTTGTTTTCCTCCTTGGATTTCGGTGGCTGCAGCTTGGGGCGGACCGGGCAACGGCTGCTGTTAATTATATTTTAAATGTTAAAAATGTTGCCTTGTTGCTCAATTGGCTCTTTAATTTGACAGAAGTTTATTTGATAGGAATTTTGTAATTTTTATCGGTGTCGCTGCAGCGGCCGCTGTTGCTCCTTCGGTTGCAATTGATTTGACTCCTGTTGCCGGAGCTGCTCCTAAGAAATTGCTCAAATTATGGATTACTCAAGAGCACTCAAATTTAATTTAAGCGTTACTGGAAAAATGAAGTTTTAAAAATAGTAATCAAACATTAGTAATAATTAAAATATTCGCGGCTAAATCTATTAACGCTATCATTTAGAAAACGGGAGCTTTAAAATCATTAACATTCCATTCTAATTAAACAACTAAATTCAAAAGTTGAATAAACTCTGCGTACATTAAAGAAAACTACAAAAAACCGCAAAAAATTCATTAAAACGATTCATAAAAAAGTTCAAGTAGCGAAAAATAGAAAAAAACCTTTTCCAGATTTCAATTTTACTAAACTACATGCAAACAACTCCCACAAAGACCCATGAACCAAAGTAACACCAACAACAGCATCAACAACCACTTTATCACTATTAAAAATACAAGTTCATGATCAACACGTTGCTAGAAGCGAAACTACTTCCACTTGAAGCCGCCGACGACAGCCGAGAATCGAAGCTCGGTCCATATTCCGGACAGACAAGTATTCAAGCCGAGGAAAGGCAACTCGGAGGCTTAATTTTAATTTAAAAAATTAATTAAATTGTGGTCAATTTTATGACTGAACGAAGGGAAAGAATCAAGATGATGTTTGATCCATCATCAGCAAAATTAACAATTATTTCAATTTGAAACCTTTGTTTTTGTGATGGCTTCATGATGATGCTGATATCTTGATATGTGTTGACCATCTTTTAATAAAAATCAATCCAATTTCCTTAAGCAAAATCTGTGTTTTTATTCTGTGTCGCTGCTGAAACTCGTGATTGAAACTCGTTTTCGTTACTGCGTTGCATGCGAACGACTTCATAGCACCTCAATTCAAGGTTCCATTGAAATATTTTTACATTTCTCTTTATTTGTGGAGATTTATGCAAATCTCCATACTTTGTAGGTTTCTTGTGGTGGCTGTTCTCAGTGGCATTGGCTGTTGTTGTCAACATGTTGCCAGCGGCAGCTCATCGCCGTCGCAAACCTCCCCTGTTGGCCTTTAATTGAGCTCTACTTTATGGCGTGCTTTTATTACTGATTTAATAACTCATTCAACGGCAATAAAAATTACATTTAATGCCTTTACATGTAATATTTCACAGATATTTTAATGTTATTTCGAAATGTGAACAAGTTCTCAATAAACAAAACCAAAAACACCCAAAAAATTAACATCCACTCAAAGAATGCTAAAAAAAGAGAATTTGAAAAAGCGTGGTTAAATTTCACAGTCAATTAAATCCAGTTTAAAAAGAATAGTTGACATTTAACTGCGTTGTTTGTTTCTTATGTCTTTATTTAATAAAATAAATAAATACAAAATGTTAAAAATTGTGGTAAAACCTCAATAAACTTTAATTATTATTATTATAACATCTGTATAAATAAGGGAAATAAATTTGTTATTTTATCTGAATGGATTATCGATAAATTATAATTAAAAGAAAAAAAAAGTTCATTTTAAACTTAAGATTTTAAAGATATTTCAATTTCCGAACATTTTCATTGAATTTTTAGGTTTTGTATTAAAACACACGGCAAAAATAATTTTAATAATTTTCATTTTAATCATAATCACAAAATTAATTAAATTAACATTTAATTATAATTAAATTTAATTAAAGCATTTACTTTTAATATATATAATAAACGATAAACTTTACAGGCTTTTATAAAGTCGTATTTAAAGTACGAAATCGAATCAATTCAGACCCGAATCAAACCAACGACTCCATTTCGAGCAAAATCATTGTATTCAAAACAATGGAATATAAAAAAAAAAACACATTAATTAAATTGAACAAAAAATCTTCCGGAATTTCAACATTAATTTAATAAAAAAACAAATTCTTTGAGGAAGTACAACAGCCTCCATTGTTTCTGTTTTATAAGTGAAATATTTAGCTAATTTATCTCAAAAATTGATTTGTTCAACTGGGATTGAAATGTTAATCACTGCAATTAAATCCATTCAATCATTTATTAAATAATAGATCGTCGTGCTTATTATCTACAAACAGGAGCCATTATTAATTCAATATTTGTTCAATCTAATTCTAGTGCTATTATTAAATGCAATTTAACGTCTGCTGCTGCGATGGAATTCAAATTCGTCGGGTTCACAGCAGTTCGAATTCTCGCAAAAGCTCAGTTATGATCGCATTAATATGTATATTAACTCGAAATGCTTTAACGAAAATGGAATACTGATTGATCAACTTTCTGATGAAATATTTTTGCATATTTCTCATCTTTATTTCGAAGATCAATGAACACAATGAATTGCATCAAATCCGAAATAATTGATAATAAAATAACTTTGTGTAATTAATAATGAAAAGATTAGCATTTAATTACATTTAAACTGTCCACAAGCCACGTTTTCGTCTGATGTGCAATTAAAGCAATAAAAAAGCTGTGATTGCGCTTTAACCTCACAGCGAGCAGCGACTTGAATTGGCATATAAAAACAACAACTCACAACGACCCACAAACGACGGCGATTTTTGCAGACAAACGTCTTTAAAAAATCAAGTAATTGGATTTTGCTGAAGCGTTTCAAATCGAGTTAAAATAGCAACACGAATTTTGCGGAAGATGTTTAATTAAACTTCGAAGCGTGATTAATTATTATTTGTCAAAAAGCAGCAACGAACCTTTTAAAATGCCGCTAAATAAAACGATTGAATAAAAAGAGATACGCGAAATTGTAAATTAGTTTTAAATAAGAGGCAATGATTTTCATTCAGTCGAAGAGAAGGAAAATATGAAAAACAAACAAATAAAAGCGTCGTTATTTGAAGCACGTTTCCACGAAATTTTCACACGCAGTCATTTAATTACGGTGCATCTTGCCACGCCCACAGTACGTGCAGCTATCCGAAGGCGCCAACAACTGCAGAGGTCAGCGCGGCTTCAGAGGCGAAATCATCTTCGCCGCAGACGAACGTGTTGAGCAATAAATCAGCGTCTACTTGGAGCCGCAAATCCATAATAATTCGGCCCGTAATTGATTTGATTGAAAGCACTCTGGATGCTAAGAGCAGCGAAGAGATGGATGAGTGATTGCTTGGCTGCGGGGCAGACAGACTGACAGCTCGACAAGCTGCAAGCGCTAAAAATCGCCAAATTATTCTTTGTGTTTGCTTATCGAGTGGAATTCGAAATCCTTTCGGCATTCGATGCTTTTGATTTATTCAGTATGATGCAAGACACAAACGGCGCTTCATTAATTGCAGTCGTTATCGTTTTGAAATTGCTTCAGTCGGCAGAAGTGGTTTTTTAAGAACACGTTTCTTAGTTTTGAATTTCGATTTAAAGAAATTAGTGTGTAATTTTGTGAAAAATAGAAAATACTTTAAGAGTTGCAAGGAAGGAAAAACTGAAATTATTTGACCCTGTGATAATCATGGAGATTACTTAAATATAAACATAAATATAAACGTAAATCGTCTTGTAAATTTAGTAATTTAATATTAAAAGATTTATTTTAAAACACGGAGGAAATTAGCTGATCGATTTACACAAATGTAAAAATTCTTTTTTAAGTGCACTTTTGTGCAACTTTTGCTAAACGCATATAAATACATAACTGCGCGATCGAATTTAATTAAAAAATTTATTTGAAAATAAGTGATTACGATTTTGTTGTTTATAAAAAAAATTCAAATCATCATTGTTTAATTTTTTAAATACCTTTAAATACATTTTAATTAAATCAAATCTTTTCAATCGGCAAAAGTTTATTGAAATCCTACTTTAGCCATTTATTAATATAAATAAAACAAAACGAAATAATATCCAGAGAACCTTGAAAACAAAAAATAAAATAAAAGTCACATAAAACTAATCAATCAATTCAAAAAATTCAAAATTACAATTAATTCAATACAAAGAATTTAAAAGAATTCGTTCTCAAAGATATTTCGCAATTATTATATTTACTATTAACATTTTTACTTGTTTCCTTACAGATCTTTTGATTAATTGAAATAATTATATTAATTGCAAATAAGGTCTAATTTTTGCAATAAAAATATTTCTTTTATTGACCGCAACTTTCGTTGTTCAACTCTTCGAAGTTAGAAAAGGAACACGAACTAAAGCGATTAAAATTGATGGTGAACAAACACTAACTATTACTTTAATTATTACTTTGCAGACGAAATAAAAGATGTTCAATTTATGTAATGTATGATAAAATATATTCAATGTGTATGTGCAAAGTTATGATTAAATTAAAGCGTTTAGCCTTAAAATATCAATAAAGCTTCAAAAGAAGTCCTTTCGATTATTCGTTTAAAGTATTACCCTCGATTTTATATTTCTTAAAGAATTTCGAAAATAACAATGACTGAATTCATTTCAAGTCATTGAATTTTTTCGTCTTTTGCTATAAATATTTTAAATTTACTTACCATTTCGTTGAGATTTAGCAGCAACTGATGTGCCTCAAAACGTGTTTAGTTGCGATTTTGTCTTTGTAAATTTTCGGTGGTCCTTCTAAAGTGTTACAAGACCGATTTTGCTTTGTATTTTATGCAGCAAAAGACGGAGACATCAACATACGATCACTTGAGAATAATAAAAGCTCATAAACAATATTTCGAAGTTACATCGACGTCGATTACATTAACGAACAGCATCAACAACGCTGAAAAGGAATTAGGTATCGACTGTCGCATTGCATTGCGTTCGAAACTAAAACGCTGCGACGAGGAAAAGGAATATTCTGCGAAGACGGAGGCGCAAACAGAGACAAAATCTCGATATTAGGTTTCTTTAAGGCGATTGTGATACTCTAGTCACCAATGAATGCCCTTTTTCCAACGCTTTGTTGAACATGTGAGCCAGAAACCCCTTCACAAAAGACCTACATTACGAAGAAGAACGGAAGCAACAACAACCGCGGAAGGCCTTCACTCAAAAAGCGTCAGAGCCTGAAAAAAGGAGACAATTGGAAAAACAGGTTCAGATTCAATATTCATTGAACGTAAAATTTCGCAATTTTCTCAATTTCAGTTTTTCGATTTTGCCATCATTTTCAAAAAAATGTACCAAATTCGGCCGCTGTTTAAATGCCGACGACAAATTTATCAATTGTACAAATTAAGCACCTTCAGCCACAATTTATTTTAATTTAATACAGTTTACATTTAACGGTAGCCTATAAATACCGTTAGACACACGAATCCATAACATTTTCTGCTTTTATTGGGCAAAAAGTTAATTAAATAAGAGAAATATCAACCACTAACAGCAAAAAGCACCTATAAAGAAGTGCGTTTCGCCAGCGACTTCGGTGTTTGGAAGTCGAGGAGCCAAAAGAGTGCACTTCGAACGCACTGCAATCCACCGACCGCATCGAGCTGTTAATGGACGCCGATGACCCAAGACACACACCTTGTTTGGTAGTTAATTGTTACGCCATCGAATGTCGTTTAAAGCAAAGAGGTTCGGCAGCTCGATCGAGTTCTGTGCGTCTCCTTGGCGAATTCTGAACAATTGCCAAAAAATTAAGCGACAAAAAAAGTATCTTAGCTTTTTGTGATAACACAGAAATACTTTGAAACACTAACTGCAATTTGAACAATTAAAAACAATTAAAATTGAAGTTTATAAATTGTAAATAAAGCTTGGCCTAAAAATGTGTTTAATATTGAAATTAATTAAATGTGTTTTAAATTAAATGTGTTTAAATATTCCTTTTACATTTCTTATTCCTTTTCCTATTAATAAAAATTAATAGTTACTACTTATTTGTAACTACATTCTTTGACAGTTTTTTCGACACGTTTCCTTGGAATTGGAACTTTTATTTCAAATTAAAGCCAATTGAAGGAAGAAACAGTGAAAATATAACCCGTTGCCACTCCTTTTCAACTGCTCAGTTATTAATTGCAGCTGCTGAAAGAATGAAAGACTTTGTGCAGTCGTGCGTGTGGAATCGGATCAGAATAAATTTCAGCGAACCACTGAATTTATTCCTGAGGCGTAAAACACAACCGCAGAAATCAAGTTCAATCGAATTCTTGCGGCTCCGAAGGAATGCAAGGAAAATCGAATGGCTTCCAATCAAATTCGGTTTTCGAAAAGAGGTTTTGCTTCTGATAACTTTTTTGACCATCACGTACCTTCATCGGACAATCAAAAACCATAACAGATTCATAAATCAAGTTCAACTTCGTGCAATTTGATGTCTTTAGAAGTTGCAGTGAGTCTGTTTTTCAAAGGCGTTGAAATTTTTATTGCCCTGTTAATCGATTAGATGGAGTAGGGTTAGAAAATATGTATTTGAAGCTAAATAATCACAGCTGAAGCGACGTATAGAAACAGTAGCAAGGGATAAAGCAATTTATCTGTGGTTCAATTGAATTAACCAACATTGCAAGATTTTTAACATTCTAATAAATCGAAGAGCTGCTCTAAACAATGATAACGAACTGAACAGTTGGAAAACCAGGAAATAAAACTTTTTACTTTAGTTTAGATCTGGAAAATGTTCAATTATTCAAGATTTAAAAATGATGAAACTTTTCTGCGAACAGAAAAAGAATTATCTGCAAAAGTCGTCTAAAGAACAAACAGCAATTTTGTGAATTAATTGCATACAATTAAATTAAAGTTACTTAAGTGAATGGGAGATCTTTTCCTTCCTCGACATTTTACTTTCAACAAAAGGAGAGTTCGAAAAAATCAACAGAGGAAGAGACGTTTTTAATTTAGCTTCTAGCCGAAAGAATTGGAGGAGTTCTCAAGTGGAGTATTTTTTAAATTTGTATTTTCAACAAAACAAAAAATATAATATATTATATTTAAAATATTTTTGACACAGATTTAATAACAACAATTTTAGCACTCTGTATCCCACAATTAATCATGAATCATAAATCATCAATCACAATGAACGAAATGAAGGAAGGATTTCTGAAGAATATTTATTTCGTCAAGTTAAAACCAAGTTGAAGAGTCTCATTAAATGAAAACTCAATTTAAGTTTTTGCTTTTATGTTTTTGAATTATTTCACTTTGAATCTACTTTTCAATATTTCCGATATTCAGTTTTTGCTCAATTGTTTCGCGATGGAAAACTGCGCACAGCGAGGCACACAGCAACTGATCGTGACAAACACGTTGGAGACACGAGCTACACTGAACGCGTTGAACGTCTCTGCTTTAACACGATGTCTTTTGCGATGCCGTTGCTTTGTTTTCTTCGTTTTTCATCAGTCTTCGCGTTGCTTTCGTTACTATTTCAACCGGTGATAAAAGCTAAAGAGTTTTGGAGCTTCAAAAAGAGTAGAGAGAGTAACAAAACAGAGAACGACATCAGCAACACACCGAAAGCTACAAACGGAAGCTTGGCTTAAAAGGAAATAACAAAAAGAAAAGAAGCGACGTTGATAACACGACTTTTGGATTTGTAGTTATTTAGTTGCCATTACGAAGACAAGACTGAAATAATGTTGTTGCTCGTTCTGCAACAACAACATGATAAAATTTTGCCGGTCACTTGTGCTCGCTTAGCAACATGTATCTAAACAATTCATCGATTATGCAAACGAACTAAAGACTGCAGCAACGAACTTGTGATTGAAATGTTGATTGTGTTTCTTTCTTTACTCTGTTACTTAGCTGAATTTTGGTTATCTTAAATGGGAAAATTAAAAAAAAAGAAAAATAAAGATAAGATAATAATAAATAAACACTGAAATAATTCAATTTAACTTCGAAGCGTTGCACTAAATAGAAAAAGTTAATAAATTAACACGAGAAATAAGAGGAACTTCAGTTGACCCTCATTTATAACTAAGAAGCGGAAATGTTGTGGTTAGTACAGCTTCTGTTAGTCAAACGTGCTTCTGCACGTTGTAAAATGAACAGCCAAGAAAAATATTTCGGAGGTGCCCCAAGCACATCGAGTACCGTGGAAGCAGTCCCTTCGCTCTCCCCTTCCACAACGATAAACCGACTCCACCTCGCATTAAGCTATACAAAATTGAACCTTTCTCGCACAAAACTAAATTGATTTGTCGCGCTCTCGTTGCCAATCTTGCGTGGAGTGCGTAAAGCTACTTTTTGCGGATAAAAGGATTTCGGCTACGCACAAAATAGCGAATGTTCAATCTACGCACTGCGATAGCGCAGTTGATCAATCGGAGTGGAATGAACGTCAAGGAAACCAGCAATAATCATCTCAACTGTTGAGCAACGTTATTGTTCGCAATTCAGCATTGACACTTTTTTTTGTGTTGAGCTTTTGTTTTGTGTGAGGTTATTTTTTGCCTGATTCAATAATTGCTCGAGTGCTGATCGTGCTTGGATGGGGCCATTGCTATCTAAACGCTTCAGTGTCACATCGACCGTTAATAAAATTTATTTCATTACACTTCGTAGCACGATCTCCGTTAATTAAGATTAGTACGCTGCTCGATCAATCGCAGTTCGATCAATTTACATCATTTATCCTCGTTGAAACGTTTAATTAATTTACTTAATTACATAAATCAAATAAAGCAAATTTATTCAAATCGTAAACTTTTCAACTTTACTTTCAAGATTAAGTAGAAATTTCTATTCGATTATTTTTAAGGATTTTTTATAAGAATTACAGCTTAAGAATTAAAATTCCAAGTCTAAGATTAAGTAAAATTTTACATTCATTTATTATATTATATTATATTATATTAGATTTATTATTTATATTTATTAGTACATAAATTTCAAATGGAAGATGAAATAAAATCTAAAATTCGTTTATTTATATTATTTATAAGATTTATTTATTATTTATTGTCACAAGATATTCATGTATTTATTATAATAAATATTAATTTATTATGTCCGTTTATCATTATTTGCATATATTTCAAATCAAAAGTCAAGGCTTTAGAATCGCTAAATTTTTGTTTATTAATGCATTAATATTATGTCTAATATTTTGTATATTTGTAATTACTGTATTTAATTGGATACATTTGTTAAATTATTCACTTCGTTTCCTATTAAATTTAAGGCTTCATATAAAAATTTCAATCCATTCTGTGAAGTATAAAAGGATTTTTTACAAAAACGTTAACCATTTTGGCAACGCTTTTAAAGTTCTAGTGCATTTTAATGCAAGAAACTAATCACTGGATCAATACCGTTAAACAACCATTTCAGCATTAATTGTTTTTTCTTTTAAAAATTAAATAATTAGGTGGCTCAAATACAGCGCATAAGAAAGGCTCAAGTGTCAAGAATGAAGTCACTTGAGCGACAGATGATGTTTTTATTATTATTGTTGTTATTTGCAATACAAACATTCAATTTCCATACCACAAACACACAACGACAGCCACTTACAAGTGGCCCATGGATATTACAAAGTTGCAAAAATACATTCATTAGAGTCCCATTTTAAGCGCATAAAATTAGGGGCGTCTACAAAACCAACAAACGCAACGCTCGCAGCAACATTTAACAGCTGCAGCAACCGCAAAAACAGAAGACGAAAAAAAAACAACGGCATTCAAATAAAAATTCTTCGCAGTAACGTAGAGGTTAAAAGAGAAAATATCTATTACAGTGATTAACAGCAATAACTACGTGTCTATGCGCTTGATATGCTTTTGAAAAATGTTTAGAGTTCGTTAATTGCCGATGCTTTATTCTTTGGCGCACTTCATTTTGTTGCTCTTGGTTTATGTTTTATTCAATGCATAAAGAAGCTCGTTCGGATGCGTCTCAAACGATTTCCAAGTCGATGTTGCTTTTAATCGCTTTGCTTTTGACGTTCCTAAAACAATTGCTGCTTTTTGTTGTTGCTTTGAAACTCATGACTCGTGATGCTGCTGCTGTGATGTGATTCTATTTAAAACCTTGGCTATTTAAAGACTTCTTCGGTAAGTTTAATTAGAAGATTTTTCCGAATATGATTCACAGACAGAACAAGAATCGCCATTAGCAACATCGTCAATTTAAAATGCCAACGTTAAGAAGTCTTCGAGACAAGCTAAGATTGACAACAGAGGAACATCTTTGGCAAATTTTCAATCACTTATTCTTTGCAGGAAATTCGCTTCAACGAAGACAAAAGTGTTTGTAACTTTTTTGTTTGCAGTCTGAAAAAATCTAACTAAAATGTACAAAAACCTTGCAACGTGTTTAAATTTATTGCAAAAAGTGTTAAATTATAATTTCGAGTTCAACTATTATAATTATATAATATTACTATTATAATTATACTATTATAAGTATACTAAATTTTGTGTGTCTTCTGCATGTTACTCCATCAACCTGACTGATGAATTGCAAAATATAGTTTTTGATATTAGTAATTTTAAAAATCATATTTTTCAATGTACATTCTGTATAAAAAAATCCATATTTAAAGTTGTAATCTCGTCAGTAAAAAAATTGCGTAAGCAAAATCATACAAGCAAGCAACACAAAAGCAGTACATATTTTGCATTCGCCGATTACGCTGATAATTCGCGCATTGTTTGTGTAGACCAGCACTGAAGTAGTCGATGTTGAGCTGAGCAAAGCATACTTACCTGGCGTAGGGGCTACCGTGATCACGAAGGCGGTTCCCCCGGAGTGAGGCTTGGCCATTGCACTACGGTTGAGTTGACCTCCGCGATTATTCCTAATGCGAATAACTCGTGCGTGAAATTTTTGGTAGCCGGGAATGGCGTACGCGCCGTCCCGACATTCAATAATACATTTTCAATATTAACAGTAGAAAGTATTTTGCAGAAGCCGAAGTCTAACATTGATTTAGATTTTTAGTTTAGCATTTGATTAGGATGTAAGAAACATATTAAAATATATACTCTCTAATCTGGCATAAGGCGGCATCATTTCATTGAACATGCGGCGAAATATTGTTTTATATTAATTAATATTAAGTTAATTACTTCTTTTTATTTAGTTATTAATTAATTTTGATTTAATAATAGCATGAACAATAACAAGGAAGCCGGTTTTTTTATTTAGAGTTTATATGAAAGAATGTTTTGTGTTTTCTTAGTTTAAAATTGTCGTTTTCTATAATTTTGTAATGCAAATACGTGTAAATTAATTCCAAGTTTTAAGGCGAAAATCAGAAAATCATTTGGATAATATGAATAAATTGATTAATCAATTATTTTATTTCTGCAGAAAAGTCCAAAAGGATTTCACAGGATTTCTAAGTAATAATTGCAGTAAGAAGTAAAAAAAATTCAGAATTTGAATAATGTGGCGAAAGGTGGTAGCAAAGATCTGTTTCATACGCTTTTAAAGAAATCAATATCGTAAATTATTATATGGTTTTGGTATTGCAGTAGACGCTCGCAATTTAGAACTGCTTTGTTTTTGAAGCAATTCTAATTTCTGAATTATTTTTATTTCTGGACGTGTTTTTCCATATAAAAAATAAAAAATTGAGTAAATTTACTTCCGAAAACCAAAATAAAAAGACTTAATTTTTTTTTAATTCAATTTTATTTCATAAAAACAAGAAAACAAAACGTAACAATTCAGTCCAATACATTAAATGTATTTTTTTAAATTAAAACTAGTAAAGGTGTTGTCTACAGCCGGGATGTAGCCGAAATACCCTACACCTTAAAGCTGCAAATATACTCCATGACCTATGTAAACTCAAAGTGGGCGGCTCACGCCCAAATTCGGAAGATAAACTATAATTATAGCTGCTTAACTATTTCTGTGCGTTACAAACACCGGTACTAAGTGCGTTTACTCTCAAAATTTAGGTGTAGGGTATAAAAATATATTGCAATACTGGGTGGATTGCAATACTGGGTGGATGGGTAAAAAGGAGGCGTGGCCCGCCAATTTTTTTTCCCAACAGAATGTTATTGGTTCACAAACTACAATATTATGTACACCATTATTCAGGAAACTTATATACTTTTCAATACAATCCATGTAAAGCCCTCCATTGACCTATGTAAACTAAAAGTGATGCTGATATGGCCTTTTTTAATAGGCAATACAGAGGTACCTGCACTCTCGATATAAAAAGTAGGCGTGGTCCTTGGGCGACTTTGCCCATTTTCAATACGAAACACCCCAACATAACAACGAATATTTTAGCCAAATTTCATTTTGAAATCTTAATCCGTTCTCCTGTGATCGTGAATTCAACGGACAGACAGACAGACAGACAGAGAGACAGACAGACAAACAGACGGACAGACATCCTTATTTCAATTTTGGTGGTGATGCTGATCAAGAATATATATACTTTTCCATACCTATCTTGACTAGTTCTATCTTGTCTAGAAAGTGAATATACCCTCAACCTTAAGGTGTAGGGCAGTGATGGCGAACCTTTTTGAGCTTGCGTGTCATAAATATATTTTTTTTATAAAATAATATGACGCGTGCCGTAAAATAAAATAAAACCAATGCATAATATGATTGTGAAAATACATTTCAGAACAATAATAATAGACAAATATTTTTGTGTTAATAGATTATTTTTTTATTAAAAAAATATTTTAAAAAAATATGGTTGAAATCAAATAAAAAATTCACATTTTTATGTAGTTATATAAATAAATTAAGAATAATTCAGGAATGAAATTTTTTATTATTATTTGAAAAAAAAACATAAAATATCATTATTAATGAGATTTCTGTTGTTGTGTGCTGGATGATAAATATTTTATATCTGGCTCATAACTAGTAGATTTTAATAAGATGCAAGAGGTACTGCTATCATCTGTGAGTCTATTTCTAATATCTGCCTTAATAAAATTCATCGAAGAAAACAATGTTTCGCAAGCATAAGTAGATGAAAAAATTGTTAAAATTGCCATTGCTATTCTTTTAAGGCAAGAAAAATTTTCTGGAATAGATTTCCAAGTTTTTAAGATTTCATTTTCGGCATTTCTCTGGACTGCTCCAATAAATCGATCTCGTTCAATTTCTTCCAACATGATTCTCAAATCTATGAATTTTTGTTTCCAAATCGAACTGGATTGAAAATCTACCAATTGCATCTCGAAATCTTCTAAATTCATGAACTCAAATATAGATAAATTTAACTGTGCGAATGTATATATATCTGGACGAGTAATAAATTTTGAAGTTTCTTCAAATTGTCGAAATTGTATAAATCTTGTCGAAAATTGTTCAATTGTACCTTTTAAAATATTGTCAAATTCTTTTATAATTTTTGTTTCATCAGGTTTTTCGTGAATTTCTAAGTCCATCATGTATTTTTTTAAATTAGGGAAATATTTGAAATTTCTGCTCATTATGTCACATTTAAATATTTTTAGCTTAGCTTCAAATGCTTTGATGAGATCAAACATATTAACAATGGTTTTGCCAAAACCTTGTAATTTTATATTTAGCTCATTCAAATGAGCGCAAAAATCCATAAAGAACATTAATCTTGATATCCACTCAACATCTGATAACTCTTTATACTGATTTTGTTTTTGATCATCTAAAAACATCCGAACTTCATCCAAACACTCGACGAAACGTTGAAGTACTTTGCCGCGACTAAGCCAACGAACATTATTATACATAGTTAAACCATTGTACACCGAGTTGACTTCATTTAACAAAGATTCGAACTTCCTTTTGTTTAAAGCATGTGCGGCGATATAGTTAACTATATTGGTCACAAGTTTCATCACGTCTTCAACTAATTTAAAACCGTTCTTTGCACATAACGCTTCCTGGTGAATTATGCAATGAAAGCCCAATAGTGGATGTCCAACACACTTTGTAAATAAATTGACAAATCCTACTTCTTGCCCAATCATACTAGGTGCACCATCTGTAGTTACAGATACGACTTTTGAAAAATCTATTTCTGCTTCAGAAAGAGCCTCTGTTACTCCCTTGCAAATATCTGTACCTTTGGCAGTTGTTCGTAAAGATACCAAATTTATCAATTCTTCCTTTATTTCATTGCCAATAAAATATCTAACAAAAATAGCTAATCGAGCCGAAAGAGTGATGTCGGTGCTTTCATCAAGACAAATTGAAATAAAATCACATAACTTTATATCTGATTTTTGTAGCTGTTTTACATTTTTACCCATTTTCAGAATTCTATCTTTTATTGTATTACGACCAATAGGCAATTCTTTTATTCGCTGAAATATTTTATCTCTATTCGCAAAATCCTCAAAGAGAAATGGTACACATTCTAACCATGCATTCTTAATGTAATCTCCATCGCTGAACGGTTTTCCTTTTTTGGCAATTACTTTAGCGACTTCAAAGCTAGCAGCTACGGTATTTGAATTCTTATTCATGCACTTGATTAAAGCATTCGACTGCAGATTTTTGTTTTTAATTACTCGTAAAATATATTCTTTTTGTTCATCTTTGCTTTTGTCAAAAAGCCACTTGTGAATTGTTTCATAGTGTCTTTTTACAGATGATGTTCTACATACCACTGACACAGAACATAGCTCACATATAGCTTTATCACCTTTTTTAACAACACCGTACATTTCGGTCCACCAACTCTGAAATTGTCTGCTGGAATTACTGCTACCAGCTTCGACAAGTTTTTGTTTTTTATTTACAGCTGCCATTTTTATAATTTTTACTGAAATTTAAATAAATTTTACGAATTTTGCAATATAGGAAAAGAATAACAACTAAAATACATACCAATTAATATTTAAATTAAACTTCACTTCTGTCTTTCACTGTTCTCTATAAATTACTAATCGAATTTAAAGAAGAGCAAGTTAAAAAACTTTAAAACAACAGTTCTTGTAGACATAAATACATACATATCTAAGTAGGCTTTGCATAATAAACACAAAAATTTTTACTTTAAAATCGTAAAAAATTCGAGTGTCACAAAAAATCTATCGCGTGCCACTCGTGGCACGCGTGCCATAGGTTCGCCATCACTGGTGTAGGGTATAATAAACAAAGAAACAACGTACAAGACCAGAGAACGTTTTCGTGTGTAGTTCTCGAGATACAGCGCTTTCAAATTTTCCCATTGACTCTCTTAAACCAAGGATATATTGTATATAATTTTGTATTTACTATTTGCATCGTTAGAGAGATTTATCAATTAACAAATGCTTAAGATAATTTTTGTATAAAACTTTTGAATGTCTTGACTTCTTTTCAATTTGACTTCTTTTTTAATAATATTTTAAAAATACATACATATCTCTATTATTTTTAAAAATTGTGCTTGAAAGTTTTCGACTAACAAATTTAATTTTATTCTTTATTGTTTTTTAGTCTATTGGAAGTTTCTATTTAGCACAGGTTTTGTTTGATTTTTCTTTGTGATATTCTTATGTATACATCTAGGATGAAAAGATAACGAAAATCCAAAGCCATATAAAACAGAATGCAAGCTTCTATTACTAAATGATTTTGAAACTATTTCCAAAATAAATTTCTATGTAGTAATGTGAAAAAAGTTTTAGTCAATAAACCAAATTAAACCAAATAAGAAAATATAATTGCCTTATATTTAACAGAAAACTTTGCAAAATATTGCATTAATGCGTACTCAAATTTGTTCAACTAATCGAAGTAGAAATTCCCAGGAATTCTTATGCGTCATAATTGATTAAATTAAATGCAATTCCTTCCGAACACATTTTTAGCGAGAACAAATTTTCATTAGAATTCTGCCCTTATAATTCGCACTTGGTTTGTGCAGACCAGCGCTGAAGTAGTCGATTCTGAGCTGAGCAAAGCATACTTACCTGGCGTAGGGGCTACCGTGATCACGAAGGCGGTTCCCCCGGAGTGAGGCTTGGCCATTGCACTACGGTTGAGTTGACCTCCGCGATTATTCCTAATGCGAATAACTCGTGCGTGAAATTTTTGGTAGCCGGGAATGGCGTACGCGCCGTCCCGACATTCACAATACATCAAATTATTATATAAGTAATTGCTTGCTAATAAGATAGCCGCTGAAAGTTTAATAAAATTCAGTTAAATTTTTGACAAATCCTCTATTTTATATGGAAATTGTAATTTGAGTAACAAAAACTATATTGTTGCGGTAGTAGGGATGTCAATCGAGGGATCTCGGGATTTACGCATCCCGAAATCCCGGGATTTTTGCTGCAAATTTTTTGTTCAGTTTGTATGACAATTCCTTACAGTTCACAGTGAGAGTTGCTCAGAAATAACTAACAATCGCAATATCGTTATATTATGTAATATGTATCAGGCTAAAAATACAATAAACAAATAAATGCACATATATAATTTATATATCATATATATATTTACCATACAATGCATCGATATCTTTTTTTAACTTTAAGATTTCTTTGGTTTAATAAATAAATTAACTTCACCACATATTGCGTTTCTGTTTATGGCTATTATACGACTCCTGTAAAATTGATCATGCTATATCATTCCGAAAACAGAAAAGCAAACATTTATAATTGTAAATAATACAGGTTCATATTATTTTTTCAGTCCCGAAATTAGTCCCGATCCCGGGATTGAAAATTTTTGTCCCGTTTGACATCCCTATGCGGTAGACTTATATAAAACATGCAGATACGAATAAGTAAATTGGTTTATAGCCAATTGATTTTGGCTCCTTTGAGAAGACTTGAGGACGCAAAAATATTTAATGAATAGATCGGCATCAATATGCAGTTGCATCCGTGCTCCAACCTCTATTTATCTTTCAAGTCAGAAGTCTCCCAACCCTTCGGGCACGCCCTATGTTTTTAATAATCGATGTGGTTGCTTCTATAATGTGATTGATGCTAATTTGTTACAAATATTATCCTCCCAATTTCATTGCTAGTATGGACTGAATTGTTACGTTTTGTTTTCTTGGTTTTTATCAAATAAAAATAATTCAAAAAAAAATTTAAGTCTTTTTATTTTGAAAGATATGGAAGCATATTTTTATTTTGAAAGATATCTTTTTATTTTAATTTTCGGAAGTAAATTTACTCCATTTTTTATGTGGAAAAAACATGCAGAAATAAGAATAATTGAGAAATTACAATTGTATCTAAAACAAAGCGGTTCTGATTTGCGAGCGCCTACTGTAATACCAAAACCATATAATAATTTACGATATAGATTTTTCTAAAAGCATATGAAACAGATGTTTGCTATCCACCTTCGCCACATTATTCAAATTCTGAATTTTTTTTACTTCTTACTGCAATTATTACTTAGAAATCCTGTGAAATCCTTTTGGACTTTTCTGCAGAAATAAAATAATTGATTTCGAAACTACTTCGCTGCGTAGTATTAATTTATTCTTTTTGATTTCTGATTTGCTATTAAAACTTGGAATTCATTTACAAGTATTCGTACAGAAAACAACAATTCAATATTAATTAATATAAAACAATCTGTCGCTCATTACTCAGAAATCCTGTGAAATCCTTTTGACTTTTCTGTAGAAAGAAAATAATTGATTAATCAATTTATTCTTATTAGCCAAAGGATTTTCTTTTCGTCTTAAAACTTGGAATTAATTTACACGTATTATGCATTATAAAATTACGGAAAACAACATTTTAAACTAAGAAAACACAAAACATATTTTCCTATAAACTCTAAATAAAGAAATCGGCTTCCTTGTTATTGTTCAATTCCATTATTAAATCAAAATTAATTAATAAATAATTAAAAAGAAGAAGAAGACAGAAAACCTAATATTAACTAATATAAAACAATCTTTCGCTGCATGTTCAATGGAAATGATGCTGCTTTATGCCAGATTATATATTTTAATGTGATTTTTATAATCTAATCAAAAGTATCTAATCAATGTTCTTCTGCAAAATACTTTCTATTGCTAATATTGAAAATGTATTATTGAATGTCGGGACGGCGCGTACGCCATTCCCGGCTACCAAAAATTTCACGCACGAGTTATTCGCATTAGGAATAATCGCGGAGGTCAACTCAACCGTAGTGCAATGGCCAAGCCTCACTCCGGGGGAACCGCCTTCGTGATCACGGTAGCCCCTACGCCAGGTAAGTATGCTTTCCTCAGCTCAGAATCGACTACTTCAGTGCTGGTCTGCACAAACCAAGTGCGAATTATAACGAAATTTTTCAAGTGAAAATTTCTTCTATCTAAAAATGTATTCGGAAGGGATGCATATACATTATTGTTGGTGTTTGGCTTCATTTATTCCTTGTGTTCTATTTTATTTCATGCAAAGCTGCGGAAGAATCTATGAACTGAAAAAGCCAATCGGGATTTATTATGTTTTTATTTACACTAAACTGTAAAATGTGTAAATACAATTTATTATCCATAAGAGGATGTTAGACATACGAAAGAGAGCGAACAAACCCTGTGATTTAATTTTGAGATATTTTTTTTTAATTTGTTTTCCTGCTTAGTAATAAATTAATTCCTGCTTAGTAATAAATAAATGTTGTTGTTGTTTTTATTGCAGCAAAATTGCTTTAACTATATATTTGAATCAATTTTTTTTTCTATACTACAAAAAATTATTCTAATTTATCAATTGGAAACATAGCATAACATTGCATATTTAAGTTGCTATAATGTTACACTTTTTTATATACATAAGTAAAACAATTAGAAAAGATTTCGAAGTGACCTAAAATTCGAAAACTTAAATTTATTACAATTACACATTTTTAGTCCTCATAAAACAGCAAGAAAACACATAAATTTTAATATTTTCGACTTCGTGGTGCTACTGAATCAAACAAGCGACTTAAAACGATTTCATTGTTTTTCGCCACAAAAGTTCATATGCTTTGACTTTACTTTTGTTTACATTTTTTTTTTCTTTTATTGGGTTCAGCTTCTTTGTTTGGTTTTAACTTGGTACAGACGCTTGGCATGGCAAGCTAATCGACACTTCAGCACTACACAAAACGCAAAATTATGATGAATCTAAAATCTAATGTTGTCACGTTTAAATAAATAGCAAAAGCAGCATCATCATCATTGAAAAAGAATAAAAGGTTTTTATAACAGATTTTCCAACAGTTTGTGCTTCAGGGAAAACTTGTATTGCTATTTTAGATATTCGTAAAGATTATGAATATCAATATTTTATTAAAAGAAAACGTTAATCAAGAATTTGTAGTGATAAAGTAAAGCAAATCTGATAAATTTAAAGATTTACAAGCAGAAATCCGCTCCAGTTTACTCCATTCTATTGAATTTAACTCAACTCTAATGAAAACACCGCTTGCTGCGCAATCTGCACCTAGCGACGTGGGACGATGATGTGACAAAAACCATGTGAACGAACAAAAGAAGACTTTGTTGATGTGTTCGTTGCTCTTGCATTAAGCAAACCTATTCATTGGTATTTCAAGCGCGAGAAACTGCACATTATTTGCACATTCGTCACAGAAGTAAGCCGATGTCTTTCTTCGTTGCCAGTTTTTACACATCAAAGGCCTTCAGTGAGAAAAATGATTTATGGCTATGCAATTTTCCGCGCATTTCAACTTCATAATTTATATATGTTCCTCTTGTCTTCGCAAAGAATCAGCCGACAAGACTACCAAATTTTTAGAGTCTTAAACAAGAATGTTAGAGTAATTTTATGTCGCAGCTGTTGTGAATCAAATTTGTAATCGTTTTGCATAAAATTTGTGTTTTTAATATGTGTTCTTTTAATTAATATACTGTGATAAAAAAGGTGCAGAATCTTGATTTCAATTTATTTAGTTTCTTTTCTTTATTTTGTTGACAATTCTATTTCTTTTTAGCATTGTTGATGCCTTTAAACCCGACCATTTGCGCAACTATTAACGGTTTCGTGGTCTATTGACCAGTTCTCCATCTTTCTCATATAAATTTTGTAAACTATTTCAAACTGATTAACATAATTTAAATTACAATGTAACTTAATATTTAAAAACAAAAATATTTGCAATAACACAACAAATCATCGCCTTATTTATGCTTTCCTCCTTTTTTGCCTGCTCTCGCTCCACTCTTTGCACCATTAATTTTCGGCCGCTGGTTCTTTCGCATGCTTCGTTTGCGGTTCTCAGCTTTCCGTTCCGCATTCTCCGCATTTCGTTTTTTAATTAACTCCAAACGCATGCGTTTCTTAACAATTTGCTCAGGATGAAGGAGCTCCTTGTCACCCTTGCCCATACGTTTTTTAGCTTGCACCTTGACATTGTGTCGCGCATGTCGACTGACGGGATATCGTTTCTCATTCGAAAGTTGTTTGAAAGTCTCATCATCGCTGCCAGCTTCGCGCTGTAGCTGTTCCTCGATTTTCGTTTTTTCCTTCCACTCGCTGTAACGTCCCGTCTTGAACGAGGCGGGAATCCATGCACCAGACTCGGTTCGTATTTTGCCTGAACGAGGATCTTGTACAGCAACCATTTTCTTCTTTATTCGGTCCCATTTTTTGAGCCCTGGTTTGTGATGGACTTCGTTGGTAGCATGATCGATGACCGAGAATTGAGCACTTCTTGCTTGACTTTCGAAAGAATTTATGGCGAGTCCGTCCTCGGTGGCTTTGTCGGCAGACTGATAAGGTATATAATTTTCGGTATCCTTGATGCTGTGCGTCTTCTTTTTCTTCTTTGTCTTCGTTTTGTAAAGATCATCCATGTTGGTGCGTTTCTTGGGAGCAACCACCTTTTGAAAGGCACTCTTAATCTCATCATCGTCAACCTGATGCTCAGTCGAAACCTACGGAAGTAAAATTTATAATTCTAATCAACTGGTTATTATAAATATTTTACGCTTCACCTCAGCTTTCTCACATAAATCTGCTTGCTTGTTCTCCTCTTTCTTATCCAATTCCTCCATTTTGTTGCGATATTTCTCAATGACTTCCTCATGTTTAGAGCGCTTCTCTTTCATCACAGTAAAGGGAACAGATTTCTGAGTGCAGTTCAGTTCAAAAATTGTCTGAAAAAACTTTGCAGAAATTCATTAAATACTTCAAATAAGTTGCGCTTACGCCTGGAGGACGGAAGTTGCGCATTTGTACAAGGATTTCATGCTTCTGGTCTTGCAATTTGCGTTCGTCTTCCGATGATTTCGGATTCGCTGATGGGCCGTTACCCGCATTAACTAACGTTGATCGTTCCAGTGCAGGTGCAGCAGTTAGAAAGTCTTCCAAGGGCTTCAAGGCATAGAATTTGAGCTTTTTCACTCTTGCATTCGCATCTGAAGAGGCTACGGGACGTGAAGCCAAATATTTCTTGTAAGCATTTTCACTGGTTCGCAGCACACCGCTCTAAATTTGGCAGAAATTTATTATTATCAACATGATGACGTTTATTATTCACTTACAATATGATGGCTATTTTTAATCTCCGTCACCGAAAGGTGTTCTTCCTCGAGTAGATCCTGTGGAATCGTACCTATCGTCTTCCTGTCGCTTAGGTTAAAAGGCCGATTCAGGAACAGGTGCAAGTCCAACAAATGCGCAGTGTCATCTGTAGAGAAAATTGAGTAAGCCGTTCCCGTTCGTCCTGCACGCGCACAGCGACCAACTCGATGTACAAACAGTTTCGGTTTGCCAGGAAAATGCAAGTTAACCACATAATCAAGGCTAGGTATATCAATTCCTCGCGCTGCAACATCAGTAACGATAAGCACCGAGACTTTTTTACTAACGAATTTTGCGGTGTTAATTTTACGTGCCGAAGGATCAAGACTTGAGTAGACAGACGTATTAGAAACGCCTGCTTGCGTTAAAATCTGTTGAAATCAGAATCAACATGGTTAAGAGTGACAGAGAAAAACATGTCAGGGTTAAGTATTACGAATGATATCAGCTCCACGTGATGCTGAGTGCCAGCAAAGACTACTGTCTGCGAAGTTTGAGGTATAACATATTTTAGCAATACAAGGAGTGACGTGTAACGTTCATCAGGGCGACAGTAGAGAAATTTTAGCTCCAAAGCATCGGGCAGCTTAGATTCAACATCTAAGAATTTACAATTTGATTATTTACTTTTCTAACACAAGCTTAAATTATTTTGTTATCGTATTATACCCAAACGTATGAGCACTGGATCGCTCAAACCAGCTCTAGCAAAGTCCACCAGCAGCTTGGGTAACGTAGCACTGAACATCACCATTTGCCTGGAGGATGGCAGACGATGCAGGGTCTCGTTTAGCTGCTCACCGAAACCCATTTCAAACAAACGATCTGCCTCATCGAACACAACATATTCTATAAAAGTAAACATTCTTCATATATCGATCAATTCAATATCTTCTATCCCTGAAACACTTACCAATGCCGCTCAACTTTAGGTCCATTTCAACGCATAAATGGAGAAATCGTCCAGGAGTGGCAACAATAACATCAGGACACGAATGAATAGCAGTGAACTGCGAGTCCATGGAATCACCACCCAGAACTAATATGGTTTTTAGTTCCATGAACTTCCCCAATTCTTTAATGAATTTATACGTTTGCACAGCCAATTCACGAGTAGGCGACAGAATCAAGGCACGTGCACCTTTTGTAGGTTCTCGGCGTTTCAGCTTCTCAAACAGCGGTATTAGGAAGCACGCCGTCTTGCCGGAGCCCGTTTTCGCCATGGCAACAACATCACGTCCTTCCAATATCAAAGGAATTGTCTATAAAACAAAATAGTACGTTTCTAATCTATTTTATATCGAGATTTATTAAATGTAACCTTGCGTTGGATTGGTGTGGGAACCCGGTAGCCACGTTTCGTGATGCCTTTGATCACCTCGTATGTCAGGCCCATAGATTGAAATCCACCACTTTTTTTCATCTTGCTGCTTGCTTTTTGGACAGGTTTCGCATCGTCGCCACCGCCATCCAATGCAGGAAACCCCGGTATCTCATCGTTTTTAGATTTGCGCTATAATCAGAAAACTTTAACTTCGATAGAAATTTGTATTTTCAAATCGTGTTTTACCATTTTTTTAATACCGTCGGCACAACCTAAGATTATAGGGTAATCTCTGGGCACAAGTTTTAACAACAGCACGTGTCAGTTGTATGTTTGTAAAAAAGAAGCTGTCTAATTGACAGATATATTCACGAACTTATCTTCGGCCGAACATGTCGTTTTATCTACCTTTAAGGTGCCTTCATACAGAGCCCGTTTACGTTGTTTCCTCCGTCACCGTTTTTGCGGAACTTGTTGTGCCGGAGAGGTTTTTACATAGAAAATGAGTGTGTTTAAACTTTAAGCATAGATTATAGAATACTATATAGTAAGTAGTATACTACAATCTTTGCTTTAAGATACCCGCACACGATGGCCTCCAAACGGGTAGAATCTTGGATTTAACATGGCAATGTTGTCGTTGTCGATTCGATTGTAACAGTTAATCAACAGTTTTTTGATCTTTATACACAAAACTATACTACAAAATTGTAATGTGAAGCTTTTTAATGATAAAGTACTAGGTTTTTCGCGTATACAGCGATTTTCAATTATAGTTTGCTTACAACTTCAAATAAATAACAGAAACGTTTGTAATTTTTGTATCAACCGCAAATGGTTTCTTTTCTATTTAAATCAGTAAGCAAGATAGGTGAAAAAGTTCGTTGCGTTTAGGAGATATCGCGTAATAAACCATATTACAAACGTCAACAAGCAGCAAGATTAAAAGCCTTCCTCTTACACTTTCAATTTAATTTCCCATTATCACAACCGAATGTTTATGCTTTATTGAATTTAAATGCTAAACAGCATAAAAATGCAAGTTCTATTATCGTAAAAGCGTATTTATTATTCTTTTCACTTGTCATTGAAATGATTTTTGTTTAGAAAGATTATAATTAATATGAAATATAACAAATGCATTTAAAACAATATATATTTGATATACATTATTTTACTAACATTTAGCTTTAATTCCTTATCTATTGATACATATATGTATAAGGACTTAACTGTAATAGAAAAATACAAAAACTTTTAAGGCTTAACAAATTTTATACGTTCTCTGACTTATTGAGCTAGTGTAATGCTAGTATGTATAAACTACTTTAAACTCTTACTTACAGTAATAGCTTTAGTTAAAATTAAATATCTTAGCAAAAATGTGTTGTACTTCTATTAAATGTTGACACACTTTTTTATGATTTAATGTTAAGAAATATTTATAATTTAAATGAAGAATGGAAAATTATTTTGATCAAACAAAAAATATTAAATGTAACAAAACAAAACAAAAAATAAAAATAAAAATTCATGTGTTCCTTCATAAGTTCATTTTTAAAATCACCAAATAACTTAAAAAATTTAAGCCGTCTTAATAATTTTCCCAGTAAAGCACTGATATGTACAACTAATAATAAAAGTAATGATGACAATAATAGTTACGAATTACTTCACTTTACTGTAATTAGGCACAAACTCAACGTGAAGTTGAGGTTTCAATGCAGGCAGGTTTGATGCAAGCATAGAATGTTCGCTGTTTTCAAAACATTGACTAGGATTCTATGAAATCATCGTCCGTCTTCTCTACCAACAGCAACTCTTCCAGACGTTCCAAGCGCTGGCGCATGTCTTCTTTCTCTTTTTCAGCCAATTCGAATTTGCGGCGCAACTCCTCGTTTTGCTTGCGTAGCTCTAACAGTTGGCGGCAGATTTCAGGCATGCCTAGTAGAGGCACAACAGCAGATGAGACAGGAACTGAAGCTGCAGACGTGGTCGGGCTTAATACTTGTGTCACCTCATTGTTGCCAATTGAAATCTGTTTATTATTCGTCACAGCAACTTGATGCATTTGAACTGGTCTGATGTGGTCCAGCTTCTTAGCAGGGATAAGACGCACAGGATGTGCAGGCTTCACTGCTGCTTGTTCGGTATCTGATGCTTCGAATTCACTATCAGAGGCACCGACTTGTATGATGTTGGACATCGAATCGAAATAATCCATACAGTCAGTTGTGCTTTCATTGGCAGTGACGGGTAATTCAGACGTTTTCAGCTGCAAAACAAATTGAACAATTAAAATTGGGGGAAGAAAGTTTATGGTAAAAATCGAAAATAAAAATATAATTAATATACGAGGAAATTAAATGAAAATAAATACAACATCAAGTTTTGAGCAGAAGATCATTTATTTAGTATGAATTAATATTCGAAAATATATTCAGGAATGTGCTGAAGCCAGTTAGGAAACTTTCAAGTACACTACAAATAAACGTACTAATAGCAAAAGATCTTTCATATTGACTTGAAGATGATCGTTCAAGTGTAATTCTTTTCGGAAATTTATCTTAGCTACAAAATCAGGACTGTCTACAAATACTTTATAAATGAGGATAGATGCATTGGCGATCACTGACAACTACGAATGAGTACTAAAAAATAACTGTGTGCGTTTAAATTTAATTCAAACAATTTTAATAAATACTCAATCTTAAATATTATTTAAGTTCTACTCCAAAAATTATTCATACTACAGCAAAGCAAAGCAAAACATATTGCTCTAAGCTTTCTCAAGTAAACGGCAAGTAATGTACTTAATAATTTACATGTCTGGTTAACACAAACCTTTTCACTCGGCTGAGACTGTCGCGAATTCATGAACGGCTTCTTATCTGCACTATCCGCTTTTATGTCCTCCACCGACTGCTTAACTAAACGTCCGCTAAAGGAATTGAAAATGGTTATTACATTAATAAGACTCCGTTAACTGTCGGTTATCGCACTTACTTTGCTACCGAAGTTGGTATTTTCTGCATAGCTTTAATATTTGTGTTTCCGTATAGTTTCTTGAAATCGTTCAGCGAAATAATTCGTATGTTCTTAAATAGAGTAAGCAAATCCAAATTATAAAAGGGAACGCTGCGTAGTTTTTGATATTAGTTTACCTTATTCTTGGCAATGTGTGGATTGTCTTTGGCCTTAGATATGATATTCGGACGCATTTTCGTGCTAACGTTCATATTATATATCGGGCCGGTATGCACACGCCCCTCCGTTTTAATGCGTACGGGTACAATAGCTTTATGGCTGTTGTTGTTATTGTGGGAAACGCTGTTGTTATTATTGACATTGCTTTGTTTCTTCTTGGTATCATTTAGAAGAAGCTTCCCACCCTCCGAGAGCACCAGTTGGCGACCGTTTTGCAAGGCAGTATTTAGCAAATGCTTCGAAGCATCATCGTCGTCTTGCATCATCGATATACCATGACTTTTAAGCAAATCAATGGTAGAGTTATCAAAAATGCCTGTTTCTGCACAAACACATTTAAAATATTAGGGATATGAATCATAAATTAATTCGCTTAATAAGTGAAGGGAAGTTGTGACTTTTTCAAAGCTTCAAGGTACCTTTTATATCATTTAAGTTTGTTATTTTTGCCTCTGAATAATCAGCATCTATTGTATATTCATCCTCTGTGTCCAAGTCAATTTTTCGTAGAGAATCGGGCTCCTCGATTACGTCGTTGCTCATGCCCATTATTGAGTTTACAGCGTCCGAAGTTTCTTTCTACAAATATGAAAGAATTTAATTGAGAATATCACAACTAAAGAGTAGACAAATATTTAATCTAAAGAAGTAATTTTGACAATGTTAGTTCAATTAAATAAAACAGAAGTTTTAAATTTATCAAGCCAAATATCTAAAGGTTTTCTATGGATGTTTGAATGTTATACATACTTTGCAGGTCTTGTTCTCCTTCTATGCGGATATATATTTTTTGATGTTGAAGATATAACAAAAGAAAATGAAATAAAACACAGAAACTTTAATTAAAGCCACACGTTTTGTGTACAATGTTGACAGATATATAGAGTATATATGATCAACAAATTCGTTCATATACATTACATAACATTCACAACTTAACGTAATTAGGTTCTCGCATATTTTAAATCATAATAAAACTTAAAACCCCTTAAATTAAAATAAATTAACGGCTAAAACCTGTGCAATATTTAAATCTTTTTACGGCTTGGCGAATTTTTAAGATAACCACAAACTGAAGGATACCTTTATTTTAGATTGAAAAGAGTTTTTATAAGGAATTATAAAACTACTCGTATATTGTTTCTCGTAAGATTAGCTTTAGAGTAAATGTTCAAAAAATATCACATAATGTATATAAACTGCACTGCAGCATACACAGCAATAAAATTATAAACATTTTCTGCTTCCATGAATTAACTTACTCACTTAGTTATTTATTGTAGCTTTACTTACTTCATGTTCCTCATCGTATTTCCGCGTGGCTTGCTTTTGTCTAGCTGCTTCTAGCTCTTGCAATATATCGGCTTGTTCTGATAAAACTGCAATCGCGATGGGCGTCTTCCCGAACTTGGATACAACTGTAACGTCCGCATTGTGCTGAATCAACAGTCGCACGATGTTTTTATTCCGCTTCTCCACAGCCCAATGTATAGGAGTCATTCGCAGCTAATGAGACATTTAGAGTGAGGCAAATAACATTTCTATAATTTATATTTAATACCATATCTCTGGGATTAACTGCGCAATTTTTGGACAACAATAGCTCAACGATACGTTCATGGCCGTAATAGCAAGCCAAATGTAACGGTGTCCGATCAAATTTTGTCTTGGAATCTTTATTAATTCCAGATTTTAGAAGCAAATCGCAGATCTCGTATTGATTGTTCATGGAAGCAAAATGCAAAGCAGACATCCCAACCTATGTTAGATGGATAGAAAGGTCACGTAATCAGTCACAGCGATAAGTAAGAACTGTATAGGTTTTGTTTGTATAAACTACTAACGGCTCTCAATTTATGGTTTCAACCTGTTGCTTCGTACTTACCCAATCAGATGTAAAGGGCGCTCCACGTGACAGTAACGTCCTCACACTATTTACATCGTTGTCCATAGCATATTGAAGCAACTGCTTTCCCAAATCCACAACAGTCGTAGTGACGCTGACGGTGCTTAAAGACTTGTTAAGCTCTCCTTCGGTTCGCTGTCAAAGTTTCGTTTATAAATGAATGTGCCAAATAAACAATCAGATCTGCTTACAATTTTATAGTTGACTAAGTGGGCAATATTGCTTTTACATGGCTCTGCTGAGTATACTTTACAGTCACCTCGAAGTGCAGTCACGGCCTTGTTTCCACCGCTACCACCAACCATTTTCATTTCGCTCAGCTCCACAGCGTCACTTGTTAAAATTGTTAATTGCTGTCTCCTCCTGTCGCTTGGATTTTATGCCTACCAAAAACTAAAATTTCTTCAATTAATCCTCAGAGACAAAAAATTTAAATAAAAACTCAAATAAGCAAAGGAAAAGGAAATGAAGCACGCACTATTTTTTGTTTAATTAACGTTTCTACATATTCTTGTTTTCTCGTCTTTCAACATTTCTCTATATTCTCCGTATTCAAAACAAAAATAACCAAAAATCATTCTGTTGAGCAGCACTCCAGAAGTTGACAGAAGAATGCCGAAGTAGTGTTGCATTGCATTATACGGGCGTTTTTCATGTGGGAATTTTTAGCAGATTTTAATAAAACTCAAACCAATGTGTAAAAAAAACAATCATTGTAGCAATAACTCCATTACCATTTCACATTTTACCAATAAAAAAGCTTTCAACGGGTTCGAACATTAGACTTTGGAATGTACTCTAAAATTTTGCGTGTACAATTCAATCGGTGCAATAAGTGTGTATAGAAGCAACACTGTAAACAGCCAACATATTTACATGGACGGCTGATTAGCGGAAATTCCTTTTCTACGATGGAATTGCTCGTCATGGTCCAGGAGAGCTTTCTACGCAAATTAATAAATTCCTCCAATTGCTAGGTGTTTGGAGGCTTTTCCAACTGATACGGCGCACAATCCGGTTCGGAGTAAATACCATCAAAGCCGCAAAGCTATCTCACTCGCACATACGGTCAATTATAAAACACGCAATGGTTGTGCTTTCCAGTTCCGCCAGCAGCGAAACGGAAGTCAGTATTTTCTAAAAATTTTAATTTTGCCGCTTATTATTTACCTAATTTTCTACACATATCGAAAAAGCGAAAATTTTCCAAAAAACTGATATAAGTTTTATTGAAATCGGTACCAAATACTTACTTTTATTAATTAAAGAATCTGATGGCAAAAAACGAATGCTGCACACAAAACACAATTTGACAAACGAAACGAGATTTCAGATTTCCTCTTTTCACGTACCATGTTGATTGTTGTTGTCAATGCTGCGGAAGCAGTGTTGCGTTTTACTTTCTATCTTTAACAGGCGGGAGTTTTAAAGTAACTTCCAACCCTTAAAGAAATTAAAGTCTTTTAATGTGAATATAAGAAAAATCTGAGATAATGTATAATAATTATCATATAGCATTTGACAAATACTTTTGATATTTTTCTTTTTCTCATTTAGAGTAAATTTAACTGATTGCGAAGGGCGATTTCTGAAAACATTTCTTATTGAAGAAACTTCCCCATTATTGCGAAGAAGCATCACTGTACACAATTACAGTTTTGCATGGATTGAGGAATTCTTTCATGAACGGAAACTCATTTTTAAAAAATTTATGCTTCGTTCAGCAAATGCTCGGCACAATTTTGTGAATTTTAGTAAAATTAATGAATACTTTCTGTTCCGAAACGTTCTGAAATTTTTACGCGCATAATCCAAGACGGTTTTTTCCAACAATACCAACCGAAAGCCATCTCACTCGCACGTACAGTTACATAGGAAAGTGTTGATTGGGTTCCGTTATCAGCGGAACGGAAGTCTACAGTTAACAATATAATTTAGTAGTTTATACATTACTAATATTTCTTTTCAAATTTGAGTATATGAAAATTCCAAACCCATTTAAAGTTCAATTTGATGCAAAGATATCCAGAGGTAGTGATCGCTTGTAAACATTTAATTTACTAATAAAATTTACTATTTGAACTACACATGTGCGTACATCAATATGTGCTTGGTGAATATGAAAAACAGCTCAGAACCTATAGAGCAAATAATATTGGTCTTTAGGAGCCTCTGAACGTTGGTTCAGAAGGAATTACATGTGAAACTACAGAAGCTCTTGCAGTTTAATCGTAAGTAAAACAGATCGATTATTGTTTAGTTTTAAAGAAATTTATGTAGAAGTACAGTGTTTGGTATACATACCAAGTAACTTACTTATAACTTCCTTTAATTTAACTTTGTTTTATTAACTTCATTCTCAGTCGTTTATTTCAAGTAAACATCAGACAAAATTAAAAATATTTTTACTGACTTTTTTAAGCCAGCTTTAAAATACTTTCTATATTTTATATATAGTATTTATGCCAATACAATTTATAAAAGTTATTATTTAATAATTATTTTCAATTTAATTAGGAAAAATGAAATAAATTTGATGTATTTTTTAACTATTAAATAGTTTCACCTGCTTATTATGTTTATCGCCAATGTTTTTATAAATTATTTATTGCATATATAAATAACTAAATTATACAAACAATGTTTTGCATATTTAATTGAAAACTAGATTCAATCAAGAGAATATCCTACAAGTTGAATTCTAATATATATGTATGTATATAGCTTTGTAAACGCTCAACAATTTTCAATTAAAGAAAATTGTCTTTGTATTTTTTGCTAATAATAATGTATTGTATGTATGTATGTATTAAATTTCTAAGCATTTTTTAAAATTGACAAAAAGCAACTTCTTTTAAAATGGTTGTTAATATTTTAACAGTCCATTTTCAAGGATGAAATAATTATAAGTTATGCTTAAATTAAATATATTTGGCACTCGACTAATTTATTTATTACAGCTGAATACGATTGATGTAATGTTAACTTACTGAAGAAGTAACTAAATATTTAATATAATTTTTAGGCCAAAGTATATTTAGTTGAAAAGTTTAAGCAATGAAAAAAATAATCATTTTATTCATACATGCAGATCCGGTTATTTATCAGGTTTATAAGCCAATTCTAAATACAGTTTCTGGTTTTATTAAAATTTCGCCACTTTTTTATTGATCATACTTTAGTTTCCGAATATAATTTTTATTATTCTACATAATTTCTTGTCTACATATTTTCACTTTTGCGTAATTGTATATTGTTAATTCTGTCATATATTTGTTCTAAAAGTCATTATATTCAATAATTAAAGTCTTTTTAGTAGCCAAACATGTGAAAATTGCTACACCATTAAAAATGCGCTATTGTTGGGTTGATTAGAAAGGAGAAAACTCAATGAAAATACGTTGTAATGTTAAATATTACAGAACTTATTTAAATTGTAAAAAATGGAGTTTCTTGGAAAAAACAAGATTTAATTACCTTTTCTTTAAACTACGATACAATTTCAATGATTATGTACTAAACGCAATAAATTAAAGAATTAATTTTGCACAGATTTTTAATGAATCTACACAAGTTGCTAAAGCAGTAGTTAATTCTTTGAATATTACTTTACTACAATTTGATGGTGCTTTATTATGTACCAAAAGAACTTTGGTACTGATGTTCTTTAAATATACATTAAACTGTTTTATTTCTATATGTAATTCTTTCATATTTAATTTATTTTTTAGTTGTTTCTGCTGTGATTGGCTTCTACATGTTGTATAGTGTTGTGAAAATAGTGTTTTGAAAGATTATATATTTAAATTTCTGTGTTACGAGTAGGCAACATCTATCAGTTTTAACAACGTATGCATTTCTGTAAAAACTTTCTACAAATTGATTTTCTTTTATAAATTTTTAATTTTTTTTCTAGAAGTTTTTAGATGTGTTACTTTTTGTTGTGTCTGTCTGAATGATTTGCTGTTGGTACGTTGCTAGCTGTGTAAATATGTGTATACATAATATACTTTGGTTTTTGTTTAAACTGTTAACAATTTATACTGTGGGATAGTTTGCTGAATGTATTTAACAATTCTTTCTTGACGTTCACTTATTTGAAAGTGCTGTAAGCATTTGCTATAACTTTGTAGTGTCAGTTTATGTGTTTGTGGAAAATGTTGTGCCCAACTAAAACCACTTTTTCTGGGATTATACATAAAAAACCGAAATTAATTAAATTTGAGTATTTTTCTTTCTACCTTTTGTCTAATCAATAATAAAACAAGGAAGTAAAAATGTATTTTTGACCAATGATCTTAATCAATAACCAACAACACAATGAAATATTAAGAGCAAATATAATTGATTTTTAATCGTGAACTAAAAAATGATCATTTCATAAATAATGAATAGAAATAAAATAGAAACTAAAATCGTTAGTAGAATCTTATATAAAGAATAAGAGTTTCTTGATTTCCTTGAGTTGTACAAACTTAAATTTTAACATGAGATTGATGCGTTTGCACTTTACGAATTTTAAAATGTTCGTTAAATTTATACACAATTAACATTTTGCATTCTATATCGTATGTAGTACTAAATTAATTATAAATTACTGAAATATTTTAAATAAATGATTTTTAATATATTATTTTATAAACAAGACAATCAATTAATTTATTGCTTTAAGTTTCCTGTCGCGAATATAAATCAAAAATATACATTAATGCTTAATATAGTATCCGTTATATAATAACACAGAAGATGTTAGATTAATACATAATAATTTTATTCACCTTACATATACATTTCTAAGATATTAAATAAAGCAAATATAAACGGCACAGTTTAAGTTTCTGACGTTCCGTGATACTTAACTTTAAAAATTTCGTCAAAATATATAATTTTTACATTGAAATTTAGCGATTCTAACTAAGTATAAAGGGTATACAAAATAAAGATTCGATAAGTTTAAGTAAATTGCGCTCAATCAAATGTACACAGCATTGAATTCCAGGAACTTGTAGTGCACAAAGCTCTTCAACGTCTGCCGTTGCTACTTCATATAATTGACATTTTAGTGGGTTCACACGTTCCGCGCCGTGCTTCCGCTTTAATCAAAGTCCAAGTTGGAAAACCAAAAATATCTGAAAAGGCAAGATCCCCCAAGATCGAAAGCACACAGTTTTTTTAAACGTTGCCTCTTTAAGAGGATGCACTGGAAGTGAGCTCCTTCAACTTGCCACCGCCCAACGCTGGACTGCTCAGCGATGAGCTGTCCGAGTTCAGCTGCATCATGGCGCCCAACAGAATTGTCTGATGCGTGGGCGACTGATTTGGCGTCGAGTTGGTGCTCTTCGACTTGCGGAACCAGTTGCCCAGCTTGCGGCGCCCCAACGAACTGGTGCCGTACTCGTAAATGGATTCCTTGCCGTTCGATGCTGTCGAACTGGACGTGGTTGCTGAGGATGCAGTCACTTGACGCTGCGACTTCTTCGGTAGCGTATCGCAGAATTTCTGCTGCTGCTTGGACGGTGACTCCGGCACCGAGCTGCTGCCACCACTGCTGCCGTTTACTGTCAGCGCATCGTAGATATTCTCTTTGCAGTTAAGATTCAGATTACTGTACGTTCGCTGGCCGCTGTGCACTAAGCCGCCAACCTCGAAGACACTTCCGCGATTGCCAGCATTTCCTCTAGCCGCAGTCGCCGTTGCTGTGGTTTCGTAGTCCGAATGATACTCGCGATCCGACAGATCGCGATCGTCTGCAGCTTCATCTCCTGCCAACTCCGAGATGAAGAGATTCCTGCCGCAGAATTGACGCTCCAGTGCGAGCGTGGCGAGGAAGCGTCGCTTGCGGTTGGCTGAGCGGAAGCTGAAGTCGAACCATTTGCTGCGCGTGTCGCAGTAGATGCGCAGCGCATTCTTCACCGTGGCTCCGAATATCTTCCCGTCGGGCAGATTCAGAATGCGGCAGCTGTCGAGGAAGATGCGCCCCTTGTAGATGAAGTGCTGTCGCTTGAGGATGTCCTTCTTGCAGTAGATGAGCTGGTGATCGAACAGGAACAGCGTGTAGGTGTTGTTCCAGAGGTTGGGCGAAACTCGCGTTGCGTCGATCTGCATGAAGTAGCGAGTGCTGTGAAAGTGAATCGGCGGGCCAGAGAAGTTTTCAAAGTTGGACTGGTGACGAGCGAGATTCTCACTGTGACGCTTGCCTACGGTTGCGCAAAAGAGAAGGAGAATGTGAATAATCCATTGAACCAATACCAATCATTAAACGCACCTTCATTCACTGCTTCTGTCACGTTTTTCATGGCTTTCAAAGCTGCTTCCAGCGCCTCTTTGGTATCCACAACTTCACAAAGACTAGCATCGATTTCGTCGTGAGTTTCCGGCGACGTTGGCTGCTCGGCTGGCGAACCAGCAGCTGATTTAGCTGACGCGTTCTTAATCAACTCAGCCAGATGCAGAGGATAGCGACAGATGCGTTGTATGGGCGCCAGGAGATGAGCAGAGAGCGGCAGCTCAGGAAGATTCTCAGCCAACCGAACACTAAGAACCAAACAGAATGTTAAGCATGAGACGTGGACAACACAGCGACTTACTTTTCCATCACAGTTCTAGCGTCTTTATTGCGCGTGAATGTCTCCAGTTCCATGAGCGCACGCGGATACGAATTGCAGTATGTGGAATAGACTAAGAACCCGGATTGCTGTGGAGATGAGAGCAACGTATGACAAAGCATTCCCTCGTACACTCTGTGGAAACTTACATTGTCCAGGAAAACCTGCGCCACGCTGTTCCGTTCGATGCCACTGCGCAATGCTTCCAGAAACTGTTGCTGAAACTTGAAGATGCTGTCGATGTTGGAGAATATCATCCGGATGCTGTCGGGGCTGAAGATGTCGACGCGTTTGCTCATAGCGGGCAAGTAACTGTAACAATTTAATAATAAAATAAGGCATATTTAAGGGTTCAAAAGGTTGAGCTCACCCTCGACAAATGGCGCTCAACAGTTTCACGTAGTTCATTTCTGTGTCGTAGAGCTCCTTGACGGCGCTGTTGCGCATAATATTCGTGTTATCGTGCAGAATATTAACGTTGTTCGGCATGGACAGCGCAATGGAGATGTGCTCATCTTCATCCTCCTGATCCGACTGGCAGCAAGTCACTGCACTGCGTTTTACGGGTGTCGCTGTCTCTGTCGCCGGTTCAATGACAATCGTCGTCACGTTATTTTTGCTGCAGTGACTGCTGGCGATTGTAATCTCCGTGCAGGGACCAGCGCCAGCAGCAGTCAGGGTCTCGTCCATGGACGGCGACGTTGGCCGGGTGCGCGTTACGCGTTGTTGTTGCAGCGAAGCGTAGATTGCGTCCGTGTCGGGGCACTGAACGATGCGCACAAAGTCTTTGGGAAACCAACCGAGCTGCGGTTCGAACAGCGTCTCGGCAGCTGCACCGGGTTTCTTGCGTCCGTACCACCAGGGACCGATTTCCTTGCGCAGTACCTCGACCAGGGCGCCGCGCTCCAGCGACAGCTCTTGCGGCCCGGCCGATGTAAAATTGTACAGCACTTCAGCGTAAATGGGGCGTTGATGAGCTGCTGTTTGGAGGATAGAAGCACGAGATAAAAACAATAAAGAATGGAATCAAGTCTTTAACAGCGCATCATCGCATTCAAATTGCTCCTGATTTAATAAAAACTGACCTATTCGGAAGACAGACTAATAAACTTGCGAGGAAAGCATGTAATTGCAGCGCAAATGTGCAGGGCAATCATTAACAGGGTCATAAGACTTGCAATTGAACCGTGCACTCAGTCAATTAAGGCTCATTGAAGGCGATCTGTGCGCCTATGGAGCAGCACGAAACGCGCGAAACATTCCGCACTCTAATTCTGAATCGAAGTTTAAATGGAATTGAATTATCGCAATCAATCAGAAGACGCGGACACAGACAGATCATAGACTTAGAAACACGTTTAGACATTCGTATTCTTATTTGTGAGTAAATGTACCTTCGGTGCAGTCAGGATGCGAGGACGAAACGCTGTCCGTGTCGCTTTCATCGAGCTCTGTAATAGCAAAGAAGAAGGAGTGAGTTTTGCTTGGTCCAGTTGCGGTATTTCTGAGTCCTTACCTGCATTCGTTCGGGTGTGGGGAGCCAGCAGCCGATCGAGTCCGTTGGGCTGACTCAATGAACGAGCTGGAATCGAAGCGGGTGCAGTTCGGCAGTTGTAAGCGTCGAATTTCTTGAAAACATTGGCTTTGGCATGCAGCATGGCGGAAGTTGAGGATGTGTTCGAGCTCACAATGCAGGCGTTTCCAGGCGCACTTTCGGTGCTGCTGCTGCTCGTCGTCGCCTTCGCGGAGTTGGTTCTGCGGAGCCGGGATCTGTGCGAAGAGTCGCTGGCCTACGCGGCAACCAAATCAGATCATTAGAACATTAACAATGCACTCGTCAAGTTGGATTCCCATCGCTGGGATAAACTCACCACACGAGAACTGCTCTGAGTGCCTCCGCTGACGCGTGCAAATTGCTCATCGTTCTCCAACTCGATTTGAATGCCGGAGTCGCCGCTGTTGCATTTGTCGCGCCGATTGTATTTGGTTTTGCGGCGCTCCTTCGACGAACGCCAGATGAGGGGCCCGAAGCGGTACTTGCAGGCGGACTGCTCTGCGGTTTGGGGCTGTTCGGCGCTGACGTTGCTGTGGCTCACATTGCTTTGCAGGGAAGTGACCGTTGTGCTGGAGGAAGTCAGAGGCACTGCGGCTGGAGTGAGCGACACGCTGCTTAATGCTGTTGGTTGCTGCTGCTGTTGATTTCTATTGAAATTGGAGAAGGTTCTTTTGAATTTCTGAAGAACACTGACAGCATTTTGGTGCCCGGATGTGCTCGGGGTCGAAGAAGAGTTGATGACTTCGCCGCATTCAGCTGAGGTTGGCAGAAGTATTGTCGTTTTTGTTGTTGTCGAAGCTGCTGCTGCTATTGACACACTTGTCGCCGATGTTGTTGCGGTTGGCGTCACAAATGCTGCATCTTGCAGAGAGCCCTTCGACAGCGATGGACTAGAGACAGCTCGTAATTGATGCTCCTGCAATGGGAAAATAGAAGCAATTAGACAAATGTTATAAAGTGCAGGAAATTGAGTTAAACAAAACGGAAGAGAATTCGTAGCAATGAAGAAATGTGTTAATAGTCTTCGTAGTTCCAAGACGTCCTCATAATTAAATGACGGAGTTAAAAAAGAGGTGAAAAATTAAATTAAAGCTGCTTGCAATCAGTGGACATTTATTGCAATCGCAGTTTTTTACTGATGATCCGACAATCAGCCGGTCGTTGAACGAATGCAGTGCAATGAACTCATAATTGTGAGACTATGTGTAAATGCCGAGGGATTTCTAATTTAAATGTGAAATTTAAAGATTTATCTGGAAACTGCTGCAGAAACAGTTGAAATCAAAGCAAAATGGTGTAGAATTCAGTGAAGAAAAGAGTTTATAGAAGTTGTACGCCTTTAAATTATTCGGATTTTCTCCTAAATTATATTCGCTAAGTAAGAAACCAATAGGAATTCAAGAAATGGCGCCTAATCATTAAAAAGTTAGACTAAATTTCGAAGTTTAACACTGAATTTATTAAATCTGAACTTTCCAGATAATTTAAATTGAATTTTGTGTTCTATAACCATTTAAATACCTCCACAGTCAGCGAATTGTATTTAATTGTACTCGCTGTCTCGCAATCAGCCGATTTTCGTCCTTCTGCTCTTTTGTACCGTGTCACGATGTCGAAATTCCAAAGCCTAAGCATCTTCTTTACGGTTTTAAAGTTTGCTGAGTTTAGATTAAGTTTAGTTTAAATATCAATAAATTGTTTGTTCCTGTTAACTTTCCCTTTGAGTTATATTAACATCTTCCAAATCCAACGCCAAGCGATAAGATCAAACTGAGGTGTCAACTTGTGAAGCGATTAAATTTAACTGATTCCCAGAGAATCTCAGATATCTGATTGCATCTGGCATCAGTATTCAGTAAACAATACTTAACGCTTGTCCCTTCTTACGGTTGAAACGGGAAAGCAAAGGATATTACCAATAATGGAATGATTGAGCGAGGGACGGAGGTAATATAATAAAGCAGATGAGATAAAAAAGACCGACTGACTGACCGATAGGTGTGAGGTCAAGCAGCTGCAGTGACAGTCGTTGGTTCGGCTCCATGTCACTGATCACAACTAATCAACATCCAGCTACAAGCATGTCACTTGGCACTAGGAGAACTTTCCTTTGTTTGCATATTAATCGAGTTTCATTGTGAAAATAAACGAGATTCTAATTTAAGATAGGATTCGATTGGAGATGTTGGATTACAATTGCGAGAAGAGGAGAGAAAAGCACTCGATGTCACTCCATAAATCAACGTGTCAATAGACATCCAAAGGGAAGCACAGCGATTGATGTCAATGATTCAATAGAATATTCGACAAAGAATAGAATCGAAGTCTGTCAAAGCTTAGAAAGAGTTTAACAAGATGCTGATTAGATTACAAAATAAATTGAAAAATTAATTAGAAACATATTCTAATTACAAAGGGAAACAGAAGCAAGCTCCACACATGTCCATGACTAAGGAAGCAAACAAATATCCTCATGGGTGATTTCTCGTCCTTTACTTCAATAAACCTAATTTATTTATTCCCATAATGCATGCTGCAAGGCCACTTGCCCTTCTTTCTATAGAAAGTATGGATGCAATGGAGGACGTTCTCGATGCACAATCTGATAAATGAACAACTCGCACCAGGCAAGGAAATTTGTCATCCAAAGCTTACGCTCGGTGGCCACAAACTCGTTCATTACCACAGCTGCACCGGCGACCAGTCAACAGACTCACATGCAGAGGAGGCCTGAGAACTACTCCTACACGGATCACGATATGGTCAATTTATGCTAGCATTAAAAATTAGGTAATCAGCCTCGTAGAACGAGTTGTGCAGGAGGAGACGGAGGACGGAGGCAAATCGATGATGCAAAAGCCTGCGAAATGTTGATTCAAGAAGTGGTTTTTATTGGCGTCGACAGACTGCGTGTGAAGCTAGAGTTTGAGGTATGGCTTCATGCAGTTTGTCTCAGGGCCAAATGCACCCATTCAAACGTGAAATTGCTTGTTAATGTGACTTTTGTTGGCCTGCTTTCGGATAATTTTCGACAAATATTTATGGCTACACAAAGTGCTTAAAGTGCCAGTGTTTCCGTTGCTTCAATATTTGTATCGTTAATTAATAAAGTTTATATATAAATAAAGTATTATTTTATGGACTAATTTCAGAAGTTGCAAAAGGACAATCAAATTTAAGGAGAACTCATGTTTCAATTGCATTTAAACTCCATTCTTTTTGTTACTCATTCATTTTGATACCTCATTCACACTCCATCTTCAATCTGTAAAACCTTAGAGGATTTTAAAGGCTTCACAAGGTTCATCGAACCCCATCACTCTTCATAACCGTGTAATGATCAGCGACTTCACAGTCATCAACCTTTGAATGGTAACTGAAACTTCAGTTGCATTTCATGGGTTTGTTGCAATTGTAGTTGTTGCAGCAATCATCATTGTCAAAGTCGCTGCAAACATGGCCAATATCAATTAAAAACCTTCGCAAAAAAGACTTCTTTCACCTAACCACAAATGACTTCGCTTCTGCTGTCAGGAGTTGAAGTATGTGAGCGCTACAACCGTCATTTGTTGCCGTGCACATTCATTATTATTACGACACATTAAAGTGATTATTATTTGTTGTTCGATGTCTGTGTACTCCATTTCATATCGAAGCAAATATCTCGAATTTCTTTATTGGTTGCACTCTGAGGTTTTCCGTTGTGCCAACCTGCATTCGTTGTAAACCTTCTTTCTGCAATTTCTACTTTAGTAATATTACTTTTCTGAACTTTCCTGACAATGATAGGAAGCCTCTGTTGTACTCAAGTTATTTCTTCAATTTTTTCAGGAGACTCTTTTCATTATGCTCCACGCTTCACTTCACCATTGCTCATTACAAAGTTCGTTTAAGTTGATTGCCAGTCTTGAGCCTTGCCGTCAGGTACGGTGAAACAACTTTGGCGCAATTTGCATTCTCTTTTCTCTTCATTTTTAACCTTTTTTAATGTCATTGTTGCTTTTGTTTGTTCTCTGTTATGTTAATGACTTGTAGCCACTGATGTTCCTGTTGTTTCCTCAATTGATACGATATCGTGTCGCATCAAAGTGAAATATTAATTATTTTCTATTCACGTAACGCACATCGCTGTGTTGTTAACATTCTTGTCGAAGTAGTTAATATGAAATGTGGTCCGTACGGTTAATCGGTCAACTACTGCTAACAGCACGAAGTCAGTCGTTTGTTCTTCTCTTTGTTTCGCTAATAACGATACTTCCCAGCTACTCAATCGCTCCGTGGATCCCATGTTGAAGTTAATTCAACAGGTTCGCACAGCACTGCGCAATGCATTGTTCGCTATCGAGGAATCTGCGCTCCAAATCGTTTCGTAATTGCATTGCCCGGGAGCATGGTGATGAAGAAGTGCTCCGATGTGAGGCTTTATATAGAGATAATGTTGTGTGAAAGCAATACACGTTAGTATCAGCAAATTAAGCAACGTTCTCTGCTTGAGTTCTGGCAGATTTAGAAATGTTGTTGGCGCTCGAAGCGGAGACTTTACGATACAGAAAACATTCTTTCGAAAGCTGTAAACGTCTTTTAATATGTAACATGGTCAAAAGATGAACGTTTAACGATTAATTTTGCTTTAAACTGTATCATGTGTTGAAGTCTTGAGAGTGATGGATAAAATAGAAAATATATAGAGTCCGTTAGAGTAGATTCGAGATAAATGTTTACTATTTTCAGGCCGAAAACTGCAAGCACAAGAAAAAGCAATCAGCTCGGAATTCAAGGCCGACTTTCAATGATTATAGAACATGCTCTCTGTTGGTGTTACAGAATTAGCGGTTTGTTTAGGGTGAAAGGAAACTAAAAATATTTTAAATTAAAGAAAGTAACATATTTGTTGAATATTTCTTGCGGAAAGAGCCAAAAATTCACGAGCAGACCATTAAAAGGAAATGCAAACCAATAAAAAAGTGCATAAAATTGCAAATATAGAATACAAACAAGGCTCTAGGAAATGAAAGTTGTATATTTTTGGAAAAACTGTTCTTTAGGAAGGGAAAATTAAATTAATACAGCTGAGCTGTTCAAGGAATGAAGCGTTGGAGAGTGTCTTTTCAGGGTATCAAGATGGATGCAAACATTTACACAGTAGCAACAGCAGCCGCATCATAGCATCGCTTCGTACACAAAACGAAGGACAAATAAACAAACTTGACAGATTCTGATATCAGGCAGGCCCACTTCTTGCCCACAGCTGCTCCAAATGCCGAAAGATGGTCTTGAGTCGAGTGCCTAGCGATGGAGAGGAAGCAATAATGGAAATTCGATATGTTTCCCTTGCTGAGGAAATAATAAATTGAAGAAAGTACTTCACCTCTTCATGCTTCTTCCCTTTCCACGCTTCGCTGACGAACCGAAAGCAGATTCCGGCGGAAGTACCACGCGATTGCATGGCTGAATATAAGAATGCAATGAATACAAAAACTAAAACGCAGAACGATAGCAACTCACGTCACTTTTTTATTTATTTATATAACTAACTTTTGTGTTACATTTTCATTTGCTAAAAATAAATTCAAGAGCAGCAAGGAAATGTATAAAATAGAAAAACAAAATTGTTTACAGTCCTCTTGAAGCGATGCAAAACGGATGTACAGAAGAAGTACTTGAACTATTTAGTGGTATATGGAAATGGAGAAATTACCAGAAAAGCGGCAATAGAATTAAGGAAGCATACAAACAGTCATCAAAATAAATACAGACGCTACAGGATTTTAGGTTAAATAGGATGCCAACGCCTTAAGTCGCTAATCACTGCCACCGACAACCCAAACTTCTTCCACCGTTGAATGTTGTATGATGATGAACCTGAAAAGCTAAACATCAACACCGACATCACTTTTCGCCTCTTCTGTCTTCTAGTTCTAAGAACACTCGGAGAAATGAACGCAGGGACCCACAAAAAGGGGCCGCTGCTGCTATTGCTACTTCTTGAAGCACATCTACTCAACGTGACCCATGTTGTTATGAAACCAAGTAAACAAGCGACGTACGTGACGTTGGTGTGGCACATCAACTCGTGAAAGGTTTCAGTCGTTCGTTTGTGCGTTCATTGCTCTTTATGTTGCCAACCCACGCCCCCACTTCTTGACATTTCTGGGCAATTAACTGCATTATTATTGTGATCTATTTGCAGGATATGATGAGCTTAGGAAATTGCAATGCTAGAAAATGCTGATTATGTCTCCAGCAGCCACTGAAACCCCAGTAAAATTTGAATCGGATTCGGGTTTACGGTTCATAATAAGAGTGAAGATTCGGTTTCAGTCCCTGGCTTATAAACAATTATTTCTAAAGCTCTTACAACTGATTTGCTAATAGAAATAAACTGATAAGAAAACAGAGGAAAAGCAATTGATTGATCGATTTTTTAAGTTGGATTTCATTTATATATAATAAATGTCGTTTTCACCTATGGATTCCAGGAATTCTGCAGTTCCAAGAACAATTACTCAACAAATTTCTTGAAGAATTTCAACTGACAAACTCCGATTTATAGAGGACACAAATTACTAGGACACAGATCATCAACATTATAAAGATAATCTACAGAACCATGGCTCTCAAATATGCTTTCAGATTTCCAGGTTCAACGTGGACCTAAGAAACTGAGAAAAGTCTTTTTGGTTCTTTGAGTCTAAATTAGGTTTCTGAAAATTCTGGAACGATTTTGACTAAAAAGTAGGGCACACTTTTCAAGGGAAATTCTTAAAACCCCAGGAATTTCTATTTCGATGCCGCATCAGACTTTAAAAGGTTTTCATATACTTTTGCTGTAGTTTGTTTTGAAGCCGCGTTGTGTTTCATCTTTAATGGTTAATAACTTCCTATTAGACAATATAAATTCTACAGATATCGAAATTTGCATGGAGCTGCACTTTTTCAGTCGCGATTTCTTTGTAATCTCATGATTATTCGAAGGTTGCAGCGTAACGTCGAAATAATGAATTTAATTAAAAAGCAGACCAAGCAAAACAAAACAACTGACGAAACTCGTTAATAAAATCAGTAAAATGAGCACATTGTGAAGCATGTTCATTATTTGAAAGCTTTTCATTTCATTTTGCAATAATTATTATTTTGCAAAGCGCAGCAAATCGTTGAGGAATATTTTCATGATACTCATGATTTTCTGAGAAATTCAAGGATTTCTGGCTGGCAGTAAAGCAGAAAATTAAAATTGTTCCACGTTAATTAGAAATTGAAACCGGACCGACATTTGCGCTGATTAAACAGTGAAACATTTTTGAAAAGCGTTGTAAAATTCATGAAATCGCTGTAAAAAAGATTTGCAAATATTCATTCTATATTAAATAAGGGAAAATCAATTAAACAAACAACAAGTCTATGAATTTGTAATGTGTTCAAATTGACTAGAATCCATTTGTTTTTCTAATAAACACTTTAGTTTTAATTATTGCTATTTTTCCAAATTAAATTAACTACAAATGGGCACAAATTTAGCAATTACTTATTGTTAAATAATAAATGAGAAAATAAATAAATGAAAAGTTGTACGTGTTGCTTTGTTTGCCACATGAAGTGCATTGAATAATGCATCGTAACATGAACCAGCAACAAAAAAGTTAATGAGCTCTAAATAAACATGACAAAAAGTGGCTATTATAATTAATACACGTTTTAGAAATGCAATAAGTTTAGAGAGTAATAATAGCAGTGATTTAAAAGGTAGATTTAAGAGAATCCTGTAATGAAATCGGCTGATATTAAACGATTTATTTAAATATTTATATGAACAGAGGATTTCGTTGCTCGATCAATAATTTACTTTTTGTTTATTACAACTAATATAACAAAAAATCATGAGAATAATGAAAAATGTACTCAACACTATAGTGAATTCCAGAGACTTACCAAATTCGAGGAAAACACAGCTGCTGGACTTCGATAATCATCACTAAACCCAGTTTGAATGCCAATAATACTGATGCCGTCATTCGTTTTCTTTGTCGTTGCTGTTGTATTCGCCGAATATCTGCAAAATAAAGCCACAAACTCAATTTTATTATTTTGGAAAACGCAGAAAACAAATGTGTTTTCACAAAAGCAACTTCATTTCTAGAAAACACGATATTGCGAAATAAAACGAAAAAGAAAAGAGTAAAATTATTTGAGGTTCTCGTGAAAGGGTGGATCTTCAGACTCAACTGCAAACAGAACTCAGAAGTTGTATAAAATACGTGTTCAGTGTTGCATGGCGATGAGTTAAAAGGGACCGAGAAAAGCCTGAACCATTATGGAAATTTCAGCCTTTACCAAGTTTCAAGTCCATGATTCAAGGTACCCATCAAAATAAGCAAATGACGTACTTATTTTATTTTATTCGATATTTTATGGCCGAGAAGAATACGTTTTATGGCAGGGCATTCGGCTAAAACCATTTACACACAACTCGATTTGTAACCTTCTCAGAAGCAGAAAGGACACAAGAAGACACTAAAAATTAGTGGAAGGAAAACCTTTTCAAGGTGGTAAAATGAAACAATTATGAAACCAAACGTTGTTATGCAAATTGAGGTAAATTTACAGAGTGGAAAGAACTTCCCGAACAATTGAAAATGTTTCGAAAAAATTTCTTCAAACAGTTTCAAAAGAAAGGAGTATTTATTCAGCAATTTCTAATAATAATTTAATTCCATATCCAAACTTCAATTTCAATATTTGACAATTTTAATAACACTCAAAGAACAATGATGGGTGCAAATATAATTCACTCGGCGTAAGATTGACACCCGAAACCACTGAATCGATTTTAGCTTATATCCAGTATCATAAAACACGTACACATAAAGCATTACAACACTACAAAAAGGAATGATCGGTTCATTAAATGGATATATTAAAGTTTTAATCCATTTAAAATGAGTGCGGAGTGCTGCTTCTAGCATCAAACACCGTCGTTTGGCAAATGTTGTTGCCACAGCAGCAACGGCGCGGCGCTTAAACAAACTTCTCCACACTCCGAATGCCATAAACACGATGTGAATCACAATTTAGGATGGACGAACGAGCGAACGTAGTTCGTGGAGCACGTATTGAATTAAAGCACCGATGGATTAACTCACCGTGGTTTAATTGGCGTGGTAAACGGAGACGACGGTACGGACGATGCTGGCGTTGATGTTGGTCTCGAAGAATTCGCTGTTGCTGTTGTTCGCCGTGCTGTCGTCGCTTTATTAAGTTTATATAAACCCCTGCGATTCCTCATGCTGTCAGGTGTTGATCCAATTAATTGCACAAATCTAGGTGACGGAGGTGATGATATCTTTATTAATGAGCACGATGTTGTTGGTGACATTTCACAGGAATTCGCAGAGGTCGGAAACAAAAAGAGATCGGCTAATTGAAGCACTTAAATAACTTTTTTAAATAATATCTAATTAAATAAGAAATTATTTCAGTGGCTATGAAATGCTCTTTAATTGAAATGAATTGAATTTCATTAATTGAATTTCGTTATTCCATTTTTTTTGGTAAATTTACGCAGAATTCAACGACGCGCACGTTCACAACGCCGTTTAAAAGTGAACTGAAAAACAACCAAAAGAAAGAAGAATACCGAATCCGATCTTAAGGAACACATCTCTTTTGGATGCTACGTTCTCGCCCGAAGAATTCTTGTTGTCCGATGAAAACTACGAAGACGCACTCAAACTGAAATGAGTAACAAATTTAAAGATCCTGAAATACCAACTTAGGACGAAAACAACACGAAAGCAACAACGAAAATTTTCCAATTTTTTTTTTCTGTTCCCTTCTCTCCTTGCCTTCTTTTCTCATTCGTATTATGGCAACAGGACTTCAAATTAACTCCTATACTTTACAGCTCCACATGTTTGAGCAAGGATTTTAAAACACCACCGGCAGCTGTTCGTGGTTTCGTTGCGTTACCGAGTGATTTGATGGAGGTGAATTTTGAGTTGTACTATATTCAGAATTTGAGAGCTTAAGAGAACATCACCTGCTTTGTACATCATCCTTCTTTCCTTCAGAAAGCAGATGTTTACAATTTAAAAACACGCACCATCCACTTGAAAACTTGATTTGAAAAAGAAGCACTACAAAAAAGATTCTTGGAATTCTTTGAACACTTTTGATTGATGAGTGATTTCACTGATATTTTTCCCTTTTAATGGAAACAAAAATCCAATCGCTTACTCAAGGAATTTTTCTTTTAATATTTCACTTCTCTAAGTTCGGTTCGAGTTGGAGTTATGCGCAACTTAAATTCTGATGCAATTGCCAACTTGTCACCAACTACTGGAAGTTGAGCTTCCAATCTGAACAAAAGCTCGCAATAATTTACTAAAAGATCAGCAGAAAATGAACAGCGGAGCAGGTGAAAATAGTCTACTAAAACTGAAAACTAAGTTAAACAGCTGAATGCAACATCAGCAGCAACAGCGACAAAACTTCAGTGCGAAGAGAAGAGGCTCCATGTGAACACCTTCGACTTGAGCTCAAGTAAGAAATCGAAGGACAAACGAAAAATGAGAGAAAACCTCAAAACATCTGCTCACCAACTAAGGGCAAAATACAGAAAAGCGGTGTTTATTTTTACGTCTGAGTGTATATCTGTAGTTGGTCCAAGCAGATATCTTTTTTTTGCCTTTCGGTTCCCTGTCCAAATTCTACTGCGACTTTTTCTATGCATTTTTTTCCCCAGTTCGTCAGTTATTCTTCGATTCAAAGTGTCTGTCTGAATCACAGTTACTGAATGTCTGTTTTGAGATGATTTTTGGTTGTTTTATTCACTGCTTTAGGATCTTTGAAACATTTTGTGGCGAGTGTTTCAAACAATAGAATTTTTTGTGAAAGGGAATACAGCAAAGTGCAACAGATTCATATGTATATGTATAGCTACGTATAACTGTAAAGTAGCTACGTGCTGAATCGATCGTTTCTAATATTTGTAGAAGTCTCTGAAAAGAAACTTCACTTGTCACATTCCAATATTAAAAAAAAATTTAGAGTCTGTTAATTCTAAAGCAATGAAGCCAACAAAGACCAAAATCGGAAATGAAATTAAAGAAAACTCCTTTGCTTACAATTCAAAACCACAACAGATTTCAATAGATTTATTTTGAATATCCTGTAGGACTTCTTTGAATGTAATTTTAATCGATTCCTCTTTAATATCGTTTGCATTTGACATCGGAAATCTTAATACAATAATATTGCTCCTTCCTTTTCTGATATTCAAGCGTAAATTTAACGTCTCGTATCCTGTCGTATACTGTAATTATTTAATGTCCTGCTGACAGTCGGTTTGTGCAGATGACCTCATCCAATAACAAGCTTTTGTGGTACGTAGCACAGCTTGGCGCTGCTTTACAAAAGAGTTTCCTGCTGTGTATTTTAACTGAAAATTGCAGGAATTCAATTATTTAATTACGGAAAATACAGATTTATATATTGTGCAGACAGGGAAGGGAAATGTGCTTGAATTCGATTTGTAGGTTTAAAGGTATGCGATAATAATTAAATATTTCATCCAATACACAATTATAGAGTCTATTCTGACACTGTCCAGGTCCACTTAGTTTTAGTTCAAATAACTAACACTGCACATGCTTATATTGGCCACTTGCGACTCCCCACGAATTATGGCCTTGTTGCAAAAAATGTTGCATGAAAAGTTCTTAAAATACTTCGGTTTTTCTTCAAAGATTGGGAAGAAGTTATTACACAGCTTTATAAATGGCCGTGGACTACCCACAACTCCACTTTATCCCCTTTAAACATATTCCACAACCACAAATGAATGAAATCAGTACACACACTATCAATAATGGATTATCATCCTCAACGGGGCGCCGATTTTTCATTAGTACTTCATATATCTTCCCAAAAATTGAAATCTTCTTGGATCATAAAGCGTCACATGTATCATTTTACTTCTAAAAAAAAGTTATATTGATAAAATAAAAAGTAATTCACAATTCCTTCATACATATATGAAACTATGATTTTCTAAATCTGCAAGAATGATATTCCTCTGGACAATCATTTGGCACTCGTTCATATACAGCCCCACACCCACTACTCTTTTGAATATAAGTCCCGTTTGTTCGTACTACAAATCTGTTGGTAAATGGTTTATCCTCAATAGCTTTTATGCTATTTATGTACTATAACAATGAACTATTAAAATTACAAAACGTAAAAACAATTCTCACTTTATGGGGCCTTCTTTAACGTGCCTTTTGTTTATCCTTGACCTTTTGTGGAAAGCAATAAATCATTAAACCTCTTTCAGTAATCACAAGTTTCTTTTTTAATTCTTAGGTTCTTTTCTTTTTAGTGAAAATACACCTGAAATTAGCAACAACAATTTCTCAAGTCAGCGTGTATTTAATCATATTCCAACGTATATTATTCAAGGCCTTCGTAATGCTGGACTCTTCAGGTTTCCTCAACAGTTACAAGGTAATTTGTGCGCTGCAAAGTATAAAAGTTGCAACAGGTGAACAAAGTAAATTAGTGTATTGACACAGTGTAAAAAGGTCAACCCCTGGAAATAGAAAACATCTTAAATTGCGGCACAGGGGAAAAAGCATGGATAAAAAAGAATATTTAAAGCCAAGTGTTCACGAGAGTCCCACAAAAACTAGGGGGACAATCTTTTTTGCCGGCATTTTACTCGCCGGAGCAGGTATTTTAAGGTTTTCGCAGTTAAAACCGGTTTAAGGCAAGAGGGAGCAGCTTTTTTACCTGAGCCGTTTTACATCCAGCCAAACAACAAACAAATAAAAATAAAAAACTCACATTTGTGTTGTTGGAAAGATGAAACAAGATCTTCGAAGGGATCTTCGCTTTCATATTCCTTTTTGTGCGATTGGTGTACGTTTCTCTTTTATTTTTTCCTGGCTCAAAATGCCTAATTCAAGAATTTTAAAACCTTGCCGCGTGACTATTTCAATGCTATAAAATTTGTGTACCCTGAAATTTCTGAATCTGGAGGGAAGTGCGTAGAATTAAATCTCTACTTTGTAAACATCTCGAAAAAGATACATGATCTGTCCACAATCAGAATGAGTTTTACAGGATGTTGTACTGGTTTTTTCCATCGGTGATTCCAAAAATTTGAAGAAATATAATAGAAAATAGATCAGAGGCGAATATTTAAAATTTAATAAAGTTCCATTTGTTTGAAATGGTCTGAAGCTCCTCTTTAAAGTTCTTCGTGAAATGCGAACTTTTTCTCAATAATTCTCAAGTTTTATTTGTTTAGAACGCTTCAGAGGACCGGAGACGCAAATATATAATTAGTTCTTAGTTTATTTCTATTGCGTCTGTTTTTATGTGTTTGGGTTGAAGAACGAGTGGCTACCATTCAAATACTAGTTGGACGCATACGCTGAAAAGTGCAACAGCAACGGGAATTATTATTTCTGCAGCGAGCCGCAGACTGGCGATGCAAAAGTAAACATTTGCAAAGGGTGGCAACCTCTAAATTGAATGTTTACACTTATTTCTGCAGACGGCGCGCGCAAAAGCAAATAAGCGTGAATTTGTGAAGATCTCGCTATGGCGTCTGGTTCTTCAAGTGGTTTCGGGGGAGCGATACAAGCGGGCGGCGAAGAGGACGTCGGTTAACGCGACGGAACAACTCTGCGACGAGTCCTTGGAAACCGAGTAATGGGAAAAGTTTTATTTTTATTATATTATTTTTCGAGCTGAGTTTGTCGTTAAATTCCAAATTGGCTAGAATTGTATAAGAAGCTGAGATGAAAGGTGAAGTGCAGCTCCACGATAAGAGTCATAAAGAAATCAAATATAAATTCTGCTCGGAAAAGGAACGATTTCAAATCAAAAGAGCGTGAAGTTAAATTCGTAAATCCGTCGCGATCTTAGCAAAGACACAAACCAAAAACACGAATTTAAATTCGTATTTTGAGCCATTACCTGGCATCGCTAATGTAATGTGTACTTTTGTTCCAGAAACATTGTTAACAAAAAAATGGATTTTGAATACATGTTATACACCGTTAAAAAGAGGAGGACGAGACCTTTCCAACGGTGTATGATTTTTGCGTGCACAGGCAAGAATTTGGTGGCAGCGGTTGCATGAACATAGCGTGTTTTCCGTACACACTGCAGCAGAATTCGATTAAAACTCGAAATCCAGACACACTTGTTCGAAAAAATATGGATTCTGAATACATGCTATACACCGTTGAAAAGAGGAAGACGAGACCTTTCCAACGATGTATGAATTTTGCGTGCACAGGCAAGAATTTGGTGGCAGCGGTTGCATGAACATAGCGTGTTTTCCGTACACAGTGCAGCAGAATTCGATTAAAACTCGAAATCCAGACACACTTGTTCGAAAAAATATGGATTCTGAATACATGCTATATACCGTTGAAAAGAGGAAGACAAGACCTTTCCAACGATGTATGAATTTTGCGTGCACAGGCAAGAATTTGGTGGCAGCGGTTGCATGAACATAGCGTGTTTTCCGTACACACTGCAGCAGAATTCGATTAAAACTCGAAATCCAGACACACTTGTTCGAAAAAATATGGATTCTGAATACATGCTATACACCGTTGAAAAGAGGAAGACGAGACCTTTCCAACGATGTATGAATTTTGCGTGCACAGGCAAGAATTTGGTGGCAGCGGTTGCATGAACATAGCGTGTTTTCCGTACACAGTGCAGCAGAATTCGATTAAAACTCGAAATCCAGACACACTTGTTCGAAAAAATATGGATTCTGAATACATGCTATATACCGTTGAAAAGAGGAAGACGAGACCTTTCCAACGATGTATGAATTTTGCGTGCACAGGCAAGAATTTGGTGGCAGCGGTTGCATGAACATAGCGTGTTTTCCGTACACACTGCAGCAGAATTCGATTAAAACTCGAAATCCAGACACACTTGTTCGAAAAAATATGGATTCTAAATACATGCTATACACCGTTAAAAAGAGGAAGACGAGACCTTTCCAACGATGTATGAATTTTGCGTGCACAGGCAAGAATTTGGTGGCAGCGGTTGCATGAACATAGCGTGTTTTCCGTACACACTGCAGCATAATTCGATTAAAACTCGAAATCCAGACACACTTGTTCGAAAAAATATGGATTCTGAATACATGCTATATACCATTGAAAAGAGGAAGACGAGACCTTTCCAACGATGTATGAATTTTGCGTGCACAGGCAAGAATTTGGTGGCAGCGGTTGCATGAACATAGCGTGTTTTCCGTACACACTGCAGCAGAATTCGATTAAAACTCGAAATCCAGACACACTTGTTCGAAAAAATATGGATTCTGAATACATGCTATACACCGTTGAAAAGAGGAAGACGAGACCTTTCCAACGATGTATGAATTTTGCGTGCACAGGCAAGAATTTGGTGGCAGCGGTTGCATGAACATAGCGTGTTTTCCGTACACACTGCAGCATAATTCGATTAAAACTCGAAATCCAGACACACTTGTTCGAAAAAATATGGATTCTGAATACATGCTATATACCATTGAAAAGAGGAAGACGAGACCTTTCCAACGATGTATGAATTTTGCGTGCACAGGCAAGAATTTGGTGGCAGCGGTTGCATGAACATAGCGTGTTTTCCGTACACACTGCAGCAGAATTCGATTAAAACTCGAAATCCAGACACACTTGTTCGAAAAAATATGGATTCTGAATACATGCTATACACTGTTGAAAAGAGGAAGACGAGACCTTTCCAGCGATGTATGAATTTTGCGTGCACAGGCAAGAATTTGGTGGTAGCGGTTGCATGAACATAGCGTGTTTTCCGTACACAGTGCAGCAGAATTCGATTAAAACTCGAAATCCAGACACACTTGTTCGAAAAAATATGGATTCTGAATACATGCTATACACCGTTAAAAAGAGGAAGACGAGACCTTTCCAACGATGTATGAATTTTGCGTGCACAGGCAAGAATTTGGTGGCAGCGGTTGCATGAACATAGCGTGTTTTCCGTACACACTGCAGCAGAATTCGATTAAAACTCGAAATCCAGACACACTTGTTCGAAAAAATATGGATTCTGAATACATGCTATACACCGTTGAAAAGAGGAAGACGAGACCTTTCCAACGATGTATGAATTTTGCGTGCACAGGCAAGAATTTGGTGGCAGCGGTTGCATGAACATAGCGTGTTTTCCGTACACAGTGCAGCAGAATTCGATTAAAACTCGAAATCCAGACACACTTGTTCGAAAAAATATGGATTCTGAATACATGCTATATACCGTTGAAAAGAGGAAGACGAGACCTTTCCAACGATGTATGAATTTTGCGTGCACAGGCAAGAATTTGGTGGCAGCGGTTGCATGAACATAGCGTGTTTTCCGTACACACTGCAGCAGAATTCGATTAAAACTCGAAATCCAGACACACTTGTTCGAAAAAATATGGATTCTGAATACATGCTATATACCGTTGAAAAGAGGAAGACGAGACCTTTCCAGTGTGTCTGGATTACGAGTTTTAATCGAATTCTGCTGCAGTGTGTACGGAAAACACGCTATGTTCATGCAACCGCTGCCACCAAATTCTTGCCTGTGCACGCAAAATTCATACATCGTTGGAAAGGTCTCGTCTTCCTCTTTTCAACGGTATATAGCATGTATTCAGAATCCATATTTTTTCGAACAAGTGTGTCTGGATTTCGAGTTTTAATCGAATTCTGCTGCAGTGTGTACGGAAAACACGCTATGTTCATGCAACCGCTGCCACCAAATTCTTGCCTGTGCACGCAAAATTCATACATCGTTGGAAAGGTCTCGTCTTCCTCTTTTTAACGGTATATAGCATGTATTCAGAATCCATATTTTTTCGAACAAGTGTGTCTGGATTTCGAGTTTTAATCGAATTCTGCTGCACTGTGTACGGAAAACACGCTATGTTCATGCAACCGCTGCCACCAAATTCTTGCCTGTGCACGCAAAATTCATACATCGTTGGAAAGGTCTCGTCTTCCTCTTTTCAACGGTATATAGCATGTATTCAGAATCCATATTTTTTCGAACAAGTGTGTCTGGATTTCGAGTTTTAATCGAATTCTGCTGCAGTGTGTACGGAAAACACGCTATGTTCATGCAACCGCTGCCACCAAATTCTTGCCTGTGCACGCAAAATTCATACATCGTTGGAAAGGTCTCGTCTTCCTCTTTTTAACGGTATATAGCATGTATTCAGAATCCATATTTTTTCGAACAAGTGTGTCTGGATTTCGAGTTTTAATCGAATTCTGCTGCACTGTGTACGGAAAACACGCTATGTTCATGCAACCGCTGCCACCAAATTCTTGCCTGTGCACGCAAAATTCATACATCGTTGGAAAGGTCTCGTCTTCCTCTTTTTAACGGTGTATAGCATGTATTTAGAATCCATATTTTTTCGAACAAGTGTGTCTGGATTTCGAGTTTTAATCGAATTCTGCTGCAGTGTGTACGGAAAACACGCTATGTTCATGCAACCGCTGCCACCAAATTCTTGCCTGTGCACGCAAAATTCATACATCGTTGGAAAGGTCTCGTCTTTCTCTTTTCAACGGTATATAGCATGTATTCAGAATCCATATTTTTTCGAACAAGTGTGTCTGGATTTCGAGTTTTAATCGAATTCTGCTGCACTGTGTACGGAAAACACGCTATGTTCATGCAACCGCTGCCACCAAATTCTTGCCTGTGCACGCAAAATTCATACATCGTTGGAAAGGTCTCGTCTTCCTCTTTTCAACGGTATATAGCATGCATTCAGAATCCATATTTTTTCGAACAAGTGTGTCTGGATTTCGAGTTTTAATCGAATTCTGCTGCACTGTGTACGGAAAACACGCTATGTTCATGCAACCGCTGCCACCAAATTCTTGCCTGTGCACGCAAAATTCATACATCGTTGGAAAGGTCTCGTCTTTCTCTTTTCAACGGTATATAGCATGTATTCAGAATCCATATTTTTTCGAACAAGTGTGTCTGGATTTCGAGTTTTAATCGAATTCTGCTGCAGTGTGTACGGAAAACACGCTATGTTCATGCAACCGCTGCCACCAAATTCTTGCCTGTGCACGCAAAATTCATACATCGTTGGAAAGGTCTCGTCTTCCTCTTTTCAACGGTATATAGCATGTATTCAGAATCCATATTTTTTCGAACAAGTGTGTCTGGATTTCGAGTTTTAATCGAATTCTGCTGCAGTGTGTACGGAAAACACGCTATGTTCATGCAACCGCTGCCACCAAATTCTTGCCTGTGCACGCAAAATTCATACATCGTTGGAAAGGTCTCGTCTTCCTCTTTTCAACGGTATATAGCATGTATTCAGAATCCATATTTTTTCGAACAAGTGTGTCTGGATTTCGAGTTTTAATCGAATTCTGCTGCACTGTGTACGGAAAACACGCTATGTTCATGCAACCGCTGCTACCAAATTCTTGCCTGTGCACGCAAAATTCATACATCGTTGGAAAGGTCTCGTCTTCCTCTTTTTAACGGTTTATAGCATGTATTCAGAATCCATATTTTTTCGAACAAGTGTGTCTGGATTTCGAGTTTTAATCGAATTCTGCTGCAGTGTGTACGGAAAACACGCTATGTTCATGCAACCGCTGCCACCAAATTCTTGCCTGTGCACGCAAAATTCATACATCGTTGGAAAGGTCTCGTCTTCCTCTTTTCAACGGTATATAGCATGTATTCAGAATCCATATTTTTTCGAACAAGTGTGTCTGGATTTCGAGTTTTAATCGAATTCTGCTGCAGTGTGTACGGAAAACACGCTATGTTCATGCAACCGCTGCCACCAAATTCTTGCCTGTGCACGCAAAAATCATACACCGTTGGAAAGGTCTCGTCCTCCTCTTTTTAACGGTGTATAACATGTATTCAAAATCCATTTTTTTGTTAACAATGTTTCTGGAACAAAAGTACACATTACATTAGCGATGCCAGGTAATGGCTCAAAATACGAATTTAAATTCGTGTTTTTGGTTTGTGTCTTTGCTAAGATCGCGACGGATTTACGAATTTAACTTCACGCTCTTTCAAATCAAATGGACTCGAGCTTCTAGAGACGCCAAAAGCATAACGTGTCGAAATGTTATCGAGATTGAATATTGTCAAGTGTTTAAAAGAACCTTTTAAGTATGGAAATAAATGAGGAAGACCCCCAATTGAGCTATCAAGAGTTATTCAAAATTTATCCGTATTCGTTTAACATTGGAAGCGTAGGAAAAATTTCATTACAAATAATCGCAATCTTCACCAAAAGGAATATATATTCAGATATTTCATCTCAGAGAATGACAGCTCTGTACCATCCAAAAGAGGTATTTTTTCATACAGCAACTCAATGGATATCCCGTCGAAAGTTTAATCAGAGACCCTCTTTCCCTTTGTTATAATCATAATCACTATAAGCTTAAAATATAAACACTTAGGGAAGCAGGAGAATAAACACACCATAATAATTATCACTGGGAGTGATATTGTTTCATTGATTCAAACCACCGTCGCCTGTATTCGCCCCATCAACAGTATCGTCGTTATCATTGTCTTTTGAATCTTTTCCCACCCCAGACTTTGGTGTCCAATGGTTCTATTCAAAACAGGAGCAACAGTAGAAACAACAAAATCAATGCATTCGCCAAAAACAAGACCAGGCCGAACATAAAGTATTTCAGGGCAGACTCCATCCCCAGACTCATGATGATGATAACGATACAGGGAACCATTTTCTTAAATTGAAGTGCGGATCTCGATGAATGGACGGCTGCTTGTTCGGCGGTTGAATAGAGTTGATGTTGATGGGTTTTGCTTTTAGACGTATCACGTTTGAGTGGATGGTGTTGGCTCGTGCTTTCCGACTGAATTACCGTTAATGATTCATGGCTGATGGGCTGTTTATTTAAACGAACGCACTGCCGATGGGCCGGTTGCTGTAATATTGGGAAAATAACCACATTTTGAATGAACAAATGCAAGTCTTTCAATGATATTTAATGCCATGAAAACCACAACAATTTAGGGCAAAATTCGAAAGGCACAGCAGTGTTTTGAATTGAATATAAACCTAGTGCTGCTGAAGGTTAAGGTAAGGTAAATTGTAAAATGTTTTTAATTTTACATGGGAAATTCTATGACGCTATATAATCCCTTTAAGAGTATTTGAGGGAACTTTTATTGGAAAGTTGTTGAAAATGTGAGGGACATAAGGGTTTTACTCAAGGCCTCTTAAGGTTTAAAAACCTTTGATGTTTACCTGGACATGACAAATAATTTTTAAATTCCCAACTAACGGCGGAATTATGCCAATTTGGGGACTTCATGGATGTTTAGTAAGTTTCAGAAGCTATTTTATTTGACAGAGCAATTTTCACCTATAGCTCAAGATCTGTTTGTTATGATTTTAACCTATTTTAATGATTTTCATTTGTAATTAATAAAGAATTTGATATTTTTAGGCAATTTCAGTGTTCGTTTTCCCTTTCTTGTTTCCTCTTTTAGCTCTGCCGCCATCAAAATCGCATTCGTGAACCAGGAAAGCAACAAGCAAATAAAAGGAATTCAATTACCTTAAGAAAAATCTATTGCACTGTCAGAATGCCATAAAAATGTCAAAGTCGATAGGAGAACGCGTAGGCGGACACAGGCACGTAGATAAAGACCTCAAATAAGTAGATTTGCTGCTGTGACTTCACGCTGAAGTAAACAATTTATAGACGAAACAGAGAGAAGGAGACAAATTTCAAATACATATTTCTGCTGATTTGTGTTGTCCTGGGACTCCAAAAGTGCCGCCGTTGATAATGTCGTAGAAGTAGCAGCCTCGAAGAGGGAAAAGCAACACAGCAACATCACCGTCAGCTACACAGGCAGCTAGTCATACATCACAGAAAGGTTTGAAGTTCTTGGTTTTCCTGGTTTAGATGTGTTAGTCATGTGTATGCGATGCTTGGGTGGAAGCGATTGCTCGCTATAGACTACCCTCGATCTTAAAGTGCCTGAATAATGAAGCACTTGCGGAGCAATTCGATTTATTACGTCAAAAATTATGTTAATGCTATCAGCAGGCAGGACACGGACCGACTGCGCATGTCGCTGCAGAGAAGTTTACGAGCTCGCAAGAACCAATTCATGGATGAAATTCAAACAGACAAATTGTTTGCCGTTGTTTGCACGAATTCACTGCTTCTTTCACTCCGTCTTACTTAATTCCAGGTCAATGAAGTGACTTAATTTTAATTTAAGTTGATTGTATGAAGAATTCCCGTCCCTAAAGAATGAAAATCACTCGAAGAAATAAAATTTGAATTTGTTTTAGTCACAATCATGAGTTTCATTTCGTTTTTTTGTACTTTGATTTCTTCGGTTTGATTGGAATGGAAAAGAATTCGGAAATGTAAAGGGAATAACCTAATTTATTGCCACTGAACCGTGTGCGTGACATAAATGGCAAAATTATCTCTTGTAAACAGAGCAAACTATTGTCTGTTCAACAATTCAAACAGTTAAAATTGAAGCAAGTCATACAAGCATTAAAATCACGAAGGATTATAAGATTAAAGCTTATAATAGAACAAGTGACTAAATGATAAAATTAAGCATGGAATAAATCGCAGCTTGATGCAAAAATGCCACTCATCGAGTTTAGTAGGTTAATGTTACATAGATACTCAGGAAAAAGACGAACATAAGTGTAAAAAAAGAAAAGAAAAACATAAATGGAATTAAGAACAAGTGGGAGAAAGTGACATGTGTGTGGGGGGAAAAGTGCAAAGGAGAAAATAAGCCAGTTGACAGACAATAAGCCGAATGAATATGGGAAAAGTTATGTCAGGCACTGCCACAGATGGAGCTCGGGTATTATTAAAACAAAGAGAAGAAAAAGCAAAGGAAAGCGAAAATAGATTTAATAATGTGTATAGCGCTGAGGAACTACAGCACGAGTTGAATAGAATGGCCTTAACACGACCAAAGGAGGTCCATAAAAAAATATTGACACATTTAAGTAAGAAAAACCTATTATTAAAAAATCTTGCAGAAGATGAAAGAAAAACTGCGTGTGCTGCAATTGGAGGATATTTCAAGGAAATGATTCATTCAAGGAAATAAGTTTTGTCAAAGATAATAACGAAAAACCAGCGAGAGTCGGACTAAATGAAATTCATAGAACACAAACACAGCAACAAAATAACGTCGTAACTGTTTAAGTCTATGGAGTGTTATAAATCAAAGGCAAACAAGAAAGGAATCTAAGCCAAGAGTTAAACAGTTAAGCGACTTCGAATGTGGGCAATAACGAGAAGGCGAAACTGTGGCAACCGCTGTGAGGATGTCGACGAGGACGAGCAGGGACCGACCACACGCACACACGGTCACAATCAGAGACACACAGGTTATGCACCACAGTCGATTGCCGACTGCTGCTTCCAAGGAAGCCATGGAGACGAGGCACAAACAATAATAAAATATTGTTCTGAAGAAAACGACAATTAAAACACAATCTGATGAAGGCCGGAGATGTATGAAGAAGCTGTGGAAGAAGATAAAATATGATAAAATTAAAAGATGCGAAAGGAAACCGCGCCGCAGACGGAGGATTCTAGGAAGCCAGCAATCTATTTATGCTTATATATTGAGCAATCAAGCTGCATACCGAATGTAAGCGCTTTAAATTCTGCTTTTTATAATCGGATTTTAAATTCATTCGCCGTAGAAATTATTTCAATAAATTTCTAAATTTAAAAATGCAATCAGATTATCAACTATTTTCCAATTAAATTTTTAGGCTGTAGTTTTTTTTAATAAATGATTTAAAAATGCATATGCCAAAAATTATGTTGATTTCACGGGAAGTTCTATTGAAAAACGTTTTATCAGGTTTCTTTTCATTATTTCATGAGTGAAAAATTTGCGAGAAGGCGTTTTTAATGATTATGTTGAAAGCACTTAAGCAAATCCATTAAAAGATTGTAGAGTTTTTTGGTTGCGAGTTCAAAGAACGACAGTTAAGAGTTGCCACTTTAGAAAAGTAGTTGAAAAGGCAAAAAAAAGTGCTCACTCGGGATCCGTAGTTTCTATAAAAAACTGAAAAATGGTGCGAATTTCGACCACAAGGAAAAATTAAAAAACAAGTACATTTTTTAAATACTCAAAGTGGCAAATTCGTTGGCGTCGGTGCACCCTCAAAAACAGAACAAAAAAAAATTTAAAAAGTAAATCCTTCATCTACATTAAAGGATTTTTTCAAAATGCACTCAGCAACGAATTCATTTCGAGTTGTGAATAAAAATAACTTGCATCTCTCCGCGCCGAGAAACATGTTTGAATGAATGAAATGCGTCAGAAAGAATTCATATTGTGTTGCAGCCGTGGTGCACCCAACGTTGAATTTACAACCTGACAACAGCAGACATAAACAAAATTCGCCCCTTCTCCTCCCCCTCCCTCTTCTTTTATATGTAGATGTAAAGCTTAATTCCCTGTTCGTGGTTTGGTGCTAGCAGAGTGACAACAGATGCTGTCGATGTAATCCTTTCAGAGGATTCAAGGCGTTTGCGTTAAGATAAATAAGCAAACCGGGTTGAAGTACACAACTTGAAATATATACGAATGCATCACAAATGGTACAGTGAACTTAGTGCACATGCAGACCATGTTTAAATAGTCACAGATGCTGTCTAAAACATGACAATTACAAATGACGTGACTTCAAATTGTCCAACTTTTAACAGTCAGAAACATTCACATTTTGTAAAGTTTGTCGAGGGATCACGTGATGGAATCAAAACTAATTGCAAAAATACAAAAACCACGGCAAAAAATATGCAAACGTTAAACATAAATCATAAAACGTATTGTTAAATGTGAGCAGAAGAAATAACTAAAGTTTTACTTTGGTTTGAGTGCTGCCATTATTAAAATTTCTAACAGCCTTAAATAAGGAAGAGGAATGACCACTGTTTATGGAATTTAAAATCTCAAGACGCATGAACTTGATTTACATTGAACTTTCCCACTCTAAGCAACACAATTCTTTATGCGATTATAAAAACTCAGTTCAATTTTCTCCATTTCAAAGTCTGAAACAATCATTTTTATTGAAAACTGATGTAGGAAACGCTGTATAGTAACCATACACACACACAGTACAAATGTATGCAATAACTTACAGCGTGAACTTCAACCTTTGCTTGATAAAATTATAACTCGAGCCTGTCAGAAAATTTTCCCAATGCAGCCGCATCGAAACCGCTAATGAAGTCACACACATTAACACTTCAGACCAACAAACTGACTGCCTGACTCACTGACTGACAATGTCGCCAGCGCTGAGGTTCCTGTGACGCCAGCAAAACACTCCATCGGCCTTATCAAGCATGGAGTATATAGCTACGAATGTACTACATGAAAATGGATGGATGTTTGCTGTTCATATCTAGAATATTAACCGACTGCAGCCTCGAACTTCGCATGCAGAGAAGAAGCAAAGCACGTGTATTATTTATGTGTGGAATATGTACGTATTTGGAGAGTGGTACGTAGTATTTAAAGCCGACCGCAATGGAGAGATGGGGGACCTGCACGTATTCATGTGCATGCGGGCATTCAGCATGCGTTCGTCGTTCTTGTTTTTGGTTACGTCGACTACATTGCAAGCATGTAAATTAGAAATGACAGCACGAAGACGCACTCTTCATATATACATATATAGAGGACGATACACAGTCGAATCGAGTAGAAGGAATGTACCTAAGCTGAAGGAAGGAAGACTGAGGAAGTGATGATGGTGCCAAGCATGTAATTTTCCGTTGCAATTCTTAATTAATTAAAAATTCAAAATGGTTTTGCTGTCATTACTGAGAACATACTTATTCCATACTTAAACGCAATCAACAATTATTTACTTTTATGGATCTCATTTCATATGGTATTTTCGACGAGTTTTTTGAACTCGAGCATATATTTTTGACCGAGATGAGGTGACAATGAATTCAGCGACTCATAAAGACCTGAATAATCTAAAAACGTTGCTTATAAGACGAATATGGAAATATTGAAATTAAATATTTAAATTCAACCACAACATAGAGGAAAACGCAAAGATTTTGATACTTTTTCGGACTTTGGGCGCTTCGCAAATGTCCATCATAATCTTCATCGCCTTTCAAATTCAGTCCATTATCATTAGCAACTTTGAATTCGTTGTCCTAAATACCCACTCCTCGTATCTACGTCTTTTTCGGCGATTTAATTTCCTTCAAGTGGAAATAGAGCCGACATGCAAACCACTCTTAAAGTCTCTCTATTTATTTTCAGTCCTCCGTTGCAATTGTTTAGTTTATCCGTGGGCGTTATTCGTGGCGGGTCGTCGGTTCTTTGAACTCTTTTTGCCGCATCATCTGAAATTCAAATGCAGACAATCACTTCTTTCAGTGGATTCCTTTGTCCGCAAGCATCACTGAGTGAATGACGGGCGCGGACTTGATTCGATGTCTCCTAAACTGAATATTAATTGCACCAAATAACAAAATTCCACAAATGATACGAAGTTGCTTAACTGTGTCGTTTCTTGGCTCACTTCCCGTAATGTTTTCGGCCTCTTTGTGCTCAAGTCTGCCAACGCAGTTTTGTTCTAGAAAAAATATAAGTTTAACCAAAAACCAAAGTCATAAGATCCCGACACGAGTGTAGGTGCTGCCAAATGATAATGAAGTGAATTAACGTTCTTGGTGAGTTGGTGGGCTCGGTTGTTGCTGTTCCTTTTACTGATGCTGTTATGGAGCATTCGGAGCATTTTATGAAACTCCCATTAAAAGTATGCATTAAATTTATGCACATTTGTTGCTTGTGGTTTATGTTTGTCACAAATAAGAACAAAATTTCAATAATTGAATGTTAGCTTTTGAGGGTTTCTGTTTTATTTTAGAGTGGTAGAACTCCATAGACGTTATTAGACATGCTTTTTACAATTCGTCATTTGTCTTGGTCGTAAAATTTCGAGGTTTAACTTATAAAAGTTCAATAAAAGACATTATAATGCCTTCTATTGTTCATCACTTCGAGTAATGTGTTTATTCGTTATTGTATTAACTTTTGTAAGGTATCCTTAGCTATATATTTTTTAGCTCAAGTTAAGATTTAAAGTTTTCTAAATGTCAACATTTTTTAACACTTGGATAATTCTTTATCACCAAACTTGAACTGAAGGCCAGCTGAGAGATGAAAAACTTTCCGAATAACTTCAAAGAAACGAAAACTTTACAATTTATTTGTAATTTCACGCCGCAAACTAATAAAAGTTTATTGAATAAGTAAATTTCTAATGAAATTATTTTCTCTATTCACATAAAATATTAAGGAAACCACTAAAAGTCCATAAACTCAAATGGAACAAAATATAAGAAACTTTCAATAGTTTTTTTTCCAAACTGTGACCAACAGGCGTCGTGTTAGCGACTACAGAGCCACAATGAATCCGTGGCTTCAGAAGCTGTCACCTAACAACGACCAAACAAAGAAAATAGAAACAGATTCCATCAACGAACAAAAGGCAGCTGTTTATAAGCCCCGTCGTCACCATTCGTCAGCCTAGATTATTTGGTACTTTAGCAAACGTAAAAAGCAGACGTTCAATGACTACTAACGGAGTTAGCCACAATCATTGTCGCGATTGTGGTGCTGCGAAAGCGTCCCAAGATGTCACCAGCATTTCTTAACTCCTCCTCCTCCTCCGCATTTTAACGTATTCTTCCCTAAGGTTTCCTCTGACGAGTTTCTTTGTCATTTATTCATTTAGTTGCTCGATTTAATGGGGTTCGTTGCCTTCATTTCACCAGACTGTGGCTTCTGGTGGCTTCTTTCATCTGATGTCTTAATTCAATTTCCTCATTTGCAAAGGTTAAATATTTTAGATACGTGCTGAAAGAGTTGGTCGAGTATAGTTTAAGGTGTGGTTTTATTTGCCAATAAAGAGAAATAGAGTGAAGTGAGTGAAGTTTTTAGGATAATAAACAATTAAGTGAAGCAAACGGCATTTGAAACCAACGTGAAACCGCTGAGAATGGATAAATATTTGGCTTTCAAAGAGTTTCAATGGTATTATGAAGTCAAACTTCATAGGAGGTTTTCTAGTTGTTAAAATAGGATAATAAAATAATCGTGCAAAAGCAAAGAAAATTAAAACAATTGAAAATAATACAATTTTTATTGTTAGAAAAACTATAATCTATTAATCGCATGGTTTAATTTTCTCATAAAACGTGAATTTAATTAAACGAAAAGAATATTTTACAAATAAAGTAACTATTATAAAGTTCAGGATCGGATATGGCCATGGTTAAGTATTAATGGAAGCAGGTTTTTTATGTTGTTAATCTTAGCGTCTATCGATTAATGTACAGTCGTTTTATTATTAGTTTTTTAAGAAGTTATTATCATAATTTCAAAATAAATGCTGACAGAGCTTTTCCGGAGCTCGAATTATTAAAAATAGCAACGATTACCCCAATAAAAAACAAGCTAATGCATTAATTTAACGAATTGAATTTGTGTTAATTTGCACTAACACCGAACTAACGGGTCTGCAATCAAACAGGTTACTTGAACTAGTTAGTTAAAGTTTTTTTAAAAAAGTCTTTAAAGTGGAAGCTGTCAGTTAATAAAATTATGCAATTATTAGCACATGATTTATGAACTCGTGTTTATTTTGCACAATTAATGGCTGAGAATAGAGACTATCAAGAAACTGTTTACTGTTTTCTTTAGTTTTAAATTTACTCATTCGAGACTTTATTGCTGAGGAAAGTCTTTTCCGGATTTAATATACGAAAATTGCTTACATTTATTGCTTTAAAATCGCTTTTCAAGTTGATCTAAGGTTTATATAAGTTCTGTTGGACAGATTCTTTGTCCAAATGAAATTTTGCTACCATTTGCATTGTTATTCCAATAATTTGCATCAAAACTTTTTGGTCCGTTGATTTCAATATTTCACTTTTGTCTTCAGCTTTGTTTCATTTTGCTTGTTATTAAAACTCTTCTATAAACACCAACTAATACTTCATGAAGTGGGAAATCGTTCCAATATATCGTATATTAAATATGCCCAAAAGTATGTGTTTTAAAGTTAAGCATTGGTGAAAAAGTGTTGCAAGATACAAACAATTATTCCGACCTACTTAACACCACTTGGAAATATTTATTGCATTTTAATTTCGTTTAAATAATAAATGATAAAGTGCGAAAAAAGCACTACTGCTGTGTATTTATGCATCTTTTGTAATAATTTAAAGTAGGGACAACAGATTGTTGTTAATGATTCAAAAGCTTTATTATTTCCAATTGATTACATTTCGAGTTAATTGCAAAATAATATAAAATTAAATTAATTCCAATTTTCATTTAATATTTTTAATTTTAATGCGTTCAAATAAAAGTATTGACTTTTTGTGATTATATTTTAAACTACTTAACTTTTGCAATGTAATATATATTTTATTAACGAATTTCAATTATGAAAAACCCATAAATACTGATTAATAAGAAGCCAGGACCTATTTATAAAGTATTTATTATGAACGAGCCTGGAATTCTTCAATTAAATTTTATTTTCTTCACGATAGCTTCTGTAGATATCCGAATTTTTTCGCTTTTAATAATAAATGCTACTACGAGTTCTCTTTTTACGTACTCGTATCCTTTGGATAGCAATAAATAATGTCACGCGTAGAAAACTCAACTGCTATCGAATGTAACACACTTCATTATTGCCCATCGATATTAGTGAATTCTAAAATTAAACCACTTTTGACATCATTATTTATGGGACATTGAAATAATCCAATAATAATGAAATTGCATAATTTATATTGTCATTGTTGTGATTTGCACCGAAATAGATAAGTATTTTGTAAAGAGAGCGGCAAATTTAAGGGAAAAGTAATAAATAATACGAAATATATATTTTTCGAACATTTATTTAATATCAAAAACTTCCAGAGCGACAAGAAACTGAACACTAATGGATATATACAGTCATATACAGTGCCTTAGTATTGCCTAAACTGCTATTGTATCAGTTATTCATTAATTAACACTTATCCAACATCTTGGATAAAATGACCTTCAAATGAAAAATAAAAGCATTCACATTTTCAGTGAGTTTAATAAATTATTATTAATGTTAATGGCTTTTTAAGTGTATTAAAGTCACGTTTTCTGTTCCTTTACTAAAAACAAAAATTATGAAAACAAAAGTGTTGTTGATTTGTGGAATATTCGCCTAATTAAAAGTGCAGAGTTCCTCGTGAAAAGTATCTGCAGATAAACCTTGAAAAGCCTAACATTTTTCTATATCAAGTTTTTAAAACGAAAATTTCCAATTATATTTTAACCAATACTTTATCGAATAATTTTATGTGATTCAAACATATAAATCGATTCAAAGGCAACTAAAGTTATGTAAAAGAACCCGCGCAATAATTCAATGACTCGTAAAATCTGACCAAAGACTAACCGAAAACCAGGAAAGAACATAACTCAATAACCATGTGCGTTATTATAGCAGCTGCAAGGCACATACAAAAAAGAATCCGAAAGAATGGAGTTGAAGACAGGGCGCGGTGCCTGGATTCACTTCCTTAACTCCATGTATCCAGGCACTCTTTACGAACGAAAGAATATAGTATATAAGTAACTTGTTTATGAAAATATAGTATAAATGTATACAGAATACGTAGCTGTTCGCCCTGCTGTTGCTACTCCCCGACGTCTTTAATGATCTTATTTAATTCTTTTCCTTCCCATTCACAACAGACAAACATAATTCATAACTTGGTTGATTACACACTTCAGCGACTTACATAACATATAAGAGGTACTCTCTTACTTATCCATACAAACCTACCACGAAAAACTTTAATTCATGATGGGTTTCAGGTACAGGCAAATTGAAGAACTGTGAGGTCTTGTACTAAAGAAATTGAGACCTTTGCGATGTAAAAACTGTGTCCATTGTATCCTGCACTCATTTACAAAATATACTAATTTAATTTTTATAGAATTATATAATTTGGTACATTTTTAAAAACGTCGGTATCCAAGTGATGATCGGTTGGTTCGGATATCGGAAATTTGTAATTAATTATGAAATCGAAGATTTTTTACCTATCATTATGATTGTAATCCTCCATTTACCCAATCAAACTCCAAACCTGATATGTATGTTCCAATATATCCGTCAATAGTCTTGTACCTTTAACCATTTCTTCAATAACCTTTTCCTCTGAGGTGAATTCGTATTCATGAAAATTATCATGTATTCATCACGTTGCTTCGTGAGTCGCACCTAAAGAACACTCATATAAAAGCAGTTTTTAAGGCTGAATTATAGCGAAGAATCCCGTTTCGAAATATTACGAACAGACTTTGTGATTAAGTAAAACTAAACAAATATTTATAAGGAATGGAAAGAAAGGAAAGGAGAAAGAGAATTTTGAAAGAATTTCTCGACTACAAACACCTTTCTGGAAGTTAATAGCTCATGTACATATTTAAGTAGGGAGTGTAACAAATCAGAAAAGATGATTGAAGAGAGGTGCACTACAGTACACGTTCATTGAAGTCCGTATATCTTTAAAGCATATAATTTTTTACACACATATTTACGAAGAAGATTATAGTGTTTAGATATATGTATATGTACAATATATCATTTAGAATTCTGTCAAAATAAGATTTCGTTCCTGATTTGGAGAAAGACGATATGTAAATGTTCGAAAAACCATAATTCAGAAAGCAGAATCAATGACATGACAACGCAATCATCTGACATTCACTTCAAGCAGCAGGATGCAGAGGAAAAGATCGTTGAACCGCGATATAATTAAAACATTCTGAAGCAGATGGATGTTGTTGCGGTTATGCTTAAAGAACATACCTGAAAAGGGAGGAACAACGACAACAAATCATTAATAAAAATCTCATAAAAAATACTTCGAAAAGACTTGAGATTTTAAATATATTTCCTGAAAATAAACTCGAAAACACATTTAAATAATACAAAATCATAGTTTTAATTTCTGTATAGTAATTAAATGGTAACTGAGAAAGTGCAGAGAAATTTTAAGAAGCAAAAAATATTCAGAAAAAAGCAATTTAATTGCTATTATTAAATTTAACGTTTTTCGCGTTGTTATCAATTTAATAAACCAATAATTTTCTTTTGCACAAATATCAGAATTTAACAACTACACCAACTCGTTCTGGATAACAAATAATTGCACTTAAATGTTATTAAAGCGCCTAGAATAACGCTTCCAATACCAAACCAGGCAACAGCATTAAAGCTTGTGAAGTAGAGCTCAAAATCCATTAACTGCAAACGTGTCTAACTGCAACCAGAAGCGTATCTGAGCATAACCGATGCATTGGATTTATTTGTGTGTTTTTCTAATTTATTGAATTTAATTAATTCTGTTCTACAAACCACTCACGAGTGCAGCTAACTTAAACATGATTATTAATGATTTGTACCTTTTTTGCGTTATAAATATTTCGTTGCAAAATTCTCTGTAGGAGCAAACAACTCCGTACAGCAGATTATTTTCCTCATGAGCGCCAAGCATTCATCAACGAAATATTCACGAGGGTAGAGTGAAAAATTGCAATCTACAAACTGCATGAATAAACTTGCTAAATCGAAGGCAAATAACGACTGCAAATTTATACAGCTTTAAGATGAAAATGCAAGAAAAAACACTAATGAATAGCAACTCGTTAATGAGTGTGTGTGTGTGTATTTGAAGTTCTGGCAAATAAAGGTAACGACAGTGAATAGCTTTCGACGTACACATCAACGTGAAATGTGTATTTATTGAGAATACACATTGAGTTTCCCAAGTTCTAAAAAGCAGTCAGAGATTCTATGAAAATATGAAAGTTGCTAGGATCAAAAATAGTTTCAACCAATCAAAATTCCACATAAGCAAATGGAATTTCCGGACGATTGGACCACATACAGGACACACAAAGAGGTATTCGTACTGTTTTGATAGAAAGTTAGAATAGACGAGTTCCGAATGATAGGAAAGTTCGTTGCAAATGATGGAGGTTTCAGTACAGGGACTTTAATTGACAATTCTCAATGCACCAGAAATTCTATAGAACATGTGGAGCTCAGAGACAATTTCATTCAATGGACTTTTCAAAGAGGTTGAAAATAGGAGCAACATATTCCACATATTCGAATGATATAAATATGAAAAAATCCATTTTTATTATACAGTTTAATGCTTAAATCCGATACAGCATCGTCCAATTATAAAATATCATGTTTCATGTTTTTATCTTGAATAAAAAGAAATTGGCCCAAAGCAATAAAATACTTTACATTGTTTTTTATTAATCAATTAATGAGAGGAAGTCGAAAACAAACGCAAACTTGTAAATTTCATTTGTCATTTATTTATATATTCAATTAATTAAAATAAATACTGACAAGTGATGAAAGAAAAATCTGTCTTGTTTTGTTTATAAAATAAAATGTTTTCAGAGAAATTGTAAAACTCTTTGTTGTCTTTAAATGCGATGACAGCAAAAAGTTGAGGTTATTTTTATCGCTGTTGTTGCTGGTGCTTTAAATGTTGTTTATGTTGATGAATTAATGTTTATTATTCGTAAGTTATTTAACCAAACGCGTGCCACAAGAATTACTCTTGGAATAAATACTCACACAATGAAAAGATTTTATTTATAAATTTTTAAAGTTTTGACTATTTATTGTAATTTTAAAAATATTATCAAAGCTTTTAACAAGATACACCAAGAAAAATTTACCTGGATAACGAATGAATTTCCGAAGAAATTTTAAAAATTTTGAATGAATTACGAAAAACATTTTAAAAGTATTTTAAACAAGTCATAAATTTAATTTCGTTTATGATTTTTAAGAGAAAAAGATTTAAAATAGTTCAAAAAAATTAATTCATCCGCATGAATAATAAATTAGTTCAATTGGCGTCATTAATTAGTTATGCAAATCAATGTAAAAACAAATTCAGAGGAAGGGGAAATATTTTATAAGAAATAAATCAAATAGTATAAAAATACGAAAAAAAGGAAAAAACCCCGAAAAATACAAAAGTTTTATCGAACGCGCTGCTCTCTTTTTTATTTTTATCTTCTTCCATTTGCTTGAATTACTATTATTCACTTTCTATTTTCAAGATACAGTCGCAGCTGATTACTTTACTATTGTAACTTGTAAAAAACGCTCTAAAAAGATATAACTTTTGATTTTCAAAGATTACTTTCTGTAATCTACAAATGGAAAAACACTTGAAGAAGCATCAGAAGAAAGAGGTTAGAAAAAGAATGAATAAATATTTCAAGATTTGATAATGTCTGCGCCGGTTTTTGTCTCCTGATAACCCAAATAAGTAACAATTTCGTATTTCCAAACGTGACCAAATGTTCAACTTTTAATGTAATTTTATGAGGAAAACCGCATTTATACCGCTTTTAAAAGCTGCAATCGAAATTTCTGAATCATATTTGAAGGAAAATAAACATTTCTTAAAATATTCGTTTCGTTTTTTCATTCTTATGCGGTTTTTTAATATTTTTTCTATCATTTTAAAATTTTATAATATACTTGTGAACATTTATTTATGTTTTCAGTATGATATTTTAATATTTTCATATATATTCATTGCTGACTTGTCAGCAGATTATTGCGACGATAAATATCGTCCAAATGAATCGAGACAGTGCAAAAATACTCAGAGTGATGATGCATTTTCGTAATGTTTAATTAAGGAATTATTTCGATGATTCGAGAAACCACAATATCATCAGAAAAGCTGTGAATCGCAATACTAATCACTGATGATAATTGATTTGCAAATACAGAAAGACTACAACGAAAAATTCGATTGAATGTAGCATTTCACAGTCTCTATCCGAGACATTCCTGTCCCAGGTTTAGCATTACGCGATTTATAGCAGATCCTAAGCCAATTAAGAATAACGTTAGTATTTCCTGATCTATTTTGAAATAGTGAAGTCCACATTCAACTCGGAAAGATACAGACTAGCTCGGTGGACGAGGTCGTCATCCAGCCTAACAAAGGGTCTTCTAACTGTACTCAACACGAATCTAAGTGACTTCTAATGGATACTTTTCCAGGCTGCAGACTGAATATTATAATTAACTGTTATCCATTGAGATAGATAAATCGATTATTAAGCATCTTGATTATTCAGCTAAATTTCACACAACTGAGAAGTGAAAAAATACACACAGCATATTATTTGCAGAAAGAATAAAGATGAAAAGAAATTTGGATCTCTGCCAGACAAGAAGACAAATTTTTGCGTCTGCTACGAATTCCCCCCGTCGACTTTGACAACCTCTCTGTCGACCTTTCTGTGTCCCTCCTCCTTCCCTGCTTCTCCATCACTTTTGCTACACACAAAAACCGATTTTATTATTGTGTCTTTTATTGACCTTGTACTTGAATTCATTTAACTTGAAATAAGAAACATAAAATTGCTTTAAAAAAACAACAACTGCGAGGAAGGCGTGTAGTACCTCAATAATTTGTGGCTAATTTAAAGAAGAGGTCAGCTAAGAGTAGTAATTAAACTGTGTACTGAAATTTGTATATAGAAATATTTAAAGCATTCTTGAAAAGAAACCGATTATGCAATTATATTCACTCATATTTAGAAAACTATTATGATATAATTTATTTTATTATGGTACAAATGTAATTTGTTTAATTTTTAGTTTTCTTATGGGCCTGCTTATTTTCTTTCTTTCTCGAAAGTATTACCTTAGGATATACTTAATATTGTCTACACACTCGCTCTCAAACATATTGGCTTTTTATTTAGTCTAGTGGAACCTTGAACTCCTCCAACCCTCTTCTCACCTTCAATTCGTCTTCATTATCGATCAACAAATTGTCGTGGCTCACAATAAATACAAATAATAAAAGCTTGGAGACATTTTAGTCAATTCCCAGTGAGGACATTCACATCGGTTTCATCGAAAGTACTTCAAATATCTTTGTTTTATATCGTGATTTAATGTGCATTACTTAGTGAGAAGCTAAAAGAGATTTATTTGTTTCTTTAGTCTGATTTATGTGAAATTTACAAGTAGCAATAAAATATAATGAACGCTTGATTGATTTACAAGTACTGGGCTTTGAAGTTATATTTAGGAATTATATTAAACCATTCTCTATTAATACTTAGTGTAACATAAAAGATTATAGAATATTATAGCGTATAATCTATTCTATAATCTTCTATAACCTTTGGTAACAACCTTTAAGTAAAGTTAATGGGAACACAAGAAACTAATAATTACTCTACAATATCAACAACTGCTTCGATTCTGACTAAATGCATTTTTGTAATTCTGAAGAAAAGACAAAGTAAAATTTATTTAGCAACATTTCAAATAAAAGATTCCAATGAATCCCCAAAAAGTCCTGGACGAAATAACAATATTTTGTCGTTCAAATAATTATAGAATTCACATAATTATAGTCAAAGTGTTCAAAGTTGACTCACTGTTTCACTATTTCTAAAGTCCTTGAAGTTAATGTAACTACAAATGCATAACGAAATCGTAATATAGAAGCTTTCTTAAAGCAGTTTTCAAATTAAAGAGAATCATATAAATTTATGAATGAATTCTTAAATGTAATTTGAAGCCAACTTAATTTCAGCTTAATTTTCAATGTCAACAAACAGCGGCCCCAAAAAGACTTTTAGAAACTTAGTTAAAAATTCTACACAGAAAAAAAAGCAAGTAGACGTTAATAACATCATATATTTAAAGTTTTACAAACAAGCAACACGTTTGAAAACTTCATGGAATTCCTTTTGTTGGAAGATTAACTCAACACCGAAAGACAAACGAACGAATTTGCTGTGGGTAAAATTTGCTGCATCTACGGCACGTGTTAAATAACTATTTGAACAATTTTGCAGCAGACAAGTAGATTTATTTCGACGTGATTAGATTCGTCTTCGGTTTCTGGCTGAGTCTGAAATATTTATGAATTGAGTCAGCTTCAAAGAAGTTTACATTTCATCTACTGTGGGTTCATGCATCATAAAAGTTTCCTTTCAGAAGTATGAAAATTATAGTATTTATACACCCTCCATTGTTAAATCTAATATCAAAAATAATTGAACTCGTTTGGAGTTAATTAAATTCCAATCCATGGATTCCGTTGGTGGTTAGTGGTTTGGAATGTGGCACTTTTCCCTCATTAGCTACAAGATCCGAATATATTAACCACAATAAAGCAGCACCGTAGTAATTAAAATGAAAGTTCGTCCATTTCGATTCAGGCATTCATAAATTATTTAAGTTGCGTATTGAAACTGGCTGCAGTTCCGTGTTGTTGGTATTACAATGATTTATTAATATTTTCCGATGAGAAATATTACCAATTGCTAACTCTGTATTCACTCTTTTAACTAAAGATCATACAAAGAGTATGAACTGATGATCTTTCTTGGCTTTAGTTTTTATATTTTCAGTGTTTATTGCGAAATAAAATATTATTCCATTTAAAGTACCATACTTTGTCATATATTAACTATATATAGCATAGTATTTATTTCAATGCTATTCTCACTTCTTGATAAGTACAACTCTTAGAAGTAAGATTGTTTTAGAGAGGTATCTGTCCCATTTGAAGCCCATTTAAAGGCCCTTAATCATGAATACTGCTTCGAATAATAGTTTCATCGTAGTGTTAATCATTAACGAAATATTAACTCATTCATATACTCACACAAAAATATTTAATTTTATTTATGAGTCTATTAATAATAATAGAAATATGGGTACCGATCTGCTGCTGTTGTCATTACTTTGGGATCTTTTAACTGTGAGAACGAGAGAAACATATGTAGCTAATTGTTTAGCATCATTTCAACAAATTCAAGGAAGCATTAGAGGCCATTTAACACAGAATAAATAAGAATTTTTTATGATACAAACGTCGCTCTTTCAATGAACTACAAACATGTGTTTCGCCCCTGAGACATCGCTTGTATTCAGTTGCTTTCCAAGTAAACATTGAAAGAGTTACTTAATCATGTGTACTTCAGTTCAAATGTTAACCTCAAAGAAATAGTTTAAAGACAGAGATCAACTGTACTGGGTAAGTATATAGAATAAAAATCAAACTTGTTACTTTTTGCGCAAATGAAATTACTGAAATCGTCTGATTGCAATAAGAAACAGACGAATACTTCACCCAGCCAAATACTTAATTACCAAAGTATTGAAAACCAACTATGAAAGAGGTGAAGAGCGAAAATATGAGAGTAGAAGAGGTTGACGGAAGAAATTCAATAACCTAAGCTTAGGGTGAATGAAGCTGAATGACAACAACCTGTGTAAATGGAAATTTATGTGTAATATACGAGAAAAGGGAAGGGAGAGAAAACCATTTCCGCTGCTCGGTCTTGTTGATTCAATGTAATGTCGAGGAAATCAATGAAATGTCAAGGCTGAAATATCCGATGTCACAAATCCGATCTTCAAATAGTCATCGTCCAATCAGCTGTTAATCTTTCAATGATAGATTAACAACTACAACCTATTTCAGTAATTAATGAGGTTCTTATCTCCCTTTAAATTCCATTTAATCTCAGATTTATAAACAGATATTCTATTAAAATAATCTTTAAAAGTGTTTTGTTTGGTCGAAAACATTTTCTAGAATCAAATATTCAGAAAATCTGTCGGTTATCGAATAAACGCAATCAAAAGTCAATTAAAAGCAGTCAAATTTTTGTTGAATATTTCTTCAGTTTTATTGATTTATACTGCTTTAAAAAACCAATTTACTTCTGTTAAAAATCCTCTGGAAAACGGATGTGGGTTGTGTCCATAGAAGTTAACATTCATTTGAAGTCTTTCGTCTTTTCAAAGCTGATTGATGTCTGTGATTCGTTTGAGGTTGACTTCCAAGCTGAGGACATTTTAATTGATGAAGTTGATGGGTTTCTTTTGAATGCTGCAAGCGTTAGAAAAGGAAAAGGAAGAAAATGACCTCAAGAACTGACAACTTTTAACTATTGATCAATCAAATAACCTCATCTTGTAGTTGGTTGTCTAGAAATGGGTATTTATGTAGTTGTTAGGATTGATTTTATATTGCAGACATTTTTAAGTCTATCAACAGCTAGCAATGAAATCCTTTTCACGTTTCAAGGATGTCCTTTATAACAAGAACAGCTTAAATATGCACATAATCATCATTCAGCTTTTGTATGTCTCCGAGAGGAACGCGTTGAAAAAGCTGCTACAGGAAATTAAAATATGCATATAGAGGATAATTACTGATGAATGCATTTCACAAGTACCTGGAAAAAGCATTCAAGGGTCGGAAACATGATGCAAAAGTCGTTACAGACACGTGTAAATCACAGATTGCGCCGTCGTTGAAATCGCAGGCAATCCCATTGAGAGATGTGCAAGAAATCAGCTTCCTGCTCAAGTTTTATCAAAGCCAAATCCGCCCGTATTTTTGCCCACTCATGTGATCGCCAGCACTGAAACTTGGTCATTAGGTTTGTCGGTGTAGTCATTGTTATTTAATGCATTCAGCTGCAGCAACAAAAGGATGCAAACGTTGTTGCTGCTGCTGATGTTATAAAATCAAAAGTATTCACAATGGCACAACAACCACAACAAATTCCCTCGAAAGGATGTGTGTGACAGTGAATGAAAATTAACAGATTGAAACACGATGCAAAACACAAAAGTCGCAGGCTGCAAACACAGGTGGATGCAGGAGGCCTGTCAGCACGAGCTGCAGAAACAATAACAACGTCAGGCACACGTTACCAGATAATGCAAAACTTTTACGCCATCCAGGACAATGGAGTTATCAAATCAGCCGACTGTGGGACTGCAAGTGGGCGAGATAACGTTTTATGCCATCTAGCAAACTTTTTTCCTGTCGCAATCATGTTTCTAACGAAGCAACGACATCAACGAAGACTTTTATGTGTCTGCATAAAGTTTTCATGATGATATTCGCCCTGAAGAGCGGAGTTTTATGTGTTCTTTAAAGTTATGGTTTCATTTATGTTTTAGCGATTCGTGATGCTTTTGTCTTCAAGCAGCTACTTGAAGGATTTGAATTTTAGTACTACATGGAATTAAAAATCATTTCAACACAACGTCGAACATTTGTCAACGGATCAATTCATAGCTTGTCATTCGTGTAATTATAGAAACTGCTGCTTATGTAAGTAGTTCGCTTGTCTTTTAAATAAAACTTACGTAAGCTCAGGGGAGCCTCGACAGCGTTACGCAACTGACTAATTATTTCTGCGCCCTTAAAGGGAAGTCTTTTCGTTGCTGCTCATAAACGGAAAGTAAAAGTTTGCACCAATAAATAAAATAATAAATAAATTAGCTGCTGAACATAAACAACCTGTCAACGAGTCCCGTAATTGGAGCGAAATGCACAGGCACGTAAAATATACATTCGCACGTCAGCCTGAACAGCATTGAAATACATACATTGAAAGTGTGGCAGGTTTTTGTACAAATGACGACGACGACGACGACGAAAGAATTCGCATTGCATTTTGAGTAGTTTCACTTTCTCAATTCTCCTCTTCAATCTTTTGTATTCTGCAAGCGAAGCTGCTTCAAGTGCAAATGAGAATAAAATCGAATGTGTGTGTATTTGCATTTGTAACGCTGATAGGCAGCGAAGAGAACAACTTAAATGAGATTTGTTTCCAAACATTGCAAACTGAAGCTTAATTTAGAAAACTTGAAACTGAACAAAAGTTGCTAGTTTCGGAGTCCGCGTGCAGCGTTGCTGATAGCTGAAGATTTACGGCAGCTCGAGTGAAACTCATTCCATTAAAAAATATATAAAAATTATGCTTTTACAACTTTTTAACTAACTTGAACAAAGTTTTAAGAATTGCTGCGCTACTTAAAGTCATAATTTGTATCGTAAGGAGAACTTTAATTCATCTCAGAACCCTCAATATAAGGAAATGTATAATAAATTAGAAGTAATAAAATTATATTAAATTAAAGAGGCAATTATACGAAAAACTTTATTTAAAAATTCGTTTTTATCTTTACTTGAATCTCCGTCATTTTTTGGTTTTTTGCATTAAAATTTTTTATAAAATTACAATTAATTAAGTACATCAACATGCTAACAAGGAATTCAATTTTATTCTTTATTCGTGATATTTAAATAAATAAATTATCTGCATTCCTTTCAACTATTTATAAATACTTTAAGAAAAACGAAAGCAAAAACGACTTTTTTGAGACGAGTGAAGAACAGGTTTCTAAATCGATTCAGATTCGTAATTCTTTTATGAAAAAGATTTGTGTATTTTTATTAAATTGATGTGGAGCAGCATTAAATAATATTAAAGTTACTTAAAAACTTAATATTCAATAATAAGAAAAAGTGTTAAAAAAACTCATTGTAATTATTGTGAACGAACCTCGAATTGTGATGAAAATTAATTAAAAACGTTGCGTTTAAATCAGCAATTGAATTGGCTTTTTAAAATATAAAGTCTGCTTTTCCAAAATCCGAATGTTATAAAAATGTTTGCACTATAAATTTTCCTGCAATCATTTATTTTTTTATTCTACTGTCATCAGCAGACACCAGCAAAAAAAATACAAAAAATACATTCGATAATCATACGCGGAATTTAATTAATTTCATATGATTTATAGGATAAAAGCAATCAACTTGCCGCTCGATCTACTCCGGAATCAAATGAACTATATACAAAAAACGCATAAACCAAAAGCTGCATGAAGAAGTGTGGAACTTAATTAAATTAAAGCCGTTGCGCTGGCTGAAATAGTTTTTAAAGCGGGAATTAAATCAATAAAAAAGAATTCCGAACGGAAAACGGAACGGAGAATTTCCAACGGTGAGGAGTAGAAAACCAATGCAAAAACACAACGATCACCGCTGCAATCGTGATGACGTTTGTTCGATGGTCTGTCGTGGAATTGGAACTGTGAAAAGAATGAAGCTCGATTTAATAGACTGCAGTGAGGCACTCATCGGGGTGATGGAATAAATGGCGCCCAGCATATGAACTTCAAAAATATATAATTTAATCAGCAAACAGATGTTCAAAGGTTTCTGATACAATAGCCACGGTTTTTGCTCTAAAGCGGGGCGAGTAGAATCCAAACATCGTTCTATGAAGGACGTTCATTGCCGGCGCCATCGCGATGCGAATTCGTAACCACAGAGCAAGAATGGATTGAACTCAGGCACGGTTCTGTGTACATACAGAATTATTTGGGGTGAATCGCAGCAACGGCAGGAAATGAAAAAACTGGGACTGGCGATGGTTCCAGCTGTTGCACGAGTGTGTATCACAAAGAATAGAGAACAAATTTGAAACAGAACAAGAAACTCACAAAAGATTTTCGCTGCTGCGTTCGATGTGCCAACTTCGGCGTTCGCCAGGAACAGCATTCGTTGTACTCTGATTGCATCTTTTGGCATCTGCCTCCAGAGCAATCACTGTGACGGGGATCTCCTCGGCATTCGCCTCATTCTCGGCTTTTAAATACCACTTGGTTTGGGAAGCGCCGACGTCGCTGCTGGTGGCATAGAAATCTTCGGTGCAGGGCTTCTTGCTAAGCTGCGTTTCTTCAAGCGAGGACTCGAATTCGTTGACCGATTCCTGGCCACTGTCGGCAGCAGCCTGCTCTTGGAGCACAAGTTTGTTGTTGGTATGTTGAGGTGGCTGCTGTGCACTAGAATGATCGATCTTGGAGGGGATGACGTCGGGACAGACGCACAAGGATTCGTCGTCCAATTCGCCCACATCCACTCCCATTTCGCTGTAATTGGAATTGTTATGCGCAGCACCGGTTTTGTTATCGTTGCTTGGATTAATAAAAGTGGACATTTTTCGTTGTTATTGTTTAACGAGTACGCTTAATTTACCGTATTTTTTAAATTTTTTATTTGTTTGCATAAACTAATACGACGATTGTACTTTTCGTTGTTCGCCAAAGAATTATTCACACTGACACTTCAAGGACACACATTTTTTGAAAATTCCGCACCGTTCTCAACAGTTTACATAATTTCAAGAATTAACCAGAAATTTCATTGCTCCTACACAAATTTTTCACTTAAAAATGCTGTTGAAAAACTTCTGTGCAACTTCAATTTGCCGCTCGCGTAAAAACAACCATCAACACAATCGTAAAACAGCCACTGATATTTTTTGTACAGATTTCCAGGCTTGTCCAACCGAATGCTGCATTCGAAACTGTTTCCAAGAAACCGGACCCGAAGCGGCTTCGGCTTCATCCGTCTCGCTTTTCTCACGTTTTTATTAAGAAAAAACATTCAAAAACAGCAACAAAAAGAACATCTCTTCCACTTTGTGGAACGTGGAAGTTGCGCTGTAACCAGTGTTGCCTTTCGTGCTATAGTAATAAATTAATACTATTAGAGAACCAATGCTTCGCTCGTAATGCTATTTTACAATGGTATTTTGTTTTGCAAAAATATATACCAGTCTGGTTCAAGCGCATGACATGCAATTAAGACAGGAAAAAGGAATTGAGATCAATGGATGTTAAATGAATGTTACTTTTGAAAATCTAGCATTTAAAATTTTAATTTATTAATGAGATAATGTTTCTCAAACCGAAAACGTAATAACCTTTTTTGTTATGCGTTTTTTATAGAACGCCGTATATTCTGCAGCAATATCGATTCCACTGCTTCTATAAATATGGAGTGGTTGAGATAGGTTTTTAATATCTCAATGATTTACTGTAAAATTCTGCAAAATTATCGTTCATTCCCCATTTTCTGAGAAAATAGTAAATTCGCAAATTATTAACTTATTTATTAATTATTCGCAAATTTTAACTGCCGAAAATGGTAACATTGTTCCATTGAGAACTGGAAGATGGGAAATACTTGCCGCCAAACAAACGTTGGAACATATAGTGTAGAACCACAATACAACGACCAAAATCGCAGTCGCATGCGACAGTTTTTCTCTCTCAAATTTCCAAATGTCATCTATTGTTTGTTTACATTTATTTCCAATAAATTAATTTTCTATTGTGTGTATTTTCTACTATTTGATAATTTCAAGTACAAATTGATATTGAATTGAATACTATTGTACATATATTGAAAGGGAAATGTTCAGATACAGAACCTTCCTAAAAGTTTTCAAAATCTTAATGATTTTGTGGCAAGCTTATGAAGCTTACTGCAATTTACATCCTAGGCGACGCTGGTGGGTTCGTCCGTCGAACAGAAATCGGGAAGACGTAGGACTATATACGACTTGCATACGACAGATCCAACTAGAAGACCCAGAACATTTCTTTATTGCTGTAAGGATGGACAGAGCAAAATTCGAGTTACTTCTCTCGCTATTGCACCAAAAGTTAAGTCGCACTTCAAGGCGGAGGCCACTTTCGCCACAACTACGTCTGGCCGTCACACTTGTGTAAGTTTTTAATATTAAATCAGTAACTCAATCACAATTTTTGGATTAGGTATTTGGCACAGGGATGCAACTTCCACATGCTTGCCTTGGCATTCAAAATAGGCAAATCTACGACTAGGAATGTTGTGTATGACACCTGCAAAGCAATTTGGGATGAGCTGCGCACAATATATATGCCGGTCCCAAATGTCATCGATTGGAAAAACACCGCACACAAGTTCTACAATGAGACGGGGTTGCCAAATTGCTTGGGAGCTATCGATGGAAAGCTCATTGATATCAAGTGCCCGAAAAAGACCGGATCGCTATATTATAGCTACAAAAAACGCTTTAGTATTATTTTGTTAGCTGCGTGCGATGCGGACTACACCTTTACTTTGATAGACGTTGGAGCTGTTGGCAGCCAGAGCGACAGTGGCGTCTTCACACGCAGCGTTTTCGGACGGATGGTATTGCAAGAATCGCTTCCAGTTCCTGCTCCCAGGTTTCTTCCGGGTACAGACATCGCTTTTCCGCATTACTTTGTGGCCGACGCTGCCTTTCCCTTACGCACGAATTTAATGCGCCCATACCCTGGAAGAAATTTGCCTTCTGACAAAGAACAATTTAACAAAAAACTGTCGAAAGCGCGCGTTCGCATTGAAATTTCATTTGGCATTTTGGCAAATCGGTGGGCCGTGCTGCATTCCAAAATAACGGCGAGCCCAAAAAATGTAGACCGGATTGTACTGGCAACGGTTATATTGCACAATTATTTAATGGTAACTAAGGATAGTGTGTACTTCACCGCGGAAGATATCGACAGTCTGGACAGCGAGCTCAATCTTCGACCGGCTGTGCTCCCTACTTCAAACAGATCCTCCCAACGAGCCTTTGAACTCCGCGATATATTAAAAAACTATATACAGCAATAAAGAGAAATCTTGGAGATGCATGAAAATTTTCAACATACTTTTTAACTTCACATCACTGTTTATTTTATTATTCAAAATGAAAAAATAAAAAAGGAAAATATCACAACATAAATTCATTTCATTTCGATACTTAAATTCTAAGAAAACAATGTTTCGGTGTTCCGTAAACATGAACAACGTAATGAACATTGGACAAAAGTCAAAAATATATAAAACAAAAATACTGTATGGCATCAAATGCATCAATTCAAGGTTTTGTGGCTTTCAGTGAAAGAAGAAATTGGAGTACTCTCAGTCCCGGTTACGTTTTAGAGTAATAATAGTATTTATGACACACTCAGTCACCTTGAGCTCGACAATTGCTGTCTCCTCGTCGGTCAATTTAGCGTTCCTCATTCGCGTAGCTAATGCATCAAATAGCTTAGAGGTGCTGTCGTCATCGTAAGTGTCTATTTTCTTCGATACGTCTTCAATAAGAAGCGAAAACTGCTCACGCAACACGTCACCTCGTGGCTTCCTGCGCAGTTGTGGCGATGAAGCAGACGCATGCTGTGGGGATAAAGTGCCCTGGCTTTCTGAAGCCTCTGAAGACGGCTCCAGCGGAGATGAATCACAGTACTGCTGCGGCTCCAATGAAATGTTAAGGAATTCGTTGGCGTTTCCTATAGTGCTGTACAACAAACACTAAATTAGTTTGTTGATATCCAAGCTTTAATAACTTACTCTCTGGTAAAAGGCACGTCATCCAAAAACCGCATGTTCTCATAAAATTTCCACCTTATGGGACGCCTTGCGCCACTCCCAGAAGGGCACCTCATGCGTTGTTTAACACGCTTGTAAACATCGCGAAGGTTCCTCCATTTCTTCTTCGCATGCTCGTCTAGTAAAGAAAGTATATTGAATGTAATATAATAAATCCAAAAAAGCAAAGATTTCTTACCCGTGACTCCTAGCTTACCGGCCACATCAATCCAGGCTTTCTCCTTTGCTATAATATTTTTATAACCTCCTGATGTGAGATCGAATATTATTCTTCGCTGTTTTACTTCCTCTATAAGTTTTTCCTCGAAACTCATAGTTTGTAACACAAAAATCCAAAAAATATTACAAAAACGCTAATCAACACAAAATATGATTATATGCAGTTCAGAGGAAAATGGAAACTTGTAATTACGAAATGTCATAAGCATATGGTTTTAGTTTATGCTTTTGTGGGAATTCGATAAAAAGTAGGCAATACTGTTTTCCAGAATATGGAAAAGTCGTTGAGAGAGATCGAAAAATTAGAAATTTGTGCTGCGACGAAAGAGAGCCTGCGACGATGTTTCATTTCCATTTTACATAGGAATTTCGTCGTCGACGATGATGTCGCAGTGTTGTGGTTCTACAGATACTCGTTTTTCTAGAGCATTGCCAGCAATAAAATTATTCCACTGCTCTTTACTCTTTGTACTTGCATAGTTTTAGGCATTGCATAAGCGGCAATGCAACCACACAAAAATCGTATCTACTTGCAGATGGCGCTGCGCGAAGATCGAACCAAAGTGAGAACTGATATTTCATGTTTTCCCTTAATTCTTTATAAGGAAAAAGTATTTCCGCTTTGATTGATTGAAAGTGTGTATGCTTTAGACGGGGAAGAAAATAATTCCAATGTATTTTGAACAAATGTAGCGCGGTAGAAGCAATTTTTCGATTTGCGTGTTATTGGAAAAGGAATTTTGCAGCAACCACTTAGAAATATCGCGTCGTAGTTGGAATTTGTTATTGAACACGCGTTTTTGAGAATCGACGTGAAAGTCATCGTTCACGATCGTAATTTTATCAACTAAAGCGAAATTTGTTAAATTTGATTTTACGTAGAGAACGCAATTCGTACTAAATGATTTTATTTAACACTAATCGACAACAAAACAAATAAATCAAGAAAATGATGTTTATAAAATAACGATTGCTTTTAATAGAATGGAAATTTGAGTAATTTGAGTTGATTTTAAAAAGATTACTTTTAATCATTATAATGATTTTGAAAAACAATCCTTTCAGCGCATCAATTAAAACCTTTTCGAGGTAACATCGATACTCGCAACTGTGAAAAAACCTTCCTTATTAAAATAATAAAATATTTGAAAGTATTTGAAGTCCCACGGCGAACGGAAGAGCAGCCGCGTTGCTCTTTTTGGTTCCGCCAGCAGCAGCAGCAACAGCAGTTTTTTTAACAAGCGACCCTTAACTCAAACTTCTCTCCTTTCGCGTGGAAATTCGGTTATTAAATTGTTGAAATAACGAGTTTCTGCCGTCTGCTGAAACGGTTTCACTCAGCAACAGCAACAACAACAACAAAATTCTTCAGAGTTTCAGTTTCTTTGTTGTGAGTTGCGTTTAAAAATTTCTTTGACGCAAAACTTAAATCGACTTTTTATATTAATTCTTGTTAAACTTAAAATAACTATTTTGCCACTGTTTATTTCAGTTTTCATTGTTTTCGTTGCAGACATTTATTATTTTGTTTATATTTTTAATATATTTTATTATTCATTTAGAAGACATTTCGATTTTCTTTTCATTCGTTTATCTATGTTTTGATTTAAAATTTTTAGTGAATTAATTGAATGTGGACAATTGTAGAGAAATTCCCTTTCGATTGGATTACATTGTCGACTTCACGCACACCAATACACATGCTACCCACTTAACTATAGATGCTATAAAATAACAAACGAGAACAACTCCAATAAGAAACTCAAATTCCATACAAGATGACTTTTCAGCATTGCCAACGGGATGAACACACACTTTTATAAAAATGCACATAAAGTAGTGATGTGTGCGAATGTTTGTGCGTCGAAAACAATACAACAGCAATCGATACCTCATCCGATACTCGCTGCTGAAAGGCAGTGAAATGCGGGCAGGTTCAAGTATTCAATATGTGCTACTTTTTAGGGACCACAAGCAATAAATCAAAATGGCGTTTTAATGTAACTTACGAGTAGTAGTAGGAGGAGCGTCCGTGTGTTTGCGTTTAGTTGTGTCGGTGTGTGTAGATGTCAGCTGTTGGCTTTTTCCTTGGCTGCTGAATTGTGTCACGGTTTGTTTTCAAGATGTGGTTACGTAAAACCGCAAAAAAGAACCAACTACGAAGAACTTCAATGTTTGAAAGTTTGGAAATAATAATGCCAACATTGAAATGCACTCAGAAACAAATTAATTTGCTAATTGTTGTCAAGTCATCAACGAAAAGGAAGCCAACGATAATTGGATAATGGAATTTAAACGTGTAAATTGAAGGTATAAAGGAATTCATTGAAATTATTTGTAAAACTTATTACTTTAATTTTTACATATAAGATTTAAATTATAGTTAATTATGAAATTTCGATTGGTCATCATTAATGAAAAATACATTTTTAGTTTGTAGATTATTTAAAACTTTAAACGACGTCAGAGATTTTTGCTTTAATGTCTTTTTTTTGCTTTTGTCATTCTATTATTATTCTTTTTATGGCTGTTGCAGAGCTGTTCATTTTAGGACTCAGTACAAGTACCAGTACCAGTCCAACATACTTGTACTGGTACTGGAAAAAATCAAGGACCTCGTACTTGGGACTTGAAATTTTTACAGTACCAGTACATTATGCGGTACTGCAAGAGGAGTACAAATACTGTGGACTTGAAGCTGAAAGTACCAGTCCTTTTCAAGTCCTTTTGCAGTACCAGTCCTTTTCAAGTACCCAGTCCTTTTTCAAGTACCCAGTCCTTTTCAAGTACCCAGTCCTTTTTCAAGTCCCCAGTCCTTTTCAAGTACCCAGTCCTTTTCAAGTACCCAGTCCTTTTCAAGTATCCAGTCCTTTAGTATTTATTCACGCCTAGATAATGGCAGAGTAATACCACAATATTATACTTAAACTTAGTTTATAAGATCATCCATCGCTTACTTATTGATAACTGATTTGACTATCAAACAAAAACATTACGATTTCGTCTAATGCAACTAATAGAAACCACGTCAGCGGCTAAAAAATTGAAAAATTCGAATATATATCACATATTAATTTATTTATGTTATTACATTTTACATGTAAAATTCGATTGTCGCAAATTCAAACTGTTAAACGTAGCTTTTAGGTGTTGCGATTATCAAAGAATTGCGTGCTCTAGGGGTTGCGTTAACTGACCTCACACTCTATGTTTGTATTTGAAAAGCGAAAAAAATAGAAGTTGCTTAATTTATTATTCTGCATGATTTTATAGAAAACTAAAACTGTTTTTTGTTGATAGAAATATGCTCCTCGTTTTCTGTCTTCCCCTCAACCACACACTCTCTAACACATTCTACATACATATATTGTAATATTTATTGTTTATTTTTATCACAATCTCATTAGTCGAGTTAATTAACTAATGAACGGTTTAACCGACTATTATGCGATTTTTGCCATTCTGGCAGAAATTTTTTTGGTTAATCGTTAATATTTCATCATCACGTTCTTTAATTTCGTGTCGAACAACCTCCAAACTTCCAAGTGTTCACTGGAACGCGTTCTATAATATTCCGCGGCCGTACAACTAAATTGACCAATCACAGAATGTCGCATATAAGAGTCTGTGCGATTTGTTGACGACAGGTAGAAGCCTTCTACTAGAAGGATAGGATGTCGAGAGAGAAAACTGAGGGGATATGCACAAATTTATGTTATGAAGAAATGCAATTAGCGGTGGGAATTTCCGTGGCTCTTTCTTTTAACTCTTTAAGACTACGAAAATGGAGGGATATTTCAGGACAAGCGAAACAGAAAATATGTATGTAATTTAATTTACATTTATAATTTAATATGTACATATGTAAGTTCACTGAGCTGCATTTCTCGAGAAAAAACTTTTATTTCAAAAAAGTCTGTCAGATGCAGTGATTTTTGGAGTTTCTATGCTTGAAAATGAAAACTTAGAAGGCATTTTCAAAAATATGTGTTCTAATATTGGTTTCCAACAAACAGAATTACGAAGGATTTTTCGTGCTGTAGGTAGAGTACATAATAAAACCAACACTGTTGTCTCACCTCCGCCAATTGTCTTGCAATTCCATAATGTCAGAGAATAATTATTTATTTATTAATTCTACAAACTAAGCTAATAGAGCTTTACAGCTAAATTTAAAATCAAATACAAAAATTAATTTTCCAGATAAATAAGATTATGCTGTAAATTATAAATTTACTTTTTTGCTAAAGGTCATTTAAATAAAAGTTAGCTAGCATTATAAATGAGAGATTTTCCAAGTCTAAATCAAACCTAATAGATAAAAAAGACTTGGTACTTGAAAAGGACTGGGGACTTGAAAAGGACTGGGTACTTGAAAAAGGACTGGGTACTTGAAAAAGGACTGGGTACTTGAAAAGGACTGGTACTGCAAAAGTACTTGAAAAGGACTGGTACTTTCAGCTTCAAGTCCACAGTATTTGTACTCCCTTTCAAGTACCTAAATGTACTGGTACTTTAAAATTTTCCAGTACGCAGTCCTTTTCATGTACTTGAAGTACCAGTACCAGTCCTTGGACTTGATACTTGAAAGGTACTGAAGTACAAATGTACTGAATACATTACAGCTCTGGGCTGTTGTTTGTTATTTTATTGTTGAAAGTTGTGTTTTCGGTTTGCAGTTGTTAGTTTTGCCTACTTTTGACGACTCCTTTCGATGCAGTTTAACGAACTCGCATGCGAAGCGGAGTCCTCGTGTTTGTTCAGCGACTGAATGTTTGCCTTTTCCCGAGTGGAAGTCTTTTTGTGTCTGGTGCGCTGCCGTGGCTCTGAAAGGATCCCGTTGGCTTTTGTGCGAGCAGCTTTGCACAGCCACTGAAGTGTACAGCAGTCGTCCAGGTTGACATCCCGGAACAACAAGTAATGAGTTCGGTCTGGGAAGCCAACGGGACGACTGTGAGGGGCGACGGAAGACACACGAGACAATAAATCGTCCTTCGGAAGGAGAGAAGAGGAACCGCGGAAAAGCGCATTTGTACAGCATCAACGAAGACTTGTTTCGACGGATAAAAAGTGCAGATGTGCTTTAAAGTTTCCCGGCTGCACATAATTAATCGAAAATAGGTCTTGTGTGTGGCTCGTGACTTCTCAAGGAGTTCCGTGCATCTGCTTCACTTAATTCTGCTCCAGTTTTTCTTTTCGCGCTTCAGTTTTTCTTCCTTGCTTCGATTTTGCATTATTAATTATGGTAATGGATTTAATTGTAATTAAAGCCACACACACACACACAACGACACACAGAAACCGCTTCGAATCCTCTGCGGCGTAATTAATTTCGGTTGAGGACAAAAAAGCCAAGCAACTTCTTCAGTGTTGCCGTTGCTCTGTGCTTGCATTACAAATTTAATGCCTCGTGATCGATTTTAACCTCAAATTCCCCTTCTAACCCCCCTCTCTTTCCAAATCCCACTTCTTTCATAAAATATGAGTCGCAGTCGCTGCTCAGCGACGTGCATAAATCCATGGATTCTGCGATGCACAGTTTTGGGATTCAGACGAACAAAAGAAGAACGGAAAAGCGTTTAAAAAATCAACATTTGTTCAATTCGAAGCTGGTTTAGAATTAAAATATTAGAACATCAAAAATTAATAGATATTTCTGACTTCAGAGCAATTTATTTTATTAACATTTTGCTATTATTATTGAATATTTATTTATTCTATATTTTATTCCCGTTTCTAAAAATATATATTTAGTTATTAGCATTTATTTTATTTTCAGTGAATGATTTGTAAAGATTTGATACCATTTTTAGTTTTCGTTAAATTAAATAAAAACCTTTGAATAGAAAAATATAATTTATTCAAATGTTTTTAAGTATTTTCTTTTTTCAATAATGGAATAAAAGTCGAATTCAATAAACACAAATATTTGTTGGAAATTCTCCATAAACAATTCCAAAAAGTCAGATAATATTTTTTGTTGTTGGGCTGGCAGCACCCGCAGCCAGAAAAACAAGGAAAAAATGGATTCTTTCAACTCTTTTTTTGAAATAACTGAAAGTCGAGTCACCGCTGCTCAGCTTCACGAAGTTCAGACGAAGCTAAAAAAATCCCAAATCCCTCAAACGAAAAACAAATAATAACAAACGAACACAAATGCATAAATTAAAGCAGCAGATTATAGCAAAAAAGACATTAAAACATCTGCGACGATGCGATAGACACCACGAGATGCAGCAAAATAAAAACTACAGCCGTAAATAAAATCAGTTGAATGTTAAAAGAAACCCGACAACAGCGCAAAAAGTTGGACGAACTAGAAAAGGGTTGCCGTGTTTTGTAATGCGGCGCCGAGTGGCAAGTGCTGCCAAGTTGCGCGGCAACAGCGTAACTTTTGCAGTCAAAACTGAGAACAACCAAAACACATTCTTCGGTTGGGCTGCATTAAAGCGGGCGTTGTTTTTAACTGTAGTTTTAGAAACCTTTAAAATTTAAAATTCATGAAGATTTAATTGCGACTTTCTTCTGCAAACGATGAGAGAAAAGATTTCTGTTCTGTTATGCAGCCGAGGGAAGTTCGTTGACCACAAATAAACTTTTATTTCTTCTAAAACCTTTTTATGTCTGCTGCAGAAACTTCTACAGTAATTACAACGACTCTAGAGACGAAGCTCTGTGCGAGCGACATAAAAATCCTTCCACGACTTCTTTTAATATGAGTTTTATTGTTAATATCCTTAAAGACACGAAACCGAAAAACTTAAATCCGATTTCATTCAGGAATTAAAGAAACATCCTTTAAAATCTCTCCTTTTTATATATTCAAAGTGGAAATCTTTAAATTCATTCATTTATAAATACTTTCACACAAATAAATAGAAATAAGGAATTCTTTCGAAATATTTATTTGCATTTTCTTCGTGTTGACAGTTTTTCGAATGAAGTGCTGAGCCTTTAAAGCGCTCGGGAATTATAAATGTAATTATTGACTCAATGTGAACTCGGACATTGACACGTTCATGGAACGACCCGGAAGAGGAGCAACAACAGGAAGGGGAACGATTGAAAGAGGAGTGAAATTGCCCAATCGGAAAAAGTGTCTAAAGTTCAAAGTTAAAAGTTCATAATGTTTGATTTAAATTATGTTCTTTTATATGTTAAAATAAAACTTAAATTTTACTACTTTTCTACTACATTCAGGCTACAATTTTAATTCTCATTTATAAATTACTTTTGTTGTTTTAATTCGGAATTAGTGAGGAGCCAATACAAAACAAAGCTTTCAATACAGCTTCTAGCCAGCTACTTCCATGATGCAAGGCCACTGTGCTTTTCTGTCCTTTGGCCCACTGGGTATTCGTGAATTGCCCTCCGAGCCATCACTGGTTGCTGTCCATTGTTTGCTTTTCGGTACAAGGTTTCAGAATAACCAAAAATGAACCAAAACAGTTGCTGGCTATTGAATTGTGTTCCAGGAATGTACGGAAAGATTACAGATATGTACGATACATATAAATTTATTGTATATTTGTTATTTATTCTTGGGCTTTGTTCCTTTTCACTGCTTCGTTCTCATCATTGGTTTTTCGATTGTTCTTCGGTTTACGAGGAAAAATCAATACAAAATGTATTCTTCCCGGATTCAAGAATAACTTTTGCATTATTAAATCTTTTGTGTTTTGATTTATTCAAATCTCTATTCAATTCGTTTCGAATTTTCTGCAGTTTCGGAATTTCTTTCGCTTGCTTTCGAAGCGTTTTTATATTAACACAGATATTTCCGCGATAATATCTGTCAACATCATTATAAAAAGAATTGACAGCTGTCAGTGGATAAAGTGATTATGTGATTACGTTTCGTGTGAACGCAAAGAGTGAGAAACGTCACTTTTGACAGTTGACAGCTTTTAATAAACACCTCAGAAAGCGACGATGTTAAATAAAGTGGAACGAGTCGATTTCGTTCCCCTTTAAATGACTTGAAAGCCGTGTACCAATTATTTTTGATTTCAAGGGAATTTCAACTATCATTTTCCCCTTTTTTCTTTAACTCCTCTCTTAATTCACGATTATATTTCACATATGTGTGCGTGTTTATCTTCTTATTTCATCGCTAAAACAATGCAGCTGACATTTGAAAAAGTGCCACAGGAACCTAAAAAGATTAAACATATTCCCGAGGCGTCAACGGTTCGAATTCCGTTCGTTCGACTTGACATCGTAGGCGAAACATGGAAATCTACTTCGAAATTCTGCCGCACCGACAGCTGCCGAAACCGGAACCGGATCCGTACGATTGACGTGCGAGTGGCGTTTCCTTTTAGCAGCCTCTGAAAAGCGTTGTTAGTTTCTAATCGGCTCCTTGACATGGCAGTGTCTATGGAGTTTGTATCAAGATCGATTTTAATTTTGGATTTGATGCACATCCTCGCGCTTCCTTTTACAAGTCTAACACTTGACGTACGTTAACAGAATCACATTACGACACGTGGAAACCTTTGACATTGAGCCAATTTTCACTTATAAATAATATAAATTGCCTAAAATACATTCTTGAAAATATCCCGCAATATTTCGAGCCAATTTAATCATGAAAATGAGAAATGCTTCTTTTTTCTTTTTCTCTCGTGCGACAAAGCAACTTGACAGCTGTCAGTTGCTCTTCTTTCTGTCACTTGGCTTCACTTTTATTCGTTTTTTAATACAACTTATTTCAAAAAAGGACAGGAAAAATAAATTCAGCTTTAATTTTTCTATTTTTATATCGAGTTTAATGTTTAATGTGGATATTCAATGCCCACGGATTTATAAATGCTTCTTTGCATCGCGTGGCGCATTGAGAAAACTTTGACTTCTTTAGTTTTTGATGTACGTTTGAATTGAACTGCAGTCACATGAATAAAAGTTTATTTAACTTTGAATGCAGTGCAATTGACGCTTTTGTTCGCTCGTCCCAAATTATTTTTGGTCTCTTTCTTTGTGTACCCTTCTCTTTCTCGCGCACACCTTTCATTATTACTGTGCGAAGAACTTTTCATTAATTTTTTAATTCAAAAATAAGCTGCGAGTATAACAAAAGTTTGCTTCCGAAGTTTAAAGTGGATTTTTGTTGGGTAGCGGCAACTTTCGCGGCATTTAAAATAGGCTCGCACACATCCACAGTTGCATATAAAAACATGCACAAATGTCAACGAAAATACGATATAAAATGATTGCATTGAAAGTTTCACAAATAAAGTTTTCCTTCAGTTTTAATTTATTATTTACAAATAATAGAAATTTTTCTATCTTTAATAAAGGCTCTGTTTTAAGCAGAAGTGGAATTAATATTAATTAATTTGTTTCCTTATCTCTTTCTAATTTGAAGTGTAATTTTCTGCGACCTCAGTCTTAAGTTTTGAATTGTATTTCTTATTTGCTTTTTATTTTTGCGCTTTTGAGCTAGAATTTTAATTGCATATTGATTTTAATAAATAAATAAATGAATAAAATAATTATTGACGGTGGTTTTGCAAATAACACATAATTTTGGATATACAAAATAATTGCTAGAAGAACGGTGCATTTTTTTCTATGTCCTTTGGGAGGCATTTAAATGCCTATTTAATGATTACCACAAATTAGTAAAACACTTGATTTAACTATATTTTATTAGTAATCCGTTTAACGACCGAGAAGGAAGTTAAAGGAAATATTCACAGAGATGACAAGTTAAGTTAGGTACAGAGTTGCAGAAAAAGGGAAGGTACAAAAAGAAATACATACGTAGTGGCAGTCACTAATCCATTCCATTCCATTTTCCTTCCATTTTTATGCCTTGTGCAGAGAGTATAGATATGTACATATATACATATCTATACTCTCTGCCTTGTGTTTTCTAAAAGTTTGAAGTAAACTACTTTGAATAGTTAGAAAATCCCTTGATTAATTTGGCGTGAGTGAGGGATATCAGTGACCTTCAGCACTTCGTGCAGAGAGAATAAATGTATCCTCTGTGTTTCTTGAGAGTTCAGCTCGGATGGGAAAGAATAACAGCGAATATTTCACATCAAACAATTACAAATAATGTACGAAATTTTCACACGTAAACCAACACGTAAATGCCTAGTAAAAATGGGCGTATCACATCGACTGGGAACAGACTTCGACTTCGACGTGTGCGTCCAGCTGCTGTTGTTAATTGCATTCAGAAAATGTGAACAAAAATGAACATTTTAGAGGACGAGAAAAGGCACTTGTGAGGAAGCAGTTAATTTTTTGTGTTATATCCAAGAATCCGGAAGATAAATAAATGGATTTAGCATAAATTTTAATTACTTTAATGTAAAATCTCACACCTTCCAAGTTCTATTTCCAAGAATTCTCAGCTTAGAATTGGAAGCAGGGTGTGAAGCCAGGCTTGAAGCGAAGTTTGAACTGAGGTTCGAAGCAAGGCTAAGAGTTTTTTTTGTTCTTACTTCCTTTTACACGTAGTAAATTAGTATTCAATCGTGAAAAATGTCGATATTGAGATTTTAATGGTAATACGCATTTTAACCATCCCGCAGTCCATTTTGACTAGTTTGGTCGTCGTGGAAAGTTAAAATTTTGTATTTGAGACTCTTATAAGTTGTGCACCTCCCTTTTTGGATGCAATCGGTGAATCCCAAAGGACACTTCTCTTGCAGGATTTTTAAAATTTCATGCAACACGTCAGCACTTAACAAAGATAGAATGTAGAAAAACGGCCCTTTTCTTGAAGGATTCTCCGTATAACTAAGGACAATTTTTTTAATTGAAATTATTTCACCAACAAGGAATCCATGTGTTGGCCACATCAGATATTTTTCATGTATTTAACGTTCATATAATGTTTCTCATACTGTTCATATTTAAATATTATTTTCAAATATATTCATACATCTCGCCACACGAATAACAATCATCAATCATGAGGCCCTTCCACTAAAATTCGTTTACCCCTTCCCGACTACAGTTATCCTTAAAGAGTGCCATGAACTTCAGTCGCATTCCAAGCCCAATTGCTTTTGCCAAATTTGGACGCTGGCAACGCTTGCACAATGCCATAAATATTTGAATGATATCTGAAACAGTTGTTGCCGTGGCTTTTTAATGCCAGTGTTTTGCCCCTTCTCTTGTTCTCATGCATGAAATATGTACAATGAAAAGCACTCTGTTTCGTGCGGCTAGATTGTTTTTCGTGGTAATATTTCATGCGCTACTCACTCAGTTATCTGCGGAAAATCTGGCAATGAGATGCTGCGATATTTGGATAATTGTTGCAGTTGCAGCGGCCGTCGTCGCCGCCGTCGCTGTTGCTGCAACATCTCGCTTCCGTTTATGTGCTGTTTATATGCCGTTGCCACTCTTCTCGAAGCTGTGATGTTGTTGCTGTCGTTATTCATGCTTTTATATTGCAGCTTCGTTGTGGATGTTTGTCGCGATGCAAATTGCTTCATGGATCTGGTTGAAGGAAGAGAATTTTAGGAAATTAAATTTTAGATTCTGCGAAATTTGTAATTCTTTTTTTCGTTTCGTCTGCTTTTTCGATTTCTTTCCCTAAAGAGTTGCCAACGTTGGTGAAGGATTTGCGAGTTTTTGTCGCCTCGTTGGTTGCTCGCTCGGTTGCAAAAACATGTATAAATCAACGAGTACATAAACTCGTTTTGTATAAATAAACTAGGAATAGGGATTTATTCAGTTGTTGCCGAAATATTGAAGATTTTTTGAAGATGGAAGAAGTTTGTTCATTTTTGAGTTGTTTTTTCCTTTTTGAGTGGAGACAACGAAAGTTCTATGCAACAAGAAAATGACAAGTTTAGTGTAAAAAGTTACTAAAATTATGCATTATATTTTCGATTCACATTTGTAATATTTGACGATTTGTTGTTAATATTGCTTGAGATTAAGAACTTTTAGAAAGCAGTGATAGAATATTCTTTGCACTTAATGCAATTAATCATTTATAATCGACTACAATTAATTACATAAATTCCTGTGAAGCGGTTAAATATCATGTAAAATATAATTTTCACACTTTGATTTTCTTACGTAAGCAAAAAGGGAATTTTTGTTGTTGCTGTTGTTATGAATTGCGATTTTCTTTAAAACACGACTTACCTGCCGTTTCTGTTGTGGAATCCATTCGCGTTTACCGCCGATCCGCCCGCATTCGATCCGTTTACGACGCAATCGCGCTTTCTCGTTATAGGCATTTCGCAATCGCCCAAAAAAATCATCGACGAGACACGCGGCGGCAGATTATTGACACTTTTCAACGGCGTTCTTTGGTCTACTTCAGCCGGCGTTGTTACACGGCGAACGGTATCGTCGTTATCGGCGCCGAAATGTAACAACGTCCACTGCTTTGTTTTGGAAAAACTCTCACTGGAAACGCGCTGCTGCTGTTCGACATTCACGTTGGCGCGGCCGTCACTAAACACGACGTTACTCGGCAACGATTTGTTACGCACGAAACCGACTTCGGGTCGCAGCGGCAAGACGATACGATTGCCGATAATTTTACCGTTTCGTTGTAGTTCATCAGAATGTGTTGTCGTTATTAATGCTGTAATTGTTGTTGTTTCTATTCTTTGTTGAGCACTTGATTTGTGTTCTTCGATCTCATTACGTAACGACGTTTGTCGTTTCAACGACGAGCCGTCAAATAAATCGTCCGTTTTACAAGCGCCGCAATGGGGCCAAAATGCACAAGTTGTCGATTTTGTGCGATTTAATGTTGTTGTGATTTGGGGAGGTTTACGTGTTGTTGTTGTTGTCGCTTTGTTACTGAAAACAAGATTAGAAGTTATAGTCACGTGTTAGTGTTTCTCTCTCCTCCTTCACCTTCTCCTCCGCTCTCTCTCTCTCTCTCTCTCTTTCTACAGCAGTGTGAGGCGATTGCAATCGTCAAAGGAAGGTGATAAAGCATGAGCACAAATAATTTGTAGTTTTTTTTAGTTGCACCGGAGAATAAAAGGCATTAGAAACGGCAGACTACGTAACGACACAGAAGCGTGGTGAGTAGCGAAAGTGGTGGTTAGTAGTGGTGAATTGTTGAAGTATGATTGTGGCTGTGGTGTAGTGGTGAGAGTGGTGGTTAACTACTGTGGTGAATATGGATTGGCTACGCATTTGCAAAAGGATTTCGTATTAATTTGTTGCCAAGACTTTTTACTATTTACATTCAAAGCATTTGGCTCATTTTCAGGTGAGGTTGGTTTAAAGTAGTTTTTTACTTTCACTTGTAATATTTTTTATATTGTTTTATATATAGTTTTTCATTTATTTCTGTTTTCTGCAGAATTCGCATTTATATTATTTGCAACACTTTCGATTTGTTTTCTTTTGTTCTTTGGCATTGTTCGAAACTTCACTTAATTCAACTTTTGTTAGTTTTGCAACATTTTAGCGAAGTGGTGAGTTCAGTGGTGACCATTAGTTGGGTGTGGTGAGTGGTGGTGAGATTGGAGGGTTCTACGTGCGGCCAAAAACTACTTCTTCACTCTCTCTCATTCTCATTCTCTCGCTCTCTTTAATACCTGCCGCGATTGTTACTTCTGAGTTGTTGTTGTTGTTGTTGTTGTTGTTGCTGTCGGTACAAATATTCTGATCGGAGACGCTCGTCGCTGCCGCCCTGCACAGCCGCGTAGTCACTCACCGCGTCGCTAATCACGCAGTCACGAGCACTCGGAAGCAGACGATCCAACGAGTTGCTGTGGCTGTGGCTCTTGCCCGAAGCCGGCGCTCGTTTCTTCACCGCCGTCGGATGCTCGTAGATGAGCGCGTCGTTGTTGAGGAAGTTGAGTTCGCTGTTGCCGCCGGCGTTGATCGTCTCGCGGTTCTTCAGCGGCACTTCGTACTCGCTGCTGTCGGCGCGCCGGAAATCCATGATCGGCGAGCGGTCGAGGGACTGGCGCAGCATGTCGTAGGTCATCTCGTGGTCGCAGAGGCGCGTGCCGTAGTTCTGCGGACTCGTCGACTGCCGCGGCAGCTGCAGGTTGTTGCACGACGAGCCCGATGACTGCGGCGAGCGAGTGCCGCCGCCGGGCGAGTTGCGCCTGACGCGCGACGTGCTCAGAGCCGCGCTTTCGTTCGCCTGCAAGTAGCGCATGCTGCCACCGCTGCTGCTGCTGCCGACGTTCGAAGCAGCCAACGCGTTGTTGTTGTTGTTGTTGTTGGCCTTCTCCCTGTAGTCGACGTCATCGAAGGAGCGACTCTTGTCGAAGTCCAGCCGCAGCGGCAGATTGTGATTGCTGCTGCTGCTGCCGGCGGCGACGTTGTTGCTGTTGTAGTTGCCGTAGTCGAAGTCGAAGGAGCGGCTTTTGTCGACGTCCACGTTGCGCATGCGCACGGCGCCGTTGCTGCTGACGATTTGAACGGTCTGCGCGTTGCCGGTCGTGCGAATCGTCGGCGGGAAGTTCGAGTGATGCGAGTTGCTGCTGCTCTGCTGGCTGCGGGGCTGCCCCACGCAGGCGATCTTCTTGTGAGAGCGATTCGGCGAGCGTTCGGTCAGTTGCAGGGATCTGAAAAGACGAAGTATGGAAATAATAAAAGGAAATGATGAGAAAAAACCCATTCAAATGGCGTCGTTCATCGCTAATCACCTCGAGCGTCGGATGCGATGCTCCTCCGACTGCTTTGCGGAGCGTGTCAAGGCCCTTCTTCCCCCTCCGCCGCCTAGCCCGACGTGTGCTGCGTCGTGCGGTTCACCACGGCCGCTGTAGCTGGAGCTCGAGGAGCTGCGCGAGATATTCACCACGTTCACCTTGTCGTCGTATTTCTGCTTGCGTTCCAGCGTGTTGCTGCGCGAACTGGAATTCTGGCGCGAGCCCATCAGCGACGAGTTCTGCGATCCCTTCTTGCGGCGGTCTTCGGGCGTCAGCGAGCGCGACTCGGGCGTCAGCGAGCGCTGCTTGCGCAAGCTGCTCGACGAGCTGTGCGAATCGTTGCGGTCGGGCGTGAGCGAGCGCTGGCGCTGCTGCTGGAACGGCGACGCGTTGCGGTGGTAGTTGGCGGTCAGGAACTCGGACGACTCGTTGCCATCCTCGTTGTCCAGTTCGTCGTTGGAGAGATCTGCAAAAGACGAGTAAAAGAGAGTTAAGAATAAAGGAAAAAGCCTCGAAAGAAGACGTTTTTGTCCTTTTTTCTGGAGAAGTCGCGGCAGAAGACGAATTCTGTTCGAGTTGGGAGTTTATTAAGCTTCCCTCGACTTCCTCACGAATCGATATCTTAATAATAAAGAGTTCGAAATCTGTTCTGAAGCACTTCATTGTTTTTTGAGTATCTCGACTTTGATAAACGGCGTCGTTTATTGCGAAACTTCCGGCATCTGAAGCACAACGACGCACCGAAGCTCCTTTCAATATCGGAAACAAAAGCAGACTTCCGGCGCTTCTCCTCGCCTCCCTCGAAATTGCAGTTGCCGGAGCGTAGCAACGACGCTGAGCGGAAAGACTGAACGCGTCCTTGAATGCAACTGTTGGAAAATACAATTGCAGCAAGAAAAGTGCGCATTCAATTGTTTTCGGTATGCAAATCGATGCGAATCGATTTTAAAGCTTCACGTGGAGGCGAAGCAACAAACGAATGCTCGTTGCTGCTACGAAAAACTGAGCATGAATGAGTTCCAAGCACTTCGATTGTCTGCGATGAGACTCCACGTTGTCAATTGAGCAGTCGTTATTCCTGCGGTTACCGCGCACCCGCCGCAGTTCCACGAAGTTGGAAATTGCGAATTGATTCTGTTCGAGTACCACTTGAAATCCATGTTTCTACCGCAGAAAAGCTACTAGATTAAATCGACAAACTCGGTGATCTATCGCTTCAACTTTAATTGATTTTCCATACAAATTATAATGCAATCACTGACTGAATTATAAAATAAATTAAGATCTGATCTAGAACAATAATTGCTTCATGACAAGAATTCGAATCATCGTGACTTCATCAAAGGTTACCGAAGTTTGATCGAAGGACGTTTGACGATTGAAATTCATGTTCATCCCTTCCTTGTCCCTCGAAACCACCGCAACCTACCTGATCGGGCTCCACTGTCGCAGGAATTCAGTCGCTGACTCATCGTCGTGTCGAAACTGCGAAATCGCGACATGGCGACGCTGTTCGTCAACTGCTGCTGCTGCTGAGGGACGCCCACCGCCCCGCTGCTGCTCCCCCGACTGAACTGCGCCTTCCGCGACCGTCCGAAGCCGTTGCTCTTCGCTCCTCGTTCGTACAATTTGCTCAGCTTGTCGACCCCACCGCCGCCGCGCTGCAAAATCCTGCTACTGGCGGCGCTGTAGGACGGCGGCGCTTCTTTGACGGACGTGTTTAAGTACGCAGTCGCCGGCGGCTGCTGGTACTTGGGCGAGCTGTCGCGGCTGCGTAGACTGCCGCTGCTGCCGCCGCCGGAGTCCTTCTTCGACAGGAAGTTCGGCGAGCAGCCCGTCAAGCTGCTGAAGTTCGGCGAGCACTTGCGGTGCGGCGGCGGCGCGGGCGGCGCTTTCTCCGACAAGTTGCCGTCGAAGCTGCGCGAGAACGTCTCGACGTAGGCGTCGGTGGGCGTGGTCTTGCGGGTGTCGTACTCGAAGCTGCGCGAGAAAACCATTCCTTTGCTGCCGTTTCCGGCGACGTGCAGCCCGCTGCTGACGCTGCACGCCGGCTGAGGGACGCGATCGCCAGCACAGCGATGCGAGTGGCGTTCGGCGTACTTCGGTTTGCCGTCCTGGAAGGCGGGCGGCGGCGACAGGATCGGCGTTACCGGCGGCGGCGAGTCGCCGTCGTTGAAGTTGCGCACGGGCAAAAATCCCGGCCGCTCGTTCAAAAGCAGCGCGATCTGCGGGTCGATGATTTTGTAGCCGGGCCGCAACATATAATTGCAAGCGCTGCCGCGGTGCAGGGCACTGTTGGTGCAGCGCGTCTCGTTGCGCGAGATCAGCTCCTCGATTTTGCTGCCGCTGATCTTCGGGACGGCGTAGGTCGTCGGAGCGGCGAACGATCGCTGGTGCTGGAGCGCCGCCTGCCGCCGCGCCGTGCTGTCGATCTGAATGACGCGAATCGTGTTGCGCTCGCGACTGACGCCGCCGCCGTTCGGCTGCTCGTAGCGCCCGAACTGCGCCCGGCGGCTGGGGTAGGCGCCGGCCGCGTTCTCGTCGTTCACGCGCTTCGTGTTGACCTGAACCCAGCCGGATTTGTTGAGGAAGATCTGCTCGTTGGTCAGCGGCTTGGCGGCTTTCCTAGCAGCTGCCGTCACGCCGCCTCCGCTGCAGCCGCCGTGGTAGTTCTCGCCGAAGAGGTACGTCGGCTTGTGCCCGGTGCCTGGCGCGCCGCCCGCACCTCCGCCCGCGTGGTAATGCATCCTGCGCGCCTCCAGCTTCTCGTTGAAGCTGCGCGTTGAGGCCTCGAGACTTTGGCGTCGCCTGGCTGCGTACTGCTGCACGGAAGTCGGTCGTTTCTGCTCCGAGTGCGGCGACGCAGCTACTGGCAGCGCCGCAGCGTTTCCATCGCCAGATTTAAAGGCCTGATGGAACTTGGCCGGGCTGTTGCGGGAGCGACTGCGCCTCCTCTTCGGCGGCAACGCAGGTAGCGGCCAGTTGGTGACGTCGAGGCGGTCGTGCGTCGACGAGGACAACTCGTCGTTCTGGGACTCACCGCGGCAGGAGTCCGGCGCCGGGCGGCTGTCGTCGGAGGGCGCCTCGCTCGAGTCCAGACAAGAGTAATCTTGACGGTGGAGTGGTGGGCGCTTCGAGTGCGGATCGCTGCTGCTCACGCAGGCGGCGGTCGTGACGATGCTGGGCACCGAGTGCAAATCACTGCAATGGAAGGAAGAAGAAGGAGAATTAGTGACGACGCAGAACTGTGAGTGGCTTTTTTCTAATTGGACAACTTCAAGTTTAGCATTGATTCAGTTTTATTAAACGTGACAATCGCTCAAAACAGCTTCAAGTGCCATCGAAAGCATTTGCGAAAGCTCATTTCTTCATCCATTCTCCTCGAGACAATGGAAACGTAAAGAGTCATTATTAAGCACTCAAGTATTCAAGTAGATTTGCAGAAATGAATCAAGAGTTTTCCGTTTTTAAGTCCAACTGAAGATGAGCTGAGAGTTCACGGAAACAGTTATTTAAAGGACATGTTTTTCCAATCAATCTTCAACAGTTAATAATAAAATTATAAGCTTTAAACACTACGAAAATGAAATCACAATCGTGTTTAAACAGTTTAGAGCACAACGAAAACACCAGAGGAACATTTAATGAATGCTTCTTTCTCTCCCTCTCTCATTCATCCAATTGGAAAGTTGCTCTCCACAGAATCAACGCTCTGTTTTCAGTGCATTCATGCAAATTGCGTTTCAGTGTTTGTCAAGTCAACAGGCAAAAAGCAACGTTGACAGAAAGGCGAGAGTTAAACCAATTCTGCTTTAATCTAACAGTTTTGTGATTGCAGTTTAATTTATGCAGAAATACGAAAATAAAGCATGGAGTGCAGCATCGCTCTGACCCACTGTTCAGCAATTCGATTGATTAGCAGAGGATTTCGTTTGCAAAACACTCCGCACAAAAAACAGTTTTGCATAAAATTTCACTTTTGTGTTTTGTTCTTCGTCAATTGACTGTCCCTTAAATACACATTTTGTTGTGCTTTTTCAATGAAGACTCTCAAATTGAAAGCCAAAGATTTCATCGGAGATTATTTCAGTTGCTGATAACGTCAAATTGTGATATATTTTTAAATTTCACTGGAAAAGATTGTCACTCAAAAATATTTCAATTAAGTAAGCAGAATTTAGACAAAAACCGATTTTCAATAAAAATATAAAACAAAAAAATGCATATAAAATATTAAAATTGGTTCATGGATCACAAAAAACGTCCTTAAAATGCTCGTATTTATCGTTTATAATTAAATCTTTACATAATGAATCAAAGTTTTTCTAATAATAAAATAAAAATAATTTCAATTATTAATAATTTTGGATATAAGAAATTGTAATTCCATAAAAATTCATTTTTAAATTTTCTTTCTGTTAAAGATAAAATTTTATGTACATATTTCGATTTAAACAGTCGTTAATTTATCATAACTAGTTTATCCAGATATGACCATTAATCAGGTAGATAAACCGCAGTGGAGACATTGTATTAGAACATTCTGACAATCGTCAAATATCGATTAATTCGGAGGACGTTCAAATTCATCAATCACTGATCTCTACACACCTTAAAAATCGATAATAAATTCTACTTCAAAGAAAAGTACTTCAATAAATTATTAATCATGTAATAAATGTTCTAGAAAAGGTCTTCATTGAAGTGTATTCGAGGATTTTATTGCAAGAGCAGCTTCAGAGACAGCTTCATTAGTGAAATGATGTAACGTACACAAATGCTACATCGATGAGAGATTAAAAACTTTTTCTAGTCCTTATTTTGAATGATGAAACTACTAAAAACGTTACATTTCATTCGTGACTTTTGTGTAGCACTTGAATACTTTTAAAGCTGAGCTAAATATCAATTTAATTATTCTGAAATTAAGGAAATAATTATCGACATCAAAAAGTTATATAAAGAGAAATATAAAAATGAAAGATTTAATGAATTCTATTGTCAATAGTTCATTGAAATCATTAATTTTTTGGTATGTTTTTCAAAGTATCGAACTTTTAAACCGTCCTTTAAATTCTTTCTGTTGAAAGAACTCGTTGCAATGTTTGAAAATCGTTGCTCGAGAGTCTTGAACGATTGACCCGGATTCGGCAGAATGTTCAAAGAAGTTTCTGCTTAATATAATCACGGCACTCGAATCGCAAGTGTTGCCGTCGTTACGCCGAGCAATAACAATTCGGATTCGGAGTAGGAATCTGCATCCGAGGCAGCCTCATTTGCATCTGAGTGGAGATCTGATGACGCTGCAGGATTCGCAGTGCGGCGCGCGGAATGCGGACACACATCAATGCATCTCTAACTGCAGCCTCATCGCTGCGATGGAAGCCAGCTTCTTCTGCAGGCGAATGTTCATCGCTGTGGAAGGCGAAATCAAGCAGACATCGGCGCACACTTGGCTGAGGATTACATTCGACGATTACGTTAACGGATCAGGATCCGCCGCCGCTGGCTGCTAGTTGAAGGCTGAGGGCGTGGTGACGACGGGGCGGATGAAGTCATGACGATGCTTCTGGATTTCAGTTGAAGCTGATTAACTAAAGCATGCTTAGCTTGAGGACTCGAATGAATACAATGACAGCGCACAGCCGCTCGCTGTTACTGCTGCTGCTGTGTAATTATGCAACCGTGTCGATGACATTAAAGCTCATTAAGCTGATGACAAGACATTTGTGCAGATGCGAATTAAATTTGTGTTACGCTTTTCTTTCTAAATCACTAAATTAACGACCCATGAATGTCCAGATCTCATTTTTTCATATTAAAGATCGATTAATGAGAAAGTATTTGGTGAATTATCGATGCATTGAAAACCACGTTGAATGATAGCAAATTACAAAGAAATTCCTTCACATTTCAACACTAAAAATTTGCTTTCCTTTCTCTGTGTTCAATAAATGAATATTTTTCCTTAATTTTAATGGCATTCATTGGAATTTTCAGCGTTCACTTTTTAATTGTAATGCTTTTCTTTAAAGCCGTTTGCTGCGTTCATTTCTCCTTATTTAATTGCATATTTTACAAATTGCACATTTCTTTTTTAAAAAAAATCTGCTGCGAAGTGGCGATTGAATTACAGATCATCAGCAGCAGAAACTCCATAAAACGCTGAAATGTATTGTAACGAGGTTGAACAACAAGTTTTCCATTGATTTGTAGTGCATATTTTCATTTCATGTCCATTTGTCTGTCCATTTGTCTATATATACGTCATTATAATAAACTTTTGCTTGATGTTGTAATACTTCAAGTCGATGTGAGGTTGACGACTTCATCGAAGTTGATTTCCCAGCAACATTCAGTTGATTTATTGTGATTAACTTTAAAATACTCTTTAACCTACTCAAAACGTGAGGAATACTTTAACTTCCAATACAAATTCGATCAAAAGGTTTCTAAAAAACACTACAAATAATCATCAACAGAAACGCCAGAAGTTCAGGAAGAACCATCGAAATTTTGTGGAAATATGAAGCAACTATATAAAGATAGCAACTTTGTTTACATTGAGGAAGCGGCTGAAATGGGCACACATCCGAGAAAAACCCACTGGAGACATGGTTACAGATCCACATAATAAATTTGCTATGACAACTTCGCTCAGCTGAAAGTGTTCGTGGCAACATCACGAGTTTCTCACTAAACACTCATAAAAACAAACGCCAAGGACATGCAGCAGTTTTCCGTTCTACAATTGCTATTTACGAAACACTCAAAGAAAAAAAAATGAAATGTAAATAATAACTAGTAAGGGTACCTTCGGTCAGACCGAAGCTTATATACCCTACATCCCGCCGATTTTCACCATTTTCAATACAGAGTTATCTATGATGGCAGAGAATATTCGTACCGAATTTCAAGTCAATTCTTCCAACCATTATTCTGGAATTGCGGTTTATATCAATGTCATATGTTCGTGGGCGGACACGCCCATTTTTTTTAAAAATTTAATCTACCTGTACCGATGTATTCGGAAACAAAATTGAAGCTCAAAACTAAGTCTACAAGTTGAAATATTGTTAAAAGAATTAGTATTTGTTAAAAAAGTAGGCGTGGCGCTGCACCGATTTATCCCATTTTCAATCCCACAGAGTTTCGGATGACAAAGAATATACGTGCAAAATTTCATCGCGATAGCTTCATTCGTTCTCCTGTAATCGTGATTTCCACAGACAGACAGACAGACAGACAGACAGACTACGGACATGGCTAAATCGACTCAGGAGGTGACACTGATCAAGAATATATATACTTTTCCATACCTGCCACGCCTCCTTTAATGCGTTACACACGGAAGCACAAAGTGAATATACCCTCATTCCTTCGGATGTAGGGTATAATAATAAAAATTCTTATTATCCTTAATTAAATTGTTTTCAATATATTGTATTTATACCCTACACCTTAAGGTTGAGGGTATATTCACTTTCTACCGGAGTGTGTAACGCATAGAACTAGACAAGATAGATATAGAAAAGTATATATATTCTTGATCAGCATCACCACCGGAATTGAAATATCGATGTCTGTCCGTCTGTCTGTCTATCTGTCTGTCCGTTGAAATCACGATCACAGGAGAACGGATTAAGATTTAAAAATGAAATTTGGCAAAAATATTCGTTGCTATGTTGGGGTGTTTCGTATTGAAAATGGGCAAAATCGCCCAAGGACCACGCCTACTTTTTATATCGAGAGTGCAGGTACCTCTGTTTTGCCTATTAAAAAATGCCATATCAGCATCACTTTTTGAGAGAAGACAAGAAAATTTTATATATAGGTTTAGACTAATGCTTCCAGTTAATATGCAAAATATGGGCGTGATCTGCCCAATTTTAGTTTACATAGGTCATGGAGGGTTTTACATGGATTGTATTGAATAGTATATAAGTTTCCTGAATAATGGTGTACATAATATTGTAGTTTGTGAACCAGTAATATTCTGTTGGGAAAAAATGGGCGGCCCACGCCTCATTTTTACCCATCCACCCAGTATTGCAATATATTTTTATACCCTACACTAAATTTTGAGAGTAAACGCACTTAGTACCGGTGTTTGTAACGCACAGAAATAGTTAAGCAGTTATAATTATAGTTTATCTTCCAAATTTGGGCGTGAGCCGCCCACTTTCAGTTTACATAGGTCATGGAGTATATATGCAGCTTTAAGGTGTAGGGTATTTCGGCTACAACCCGGCTGTAGACAACACCTTTACTAGTTTTTTATTGTATTTATATACATTAATTTAAATATATTTTTTTAGAATAGATTAGACTAGTGCCATAGGGCTGAATGAGGTAGCAATGCCTGCTAATCTAAGCTTATAAGTTGATCCATATTTCGTTTTAAGGCCCGCAGGAATCACGACAAATAATATGATTTTCCCTGAGTACATTATTAATCCTCAGTTCACATCCTTAAAGGAATATCTGCCAGTCTATGATTCGAATTGTTTTCGGAGCTCTGAGTCTGCAAAGTCTTCTATGACAGCCTGTAAAAACTCGTTGCTTGTTCAGATTACGAGGAACGAGTCTCTTCTAAACTGTCTTGGATGGCCTCAGAAATCGATTGGCCTACGTTAGACGCGAACACATCCAGTTTTGTTCTGAATCTGTTCGATAGGCCACAGAAAGATTTAGTGCCATAAAAGTGATTCTTTGTCTCACTTTGCGCCTTCATTGATATCATGAGCCATGCTTGGCAGCGTTATTCCTTTCCATTGCGTTGGGGCTGTTTCGGTACCAGCCAAGAGTTACAGTTTCACAATTGAGGCTTTTTTAACCTCCTGACTGTCAGAAAAAATATGAATGGGTGCATCTGTGGTCCCTCTACTGACCTCTTTAGCGAAAATGTCCTCCTGGAAGATTGTCATAAGCTTTCTCATAAGTATTACTTTTTGAGACGGGTGATAGTTATCCGGCTCCATTAATGGAAGATCCAGCTTCAATATGGCCCATTGTACGCAAGATTTGTGTAGCTGCTTTCATGCTGATATTGCAAAATTTTAACAGCGAATTTTGTGGAGAAGTTGAACTTCGTGTTATATTTTTGTTGTCATTTATCTTAACATTAGTATTTTAATATTAATAAATATCGCTTTTAAGTATAGATCATCAATGCCTCATTTTTATTTAAAATCACAAGGTACATTAATTAATAATTTAATATAAAATATTAATTCTTTTAGTGACACAAAAAATGTGTGTATTAGTTAATTTTCATAATGAATTTGTAACTATTTATTTTTTTTTCTTTTCTATTATTAATTCCGGTTATGAATAACTTTTGACAAGTAAATTTAATTTCATTAAAATCTTTTAATGAAGAGATTTTCGAATAAATGAATGAATTTTTTATTTGTTAAATCACATCTGACAGAAGCTTCTTCTAGCGATACGTAAAATTAAAATCAAAAAAAATTTATATTGTTAACTTTATTTTAACAAGTTTTTTCACTGCCTACACAATTTTTTAATAAAATGTTAAATGTTGGAGCCACATGTTGACCATATTTTCACATCCGATTCAGAAATGAAACCCACGCGAAAAACAGAAAAAAAGACCATTTCAATCATGATATAAAAACATATTCACACATGAATGTATATAGTATTTATATTAACCAGAAGTTGAATAAATGTTAGTATATATTTTATTACTTAATACTTTAACACTTCCAATAAAAACCCTAGAAACGATATTAAAATTATATGTACGTGTATAAATCAGTGTGAGTTGGGGAAAATTGACTTATTTATTAGGGAGTTGGTTCTTTCATTTAGAAACTGATAGATCCTTAATAGTCCCCAATGTATCGCGGTTGGTCGAGGTCTGGGAATGAAATGGAAATAGCAAACATTTTCATGTATTGATGGCGTAAATTCTGTTGTACTCAACCGTTGATATATCTATTTCGAAGGTTGATATTGCATTTATAAATTCATTGATTGAATTTATATTTCTCAAAGTAAAATTAAAAAATTGTTACAGACAATTTAACTAATCGACTTGCAACAAATTGACCAAAGTGTAAATTGGACACAATTCAGCAAACGACGCTGAGTTTAGTTTCAAATGACAACGTGAAAACGAAGTGAAGCAATCAGCAAGACAACAGAGAAATGAGAACAATCGTCCAACTCTTCCAATCAACTTCCCACGCAGCCATTAAAATTTTGACAGGCCGCGCAACAAACTTCGCAGACTTGCAAATGACAGCAGAAGCGACAAGAAAAATAATGCCAACAGCGAAACAACAACTCAACAACGCAACAGCGAACAATAAAATATTTTCAGCATAACTTTTTCAACATTTTTCAACGATTGCAGAGGATTTCATGTGGAATAGAAAATATGACAGAGAAAGAAGGAAGCAAAAGGAAATGTCAAGTGGAATTAATTGAAGAATAACAAAAAAAAAACTAAAATGAAATAAATAAATAAATCAAAAAAAAGGAAGAATTATAAAAGCTAAATTGTTATAATAATAATAGCAATAGACAATAAATAAATATAATAACTAATAATAATATTTTAATAAATACATTAAACATTTTTATACAAGGATTTATAATTTATAAAACTACTAAAAATGTCAGAATTAATTCGTGGCATGTAACAGCAAAACTAAAGAGTAGTTTTTTTTTAATTTCAATATAAATAATATAAATTCATTGATGGATGCCATTTTTCTCAGTCGATGGAATTCACTATTTATGGAATTCTATTGTTGTTTGTGGTTGTGGTTCTTGCATTGTTAAAATATCGTGTGTGTTATGAATAAAAATGTAATAAATAAACGAAGAACGAAAGGAATTCTTCACAGGATGTGCAGTCAATCATTTATACACGTTTTTATATAAATAAAAAGCAACTCGCAGCCATTCAAACACTCGTCTTTCCTCGTCAGTTAAAAATATTAAATTTTTCTCTCTTTTCTTTGTTTTTGATCAATTATTTTTTGCCGTGCTTGCGTCAAACGTCATAAATGAAAATTCCATTGCTGATTCCGTATCGCAGCTCCACATCTTGGACCTTCGCATGTATTACAAAAGCCAAGTTAACACAGAAGCGAAATAGCTATAAAAAGGAACGAGTTGCAACAGAAGAAGAGGAAGTTTTGCTGTGTTTCTTTCATTTCTTTAAATGTATAAAGAAGCTTTAATTGAAAGTTCAACAATTTATGGAATCTATGACATGTTTTTGTGTTGCAATGGCATTTGTTTTCGACTGCTTGGTCTTTTGTGTCCCTTGATTGGATTGGATTGAGGCAGAAGAAGGAATCTTCAATTTTCGATTATCTTTCAATTCCCTTTTCCCCTTTCATTTTTCCCCTGAGTGTTTAATGTTTCTTATCGTTTTCATGTCTACCTTTTTGAAGTTGTTTGTGTTGTTTTCTTTATTTATTATAAAATAATCGATTTAAGCCTCAAATTAAGTTTTTTCCTTTACATTTAGCAGATGGCGAATCTTTGTGTAGGCAGTTCATCTTGCGTTTTTGTTGTGTTTATATTGAATTTTAATGGGAAACGAATCGCATGAAATGTCATTTCTTAGCTTATAAGCCGCTTAAAGCCCTTCGCTGGACCTGATGACGGTCTGTCGGCTGTCTGCTTGACCGATGCTGTTTGTCTGGCCAGCTGAGATCATCGAGATAAACTCCACAGCAGACCACAACGAATCAAATTAACTATTAAATATTTAATTGAGTTTTCTTGCGTCCTTCGAAGGATGACGTTGTCCCTTCGTTGCCGTTTGCTCCATTAAAAAATTATAGCAACTATTTACAACAAGATTACAAATTGTCGATAAAAGCGTAAAGTTTTGCAGAAAATTAAAAAAATCTGCGAATCTTAACTGAAGTTCAATTAAAAGTTTCCCTTTAAAACTTTTCAACAAGAATAAAGCAAGAAATGAACAAGAAGTAGAAGAGACGTCGCTTATAAACGTTAAATTTGGCGCTCATTCACACACACACACGCATGCTTTAGTATTTATGATGCATCCCAGAAACTGCTTCAATTCAGTTGCTTCACTTGCAGCAGTTGGATGTCACTCAGCTGTTAGCCATTTATTTGTATTTGCGTGCTTGTCTGCTTCTTCTTCTTCGTCATCATAATCATATTATTATCCCTTGTCTTGTTCTTGATCTGTTGCTGCTGTTGCCATCGTTTGTCATTGATTAAATGCGTTTTTGCTGTGAAAATGTTGAATTTAAGCTCTTCATCAGCTGTGAAACAACGAATTGCGTTGCTGTGCGTTTACTTCGATAAATTATAATATTACAAAACTGTCTCTTGCACACAAATCTACAAAATAAACAACAACAACAACTCACAAACAAACAAATTAAGCTTCAACTAAAATTTAAGCACTTCTAAGATTTTGGGGAATGTATTCAAAGCTTCCATTTAATCTTATCATGATTAAAAGGTGATAATTTTTCATAAAAATTTCATGATTAATATTTAAATTTAATTATCTTGGAAGAACAACAACAATAATTTAATAAATTGTATAAATATTTCTACAAAACATTAAACAATATATGAAAAAATATATTAATGAATATATCACGAAGTTCCAACAACAATTATTTAATAAATTATAGAAACAAAAACTTACAAATTCATCAAATAATATAAAAATCTGAAATTTATCATGACATTATTAAATTTCGAAAAGAATTCAACGAAAACAGATCTTTGATAGAATTTGGAATCACTTTTTCAATTCCAAAGCGTTGATGTTTGGTAGCCATTTTGTGTGACATTCTTCACGTCAGGAGAAGCTTGGAAATTCCCGTGATCAGGGTTACCATGAGCTTTCGGTTAATAACTGCTAATAGAGTAGAATTTATTTAAATATTAAGTATTTAGTTTTTATTTAGGATTTATAATTATTATTTTTAGAGTTCATTTATTATTATTCTTATTTATTATTATTACAGTGTAATAAATTAAATTCTAAAAAACTGTTCAAAATCGATTTTTTTTATTTTAATTTGTTATTAAATGCAACAATTACAAAATAAAATAAATTTAAATTATATATTAAATTGCAGATCAAAGAACAAACAGAGTTGATTTCATTTGACAGTTTTTTAATTGTTTGGCTTTTATTATTAATGGCTTAACGAGTTTAACGAAATTTTCTTTATTTTTCAATTGAGTAAATCGCCATCTGTTCGCTCTTTTTTTATTGAAACTACATCAAAAAGCGCTTCATTTAGCTACAATGTAATTAAACTCAACATCGCGATTACGAACGTGTTAATTACGAATGAATAAATTACGAAATTAATTAGTTTCATTAACTGAAAAGTCGTTATTCGTGGTAAGAATCGCGGTTGGAGCACAAAAAACCAATGAAAAATGATTTTTCATGTACAAAATAAAATGTTCGTTGCTGTTGCACCATGAAAAAACACTTCATTTCATGGCTGCTTTAACCGCTGAGTTGTTGATTTCCATTTAAAAATTTAAACCATTGATTTTATTAAAACGTTGAAGAATTTCGAGTTCTTTAATTCGCTGAACTCGGCATTCATTTGGAATCTAGATCTCGAAATAAAGACTTGTTTCGGAGAGAAGTTCAATAATAAACCCACGGCGATTTTTTGTGGTTTTATGGAATCATGTCAAGCATCAAATTTGAGCTGAAGAAGGAACCTTAAATGGACAGCAGCGACGTCGCAATCGGCATCGGCACAAATCATTCATTAATAACGAAGTGGAGCGGTTAGCGACTTGTTTTTCCTTCACTCAGCTTAAAATCGACCAAAAGTTAACCGAAAACATGTGGAATTACCAAGAATGTGTTGGCGGAGATCATTTGTTTATCTGTTTATTGCTTTATCTTTTTATTATGGACTCCATTTATGGAGCAACCTTTAAAGAGAAACTGCTTAAAAAACTTCAATTTCAAAACTGAATTTTGTCAATTTATAATTGATTGAGAGGACTCAGAAGAGCAAAGATCTCTTAAATGTAATTTTTAAAGTGCTTTTTAAGAAGTTATTATTTTTTATTATATTATTTATAAAATTCACTTAATAACATGTTCAATTATTGTAAAAATATTTAATTAATGTATTAGTTTTCCAGTTTATGCATTTTATTATATTAAAATAAATATTTATTTAAAGAAATTTCCTAAAAAATTACATGTAGTTGCTTGTTCTCTGTTTCCGTGTTTAAATAATAAACACGATGTAATTTCTTCATACACGCATGAATGTGTGAGTGCATGATGGAGCTTACAACGTTGCCGCCATCATTATTTCGCTTCCTCAAAAGAAACACAAAACATAATTAATTTTCTGCGGCTGCAAAGTAAACCAAGTGAATTACTTAAACACATTCGTGGCTAGGATTAAAAAGAATAACAACAGCAAAACAACGAAGCAAACAATGAAATAAGTGGAAAAATTAAGCAATTAAAGAGCTTTTACGATGAATTGCGGAATGTTTAACAGCAGCAACAAAAATAGCATGGAAAAACCACATTCATTTCGAAGCCACTGAAGGAAATGCTTCTTCGAGGTCCAGCAAAAACAACTGCTTCAACGAAATGCATTCACATTCGTTTAAACTACATTTTGCTATGCTTTTTGCAATTCAAAATGACTTTAAAATCATCAAATTTCAATAGAAGTCAGAGTATATTTTTGCAATGCTTCGAGATGGACACGAAAAGGACACAATCAAATCGATTACATGTTTCTATGCAAAAGATTAACGATTTTTAAATATTTTTAACCACATTTTGCTAAAGTTTGGAGCCACATCATCGCCACATGCATTCATCACATCCTCACATCCCCGTTTACTCCATGTTCATGCAACAAAACGAAACCTTTCACAAAAAGAAACATCATTGCACCATTTTTACGTGAATATTTTCAAGATTATCCTGCTTGTGTTGCTCATGGCCGTCTTTCTCTTCCTTTCTTCCCCTCTTCACATGTTTCTTCCTCTCCCTTAACACTTTTCTCCCCTTTTCGTAGTGTTACGTAACCCTTTTCTCTCCTTCATTCACTGAGTTTTGAGCGACCGGGTGCAAAATGTTCTTTTTTAGCCATGCTTGAACTTCCGGAATTCCACAAACACACATCAACAGCATCCACACACATGGATTCGTGTATTTGTAGTCGAAAAACATGACGGCTCATGTTATAAAAACTAAACAAGATTCATTAAAATCATGAAATTCAATCATTTTTTGGCCACGATTCTTAAAGTTTATTAAAAAAATAATCGGATAATTAAAATAGCAACTTGAGAATATCTGTAAAAGTAAATTTTAATCACTTAATTTTCAGAATTAATGCTTTTTAGATTCGTGCTTTATTTTTTGTACTGAGAACTCCTCGAATCATCCTGATGAACGCTTTCGCCATGATTTGTTTTCACCGCTTATAATAGCCACGGCAGCTACAAATCAGAAGATTCGTGGTTTCCGGACAAAGCAAAACCACGAACACAGCGTTAATCGCCACTCAGAGGCCCTTTGTTCGTTCGACCTTCGACCCAAATGCATTGTCGCCAGGTTGAAGGACGATTCGAGCGGAGCGGCCTGGGAACGAACATCATTAGTGACAGTTTTAGAGAAGACTTGAATTATAGATAGCATCGAAATGGTCTTTGACTGTGGTTCGAGGCACTTTCGATGTCTTTGATTGAGTAAATGTGGTTAATCGGCTGCTGTGATGTTGAGGAAATGTTAGTGACGATGCCAATGAAAGCAGCTGCAATTGTGGGCAATTTCAAGCCTTTCAAAGGCAGTTCAAAGGTAATCAAGAGAGATGAAGGACACATGAAGGGATAATCGATGATCTATGGGAATGAGCACGTTATCGCTCCGTAAAACTTTAATAATATCCTGATATCGGAGGGTAAACAGAGTATTATAATAGAAAATGCTTCCTTTTTTGAGAAACTAATTGAACAACTTTCATATCTGATGACGAAGATGGAGCAACAACGCAACGAATCGAAGTTAAAAGTGGAAAATGTTATAAAACCACGCGATTAACCGCAGAAAAACTCCCAGAAACCAGATTTAAAGAAAAGGAAAAAACAAATAAAAACCGCATTCAAGGAAAACACAATGCAAAAAAACCGCTGAAGAGTTTCGTCGCCTGTTCAGTGGATGTTTCCTCAAGATAATGGACAACACTTTCGATTTTCCGCTGAGGTTTTCCGCGTGAAGGTCGACAAACGGGAAATCGGCAATTGTGCCGTTATGCGAACGACTGCAAGTGGTCATTAATGACTGTAAAATAAGTTTCTGATGTGTAATAAAAAAGAATTCCTTCTGAATTATTATAAATCGTATTTCCTTTGTTCGATGATTAAATTTCGACGAAGTTAAATTCATTTTTTAACAGAAGACAATTTTTTTGAGGAAATTAATGAAATCCAAAACTGTGATGAAGAAATTCGAAAATAAAGTGATTCGAAAGGAAAATATTTACTCATTTGTATTTAAATTTAATAAAAAAATATGCCACTAGAAGGAAAATTAAGTTATTATTTGCATTTAAGTCCATAGAAATTCGAATGACGAATTAATTAATTCATGGGTTGTAAATGCTAATGTTTTCGATTATTTCTGAATGAATTCGTGTCTCAGAATTAATTCGCTAATGTTTTGTTTGAAAATTCCAAGTTTTTATTGAATTTAAGATCTTTTAATTCTTTTATATTATAAAAGGAAACGTTTTTCTTTTAAAATCATTTAAAATCATTCCCTAAATATTTTAAGAACGAAGAAAACACCGAAAAAAGCATTAATCATAGCTAATAATGATTTATAAAACGCCGAAAAATGTGTTAAGAATTTTTTTTTTTGAAAAATACGATTGCAAAGGGGAATAAACATTAAGGAATTTTTAAATTGCAATATTATACACTGCGAAATATTCACAAATTAAAATTCCCAATTTATTCACGGAGCATAAATAAGCTGCGTAGCACCAGACGAAAGCAACAACAACATCCACAAATATTAAAAGGCTCTCTAGGCGACTCACCAACAACAATGTTGAAGTTGTTGTTCTCTTGAGCTTGAATCTCTGTTCTGAGCGAAGAGTCGAGCAGAGCAGCAACAACAAGAAGCGAAACAATAAAAGCAGCAGTGAAAAATATCATTTAATTGGAAGCTAAACACACACGCATACACGCAAATATAAATACGCACTTCAATGCTGTCAGACATAAATAATTATAGCAATTTTAGTACTGAAAACAACGTCATATATTTTCTGCCACTAAACGAATTATAACGGTAGTTTAGGAAATTATGGATGAAGGCGTATGAAGAGAAGGTAACGATGAAAAATAACAAAAACCAAAAAGAGGAAAAGAGTCAAATGGATTCCCGGAAGCAGAGAAAAGCCACGAAATCGAAAGAGGCGCAGCGGTTATTAAAATTTTAATGGAAAATGGAATTGAAATGGCGTCGAACTGTGTGCGTATATCGTATTCCAATTAGCATATGATTCCAATTAGGATTCAACAAGAAGAGAGAGTAACAACGTGAGCATGGGAGAACAATGCGTTCTAGGAGAAACATTCGAGTATATAATTTAATTTCTCTTATAACTTCGAATGAAACAAATAGAAAAGAACAAAAAGCATCAGAACAGAACGTTAAACAAATTATAAAATTTATCCTCATCCTTGAAGTGCACGCAATCGGATGGAAAAGTGTTAAACTCGTTGAAAAGTTTCGGCTCCGTTTCGGTTCCGAGTTATTCGAAAGAAAGCAAGCGGAAACGGAAACGCTGCAGCCGTCAATGGAGTGGAAAATTAAAATAATTGAGTTGATTGAACAGGAATTCACTTCGACTTCAAAAATATTTAAGGGAAAAGATCTGAAATAAACACGAAGTAGAATTAATTAATAAAATAAATTCTCAAAAATCGGCTTTTGTATTGTTAACGTGTTAATAAATAGTAGATAATTAAGGAATCATCGCTATAATCTGCAAATTTTATCGGTGATGTGTGAAATATGCTGAATAATAATATTTAAATTACTTTTCCAAGTCTCAGTAACGTGAATTTGATATGGCAACTCCGCTTAGCTGTAGTAAACACACTCACACACACGCACACAACTACACTTGCCAACAAATCATACACTTAAATCGAATATAAATCGTAATCAAACTAAAAGCTTTACATGGCAAATGTAACCGCAGGCAACCGAAGAGGAAAAACTTATTTCATCTTTCTTTCTTGCGCTAGTGCTTGCTTGAGTTTTCCTTTTATTTTCCCTCCGCGATACGTTTCACATTCCGCAAATTTGCAGTGGAAAGGAACGGAGGAAAACATCTACTCGAACAGCAGCGCAGATTGATTACAGAACTGAAAGGAAAATAAACGACACAACAGCTTCACAAAAGACCAAGAATTGAAAGCGTAGCACAAAAGACCACCGTTTTTTTCATACGAATGAAAGCGCAAATACGAAATACAACAGAGAGAGGACCAACGAAAAAACGTGCACAAACATTTGGAGCTCACGAAGAGAAACCAACATCAAATTTAACAACAGGAAATCGAGCGATGCGACGCTTCGCTTGAAAGTTTTCGTGCTGCTTTTCTGTGTGTGTGTTTTGGCTTTTGTGTTTGTATTTACTTCGCAGTCGATTTTATGAGTCCTGCCAAAAATTCCCTCAGCTTTTTTTCAAGCCTTTTTTCGTGCTTTGAACTGTGTGATTTTCTGGGAATTTAAATCTTTTGTTTTATTTCAAAGTTCTATTATCACATTAAGAACACGCCGTTAACATTCGAAAAAATCACGGTAATTATAATTATTATATTATTTTTTATTTTATTATTATTTATGAGCAAGTACTTTAATCCTCATTCATTTTCATTCAATTCAAAAAAATCCTATTTTTAACAAGTTTTAACTTCGTTATGTTTTTGTTTAAATCATTAATTTTTCCTCTCAATTAAGTTCATGAATTTTATTGATTTTTAAATAGAACGCATTTTTAAATACTTTATTAAAATTAATAACTCATAATTTATTTATAATTCACAATTTTTATTTATTTATTGAAAACTTATACTTAGCAAAAGAGTGTTCAAATTTGATTTAAAAATTATAGTATTAGTTTAAGAAATTTAAGATTTTATTTATTTATTCACATTAAATTCATTTATTTTTAAAAAGAATTTCTACACTTCATTTAAAATTATTGAAGGTTTTTTATGGTTTGTTTCATTAACTTTTGGCCGCATTTTACGTTGTTATTTCATTAAATCATTTAATAAGCGATGGGCCATGAGAATTTCCCTTCATTGGCTGTGTTTCTGTGTTTGTTTTTCTTTTACAGTCCGGAACTTCTTTAAGAGACCTTCACGAATGTCCTCTTCTCTGCTACGCATTAAAATCTCATCATGAAGCCCGAAATCGACGGCCCTTGGCAAAAATTCATTGAAAGAAACTCTTCGAAGGGAGATTCGTGGGCAATCAGCAGCGACACGCCGTAGGAAATTATTTCCACGAAACTTTTATAGGGACAAAGCGTGATTCTCTTCTGTTAATACTTCAAAATTCAGTGCAACTTTCCACGGTCTCAAATCGTAGAAGTAGGAATCAAAAGTTTCATTTTCGACTACTACAGAAGAAGTCTCGTTTATTCTAAATATTCCTTTAATTTCTGGATGATGAAGAGAAAAGAAGCTGCCATTAAAACCTGCAGCGTATCGAACTCGTTCTATACGCTCATGAGCGCTTTATGAGCGTTTTATATGCTTTTTATGTGCGCTTTATGTGCACTTATAAAGCTTGTCATGTTGGCCATCGACGTAGCAGATCCAGAAAAGTGCTCAATGCCAGCAAATAAAAAGTTTTACACCAGAGACATTCACTTACTCGAATTCTGTTGGTTCAACATTAAAAGATTTACTAACAGAAGCAGATAAATATGTAGCAAGTGAGGCCAAAACAAGAGTTGAGGGGTATTATTAAAAGCTGGACGACTTTTCATCACATCTCCACAATCGAAATGAGCAAATCAATGCACCAACTGAACCTCATTTGTTACTGTTCCTCAAAGCGACGATTTTAATTTAATTCCCGATAAATAAAGTGTTAAAAGAACAGAATTTTATAGAGTAGTCGTCATTGGTGATGGAACGAGCTGTTTTAGCCGCTTTCAAACAGCGAGTCCAGGCTTTGGCCAGCCGCTGCGGATGTCCTCCAAACTAATTTAGAATCGCTAATAGCACGGCTCCTTCCATCAGCCCCTCCACTGTTTGGTTTGAAATTAATTTTCAATAAACTGCATTAAAATATAACTTACAGAAGTGATAACAATTAATAACGAATGAAATCTTTAATCACGTTGCAATGGACGTGGCTGTTCCAGACTCCTTACAAAAAGGGTATGGAACAGATGAAAGTGTCATGTATCCAGTTTTATTAAAAGAATATAAAACAGAAAACTCTCCTCTAAAATCGCAATAATTTTTACATTTATCACTGCAATGAATTCGAAGCCTTCAAATGGAATTTACGAGAAAACTACGAAGAAAAACCACTAACAGCAACCGAAATAAAACTCATCTATTGAAAAAGAAGCAGACTATTATTAAAAATGATGAAACTGGTTCTGCAACAAGCTGCCGCTGATGTTGGTTGCTGTTGGTGGCTGCCAGCAGCTACGAATGCCAACCACGCTCACTGCAGTGGCCAGCATCAAATCTAATATCGTCTGAATTTCTGCTTCTATTTGTGTTGTGTTGCATTCGTATTTATCGTGAAAAGTTGCACTTTCAAAGGTTGCAGCAAGCAACATGTGCAAAAAAGGAAAACCACCGACTCAGAGCAGCACAGAACATGGAAAACTTTTAGTTTACATTCCGAAGTCTTTTGCAATGCAGCAAAACTTGTCGTGTGATGGTCTTTAACCAGTTTTTTAATCGTGTTCGCAGAGCTTTTTTCATTGCTGTTTCTTTGACGTGTTGGCTGCGGGATGCTCTTAAAAAAAAACTTATTCACTTCTAAATACCTAAAATTTTATTAATTTTTGTCAGTTGTTTCGTCTGCAGATGATTTGGCTGCAGGAGCAGCGGAAAAGCATCGTTATCTGATCATGAACGGATGCTTGAAGAAGATGACTCAATGTCAATGGGAAATAGTAGACAGAAAGGTCAAAGGGAGGTGAGTCTGGCCTTCAATAAAGGAAGTACAATTGGAGTTGTTACGTCGCCTCATTGGACAATTTTTTAATGAATTTTTAGAGTGAGGAGGAAGATGAAAAGCATTTTGTTAATATTTTAATTGTTCATCATAAAAGGATTACAGAAATCGTTTCAATAGAAGCAGAAAAAGTGGCTGCCAAATTGTTTTAATTGCACGCTTCAAATAACAAGCAAATTAAGGCGAACAAAAGAGGAAAAAATCATGTAATTTATTGTACAAATGCGCTTTTAATGCTGTGGAAGGATTAAATTTTAATCGTATAATAAATAATAATAAAATCGGAAAAGTTATTTAAAAAAATCAGTGAAATTTTAATTTTAATTTTAAGCTCTATTTTTCATTACTTTTTTGTGTCTTCCACATCTGTTGCTGTTCATTCGAAATTACTTCAACTTAAGCTGCGATGATAATAATAATAATAATCAAAATTTAAGCAAATCCTTTTGCCAGACAATCTCCTTTGCTCATGAACAATTTTCGGCTTAACAACTTTTCTCCTTGAAATCTCATTTAATCTTTTTTTTTTAGCTTGTGTTAAAAAGTTTCAATTGCATTTCGAACGGAAGCGAAGCAGGAAGATATTCAAGGAAGGAGAGAGTGAAATTTCTCGACGATTTCAATATCTTTGGAATTTTAAGCAGTCTACGAATCAAAAATACGATTGGAGGTCGGTTAACGAATTTGGAGCTTCGTACTTCATGAAAATCAATGAAATGCGTATGGAAAGGGAAGAACGGATACAAATTACGAATAGAAAGTGAAAGAGTATAGAAAAATATAAGATTTTTGTGTAAAGGAATCCACAACTGAAGAAAAGTTCACTTCGGAAGTGGAAAAGGAACCGGGAAAACGCACAGAAGCCGTTAAAAAGGCCCCCAGGGAGAGGGAAAAATAAAAGTTAAATAGAAGTGATATAAAATGCAGCGAATTTCTGATCTAATTTCGTTTGGAAAGATTCTCAGGAATAGAATTACAAATGTACATATCATAAATACTAATTTAATACATATAAAAATTCCCTGCAAGTTCATCAGAGTTCAAAGAAGCTGAAGGATCCGTTCAAAAGCATGTCTTTTGAATGCTTGAGGCTCTTGAAATGAAATGAAGGGAAGGGATTTTAATAAACCAAGTTAAAAATAATAGAAAAAAATCATTATTCAATATCAATTAAATAACGTCAATAAACTGATTGAAAAGGAAAGAAAAATAATTAATGATCGACGTTTTCAAAGTTTATCGAACTAATTAATTAATTAAGTTATGAGTTAATCGTGTTTAATCGCAATTCCGTTTATAATTAAAATCGTCGTCTTTCGTTATTTTGTTTTTCTTTTTTCTAATTTCCTTTTCTATTCCTGTCTGCGTTTAAAATTGAAAGGAGATAAGAAAAACTCCGCAGATCAAAACTTGAATGGAACAAAAAATCTGTCGATAAGAGGAAAAATGAAATGTTGTACGATGGACAATGGAATGAAGACAGACGCTGGGAAGAATCAGGAAAAGATGACGTGGAAATGTAATTAATAAAGCGGGTCCTTGAAAGGGATTGTGAGGATAAAAAGGAAAGACAGACGAAGCAAAATATTATCACTTGCAGCAGTGGAGGAAAAGGAGTGAAAAGGAAGCGATAGAAGAGAAACCGGAAGCAGACAGCAACAGCTACAGCTGCGGGCAGATATTGAAATAAAGAATCTGTGTCAGCGATTTTATTTCTTTGCGAAGGTGCAGAATAAGAAATAATATAAAAAATTTGATATCAAAATGGGGTGAGAGGAAAATAAGTATAGGCGAAGGGGAGGAGAGGGAAGTCATGAAGTGAAAATGTGACTGCGATTGGAAGCGATATCCTCGAATATCGTGTTATAAAAAACGTAAATAACACCGTAAAAAGCCATCTTGGTGATGCCTGTGGATTAAATAGCTTTTCATCTATCAGATAAACGCAAAAATAGGGCAATCCTTTCCCGTTTTTCGTCCACTTCGTTACGCTGCACACTTGAGTCTGTGTTTAGGATATCTTCTATCCTCAATCAATGTAATATTGGAGCATAAAGCTACCTTTCCGAGGATGTCTATGGGTAATCGACATCGCTGTTCACCTCCCTTCAAAAAAGTTGATTGAGTTTTATGAATAAATCAAAGCCGAGAACGGTAGAGATTGGAAATTTTGCATTTGAGGCTGGTGTAACATCCAATCAATTATTATTACTGTGAATATCAAAGTCATGTGTTGGCCACATCAGATATTTTGCTGTTATATCGATTAAATATAATATTGCATGTGGTGAAATAATTTATTAACTGTGAGAAATGCAGAAATTATCAATAGATGATTTTATTGTCGCCTTAATAATTGTCCTTTAGCGAGACTCCATTTTCCCTTCTCTAATTTTAATTTTGAGCCTGTCTCATTTAATATTCTTTTTTTTAAGCTTCAATTTTTTGTATTGCAAAGTACTAGTCAAAATATATCACTAATTATCCATTTAATGAGCCATTAAATAAACTGCTAATTGTATTAAATCGTATTTATAAAAGTAAAAGTCTTATTTTTGCATGTCTAGAGTCGAGAGCAATATTTTCTGGCACTAGTTTTATTCCCATTCAATCAATTTTCTCTAGTCTGTAATTTCTAAGCATGGCCTCAATAAACGCGAACTAAATTAAACTAATTTTTGAATTTAAATTGATTAATTTTGCTTATAATTGCTTTTTAATAGCTGATTGAATTTATTTGCTTTCCAATTTCACCGTTTTCTGTTCGAAATTTGTTGATACCGACGATAATCGATCATCCAAAATATTAGTTTTTCATTCCATTTCGTCTGAAAATGTTGGAAATTTAACTTCGCTTTTGGGAAATTAATTTGGAATATGATCAAAGATATCATAGAAGGTGCTCAGGGATGGCGAAGCATGTGCTACATATGCACGAAATTATACATATCAAATTCTCTAAGCTTTTCAATGAATAAATATGCGTATATAATCACATATTCAATATAATTGTATATATAAAAATCGCTTCACTTTGAACCGTATTAAATAATCATACAGCAAACAAGAAAAGCGCGTTTAATTAAAAGGCGAGCAAATAACATCCAAGAAATTGAAGTGAGAAAGCGTAAACAAAGCGTGCGTGTTTGTGTGTGTGTGTATGTGTGTGTTTGTAGAGAATTTATTTAAAGAGCACTCATACGCCACAGTGTTTCGTGATTCCGAGATTTGTTCTGAAACGGACGCTTTGTTTTTGGTTACTGTTAATTTCTAAATATTTGTTGTGTCAGTTACTGTTAATAAAGAATATTCACTTGTTAATTTGTCACAGGTTTACTATATATTTATTCATATATTCATTGATATTTGTAAGTGAAACTTTCATTACTAAATTTTTCATTACAATAAAAAAACTTATTGCAAAGTAGATCAAATAGAGAAAAGTAGAAAAGTTGAAAAAGTAGTAGTAGTAGTAGTAGAACTAGTAGATGTCTGTTCTGCGGTATATTAAATTCATATTATTACTTATTTTTGTCGTTTTTTATTTTCTACTGCCAACAAAGAAATCAAGATGAGGAAGAGGACAAGAAATACCCAGAAAAAATAGAAATTACGAAGAAAAAAAACATTCAAAGTGACTTGAAGCTTGTTTTTGGTATGCAGCCTTAAAAACCCTCCCAAAAAAAGGACGTTTTTGTTGCTTTTATTCAGTTGATGCTGCTCTTTACAATCACAGTCATCACGTCCATCAGCAGAGTCACACAAAAATAACTCAACGCTAGGATTTCAGTGACGATTTCGTTGAGCCAAACACACATTCAACTTTTCGTTGATCTTTTGTCTTTTCTTGCTGCATGTGACTCCACATCAGACCCGCCTTTCCCCTTCCTTCCTTCCTAAACAGTTGATCCTTTCTAGCAGTCGGTTTTGTCTCTAAATGCTTCTAGTTTTTTAACCACTCTCCACTTCCTCTTCGTTTCGCTTCTTCCTTTTTCTTCGCTTGTCAGCGTTTTTTCAAGTAATTACAATATTCGTTTTCTTTCCGTTTCATTGCTGCCTCCGAGCCGCTTCGTCACGCAGTCGTTTCAAGGTGAACCTCTTCGCTCCATTTGTATTCCACGCCAAGCGGCTGCAATGCGACCTGAGCTGCTGCCAGTTGCAGTTGCAGCCAGACAGATGCTGGCAATAGAAAGCAAATAAAATTCTTACGAATGCAAATTATGGCCAACGCTCAAGGCCAAACGTGTCACTCGACAAACGTGACCTTTTTTGGATGCCTTCGCTGCTTGCGGAATCTCGGCCTTTGCTTTCGCTTTTAGTAATCGCTTCCTCACGCCGCCCTCGGCAACAGACACGTCCGTCGACAGCAGAAAATAGCTTCAGAAAACTTCTTCTTTGACAGTAAAAATGATTGTAGTTTACCATGAAGGCTACAAGGATTATGAAGAAATCTGAAATGAATCTCTAATAGAAACCCGAACCTTGTATTCTTTTAAAGGTCTGATTTAGTCTAGAATCTTTTTGTGTTGCTCACTTGTTTCATCAATAAAAATTGGGTATATTTTGGGGTTTTTCTCTTTCCTCTGCTCAAATGTTTTCTTGGAATTTCCTTAGGATTCTGAAGGTTTCATCCTTGTAATAATTCCTTAAATTGAATTTTCGAATTACACTTATAAAATATGTAGACTTGGTACCAAAAATATAGACTTGAGAGCTGCTTAGAAGATCAGAAGTTGAAGCAGCGGTGATGAAGTAGAAGAATGAATGATGGATTAAGCATTACTCATTGCTTAAGTGACGGTAACTTTCTTCAACTTTAATCGTGACTCAATTAACACCGTTGGCGGTATTAAAGAGGAGCCCCAATCAAGTTTTCGGGAAGAGACAAGTAAAAACGGAGTTATAGCAGCATTATCTAACTCTAGCGAAGTTTACTCGGAAGTAGGACGAACTATTGCTTCCAAAGTTGATACAATTTCAGCTGATATTTAGAATTTCATGATTGAAATATTTCCATAAATATAGTATGTGGCTCTTTGTCACTTGTCGCTCTTTTCTGCCCACACTTCGAAGAGAAACTCAACAGCCACACGCGAAATCAAGAAATCCATTTTTCATACACATTTTTCATTTTGATAAATTAATTGTTAAGGAAATTTGAAGACTGCTTTTGTCGAGTGTGATCCTGTGATTAATAAATATTATATTTATATTTATTATATTTTGATGTGTTCTGTGGAATTTAAACGGTTATCGATTGCGTCCAAATCGATTAACTGATTATTTGAATTACTTCAGTTATTTTTGTATTTTATCTGTTTTTATTATCGTCAACTGAAGAAGTTTTTACAGGAAAATGTCTAGTTAAGCGCTTGTGATAAGAATCTATTAGAATTCTGCTCTTAATTCTTTTTTAATTGTTAATCAAGCTGATAAAATAAAGCATCACTTTATCTTTAATTAACTCCTTTGTCATATTCAATAATTTATGATTTTTTATTGCCTTTAAACACGTCTGTGAAAACTAAACTGAATAAAATACCACGACTTTCGAAGTAAGAAGTTTTATTGTTGAAATTTTACTTATTTTAGTGAGGAATTTAAAGAATTTGGTGGACAATATTGTTATGAATTAACGCTTTAATCACAAATCAATAAACATTAAAGCTTATTTTTTGAAAAAGTTGATGGATTTTCCAGCCACTGAAAAACGATTTCGTATTCGATGTTGGATGTTTTCTTATCTCTGTTTGCTTAAAGTTAATTCATCTTTATTTGTTTCCTATTTTTTTCCTTTTATTCAAGGATGCATCATTTGGGAATATTTCACTTTTTACTTGGCCAAACTGACAGAATTCTATAAAGCAGCCACTTCCACAAATATGAAAACAATCACAGTTGATGTATTGCCTCATCAGCAAGAAGGGAACGAGAAAGGAAGAAGAGAAAGGAGAAGAGAAAAGAAATCTTTCGACGCTTTAATCTTTTGTGTCACTCTAGAAACTTTTAACTTTAACTAGAAATTAATTTAAGTGAATTTCTTTCTTCAGTTCAAGTTTCTTCCTGCAGCATTTAATTTATACGTACCTCGAGATGTGATTTTTAAAGCCAATTTATTTCATAATTTTCTATATCCTTGATTTTGTGAAACTAAACTCCGTTGGCCTCTAAACAATCGATTAGAATTTAGGAATTTTTGCGCACTTTTCTTTAGGAATTTTCCTTAATTTTTGCAATAAATAAAAACACTTCACTGAATCTTCGCAATAGAAAATTCATCTGCAAACATTTAAGCAAAAAGAATTTTGTGTTTTTTTTACACGATTTCCTTTTTAAACAAAACACTCGCTGGAAACGTGTTACGCGTTACGCGCCGAGGTGACAGATTTTCTGTTCTCGCTGCTGCTGCAGCTGTTCGTTGGTCAAAAGTGAGTTAAAAGAAGCGTAGTTAAAAGCAGTGTTGCTTCTCATACACGCTCACGCACACACACACGCACACACGCTACCGAAAAGACTCGAGCATGGAAGCTATGCAAACGCGTACCTGTTCGTAGTGTTGGCTGCGACATCCGAACGACGACTGACTTCGCCTTCGATCACAGAGCAAGCAACAGCCTCCGTTTGGCGCTCAATTGCAGTCGGGTCCATCGATGTTGTTGTTGTTGTTGGAGTTGCTTTGGAGCATGTTGCGAGCTCATTTGTTGCTGATGATGCTGAGGCTGTGATTAAAGATGCAGACGAACCTGTTTCGGCTTCAGTCACATGCGTCGCAATCGCTGCAGCAACATCCACAGCAGAGGCTCCACTTCTGCTGCTGTCCAGCGTTTCATTGACCTTCTGCGGCTGTTGTTGCGGCAACACTTCGCCGCGTGTTGCTTCGCCGATGACGGTTTTTTCTTGCGCGGGAATCGTGCTCGTTTTTCCTTCTTCTGCTTCGTGTTTGTGGAACCCATCGCCTGGCAGCACGTCGCTCACTGCGCAGGTTTTCGCTGGTGCAGAGTTGCTGCTGCTGCTGCTGCTGCTTTTGCCTCGATTTTCTCTTGTTTTTGTTGCTTTGGCTGCTGCTTCCGTGTCCTTCTCTTTGTGAAGTCGTTGCGCTGTTTCCGTTTTTGTTTTGATTGCTTTTTCTTTGCTTTTTATTGTCAGCATTTTGATTGTTGTTGGTGTTGTTGTTACTACGTCTGTTTGTAGTCGTGTTGCTTCTTCTTCTTCTCCTTTTACTATCTCTGCTTTTGTTTTGCTCGCTTTCGTTGGACGTTTGCTTCGCTGTTGAGTTTCGCCGTCGCCTGTCACCTGGCAACAAGTGTCGCAGATAATTGTTGCTGGCAACATTGTGTCCGCAACATGTAGCTGTTGGTTTGCTGTTGTTCCTGGTGCTGATGTTGTTGTTGCCGTCGTTGTTGTTGTTGTTGTCTCCGTCGCTTGTTTGCTTCGCTGTATTGATTTTGCTGTGGCTGCTTTTTGCTGCTGTTGAAGCCCAGTTAATCGAGTGTTGCTGCTGCTGCCGTCGCTCGCTGCTGGCTGCACCAGGTTCAATGTCACCACCGACTGCGTTGACTCTTCTGCTGCTTCATTTGTCACCGCTTCGACTGGTTGTCCTTCAGCTTCGCCTGCTTCGGCTGCTTCGTGTCCTTCTGCGCCTTCTTCTCGTTTGCATTTTCCAGCGATAATCAAAGTTTTCGTGTTCGTTGCCGACTCCACTCGCTGCTCTTCGATGTTCTTTTGTCCTTGTCGCTGTTGTTGTTGTTGTTGTTGTTGTTGTTGCCGCTTTGTTTCCATTTCCGCTTCGTTTTTCTCATCGTTCGATTTATTGTCATCTTTTGATGATTTCAGTTGCTGCGTCGCATCGAAGGCTTCGCTTTGCCCTTTCCCTTTCCCCTCCTTCTTCTGCTTCTCCTCGCCTCTGCTGGCTTCTGGAATGTGTTGTTGTTGTTGTTGTAACTGGGCGACCCTTCGTCCTTCATCGAGCTGTTGTTCATCCTGCAAACAAACAAAACTTTTATTGACACATACAAATTTCGCTGTTTATGTGTGTGTGTGTTTGTGTGTGTGTGGGGGGGGGGGGGGGTGTCAATTTAATTTCACTTCCATCGTCCTTCAGTTGCGCTTCTTTACCTTTCAATTTTCCCATTTTTACTTCCTTATTTCTTTATTCTCTTCTTTTTTATTTATTACAAAGCATAAATTTGATGATTTAATTAAAAACTTGAAACAGAATTGTTTTTTTTTTGTTGATGAGATTTTTTTTCCAAGCTAAAAAAGCAACAAATTTAAATGTTTGTTTTAGAAATTAAATTGTGGAAATTATTAAAAAAAATAATAAATTCATTTTTATTTCACTTTGTTTTAAAAGTTTAGAATTTTTAATTTTTCTTTTATTTTTATTTCCTCTTCTCGTTTTCCTTCGAACACAAATTAAACAAATTTTCCTAAAATTTCTTCAAATGTTTCGTTAACTAATCATTTATAGCTTTATCAGAAATTTCCTCCTTTTTCACCCTTTTTCTACTCTTCCTTTAAACTTCTTCTTTGTTATTTTTTAACAGTTTTTTCAATAGAATTTCTGCCAACTGCGCCTGAAAAATCTTCTTCTCCTTCTTCTAAATCATCTTTAAACTCTTCGTGAAATGCTTCCTGCCGCACATCTCCCACCCCGGGGCCTTTCACATCCCCCTGCCCCGCAAAAGCAGTCATTTTTACGGTTTTTCCACTTGTCAAAGTTGAAAATTACTCGCGTTGAATCTAAAAAAAACTTCCACAGAACCACAAAAAACGGGGAAAAAATAAAATTGAAAAAACTGTGGAACGTGGAGCGGCTGTCGATGAGGGGCGGAATGGGTTTGAGGGGGGCGGGGCACTTGCGGTTTATGTAATGAAGAGGCAATGAAAAGTGCAGAAATGTTATAAAGCCAAAAGTAACTTCATTCAACTTGACTGCATTGCAGTTAATCGCATGTTGTTGTTGTTGTTGTTTTCTTCTCCTTCTTGCATCTTCTTGACATTTTAATTCGCTGCACTCGGAATTTCTAAGATCGCGAATTAACGACAACAGGGAAAACAACACTTCCTTTTTTCCCCACGTGTTTATTAAATTTTTACCAAGCATAACCACTTTAAAATTCTTTTATTTATTATCTGAAATTTCATATTAAAGATTTAATACGTTTAACATCTCAACTTCAACGTTAAAATACGAATATCAACGAAAACGATGATGTTCATCGCTCTAATTCGTTGCTTTGTGTGATCCTAATCAGAAATGTTTCGCTCTTTGCGCCTTTTGACAAATTGGGATTTCTTTAATTGGATCTAAAATGCGTTTGTTTATGAAGTTTACAGAGCTCTATTGACAACAGTTTAGCAGAAATAACCACTGTGATGATCAGTGTTCAGTTAAGAAGAACAGAAAATGTAATTGATATTTAGCTGTTACTAACACATGGAGCTGATAGTTAACATAAATAATAGCTTAACATTATAAATAACAGCTGACATGTGAATTAAATTAAATACCGAAATAAAAAAACGACAAAAGTGTTGTAAAACCACAGTAAATTTATTATTATTAAAGGAAATAATAATTTCCCGATTCTTTTCGGTAATATTTAAAATATTAATACTCACTGTGCGCCGCGTGCGGCTTGCAACGGCGGTAATTTTGTCCCCGGCGCTGTTCGAGGTGGCAGCACTGACCGCTGTGCCTGCCGAATCCTCGCTACGTGCATCGTAGAAGACGTCGTCGTCGTCATCGGCGGCGTCGTGTTTGTCGCGTGGCGCGAAACCCGCCGGCGGCTGTTGAAGCAGCGACGAGAATGACGCGATTTCCGGATTCTTGACAGCCAGCGAAGTTATTTGTGATGTTGTTGTTGTTGTTGTTGACTTTTCCGCGTTGCTTGAATTTTCAGTTTTCACTTCGTCGCTTTTCGTGTCGTCGTCGTTGTTGTTGTTGTTGTTGTGGCTGCTTTTAATGCTGTGGCGACTGGCGTTTCTTTTGGCCGCAGTTTTACTCTTTTCTGCTTCGTGAAATCCAACCGCAGCAACTGTTGCACCCTGCGGCGCCGCGTCTTCCGTTGACGCCTCATTTCGAGGTGTTTCTCGGTCGACAGCAGCTCGAAGCGACTTCGACGGCGTCACTGCTTCGACTTTCGGTTGTTGCTCTTGGTTCTTTTGCTGTTGGCGCTGCTGCTTCCCCGCTGCTTGCTTCACGCTGTCCGTCAGCTCCTGCAGATCCGCGCAGGTGGCCGGCGACGGCGGCGGTGGCGCTGGAGTGTCTCTGAATCGCGTTGCTGCGGCGCTTTTCGACGCGGCGCGTGGATGGCTCCGCTTGTTGACGCTGGAGCTGCTGTCGTTGGTCGCCGTGCGTCTCGGCGCACTGGCAAAAGCCACGTTTTTGTCGCTGTACATGGATTTGGTGACTTTGCCGTGTTGCTGCTGCGTGCTGCGGCCGCCGCTGCCGTCCAGAGTCGCTGCGGCAGCAGATCGCTCCGTGATGTCAGCTGCTTTTTGGCTGCGATGTGGAGTTTGTTGTTTATTCGTGCTGTTGTTGTTGTTGTTGTTGTTTATTTTACTCTCTTCAAATCTGATCTCCGGAAATCCCGCGTCGGCGTTTGGCGCGACCTTGGGAATCGCGCCCGTCGCCGCTGCAAGGAGCCGATCGAGCGACGGATACTCGTGTCGCTCCGATGGCAGCGGCTGGAGGCGTCGCTGCATGGGGCGTGGCGGCTGCAGACTCGTTCGAGGCGCCGGCGTCGGTTGAACGCGGCTCAAAGCCGCCGCTGTGTCGATTTGATCAATTTTCTTCGCTGCACGCGCCGCGCTCTGACTTCGCAAGCGATCCTTCGTCAGCGGCAAAGTCGCCGTCAGCGCGTTCGCATCGACTTCGGCTTTCTTCGGGCTTTCGGTGCGTCGCGGCGGCTTCTGGATGCCGTCGTCCGCCGCCGCGCTGCGCTGCAGCTCGGACTGGTAGATGCTGCGCTTGACGTCGTTGACGTGCTTGAAGAAGTCCTGCGCGTACTTGTTCTGCTTCAGCTCGAGCTGCTGCTCCTGCTGCTGGCGCGCGACGTCCGCCGGCGCGACACCCGACGATGGCAGCAGCCCCGCCGCCGTCTTGCGTGGCACGCCGCTACCCGGGGCCGCGCCGCCCGCGATGCTGCCGTAGACGTCGTCGAAGTCCGAGGAGAAGTAGCTGGAGGAGCAGTCGCAGTGGCGGCACTCGTAGCGGCAGTTGTCGGAGAAGCTGCACTTGTCGCCCCCGCCGCCGCCGGCGCCGTCCAAGCTGCAGCGGCGGCACTCCGACACGAAGCGACAGCTCTCGGAGCTGCCGAAGTAGCGCCGCTGCGCCGAAGCACACGAGAACAGCGAGTCGCCGAGGCTGGAGTCGCTGACGTCGGCGCGACCGTGGGCCAGCGCGGCGCGGTAGCGGCTGAAGCGCTGCGACGTGTCGCTGCTGCGCAACGAGAACTCGCTGAGGATGGAGGCGCGCGAGTCGCTCTTGTACATCTGCGGCGCGTCGTGCGAGTCGACGAGGATCTGCGAGCCGCCGATCGGGCGGCTGGCGGCGTACATCAGCGGGTGCATGAAGCGGCGACTGTCGCCGGCGACCTCGCTGTAGAACGCGTCGGCGTGCAGCATGTGGGCCGCCTCGAGGCGCGACAACGTGTTGAATTTGTGCCGCTGCTGCTGGTGCAGCGAGTCGCTGGACGACGACGATTTCCCGTTGCAGCGCTTCAAGTTGCTGCCGCCGTCGACGGCCAGCAGAAAGCGTTGGCTGGCGGCAGCGCGTCGCGCGTGCGGCAGTCCCCCGTTCAGAGCGTAGTTGACGCTGTTCATGTGCTGCTGCTGCTGTCTCTGGTCGTTGGCAGCAGTTGTCGCCGCGTAGGCGTGCGTGTTCAGCAGCTTGTGCGGGAAAGTCGCGTGCTGCGGCTCGCCGAGTGTCGCTGGCGGCTGCTGGAAGTGCGCGACCGGGTTGTACTCGCCGGTGATGGCGACCGGCGTGGTCTCCATCTTGAACACGCCCGGGTTGTTCGGGTTGTAGGACTGGAACTCGAGGATGTGCGCCGCGGGCAGGTTGCGGTCGCCGCCGTGCGAAACGTGGACGTGCTGCGGCGCCGCCAACGCGCCGCTGAAGTAACTGTTGCCGCTTTCGTTGCCAGGAGTTCGTTGTTTGTGCATCTGTTTTGTCGCCGCGCTTCGGCTGCCGATGAAGCGACGCACGTTCGCCGCTTCCAGCTTCTCCATTAAACAGTCGCGGCAGTTTTCCCGGCTGCACTTCTGCATGCACAGCGCGCAGTCCGCACACGACGCGTCGCCGGAGTCGCCTCGCTGCTGGTGCGTCGACGATGGCGGCGGCGGCGGTGGTGGCTGCTGCTGGGGCGACTGCTGCAGCTGGCGGCTGTCGTCGAACGGCGGCGCGTCCTCGAAGAAGATCTCCTCGTAGATGTTCTCCTCGCTGCGCGCCGTCGCCTTCCGCGGCGCGCGCTGCTTCTCCACGAGCTTCTTGGAGCTCTTCTTGAGGCCCTCCTTCAGCAGGTAGTAATTGAAGCTCTTGATGCCGATCTCGCCTCTGAGGAAGCGCCGCCCGATCTGCATCTTCGTGGGCGGCGTCTTCGTGTCGCGCTCGCCGCAGACCGGCGCTTCGTCGGGCGTCGCCTTCGACGAGTCCGTCCAATGTTCGTTCGGTCCGTCGCTGTATTTGCTGCAGCTCGTCCGCTGCGCGCCTTCCTGCGCGTTGTTGTCGAGACTCAGGTTGCGGCGCTGCTTCGGCGCTCGGTCGCGCTTCTTCGCGTCGCTCTTGTCGTGCAGCGCGCCGCTCCGCTCGAGACTCCGACCGCGTTTGTCCACGTGCAGCGGCGGCGCGTCTTCGTCGCTGCTGCTGGACGCGTCGAACTCATTTGACGCGCTCGGTTTCGAGTACTGAAGGAACTCTTTGGTCAATTTGCTGCGCTTCCCCAGCGAACTGCTGCTCAGATGAGTCGCTGCGGCGGCTGTGAAGAAGTCCGTGTTGCCGGCCGAGCAGCTGCTGCGCCGCAGAGGATTCGCCAAGTGGCTGATGTCGTCCGTGTAGGCGGGGTCGTCGTAGATGCGGTCGCGCACCGACGACAACGAGCGATCCTTCGTCTGCGAAAGAAAAAGTAAAACGTGAAATGTGAATGTTAACAGAGGAGCCCGCCCCCTCCTCCGCCCCTTTTATAACTAGAAAAAACTTTCGTGCTGCTCGAAGAAGAGTGGCACAAAACGGAATGGAAGCTAAACTGCCTCGAGGATTAAATGCAAAGCGGAAAAGAACGGCGCGGATAAAGGAGAAAATTAAAGCTTTCCAAGAAACGCAGAAGAAGCCAAGTGAAGGGCTTCACAACGCATGTTGAGTGATGTAACGGAAAGTTAAATAAAACTTACGCAAATCCTGCATTCACTTCTATTCCTCGCCTTCACCTTTCATTATAACAGCCGCATAACGACCGTTAAACGTTTTTTGGTTTTCCTCTTTCACGATTCATTCATTAAGAATTCTAATTGAAGCACCGCCAATTGGATTTCCAAACAACGTTACGTCACGTTATGTCACACGACGGTAACGAACGCAACCGAAGCACCGTTGCATCAAAAGTTGCGTTGAGGTAAATGTGACGTTAGAAAAGTTGGAGGTCACAAAGCAAAAACTTCACTACAACAACAACAAAAAGTTTGTGGTTTGCAATGTGCTTGAAGCAGAGAGTGTAATTATATTTATACTCTCGTCTCTCCGCTTCCAGTCCTTAACAGCGAAACGCAACAGTTTGTTGGAAGCTTGCTTTGGATAATGAATGGAAGGTGGAATCGACGAGTATTTGTTATGAACGATCAACGATGGACGATAAATAACGATCAACGATACACATCAACGAGTATAGTTAATAACTACTCGTTAGTTAAATGAATGGGATTTCATTTATTACCGTTTTGAAGGGATTTTCTAACTCGTTTTTAACGAGTCTCTCCTTTTCTGCAGGGATTTTTTTTAATTCTCTTCGACCTGTTTTAAATCCCGATGAGTTATTTTTTGTGGATCGTTTATCGCCTTACCTTGACCTTGATTTTCTTGCGGTTCCGATGCGGTATCGTGATGTCTGTGAGCTTCAGCAGCTTCGGACGTGTTGGACGTTTGCCGTTCTTCGCCGTGGCGCGTTCGTAGGAGAGATCCGAATAATTTTCCGTTGTCATGTTGCGGTTTTATTCGAAACTGGAGCTGTAATAAAGCAAAAAAAAAGCTAAATTAAAACATTAATCCGATGAAGTTGAGGTGCTTTTATTTTTCTCTGTGTTTGACGCTTCGAAAACTCGATAAATCCTTTAAACACGCCTACACAATGTTTATTAATAATTTTTACAGTTCAGCTGCATTCATTTTTACAGTTCAATTATTCTTTTAACTAATCGAAGCGATTCGCTTTCTGTTGAAGTGATTTTCTTTCCTTTTTTTATTATATTTTGACCTTTAAATAGAAAAGCTTCCGTAGTTGAATAAACACCGTAAAGAACACACGATAAGGTCAAGGTTATTGAATCGCTATATTTTCCTCTTTCCCCTTTAGAATATTTTATTTATGAATCATTTGAAAAGTTAATGAAGCGCAAATTAGAGGCATTTCTGAAGAAGCCATTAATTGGAGTGTGAAAGAGGGAGAAAGAACGATAAATTCATTATTTTCCCTCCTTTTCAGTGCTTCCTTGCTCTATGCAATGATTACAACAAGAAATTAATTAAATGGCCGAAAACGTGGCAAATAATAATCAATTATTAAGGCCGAACGGTATTAATACAGAATTAATTCAATTAACCGATCAGCACGAGAGAAAGTCAAATTAATTGAAAGGATTTTTGTTCGTTTTACTGAGAAATTGTCCATGTCGAAAGGTTTAATCAAGTGAGTGAGGGAAGAAGGGATTCGATTAGATTAGAATCGATGAGGGAAAAGAACAGAGCAGCCAATAATCACTTCTTTAACCAAGTTAAAGTTGGACGCTGAGCAATCAGCAAATCAGCTTGACGAACTTAAAGCTTGACGAAGACTCTTCAACGAAAGCAAAAGCCAATGAACGCTTAATGAAAAGGATAAAAATGAAGGAAGCCTGCAAAGAAACTCACTCCGTTGACCGATTGAATGAAATGATGAAGCTGCGCGTTGATGAAGACGGGGAATTGCGAAGAAGGAAGACTAAAATGGAAGAGAAGAAGCAATGGATGTGTTTTTGCTCATCATACAAACGCAGCTGGAGGCCCTAATTAAAGATTCACCTCATCCGAGGACGAGCAAATGTTCAAGGAGCTCGAAGGACTGCGGAATTACATACATACACACGTGGACATAAGCAACGCTGATAATAGCAGGTGAAGGCAAGCAACACAAGAACAGGAAAGACGAGATGTGAGGCTGCGAAATGACATGGAACGCAAGGACATGGAACACGGAAGCAGCTCGTGTAGAATCACGCTCAATGAGCACAACGCAGGAACGTCACCTGAAAAGCACCACGAACATCATCAGCATCCATAATTATCATCGCCGAATCAACATTGAAGCAGTTACATGGCGAGAACACAAAAGCAACTTCAAAACATAGACGCTGTGGAAACCACCCAGTTATCTAAGCCAGTTAACGTACTTTTTTAAATGAAAGACTAAGAAACAAGTGAATTGGAACTGCTTAAAACCCTCATTGAAGTCTTTTCGCATAAATTAATTCTGATTCGTCGTTCCCTTCACTGATTTTGTTTGTGATTCTTGTAAAGGAAATAATCTTTATTAAGACTATAACATGTTAACTTCTTGTAACTGACACTTCCATTATGCTTTCCCCGACATTTTTATAATGTTCTTCAAACAAGCAGCATTTCCTCGCCGTGTACAACATCGCTTCCCTCCTCGTCGCCGTTCTTCGAGCATTTCCCAATGCAGGTCAGAGCAGTTACGCGCAATCAACAGGATGTTCCTACGTAGTTTGGCCCTCGAGTTATACTCACGACTGTCAAGCGGCTGGCGTAGTTCCGGGTGAAGGGTGACGTCGAGTGGTTTGTGGTGTTTAAAAAACAGTGACGACAACCTGTGTACTCATCAAAATGATTGCTTGGTGCAAAGAAGTGTCACTGGGACAGGGCGAACGTGTGGCAGCGCCACTTGGAGTCTGTGTCACTGTTATAATCAGATGCAACAACTCCTTGGTAGTATTTTTGCTAAAGTTCTCTTGGTTGTTGGACAAGTCTTGCATCATTATAGAATTTTCAAAGCCATTCAACTGAAAAATGACTTTCGTAATAATGCATAACTTCAATTGAGGGAATTCAAGGAAGTTTAAAGCTATGGCAGGATATTTAATTAAGAGTATTTTAACTTTTAACTAATGAATCTTCATTTTTCATGTAATTTTCCATTCGTAATTTATTAAAATAGCTCATAACTATGCGACTGCTCATTTTCCTCTTAACATTCCACTTTAAAATCAATCTTCAAACAACATTTATAAAGGAATAAAAAGATGACTTAAGAGAATTAGAAAATACGATTCGCTGAAGTGAATGCTTTGTAATCTTAGTTCTTTCCTCATTCAGAGTTTAATTTAAACACTGACTTGCATAACTTTAGAATCTCGCATGAGTGTGTAAATTGAAGCTTCAAGTTTGACAATGATTAAGCTTATCTTTTGGAATTTCGCCATTACAATTTCGATTCTATCTGAACAAATGAAAGGTGTCGACTTGCTCGTCGAAGATGGCTGACACGGAAGCGCGTTTACACAGTTGCAGATTGCAAAATAATCTTAAAGCAAATACAAGATTGGTAAGAATGTAAGAAAGGTAGTAAATATGAATTTGACAAAGGTAGTAAAAAAGTATTGAATACTTTAGTAAGTAATGAATAACGACAAAGCTAGTAAATGAATATTTGAAAATTCTTTTAAAAGTGACGTACATAAAAAAAGTCGAAAAGCGAATTTGACATTGAATTTAACTGTGTTTCTGTGTTTATCACCTTCACATTGACGATGGAATAATTTAACGATTTAATAACAAATATCGTAAAACAAAATTTAAATAAAGAGCAATAACCTTTTGGCTTTGACCTTTTATTTTATTTATGCTCAATATTCATTGGAAGCACGCAATTCTATGGCGACAATTTGCGTCGACTTTTTTAATTACACTCTTGCTTTTAAAAATGTTCATGTAAATTTCTGAAATCCACAGAAATGTTTTTATTATTGTATGTGTGTGTATATTTATTTTACTCTACTTTTTATGCAAATCAAAGTCGCCAACATGTCTGCGGCTTTAAATTTGCATTCAGCGCAACAGTTTTTTAAAGCTACTCGCAAAAAAGTTGCATGTTTACGTCGAATGCTGAGATGTGCATTGGGCAACGAATATATACTCGCTGGACACATGCTTACTCGTCGAATTGTTGACTTTCCATTCAGCTATTTCCAGATTCAATTCTTGATTAACAGTTTCTTGCTTTTATTTTTATTTTTCCATTTAAAGTACTTTTCTATATCAGGTATTTTTCTTTATCAAGACAAAGAGTTGAAGAAAAATTTATTTATTGTAATTTATAGACAATGCGACTTACATATAAGAAAGGGAAAATAATTCTTATTACCGAAAATATTAAAGCTACATTAGTTACTTGGGGCGAATTCATTAGTGCGAAGAAAAACGTATTCAATCGTTAGCGGCGATTTAGTTGGAGGCGAAGGAAAACTCGTTGTTTGTCTCTTGCCGTAGGCGATCATGTCTAACGAGTCGTCGCCTTCGCCAGTTGCTGCTATTGTGTGATTTCAAAACTACAAAGGATCTGCACCTTGACCTTGGAATACCTTTTAAAGCAAGGCGAACCTTTTACAGCAGCCTTCGTTATTTTGCTTGCGGGTGTGTCTACTCTGTGCTTTTGTGTGCACGTGTAAATTGATATGTTAGGCCATTATGGCAGCCTACAAAATACAGAACGAAGAAAAGAAGCGAAGAAATTCCGTTTTTACATATTCGCATTTTTAATCCGTTCTTGAATCTCCTCGCTCTCTCTCTCTCTCTCTCTCTCTCTCTCTCTCTCTCTCTCTCTCTCTCTCTCTCTCTCTCTCTCTCTCTCTCTCTCTCTCTCTCTCTCTCTTAAATTCAAGTTCTTTTAACGAAAAGCTCTTTCCTTTTAAGTTGTTTGCGTTTTACTTTCATGATTTATTAAAAAAGCATACACTGATTTTTATTATTTATTTATTCCATTATTTTTTATTATTTATTATATACTGATTTTTAATATCACAACTAACTATATTTTTATCTTTCTTCAATGCATTAAATTAAAAATTTAAGGCTACCAACAAGAATAAAAAAACAGAGAAAAGGAGAATAACGAATTTATTTTCGTGCACTCAGCAAAAATAACTACAAAAAACCTGTAAACAACGAGTACTTTCTAGTGGTTTTTTTTCCTGTAACGGCTTCCATTGTTGCTCGTTCTTTTGTCAAACATAAAAGTTCGGCGTTCGTTTTTCTATTTGCTGCATTCAACTTTTTCGCTTCAATGCAAAAGTTATTTCCGTTATTTGGCTCTTGTTCGCTTTTACAATTGTGTTGTGTTTTTTCAATTTATTCTGTCTGATTTTCATCTTTGCTCTATTCTTATCTTTTCACTCGACATTAATTTATTAACATGAATTTGTCTCACGGCGAATTGACATTCAAAGGGAAACTTTCCAGCGAAAGAAGAATTCTTCAGACGTTAACGAAAACTACGATGTTTAATTATCACTTCATTTCAATTAATATTCAATTTTAATCTCCGTAATTATTATGGTCATAAGCGTTAATGAGACGATTAACTTAAATAGTATAATCAATAAATGTTTAATTAACTTTCCTGGAAAGAAATGTTATCAAAGTGCTGATCGGAAAAATAAATTTCTCGAAATGCCGACGGGAAGCAGAAAGTTTCGTCGTCGTCTTCGTTATAAAAACATTTTTAGTTCAGTGCCAAGAATAAACAAATAATGAAAACGACGGAACGTGTTGCGGAAAATCCTGTAATGAAGCACCATTAACAACAGCACAGAACAGCACCTACGACAGCACGAAAACTAACAGCAACAGAAGCAACATTTTATTGAAAGAAGACATGAATAAAGGCTATTGACACACTTGGCGTAAGACATCCTTGAAAACTCTTATGGAAAACGTACTTTCCGCTGCAACAACTAAAGAAACCCCAAAAAGAAAATAGGAAATGTGAGAGAAATTAACTCTGAGAAAAATTTAAAGCTGGTAACATTTGCGATCTCTTCCAAAGTTAAATAAAATCAACACTGCAACCAACGTTTAACTTACAGAAGGAATAGGAATAAACGAAGTGTGTTACGTTTAACGGAAGTTACGCTAATTAAAAGGAAAAAGCAATTTTTTCTCTTCCTCCAAAGCACTCGTTGTTGAAGCAGCACACAACGAGAAAACACGGGCATATTAAAGCACACAACACATTAAACGTATGCATGAATATATGTGTGCATGTGTGTATTTAATGCAGTGTAAGTTGTGTGCACTGTCTGTCTGTTCTTCCTCGTGCTGGCCGCACATCGCGCACTAAGCGACGAACCTGTTTATTTTTGTTTACAAACGATTATTCATGTCGAGGTCAAGTATTTGTGTGCGAAGTCGTCGACGATGGAAACCGCTTCAAAGTGTTTCCCCATTGAGTGCTGATTAATTGGCACAGCTTCTGCTTACGCATTTTGCACAAAGGAAAATAGTATAAAATACAAACACTTTCACTATAATTCCTAGCCGTATTTCGCAACTACGAAGGTTAACAAAGAAGACGATCGCTTCGTTCGTAAAGCGAACTAATTGATTATTGCATTGATTGTGATTTCGAAGACAGCGAAATGCATTGATTCATCAATAGTAATGATGAATGTTGTATTATCTATGGACGTATGTATGTAAAGACTTGAATTGTATCTCTGCTTGGCATCGTTCGCATGACTTTGATTGTGCTAAAATAGTAGAGATAAAAAATTCAATTTTGAATGGTTAATTGTAAAAATTTAATTCAAAAATGTTAATAGTTTTTTACATATATAAAATAAGAAGAGAAGAGAAAGTTTGCAATTGGAACACACCCACACGGCAAGAAATAAATACACACACATTGTTATACACAAACAGCTCAGTGAAAGACGAATGTTCAAAAGTATTTCGTTAATGAATTGCACGATACAAGCACCAAAGTGAGTCAATCGAGTTTTTCAGCCAACTTTGCCAATCAATCACGAATGATAGACACACCGAAGAGCACAGACACCAAATTCAGTCGAACCGCAACGAATTCCAGCGGAAACAGTTTAACAAAAGCCACAAAAGTGGGTGGCGAACGCAGAAAGTGGGTGAGGAGAAAGCAACAACAAGGCAGACACAAAAGACGCTTTGTAATCGACAAAAGAACATCACTTTAGGCATTGAATATTTTTCTTATAAAAGCATTTAAGCTGTTTAATTTCTATTTCAACATTAACGCTCCACTAGATTCAAAAAGAAGTAACACTTCATTAAATTTTAGATTAAAATAAAATGAGCATCAATCTTGGGGAGCGGTTTCTTTGCAGAATACACGAAAGGTCAAAAATATTCTCATCACCTCAACTTTGCTTCATGTTGTTTTGCTTTTTAATTCACTTTATGGCAAAATTAGCGAATTAAATTCTTCTCGCGTTCGTCATTTTCATCACTTAATTAGGTACACCACGCGGATGTGCAACACAGAATAGTACAGTTGAAGGGCGTGGCATTGCGCCGTCGATTTTTATGCTTTCGATTGCATCTTCATCACTAATTTATTTTATAAGATTCATTAGTTTTCTTTAAGGAAGCACACCGAGGACACAAAGGACACTTGCCACAAATAACACAAAAGGAATGCTTTCTAGGACATTTCTGCCATTTCCAATCCTTCAATCGGTTTTCCAAGAGAGACCCGAAGCTGCTTCGGCTCCGCCCGTCCCGCCGACCCCGCCCTCAAACATAAAACATCCTTCAGAGAACAAGAAAACTAGCGCTTTCCACAAAATTACACTACGTTTCGATTACCGAGGTAACTGTTGTTTTTGGCATTTTCAAAAAGCAGGTAACTTCAGTTTTTGCTACAAGTCTCCAGTGCTCCTCAAAAAAACACCACTTTCCAGATTTTACTTGTAAAACGTTTATTAACTGATTGCGAATACATGAAATTCGCAGAAATTTTACAAAGTTAAATTTAGGAATAAAACAGATTCGTAATTCCTTATATTATAATTTTCTTAAAATAAAAATTTCCTACGACTATTTGTCGTTTTCCACAACTACCTCGTGGCCTAAATGTTCAAATTCCCGCGACAACAACTGACTTATAATGCAATCGCAGCACTGGTTAATTTTGCAATAGCATGTGTTGCAACGCCAACATGTACTGGAAACAGGAGCAGAATGACAGTTAGAACACTTGGGTGCCATCGGATCCGGAATGTAGCCATCACAGAGTGATCGCTTCTCCTCACGTATCACTTCGAGCATATACAAGATTTGTTCCTTGCTTTCAACTTGCTCGCCACAGTTAACGGTGTTTTGTTTCGTCGATTGTGGTGGTTGGACATCGTTCAAGTCAGGCATCAAATCGTCATCTGGTATGGGAACCGAAACATTGTGTGCAGGGAAAAAAGTTGTCGGACGGTAGAGATTCCTAAATTTTGATTGACCACCACGACGATTCTTTGGTATGCGGCCTGGAATGGGCATGCCTGCATCATAGAGTTTCTTGAAATATTTCTGAACGCGACTGGCGACCTGCTGCGGCGTTCGATTTCCCAAAGCTCTGGCTATTTTTGTAAAGCGCCGCATTTCTATTGGCTCCACAGGATATTCAATTAGCAACTCTTCAAGGCGCCGTTGCTCATCACACGTCCACAACTAGAAAATTTTAAAATAATCAGCCATATATACTGCTGTAATTAAAGATTTAATGTTACCTGATTAAACGTTTCTGGTTTGCTTTCATCAAATAAACGGCCCCGCACAATATTTGCCTGTTCTGATGTTGTGGCACTTTCGGGTTTGATCTTCATCTCTTCTGGAAGTTGAATTGATAATTCTGGCAACTATTTGCGAAAAATGAAAATCTTATCAGTCGTTTTACTTTCTTTAACTGTGGATCTCACCTCCGCAACCTTGATCTGTCTACAAGCTACAACTTCCTCTTTATTTCTTAATTTTTGTAGCAGTAGTTCTGGGTCCTCCAGGTACCGCTTCTTCGCCAGCTCCAGCTCTTCTAGATCATGGTGCACCTGCTCACGTTGTGCTTGGAGTTTGATAAGGGTACGCAACAAGTTAGAATAATCTCGATTACCACGCACCGCTAGATGATCGCTTTCGAAGTAAAACAAACTCCCATCATCATTTCCAGAATCGGAGTCAGAGCTCATGTCAGGAAGTCAATTAAAAAAGTGTTTTTGGTTCTTCTGATGGTTGAACGGTTGTTATTACTGCTGGTGCTAACTTGTACTTAAAAGTGCAAAAAAGGATTTCACTGATTGTTTACTTTTATAATTTTACCTTTGAAAATTGTTAATTATTGTCTTGGCGTTAATGTGATTATTGTGCAGAGAGAAACCTGAGCCGAAATATTTTGCGGCTGCGGCTAGAAATCTCAAAGCCGTCGCAAAATTAGTTCGGCGACTGCATTGTACCGAACTAGGATAAATTTTTAAAATATCAACTGAAAGAAATTGTTCCACAAAATATAATCAAGTACGTACAAATAAAATAAATTAAATTCACACATGTTTTACTCAAACACCTAGGATTTCTTTAAATAAAATTAATGACGGACAAACGCCGCTATTGATTATATTTCTGGGTGCACGTAAGCATGTTTTATGTGCACCCAATTAAATCAAAAAAAGTAAATTTTATTAAATACAGTTTTTAATAAATCTACAATATTGCAACTTCAATCATTTCCCCTCAATAGTTTCTACAGAAGCTTCCTTGGAATCGGATGATGCAGCAGCAATTTTTGTTGCCATTTCTGCAAGTTTCTCACGTCTGTAGTCTTTACGTGCTTCGTCCAACAGCACGTTATGTATAAAATTGCGATTTTGTGTCATGTTTGGCATCAATGAGGGGTACGGATTGCCACGCAGTTCCAACACAGATCTGAGTGTATACCCGCCAACATATTCCCGAGGAGCCTTGTATATGCGAGTGTATGACACGTTGTAGTTCTCAAAACGCGGCACCAATACCTTGAAGAGTTTATGCACTAACTGTTTCTCCAGCAGCCAATGATCAGCCATATCCATTGTGGCTTTATGACGGTCGCCATAACGTATGGCATTAGATATCAGCTACAATTACAGAAATAGTCAAGGTGAAAAAGAAACACAACAGTTACTCAACATGTTACCAACTCTGCATATCCACGCGCTTCGTCGGCCCTGTTATAGAACAATTCTATGCGTTCATGTTTCACCAGAGCCGTTACCGTTTTTCTCAGCTTAAGAAGCCTGCCTTCAGGGCCATCGGGATTCTTAAGATTCCGTGATCTTGGCTGTATGGCTATGCGAAGCTGCGACATGAGCTTGGTAACATCAGCTTGATTCATTGTTTGTTTTGGCGGGATAACACAAACTGGCTATAAAAACATTAGAAACTTTTACTACTTGAATATCAAAAGAGTATATATATACAAATTGAGGAGCACGCGATATGCATCCACATGTATCCGACACAACAAATATGTTCATGCGTTGGCCAGAAAAATTAATATTACGTAGCCAAACAAGGTATCGCGAGTAGTTTTATATAAGACATTTTAATTATTAAACTATTATCAAATAGCAAAATAATAGATTATCTAATTAGTTACCTAAAAAAATTCTAAATCTTTTCTTTATTTGTCTCTCTTTTCATCCGGCAGGGCTCCATGCAACTACTAGACAGCTGACTGCTCCCAGAATTTTGTTTTATTTTTTTTTTTTATATGGAATGTTTAGCTATGTATATTAATGGTTGCACAAATACTCCGAATTTCGTGTCGTAGGTTGCTAAAATTTTTGTGTAGCTCCCTACAAAAACAAGTCCTGCCCCGTCTCGCCATGATTTAGCTGATGAGCCTTTAAAGTTTGAAACTTTGATGCGCTATATCTCTGTAATCCCTGCACATATCGGAATGATTAATACATCGTTGGAAAGGTTAATATCTATAATCCATATTTAGAGAAATTTTCTCGGAAAACTTTTACTTATCCGTATAAACTCGTTATACGGGAGCAGAGCTCCTTAACAAGTAATAGTAGTATTTATAAATGGATGCCAACGCTGTGTATCACGTCTTATATTTCGTAGCTATATTTTTCTTGTTTACACAAATTGAAGAAAAATAGTGCTTTTCCTAGTCATTATGTTTATGTGTGATTGTCATCGTTTGAAAACTTTAATTATCGACCTAGACTTTGGGCATCATTCCGGGAGGCGTTCGTAAACACTAAGCAGCGCGTTTTTCTATTCTCCTTTTGTTTTTTTCGTTGTTATTCTGCCAGCGTCAATGGTTTCTAAAGAAACTGCGCTGGCAGAGCTCTCGACTTTGGGCAGGCGTACGGTTTGAAAATTTGTTGGTAGTTTATGTGCTTTCCAGGCGCTTACAGCTGTTTTGGCGTACGGATTTCTGACGTTAACAAAAAGTTGTAGTGTAGAGCAAAAAAAAACCGTTTGCATAGGAAATGCCAAACTGAGCAGAGCTCTGTCAACGCCGACTGCGTATACGCTAAAATACGAACGCCTCCCGGAATGATGCCCTTTATAAGCTACTGTTGTGCTTCAGCCAAAGATTAGAAAAAAAATAATTCTAGCGAACCTGAATATAGGCCTGCGGACAATTCACCCGGTCGAAATGTCTGCTCTCTTTATTAAAGTTTTAAAGCAGGCATTTAAAACTTTCGATCGCTTAAACCAAGCAGCTTTCAATGCGAATTTTGTGATCCTGAAACAACTTACGGAGCAGTTGACTTTTCGAGACATACATCTGAATCAGCAAAACTTCGCGGAAAGCGCTTTTCAGCGCCCTGGAAAGGCTCCTTGCACATTTGTACAAATTTATGAAAACGCAGATGTCTCCATGAGTGTTTTCATACTGCGAGGCAACTATTCAATGCCACTACATGATCATCCGATGATGTATGGAATCCTCAGGGGTATTTACGGAAAGTTACAGGTTGTGAGTTATTCTCAGCAACTTGCTAATAATAGTAATGGTCTTATTTACAACAAAATGGCACGTGAAATTGATGTTGTGGCAGAGGAGCCAAAGATCGTCAGTCCAGAAACCGAGTGTGCTATTCTAACACCGTGTGAGCGAAATTTTCATGAGATTACAGCCGTTGAGAGTGTAGCTGCATTTTTTGACATTCTAAGTCCACCATACGATTCCGATATACCGATATATGGCAGCCGGAACTGTCGCTTCTATAGAACTTCGCTATCGGCGCCTGCCAAAAATTCAGAAAACCAACAGAGGATACCAAGCATATTAAATGCTGGTACCAGATTACAACTACAGCGTATTCCGGCGCCACGTAGTTATTATTGTGATGTTGTCGAGGCTTCTGAAGAAGTCACAGAGTGTACATTTATATGCTCAGCTGAAGCATACAGTTCCTAGAAGAACAACGTATGCGGAAATGATTTGAAATGCGAAACTTTGTATGCAATCTCTCTATGTATTTTCCGTATTTATAATGTACATATATAAGTGGTTAAATATATGCGTATCTGTAATTTAAAAACAACCTAAAAATAATTTTGAAATGTGTATTAGTACACTTCAATGATTTTATAAATTTTCTTATCGGACAATTATTAATGTACAAAAGAATAATTTTGAACAACAGTAGGTTTAATATATGTACATGTTACGTTTTTCTGTTAACCTTTTTTTACATACATAAGTTTAGTTGAATGCAATTCGTTATTCGTCATTGTTGTCTTTATATATGTCTTGATTGCGACGCTTGAACTTCTTTATCGGTGGTTTCGAGTTTAAATCTACTTGATCTGCAAGAACGTTTACTGTTCCAGTTGTATCGTCGCCAACTGTGGATGGCGTGTTTTCAACAGAGTCTTTCGAATTCACTAAATCCTCTTTGTCCACGTTATCATCAACTGAAACTAATGAATCAACTAAAGGCGTGTCTATGCTTGAAACACTTGAATTCAGCGCAGGCTGCGGCAATTGTAAACCTAAACTTTTACGTTTTATTGGTGAGATTTGAAATAAGGGCAGGGAATTGTCGTAAGAAGAATTTAGACTCGATTGATGGTCCTGCAAAAGACTGGAATCATTCATGTCACTGCTTTCCAAAGTGCTAGAATGGCTCAATTCATGACCGCTTATTAACATAGCTAAACTAAGTGGATCATCTATCCCAAGAGTGTCGCAAAATTGCATCGATTGTGGATTTATTTGCGCCTTCGGTTGTTGGGCAATTGATTGACTTTCATTTGGATTGTATGGTTCTACAGTGCGGCAAAAATTACTGGGTATTTGCAGATCTCCTCCAAATTTTCGCCTTACATTATCCATTTCTTCCGCGGTTGGTGTGAAATCATATCGCTCATTATTCATGCCGCTTTTTGGACCAGGCAGATAGTAATTCGAATTTTTTACATTAATCAAATGATTTGTTAGATACAAAATTGTGAGCCATTCAAGATCGTACAAGAACTTTATTTCGCCCTCGTCAGTATGCTCAACGGAATCAATATCCAATAACTGAAGAAATCTCCGTTTAGGCAGGCATTTGTCAAGGGCTAAAAATTTTGTCATACGCTCTGGTGTGTGATCAGTATCAGGCTGTGTCTTATAATCATCATCCACTTTGCTGTCATCGCAATCATTATGTGTTACTATTGCCGCAAATTTGCAGTGCAGATGAGCCGCAAACCAATGCGCTGGTTTTAGTTTATCGAGAAGTTCTTCGCATGGTCGACTTCCCAACCGATCCTGTTCCACTTCATCCCTACGAAATCAAAGCACTGAATAACATACCGCAAGCAATTGAATTAAATGGCAATTTATTACCTAAAATGTGGTTTAAATCGCAAAAGTTGAGCTTTATTCCCGTAGTTATAAATTCCACGTGGCCAATCGTGCGACATGAAAATATCGATCTTTCCAGACAGCTGCTTCAAACGATATACTTCTAACTGCCTTACATGGTAGACGCTCTTCTTTGTGCTCTCACTGTAAGGTGCAAATTCATGATGACCACGTAAGAAATCGTGACCCTTATAGATACCAGACAAACCACCTATACGGATGCCATTAACGCTCACAACTCCGGCATATCCCATGTAATAAATGTTGGGTGCTACCCAGCCACCGTAGGGTAACTCTTGTAAGTAATTCGATGCCTCGTGGTTACCTCCAATAAAAATGGTCAGCATAGGCGCAACCCTTTCGCCACTGTAATATCTGAAAGTACATAATTTTTAGTTTTGCTAAGAGGTTCTCCTCAAATGCCAATAAATCGAAAACGCACTTATAAAAGGAGCAAATATCTTGGTACTTCTTCGGCACGGCCATTGTTTGTAGATCTTCTAAATTTCGCGTCGCTTGGAAGTCCCCGCAACAAAGTAAAAGGTCAACCTTAAAGTTTTCCGTCTTCTCAATGTTTTGTATGGTATCGTATATCGTCTCCAGCTCCCCATGAGCACAACCTTCTACAGCAATTTTCATTTTACTTGCTTTAATTGCTTATTGTTTGTTTGGCGCCGAAATTTTCACTTCACAAACTTAATTTATCTTTTAATGAATAAAAGTGGCGAAAATTAAACTAACACAGAAGATAAATGCAAAATTAAGGAAAGAAAGATTAGCAGAAACCTCTGGCAAAACTCAACAACAACATCTTCCTCTTCTTCAGTATTTAGGCAGAATACTTTTTTCTGCATTTTTAATCCAGTTTTGTTTACATGTATTCGTTGTTTACATTTTATATACATTTGCCGATGGAAGTTGTGTCATTTCGGAAAATATTTGAAATATTTGAGAACTTGGAAAAAATGCTCGTGATGCAATGGTTTTGTGGTATCTAGTAAAATTACTCATCATAATTGTTGCGTTTTATGATGACCTTTCATCGTCCGTTGTGGTTCCGGGTGTTTCACATCTTCAAACTACATAAATAAAATTGCCTATATACATATTACCCAATACCCAGCCCAACAATTCATTAAAAAATATCGACAACCAAAACCGAAATAAATATTTAAAAAAGCCTTTATTTTATTTTCATTTTCTAGATCGTGATCGTGACCTCGGCCTTCTACTTTTTTTTGTTTTCTTCTTGTGTTTCTTTTTGTGTGACTGAGCATCAGAAGATTGTTGACTATCCGTGCTGTAATCGCACCGCTTACTTTTAGATTTCTTTGACTTCTTCGAATGTGTTGATCTGGGGGACTTATGAGATTTTCTTTTGTGTTTACGATGATGCTCAGATACATCTGAATCAGATGAACATTCACTCGAACTATAATTATGGACACGTTTCCTATGGCCACTGCTGGATGCTTGTTCGATGTTGTCGTTTCGTTCGGTTGAAGATATTGTCGAGCCCCAATCCGTGACATATTTTTTATAAGAACTGCTTGATGATTGTTCTACCAAGTCATTTCGTTCACGTGAAGATCTGTTTTGTCGATGTTTATGCTCTTTAGAACCTGTTGCATCTTTATGGGCCAGAATTGTAGATTCTATCGATGAGGGATCTGCACCGTGTATTTCTCTGTGTGAGTATTCCTTACTTCCACAGTCCGATTCGCGCTTCCTGTGCTTCTTGTCATGCTCTTGTTTAATATCCTTCCAATCTTCGCGTTCAGCTTTTCCTGAGCTTGGCGTTTCTTTATTAATTATTATTTGCCCGTGTTCATTTTCCATTTTTTTGTATGCTTCATATTTCACCGTATCTAAAAACGAAATTTTATGCAATTAATATTTCACCTTAGATAAAACTCAGCTAATAATATACACTAAAAATACACCTGATTGAACCTATAGAAAATTATTTATGATCCCTTAGAGATGTGATGCATTCATAAAAAATATGAGGTAAAACTTACTTATGCATTTCGAATATTGCTCGTATTCTTTCTTTGCAACAGGTTGACACATGAATTCATTGAAGACTTCCACAACGCCGCCGATTGCCATCTTGACTATTACGCGTTCAGCATGGTCGTCGAAACCTTGGACTTGTCCATACATGTCTTTATGTTTCCCAGCCAGAATGCGAACAAATGCCTGTTTCTTGACTTTCAGTACTTCATTTTTTTCCGGTGCTACTAGCAATGGTTGTCGTTTTATAGCTTTATCAGCTCCCAATCCCATTCCTTTCGGTCTGGGTATGGGGATATCAATATTAGATGGGATGTCCTTTTCAGGAGGAGGGTCGACCCAGCCCATCCCACGAAGCATTGCTCGTCCGAAATCCTGTATAGGTATGTCTTCATAGTCTTCAATAGACGGTTCCTTAGCACCGTCTAGTGGTAATTCATCGGGTTGCAAAACAGGCAACACCAAGTTTTTGTTATTATTCTCTTCAGAGTCTTCCGCCGTAACCTCCGACAGCAATTCACGGGCTGCACGCTGCTCCAAGCTTATGTTATTATCATCAGCAGATTTTTCCACATCCGGTTTTTTTTCTTCTGGTATATCTTTGTTTTCCAAGACAGCACGACGCTTTAGAAGACTTGCTAACGCTGCAGACGTTGATTTATTATTTTTGAGTGGTATAACGAGCAATTCCTTTGGTTTCTTCTCCCTATAACATAGATTAAGAACGACGTTAATATACAGATTCCGAAAGTTGTTCAATTCTACTCACTGTACTAATTTGATTTCTTTTCCTTCTAAACACTTTATGAGCTCAATAGTCTCTTCTTTCTGTACAGGTTTGGTATTAATAACTGACTTATTTGAAGTTTTCGAAAAGCCAAAAGATATTTTCTTTAATTCCATTTCAGTCATTTTTTAAATCATTTACTAGGATTATTATTTCACTTCAACGATAGCAAACGTTTGTGTTGTGTTTACCGAAACCATTGTAATTGTCAAACGTGGTCGCATTCACAATAGACATGAAATGTCATATGTAATTGAGAAAGCATCATTCCATAGAAAAAAGAATGTACGACTTTTGTGAATTAAAATGCTTTCTGAATTCAGAGTGCAGATCAGAGATAACTCTGGTGTAGATTCCGTAACGGCATGCTATAACATCAGCTGAATGCACTTACTGCTAAAGAAATGCAAACAAATAACTTTTGCAGGTCCTTTTTTTTGGTAAATAATTTTACACTTAGTGGAAACTGTTGACCAGAGATTATCTCTGCTGTTGACGAACTATGTATCTCTTCATCAAAAGTTATGCTTCTCAATGACTAGCTTGACTTGCAGATTGCCGATTGCTTGCTTCTGAGAGAACGGACCAGATCGATGGACAAGAGAAGAACAATTACGTGACAAAAAATTGTACAATATCTGAAAAAAATCTCCCGGACAACGACATGCGGTCTCTGAAAGACGTAACAGACTTTCGTTCAGCATAGGCCGACGAACTTGGCTCCGAAGTCGAAGAGGCAAAGATCTGCGAATGGACCGACTTATCCATTCGTGATATACTGAAGGATCAATTCCTGCTAGCGTTGGCCGTTAGGAGCGATCAATATTTGCCTTTTTTTGTCGAACGTTGGAAGTTTCATGTTTCCACCGGTAAAGATATTAGATAGCTGGCATCGGGGTCACATTAAACGGATTTCTTGTGGAGATCAAAGTTTTTATAGGATGGCGAGCAATAGTTTGGTCAGGTGGACAACTTGAGGCCATTCGTCACGAATATATCCCATTCATGTCTAGTGCTAGGACATTGATCCCTGCGTATGCAGCAGATCCTATTGTTCTGTTTGTTAGGAATGCCCAGTAGATAAATTGGCAACTTTCGATTGGTTTTCAACTCTGTGACCATTAAAGAGACCAGGAGAAGACCAAAAAGGATGCCGAGGCAGAAACTGCTGCCGGACAAAAAATGCTCCAGAAAGACCCAATCTAAAATTTGCAATCTAACGTCGGCTTTATCAGGAAATGTTCTTCAATTGTAAATCGGCCGCCTTCGGGCAATAGATAACATGCAGAGCACGTTTGAAATCACTAGATTAGTTCCAAGTAGAGAAGACTTTTCATCTACTCAAAAACAATTTAAGAAACTTTGTGTATCTATTTAAATTTTAATTTCGTTTTTCACTTTTATTTACTAATGTCATCTTGGCAGTCAGTATAACGTCAAACTACGAGAATTTTTAATCATATACACAAAAAGATTTTTAAAAACTACATCAATTTTTAAAACATAAGCGACAGTTTATAAGTTTGCATATAAGCCATTGGTTCGTAATTTACAATAAATAGTGTGCAATTTATTTGCATGCAAGTAAATTGAGATTTCTCTCAGTAAATCCCATTTTGACATGTTAAAATATTTTGAGTTGAACGTCGAAGTATTACAAATGTTATGTATCAAAATAATGTATTTGCGTCGTTTAGTTTCATGTGTTCAGTCGTCATATATGTAATGGCCTTTTCGCTACTTCCTCATACAATATTAAGAACCAAATTTAAAAGTAGCTGGAACGCATTGTTGCAGAAAAGCGAAGCCACCTTGCTTTTCAATTAATTTTGACTCTTTAGCTGCTTTTCTTTGATCAGCAGTGACTACTACTTCCTGCAAAGCTTTAGCTTGCTCAGGTGTCAAACCGGAAGTGAGAACAGTGTACCAAGCCGGATCTTGTGTCGATAGAGCTATCAAGGTAAGAAAAATTAAAATATTACATTAGCAAATTAATAAAATTACAAATACCTGTAATAACATCTTTGAATGTTACATATTCATCAATTGATGATTCTAGACTTTCATCATCAATTGGTGTTGTAAAGCTTTCTAGAGCTGTTTCATTTAAATCAACAGAATCCTCTTCATCATTGTCAGAATCATCTTCATCATCGGTTTTAATTTCAGCCTTCATTTCGAACCCAGCTTCGGCTGCTTTCTCTTTCGAGAGCTCAGCGATTTTTTCCAAGTAGTTTCGCTTGTATTTAAGACGTTCGTCTTCGTCACTAGACAGTGCTTCTAAAATGAAATAACGTTTATATATATAGTTTACTAGTACCTTTTTAATATATAGATTTTTCATACAAATGTACAATCGTAATGGCATTTTTATAATTTTTTACATATCAGCACTTAAATGCATCACATACCTTCACAGTCCTCATCTTCGTCCTCTTCTTCCTCCTCTTCCTCTTCTTGCGCACGGGCTTCGTAGGCACGCTTAAGACCGTCGAATAATAATATAAGCGAAGGTATAATTTTGTCCGAAACTTCACTCAATACTTGCGGCTTAGCATCACCCATCGAGATTAAAGTACAAAGTCCCAGAACGCATAATTTTCGATCGTGAATTCTATATAAAAAAAAAAAATATTAAATGAACACATCATGATATTATTTGAGTTTCTCTCTGTTTCTTACCCAAGGAAACAGTCAGTATCATGTAGCCACTGCTTGATGAAATGAGAACAAATTGGCTCGTTATTGGTTTGCGACATTTTGTCCAAAATCGATACCAACAACTGAGGATTGTAGTACAACGCAGCAATTACAACCTGAATTTAAATTATTACAATACGTAGTTAGTGTCAAGATTTATATTAAATCGTACTGATTTCATACTCACTTGTAAACACATCGCTCGTAATTCCGATGATTGAACCTCCCGTGTAAGGCGAGATAATGCCAGTTCAACAAACATAGGAATGACAGAATCAATTTGACCCTTGCATTGTAGAATTATGACTTCCAAGAGTTTTGCTGCATTACATTCGGGATCTTCACCAGGGTTTCCCGTAAGCATCTGTTAATATACGAGAGAAGTAATTTGAAGACAGTGAAAAAACTGATCAATCTTAAGAAAACTCTAATATTAGTCAGTTATGTATATAATTACGTCTTAATGATTTTGAATTAGCGTGCATAAACTATCAATAATATTGTCTGCCTTGTAACTTACCGTTTTGCACATATCAAACATTGCCAATAAGCGATTTGGATTCGACAGAAAGGCGGGTGTATCGATAGTTACATAATTATGTAAAGCAGGCATTATATCAATGAAATAATCGATTCCATCCTTCTTGAAAACCTGATAGATTAGTTCAAGCATTTGCCACATTTCAGGTGTGATTGTTTTCATAGTCAAATCATAAACTAACGAGAACGTTTCCTCGTAAAAGTCTTGAGGGAAAATTGTCTTTATTAGTAATTTAAATATATTATTGAAATGAAATACGTACCAGTTATGTTTTGTTGGAATATATGCCCTACCACGTTGATCACAATCGGATGTAAATTCATCATGATCTCCGGGTGATCTTCCATAACAGTCAATAAGGTTTCTATTGTATTTAACAATCCCATTGCCGTGATTGCCTTCTCGTCCGAACCTTCTTCCGATTCTAGCACCTGACTGAACGTTGTGGCCAAGTGTTGACATATTTCGACCGCAACTGGCAGCAACTGCTCAGCAAAAGTGCAAACGATTTTCTGCATGACATTAGTAAGGTCCTCATTTTCAGTTTCACGGATAATAGTAAGTAATTCCTTGGTGATTTCTTTGATGTGTGGTTCGACATAAGGCGCAGCATCATCTTGTGATGCCAAGAACATTTGCAAACCAATGGCAGCTTCGACTTTAACAGGTAATTCTTTATCGTTGAGCAAGGCATGGGATGTGAGCCGCATAATCTCGGCCAGAATTTGCGGATTCTTCAGCTGAATATCGCAGAAATAATGAAGCACCCAACACGCTCGCGCCCTCATGTGTCCAGCAGGATTTTGAAACTCTGGGAACACGTAGGTGGTGAGCATACCTTCTAGTTGTTCACGATAAGCACGTTTTTTAATGAGAACATCAGCCAGCGATCCGATCATATGGAGAGCGCCATCTTTTTGCTTGTTATCAGCGTTTGGCGATGTAATGATCTGATAAAAAGTAAAAATCAAATCAAACCAATGAATAAAAGGGATTTTGAGAAAAATACATTTATATTATTTATAAATAATACCGATCTTAGTTTACCTGCATTATAATATTCATTGCTTTTGGCAATATTCCTTTCCTCTTCTTACAGCAGGCATGAAGCAATGATTGTGCAGCAGGAACTGGTGTCGCGTAATCTTCGAAAATATCTAAAGATAAATGAACACGTTTAATTAAGTAGTTCTATGCAAAAAGCAGAAGTTAACTGACCGAATTTAAGGCGGATATATTCATGTGGATCAGCTTCCCACAACTCTTGATCGGAATCACTAAATGACATAATTGGAAAGAGCACGTCCTGAATTATAGCTACCATGTGCGGCTTTATTAATTTCCACGAATATGCGTGACTTATACTGATAAAGAAAAGCAACGTAATATATGAGGCAACAAAAATTATTGTTATTTGCATACGAATTTTTTAAATAAGCCAGTATATCAGTTAACACACGTGGAGAAATGAAAACATGATTACGATATTGATCCAAAATCTTGAGTAACACATCCAAAACGCCCGATGTGAAAGTAGGTAAATACCATTCTGCAAACTTTTGGTATTTTTCACTAACTACGCTCCGTGGGCTGCCGTATCTGAAATAACAATTAGAAGAAATAATGTCATAGAAATTTATTAAAATATTAATAATTGTTGTTGACTTACCGCTCAAACATGCGAACCATTATATGAAGAGCCCATTTTTTAGTTTTCCACCAGGGGAATTCAGGTTTCTCTTCGTCTTCCAGATGTGAACAATCTGGAACCGGCCGCTCTGCAACTTGCCGACAAATTTCCATCCATTGGGAAAACATTTCTCTTGTTATTAAATCCAAGGGGAGGTAGTACTGCGTCAGAGCGTAATATATTTTGAGGATCTGCTTTTGAAGTAGTACCGATTGTTCCGACTGATCACTCATAAGGTTCGTCATTAATTGATAAATCATCGGAAGCAACAAATTCATGGCTTCGTTGAGTGGGACGCGTTCTTCGGAACGTTTGTATTCATATGTTTTTACCAATTGATACATGGTAAGTAGGGCACCGTTCCAACCATTGACATCTAGACGAGTGTACGCATTCATAAAAATCAACTATTAAAATCCAACTTATATTGTTACCGGGATTCTGGAGATAGATGTTAATGCTGTCAACGACTTGTGGCCATCGTCCGGGGAAATCATTCTTAATTATGTGATTAACACAAACTGATAACTGGTTCCTAAATAGTAATCAAGCATTTTGAAATTGTATAAGTGCAAAGGCCGTCGAATTTACTTAATTAGATCTGGAGCGTGTACAATGGCATCAACAATAGCGGCTCTGATCATGGCACGATCTTGTTCGTGAATAGAGAATGGTATTGGGTCTCCAACTTTCGCATCATGATCGGACCAATTGTTAGTGACCAAATTTTTGAGGTAGACAGCTCCTGCTTGACGTACTGGCTGATCAACAGTATTTTGCATAACAATTTGCAAAATCGTTGGAACAAAACCAATAATTTTATGGATCTATAAACAATTAAAAGTTAAGTTTTATTATCATGTTTTGTTGGATTTTTTTGAATTAGAAATTTATTAATATTCTTGTATATTTTTACTACTCCAATTTTTAATTATATGTAACTATTTAAAACTGCTACTACTAATTTTAATATATCCTTTAAAATTGTAAACACACGGATACCTCGGATCCTGACATAGCATTCTCCGATATTAAAAATTTGGATTTATTATACATATGTTCAATTGGGAAATAAATACAACGCTATGGACAATAACCTTGACATTCGATGCTTCGCTGATAAGGAAAAAAGTTCAAGGCAAATTGGTCATTGTAGACATATGTATGTATGGCACAATACCTTGATTGTTATATTTTTTTACATTATACTTAATTCAAATTTAAGAGATACAAAAAAATTCTACAAAAATAAAAGAACGGAAATTTGTAGATAGTGAAAATGAACTTATAGAGAAATGCAAACTACCGCAATTATAAGTATGCATGGGCCATATAACGGTATAATAGCAAGCATAAAAAAAGAAACAATAAAATATATGTACATATATGTACACATATATAGAAATGGTTTTAGTTTGTCAGATCTTTTCCAATTGAAGACAAGTTGCTTTAATAGAAAATACTGCTTTAATATATCGAAGAGAATTTTCCAGTAATTTTCCTAAGTTCAATTGCACTCGCAGGTCTTAAAGGTGTGGCAAGCACCTTCATCTACCATAAATAAGCATAAGGTTTAAACTAAAATTTTTTAAGTGGACAGATTAAAATATGTGTTATAAGGAGATATGCTGTCCTCAACAATCAAGTGCGTAAGATTAGCAATTGAACTGCCAAATCGCCTAATGATAAGAACGCCCGTAAGCGGCTAATTTTTATATAATTTTATTTTAATTGTTATAAATTGGAAAAGCACATGGTTTTTGATGAAGATTTTCCATTTCCTGCGAAAACGTCATCAGTGACGTCTTCTACTCTTCGGCAATTTATTTGGGCGTATTAAAAAGCTTGCTTCAACTGGCTGACATTGATCGTTTACCAAAGACTGACCAGATGATGTCAGGGACACTTACCTGTGCCAGTTGTTCCTCTGCAGCTTTTCGTTGCTCAGGATTTGGTTCGATAGTTGCACGCAACAACTCTGTCAATTTCTGCGGATCCATGTTTCTTGTTTGTGTATTATTTTGTAGTTTTAAAATTCGGAATATCTATTATTTTCACAGATTTCTCGAGGAACTATATATTTCAACAATTAAATATTCCAAATTATGTTAAGGATGGAAAACCGAGAGTAGCACTCTATCCGACCGATGCCCAATCAGACAAATCGTGGAATCGCCGAAAAACGCGGCAATTTTAAGGGGCATTCATTTGGAGTATAAAAAAGACGGCACTATATTAATACCATTATTACTAAATACGTCGCCGCGATGATGCCGTCAAAAAATCACTTTTGACGACGTCGAATCGTCTTATGTTGTGTTCACATCACTTACGTGTTCTTTTGGCACTATTTTGTCAAGTTGAATTTACTTTGTTGCAAAGCACTCTTTCACTATTGTCTTATTGTAAATCTTCAAAACAATTTATCATCCCACAAAAAATCGTTTTATTCCAACAATTAATTTAATGAAGCTGAGAAAAATTAAGAAGGCACAGGCATTAGTAAGATGGATCAAATTTTTTTGATTTGCATGAATCTGAGTATATTTTAACTATCACATAATTAAAAGTTTTAACAAAATAGCCACCTTGTCAAATTATCGTATGTGCAAGGCGTCCTTCCGAAAAATTCTGGAAGATGTTTCTCCGCAGGTGAAGTTGCGACATTCTGTAACTCGATCAATAAGTTGGCCACATTTTTACGATTTTTGGCCGGAGCTGCTACCATAAATGCATAGCGAACGCTGTCTTTACAGTAACTTCGCAAAGCAGCACATCAAGCGTAATGTCTAAATACTTAGAGGTTTTCGAGAATCATTTCTGAATGAATGATAAGAAATTGTGAAGCATCACTTCTTCACCAAATTTCAAATTCCCGCAGTGATTGGGTTTGTGAAAGGCATACACATCAGGATATGCTCGCCAGCTATGAGGAACTGAAACATTTATACTATAATTATAAGGACATTACGTTATAAATGTTAAGATAGTAAATACGTATTTTTATTTATGCATTATAAACTTCATTATGGCTTCGCATTTGTATAGAATATGTGCATGCGATTGCATTAAAACTAATAATATTTAAAAAAATTTATATGAATTTGTAGACGCGCGTCGTCAAGTATTGTAATGGAAATATCATAAACATAAGTGTCTTTGATGACGACGTGATATGTTGAAGACGACAGAGACGTTGAAACTTCTAGTGTCGTATTTAGGACTTCAAAAAGGTGAATTTAGTCGTCAGCAACGTCAAATCCCTAATAGGAAAAAGGCCTTTAAATATAGCCAAAGCTGCCACGTTTTTTTAAGAAATACTTTTTTCAGAAAAATTTAGAATTCAGTGGCCAAGATATGTGTTTACATACGTAAATAAACAATCAGCGGTATTCATAGAAATTCTGAACATACCATATCGTTCTACGTTCTATGTTTATACCGGTATTCAAAAATAGAAAAAAAAAAAAATACATAAATTATTAAAATATTCCTTCCCTTCTTTTCAAAGGAATTGAAATTAGTATTGCGATGGCTAGAATTCTTATCGCTCTACTTGGAATAGAGAGATTTGTGCTTATGCTTGCTCATAATTTTTGTAGCCGACAGGCGGACATGCTCACGAGTTCCATGATGGCTATGGCCCGCTAAACAAGCACGGCGGACCAAAAGAGTTTCTAAAGGGTTACTTAATAAAAATAAAAGAAATAAATTTTAATAACGCTACTTTTCCGCAGTAGTCGTCGCATTTTCTTGGTGTTGCCATAGTCGATATTACATTTCAACTTGTATTACACAATCGTTCTTTTTTCAGTAGTGTGAACATAATCATTATACCGTTCTAAATAGTGTATACCTGCAATTGGCATCACTCGAGAGTGGTAGAATTCTATCAAGGCTGGGTATCACTGGTTGAATCTTGCAGATTGGAAGTACAATTTCATTTTATTATTTGGCTTTTCAATTACTTAAAAATAACTAATTAGAAAGTTTACTTGAAAGCAAATTATATAAGAATTATTAATTAGCTAAAATATTAAATGCATGAAGTATCATCGTAAAAACAATAATTACAGTTTAGCACTATAGAACTGCAGCAAAAATGGCGGTCTGTCCAGTTGTTCTGATTAAATAGTGATGGTATCACCTTCGCAGTGAGGAGTTCTAAAATCAACAATATAATTGGGAAAGAGGAAGTTAAATTGAAAAAATTAAATTAAGACTCGTATATTGCAGTCCATCAGATATGTCGTCAGATGAAATACAAACTAAGGAGGTAATCTTAAGCTGTAGTCGTGGTCAAAATGTGCAATTTACCACTAGCCAAACGACCGTCATAACAAGCAAAATTATCACAAATGTGTTCGGATCAGAAACATCCACTCTTACAGATGACTCTACATCTGATAAGTTGGACGAACTCACATCGTTAGAGCGCGAAATTGCAGAAATGCATCATATGGAGCCGACAATCCCGTCGTCACACAAAGCCAAAGGTGGTAATGACATATCATTGCAGGAAGATATGAAAGGTGCAAAAGCACTGCTGGATGCGCAACAAACAAATTCTAGGCCTCCGTCAGAAGGGACGGATGAAAAACTACAAACTATAATTGTTAATGACTCTCCAGAGACTGTAATAGAGACTCTGGAGGAAGCAGACCTTATAGCTGTACTTAAGGGAGTTGGTGAAAGTGATCAGAGTAGCGAAAAGGCAATAGGGAACGAAGGCAATAATGATGATGAATTATCAACAGTTGGAGTAACTATAGAAGGAGAGGGCGAGTACCAAATTATGGAAATAATAGACGATGAGGACGTTGACGGAAATGACTCCAGAACAGGTAGTGGTAATACGCCATCTGCTGGGGCAAAACACAAAATATATACGAGTACAGTACAAAAGCAGCCGAAAGAGATGACTAAAGAAGAAGAGCGTCATCTAGCATTGGAGCAAATTCAAGGCCTAAGGGGACCACGTAAAGAAAATAAAAATCGTCGCAAGCAAGACATCAAATCACATCCTTTGGAAACCACAGATTTGGTTTCAGTGCTTGGTGCGGATTGGAGCGATGATGAACTTGGAGCCGAATCCCAAGAATCTCCATCTGGCACATCAAAAGATATGAAAGCTGAAAATAATTCTAACAGTAAGCCCCTAGGAAAAGAAAACTCCTCTCAATTACCAACAACAGCTGCAGTGTCCAGCGGTGATAAAATGCTTGAGAAAAATAAACAACGGAATACGGCAGCTACCATCACCAGCGTAGTTTTGCTCAAAGGTTCCTCCAAGGATAAGCTTGTGAGCGTACCTAAGAGTGATTTGGAATCCACGGTAAAAGGCAAAAATAATGATGCAAAATCTGCAGCACCTGGTATTCAACCGCAGCCAACTGGTAAGATAATTTGCTGTTTAACTACTTATTAAATTCAAAACTTTATTTATTTGGAAACTTATTTTGATTGAAGGATTTAAACGTACGCGTATTATCAAGCGTAAAATTATTTGGGATCCAGATGCACCAGAGACAAGCTTTTCATATGCTCAACTTGTCAGGCCAAGCAATTCTTCTAATGTAACGAAAAGCAAGAATGAAACCGCATCTGCTAAAACTGCGACCTCTACAACTTCGCTGATAAAAAAAGACGCACCTCAAAAGAAAATACGTCCAGCAACTCCGAAGGAGAGGAAGCCACCTTCAGAAAAGGGAGCTCAGCGTTCTGCTACACCTAAAATATCAAAAAGACCGTTTTCTGCAGGACCTGCCACTGCAGCGAATCGAACAAAATTGCTGTCGGATAGTACAACTTCCTCACTATATAAGCGGCGTTCTCAAACGCCTGTACCCAATGGCGCCAACAAGAAGAAGAAAGTCAGCGAAATCGATCGCTTAATGGGCGATGAAGGCGCACTTAATATGCTCAACTCACTCGAAAGTGATCGACAGAAAGCTGCTGTATCCAGCGAATTGCCTAAATTTAGCATGCGAAAGCGTGCTATGACCATCTCTGAAAGGGTTTGTTATACATTTTTTTAAATACGAATATAATTTTTATATGGTTTCTTACATAAAGTTCCCCAAACGGGATCTGACACAGGTCAAAAGAGAAACTGTCATTGCTGCGAAGTCAAAGCGTATCCAAAAGCAAAAGCCATCTGCCAGTTGGGACTATGTTTACAAGCAAAAAGCTAACGATGAAGCTATGATTATACGCCGTCGCTCAAATAGCTCATATTCCAGCTCAACGTCGTTGCAGCGACTTAGTTTGGATTCAAGCAAAAGTCAAACGAAGATTCCAAGAAAAGTAGCCGCTGTTTCGCCGGCCTTAAAATCGGCTAACAAAACCAAAACTTCCATCACTACTGCAGATACATCAATTGGCAACACTTCGTTACAGAGCAACAATAGTTCACTTGAAGATAAAGCTAATTTTGAGTTCGCTAAACCAGAATCGAAGTCGAATCAAAAAACCCGTAAAACCAAAAGTCCCCAAACTACAAATCCATTAGCCAGTGACATGAAAAAAGCAAGTGCTAACAGCGGTGGCAATCGGCGTGCTGTAGGCAGTCCCATCACTGTCGATGACAAAGAAAAGAGCGCGACCAAGGTACCAATCAATCCAGCAAAGGATGATTCTGCTTTATCAGGAATTACGGTCAAGCGCGTAGGTAAAGTGAGTCACATAATATTTAATACAAACAAATCCAAGATCGAGTACACTTTTAATATAGAGGTAGGAAAGGATTTGCATTTTTTAGTGCTACATTTATTCATAATAATTATACTTACAGTTGCTAAATAATTTTGTCGATGCTCTGCAAAAATTAAGCACTGACACTGAATGCCACGCTGTTGTTATAACGACAAATTCTCCCAATTTTTGTCAGGGTGTTGATTTTGCCGAATTGGCATCAGGGTCTTTTGAAAAACGCAAAAAATTCGCAAATCAGTTGGGAAAATCTGTAAAGTAAGTTCGCTGTAGATTTATAAGACTTTTTTAAACTTTATTTGTCTTTGATTAATTTGTTACGTATGCAGAAATTTCCTGCAAGCTCTCGCTACATTCCCTAAGCCCCTCGTCGCTGGTGTCAGTGGAAGCAACGTTGGATTAGGAGTGACGATATTGCCACTTTTTGATATTGTTGTTGCCAGTGACAAAGGATGCTATGAGGCACCTTACGCCAAAATAGGGCAGGTACCCGAAGGATATTGCATTTGGAATGCGCTTTCTAAGATACGCGGTACCTTTGTAAGCTCCTCAAAATCAATTGACCGTAAAAATGTTCGACTAAGTAACCTTCCCAATATTATAGAAAACAAAACTCTTTTGGTTGTGCGAAAAATTACAATCAACAGACTCCGCATTATCGGGGCTAGTTAACAAGTTAACGGCACCCAATAAGGTAAACGATGATGCTTTGGCTACAGCCAAACGATTATCAGCCCATTCAGTGGAGGTAAGCGAATTGTTAGTAATCTAAATAAAATCTAATAATATATTTAATAGGCTTATCGCTACATGAAGAAAACTTCTATTGAAGCCAATGAGAAATTATACAGTACAGCTCTTGAGGAAGAGTTCAAAATTATTAGTGATCAATGGATTTCGGAGGAATGTTTTGAAAATTTCAAAAAATTCATACAAACTGGTCACTGGTAGATTTTAAAGAATTAATAGTGTTAAATGTTTACTTTAATTACTAGTTGAACACCATCTTTGCTTTGATCATTTTTCCTTTTAATTAAAATTATATTTAAAATTGTTTATACTATTCACAATGAAAATTAAATTGATTTCCCAGATGTTAGGATTGTTTTTTCATAATCTATAAGTGTATGAGATAGTTTGTATTTAAATTAGTTTAACAACAAAAAGAAAAAACAGTAATTATGCATTAATGCATTTATGAATCTAACTGAATGTGACGGTCTGGATAAAGATTAGGATTGCAATATTACAGCAGCAAGTATATAAAACAAATTGTAAAAAAATATTAATATTTTCATAAAATTCTACTTTATTTCTATTAAATACAATTTAAGCCCGTTTTAAAATTAAATAAATTATAAACTATTTGTGCCGTAGTTTCCTCCTCCTGTTTTATACACTCCTTGAAAGGTACAAAGGTCGCCAGTACCTTCCTAGTATTAACATAAATATTGGTGCACTTTAATCATAAATATTTCTAAGCTTCTGTTATTCTATTTTCTACTTCATTAATTTTGGCTTGAACGTTCTTGACAACGTTTTCGAAACTTTTGATGTCAATTGAGATCTTCTCCAGGTTAATGGCAATATTTTTGGTCTTCTCGCATTCGATACTTTCCTCTAGATCACGTATTTCCTTGGTTGCGTTGCCTGTCTGCGAGACAAGCTTGACCAGATCAGTGCAGGCAGCATGTAAAGCAGCAAGCAGCTTGTAAGCGCGTCTGGAGTGCCCATCATGCTTGGCACTTTTGAAAAGCAAATCATCGGTGTAATTGAATTGACGTTGCAGTTGAGCAGACACATTGTTGATTTGCTTCTGCAGATCGCGTGTGTCGTCCAGCACTTTATTAATGTCATTGCGTTGCTTGCGTATGTTGCCAATAAATTCCAAAATGCGTCGTGTGTATTCCTTACGCGGTGCTGTAGCAGTTTGATTGGAGCGGTTCAACTCTGTGCTGAGTTTGGCATGCATTGCACTCTTATGTTGCAGGTTCGACTCTAGATCCTCGATAAGTTCACGCATGTCGAAGGCATTCTTTGTCATGTTTTTCGGTCTCTCCAGCTGCAATTCTTGCAATCGCTGTTCCAATGGCATACGATATTCCTGCCATTGTTGTTCCAACGATTGACGCTTTCCTTCAGCAGCCTCTACGAGTCCCTTCAATTTAACCACATTTTCCTTTGGCTGATTTAGTACAAGACAAGTGCTCTCATGCAGCTTGTTAATTATTCGCATTTCCGCGATTTTCATTTGCAATGTTGATTGCAGCGATTTCAGTTTGTTAATCTTCAAATTGTGTACTTTACGTTTTGTATTTAGTTCATCGTGCTCCACTTTAAGTGCACTAATATTATTATTTAATTGCTCCGAGAGTGTTTTTATATCAAGAGAAGTTTGACCTGCGTCGTCCAAATCATTGATTTGATATGACGTGGTCTCAGCCTTGACTTCTGCATCATTTGGCAATGTTATGGACTTAAGGAATCCGGTGTGATCGAGCGGCTCTCTTGGTAGATGAGCGTCCAAATCGTGTTTGTGCAACACTGAACTGATAATGTCATAGTTTCCTGCAGCCACTTGTTGAAATATACTTGGCGAGTACGATATATGAATTGAGTTGTCGGGTAGTTCACTGGGAACGTTAAGATTTAAATGTGGTTTAAAATTCTTATAATGAGTGCTTGAATGTAAGCTGCGCCTATTAATACGTTCCCTGCAATACGCTGGCACCCACGGTGCACGCAGAGATTGCAAAATATTAGATTTGATTTCCCTTTCCAGGCGGACAAGCTCGCCACCATCAGTAGAGTCTGTATCACTTTCAGTTGCTTCTGCTCGTTCTTTTGGCAACATTTCAATCAGAAACATGAACAATTTACGCACATCGGCAACATTCGGATAGAGGAAAGTCTGATATCCAATGTCGTTCCGGTAGCCTACAGCTGCGCAAGCTTCTGCCATTGTGGATGACACAGCGAACTTTTGTGTCATGCCATCAGGAAGAGATTTGGGAATTATTACTTTCGGGTTTATCTCTTGCAAGCAAGCGGCCACCGTGTGCACCAACAACTCCGGTGTAAAGTTTGTTAAGCTGGTAAAATCTGCATCTATATCACAGTTAATTTGCCGCAGGGAATGTATTATGATTTTGTCCACTTCATCCATTGTTGCAGCACCAATGCGCTAGAAACGCTGATCAGGGATACTGTAGAAAGCAAGCAAAGATATAAGTAAGTTTTAACTTTAAGAGTAACTAAGCGTGTTTGCCAAGTATTTTACGTATGTTAAAGCGCTTCATAACAGCTTCTTTTCACTTTTTTACCATTAATTATTTTAAATCAATGCATTTATAAAGTTACCAGAATGTTTACCCCAAGTAGGAAATTTATTGCAAACGTCTCACAAATACCCTAAACTCGCCGGAAAGTTTATTTTGCTGTAAATTTATAATATGGAATTCAATTAAAATCCTTTTTTCTAATATCTTGCATTTTTTTAACTTTAAACAAATGCTCCATTTGTGTCTTCTTTTGAGGGCTATTGTTGTAAATTGAGAGCTGCCGCTCCTTGGTTACTGAGTTATAGCTCAGTGAAATTTTGCAAATTATTCTGGGATCTCTAGTAAACTATAAAAAATACTGATAAATTTGTTAAATATTAAATGTTATTTGTATAATCTTATTACAGTTTAGAAGAATAGTTCCTAAGAAAGTGATATGGATTTTTCGTGGGATTTATATGCTGCGGCTGAATTGCTAATAAAAAGCAAGTACTACCTTATTTGTGCGTGGGATACTTAAAGATAGGTTTATATATATGTATGTTATTCATAATTTATGATATATTTATAAGTTCGAAATTATAACACAGTAACGTGAATACTTTGTTTGTTATCCAAGAACATTCAGGGAAATTTGATCTTATATCAAACAATTAGGGTAAATTTCTTTTTGAAAATAATCAAATATATTAAATAATATAAATAAATAGTAAATCAGCAAAAATCATATCACAAACAAACACAAATTGCCAATAATGATAGAATAATATCATTTCTGGTAAAATTGCCAATTTCCCAAAACTGCAGAGAAAACAACGAGTAGATAGGCACATGTAACGAGTATACATATTGGTTACAATATATACTCGTTGGGAAAGGTACCGCTATTTAAAAATGTAATTCGCTTCATTGCGACTTATTTCTTACTTTGTGGTAATTGTGCTTTAGATATAATGATTTTAACATTTCAACGACATATTCAAATGATTTAAAGTTCCGGATTCAAGGCAAATCTCATGGTAATATTACACAAGTAAAGTTTTCTACTCTCTATATGAAGAACTTTTTCAGAATCCCGGAAGTCTGCAGGTGAGTCAATTGTTGTGTTTTTAAAATAAAAGCAAGAGCAAAAGAAAACCACATAAACCAATTATCACTTTAAATTTTCTTCTATGTAAAATGTAAAATTATGTAATCGGATGGCTTTAAAATTCGCGGTATTGGCCAACTCCATTCCGCTGCTCACTGCCGAAATCTAACCACGATCTCAGAAAGAAAATGACATGTATAATTATTTTAATATTCAGATAGTAAGATCTGCAAAACATTTTCCTAAAACCCGTAATTTATTATGAGGAAATAACGCTTTTTAGATTACAATAGAAATTTACTGATTATCATAAAGTACGTATATTCATTTATTGTACTTATCCGGATCAAAATCCAAAAAAACACCGAATTTTTTGTGGAGAATTAAATTCGTGCCGAACGTAATTTGAGCAATGATTAATTGTATTCTTTTTCCGTAGTGGTGCTTGTCCAAAGCGTAGTAATGGAGCTAAAATAAGTCAATGTGAATGAATGTGTGTAAAGTTTGGAATAGCACGCGTTACTCTCCTTTTCCTTAGTTTACTTAAAGACTCATCAAATAAATGTGACATCCGTGCATCACAGTTTTAACGTGAATATGAATGCGATTCTATATTAAGATGTAACCAAGCACATGGTGCAGGCTCCCTACACCACCAACTTCTACCCTGTATGAAGACGCTTGATTGTGTGTCCGTGTGTGTTGTCGGTTTATTTGGGTGCACAAATGACTTTGAATTGACCGCAACAAATGTGCGAAATTGGATTTTTATGTGAGTTTTATGGAAATGACATAATCGAATGTCACTTTGTCAATTTTACAAAAATTGTGAAGGGAAGGTTTCAATAGTCATGAAGGTTTTTAATTAATATGATCTAAAAAACGTGAAATGAAAATTTGTTTTTATTTTGTGAAATATTCATTGCTTTTATTCATTCAATTCAAAACCGTTTGCTACAAGTTGTAATCTATTTTTTATTATAGCGAACATTTATAGCATGCTTTATCGTTATTTTTATAATATCTTTATAATAAGAATACATTTGAAATGCGGTAAAAAAGAACTTAAATTTGTATAGAAATAATGACCTAATCTTAAAAAACACAAACAAATCTTCGATCAAATATAAAATTAACTAAATATCTACGAATAGATATAATATTTAAAATAACTGGGTTTGATGAGCTCTTCATGTTGTATCACTAGAAAAATATTATTATTAATTAAATAAATGTTTCTCGCATTCGCACAATCCTCAGTAAGAAAATAAAGAATTAAATATGCAAAACGGATCTCTCTTAATTGTAGTAGATTTTAGCCTAGTGCATAGAGGAAGCATTTGATATGTTGTTTTGTAATTAAAATAATTATTCATACACATATACTAAACAATGGATTTGCCTAAAAATACGAGTATTGGGAAATGAAATCAAGAAATTTAAATAAACTTCATTAAAATTTGTTAATGTTGGCACTCTATCTAAGACTTAATTAAAATTAAATATCCACATATGTATAATAATATATATATTTTATAAATCAGAAATATGTATAAAGAAACGTGTTTATCGGGAAGTGAGTAAAGTTTTTGATTTCTGAGTATTACTTGAACCGTCTTTACGGTTAAGAGTATTTTTAATGTTTTCAATTCATTATTATTATTATTTTACAAGCCTACGACTAATTTAACAACATTAAATGCTTCAATGATGATAATCAGATGCTTGACACATACTATATACTATATACACGATGTATATTTAAACGCCTCTTTATTTTTAGTTCATTTTCTTGTTGGACATTGAAGTTAATCGCCGAAAAATGAACTGATGCGAAAGTAACAAATATTTAAAAAATTTCCTGCAATTTGAAAGTAGAAATGATTAAAATTTTCGATTCGTTTTGATGCCCTGGGGTAATAAATCGCCAGTGCAATATAGATAAATTGTCATCAACGTCTCCAAATCCATTAACGTCTGACATTTCAGCACCCACTTTTGCGAGCCCACGAATACTTTGCGGTCGTTATTATTGATTAGTTCGTCGTTCGTTGTAATTGGATTAAACGCTTTATGAAGACACCATTTTTATTACTTCTCGTTCATGGAGCAACAATCGTTTTCGTGGGTAGCTGCTTCGCTCTTAACTTGTCGTTGTACTCTTACTTTGTGTCACTTACTAATGTTTGCTAATCCTTGGCAATACTTTCCGCAGTAGTCATTAATGAGTTTCCCCGATCTGCTGCTGCTTCCGGGTGGCTTATCACTGCGCCTGAATTTAATACCCTGTATTATTACTATTTTAGGCATTATTATTCAGATGTCTATTTTAATGTGAATTTTATTGTAATTTTAAACGTGCGACGGTGAGGATTTCCATTTTCATTGACTTATTTAATGGGTGCTTTACCACTCCGACTTGCGGACATTGAAGAACATTCTGGCTACTTTTCCGAGAGCTCCTACGATATCCCAAGTGTTGCTGGGTGCCTGCTGTTGCTGCTGGTGCTGATGTGGCGGCTGCTGTTGCTGCTGCTGCTGCTGCTGGAGGTGCTGATGTGGGTGCTGGTAGTCCTCCTATGACGGCGTCGAGTACCAGCCAGTCGTCGGTGTGCCCTTGTGGTACAAATGGAAGCCCGAGTGCGGCGTGAAGTACTGCGGCTGATCCAGATTGCTGTAGGCAACGCTGGCGTCGGTGCTGCCGTGGTGCGGGTGCATCGCTGCAGCTGAGTACGGTTGCGGCTTGAGCGGTAACGCGGGGGTGACGCTGCCATCGGCGCCGCTGGACGGTGCACTGTATTGGGCCCGCAGCGGATCGGCGTAGTCGTATCCGCCGTTGGTGGCATGCGTCCCGCCGCTGCTGTTGCTGGCGCCTTTGCCGGCGTTCAGAGCGTTGCTGGAGTCACGCGGCGACACCGAGCTGGGCGGCGTCATCGCGTTGTGGTAGTCGATGGTGCTATGATAGCCGCCGTACGTCGACACGAGGTTGGTGAAGGCGTCCGCGGAGCTTTTCTGCGTGTGCGAGTGAAGCTGCAGATACTGGTTGTCGTAGGACGACTCGCTGCCCGGCGGTGTTGGCAGCGGGCCGCTCTGGTTGTCACCGTAGTAGACGCCTCCGGTGGGCGTTTGGCGTGCTGTGGCGCGTATTACGCTCTCGCGGTTTGCGTATAGCTGCCGCAATAGCGCGGTCGCTGGCATCGGTGCTGGCTGTTGGTAATGCGGTGCGCCGATCCATTGGATGGTGCTGCTCTTGTCGTTTTGCTGCTGCTGATGGTGGTGCTGCTGCTGTTGCTGATGTTGTTGCTGCTGCTTGAGTAGCGCGTCCGTGCTGAAGTCGGTGGTGGGTGCAACGCTGCTGCTGTTGCTCGTCGAGGGGAGATGCTTCGACATGGCGTTTTCCAGGTCCTTCACGGATGATTCAGGATGTTGTTGGTGCTGCTGTTGGAGTTGCTGTTGTTGTGCTTGCGTAGGTGGCGACTGCTGCAGCAGCTGCTGCTCGTCGACGAGCGAAGGCAGGCGGGTGCGCGTCGCTTGTGGTTCTAAGGACGGCAGCTTGGCTAGTGGCGGCTCACAGGAGCTGGTCGCCGCTGTAGGTCCGTCCGCAGCTGTTGCATCTTCGGCCTGTTGAGCGGCCCGGCTTTTGCGCTTGCGTTTCGTTGTAGTGGCAGTCGTTGCTGGCGCCGGTGTCGGTGGTGTGGCCGCCGTTACTGTCGTGGGCAGCGCGCTGTTGGCGACGGCGTCCACATCGATGCCAATGGGCGTCGGGCTGTCCTTGACCAGGGCCAAGCTGTTGACGTTCACGTTCGCAGAGGTGCTGCTGCGTCCGCGCGTTCGCTGCTGATTGCCGTCGCTCTCGGCTCTGGGCGAGGTTACCTTCGGGTCGCACGCAGAGCCGGAATGAGCGTCGGACGTTGGATCTCCACCGGGCGAACCGGCGCCCTTGTCGTTGCCCTGCATCTCTTCGTCCTTGATGCTGTCCGCGCTGGGCTCCAGCTGGCAACAGTCGAGGATGAGGTTCTCGTTTTCTCGGTTGCTGAGTGGCGAACAGAAAAACAACACGAGGCATTATAAATAATTCGCCATTAATTTGTCTTTTCGCTTACCTTATCACATAATTTACGCAAATGATATTCTGCTCGTCGGCATTCTTCGTGCTGCACACGACTGTAGCGCAACTCTGCAGCCACGTATACCCGCCGCTTTTGTTCATCAACCGAAAGTAGCAGGTCAAAACTTGTCCCTTTTCGATTACTGCGTCGAGAATGAGAAAATAATGAATAAATTGAAATGATTAACAATGATGTGAACTTTAAAGTGAAGTGCAGATGATGGAATTTTGTGCAAGTTACTTACAATCCATGTGACATTTTCGTAAACGGTTGGCGTCCTCGCCGTGGCACAGTGAATACAGACTTTTGCCCACCAAATCTTCGCAGCTGTAGTCCAAGAGCTCAGACACTCTGCAATAAATAGAATGTTATTTTTTATTGCTTATTAATGAGTCAGCTGCGTTTACTTCGGTTCGCAATGAGCGATGCGGAAGTCGAAATTGATTCGCGTCACAAACATGTCACATTCCAAGCGGATTTCGTGTACCGACGGCGGCGGCAACGCAATCGCCAGAGCGACCATTCCAAGCAGCGGCGGCTGCGATTTCCGCGTGTGCGAAAACGTATACTGAGGCCGCAGTTTACACAGCAGAAGCACCACCTACAAATCGAAGAAGAACACAAATGTAAAGCGCCATCGGTTTCTGCAACGCAAAGCCTCATGAGGCCAGCCTCGTTCGTAGCTGATCAATCAACTAATAACGACGACCTCATGAAGGCGAGTGTCACATCGACTTTTATACGATTGCAAAACAAGTAACTAAACTATGCAGACGTTGATAGCAGTGCTATAACCAAATGTAAAATAAATTAGGATATTTATAGATGAACAAGTGCAATAATATATAAATCTTCATTTCATATTCGATACTGATCAATTAAATCAGTCAATCATTTTAAAGATAGTACAAATACAAAGCTAAGGTTTTCATCATTCAACGTCTTCCGTCTTTTAATACAATTTCTCAATATAGCCAAATGAAAATAAAATTTAATACTTCTTTTGTCTTTACTGATTTTAATTGATACGTACCGAATAATTGTTGCCCGTTGCTTTACCATTTTTACCAACACTGATCGCAACATCGTTAGCCTGTAGATGAGTAGGGTATGGAATGGTAATAATAATAATTATACAATACTTTGTTTCAAGGAAAGCTAATGATAGAACAAGGAACAGATACAAGCTACGGCTAAGCGGCAGCAAAGATTATAGAAGCACTAATTAATATGATATTAAGATTTACAGTGTCATTACGTTTAATTAACAAAAATTATCAACAAATTAATTATCAATTAGTAATTATTACTAATTTGTTATTTTATATTGTTGTTTAAACTGGCTCAATAAAATTCAATTCAATTGAATAAACTTTATCAAAATAATAATGTTATCCTTTTTTGTCTGTTTTAGGAATTTAAAAATTTATGTAAATAAATTATGAAATTAAGTGTAAAATTGTAAGTGGTGTAAGTTAAGTTGTAAATAATATAATGTTAGTTTTAAGTAAATGTTTTAACATATTTTGTATAATTAATAATTGTGGAATAAATGTTTGAAATGTTCAATTTATCAACGGAGGCTAAAAGTAAGCAAGTTCATAGAAACTATTCAAAGAGTTTAGTGTGAAGAATGTGAAACAATAAATATTATATATATTTTCATTTTGATTTATGACAAATATTACAATATTTGTAACAATAAATAAATAAATAAATTAAAATTGTAATTTTATATTCACTAAAACATTCCAAAAGCTTAAATTAATTGGTCTTTATTTTATACCATAATGTTGTTGCTTACTTTTAGGCTGCGCCGATAATTCATTGGTTGATTTAACAAGTGTGGTTGATGTCTGATGATTTGGAGTTTTCTATGCACACAAAACCGTGGCGGCAGTGAATCGAAATTGCATACACTTATAATTATTATCAGGAATCGTTAATCATCCGGCTCTATAAGAATATTCTATGACCTTGGCTTTGGGTAAAGGGAATCTTACATAACTGGGAATTGTTAAGCTGATGTCTTCTCAGAAAATCTTCACAATGCAACATAAAAACTACATGTGAATTATAATAGTACAAATTACGACAAAAAGGAGTAATCGCAATAATGCAAATCTAAGGAAAACCGCAGGAAGATTGACTTTTATGCATGCTTTTTTAAGAAAAAAACAACTACAAGTAGAAGTTAAATTGAATACTTGCAAGATAAAATAATTTATAACGCTTGAAGTACATCACAAAATAGACTAATGACAAAGGGTTCAATATAGAATCTTACCCGATATCCAGAAGATTTGAAATGACAGCCTCGTTTGGTTAAAGTAGATTTCATTCGCACACAGAACGAACGTTCGTAGCCTTTGTAGCCAGCAGTCGAAGTGACCGTCATTTGAGCAGAAACTACAGTTGAAGAATTTAATAAGAATTCACAAATAATACAACAATGAAATGGAGATTAAGGATAAATAAGGTAAGGCCGACATACCGTCTGGATTATTAGTGCCGTGTGTCCCCGTTCCATCGTCGGAGGCACCCGACGTCGGCGATCCCAACCCGGACGCCCCGTTGCCACTTCCGCTACTCGTCAGGCTCAAACCCAGCTGTTCCGCTATTTCCGCGTGATCGCCCTGATGGATGTAGTCGAATATACTGCTGCCGGTCATTTCGACTTGCGAGAGGCCCAAATAAATTGACACCGTTTCGGATATATACAGGAAGCGGCCATCGGCAGCAACGGCCAAAGCAAAGCCATCCAGTGACTGGAGGTGAATGACATTTTATACATGTAAACTATACATGAACTACATATATAAGGAGATGCAAGACCAACCTGTAAAATGTGGGTGCCTTGATGTTGTTCAAACAAATCAACAGCGGGACTTCGCCGTATCGCTGCACCTGATATAAGAGAAAATAAAAGAATCATTGCAATTGTATTGGAATTATTAAAAACCAAGTTTATTGAAATTGTAAATTTATTAATTATAAAACTATCAAATTATCCCCTTTTTTATGTATATTTAATAAAATATTTTGCATATATTTTATAATGGGTATTTTATATTTTATTTTCATATCCGCCTAAAGATGGTGAACATTAGTAAAAGATGTACGGTGTAGTTAACACTAGCCTCTAAATCATCAGGACCGTAGTACGCGGTGACGAGCCACATCCTGGACGAGATGCCACTGCTAATACGAAAAATTTGGGTTCGTTTTGATTTAACATTGATTTTAACATATCAAAAGAAACTTCACTCCCTGATTATAGGATAATAAGGTTCGTGGTTAAAGGGTTGCCAATCAAGAGGACCGCAATAAGTAATCCCAGACGAACCGATTGGGATATGTATAAAGAACAATTTCTCGCCTTGAGCTCATTAGGAGACTCAAATCGAGAACGGAATTCGAAACGGCGGTTATAGAGTTTCAGCAGGCCATTACTACCTCATATGAGTCTAGCTGTAGAACTCGAGACTAACAAGGCTAAGAAAAGAGGTTCGTAGGCTGTTCAATCGAGCTAAAAATAGAAGGGAAAGGGCAGAACATACTGCGATAATAACTAATTACAACAAAGAAATCAGAGTGGTAAGACGAAAGAGTCCGCGAATTCTGTGAAAATATCACAGGAACATCTTAGGCCTCTAGACTTCACAAAGTCTTATCAAAGAGTGCAAGTATATGCGCATCTCTTAAAAAAGAGTCTGGATTTTACCGAAAGCAAGGAGGAAAAGGGAGAACTGCTACTAAAAATTCACTTTCCGGATCGGTTACTGAGGAGCAGGAGGAGGCTGACTGGCTACACAGGCCCGCAAAAGAGGAATCACCTTTCTTCGCTGGACACTCGCAGGGAAACTTTGCAAAGTTTGTGTTTTTAATCGTGTCGATTCTGATTGGGGGATAAAGAAACCCCAATTCACATACTCACCTCATGTGCGGCGATTGCGCCTGCAAGACTGGCAACATTTAAAACAGTTTACATGGCTGAGGAGGTCTCCAAACAGACCACACAAGAAGGCATATAGTGCAGCTAGAAGAAAGAGCAGCCGCGATCGCTGAGTGGCAAGAGCGTTGGACCGAGTCAACGAAGGGCAGATGGTCTCACACACTCATACCATGTGTCAGAGAGTGGATGCAGAGGCGCCATGGCGAGGTAAATTTTTATTTGACACAATTCCTTACGGGTCATGGTTGCTGCCGGGAGTACCTACGAAAGTTTGGACACGAGAGCTCGTCTGAGTGTCCACACTGTTTAAGTGAGGCTGAAGATGTCGGGAGCGTGTTCTTCAGATGCCCGCGTTTCAGAACACCGAGCTTGCTGCTGAGCGATCCCCAATCTACTATTAGGTATATGCTCGAAAGTATTGAAAATTGGAATCGCGTAAGTGCACATGTTACACAGGTTCTTATGGAGTTACGTCAAGCCGAGCAAATCAGAAATAGAGTAGGTCGCTTGTAAAATAACACACAAGAAGATAGCATGAATGCTAACCAGCCCCCACGAAGTAATGCATAATGGCGGTTCCATGGGGGAGAGTGGTAGTGTGTGTGGGGGGTGTGGTTTAGTACTAGGTGCCACCCTTTTGGTGGTGAATCGTGCAAGCCAGCGAGCCGGTCCGCTGGTATCTATAAAGATTCCACACCTCCAGTCGTCATACAAAAACAAAAAAAAAAAAAAAAAACATGGCTGAGGAGACCACGGCACGGCTGTGCAGGAACTATAAGCTCACGCAGCAGGCACAATACATCTATGTATACGTCGCAGTGCACTACTCCACTTATTAATAATAATAATAATACACCTAAAACCCCATTCATCCGTCCTGCTCCACCTTCTCCCTCCTCTCCTAGGATTCACACTCTGTTGAGCAGGTTAAAATATTATTATCATGTTAAATCATGCTTTGAAGTGGTTTTTCGCAAGGCGTTGAACTGGAACTAATAAAGTATCCACACAACTAGCCTCGAAAGGTAAAAAACAAAAAAAAAAAAAACAGCAATAAAAATAATCCAAACGTATTGAAAGACAGCCACTTCTAAAGCTAATGCATGAAGGTACTCGTCCGTAATAACTCCTTAAAGAACAACAAAACAAAAACAGAAAAAAACACCTTCTAGCTACGAACGCAATAAAAAAGCTTTACGTGTTAAGTGACAAATAATAATAATAAAAACCCGAAAAACCGATGTTGAATATCTACACACAGCAACCCTGAATTTTGCTTCCGGTGAAATTTATTCCGGTTGTGCTTAAAATATTGAATCCTCATAAAAGTGAAGGAAAATATTTGAGGCTCATTAATAATTGTGCAGAGGCAGAAAAAACATTGCTGTTTTTATTGGGGATACTTAGAAAAATTGTGGACCAGGGAAATCGTGTGTACTTCTACTTGAAATGCACGCAGTGAAGAGAGGGGAAACACTCAGCGCATCTGGGTTTGTCCGGGGAAAGGATCAGGAATATCCTCAGGGGTCGCCAAGCCCAAATCTTGGGTGTGATGCAGCGCAGAGTTATGAAAACAAGGGTTGACCACAAAACTAGAAACATAGACACATGTCCATCTTCTTCTGCTTTCTTCGCCTCCTCCGTTTCTCGGTGTCTGTGCAATAACCGTAAAATTCAATAATTGAATTAAATAAATAAACGAAATCGCCGAAAGGGATCGGCGTCAGCTGAGAAAATAACGCCTTGGTCCATCAAATGAATGATTTTTTCAGCATTTTCCTGTGCAAATTGGTCAGTAGCCGACAGCGACCACATCTGCAGGTTATGCTTCAGATTATGATTATTGTTTTTCTAGTTTTTCTTTGAGACTCATATTCAATTGTGTTTTAAAAGGCCGGGGAAATTGAGGGCTTCCTCACATTTTGAGGAATAAATGATTCTTATTATTGCCGTATTAGTGCCGTCTTTTCGCGATCGACAGCAACGAGTACCCATTAAATATTTGTAGGTTGGTGTTCATCGCTTTGTTGTTGTAAAATCCAATTTCAAACACGAGCAATGGTTTCGTTCGACGCTCTTCGTATATTTTTCGGCATATCTTTAAAAAAAATATATATCTTTTTTTAAAAATAGTTTTTTGTTGAATCATTGTAAATATCGTTACTTTGACATTGCAAAATTTTCGATTTTGATTTGTTAATTTTGCAACTTTATTAATAAAAGACATTTCATGTTACGGTTTCCATTATAATTACTATATTATTTCTTATATAAAGTTCTTTATATAAAATTTTGAATATGATTCATTAATTCTACTTCCGCTTGAATACATTCGCATCGAATATGAAAGCCCTTAATAAATAAAAAGTAATAAATAAACAGAAAGGCAGAAAGAAAGTACAATTAAATCTATGGAAAATATACTTTGATATATGTTTTATATTTCCAGTCACGTTTTACTGCATTCAAGTGAAAAGACGTGAAAAAAACTGATTTAAAAAACCCTCGAATTTGCATTAAATCAAAAACTTCAATTCAATGAATCATTAAATTTGACTAAAGTGATTAATCAGATATCGAAAGGCAAAAACGGCGAAGACAATGCTAAATGGGCAATAATAAAAACAACTACTGACGCGTCTGCAATAAAAAAATTATTTAAATGTTCAACACATTCAAAGGCATATTTAAGTGAAGGCATGTTTCCGTTACCTTCTGTAAAAACCGGCCATAAATATCTAACTAAAAAAATGTTGAACAAGGCAAGCAAAGAAAAATGGTTGCCAACGTCACATGCAATTATTCCAAATGGCGTTCATGAAGCTGATGACGTTTGTGCGTATATGAAAAAAGTTAACAGGAAGCACTTAAAATGATGGAAGGAATAGAGCAGAGTTGTTTACACAAGAAAATTCTAATAAGACTAAATTCTAAACAGATTTTAAAATGGATTGAAAGATTTTTTGCGTAACAAGAGGATTTTATATCTGGGTTTAAATACTTAAATAAATAATAAATAAAAATAAAGGCTAAATTAATTTGGCCTTTATAACAACACAAGACAATCTATAAAATAATTTCTCTTAATTTTCCTAACTATTTGCTTTGTATTTATTTTTGCATTGTCATAAATACATTTCATATCAATCACTTACATAATCATTTCAAAATTGTCCCCTTTTCCGTCTCTTTTTATTTCTTTATTTATTTAAAATAAAATTTATTACTTTGCTTATCGTTAGTTTGTTTTTTTTTTTATATTAGTCAATTAAAATGCTGCTGGTAGCGTCAGTCATTGGAAAAATTCACAGAAAATAAATGAATAATGAAATAAAAATCCAACCATGACGACCAATCGACCAACCAGCCTTAAAAACCGAAATTCATTTCCTTTTGGATTATCTTATTTTCCCCTTTTGCCTAGAAATGTTTGTGCTTTGAAATGCTTGACGTATACGTATATAATATATTCAATGTATTTACGATGTACATACAATTAATAGCCACGTTAACTAAGAGGTTTTTTTGGTTTATTTTAAATATGGCGGCGAATACGTAGAAACACTTAGATGTTTTCTTTTCTCTTTTTTTTTCAACTGAAGTCGATTGTGTGGGTTGAGTTGTTGCGTATTTCTTGATTCCTTCAAAACGTATGCATTTGTAATGAGTCTGAAGAAGGAAGCCATATTTAAAACTTTCGAAAGGCTTGAGCAGGAATTCACTTTGCAAATACGCATTCAATTGTATGCTTTTATTTTGTATGTAAATGTTTTTCTTAATGTTTATTTGACTCACTTTTCAATTTACTGCTGCTGGAACTTTCGCGGGTCCACGGAGGATCGCCGTGTCCGGAGAAGTCCCTCAGCTTCAAGTAGCTTATGGTCAGTCTTATGATTGAGGCTTTGTCCAATTGGCTGGTTATCGCTGCAGGTAATGGAAGCATTTTGGCCAATTCGTAGAATTCGTAGTTCTCTTTGCCACGTCGTGAACGCGCTGCGTCCCGTGATTTCTCCTTACGTAGTTCCAAGATCCTGTAAAACAGAAATAATATATTTCGTACTTAATTGTATGAAAATTAAATTCAAATTTTTCCTATGTGTGTAATTTCCAATTTATCTTCTAGTTAATTCTTCAGTAACCAATTAATTTTGTTCACTTGCGTTCAACCCCTGCAATTAGTGATGCAACATTTATAAAAAGTTGCTTCTGCAACACTTTTTCGCACATGCATCGAATCAGTCAATCAATCACTCAATAAATCAATTGACAAACAATTACAACAAAATTGTTCCTTCGAATAATCGTGGAGGATAACAACAGCAACAACACAACAGAAAAGGGACGAATGTGAAAATGTGTTGAATGAATTGTTCTACAAATGACGAAATTAGCGCTGTCAACAGGGTGAAAGTTTCCTTTGACACATCCAAAGGCAAAGAAACGCGCAGAGCTCTTGTACTGCAAGGGAATTCTTCTGATTAAAAGTCCCTCGTTATTTCCTTTTTTTTTCTATCCTTCTGTCGGTGGGTTGATTCGAGTTTTTACAGTTTTCATCAGTGCTTCTTGCAAACTTCAAATTAATAACATAGTTTTTGGGTGGCATTTGATAAATGATTGTAGGCATTTTAATTTCAGTGCGATTTTCTGCAAATATGACGAATTTACATTCGGAATAACATCACGCATCATTTACAATTTTAAGAATTTCTTTTTTACTGTAAACCCTCCAAAATCTCTGATATATTAAAAGTAAATGGCGAAAGAATGGTGAATTCTCGGTGGGGAAACTTTCAAACAGCAACAAACACATCGATCATTGTGTGGGCACAGCTTAAAACCCGTTGGCTGATGTCACATTAAGCTTCATGAGGTCGACATGAATCAAAAGGAGTCCATAATACAATCTGCCTTCCGTTGCCCCCTTGAGACTCGATGCAACATTGGCGATCGATAGCAACGAATGAAAATATTTTTGATGAACAAGAATAAAAACTATTTTCGGAGAAAAAATTTCATTTAGTAATTGCTTGTTGCTAATTGCTTGTATTAATCATAAAAGAGAAGTAGAGAGAGTAATTTTTACTTAAAATTTCCTTTTATTTATTTGTCCGTCTTCTTTTCTTTTTGCTCTTTTCTTCTCCTCCTCGAATTTTTTCTTTTATACGAAATTTTGTTATTATTTTTATTACATTTCTATTTAATTTCTATAAAAATTATACGACTTTTATTAATATTACTAGAAAAGAATTTGATTCTAATTCTATTGTTATAATTTAAATAATTAAAATAAAATAAATAAATGAATAAAACAAATTAATAGTTAAATAATGAACTTGGCATTTTGTATCACCTTTTCATTTATTTTAGACTTTCACTTAATAGTTAAATTTCAAACTCTTCAGTTCGTTAAGTTAACTAAACTTTCTTCAAGACTTAATTAATCGAATAAAATCAAACAGCTTTAAGCAAACGTTTGTTTGTTACTTTAAATGGATTTAGATTTAAAATTAATTTACTTTAAATATAAAATTAACTTATCTGAAGCAGTTGCTGTTTTCAAGAAAAGAAAATATAGCCAATAACTGAAAATAGCACATACCTAAAACAAGTACCAATTAATAAAAAGCAAAATTAAGGTCATTTTAAGTTGGTAATTGCAGAGATTTGTCGGTATGTGGCTGGCCAATAACTTTATTATCTTGGCTCCGAAATATTTTTCTTTGATTTGATTTTTCTTTATTTCAATTTTTGGCGTGGCCCGTGGCAAGCACGAGCACGAGTTGTCTTTAAAGTTTATTGCTTCGTTTTAATTACAGAAAAATATAATTCAAGCTTTAGTTTTAAGGCTATCATCAGAGATAAAGATCAATTAAGCACAACGTTGCTCGTTGAGCAAAACGTTTAACGAAACGAAAGAGGAGAAAAAGAACAAAAAATACAAAAAAAAAAGAAAATTAATACACAACATCAAAAGACCAGAAAATTATAAATAAACATAAATAATATTAAAAAAAAATTCATGCATGCAAAACGACTGCATGGCTTTGAAGTTTTGTCGCGAAATATTCTGGAGTTATTTAAGCGGACTTTTCTTATGAAGATATCATCGCAGAGATCGCGATCGTGATGAGCGCGGCGAGATGCTTTTACACGCAAACAAAGCGCCGACAGAGAAGCGTCTGGCACTGGACAGAGGCAGACAACCAAAGGGACAAATAGATCTTTACGAACTACAGACGCTTCGTGAATAACAACGAAAACTTTAACTAGTAAAGGTGTTGTCTACAGCCGGGCTGTAGCCGAAATACCCTACACCTTAAAGCTGCATATACACTCGTATATATATTAAGAAGTGTTGCGATATAATATACTCATCACGCCCAAATTCGGAAGATAAACTATAATTATAGCTGCTTAACTATTTCTGTGCGTTACAAACACCGGTACTAAGTGCGTTTACTCTCAAAATTTAGGTGTAGGGTATAAAAATATATTGCAATACTGGGTGGATGGGTAAAAAGGAGGCGTGGCCCGCCCATTTTTCTCAACAGAATATTATTGGTTCACATACTACAATATTATGTACACCATTATTCAGGAAACTTATATACTTTTCAATACAATCCATGTAAAACCCTCCATGACTTATGTAAACTAAAAGTGGGCGGTTCACGCCCATATTTGGCATATTAACTGGAAGCATAAGTCTAAACCTACATATAAAATTTTCTTGTCTTCTCTCAAAAAGTGATGCTGATATGGCCTTTTTTAATAGGCAAAACAGAGGTACCTGCACTCTCGATATAAAAAGTAGGCGTGGTCATTGGGCGATTTTGCTCATTTTCAATACGAAACACCCCAACATAGCAACGAATATTTTTGCCAAATTTCATTTTGAAATCTTAATCCGTTCTCCTGTGATCGTGATTTCAACGGACAGACAGACAGACAGACAGACGGACAGACATCGTTATTTCAATTTCGGTGGTGATGCTGATCAAGAATATATATACTTTTCCATACCTATCTTGTCTAGTTCTATGCGTTACACACTCCGGTAGAAAGTGAATATACCCTCAACCTTAAGTTGTAGGGTATAAAAACATGGCTTAAAACACTACGCAAAAGTTTACTCAATGAATGAAGGCTTTTTCACTCTTCAGCGGATTGTCTAAATTGTCTAATAAATTGAATTTGTTTAGTTGCTGTTGTGCTTGAAACTTCCGCTGTTGCCTCAACTTCTTTGGTTTTGGCCGAGATCCGCGCGGTGTTGACAAGTGTGATAAAACTCAGCGCGGTTGCGGTAATTTGTTATAACAACATGTTTATTCGTTTCGAAGCAGTTTTCTTTATTCCTATTCTCTTCACTATTTCATTTTCAGTACTTCTTCTACTTTGAATTGTTTTTAAGAATTTGTAACGCTGAAGGCTTCATTTCGAGTCTTTATTTCGTTAATAGAAAGATTCTGTTCGTGGAATCTGATCTGTATTTGTCTATGCAGAAGTTTTTACTCTGTCGGTGAAAAAGAAATATTTCCTTCGACGATAGACAATAGTTTTTGGATCGTTTTGTTAAGTTTTTCTCCGTGGTGTTGGGTAAAACTGCAGCCACTTCGCAGTCGTTCATCATCGACCATCGCGCGTTTGTGTCCGAACCGACGACACAACAGATGAGAAACAAAATAAATTGCAAGCAATTATTTATGCATGTAGGTACATAGACACAAGGAGACAGCGAGGCTACGAGCTGCAACCGTCGAGGTTCCTCTTGGACCTATTGCGGCTCTCGTTGCACCTTCAGCTCTCACTTGGCTCTGCTGTTGCTGTTGATATTGTCGATTTATAGTGACAAATCGCTGTTGCTATTGTGAGCCTGTGTTGACAGCATTTCGTCAGCAACAACTGAGTTGTTTCTATTCTCGCCGCGATCTGCTGCTGCTCAAGACTGATGTGAATATATTGCGCATGTCTTGTGCATGACGTGATAGTCAGGTGTCCTCTAGCAGGATGTTGAAATGGGATGCGCCTTAGTCACAGGTTACTTTTTATAGTGGGAAGAATTTCAAACAGCTGAAAGAAGTCTTTCTTATCCGCTTCGGTTCGAAATGATCCCGGATCCTCCATAAATTAAAGTTTCTTTTTGCTTCGTAAGCAATCAGAAAAAAGTAACGAGTGTCTGAAGAAGTTACAAATTGCGTTAATGAATCATTAACATTAAGTCTTTCAATCCGTAGATGATTTCAAATTTCATTAAGAATTAATCGAAATAATGAATGAATGTGAAAAATTGATCAATTGCTTCATTGATATTTATAAATTTCCATTTTTTTGTGAAGTTTTACGACTAAGAATCGAACGACGTTAAAAATATGGTTTTATTTTGAGAGAAAAAGAATATTTCTGTTTATTAAATCATGGAACTGTAAAATGCATACTACATATATATATATATATATATATATATATTAGCTTATTATATAAATTAATCACAGAAAAACTTTGTTTAAACACTCTAATATGTCCTGAAATATCCTCCAAATCAGCTGCGCTCATAATGTATAAGGTAAGGGACTGGAGTACGCAATGATGGCACTGCAAATGACTGATGGATCCTTCAGAAAATAGGGGCCAAATTCTACTGGGACCTCACTTCTCTGGTGGGTTTATAACTTCCAGTGTAGAAGGTTGACAAGGAAACAGAAGCAAAACGGTCAGTTACTAAGTATCGTAGTTGAGCGTTACAGAGGCGCAATGCACCTCGTTAATCTTTAAGTACTTGGTTAGGATTCTTCAGAGCACTTTAGCAGTTGATTGTACTCCATTTTGTGGAGAAGAGCCGTTATCTCGTTTATACCCCAGGCAGGTGAGAAGGATAAAACTTCTGCCAGCGTTTATCATTGCTGAAATCAGTGAATTAGTTCCTTTTTGGCTCTTTCAGAACTATTAATGAGCAAATGAGAGTTTTCTTGATTTACTTGTTGTTGGCGTTTCACGTTTTTTAAACGTAATATAAACAACCACCGCCTGAATTTTGCCACACATGAGTTCTTGCCACACTTCATGATTTTAACAGTTTTTATTACAAATTTAGAGCTCTGTTAACACCCAGCAATTACGTCGTTAACTCATAATTATAACTTCCAGCGACTTACGCGGCTAATTAAAGCCACCAGCGAAGGATGTCAGGGTTAATTGACGAAGACATTGGAAAGAGGGTTGCGAAGAGAAGATGAAGAGGGACGTTAAACAAGATAAGATTAATGCAAAAATAAGTGCCAAAAATGAGTTAATTAAAGCATAGACATGCATTTATTCTGTTTTCTATTCCCATTTCACACCCTAAAAAGAAACTTTGGTGGCTGTCGTTAGCGCTGTTTCACTAACATGAAAACAAAAACAATGCTACGAGGTCATAAACAAAATATTATTAATTATAATGATCTCAATGGTTCTATAATTGTTGCTGTCCTTGTTGTTAATTGTTGTGTGTTTTCGTGAAACGATGTTGATGGCTGCACTTATTGGACAGTGAAAATCTGCTTCACGTTCTCCTATTTTCCCCTGCTTCCTCTTCCTTGTATTATTTTTAAAGTTTATAATACTTTTTTTAACACTTTTTCAACACATTTGCACATTCTGATTCAATAATGATCAGAATTAAATTATCCAAGTTGAATAGAGAAATGTGTCGAATTGGTTGACTTGGTGCCGATAGAGTTACGACTATTTCGGATAAAAGGGATCTTGGGGTTAAATTTGATCGTCAGCTATATTTTTCTATTCATTTTGATAAAATTATTTTTTAAGCTGGTTCCATACTTGGCTTTATTCTTAGGAATTCTACAAATTTTAAGGATCCTTTCACTGTATAAGCCTTATATGTATCCTTGGTGAGGTCTAATTTAGAATATTGTTGCATCGAATGGTATCGGATGTACGCCTCTGTAACCAATAGAATTGAACGAATACAAAGAATATTTACGAGGTATGCAATGATGATGTTACGGCGGAATAGTCCGCTACCATCGTATCGCCTTAAATCACTATTATTAGATCACTATTATCATTTATTAGAGACATAATCTCCTCTGATATTAAATGTTCGGAGTTGTTGCATAATGTAAAGTTCTGTGTGCCCTCTAGGGGGTTAAGATCGCATAAGGCATTTCATGTTCTATTTCATAGGGCGAACTACGGTCTGAATGAGATTCTAAATGAATCTAAGATTTGTCACTTAGTAGTCCGCAAGAGTAAAATTGTATTTTGACGAATTAAATAAACAAATAAATAAATTATTAAATCAAGGATTCCTAATAGTAAAAATATTGAGCAATATTAATTTTATTATTCTGTTCCTACTGAAGTTAAACTCAGAATAGTTTCCTAGAAAAGTTTTTCGAGGCAATATTTAATATTGCATTCATCTTCGTCAGTGAAAAGGTAACAAAATATTCGAATGAACTGTCCAATGTCCTTTTTACAAACCGTTAGCTGCAGATATGTACAAGGCTGATCTTTTATCCATTTGTCCTGATATTTTATTGCTTTTATGGTTTTGTTTTTTGTGTGCATCGTGACACTTTGAAACTCATAATAGACTTTGCTCTCAATCTTCTGAGTTAGTTGATTACAGCTGTTCATTGGCCTCTGATATGTCGACCATACTAACGGTGCTATTGTAAGGTGACAAGAGCCGGCCTGTGGAGTGCACTCATGTGCTTATTGTTATTGTTTTGATCTAGACTTTCGTACCCAAGTAGAAATTTGCTCGGAATAGATGTGTAACGCTCGAATCGAGAAATCCATTCAGATTCCATGCAGTTTATCCCGAATTGGGATGATTTCAGAGTTTTTGTAACAGCGAATCGACCAAATATTTGCAGGAAGGGAATAAAGTGGAAATTTGCAATTTTAACAAGTTTAATTAAATTCAGATTGATATGGATTCTTGTTGTAGGAGAATTTGTGCCTTTGGCTTGACTTGTGATAAGAACGAATTAAAAGTAGTTTCTTTAAATAATCCACTCCCGACAAAACACATCCTTTTTTAGAATTAAACTGAAACTAACCCTGGTTCGATCGGCTGTTGTTGGCCGTGCATGCCGAGGCCGGCCGTTTGATGCTGATTTGGCATTTTGTTGTACGGCACCGCGCACAGGTCCTGCGTGGGCACCAGCCAGGAGTGGGTGAAAGGACCCGCGCCCACCCCGGCCATGCCCAACGAACCCATGCCGCTCATGTGGGCGCCGGGGTGCGCGGCCGGCGTCTGTCGCTGGTAGCCGGCGTATTCCATGGCGACTGCTTGATATGGCAACATGAAGAAGTCGTCGATTGTTGGAAAAGCTGCGCTTCGATCGTAATCGATGACGAAATGTCAACACGAAATTATTAAGCCTTATCGATGAAGATTTATACTGGGTCGAAGGTCACATCAGTGTTTTGCCCTTACTTTGTTCTCTGTTCACTTGTAATTGTTATTCATTAGTGACATTTAGTCCTTTTTTTAATCCATTTATCGAATTAAACAGAAATTTTGTCGTTGCTTAATAAATAAATTGCACTTTGCTTAATTAATTAATCGAATTTTTCGATCTTTCACAAGAACTTTTCACTTTGAAAACACAGGATTTAGCAGTCGGTATCCTTTTATTTTTCTTTTTTTTTTTTCTTGTTGTAGTCACAGATTCGATTCAATCGATTGTTGATTAGTTATTCAAATCGAATCCTCGACACCGACGTCGCGTACGCGTCCACTTTAATTAAGCTGCATCGGCACGTCAAAACCGTTACGTTACGTTGCGTAGTGATGCGCTGCGTACGTAGCAATACTCAACTGTTGGCACGTCTGCACCGTTGCTGCCTGAACAAAGCAAAACTTCAGACTGCTCGCACGCTCTCGCGTACTCTGCTGGCCAGCACAGAGGTCACGGGGGCCGACACGAGTTACTTTGGGGGCGCCTCTATGCTAAATATAAGCATGAAGCCGCTCAGAAATGTTCGTGCGTCAAGGGAGCCCGTTAAAACAAAAACAATAAAAACGACGCCACGTTCAGCGACTGAGTGCGTCCGTTGCTGGCGACGAGTACGTGCAGAATAATTCACTTCGTCGCTCACGTCACAAACAAAACCAAAGCCAAAAATCGTAACCGAAGCAGAGCTGCAGCCATCATAACAAAAACTACAACAGCAACGAAGACTTCGGCATCGTCGTCTGTTCGTCGTCGTTTGCTTTCGTTAACTGGAGCTGAGCGTGTTGTTGTTGTTGTTTTGTGGTTTCCCTCTTTTCTTTTTTTTGGGGGTGACAACGTTGACTCGACGTGTATCACAATAATAACATCGCGCATAACCAACGAACGTGCGCGGTGCTACAAACACAAACGCAGCTCGCATCAGCGCAGTCAGCATCGCAGTCGGCTGCAGCAGAGCAGCTTCAGCGACAGCAGCAAGACCTGGCTGAATTGTAAGCGCAGCACCTGACTCGAGGCCCGGTCATGTGCTCATCGCACCAGTAGCATTTTAAGCAGGCTCACGCACGGCAAGCATGTACAGCAATGTTGTTGTACTCTCTTTCTCTCTCTCTTTCACATGTGCGCGCCGTAAATTCTCGCTATCGCATTCTCGCACTTGGCTTCTGGTAAATGGGCGGGACGTGACTGCCGCTAGGTTAGCGTTGCGTGCTGCAGCTCGAGCAGGAACTGCTATCGAATCGGAATCGACATCGTACGCATACACAATGAGCCCCATGGAGAGCGTCTTTACTTGTGTGAGTAATACTCTCTGCTTCCTTGTTGCTGGTTGAAGCTCTCTTCTGTTGTTGTTGTTGTGTGGTGGAGAGGTGTAACGAGTACGTGCAAACGGCGTTTCTCATAAAAACTGGTTTAATTGTTGTTGTTTTCGTGCAACACGTCCATACATCTTGGAGAGTAGCTCGTGTGCTTTTTCTCTTTCTCACTTGCATTGCGCATTGAGCGAGGCTCACCACGCCTCGACTACGAGGCATGTAGACGAACTTTGTAGTTTTGTCGTCGTCGTTTATGTTCCGAAGTCACACTCAGCAATTAGTCGGAGCTGTTCTATCACTCACGCTCCTTCAGCGATGCGTTGCCGTCTCTTTTCTGCCTGCTTTTATGTTTGAAAGGGAGCTGGAAATACTTGTGTAGGTAGCTCCATATCTGCATATTTAGCAGCATGGATGTCCACACGTTCCTCAGTTTTGTTGCTTTGTTTTTTGCGTTGGTATGTGACTGAAATATAAATACCAACACAACGATCTACATGTTCAGGCATGTGTATCTATATATGTAGGTTAGGCAGGTGGGTTGGCTCAACGGTTCGGGTATGTGAGGCACTATATATTTAAAGATTTTTGTGCATTCCGTGGAGGTAGCTGCGTTGGTGGATTTGCCATGTTTGATGGATGTTAAAGTACCTTGAAGGGGCTCAATGGCGCACTCCATGGGAATGGGGAACTTCCTGGATTCTTAAGCACCCCGATCTACATATAAAAAAAAACTAACACTGTTGGTTGAATAAAATACGAAAAAAGTAAAATAAGTAATAAAATTAGTAAAGGTGTTGTCTACAGCCGGGCTGTAGCCGAAATACCCTACACCTTAAAGCTGCATACATATATACTCGTATATATATTTAGAAGTGGTGCGATATAATATACTCGTATACACTATATATATTATATATCTAATAATAAATACAATATATATATATAATAATAATAATAATTATTTCGCACCACTTCTAAAAGGCAAAACTTATACTCCTATGAAATTTCTACAACTATGCCGTCATGATAGCTGTATGCAGTTTCATAAGTGAAAGCATAAGGAGGCGTGGCCCGCCCATTTTTTCCCAACAGAATATTATTGGTTCACAAACTACAATATTATGTACACCATTATTCAGTCCTTGGGCGATTTTGCCCATTTTCAATACGAAACACCCCAACATAGCAACGAATATTTTTGCCAAATTTCATTTTGAAATCTTAATCCGTTCTCCTGTGATCGTGATTTCAACGGACAGACAGACAGACAGACAGACGGACAGACATCGTTATTTCAATTTTGGTGGTGATGCTGATCAAGAATATATATACTTTTCCATACCTATCTTGTCTAGTTCTATGCGTTACGCACTCCGGTAGAAAGCGAATATACCCTCAACCTTAAGGTGTAGGGTATAAAAATATAGAATGCATAACCAAACAAACAGGTGATGTTTCTCATATACATAAACCTAATTGAAGAATAAAAAAAAAAGTATGGAAAATTATTAAGACCAAAACATTCAAGTTTAATTTTTACTGGGTAAAAGCGCTAATATTTCTTCAGTGTTATTTCGTATATTGAATTTTTGTAATTTAAGCAAAATTTGTAAATGAATGGATGTCAAATATATCTAAAAATGTTTAAAATCAAATATGTTTAATCTTAAAATAGAAATATGTAATTAGTATTTAAACCGAATAAAGAATGAATATGAAAAGCAAAAAAATTTAAATAATTTTTGAAATAATTAAAATTAATTTAATGAATCCACGTTTTTATTCTTGATCATGGACGACTCCAACGCAATTCGTGACCATGCAAAAGCCAACCGCGTAAACGCAGCATTGAGCCGAGAAACGAGACACGTGATCGATTCGAGACATTGACCGAGTCTTGAGTCAATTGTGAATTTTAAATAAGAATCAAAGCAAAGGAACGCTGACTCAGATGCCGAGCGTGCTAGCGACCGATTGGCTTTTAGCACGCACCGCATCGAATTCATTGGCGCAGAGCAGACACTCGGCCAGACTTGGACGTGGTCAGGAAGCAGAAAATCGTGCGAATGTCGACTGCAGCTCACGCGGAGACCTCCTCGTCGACACGTAAGCATCAGACGCCGCCGAGAAGTACGCATTTCCAATATAAAAGCATTCTCGACGTGCGATTGTAGGTCGGAAATAGAAAGCGTCGTCCATGTCCACGGCCTTCATCCGATCAGCCAACAGTCGGGTCATGTGTGCTTCCGTCTGTTCCGCTGTACGAGTCCCGCGCCTCCCTTTGTGAACCATCATTTGAGTGCGTACGCGAAGGCGATGCGTGCGTCAAATTACGACACATTCGGCGCACGACTCCAGCGTCGACTTTTCCCGCTTGCAAATATTGGATTTTTTTCTTTTTCTTTGCTCCTGGCACGTGGGAGAGGGGAGGGGGCAGTGCGGGCGACAAGTTTTGAAAATAAATTCAACTGCAACACCAAAAAAAAAGGAGACAAACTTCAACGTGTTCGCACGGCATCGATTTAATGAATGAAAACGAAATGAGCGACGACGGAGCTGCAACATGTCCGTGTGTTTCGGATCGTTCGTGGTCACTCGCACGCTCACACTCGCCAACAATCACGTCTCTGAACCGTTCTATCACATCGCATTGCAGTGCATCTGCTCATCGACATCACACGGCTCACGACTGCCGACCGAGCGCTGCACTTGAGGCACGTCGCCAGCGCTTGCCTTTGCCCAACATGTCCATCACGTTCGGCTTCCCGAACGAGGCATCCATTTTAACTAATGCGGCGTTTGGCCGCTGTCCGTCCTATCGATGATATGGACCACAGATAAACACATCGCATGCGAGATTTTGATTCGCCAGCAGAAGCAGCAGCATGTGCTTAGTTTCGTTGTTGTTGCCCTTGACAAAGCAGGTGCGTTCAGACAGGCTGCTGCGGTTGGGGATTTTGCACGAACCGAGTGATGCGCTAATTACATCGAAGACTCGAAAGCAACACTTGACCAAAGAATGTTTATTATTCTATAATTAATAGCATACGATTAGCAACATGACAGAGGAAGTTTATATAATAAAAACAACAATTACAAAAAAAAAAAAAATTAAAATAAAATACACAAAAAAAATATAAGTATATTAAAAAATTTGACGCAAAGAAGAATTAAATGAAGTAGTTTGGTTAATTTTTTCAATGAAATCGCATTAAAAAGCCGTAAAATGTGGGGAAATGTGCGAAAAGCAATACGAAGGATTTTGCGAGGTGGGATTTTAGAGAATGTCGTGTGCGAAAAGAATCCCAAATATCGCAAATGAGCCGTCAAATGCAACGATTTTCATTTTTAAAATGTAGATGGCTTTTTTTGAATTGATGTAATTGGAAAATATGTAGGTATATTTAATATTTTTAATATTGTTAATTAAGTATTATTGTAATATTGTAAGATTCCTTAGCCTTTGTTATAATTATAAGATAAACTTCTTGAAAATGGTCCATATATGTATATAAAAAAATAAATAAATATTTAAAAGTTTGCATAAAATTATTTTTTTTGTGTTATTTCAAAAACTAGAACCAAATTCTAATTCCGATAGATATTTCGCGAATTTTTTTTGTTGCTTGGATTAATTTATTGTTGGTATGTTTGTGGTTCTATTACTTCTAAGAATTTCTTTAATCAAGATATTAAATTAAATTAAATACCAATTGTAATGTCATTAAATAGCGCAACTATAGATCGCTGAATAAATGAATAAAAAAAAAAGATTTTATTGACTAGTACAGCTTAAAACTTATGCTTTTTGCGTCGTAATCGATTTTTACGTCGTAATTCGTTTCTAGGTTTCAAAATTACATATTAGATAATACTGAACAATGCTCGGAAGTAAGCCTTTACGATGTTCACCTTACATCCTTCGAATAAGAAGCCCTACAGTGATTCCTGATAACCTAAAAATAATTAGATTAAGTACGTAAGATAACAACAAAGAGTGATTCTGTAAAAAACCACAATAAGAAGTGACCAACAAAACGCACCAACGCAACCCATGAAAGAACGAACTGATATTTCTCGGGAAATAGAACGAGTATCTAATAAACTATATTAGAAAGGAGGAAGCAATAAAACTAAAAAGTGTTCATCGCTGATCGCTGACACAAAAACCAACATAGAAACAATAGAAACATGGAGAAACAGTCAAAGCAAAGATCTGGCCAACGAACATTAAAATCATGAAGCCAAAGATTTTGTTGATAGAAAAAAGGAGTCACCAGAAAGCAATAAAAGTGACAGAGGTGATAAAATTACAGGACGACATTATTTTTGGGCACTCGGTTATCCAGAAGCGCAGCCGGCCAACAGATCTGTGATAACCACAATGGAGCAGCTATGTAAGCGCCACGCCACGCCAAACCATGATAATAACGGTTGTGGCGTGTTACACAAGTAACAACAACAAACCCTAAAAAATTTGTCCCAAATCAGTTCATAATTTTTGGTCATAGCACGCAACAAAAGAGAACAACTAACAAAGCAATAAAGCAATAAAAATTAAAAAAAATCTTGGTAACTGGGCACCAGAAAACAACCTAAAAACATGGATTGTTATCACGGTCTGGAGACGACGTGTTCTTCGTACTGACTCGCTCTGTCTTCCTCTTCTTATCCCTATTCGTCTATCAATGATCTCGCTGTTCACCCCTGCATCAACCTGTCCGCATCCATAGAGCCATAATTTCTTGTGATGATGAACTATATGACAGTTTTCAGCTCCGAGCTGCTTCAAGTGAGCAGACAAAACCTACAAAAATATAATCAACGCAGCTCTCGGACGAAGGCTCATAAATTCAGAGTTCATTTTTGAAGATTTTGAGAAGGAATTAGTTCTTCCAAACTGCTTTATACTTAATCTTCGAATTGTTGGTCAGCTGACTAAACAAAATTACCGAAATTAGTATTTCGATTGATTTTTTAAGTCCTTAACGACAGTCCTTTTGTATAACGACGACAAATAAACTAAATTTTTTGTCTACATTTGGAAAATGGTATTTTATTTCTGCATCTTTGCACTAATTTACTTTAGACATGATAACCTTCTTGCCAAAGCAAATTTGTTGTAAACTAATTATAAATATCTGATGTGGCCAACACATGACTTCCTTGTATGATGGCAATTGTATGGTTTTATTTCAAGAATGGTTGATATATTTTATTTATATTTCCAAATTGAAGTTTTAAAAATTTGAAATATTTTTTCTTCCATAATGAAAGGTTTCTCTTAATTTAAATAATTTAAATAGTAGTAAGTAAAAACCAGGGGGTACAAATTAGTTGCCATACAGCTTTAACTATCAATCGTAGTAATTTTGATTTCCCTGTTTAGTTCTGTTAGGGTACAACCAATTTGTATAAAAGATATAGCAGCATAACATTCATTTATCATTTATGTAATTCGGATAATACATGCTTCGTGTTCCTTTGGCGAAGAGTCCTTTTGGTGCGAACCATCATTAAAATTGGAGCTACAAAATTGTGTCTTATGTAAGGCGCAATAGTATATACTTTCTAGGAGTGTTTGTTTTTGAGTAATGTATGAAATTTGAAAAAAACTACAGGAGAAGTGTCCTTTTCGCGCAACCGATTGCATCCAAAAAGGGAGGTGCACAACTGGGTCTTATAAGAGTCTCAAATACCAAATTTCAAGTTTCTACGATTCTCCGTTTTTAAGTTATTGAGGATACGTACATACGTACATACGTACATACGTACATACGTACACACGTCACGACCAAACTAGTCAAAATGGACTCCGCGATGGTCAAAATGTGTGTTACCATCAAAATCTCAATACCGAAATTTTTCATGATTACAATACTTTCTTGTATTTACTACGTATACAAGGAAGTAAAAATATAAAAATTAACATAAATTTTTTATAAACTTTGTTGGCTAATGAAATATTATTTAGGAAATCTATTATTTATAAAATAACCACATTTAATTGAAAAATCCTACATAAAATACCCCTAATCTAAGTCATTAAGAGTGTTAAGAGTCGCAAAATCCCAATGATAAATTCCTAATTGTTAAAAATCACAAGAAAACAATGTATATTTCTGAACGTGCCCTAAACAAGGTTTTTCTCAAGTTGTCGACGATACTTCAATTGACGACAAAAAATTTTTATTAATCTGGCATCATTGCGAAATAATCTACTTGCTGCAACGAGTTGCTGCATTTCGTTATTAAAAAAAATAATCGTCATCTCTAGTTTCAAGAGATTTATCGTCACTAAGACCATCAATCATATCAAACGGAAATTGAATGCTTTTAGTGTTTGCAAGTTTTGGATCAGGTTTCATAGTGTTGTTAGTAAAAATGTAGTGTATGTATATTAAAAAATGTGAGACAATAGATTTCATCGAAACGTGGAAAGTGAATCGGAAAATAAAGAAATTACGCAATGATTTCAATAAATGCATAGAAGCTCTGCAAGGTACCTCTTTTTAGCGGTACTTCTTTCATTCAAGTGCCGTTCTGTTGTCATTGTTCTAAAATTACATACATGTATGCATGTATGAAAGCTGTGATCTATGGTAAAAGCCGTCGGCGATGCGAAATTATTAAATTGCGCAAATAGTTCTTTCACATTTTCCAACGCAATGAAATAATAGATGAAATTAAATACGGAGGAAAGATCAATATCCACATCATTAATTTAACGTAAGTTATTGTAGGTCATTTGTTTTAAAGACTTCTTTTAGTATTAAACAAATTGAGGAGTTTTTGAAACTTGTTCTCGATTAAATTTGTGTGTAAACTTTAAATTCGAAACTCGTCCAATTGTGAAAGTTTCGGTTTTAATTCTAATTCATTCTGGTGCGTTATTCTTCACTGCGTTGTTTTTGTTTTTCACGTTATCCGAAAGACAATGCATTCACAATATTCTTCTCTTCGCTTCACATAAAAATGATGTCAATTGCTGTGGAATTTGTATGCAAAACGAAGTGACTTCTAGAGAAGCGTTAAAGGAATATTAAAATTGGGATTTGTTTCCATCAGTCAGTCAGTCATCACACAGTTAGGTATGAAAACAATCAATTTTATGTATATTTTTAAATATTCACATAGACATGTGTTTAGAATCTTCCCATTGGATGAGTAAGTGAAGAAATGTAGTTTTATGAAGGCAAGGCAACGATTTAGACTCATTAGTATTGCAATCGGTTCTCTGAAGTGGGTGAAACATGTCACTGGGCACTCCTGTCCACCTCATCTTTATTTCTGATTTCTTATTTTTAAATTCTGACCTTCTTCGTTCTACAAAAGAACGAAGCAAAGTGATTAAAAAGAAACGAATTTTTCGTTAGCTTTCGTATTTAGGAAATAATAAAGTCTGTTAATTGTGATTTAAAAAAACGCCCTCATCATGAAAATGATCGATCTGTAAACGATTCTGTGTGAGTTTAATTATGCGCAAATGTATTTAAAAACAAATGTAATATTTAATTTCTGCCTGTTATTTTTCTTGTTATTAAAAGTTGAAGCAACAAAAAATATTAACAAATCGGGAACTGAAAACATTAAATTGTTTACCAGTTTTTTTATTTGATCCTGCTTCTGGCTGAGAATTCTATATATATTTAAGAGCTAACAAGCAATTTTTTATTGAAAACACTGTGTTTTACTTAGAAGAACAAGAACAAAATGGGCAGAGAGGCCCCTCCCCTCGAAATTCCTCTTGAAGCTCAGCGAATAATTCACATCCCAAGTTGTAGCCGCAAAGCAGCCTGTGATCGGAATTCTTAATTAATATTCTTGCACCTTACGGTTAAAATCAGTGCATCGCGTCGTAAAATCTTCGGCCGATCTGCGAATGGGCCGAACTTTCAGTTCCGACACAGCAGCAGCCGAAGAGCGCATCAAATCTCGTTGCGGTGCGATCATAGAACGAGCGAAACGAAACCCATTTTTTCATCGAAGAGTTAAAAAGTGTAGAAGGAGCGATTTTCTTAAAACGTTTGATCGAAACCTATCAAAGGTTGATTTTGAAGCTCATCTTCTTAATGCCACTATTTTTATTGTTGTTATTTCTTCATCAAAGTTTCTATGTTTGATGTTGGCTACAATTGCAAAAAAAGGAATATGAGTTCTGTCTTTATATAGGAAAAGACGAGACACTTTTCCTCGGCTCCGTGAAAACAACTGCGAGATAAATCCAATTAGCCAGATATTTGTACTTTTTATACCACAATTCGTATTAACAACAGCAATAACAAAACTCTGTATAATAATGAGTGTTGTTTGTTGCTGTTGTTGCTTCTGATGCGCCAGCGAGAACCGCATCCCGTCGTAAAAGCCACCGCCGCCGGCGCCGGAGCAACACCAACAACAACAACAACGACGGCAGGAGAAGGTTCATAGAAAAAGCTTGGCATCCATCATCGATCATCCATCGTTCAATGTCCGCGTTATGATAACCAATTCAATCGAATTCGTTACAAACTGTGCAGCGTTTCAGTGGCGCATCAAACACACATTATCACTTACCGTGCGTTCACCGAGGACTGAGCCGCTCCGATCTCCTCCATCGACTTTCTGCAACGAAAGACAACAAAACACAAAATTAGGCCTCAACATTAACAGCGACTTAATGAAAGCAGCACTAATTAATCGAATTAGCAAATATATGCATCTCGGCCGGTTTGAAGCGAACTACAACAGATCTACATCCAAAGTATATTCAATAGAAACACTACGGGCCAAAAGTTTCGGAAATTCCTTGCTATTCATGGAAAATTGTGTGATATTTCTTTATTAGTTGAAAATCGGTTTTTTTTTAAAAGGATGATCATAAAATGAAAATTGAAATGTGTTGTCATGTGTTATCTTCAAAAACTGTATTCATAATCCACAATTAATTGCGGTATTTACTCCATGCTGTTATATGCAATTTCCGCCTTTAGCTTTTTGTCCTTTACCTAGTATAAAAGTCACGTCAATAAGATCTCACAAATAATATCTCTAAAGTTGAAAATGTTGAATAGTTCGAATCGGAAAATAGAAATACAAGCACTACGGTACTTTTCGGACTCTGCCTCGGTCGAGAAGACCAAAATCCAAAACAATTTGGGGAGAATAATGAAGTTATAAACGAATAAACGGAATAGGAGAAAAATGCTCCTAAAATGCAAGCCAAAATAAATAAAAGTCTGTCAAATACAACAGGAAAAAAGCGCCTATGGGATGCTTGTTCTTGTGGAAGGATTACATTATATAACGGCTACATCCACAAAATAAAGCAAAAAAAATCTCAGTGAGACTTCATAGATACGCAACTTCGACCGAACACGACTTGACAGATATTTTGTGGACAGAGGAGTTCAAATTTGACTTGTTTCGACCCGAACGACAAAGTTTAGTCTGATAGAGCGTCCAGGAAAATAAGCTTCCGGAATTTATAGTAGCTACAGTGAAGCACGTTGTTTGTTTTTGTAATAATCTAGGTGTTTCGTAATATCGGAAAGTGAAGCATCAAAAGATTCTTGAGGACAATCCTCTACGACAGTTCGAAATTGTGCATTGGAAAATATCACTTATTCTCCCGATCTGTAAACTATAAAGTCTGATGCTGAACAGAAAGCTGCTAGAAAGATCAACAGGAAAAAATTAAGAAGAGATTTTAAGCAATTTATTGAATTTATTTATTTAATTTATTGAACGCAAGGCTTGATTCTTCGATCAGGAGCACTAAGAGAACTAGTCCTATATTTAAGTTGAATTCCTTATATTTAAGATAATTCTAAGAGATATGTTTATAGTGCATAATTCAAACACAAATATAATAAACCTTCCTGATCATTTCGTCGGTCTATGAGACCGATGAATCTCTTTTGTGTTAACTTCACGAAAACAAAAAATGCCAACTCCGTCATTCTCTCAGTATCTTCATAATTTCTCATTATACAACGTATAGTGTAACAAGTGCGTTTGAGTTGAAGTGTTGTAACGATGATTGCTAATAAGTCGGTCTGTGAGACCGACTTATAGTTAAGTGTTACATTTTCGTCAGGTAAGTTGGTTTGCTAAATTATAAATTTTTAGATGAAAATGGACAATTAACGATCACTTTATATGATTTTATAAAAGAATTATGTTCAAAATTAATTATCGTGAGATTTGCTTTAGATATGACAGATATTGAGCGCATAAGAGCTATTCTGAATGAAATCGATTCAAATCCAGATTCTGATGTGGAAAGTGGTACTGAATACGAGGATAATATTGATGTGTATGAAGCAAACACTGATACTGAACAAGAAGGCTCGAGGAAAGTAATGTTGAAGATTCACAAGACACTAATTCCAGTCACAATCACCTTTTTATTGGAAAAGACAAAACTACAAAGTGGATGAAGTCCTTCCCAAAATCTTCAATAAAAAAAATGGTCGAAAAATTAGTGTTCCTGTTTTTTTCCTGAATTCATTTTATTTTTTTCTTTACTTTTAAGATATATGTTAATAGAAAAACAACATTTCATAAATGTTGTGTTTTACGAATGATCTTTTTTTTTAGTTTTATATTAGGTCTAAGATCTAAAATGCCAAAGTATTGTGATGAAATATAAATTGATGCTGTGAGCTAAATAAAACTTAATTTTGTATTTTTCTTACTTCAGTTACTTCAGATTAGTTTGTTAAATATGTCCACTGCAAAATTTTTTGAAAATTTTAAAATAGTTTTGAGATACCGAGAAATACTTGAAATTGGTCTAAGAGACCGAGAAATGTGAATGTGTGGCACAAAAATGAAAATAGTCAGGAAGGTAAAAGACAAACCATGTTTCCTTCCAATTTTTAAAGGTTTTTTAAGATTTTTTTAAAATTCTTTAGCTGTTCCGAAACCTTTGGGCGGGATTTTAACATTTATCATATTTTAATCAGTTGAAATCAAGTTCAAATATTATTCTAATTTTTTTTTCTCGTGAAACTGCAACTGGCGATTATTAAGCTATTCGATATCTTTATTTTCATTTTATAATTGACAAATAAGATTTTCAAAACGACTGTCCAATTTAGTGTAATTTTATATAAGAGTTTCACTTTAATTTCACTTACCGATCTCCCCAACACAAAGCATCTTCGCGATATCTGCAAAATAACAAAAGAATTTTTAATGATTTGGTAACATAAAGTTACATAAAGTCATTATTATTATTTAAGTAACATTATTTCTTATATCAAAAATAATGTCCTTTAGTTGTCGTAGCAATATTGTAAATTAAATAAAATATTAATTTTATTATATTAAATAAGTAAACTTTGTTTGAAATATTGCCAAAAAAGTAAAGAAAGAAAGTTTCTTTTTAAATTAATAAATTAATTTAATGATCGAATGTTTAACAATTTTAATAGGACTTCTCAATAATTTCAAAAATTAATGAAATTCACTAGTAAATTTTAAATTACAACAAGTTTAAGAAACGAAAATAACGAAAGCGAAAGCTGACAATCAACATAAATAATTTTGGAAGCACTTCAGCACACATAGCTACATTTTTTAACATTTACTTATTGCTGTTTTTGCTTATTGCCAACGACCGGCCGACGATCGATCGATCCGTTCGATTTATTTTCTTTCATTCAATCATTCATACAAACATCAAGCTGAATCCATCGCCAAACCGCGAATTCATACAAGTATTCCACGGTCCGTATGTGATCATAATTCCAAAAAGTTAAGTCAAAGTTCTTAAATTGCTCCGAACAACAACAACAACAACAACAGCAATAACCACGATGTTGGCAAATTGTGGCAAGTTGGTTGAGTTGGTGTCCGCGTCTAAGGACAAGCATGAGGATGTTATTCACGACGACGCGTCGTTCACATGTTTGTATGAACGTGTTTCTTTGTCAGCGCTTCGATCCATATTATTATAGGGCATCGCATCCCTCAGATCCCAGACAATAAACCAATTATTAAAATTGTATTTCTCGTCGCACATCGCGGCTGCAATAAATTCGGAACTCCACCGCGGAATACGGCGACCTTTTTCTCAAAAGTAGTTTTATTTTCCCCCCCTCAACGTAGATCTTTTATTCTCAGAGCTTACATTAAAGAGAAAGACGAGTGATCAAAGCCAAAAACAGTCCCGATTATTGGGAAATAATCGATTAGATTTTTGTGGTTGGTTTTTTTGATCCGTTAAATGGCAGGTACCAATATAAATCCTTCTTCCCGGATGTTTGAAATTTAGCAGAAGTTTACGATTTCTCAATCAATCAAAATGGGATAAATTGGGCTTTAAGGAATTGGGTTTTGTCTTTATAAAACAAGTGTAGTAAAAGTGAACTAAAGGGAAAGAATCAGGTTATTAATAAAGCTAGCCGACGAATTTTATACCTAAAGAGACAATAAAATTTTAAACTGAAACATATATTTAATATTATATTCGAAATACTCTACAATGCACAGTATACTAGTCCCATAACCTGCAAAAAATGTTTCAACTTGATGTGTAAATCCTTAGTTATGGCCATCTTTATAGGTGCTTTCATATAGTTCACCTGAAGCGCCATCTACAGAACATCTGAATGCGTTGTAGGCTTAAGGAGAGGAATTGGATAGAAGAATCGGAATTGCATCAATTCATGCTGTGATAGAAGAACTTACGAATGTATTAATTCAAAAGACCTGATTAGTACCTGATCGTACTAAATATACGCTTATAGAACATTAGATAACTGAAATGTCGGGGAAAGCGACTATATGGAGCCTTAGCCTGAAAATTGTGATATAGCTTTATGCTATCAAGCAGTAACATATTACAAAATAAAAACTGGAGTGATTCTCATCTGCCAAAAAGAGATATAACACTTTTAAATCACCCGATTTCAGTATAAGCGATTTGAGTAACAGGTCACTGTGATATAACCTCCAAAGAAGGGTACACGAGGTAGCGAGAAAACAAACCCAGTTACACAGTTTCCTAAAATCTTTTCAAACCATAAGAAATGAAATCGGGCTAAGTAGGACGTGGCACTTGGCTGCATGGAACGAGATGAAAGTCTCCAAAGTTGCTTTGGGTTCCCAAACAAAGAAACTGGCCCTAAGTAACAAAGGAGAGTTCAGGATAATTTTAAGCATCTGGCAGTCATTGGGAACTCAAAGGTCACTCAACTGCGGTGGTAATCTGTCTTACTACTTTCCTACCAATGGAGCAGCTGGTGGCCTAAGTATATCTGACCTTTGATCGGCTGATTCCTTGGAGAACCTTCACCTAACCGATTACCTTATCTGTATTTTATTTTTCGGTAATTTTCAGACAAGCCAATTACTTAACTGTGTTTAATTGAATTTTAATACCTGGAAATTAATGCAATAAATGAAATTCATATTGAACTTCTTTTCTATCCTCTGAATCTATATCGAAATTATATTAAAATTACATTAACAAAGTCAATTAAAAAGGGAATATTTTTATTTAGACAGAATGAAATCAAATTAAAGACGCTTTGTCAGCATTCACGCAAATCAATTGATAATCCTTGTTTACAAAAGCTAAACATAGATAGCATAAAGATCCACTCGGAGAAGAATAACAAAGGACCAGCCCGCTAATAAAAGCAGCGGTACTAGGAGACTGAAAGGAATCAAGCTGAAGTAACAAGCGTCCGCAACTTCCGTGCTGACCGTTTGGCTATCGTGGCCACTATGCCTCTTGCGAATTGCCTCGATGTCTAGAAATGGTTCTGGCATAATCAATAATGATAGATAAGTAGCTGCAGTCTGTCGGACTATCAACGGGAGGTAACAGATTGCAGCAGAAATTGGTGCAAGTGATTGGCAAGCGGGAGCGGCTGCCGAATCGATCGATTTTGGGCCCGTGCAAGAGATGAACAAGCTGCAGCATCCTTCGTAAGCGTTTCTTTATCGACAAGAATCGCTCCGTGATTCTTTGATGAGCTTATAGACACAGCTTAGTAGAATCTTGAAGAAGCTGCCAACATTTATGCTGGCTCCACATCTCGATAAACGCAGACGCGTACTTTAACGCAGAGCTACTCCCTCAGCGCGTTTATCGCTGTTGTTGATGATGTTTTGTTTTTATTTATTTCAGTTTCTGTTGTCTTAACAATTTCTTTTGTCAACTCTGCGAATGCTTGTCTGGAGTTTTTGTTAAATGCCACTTTTTACTCGGAGATGATGCAGCATGAAGTTGCTGCTGCTTGGAATCTGTTGGCTTGTTCGTTTGACGGATGGAGTGTGTTGCGTCGTGTAGACCGCTTCTCAGAGTGTTCAATAAAAAGCATCAGTAGCTAAACAGTCAATACTTATGTCCTTAATATCGGCAAATGTTGAATAAATTGTGGCCGAACGGTAAAAAAGAATTACACGCAGACACACGCACATGTCATTGCAGAAGAAAACATCCTGAGGGAATATTTGCGGATCTCATGGAGACGAACGAAGGAGCTTTCAATGTACATATATTTTCAGAGCAAAAAACTAGATAATGTTGCGTCAATGATTTATGAGATATTTTTTACCGTTCCTCGATTTATCACGCTTAATTATTCAGTACGAAAGAGAGAGACCTCGACGTCTGAAGATAGTCTAGAGGACTTGCATTTCTATAGGAATATTTCGTCGAGATCTTAGATGTGTTACTGAATAAAATTATGTAAAAATTCTGTTAGTTAGTAGCGCTGATAGAAAGCATTGTGGGTCTTTATTAATATTTCCACTATTCTTGTTTATTTTGGTCCAATGTCACTTCGCTTCTAGGACCTATTTAGGGCCGGACACTCCGCATCACTCAACAATCTCGTCTGTTTGGGCATTTTGATCTTGTGCAGCTGATTTAAGTCCAACTGCAGGGAATTGGCATGTCGTTTATTTATTGATGTGTGCAGCTTTTTACGCACTCGCGCTATGCGACTAATTGGGTACGAATGACAATGAAACTAACGAATCGAACGAGCCACGATCCGACTGATATACAGACAGATGGACAGACACACAAAGCGAAAGAAAACTGACGAGCCTCTGGCCTCGATCGGCGGAATCGGCACCAAAATTGAAGCATTACCGCGGCTTGTCATCGCTGTGATACACATCTTCCCCTCCTTCCATGTAAGTCCTGGTATCGCAGTCCTTCCAACGATGGTAGATTATTTCTGTGTAACAAGAAATCATGGGGAAAGAAGCCATGTGTTGCCCTAAAAACAGGAATCAATTCACGGACTCTTTATAGTTATGTAAAAGAAGTACCGGTTAAACAAAGTTCATCGGACCTATTTGGACTCTTTTTTATCAGAAGTTCATTAATCTTAGGTTTAAATAAGTTTTAACTGAACACTCAGTGTTTGCCTTAAAAGGTGTTGCTTTTAAATTTGGTGGACTTTTTATAGATTCAGTTACATGATTCCCTTTACAATGGTTAAATATTTTTCAAACTGTCGCTGGTCTCTGTACATTTTTCCGAAATTTCCTACTCGGATCGACTTTATTAATGTTCATACATCTGTTATACCAACGTAGACATTCTGTATTGGCTTTAATAACTCCTCGCAACAGGTCCTCCTTAACATGCCCTTTTCTATTGACATGTCGACATTGCAAAAGTTTTGCTACATGCAACTTGCTTCAGTATTGAAAACATTGTGTTTTGTCCTTTTTCGTCGTATTCTTGGATCGGTTTTTCACTAGCTGCACTGTTCTTGTCCTTTACTGGTTATATTATTTCAGGTTTTTTGTATGGCATTTCTCGTTTGATTGAAATGTGTACAAATAGCTTAGAAGAATCTTATTTTGTGCTTTTTATTTTTGCAGCATGGCGCGAACGTCTGCTATTGCCTTTTTTGTGGAATAGTTTCAACGCATGCGGCCGGGCGTCTGTCCGTTCCGTGGCCACGTGTCCCGCGGAATGCTTTAATTTGAATCCGCAGCAGCGTCGGCCGCCGCAGCCTTTTTGCTCTGGACTAATTTGTTTTGAAATAGTTATGCTAATGCATTTACTCATTAACTAATTAGGTGAACATTTCTGCGAATCACTTGCGACTAGATGCACATTTAGGAAAATGAGCGCTACAAACTTGGACAATCGCAGAATCGCAATCAATAGCAATATCATAGCTCCGTGTTCTTCTTTGCTGACTTCTTGTGAATTATAAAAATAACTTCTACGACTTTCATAAATTAAATTAAAAAATTATACTCGCAATCAAGCGTACCCAATTACATTTTCAACAAGGTCACTTAACGTTCGGCCCCAGTCCGGCACACAAGAACCGATTCTCAGCAGTGCCGATTTCTCGTCATTCCTCGCGGGCCCCGTTCGTCCCCTGGCGGCGTTCAACACGCTCTGAACCACTTTCGATTCGATCAACGAACATCATATTAACGCTTTTCGTTTATTATATTATTTTAAGTTTTTCTCTTCCCGATTCTGTTGTTGCTGCCAGTCGATGTTGTTGCCGGCCACTGCCGATAAAATAATTGAGATAAAGAAATAAAATGAGGCAGAAAGAACGCAAAAGGAAAAATATGCTTTGTAAAAAAGCCTCTCGCAGCACATCCTTCAGCTTATAAATATGTATGAGTCCAGAAGAGTTCGGATGCCGGGCCGTTTGGAATGATGGAATCCCGTGCGACTCCGACTGTGTTCAGGTAAGCAAGGTCGGCGCGTCGGAAGACATTCAAAGGGCGCAGAAATGCATCGGCAGCGTATCGACGCAGTCATCATCATCGTCATCGTCCTGGTCTCCAAATCATCACAAAGCCATCAGCTCGCTTCAGCGATCGACAAGTTTTACAGCAGCTCCGGCAGTTCAATCATCGAGCAACGGAATCACAGCTTCTACCCGAGTCTGCGGAGGAGATCCGCCCCAAACTACTTTAACGAAAATTAAAGAGATTTTTCATTTTGCTCTGGTTGTGGTGCCTGATCGGTTCAGTTGTCGTTGTTGTTGTGGACAGCATTAGTGTCGTATTCGCAAGATCGTCAAACGACCGAGGAGACACGTCTTCAAATCAATTCAAAGTTCGCAGTGTATCGCGAAGAATTGATGGCTGCTCTGGATCAGTGGAGAAGGACGAAAATATATTGAAATCTAAATGAAGTATCCACTATAAAGAGCTATCAGACACGATCTTCGGATGCAGAAGATCCTCTGTACAGATAAAGAAGATTAGTTTTCTGCTTTTGAAGATCGTTATTAATAATAATAGAAATGCTGGGGAGGAATATTGAAAAAACTATATAAATATATAATCATTCGATGGTGCTACTTTCACCGGATAACGGTGTCGGTTTTTATGTATCCTCAATCAACTTGAAAAACTGTTGAAGCCGAAAAAGTCACCGAGTTAATTTATTGCGTAACATTTCCGTGGAACTTGTTGATTGCCCTTGCTTCCCTACATTCACACTTCATTGATACCGAAAGCAACTTCAGCGTAGTCGATGAACCTGCCACAGTGGATCACATCAACGCACATCTTCCATCGAACCACTCGCAATGAGTCAACATGAAACGGAAATATTGCAGTGAAGTTCGTTCAATGGGCTTTGGCGCAGCAGGCAGTTATACTGAGGTACCTACAGTCCGGAAAAGTATTGAATGCGCACAGAATATTAATACTTTGCTCAGGCAGAGCTACAGCAGCTGAGTCGAAGTTTGATTGTGCTTGCAGCAGATGCAGAAAGTGTAATGCTTGGGTCAAGCAAATTGTGAATTAGCTGCCTGCAAACCAATGGGCAAATAATCCATAATAGAGCCAAGTAAGACTGGACCACGGAGTTTTTAATAATCAATCTGCCGTATTTCCTTCTGGGTGATTAGTTTCCGAAAAGATTGGGGACTCAGTGGGAAAGCTCCATATTGCTTCAGCAAATAGACCTTGAATATACCTTCAAAACAGGTACATTTTAAGTTGGGACTGATTTGACTTCGTTTTCTCCGAACATCATGATTAAGGTTTCGATCTCTCAGGCCCTTAGATCAAGAGGTGCTTACGTAAATGTATTGTTGGTAAATGGATTCGACTGGAATGACCAATAATGTTTTTATTGATAGAGTCCACAAAACTATTTTATTTCTCTGTTGTTAAATGTTTTAGTTTTCTCCTAAAGATCTAATTTAATATTTTATAAATCATCAGATAGTTTCTAATAATAAGATCGATTTTAATTTATCTACTCTTTGATTTAATTTGATTTGTTGGCAACTCCACGACCACATGGGAAAATAAAATTTCCCTTGTATGAATTTTGGCAACATCGCGAAGTTTCCGGAAGGTCGACCTTTTGGGATTTGGCACGCGAACAGAGAAGACGATCGAGGAACAAAAACCAATTTTAAAGTTTCAACCACGATATTCACTATTACTAAAAAGTTATAAGCTAAAGTTAAGAATAAGAATATATTTTTGAATTAAACTACAAAAATTGGTCAATTAATTTTCATCATTCAACCTTTGTAAGCGAGAGCTTACAAAATTCTTTAAAATTGTTAACCTAAATCGTCTAAAACCTGCATAATGGCAAAGTCAGCCAAGAATCTAGAGGTTCCGGAAAACGAGTACTGCGGCATATGTGGAATCACCAGCGATTGCGACATGGTCCAGTGCGACGAATGTGACATCTGGTTCCACTACGCGTGCGTCAACGTGGGAGCTGAGATAGCAAACTGCGACTGGGTATGTAAGAAGTGTAGTTCCGCTAAAGCTGCCGCCTCGCCAACAAAGAAAATTGATGAACTACCACCACCTGCCCCTACTGGAAGTAAAATCAGTGAAAAAAAGGTAAGCCGAATTGAGGTTACAAATGGTAAAGCCAGTGTCGGTATCGACTTCGAACTTTTGCGTTTGGAAGAGGAACGCCAAGTGAATTTGCTATATATTCAAAAAAAATTTGAGCTTTTAAATAAAGAAAAATTATGCACGCCCGAAGAAATTGCTAAAGGTAAAAATTTTTGTAGAAATATTCCTAGCACAACAAATTTAAAATTAAGTTCGGAACAAGTAAACGCACGCCATGTTGTGCCTAGAGATCTTCCTGTTTTCACAGGCAGGCCTGAGGAGTGGCCAGCCTTTATCAGCAGCTTTGAAAATTCCACCAAAGTTTGTGGATTTTCAAACGCAGAGAACTTGTTAAGATTACAACAAGCGCTTAAAGGGCAGGCCCGTAATAGTGTAGCTAGCCAATTGTTGATTCCTGAGCTAGTTCCTGAGGTAATCGCCACCTTAAGGCTTATTTTCGGGAATCCAGAACGTATTATAAGCTCTTTATTATCTAAGATTCGTGCGTCAAGTGGCGTTAACGAAAGAAAACTCGAGAGTTTGATAGAGTTTTCATTAGAAGTTCGTAATCTAGTGGCCACAATGGTAACTTGTGATTTGAAATCACATCTAAACAATCCAATTTTGCTGAGGGAATTGATAGAGAAGCTTCCACCGCAATGGCGATTGGATTGGGCATTGGAATTAAGAAAACATAGAGAGATAAATCTGACAGATTTCAGTGAGTGGCTCTTTGAACTGGCCACAGCTGCAGGCTCTGTAACTTCAATTACACCCGCCACTTCTGAAGAAAAGAAGAAGGCACATAGAGTTGGGTTTCAGGGGATAAGAGAGGGAAACAAAGACATCACGCGTAATTGCATTATGTGTCACAAAGATCACTCAATTGCAGCTTGCGACCAGTTCAAGGGACTCCAATATTCTGATAAGTGGAATCTCGTCCGACAAGAGAAATTATGTCGCTCATGCCTTAAAATTCATAATTTACGCATTTGTAAAGAGCGAAAAGAATGTGGCGTGAATAGTTGCACGGCAAAACACCACCGGCTGGTACATAAGCCAGTTCAAGAAAAAGGCAATCAGCAGGTTGCTATGCAAATGGCTAGGAGTTCCACAGTCCTTTTCAAAATCTTGCCAATAACCATATATAATAATAACGATAGCTTAGACGTATATGCTTTATTAGATGACGGCTCAGGACCCACAATGATAGAGAAAAGTGTAATAAGTCAGTTAGGAATGAAAGGCAAAAAATCGGAGTTATGCATTCGATGGACAGATGGAACCACTCGGGTTGAGCCGAATTCAGAACTGTTGAGTTTTAGAGTATCAGCTAGGGGCAAAAACGACAAAAGGTTTTTACTGCGCGACGTGCATACTGTTGACAAACTAGACTTGCCAAGACAAACCATGAATATAGAGGAACTCGAAAGCAAATTCCGTCATCTGAAAGGGTTGCCAATTAGTTCGTACTATAATGTAGTACCAAGGATAATTATCGGTCTAAACAATAAGCATACGACTATGCCCATGAAGTTTAGAGAAGGTAACATGAACGAGCCTGCAGCCACCAAGACAAGAATCGGCTGGACCATTTTTGGTTCTGTCGAAAATAGAAACTTTGACTCTGGTGATAAAATACCTCAATTTCACGTTTGTGAATGTGATGATAAAATGGCATTAAATAGGCTTATGCTAGAGAATATGAAAATAGATAATTTAAAGGAAGGAAGCCATGAAATCCAGCCAGATATCACCGCTATAAGTAAGTTTGCGTGCCGTGTGCAGCGAATTGGTGAGTCGTTTACTGCTAAGTTATTTTGGCGAAGTAACAATTTAATTCTTCCTGATAATTTGTCAATAGCTATGCAAAGGCTTCTATGTTTTGAAAAAAAACTCAATAAAAATTACGAACTAAAGATGCGCGTAAATTCTCTAATCCATGAAATGGAAAAGAAACAATATATTCGAAAACTAAACAGTCTAGAAATTCAAAAGTACTATCCGCGCAAGTGGTATTTACCAATTTTTTCGGTATGTAATCCAAATAAACCGCAAAAAACTAGAATAGTATGGGACGCGGCAGCTAAATATAAAGGCATTTCTTTAAATCAATGTTTAGATTCAGGACCTGACCTATTGGTGCCTCTCATTAGAGTACTGTATAATTTTCGTATAGGCAAAATTGGCATATGTGGCGACATACGTGAAATGTTCCATAGAGTTAAAATAAAAGAGGAAGATCAACATTCTCAACGTTTTCTTTGGCGCGATTGTAACTCAAAAAAGGTTCCAAACGTATATGTTCTTCAGGTTTGTAGTTTTGGAGCAACATGCTCACCATGCATCGCGCAAATAGCTAAGAATAAGAATGCCATAGAACATGAAAACGAATTTCCCAGAGCTGTCAAATCAATCCTACATCACCATTATATGGATGACCTGCTTGATAGTGTAGATGACTTAAAAGAAGCTAAGCAATTAGTTACAGATGTAAGTTTGGTTCATAAACGCGGGAATTTTGAAATACGAAACTGGCTTTCGAATTCGTCAGAGCTAATGAAATTCTTAAACAGCACTGAGGAAAATAACATTTTTTGTAAAGCAGCACAGACAGTTGATCAGGTAGTTGAACCCGATAAAGTACTGGGATTATGGTGGAAATCTAAAAATGATATTTTTGTTTTCAATACGAAGTTTACGAAGGCTAGCGCCGCTATCCTAAGCGGAACAAAGCTACCAACCAAACGTGAGATTCTCAGGTTAATAATGTCCATTTTCGACCCATTGGGTTTTTTTGTCATTCTACACCATGCGTATAAAAATCTTACTCCAAGAAATATGGAGAAGAGGAATAGAGTGGGACGAAACAATTCCCATTGAACTTGAAAATACTTGGAAAGACTGGCTCGTTATGTTGAATAGAATTGAAAATGTACGAATTCAAAGATGCTATTTTAATGAAATAAATCGTATTAACTGTTCTACAGATTTACACGTCTTTGTCGATGCCAGTGCAGAAGCGTATGCAGCAATTGCATATTTCCGGGTTGAAAGCGATAATAATATTAAAGTTTCGTTAGTTGGTTCCAAAAATAAAGTTGCACCAATTCGTCCTGTTTCCATTCCTCGAATGGAGCTCCTTGGAGCAGTTTTAGGTGCACGGTTCGCAAAAAGCATCGTGGACAGCCATGACTTAAAGATTCGACATGTGTTTTATTGGACGGATTCGAAAACGGTATTATGTTGGTTGCGTGATGATCCACGAAAGTACAAACAATTTGTTATGTTCAGAATTGCTGAAATTCAGGAAATCACTGACGTTTCGAAATGGTTTTTTGTACCGTCAAAGCAAAATATAGCAGACAAGTCGACAAAAATCAAAACTCCTATTAACTTTGAACCAGATTGGGAGTGGTTTTCGGGGCCAACATTTTTGCACCTCCCTACAGAAGATTGGCCTACGCAAGAAAAAACTGTCGGGGGCAATGATAGGGAAAATAGAGCTAGCTCAGAAACCACCATCCATTTTATTGGGTTACATGTTAAATCAGTAGGAAAATTAATAGATCCAACTCGATTCTCAAAATGGGAATATCTCTGGCGCAGCATGGCCTATGTTAAACATTTTATAGAAAATTTAAAGATAAGTGTAAAAAATAAAAAAAATAATGTTAATGTTCCACGAAATAGCAAATTAACTTTTGAAGAGCTTTTTTGGTCTGAAAACCAACTATATAGTCTCGCCCAAAGCGACGAATATTCAGTCGAATTAAACATTCTGAAAAAAAAATCCGAATACGGTTGTGCATAAGAGAAGTCCTTTAAGAAAATTATCGCCTTTTTTAGATAGCAATAAGGTTTTACGTTGCCGAGGTCGAATAGATAATGCTCAAGTTTGCTTTGACACAAAGAATCCAATAATATTACCAAAACGTCACCCGGTAACGAACTTGGTTATTGATTGGTATCACCGGAAATACCATCACGTTCATCATGAAACAGTTCTTAATGAATTAAAACAGAAATTTTACATACCAAGTCTTAGGCGTAAGTTGAGGTCGACACGAAGTACTTGCCAAACCTGTAAAAATCAATCGGCGAACCCGAAAATCCCTGAAATGGGGCAACTACCGGTAGCGCGGCTATCAACTTCAACTCGTCCATTTACTTACACTGGTGTCGATTTCTTTGGCCCCTTCTCAACAACTGTTGGCCGACGAAAGGAAAAGAGATAAGGGGCCTTATTTACCTGCTTAACTAGCAGAGCGGTACACATAGAACTTGCCTTCTCACTCTCGATGAATTCCTGCGTAATCGTGATTAGAAATTTTATCGCAAGAAGAGGAAAACCGCTAGAATTCTTCAGCGATAACGGGACGAACTTCATTGCATCCGAAAGAGAACTACGTGAGGCATATCAGCAACTCAAAATTGAGAACCTAAAGGAATGCTTTACCGACAGTGAAACCAAATGGACATTTATACCGCCTGCAAGTCCGCACATGGGCGGTGCGTGGGAACGCATGATACGATCGGCTAAGAATATTCTTTACAAAATCGTGACGCCAACGACTACCTTGAATGACGAAAAGCTGCACAATTTATTTATCGAGGTGGAAAATATTTTGAATAGCCGTCCCCTTACGCACGTAACCTTAGGAGCACCTGACCAAGAAGCACTCACTCCTAACCACCTTTTACTTGGGTCCTCGGATGGTAGTAAGCCTCCCGGATTATTTGAGGCATCTGACCAGTACGCTAGAAACTCCTGGAAGCACTCCCAATATTTAGCAGACTGCTTTTGGAAGCGATGGGTGAATGAAGTTCTTCCGATTTTAACACGAAGATCGAAGTGGCATGACAAGGTGGCCCCAATTAAATGCGGCGACGTAGTGCTGATTGTTGATCCAACCCTGCCTCGCTACACATGGCCTAAAGGAATTGTAACAGGCATTGTTCTTGCTAAAGATGGGCAGGCACGTAGTGCCTTCATTCGTACTAGATATGGTGAATATCATCGACCCGTTGCAAAAATTGCAGTTCTGGATGTTCAACCAAAAGCTGATGATAATGCTATTGCTGAAGGTATACACCAACAAAGTTGTCATACCGGGGTGGAGGATGTTGGCAACTCCACGACCACATGGGAAAATAAAATTTCCCTTGTATGAATTTTGGCAACATCGCGAAGTTTCCGGAAGGTCGACCTTTTGGGATTTGGCACGCGAACAGAGAAGACGATCGAGGAACAAAAACCAATTTTAAAGTTTCAACCACGATATTCACTATTACTAAAAAGTTATAAGCTAAAGTTAAGAATAAGAATATATTTTTGAATTAAACTACAAAAATTGGTCAATTAATTTTCATCATTCAACCTTTGTAAGCGAGAGCTTACATGATTCTTCATTACTTCTCCCGAAAAGCAATTTTTGTTTCATTGAGTTACTTTCTCTTTAATCACCACTTTCTTTCACCAGGTTGTGGGTTCGGAAAGTGGGTTAGTGAAGGAGCTCCTTCGGATTAATTTAGATGTCATACTTTCATTAAGCGAGATTGATTCTTTTCGCGAGAAGAAATGAAACACCATAAATAAAATATCGCACTTTGTGCTGTCACACTTCTTAACACGATATTTGGCCAGAGGCATTTTGTCCATTAACTCGTCCAAGTGCCAATGCATGCTTAGACTCAGACGCAGTCTTCCCAGGGTGAGCGATATTGCGCTGTGGGCACCATCATCACATATTGATTATCATAATTTTTTCATAAAATCAACACAAATGCGCCGCTTTCCGTGCAACACCTTCGTCGTGCATGTTGCACACGCCCCGTCCATGTGCGACCTGGGCTCTCCTTCTAATCGGAATTAAGTATTCCACGCAGGAATTTGTACTTTTGCACTTTTGGCTTGTGCGAGTCGACTCGGCAGCGTTCGGATTTCGCCTGGAGTTAGCGGCGTCCGCTCGTTGCAGACGACGTCTTCTGCTGGACAGCAGCGGATACAGCTTCTGAGTGAGAGCCTCGTCGAGCAGAGTGATAGACTTGTTTTTCAATGTCACCGCCGCCACCGACTTTATCACTGGCGTCTCTCGCCGCTCATCGTGCATCGCGCGTTTCTTATTTCTCGTCGGTCGTCTTCTTCCGCTTCTGTGTTTCAATTAAAGCTGAGGTTTTTTCGCCATCTCCGCAGAAAGTGAGTCTTCCCGAGTCCCTAGCGGAGCAGAACGATTCCATGGCGGTGCTGCAGCGCTTACATGGAAAATTGGAGCGATTCCGAGATTTTGACTTTGTCTTTGCCGGCAACAAGGATGCGGCTCAGATGTCGCTCAGCTCCGCCAGCGCATCTGCAGTCGTTGGACGAGTGTGTGCAGCATGTAATGAGTTTGTGGCTGCGGGCTGTGTGAACATCGTCTTCATCATCATCAGCGCCGCGCCGCCCTTTTCACTTCAGCAGAATTCCAAGTGCTGCTGCATTGCAGCGCGTTGTAATTTGCCAAAGACGCTGGAGAGGATGGAAATCTGCAGTTGATGCGACTACTGCTTTTTCCTTGTTGTTGTGGTTGTTATTGGTGTTGCACTTGCATGAATCCTGAGTGGAATTTGAATCAGTTCGAGTGTTGTGGGTCTTGTTGCCGCCGTCGTCGTCGGCTTGTTGTTGCGATTGTTCGAGTGGGTGGAGTTGCTCGTTGCTCGGCGTGTCGTTGGCGGCATGGTTCACAAACGAAACAGAAATCGAAACAGGACAAAAACATTAACGGGGGCTCCATTAGATCGGCTTGTTTCTGGTTCGGTTTCGGCTGCACTCCACGTCGCGGCGCGTCCCGCAACCGAAGCGTTCAATTTACATAATTTAATTGAATTCCCTGCAACGGAGCTCAACGCAACTCAACTCAATCTGCACTGAGTTAAGTTCGAGTTGCGTTGATGCTGTTGCAGGTGCGGAGACGCTGATGCAACGGCGTGTGTGTGTTTCGAATGGATGTGTTTTTAATATAATTTTTGTGATTTTTCCATGGAACGTCTGTTGAGCTAGGATCAACTTGGATTAAAAAGCTTTGAATGAAGCTACATTGAAGAGAATTAAAATTTTTGTTAAATAATTAATGTATTTAATTTTTAACTACGATGAAAAATTTATTCTCTTTGTTTCCCGTTTATTTAATAGAAATGTAATAAAAATTACAGCTGTCAACGGAAAACGCAATTAAGCAATTTTATTGTTGAATTATAAAGTGTTGAAATAATTACATAATTTATGCAATAAATCACAGCATCACAACAACAATTTAATTGCAAGAAAATATCAGTTATTCATAGCTGCGATTTATTCTGAATAAATAATAATAGACAAAAGTAAAACCAAATTGAAGAGACAGAGAGGGACAGAGAGGATCGAGTTCTACTATTTATTATTCAGCATAAAATTGCAACGCAATCGCATTGATTTATTAATTAACATGATTAACTTCATAAAGCGCTGTCCGTTTCATTGTTTAATGTGAACGAATTTTCACACATTGTGTAAAAAAGTGGCGAAATCGTTGCGTGCGGTGCACTGAATGCTGCATGATGCATGATGCCCAACATCTACCGAATCAAGGCGTAAACAGTGCAAATTATTGCTTGCATCAGACTTAAGCGAAAACTAATTCATTGTTATTTGCGATGGCATCGCAAAAAGCCATCCGCATCAAAGAGATGCACTCACAGAGACCGATCGACCGCCAGACAGACAGACAGACATCATCTTCCCCATCACGCCAAACACAAGTAAAGGAATTTATAATCTTTCCTTGGTGGCAACCAGGATCGGCAACCGAGTGGAAGCTTCGGATTCAGCGGCTCCACTGGACCCTAATGAAGAGCAAGAGCACAGCGCTGCCTCGATTGGCTGATAGATGAAGTGACGGAGCACTGAAACGGACAGACGGAAAGTCAAGCCGAACAAATGAGCAGCAGTTGGACGGCCGGACACTCGGCGAGAAGCGATGATGTGCAGAAGGAACCCTTCAATGGTGCGCCGAGCAGCGACCGACCGACCCCTCGTCGCACATGGTACATTGGGGCGCTCAGCACGGTCGCAGTGCTGCTCCTCGGTCGGCAGGCACATAATCAGTGTCTATCAGAATTTTTCAATTATATCGATATAACGTTATCCGTACTTGGATCGCGTCAGAACGCATAATTACTATAATCACCTGAGTTATTACCGCGGCGCAAAATATGAACGAAAATATGACCAACGAGCTACACACACATATGCAAAAGCGAAAGAAAACGTCAGACGTTCGTCTGGAGTCGTTCATTTCATGCGCGGCACCTGAAATGCGAAATTTCCATTTCGTTTTTTTCTGTTATTTCGTAATTTTATTATATGCACAGGTTTTGTTTTTGTTTGTCATTACACAAACTTTTTTCTTTGTTGATGTTTAAAATCTGCACCACAAACACTGAGAAAACTACTGAGCGAAAATAAGAAAAGAAATACGAAAACTTTTCGGATCTAATGCGAATATTGAAGTATTTAGTTGTTTTTATTTGTTGAATGGAATTTTTATCTTAAATATGTCAAAAGATAAAATCAGAAAAAGCATTAAAAATAAGAAATCGAATTTGGAAAAATTAGAAGAAATTGGACAAATTATAAATTAAGAAGAAATGTACAAACAATGTACAATGTGCAAACAGTAAAAAGATTCATGAAAATATTAAAATTAAAACCCTTCCTTCCATTTGAATGAACAAGATAGAGACAAAAGACAAATAAAAAATTTAAATCGATTCATCATGTGATCAAAGTTATTTTAAGTTACTTATAGTCGGTTTTTTTATTATCTTTCTAAGAGAGCAGCTTTCGTTTTCCAACAGTTTCCCTACATTGTCTCATTTATTCATTCAATTCGTTAGCTGTACAAGGATGGTCACAGGAGCTTATAAAGTAGGAAATAGTATTTGAAACTATTTTAATTCAAAAATATTCTATAACTAAATTAATGGCAAAATCACAATATTGAAAAGAAGTAAAGTCGAAAGATAAACAGTAGACAGAAGAAAGGAAGTAAAAGAAAAAGACAGAAAACTATTTCACTGTTTAGAATATTTTTTTAAATATATTTTTTTTCGATTTTCCCATTCGCATGTTTTTTGGGTGTACGAATGTTTTTCCATTAACTGATTTGAACTTAACATCAGAACATCGCGAAATGAAAAGATTCAGGGCTGGGGAGACGGAGTAGAGCTGTGAGGAGTGCGAAAGCGAGATGGAGAATATTGCAGGACGCAGCGTCGAAGCGCGGTGTTGAACTTTTGCCATTTTGTTGCAGTTGCGGCTCATAAAAAGAATTATGATTGCTTGGCTATGGCTGATGTTGTTGATGGCGATGATGACGATTGTGAGACGATTGCGCATCCCAGTCATGGATGGATTCAACACATTAGAGAGCAACTGATGTTGGACGCCATGTTGCTGTTGCTTCCTTTGACTGACTCTGCTGTTGCTGCTGCTGATGACGGTGCGAATTGTAATCAAAGGGTCCTCAAAAATTAACCGACACTCCACTTGAAGCCACGCCACGGACCAAGCCCGGATTAGAGCAACAACCTTCATCATAATTTCTGACGTTTTATTTCATTTTCGTTATCGGTGTGTTTTGTGGGCTTCCTCCTCCCCCTTCTTTTCACTCTTCTTCCTGTCATCGCATTGCTTTGGTGTTGCTTTTCTGGATTTTCGCAAAGTGGTCAAGTCCCGGTCACTGGCCAATCACGTCCTGAAATAAATTGTGGAAATTACGTTCTGGTGGCGTTGGCGGTCGCTGATGCTCTGATGCGGCAGACTTTGTCCAGCGCCCTTTCCAACGCGTCTCTTTTCCCTCTCCGCATCAGTTAACAATTGCACAGTTCTTGTGCAAAAATTACACTTTTTAACAAAATGATTGTTATTTTATTACAGCGAAATAAATTCGGTTTCAACGCAGCGAATTCAACTCAGAGGATTCTGGATTTTAAGCCAGATGCGCTCATATCTCGAGATTGAAATTGAATTTAATGTTGATGGGGCGGGAGAGCCATCATCTTCTTTGATTTAAAACCACTTCAAGAGGGATTTAGTCCAAAATTATTGGTGTCATCGCCATGCGAACAACAATCCGATTCACTTCAATTAGGATTGAGTTTTAGCGATCTTTCAAGTGCTTTGAAGTAATGTTATTATAACTGTTATTAACGGGACGAACATAATTAAAAAAATTACGATATAGAAAAACTTTCATTATAGACTATAGTCTATTAAGATATTTTGCATTGCGATCGAGTATTATGCGATCGGTCGGTCGGCTTATTACGGAATTAAACAAGTTATCTAAAATATTTTTTAAATAATAATGTGCTTTTTTTTAATGAATCTCTACGAACTGAAGAAGTTCGATGAGCTCATGCTCGATGTTATAGAATTTTTCCTGATCATGTTTCTCCTTCGAAGTGGAATTTTGCCATATTATGAATTTATAGAAATGTATTACTGTGGATTATAAACTTCATTATCATCTTAATTCTTTTATTGTGAAGTCGTACAACGTACAACGTACAAAATGTTTTCTGGTCTATTTTACATTAATCTATTACTTTATTTTAATATTAATTTCAACGGAAGTTTTCCAGTTAATGAGTTTTTTGTTATACTTCTTTAATAAATGATACGATTGACTCCGTGTGGGAACACAAAAATATTTATAATCGATTTCAAGAAAGTTTACCGTATTTTTCCTACAGATTTTAGAAAAAACTTTGTATTTACTAAATTTAAACGAAATTATGAATGAAAATATAATAATAGATAGACACAATTGATCAACAGATCGCAGTGCACTACTCCATACAAATAATAATAATAATACTATAAATATAATAATAGATACGATACAGTTCTCATAGCGACAACAGATCTTAGAAAAAAATCTTTAGTACAGGGTGGCGCTTAATTACTGATATGGTTTGAATGTTTAATAACTTTTTAAATTTTTTATTTTTTTTATTTTTATTTCAGAATTTTGTGAAGAACACTTGGGGAATTTGAAATGGAATACTACACAACAAAACAGAACAACAGAACACCTGATTTGACAACGCCAAATTGGTTTCTTTGGGGCTATTTGAAAGAAAGGGTATACATTAATAAGCCAGCCACCATACTACAGCTAAAAGAAAACAACAACAGAAACGCCATATCACCGGAAATTTTACGAAAAGTTATGCAAAATGTACTGAAAAGAGCTCGAGCCGAAAACGGCCGTCACTTGCAGGATATAATTTTTCATACTTAAGCCAAAAATATTCCCCATTAATATACTTTATAACACACCAAAAAAAAAGAAAAATAATAATTCATTAAATAAAAAAGTTATTAAACATCGGTCATGCAGCGCCATCCTGTATTAATACAAATATAAAAAAAAATCCATAATCCATAAAAAAGTCTTTAATATCAACTATGTTGGAGTAGCAACACGATTTTCCATAGAAAGAATTACTTAAATATCTATAAAAACTGCAAAATTTTGTCACTTTTGCCGTCGGCATCGAATATTTCGGATTCCTTTGGCTTCTGAAATGTTTTCGCACTCGAATGAAGCACGCAGAATCCAGTCTTTTTGATAGGTTATGGAGAAAGGTGTAGAAATGTGTGAATCATGACTGGACTTTCAGCTACAATCCCGCCAACGTTGTTATACAACGAGGAAAAACTTATACGCGAATGAATAAACGTCGTCCTTTACCTGTAATAAGGAAATCCTTGGGGGACGTGGAGATCCATGGGCATTCCGGGCGCGGAGTTCAGGTGATGCGAGTGCGGGTGGTGATGGTGATGATGGTGCGAGTGCGGGTGATGATGGTGATGGTGCGAGTGGTGATGATGAGCGGCTGCGATTTGGTGGTGCGAATGCTGAGCAGCGACCGCGTTTTGGACATGCGCTGCAGCTGCTGCGGCCGCGAAGCCGGCGTCAGCGCCCGCCGAAGCCATGGCGTGGTGCCCCAGAACGGCCGCCCAGGGCGAGGCAACAAATCCACTCCCATGCGGATCCATTTGCGCCAGCGGGGAGTCGTCCGAGGGGCTGGCGTTCGACCTGCAGAAGTAAGCCACTTTTTCACTTTCGAAAGGTCACAATTTTCGTGTAACACCGAAGAAATTCGAGAATTCGTCACGGAACTTTAATTCGCTTTCGATAAAAACACTGATTTTCGTTTAGTATTTTTTCACTCTTTTAGATTTTAGAAACTTTATGATTTTTTTCAATATTTAACTCTACACAATTCGGCACTGGCGCAATTCTAGAGAGAAGCCGGTAACTTTTAACGTGCGTCGCTGATTTTGACTAATGTCCGCCATCACGAAGACGTTAATTATTCGACGAAAGTGCTGCCAATTTGTTGCAATGCCGCGTCGTGTAAACGCTTGTGATACATTCTCCTATTTCTCATTTCTTATTGCTTCTTCTTGTATTTCAGTCGACTTTGGCGAAGGAAAACACGGATTTGCGACGGCAAAGATTCCTTCGGAGCTTCGATGCCCGTCCCCGAAAAATATTTGCTGTTTTTTGTTGCTTTCGTCGGTTTCGCACGTTTGTGTTGTATTCCGCGTTCACCTCTGCACGGCGTGAATATTTGCGATAAACTATCGCATCGCATCAGGAAACACGATGGTTGCCTCATCTCAACTGGTTGCGGCTGTGCTGCTGTGGCTGCTGCTGCTGCTTCAGCGCCTGCTGCTGTTGTTGCTTCTGTACTCTGCCACTCGGCCAGCCAGTGAGTGCCAACTCGTTATACATCATCGAGGTGGTTGTGGTGGTGGTGGATACGAGTTCCCCAAGTATTTTTATGACCCAAAGAGAGTCGCCCCACGACAGCCAACGCAGTGGCAAAAGCACGTCAAGATGCTGCTACTTCTGCTTCGACTGATGCTATAAAATACTGCACAAATCGCAGACACGCTGTCGTTTGGAGTTGAAGCTTAAACAACAGCAACAACAGACACATGTTTGTGGTGGCTGCACGAACAGCAACAACAGTAAAAGCGCCAACAATCAGCAGCGTAACTACTTCAATGGGTTCAACAACAATAAATACATTTACAAAAAACAGCAACAACAACGAAGAAGCAGCCAGGCGCAGCATCACACTTTCAATCTTGGTTTATGGATGTATTTGTGTACGAGCGTATTTCAACTTCCATCGAATTGTACTTCAGTCAATCGCTGTGTGCATCCAATGCTGCCGCACTCTGTTGCACTTCGTGGCCACAACACCAACAACACCCATCAGTCGGCCAGCAGAGAGGATGTTGAATGCTCTGCCATCACTCGAACAGCTCCCAGTATCTGAGGGAATGAATGCTGTATATGGTGAGTTTTCAAAGTCAAAGTGAGCGCAAAGCAATGTTATTGGAAACATTAACAGCAGCAGCAGTAGTTGCAAAAACAACTTTTGCCAATGCACCACGTCAACTCGAGTCGAACCAGCCAACCAAGCAGCCAGCAGAGGGAGCCAACATCCAACGCACAACAACAGCACATCGCTTCACGTTGCAGGCTTTCGGAATCGGTTGGAGTTGGTGGGAACCACTCACAGAACCGACAAATAATGCAACTCATAGTGGACATATTATTTCTTTTTATTTTAAACGTAAACATGAAGCAGTGACGGGTCCAAAAAGATATTTAACCAAATGTCTTTAAAATTATTGAGATTATTATTGATGTATTTATTGTTATTATTACTGGTTTTGTTATTTCTCTTTAAATTTTGTTATTAATTTAATATTATTAATATTAGTTTAGGTCTTTGTTTCCATTAACAGTTTTAGTATTACTATTGTTATAATATTACTAATTTTAGTTTAAGCTATAAGCAATACTAACTTCGTTGATAAGAAATGTAAGTAACTTGTCACTGTCTCGGTCTTTCACCGTTACTGTTCCCTGAAATCGTGAGCTTGTCCACAGCCAACAACAATCAGTGGCTTCTGTATCCGCCTCCGCTAGAGGACTGCCAACAACAAATTATTTATGCCAAACACATCGTGGCCGTCATCATCAGCCTCGTTCTCCGAAAGTTTCTAACGATGATGACGATGGATGCCAAGTCGGCTGAAAAGAAAAGAATCTGCGAAAAGCCGGGACAGCTTTTGAAAGAAGACGCACAGCAGCCATGATGATGAATGTACCTGGAAAATATTCTAGTCCTAGGTACTGTATCAGCCATGAAGCATGTGCCTAGACAAATACCGAAAAATATATTCGTATGTGAATAGGATTTATTAAAGATTTGTCTGTTGTTGCCTTTGCTGGGAAGGTTGGTAAATGAGCACCGCAACAAGAGTTGAATAATAATGCAGAAACGTGGCTTAACCGGTGGAAGGTTTTGGTCATTAGTCTGGAACATACGAGGAGTTATGATGTGCAGAAACTGCGACATATGAAATGGTCGGACAATTAGAGAAAAGAATCTACTACATGAAATAGAAAGTTGCTCGAAATTATGGCGCATTATTTGTAAGAAAAGAGGGTATAAAGTAAATCCAAGTTGATAAATTATCCACGTTTATCTTTATTTTGGCATTATTATAGAAGGAAAGGGAGAAGGAATTACTTATAATACGAATTCTTACAATTAAAATTAAAGGAAGTATTAATTGATCTCCTGGTATGACCATGATGGCCATATACCACCAAAATCGATGGTTACCCTTAATCTCGTTATTCAAAGATGTCAAATTAATTCAAAGCTCTGCATTAAAATCAACTTTCTTAGATTTATAGCCATCGAACGAATGTCTGAGCGTACTTTTTGTTGCTGTGTTCGATCGATCTGATCGGCCAATAAATAGAACATCGACGAAGTTGTATGACAGGCAATAAATGTTAACAGACTGTAAAATCACCAACAGATGAGCAGATCTCCTTCGCCAATTAAATAAGATATCAACGATCGATTGTGAACTCAGAGAGAAGATCGGCAGCTATAAATCTTAGTATCTCAGCAGAGATTGTGGTGAGTTTGCAGAGCTGGACCAGTCAAAAGAGTAGGAGTTCAATCCAACCGACAACTCTTCAGTACCTCCAGAAGCTTGCTTCTGTAAACATCATCAAGAGCCGACGGTGATGTTTATTGGGATGCTGTTGATAGAGTTGTCTGTATTATTTTTATTATTACCTGTGCTTGCTTTCATCTCGGATGGAAATGGATTTCATAATCGGCAACTGGAGCGCCACTTGTCACAGATTCACAATATAATAAATTCGTGATTACATGAGGAGACCGAATTCGACAATTCCCGAAAAAAGGAACCTTTGCAAGAAGCCGGAGAAGACGAAAACGGAGTGGAAGAGCTGCACTCGGGATACGGCGCTTCGTTGGTCGCTTTGGAATTGAGACATTCCGAACTTCCGAATCGAAATCGTGCTGGGTCAATGAATCGTTTGTTTACGTTGTGCTAAAATCATTTTCATTCCTAGTTTATAAGCGAAGCGACAGCCGCTCCGTTCATGATCTGTCCGTCCGTCTGTCGGTGTGTCTGTCTGTTCGCGTTGCCTGGGCAACTTGACAAAATGCTTGTTCTTGGACGTGGATAACGTGACTTTTCGCCAGACTTTTGTTTTCCAACCTCCCACTGCTCTGCGATTTCATGCATGTTTAACGTACATGATTCGTTCCACGAGACGGTCAAGTGTAAGTCGTCCGACGGTTATATCTAGGAGCTAAAGTAGAAAATCGTCATTGCAACCGAGCGCCACACAAGCGAACAGCAACTGAACCTTGAGGTTACAACGTGAGCCTCAGTGGGACCATTCGAAGCTGAAAGACCACGACCGATATCGGTTAGGATCAAATTCGATGTAGTAAGATGTATTGTTTCGGTGGAAGTGAGCTCCTAATGAAGTTGTTTGAATAATATAATAACAATCACGAGATTGTTGATTTATTATTTATTTATTTATTTGAATAATTTTACAGCAAAGATCCGTGGGAGTCATCAGAAAAGAGGTGAATAGGACTGTAAATTCATTTGGCTTTATCGATTTTAATTTATATTGTGTTTTCTGAAGACATGGGACATTATTGTGGGTTATTATGGTGCAAGACATTGTAAAGTGTGTTCATTCTTTCGTTAAAACCAAAAGTCGACGCAGGGTTGGAGATGTATCCTTGATTAACGGCCCGATTGATCATAAAAGACTATTGACGGTCCTTTTGGGCAATTAAATTTTCGGCGGGCTTATGTTTTGTATATGAGTACTTTCGGTTTAATTATTATTATTATATTTTGCTAATGTAGTAAGTAAATTATTACGCTAATTTATTTTCGATAGAACAGTACTAGCAACGAAGGCCATCGAGTGTTCTGTTCTAAATAATTTTTTTTCGGGATTTGATATCCCGATGTGGAAGATTTTCTGATGCTAGCTTGACTCATATAAATGAAATTGAACTATGAGCTTTGACTCTTACTGAAGTACGTTTGGAATCGTCTAAATTAGATTTTCTTTACTAGAAGACGCTTAACGCTTTCTAACATCTGTTTATTTGGAAGTCATATATTTGATGCATGATGATTAAAAATGATTAGTATAAATGGCTTTTGACCCTTTCTGAATTACATTTAATCTCTCTGAATAAAATAAGATGCACCCTGAAAAGGTGAAATTTGCAAAGTACCCAAGGATCTGCAGAGGTCAGCGAATACTTCAATCGACCATCGCTCAGTCAAATCAGAAACTTATGTGTATAATTTTGAATATCTTCAAAATGCGATTCCAGCTCCAAAAACTTTTTCCATTGAAATTAAATTTTGTCACAACCAAAAAAAAAAAAAGATTTTTATTGCATTTTTCGTTACCAATAAAATCAATCAATCTTTCAGTACGAATCAATAAAAAATAGTTGTATTAAAAGTACAACAACGCAATGAAAAAGAGAAATTATTAAATGAATTTTGAGTAAATTAAATATGTACGCTGCGTCGAGACCCAGATATGCAAATTTTACCCATCGATTCCATGAAGCCAAAAAGAAAAAAAAAAATAAAAAATATATGAGAAGAAATATGAAGAAACCTAAAAAAGGGAATAAAGAAGTGAAATTAAAATAAGGAAATATAAGAAATTAATCAGAAAAATAAAATAATTGAAAAAGAAGAGAAAACAATTCCTAAAATTCCCAGAAAAGAAGGCGTCGGCACAGGTGCAAAAGGCATTCAAATGGGCGATCGGGGGTCGCATTTTGAAAATCCAACAACAACGGACGATGGAAAAGCTGCTTGAAAGAAACATCGGCTTTCAATAGTAGTCAACATCGACTACATCCAATGGCTATTATACAGTCCCACAGAAACACATTCATGCATATTTTTTTAAGTACAGTTGGGGGCCTCTGAAGTACTTAATATGGATGCGCTGTGATTATTTAAATGCGTTGTTGTTGTGGTTAATTTTATTGTACTTTTTTATTTGTATTTATTGCCTTGTTTGCTGTTGTTGTTGTTGAATTTTATTTCATTGAATCGTTAACAGCTTTGGATTTTTTTATTGAACGAGGGCCGATCGTGGCCCGTTGTTGGCGTTACTATCACATCAATAAGCAGCAATCAAATGCCGTCGTCGGTACGTCAAGCGAATGATTTCCAGTGAATCAATCAAGCGGTCGTCTCGGTCACGCGGTGGCATGGAGTGGGTCGGCTTTCAGTGGACACTCCTTGGTGGATCGGTGCACGCGTGCAGCAACGAGCACCCACACCCAACATAACACACACACATACAGTGAGTCTTGTCCAAGGCTTATTCAGTTGCAATGGAATTCATGCGATGAGCCTTTTTAACCATAACGACAAGGATAAACAATGTTCACAGCAACAACAACGAAAGCAACAAACATCCATATGTGGCTTATCAACATAACACACACACACACACACAAATACACACTCTTACATGGTTTTGCTGTGTCCATCACAATGTGGTCATTAGGATTTCTGTAAACGTATTTTTTTCCTCTTCTCTTCTTTTGATTAACAACAAAATTCTCTTTGCACTCGAACAGAATACGAAATGTTGAACTTAATAAAAAATGTGGCTTGTTTGTGACTATTTGCTGTTCGGCGGCCATGTTTATTTAGTTGCCTTTGAAATCTTCTTCTTGTGAATTATTTACATACTCCTCCGTACATAAATAAATGCATAAATGGACATAAAAACATACCCAAACAAAGCAAAGCAGTTGGAAACCATTTTAACCGTAGTTAGAAGACGAATTTAATTCAATTCTTTTGATTTAAATGAATCTATTGGACCTTGGTACAAAATTCGACGAAATGTTTGAAATAACATCGAGCAAATCATCTCAACATTGTGAAATATTTAAATTTACGAATAAAGAGATGGAATTCTATATAAAAGTGATTACAAATTTAATAATGCCCAACATTTTGATAAATAACGAAGTTGACTAAGCAAAAATTGGTTGCATTTGAAGACTCATTAATTAAAACAAATCAAGGAAAATTGAGAAATGATTATAGGTCATAAATCAACACATGTGACTTCCTGCCACGCCTTCACCGTAAAGAATACCCACACAAAGCTGTGTGCTGAGCGATCCATCGAGAAAAATTGATTTTCAGCTTTTGAACCATTCCAAGTGTGTCTGCAGCAAAGACTAGATGATGAAAGTTTTCGGTCGTTCAGGAAAACGTCGAAACATTCGATCGGGAGAAATATGAAATCGGTCGACCACATTGCCGCGGCCCGGTGCTCGGCTTAATTGTCGATGCCCGTCACGTGCGCCTTCGTAGTGCATTCGTCGTCTATTCGTTAATATTGCAAATGAGAATTACTCGCAGACTCCGACGCGGCGCTTAAGGAATTTTGCGCATTCACCTCGAACGCCTTTCTACTAACCCGGCGCTGTGTTTGCTGTCTGTTTGAGTTATCTGCAGTTTGTTGTTAGTAATTATTAAATTCATCCAAGTCACTTCCATGTTTTTAAAGATAAGCAAAGAAATTTCAAAATTTTTTGGCTTAGCCAAAAGTTAATAAAAAATTAATGAAAATGGTATCGAGCCATCATCGGAACCAAATGCAAAAAATAAAAAAAAAAAAAATAAAAACAAGAAAGAAATATAAAAGAAGAAAAAAGCCAGGAAAAGAAAGAATTTCTTTTTCTTTCAAAATGATTTCTTTATTTGCAAACATTTTCAGTTTATTGCAGTTACTCAACTCCTACACAAATACACAACCAGCAACCACCGAAATTTGACATAGATGAAGAGAATTTCTGACGCAACACTTCCAAAGCGTCCTTCGCCTCTCCAACGCAAAACAACGTAAAACGACTCCGAGAATGAACCATAAATTCTTGAGGATTCCTTGATGCAGTGCTCCGGCGCTGTAATCGTTGGCCAAAGTGCTTTATTACCCACGCGACCAACCCCCAGAGTCTTCAATTATGCAGCGAAATGGTTTATTTGCTCCACTGTAGCTGGCTGAGCGACTCGATCGCGTGCAAGTCAAAGTGCATAACTTCTGCTCTTCGCTTTCTCATGGTAAGTCTCTCTTTGTCGTGAAAGTGGAAAGGGGAAAGGAGAGTGCTTCTGCGGCAAGCGGCTCTCCCATCGCCGTTGTTTTGTCGTGTTTTATGCGACACGTTACTTTCGCTGATTAGAATTATGAACTCCAAAGTGGAGTACATCGCCGATGGAGGGTGTATCTGAAGTCAAGTTGAGCAGCTCAGACAATAAAAAAATTCTCTAAAATTTGACAACAGGTTTCATCGGAATGTAAACGATGTGAATTAAAGGACTTGAAATATTCTCAAGAATCATTTTCTTCAGAGAATTGCTGATAAAAGTACATCAACTTCTGTTTCAAATAATTTTTAAAGCTTTTTTTTTAGAAAGAGACTATAGCCTTCTAATTATCACTACAAATTTTAGCCATTTCGATATTATTTGATATCACAAGAACTCTTAAGAACCCTCGTCTCGTCGACTTTTTGCCCATGTTTAATTACTACATGAAGAAATATTTTAATCTACTTAAATAAATCGTGGTAATAAATATTAAAGCTGAAGCACTTTATTCCTGGTCGATGTCTTAATAAGCCAACGAGTTTAGAAGATGCGCAGCTTCTTCGGAGGCGGATGCTGCAAGTCCCCAGCGGAACTTATTTAAGAAATGCAAATCATGCAAGAAGCAGCAGCGACAAGATTAATCTTAGCACCGAGCCGGCTGTATTAAACACGCCGAACCGTAAGACTATGAATACTAAAAAGGGTTAAATTTGCATTTTACTTATGCGTTGACATTTCGGCTGTCTCTTTCAACTTTTATTATCATTGTTATGATTCGGAATATTCGTGGAGAGACGAAGAGAAAACGTGAAGGAAGGATGCGATGTGCAGAGTCAAGAATGAGAAATTATCGCGAGCACTTCTCCAGTGACAGTTACTTTGATCATAGAGGGTGTCATGGGGCGGGCGGGGGACGGCGCTATCCACCGCCTTCGGACGCAAGGCAATTTCCGGATTTGTTAAGGATCAGCCTCAAGGGTATTTAAGAATTGGCCATGTTCTGCCAGAATGGTTTAAATTAAACCATTGCGATTGTGATACAGCGAAAGTGATGAAAAAAATGTAACAGAAAGCGTTACAAAAACAACAACAACGACAATAATAAAAGAAAAGTCATAATTCATAGAATATTTGAGACAAGAGACAAGAAAGTCGGTCATTTATCATGTGAAGGCCGTAAGAAGGCGAACACACGGGCAACAATGACGAAGTGAAGGCAGAAATTGGTTGAAATTGCCTCATGTGACCTAAAGTGACATAATGTCCGAAAATTAGTGAGGGGTGATACAGCAGCAACAACAACAACAACACCACTGACAGCAACATATGAAAAATTATTGAAACAGTGCAGCGCATTACGAAGGTTGCCTGGGACATCCAATGGAGGGACAACGGGGCTTGAAACGGCTAGAAGGGAAAAACACAACCCCACATGATGGTGTTAGACAAAAAAAGAACATGCCGAAGTCAGGCAGCATTTCAAGAATTTTCAGTTTAAAGAACAGCCATAAATCTTTGCATTACGCTGAGCTTCAGATGCACCATGGTCCGCTTCGGGATTGCCTCATATAAGCACCATCATTTGTAATAACGAAAAGATTTCCTGTCTCCTGTTTTTTCTGTGGTGGTGGTTGAGGTGATTCGCCGCTGAGCTTCCTGATTTTTGCTGATCCATAAACAATTGCAGTTTTTGACTTAATCAACGTCAATATTCTGAAATCAATTCATCAATAATTTCAACATTCTTCGTCTTTTGTATCAGCAGTTGATGATATTTTTTTTAATTTGTCTTTTAGGCTCATGAAAGTCCTTGTTAACTTCAACTTGTGCGGTTTTTTGCTTCATGAAATCTATTTTTTCGTTTGAAACCGCAGACTTAAGGATATGTTTTATATTTCCTGATCAAAAGACTTGCAACTGTTTTTTATACATTTTATTTCTGGAAATTTTCTTCATAGAAACTTTTCCAACAACTTTCATTAACAGAGGATACGCTCGAGCGGAAGTTGTGCGTCAGTAAAAACCTTTTTATTGGAATTGTTGTTGCTGCTGCGGACACATTTCCACTACACTCCATGTGTTGATTAGGTTTCCTTTAGTATTGATTTTCCTCTGCGCTGCTGATAGAAAACGTGCCCAGAATTCATTAAAATTCGGCGCTTCTAAAACTCAGTAAAATCCATCGAAATGCTTTTACTGCAGTTTCTAAAAAGTAGTGAAAAGAATTCTTAAAGATTTCGTAGCGTTTGTTTTTTAGAAGGTATTCCTTCGGTCAGTTCCATTATTGAATTTAGAATTAAATTTACTCGTATTGATTAAATCTTTATTTCAGGAAAGGAATTTAATTAAATTAATTAATTCTAGTTTTTTAAATGTAAAATAAAGAAATAGTCCTGAAAATAACTTTTAATAGTAAAATTATTGGTAAAAATCATATTTGATCAAAATGAAGTCTAGCTTTTTTCCTCTTTCTTCGGACAATCCTTTGTGCAATTTATAATGCAGGGAAGCGGCTTCTTAAACAAAATCATTATATTATAAATCACAACATAATATGATGTCTGTGTGCAAAGATTTCGCACAACACAAAAAGATAACCGATCAAAACGCGGTCGGTTGCATCATTGCGTCGGTCGACTTGAGCGACTGACTCCATCGGACGCGAAGAGACAAGCTGTCTGCCAACAGCTTGGACGTATTAACAGAATATATCAAAACAGAAGTTTCGGATACTAAAAGTTATCTGGTCGCGGTATCTGGCAGTTTTATGGTTCCGCAGAAATCCTTGAGTGGCGGCGAGCGATTCCACTTAAATGTGTCCCGGCAAATAAACTGACGGATTAATAAACCGAATACTTCTTATTCACGGAAAGCAGCTAGTATTTTCTTAAGAATGCGCCACTGGCGACAGAAAAGGCATATTAAAAAGGCACCCTTCAACAAAACTACAAGCAGCCAGCGCTTTCAATTACTTCATAAACTCGAGCATAGACACGGCAACGCCTGGACATCCTCGGAGCTCTGTGGCTTCAGGGTATGCGGCAGTAAAGCCTTTGTCACTGTGGTCACTGCGCTTAGGGAAAGGGTTAAGCTGCTTACGCGTGGCTTTAATAAGGAGATTTATTTGTATGCATTTCAGCGCTTAATTTCGGAATTAAAAATATTCACGCGCTCGGACAGTTTCGGAAATTTGGGAATGCGTCTCAGTGCGGAATTTTTTCTTCATTCACTGCCGGCGCCTCGCTTCTATCGACCCACGCCAAATAAAAAGCCACCAGCTCAATGGATAAATGGATCAACTCAATTAAAAGTAATCCGAAAAGCAATTAAGTGCAAACAAACAAAGCGCGCTCCGAATTAAAGCCGCGAGACGCTCGTATCATATCGCAAATTAAAAGTATCGCGCTACTTAAAACTTCTGACACCTTTTGGCTGCGTTTCCGTCTCAGTTGAGAGCAGCACGGTGACAAGGACTGCACGGAGCAGAAAGCAAGTCGCTTAGATTACGAAGGTTACAAGTTTTCAACATTAAAAATGCTAATTAGTCAGCTCTGAGCCCGGCCAACTTTTTGCGCCACTTCACAAGAATCTCAAAAATACTAGGCATAAAAACAAAAAGCAAAAAACCAACGCAGTAACAACATCCGAACTCAGCAGCTCCTCAGCTTGGCAGTTGGTTGGATGGAGCCAGATGTGCCGGCGGCTGACTTTAAGTGTAAAGCTAACAAAAACCGCCTCGTCGCGGCTGCTGTTCGTGCGTTCGCTGTCTCTGCATCCGTCCGTCCGTCCGGAGCCTGAATTTGCATATAAAAAGACGCCACGAAAGAGGCCGGGTGCGTGGCCACGCGGGCATTAAACGTTAACCGCCAATTAGGTGAAATGTAACACTCTTGTTTTTGCTCCTAGCGGCCTCGAACGGCAGAGAGCAAGCGAAAGACAGACACTGATACGGACGGACTTCAGACTGAGCTTTAGTCTGAGGTGAGGAAAATCTGAGAGACTGCATGACGCCAACGTGCAGATTGCAACTCGTAGTAATCATGCAGAACATAGGGATTTGGTTCCTCCAACCGTTTATTGGACGCGCTTCCTTATCGCATGGCCTCGTGTTCGCATCGAGCTTTCGATGGCACTCGATTGGCTTCAATGCACTTTAGCGAATCGCACTGCGCAAGGAATCGTGTTTGCACATTAGGCTTGCGTTCGTTAGCTTTTCGTATTCGTTTTCGTTTGTGTCCAACATTAATTAAAACTCTGAATGCTCAACATGCTCCAAACATCGGTTGGGCTTCGCAGAGTCGCTGCTCCTGTTTATTCCACGCTTCATTTGCATAATTGCGAATAAATGTTCTAGCAAAAGATTCCATTGCTTTCGCTTTTGTTTTTAGCGAGGAGCAAGTGACAGAGTGACCGAATGTGGACCAGATGCTGGACTCTGTTTGAGGCTGAATTAGACCTTCAGGTTCAATTATAATTTATATTTAGTCCATTGAATCATGTAGTTGAGATTTTATCTATTTTAAATCGCTCTTAATTTGATTTTAGGTATCGATCGAACATTAGCATTAATGCGATAAACTTTACTGTTATTATTTTTATATTTAACTGATGATTTATTAACTTTTCTTTGCTGTTGTTGGTTTCAAGTGATTCTTTTCTTTATATTCATATTATTTTTTATTGCTGATGCTTTTCTGATGCTTGGGAACTCGCGAATTTTCCTTGTCTAAATCACTACTTTACATAATTTTGTGTACTCTTTTATTGCATTTTCTAATTCATCTTTCGTTCGATCGTGATTGAAATCGTGTCCTCGGCGCGTGAAGCGGAGTTATAAATGCACAAAATCGTCATGTTCGATGCTGTTTCGATCTTCGTTGATTCAGTAGCAACTAGTTGATGACTTTATTGCCAACGTCTGCTATTCGTTCGGTTGTTTTTGGTTTTAAAAGAAAAGAAACTCCTTTCGAAACACGAAAAACTGTCCTCGGTTTTCCTTTGTCAAAAGTCATGATTCACGAAAGCATCTTCACAAAAGTCATGATGTTCAAAAGGTTATTCGATAGAATGTGAGGAGTTCAGAGGCAAATTCATATTGCAAATTCATAGTTAACTGAGAAATAGAATAGTTAAAAGATCAAAGACTCTGATTTAAGCAATGATTAAATGTTTATTGAATGATTTTGAGTAGTTTAAATCGTGAATCAGCAGCAGGTTTTTTTTATTTTATTATTTAATTGAAAAATGGATATTTTAAAACATAGAAAATTAAATTGCAGTCAATCGATTTGAATGATTTATCGAATTCCAACTTGAAACTTAATCTGCTGAATAAAACAAATAATGAACTAAAGATTTGAAATGTGTTTCAGGGAATAAAGTAAAACATTTGCCATTAAAATTTATTACCAACAGGATTTGGATGGAATAAATTTCGAACAAAAGCCGTTATCAACATTCGTGTGCGATTTCGAACCAGTTTTTGATCCTGCTTCCTCCTTTTTTTGGTTTATTTGCTTTCGAACGACGCAGAACAAATAAAATGAACGCTGCAGATAAGAAAAGCGCACATGAAAATAAAAGAAGTAAATTTAAAAATTTGCAAGAAGAATTTTCCATCCTTTACTCCTTCTTCCTTCGCCGTTTATTCCTTTGTTCGCATCTGCTTCATGAACGATTGAGGAGGTGGTTAGAATCACACTCACAGTGAGTTGCACGGTGTTTCTTCAACCCACCACCGACGCCAACAACAACAACAACCACAAGCAACTCTATGATGCAATTTTAAATCCGATTTATTTTTTAAAATGCCTCGGGGATCGATTATTACCGTTCAAATTCGAATAAAACGTGCGCGTGTTCGATTTTAAACTTTTCCTCTTCTTTTCTCCTCTCTCACGAGCGTGTGTGGGTGTATGTGGGTGGTCGGGGGCTGTAATAATTTAAAGAATTCGAAGGGAATTCCTTGGCGCGTACGATTCGCATTCGACATCTGACAATCGGTGCTTCGATTCGCCTTCGAAGTCCCATGAATCATAATAAAAATGCATTTAAAATGTTGACAAAAGGCTTTGTTAACTCCGTGCTTTGCAACTTTATTACAAAGTTCGCAATGGAGCCTTTGTATTTTGCTTTTCGGTAAAAGATTTCGTTCTAAGGATCTCGAGAGGCGTGAGAAACACGCCATTTAACCATCATTATGCAGATGTGGACCGAAATTCGCATGTTATTACTTTTTTACACTCGAAAATTGCTATAATTTTAAAACATATTGACTGAATAAATTATCCAATAAATAAACATTGTTGCGAAAAGTGGCGAATCTGATGGGGAAACCTTTTTTTAAAGAGATGCGTGTGTGTTTTTTACCCCTTTTATTGAGTTGTTATTCAAATTTTATTGGAGTTTTTACCGTTTTTTCCCTTTCATTATTAATTGAGTATTAATTTTACTCCAAAAAAGCTGGATCTGAAAATGAACTGCTTAGAATTCAAGTATTAAAGGTTTTTCACTACAAATTATGATGTTTTCAAAGGACTCTACACTTCGTATTTGTACACAATTCGAAGGTAATGAAAAACCAATGCAACAGGCTGCAAAATACAATTTTACAAGGCAAAAAATATGACCATAAAATATTGAAGAAACAAAGAATCTAGTGACAATTTACAATAAATTACAACAATCAGCTATCGAAGTAACTCTCCGAATGTTTTATGGCTTTTTACTTGGCGTATTACGTAACAATGGATGATGAACCTTTCCAAAGCAGGCCTCTGAGAGGTTTTACAGTTATAAAGAGCGGACGATTCCGACGAAAGTGACTCCAACACACAAAGATTCGAGGGCCACGATATTAAACAATGTGACATAAATTTCATAAACTGTCAAAATTTCAGAAAGAGCGAAAAAGGTGTGAGAAGAAGGCGTTAATAAAAGGTCAACAAAAGGAGCAAATCTTGTACCTGATCTTTTTTCAAAGATTATTTCTAGATTCTTCAAGATACTGGAGATACTAAAGGACCAAATTATTAAGAAAAATACTCAGTTCACCTTCAGTTTTGAAAGACTTCATTTGATGCTACTTAAATAACTTCTTCCAACTGTTTTCTCTCTTTCTATTCACAATTCATAAGCCGAAATTTGACAGCATTTGAAGAATTGACTTAACACTTTACTTAATCAAACAACTTTTTAAGTCTCAGCGACTTCTTCAGCGACGACGTCAATCAATCGAATCGGTCCAGTTGCGTGTGCGAAGTTCACTTGACCGGAGACACGCACGCACCTTATAGCTGCTCCTCCCCTCGTAGACAACCCGCCAAAGGACCCTTGAGAATTCCGCTGATCATTGTTGCAAATTGACGTAAATGAAAATGTTGCTGCGATGGATGTGGAAGCGAAAAGAAGGACCGCATCGAATAACGCTCCGTTTGACACTTTAGCAGAGTTGGGCTTTCTCCTTCGTTTAGTTTTACTTGAGAAGCGCCGAAACGCAACGGATCGGAAGAAGCGTTTGATGAATGTACGATTTCCGGTTGTACGTCGCTGTAGACGAAGGGAGGTCGGCCAAATTGGATTGCATAACATTATTTTACACTTGTTTGTGCAGAGAGCACGAGATAGTGTCTACGTGCGGCGAAGAAAAGGATAATTTATGCTTTCACTCGTGATGTGTTAAGACCGAAGACGAAGAATTCCGTTTGATGGACATTCGAGCTCGTGCCAGAAGCTGCTTTATGAGGTTGGACGAGGGCAGGCAGGCTACCTTCTTGAATGACTAAAGGCTAATGGTTCCTGGTCCTCTGTGTTATGGTAGCTAATGTATATAAATCGTTGTACTTGTGTTCGGTTCGTGGCTCGGAAAGTGTGAATTACTTTTATTGGAATTTAACTACATGTGCGAATCTCATGTTACAAAGGAAAAGAAGAAAGGCAAGAAGTCAGAGAAAAGGGGAAAAATCGTTCGGTGGACCCTAACGAACCTCATGAACAATCAACAAGGGAAAAATACAAGTTTATTTTAAAGCGAATTTAAAAGTCAATGAAATATTTTTTGGTGTCCTTTTCTTATCTACTAAATTAAATAATAACTTTCTTGTACTTTCATTGAAGGCACGAGAGAATTCGTCTGTTTTTAGCCATCATTTTTTGCTGTTTGCAGTGTGAATTTAATTCAATTTCCTAAATAAATGATTAGTAATAAATATTCTCCTCTTTATTTTGTTAAAAAATTGTACATTTAATTTTAAATTTCTTCCTTTTAATTTATTATCCCCATTAACAAATGTTTTGCTCTGTTTTTTTTTATTGTTGATCGAATTCTTTGAATTTGTTTTCAAACAAATGCCAAGTCTGTAATTTTCGATAGGCAATAATTTGATTTAACGCTTACGAACAACAGCAACAACACCAAACACAGTTTTTTATCCTTTGGAAATGGAAAAAAGGACGACAAAAATTCTAGGAATTACCTAAGCTCTGCCATTAAATCTAACTGCGTTGTAATTTACATAATTTTATATTCATTACATTATTTCGTCAATTTTCAATACATTATAATTTCGATTTCGAAGGTGGGGAGGGGAAATCAGAAACGTGGGAGGGGTTGTTCTACTCTCGATATAAAAACCCGCCCTTTTCAAGGGTTTTTATTCTATTCTATTTTCAACAGAGATAATTTTTCCCAAGCTTCTTTATTAGAAAAAAGGCACAAGTAGAAAAACAAAAGTTTTCCTTGTCGATATTATTATTCAGACAAAAGAATGGAAGAGAACGAAGAACTGAAGAATCCTTCCTTTCCACCCTGAAGCTCGATACAAAAGACTCACTGATGATTTCAGGGCGGAGGAGGAATCGGAAATTATTATTTATATCATATTTATGCACAATATGTTTCAATATTAGCAGAAGTTTCCTTTAAACACTGTTCCGCTTCTAATTTCTGGTGTTCGCTGCCGATGGCCCCAGGCTCGGCCTTCGGAGGCGAAATCGAACCTTATCGATTCCTCTTTTCCGGCTTTTGTATAATTTTCTAATATTTCAAATTGATGGAACCAATTTTTAACACTTCACGATAAGCAGACAGGTCGTCAGAGGGCGAATCTATGGAAACCGCGACGAGATGAGATGAGATGCTAATGGCGCACTTCGTACCATGCACCGTCGACGTCTTTGATGACTTTTACATTTTTACATAATTGCAAAAAAGCGTCTCACTCGGAAGGATAAAAAAAAATCCTTGCAATCTTCATTAAATCGCTATCAAAGCGACTCCGAACCAAGCTTATTGAAAGTCCTCGAATGCTCACATCAAAGAAACTAAGTGAAGTGTGTGAATAATAGAGACAACATCGTCGGGGATGCCTTAAATAAGTTCATGAATATTGAGTGGCTGGAAAAGAGTCTCTCATCGCGAATTGAAATCTTCCCCGTCGACAGATCCAGAAAAATTCCCCGAACACAATGAAAGTGTTTAATTCGCTTCATTAGACTGTTCCTTGTTCAGCGTTTCCTGGCTGATTGACCGCGTGGCCCACACCCAGATCTCAGTTGTCCTGCTAAAGGCTTTCCACACACAGAAATTATTTTCCTTCACTAAAGCCAGAAACGGAGGGAGTCATCGCTGTGAATTGCATACAAATAAAATGATTATAATGAAACTATTACGTTTGCTCCATCACCATCTTCAGCTCTCCAAACAGAACCCGAATCTTTGCAGATACTAATTACATTTCCCCCGTGGGCTGTAAACCAATTTCGACTCTGCTTCCGTGAATGTGTCATTAGTTAAGTTATTCATTAATTTGGAATTTTATGAGCACCGAATGCGTGCCCAACCCAAAACTTGGAATTAGCCTCGGAAATGAAGGCGAGGATGGTCAAGTACTACAGTTGTTTGGAATATCCATTTTATTGTTATGTAGCTTAACTGGTTTCAATTAATTTCTAATTTATTCCTGGATAATTTCTAATCGAGATTCATTAAATGCGTTTATATACAGTTAAACGTCGAGTTTTTCGGTATTATGTATTTATATATTGAAGGAAGTCGGTCTTTATCAATTTCTGGTCCTAGAGGCAGAAAACGTGGCTATACCAAGTTCATAGATGTTCATTTTCAAACCGAATCCAAAACTTGAAAAGATTTTACAAAATCGAACTTATGGCATTTGAAAGAAATGCAACGGACTATGAAAATAATTAATATTTTAAATCAGTATTAAAATCAGGATCAAAACATTACCAAAACATTACATTTCTCATAGCTACTTAATTATTGGACTAAATCAAATATTCACAGTCGATATAAATGCTGATGATTCTCGCAAATCAAATGTGAAAAACACCGTGTAAATGGGTTTCAAATGTGTGATAGGAATACGCATTTTGGGGTCGATAAAAAAGGAAACTTTATGGAAAAGTTTTGAAAGAAACTTTTAACGAAATATCGGTCACTCCTTTTGGGTTTTCCACTAACAAAGCTTTGAGAAGTAAGCATCGATATCAATCAACTTTAAATAGCTTTCATTTAGGTCCATAATTTCAATCATTCAATTCAAGTCCATAGATCACATTTCGATTTAGGTGAATTCCATGGATTAACGGGTGCTGATGGATTGATTTAAACGATTTCCCTGTTGTAGAAGGGCGAATAATAAATTATTACTTTAGAAATACCTAATATTAAAAAAATTATAAAGATTATAATGGGAAAATTTTAAGTGACAAATGGTGCTTTATAGAGGACGATATAGTTAAGAAGTACGTCCTGCCCATTTATCCTGTCATCATTCAGTAAATAAATGGATTTCAACTGTTGTCGTTTGATGAAATGAAGTTATTGATGAGAATTTTGATTGGACTTTTAATGATGAAAGAGTTATTATTAACTTCTTTTTTATCATCTTGGTAATTATTCCTGGATGTTAAGGGTGAAAAAGCATCTTCAGTTGGTTTTGTCATTTCCAGCGTACAGAAGAAGATGGGAAAATTCATTGAGTTTCTTGACATGTGTGATCAATGTTGGTTATTAATTGAAAGATTATCGTGGCCCACGTACATTTCTTAAGGCTGGAGAAATCTTGTGGATGTGCGATTTGCGATTTAACCGTGCCAACGATGTTTTTATACCCTACACCTTAAGGTTGAGTTATAGTATATTCACTTTCTACCGGAATGTGTAACGCATAAAACTAGACAAGATAGGTATGGAAAAGTATATATATTCTTGATCAGCATCACCACCAAACTTGAAATAACTTTGTCTGTCTGTCTGTCTGTCTGTCTGTCTGTCTGTGTGTCTGTTGAAATCACGATCACAGGAGAACGGATAGATTTCAAAATGAAATTTGGCAAAAATATTCGTTGCTATGTTGGGGTGTTTCGTATTGAAAATGGGCAAAATCGCCCAAAGACCACGCCTACTTTTTATATCGAGAGTGCAGGTACCTCTCTTTTGCCTATTAAAAAAGGCCATATCACCATCACTTTTTGAGAGAAGACAAGAAAATTTTATATGTAGGTTTAGACTAATGCTTCCAGTTAATATGCCAAATATGGGCGTCATCCGCCCACTTTGAGTTTACATAGGTCATGGAGGGTTTTACATGGATTGTATTGAAAAGTATATAAGTTTCCTGAATAATGGTGTACATAATATTGTAGTTTGTGAACCAGTAATATTCTGTTGGGAAAAAATGGGCAGGCCACGCCTCATTTTTACCCATCCACCCAGTATTGCAATATATTTTTATACCCTTCACCTAAATTTTGAGAGTAAACGCACTTAGTACCGGTGTTTGTAACGCACAGAAATAGTTAAGCAGCTTTAGTTATAGTTTATCTTATATATCTTATATATACGAGTATATATGCAGCTTTAAGGTGTAGGGTATTTCGGCTACAGCCCGGCTGTAGACCACACCTTTACTAGTTTTTTTTTGCTTTCGGCTTCTTGTTAAGCATTTCAAAGGTACCGCCCACCTAATTTTTGGACATCAGTCAAAATGTGATTGGAATTTTATATACACACTCAAACACTGCCATACAAAAACACAAACAGACGCATGGTAGCTCGACGGATATCCGAAGCAGTGACAATTAAAGTAATTGACTGGCATTTGATTTGCCAATTCATATGGAAAAGTGAGATTTCTATCAGACCCAGAAAAAGCAATAACAACAAAAACACTTGAAGACATCAGTGACATACGATTACAAACTCCAACAGACACACATTCACAGCTTGCAACCAGAAAATTTTTGTATTTCTTCTGTCTCTTCATTTATTTCGAAATGAAACAAGAAAAAGTCTTCCTCACTTCGTTCGATATTTATCAAAAATCATTTGAGGCTGAAATTGAAAACTGCAAACTATTAAATATTCAAATGTTGCGTCAATAACTGACACATGTTGTGTTTTATAAAGCAAACTGAACAACAACAACCTCCATAATAAAGAATATATATATAATCCAATCAATTGATTTGCGAAACATCGACAACAACAGCAACAAATGGAATAAAAAGCCAAAGTTGATTGTATTTGCAAAAATCCTTAAACGCAAATCAATTCAAATCCCAAAAGTCAACAAGCAAAAATTGACACAAGGAATACAGATTCTCTCGATTATATTGGAAAGGCGTATAAAAAGAAGCCACAGAATCCACAGAGTTAAAATGGAGAATTGAGCCTTTGCGTCTCTAATCACCGCACCGAAGCGATGACAGTCTCCATGTTTCCGGACCGCAGACGAAACGAGACGAAGTCCAACCGAAGGAGTTTCAATTTCATGCTTTAAATATTTAATGAATGATCGAATTCAATGAATGACAAAAAGGAAATCGTGTGAGAAGGCGAGGGAAGCGTCGAGCTGCTGGTTATTGAATTGATTTTATCTTTCAACACCTGAGCGTGTGTTTCGAGCACGCATCCAACGTTTCGGTTCTCTGCTGTTTTACTTCAATTTCTTCTGTATCGTCGCCATTGAAGCGGTTGCATCTCTTCCGAGTAAAAGTGTCCACACTCGATTTTTTAGTATTTCTATTGGTTTCCGTGAAGATTTTATCAGAACTTTTGTATCGTAGTTCGTTGGAGGCAGCGCAAGGTGGAACGTGTTCCGCATGGATAACGTCTCAATTAAAATGATGGAGGTTCCCAGAGAGTTGACTGTAGAGTTCATTAATGAATGGATGAATGTTCGAATGAATGGAAAGTCGATTGGAGACGATCTTTCGATGAGGAATTCTTTGACATTCGACATGCATCTAGCATTCAATTAGATTTTGTGTCCACTCAGCAGTAAAGGAACCTCATAAAGCGTCAAAATTTGAACAAATAACATCCGGACAAAGTAAATAAGAAGACATTCGTTCATTCCTCGAATAAAAATACTCCCAAGAGAGATCGGCATTGATGAGAGCCATCAAAGTGTCCAAGCATATTAAGTGTATAGCGATGGAAGCTGCTGGAAGCTGGTGAAGGTTCGAAGGGCAGCGATAGAGTGGTGCTTTTATACACAACATTTACTGCGGCTTCACATCGGGTGATGTAATGTCGACACGAAACGTGAATCGCTCTCCACTCGAGCTCAAACACAGGACATCGCTGACCCTCACAAGTGGCCGAAACGCAGCCAGACAGACATTTCTATAATTTACAACCCACAATAAAGACGAACTCTCCATCTGTTCTATCTGTCTGTCTGTCTGTTTATCCCATTCGCTTCGGCAAGTGTGATAATCAACTTACCTCGGTTTGAAATCCTTCAAGTCCTTTCGGAAGTAGGGGGCGGAGGTTTTTTCTTGCTTTCTGCATCCTCGTGTTTTTTATTTTTATGATCGATGGAATTCCCAGCTCGACCTTTTCGGCCTCGAAGTTCCTTCAGCCATCGAACATCCTTCGTTCGTTATTCTGTCTTTATCAGGAGTAATGTTTACTTTGGTCTCCTCGTGTAATCATTATTATCCTCGCTCCTTCCTGGAGCTTTCCATTCGATTCGCCTTCTCCTTCCTCTGCACTTTTCACTACAATTACCGTTAACCTTACCTTTGTGTGTTCGTGTTTATTGTGTCCTTATTTACTTGTCTATCTTAAGGATAATCATGTTATTGTCCGCTGACCGTTGGCCGTTAAGCGTCGTGAACTTCCCTTGTTGCTCTTATCGAAGGACCACAAAATTTTACGATAATGCATAATTTATGTTTTACTTTATTATGGAAATGCACACGAATTCGACTCGTTTATTGCTAAATTTTGTAATTGAACGTCACTTTTTATTTGAGAATTTGTATGCTTTTTATTAGACACTTTATGGATATCCAAATAATCCTTTAAATCTTGAAAATAACTTTGATAAAAACTATTTTTTTAATAAAGGTTCAATTTATTTGTGTTATTATGGTTATTCTCCATCTTCCTCACGTTTTTATGCATTTCTTTTATCGTTGAGATAGGCAAAATGTGTCCTAAAAATGCCGAAAATGCGAAGACGCTAAAGATATAGACATTTCTATATTATGTCATCTTAACAAGATTGTTATTTGTGATTCTTTAACAGAATTTGAAGATTATCATGGCAGCATTATTAACCTCTTTATAAACTTTTCGATATTTACGAAAACTTGACTGCTATACTATTAAGGTTTTCTTTCTTTCCTGGTTACTTACTTTAGTCCTTCAATGGAACCAATCTATAAATAAAACAAGTAGTTTCTGTATTAAATTCACGAGAAGAACCACGAATCTCGAGCTTTACATCGAGGAGGACCTGTTAAACCGCATACTTGTCTACTATAAACGGCTGTATATCTGTCCCGTTCGTAGTGACAGATTTTCCATGTTATATATCACAAGAAAATAAGCATATTTTCATAATTCATCTTGCTTTTGAAGATATTTCCATATTTCGGGCGTTGTTTTTGCTTTTCCCCATTGAAGTTTATTTCCCTTTAGTGAAATATTCCTTGGAATATTCGACTTGAACCCGCAAAAAACGCAATAGGAGAGTGACTGCTTTTTTGCCTGTTTTTTCTTATTTTCCTTTCTTTTTTTTTGTGTTCTATTTTTGCATGCAAAGCAATAAAGCACTCGTTCTAGCTACGAAGTCACAGGTACCGTGGAGCGGAAGCTGCGCTGGTCCTGGGACACTTCGTAGATTACAAGATATTTATTGCGATATTCCATGAGTAAATTGTATAAAATTGCCGAAGCCATTTATGTTGACATTATCTCACGAGACGTTAAGCTACGCTGTCGTATGATTAATTAAGTCTGGCGAAAGCTGGTACTGGCAAAGAAATGTTTATGAAACGTAGATGCAGATTATAAATAAACATGAATTTGCATTATTGGCCCCAAGGTGGAGATAATTCTTTTTCAGCCAAGTGCCTAGAAATGTTTCCTGATTTACGTGAAAAAAAGGAATCGGAAATTAATGGAAAAAATTCTTAAAAAATCAGTTTTAAATTGAATTTCTCTTCTGTGACTCTATGAATTTTTCTTTGCATTCTTTGCGAAATGGACGTCGATTTCTCTGCGTCACCGTGTGACAAAAAGAAAGTTCAGAAAATTCCGTCCTCATCCATCGTCACACGGATGTCCTGTTGCCTTGGCCAGCAGCAGCAAGCATTCCAACGATGGCAATCGAACAGACTATTCATCAATATGAACTCTCACATACGCTCGATGTGTGATGCGTAATTTATTTGGGCGGCTGCCTGCGTTTTCCGAGCTCTCAAATGACCCTTCATTAGTTATGCATTGAATGTAAATCGTATGGAAAACACGCTTCAGCGATTGAATCGATCCTTGAGCCGATTTTCGTCAACGATTTCATCAGTGGCTGGTATTTTCCCCTGCAGAAGGGCGATTAACCCGTTAGAAGCCGTTGCAAATATCTGCAATCGAAGGAATTGAAGAATTAGAAAAAATCGCATGTCATTTGCTCGAATGAACCGACTCGGATATTTATTAGAGCATTTTAAATGGAAGACGACGGTTGCTTCCTTTCCTCAGGTAATCCTTGAAGGAGAAAGAATTAAGTTCTGGAAGGGAATAATGAATGCAAAGATCGAAGATCCGTGATTTCTTTGAAGGTAGAAATGATTTAAAAAAGTGTGAGTTGAGGTGTTAATCAAGCAAGAATTTATGGATTTATTTATGGTTGTGTAGAGGAAAGAACGAACTCCATTCCAAGCTTATTTTTAAATTGTAGGGCAGGGAAGAAAATCTAATCATAAGAATGGTATAATAAAAAGCTTTCTTGAATAATATACAAATTTTTTTTTTTTAATTTAATTATTAATTCAAGCTGAATTTTTTATTAAGGTTGCTAACGTAATCCTTTCATTCAGTGTTTTATTGATGTAATTCTCTGTTTCCTATAACAATTTTTATCTTTATCATTTCCATTGTTTACCTATTTTCAAATTAGTAACTTGAATTCCGTTTCATAAATAATAAATTGAAATTTATTATTGAAATCACAATAAAAGGAGACAGAAACTGAAATCTCTTTTAAAGAAGATAAAAATCTTAAGTGCGATAAATAAAAAGCCATAGAAGATCCACTCAATTTCCCAACAAAATATAAAGAAAAACATAAAACAGCGAAAGTGTAGGAAGTCGCTGAAGCACCAACAACAGAAGGAAAATAAAAAATCAAAGGAAAAATAATTCGCATTATTCGCACCCTAAAATTATTGAAATCCCATAACCGCAACGCTTGTGCCATTAGAAGGCAGCTAGAGTCCTCAGTACAGCCAATAAATAAGATTGTAACACTCCAGAGAACAAATCCCCATTAAAGCGAGGCCACAAATTGTAATCCTTCGCACCAATAACAGCAAAACGAAGGAAGAGGACGAAGGAGCGAACTTGCCACTTTAAAAAGCCTTCGAAATAAAAAATGGAATGAAATAAAGAAAGCGTAATTCATAAAATATGTGCGAATTTATATTTTTGGCATATTGTGGCCGCCGTCGTCGCGGACGACATAAATCTCTCATGCGCGACGGCAGACAAGGATGTGCGGAGGAGTCCTGTGCACCGCGGGGTGCGTTTCGGTTGAGATTTCAGAGCGGAAAGTCGAATCAGGAAACCGTCAAATAAAAACGCAATAACAAGGTGTTAGTTCGTGGTAACATGTGAAGAAGATAAAAGAAAACGCTGAAGATGCGGGCGGCGAAGAGGTGGTTGAAATTTAAATCGTGCGGGTTTTTTTAACAAAAAGGACGAGAAAAGGTATGAAATGTGGCTGAAAGTTTGCATAAACATCACCACAATTGAACAAAGGATTTTTGCAATCCGCCATCGAAACACTAATGAAATTATTGGTTGCATACTTTGAAGGGTGACTAATTTAATTATTTTGGATAATTTCTTAATATGTAAATGTGTTTTGTGGAAAATATTGTTTTACTTTATGCAAAAATAAAAACAAAACATAAAATAGAAATTCATTTAACCAATAACTTAACAATAAGAATATATCTAACATGAATATTTTAATTCATTATTAGATGCTGTGCTACAAATATATTTTTTGTATCGAAGAATATGTTTTTTGCAGTTTGAAATTTGAATTATTTAAATTTTTAAAGTTATGGTACTATGGTAGGTTTATGCCCATCTTTATTGCATATTTTCAGGAACAAATAAAAACGATAAATCCAGAGTGGATTGAATCGAAATATCTGAAATTATGTCACCGCCAACCACAAAGCGGCTCACAATTCTTTATCCGCATTCACAAAAGCCTGCAGAGCTTTTATTAAATTACTCAGCCTTCACTTAGTTGGCGCCCTCCTTCGGTCGCATTTGATTGAATTTCACACAATTTAGTGAAATTAGTTGATGCAGACGTCAAATGCGTTTCCTTCCTGCCCCTCACCCGCCACGCGTCACTTCAAATGTCAATTTGTAACCAAAGACTCACACGTCAACGTAACATTGACAGATCCAAAGGCACACGCATCCCTTGAGGCTGTGGTTACATTTCTGTGGTTGCTGAGGGACCGAGTGGACCTTTCCATTCGTTCGTTTATTAAATTATTACTCTGTTCATTTCTAATGAATTATTAACGTATATTATTAAGCAATCAAATATCGAAGAAGTCGCATGAATATTTCAGTGACAATCCAATGAAACTGGTCACAAATGATCTTCTCCTTCAAATTCAAGGGAGATATTTAAAGATTACACTTTAGCCTTAAAACTCCGTCCACGTCGTCGTCCTCCTCTTCGAAGTGACAATGTCAGTGAAAATGTCTTTTTAAATCTACGTTGCGTGGTACATCCGCTTCCACCCACCATCGAGCTTCCAATTCCCACCACTCGTTTGTCGTCATCGCCATCGTCATTTTCCTCTTCGTCCTTAGGACTGTAAAATTGGAGAGACGAAATTTACATTTAACCATCTTTTTAATAATCTTTCTAACGACTCCGCTGGGTGCGTCGCATGCCATCGACGCCAGGCTGCGATAAACGGATGTAAATCATGTTGCTGCGCTCTTCACCGAACGGTCAAAGTATTAAATTACACCGAGTCAAAGGGAACTCCTCGAAAATACATCTTGGAATGCGCAATTCATGGCACAGAGATAAACCAGCGATAAACTTGAACAGAGCAATTTTAAAAGTTAAAGATGAACAATTCCAATTTAGCAGAGCGCCGAATATTTATAGATATTCTTCGGGGCCATTTACGATTTACTATCTAGGATATACTTTATTCAAAGCGGTGGAGAAGGAGAGCAACTCTTAATTTATCAGGTAAGTTGCGCAAAAACTTCCTTCGAAAGACAAATCTTCTATTTGCATATGTAAACAAGGACATCGGAAATCCTTCGCTCTGCTCGTAGTGCGATGTACAAATCGTTTTATTATGCTGAATAATTGCCCTGAAGGACACTCGGATGTAAATAATTAATTTAAATTGGCTACTTTATCTTCCCCGCTTGGGTTTATATTTTGTGGTTATTTATTTGTGGTCGGTATGTGGCCACTGTTGCTTCGAGAGCTGAGCTGAGTAATCTTGGGACAGGACGTCGAGATTTAGTGGCAATAAAAGCATTAAGATTGGAGATAGTCTTTTATTGTTTACCGCTTACGGTTGCTGGCCGATGTCTATGATTATGATTAAAGTTGGCAACTTCATTTTGTATATCGAGGAGCTTTAAAGGTTGCTCTAAGCGATTCATCGTTGTTGAAGTCACTCTCTTCTCTCCCCTTTCGTCCACACACGGAACCAAATGAACTCATACGGCGCTCAGGACTTTCGATTAATGCACAAATCCTATATAATCCAGGCAACTTAAGTGACCATATGAAAATCGGAATTTGAATTCTTAATTTTTACCCCTTTTGTTGTCCTTTCGGCGCAACAATAACACAATCGGCCCGAGTTTATATGAAATCAAATAAGAGAAAAGGTCCTTTATAATGCGATTAAGTGCAGTGCGACCTGCTGTCATCAGTGTTAAAAACGCTGCACCCCTTTCGAAGCAGCATTTTTGGCTTCTCGCAGCTTGTGTGAACGGACGGCGCTTCCTTTCCGCTGCTTCGCAAGGGTTGACGTCTAACTTTTCGAGAGGGTTTCGACTTTAAAGTGTAAACATTAATTTGATTTTGTTTAATGTTGAGAATTAGTGGTTTCATTCGGTGTCTGTGTGCTTTAAGGGTGCGAAGTTGTCCTTCCGTGGAGAGTCCTTGTGTCTGTTGTTGGCTTTGTTTGGATCTCTGTTCCGTAATTTAATAATCCTAAACAAATGCAACAAATGAACGCATTTTAATTGAATAACCCGGCTAATTGCGTTACATATGATTGCGTTTTGTGGCTGCTTCTGTTGTTCTTACAGTCAGCCATAAAAGAAAATCGTGAGGATGAGTTTGATATATAAAATATATGAAAAATAAATTAGAAAAATGCAAAATACAATTCGAAAGTTCTTTGAAAAAAGATTCTACAAAAACATGAAAATATCTGCGAATTGTAACTGGAGCAAGGAGAAGCTTTTCTATGTCAGGGAATCAATATTAATTTAATACATTCCGAAGATGTCCTTGCTGCATGGGAGCTGCTGTTCTCGTGTGCCTCCCAACAAACATATTTGGCAAGCAGTTCAATGTTTTCCTCGGCCAAACAGACACGAAAGTGTAAACAAACGATCGCGAGGAAAACAGATCGCGAGGATGTGGACATGAGTAAAGAGCAGCATGACGCGCCACTCGAGCAGCATTTTAAGCAGATTCCAGATGGCAGCCGTTGGCACGAGTGCGCCAGCAATCGCGTACCTCTGAATGGGCGGGACGTGACGTGACTGAGAGCCATGGAGTGCAGTGGAATGCGGGCGCAACCGTCGAATCGGAATCAGCAAAATCTACAGCTGAACGCTGAATGCGTACTCAGCGAAGTGTGAGTGATGTTGGCTTCCTCGTGATGGAGGCAATCACAACAACAAAAACAGGACTCTTAAACAGGACTCCAATAAAAAATGAGGGCAATAAAAATGATCACAGTAAAAACAACAACACATGTAGGCGAAGCAGAAGGCAAAGCAGCAAAGAGTCTCGTTAAATGTACACGGAATCACAGAGCCACTGCCGCTCTCGAGTATTTGCGGTTAACCGTGTGCATGCCTCGTATTCGCTCACTCAGACGCGACAGCAACAGCGAGAGGCACGCCCATGCCGACGAGTTGTTGTTGGTGCTGTCTTCGCTGGTGCAGCTTTATGTACATCGGCCTCAGCGCGCTACAAAGCGACAAACCGTGCGAGCGAGAGACAGCGAACGAAGCGACAGCAACACGTCGTCCTCCTTTTGCAACGAATGCCGCATGATGTTCCTCGTTTTATGTCCTGCCTCGTAGATTACGATGTATTTAATGTGCGAGGATGCTCCATACACATTGGAATGTTGTTGGTCCAGCTTGGAATGTTATTTGCAGCTTATATACCGCGATTCACTGATCCGATCTACTGTATAAAGAGTTTGCACCTTCCATGATTGCCTTGTATATACAAGGGGATATCCCCATGTTACTCTCCGGTGCATCCTGGTCCATCGAAGTTTTGCAATGCATAAATTACAAACACCTTTCGCAAGTTCCTTTGATTTATGGCGAATTAATCTAAGTTTTAAAGCACGCGACAGCAAAAAATTGCAAAAGATGAAAAAACTACGGATGAATGTCAAAGTTTTGTATTTCTTGCAATATTTTTTCTGCTCGGTATCCTAGTAGTTAATGACTACATAGCAAATCCTGGGCAGTAAATTATGGTTTCTTATCAAAACAGTTTCCTTAGATCTCCAATGGATCACTTTTGATTACTGATCGGTTGCTGAGATACTTTCAATGAAATAACTTCATGGAAACTTATTTGTATTGTAATAACTTCAATAACTTTTAATTATAAAAGAAAATCCTCATATTCAGTTGAAGAGCCCTTATGACGCTTCGGAACAGTCGCTCTTTTGCAACGAATTTTGGCGCGAAAATCAATGTAAAGATCATGATCAGAATCAAACCACATCAACGAAGTCATGAGAGTTTTAATTGCATTCTTGTATCCTTTGAAAGCAATTGAAAAACATGCGCTCCGTGGGAAATCTTCCAAAGATTCAATAGGCTTTTTGGGCTAAGTTTCAATTCGGTTTTATGTTATTTCACATGTTAAAATTTCTCGATTTTATGGGTTCCCGCGTGTTATCAGTCGGCCTTAGGCGTAACTAAACACTTCTTTTACGCCATTTAAGGTCACCGTAAATCGTAGAGGTCATTCATAGACCTCTAACATAATAACATAACTAAATTCCATAATCCACAGCGTGATTTTGATATAAAATATATAATAATAAACATCAGTGAAATATTTATCCCTGTTTTTAATTTTTTGCCCTTCAATTTGCCACTTTTAAAGTTTAACAAAAAAATCAAACGTGCATCGATTATTAACTTTTATTATTGTCTTTTGCTGTAATTGGGTCAACGAATCTAGTTCAAAAAACATCATCGAAGCGATGGTGACACGTTTCACAGCCATCAGTCGCATTTCAGTAGCAATACGACGTGGCTCTTCGGCATCCCCTCACGTCCCTAATTCACCGTGCAAATTCCAACCCATTCACGTACATGAGGCGAATTCGTAGTTAGCACACAATTATGAATGAAATTTAGCGACGCGAGCGACCGACGCCACCAACGCGTCCAAATCCGAGCAGAAGCAGTCAAAATATCACGTTCTTCGGAGCTACAGGCATCGATCCACGTTCCCCGGCAATCGATCGACCGAGAGGCCAGAGCCGCCGACTGAAGCGAGCCTGCGTTGCGTGCATGTCCAGCACGTAGCGATTATGGACGAGGGTTACATTTTAAGTAAAGCTTCGTGCCTCCACACGGTGGACCGACCGACAGATGGGCGGATGGACGAATGGATGGATGTGTGGACCAAAAAACATGCTCCGCTTTTAAATAGCAGTTTAATTTTTCAGTGTTCAGTTCGTGTTGGCTCGTTTCCGGAAAGGAGCCATACTTACGGAACAGGTGCCGCAGGACGGCGACATTTCTTTGGGTTGGTCAGGGACGATTTCATCTTCTCTTGAATTCTTGATTTCTTCTCTTGAATGTTTGCCTTACTATTGACAAAAGACATTGTAAAGTCAGTGCTTAAGAAGAGTGGTGTGAGATCGAAAGAAGTTTCATTTAATCAGTGATTTAAAGCTTTAGAAAAGTTTTGGTGATGTGAAAATATTCACTAAACCTTTGAGCTTTGAAATCTATAACACAATCGTGTTTTTAAATTAAAAAGTACCTATAACACACTTGGCAATTGACGTTTAATAATATTGTTTCAGAAAAGGGGTAAAAAGTAACGGTAGTGGAATAATTGTCAAGAGATGAAGGTCTTGCCTGATCGAATATATATTCGAAGACCCCCTATAGCTCCTTATCGCTATATATCCTCTGGTTACCAAGTCCTTGAGCGTTAGAGGTGTATTGCGACTGATGTTTGTCTTATGGGATCCTCATGTGCTGTTCTAAGAGCCGGAGTGTACCCGAGTATCAGAGAGTCACTATCTGGCCTTAGTAAGCCAATTACGTGTCGTTTACTCCTAGCTCGTTCAGTTTGTAAAGGAGAAGATTCTAGTTATTCTGTTAGCACGTTTAGGTTTTCTAATTCACCAAAAATATTATTTGATTAACCGTTTTCTTTTAAAATTCTATAATCAAAACTAGTAAGCGTATTCTTCAAGCCTTTTTATTTTCCCTGATTTGAAATAGTCCGATTTTATCAATTTTTCGAGATAAAATAGTCGTGCTAAATTTTCTATTAAGGGCATTTATAGAAGAAGGTAGAGTACTATGTATATTCTTGAATATTTCGAAAAATTTGGGAAAAGTTGGAAAATCATCCCACTATTTATAGTAAAAATGAACTCTTCGATGTTTATAACTTAATTTATCAGCTTGTGGAATGAGTTTGAAGCTGCAACTTTATTCTCTAGTCTACCAACACAGTGGTCCCTCCACCTAAAACCAAAATGTAGATAAAAGGATAGACGATAATAAAAAATTTGGCACGATTATTTTAACTCAGATTTTCAATACGGAAAATTTTGAAAACTGGATTATTTAAATAAAACGGACATAGTAAAAAGACCTGACGGATGTACGGTATATCCAAAGCTTCCCTTACTAATTAAAATTTACAAGTATTTGAAGTTTCTACTTTGCATCTCTGGAATGCTTATTTGTTAAACTTGACTAAAATATATAATTATATTTGGAACTTCATAAAAATTGTGATTTTAAAATTTTCCGAGACTGCACCGACACCAGCGAACGATCTTTGGACAGGACCAGCCAATGAAAGCTGTTTGAAAATCGATCCACATCGGAACTCTTAAAGAATTTCACTAAGAGAACCCCAAACTTGCACCAATGGAAATTGTGAGTCAAGCGACTTGCCGGAACTCCGCTGAACGGATACGCTAAGCGTTAGTATAAAGAAAACGCAATGCCCAAAGCGTGCGTAGAATTTTTCTTTGAGACGAAGAATATACTACATCAGTGTCTGCAACCGATTCGAAGAATTATTAGGTAGAATTTGTTAATTCTCAAACTTAGTAAGCTTACTAACGGAAGGTTTTTTACTGCGTTCACATTTGGATTTACAGAGTTGAAGTTAAACATTTATTAAATCAGTTAAATGTAGCAAAAAAAAAAATGTTGAAGATTGTTAACAAAACGCTGCCAGTACTCCACTAGTGGGCCCCGAACCTTTCTGTGGCGTTGCACCCAATACAGTGTGCAAGAAGCTGAGAATTCAGACTGGAATAACCACACAGGCTTGGGGTACTCCAAAAAGGCGCTTGGGACATACAACAAAGCGCGTTTCAGAGAATGCATAAACTTACCAAGAGACAGGCTGAGAATAATGACTGGTTTGCTACCGGGCCACTGCAGACTGAGGAAACACATATACACTATAGGAGTTATCGACGATCAGTTATACACTTTCTGCATGGGGAAACCCCAATGCACATACTTATCTCGTGCAACGAGTACATATTGTAAAAAGATTTCAACACAGGCTACTCGTTACAGAGAACCTCGAGATGGTGCGTGGAGTTGTGGAATTCCTTTAATTTACAGAATCTTCTTATTCCTTTCCACTCATTAACAATTCAATAGCTGATGTTCGTCCTGAGTTCACTCCTTAAGCGATAATACAATTCTGCTTTGCTATGATCGTCGTCTCGTGCCTACACACGAACACGTAGTTTCTCCCGTATGTTCGCTGTCGAGCAGGAGGCGCAATAGATACTCAGGTCTTTTATAATATTTTATCCGTTGTGAATTGTTTTCAGTAAATGGATACCTCATTCAATCTGTCATTGTGTAACCATAGTAGCAGCGGCCATTCTAAAAGCAAAAACAATTCAAAGGGAAATCTCATGTATAGTGTACATGTGTTGTCATTTTGCATTTTTTGATGGTACTAGAAGAGTCAGGGGTCTCATCGTCTCTGACTACTCCTTACCATTAATAACAATATATAATTCTTAACAAAAATACACATAATAGTAATGTGTATAAACTCTAACTTAAAGAGGCATCAGCTCATACCGAAATGATGCAGCTTTTAAAAGAAAAAAATTAAAACATCTAAGGTTATATTACTTGTTATACATGTAAGCTTCATCTGTCTCGAGTATAGACAGAAATAAAGAAAGATAGCGATTTTGAAGGACTGTATATTTCTTCATCCATAAAATCCAAATGGGCGACTGCGTTGTACGCCATTCTTCCACAAAATATCGTCAAGCATTTGCGAAGTTCTAAATTTGTTGTACTATTTCCGAAAACTCCAAAAGGTTTTGGGCAAACCTTGAGCTGATCACTCGATTGCCTGAGGACTGATTTACGCTCATCGCTTGTCTTCCCCATGCAATCCCGCTGCTTGTGTTGTCAACAACATGTAATTACAGCGAACAATCGATTGCTATTTTAACCCTTTCATATCCAATTAGTCGCATATCGCGCCATGTGACAAAAACTAGCTGCAGGCCATAAATAGGCAACAGCATCATAGCAACAAGACGCAAGACAAGGAGTTGCAATTGTGATGGGCCCAGCAACGACTGAAGTCCACTTAGTAGAGCCCAACGTCGTGTACCGAGTGCTGCACCTGAACACGTGAGTCAACAACAGATCAATCAAAACTGAAGACCGCTCAAATTGTAGCTGCCTATCAACTGCACCATCGACCACTTGACGGTTGCTGGCGTTGGTTGACGGCCGCTTGCCACATGTTGTTGCTCATCCTTCTACTGTGTATTTTGCCAGCGATGTTTGCGGCAATGTTCGACATGGATTCGACTGGGAGCCTCTTGAACCTAGAATCTTACAGCACGAAACGCGTGTTGTTGGCGCTCAAAAGAAATCCCTTCAACCTGCCGACGTGTTTTCTTAGCCAAAACCAACGACCGGCAGTTGTTCAGGCGGTCGGAGCAGCGCTGAAATGTCGATTAAAGTCCTTGGAGACTGGCAAAGCTGACAGCAGTTTACCGAGATTAACAGCGATCCCTCGAAATAAGTATTTTCAAGTACTTGTTTAGTTATGGATGTTTTTATCGACGCAGCTTTGACACGTTGCAAACAAGCCGTATTTTAAACTAGCAAATTTCAACAGCTTCCACTCTCCTCTGTGCAATCGCTTTATCATCGTCTCTGTTTACATTTGCGAGTGCGCGCTCCGATCAAAGTCCTACGGACCTGGATAATTATTTGCTGCCGGTGGCACTGAACTGCAATGAATTCCGCTCCAGTGAAGCAATAAAAAGAGGAGACGATGTTGTTAGTGCTCAGAGAAAAACCAGCTGATGAAATACACCACCAATTTAAACGGTCCTTATTCCACCGATCGATCAAAGTTGCAATCAAAGCGGTTGTTGTTTATTTTTGTGGTCTTCAAGCGTGGACCTCCGATTTAATGCGTTTTACTCGCACCACAACTGCATCAGTCGCAGGAGTCTGCGCCCACAGCAGATTTCAGTGGGCATGGTCTTTGTTTGTGGTGCTCGTGGTTTTTTGTCCCTTTGGTGGTGGATGCCAAGAATTCGTAGCATTCTTAAACTGCATTGTTTTTGCCGGGCAAATTTGGTCAATGTTAAGTTCAGCAGTGCGACAAGAGCAAAAAAAATAGAGATTTCATGAAGTCTGTGAGTTTTTTCGGTGCCCGCTTTTGACGAACGCTCGAAGTGCGTCTGAGCGCACGAAACTATGTGAGATCAGTTTTTGGAAGGGAGCAGGTGAAGGTTTTTGTGCGTCTGGGATGCGGGACCTTTTTTAAGCACTCGGTTCTACTTAAGTCTCGCAAATGAGCCTTAAGATGATGTGAAGTACAATTGTCTTCCTAATAAAAGAAGTTTCGTTGTTTAGATTGTAAAAACTAAATACGAAACCTTAAAATTCTTTAATATTTCATAAGAATTCAGTAATACGAAATATTCCATGTATAAGAATGTTCTATATTCGATTTGATTTCGATCTCGACAACTTTTCTTGCTACATTTTGGCTGGAGCTAGACTTCTGTGTGATCCTCTGTTTTTCCAGCTTCTTTTTTGGTCCTTCTCCTCCGCTGCTTCGTGCATGCATCTTTAGGATGTGTTTATGTGATGTTGTATTGATTTTTCACGTTGGCAGCATCTTCCGGGTACGTGACTCAAATATTTACATCGTTTCCTTCGGTTTGATATTATTTTTGGGAAAGTTGCGATGGCTCCCAATCGGCAGTAACGTGGATCGACCTCCCACTCATTGTTGCTGAGGTGCTTTTCTTTCCTTCTGTAATTTTTATCCTTCTGCTTCCGTTTAGTTGCGGACTATTTGATGAAAGACGAAAATGAAAAGAAGAAAATTTTTCTATGTCGATAATGACGGAGTGTAGCGAAAAAGAAACCAATAAAAACTTCAATTACCATAAAATAGAAATTTGTCTGTGTTTTCAGGTATTTTTTGCTCAGTTTATTTATTTCTTGTCACTCTGCTGTTGCTGCAATAACAAACAAACAACTTGACACGTTCTGTTGAGGGCGGGAATAAAGATTAATGATTTTTAAATTTGTTCACAATAATGAAAAACATCCCGCTTATCAGCGAACTCCTGGCAGGAGTCGAGTTCATGGATCGAAGTCACTTGCTTCAGCCACCTTTTGCATTTAACGCCGAATGATTTCATTCGAAAACAAACACCAGAAATTCGCATATAAAACGCGAATCTTGACAGAAACTGAATCCAAGGTTGGTAGATGGCGCCCCTTAATTCAATAGCAACAGATTTAATTGTTGAATGAACGTTAAATGAGCAATGAGTCTGTTACATGTTACTCGTCTTTTTGTCTTTCTCACGTTTTTCCTTGCCTGCGCCTTCTCCGGAACTTCAAACACAGAGTTAATAATTCATCTGGCTTTTAATAAAGTTCGGCATAATTTTCACCTTCACTTCCCCGAGTCGTTCCTCTCGACAATTGATGATGAAAAATTCCAGGGCGGTGTAAATCATGATTATCTCTTTATTGCTGACATATCCGGGATTATGGCGCTGTTGCCCTTTGCTGCTGGCTGCGAGGGCGGCGGACATTCGACATTCCCCGGCGTTCGCGTCGATGCGCTTAAAGGACTCGCTGAGTTCCTTGTGCTTTTGTGTCGTGTGCTTTTATAGTCTGGTGATTATTGTCACTCGAGTCGCTCTGTCACTGGAATTCCACTTTCTCGCTCGCAAGTTCCTTTTCAAAGGCATTCTGCGTGCTTTGTAAATATTTCGCTAGCTTAGCTCTGGCTTTTAATTTAAAGCTCACAAATCATAGCGAAGCCTTTAAATATCGACAGCTTCTTGACATTTCGATGCTGTTGCTCTGAGATTTACGCAGGAAAACGTGAAGAAGGAGCAGCAGAAGGACCGAAACCACAAAATGAACAATTCTTGCCGCATGTGCTTCATCTCTCGCATTCAAGTGAAATTCATCATTTCCTAATTAGTGGGCATAAATTATCATTCGTCCTCATTCCGCAACCAGGATCGCCTTGTCCTGAGGCCGGTCCGCAAGAACTCACGACCGCATCCTCTGGTCACAAGTGTAAACTATTGTTTTCTCTCTGTGTGTTGCTTACTTCGTCAGCGTGAACTCTGGGAAATTAAATTAAATTGTCCTTTTTCATTCCCTTTCCACGAACCCGGCTTCCAGATCCCCAAGCCGATTTCGCCAGCGACGACGTATGTTTCACGCAAGGCAATAAATTAATATTACAGCACCACACTCCACCACAAATGATGCTGGGCTCCACCTCAGCCCTCGCCTAGACCATCATATGTACCCTATCCGAGCCACGAGCACGAAACGAACGCAGCAACATAATAAAGCATTTTGCGTAACGTTTGTCTGCAAGGACATTCGTCCTCGTGGATTCTAATTTGTTGTATTTTTGCTTGTTTATTTGTTCTGCTTCCTTCGTTAGCCGCCTCCTCACCTCCTCCCACTGGAACTGTATCAATTCCTGATAAGATTGTTTAGTTAATTTATATCCAAATGAGCTACGCAAATATTGTGCTCTGAGGTCTGACGTAGAGAAGCCGATTCTTCGTGGGTCTTTAGAGGATTATTAAAGCTTAAGCTTCTATTCAATCTTGAGGAAGCTCCGATTAGGCTTCCTTGAGGAACACGGAAAGAGTTTTTAAAGTACAAATCTTGATGTTATTAAGGCAAGCTTTGGAAATTATATTAACCGATCATGTAATGAATGTAATTTCAATATAGTTTCATGGAGTAACGATCATTAAAGATCTATTGAAGCGATTGATGATCAATGCCTTCGAATTATTCGATTTCTTTTACTCAAAGACCCTTTTGCGTTCTGTGTTTGTAACGCATTTAATTTTATTGATATCTGCTCATTTTTCATGATGTAAAATCATCCTTGAAACACTCAAAAGTCTCTGGCAAACACTTGAAATCCCATTCTGAGTGTTGTTTGCGAGCCCTAAGAAGCTTTCTCGTTCATCTCGACGCCTTTTTAATTTTAACAATCATCCTGTTAAAAAGTAAATGGAGTAAAAAAATTCGACAACGAACTTTTAATGCGTTGCAAATGTTAAATGTTGTCACGGTGGCTGTGCGCGCATCAATAGACAACAACTGTCACCAATTCTCGGAGTCTAGCGCACATCCATGCAACTGTGAGAATGTGAGACGAGGTGTGGATAAGTTAAAATTGGCGATTGCAAGAAATGACACACATTTTTCAAATGACTTAAAGTGACGCAGTGCAGCGGGAGACGGGCACAGCTTCGGAAACGCTCACGGAGCCAATTTCACGGCTACTTATTTGCGAACTCATTTTTGCAAACAAATGTTCGACTTTTGAATGTATGCGATTTTCGCGATGGTTTCGAAAATGCGCAAAATTTAAATAAAATCGCAATTTTCAGCACGTTGTTGAACAGGAGCAGATGATGATCCTTTCATATGACGACGCTATAGAATTGCATGTGAAAAATGGATTCTAAAAAACACTGAACAATAAAAACTGATTTCTTATTTGGCAAATAATTCCGGAAGCGGTTTCCGCTTCTGATTGACCTCTCTACGTACGTATCTGCCGCTTAAGCTCTTCATTAGAGCTGCTCATTAAACTGGCCAGTTGTGTACTCTGCTGCAGTCTCTGCCACTTCCTCGGCCCTTCCCCAATCAACGCTGGATCCCTCGCCGTTGAGCATCCGCCAGTCGAGCGGAAAATCCACAGCCCAAGCTCGAGTCTCTACTCATCCACGCATAATTGCGGCCAAACACTGCCTGCTTCATATTTGCTGGTCCATCACTGTCGTCACTGGCAAGGGTAATTATTTCTTCATCCCCTGCCGACGAGGGAGCGCCAGTCTCCGCCCCCGCCCGCGACTTTAACCCCAACTCATCGGTTGTCAACAGGCGTGTGCGTTCCATCAACAATGGGCGACTAAACAAGTCGAATTAAATGCCGCACACCGCCCACCGGGCCTCCTTTCCACCGAATATTCTTCCAATTGCTTGTCTAACTCGATCCCGGACTCGGAAGTTTTTCGCATGAGTCCAAGGCGTTTAGTGACCCTTCCTCGGGTTTCTCTTTCTGCAGTTGATTGTGCTTCTGCTTGAACTGGTTCGAGCACACGTAGGACGAGTTGATTTGGCCTATTTAAGGATTTAGCTAGCAACTACGACATGAGTTCATGCATTATTCATCGCACTTCGCAGTCTTTATTTCTTCTTTTAATTTCTTTTATTCCAATGATATTTTTTATATCTGCATTGTTTTCGTTTTCCTTCTCGCTTTCTTGTCTTCTATGACGTTTTGATACGAGTATCCTGACGATTTAATCAGTAGATGGTTGTTTAACGAACTTCCTGCCGAATCCTGGCCAGTGTTTGGCTTCATCAGCTGAATTAGATTTTTTTTTTTGATTGAAATGGAAGCGTTTTAGTGTTGCTAAAGGGAATTACTGCTTTTTCTTGGAATGTTTTTTGTATTCTTACGCGTGACGAGTTTGTGACTTTGACACTGATTTTTATAGTTGAATAATTTTGAATTCCCAGCAGATTGATCGATCCGGCCTCCTTCCGAAACAGATTTCCAATATGACATTCTATTTTTTTGTTACTTATTAATTAACGAAGCGTAAAATCTCCGAAAATAGCGTAGAATAAAATAAATGTAAAAGTTTTAGTAAAAAGAAATAAAAATAATCTACAATACATTGAATTAACAGAATAGAATATAAAAAAAATTAAATTAAATTAAATTGTGGAAGCGCTTTATGACATACTGCGAAGCGAACTTTCTATTACGAAGGAATGGTGTAGGAAGGTGGAACTAAACATTAACCCCACCAATACTACCATAGCAGCGTTTACTAGAAAACGGAAGTTATATATGCATGACATTAGCTTCAATGGCTCAGTCATTACACTCAGGGAAAAGATCCTGTAAAATCAAACAGAAATCAACCAATTACCGTGTTGTTATTTTTCAAACGAATTTGTCGTGTTAAAGGTTTAACATGATACATGATGATTTTTATTTTAATATCATTAACATTAGAAAGTGTTAACCTGACGTGAATATCCTGTTACTTCTAAAAGGGTCCCTTGTCAACTTTAAGAGGTTATCATGTTAAATTTACGTGCTAAATTAGACAAATCTACATGATGACTTGTACTGCATGACCTATTCATTTAACATATTTAAATGTTGAAGTGACATTAGGTACCACGTCAAACCAAAGCGGCAATCCAGTCTAATTCTAAATGATGTCAGGTTAAAGTAAGCCTATTGACCATGTCAAAACTACATGGGACCTCGATAAGTTAATATGAACCACTTTAATAATAATAGTGCTCACTTGTGGAATCTACACGACCCTTTGTCAAATTAATCTTAGTGACCATGCTAATGCTACATGGATCCCCGATTATTTAAAATGATTCACTTTTAAATTAAAAACGCTTACCTGTGCATTCTAAATGACCCTTTGTCAAATAGATATTAGTAATCATGTTAAACACATTTATGGATGTACATATGCATATATATTTTCATATATTTGTTTTGTATTGAATTCATATACATACTTAGATATAATACATATTTATTTTTTAGATTATTAAAATGATTTTAAACGGAATACACTTAAATTATTACAAAGTTTGTGAATATGAAGAGGCGGTGATATGAATTCGTTAATATTTAAAAAAATGTGCTCTTTTATGACATCTCCTATAACATAAGCTTGGAGATGTGCGTTAAAATAAAGAATTTTGTGTCCAAAACAAATTAGGAAAAGTTCTTCGTTGGACTTTACAACAATGTCTTCGATTTCAAATAAATTAATGTTACTTTTCTTCGAAACTAAAAAATAGCCCTTCTTGTACTCTATTCCCTTAAATGCCACTTTAGAATAAAACTGAAGTTGCTTTAAATTGAATTCATTTTGGAAAAATTCGCTGTATTTAAAAATATTGTTATTAGGCAGCACATGTTTAGGGTTGATTAACAAACTACGTTGATATTTTGAAAATTTGTAAATAATTGGCCACATTTTGGAACATTACAAGTAAATTTGGAAATTTTTTTGATAGTATGAAATGCTTTCAAATGAACAATTAAAGCTTTTGAATTCGCAGCTTGAAAGCTGCAAAGGAAACATATAAAAGTCATTGTGAACCTAACTTTCGTTATTATTTAAATAGTTAATCAAATGAATTACGTTAGGGTTTGTAGCAACTTCAATTTCAAAGAAATGGGTGTCAATTAATTCATAAAAGCCTTTTGCTTGTAAAGGATACTTAAAATTCATTACATAATACAGCTTATGCAAAATATCTAAACATCTTAGAAATGTTGGTACCTTATATAAAATTTCGTCGAAAAGGACGTAAAAAGATTCCAACTTAGTAATAATCGGCCCAATCACAAGCATTAATGGCTGCACCGTGGAATTTTTGTCAATGGCACTTTTTTTCAAACTGTCATATTGCCGCCTGTAATCGTTAATAGATACGCAGTGAAGTATCGTTGCCGCTTGTGCATCACAAATTGACGGCTTCCATTTTATCCGTTTGCTCACAGCAGAAGTAGCACTACTTGCAATAACAGACGGTTTAATCACAGCATGAATTAATAGAGTTAAAATGCAGTTCTTTGAGTTTGAAATTTATACTTTAAGTGTTGATATGACAATATGAAAATCAAAATTACCAGCAGAAATATCGCCATTGAGCCTCTTAAGCAAGTTCTTACACTCAACGTCCTTTATTTTCTCCTCATAGTAAGGAATTATTGCTTCCTGAAAGCTATTCCATTTTTTAAAAAGGATTTGATCTTTTCCGGGGAAAAGCTGAGCAAAATCCATTTCAATCTAAGGTATATATAAAATTATGTTATTATTGAATGTAATAAATCTTTTAAAATGCTTTTACCAACAAATGTCCCATTGAGTTTTGAAATAAAGGCCAGTGCTCCAAAATGTTTATATCCGTTGAAAGGACATCGGATCTTCGAATGTGAAAGGTGCTTTTCCATTTCTCGCAGACTTCATCCCATGGTTCCATGTTGTGCAGTAACCAGGTTTTTTTTTCAATGTCATCATCACCTAGTTAAAAAGCAAACAATATATATAGTCATTTGCGAAAAAAAAGAATTTAAAAAAAAATGAGATGAGCAAAATATGCTTACTTGCAACCATAGATTCAGAAGCTGCTATTAATTCGAGCGAATTTGTCTTTTCACTTGGTCTCTTCTTCTTCATTTTTCTCCGAGCGTTGGTTGCCTTGTCATATAGTTTTTTGGATTTAAGCCTTTTCCGCGAATGTTGTAATAATATCTCTAAAATGCAGATAATATTATTGATTCCATGCTACTTACTTACATAACAACACAAATGCGTTCTTTTTATGGTAAAACAACAATAGACAATAAAGAATAACAAATTTAATTGCTTTGCTTACCAAATCTTCCGAGGGAAACATTGCCCCTATCTCTCCATTGAACTTGACAATATCTTTCATTGTCATTGACATACATTTTTGTGAGTAACTTTCCGTTATAATGTTTATTAGAGCATCCCGCTGCTCATCCTTCAAAATTGAGTTAGCACTGTAAAAATCTAAAATTGCCTGTCCTCTTGGGGTTGCTTTAAGAATATCATGTAGATTGACAGCATTCGATGTGTGGGTTGAAGAGCTTTGGGTTGATGATGAAGTCAACCAGCTTTTTATCGAAAGTGTATCAGCCTGAAATTTTTTTTAGATAAATATTTACATAGATACAATGTATTACAATTTTTGGTTACATGTTTTTGCTTACATCATTTTGCCTCCAATGAGAGAGTCGGGCCTTAAATTTTACACGCAAGCCCATATTTGAAATTGGGAACAATTCATTGATATCTTCATCTTTAATTAAGGTGAGGCTTTCGACATCCATTCCGCAATCTTAAATGCGGATTTTATATTATATTAAAAAACTCTGACTGAGTTGTATGTTCCATGTTTGTACTTACCGAGCAACTTCCTATAAATATCTTCTTCAAATCCAAATTTTTGGCAAATAATTTCCTTCAGCTCACTGTTGGCGTCTGTACTACTTCCACTTGCTCTAAGTGTTTCACTTTCACTTTCAACTACAAATTCAAGCAAAACATTCTCCGAAAACTCGTTTGAATTCATTTTTAGTTCAATGTTAGTTAAGTTTATTTTAATTTTCACTTTGTTAGCAAAAGTTTTTCACTACGCATATATAATTGTTACTAAATTGAAGCAACTGTAAATTCTTCGATACTACCAGCACGAAGGGCTATTTTAAACTGAGTTTAACTAATTCTTTATAAGAAGGAACAGGATGATCTGTTTACTTATGATGAAATGAACATGCACAACGTAGATTTAACACTTCTATCAGGTTAAGAGTGAATGTCGATAACGGCACATTTAATATCGAACATTGCCATCTGTTTAAGAATATAGTTTCATGTAGATTCAACACTGTCATCATGTAAGGGTTGGATTGACATAACGGAATATTATATATTGAAGCCACGTGTTCGCTTTGATAGCGTTGAAAGAACCATATACAGAATTGTATGTAGAATTAACACTGTATATGGTTCTTGTAATTGCTCAGTTGCCAATAACAACGCATGTTAAATAGCAAAAAAATTGCCTGTTATTTGTCGAAATGAGCAGATAAAACGTAGAATTAACTCTGCGACAGTTGTAATATTTGATTTACATTATAATAATGTTGATATAGCATGATCTCTTTTTAAATCAACTATCAACCGCGTCAATAATGTAACCAGTTTACCTATGTAAAATTAACAATGTGCATAGTGTAAACTAAATCGTGTAAAAATCTGAATTTTTCGTCAATTTGTATGGCATTATGCATACTGTAAATTCAACAGGAGCTTTGTCAATTTTTTACCTGACGTTTTCCTCTGAGTGTAGTGTCAAAGCAGAGGTGAAATTTCTAGGCTTTACCCTAGATTCAACTCTGGAAACATGGAGAGATGATTGTACATACAGCTACGAAGTCCATTCTATACCCTTACTAGAGTGCAAAGACTGGCTGGGCTGTCCTGGCAAGCGCGATGAGGACTGGTTCCACGGCAGCTATGGAGGCCTTGCTGGGGGTGACTCCCCTACTGCTCCTAATAAAACCGAAGGCAACGGCGACACTGGTTCGCTTTGCAAAGGAAAGAAGAAATATAATTAGTACAAAGGTCTCCAATGGCATTCCTTTCGGAATAAAAAAATTCAGTTTTGAAAGACTTTGCTGTTATACTCAATAACAAAGAAAACATGAGTGATGACTGCTTCAAACATCACTTTGAGGTTCACACTCATAGATGGTATACAGACGGCTCGAAAACACCCTAAGGTTTGGGGGCGTTGCTGGACTTCGCACAAGACACTCGGAAGCTTTGGGGAATTCAAGCTGAGGTCCTAACTATAACCTGAGACGTAACATTTGCGGCCAGATTAATGTCATTATGTCTGACAGCACCTATTAAGGCGAGAGCGTCCTGCGAGATAACCTTAAGGTTAATGTGGGAATGCCTAGGAAGACTTAATAGCCTGGGCAGTACAAACAATAGCCTGGTCATGCGGGATAGTTGGTAATGAACTAGCGGATAACATAGCTAGAAAGCGAGCTAGTACTCTCCTTTCCCTGGTCTCTCCTTATAAGGAGGAGAGCAGGAGATAGGAACTCGCCGCTATAACCTCATATTGGAGCGGCACTATCGGGCTGAGAGAGATGAAGCTTCTGATTGGAGGATACAATCCAAGAAGGGCAAAGATTGTCTTGACTTATTAAAGAACAACCTAAGAATTGTGACCGGGTTTCTCACTGAACACTGTAAACTTAGGAACCATCTCAAAACCATTGGCGCTGAGACAATGGACGAATATGCCTTTTGTAGAAGTGGCCGTGAGACGCCAGAGTATTTCCTGTCTGAATAAGATACTGTTACTAGGAGAAGAATGCAATACCTGGGATCTCATTGGGCTTTGATCTCATTCCACTTTGCATACTGAGCGTCATCAGGAGCCTGGTAAGGATTCCTTTTTACAGCTGAATACCTGTTAAATCCCTTTCTATAAAGCTGAAAAGTCTCATCACTATCAATTCATTCCGATGGAGCTGGCTTGGGATACCATTAGTTTTAATACTATTTTCAGACCAAAAAGAAAATCGCCTGAACCTTCATCGAGTCACACGCATGATACACTTGAGTCTCATAAAGAACTCTTCTTTTTCTTATTCCTAGATGAAGTTTCTTAAGGAACATTCAATTCTCTAGTAGAATGTATGCCAAAAGTTTTAATGTAGATGCAAATTACTTGTGTTCCGTATCCTAGAAAAGAGTCAACGTCTGGTGGAGTAGGTAAAGCACAGAGTAGAAAGTGAAAACTTATGTAATTTTCGATGGTAATTAACAAAGAACAAGAAGAACTTCTTCAAAGGATCTTTCCTCAAAGTTTCCTACCAAAATTAAATAGATTTTTGATATAAATTAGAATTCTGCATACAACTTTAAATTAATAATGAATAAAATAAGAAAATTTAATTTATATTATGTATAAACTCTCATCTACTAATTAAGTATTCAGTGAAAGGTTGAGTATCTTTAGCAGCGTCCATAGCTTTTCTGTCCAGTATAAAAAGCAAGCAATTTGTCTTTCGGGTCGCTCGTGGACTGAATAAAACAACGTAAAATGAGAGGAACGCTTTTTACAAGTGACAAGGTTTAACAGAAATCAGGGCAACTCTGGCCTTCTCCTCAATTACAATTGCAATGCGTCGCGTTTGCCGTTGCGTGCGTCGGCTGTGCCACAGCATTGAAAGCGAGCAATAAATTTGTAAACTGAAAATAAATCACAGATTTTTCAGCAGTGATAAAGAAGCGTGTAAATGTGATGAACGACTCGAGAGCTAAACGCAACAAAAAGCGAATAAAAATTCGTCCATTGCAGAAGAAGTGTGGACAGCATATGAACCAGGTTATTAAATAAGTTTTACGAGGATTTCCAGCGGCAGAAGCAGAAGCTGAACCTTCTTATCTGGAATGAGAAATCATTTACAGTTTAATTTCATTGCTTCATTGTTTTTTCCTTCACTTGATTTTTATTAGAATGTTGTCGGCTTTGTTGTTGTGCTTATATTTTTATACGCTGTTAGTTTATGTAAGTTTTTATGGCTTGACTTGTTGTGGGTAATAAAAACGGTTGTAACAATCTCATTTCACCTCATTGTAAACATTTTAATTGTGTAAAAGAGCAAAAGCAGAAGAAGAATATCAACATAATCAAAACTTTTTCATTACAATCGACAATACTCAACAAGCATCTGTCTGTCTGTGTGTCCCTCGACCGAACCATCCACGTCCAAACACGTTTACTTTGCTTCCAGGAGGATTAAGACTTTATAACGACTGTTTCTGAGTGTTTATTTTTCTTGGACGTTACTGAAAGATCATACGTTGGTTAATAAATGATGTTAATGTTCAGTGAAATGGTATATAAAATGTTATGGTCATTGTGACTTTAAAGAAGTTTTGCAATTATAACTAAAATTGCGAATTAAAAGTTAATCCATTATTTGATGACCCAGAGTACTTCATTAGCTTAGTTTCAAATGATAAACGGCCACTGTAAAACTGGCTTATAGAGTATTAGTTCAATTGTAGGGCGACCTCATTTCAGATTAAAGTTCCTTGAAGGGGCGGGAACCAATTGAAGTACCGTATAGTCCTCGACTTACTCAGTCCGTAACAAGCATAAATGTTAAGTGTTTAATTCGTAGATATTCTGTATCCAAAACAATCCAGATCCAGATAGCGACGTGACCTATAATTCAATAAGAATTCAGTACACGGTTGAGGGGACAGATTATACGTAGTCCATCCTGTTTCCAGTATTGGATTCCAAGAATCATCTATGATACGTCGCGCTCAAAATGAATCAGGCGCCGAGGACCAGGACATAGCTCTGATGTCCTAACCGTCTTAGGCTTCGCACTACGCTTTTATCCCTCCATGTTGCGGAGTCTTAATGTGACTATTATACTTCAATTTAACATGCTATAATCCTATGATGACTCCCAATTGTCGACGATTGCGATCATAGCAACCAACCAAGTTAGAGTAGTTATGGGTTAACTCAGCAATTCCCTGGCCTCTGCGTAAAGAGGTTTTTTTTATCTACACTTTTGCCAGTTAAAAGACGGTTAACTATTACCACCTCCGAAAGCGTTCCACTCATCCCGAAGGCCATTCCATTACCAATCTCTAAATCTAACCTAACGCAAATTTAAATTCAGCCGTACTTAAATCTTTCATGATTAGGATTGATTGAAGCACTGCGTTATATTCGACGTCTGTGAAGGAAAGCTCTGATCAACTTTATACCTAAGAATGGAAAGAAGAACTACACTTCCGTCAGGACGTTGGAGCCTGTTGGAGTAACATCCGTTATGTTCGAAACGCTGGATAAAGTAGTTGGTAATTATGGAAGAGCAAGCACACAGTTAGAACAGCAACTTCAGCCCGGTCAGCAAGCAGACAAGAAAGACACGCAATTCAGAAATGTCTGTAAAACAAAGGAACTCTCTACATTTCATGATATTGAAGTTTTTGCCAATACCTCATATACAGTAATGTAGAAAGCTAAGTTTGTGTCAGGTTTATAAAAAATATTATCTCTAGGGGGATATTTACGGGATATTGTGAGGAATGTTAGAGTGCTTTAGCATCCTGTCTGCGTCCAAGCTCCTCACCAGGCGCTACCTTTATGTAGTACATCGATTAATATAATTATTTTCTTATGGCCCTTGTTATTCTCGGTGTTTTGACCTGTGTTTTTTTTAAGTTGTTCTTTTATAACAGAACGACAAGAACAGGCTAATAAACCTGACATAAGATTAGAATTGTTATCCATTGTAATCCGTTGTGAATGCTAGAGTCATTTAAAAGTTATTCCGCATTCCTCCCTGGAATACCTCGTAACCATTGTAATCACACATCGCAGAGAATGGAGCAACTGTAGAAGGTGTAGAATATTGCAATAAGTCTTTCTTTTAATGGCACATAAGTTAAGTAACGCGATACAATCTCGGTCCAAATTTACTATACGAGAAGATTCTTTCTTCCATTAGACCCAAGCGAAGAAGAAACATACAGATACCCACATGTAACTGCCGCCAGGATTTCCAAATAATAGATAAGAAACATTTGATTTACTTACGAAACGCTGTCTAATAATTTAATGATTATTACCGAAAATTTAAATGTGCGAACTTGGTTTAGTAGAACATCCACGAGGACTCATTTCGCATGAAGAAGAAGATGCACACACTCACATCCAACACATGGAAAGGATGATATCCTTCAATGGGCTAGATATGCAAATCTGTCGGAATGCGTGTTGGGACCCGTGGTAATTAAACATTGGCTACGGTTACGTTTCTGGTCTCGTTTTCGTTCTCATCCATCGCACGCGTGCAGAGTTCAGCGTTCAGCTCACGCGAACGCACCGAAGAAGCTGCAAAATTTTTCGATGAAGCAGCTACGTGTGTCAAAGGAATTCTAATTACCCTATGAGACAGGGGATGTGTGTGTGTATCCCATTACAGGACACAAACACACGTAAATCTTTACCTTAGCCTAGAATCGGAATCCGTGTGGCGCTTCATGACCGTGCAAAATCGTTTCATTTGTAACTTCGTTAAAATCTGACAGATTTTATGGCTCAAAACACTTTTATCGAGTTGCGATTTGCATTTCCTTTCTCGGAGACTCGCGTGCGGCACGTTAATGAAATGTAATGAGAGTCATTTGTATTTTATTAAGGATTATCTGGGGAAGGAAGAGGAAACAGATAAACAAACAAACTTACAACTTTCAAGTGTGTTTGGGTTGGTTCAAGAGTAAAAGTATTTCAAATTCTTGGCTATGAAAAGAAAAGAGGCTATAAAAGTCTGGGTTAAATGTAAAACTTTTAACTTATAGAACGTAAAAAAGAAACCGAGCTTCTGACCTTTCTCAATGTTATATTTATACCTGAGGGGCAACTAAAAAGGCACATTAAGGGAATTTTTTACTGTTGAACTTGTATGAACCTTCTATAAAATCGAAATAAAGGCGGAAATCTCTTCTGTCTTCATCAGAAAACGGTTAATGGTTCCATGGGCGAAACTGAATCCATTTCTCTATGATTATCTGTGAACTAAAGATGGAATCTGATCTTGCAAACAAGACTTACTCGAATTCGCTGATAAGAAAGGTGTTTATAGCTTGAAATAAACATCTTTGGCTTTATGTGTGACCTGTATTTAACCACTCATAAATTCACTTTAAGTCCTTGTGATTCTCTTTGTGATCAAATGATGTTAACTCGATTCAGGGCACTTCGAGTTTCTTAACCTTTGTGAAGCATCTTCAATTGCTGCATTAATTCAAATGTTTTTTTTATTCACTTCAGCAGCAGTTTATTGAGTTTTCATTTGCATTTCTTCTCGTTTGATGCCGTTTCTCGACACAATTTCGGAAATTCCGAAAATTGCATTCGAATTGAAGTCGGTGATAAAATCGCACGTTACAATAATCCAAAGAAGCATTGGCACACGTTGCAAAAGCGTCCAGGCATAACAAGGATTCCAAAGGAGTTGCTGGAGGAATGCGAGATTACAGTTGGAAGTGGAAAAGGCAATCGTTTGTGTGCTGAAGACCGCCTGCAAGGATTTTTATGTTCACTTGGAGGAAAGCGACGCGGAAGAAGCAGCAACGTGTCCATAACGACTGAAGCCATCATAGAAATGTAACGCAATGAAATCACTTGGAAAACATGGCATTAAAATACAATACACAGCAACAGAATCAGCAGCAGCAGCAGCAGCCGCAACAGTCGAGCTGCAGCTGTAATGGACGCTAATGCAAGGAGCAGAAATCCTTCGAATGACGCCATAAAACAATAAGGATAATGGGATAACAGGAAGTGTGGACAATAACATACTGTGGCTATTAGAACGGAGCGAAGGGAGGAGCTGACAGCGTCATTGAAAAACTGAAACGATGCAATTCCTTTGCTATACTGTCACTTTATATTCTAGATCGGAATGTTAAAATTATCGGTGAAAAATAATTGTTCTTATATTATATATTATAATCAGTACTTCCCCTTTCCTTTTCCCCCGCTCATAATCCTTTACTCTTCAGAGTTCGAACACTTATCGAATTTTGTATTTTATTTCTTTTTTTTTGTGCTTTAGTTACAGGGATCTCTACATAATTCTTGAAATTCGTGGAAGTCAATTTGTATTCGCTCGCTTTTGTATTTTATGTCCTGTGACTTAAATTTTATGCTGATTTAATTAGCAATGGGTAAATTTTTTTAGTTAGTTTCTTTCCATTTCATTGCCTTTTCTCTACTGATGTTTTCACGCTTCTGCTTCTGCTTCCAGCGACGACCCAGCTTCTGATCGGAGAATGAAGTGTTTTATTAGGGCTGAAAAATCCTCATTTAGTCTAATTTTTTCATTGTAATTTTCTATAGCAATATGTTCACGCCCAGTAAAGTTCAGTCGTCCTTTTTTTCTTTCTTCCTTCTCTCGTTGCCGATGCTAATGAAAAGACGTTGAAAGTTGAACATTAAAAAAATTACCATAGAAAAGACGTAAAAAGTCGTGAAAATTAAATGAAAAAATTCCACTTCGCTTCGATGGTGGATAAGAAGCGAAGAATGATGGCGAAGAGAGGCGCGAGCAGCTCATTCAAATGCGTATTAATTGCGTGCAGTTATGTTTAACGGTTTGTGAAAAGGGTTGCCGTGCGAACTCAACTGAATCCGTTTGAAGACGTCCGAATTAAAGGTCACAAAAACGACGATAAAGGAGAGAAGAGGAGGAGAATAAAACATTTGCTGGTGACAACGGAAATTAGTGCAATTTGTATACCGTTAAATGGGTCCCGCAGGTGCTGTTGATGGGGTGGGCGGGCATCGGAAGTTGGTCAGTGATAGGAGTGAAAGCCGACCTCTTCACATACTTTTAATGATAGATTTACGTTTAAACACTTAAATGAACTATTGCAAAGAAGCTACTTGATGTTAGAATCTTTGATTTCGCAACCAAATCGAAACAAATTGATTATTTCAAGCATCGCTTATCTTCTATTGCAACCCACTCAGCCAAAACAAAACAACAGCCCCCGCTGACCTTTCGCTGTGTGGGTGCGATGGGTTACCCTTTTTCTTCTTCTGCTGCGGGCAAAAAAATAAAAAATTGCAAAAATTTACACACATGTTTCACTCGAAGCCACATGTTTTGGGTTCTTTTCACACACCCGAATCAAAACATGTTGCAAATCTTGTTCTTGACTGCGGCAGTGGAAAAAGTGAGGAAAATTTATTGCCGAAAAAAGATTTATTGGAAATGGCGGAGACATAAATTGTCGATTTGTATGATTGCCTGAAATAATCGATTGAATAATTGACTCCTTCGGGGAAAAGAAGCAATAAATATCCATCCATGTATCGTGAGCCGAACCGAACCGAGCCGATGCGATGTTGGGTTTGCGTACGAAAGGAGCAGAACGAAACGAACGCAGCTGTTGTTAATCAAAACATAGAATATTAAACATTTTCTATTTAAAGGATTTTTTAGAAAAAAATATTATTTATTCCCAGCAATAAAGTATGATTTCTTTGAACGAGCTGCAATGAGAATAACATATTAAAGTCAGTAGAAGTAGAGAAGAACGAGAGCGCATTAAAATTAAAGCAACTTCGTTGCATAATCAACGAGAAATGTTGTTTATAGTCTCATGTCTGATGATGTGTTCTCTCTAAAATTCGCTCTCTGCGATTTAGTTCATTCAATGAGCAAGGGAGTTGCACTCAAAGAGAAAACCTAGTATGTTCTAATAGTATTAATATTTTTACTCCTTGTCGCAGCTCGCTCACTCTGTCTCTAGCGAGAGCAAGTACTATATTATAGTGCTCAAAGGAAAAAAAAACCAACAAGATTTTGATATCCCATTTGATATTTCTTATTTGATGCGTTTTCACGGTTGATTTCAAGCAGTTACTTTTTTATTGTTCTCTGAATGAAGAACTAATTAAAAACTTCGCTGTTGTTATATATTTTTGTGGGATGTTATCTAATTTATTACCATGTAATTTTATGATGATTTTTTTCTTTTTGGAAACGTCTAAGAATTCGAAAAAACATCCCCAAAAAATCGAGCACAAAAGGAGCAGAAGAAGAATGAGAATTAGGAGGAGGATGAAAAGTTGCAACAGACAATTCCACCAACACCTGCAAAATAAAAACGACTGAAATAAAATTGTGAAAATTCTCCTCGTGAAGCTATGCACAAATTTGCATAGAAAAAGCATAAAAATTTGTTGCTTTTACATCGTTGGTTTTTCTCGGTTTAGGTTTACAAATGAGCAAAATAAGTAAAATGAAAGGGTTGAAATAATGACAAGAATAATGGAAAAATCTGTTGAGATAAAAGAAAAAGACAATTATTTACAAAGCAGCGAACAATTTAAAGCTGAATAGGGTTTCAAATGCTAGAACAATCAACAAAACAACATAAATTAATCGTCAGAAGTTGATTTATGAAAAATATACAACCAAAAAGCAATAAAATAGAGCAACGAAGTAGTAGAAAATGAAAAGAAAATCATTTAGTAGCTGAAAGTTTTTATTATAAGCTAAAATTTCGCCTTAAAATAATTTTAATTTTTCCCCTTTAATTGAATTAATATAATATTCGAATAATTAATAATTCAATTAATCTAATTAATATTTAATTCAATCGAATTTAATTTTTAATTGAAGTAGTCTTTATTTTAGATGCTTTTCGTTGCAAATATTAAAATCACTGCTAAAATTCGATTATCATCTTGTCTCTCTTCCTCTTGAATTTCTTCTTCAATTGTCAGTCTTGTGAAATATAATTTCATTAAAATTGGAGGTTTCGAATCGCAATTAATTTATTCCTTTGCTCCTTTGTGTTTTAATAATATTTACTACTTATTATTTAAGCTGTGAGCAAACCCTCGAGCGTGTTTTACAACGGATTGACGTGTGTCGCTGCGAAGAAAGAACGTCAACCCTCGCACGACGCCTCCCAACAAACACCGACTTTTAAAACGATGCTCAGCCGCTTCGCACAAACTTCGGGCGCAGGAAATGAGCACGAACAATGACAGCATAATTTTTCAAAGCGCTAAAAAGCCGAAAGTGGCTGTCGTCAGGTTGACAGCGACGAGGAACAACAACGAAGGAGCAACAAATTCGATTTCGACACCAGCAGCCGGCAATTATAATAATATGTTTCTTACTTATGAAGCGATGTTGATTATTCGCCTCGCCCGCCCCTTCTTCCGACTGCCCCGTCCTTCATCATAGACCCACGTACTCGAAAGTGGATCTAAACTGAATTTGCATAACATTATTTTCGACTCCGGCAACGGCGGCGACGATTTCGTACGACTTCAAGATGCAAAGTTGAGGTTAAGAGCGTCGTTGTGAGGTTGCGGCGAATTGATGGGCGGCGTTTCAGCAACTCGACGAATTGATGACGCTTCAGCGAGTCCTTGCTGCTGTCGTTGTTGTTGTATATGACGGAGAGAATAATGTTTTTGATTTTGATTATGCAAATTTAAATAACGGAACAATGTTGTCCATTAGAGCGAAATGTTGCGCCTCAAGAAGTTCCGCTTACAAATGTGGGAATTAGTTTCGTGGCGAAAGCCATCCATCGCATCCAATTGGCTGAAAAATAACAGTAACAAAAAACAATTAAAAAAGGGAAAAAAACGAGTTGTGGACATTTTTAAGGTAATCTGTTGATTGGGTAATTAAGGTTTGCTACTAGAATAAATATAAAATGCTGAATTGCTTCAATTAATATATTAAATTATGAGTTGCTTCGATGCATCCACGGCCAAAACACCCAAAAAACATTGATTGAACTCGACAACATCACAAAAGCTGCAAAGGGTTTCATGCAAATTTGTACAAATTGTTTGCGATTGAAACAATGAATCCAGCGTCTGCTTTTCGGCATCCATTAACGGCAGCAGATTAACAAGTCAGAATTTCATTACAGAAGAAGTGCTGGGAACGCGACTAATTAAGCTACTCAAAGACAAAAATGTGATCGAAGGAAGAGCTGGAAATAAATAGGAAAATTGTACGAAAAGCTAGATCTGTGATTTAATTAATGGTTACGTGCTTGTAAAGTCAACGTTTAATTTAATATTGCATTATAAATGGTTTCATTAGTTTTTAAATACAATTAATAATAAATAATGCTAATTTTAATTCCTTCAGATACTTTTATGTTGTTATGAATTGTGTAAATTATAAAGCTACCTTAAATTATAAACAACGAATAAATAAAAAGTTAAATCTTAGCCTTACAGAGTAGCTTATAGTACGACTGCCAGCCTTCACATAACGATATAAATATAAAAGAAGAGAGACAAGGTGATAATAACAAGGCATAGAGTTTAATTTTTTATTTATTCGTTGCTATAATTCAAGGAAGCTTTATAATTTACACAATTTATAACAACATAAAAGTATCTGAAGGAATTAAAACTACCATTATTTATTATTAATTGTATTTAAATACTAATGAAACCATTTCTATTGCAATATTAAATTAAACTTTGACTTTACAAGCATGTAAACATTAATGAAATCATAGATCTAGCTTTTCGTACAATTTTCCTATTTATTTCCAGCTCTTCCTTCGATCACATTTTTGCCTTTGAGTAGCTTAATTAGTCGCGTTCCCAGCACTCCTTTTATAATGAAATTCTGTCTTGTTAATCCTTTGTTGGCTGCAGAAAAGCAGACGCTGGATTCATTGTTTCAATCGCAAACAATTTGTACAAATTTGCATGAAACCCTTTGCAGCTTTTGTGATATTGTCGAGTTCAATCAATGTTTTTTGGGTGTTGTGTCCGTGGATGCATCGAAGCAACTCATAATTTAATATATTAATTGAAGCAATTCAGCATTTTATATTTATTCTAGTATCAAACTTTAATTACGGAATCAACAGATTACCTTAAAAATGTCCACAACTCGTTTTTTTCCCTTTTAATTGTTTTTTGTTACTGTTATTTTTCAGGCAAGTGGATGCGATGGATGGCTTTCGCCACGAAACTAAATCCCACATTTGTAAGCGGAACTTCTTGAGGCGCAACATTTCGCTCTAATGGACAACATTGTTCCGTTATTTAAATTTGCATAATCAAAATCAAAAACATTATTCTCTCCGTCATATACAACAACAACGACAGCAGCAAGGACTCGCTGAAGCGTCATCAATTCGTCGAGTTGCTGAAACGCCGCCCATCAATTCGCCGCAACCTCACAACGACGCTCTTAACCTCAACTTTGCATCTTGAAGTCGTACGAAATCGTCGCCGCCGTTGCCGGAGTCGAAAATAATGTTATGCAAATTCAGTTTAGATCCACTTTCGAGTGCGTGGGTCTATGATGAAGGACGGGGCAGTCGGAAGAAGGGGCGGGCGAGGCGAATAATCAACATCGCTTCATAAGTAAGAAACATATTATTATAATTGCCGGCTGCTGGTGTCGAAATCGAATTTGTTGCTCCGTCGTTGTTGTTCCTCGTCGCTGTCAACCTGACGACAGCCACTTTCGAACCTTTTTAGCGCTTTGAAAAATTATGCTGTCATTGTTCGTGCTCATTTCCTGCGCCCGAAGTTTGTGCGAAGCGGCTGAGCATCGTTTAAAAAGTCGGTGTTTGTTGGGAGACGTCGGTGAGGGGTTGACGTCCTTCCGTCGCAGCGACACACGTTAATCCGTTGTAAAAGCCGCTCGAGGGTTTGCTCACAGCTTAAATAATAAGTAGTAAATATTATTAAAACACAAAAGAGCAGAGGAATAAATTAAGTGCGATTCGAAACCTCCAATTTTAATGAAATTATATTTCACAAGACTGACAATTGAAGAAGAAATTCAAGAGGAAGACAGACAAGATGATAATCGAATTTTAGCAGTGATTTTAATATTTGCAACGAAAAGCATCTAAAATAAAGACTACTTCAATTAAAAATTAAATTTGATTGAATTAAATATTAATTAGATTAATTGAATTATTAATTATTCGAATATTATATTAATTCAATTAAAGGGAAAAAATTAAAATTATTTTAAGGCGAAATTTTAGCTTATAATAAAAACTTTCAGCTACTAAATGATTTTCTTTTCATTTTCTACTACTTCGTTGCTCTATTTTATTGCTTTTTGGTTGTATATTTTTCATAAATCAACTTCTGACGATTAATTTATGTTGTTTTGTTGATTGTTCTAGCATTTGAAACCCTATTCAGCTTTAAATTGTTCGCTGCTTTGTAAATAATTGTCTTTTTCTCTTAATTTCCAACAGATTTTTCCATTATACTAGTCATTATTTCGAAAAACCCCTTTTTGTTGTTTCAAATGTGTTTTTTCTAATATTTTGACATCTTGCAGCCTGCACAAACTGCGTTGAGGGGCGAGGGGCTGGTTAACCCTTTCATTTTACTTATTTTGCTCATTTGTAAACCCAAAACAAGAAAAAACCAACGATGTAAACGCAACAAATTTTTATGCTTTTTCTATGCAAATGTTTCACGAGGAGAATTTTCACAATTTTATTTCAGTCGTTTTTATTTTGCAGGTGTTGGTGGAATTGTCTGTTGCAACTTTTCATCCTCCTCCTAATTCTCATTCTTCTTCTGCTCCTTTTGTTCTCGATTTTTTGGGGATGTTTTTTCGAATTCTTAGACGTTTCCAAAAAGAAAAAAATCATCATAAAATTACATGGTAATAAATTAGATAACATCCCACAAAAATATATAACAACAGCGAAGTTTTTAATTAGTTCTTCATTCAGAGAACAATAAAAAAGTAACTGCTGAAATCAACCGTGAAAACGAATCAAATAAGAAATATCAAATGGGATATCAAAATCTTGTTGTTTTTTTTTTCCTTTGAGCACTAGAATATAGTACTTGCTCTCGCTAGAGACAGAGTGAGCGAGCTGCGACAAGGAGTAAAAATATTAATACTATTAGAACATACTAGGTTTTCTCTTTGAGTGCAACTCCCTTGCTCATTGAATGAACTAAATCGCAGAGAGCGAATTTTAGAGAGAACACATCATCAGACATGAGACTATAAACAACATTTCTCGTTGATTATGCAACGAAGTTGCTTTAATTTTAATGCGCTCTCGTTCTTCTCTACTTCTACTGACTTTAATAAGTTATTCTCATTGCAGCTCGTTCAAAGAAATCATACTTTATTGCTGGGAATAAATAATATTTTTTTCTAAAAAATCCTTTAAATAGAAAAGGTTTAATATTCTATGTTTTGATTAACAACAGCTGCGTTCGTTTCGCTCTGCTCCTTTCGTACGCAAACCCAACATCGCATCGGCTCGGTTCGGTTCGGCTCACGATACATGGATGGATATTTATTGCTTCGTTTCCCCGAAGGAGTCAATTATTCAATCGATTATTTCAGGCAATCATACAAATCGACAATTTATGTCTCCGCCATTTCCAATAAATCTTTTTTTGGCAATAAATTTTCCTCACTTTTTCCACTGCCGCAGTCAAGAACAAGATTTGCAACATGTTTTGATTCGGGTGTGTGAAAAGAACCCAAAACATGTGGCTTCGAGTGAAACATGTGTGTAAATTTTTGCAATTTTTTATTTTTTTGCCCGCAGCAGAAGAAGAAAAAAGGGTAGCGCATCGCACCCACACAGCGAAAGGTCAGCGGGGGCTGTTGTTTTGTTTTGGCTTGAGTGGGTTGCAATAGAAGATCAGCGATGCTTGAAATAATCAATTTGCTTCGATTTGGTTGCGAAATCAAAGATTCTAACATCGAGTAGCTTCTTTGCAATAGTTCATTTAAGTGTTTAAACGTAAATCTATCATTAAAAGTAAGTAAAGAGGTCGGCTTTCACTCCTATCACTCTGCAACTTCCGATGCCCGCCCAGCGCATCAACAGCACCTGCGGGACCCATTTAACGGTATACAAATTGCACTAATTTCCGTTGTCACCAGCAAATGTTTTATTCTCCTCCTCTTCTCTCCTTTATCGTCGTTTTTGTGACCTTTAATTCGGACGTCTTCAAACGGATTCAGTTGAGTTCGCACGGCAACCCTTTTCACAAACCGTTAAACATAACTGCACGCAATTAATACGCATTTGAATGAGCTGCTCGCGCCTCTCTTCGCCATCATTCTTCGCTTCTTATCCACCATCGAAGCGAAGTGGAATTTTTTCATTTAATTTTCACGACTTTTTACGTCTTTTCTATGGTAATTTTTTTAATGTTCAACTTTCAACGTCTTTTCATTAGCATCGGCAACGAGAGAAGGAAGAAAGAAAAAAAGGACGACTGAACTTTACTGGGCGTGAACATATTGCTATAGAAAATTACAATGAAAAAATTAGACTAAATGAGGATTTTTCAGCCCTAATAAAACACTTCATTCTCCGATCAGAAGCTGGGTCGTCGCTGGAAGCAGAAGAAGCGTGAAAACATCAGTAGAGAAAAGGCAATGAATGGAAAGAAACTAACTAAAAAAATGTACCCATTGCTAATTAAATCAGCATGAAATTTAAGTCACAGGACATAAAATACAAAAGCGAGCGAATACAAATTGAATTCCACGAATTTCAAGAATTATGTAGAGATCCCTTTAACTAAAGCACAAAAAAAAAGAAATAAAATACAAAATTCGATAAGTGTTCGAACTCTGAAGAGTAAAGGATTATGAGCGGGGGAAAAGGAAAGGGGAAGTACTGATTATAATATATAATATAAGAACAATTATTTTTCACCGATAATTTTAACATTCCGATCTAGAATATAAAGTGACAGTATAGCAAAGGAATTGCATCGTTTCAGTTTTTCAATGACGCTGTCAGCTCCTCCCTTCGCTCCGTTCTAATAGCCACAGTATGTTATTGTCCACACTTCCTGTTATCCCATTATCCTTATTGTTTTATGGCGTCATTCGAAGGATTTCTGCTCCTTGCATTAGCGTCCATTACAGCTGCAGCTCGACTGTTGCGGCTGCTGCTGCTGCTGCTGATTCTGTTGCTGTGTATTGTATTTTAATGCCATGTTTTCCAAGTGATTTCATTGCGTTACATTTCTATGATGGCTTCAGTCGTTATCGACACGTTGCTGCTTCTTCCGCGTCGCTTCCCTCCAAGTGAACATAAAAATCCTTGCAGGCGGTCTTCAGCACACAACCGATTGCCTTTTCCACTTCCAACTGTAATCTCGCATTCCTCCAGCAACTTCCTTGGAATCCTTGTTATGCCTGGACGCTTTTGCAACGTGTGCCAATGCTTCTTTAGATTATTGTAACGTGCGATTTTATCACCGACTTCAATTCGAATGCAATTTTCGGAATTTCCGAAATTGTGTCGAGAAACGGCATCAAGCGAGAAGAAATGGAAATGAAAACTCAATAAACTGCTGCTGAAGTGAATAAAATAAACATTTGAATTAATGCAGCAATTGAAGATGCTTCACAAAGGTTAAGAAACTCGAATTCCCCTGAATCGAGTTAACATCATTTGATCACAAAGGGAATCACAAGGACTTAAAGTGAATTTATGAGTGGTTAAATACAGGTCACACATAAAGCCAAACATGTTTATTTCAAGGTCTAAACACCTTTCTTATCAGCGAATTACTTCACATTGAGTAAGTCTTGTTTGCAAGATCAGATTCCATCTTTAGTTCACAGATAATCATAGAAAAATGGATTCAGTTTCGCCCATGGAACCATTAACCGTTTTCTGATGAAGACAGAAGAGATTTCCGCCTTTATTTCGATTTTATAGAAGGTTCATACAAGTTCAACAGTAAAAAATTCCCTTAATGTGCCTTTTTAGTTGCCCCTCAGGTATAAATATAACATTGAGAAAGGTCAGAAGCTCGGTTTCTTTTTTACGTTCTATAAGTTAAAAGTTTTACATTTAACCCAGACTTTTATAGCCTCTTTTCTTTTCATAGCCAAGAATTTGAAATACTTTTACTCTTGAACCAACCCAAACACACTTGAAAGTTGTAAGTTTGTTTGTTTATCTGTTTCCTCTTCCTTCCCCAGATAATCCTTAATAAAATACAAATGACTCTCATTACATTTCATTAACGTGCCGCACGCGAGTCTCCGAGAAAGGAAATGCAAATCGCAACTCGATAAAAGTGTTTTGAGCCATAAAATCTGTCATATTTTAACGAAATTACTATTGAAACCATTTTGCACGGTCATGAAGCGCCACACGGATTCCGATTCTAGTCTAAGGTAAAAATTTACGTGTGGATGTGTCCTGTAATGGGACACACACACACATCCTGTCTCATAGGGTAATTAGAATTCCTTTGACACACGTTGCTGCTTCATTGAAAAGTTTTGCAGCTTCTTCGGTGCGTTCGCGTGAGTTGAACGCTGAACTCTGCACGCGTGCGATGAATGAGAACGAAAATGAGACCAGAAACGTAACCGTAGCCAATGTTTAATTACCACAGGTCCCAACAAGCCTTCCTATGGATTTGCATATCCAGCCCATGAAAGGATATCATCCTTTACATGTGTTGGCTGTGAGTGTGTGCATGTTCTTCTTCATGCGAAATGAGTCCTCGTGGATGTTCTACTAAACCAAGTTTGCACATTTAAATTTTCGGTAATAATCATGAAATTATTAGACAGCGTCTCGTAAGTAAATCAAATGTTTCTTATCTATTATTTGGAAATCCTGGCGGCAGGAACATGTAGGTCTCTGTATGTTCCCTCTTCGCTTGGGTTGAATGGAATAAATGATCTTTTCGTGTAGTAAATTTGGACCGAGATTGTATCGCGTTACTTAACTTATGTGCAATTAAAAGAAAGACTTATTGCAATATTCTACACCTTCTACAGTTGCTCCATTCTCTGCGATGTGTGATTACAATGGTTACGAGGAATTCGAGGGAGAATGCGGAAAAACTTTCAAATGACTCTAGCATTCACAACTGACTACAATGGATAACAACTCAAATCTTATATAAGGCAAGTTTATTAACCTGTCCTTTTTGTGTTGTTAATAAAAAAACGATTTTGAAAACAGAGAACAAAATAACGAGCCATATAAGCGCAATAAGAAAATAATTATTCTAATCGATGTCCTATATAATAGTTGTACCTAAACTAAAAGTTAGGTTAAAGTAGTAGAGTAGCTTAGACGCAGACAGGATGCTAAAGCACTCTAACATTCCTCACAATATCCCGTAAATATCCCCCTAGAGATAATATTTTTTATAATCCTGACACAAACTTAGCTTTCTACATTACTTCATATGAGGTATTGTCAAAAAATTCAATATCATGAAATGTAGAGAGTTCCTTTGTTTTACAGACATTTCTGAATTGCGTGTCAGAATAGACACGGGCGACTAGGTTGCCCTATCTTTGTTGTACGCATGCTGATCGGGCTGAAGTTGTTGTTCTAATTGTGGGCTTGCTCTTCTATAATTATCAACTACTTTATCCAGCTTTTTAAAAATAAAGGCTCTATACTCTAACAGCTTTCCTTCACAGACGTCGAATGTAACGCAGTGCTTCAATCAATCCTAATCATGAAAGATTTAAGTATGGCTGAATTTAAATTTGCGTTAGGTAATGGAATGGCCTTCGAGATGAGTGGAACACTTTCGGAGGTGGTAATAGTTAACCGTCTTTTAACTGGCGAAAGTGTAGATAAAAAGAACCTCTTCACGCAGAGGCCAGGGAATTGCTGAGTTAACCCATAGCTAGTCTTTATTGGTTGGTTGCTATGATCGCAATCGTCGACAATTGGGAGTCATCATAGGATTATAGCATGTTAAATTGAAGTATAATAGTCACATTAAGACTCCGCAACATGGAGGGATAAAAGCGTAGTGCGAAACCTAAGACGGTTAGGACATCAGAGCTATGTGCGGGTGGTCCTCGTCGCCTGATTCATTTCGAGCGCAGCTTATCATAGCTGATCCTTGGAATCCAATACTGCAAACAGTTCAGACTACGTATAATCTGTCCCCTCAACCGTGTACTGAATTCTTATTGAATTATAGTTCTGGATACAGAATAACTACGAATTAAACACTTAACATTTATGCTTGTTACGGACTGAGTAAGTCGAGGACTATGCGGTACTTTAATTGGTTCCCGACCTCTCCAAGGGACTTTAATCTGAAATGAGGACGCCCTACAATTGAACTAATACTCTATAAGCCAGTTTTACAGTGGTCGTTTACCATTTGAAACTAAGCTAATGAAGTAGTATTGGTCATCAAATAATGGATTAACTTTTAATTCGCAATTTTATTTATAATTGCAAAACTTATTTAAAGTCGCAATGACCATAACATTTTATATACCATTTCACTGAACATTAACATCATTTATTAACCAACGTGTGATCTTTCAGTAACGTCAAAGAAAAATAAACACTCAGAAATAGTCGTTATAAAGACTTAATCCTCAAACATTAAACATTAAAGAGGTTGTTGAAAGCAACGTATTTGGAGGCGGATGGTTCGGTCGAGGGACAGACCGATGCTTGTTGAGTATTGTCGATTGTAATGAAAAAGTTTTGATTATGTTGATATCCTTCTTCTGCTGTTGCTCTTTTACACAATTAAAATGTTTACAATGAGGTGAAATGAGATTGTTACAACCGTTTTTATTACCCACAACAAGTCAAGTCATAAAAACTTACATAAACTAACAGCGTATAAAAATATAAGCACAACAACAAAGCCGACAACATTCTAATAAAAATCAAGTGAAGGAAAAAACAATGAAGCAATGAAATTAAACTGTAAATGATTTCTCATTCCAGATAAGAAGGTTCAGCTTCTGCTTCTGCCGCTGGAAATCCTCGTAAAACTTATTTAATAACATGGTTCATATGCTGTCCACACTTCTTCTGCAATGGACGAATTTTTATTCGCTTTTCGTTGCGTTTAGCCCTCGAGTCGTTCATCACATTTACACGCTTCTTTATCACTGCTGAAAAATCTGTGATTTATTTTCAGTTTACAAATTTATTGCTCGCTTTCAATGCTGTGGCACAGCCGACGCACGCAGCAGCAAACGCGACGCATTGCAATTGTAATTGAGGAGAAGGTCAGAGTTGCCCTGATTTCTGTTAAACCTTGTCACTTCTAAAAAAGTTTATTCAATCCACGACCGACCCGAAAGACAAATTGCTTGCTTTTTATACTGGACAGAAAAGCTATGGACGCTGCTAAAGACACTCAACCTTTCACTGAATACACCTAAGTCTGTTTTTACACGGTCTTTTTGTACACGGTTTTGATATAACACGGTTTGAAAATTGAATATTTTTAATTTTTTTACACGATTTTATTCCATTTAGCACGATTTGAAATTTATCAATCGTGCTTATCAATTGTGCATTAAAGCCTCGAGCAATGAAAGGTGTCGATTTTGATACATTGCCGGTTAATTGGATGGCCAATAAAAAAGCATGGGTTTAAAAGCAAGCATTTTTTACCTTAAAAATTGAATAACCTATTCTTTTCGTTCACAACATAGTTTTTTAGTTCCTGAACTTGCCATTCATTTAATTTATATTACTTTTAAGATAAAATAAGCACTATATATTTGATTTAATAAAATAAACATGAATTCTTGTTCTTAAAAATTCTTGTTTTTCACTAATTTTAATAGGTTTTGGAGACTAGGAACAAATCACCCATTTTTGTATAAGATCAATGTCTTTTTTACACGGTTTTTTTTTACACGGCTTCTTCTGGAACCAATCTACCGTGTAAAAACAGACTTAGGTGTACTTAATTAGGAGCTGAGAGTTTATAATATCAATAAAATTTTCCTATTTTATTCATTATTAATTTAAAGTTGTATAGAGAATTCTAATTTATATCAAAAATCTAAAATTTAATTTTGGTAGGAAAATTTGCGGAAAGATCCTTTGAAGAAGTTCTTCTTGTTATTTGTTAATTACCATCGAAAATTACATAACTTTTCACTTTCCACTCTGTGCTTTACCTACTCCACCAAACGTTTACTCTTTTGTAGGATATAGAACACAAGTAATTTGCATCTACATTAAAACTTTTGGCATACATTCTACTAAAGAAGTGAATGTTCCTTAAGAAACTTCATCTAGGAATAAGAAAAAGAAGAGTTCTTCATGAGACTCAAGTGTATCATGCGTGTGACTCGATGCACGTTCAGGCGATTTTCTTTTTGGTCTGAAAATAGTGTTAAAACTAAAAGTATCCCAAGTCAGCCCCATCGGACTGATGACTTGATAGTGATGAGAATTTTCAGCTTTATAGAAAGGTACTTTAAAGGTATTCAGCTGTAAAAAGGAATCCTTACCTGGCTCCTGATGACGCTCAGTATGCAAAGTGGAATGAGATCAAAGCCCAATAAGATCCCAGGTATTGCATTCTTCTCCTAGTAACAGTATCTTATTCAGACAGGAAATACTCTGGCGTCTCACGGCCACTTCTACAAAAGCCATATTCGTCCATTGTCTCAGCGCCAATGGTTTTGAGATGGTTCCTAAGTTTACAGTGTTCAGTGAGAAACCCGGTCACAATTCTTAGGTTGTTCTTTAATAAGTCAAGACAATCTTTGCCCTTCTTGGATTGTATCCTCCAATCAGAAGCTTCATCTCTCTCAGCCCGATAGTGCCGCTCCAATATGAGGTTATAGCGGCGAGTTCCTATCTCCTGCTCTCCTCCTTATAAGGAGAGACCAGGGAAAGGAGAGTACTAGCTCGCTTTCTAGCTATGTTATCCGCTAGTTCATTACCAACTATCCCGCATGACCAGGCTATTGTTTGTACTGCCCAGGCTATTAAGTCTTCCTAGGCATTCCCACATTAACCTTAAGGTTATCTCGCAGGACGCTCTCGCCTTAATAGGTGCTGTCAGACATAATGACATTAATCTGGCCGCTAATGTTACGTCTTAGGTTATAGTTAGGACCTCAGCTTGAATTCCCCAAAGCTTCCGAGTGTCTTGTGCGAAGTCCAGCAACGCCCCCAAACCTTAGGGTGTTTTCGAGCCGTCTGTATACCATCTATGAGTGTGAACCTCAAAGTGATGTTTGAAGCAGTCATCACTCATGTTTTCTTTGTTATTGAGTATAACAGCAAAGTCTTTCAAAACTGAATTTTTTTATTCCGAAAGGAATGCCATTGGAGACCTTTGTACTAATTATATTTCTTCTTTCCTTTGCAAAGCGAACCAGTGTCCCCGTTGCCTTCTGTTTTATTAGGAGCAGTAGGGGAGTCACCCCCAGCAAGGCCTCCATAGCTGCCGTGGAACCAGTCCTCATCGCGCTTGCCAGGACAGGCCAGTCTTTGCACTCTAGTAAGGGTATAGAATGGACTTCGTAGCTGTATGTACAATCCTCTCTCCATGTTTCCAGAGTTGAATCTAGGGTAAAGCCTAGAAATTTCACCTCTACTTTGACACTAATGACTGAGCCATTGAAGCTAATGTCATGCATATATAACTTCCGTTTTCTAGTAAACGCTGCTATGGTAGTATTGGTGGGGTTAATGTTTAGTTCCACCTTCCTACACCATTCCTTCGTAATAGAAAGTTCGCTTCGCAGTATGTCATAAAGCGCTTCCTCAATTTAATTTAATTTAATTTTTTTTATATTCTATTATGTTAATTCAATGTATTGTAGATTATTTTTATTTCTTTTTACTAAAACTTTTACAGTTATTTTATATATATTTGTACCGATAGATACATTTTTACAAATATTAATCTCACTTTACCAAATTCTATACTATTTTCGGAGATTTTACGCTTCGTTAATTAATAAGTAACAAAAAAGTCATATTGGAAATCTGCTTCGGAAGGAGGGCGGATCGATCAATCTGCGGGGAATTCAAAATTATTCAACTATAAAAATCAGTGTCAAAGTCACAAACTCGTCACGCGTAAGAATACAAAAACCATCCCAAGAAAACGCAGTAATGTCCTCTAGCAACACTAAAGCGCTTCCATTTCAATCAAAAACAAAAAATCTAATTCAGCTGATGAAGCCAGGATTCAGCAGGAAGTTCGTTAAACAACCATCTACTGATTAAATCGTCAGGATACTCGTATCAGAACGTCATAGAAGACAAGAAAGCGAGAAGGAAAACGAAAGCAATGCAGATATAAAAAAATATCATCGGAATAAAAGAAATTAAAAGGAGAAATAAAGACTGCGAAGTGCGATGAATAATGCATAAACTCATGTCGTAGTTGCTAGCTAAATCCTTAAATAGGCCAAATCAACTCGTCCTACGTGTGCTCGAACCAGTTCAAGCAGAAGCACAATCAACTGCAGAAAGAGAAACCCGAGGAAGGGTCACTAAACGCCTTGGACTCATGCGAAAAACTTCCGAGTCCGGGATCGAGTTAGACAAGCAATTGGAAGAATATTCGGTGGAAAGGAGGCCCGGTGGGCGGTGTGCGGCATTTAATTCGACTTGTTTAGTCGCCCATTGTTGATGGAACGCACACGCCTGTTGACAACCGATGAGTTGGGGTTAAAGTCGCGGGCGGGGGCGGGTACTGGCGCTGCGTCGGCGGCAGGGGATGAAGAAATAATTACCCTTGCCAGTGACGACAGTGATGGACCAGCAAATATGAAGCCGGCAGTGTTTGGTCGCAATTATACGTGGATGAGTAGAGACTCGAGCTTGGACTTTGGATTTTCCGCTCGACTGGCGGATGCTCAACGGTGGGGGATCCAGTGTTGATTGGGGAAGGGCTGAGGAAGTGGCAGAGACTGCAGCAGAGTACACAACTGGCCAGTTTAATGAGCAACTCTAATGAAGAGCTTAAGCGGCAGATACGTACGTAGAGAGGTCCCAAGCAGAAGCGGAAACAGCTTCCGGAATTATTTGCCAAATAAGAAATCAGTTTTTATTGTTCAGAGTTTTTTAGAATCCATTTTTCACATGCGATTCTCTAGCGTCGTCATATGAAAGGATCATCATCTGCTCCTGTTCAACAACGTGCTGAAAATTGCGATTTTATTTAAATTTTGCGCATTTTCGAAACCATCGCAAAATCGCATACATTCAAAAGTCGAACATTTGTTTGCAGGGATGAGTTCGCAAATAAGTAGCCGTGAAATTGGCTCCGTGAGCGGTTCCGAAGCTGTGCCCGTCTCCCGCTCCCGCTGCACTGCGTCACTTTAAGTCATTTGAAAAATGTGTGTCATTTCTTCCAATCGCCAATTTTAACTTATCCACACCTCGTCTCACATTCTCACAGTTGCATGGATGTGCGCTAGACTCCGAGAATTGGTGACAGTTGTTGTCTATTGATGCGCGCACAGCCACCGTGACAACATTTAACATTTGCAACGCATTAAAAATTCGTTGTCGAATTTTTTACTCCATTTACTTTTTAACAGGATGATTGTTAAAATTAAAAAGGCGCCGAGATGAACGAGGAAGCTTCTTAGGGCTCGTAAACAACCCTCAGAATGGGATTTCAAGTGTTTACCAGAGACTTTTGAGTGTTTAAAGGATGATTTTACATCATGAAAAATTAGCAGATATCAATAAAACTAAATACGTTACAAACACAGAACGGAAAAGGGTCTTTCATTAAAATAAATCGAATAATTCGAAGGCATTGATCATCAATTGAATTGAATTCATCCAAAATTAAAAATTCAATTCACTTCAATAGATCTTTAATGATCTTTACTCCATGAAACTACATTGAAATTACATTCATTACATGATCGGTTAATATAATTTCCAAAGCTTGCCTTAATAACATCAAGATTTGTACTTTAAAAATTCTTTCCGTGTTCCTCAAGGCAGCCTAATCGGAGCTTCCTCAAGATTGAATAGAAGCTTAAGCTTTAATAATCCTCTAAAGACCCACGAAGAATCGGCTTCTCTACGTCAGACCTCAGAGCTCAATATTTGCGTAGCTCATTTGGATATAAATTAACTAAACAATCTTATCAGGAATTGATACCGTTCCAGTGGGAGGAGGTGAGGAGGTGAGGAGGCGGCTAATGAAGGAAGCAGAACAAATAAATAGGCAAAAATACAACAAATTAGAATCCACGAGGACGAATGTCCCTGCAGACAAACGTTACGCGAAATGCTTTATTATATTGCTGCGTTCGTTTCGTGCTCGTGGCTGGGAAAGGGTACACATGATGGTCTAGGCGAGGGCTGAGGTGGAGCCCAGCATCATTTGTGGTGGAGTGTGGTGCTGTAATATTAATTTATTGCCTTGCGTGAAACACACGTCGTCGCTGGCGAAATCGGCTTGGGGATCTGGAAGCCGTGTTCGTGGAAAGGGGAATGAAAAAGGACAATTTAATTTAATTTCCCAGAGTTCACGCTGACGAAGTAAGCAACGCACACAGAGAAAACAATAGTTTACACTTGTGACCAGAAGATGCGGTCGTGAGTTCTTGCGGACCGGCCTCAGGACGAAGGCGATCCTGGTTGCGGAATGAGGACGAATGATAATTTATGGCCACTAATTAGGAAATGATGAATTTCACTTGAATGCGAGAGATGAAGCATGTGGCAACAATTGTTCCGTTCGTGGTCTCGGTCCTTCTTCTGCTCTGTCTTCACGTTTTCCTGCGTAAATCTCAGAACAACAGCATCGAAATGTCAGGAAGCTGTCGATATTTAAAGGCTTCGCTATGATTTGTGAGCTTTAAATTAAAAGCCAGAGATATATATATTTATATTTACAAAGCACGCAGAATGCCTTTGAAAAGGAACTTGCGAGCGAGAAAGTGGAATTCCAGTGACAGAGCGACTCGAGTGACAATAATCACCAGACTATAAAAGCACACGACACAAAAGCACAAGGAATTCAGCGAGTCCTTTAAGCGCATCGGCGCGAACGCCGGGGAATGTCGAATGTCCGCCACCCTCGCAGCCAACAGCAAAGGGCAACAGCGCCATAATCCCGGATATGTCAGCAATAAAGAGATAATCATGATTTACATCGCCCTGGAATTTTTCATCATCAAGTGTCGAGGGGAACGACGCGGGGAAGTGAAGGTGAAAATTATGCCGAACTTTATTAAAAGCCAGATGAATTATTAACTCTGTGTTTGAAGTTCCGGAGAAGGCGCAGGCAAGGAAAAACGTGAGAAAGACAAAAAGACGAGTAACATGTAACAGACTCATTGCTCATTTAATGTTCATTCAACAATTAAATCTGTTGCTATTGAGTCGAGGGGCGCCATCTACCAACCTTGGATTCAGTTTCTGTCAAGATTCGCGTTTTATATGCGAATTTCTGGTGTTTGTTTTCGAATGAAATCATTCGGCGTTAAATGCAAAAGGTGGCTGAAGCAAGTGACTTCGATCCATGAACTCGACTCCTGCCAGGAGTTCGCTGATAAGCGGGATGTTTTTCATTATTGTGAACAAATTTAAAAATCATTAATCTTTATTCCCGCCCTCAACAGAACGTGTCAAGTTGTTTGTTTGTTATTGCAGCAACAGCAGAGTGACAAGAAATAAATAAACTGAGCACAAAAAGCCTCAAAACACAGACAAATTTCTATTTTATGGTAATCGAAGTTTTTATTGGTTTGTTTTCTGTAGTCGCTACACTCCGTCATCTTCGACATAGAAAAATTTTCCTCGTTTCATTTTCGTCTTTCATTAAATAGTCCGCAACTAAACGGAAGCATAAGGATAAAAATTACAGAAGGAAAGAAAAGCACCTCAGCAACAATGAGTGGGCGGTCGATGCACGTTACTGTCGATTGGGAGCCATCGAAACTTTCGCAAAATTAATATCAAGCCGAAGGAAACGATGTAAATATTTGAGTCACGTACCCGGAAGATGCTGCCAACGTGAAAAATCAATACAACATCATATAAACACATCCTAAAGATGCATGCACGAAGCAGCGGAGGAGAAGGACCACAAAAGAAGTTGGAAAAACAGAGGATCACACAGAAGTCTAGCTCCAGCCAAAATGTAGCAAGAAAAGTTGTCGAGATCGAAATCAAATCGAATATAGAACATTCTTATACATGGAATATTTCGTATTACTGAATTCTTATGAAATATTAAAGAATTTTAAAGTTTCGTATTTAGTTTTTACAATCTAAACAACGGAACTTCTTTTATAAAGAAAATATTTGTACTGCACATAATCTCAATGCTCATTTGCGAGACTGAAGTAGAACCGAGTGCTTAAAAAGGGGCCAATAAATGTTTTTGTAGGATTCTTGTGCTTCATTGCCCGATGTCCCGCATCCCAGACGCACAAAACCTTCACCTGCTTCCTTCCAAAAACTGATCTCACATAGTTTCGTGTGCTCAGACGCACTTCGAGCGTTCGTCAAAAGCGGGCACCGAAAAAACTCACAGACTTTATAAAATCTCTATTTTTTTTTGCTCGTGTCGCACTGCTGAACTTAACATTGACCAAATTTGCCCGGCAAAAAAAAAAAACCCAGTTTAAGAATGCCACGAATTCTTGGCATCCACCACCAAAGGGACAAAAAAACTACGAGTAGCACAAACAAAGACCATGCCCACTGAAATCTCAGCTGTGGGCGCAGACTCTTGCGACTGATGCAGTTGTGGTGCGAGTAAAACGCATTAAATCGGAGGTCCACGCTTGAAGACCACAACCGCTTTGATTGCAACTTTGATCGATCGGTGGAAAGAAGGACCGTTTAAATTGGTGGCGTATTTCATCAGCTGGTTTTCTTCTTAGCACTAACGACATCGTCTCCTCTTTTTATTGCTGCACTGAAGCGGAATTCATTGCAGTTCAGTGCCACCGGCAGCAAATAATTATCCAGGTCCGTAGGACTTTGATCGGAGCGCGCACTCGCAAATGTAAACAGAGGCGATGATGAAGCGATTGCACAGAGGAGAGTGGAAGCTGTTGAAATTTGCTAGTTTAAAATACGGCGAGTTGGCAACGTGTCAAAGCTGCGTCGATAAAAACATCCATAACTAAATAAGTACTTGAAAATACTTATTTCGAGGGATCGGTGTTAATTTCGGTAAACTGCTGTCAGCTTTGCCAGTCTCCAAGGACTTTAATCGACATTTCAGTGCTGCTCTGATCGCCTGAATAACTGCCGGTCGTTGGTTTTGGCTAAGAAAACACGTCGCCAGGTTGAAGGGACTTCTTTTGAGCGCCAACAACCCGCGTTTCGTGCTTTAAGATTCTAGCTTCAAGAGGCTCCAAGTCGAATCCATGTCGAACATTGCCGTAAACATCGCTGACAAACTACACAGTAGAAGGATGAGCAACAACAACATGTGGAAGTGGCCGTCAACCAGCGCCAACCGTCAAGTGGTCGATGATGCAGTTGATAGGCAGCTACAATTTGAGCGGTCGTTCAGTTTTGATTGATCTGTTGTTGACTCACGTCTTCAGGTGCAGCACTCGGTACACGACGTTGGGCTCTACTAAGTGGACTTCAGTCGTTGCTGGCCCCATCACAATTGCAACTGCTTCTGTCTTGCGTCTTGTGCTATGATGCTGTTGCCTATTTATGGCCTGCAGCTATTTTTTGTCAAATGGCGCGATATGCGACTAATTGGATATAAAAGGGGTAAAATCGCAATCGCTTGTTCGCTGTAATTACGTGTTGTTGACAACACGAGCAGCGGGATTGCATGGGGAAGAGAAACGAGCGAGAGAAATGAGCGTAAATCAGTCCTCAGGCAATCGAATGATCAGCGCAAAGTTTGCCGAAAACCTTTTACAGTTTTCGGAAAAGGTTTTATTCACAGACAAGAAAAGTCTATATTTTCAGATCGGATGGACGAAAAAGTGTAAATACAGAACTTCGCAAATGCATGACGATATTTTGTGGTAGGATGTCGTACAACGCAGTCGGCCAATTGGATTTTATTGATGAAAATATAGTATTTTTTTTGTTCTCCTCAGTACCACTTTATCTATATGTATATAATACGTGGAATTGTTTAACAACAGATTTTGGACAAGCATTCGTCTCACAATCCACAATCTCTCTGTTCGGTTCGGTTTAGTTATTTAAAAATTTTAATTAAAATCTCTATCTCTCTTCATTTCTGTTTATACTCGAGACATATGACACTTACATGTATATAACATATACATTTAACATACATGTTACATATATATAACATGTATATAACCTAAGACGTTTTAATTTTTTTCTTTTAAAAACTGCATCATTTCGGTATGAGCTGATGCATCTTTAAGTTACAGTTTAAGCAGGTTACTGTTATATGTATTTGTATTAACAATTATTATTATTATTAATCGTAATGAGTAGTGCACTGCGACCTGATGATCTATTGTGCTTCATACTCGAGCTCAAAGTTCCTCTAAAAGCCCTATCCTCTCTAAGAATCTAATAATTTTACTCATGCAAATTGTTTCAAATATTGCCCGCCTTTCAGGCTGGCAAGCGCCGCACACGAGGTGAGTATGTGAATTGGGGTTTCCCCATGGAGAAAGTGTATAACTGATCGTCGATAACTTCTATAGTGTATGTGTGTTTCCTCAGTTTGCAGTGGCCCGTTAGAAAACCGGTTATTATTCTCAGCATGTTTCTTGGTAACAGGCATTCTCTAAAACGATCTTGGTTGTATGTCCAAGCGCCTTTTTGGAGTGCACCAAGCGTGATTGGTTATTCCAGTCTGAGTTCTTGTTCTTCAATTCTCAGCTTCTTGGTCAAAATATTGGGTGTAACTCCACAGAAGGGTTCGGGGCCCACTAGTGTAGTACTGGCAGATTTGTTAACAATCTTGATTTACCTGATTTACTGAATGTTTAATATGAACTCGCTAAATCCAAATGTGAACACAGTAAAAAGCCTTCCCTTACAAGCGTACTACGTTTGAGAAGTAACAAATTCTACCTACTAAATCTTCGAATCGGTTTCGGACACTGATGTAGTATGTTATTCGTCTCAAAGAGAAATTCTACGCACGCCTTGGACATTGCGTTTTCTTTATACTGACGCTTAGCGTATCCGTTCAGCGGAGTTCCGCCAAGTCGCTTGACGCACAATTTCCATTGGTGCAAGTTTGGAGTTCTCTTAGTGAAATTCTTTAAGAGTTCAGATGTGGATCGATTTTCAAACAGCTTTCAAAGACTGGTCCTGGCCAAAGATCGTTCTCTGGTGTCGGTGAGGTCTCGGAAAATTTTAAAATCATAATTTTTATGAAGTTCCAAATATAATGATATTTTTTAGTCAAGTTTAACAAATAAGCATTCCAGAGATGCAAAGTAGAAACTTCAAATACTTGTAAATTTTAATTAGTAAGGGAAGCTTTGGATAGCTAGTAACGGAAGCTTTGGATATACCATACATTCGTCAGGTCTTTTTACTATGTCCGTTTTATTTAAGTTAGTTAGTTTTAGTTTTCAAAATTTTCCGTATTGAAAATCTGAGTTAAAATAATCGTTCCAAATTTTTTATTATCATCTTTATCCTGTTATTTACATTTTTGTTTTAGGTGGACGGACCACTCATATTATTAAGAAATTATTTCATCTTGTGTTGGGAGACTAGAGAATAAAGTTGCAGCTTCAAACTCATTCCACAAGCTGATAAATTAAGTTATAAACATCAAAGAGTTCATATTTACCATAAAAAGTGGGATGATTTTCCCACTTTTCCCAAATTTTTCGCAATATTCAAGAATATACATACATAGTACTATTCCTTCTTCCGTAATTGCCCTTAATAGAAAATTTAGCACGATTATTTTATCTCGGAAAATTGATAAAATCGGACTATTTCAAATCAGGCAAAATAAAAAGGCTTGAAGAATACGCTTACTAGTTTTGATTATAGAATTTTAAAAGAAAACGGTTAATCAAATAATGTTTTTGGTGAATTAGAAAACCTAAACGTGCTAACAGAATAACTAGAAACTTCTCCTTTACAAACTGAACGAGCCAGGAGTAAACGACACGTAATTGGCTTACTAAGGCCAGATAGTGACTCTCTGATACTCGGGTACACTCCGGCTCTTAGAACAGCACAAGAGGTTCCCATAACACAAACATCAGTCGCAATACACCTCTAACGCTCAAGGACTTAGTAATCAGAGAATACACAGCGATAAGGAGCTACGGGGGTCTTCGAATATATATTAGATCAGGCAAGACCTTCATATCTTGACAATTATTCCACTACCGTTACTTTTTAACCCTTTCCTGAAGCAATATTATTAAACGTCAATTGCCAAGTGTGTTATAGGTACTTTTTAATTTAAAAACACGATTGTGTTATAGATTTCAAAACTCAAAGGTTTAGTGAATATTCTCACATTACCAAAACTTTAATAAAGCTTTAAATCACTGATTTAATGACACTCCTTTGAATCTCACAGCACTCTTCTTAAGCACGGACTTTATCATGTCTGTTGTCAATAGTAAGGCAAACATTCAAGAGAAGAGGAAGAAGAAATCGTCCTGACCAACCCAAACAAATGTCGCGGCACCTGTTCCGTAAGTGTGGCTCCTTTCCGGAAACAAGACAACACGAACTAAAGACTGAAAAATTAAACTGCTATTTAAAAGCGGAGCATGTTTTTTGGTCCACACATCCATCCATTCGTCCATCCGTCCATCCGGCGGTCGGTCCAGCGTGTGGAGGCACGAAGCTTTAGTTAAAATGTAACCCTCGTCCAATAATCGCTACGTGCTGGACATGCACACAACGCAGGCTCGCTTCAGTCGGCGGCTCTGGTCTCTCGGTCGATCGATTGTCGTGGAACGTGGATCGATGCCTGTAGCTCCGAAGAACGTGATATTTTGAGTGCTTCTGCTCGGATTTGGACGCGTTGGTGGCTTCGGTCGCTAAATTTCATTCATAATTTTGTGCTAACCACGAATTCGCCTCATGTACGTGAATGGGTTGGAATTCGAGGGGGGAATTAGGGACGTGAGGGACGTCGTATTGCTACTGAAATGCGACTGATGGCTGTGAAACGTGTCAACATCGCTTCGATGATGTTTTTTGAACTAGATTCGTTGACCCAATTACAGCAAAAGACAATAATAAAAGTTAATAATCGATGCACGTTTGATTTTTTTGTTAAACTTTAAAAGTGGCAAATTGAAGGGCAAAAAAATAAAAACAGGGATAAATATTTCACTGATTTTTATTATTATATATTTTATATCGAAATCACGCTGTGGATTATGGAATTTAGTTATGTTATTATGTTAGAGGTCTATGAATGACCTCTACGATTTACGGTGACCTTAAATGGCGTAAAAGAAGTGTTTAGTTACGCCTAAGGCCGACTGATAACACGCGGGAACCCATAAAATCGAGAAATTTTAACATGTGAAATAACATAAAACCGAATTGAAACTTAGCCCAAAAAGCCTATTGAATCTTTGGAAGATTTCCCACGGAGCGCATGTTTTTCAATTGCTTTCAAAGGATACAAGAATGCAATTAAAACTCTCATGACTTCGTTGATGTGGTTTGATTCTGATCATGATCTTTACATTGATTTTCGCGCCAAAATTCGTTGCAAAAGAGCGACTGTTTCCGAAACGTCATAAGGGCTCTTCAACTGAATATGAGGACTTTTTTTATGATTAAAAGTTATTGAAGTTATTACAATCCAAATAAGTTTCCATGAAGTTATTCCATTGAAAGTATCTCAGCAACCGATCAATAATCAAAAGTGATCCATTGGAGATCTAAGGAAACTGTTTTGATAAGGAACCATAATTTACTGCCCAGGATTTGCTATGTAGTCATTGAAACTTTTAGTTTTGTATCTTTTAAAATTTTTTGCTGCCGCGTGTTTTAAAACTTAGATTAATTCGCCATAAATCAAAGGAACTTGGGAAGGGTGTTTGTAATTTATGCATTGCAAAACTTCGATGTACCAGGATGCAACGGAGAGTAACACGGGGATATACCCTTGTATATACAAGGCAATCATGGAAGGTGCAAACTCTTTATACAGTAGATCGGATCAGTGAATCACGGTATATAAGCTGCAAATAACATTCCAAGATGGACCAACAACATTACAATGTGTGTGGAACATCCTCGCACATTAAATACATCGTAATCTACGAGGCAGGACATAAAACGAGGAACATCATGCAGCAATCCTTGCAGAAGAAGGACGACGTGTTGCTGTCGCTTCGTTCACTGTCTCTCGCTCGCACGGTTTGTAGCTTTGTAGCGCGCTGAGGCCGATGTACATAAAGCTGCACCAGCAAAGACAGCACCAACAACAACTCGTCGGCATGGGCGTGCCTCTCGCTGTTGCTGTCGCGTCTGAGTGAGCGAATACGAGGCATGCACACGATTAACCGCAAACACTCGAGAGCGACAGTGGCTCTGTGCTTCCGTGTACATTTAACGAGACTCTTGCTGCTTTGCCTTCTGGTTCGTCTTCATGTGTTGTTGTTTTTATTGTGATCTTTTTATTACCCTCGTTTTTTATTGCAGTCCTGTTTGAAACAGTCCTGTTTTTGTTGTTGTGATTGCCTCCATCACGAGGAAGCCAACATCACTCACACTTCGCTGAGTACGCATTCAGCGTTCAGCTGTAGGTTTTGCTTATTCCGATTCGACGGTTGCGCCCGCATTCCACTGCACTCCATGGCTCTCAGTCACGTCACGTCCCGCCCATTCAGAGGTACGCGATTGCTGGCGCACTCGTGCCAACGGCTGCCATCTGGAATCTGCTTAAAATGCTGCTCGAGTGGCGCGTCATGCTGCTCTTTACTCATGTCCACATCCTCGCGATCTGTTTTCCTCGCGATCGTTTGTTTACACTTTCGTGTCTGTTTGGCCGAGGAAAACATTGAACTGCTTGCCAAATATGTTTGTTGGGAGGCACACGAGAACAGCAGCTCCCATGCAGCAAGGACATCTTCGGAATGTATTAAATTAATATTGATTCCCTGACATAGAAAAGCTTCTCCTTGCTCCAGTTACAATTCGCAGATATTTTCATGTTTTTGTAGAATCTTTTTTCAAAGAACTTTCGAATTGTATTTTGCATTTTTCTAATTTATTTTTCATATATTTTATGTAGCAAACTCATCCTCACGATTTTCTTTTATGGCTGACTCTAAGAACAACAGAAGCAGCCACAAAACGCAATCATATGTAACGCAATTAGCCGGGTTATTCAATTAAAATGCGTTCATTTGTTGCATTTGTTTAGGGTTATTAAATTACAGAACAGAGATCCAAACAAAGCCAACAACAGACACAAGGACTCGCCACGGAAGGCCAACTTCGCACCCTTAAAGCACACAGATTCCGAATGAAACCACTAATTCTCAACATTAAACCAAATCAAATTAATGTTTACACTTTAAAGTCGAAACCCTCTCGAAAAGTTAGACGTCAACCCTTGCGAAGCAGCGGAAAGGAAGCGCCGTCCGTTCACATAAGCTGCGAGAAGCCAAAAATGCTGCTTCGAAAGGGGTGCAGCGTTTTTAACACCGATGACAGCAGGTCGCACTGCACTTAATCGCATTATAAAGGACCTTTTCTCTTATTTGATTTCATATAAACTCGGGCCGATTGTGTTATTGTTGCGCCGAAAGGACAACAAAAGGGGTAAAAATAAAGAATTTAAGTTCAGATTTTCATATGGTCACTTAAGTTGGCTGGATTATAAAGGATTTGTGCATTAATCGAAAGCAGAGCTGTTCATTTTAGGACTCAGTACAAGTACCAGTACCAGTCCATCATACTTGTACTGGTACTGGAAAAAATCAAGGACCTCGTACTTGGGACTTGAAATTTTTACAGTACCAGTACATTATGCGGTACTGCAAGAGGAGTACAAATACTGTGGACTTGAAGCTGAAAGTACCAGTCCTTTTCAAGTCCTTTTGCAGTACCAGTCCTTTTCAAGTACCCAGTCCTTTTTCAAGTACCCAGTCCTTTTCAAGTACCCAGTCCTTTTTCAAGTACCCAGTCCTTTTTCAAGTACCCAGTCCTTTTCAAGTACCCAGTCCTTTTCAAGTATCCAGTCCTTTAATATTTATTCACGACTAGATAATGGTAGAGTAACACCACAATATTATACTTAAACTTAGTTTATAAGATCATCCATCGCTTACTTATTGATAACTGATTTGACTATCAAACAAAAACATTACGATTTCGTCTAATGCAACTAATAGAAACCACGTCAGCGGCTAAAAAATTGAAAAATTGGAATATATATCACATATTAATTTATTTATGTTATTATATTTTACATGTAAAATTCGATTGTCGCAAATTCAAACTGTTAAACGTAGCTTTTAGGTGTTGCGATTATCAAAGAATTGCGTGCTCTAGGGGTTGCGTTAACTGACCTCACACTCTATGTTTGTATTTGAAAAGCGAAAAAAATAGAAGTTGCTTAATTTATTATTCTGCATGATTTTATAGAAAACTAAAACTGTTTTTTGTTGATAGAAATATGCTCCTCGTTTTCTGTCTTCCCCTCAACCACACACTCTCTAACACATTCTACATACATATATTGTAATATTTATTGTTTATTTTTATCACAATCTCATTAGTCGAGTTAATTAACTAATGAACGGTTTAACCGACTATTATGCGATTTTTGCCATTCTGGCAGAAATTTTTTTGGTTAATCGTTAATACTTCATCATCACGTTCTTTAATTTCGTGTCGAACAACCTCCAAACTTCCAAGTGTTCACTGGAACGCGTTCTATAATATTCCGCGGCCGTACAACTAAATTGACCAATCACAGAATGTCGCATATAAGAGTCTGTGCGATTTGTTGACGACAGGTAGAAGCCTTCTACTAGAAGGATAGGATGTCGAGAGAGAAAACTGAGGGGATATGCACAAATTTATGTTATGAAGAAATGCAATTAGCGGTGGGAATTTCCGTGGCTCTTTCTGTTAACTCTTTAAGACTACGAAAATGGAGGGATATTTCAGGACAAGCGAAACAGAAAATATGTATGTAATTTGATTTACATTTATAATTTAATATGTACATATGTAAGTTCACTGAGCTGCATTTCTCGAGAAAAAACTTTTATTTCAAAAAAGTCTGTCAGATGCAGTGATTTTTGGAGTTTCTATGCTTGAAAATGAAAACTTAGAAGGCATTTTCAAAAATATGTGCTCTAATATTGGTTTCCAACAAACAGAATTACGAAGGATTTTTCGTGCTGTAGGTAGAGTACATAATAAAACCAACACTGTTGACTCACCTCCGCCAATTGTCTTGCAATTCCATAATGTCAGAGAATAATTATTTATTTATTAATTCTACAAACTAAGCTAATAGAGCTTTACAGCTGAAATTAAAAATCAAATACAAAAATTAATTTTCCAGATAAATAAGATTATGCTGTAAATTATAAATTTACTTTTTTGCTAAAGATCATTTAAATAAAAGTTAGCTAGCAATATAAATGAGAGATTTTCCAAGTCTAAATCAAACCTAATAGATAAAAAAGACTTGGTACTTGAAAAGGACTGGGGACTTGAAAAGGACTGGGTACTTGAAAAAGGACTGGGTACTTGAAAAAGGACTGGGTACTTGAAAAGGACTGGTACTGCAAAAGTACTTGAAAAGGACTGGTACTTTCAGCTTCAAGTCCACAGTATTTGTACTCCCTTTCAAGTACCTAAATGTACTGGTACTTTAAAATTTTCCAGTACGCAGTCCTTTTCATGTACTTGAAGTACCAGTACCAGTCCTTGGACTTGATACTTGAAAGGTACTGAAGTACAAATGTACTGAATACATTACAGCTCTGATCGAAAGTTCTGAGCGTCATATGAGTTCATTTGGTTCCGTGTGTGGACGAAAGGGGAGAGAAGAGAGTGACTTAAACAACGATGAATCGCTTAGAGCAACCTTTAAAGCTCCACGATATACGAAATGAAGTTGCCAACTTTAATCATAATCATAGACATCGGCCAGCAACCGTAAGCGGTAAACAATAAAAGGCTATCTCCAATCTTATTGCTTTTATTGCCACTAAATCTCGACGTCCTGTCGCAAGATTACTCAGCTCAGCTCTCGACTGCTGCTCCTCCACAATGCGGCACGAAGCAACAGTGGCCACATACCGACCACAAATAAATAACCACAAAATATAAACCCAAGCGGGGAAGATAAAGTAGCCAATTTAAATTAATTATTTACATCCGAGTGTCCTTCAGGGCAATTATTCAGCATAATAAAACGATTTGTAGATCGAACTACGAGCAGAGCGAAGGAGTCTCGATGTCCTTGTTTACATATGCAAATAAAAGATTTGTCTTTCGAAGGAAGTTTTTGCGCAACTTACCTGATAAATTATAGAAGAGTTGCTCTCCTTCTCCACCGCTTTGAATAAAGTATATCCTAGATAGTAAATCGTAAATGGCCCCAAGGAATATCTGTAAATATGCGGGGCTCTGCTAAATTGGAATTGTTCATCTTTAACTTTTAAAATTGCTCTGTTCAAGTTTATCGCTGGTTTATCTCTGTGCCATGAACTGTGAATTCCAAGATGTATTTTCGAGGAGTTCGTTTTGACTCGGTGTAATTTAATACTTTGACCGTTGGGTGAAGAGCGCAGCAACATGATTTACATCCGTTTATCGCAGCCTGGCGTCGGTGGCATCCGACGCACCCAGCGGAGTCGTTAGAAAGATTATTAAAAAGATGGTTAAATGTAAATTTTGTCTCCTCAATTTTACAAGTCTTAAGGACGAAGAGGAAAATGACGAAGGCGATGACGACAAACGAGTGGTGGGAATTGGAAGCTCGATGGTGGGTGGAGGCGGATGTACCACGCAACCGAGATTTAAAGACATTTTCACTGACATTAGCACTTCGAAGAGGACGATGACGATGACGTGGACGGAGTTTTAAGGCTGCTGCTGAGGACGGATGTGGATAAAAAAGTGTAATCTTTAAATATCTCCCTTGAATTTGAAGGAAAAGATCATTTGTGACCAGTTTCATTGGATTGTCACTGAAATATTCAAGCGACTCTTTCTATAGTTGATTGCTTAATAATATACTTTAATAATTCATTAGGAATGAACAGAGTAATAATTTAATAAAAGTCCTGATAGAAAGGTCCAGTCGGTCCCTCAGCAACCACAGAAATGTAACCACAGCCTCAAGTGATGCGTGTGCCGTTGGATCTGTCAAAGTTACGTTGACGTGTGAGTCTTTGGTTACAAATTGACATTTGAAGTGACGCGTGGCAGGTGAGGGGAAGGAAGGAAACGCATTTGACGTCTGCATCAACTAATTTCCCTAAATTGTGTGAAATTCAATCAAATGCGACCGAAGAGGGCGCCAACTAAGTGAAGGCTGAGTAATTTAATAAAAGCCAACGTCTGCAGTATTTTGTGAATGCGGATTTAGAATTGGGAGCTGCTTTGTGGTTGTTTCGGTGACATAATTTCAGATATTTCGATTCAATCCACTCGGAGTTTATCGTTTTTATTTGTTCCTAAAAATACCATAACTTTAAAAATTTAAATAATTCAAATTACAAACTGCAAAAAACATATTATTTAATATAAAAAATATATTTGTAGCACAGCATCTAATAATGAATTAAAATATTGATGTTAGCAATATTCGTTGTTAAGTTATTGGTTAAATTAATTTCTATTTTAGTTTTTGTTTTCCTTTTTCCATTAAGTGAAAAACCATTGTCCACGAAGCCATTTATTTACATATCAATAAATATTCCAAGGTAATTAAATCAGTCGCCCTTCAAAGTATGCAACCAATAATTTCATTAGTGTTTCGATGGCGGATTACAAAAATCCGTTCTTCAATTGTGGTGATGTTTATGCAAAGTTTCAGCCACATCTCATAATTTTTCTCGTCCTTTCCACCTCTTCGCCCCACGCATCTTCAGCGTTTTCTTTTATCTTCTTCACATGTTACAACGAACTAACACCTTGTTATTGCGTTTTTATTTGACGGTTTCCTGATTCGACTTTCCGCTCTGAAATCTCAACCGAAACGCACCCCGCGGTGCACAGGACTTCTCCGCACATCCTTGTCTAACGTCTCGCATGAAAGATTTATGTCGTCCGCGGCGACGGCGGCCACAATATGCCGAAAATATAAATTCGCACATATTTTATGAATTACCCTTTCTTTATTTCATTCCATTTTTTATTTCGAAGGCTTTTTAAAGTGGCAAGTTCGCTCCTTCGTCCTCTTCCTTCGTTTTGCTGTTATTGGTGCGAAGGATTACAATTTGTGGCCTCGCTTTTATGGGGATTTGTTCTCTGGAGTGTTACAATCTTATTTATTGGCTGTACTGAGGACTCTAGCTGCTTCATCATCCTTCTTCCTTCCCGCCCGCCCTCATCCTGCCTTCTAATGGCACAAGTGTTGCGGTTACGGGATTTCAATAATTTTAGGGTGCGAATAATGCGAATTATTTTTGCTTTGATTTTTTATTTTCCTTCTGTTGTTGGTGCTTCAGCGACTTCCTGCGCTTTCGCTGTTTTATGTTTTTCTTTATATTTTGTTGGGAAATTGAGTGGATCTTCTATGGCTTTTTATTTATCGCACTTAAGATTTTTATCTTCTTTAAAAGAGATTTCAGTTTCTGTCTCCTTTTATTGTGATATCAATAATAAATTTCAATTTATTATTTATGAAACGGAATTCAAGTTACTAATTTGAAAATATAGTAGGTAAACAATGGAAATGATAAGGATTAAAATTATGATAGAAAACATAGAATTACATCAATAAAACACTGAAAGAAATGATTACATTAGCAACCTTAATACAAAATTTAGCTTAAATTATTATTATTTAATTTTTCTTTTTGTTATTATTATTATTATTTTATGTACCGTTAAAAATTTTAAAATAAGCTTTGAATGGAGTTCATTCTTTCCTCTACACAACCATAAATAACTCCATAAATTCTTGCTTGATTAAAACCTCGAAAGGTGACATCTCCTCGTCACCTTCATTCACACTTCCTTAAATCATTTCTGCCTTCAAAGAAATCACGGATCTTCGATCTTTGCATTCATTATTCCCTTCCAGAACTTAATTCTTTCTCCTTCAAGGATTACCTGAGGAAAGGAAGCAACCGTCGTCTTCCATTTAAAATGCTCTAATAAATATCCGAGTCGGTTCATTCGAGCAAATGACATGCGATTTTTTCTAATTCTTCAATTCCTTCGATTGCAGATATTTGCAACGGCTTCTAACGGGTTAATCGCCCTTCTGCAGGGGAAAATACCAGCCACTGATGAAATCGTTGACGAAAATCGGCTCAAGGATCGATTCAATCGCTGAAGCGTGTTTTCCATACGATTTACATTCAATGCATAACTAATGAAGGGCCATCTGAAGGCTCGGAAAACGAAGGCAGACGCCCAAATGAATTACGCATCACACATCGAGCGTATGTGAGAGTTCATATTGAGGAATAGTCTGTTCGATTGGCATCGTTGGAATGCTTGCTGCTGCTGGCCAAGGCAACAGGACATCCGTGTGACGATGGATGAGGACGGAATTTTCTGAATTTTCTTTTTGTCACACGGTGACGCAGAGAAATCGACGTCCATTTCGCAAAGAATGCAAAGAAAAATGCATAGAGTCCCAGAAGAGAAATTCAATTTAAAACTGACTTCATTCGATGTAGATTTTTGAAGAATTTTTTCCCCATTAATTTCCGATTCCTTTTTTCACATAAATCCGCAAACATTTCTAGGCACTTGGCTGAAAGAATTATCTCCACCTTGGGGCCAATAACGCGAATTCATGTTTATTTATAATCCAAGTCTACGTTTCATAAACATTTCTTTGCGAGTGCCAGCTTTCGCCAGACTTAATTAATCATACGACAGCGTAGCTAAACGTCTCGTGAGATAATGTCAACATAAATGGCTTCGGCAATTTCATACAATTTACTCATGAAATATCGCAATAAATATCTTGTAATCTACGAAGTGTCCCAGGACCAGCGCAGCTTCCGCTCCACGGTACCTGTGACTTTGTAGCTGGAACGAGTGCTTTATTGCTTTGCATGCAAAAACAGAACAAAAAAAAAAGAAAGAAAAATAAGAAAAACAGGCGAAAAAAAGCAGTCACCCTCCTATTGCGTTTTTTACGGGTTCAAGTCGAATATTCCAAGGAATATTTCACTAAAGGGAAATAAACTTCAATGGGGAAAAGCAAAAACAACGCCCGAAATATGGAAATATCTTCAAAAGCAAGATGAATTATGAAAATATGCTTATTTCCTTTTGATATATAACATGGAAAAACTGTCATTACGAGCGGGACAGATATACAGCCGTTTATAGTAGACAAGTATGTGGTTTAAAAGGTCCTTCTCAATGTAAAGCACGAGATTCGTGGTTCTTCTCGTGAGTTTAATACAGAAACTCATTCTTTTATTTATAGATTGGTTCCATTGAAGGACTAAAGTATGTAACGACGCAAGTCACGGGACGCTCGTTTCCGTCAACACCTCAGCTAATTTATCATTTGAAGTATTGTTTTTTTTTTATATATATATCATTTTTTGGATAATAAAATAAACCATTTTTGAAGTATCAAAATTGTCTGAGAATAACTAGTTAGATAAGTAGTAATGAGAAATACTCCTAAGTAGTAAATAAGTTACACCTAAGAAACAAAATGGCAGCAGAACACAAGGCAACACTGCGCACAAAATGCCCTATAAAAGGCGCAGCAGCGAATGAATCGGGACAGTTCGTCTCCGACCACGGGATAGTGCACTTCGGCAGCAATCATCGCCACGGAATCGGGTAAGTTCTCCGACTCACAACGACTCGGACTCGGCAACACGACCCGACGTCACCCGACTATTTCCGACGGATTGTCAAGAGACCTTCGTCACCGACAACACCCGACTATTTCCGACGGATGGTCAAGAGATCTTCGTCACCGACAACACCCGACGTCACCCGACTATTTCCGACGGACGGTCAAGAGACCTTCGTCACCGACAACACCCGACGTCACCCGACTATTTCCGACGGATGGTCAAGAGACCTTCGTCACCGACAACACCCGACGTCACCCGACTATTTCCGACGGATGGTCAAGAGGCCTTCGTCATCGACGGAACCCGACAACGCGCGACGACTCCCGACGGATGGTCAAAGAGGCCTTCAACACCGACGGTGACCGACAGCCGGCGACCCTCGGGAGCACGATCTCAACAGCTGCGTGCAGATAGTGAATAGTGATAGTATAGTGGATAACATAGTGATTAACAAATAAATACTCTATGAAAAACGACAATTCAAAAGTGTTTCAGTGCTGATACTCTCTCTAAGGTCCAATCATAAATTTTCTGTGATTAGGCAGAACCCTCCGGCATCCGGCGAGCCGATCCGGAGCACGGGAAGAAACTATCGTCACAGTGGCGCCCGAGCAGGGACCTGAGAGAGAAGTGATACAAATGTGCAAACAATCCACACAACAGTGCGTGAAAACAAGATATTAAATTCAAAAAAATAATAAAACCCATTTATCTCTGCGGCGGTTATTTTTTTTTGACGCCGGTGAAAAACAATTAACACTGCGGCGTGTATTTTTTTTGGTGACGCCGGAAAGACCTGAACACGGCGGCGTTAATTTTTGGTGACGCCGGGACTACGCAACACAGCGGCGTTCATTTTCTTACGCCGGCAAGAACTCAACAGAGCGGCGTTGATTCTTGTTACGCCGCAACAACTCAACACAATTGGGGCGACTTGCCACGCGTGTACGGCTAAATATAGATATAGAAAGTGTACTGTGTGAAAAGAGGGGAAAACCTCAAGCCATTTTTTTTCCCCCAGAATAAAATTTTAAAATTTTGAGGGATTGGGTGTTGTTTCATTTTAGTAATTTATTTATTTGTTTCAAGAAATAAATTAACATTTATCTAGCATCAACATGCCCTCCACAAACTGGGTGTATTATTTAAAGAAGGAAGATCTGGTGAGCCATTCGTCGGCTTTCGACTTAGACACTTCGGGAACGGTTCAGGAATTACGGAAACAACTGGCTGCTTTCCTCCGCAAACCTGGTCACGACGGAGAAACCATGGAACGCATAGCCGAGCTCGAGAAGACCTATGCACAGGCAGAAAACCAGATGGTACCAGATCCTAAAGCGTTGATGGTGACGAGTCCAGCAACAGGTGCAGTGGGATGCTTTGGTAACCTCTTCACGTCGCCTTTAGCCACAGAGACGTCTCACATGGACAACGACACCAACTTGCAGGCACAGCAGCAAGCCGCCACAAGCATCAGCGGACAGCACGCTCGCTACGGTGCTCCTCAGCCAACGCAGCAAACACTCCAGAGTAACGCCATGCCACTGCTCATAGAGCAAGTACGCAAGTGGGCCGTGAAATACGACGGCGCAAAAGACCCCATATCCTTCATTGAGAGGCTGGAGGAATTAGCTGACGCTTACGGCTTGGATGTCAACTCGCTGCCACGCACGATGCCGGAAGTACTCAAAGACGGAGCTTTGACGTGGTTCCGAAATAACAACCGACGCTGGTTACAATGGGCTACCTTCAAGAAGGACTTCCTAAAGTTCTTCTTACCATCACGGTTCTGGACCCGCCTAGAAGATGACATCAGAGGAAGAGTCCAGAAGCCGAAAGAGTCGTTCAAGACTTACCTGCTGGAAGTCCAAAACTTAATGCGCCATGCGAACTACGGTGAAGAACAAAAGGTTGATCGCATCTACGAGAATCTACATCCGGACTACCAATTGTACATCCGGCGACGCGACTTCGCCACTCTGGAAGAATTGGTCGACTTGTCCGAGGATCTAGAGAGGATCAAAGAGAGGTACTCAGACTCAACACGACGCGAGCAACACATACGCCTCGCACAGGAAGAGGTCAAGCATCCACCGGAGCAGAGGCCGCAAGAAAGAAGAAGAACAGCCGAGGCGGAGCGCATCAACCCTAGAACCGCCTGCAGCAAGTGCGATCGCGACGGACACAGGTCCCGCGCCTGCAAGAATCCCCGGATACTGTTCTGCTGGGAATGCGGTCGACGGGGGGTCCGCACTATTGAATGCTGTAGGACATCGGGAAACGCCGACGGAGGAGGTCAGCGACGCGGACAAACCCCCTCCCAGTAACGAAGTCAGGCAGCAGCGAGATTCTCCGCGACGAAGGGAATCGTGTACGCGCCACACTCACGGTCGGCTCCATGGATTCCGTAGCCACAATCGACACTGGCGCTTCGGCCAGCTTTATCAGCCAGCAAGTCGCCGATCACATCACTCACGACTGCGAGAAAATCTCCATTAACTCTAAGGTCGCCATAGCCGACGGGTCCGCCCAAACTATCCGACAAGCAGTAGTCACACAAATCAGAGTAGGAGATTTCCTGGGGCAGGCCACATTCATTGTAATGCCCACGACCACCGACCAGATAGTCCTGGGTCTCGACTTTCTGCGGGCCGCAGAAGCAACAGTAAGCTTTGGCGGACACACACTGGTGATGAGCAGTGAAGAGGAAGACAACGCCACACGAAACTGTCTGATGGCTGCCGGCGACAAATCTACAGTAGCAGAAGCCAGGTCTGAGTTTCTAAGAGACGAGCTCCAGCAATTCCAGGACATGACAGGGGTCACTAGCATCACCGAACATCAGATAGTGATGAGCGACGACCAACCAATTAAACAGCGGTACATCCCACGGAATCCAGCCATGCAAGCAGTGATAGACGAGGAGATCGACAAGCTGCTCGAGAAGGGATGTATTGAGCCGTCACATAGCCCTTACAGCGCACCAATGGTGTTGGTGAAAAAGAAGACAGGCGCATGGCGCCTTTGTATTGATAACCGGCAATTGAACAGTCGCTCCGTAGCAGACGCGTACCCGCTGCCCCGGATAAACCACATTTTGGATCGTTTACGCAACGCCAAGTACATCAGCAGTCTTGACCTGAAGGACGGCTACTGGCAAATACCCATGGCAGCAAACAGCAAAAAGTACACGGCATTCACCGTTCCGGGACGCGGCCTTTACCAATGGCGGGTGATGCCATTCGGTCTCCACTCCGCTCCGGCCACCTTCCAGCGAGCATTAGACCGAGTGATCGGCCCCGAAATGGAGCCAAATGCCTTCGCCTACTTGGACGATATCATCGTCACCGGGACATCTATAGAGGAACATACGCGAAACCTCAGGGAGGTTTTCCACCGTCTCCGAGCCGCCAATCTCCGCATCAACCCCGAGAAGTGTGAGTTTTTTCGGACCAAAGTCAAGTACATCGGACACGTAATCAGCGAGGAGGGAATCCACACCGACCCAGGCAAGATAGCCGCCATCATGGAACTGAAACCGCCACAGAATGTTCGCGAGATCCGCCGCTTTTTGGGCATTGCGTCCTGGTACCGACGATTTGTACCGGATTTTGTTGCCACCGTACAACCACTAACTGCTCAACTGAAAAAGGGCAAACACTGGAAGTGGGGAAAGGAACAACAGGCAGCCTTCGACGAACTGAAGCATAAGCTGACACAAGCACCCGTCTTGGCCTGCCCCGACTTCATGCAAATGTTCACACTACAAACGGATGCAAGCGACTTCGGACTTGGGGCAGTGTTGACACAGGTTCTCGACGGAGCCGAGAGGGTAATCGCTTACGCCAGCCGTCACCTCAACAACGCAGAGAAAAACTACTCACCCACCGAGAAGGAATGTTTGGCGATCATCTGGGGAGTGCGCAAAATGAGGCCCTACCTAGAGGGATACAGGTTTACTGTCGTCACAGATCACCTTTCGCTCAAGTGGCTCAACTCCATCGAAAGCCCGACCGGCCGCATCCCCGATGGGCGCTAGAATTACAGCAGTACCAATTCACCGTGCAGTACAGGAAGGGTAAAAATAACGTGGACGCACTCTCGCGCCAGCCCAGGCAGACGCTACAACTACTCAAGGGAGACACCGACGAAGAAGAACCGACGACCTGCTCCTGGTATCGGAGAAAATACGCAGAGGTGCAGCAACAGCCGGACAAGTTTCCCGAATATACCATCGTAGCCGACCAGTTATACCGACACTTTCCCCGAAGTGTACATGATGAAGACTGCTCACCCTGGAAGTTATGCGTCCAGACACCCCTCCGGAAACAGGTAATGCACGAGAACCATGATGATCCCGCAGCTGGACACATGGGAATACGAAAAACGATACACAGAATTGTAAACAGGTACTATTGGCCTGGCATGTTTCGGGACATTAGCCGATACGTTCGCAAGTGCGATTCATGCCAGCGCTACAAAGCGAGTCAGTTGGCACCAGCAGGAGAGATGCTAACTCGAATCCCCGACGAGCCATGGAACACGATCTGCGCCGATTTCGTGGGCCCCTTACCGCGTTCGAAACACGGGAACGCCATGTTACTCGTCCTTGTAGATCGCTTTTCGAAGTGGACGGAGCTGGTTCCGCTTCGCAAAGCCACCTCAGACACATTGATGAAAGCAGTTCGAGAACGGATTTTGGCACGGTACGGAGCGCCAAAGATCTTTCTGAGCGACAACGGAACGCAGTTCACCAGTAAGAAGTTCAGGAAATTTATCAGCGACATCGGGGCACACCAGCAGTTCACGGCTCCATACACTCCACAGGAGAATCCAACGGAGAGGACGAATCGCACCGTGAAGACCATGATTGCGCAGATGACTGGAGACCAACAGCGTAGTTGGGACGACCTTCTGCCAGAGCTTTCGCTGGCAATCAACACAAGCGTATCAGAAACAACAGGTTTCAGCGCCGCATATCTCACCCAGGGTAGAGAACCGCGGTTACTAGGAGCCATGTATGACGTAGTTACATTGGGTACGGGAAATCCACCAAGGCCGCCGAGAGAAGTGGCACGACAGCTGAAGGAGATCATCGATATCGTACGTCACAATACAACGCGGGCATCCCAGGAGCAAGCTCGACACTATAACCTCCGCAGATGTCACTGATCTTCCGCCATTGGCCAACAGGTCCTGGCAAAACGACACCAGCTTTCCAAGGCGATCGACGATTTCAATGCCAAGTTAGGGCCAAAGTACGACGGCCCTTATACGGTTGTGGGATTCACATCACCAGTTATTGCTCAACTACAACCACAGGGCCCTGGTACTAAGCGGCGCACAGCCCACGTCAGTGAGCTGAAGCCATACCACCAGACGAACGACGCCTCAGATGCAGCATACCGTGAAGAAACACTAACCCATTCTTCTTTTTCAGACGAAATGCAGCGAAACGCGAACAACAAATTCAAAAGGACCGCCGCCGACTTCCGCAGACGTGTGGAGGCGGAGAGGGACGCCCGGCCACGTATCCAATTTTTGAACAACCTACCCAGCTGGGCCATCCCACGGACGACGAAATGCTCCACGATATGCGACCGCAACGGCAATAGCTCCGCGAGCCAGCACAACAGCACCGACCAACACAGCCGCCACGGCCAAGCGACCCCGAACCACTCCCCCGCCTAGGGCACTGCATTCGGGCAATCAGCCGGGAAGGGCCGGCGAAACGGCGCTGACTCGGCCAGCCGTTCCGACCGTAAGCCGAGGATTCAGGTCACCACCGCCGCTCGCCCCTCTGCACCAGTCACCGCCGGGCAGCCCGGCCACAGTCTCGTCTTACCAGTTGTTGGACTTTGGGCAACGGAAGGCATTGCCATCTTTCGGGAAAACGACGACCGCCGGTCATCCCCGTCCCCTACCCCAAGAGACCAACAACACGCAACCAGTAACACCGCCACTGGGCCCCCTCGCCGAGGCCAGGTCAGTGCCGCCGCCAGTACTTTCGTCCACGCGAACGGAAGCCGCCAAGAACGCGGGCAACGACGCCCTCAACGTAGCGCCGAAGGACAGCCTCCCCGAGGCTGACTTCGGACAAAAATTTGAAACCCCGCCTACCTGTACGGTAGACTCGACCGCCAACAGTAGCGGCACCGGCGCCTGTTTCCGTTACCATACACTTCGGGGACATACGGTATATCTGGACGACTATAAGCGGGCAGCCACCGGGCGTTGGTTCTACGACGTCATCATCGACGTTTACCTGAAATGGGTCCAGTTAGAGGGTCTACCAGCTGCGTTCCGCCAACGAGCGCATTGTTTCTCGGCGCTGTTCTCCGGACGGCTTCAAGAGGTCTACGAGCGAGCGGAACCACACCGACGGCATAGCCAAGTAGCCCGTTGGACCAAGGACATGGACCTGTTCGGCAGAGACCACGTGCTGATGCCCGTGAACGAACTGGGCCACTGGTATCTGGTGGACATACAGGGGCTGAATCACGCGTCCGCGAATAGGCCGCCGCCATGTATCAACATTTTGGACTCGCTTCCACCACGGGAGTATAGCAGCCGGGCACAACAGTGTCGGAGCTACCTTTCCGACGAGTATCAGGTGCGAAACCCCGGAGCAGAAAGCCCACGTTTCACGGCAGCAACACTCCCGCTCCGAGTAGTGTCGGTGCCCGTGCAGCCGAACACCACAGATTGCGGAGCTTACTTGCTTCGGTTCGCCGAAGTGATCCTCACCCGAGGCGGCGACTTGGCAACCATCACCCCGACAGAGTGGGGCAGCTCTCGGGATGCGGACCGGCAAAGACGCAAGCTGGCACGGCTTATGCGGATCTTATACTCAACCGCTGGCAACACGGTACCATTACCGCTGCTACAACTCCCGGCGGTGAGCACCAGCAGCAGCAGCAGCAACAGCGACGACAACCACAGTAACCACAGCAACAGCAGCAGCAGCAGCGACAACAGCAGCAGCAGCGATGACAGCAGCAGCAACGACAACAGCAGCAGCAACGAAGGCTCGAACGACGACAACAGCGACACCGGTGAACCAAATGTGATTCCGAAAAGACGGCCGAACCCTACTTCACCGGACAGGACGGCGTCGGTTGATGAGACACGTGAGGAAGAGAAGGTCGACCAGAAGGACGAGACCTTACCAGAAGGACGAGACGATGGGCAAGCCGCAGAAGCGGTTCCCACCGGTCCCTTGACCGGGTTGGACGGAGAACCGTTCGACCAGGAAACACAACGCGCGATTAATCAAGTCATCACCTCGCTGTGGCACAGCCGCCGCGAGAAACGCCGACGAGCCGTGCTGAAGGCTATACTCGGCCACCTCATAAGCTTCCGCGTCACACGCGGGGGACAAGTACGGGCACGGGAGGTCCCGCCCCGGAAGTAAGGGGGTGTGTAACGACGCAAGTCACGGGACGCTCGTTTCCGTCAACACCTCAGCTAATTTATCATTTGAAGTATTGTTTTTTTATATATATATCATTTTTTGGATAATAAAATAAACCATTTTTGAAGTATCAAAATTGTCTGAGAATAACTAGTTAGATAAGTAGTAATGAGAAATACTCCTAAGTAGTAAATAAGTTACACCTAAGAAACAAAAGGGCAGCAGAACACAAGGCAACACTGCGCACAAAGTGCCCTATAAAAGGCGCAGCAGCGAATGAATCGGGACAGTTCGTCTCCGACTACGGGATAGTGCACTTCGGCAGTAATCATCGCCACGGAATCGGGTAAGTTCTCCGACTCACAACGACTCGGACTTGGCAACACGACCCGACGTCACCCGACTATTTCCGACGGATGGTCAAGAGACCTTCGTCACCGACAACACCCGACTATTTCCGACGGATGGTCAAGAGATCTTCGTCACCGACAACACCCGACGTCACCCGACTATTTCCGACGGACGGTCAAGAGACCTTCGTCACCGACAACACCCGACGTCACCCGACTATTTCCGACGGATGGTCAAGAGACCTTCGTCACCGACAACACCCGACGTCACCCGACTATTTCCGACGTATGGTCAAGAGACCTTCGTCACCGACAACACCCGACGTCACCCGACTATTTCCGACGGATGGTCAAGAGGCCTTCGTCATCGACGGAACCTGACAACGCGCGACGACTCCCGACGGATGGTCAAAGAGGCCTTCGTCACCGACGCACAGTGGCTGGTTTTTCAACTTAGTGGCCAAAAGTCGTTTTTTTCAATGTCACCGATTTTAAAACGGATTAGGTTATATGAAAGTAGAAACCTGAGAACCTCGGAAGCGAAAAAATAAAAGCTTTATTTTGATTACTTCATTAGTAACTATGCAATAAAAAAGTGCACTTTTTATTTTCAACTGAAATAAACACATTTTTTAAACTTTTCCCAGATTTAGATATCCATATCTCTGTCAATATTTCAAATATTAAGTTCCGGTTTTCTTTAATAAATTCTTGGATATATTTGTTGTCAATTTGTTTTTTGAACTAAGTAAAACTGTTTGAAAGTTATTACGTAACATGAATCGAAGAAATGTTCCAAATTTGGTTAAATTTCGTCGTATTTTGGAGCAGGAATTCTTTGCTCCAAAAGACTCCAAAACAAATTTTACACCATCGTAAAGTTGGAACTTTTCTCTAAAAGCCTATACGCCATTATGACTGCATCAGTTTGCCCCCCTGGGTGCTGGAGCCCTTTATATGAGACAAAGTCACAGAAAGCAAACGTTTTTAACATGTTTTCCGTTATTTTTTCTTTGGTTGTGTTACACTTTTCTTTCATATATTATATGTATATTTCAAAGCAATTAATTATCAGGTAATTAGCTCTTACTGCATATTTGCCCTATCTTCTGGCCAGAAGCAGTATAAACAATTTAATGCTGATAATACAACAGACACCAATCTGTTCATGATATCTTGCGTTCCTTTGCGATTAAGGCGGAATAGCACTGAGTCTGAACAGTCAATCGACAAATATATACCGATTGATATATGGAAGAATGAGACACCTTCATCGACGAAATGAGTATCATGGCCATGCTATTCAAATAGATCTCAAACTTCTGCTCACCATGATTGATGGAAAAGTCGGACAAGCCTTAACTGATACGAAGGCATCATCTAGCTGTATTATATGCCATCAAACCGCGAGTCAACTAAGCCAAGCACCAACAGATGCCAATTATTCTGAAGAGGCATACGAATTCGGATTGTCGCCTCTTCACACTAGAATTCGTTTCATGGAACATATACTCAAATTAGGCTATGATTTAGAATTCGGAGCATCAGGAACGGTTAGAGAAAATGCAGCAAATAAGGAGAAACGGAAGCTGAAAAAAAGTCAAATACAGGAACAATATCGTGAAATAGGACTAATACGAATGATGGAAACACCGCTAGAAGATTTTTCTCAGATCCTGAGACGGCAGCTTTCATTACAGGAGTGGACTTTGAATTAATTAAGCGATTCAAAGTAATAATAGAGGTTATAGCATGCAGCAGGATGATTGATGCCAAAAAATTTGGTGAATATGCAAAGAAAACCGCAGAAATTTACAATGAAAAATATCCCTGGAGGAATATGCCGTCAACAATTCATAAAATTCTTTATCATGGTGAGCAAATTATTGCAAATAGTCTACTTCCACTTGGTGATCTTTCTGAAGAAGCACAAGAAAAAAGAAACAAGGACTACAGATACTTCCGTGAACACAACACAAGGAAAATTTCAAGACATTGCACCAATGAGGATCTTCTTGCTATTGTGCTGTGCACATCGGATCCATATATTTCAAATATTCGCCACAAATGGAAGTCTAGCTCAATCGAGTTGGATAGTGATGCAAAAAATTTACTACTAAATGAGCGGAATTATTTTGATGAATCTTTTAAAGAAATTTTTTAATTTGCATTAATTCCTTATTTATTACCTTATTTTTATTAATGTACTTTATTATTATGTTCGTTATTGATAATAAAATTTTTTAAACATTAAATAAAAGGAAACATATTATTTTTATAATCTCTTCTTTTAGGCTTTTAAGAAAATTTTAGTAGGGACACAAGGTACCCTGATTAAAACTCTCATATCTCTGGTTTCCGATAATTGATTTTTACGATTGTAGTCATTTATAAAAGCATAAGATTAGAAGAATCCAACAAAAAAAACCGGAATAAAATATTCCGACACAGTGAAAAGATATGGATTTTTGACCGCTAAGTTGAAAAACCAGCCACTGTGCGACGGTGACCGACAGCCGGCGACCCTCGGACCTCCATCGTGGGATTCCACGTCGACCAAGGGAGCACGATCTCAACAGCTGCGAGCAGATAGTGAATAGTGATAGTATAGTGGATAGCATAGTGATTAACAAATAAATACTCTATGAAAAACGACAATTCAAAAGTGTTTCAGTGCTGATACTCTCTCTAAGGTCCAATCATAAATTTTCTGTGATTAGGCAGAACCCTCCGGCATCCGGCGAGCCGATCCGGAGCACGGGAAGAAACTATCGTCACAAGTAAGTAACCAGGAAAGAAAGAAAGCTTTAATTGTATAGCAGTCAAGGTTTCGTAAATATCTAAGAGTTTCTAAAAGCGTTAATAATGCTGCCATGATAATCTTCAAATTCTGTTAAAGAATCACAAATAACAATCTTGTTAAGATGACATAATATAGAAATGTCTATATCTTTAGCCTCTTCGAATTTTGGGCATTTTTAGGACACATTTTGCGCATCTCAACGATAAAAGAAATGCATAAAAACGTGACGAAGCTGGAGAATAACCACAATAACACAAATAAATTGAACCTTTATTAAAAATATCTGATGTGGGCAACACATAACTTCCTTGTATGACGGCAATTGTATGGTTTTCTTTCAAGAGTGGTTGATATATTTTATTTATATTTTAAAATTGAAGTTTTAAAAATTTTAAATATTTTTACTTCCATAATGAAAAAAATTTCATAGGCTTCTCTTAATTTAAATAATTTAAATATTAGTAAGTAAAAACAAGGAAGTACAAATTAGTTTCCACACAGCTTTAACTATCAATCGTAGTAATTTTGATTTCCCTGTTTAGTTCTGTAAGGGTACAACCAATTTTTGTAAAAGATATAGCAGCATAACATTAATTTATCATTATCATTTATGTAATTCGGATAATGCATGCTTCGTGTTCCTTTGGCGAAGAGTCCTTTTGGTGCGAACCATCAATAAAATTGGAGCTACAAAATTGTGTCTTATGTAAGGCCCAATATACTTTCTAGGAGTGTTTGTTTTTGAGTAATGTATGAAATTTGAAAAAAACAAGGAAGTAATATATGAGAAGTGTCCTTTTCGCGCAACCGATTGCATCCAAAAAGGGAGGTGCACAACTAGGTCTTATAAGAGTCTCAAATACCAAATTTCAAGTTTCTACGATTCTCCGTTTTTAAGTTATTGAGGATACGTACATACGTACAGACGTACAGACGTACAGACGTACAGACGTACATACGTACATACGTACACACGTCACGACCAAACTAGTCAAAATGGACTCCGCGATGGTCAAAATGTGTGTTACCATCAAAATCTCAATATCGAAATTTTTCATGATTACAATACTTTCTTGTATTTACTACGTATACAAGGAAGTAAAAATAGTTATTATCAAAGTTATTTCTAAGGTTTAAAGGACTATTTGGATATCCATAGAGTGTCTAATAAAAAACATACAAATTCTCAAATAAAAAGTGACGTTCAATTACAAAATTTAGCAATAAACGAGTCGAATTCGTGTGCATTTCCATAATAAAGTAAAACATAAATTATGCATTATCGTAAAATTTTGTGGTTCTTCGATAAGAGCACAAGGGAAGCTCACGACGGTTAACGGCAAACGGTCAGCGGCCAATAACATGATTATCCTTAAGATAGACAAGTAAATAAGGGCACAATAAATACTTAGACACAAAGGTAAGGTTAACGGTAATTGTAGTGAAAAGTGCAGAAGAAGGAGGAGGCGAATCGAATGGAAAGCTGCAGGAAGGAGCGAGGATAATAATGATTACACGAGGAGACCAAAGTAAACATTACTCCTGATAAAGACAGGATATCGAACGAAGGATGTTCGATGGCTGAAGGAACATCGAGGCCGAAAAGGTCGAGCTGGGAATTCCATCGATCTTAAAAATAAAAAACACGAGGATGCAGAAAGCAAGAAAAAACCTCCGCCTCCTACTTCCGAAAGGACTCGAAGGATTTCAAACCGAGGTAAGTTGATTATCACACTTGCCGAAGCGAATGGGATAAACAGACAGACAGACAGATAGAACAGATGGAGAGTTCGTCTTTATTCTGGGTTGTAAATTATCGAAATGTCTGTCTGGCTGCGTTTCGGCCACTTGTGAGGGTCAGCGATGTCCTGTGTTTGAGCTGGAGTGGAGAGCGATTCACGTTTCGTGTCGACATTACATCATCCGATGCGAAGCCGCAGTAAATGTTGTGTATAAAAGCACCACTCTATCGCTGCCCTTCGAACCTTCACCAGCTCCCACCAGCTTCCATCGCTATACACTTAATATGCTTGGACACTTTGATGGCTCTCATCAATGCCGAACTCTCCTGGGAGTGTTTTCATTCGAGGAATGAACGAATGTGTTTTTATTTACTTCGTCCGGATGTTATTTGTTCAAATTTTGACGCTTTATGAGGTCCCTTTACTGCTGAGTGGACACAAAATGTAATTGAATGCTAGATGCATGTCGAAAGTCGAAGAATTCCTCATCGAAAGATCGTCTCCAATCGACTTTCCATTCATTCGAACATTCATCCATTCATTAATGAACTTCACAGTCAACTCTCTGGGAACCTCGATCATTTTAATTAAGACGTTATCCATGCGGAACACGTTCCATGTTGCGCTGCCTCCAACGAACTACGATACATAAGTTCTGATAAAATCTTCACGGAAACCAATAGAAATACTAAAAAATCGAGTGTGGACACTTTTACTCGGCAGAGATGCAACCGCTTCAATGGTGACGATACAAAAGAAAATGAAGTAAAACAGCAGAGAACGGAAACGTTGGATGCGTGCTCGAAACACACGCTCAGGTGTTGAAAGATAAAATCAATTCAATAACCAGCTGCTCGGCGCTTCCCTCGCCTTCTCACACGATTTACTTTTTGTCATTCATTGAATTCGATCATTCATTAAATATTTAAAGCATGAAATTGAAACTCCTGCGGTTGGACTTCGTCTCGTTTCGTCTGCGGTCCGAAAACATGGAGACTTTCATCGCTTTCGGTGCGGTGATTAGAGACCAGAGTTGGGCAAAGTTATTAACTAGTTACTTTTCGTTAAAGTTAATTTAACTTCGTTACTTTCACAAAAAATTTTCGTTAAAGTTAAATTAACGAAGTTGATATCATTTAGTTAAAGTTAATGTAACGAAAATGATATCGTTGAAATTTTAGTTAAAGTTAATGTAACGAAGTTGATCAGTAACTAGTTGAATAAACGAAATAACTAAAAACTTTAACGGCGTTACTTTTCTGCAGCTTTCGTTACTTTTATAGATTTTGCTACCGTATGTACCCCTTTCTGTGAAAGAGAAATCTCTATTTTGTCAATGGATGGAAACTATTAAAAAAACGGATTTTGGTCACTGTGTGAGGGAGGTGGGCAAACTACTATATGAATAATTATTGATTAACCATAATTCATATAATTTATCATTTATTATTGAATTAAAAGAAAATTATTTTTTTTAATTATACGTACAGAGATATAGTATAATTCAGTTACAAGCCAGTAAAAAGTTATTACAGACTTATTATTAAAGGTGATCGTAAAAGTCTTTGGAAGACCTTTTTGTGCTGATTAATTATTATATATACAAAAATATGGTTAGATATTCGGTAAGTATTCGTATGCAAAAGCAAATAACTGAAAAATTTTCCGACAGAATGGTGAAAACCGCGTCGTAATCGGAGCAGCCGTTCAAGAGTTAACTAGCTTTGAATTAACGACCGACTAATTAGAAATTAATAGAAATACCAATCTTTCTATCTTAATAATTGAGTCAATTTTCTGCTTTATATCCTTTATAGCTGGACGTAAGCAATCAACAACAATAACAACACAGTCATTCACGCACAAGCCGAACCACGGAATTACTGTTTTAAAGCATTGGCGCCGCGCTACCTGCTGTCGATAAGGTTTGCTGCGGTCGTGATGCACACGTGCATCCAGCGAACAATTATTAAATCTCGCAGCAGTTGTCAAAATGGTTTCTGTTCCTTTAGCGTAGAAATCTTAAGACTAAGCCTTTAAAAATCAGCACAAAAGGTCTTCCAAAAACTTTTACGATCACCTTTAATAATAAGTCTGTAATAACTTTTTACTGGCTTAAAAAAATAATTTTCTTTTAATTCAATAATAAATGATAAATTATATGAATTATGGTTAATCAATAATTATTCATATAGTAGTTTGCCCACCTCCCTCACACAGTGACCAAAATCCGTTTTTTTAATAGTTTCCATCCATTGACAAAATAGAGATTTCTCTTTCACAGAAAGGGGTACATACGGTAGCAAAATCTATAAAAGTAACGAAAGCTGCAGAAAAGTAACGCCGTTAAAGTTTTTAGTTATTTCGTTAATTCAACTAGTTACTGATCAACTTCGTTACATTAACTTTAACTAAAATTTCAACGATATCATTTTCGTTACATTAACTTTAACTAAATGAAATCAACTTCGTTAATTTAACTTTAACGAAAATTTCTGAAAAGTAACGAAGTTGAATTAACTTTAACTATAACGTTAACTAGTTAACGATTTAACTAGTTAATGCCCAACTCTGTTAGAGACCCAAAGGCTCAATTCTCCATTTTAGCTCTGTGGATTCTGTGGCTTCCTTTCATACGCCTTTCCAATATAATCGAGAGAATCTGTATTCCTTGTGTCAATTTTTGCTTGTTGACTTTTGGGATTTGAATTGATTTGCGTTTAAGGATTTTTGCAAATACAATCAACTTTGGCTTTTTATTCCATTTGTTGCTGTTGTTGTCGATGTTTCGCAAATCAATTGATTGGATTATATATATATTCTTTATTATGGAGGTTGTTGTTGTTCAGTGTGCTTTATAAAACACAACATGTGTCAGTTATTGACGCAACATTTGAATATTTAATAGTTTGCAGTTTTCAATTTCAGCCTCAAATGATTTTGCCGAATATCGAACGAAGTAAAAAAGCCTTTTCCCTCTTCCATTTTGAATTAAATGAAGTGACAGAAGAAATACAAAAATTTCCTGGTTGCAAATCTGTGAATGTGTGTGTGTTGGAGTTTGTGATCGTATGTGTCACTGAAGTCTTCAAGTGTTTTTGTTGTTATTGTTTTTTCTGGGTCTAATAGAAATCTCAGTTTTCCATATGAATTGGCAAATCAAATGCCAGTCAATTACTTTAATTGTCACTGCTTCGGATATCCGTCGAGCAACCATGCGTCTATGCGTTTGTGTTTGTATGGCAGCGTATATAAAATTCCAATCACATTTTGACTGATGTCCAAAAATTAGGTGGGCGGTACCTTTGAAATGCTTAACAAGAAGCCAAAAGGAAAAACAAAGCATCAATGGCACAGTTAAACCCCAAGTCACACATCAGCACGATTTTTCCAGCCTTAAGAAATGTACGTGGGCCACGATAATCTTTCAATTAATAACCAACATTGATCACACATGTCAAGAAACTCAATGAATTTTCCCATCTTCTTCTGTACGTTAGAAATGACAAAACCAACTGAAGATTCTTTTTCACCCTTAACATCCAGGAATAATTACCAAGATGATAAAAAAGAAGTCAATAATAACTCTTTCCTCATTAAAAGTCCAATCAAAATTCTCATCAATAACTTCATTTCATCAAACGACAACAGTTGAAATCTATTTATTTACTGAATGATGACAGGATAAATGGGCAGGACGTACTTCTTAACTATATCGTCCTCTAAAAAGCACCATTTGCCTATTCCCATTATAATCATTATAATTTTTTTAATATTAAGTATTTCTAAAGTAATAATTTATTATTCACCCTTCTACAACAGGGAAATCGTTTAAATCAATCCATCAGCTACCGTTAATCCATGGAATTCACCTAAATCGAAATATGATCTGTGGACTTGAATTGAATGATTGAAATAATGGACTAAAATGAAGGTTATTCTAAGTTGATTGATAGCTTTGTTAGTGGAAAACCCGAAAGGAGTGACCGATATTTCGTTAAAAGTTTCTTTCAAAACTTTTCTATAAAGTTTCCTTTATATCGATCCCAAAATGCGTATTCCTATTACTCATTCGAAACCGATTTACACGGTGTTTTTCATATTTGATTTGCGAGAATCATCAGCAATTATATTCACTGTGAATATTTGATTTAGTAAAATAATTGAGTATTGAAATGTATAAATTGTCATGTTTGTTTAATGAATTTATTTATTTTTGTATTTCCAATTTTTAATTTGTTGGTAATTTTTGATCCTGATGTTAATACTAATGTCAAAATTTTTTGATCCTGATTTCAAAAATAATTTATTACCACATTTTCTTCTCACTTCTTTCAAATTTAATACATTCGGACTTCGTGTCAAAATTTGGATTCGAATTTTGAAAATGAACAAACATTTATGAACTTGGTATAGCCAAGCTTTCAGCCTCTAAGGTCAGAATTTGAAAACGAACCACTTCCTTAAATACATAATCCCGAAAAATTCAAGATAATTAAGAAATTATCCAGGAATAAATTAGAAATTAATTGAAACCAGTTAAGCTGCATAACAATAAAATGGATATTCCATACAACTGCAGTACTTGACCATCCTCGTCTTCATTTGCGAGGCTAATTCCAAGTTTGGGCTGGGCACACATTCGGTGCTCATAAAATTCCAAATTAATGAATAACTTAACTAATGACACATTCACGGAAGCAGACTCGAAATTGGCTTACAGCCCACGGGGGAAATGTAATTAGTATCTGCAAAGATTCGGGTTCTGTTTGGAGAGCTGAAGATGGTGATGGAGCAAACGGAATAGTTTCATTGTAATCACTTTATTTATATGCAATTCAGAGCGATGACTCCCTCTGTTTCTGGCTTTAGTGAAGGATAATAATTTCTGTGTGTGGAAAGCCTTTAGCAGGACAACTGAGCTGTGGGTGTGGGCCACGCGGTCAATCAGCCGCGAAATGCTGAACAAGGAACAGTCTAATGAAGCGAATTAAACACTTTCATTGTGTTCGGAGAATTTTTCTGGATCTGGCGACGGGGAAGATTTCAATTCGTGATGAGAGACTCTTTTCCAGCCACTCAAAATTCATGAACTTATTTAAGGCATCCCCGACGAAGTTGTCTCTATTATTCGCACACTAAGTTTCTTTGATGTGAGCATTCGAGGACTTTCAATAGCTTGGTTCGGAGTCGCTTTGATAGCGATTTAATGAAGATTGCACGGATTTTTTTTATCCTTCCAAGTGAGACGCTTTTTTGCAATTATGTAAAAATGTAAAAGCCATCAAAGACGTCGACGGTGCACGGTACGAAGTGCGTCATTACCATCTCATCTCATCTCGTCGCGGTTTCCTTAGATTCGCCCTCTGACGACCTGTCTGCTTATCGTGACGTGTTAAAAATTGGTTCCATCAATTTGAAATATTAGAAAATTATACAAAAGCCGGAAAAGAGGAATCGATAAGGTTCGATTTCGCCTCCGAAGGCCGAGCCTGGGGCCATCGGCAGCGAACACCAGAAATTAGAAGCGGAACAGTGTTTAAAGGAAACTTCTGCTAATATTGAAACATATTGTGCATAAATATGATATAAATAATAATTTCCGATTCCTCCTCCGCCCTGAAATCATCAGTGAGTCTTTTGTATCGAGCTTCAGGGTGGAAAGGAAGGATTCTTCAGTTCTTCGTTCTCTTCCATTCTTTTGTCTGAATAATAATATCGACAAGGAAAACTTTTGTTTTTCTACTTGTGCCTTTTTTCTAATAAAGAAGCTTGGGAAAAATTATCTCTGTTGAAAATAGAATAGAATAAAAACCCTTGAAAAGGGCGGGTTTTTATATCGAGAGTAGAACAACCCCTCCCACGTTTCTGATTTCCCCTCCCCACCATCGAAATCAAAATTATAATGTATTGAAAATTGACGAAATAATGTAATGAATATAAAATTATGTAAATTACAACGCAGTTAGATTAAATGGCAGAGCTTAGGTAATTCCTAGAATTTTTGTCGTCCTTTTTTCCACTTCCAAAGGATCAAAACTGTGTTTAGTGCTGTTGCTGTTGTTTGTAAGCGTTAAATCAAATTATTGCCTTTCGAAAATTACAGACTTGGCATTTGTTTGAAAACAAATTCAAAGAATTCGATCAACAATAAAAAAAAACAGAGCAAAACATTTGTTAATGGGGATAATAAATTAAAAGGAAGAAATTTAAAATTAAATGTACAATTTTTTAACAAAATAAAGAGGAGAATATTTATTACTAATCATTTATTTAGGAAATTGAATTAAATTCACACTGCAAACAGCAAAAAATGATGGCTAAAAACAGACGAATTCTCTCGTGCCTTCAATGAAAGTACAAGAAAGTTATTATTTAATTTAGTAGATAAGAAAAGGACACCAAAAAATATTTCATTGACTTTTAAATTCGCTTTAAAATAAACTTGTATTTTTCCCTTGTTGATTGTTCATGAGGTTCGTTAGGGTCCACCGAACGATTTTTCCCCTTTTCTCTGACTTCTTGCCTTTCTTCTTTTCCTTTGTAACATGAGATTCGCACATGTAGTTAAATTCCAATAAAAGTAATTCACACTTTCCGAGCCACAAACCGAACACAAGTACAACGATTTATATACATTAGCTACCATAACACAGAGGACCAGGAACCATTAGCCTTTAGTCATTCAAGAAGGTAGCCTGCCTGCCCTCGTCCAACCTCATAAAGCAGCTTCTGGCACGAGCTCGAATGTCCATCAAACGGAATTCTTCGTCTTCGGTCTTAACACATCACGAGTGAAAGCATAAATTATCCTTTTCTTCGCCGCACGTAGACACTATCTCGTGCTCTCTGCACAAACAAGTGTAAAATAATGTTATGCAATCCAATTTGGCCGACCTCCCTTCGTCTACAGCGACGTACAACCGGAAATCGTACATTCATCAAACGCTTCTTCCGATCCGTTGCGTTTCGGCGCTTCTCAAGTAAAACTAAACGAAGGAGAAAGCCCAACTCTGCTAAAGTGTCAAACGGAGCGTTATTCGATGCGGTCCTTCTTTTCGCTTCCACATCCATCGCAGCAACATTTTCATTTACGTCAATTTGCAACAATGATCAGCGGAATTCTCAAGGGTCCTTTGGCGGGTTGTCTACGAGGAGAGGAGCAGCTATAAGGTGCGTGCGTGTCTCCGGTCAAGTGAACTTCGCACACGCAACTGGACCGATTCGATTGATTGACGTCGTCGCTGAAGAAGTCGCTGAGACTTAAAAAGTTGTTTGATTAAGTAAAGTGTTAAGTCAATTCTTCAAATGCTGTCAAATTTCGGCTTATGAATTGTGAATAGAAAGAGAGAAAACAGTTGGAAGAAGTTATTTAAGTAGCATCAAATGAAGTCTTTCAAAACTGAAGGTGAACTGAGTATTTTTCTTAATAATTTGGTCCTTTAGTATCTCCAGTATCTTGAAGAATCTAGAAAGAATCTTTGAAAAGAAGATCAGGTACAAAATTTGCTCCTTTTGTTGACCTTTTATTAACGCCTTCTTCTCACACCTTTTTCGCTCTTTCTGAAATTGTGACACTTTATGAAATTTATGTCACATTGTTTAATATCGTGGCCCTCGAATCTTTGTGTGTTGAAGTCACTTTCGTCGGAATCATCCGCTCTTCATAACAGTAAAACTTCTCAGAGGCCTGCTTTGGAAAGGTTCATCATCCATTGTTACGTAATGCGCCAAGTAAAAAGCCATAAAACATTCGTAGAGTTACTTCGATTGCTGATTGTTGTAATTTATTGTAAATTGTCAATAGATTCTTTGTTTCTTCAATATTTTATGGTCATATTTTATGCCTTGTAAAATTGTATTTTGCAGCCTGTTGTATTGCTTTTTTATCACCTTCGAATTGCGTACAAATACGAAGTGTAGAGTCCTTTGAAAACATTTAATACTTGAATTCTAAGCAGTTCATTTTTAGTTCCAGATTATTATGGGGTAAAATTAATACTCAAAAAAAAAACTCCCATCAAATTTGAATAGCAACTCAATAAAAAGGGTAAAAAACACACAAGAATCTCTTTTAAAAATAGGTTTCCCCATCCGATTCGCCACTTTTCGCAACAATGTTTATTTATTGGATAATTTATTCAGTCAATATGTTTTAAAATTGTAGCAATTTTCGAGTGTAAAAAAGTAATAACATGCGAATTTCGGCCCACATCTGCATAATGATGGTTAAATGGCGTGTTTCTCACGCCTCTCGAGATCCTTACAAGGAAATCTTTACGCGACGCTGGCCCAAAGGAAAAAGCAGCAGCAGAAAAGCACAATACAAAGGCTCCATTGCGAACTTTATAATAAAGTTCCGAAGCACGGAGTTAACAAAGCCTTTTGTCAACATTTTAAATGCATTTTTATTATGATTCATGGGACTTCGAAGGCGAATCGAAGCACCGATTGTCAGATGTCGAATGCGAATCGTACGCGCCACGAAATTCCCTTCGAATTCTTTAAATTATTACAGCCCCCGACCACCCACATACACCCACACGCACACGTGAAAGAGGAGAAAAGAAGAGGAGAAGTTTAAAATCGAACACGCGCACGTTTTATTCGAATTTGAACGGTAATAATCGATCCCCGAGGCATTTTAAAAAATAAATCGGATTTAAAATTGCATCATAGAGTTGCTTGTGGTTGTTGTTTTTGTTGGCGTCGGTGGTGGGTTGAAACAACGCCGTGCAACTCACTGTGAGTGTGATTCTAACCACCTCCTCAATCGTTCATGAAGCAGATGCGAACAAAGGAATAAACGGCGAAGGAAGAAGGAGTAAAGGATGGAAAATTCTTCTTGCAAATTTTTAAATTTACTTCTTTTATTTTCATGTGCGCTTTTCTTATCTGCAGCGTTCATTTTATTTGTTCTGCGTCCTTCGAAAACAAATAAACAAAAAAAAGGATGTTGATAACGGCTTTTGTTCGAAATTTATTCCATCCAAATCCTGTTGGTAATAAATTTTAATGGCAAATGTTTTACTTTATTCCCTGAAACACATTTCAAATCTTTAGTTCATTATTTGTTTTATTCAGCAGATTAAGTTGCAAGTTGGAATTCGATAAATCATTCAAATCGATTGATTGCAATTTAATTTTCTATGTTTTAAAATTTCCATTTTTCAATTAAATGATAAAATAAAAAACCCTGCTGCTGATTCACGATTTAAACTACACACAATCATTCAATAAACATTTAATCATTGCTTAAATCAGTCTCTTTGAACTTTTAACTCTTCTATTTCTCAGTTAACTATAAATTTGCCTCTGAACTCCTCACATTCTATCGAATAACCTTTTGAACATTATGACTTTTGTGAAGATGATTTCGTGAATCATGACTTTTGACAAAGGAAAACCGAGGACAGTTTTTCGTGTTCCGAAAGGAGTTTCTATTCTTTTAAAACCAAAAACAACCGAACGAATAACAGACGTTGGCAATAAAGTCATCAACTAGTTGCTACTGAATCAACGAAGATCGAAACAGCATCGAACATGACGATTTTGTGCATTTATAACTCCGCTTCACGCGCCGAGGACACGATTTCTATCACGATCGAACGAAAGATGAAGGAGAAAATGCACTAAAAGAGGACACAAAATTATGTAAAGTAGTGATTTAGACAAGGAAAATTCGCGAGTTCCCAAGCATCTGAAAAACATCAGCAATAAAAATAATGTAAATATAAAGAAAAGAATCACTTGAAACCAACAACAGCAAAGAAAATACAAAAATAATAATAATAATAAAGTTATTCGCATTAATGCTAATGTTCAATCGATCTCTAAAATCAAATTAAGAGCGATTTAAAATAGATAAAATCTCAACGACACGATTCGATGGACTATATATAAATTATAATGAAACCTGTAAGTCTAATTCAGCCTCAAGCAAAATCCAGCATCTGGTCCACATTCAGTCACTCTGTCTTTTGCTCCTCGCTACAAACGAATCCAAACCGAATGGAATCTTTTGCTAGAACATTTATTCGCAATTATGCAAATGAAGCGTGGAATAAACAGAAGCAGCGACTCTGCGAAGCCCAACCGATGTTTGGAGCATGTTGAGCATTCAGAGTTTTAATTAATGTTGGACACAAACGAAAACGAATAGGAAAAGCTACCGAATGCAAGCCTAATGTGCAAACACGATTCCTTGCGCAGTGCGATTCGCTAAAGTGCATCGAAGCCAATCGAGTGCCATCGAACGCTCGATGCGAACACGAGCCCATGCGATAAGGAAGCGCATCCAATAAACGGTTGGAGGAACCAAATCCCTATGTTCTGCATGATTACTACGAGTTGCAATCTGCAAGTTGGCGTCACGCAGTCTCTCAGATTTTCCTCACCTTAGACTAAAGCTCAGTCTGAAGTCCGTCCGTGTCGGTGTCTGTCTTTCGCTTGCTCCCTGCCGTTCGAGGCCGCTAGGAGCAAAAACAAGAGTGTTACATTTCACCTAATTGGCGGTTAACGTTTAATCCCCGCGTGGCCATGCAGCCGGGCTCCTTCGTGGCGTCTTTTTATATGCAAATTCAGGCTCCGGACGGACGGACGGATGCAGAGACAGCGAACGCACGAACAGCAGCCGCGACGAGGCGTTTTTTGTTAGCTTTACACTTGAAGTCAGCCGCAGGCACATCTGGCTCCATCCAACCAACTGCTCAGATGAGGACCTGTGAGTTCGGTTGTTGTTACTGCGTTGCTTTTTTGCTCTTTGTTTTTATGCCTAGTATTTTTGAGATTCTTGTTAAGTGGCGCAAAATGTTGGCCGGCTTCGGAGCTGAATAATTAGCATTTTTAATGTTGAAAACTTGTAACCTTCGTAATCTCAGCGACTTGCTTTCTGCTCCGTGCAGTCCTTGCGCTCTCAACTGAGACAGAAACGCAGCCAAAAGGTGTCAGAAGTTTTAAGTAGCGCGATACTTTTAATTCGCGATATGATACGAGCGTCTCGCGGCTTTAATTCCGAGCGCGCTTTGCTTGTTTGCACTTAATTGCTTTTCGTATTAGTTTTAATTGAGTTGATCCATTCATCCATTCAGCTGGAGGCTTTTTATTTGGCGTGGGTCGATAGAAGCGAGGCGCCGGCAGTGAATGAAGAAAAAATTCCGCACTGAGACGCATTCCCAAATTCCCGAAACTGTCCGAGCGCGCAAATATTTTTGAATTCCGAAATTAAGCGCTGAAATGCATACAAATAAATCTCCTTATTAAAGCCACGCGTAAGCTGTTTAACCCTTTCCCTAAGCGCAGTGACCACAGTGACAAAGGCTTTACTGCCGCATACCCTGAAGCCACAGAGCTCCGAGGATGTCCAGGCGTTTCTGTGTCTATGCACGAGTATATGAAGTAATTGAAAGCGCTGGCTGCTTGTACTTTTGATGAAGGGTGCCTTTTTAATATGCCTTTTCTGTCGCCAGTGGCGCATTCTTAAGCTGCTGCTAGTTGCTTTCCGTGAATAACAAGTATTCGGTTTATTAATCCGTCAGTTTATTTGCCGGGACACATTTAAGTGGAATCGCTCGCCGCCACTCAAGGATTTCTGCGGAACCATAAAACTGCCAGATACCGCGGCCAGATAACTTTTAGTATCCGAAACTTCTGTTTTGATATATTCTGTTAATACGTCCAAGCTGTTGGCAGACAGCTTGTCTCTTCGCGTCCGATGGAGTCAGTCGCTCAAGTCGACCGACGCAATGATGCAACCGACCGCGTTTTGATCGGTTATCTTTTTGTGTTGTGCGAAATCTTCGCACACAGACATCATATTATGTTGTGATTTATAATATAATGATTTTGTTTAAGAAGCCGCTTCCCTGCATTATAAATTGCACAAAGGATTGTCCGAAGAAAAAGGAAAAAAGCTAGGTGAAGAAAAGGTGATCGCTTATAAGGAACACGGAAAATGAAGACCAAAGCACATCTTGCGTTGCATGTGTAAATGGTATTAATTAAGGATGTAATAATAACAAATCTTCCTCAATTTGGACTATTCTGGATTTCTGGATAGGTCTTCGGCATGGAACGCGTCGATTTTGTTAACTAGACCAAAATTTGAGAAGTTCTTTTCGCAAAATTTCACATAAATTTTATGAACAAAGCTCCATTCGCCAGGCACGAATGGATTCAATGTGCACTATATCTATCCTCGACTTAATTTCGATCAAATATGAGTTTTACAAATATGTAGATTATTAAAAGTTATTTTCAGGATTATTTCTTTATTTTACATTTAAAAAACTAGAATTAATTAATTTAATTAAATGTTTTTCCTGAAATAAAAATTTAATATATATGTGTGTAAATTTAATTTTATATTCAATAATGGAACTGACCAAAGGAAATCTCTTTTAAAAACGAAACTCTACGAAATCTTTAAGAATTCTTTTCACTACTTTTCAGAAACTGCAGTAAAAGCATTTCGATGGATTTTACTGAGTTTTAGAGGCGCCGAATTTTAATGAATTCTGGGCACGTTTTCTATCAGCAGCGCAGAGGAAAATCAATACTAAAGGAAACCTAATCAACACATGGAGTGTAGTGGAAATGTGTCCGCAGCAGCAACAACAATTCCAATAAAAAGGTTTTTACTGACGCACAACTTCCGCTCGAGCGTATCCTCTGTTAATGAAAGTTGTTGGAAAAGTTTCTATGAAGAAAATTTCCAGAAATAAAATGTATAAAAAACAGTTGCAAGTCTTTTGATCAGGGAATATAAAACATATCCTTAAGTCTACGGTTTCACATGAAAAAATAAATTTCATGAAGCAAAAAACCGCGCAACTTGAAGTTAACAAGGACTTTCATAAGCCCAAAAGACAAATTAAAAAAATATCATCAACTGTAAATATAAAAGACGAAGAATGTTGAAATTATTGATGAATTGATTTCAGAATATTGACGTTGATTAAGTTAAAAACTCCAATTGTTTATGGATCAGCATAAATCAGGAAGCTCAGCGGCGAATCACCTCAACCACCACCACAAAAAAAAAAACAAGAAAACAGGAAATCTTTTCGTTATTACAAATGATGGTGCTTATATGAGGCAATCCCGAAGCGGACCGAACTACATCTGAAGCTGGAGAAGACTTTATATCAGCAATGGTCGATAGCTCAGCGTAATGCAAAGATTTATGACTGTTCTTTAAACTGCAAATCCTTGAAATTCTGCCTGCTCTAACACTATCATGTGTGGTTGTGTTTCCCGCTTCTAACCGTTTCAAGCCCCGTTGTCCTTTCATTGCATGTCCCAGGCAACCTTCAACATGCGCTGCACTGTTTCAAGAATTTTTCATATGTTGCTGTCAGTGTTGTTGTTGTTGCTGCTGTATCACCCCTCACTAATTTTCGGACATTATGTCACTTTAGGTCACATGAGGCAATTTCAACCAATTTCTGCCTTCACTTCGTCATTGTTGCCCGTGTGTTCGCCTTCTTACGGCTGTCACATGATAAATGACCGACTTTCTTGTCTCTTGTCTCAAATATTCTATGAAATATGACTTTTGTTTTAACTAACGTCGTTGTTGTTGCTGTTGTAAGGCTTTCTGTTACATTTTTTCATCACTTTCGCTCTATCACAATCGCAATGGTTTAATTTAAACCATTCTAGCAGAACATGGCCAATTCTTAAATACCCTCGAGGCTGATCCTTAACAAATCCGGAAATTGCCTTGCGTCCGAAGGTGGTGTATAGCGCCGTCCCCCCGCTCGCCCCATGACACCCTCCATGATCGAAGTAACTGTCACTGGAGAAGTGCTCGCGATAATTTCTCATTCTTGACTCTGCACATCGCATCCTTCCTTCACGTTTTCTCTTCATCTCTCCACGAATATTCCGAATCATAACAATGATAATAAAAGTTGAAAGTGTCAACGCATAAGTAAAATGCAAATTTAACCCTTTTTAGTATTCATAGTCTTACGGTTCGGCGTGTTTAATACAGCCGGCTCGGTGCTAAGATTAATCTTGTCGCTGCTGCTTCTTGCATGATTTGTATTTCTTAAATAAGTTCCGCTGGGGACTTGCAGCATCCGCCTCCGAAGAAGCTGCGCATCTTCTAAACTCGTTGGCTTATTAAGACATGGACCAGGAATAAAGTGCTTAAGCCTTAATATTTATTACCACGATTTGTTTAAGTTGATTAAAATATTGCTTTATGTAGTAATTAAACATGGGCAAAAACTCAACAAGACGAGGGTGAAAATCTTGAGAGTTCTTGTGATATCAAAAAATTTCGAAATGGCTAAAATTTCTTGTAATAACTAGGAGGCTATAGTCTCTCTATATAAAAAGCTTTAAAAATTATTTCAAACACGAATTGATGTACTTTTATCAGCAATTCTCTGAAGAAAATGATTATTGAGAATACTTCAAGTCCTTTAATTCACATCGTTTACATTCCGATGAAACCTGTTGTCAAATTTTAGGGAATTTTGAAGCAACATTTTTATGGTAGTTTGAATTTCTTACTTTCGAATGAACGCCGACTGAAACCAACAACAGCAGGAATTTAATTGACATGATTTCTTTATTGTCTGAGCTGCTCAACTTGACTTCAGATACACCCTCCATTAGCGATGTACTCCATTGCGGAGTTCATAATTCTAATCAGCGAAAGTAACCTGTCGCATAAAACACGACAAAACAACGGCGATGGGAGCGCCGCTTGCCGCAGAAGCACTGCCAAAAACTAATCCACACCGTCTCCTTTCCCCACTTTCCACTTTTCCAACAAAGAGAGAATTGCTATGAGAAAGCGAAGAGCAGAAGTTATGCACTTTGAGTTGCACGCGAGCGAGGCGCTCAGCCAGCCACAGTGGAGCAAATAAACCATTTCGCTGCATAATTGAAGACTCTGGGGGTTGGTCGCGTGGGTAATAAAGCACTTTGGCCAACGATTACGGCGCCGGAGCACTGCATCAAGGAATCCTCAAGAATTTATGGTTCATTCTCGGAGTCGTTTTACGATGTTTTGCGTTGGAGAGGCGAAGGACGCTTGGAAGCGTTGCGTCAGAAATTCTCTTCATCTATGTCAAATTTCGGTGGTTGTTGGTGTTTATTTGTGTAGGAGTTGAGCAACTGCACTTAACTGAAAATGTTTGCAAATAAAGAAATCATTTTGAAAGAAAAAGAAATTCTTCCTTTTCCTGGCTTTTTTCTTCGTCTTTTATTCTTCTTTCTTGTTTTCATTTTATTTTTATTTTATTTTTTGCATTTGGTTCCCATGATGGCTCGGTACCATTTTCATTAATTTTTTATTAACTTTTGGTTAAGCTTGAAATTTATGTTCTTCTCCTTGCATCGTTCCTCCTCCTTCGTGAGGCTTTTTATACACTTTCCACTTTAAACAGAGCTGTAAAAATGTTTCTATTTCTCTTATTTCTTTGCTTATCTTTAAAAACATGAAAGTAACTTGGAAAAATTTAATAATTACTATCACCAAACTGCAGATAACTCAAACAGAAAGCAAACACAGCGCCGGGTTCGTAGCAAGGCGCTCAAGATGAATGCGCAAAATTCTTCCAGCGCCGCGTCGGAGTCTGCGAGTAATTCTCATTTGCAATATTAACGAATAGACGACGAATGCACTGCGAAGGCGCACGTGACAGGCATCGACAATTAAATTGAGCACCGGGCCGCGGCAATGTTGTCGACCGATTTCATATTTCTCTCGATCGACATTTTCCTGATACCGAAAACTTTCATCATCTGGTCTTTGCTGCAGACACACTTGGAATGGGGCCAAAGCTGAAAATCGATTTCTATCGATGGACTCGCCTCAGCACACAGCTTTTTGTGGGTGTTCTTAACGGAGAAGGCGTGGCACGAAGTCACACGTGTGTATTTATGCACTATCATCATTCTCATTCTTCCATTATTTGTTATAATTAATGAGTCTTCAAATGCAACAAATATTTGTTTAGTCAAATGTTGGACATTATTAAATTTGTCATCAGTTTTATATAAAATTCCATTTATTCGTAAATTTAAATATTTCACAATTTTTAGATGATTTGCTCGATGTTATTTTAAACATTTCCTCGAATTTTGTACCAAGGTCCAATAGATTCATTTAAATCACAAGAATTGAATTAAATTCGTCTTGAAACTACGGTTAAAATGGATTCCAACTGCTTTGCTTTGTTTGGATATGTTTTTATGTCCATTTATGCATTTATTTCTGTACGGAGGAGTATGTAAATAATTCACAAGAAGAAGATTTCAAAGGCAACTAAATAAACATGGCCGCCGAACAGCACATAGCCACAAACGAGCCACATTTTTTATTAAGTTCAGCATTTCGTATTCTGTTCGAGTGCAAAGAGAATTTTGTTGTTTAAACAAAAGAAGAGAAGAGGAAAAAATACGTTTACAGAAATCCTAATGACCACATTGTGATGGACACAGCAAAACCATGGAAGAGTGTGTATTTGTGTGTGTGTGTGATATGTTGATAAGCCACATATGTATGTTTGTTGCTTTCGTTGTTGGTGTGGTGAACATTGTTTATCCTTGCTGTTGTCGTTATGGCTAAAAAGGCTCATCGCATGAATTCCATTGCAACTGAATAAGCCTTGGACAAGACTCTCTGCATGTGTGTGTGTGTTATGTTGGGTGTGGGTGCTCGTTGCTGCACGCGTGCACGCGTGCACGGATCCACCAAGGAGTGTCCACTGAAAGCCGACCCGCTCCAAGCCACCGCGTGACCGAGACGACCGCTTGATTGATTCACTGGAAATCATTCGCTTGACGTACCGCGCGACGGCATTTGATTGCTGCTTATTGATGTGATAGTAACGCCAACAACGGGCCACGATCGGCCCTCGTTCAATAAAAAAATCCAAAACTGTTAACGATTCAATGAAATAAAATTCAACAACAACAACAGCAAACAAAGCAATAAATACAAATAAAAAAGTACAATAAAATTAACCACAACAACAACGCATTTAAATAATCACAGCGCATCCATATTAAGTACTTCAGAGGCCCCCAACTGTACTTAAAAAAATATGCATGAATGTGTTTCTGTGGGACTGTATAATAGCCATTGGATGTAGTCGATGTTGACTACTATTGAAAGCCGATGTTTCTTTCAAGCAGCTTTTCCATCGTCCGTTGTTGTTGGATTTTCAAAATGCGACCCCCGATCGCCCATTTGAATGCCTTTTGCACCTGTGCCGACGCCTTCTTTTCTGGGAATTTTAGGAATTGGTTTCTCTTCTTTTTCAATTATTTTACTTTTTTGATTAATTTACTTATATTTCCTTATTTTAATTTCACTTCTTTATTCCATTTTTTAGGTTTCTTCATATTTGTTATCATATATTTTTTATTTTTTTTTTCTTTTTGGCTTCATGGAACCGATCGGTAAAATTTGCATATCTGGGTCTCAGCGCAGCGTACATATTTAATTTACTCAAAATTCATTTAATAATTTCTCTTTTTCATTGCGTTGTTGTACTTTTAATACAACAACTTTTTTTTATTGATTCGTACTGAAGATTGATTGATTTTATTGATAACGAAAAATGCAATAAAAACCTTTTTTGTATGTGACAAATTTTTTATTTTTTTAATTATTTTCGTAATAAAAGTTTCATTTCTTAGGAAAAGGGTTTGGGAGCTGGAATCGCATTTTGAAGATATTCAAAATTATACACATAAATTTCTGATTTGACTGGTCGATTAAAGTATTTGCTGATCTCTGCAGATCCTTGGGTACTTTGCAAATTTCTCCTTTTCAGGGTGCGTCTTATTTTATTCAGAGAGATTAAATGTAATTTAGAAAGGGTCAATAGTCATTTAGACTAATCATTGTTAAGCATTATGCATCAAATATATGACTTCTTCCAAATAATCAGATATTAGAAAGCGTTAAGCGTCTTCTAGTAAAGAAAATCTAATTTATAAGATTCCAAACGTACTTTAGTAAGAGTCTAAGCTCATTTAGAGTAGTCATTGATGATCGTAGCATTTAAATATAAATCGCGTAGCTTTAAATTTAATTTATATGAGTCAAGCTTGAATCAGAAAATCTCCCACATCATTTCAGCCATATCAAATCCTGAAAAACACTATATATAAGAGAACTGTTCTACAAGTGCTGTCCTATCCAAAATAAATTAGCGTAATAATTTACTTACTACATTAGCAAAATATAATAATAATAATTAAACGGAAAGTACTCATATACAAAACATAACCCGACGAAAATTTAATTGCTCAAAATGACCGTCAATAGTCTTTTATGATCAATCGGGCCGTTAATCAAGCATACATCTCCAAACCTGTCACGACTTCTCCTAGTTTTGAAAGGATAAATACCGTTTACAATGTCTTGTACCATAATAACCCAAATTCTGTCCCATATCTTTAGAAAACACAATATAAATTAAAATCGATAAAGCCAAATGAATTTACAGTCCTGTTCACCTCTTTTCTGATGACTCCCATGGATCTTTGCTGTAAAATTATTTAAATAAATAAATAAATAATAAATCAACAATCTCGTGATTGTTATTTTATTATTTAAACAACTTCATTAGGAGCTCACTTCCACCGAAACAATACATCTTACTACATCGAATTTGATCCTAACCGATATCGGTCGTGGTCTTTCAGCTTCGAATGGTCCCACTGAGGCTCACGTTGTGACCTCAAAGTTCAGTTGCTGTTCGCTTGTGTGGCGCTCGGTTGCAATGACGATTTTCTACTTTAGCTCCTAGATATAACCGTCGGACGACTTACACTTGACCGGCTCGTGGAACGAATCATGTACGTTAAACATGCATGAAATCGCAGAGCAGTGGGAAGTTGGAAAACAAAAGTCTGGCGAAAAGTCACGTTATCCACGTCCAAGAACAAGCATTTTGTCAAGTTGCCCAGGCAACGCGAACAGACAGACACACCGACAGACGGACGGAAAGATCATGAACGGAGCGGCTGTCGCTTCGCTTATAAACTTGGAATGAAAATGATTTTAGCACAACGTAAACAAACGATTCATTGACCCCGCACGATTTCGACTCGGAAGTTCGGAATGTCTCAATTCCAAAGCGACCAACGAAGCGCCGTATCCCGAATGCAGCTCTTCCACTCCGTTTTCGTCTTCTCCGGCTTCTTGAAAAGGTTTCTTTTTTCGGGAATCGTCGAAGTCGGTCTCCTCATGTAATCACGAATTTATTATATTGTAAATCTGTGACAGGTGGCGCTCCAGTTGCCGATTATGACATGAAATACATGCAGCGAGGTATCAGTTTTATTAAATCTAATGGCAAAAGAAATGCAGCTGCAGATGCTGTAGTCGGAATACGTGCAGTTGTGGTCCATTTAGATCCGAGATGGAAGCAATCAAAGGTAATAATAAAAATAATAGAGGCAACTCCATCAACAGCAGCCCAATAAACATCACCGTCGGTTATTGATGATGTTTACAGAAGCAAGCTTCTGGAGATACTGAAGAGTTGTCGGCTCTTTTGACTGGTCCAACTCTGCAAATTCACCACAATCTCTGCTGAGATGCTAAGATTTATAGCTGCCGATCTTCTCTCTGAGTTCACAATCGATCGCTGATATCTTATTTAATTGGCGAAGGAGATCTGCTCTTCTGTTGGTGATTTTACAGTCTGTTAACATTTATTGCCTGTCATACAACTTCGTCGATGTTTATTTATTGGCCGATCAGATCGATCGAACTCAGCAACAAAAAGTTCGCTCAGGGATTTTTTCGATGGCTATAAATGTAAGAAAGTTGATTTTAATGCATAGCTTTGAATTAATTTGACGTCTTTTAATAACGACATTAATGATCAGCATTGATTTTGATGGTATATCTCCATCATAGTCTTACCAGGAGATCAATTAATACTTCCTTTAATTTTAATTATAGAAATTCGTATTATTCCTTCTCTCTTTCCCTCTATAATAATGCCAAAATTAAGATAAACGTGGATCATTTATCAACTTGGATTTACTTTATACCCTCTTTTCTTACAAATAATGCGCCATAATTTCGAGCAACTTTCTATTTCATGTAGAAGATTCCTTTCTCTAATTTCATTTCTATTTCATGTAGAAGATTCCTTTCTCTAATTGTCCGACCCTTTCATATGTCGCTGTTTCCGCACATCATAACTTCCCGTATGTCCCAGACTAATGACCAAAACCTTCCACCGGTTAAGCCACGTTGCTGCATTATTATTCAACTCTTGTTGCGGTTCTCATTTACCAACCTTCCCAGGAGCGGCAACAACAGACAAATCTTTAATAAATCCTGTTCACATACGAATATATTTTTCGGTATTTGTCTAGGCACATGCTTCATGTATAGTGCAGTACCTAAGACTAGAATATTTTCCAGGTACATTCGTCATCATGGCTGCCGTGCGTCTTCTTTCAAAAGCTGTCCCGGCTTTTCGCCGATTCTTTTCTTTTCAGCCGACTTGGCATCCATCGTCATCATCGTTACAAACTTTCGGAGAACGAGGCTGATGATGACGGCCACGATGTGTTTGGCATAAATAATTTGTTGTTGGCAGTCCTCTGGCGGGGGCGGATACAGAAGCCAATGATTGTTGTTGGCTGTGGACAAGCTCACGATTTTAGGGAACAGTAACGGTGAAAGACCGAGACAGTGACGAGTTACTTACATTTCTTATCAATGAAGTTAGTATTGCTTATAGCTTAAACTAAAATTATTAATATTATAACAATAGTAATACTAAAACTGTAATGGAAACAAAGACCTAAACTAATATTAATAATATTAAATTAATAACAAAATTTAAAGAGAAATAACAAAAACAGTAATAATAACAATAATTACATCAATAATAATCTCAATAATTTTAAAGACATTTGGTTAAATATTTTTTTGGACCCGTCACTGCTTCATGTTTACGTTTAAAATAAAAAGAAATAATATGTCCACTATGAGTTGCATTATTTGTCGGTTCTGTGAGTGGTTCCCACCAACTCCAACCGATTCCGAAAGCCTGCAACGTGAAGCGATGTGCTGTTGTTGTGCGTTGGATGTTGGCTCCCTCTGCTGGCTGCTTGGTTGGCTGGTTCGACTCGAGTTGACGTGGTGCATTGGCAAGAGTTGTTGTTGCAAGTACTGCTGCTGCTGTTAGTGTTGCCAATAACATTGCTTCGCGCTCACTTTGACTTTGAAAACTCACCATATCCAGCATTCATTCCCTCAGATACTGGGAGCTGTTCGAGTGATGGCAGAGCATTCAACATCTTCTCTGCTGGCCGACTGATGGGTGTTGTTGGTATTGTGGCCACGTAGTGCAACAGAGTGCGGCAGCATCGGATGCACACAGCGATTGACTGAAGTACAATTCGATGGAAATTGAAATACGCTCGTACACAAATACATCCATAAACCAAGATTGAAAGTGTGATGCTGCGCCTGGTTGCTTCTTCGTTGTTGTTTGTAAATGTATTTATTGTTGTTGAACCCATTGAAGTAGTTACACTGCTGATTGTTGGCGCTTTTACTGTTGTTGCTGTTCGTGCAGCCACCACAAACATGTGTCTGTTGTTGCTGTTGTTTAAGCTTCCACTCCAAACGACAGCGTGTCTGCGATTTGTGCAGTATTTTACAGCATCAGTCGAAGCAGAAGTAGCAGCATCTTGACTTGCTTTTGCCACTGCGTTGGCTGTCGTGGGGCGACTCTCTTTGGGTCATAAAAATACTTGGGGAACTCGTATCCACCACCAGCACAACCACCTCGATGATGTACAACGAGTTGGCACTCACTGGCTGGCCGAGTGGCAGAGTACAGAAGCAACAACAGCAGAAGGCGCTGAAGCAGCAGCAGCAGCCACAGCAGCACAGCCGCAACCAGTTGAGATGAGGCAACCATCGTGTTTCCTGATGCGATGCGATAGTTTATCGCAAATATTCACGCCGTGCAGAGGTGAACGCGGAATACAACACAAACGTGCGAAACCGACGAAAGCAACAAAAAACAGCAAAGATTTTTCGGGGACGGGCATCGAAGCTCCGAAGGAATCTTTGCCGTCGCAAATCCGTGTTTTCCTTCGCCAAAGTCGAGTGAAATACAAGAAGAAGCAATAAGAAATGAGAAATAGGAGAATGTATCACAAGCGTTAACACGATGCGGCATTGCAACAAATTGGCAGCACTTTCGTCGAATAATAAACGCCTTCGTGATGGCGGACATTAGTCAAAATCAGCGACGCACGGTAAAAGTTACCGGCTTCTCTCTAGAATTGCGTCAGTGCCGAATTGTGTACAGTTAAATATTGAAAAAAATCATAAATTTTCCAAAATCTAAAAGAGTGAAAAAAATACTAAAAAGAAGAACAGTGTTTTTATCCAAAGCGAATTAAAAGTTCCGTGACGAATTAAAGAATTTCTTCGGTGTTACACGAAAATTGTGACTTTTCGAAAGTGAAAAAGTGGCTTACTTCTGCAGGTCCAACGCCAGCCCCTCGGACGACTCCCCACTGACGCAAATGGATCCGCATGGGAGTGGATTTGTTGCCTCGCCCTGGGCGGCCGTTCTGGGGCACCACGCCATGGCTTCGGCGGGCGCTGACGCCGGCTTCGCGGCCGCAGCAGCTGCAGCGCATGTCCAAAACGCGGTCGCTGCTCAGCATTCGCACCACCAAATCGCAGCCGCTCATCACCACCACTCGCACCATCACCATCATCACCCGCACTCGCACCATCACCACCCGCACTCGCATCACCTGAACTCCGCGCCCGGAATGCCCATGGATCTCCACGTCCCTCAAGGATTTCCTTATTACAGGTAAAGGATGATGTTTATTCATTCGCGTTTAAGTTTTTCCTCGTTGTATAGCAATTGGCGGGATTGTAGGTGAAAGTCCACTCATGATTCACAAATTTCCACACCTTTCTCCATAACCTATCAAAAAAACTGGATTCTGCGTGCTTCATTCTGCGAGTGCAAACAAATTTCAGACACCAAAGGAGTCCGAAATTTTCGATGCCGACGGCAAAAGTGACAAAATTTTGCAGAGTTTTTACATATTTAAGTAATTCTTTTTATGGAAAATCCTGTTGCTACTCTAACATAGTTGATATTAAAGACTTTTTTCTTTATTTTTCGATATGAAGGACTTGTTTTTATATTTGTATTAATACTACAGATTTTTTTCTAATATCTGTTGTCGCTATGAGGGCTTTATCGTATCCTATCTATTATTATATTTATCATTTACAATTTAATTTAAATTCAGAAAAAATTTTGCTTTCTTTTTTAGAAAAAGTCTTTTTCTGAAATCTATAGATAAAATACAGTGAATGTTTTTGAAATCGAAATATAACGAATGAATCCATTTGTGTTCCCACACGGAGTCAATCGTATCAATTATTAAAGAAGTATAACAAAAAACTCATCAACTGAAAACCTTCCGTTGAAATCTTGAACCAGAAAACATTTTATAAATGGTATTGGAAGGCGTTCTATTAATAGAAGTGTCTTCATATGTTTATATTTTTATACCCTACACCTTAAGGTTGAGGATATATTCACTTTCTACCGGAGTGTGTAACGCATAGAACTAGACAAGATAGGTATAGAAAAGTATATATATTCTTGATCAGCATCACCACCAAAATTCAAATAACGATGTCTGTCCGTCTGTCTGTCTGTCCGTTGAAATCACGATCACAGGAGAACGGATTAAGATTTCAAAATGAAATTTGGCAAAAATATTCGTTGCTATGTTGGGGTGTTTCGTATTGAAAATGGGCAAAATCGCCCAAGGACAACGCCTACTTTTTATATCGAGAGTGCAGGTACCTCTGTTTTGCCTATTAAAAAAGGCCATATCAGCATCACTTCTTGAGAGAAGACAAGAAAATTTTATATGTAGGTTTAGACTAATGCTTCCAGTTAATATGCCAAATATGGGCGTGATCCGCCCACTTTTAGTTTACATAGATCATGGAGGATTTTACATGGATTGTATTGAAAAGTATATAAGTTTCCTGAATAATGGTGTACATAATATTGTATATATACGAGTATATTATATCGCACCACTTCTAAATATATATACGAGTATATATGCAGCTTTAAGGTGTAGGGCTTTTCGGCTAAAGCCCGGCTGTAGACAACACCTTTACTAGTTTTATTTATGTATTAATTCAATATGAAGTACAAAAAGATTTCAGAACGTTGTACGACTTTGCAATAGAAGAATTAAGATGGTAATGAAGTTTATAATCCACCGTAATACATTTTTATAAATTCATAATATGCTTGAAGAAAAGTGTATGTCGCAGGAAATATTCTATAACATCGAGAATGAACTCATCGAATTTCCTCTCTTCGTTGATATTCATTGAAAAAGCACATTAAATTTTAATGTGTTTGTTTAATGTGTAATTTTAATGATTAAAATTTAATATAATTTCAGATAACCTGTTTAATTCCGGTGTAAGCCGACCGATCACATAATACTCGATCGGAATGCAAAATATTTTACCTTTATAATGAAAAGACTTTATAATGAAAGTTTTTCTATATCGTAATTTTTTAAATTATGTTCTAGAAACGGAATAATCATTAATTAATTTCCCCATATATGTGTGTCCAGAGTCTTTAGTATATTTATACCCTACATCCGAAGGAATGAGGGTATATTCACTTTGTGCTTCCGTGTGTAACGCATTAAAGGAGGCGTGGCAGGTATGGAAAAGTATATATATTCTTGATCAGTGTCACCTCCTGAGTCGATTTAGCCATGTCCGTAGTCTGTCTGTCTGTCTGTCTGTCTGTGGAAATCACGATTACAGGAGAACGAATGAAGCTATCGCGATGAAATTTTGCACGTATATTCTTTGTCATCCGAAACTCTGTGGGATTGAAAATGGGATAAATCGGTGCAGCGCCACGCCTACTTTTTTAACAAATACTAATTCTTTTAACAATATTTCAACTTGTAGACTTAGTTTTGAGCTTCAATTTTGTTTCCGAATACATCGGTACAGGTAGATTAAATTTTTAAAAAAAATGGGCGTGTCCGCCCACGAACATTTTGATACGGAAATTTAAGAAAATCGGACTATTTAAATAAATCGGAAATATGTATAAATATGTATAATAAAGGTTGCTGGGATGTAGGGTATATAAGCTTCGGTCTGACCGAAGGTACCCTTACTAGTTAAATATTCACATAGACATGTGTTTAGAATTTTCCCATTGGATGAGTAAGTGAAGAAATGGAGTTATTTTTATGAAGGCAAGGCAACGATTTACACTCATTAGTATTGCAATCGGTGCTTTGAAGTGGGTGAAACATGTCACTGGGCACTCCTGTCCACCTCATCTTTATTTCTGATTTCTTATTTGTAACTTCGCACCGTTCTGCAAAAGAACGAAGCAAAGTGATTAAAAAGAAAGGAATTTTTCTTTAGCTTTCGTATTTAGGAAATAATAAAGTTTGTTAATTGTGATTTTAAAAAGCGCCCTCATCATGAAAATGAACGATCTGTAAACGAATCTATGTGAGTGTCATTATGCGCAGATATATTTAAAAAATTATTTAATATTTAATTTCGTATTTAATTACTTTTATTATTTGTTTTAATGCTTCTGCGTCTTATTTTTCTTGCTATTAAAAGGTGAAGCAACAAAAAATATTAACAAATCGAGAACTGAAAACATTATTAAATTGTTTACCAGTTTTTATACCCTTCATCCGAAGGAATGAGGGTATATTCACTTTGTGCTTCCGTGTGTAACGCATTAAAGGAGGCGTGGCAGGTATGGAAAAGTATATATATTCTTGATCAGTGTCACCTCCTGAGTCGATTTAGCCATGTCCGTAGTCTGTCTGTCTGTCTGTCTGTCTGTCTGTCTGTCTGTGGAAATCACGATTACAGGAGAACGAATGAAGCTATCGCGATGAAATTTTGCACGTATATTCTTTGTCATCCGAAACTCTGTGGGATTGAAAATGGGATAAATCGGTGCAGCGCCACGCCTACTTTTTTAACAAATACTAATTCTTTTAACAATATTTCAACTTGTAGACTTAGTTTTGAGCTTCAATTTTGTTTCCGAATACATCGGTACAGGTAGATTAAATTTTTAAAAAAAATGGGCGTGTCCGCCCACGAACATTTTGATACGGAAATTTAAGAAAATCGGACTATTTAAATAAATAGGAAATATGTATAAATATGTATAATAAAGGTTGCTGGGATGTAGGGTATATAAGCTTCGGTCTGACCGAAGGTACCCTTACTAGTTTTTAGTTAAATTTTGTTATGAATGCACTTCAACAAATAATTGAAAATATGTATATAGATCAGAGGATTCATAATCACTTGTGTTCGTATCTGAACTAAATTATTTAACAATAAAACAATGCACTTAAACTGCACTTAAATCATTATTCATTCGTTCCGATAATAACAGTTATAATAACATGTACTTCTTCAAAGCACTTGAAAGATCGTTAAAACTCAATCCTAATTGAAGTGAATCGGATTGTGGTTCGCATCGCGATGACACCAATAATTTTGGACTAAATCCCTCTTGAAGCGGTTTTAAATCAAAGAAGATGATGGCTCAGCCGCCCCATCAACATTAAATTCAATTTCAATCTCGAGATATGAGCGCATCTGGCTTAAAATCCGGAATCCTCTGAGTCGAATTCGCTGCGTTGAAACCGAATTTATTTCGCTGTAATAAAATAAAAATCATTTTGTTAAAAAGTGTAATTTTTGCACAAGAACTGTGCAACTGTTAAGTGATGTGGAGAGGGGAAGCCGACGCGTTTGAAAGGGCGCTGGACAAAGTCTGCCGCATCAGAGCTTCAGCGACCGCCAACGCCACCAGAACGTAATTTCCACAATTTATTTCGGGACGTGATTGGCCAGTGACCGGGACTTGACCACTTTAAAATTGCGAAAATCCAGAAAAACAACACCAAAGCAATGCGTTGAAAGGAAGAAGATTAAGAAGAGTGGGGAGGAGGGAGCACACAAAACACAGCGATAACGAAAATGGAATAAAACGTCAGAAATTATGATGAAGGTTGTTGCTCGAGTCCGGGCTTGGTTCGTGGCGTGGCTTCAAGTGGAGTGTCGGTTAATTTTTGAAGACCCTTTGATTACAATTCGCACCGTCACCAGCAGCAACAACAGCAGAGTCAGTCAAAGGAAGCAACAACAGTAACATGGCGTCCAACGTCAGTTGCTCTCCAATGTGTTGAATCCATCCATGACTGGGATGCGCAATCGTCTCACAATCGTCATCATCGCCATCAACAACATCAGCCATAGCCAAGCAATCATAATTCTTTTTATGAGCCGCAACTGCAACAAAATGGCAAAAGTTCAACACCGCGCTTCGACGCTGCGTCCTGCAATATTCTCCATCTCGCTTTCGCACTCCTCACAGCTCTACTCCGTCTCCCCAGCCCTGAATCTTTTCATTTCGCGATGTTCTGATGTTAAGTTCAAATCAGTTAATGGAAAAACATTCGTACACCCAAAAAACATGCGAATAGGAAAAACGAAAATAAATATATTTAAAAATATATTTTAAGCAGTGAAATAGTTTTCTGTCTTTCTCATTTCCTTCCTTTCTTCTGTCTACTGTTTATCCTTCAACTTTCTTTCTTTTCAATATTGTGATTTCGGCAGTAATTTAGTTATAGAATATTTTTGAATTAAAATAGTTTCAAATACTATTTCCTACTTTATAAGCTCCTGTGACCATCCTTGTACAGCTAAGGAATTGAATGAATAAATGAGGGAATGTAGGGAAACTGTTGGAAAACGAAAGCTGCTCTCTTAGAAAGATAATAAAAAAAGACTATAAGTAACTTAAAATAACTTTGATCACATGATGAATCGATTTAAATTTTTTATTTGTCTTTTGTCTCTATCTTGTTCATTCAAATGGAAGGAAGGGTTTTAATTTTAATATTTTCATGAATCTTTTTACTGTTTGGGACTGCAAACGTGCAAAATTGCTCGCCATTTCTTCTTAATTTATAATTTATCCAATTTCTTTTATTTTTAATGCTTTTTCTGATTTTATTTTTTGACATATTTAAGATAAAAATCCCATTCAACAAATAAAAACAACTAAATACTTCAATATTCGCTTTAGATCCGAAAAGTTTTCGTATTTCTTTTCTTATTTTCTCTCAGCGTTTTCCTCAGTGTTTGTGGTGCAGATTTTACACATCAACAAAGAAAAAAGTGTGTAATTGCAAACAAAACCAAAACCTGTGCATATAATAAAATTACAAAATAACAGAAAAAAACGAAATGGAAATTTCGCATTTCACGTGCCGCGCATGAAATGAACGACTCCAAACGAACGTCTGACGTTTTCTTTCGCTTTTGCATATGTGTGTGTAGCTCGTTGGTCATATTTTCGTTCATATTTTGCGCCGCGGTAATAACTCACGTGATTATAGTAATTATGCGTTCTGACGCGATCCAAGTACGGATAACGTTATATCGATATAATTGAAAAATTCTGATAGACACTGATTATGTGCCTGCCGACCGAGGAGCAGCACTGCGACCGTGCTGAGCGCCCTAATGTACCATGTGCGACGAGGGGTCGGTCGGTCGCTGCTCGGCGCACCATTGAAGGGTTCCTTCTGCACATCATCGCTTCTCGCCGAGTGTCCGGCCGGTTCATCTGCTGCTCATTTGTTCGGCTTGACTTTCCGTCTGTCCGTTTCAGTGCTCCGTCACTTCATCTATCAGCCAATCGAGGCAGCGCTGTGCTTTTGCTCTTCATTAGGGTCCAGTGGAGCCGCTGAATCCGAAGCTTCCACTCGGTTGCCGATCCTGGTTGCCACCAACGAAAGATTATGAATTCCTTTACTTGTGTTTGGCGTGATGGGGAAGATGATGTCTGTCTGTCTGTCTGGCGGTCGATCGGTCTCTGTGAGTGCATCTCTTTGATGCGGATGGCTTTTTGCGATGCCATCGCAAATAACAATGAATTAGTTTTCGCTTAAGTCTGATGCAAGCAATAATTTGCACTGTTTACGCCTTGATTCGGTAGATGTTGGGCATCATGCATCATGCAGCATTCAGTGCACCGCACGCAACGATTTCGCCACTTTTTTACACAATGTGTGAAAATTCGTTCACATTAAACAATGAAACGGACAGCGCTTTATGAAGTTAATCATGTTAATTAATAAATCAATGCGATTGCGTTGCAATTTTATGCTGAATAATAAATAGTAGAACTCGATCCTCTCTGTCCCTCTCTGTCTCTTCAATTTGGTTTTACTTTTGTCTATTATTATTTATTCAGAATAAATCGCAGCTATGAATAACTGATATTTTCTTGCAATTAAATTGTTGTTGTGATGCTGTGATTTATTGCATAAATTATGTAATTATTTCAACACTTTATAATTCAACAATAAAATTGCTTAATTGCAATTGCAACATTTCTATTAAATAAACGGGAAACAAAGAGAATAAATTTTCTATCGTAGTTAAAATTTAAATATATTAATTATATAACAAATATTTTAATTCTCCTTGATGTCGTTTCATTCAAACTTTTTTAATCCAAGTTGATCCTGGCTCAACAGACGTTCCATGGAAAAATCACAAAAATTATATTAAAAACACATCCATTGGAAACACACACACGCGGTTGCATCAGCGTCTCCGACCCTGCAACAGCATCAACGCAACTCGAACTTAACTCAGTGCAGATTGAGTTGAGTTGCGTTGAGCTCCGTTGCAGGGAATTCAATTAAATTATGTAAATTGAACGCTCCGGTTGCGGGACGCGTCGCGACGTGGAGTTCAGCCGAAACCGAACCAGAAACAAGCCGATCTAATGGAGCCCCCGTTAATGTTTTTGTCCTGTTTCGATTTCTGTTTCGTTTGTGAACCATGCCGCCAACGACACGCCGAGCAACGTGCAACTCCACCCACTCGAGCAACCGCAACAACAAGCCGACGACGACGGCAACAAGACCCACAACACTCGAACTGATTCAAATTCCACTCAGGATTCATGCAAGTGCAACGCCAATAACAACAACAACAACAAGGAAAAAGCAGTAGTCGCATCAACTGCAGATTTCCATCCTCTCCAGCGTCTTTGGCAAATTACAACGCGCTGCAATGCAGCAGCACTTGGAATTCTGCTGAAGTGAAAAGGGCGGCGCGGCGCTGATGATGATGAAGACGATGTTCACACAGCCCGCAGCCACAAACTCTACACAACGACTACAGATGCGCTGGCGGAGCTGAGCGACATCTGAGCCGCATCCTTGTTGCCGGCAAAGACAAAGTCAAAATCTCGGAATCGCTCCAATTTTCCATGTAAGCGCTGCAGCACCGCCATGGAATCGTTCTGCTCCGCTAGGGACTCGGGAAGACTCACTTTCTGCGGAGATGGCGAAAAAAACCTTAGCTTTAATTGAAACACAGAAGCGGAAGAAGACGACCGACGACAGACGAGAAATAAGAAACGCGCGATGCACGATGAGCGACGAGAGACACCAGTGATAAAGTCGGTGGCGGCGGTGACATTGAAAAACCAGTGTATCACTCAGCTCGTCGAGGTTTTCACTCAGTAGCTGTGGCCGCTGTTGTCCAGCAGAAGACGTCGTCTGCAACGAGCAGACGCCGCTAACTCCAGGCGAAATCCGAACGCTGCCGAGTCGACTCGCACAAGCCAAAAGTGCAAAAGTACAAATTCCTGCGTGGAATACTTAATTCCGATTAGAAGGAGAGCCCAGGTCGCCCATGGACGGGGCGTGTGCAACATGCACGACGAAGGTGTTGCACGGAAAGCGGCGCATTTGAGTTGATTTTATGAAAAAATTATGATAATCAATATGTGCTGATGCCCACAGCGCAATATCGCTCACCCTGGGAAGACTGCGTCTGAGTCTAAGCATGCATTGGCACTTGGACGAGTTAATGGACAAAATGCCTCTGGCCAAATATCGTGTTAAGAAGTGTGACAGCGCAAAGTGCGATATTTTATTTATGGTGTTTCATTTCTTCTCGCGAAAAGAATCAATCTCGCTTAATGAAAGTATGACATCTAAATTAATCCGAAGGAGCTCCTTCACTAACCCACTTTCCGAACCCACAACCTGGTGAAAGACCTCGCATCATTCTATGAGCAAGAGTAAAAGTAAAAAGGATATGGAACGGTGATTAAAGAGAAAGTAACTCAATGAAACATAAATTGCTTCTCGGGAGAAATAATGGAGAATCAAATTGAATCAAAGAGTAGATAAATTAAAATCGATCTTATTATTGGAAACTATCTGATGATTTATAAAATATTAAATTAGATCTTTAGGAGAAAACTAAAACATTTAACAACAGAGAAATAAAATAGTTTTGTGGACTCTATCAATAAAAACATTATTGGTCATTCCAGTCAAATCCATTTACCAACAATACATTTACGTAAGCACCTCTTGATCTAAGGGCCTGAGAGATCGAAACCTTAATCATGGTGTTCGGAGAAAACGAAGTCAAATCAGTCCCAACTTAAAATGTACCTGTTTTGAAGGTATATTCAAGGTCTATTTGCTGAAGCAATATGGAGCTTTCCCACTGAGTCCCCAATCTTTTCAGAAACTAATCACCCAGAAGGAAATAGGGCAGATTGATTATTAATAACTCCGTGGTCCAGTCTTACTTCGCTCGATTATGGATTATTTGCCCATTGGTTTGCAGGCAGCTAATTCACAATTTGCTTGACCCAAGCAATAAACTTGCTGCATCTGCTGCAAGCACAATCAAACTTCGACTCAGCTGCTGTAGCTCTGCCTAAGCAAAGTATTAATATTCTGTGAGCATTCAATACTTTGCCGGACTGTAGGAACCTCAGTACAACTGCCCGCTGCGCCAAAGCCCATTGAACGAACTTCACTGCAATATTTCCGTTTCATGTTGACTCATTGCGAGTGGTTCGATGGAAGATGTGCGTTGATGTGATCCACTGTGGCAGGTTCATCGACTACGCTGAAGTTGCTTTCGGTATCAATGAATTGTAAATGTAGGGAAGCAAGGGCAATCAACAAGTTCCACGGAAATGTTACGCAATAAATTAACTCGGTGACTTTTTCGGCTTCAACAGTTTTTCAAGTTGATTGAGGATACATAAAAACCGACACGGTTTTTCGGTGAAAGTAGCACCATCGAATGATTATATATTTATATTTTTTTCAATATTCCTCCCCAGCATTTCTATTATTATTAATAACGATCTTCGAAAGCAGAAAACTAATCTTCTTTATCTGTACAGAGGATCTTCTGCATCTGAAGGTCGTGTCTGATAGCTCTTTATAGTGGATACTTCATTTAGATTTCAATATATTTTCGTCCTTTTCCACTGATCCAGAGGGGCGAAAGCAGCCATCAGTTCTTTGCGATACACTGCGAACTTTGGATTGATTTGAAGACGTGTCTCCTCGGTCGTTTGACGATCTTGCGAATACGACACTAATGCTGGCCACAACAACAACGACAACTGAACCGATCAGGCACCACAACCAGAGCAAAATGAAAAATCTCTTTAATTTTCGTTAAAGTAGTTTGGGGCGGATCTCCACCGCAGACTCGGGTAAAAGTGGTGATTCCGTTGTCCATGATTGAACTGCCTGAGCTGCTGTAAAACCTGTCGATCGCTGAAGCGAGCTGATGGCTTTGTGATGATTTGGAGACCAGTACGATGACGATGATGATGACTGCGTCGATACGCTGCCGATGCATTTCTGCGCCCTTTGAATGTCTTCTGACGCCCCGACCTTGCTTACCTGAACACAGTCGGAGTCGCACGGGATTCCATCATTCCAAACGGCACGGCATCCGAACTCTTCTGGACTCATACATATTTATAAGTTGAAGGATGTGCTGCGAGAGGTTTTTTTTACAAAGCATATTTTTCCTTTTGCGTTCTTTCTGCCCCATTTCATTTCTTTATCTCAATTATTTTATCGGCAGTGGCCGGCAACAACATCGACTGGCAGCAACAACAGAATCGGGAAGAGAAAAACTTAAAATAATATAATAAACGAAAAGCGTTAATATGATGTTCGTTGATCGAATCGAAAGTGGTTCAGAGCGTGTTGAACGCCGCCAGAGGACGGCGGTACGGGGCCCGCGAAGAATGACGAGAAATCGGCGCTGCTGAGAATCGGTTCTTGTGTGCCGGACTGGGCCCGAACGTTAAGTGACCTTGTTGAAAATGTAATTGGGTACGCTTGATTGCGAGTATAATTTTTTAATTTAATTTATGAAAGTCGTAGAAGTTATTTTTATAATTCAGAAGAAGTCAGCAAAGAAGAACACGGAGCTATGATATTACTATTGATTGTGATTCTGCGATTGACCAAGTTTGTAGCGCTCATTTTCCTAAATGTGCATCTAGTCGCAAGTGATTCGCAGAAATGTTAACCTAATTAGTTAATGACTAAATGCATTAGCATAACTATTTCAAAACAAATTAGTCCAGAGCAAAAAGGCCGCGGCGGCCGACGCTGCTACGGATTCAAATTGAAGCATTCCGCGGGACACGTGGCCACGGAACGGACAGACGCCCGGCCGCATGCGTTGAAACTATTCCACAAAAAAGGCAGTAGCAGACGTTCGCGCCATGCTGCAAAAATAAAAAGCACAAAATAAGATTCTTCTAAGCTATTTGTACACATTTCAATCAAACGAGAAATGCCATACAAAAAACCTGAAATAATATAACTAGTAAAGGACAAGAAAAGTGCAGCTAGTGAAAAACCGATCCAAGAATATGACGAAAAAGGACAAAACACAATGTTTTCAATACTGAAGCAAGTTGCGTGTAGAAAAACTTTAGCAATGTCGACAACATGTCAATGGAAAAGGACATGTTAAGGAGGACCTGTTGCGTGGAGTTATTAAAGCCAATACAGAATGTCTACGTTGGTATAACAGATGTATGAACGTTAATAAAGTCGATCCGAGTAGGAAATTTCGGAAAAAATGTACAGGGACCAGCGACAGTTTAAAAAATATTTAACCATTGTAAAGGGAATTATGTAAATGAATCTATAAAGAGTCCACCAAATTTAAAAGCAACACCTTTTAAGGCAAACACTGAGTTTTTAGTTAAAACTCATTTAAACCTAAGACTAATAAACTTCTGATAAAAAAGAGTCCAAATAGGTTCGATGAACTTTCTTTATCGGTACTTCTTTTACATAACTATAAAGAGTCCGTGAATTGATTCCTGATTTTAGGGCAACACATGGCTTCTTTCCCTATGATTTCTTGTTAAACAGGAATAATCTACGATCGTTGGAAGGACTGCGATACCAGGACTTACATGGAAGGAGGGGAAGATGTGTATCACAACGATGACAAGCCGCGGTAATGCTTCAATTTTGGTGCCAATTCCGCCGATCGAGGCCAGAGTCTCGTCAGTTTGCGTTGGCTTTGTGTGTCTGTCCATCTGTCTGTATATCAGTCGGATCGTGGCTCGTTCGATTCGTTAGTTTGATTGTCATTCGTACCCAATTAGTCGCATAGCGCGAGTGCGTAAAAAGCTGCACACATCCATAAATAAACGACATGCCACTTCCCTGCAGTTGGACTTAAATCAGCTGCACAAGATCAAAATGCCCAAACAGACGAGATTGTTGAGTGATGCGGAGTGTACGGCCCTAAATAGGTCCTAGAAGCGAAGTGACATTGGACCAAAATAAACAAGAATAGTGGAAATATTAATAAAGACCCACAATGCTTTCTATCAGCGCTACTAGATAAAAGAATTTTTATATAATTTTATTCAGTAACCCATCTGAGATCTCCACGAAATATTCCTATAGAAATGCAAGTCCTCTAGACTACCTTCAGACGTCGAGGTCTCTCTCTTTCGTACTGAATAATTAAGCGTGATAAATCGAGGAACGGTAAAAAATATCTCATAAATCATTGACGCAACATTATCTAGTTTTTTGCTCTGAAAATATATGTACATTGAAAGCTCCTTCGTTCGTCTCCATGAGATCCGCAAATATTCCCTCAGGATGTTTTCTTCTGCAATGACATGTGCGTGTGTTGCGTGTAATTCTTTTTTACCGTTTGGCCTCAATTTATTCAACATTTGCCGATATTAAGGACATAAGTATTGACTGTTTAGCTACTGATGCTTTTTATTGAACACTCTGAGAAGCGGTCTACACGACGCAACACACTCCATCCGTCAAACGAACAAGCCAACAGATTCCAAGCAGCAGCAGCTTCATGCTGCATCATCTCCGAGTAAAAACTGGCATTTAACAAAAACGCCAGACAAGCATTCGCAGAGTTGACAAAAAAAATTGTTAAACAACAGAAACTGAAATAAATAAAAACAAAACATCATCAACAACAGCGATAAACGCGCTGAGGGAGTAGCGCTGCGTTAACGTATGCGTCTGGGTTTATCGTGATGTGGAGCCAGCATAAATGTTGGCAGCTTCTGCAAGATTCTACTGAGCTGTGTCTATAAGTTCATCAAAGAATCCCGGAGCAATTCTTGTCGATAAAGAAACGCTTACGAAGGATGCTGCCGCTTGTTCATCTCTTGCACGGCCCCAAAATCGATCGATTCGGCAGCGGCTCCCGCGTGCCAATCACTTGCACCAATTTCTGCTGCAATCTGTTAGCTCCCGTTGACAGTCCGACAGACTGCAGCTACTTATCTATCATTATTGATTATGCCAGAACCATTTCTAGACATCGAGGCAATTCGCAAGAGGCATAGTGGCCACGATGGCCAAACGGTCAGCACGGAAGTTGCGGACGCTTGTTACTTCAGCTTGATTCCTTTCAGTCTTCTAGTGCCGCTGCTTTTATTAGCGGGCTGGTCCTTTGTTATTCTTCTCCGAGTGGATCTTTATGCTATCTATGTTTAGCTTTTATAAACAAGGGGCAACATCGATTATCAATTGATTTGCGTGAATGCTGACAAAGCGTCTTTAATTTGATTTCATTCTGTCTACATAAAACATTCTCTTTTTAATTGACTTTGTTAATGTAATTTTAATATAATTTCGATAAAAATTCAGAGCATAGAAAAAAAGTTCAATATTTCATTTATTGCATTAATTTCCAGGTATTACAATTTTATAACAGTTAAGTAATTGGTCTGAAAATTACCGAAAAATAAAATACAGATAAGCTCATCGGTTAGGTGGAGGTTCTCCAAGGAATCAGCCGATCAAAGGCCAGATATACTTAGACCACTAGCTGCTCCATTGGTAGGAAAGTAGTAAGACAGATTACCACCGCAGTTGAGTGACCTTTGAGTTCGCAATGACTGACAGAATGCTTATAATTGTCTTTAACTCTCCTTTGTTAATTAGGGCCAGTTTCTTTGTTTGGAAACCCAAAGCAACTTTGGAGACTTTCATCTCGTTCAATGCAACCAATTGCCACGTCCTACTTAGCCTGATTTCATTTCTTATGGCTTGAAAAGATTTTATGAAACTGTGTAACTGGGTTTGTTTTCTCGCTACCTCGTGTAGCCTTTCTTTGCAGGTTATGTCACAGTGACCTGTTACTCAAATCGCTTATACTGAAATCGGGTGATTTAAAAGTGTTATATCTCTTTTTCTGAGATAAGAATCACTCCAGTTTTTATTTTGTAATAAGTTACTGCTTGATAGCATAAAGCTATATCACAATTTGCAGGCTAAGACTCCATTAAGTCGCTTTCCCCGACATTTCAGTTATTTAATGTTCTTTAATCGTATATTTATATCGATGACATCAGCATGTTTCTTTTTGTTAAGTTTCTCATCGTGTTTTCTTCAGCAGTATATTTTTGCTTCTAGTATATGTCTATCCGTAGCATTTTCTGATACTTGTTCCAGTTCATGCTTATGGTTTTGTTTCTGACCAATTGAAAAGGTATTTTAAAGCAGCGGTTATACAGTTAAAATTATATGTAGAGTTGTTAGAATTATATTTGATGTGGAGCCTTTATAGACAAAAGGACTATCAGGTCGTTTGAATTAGTACATTCGTAAGTTCTTCTATCACAGCATGAATTGGTGCAATTCCGATTCGTCTACCCGATTCCCCTCCGTAAGCCAACAACGCATTCAGGTGTTCTGTAGATGGCGCTTCAGGAGAACTATATAGGAAGCACTTATAAAAATGGTCATAACGAAGGAGTTATCAAGTTGAAACATTTTTTGCAGGTTCTGGGACTACTATATGGTGCATTATAGAGTATTTCGAATATAATAATAAATATATATTTCAGTTTAAAATTTTATTGTGTTCTTCGTTATTGTGTTCTTCGTTATAAAAGTCGTTGGCTAGCTTTATTAATAACCTGATTCTTTCCCTTTAGTTCACTTTTACTACACTTGTTGTTTTATAAAGACAAAACCCGATTCCTTAAAGCCCAATTTATCTAATTTTGATTGATTGAGAAATCGCAAACTCCTGCTAAATTTCAAACATCCGGGAAGAAGGATTTATATTGGTACCTGCCATTTAACGAATCAAAAAAACCAAACGCAACAATCTAATCGATTATTTCCCAATAATCGGGACTGTTTTTGGCTCTGATCAATCGTCTCTCTCTTTCATCTAAGCTCTGAGAATAAAAGATCTACGTTGAGGGGGAAAATAAAACTACTTTTGAGAAAAAGGTCGCCGTATTCCGCGGTGGAGTTCCGAATTTATTGCAGCCGCGATGTGCGACGAAAAATACAATTTTAATAATTGGTTTATTGTCTGGGATCTGAGGGATGCGATGCCCTATAATAATATGGATCGAAGCGCTGACAAAGAAACACGTTCATACAACCATGTGAACGACGCGTCGTCGTGAATAACATCCTCATGCTTGTCCTTAGACGCGGACACCAACTCAACAAACTTGCCACAATTTGCCAACATCGTGGTTATTGATGTTGTTATTGTTGTTCGCAGCAATTTAGGAACTTTGACTTAACTTTTTGGAATTATGATCACATATGGACCGTGGAATACTTGTATGAATTCGCGGTTTGGCGATGGAACTTGATGTTTGTATGAATGAATGAATGAAAGAAAATAAATCGAACGGATCGATCGATCGTCGGCCGGTCGTTGGCAATAAGCAAAAACAGCAATAAATATTAAAAAATGTAGTTATGTGTGCTGAATTGCTTCCAAAATTATTTATGTTGATTGTCAGCTTTCGCTTTCGTTATTTTCGTTTCTTAAACTTGTTGTAATTTAAAATTTACTAGTGAATTTCATTAATTTGTAAAATTATTGAGAAGTCGTATTAAAATTGATGACAATCGATCATTAAAGATTAAAAAGTGCATGCAATACGAAACTTTCCTTCTTTACTTTTTTGGCAATATGTCAAAACAAATTTTACTTATTTAATACACTTATGTTTTATTTAATTTGCAATATTGCTACGACAACTAAAAGACATCGTTTTTGATATCATAAACAATGTTGCTTAAATACTAATAATGATTTTATCTTATGTTATTTTACTTTATGTTACCAAAAGAACATAATATCGATATTGTCCTAGTTATAATATAGATATTTTTTTTGTTTGTTATATTGAAATTTTTTTAACAATATAAAATTAATTTCCATAAGATTATCATTAGAGGTTCTTTTTTTATTTTGCAGATATCGCGAAGATGCTTTGTGTTGGAGAGATCGGTGAGTAAAACTAAAGTAAAACTTTTATATAAACTTCTATACATTATATTGCACAGTCGTTTTAAAAATCTTATTTGTCAACTATAAAATGAAAACTAAATATATCTAATAGCTGAATATTCGTCAGTCGCCTCCAATTAATTAGTTCCAAGATAAAAAGAAATTAGAATTATATTTGAAATTGATTTCAACTGATTAAAATATGGGGGGGTATAAGTGGTCCAAATGTTCCATGTTCCAATGTTACTGAATCTTGCTTTGCTTAAGAAATACTCTGCGAAATTTTGAACTCTACTTTGGATCAGTCGCTCAATCCGAAGCCATGTCGTATAAGATTAATATAATATAAGAACCACCAACGTGCTTCACTGTAGGTACTATAAATTCTGGAAGCTAATTTCCCGGGACGCTCTATCAAACTAAACTTTGTCGTTCGGATTGAAACAATCAAACTTAGACTCATCCACAGAACATCTATGAAGTCGTGTTCGGCCAAATGCATGTTGTTTACAGCCTACTGTAAACTACTGTTTTACTTTATTCACTCCTCGACCGAGGCAGATCCCAAAAAATCCCATAATGCTTGTATCTCTATTTTAGGATTCCAAGTACTCGATGATAAACTGTACCGTTGTGGTTTTAGAGATAACGTCTATAATTGGTTTCGGTCTTATTTAACCGATAGACAGAAGAGAGTTAAAATTGGTGGTGACTTCTCGCCTGTAGCTACATTCAATATTGGCGTTGCGCAAGGATCAGTGCTAGGACCAATTCTATTTCTAATCTTTATAAATTCTCTGCTGTCGATCGGTTTCTCCGGCAAGGTGGTCGCGTTTGCTGATGATCTGGCCTGTACTTATACAAGTCATTCGATTTCTAAACTGACTGTGGCCGTTAATAAGGACTTAATACTACTGAGACACTGGTTTCTTATGAACAAGCTCGTTCTAAGTGAGAAATCTAAAATTATGTTTTTTTTTTGCTAGATGTAAACCGCCTGTTATTGTTGACTTCATATTCCATGGTCCAGCCTGCAAAAATGTACCTTTGACTTGGGATATATGCCCCTCATCTATTAATTACCACACCAATTATAACTCGATGAACTGCTGCCAAAGTTGTTGTATTATTGAGTGCGTTAATTCTTACAAATACTTAGGACTACATTTGGATAGCAAAATGAATTGGTCTGGTCATACTGACGTTCTAACTAAATACTTACGTTGTGCTACTAGGCAACTTTTTCTCCTTAAAAAACCTGCTGTCCTAATCTCTTACGTAGGATTTACTTTGGAATCTTCCATTCTAAACTTAAGTATGGTCTAGTCTGTTGGGGAGGAACTGTTAACTACAATATCAACGCATTATACTCGATTCAGAAGTTTGCAATTAAAACAATTAGTAATAAATCCCGTTATGACAGTAGCTTCCCCATTTTCAAAGACCTCAATATTCTTCCTCTAAAGCACCTTTATTATTTTAAAATTCTAAAAACTTATTTTACTAATCTGGCTAACACTGGTTTCTTCTTCGGCACGAGAAATGCAGCATACACACTGAGAGGTCATAATTCTGATTCTGCAACAGTTCCATCGCATAACCTGCAAATCTACTTTAGATTCTATCTGTCTAGTGCTCCTCGGCTTTTTAACAGCTTGCCACCTAATATAAGAAGTCTTCGTGTAGTGGGTCGTTTCTTAAAGGAGGTGAAACTATGGCTAATGTTGTTCAACCCTTGTGATGTTACTACACTTATGCGTATTGTGTCCTAGTTATTTCGTTTGTTAGTGTTGAATATTCTCATATTTTATTTCTTATATATATTCTGTTTTATTTATCTTATTTTCAATTTTTTATTTATTGCATTATATATTGTTATTGTTTTAATTTTACTCTTTATATTTTTAAATATTTATATTTTTTCTTTTAGTTATATATTTTAATTGTCACTCATATATTTTTATTTTTATTTTATTTTCATTTTAATTTAATTTAATAGTCAATTATTATGACTAGTGAGATCGACACTAGTTTTAACTACTGATCTCGCATTGTACTCTGTTGCTTATATGATTTTATAATTGTTATTAACTGATGAAGAATAAAATTCAATTCAATTCAATATCTCCAATGTTAGAAATATTATTAGCGAGATATTTTTGATCTGCGGGTTTTATTTTAACATTATAAAGAAGTATAAAGAAATATTACACAATTTTCCATGAATAGCAAGGAATTTCCGAAACTTTTGGCCCGTAGTGTGTGTATTGAATATACTTTGGATGTAGATCTGTGTAGTTCGCTTCAAACCGGCTGAGCTGCATTTATTTGCTAATTCGATTAATTAGTGCGGCTTTCATTAAGTCGCTGTTAATGTTGAGGTCTAATTTTGTGTTTTGTTGTCTTTCGTTGCAGAAAGTCGATGGAGGAGATCGGAGCGGCTCAGTCCTCGGTGAACGCACGGTAAGTGATAATGTGTGTTTGATGGGCCACTGAAACGCTGCACAGTTTGCAACGAATTCGATTGAATTGGTTATCATAACGTGTACATTGAACGATGGATGATCGATGATGGATGCCAAGCTTTTTCTATGAACCTTCTCCTGCCGTCGTTGTTGTTGTTGTTGGTGTTGCTCCGGCGCCGGCGGCAGTGGCGGTGGCTTTTGCGACGGGATGCTGTTCTCACTGGCGCATCACTAATACAGGACGATGACAACGACGATGTCAACAGAAGCAACAACAGCAACAAACAACACTCATTATTATACAGAGTTTTGTTGTTGCTGTTGTTAATACGAATTGTGGTATAAAAAGTACAAATATCTGGCTAATTGGATTTATCTCGCAGTTGTTTACACGGAGCCGAGGAAAAGTGTCTCGTCTTTTCCTATATAAAGACAGAACTCATATTCCTTTTTTTTAATTGTAGCCAACATCAAACATAGAAACTTTGATGAAGAAATAACAACAATAAAAATAGTGGCATTAAGAAGATGAGCTTCAAAATCAACCTTTGATAGGTTTCGATCAAACGTTTTAAGAAAATCGCTCCTTCTACACTTTTTAATTCTTCGATGAAAAAATTGGTTTCGTGTCGCTCGTTCTATGATCGCGCCGCTATTTGATCCACTCTTCGCTTGCTGCTGCTGTTAGGAAACTGAAAGTTCTGCCCCTTCGCAGATCGGCGAGGATTTTACTCCGGGCTGCACTGATTTTAACCGTAATGTGCAAGAATATTAATTAAGAATTCCAATCACAGGCTGCTTTGCGGCTACAATTTGGGATATGAATTATTCGCTGAGCTTCACGAGGAATTTCGATGGGAGGGGCTTCTCTGCCATTTCGTTCTTGTTCTTTTAAGTAAAAAACAGTCTTTTCAATGAAAAATTGCTTGATTAGCTCTTAAATATCTATAGAATTCTCAGTAAGAAGCAGGATAAAATAAACTAGTAAGGGTACCTTCGGTCAGACCAAAGCTTATATACCCTACATCCCAGCAACCTTTATTATACATATTTATACATATTTCCGATTTATTTAAATAGTCCGATTTTCTTTAATTTCCGTATCAAAATGTTCGTGGGCGGACACGCCCATTTTTTTTAAAAATTTAATCTACCTGTACCGATGTATTCGGAAACAAAATTGAAGCTCAAAACTAAGTCTACAAGTTGAAATATTGTTAAAAGAATTAGTATTTGTTAAAAAAGTAGGCGTGGCGCTGCACCGATTTATCCCATTTTCAATCCCACAGAGTTTCGGATGATAAAGAATATACGTGCAAAATTTCATCGCGATAGCTTCATTCGTTCTCCTGTAATCGTGATTTCCACAGACAGACAGACAGACAGACAGACAGACAGACAGACAGACAGACAGACAGACAGACAGACAGACAGACAGACAGACAGACAGACAGACAGACTACGGACATGGCTAAATCGACTCAGGAGGTGACACTGATCAAGAATATATATACTTTTCCATACCTGCCACGCCTCCTTTAATGCGTTACACACGGAAGCACAAAGTGAATATACCCTCATTCCTTCGGATGTAGGGTATAAAAATATACATAAAATTGATTGTTTTCATACCTAACTGTGTGATGACTGACTGACTGATGGAAACAAATCCGAATTTTAATACTCTTCGTTTTGCATACAAATTCCACAGCAATTGACATCATTTTTATGTGAAGCGAAGAAGTAACATTTTCAAAATATAGACAAAAAACATTTTTTTTTTGTTGTAGTAACCTAATTTAATCAATCAAAGTTAATAAATGCACAATTATCTATAATTTCTATTTTTAAAAGCCACTTTAATGCAAATCGGTTTGCAAATGTAGTCGCAATAACAAAAAAATCGAAAGACTAAAATGCGCAAAATCTATTTTTTCCTTAATTCTGACCTTTGACTCAAACAAGTTGTCCCCAAAATACTATCTATTAATATCTTTTTTCACTTTTAGAATTTACAGCCTCATTTAAAAACCAGGAAATATGCCAGAAGTTAATGTCTGCAATAAGGCAAAATTATTAGTTTTTTGCTGTCGTTATACAAAAGTAATAATAATTTTGTTTAGTCAGCTGACCAACAATTCGAAGATTAAGTATAAAGCAGTTTGGAAGAACTAATTCCTTCTCAAAACCTTCAAAAATGAACTCTGAATTTATGAGCCTTCGCCCGAGAGCTGCGTTGATTGTATTTTTGTAGGTTTTGTCTGCTCACTTGAAGCAGCTCGGAGCTGAAAACTTTCATATAGTTCATCATCACAAGAAATTATGGCTCTATGGCTGTGGACAGGTTGATGCAGGGGTGAACAGGAGGAATAGGGATAAGAAGAGGAAGACATAGCGAGTCAGTACGAAGAACACGTCGTCTCCAGACCGTGATAACAATCAATGTTTTTAGGTTGTTTTCTGGTGCCCAGTTACCAAGATTTTTTCAATTTTTATTGCTTTGTTAGTTGTTCTCTTTTGTTGCGTGTTAAAACCAAAAATTATGAACTGATTTGGGACGAATTTTTCAGGGTTTGTTGTTGTTACTTGTGTAACACGCCACAACCGTTATTATCATGGTTTGACGTGGCGTGGCGCTTACGTAGCTGCTCCATTGTGGTTATCACAGATCAGTTGGCCGGCTGCGCTTCTGGATAACCGAGTGCCCAAAAATAATGTCGTCCTGTAATTTTATCACCTCTGTCACTTTTATTGCTTTCTGGTGACTCCTTTTTTCTATCAACACAATCTTTGGCTTCATGATTTTAATGTTCGTTGGCCAGATCTTTGCTTTGACTGTTTCTCAATGTTTCTATTGTTTCTATGTTGGTTTTCGTGTCAGCGATCAGCGATGAACACTTTTTAGTTTTATTGCTTCCTCCTTTCTAATATAGTTTATTAGACACTCGTTCTATTTCCCGAGAAATATCAGTTCGTTCTTTCATGGGTTGCGTTGGTGCGTTTTGTTGCTCACTCCTTATTGTGGTCTTTTACAGAATTACTCTTTGTTGGTATCTTACGTATTTAATCTAATTATTTTTAGGTTATCAGGAATCACTGTAGGGCTTCTTATTCGAAGGATGTAAGGTGAACGTCGTAGAGGCTTACTTCCGAGCTCTGTTCTAGAATATATTTCTAATCGTCAGTATTACCTAATATTTTGAAAAACTAGAAACGAATTTAAAAATCGATTACGACGCAAGTTGGCTTATATATTTAAGTACGATACTGTTGTTCAATTATGTTTTGAAGATAATACATTATAGTCTTTAATTTTGTTAACACTTTCATATGAATTTTATAACTTATAACTTGTTTTGAAAAAGGCTCAATAAACAAAATTTGAATTTGAATTTGGAGTAGTTTTAAGGTGAACTAGTCAATAATTTCCTTTTTTTTTTTATTTACTCAGCGATCTATGGCAACTATTTGACATTACAATTACTATTTAATTTAATTTAATATCTTGATAAACTTGATATATAGTAGTAGAAACTTGAAGTAGTAAAATACAACAAGTAAAAAGTTTTGCGAAAGGTCTATCCGTTTTAGAATTTGCTTCTAGTTTTTAAATAACAAAGAGAAAAGCAATTTTAATTTTAGAGCAATATTTCTGTGACTGCCCCGCGTTCTGCAGAATCGCGTTACAAACATTAGGCTCAATACAGTTTAACAACCTTGAGGACGTAGGTAGGAAAGGGTGGAGGGCTATAAATAGCTTCGTTCTTGGTACGGGTCTTTTTATGTGACCGCTTCTACAACCCCTGCTCGTTATCTCCCCTTTCCTTTTCCCCCATTTTTCCTTTGGAGGCGCACAATGTGTAGTTCGGCCAAAGTGTATCCGACTGCTTGCGGTTGGATGGCTCCACGGAGCCCCTCTTTTTAACCTAACCTAACGAAACTTTTATTTTATCAGTCTCAACTTCCTCCTTCATTTTGCTAATCGTATGCTATTAATTATAAAATAATAAACATTCTTTGGTCAAGTGTTGCTTTCGAATCTTCGATGTAATTAGCGCATCACTCGGTTCGCGCAAAATCCCCAACCGCAGCAGCCTGTCTGGACGCACCTGCTTACTCAAGGGCAACAACAACGAAACTCAGTGCATGCTGCTGCTTCTGCTGGCGAATCAAAATCTCGCATGCGATTCATGTGTTTATCTGTGGTCCATATCATCGATAGGACGGACAGCGCCCAAACGCCGCTTTAGTTAAAATGGATGCCTCGTTCGGGAAGCCGAACGTGATGGACATGTTGGGCAAAGTCAAGCGCTGGCGACGTGCCTCAAGTGCAGCGCTCGGTCGGCAGCCGTGAGCCGTGTGATGTCGATGAGCAGATGCACTGCAATGCGATGTGATAGAATGGTTCAGAGACGTGATTGTTGGCGAGTGTGAGCGTACGAGTGGCCACGAACGATCCGAAACGCACGGACATGTTGCAGCTCCGTCGTCGCTCATTTCGTTTTCATTCATTAAATCGATGCAGTGCGAACACGTTGAAGTTTGTCTCCTTTCTTTTTTTTTGGTGTTGCAGTTGAAATTATTTTGAAAACTTGTCGCCCGCACCACCCCCTCCCATCGCCGACGTGCCAGAAGCAAAGAAAAAGAAAAAAATCCACTATTTGCAAGCGGGAAAAGTCGACGCTGGAGTCGTGCGCCGAATGTGTCGTAATTTGACGCACGCATCGCCTTCGCGTACGCACTCAAATCAAGGTTCACAAAGGGTGGCGCGGGACTCGTACAACGGAACAGACGGAAGCACACATGACTCGACTCTTGGCTGATCGGATGAAGGCCGTGGACATGGACGACGCTTTCGATTTCCGACCTACAATCGCACGTTGAGAATGCTTTTATATTGGAATTGCGTACTTCTCGGCGGCGTCTGATGCTTACGTGTCGACGAGGAGGTCTCCGCGTGAGCTGCAGTCTACATTCGCACGATTTTCTGCTTCCTGACCACGTCCAAGTCTGGCCGAGTGTCTGCTCTGCGCCAATGAATTCGATGCGGTGCGTGCTAAAAGCCAATCGGTCGCTAGCACGGTCGGCATCTGAGTCAGCGTTCCTTTGCTTTGATTCTTATTTAAAATTCACAATTGACTCAAGACTCGGTCAATGTCTCGAATCGATCACGTGTCTCGTTTCTCGGCTCAATGCTGCGTTTACGCGGTTGGCTTTTGCATGGTCACGAATTGCGTTGGAGTCGTCCATGATCAAGAATAAAAACGTGGATTCATTAAATTAATTTTAATTATTTCAAAAATTATTTAAATTTTTTTGCTTTTCATATTCATTCTTTATTTGGTTTAAATACTAATTACATATTTCTATTTTAAGATTAAACATATTTGATTTTAAACATATTTAGATATATTTGACATCCATTCATTTACAAATTTTGCTTAAATTACAAAAATTCAATATCCGAAATAACACTGAAGAAATATTAGCGCTTTTACCCAGTAAAAATTAAACTTGAATATTTTGGTCTTAATAATTTTCCATATTTTTTTTTTTTTATTCTTCAATAAGGTTTGTGTATGTGAGAAACATCACCTGTTTGTTTGGTTATGCATTCTATATTTGTATACCCTACACCTTAAGGTTGAGGGTATATTCACTTTCTACCGGAGTGTGTAACGCATAGAACTAGACAAGATAGGTATGGAAAAGTATATATATTCTTGATCAGCATCACCACCAAAATTAAAATAACGATGTCTGTCCGTCTGTCTGTCTGTCTGTCTGTCCGTTGAAATCACGATCACAGGAGAACGGATTAAGATTTCAAAATGAAATTTGGCAAAAATATTCGTTGCTATGTTGGGGTGTTTCGTATTGAAAATGGGTAAAATCGCCCAAGGACCACACCTACTTTTTATATCGAGAGTGCAGGTACCTCTGTTTTGCCTATTAAAAAAGGCCATATCAGCATCACTTTTTGAGAGAAGACAAGAAAATTTTATATATAGGTTTAGACATAGGATAGGTTTAATGCTTCCAGTTAATATGCCAAATATGGGCGTGCTCCGCCCACTTTTTAAAAAAAATTTTGTTTTTATTATTATTATGATTATATATATATTGTATATTTATTATTAGATATATAATATATATATTGTATATATATACGAGTATATTATATCGCACCACTTCTAAATATATATACGAGTATATATGCAGCTTTAAAGTGTAGGGTATTTCGGCTACAGCCCGGCTGTAGACAACACCTTTACTAGTTTTTACTTCCTTGTATACGTAGTAAATACAAGAAAGTATTGTAATCATGAAAAATTTCGATATTGAGATTTTGATGGTAACACACATTTTGACCATCGCGGAGTCCATTTTGACTAGTTTGGTCGTGACGTGTGTACGTATGTACGTATGTACGTCTGTACGTCTGTACGTCTGTACGTATGTACGTATCCTCAATAACTTAAAAACGGAGAATCGTAGAAACTTGAAATTTGGTATTTGAGACTCTTATAAGACCTAGTTGTGCACCTCCCTTTTTGGATGCAATCGGTTGCGCGAAAAGGACACTTCTCATATATTACTTCCTTGTTTTTTTCAAATTTCATACATTACTCAAAAACAAACACTCCTAGAAAGTATATTGGGCCTTACATAAGACACAATTTTGTAGCTCCAATTTTATTGATGGTTCGCACCAAAAGGACTCTTCGCCAAAGGAACACGAAGCATGCATTATCCGAATTACATAAATGATAATGATAAATTAATGTTATGCTGCTATATCTTTTACAAAAATTGGTTGTACCCTTACAGAACTAAACAGGGAAATAAAATCAAACAGGATAGTTAAAGCTGTGTGGAAACTAATTTGTACTTCCTTGTTTTTACTTACTAATATTTAAATTATTTAAATTAAGAGAAGCCTATGAAATTTTTTTCATTATGGAAGTAAAAATATTTAAAATTTTTAAAACTTCAATTTTAAAATATAAATAAAATATATCAACCACTCTTGAAAGAAAACCATACAATTGCCGTCATACAAGGAAGTTATGTGTTGCCCACATCAGATATTTTTTTTTTATTCTTCAATAAGGTTTATGTATATGAGAAACATCACCTGTTTGTTTGGTTATGCATTCTATATTTTTTTATTATGTACTTATATTACTTTTTTCGTATTTTATTCAACCGACAGTGTTTTTAGTTTTTTTCTTATATGTAGATCGGGGTGCTTAAGAATGCAGGAAGTGCCCCATTCCCATGGAATGCGCCATTGAGTCCCTTCAAGGTTCTTTAGCATCCATCAAAGATGGCAAATCCACCAACGCAGCTACCTCCACCGAATGCACAAAAGTTTTGAAATAAATAGCGCCTCACATACCTGAACCGTTGAGCCAACCCACCTGCCTAACCTACATATATAGATACATCCATACACATGTAGTTGGTTGTGTTGGTATTTATATTTCAGTCACATACCAACGCAAAAAACAAAGCAACAACACTGAGGAACGTGTGGACATCCATGCTGCTAAATATGCAGATATGGAACTACCTACACAAGTATTTCCAGCTCCCTTTCAAACATAAAATCAGGCAGAAAAGAGACGGCGACGCATCGCTGAAGGAGCGTGAGTGATAGAACAGCTTCGACTAATTGCTGAGCGTGACTTCGGAGCATAAACGACGACGACAAAACTACAAAGTTCGTCTACATGCCTCGTAGTCGAGGCGTGGTGAGCCTCGCTCAATGCGCAGTGCAAGTGAGAGAGAGACACAGCACAAAAACAACGAAACCAGTTTTTATGAGAAACGCCGTTTGCACGTACTCGTTACACCTCTCCACCAGACAACAACAACAACAGAAGAGAGCTCCAACCAGCAACAAGGAAGCAGAGAGTAATACTCACACAAGTAAAGACGCTCTCCATGGGGCTCATTGTGTATGCGTGCGATGTCGATTCCGATTCGATAGCAGTTCCTGCTCGAGCTGCAGCACGCAACGCTAACCTAGCGACAGTCACGTCCCGCCCATTTACCAGAAGCCAAGTGCGAGAATGCGATAGCAAGAATTGAGGCCGCGCATATGTGAAAGAGAGAGAGACAGAGAGTACAACATTGCTGTACATGCTTGCCGTGCGTGAGCCTGCTTAAAATGCTACTGGTGCGATGAGCACATGACCGGGCTTCGAGTCAGGTGCTGTGCTCACAATTCAGCCAGGTCTGCTGCTGTCGCTGAAGCTGCTCTGCTGCAGCCGACTGCGATGCTGACTGCGCTGAAGCGAGGTGCGTTTGTGTTTGTAGCACCGCGCACGTTCGTTGGTTATGCGCGATGTTATTATTGTGATACACGTCGAGTCAACGTTGTCACCCCCAAAAAAAAGAAAAGAGCGAAACCACAAAACAACAACAACAACACGCTCAGCTCCAGTTAACGAAAACAAACGACGACGAACAGACGACGATGCCGAAGTCTTCGTTGTTGTTGTCGTTCTGGTGTTGATGGCTGCAGCTCGGCTTCGGTTACGATTTTTGGCTTTGGTTTTGTTTGTGACGTGAGCGACGAAGTGAATTATTCTGCACGTACTCGTCGCCAGCAACGGACGCACTCAGACGCTGAACGTGGCGTCGTTTTTATTGTTTTTGTTTTAACGGGCTCCCTTGACGCACGAACATTTCTGAGCGGCTTCATGCGCATATTTAGCATAGAGGCGCCCCCAAAGTAACTCGTGTCGGCCCCCATGACCTCTGTGCTGGCCAGCAGAGTACGCGAGAGCGCGCGCGAGCAGTCTGAAGTTTTGCTTTGTTCAGGCAGCAACGGTGCAGACGTGCCAACAGTTGACTATTGTTACGTACACAGCGCAGCGCATAGCTTCGCAACGTAACGTAACGGTTTTGACGTGCCGATGCAGCTTAATTAAAGTGGACGCGTACGCGACGTCGGTGTCGAGGATTCGATTTGAATAACTAATCAACAATCGATCGAATCGAATCTGTGACTACAACAAGAAAAAAAAGGATACCGACTGCGAAATCCTGTGTTCTCAAAGTGAAAAGTTCTTGTGAAAGTTCGGAAAATTCGAGTAATTAATTAGGCAAAGTGCAATTAATTTATTAAGCAACGACAAAATTTCTGTCTCATTCGATATATGGATTAAAAAGAGGACTAAATGTCATTAATTAATAACAATTACAAGTGAATAGAGAAGAAAATAAAGGCAAAACACTGATGTGACCTTCGACCCAGTATAAACCTTCATCGATAAGGCTTAATAATTCCGTGTTGACATTTCATTAGCCACAAATTAAGTCCATCGATTACGATCGAAGCAGAGCTTCTCCAACAACCGACGACTTCTTCATGTTGCCATATCAAGCAGTCGCCATGGAATACGCCGGCTACCAGCGACACACGCCGGCCGCGCATCCCGGCGCCCACATGAACGGCATGGGTTCGTTAGGCATGGCCGGAGTGGGCGCGGGGCCTTTAACCCACTCCTGGCTGGTGCCCACAATGCCAAAATGCCGAATCAGCATCAAGCGGCCGGCCTCGGCATGCACGGCCAACAACAGCCGATCGAACCAGGGTTAGTTTCAGTTTAATTCTAAAAAAAAGGATGTGTTTTTTCGGGAGTGGAATATGTAAAGAAACTACATTTAATTCCTTCTTATCACAAGTCAAGCCAAAGGCACAAATTCTCCTACAACAAGAATCTATATCAATCTGAATTTTATTAAACTTGTTAACATTGCAAATTTGCACTTTATTCACTTCATTCGAATCTTTTTTCGATTCGCTATACGAGTATCTAGTTCAAAATTATTACAATTTGCACACTCGTTCACTAACAATAGCAACGTTAGTAGAAGCATCGACATAATTCACAGCCCCATGAAGTGTCTGTCTCTCTACACTTCATTGCCTAATCAGCTGTAGTCAATTAACTCAGGAGATTGAGAGCAAAGTCTGTCATAAGTTTCAAAGTGTCACAATGCACAACAACCAAACACACAACAGCTACCAACAAAGGACAGCAACAACTATAGAATTGAGATCATTATAATTATTAATATATATTATGTTTATGAAAGACAGCGTAACATTGTTGTTGTTTTCATGTTAATGTAACAGCACCAACGACAGCCACCAAAGTTGCTTTTTAGGGTGTGAAAAGGCAATAGAAAGCAGAATAAATGCTTGTCTATGCTTTAATTAACTAATTTTTGGCACTTATTTTTACATTAATTTTGTTTAACATCCCTCTTCTTGTTTTCACAACCCTCTTTCCAATGTTCTCGTGAATTAACCCTGACATCCTTCGCTGGTGGCTTTAATTAGCCGCGTAAGTCGCTGGAAGTTATAATTATGAGTTAACGACGTAATTGCTGGGTGTTAACAAGGCTATAAATTTGAAATAAAAACTGTTAAAATCATGAAGTGTGGCAAGAACTCATGTGTGGCAAGAATCAGGCGGTGGTTGTTTATATTACGTTTAAACAACGTGAAACGCCAACAACAATTAAATCAAGAAAAATCACATTTGCTCATTTTGTGCAGAATTGTTATCGTTCTCACCTGCCTGATGTATAAACGAGATAAGAGCTCTCCTCCACAAAATGGAGTACAATCAACTGCTAAAGTGCTCTGAACAATCCTAACCAAATGTTTTACGATAATCGACGTGCCCCTCTGTACCGTTCAACTTTGTGACTCTGTCGAGCAAATGCCGGAGGCTGACTTGCAATCTTTTTTCTTCTGTTTCCTTCTCAACCTTCTTCACTGGAAGTTATTAACCCACCAGAGAAGTTAGGTCCCAGTAGAATTAGTAGCCTATTTTTCGAAGGATCCATCAGTCAGTTGCAGTGACATCATTGTGTATTCCAGTCCCTTACCTTATACATTATGGGCGCAGCTGATTTTGGAGGATATTTCAGGACATATTAGAGTGTTCAAACAAAGTTTTTCTGTGATTAATTTATATAATAAATTAATATACTATATATAATTGTAGTATGCATTATAAAGTTACATGATTTAGTAAGCAGAAACATTGTTTTCTCCTAAAATGTAATCATATATTTAAAGGTGTTCGATTCTTAGTCGTAAAACTTCACAAAATGCAGCAATTGATCAATTTTTCACATCCATTCATTATTTCGATTAATTCTTAATGAAATTTGAAATCATCTACGGATTGAAAGACTTAACGTAAATGATTCATTAACGCAATTTGTAACTTCTTCAGACATTCGTTACTTTTTCTGATTGCTTACGAAGCAAAAAGAAGCTTTAATTTATGGAGGATCCGGGATCATTTCGAACCGAAGCGGATAAGAAAGACTTCTTTCAGCTGTTTGAAATTCTTCCCACTATAAAAAGTGACCTGTGACTAAGGCGCATACCATTTCAACATCCTGCTAGAGGACACCTGACTATCACGTCATCCACAAGACATGCGCAATATATTCACATCAGTCTTGAGTAGCAGCAGATCGCGGCGAGAATAGAAACAACTCAGTTGTTGCTGATGAAATGCTGTCAACACAGGCTCACAATAGCAACAGCGATTTGTCACTATAAATCTACTATAGCAACAGCAACAGCAGAGCCAAGTGAGAGCTGAAGGTGCAACGAGAGCCGCAATAGGTCCAAGAGGAACCTCGACGGTTGCAGCTCGTAGCCTCGCTGTCTCCTTGCGTCTATGTACCTACATGCATAAATAATTGCTTGCAATTTATTTTGTTTCTCATCTGTTGTGTCGTCGGTTCGGACACAAACGCGCGATGGTCGATGATGAACGACTGCGAAGTGGCTGCAGTTTTACCCAACGCCACGGAGAAAACCTCAACAAAACGATCCCAAAACTATTGTCTATCGTTGGAGGAAATATTTCTTTCTCACCGACAGAGTAAAAACTTCTAAATAGACAAATACAGATCAGATTCCACGAACAGAATCTTTCTATTAACGAAATGAAGACTCGAAATGAAGCCTTCAGCGTTACAAATTCTTAAAAACAATTCAAAGTAGAGGAAGTACTGAAAATGAAATAGTGAAGAGAATAGGAATAAAGAAAACTGCTTCGAAACGAATAAACATGTTGTTATAACCAATTACCGCAACCGCGCTGAGTTTTATCAGACTTGTCAACACCGCGCGGATCTTGGCCAAAACCAAAGAAGTTGAGGCAACAGCGGAAACGAAGCACAACAGCAACTAAACAAATTCTTAGACAATCCGCTGAAGAGTGAAAAAGCCTTCATTCATTGAGTAAACTTTTGCGTAGTGTTTTAAGCCATGTTGTTAAAGTTTTCGTTGTTGTTATTATTCATGAAGCGTCTGTAGTTCGTAGAGATCTATTTGTCCCTTTGCTTGGCTGCCTCTGCCCAGTGTCAGTTGCTTCATTGTCGCTTCTCTGTCGGCGCTTTGTTCGCGTGTAAAAGCATCTCGTCGCGCTCATCACGATCGCGATCTCTGCGATGATATCTTCATAAGAAAAGTCCGCTTAAATAACTCCAGAATATTTCGCGACAAAACATCAAAGCCATGCAGTCGTTTTGCATGCATGAATTTTTTTTAATATTATTTATGTTTATTTATAATTTTCTGGTCTTTTGATGTTGTGTATTAATTTTTTTTTTTTTTTTTGTATTTTTTGTTCTTTTTCTCCTCTTTCGTTTCGTTAAACGTTTTGCTCAACGAGCAACGTTGTGCTTAATTGATCTTTATCTCTGATGATAGCCTTAAAACTAAAGCTTGAATTATATTTTTCTGTAATTAAAACGAAGCAATAAACTTTAAAGACAACTCGTGCTCGTGTTTGCCACGGGCCAAGCCAAAAATTGAAATAAAGAAAAATCAAATCAAAGAAAAATATTTCGGAGCCAAGATAATAAAGTTATTGGCCAGCCACATACCGACAAATCTCTACAATTACCAACTTAAAATGACCTTAATTTTGTTTTTTATTAATTGGTACTTGTTGTAGGTATGTGTTATTTTCAGTTATTGGCTATACATATATTTTATTTTATTTAAAAAAGCAATTGCTTCAGATAAGTTAATTTTATATTTAAAGTAAATGAATTTTAGATCTAAATCCATTGAAAGTAACAAACAAACGTTTGCTCAAAGCTGTTTGAGTTTCATTCGATTAATTAAGTCTTAAAGAAAGTTTAGTTAACGTAACGAACTGAAGAGTTTGAAATTTAACTATTAAGTGAAAGTCTAAAATAAATGAAAAGGTAACACAAAATGCCAATATTTAAATAATAATAATATATTCGCAATTTATATCGGCTTTCCAGGACACCTTTCTGACGATATTTTTGCGACAAAGTGTAATATCTGCCAGCCAATTTGCCTTTGCTGGCGCGGCTCGAAGAGAGATATGTTTCCTATGTGTTTAAAATTTTCCTAAAATTATTTTGTTAGAATTTATAATTTCTCTGTTCTCACCTCTCTTTCCTTTGAGAATAGATTAATTATCTGCGCAACGGCTTCTTTGTAGTCGGCAGTCAAAACTTGATGCTTTCTCTCAATCCAGTAGTTTGCAATAAGTGTACATATATCGTTTCTGTTTGCATGTGATAAGTTGTTCGTTGCTTTAAATTGTTTTTTTATACTTTGCCCCAACAGAGAACTCTCAATGATAGTTTCCAAATTCTAGAATTGAACTATGAAGTGGGTGCCACGCTTTTTGATGTGAGCAAAAAATAAAGCATTTAATTACCTTAATTTTATTCCATTCTCTACACTAAAACCGATACCAAAACAGAAAAATTCCTAGAGTTATTTTTTCTAACAAATTCCTGTTACGCGACGTCGCATAATTTACATTTGTTATGTTCGTTACTGTTTTACTATCTGTCACACTAAAACTGCAAACCCACAAAAATATAAAAGAATCGATCAACTGAACACACAAACGCTGGAATTTTTTTTACACATAACGGGATCAAGCCGTTAAAATTTGGTTGCATCAAATACTGTGCCTCATTATACACATAATATTACACTTATATACTTAATTTAAGGCATCTAAAGAAACGCAACCATAAAGCAAAAATACAAAATAATAAAAAATAACACTTCCTAAAATGCCATTCTTTTTATATCGGTTTTAGTGTAGAAAATACGGTAATGTTTAATTTTTTGCTTCTTATTAAAGATACGTACCAAATTATCCAAATTATGTGATGTCGGTGGAGAAGCGCTTAAAAATGATGCGCTTGTGGGAGATCGTGACGATTTTGGTGAAGGTGTACTTAACAACCAATCTGAAATATTCGTCACAGATTTTGTCACTGTATCGTCCGATTGCGTATAAAATCCCTAAAAAGCAAATAATTTACAAAGTAGCATAATTACTATACTATAATATCGCTTAAAATATTATTTACATTTTCACGACGCCATTCCGAAATACGTGCCCGAAATTTTATTCTTAAACCGAGACAGGAATCATGTATTAACACGTTTATATCATCACTTGTCATAAATTTTAGGCATTCCAAGTCAATACCTTTTTCTAAAAACGACTGCTTTAGAGAAGCAAATCCCCACTTCTCGAGCAACTGTTGCACTTCTATAATACTGTTGCTGAAATATTCTTTATTTGCACCATTTGCACTCACGTCGCAAAATTCGTTAAATTCTTCCATTATAAATAACACCGACGACGCGAACAATTAAAACACGACTAAAGAATAACGAAAAAATATTGTTCGATGTTCGATGATAACGGGATTCCTTCACGAAACGAAAGAAAGAAAACAAAGAATATTTTCCTCGTTTCTTACTCTTGCGTTTCTTACTCATCATGTATGAAATCATGTGCGTTGTAAAACCACACGAAAACTTTAGAGTAGGTTAAACATTGAAAGTTTTCCTTACAATCAGGAATCTAAATTCTTTTATCATCTCATCATCAAATCATTTTTCATTGAATTTACATTTTAAAATTGATAGAATTGAAATATTTATAACAACGAAACTATTATACAAATTCATACAATGTATTCAAGAAACAATGGAATTTCGATCAAAGAACGTAAATTCTATGATTTATAAAATCTATTTTTCTCTGTGTAGAATTAGAATTAGTAATAAAAAAAATTATAACATTTCGTATAAAAGAAAATATTCGAGGAGGAAAAGAAAAGAGCAAAAAGAAAAGAAAGACAGAAAAATAAATAAAAGGAAATCTGAAGTAAAAATTACTCTCTCTACTTACCTTTAATGATTAATACAAGCAATTAGCAACAAGCAATTGAAATGAAATTTTTTCTCCGAAATTATTTTTTATTCTTGTTCATCAAAAATATTTTCATTCGTTGCTATCGATCGCCAATGTTGCATCGAGTCTCAAGGGGGCAACGGAAGGCAGATTGTATTATGTACTCCTTTTGATTTATGTCGACCTCATGAAGCTTAATGTGACATCGGCCAACGGCTTTTAAGCTGTGCCCACACGATGATCGATATATTTGTTGCTGTTTGAAAGTTTCCCCGCCGAGAATTCACCATTACTTTTAATATATCAGAGATTTTGGAGGGTTTACAGTAAAAAAGAAATTCTTAAAATTGTAAATGATGCGTGATGTTATTCCGAATGTAAATTCGTCATATTTGCAGAAAATCGCACTGAAATTAAAATGCCTACAATCATTTATCAAATGCCACCCAAAAAATATGTTATTAATTTGAAGTTTGCAAGAAGCACTGATGAAAACTGTAAAAACTCGAATCAACCCACCGACAGAAGGATAGAAAAAAAAAGGAAATAACGAGGGACTTTTAATCAGAAGAATTCCCTTGCAGTACAAGAGCTCTGCGCGTTTCTTTGCCTTTGGATGTGTCAAAGGAAACTTTCACCCTGTTGACAGCGCTAATTTCGTCATTTGTAGAACAATTCATTCAACACATTTTCACATTCGTCCCTTTTCTGTTGTGTTGTTGCTGTTGTTGTCCTCCACGATTATTCGAAGGAACAATTTTGTTGTAATTGTTTGTCAATTGATTTATTGAGTGATTGATTGACTGATTCGATGCATGTGCGTAAAAGTGTTGCCGAAGTAACTTTTTATAAATTATGCATCACTAATTGCAGGGGTTGAACGCAAGTGAACGAAATTAATAGGTTACTGAAGAATTAACAAGAAGATTAATTGGGAATTACACACATAGAAAAAATTTGAATTTAATTTTCATACAATTAAATACGAAATATTTTATTTCTGTTTTACAGGATCTTGGAACTACGTAAGGAGAAATCACGGGACGCAGCGCGTTCACGACGTGGCAAAGAGAACTACGAATTCTACGAATTGGCCAAAATGCTTCCATTACCTGCAGCGATAACCAGCCAACTGGACAAAGCCTCAATCATAAGACTGACCATAAGCTACTTGAAGCTGAGGGACTTCTCCGGACACGGCGATCCTCCGTGGACCCGCGAAAGTTCCAGCAGCAGTAAATTGAAAAGTGAGTAAAATAAACATTACGAAAAACATTTACATACAAAATATACACAAAATAAAAGCATACAATTGAGTGCGTATTTGCAAAGTGATTTCCTGCTCAAGCCTTTCGAAAGTCTGCCAGTTTTAAATATGGCTTCCTTCTTCACACTCATTACAAATGCATACGTTTTGAAGGAATCAAGAAATACGCAACAACTCAACCCACACAATCGACTTCAGTTGAAAAAAAGAGAAAAAGAAAACATCTAAGTGTTTCTACGTATTCGCCGCCATATTTAAAATAAAATAAGAAAAAACTCTTAGTATGTACCTCGTAAATACATTGAATATATTATATACGTATACGTCAAATATTTCAAAGCACAAAGGGGAAAATAAGATAATCCAAAAGGAAATGAATTTCGGTTTTTAAGGCTGGTTGGTCGATTGGTCGTCATGGTTGGATTTTTATTTCATTATTCATTTATTTTCTGTGAATTTTTCCAATGACTGACGCTACCAGCAGAATTTTAATTGACTAATATAAAAAAAACACAAACGAACGATAAGCAAAATAAAAAATTTTATTTTAAATAAATAAAGAAATAAAAAGAGACGGAAAAGGGGACAATTTTGAAATGATTATGTAAGTGATTGATATGAAATGTATTTATGACAATGCAAAAATAAATACAAAGCAAATAGTTAGGGAAATTAAAAGGAAATATTTTATAGATTGTCTTGTGTTTTTATAAGGGCCGAATTAATTTAGCCTTTATTTTTATTAATTATTTATTTAAGTATTTAAAAATACTTCATTTTGATTTATTTTCTATTTAAAAAAGAAACCCAGATATAAAATCCTCTTGTTACGCAAAAAATATTTCAATCCATCTTAAAATCTGTTTAGAATTTAGTCTTATTAGAATTTTCTTGTGTAAACAACTCTGCTCAATTTCTTCCATCATTTTAAGTGCTTCCTGTTAACTTTTTCATATCCGCACAAACGTCATCGGCCTCATGAGCGCCATTTGCAATAATTGCACGTTACGTTGGCAACCATTTTTCTTTGCTTGCCTCGTTCAACTTTTTTTTAGTTGGATATTTATGGCCGGTTTTTACAGAAGGTAACGGAAACATGCCTTCACTTAAATATGCCTTTGAATGTCTTGAACATTTCAATAATTTTTTTATTGCTGACGCGTCAGTAGTTGTTTTTATTATTGCTCATTTGGCATTGTCTTCGCCGTTTTTGTCTTTCGATATCTGATTAATCACTTTAGTCAAATTTAATGATTCATTGAATTGAAGTTTTTGATTTAATGCAAATTCGAGGGTTTTTTTAAATCAGTTTTTTTCACGTCTTTCACTTGAATGCAGTAAAACGTGACTGGAAATATAAAACATATATCAAAGTATATTTTCCATAGATTTAATTGTACTTTCTTTCTGCCTTTCTGTTTATTTATTACTTTTTATTTATTTAAGGCTTTCATATTCGATGGGAATGTATTCAAGCGGAAGTAGAATTAATGAATCATATTCAAAATTTTATATAAAGAACTTTATATAAGAAATAATATAGTAATTATAATGGAAACCGTAACATGAAATGTCTTTTATTAATAAAGTTGCAAAATTAACAAATCAAAATCGAAAATTTTGCAATGTCAAAGTAACGATATTTACAATGATTCAACAAAAAACTATTCTTAAAAAAAGATATATATTTTTTTTAAAGATATGCCGAAAAATATACGAAGAGCGTCGAACGAAACCATTGCTCATGTTTGACATTGGATTTTACAACAACAAAGCGATGAACACCAACCTACAAGTATTTAATGGTTACTCGTTGCTGTCGATCGCGAAAAGACGGCACTAATACGGCAATAATAAGAATCATTTATTCCTCAAAATGTCAGGAAGCCCTCAATTTCCCCGGCCTTTTAAAACACAATTGAATATGAGTCTCAAAGAAAAACTAGAAAAACAATAATCATAATCTGAAACATAACCTGCAGATGTGGTCGCTGTCGGCTACTGACCAATTTGCACAGGAAAATGCTGAAAAAATCATTCATTTGATGGACCAAGGCGTTATTTTCTCAGCTGACGCCGATCCCTTTCGGCGATTTCGTTTATTTATTTAATTCAATTATTGAATTTTACGGTTATTGCACAGACACCGAGGAACGGCGGAGGCGAAGAAGACGTCGAAGAAAGCAGAAGAAGAACCTGCGTCTGTTTCTGGTTTTGTGGTCAACCCTTGTTTTCATAACTCTGCGCTGCATCACACCCAAGATTTGAGCTTTGCGACCCCTGAGGATATTCCTGATCCATTCCTCGGACAAACCCAGATGCGCTGAGTGTTTCTCCTCTCCTCACTGCGTGCATTTCAAGTGGAAGTAAACACAATTTCGCTTGCCTCAATTTTTCCGAGTATCCGCAATAAAAACAGCAATGTTTTTTCTGCCTGTGCACAGTTATTAATGAGCCTCAAATATTTTCCTTCCACTTTTATGAGGAATAATTCAATATTTTCACCACAACCGGAATAAATTTCACCGGAAGCAAAATTCAGGGTTGCTCTGTGTAGAAGTTCAACATCGGTTTTTCGGCTTTTTATTTGTCACTTGACACTGTAAAGCTTTTTTATTATGTTCGTAGCTAGAAGGTGTTTCTTTTTTGTTTTTGTTTTGTTGTTCTTTAAGGAGTTATTACGGACGAGTCCCTTCATGCATTAGCTTTATATGTGGCTGTCTTTAAATACGTTTGGATTATTTTTTATTGCCCTATTTTTGTTTTTCTTTTTGTACCTTTTGAGGCTAGTTGTGTGGACACTTTATTACTTCCAGTTCAACGCCTTGTGAAAAGCCACTTCAAAGCATGATTTAACACGATAATAATATTTCTAACGTGCTCAACAGGGCGTGACTCCAAGGAGAGGAAGGAGCAAATGGAGCAGGACGGAAGTATGAGGTTTTTGGTGGTTAAAAAAGTAAAATATAAATTTATTAGTATTAAATAAATGCAAACATTCCATTAGAATGCGTATAGATACGCATACAAAAGGGAATAATTTCATAGATTTCTATTTAATAAATATATTCTTTTAATAAACTTGGTTTTTATTACAATGATTATTTTATTTTTTCTTACATCAGGTGCAGCGACACGTCGCCGTTGCTGCCGATAGCTGCTTCCTGAATATATCCGAAGCGGTGTCAATTTATTTGGGTGCTCGAGGAGCTCACCACGTCGCTGATTGCCTGGCGCCAGCAGTCGCTGGGCCACGCCTGAAGCTGGCGGCGAAACTCCTCTTAGAGAAGGTCAACGTCAGGCAGGAGCAGGTATTAAGTGAATGTGTGCCACGCCCGTCTTCGTATTTACTAACTTCTCTTCCCTTTCTGCAGCTCACTGCTGTTCAGGAGCACTTGGACCCGAACAACGTCCTGCACATCGCCAAGTTCACCGCCTCGAACGTGTCGCTCTCGGACTCGGGCATCTCCGACGGAGGCGCCACTTCCGACGGCGGCCTCTCCGAGCGCGGCTGACGGCGCCATCGTTGGCAATGGACGCGATTCGACTGCTAACACGCGGCTACTTGCTTGCTGCAAGGCCACGAAGCATCGGCGCATCAAGCGCAAGGATCGAAAGTATTCCCACTTCACGAGGTGCGAGGGCAAACCCTTTTATTTTTTGTGAAATATAATTTCATTAAAATTGGAGGTTTCGAATCGCACTTAATTTATTCCTCTGCTCCTTTGTGTTTTAATAATATTTACTACTTATTATTGAAGCTGTGAGCAACCCTCGAGCGTGTTTTACAACGGATTGACGTGTGTCGCAGCGAAGGAAGGACGTCAACCCCCGCCCGACGCCTCCCAAACACACACCAACTTTTAAAACGATGCTCAGCCGCTTCGCACAAACTTCGGGCGCAGGAAATGAGCACGAACAATGACAGCATAATTTTTAAAGCGCTAAAAGAGCTGGAAATAAATAAAAATTGTACGAAAAGCGAGATCTGTGATTTAATTAATATTTACGTAATTTTAAGTCAATGTTTAATTTAATATTTCATTATACATATTGTCATTAGTATTTAACGACAATTAATAATAATTAATGCTAGTTGTAATTGCTTCAGATACTTTTATGTTGTTACGAATTATGTAAATTATACAGCTTCCTTAAATTATAAAAAAACAAATAAATATAAAATTAAAATTTAAGCCTTATAGAGTACCTCGTAATACAACTGCGCGTCACATAACCACAAAAATATAATTATTACGAACTAAACAAATCCTCAGCTTAGTTATCATCATTCAATGTGAAATACTTTTAATTAAGTGTAATGAAATTTAACTGACTTATTAAAAATTCTAGCTGAATACCAAAACCAAAAAAAAAAAATAAAATTCAAAACTTTTAAAAGATTGATTTGTTTTTTATTAATTTCTTCATGGTTTCAACTTTTAAACACGTGCTGCATAATTAAAATAAAATTACTACAAATGAATCACTAACAAGTATTCATTTCAGCTTGTCTGCTCATTCAATTCAATTTGAATGCAAAAATATCAGGCGCTCATATTTGACGAGAAAGTAAACGTCGTTTATCGTTTGCTTGAGTATAAATCACCAGGCGATCATAAATCAGAACGTGTGTGTCTACTCGTTGAGATATTTATTTAACGAGCAGCCAATAAAGAGTAAATGTATAGTACAAGCAAAATCCTTGTCTACGAAGAAGAAAAAATTCACAAAGCTCTTTTCCATGCCTGTACTTCCAACATTCTTGTTCCGTAATTCATTGAACGTGGTTCGTGTATTCGATAATTTTTCAGAAGTTATTGTTGAAATGAAAGCGTCATCTACACGTAATTCTACCGTTGGGGACACGCGTCTCATCTTTGAGAATCACAGCGAGTAATTCTATATGGCAATTTCAACGTGCTAAAATGGAAATTGTTGATCCGATACAATTAAAACAAACGAAAGTTTACGTTTTTTTGAAATTGCTTTTTATTCATATTTCATATTTTTTTGCATTGTAATTTAGAAAAACACGTCTTAGATAATACAAAAAAAAACTGGATGCTTAAAAGTTACAAAGTATGAAGGAAACTGATATCAAGACTAAAATGCTGAATCATGTAAATTTAAAAATAGCTTGACAAATGTGTAAGTTGATTATAATAATAATCTAAAGTAAATTAAAATTAATGCTGTAAAAACCTTTAAATGTAACAATCGTTTCAAAAAATCTGCCTGATTTTATACTAAGCAAGTTTTACGGATAAATAGAAATTTTTTAATTTAGCTTTAGAATTTTTCTGTTAATAAAAAACCTACGTATAAAAAGTTACTTCAAATATTTCTTAAAATTTCTTCATTTAACGTGAGTTCGCTTAAATTTTCGCTTAAGTATTTCTAGCTTTCGTTCTTAATTCGATACAAAAATATAATTATAAAGGAGTAAATATTTAATGCATTTGTAGACGGCAGCATTTGTAAGTGTTTGCTAAAATTTTCAAATATATAAAAAAGATCGATCAGTCGATCAAATGTGTTCCTTGCACGTATTAATTTAATACACTTCGCAGCAGTCGACGATTTCACAAAATTCGAAGCATCAAGTAGCTTTATTCGCCGATCTGTCGTTGCAATTTCATATTGCTTTTGTGATGTTGCAAAAAAGTCATTGAAATCATCGGAAATGTGTAATCTTTGAGACAACAGATTCACGGTTAATTTATTCAGATTTATCTGCTTTCTTCAGCATTTCATTTCTATTATTCATTTATTCGTTCATCGTATTTCGCTGACTGCAATCAGTTTCTCTGGAGGAATATTCTCTGCATTGTCCATTAGAATTTCCTTCCTTTTGAATTGAACTTCAGTGGCGCCATTTACGGTCATTCACCTTTCATTCGTCGTTGGCTCCATCTTCGCCAAGGCAAGGGTCCAACTTCGGGTACCTTCAATTCTTGCCATGCAACTTTTCCATCATTCGGCTCGTTTAAATTACTTAAATTTCTACTTCTTAAGCCTCAGCTAACAAAACTCTTAAAGATGAAGGTTTAATTTTCTAAATTGCTTAAAATGTATTTAGAGAACTTAGTTTTAAAAGATAAATCATTCTTTAAGCTAATTCCTTCATGGATTTCTACGGATTCAGCTTAAAAATGCACAAAACTAATACAAGATGATTTAGAACATTTGAAGCATTCGCGAATTGCTTTCTTAGCCAAGCTTAAAAACATACAATCGAACAAACATAGACACTCAAACGATTATTCTGATATTAGAGGCGCTTATCGCCGGCGGGAACGGATTCGAATGTTGAAAGTTACTGCAGCGTTTCGCCGTTCACCGCGCTCTGCGTTGATGCTTTGCATCGCTCGTTCGTCCCTTGCTTAACACACAAACTTATTGGGTATGTTAATAGTAAAAATGACCCCAGAATTAAAAGATAAACGCCCAGAGGAGCCTCCTCCCACCGCGTCGGGCAACGACGGCCGCCAGGAGCAGTTGGACTGTGCCTGAGCGGCCTCCTGCCGCGGACAGTTGGCGGAGCGGTACGTTTTCTTTTCCGGCGCGCGGCTGAAGCGAATCATATCGGCGGCGGGCCGCGTATGTAGCGCAGCTGCGGCGCGAAGCTCATCGAGAAGTTGTTCAGGTTGTCGCAACAGTTCGGCTGCATGAGGCAGGCGGCGCAGAGGAATGTGAAGAGCGCCATTTGCATGGGGAGCGCCGCTTTGGCGATGCGCCAGGCCCACCCATTCTTCGGCTTGTCGTCGGGCAGTTTGTCCATTTCAAAATCCACATCAGGGTCGTCGGCCGGGTCGTCGTCATCGGGGGCGCCTGCAGCCAGCAACGGCTTCTGGTTGCGCTGTCCTCGCAGCTCCTTGCGGCCGTCGGCGTCTTCCTGCGTGGAGTCGGAGTGCTTTCGATCCTTGCGCTTGATGCGGCGCTGCTTCGTGGCCGGACTTGACGTAAGTAGCCGCGTGTTAGCAGCCGAATCGTGTCCATTGCCAACAAGGGCGCCGTGGGCCTCTGCGTCTTCTTCCTGCTGCTCGTTGGCCTCCAACAATTGCTTTTTGTTCTGGTGCGTGGCAGCGGTGCGCACAATCAGATCGCGGCAGGTGTTCTGCAGATGCTTCAGCTCGGCTTCGGCAGACTCCATGCGCGCCGCGATCGACTTCATGGCCTCGCTGCCCGGTGCTAGGGCGGATTCCAATTGTTTGGCCAAGCGGCGCAGCACGCCGAGACGCCGCTCGCGCTCGGAGAGGCCGCCGTCGGAGGTGGCACCTCCGTCCGAGATGCCAGAGTCCGAGAGCGAGCCGTTCGAGGCGGTGAACTTGGCGATGTGCAGGACGTGGTTCGGGTCCAAGTGCTCCTGAACAGCAGTGAGCTGCAGAAAGGGAAGAGAAGTTAGTGAAAACGAAGACGGGCGTGGCACACATTCATTTAATACCTGCTCCTGGCTGACGTTGACCTTTTCCGAGAGGAGTTTCGCCACCAGTTTCACGTTCTGCGCCAACTCGACGGGCGTGGCGTGGCCCTTGTTGAGCGCCCCTTCGAGACCCTTGAGGGTGCCGCGATCCTTGCCCAGCGCCTGCTGGAACTCGGACAGGCCGCACTCCAGCTGGCGCCAGGCTATCAGCGACGTGGTGAGCACCTCGAGCTGGTCGCTAATGCGCGCGTCGGCCTCGTCCCAGGCGCTGTACATGTCGCTGACTTCGTCCTTGAGGTGCTTGTGGAACTCGGACTCCGAGTGCACCAACGTGTCCAGCTGAGCCACCTTCTCGGCGGCCATCGAAGTCGTCGCAGTGGAAGTTCCGGTGCTCGTGTGGTGACTGTCGTCGTCGACGCTGAAGCTCGACTCCGTCAGAGTAACCGAAGTCGAGTGCAGTGATGACGACGATGCGTCTAACATTTCGCTGGTCGTCGGCTTCTCTTGAATGTCGCAAGGTTTGGCAGCCGCGGCAGCAGCTTCTTCGAGTGCGGCTTGCAATTTGCGCTCCTGACGGGTCAACCAACTGTGAACGGACGCGTTGAGGCGCAACATGTGTGTGCGATAAGTTTGCAGCTGGATTTTCTCATTCTGAAAAGGCGAAAAGACGGGCGATAGTTTCTCAAGATTCAATCAATGATCACAGTTGCATTAATCAATTTTCAGCCGCCATCAAATTTCACTCACTCACCTTCAGCGCCTCGATGGCGATTTGAATGGACGGCTCCGTGTCCAAGAGCTCGAACGAAGACTTGCTGCTCAGGCGGCTCAGCGAGTGCTTCAGCACGATCATCTCCTGCTGCAGCTTGCGTGCAGCGGCGGCGTTTTCGCTCCAGCTCAATAAATCTTCCCAAGCGGCGAGCAGATCTGCGGAAAAAGCAGCAGAAAGCGGAGAAATTTAGACATCACATCAAATTGCAAAAAGAAAGAAACGAAACGAAACGAAATGAAACTCTTAATGAGTTTCTTACGCAAAGTGGCTTCCAGTGCGCTTCACGCTTTGCTAAGCACACAACAATGCGAAATGCTGCGTAATTAATTTCCTACACGGCAGTGATTACGTTAAATTAAGCGGCGGAGGCGGAGGAGGAGGAGCGGCGAGCACAAAGCTCGAAGAAAGGCTGCAGAAAGTGCATAAACATTGACACTGTCGCTGTTCGTGGCACGAGTTCAGCTTCTGCACCTGCGCACGGTTTCACTGCGATGAGCCCGCCCCGCCACGCCCCGCTCCGCCCTGACCGATTGTTTGTCTATCATCGAGAGGAAAATCGCTCCTTTCCAAAGCAACAAACAGAAATTTCGCTTTCATTTCCGTACTTCGAGGGAAGGTTTCACAGCTCGATTGAATTTCGTTGTTCATGAGGCGTTGTTGGCTCCAACCTCCGCCAAAGAAACCGACGTTTGATGGCTTAATTAGTAGGTTAAAGCCATGAATGCTCGCATGAGAGGTGCGTTCATTCGCAATGCGTGCTGCTGCTCACTTAACAACAGCCACTTAAAAAGTCTTCATTTCGGAATAAACAAACAAATTAACGTCGGCTGGAGCAGCTTTTTAAAGAAATTTAAAAATTAATTCAACTGTAAAGAGGTGCTAATGAACTTGTTTAATTACATTTCGTCACTGTCCATTTGTGTTGCTGTTTTACTTTCATTATTTTGAGATTACAAAGTTGCATGTGAGCTTTTCAAGGAAGACATGGACAAATATTTTGCTTAAATCCATCGAGCAAAAGCAGATTGTTGCAGCTGATTATTTTCAACACTTTGATTAATACAAAATATAATAATAATAATTTCAGTTTATCTTCACTGAACAATTGATTAACAAAACTTGTTAATTTTACAGTTGGATGATCAGTGCAGCCTAAAAGTAAGCAATTCATTATGCTGCACATTAAATCACAAACTGCTGAAATGATTAACTGTGAAATTATAAGAAATTAAATGTTTATTATAATTTGTGAGAGAAACAACAACAAAAACAAAATCTTTGAAACATTTTGTAATTAAAATTATATTCGTATTAACTAAAACTTTATAAGAGTTGGCAGCAGTTTGTGATTTAATTGGTTCCAGGAATCAATTGCTTACTTTTAGGCTGCACTGATAATACAGAATAGCACATTAATCCTGTGAACATCAACACTTTTGATACATTCATTAATACAAAATAACAGGATTAACATAACAAAGAAGAAGAATAAAGCATCTTTAACATTCGTTTGTTAGCTACTTTGCAGTGAAATGATTAATAATCATTATGGATTTTTCGTTTCTTTCGATGATCCATCAACGATATCCTATAAAGCTTTGATGAATCACTAATTCTTCGACTTTTCAAAGCATTCAATTGAGATGCAGATCGCTGATTGCTCCTTCTTCGCTTTTCTATTCTCTTGAAACATATTTCTGCTCTAAAAGGGAAAAAGAACGGCATCAGCTCGGAACTACAAATGCAAGAGTCAACGCACGAGACGCTTGAGTGGCCACAAATAATTGCTATATATACTCATGGAGTGTAATAAACTGAAAGTAGAACTGTTCTAGTTGAGATTTTAAATTATTTATTCGAAAAGCAGCAGCACTAAGTATTCAACAACCTTTTCTATATTTGTATGTAAAAAATTCTACGATTATTCATTATTATTAAAAAGGAATTGACAATAATCATGAAAATGGCTTCAAATCGCTTTTTTAAGTTCATCAATTTCAAATTTAATATTGTGAAAGATGAAGTTTAAATTATTCTGCTGAAATCATGATCATAAAGGGACACTAATAACTGATAAAATGCCTATAAAATTTATTGTTATATGTGATCGCCACACCTGCCACAACCCTGGCAACGCTGCCAAACAACCTCTTGTGCTAGTCTTTCATGTTGTTAGAGTGATTATTCCACTTCAGTTCTTCTTGTGAATTTCATAAGTGGTAAATAACTTCATTTAGCCATTTTAAATTTCATAGACTCAACTATTACTGTTCACCCAACGAATTCCATTAACTATTGCTTCTCGATCCGAAGATTGTTGTTCTGTTATTATTAATAAATGCTGGACATTCAGAGATTAAAGGCAACGATATCTCAAGGAACTCCAAGCAGTTCAGTGCAAAGCACATTGCATATTTCTGAATAAATTAATGATTTAATTATTATTTTAAACTAAAAACTTATGTAGTCTTTGATGATGTAACTTACCGAAAAGAGTGAACTTAAATACAAAGTTTTTGGTGAGCAATTAATTCGTTGTAAATGTTTTCACATGCAGAAGATTATTCAAATCCAACTCCTATTTAAATCTTTTGTAGATATTCTTTCTTTCTATTTAATTTATTCTTTTTAAGACTTTAAAGTCAAAGTTATTAAAACTTTTGTTCACTTTTTTTAAAATTACTTAAATTTTTCGCGAAGACATCAAATAAGTATTTTAATTTAATTTTAACTGCTTTTCTCCAATGTTTATCATCACATTCATTCAAATCACTACAATTTTAAGGTTTTATTGAATTTATAACGATTATTTTATCATTTAATTTAACAGTTAACAATTAAATAACGAATTTTTGCAGTAATTTTTAACTATTCTTTTCTATTCATGATTTATTGATTACTTTAAGAGTCAATTTTATTTCTGGAATAAATAAAATCACGTGGTTCAATTCACATCTCAGAGTTTTTCGGGGAATTTTTCGAAGTATTCTTAATGGAATGAAGTTCAAATGAAGTTTTCTTATCCGTGTTGTCGCTCGCCAGACGCTTCACTATCAACTAATTGCAACGCCTTTTAGCTAAGGTGCTCGTAGGTGCCACAGCAGCACTGAACTATCCACACGCACTGATCACTTTACATTCCAGCAGAAGGCAATGAAAAACACTTTCACTGAATGCGCCATCATCGCCAATTCGCAATCGAGTAACTTTATACGCACGACGACGGCAGCGGCGGCGATTGCAATAAATCGAAATTAACAAAATAAGAAAAATGCAAAAGCGTTGCTCAGACGCTACCGTAATTAACGCAACTGAAATGACTGCTCGGCGTGGCTCCAGCCACCGCCTTCAGGTGGATGACTGCAAACACACACACACAAAAGCACTGCACGATGCGGGAGATGAAGTGGAATGAAATCGCTGCCGAGAAACGACGAAAACACGAACTGCAGCGAACGAACGCCGAGTGCAGACTGAGTCGGCGGTCGAATGAATTCGAAGCTCTGCAAATTCGCTTCTGGAGGAGAAGAGTCGACGACGCACGGCTCAATGCATGGATGGATGATGCCGCCAAGCAGAACGCGCTCAATACACAAATTACGAGTACATGAATGCAAATGGAGAAGAGGAAGTGGATCATGGGTCATAGAAACACACGTAGCCAAAGCTGTGCAAGAGTCGATGAGTTCTTTTCGGCGTGTGCAGCAGCAACAAGTTCTCGTTTCGCCATAAATGAAGCTCCTTCTATGGTAGCTTGTTCGTATTCTCATTGGCAAATGGAACAACAATGAACGCAATCGGTAACGTTAATGAAAATTGCATCAGCAACTTGTTTGCCAACGCATTCGAATTGCCTTTTTTGGCTATGGAAAAAGGATGCGAATGAACTGAAGCAGTTCTTTTTATCGTAATACTCTTTTGGTTCCGAGTTCATTGAATTATTTAGAAATCATTTAAATAAATCGAGTCTAAAATTAAAGCAGAAAAGTGGACCAAACAACAGACAAATGATAAATTAAAAGAATGAACACGAAAACCAACGCACAGATTGCTAAAAATTGAACAGCCTTGAGAAGTGAAAATAACTCTGACAATAAAAAGAAATACACAGAAAAATGAACTGGTTTTTGCAATAAATACTTCATAATTTAAACAAGAGTGGATATATAAATGCAAGTGGTTATTATACAGTGACTGACAGTTCACTGAATGAATGAATGATCACTTCGATTCGATTTGTAATAAATACAAATTACAAATCACTATTAATCATTATTATTGTCATCAGCTTGAAATAATGATTATTCAATAATAAATAACTTCTTTATTATTCAAGAAGTGATCGTGGTTAATAGAGATCATAAAAATAGTTATCGAGGATGGAAGAAATGCATTTTTCACATTACATAAAACCCAATGAAGCCATGTTTTTGACTCGTGAGATGTCCTATGGATCGTTCCTTGTTTAATTATTAAAACGAGGATTTATCAATATAGCGACTATGATCCTCTAGCGTAATAGACTTCATTTAAAACAGATTATTGAAGATTATACATTATTATACAGAAAAACTACTAGAGGAGTTTCCTCCTCCTCTTCTCATCACAGCAGCTTCTATAAAAATCATGGGTCAGTAGCCACAGCTTTTGCCCATTCTGAATACTATTGCATCAAAAGTATAGAAGACTTCTTTTGTTGTAGAGGTTGAAGGCCGGGCACACCTATCTTGTAATAAGCTTCGTGCTCAGATTTACCACCTATGCTTGCATCTTTTCGAGTGATACTCTTTAAATATGCCATTGCAGAGGTATCCCTACCTTCATTAGGAACTACGGAGATTACTGACTGCTCTTTAACTTCTTGGATGTGGTACAGTTGCCGTGTAGAGACGTCATTATGAGATAATAAAAAATTTGAATGCTTTTTATATTGAATTAACTTGAAAATGTAACAAAATCCACTACAGGAAAGTTTTGTGGTCACTTCGTCAGCATTAAATGTCGTCAATGTTTTCTTGGTTAGAATATTATTAATAAAGGTCGGTAAAATAAAAGTTAGAATTTCAATTAACCACAAAATGGTTTTTTTAAGTTTAAATAAGGAATGGAAAATAGGACGCTTGTTTAACGACAGAGAATCGAGTTTCATATTTGAGTAGAGATTCAAGAATACTTCGTAGAATTCTTTATAGTGAATTGATTAACAGTCAATGAAGCACTGCGAATCCTACGATCTATTTAAGTTCCAAACTTCGGATTTTCATGAAAGCTCCGTGCTATAGAAATCAGTTCAGACAGATCTAGAGATCAGATTTGAGCCAGAAAACTTTAGGTTACTATAACAAAAGAATAGAAAACGCAAAACTAGAAATGAATTCTATGAATGGATGAACGAATGTATGAATTAATGGATGAACGAATGAATGAATGAATAAATAAATGAATGAATGAATGAATTAATGAATGAATGAAAGAAGAAGAAGCTCGAAAATTAGATATTAATTTTAAATTTAATAATAAAACTCTTAGTAATAATATGAATAATTGTAAATTAAAAATCTTTAATGTAATTCTAATTTTTTTAATAGTTTTTTTTAGTAACAGATCTGTGCAAATGCAGCTTTTATAGTAGTAGAAATTGTGATGTATTTTCAGTAGAAACGATCGAGGATGTCGTCATCGGAAACGACAGGATGACGTCCCATGAAAACCCTGAAGAAACTGGAACTGGGTTTAATATGAAATCAACATTCATTGAGTAATAAAAAAAAACCGTGATTAATTAATTTTACAACCGCTGCAACGAACGATATTTATAAATATTTATTAAAGTCAGTTTTTATTATAGCAAAAGTTTAAATAATTGAGAAAAGCGATAAATGAGTTCGAAAGACAAAAAAAATTTATAATTTACACAAAACAAAAAAGTGAAAATAAATTCCAGAAAAACTAAATAAACGAAAAACTTTCATGAGGTGTGTAAATTTCTAAATAATTGAAAAATAAATTAGAAATAAAAATAATCAAGCTTCAGTTTTCATTCATTAAAATGCAATTAATTATTAATGCGTTTGATTAAGACACTCGTCTGGCATTAAACCTGAACGAAAGGTCAAAATAAAGTAGCAAAAACTTCATTCAAAGTCGTTTTTGTTGTTAAACATTAAAAAGTTAAGAGCATTAAAAAGCAACAGGCGATTGAAGAGTAGTGAAATGCGTTGGACTCCGAAGAGAGAGAGAGAAAATGCAAAATACTCTGCCATGTTTAATCCAGTCTTATTGGAATTTTTACGACACGGCAAGCGTTAACCGTTAACCACTTCAATTTATGGCGTTGAGTTCGTTTCATGCTTTGCATTTTAAACACAAGTGAAGACGATTTGATGAATTTTGCAAAACTCGCGACTTGAAAAACGAGTCAATGATTAAATCTTTATTCACATTAAATCAAGTTCGCAGCTTCTATGAATGAAACTTTACCTGGCATCGATGAAGCACGTGACGACGCCTTCGATGAGTCCGAAGACAGCATTTCGCAGATTTCCGTTTGCACAGCGACATCGATTTTCATATCGCTGAAGCTTCAATTATTAAATTTATCGATTGAATAAAAGTGCGTTTCACTGAATTTATGCTTTATGCGATTTATGCTTTGTTTGGAAAAGCTCTCCAACATCCACCCTCGTTTGTTGTAGCCTTTAAAAAGCTGACCCACTTTTTTCGTCACTGTTTCTCTTCTCTCTCGTTCGTTTCTCGTTGAAGCAACGAGAATTCAGGTCGCATTTGTTTGGCAACACTTGAATTGACGAGACACTTTTGCATACAATTCTAATTTATATTCTATTCTAAACTTTTATGTTGCCGTTTCATAACTTCAAAAGAAACACACAAGAAATAAAATCACTTTTCTTATCATTAACTTGAAATTCACTTTGAGTCGCTTCCAAAATAATTCACTATCGATTGTTGCTATTCAATGTTATTCAATTATAAACAATTCCACGGTAAATAAAACTAAAACAGCGCGTGAAAACATTTCAATTGTTTCAAAAAAACTTTACTGAACATCGTCTGTATGTTGGGAAACTCTACGTTGTTGTATTTTTATGTTTGTACACGTGTGTAAATAGAAAAGAGTCGCACAACAACAGCAAAACATCCGCCACATTTCAGTGTAGAATAGTTACTAAACAATTCGGCATTATTTTAGTTTCGCTTTACTGTATGTAATGTGCTTTAAGCTTAGCATACATCGCAGCGGCACACAAACTTTTCACGAAACACAAACGTGTTTCCAAAACCACTTCAATTCAACGTTTTCTTTGACATTCATTTGCGACTTCCATGTAAAATCGTTTGAGAAACCCAATAAGAACAACACGACCCAATAAGAACAACCGCCCTCAACTTTACGACATGCGCAAAGCTATCGTTACTACGAATACGAAGTTATGCTAGTTATGCGAATGTAAACACTCGTCAGACGACGACGACTTCGGCAACAACTTGAAGAGAAGAGAAGGTCAAGTTAACGCGGGAAACCTTGAGAAAGGGAAACATCGAAAAGCTTTTCTCATCAGCTGTTTTGTGCTGCGAGAACATGGATGCACCACTTCGTACTTGCGTACTATTTTGAGTACATTTTTTAATAGCCGAGTACGGATTTTCAAGCCATGGTACCTAATAGTTTCATGACACTTGGCAACTCTTTCCTCTATTTACAAAAGAAGAACCAAAACAAACGCCATGATTTTGGAGTACGAAGTACATTCTTGGTTTCGTACTTTCTCGCGTTATTCTTCCATAAGAAACCTATGCAAAAAAAACGTCCCAGAGTACGTTGTATTTTTCGTACCCGCTTCATTTTCGTATTCGTAACAAAACAGCGAAAAATGGACCAATTGGGATTTTTTATGTTGTGAAATGGAACATACCTAAGTGGAAAATATCAAATTAACGTGCAGAGCGAAGAACGTGACCGTGGGAACTGTGTGGGGTCGGTTAAAGATTAGCTAAGGTCATTGAAGGTATCATGTTGCGATTGACAGCGAGTAATAAAATTTGAACACGTGAAACACGGAAAGCGGAGACCTTTTTTTTTTTTTTTGCTCATCAATGTGAAAAGGTGAACTATCGAAGTACTTTTTCCGAACGCAGAGTACGTTTTGTGACCGTCGGCAGTACTATTGCAATAGGCCGCTAGTGCAACCTTGTGCGAGAAGCTACGATTGAAAGCTTCGACTATTAATGGCAGAGCTTTCGACTTTCAGTGGAGTGTCATGCTTCCGAAAACAATTTATGCCAAACAATGAATCGCGCTTCCGTTGATGTGACGTAATATGCGTTGTGGCGTAACCAAGGATGACGTCATCCAAGTGATAGAACTCGGCGTAGAATGGATTGTTGTTATATGTATGTATGTATGTATCTTTTAGTAGATTATTGCTCTTCACACTGATTCTGTTTTATTCATAAACAACCTTTTCAATAAATCAATGAATGTTTAGACTCGCAGTAATATTGAATATAAACATTCATAGCAATTTAATAATTAATTACGGAAAAAAACGTCTGCGTTGAAAACCTGTTCTTACGTAGTATTATTGTTGTTAAAAAGTCATGACCAGCTACGAGTTGCTTTTATTTCCCAATTTAAAGTAGAACGAGCCGCTACAAGAGTTCTCTTTGAGTTTAATCTGCAGAGAACAGAGACAAAACAAAATCATTTTTATGCTTCGCTGAGTTCTGCTTCCAATCAGCTTCGTTCGCGGCTCAAACGATTTTGGGGGTCATATCTAAGAGTCAATTGCGCAATAGTTACCTAAAACGACTCCATTCATAACTAAATGACTACTACTCTTAAACAACTTTCAGTCTAGTTGGGAAAAACGATTCCTTTGACCGACTCAGTGCAGTGAATCAAATTAGAATCGTGCGAGAACTAAAACGAATACAGACGTAACAAATTTCGAATAAATAATCGTGTTATTGAATGGCGCCTTTTTACGATTGTTTCTATCAATCGGTTACTAAGGGACGAATCATTTTACCAATCGGTCGCTTAGTGTCGATTGTCTTCGAAACACCTCGCAGAACGATAGCGAATCATGCATGTGAATACGAATGTGGTAAAAAGACGATTATGTATTCGGTGTTGCTCAGTGCAGATAAAAACGATTGGATTCGTTGCAGTTCTGTGATTCATACACTTCGTAGCGATTGTCTTCGTTATTCGTGTTCGTGTTTCAACGAATGATTCAATACTGCGTTAAGATTGAATTCGTTGCAGTTCTCTGGTTGGCTTTCGTTTGCTTTTAAAACAGAATTTCCAATAAGATTTCCGTTAGAAACGCAATAACAACTACTCAAGGAGAAATATTATTATTTTTGGAGAATATTCAATAGTCTAGAAAGTAGAAATATGAAATGTGTGTTTAGTTTTAGTATAACTTTTTTAAATATAATTTTTCCCAGTGATTTTTCTATTATTAGTGTCAGAAGTTTGTTTATAAACAATTCTTATCTCTGTCACTTTTTTGAATTTTTTGTTTTAAAAAGAGGGGAAAATAAAGTTGCTAAAATTGGAAAATATGATAAACGGCAGAGTCAAAGTTGACATTAATTCAACTTTTGAAGCGTTGCCACCATAAAAACTGCTAACGACATCAGTTCAAGACGCTTCAATCGTTTTAAAGGAAAGGAAAACGATAAAAGTTATAATAAAATATAAAAAGCGACAATCGAGGGATTTTTTTGGAAAACCTTTGTACCAAATTTTTCAACATTTACATAAAAAATCAAAAGAAATCTAAATAAACATACACAATGATAATAACAGATATTTTCTATTAAATATCTTCAATAATTACTGAAATTGTAGTGTATTTTTATAGAAATTTTGTATTAATTAATTGAGAAGTTCAGAGTTACTTCTACTGTTAATTATTATTAATTTAACTGTTAATTTATGATTATTACTTAACTAAATAGACATTTAATACACGTGTGAACCCATTACCGCTTTATTTTAGAAATTAGAGCAAAGAAATACGTAGGACTTTTCACTGGCAACACTCAAACAAATGCACAAAAAAAAACATACAAATAAACAAACGAAACAAACGAAATCTAGGAATAAAACAAAAAACAATCGTCAAAGTGCGCAACTACAATCGAAAAATGCAGAATTTTTGGGTTTATTTAAAATATATCGCTTTATTTTGTAACATTGAATGTGGAATGTGTGAATGAAATTAATTTCCAAGCTTCGTATTTAAATAAAAATCGTATTTAAGTTCGAAATGAGGCTGTTTTTCAAATACAAAATACATTACAAACGAGTTTATACATTAAAATATTGTAAAAAGGATGTATTTCGATCTAAAAACTAACTAAAAATTGAATATCGTAAAAAAGGATACAAAATTTTAAAAAAATATACAAACAAAACTAAACCAAAAAAGGAAAAAAAGGATATAAAAAGCAACTGTTTAAAATGCATTTTGCGTAATTATTATTTTGCGGTTATAAAATATTTCTAAAATATGCTAGAATCCTTTCGATTCTGGCGATCCTAACGTTTACCAGGTCGTACAAACTGATCAAGGTCCTAACGAAGAAGCGATAGAGCGTGAAGTTCTCTAGCAGGTTGCTAAAGTCCACCACGAACTCAATGCAACGCGCCACGAAGCGAGTAATGGGTGCACACTTGCAGGTCGGGTTAACGAAAACGACGGTGGACTCACCTTTCGACTGGCCGGCGCAGGAGGCGGACAGCACGGTGCTGGGCGGGCCGCGCAGCACTGCCTCCAAGCAGCGAATGTTGTCGCGGCAAGTGTTGATGATTTCATTCTGCGCGCGAAAAAAAAAGTTATTGAAAGGTCTACGAACACAAGGAATAAAGCAACACTCACGTAATCCTCCGGACGCAGCAGGTGGCAGCGGATCTTGAGCGAGCGCGTGTCTTCGAGACGCACGCGACTCTGAGTCAGCAGGTTGCGCACCTCCTTCTCGTCGTCGGAGTCGTCGCCGCTGGAGGACGACGTGTTGGCCGGGATCAGCTTAATGCACTTCTCGAGGTTGCGCGAGGAGCGGCGGCGCTCGTCCACCTTGCGGCGACGCGTCGAGGTGTCGCTCTCCGAGGTGCGACGAAGACTCTGCGCGGAGTGACTCATGCCGAAGTCCAGTTTGCGGCTGGAGCCGTCCGAAACGTGGCGATACTGGAAGCCCGTGCCTTCTGCTGCCAGCGGCTTCGGTGACAACGCGTTGGCCGACGATGACAGATTCGCTGTTGGACTGCGCGATGCGGCTGGCAGATTATCCGAGGAATCTGCTTGTTGAAAGACAAGACAAGAGCATTAATATTCAGCTGCGAACAGGGCAACCTTGAGACGAACCTTGGCACGATTTGCGGCGCACTTCGAGGTTCTTGCGTCTGCGTTCGTATTCCAACTCGAGCGCTCGACGGCGTCTGGCGTGATCGACGCTGCTCACGATGGTCTCTTGCGAAATGATCTTCAGCTCGTTCTGTTTCAGCGAGTCCATGCGCGGCGGCGACAACGAGTCCACGTTGTTGGCGGCCGACAGCGATGAGCAGCAGTCGGACTGCGAGTCGATGAAGTTGCTGCAGAGAGATTTCAAGTGAGATTCAAAGCGTCCGTCATTCTACTTTGCATACGAACCGATAATCGTCGCCGAATTCCATCAAACGTCTGGCGGCGTCCGAGTCGAAGCCCTCCGAGTAGTTCTCCGAATTGTATTTCTCTTGGTAGTTGTCCCAGGCGGTCTCCGAGAAGCTGCTGTGGTTCTCCTCGGTGCCGGTCGTGTAGGCTGCCAAGAATAGAAAACGAATTTTAGTGTCATGTAAAATTGGACAGAGAAAAGAAGGCGACGGACAGAAGATCGCTGCGCTGTTGTAATTAGTGAAGAAAAGATGCTGCAATTGAAGCTGTGGTTGAAGGAGGAACGGGGAAGAGTGGCGGGGAACCATAAATACCTTGAGGCACAGGTGTGACCGCTTGCAACGTAGAGAAGTGATTGTTAGTAAAAAACGAGTGCGAAATGAACGAAATGTAAAAGATTATTTCAAGTGATGTGCCGAAGAAGCAAGCAACATTATTTTGTGATAGCGTTTCTTTTACTCATCTACATCACTAAGAAATCTACATCTAATCTAAGGGCGGGTGGGCGTGACTCACCTCCCTGTTGCTCCTCGTCGTTCATGTAGGTGGCCAGAGCGGCGAGCGGACCCAGGCGAGCCTCGCTCGTCATGTACGCCGTCGTGTAGGAGCCCACGCGGAAGTTGGGCTTCATTAGGTGCGGCTCCTCTTCGCCGCCGCTGCCCGGCTGCTGTGCTGGCTGCTTGCTCTGTGCCGAGGGCGCTGCTGCGGCGAGCTGCGGCTCCGCGGACGACTTCTGCAGAATCATCAACGCGTTCGTGATCTCCTGAATCTGCTGGGCCGACATCGACTCGCACGACTTCATCAGCAGACTCTGCGTCAGCTTCGGCCCCAACTCTGTCGACTCTTCTGAGCCCGAGTCCGTGGTGCTCTTCTTGCCCACCGAATACCCGCCCACGGCAGCAGCGCCCACCGCTTGGGCGACGTTCGACAGCTTCTTCTTGCGCGTGCGGCGCCGCTTCAGCGACCCTTTGCTGTCGTAGTTCCGCGGATGCGTGTGCTGACGTCCTTGAGTCACCGACGTCGAAGAGGCGCGCGGCCGGCGTCCCGGCGACAGGCTGTCCAAAGCCGACTCGCTGATCGAGTGCGACGCCAGCCCCGCCTGCACATTGCTAGCCGCGGTCGCTTTCGTCGCCACCTGCGCCGTTTCCGTCGTCAGCTGCGACAGACAGGACACGGACCACGGACGGTCCGACTTGCGGCGCGTCTGCTGGCGCTTCACAATCTTCACAACGGAAGCGTTGAGGCTCTGGTTGCTGCTGCCGTAGCCCAGCACCGTGCCGTGGCCGACGATGGGCTCGGCCGAGCCGCCGATGCGCTCGATGGAGCGGCCGAAGGAGTTGGTGCTGGTCTGCATGCAAGTGGCGATGGAGTCTGTGAAGCCTTCCGAGGTGTCGGAGCCGGCAGGCGGCTGGACTGAATCGGTTTCCGAAGCCTCGCCGGATGCCTCGCAGTCGTCTGCGGCGCGACTGACGCTTGCGGATGCGTTGGTGCCGGACGTGACACCGTGAAGCGACTCCAGCGGCTTATTTAATTGCATCGGCGGCGGCGGCGTGTTCGGCTGATGTTCGAGCCATTCCTGGAAAGCACGGAAACCAAAGAAGTCAACAAAATGTTGCTGGTTGCTGCTGCAGCAAGAAACTCACTTGAACGCGCTGCTTTATGGGACCCGGCATGATAACGTCGCGCTTCTTGATGCTCGGCGAAATCTTCACCAAGGAATGCTTCGGCTTGGCCGGCGTTTTCAGTGCCTCGTCGCGCACTAAATGCTCCGCTTCCAATACGAGCTGCTTGATTGATTCATGCGAAAGTTGCTACAAGCGAATAGAAGCAGAGAAAAGAAATTAATAGGAAAAAGTATGAGTTAAAGTGCAAACAATGAGAAGTGAGCAGTTTCCAAGTAGCAAAACATGAAAAGCGTGTGAACCTGATTCAAGAACAAAGCAAGTTTTCTGTGTGTGCGTGTGTATTCGTTGTAACGAGTCGGCGAGGTGAAGAAAAGAGTAACAAACGTCATCGTTTTTGCGTCTTATCGATTCTACAAAAAACTTGGCGACAGCGAGTTGGAAGTTGAACTCGTGTCATTCTCTTTACAGTGGAGGGAGCTGAAGACTAAAGAGAACGATTCGCTATGCATTTTGCTTAACTTCTGGAGTGTAAAAACTCGTTGTTTTATATAAAATAAAATTTAAAATTCACATAAGCACAAGTAATAGTATTTTTTATTGCATTCAATTTGATGTGTTTCAGTATGAAGATGACGATTGAATTTTGAAATCAATTTTATTAACTATTTATTTTTTCAGTTGTTACGTGATTCAAATTTAACAATGAATCACTTTAATTTCGTTTCAGTTCGTCTTTTGTGCACTATTTTCCATATATTTTTTTTGCCTTTATTTGCAAGTGCGATAAGCAATCAATAAACAAATAAAAAAAACTTTTTCATTGAGTATGACGAATATTTTAGTCGCATTTTTTACACCATTTCCATAGAAAAACCTAATTTAAAATGGCGAAAACAGCTTTTCATTAAATAAATTTTTTAAAACAGCTGAGGTCAGGCTCCATTTAAAACACTAAAAAAATCCATTGTTATTATACATCATAAAAAAAATGGAAAATAGTATTTAAATGTTACATTGAAATTAGTTTTTAATTAATTTTTAAGACACGCCATCGTAAGCAGAGCATGAAAATCAAATCAGAAATAATTAATAATTCATGCCAGCAACAATAAGCACATAAATTAAAGGCAGCAATTAAGTTGATTACACAAATGAAATTTGTTGAAATGGGTTCATTGAAAAACGAACAGAAACGAAATCCAATTGAAGAGCGAGAAATAACTACGCTACGGCAGCATCTCTGCTTTGCTCTCCCCTCCTGCTTGGCTCGGCTCAGCCATTTAACTGTCGCCGATTGAAACCGACCTCATCGAAGCTGAGTGTGACGAAGAGCAACGAGAACAGTTGACGAGTAGTTGACGACTTCACACACCAACGCAGAGTGAAGGAATGCATAAAAACGAATATTTAACCGTCGAAGAGCTCTCCGAATGCAACGAATATCAAATATCAAACATGCAAATGACTTTCACTAACCTTTGTCTACGTGACGATTTGCGTCTACGCCTTTTATTACTAATCACTTCGCTGTTAATCAGTACGAAATATTAATTTATTATAGATGCAAAAATAGGTAAAGCTGAGTGAATGAGGTCAGCAAAAGTCAGTCAACCATTTAAAGTATCGTTTAACAACTTAATAAAGGAAACGCTTTAGAAAACGAAGCAATTAAAGCAGCTGTTAAAGCAAAGTTAAGCGAAAACCGCTGACAATTAGCGGAAATCATATTGAAATTGAACGATAAAAAACAAAACAAAAAAGCAAAAGAAAAAAGACCAAAACAGGGTGAAACAGCAGTTGGAATAAATGACAATTTTTAAGAGTTGCAATAAAACGTGGCAACGATTGCAGATGCAAAAAAGGCTGAAACAAAAAGAAAATCCTCAAAGTAAACACTGAAAAAACGCAGAAAATCGTTGTCAGAAGCAGGAAGTAGGAGTTAATTATAATTATATGAATCTCCTGATGAAAAGTTGCCCACAATCACAAGCAACACTCTTTGAACTATTAAAATAAATGCACAAAAAACAGAAAAAAAAGAAAAACAAACGCAGCAGCGAGGATTGAATTTAGTTATTTACGTTTTACTATTGATCGCACTTTTTTATGTATGCATTTTCCTTCTCTTTTTTGGGTTACTTGCAGCACGAATCACATCCAATTGGAAAAATGTAAAATTTAATTGCTTTAATACACGCACCCGAAGCACTCGCTGGGATTTTTACGACTCTCTGCACGATACGCAAATCGTTAAAAAACAAAGTTGCTTAAATACTCACACAAAATGACTTTAAATTAATGTTAGTGCTTGGAAATATTTCACTATTTCTCAATTTCGTTGGTTATTTTACGTGAAATTTAATTGCACAAATTAAACTTTGATTTAATTTAATGCATTTGAAGTAAAATTGACATCGACGAGGGGTTTTTTTCAACGCGTTCGTTTAGCAAACGATTCGCACCTACGAAAAGTCGATTGCCAACTCAACTCCGCTCGACTCTGTTTTTACTTATTTCTCGCTTTAATTAAAAATAAAAACACTTTTCGCTTATTTTAATTATCGTTGACTTTTTTATTAGTTTCGTTTGTGGTCGTATTTATGCACTCGAGTTTCGGAATTCTCCCGAAAGTGTTATTAAATATAAGTTAAATAAATAGAAAAAAAACGTATCGAAAGGAACAAAAGAAGAGCGCAAAAATTAATCGCAAAAACAGCGCAATTAAAGATAAGATAAAAAAAACCAACGAATTTACTTTCAATTCTTTATTTATTCTCTTGCTTCTTCTCTATTATTATTCGTTTCGCTGTTCTGTTTTTATCTGATTTATATTTTTAATGGTTGCTTTTTTAATTTTAGTGATAAGTGTTAAATATCAAAGGGTATTTTTTTTTGGTACAAAATTCGATTTGAATGAAGTCACGCAAGTTTCCGTGTTGAGTAGTTATTAAAAAATAAATAATTTCATGTATACATAAAAAATCGGTCGATTGAAGAATTGATTGAAAAACCTTCTTTCTACAACAAAATGTAATCGAAAGGAAGCACATAAAATAATATTAATAATAAATAAATAATTAAAAATTTACATTCTTTTAACATTTATCGACCCTGACGAGTTTCCATTCAAAGTTGCATACTTTTAGGTGTTGTGTAAAGCTGAGATATCAGCAGCAGGTTATTTTTAATCCTTTTTCCTACCAACAACTCTTCAATTGTCAATTAAATAAATCATTTCGAGTTTTATTTTCCTTTTTTGTATAGACTTTTAAGCAGCTTTGACATGTGACAAATTTTGCAAATTAATTTTGACAGTGTTGCCAGCAGTAAACGCGGATTCGCTTAACGAGCCCGGAGAAATAAGCCACTAATAAATTATTAATTTAACAACAACTAGCGCAAAAATATTGTTACAAATCGCTCGAAAATGAACTCAACTTTTCAATGCGAAAGCATAAATTTTCATATGTTGCGGTTTCGCCGTTGCTCACACAAACAGTTGCAAATATCGGCGGCTGCTGCTGCTGTTGGAATTATGAAAAAGTAGACTGATTTCTAGCATCGAGCATAAATTGAGCAGTTGGCGCCCAGCTTGAATGCAACGACGACCGCTGTAAGCGGATTAAACCCGGTTGCGACAGGTTTTCGTTGCGACACTCGAAAGAAAATCGCTTTTATGATCGGATGTTGCCATTGCTGTGCTGCGCTGTTAGTGCGATCTTTTCCATAGCTTCCCAATCGGACATTTTGTTAATACATTAGTATTTAAGGAGGCTTTTAATAGCATCACTTCGTCTTGTTCGTGCCGTAATCCGTTGATCAATGAGGCTGTCAGTAATTGTGTTGAGGCGCTTAGAGAAGAAACTTCTCACATCGTGGGGAGAGCGAGAGCAAGCAGCGAGTGAGAGCCGCTTGAAGACACAGTGGAACCGAAACGAAGTATAAAGCAGACTGATAATAGTAAAATGAGCGAGCGTACGCATAAAAAGAGGCTGACAATGGAGCTTAGAATGCTGAATCAATAATTGATGCAATGTTGGCGTTTAAGAATGGGGAAGAAAATCTTAAACTCTTCATTTGAAACGTGTGAAAGATTTTGCCTTGCTTGCTGATCGTTCGAGAATCATTCACAAAGAACAGTCACTCACCTTTGTTGGTGACAAGGCAGTCAACATGTCGCCATTGGATTTCTGGTGCGATTTCGTGGTTTTGGGCGGCGAACGCGGCGGCAGGTTCCTCACCGAGCCCAGCAGTTGCTTGTGGTTGCTGATGAACATGTCGTTGGGTTTGCCGACGATGCTGCAGATGTCGGGGCGTGTGTAGAAACAACCTTTGATGCCATTTGAATCCTGGAAAGAAAGTTTTCATTCAAAGATTTGCTTATAACACCGCAATTCATAGCGATCATTACTAAAAGGTTACTTGATATCGAGCAACCTATTTTCACCTCGAACTCGCACAAAATAATCTGTTCAACTCACCTCCGTGTCACGTCGATCAGCGACGTTGCCGTTGTCGTCAACCACGTCGAGTTTCTGTTGCTGATGCAGCCCATTCTTGAAATTTGTCTGCTGATTGTTGCTGTTGTTGTGCTGATTATTCGAGCAATTTACATGGTTTCCGTTGCTGTTGCTGTTGTTGTGGCCGTTGATTGGCTGCAATTGCAACTCCATTTCGCTGTGGTACAAATGCATTTGTGTTATTTGCGATGCCGCTGTGGTTGTTGTGGTCGTCGGCGACGATGTTGCCGTCTCGGTAAGCAGCTCGTTCGATGAGCAGCAACTGGCAGCGTCGCTGCAACTGCAACTGCAACTGCCACTGCCACTGCTATTGATCAGGCGATTAGCGTTGCTATTAACGACGGCTTCTTTCGACGGAGTCGACGTTGTTCTTGCGGCAATTGTATTCAGCTCGAATTCAGAGGCTGCAATTTGAGTGGAATTCAATGATGACGACGACGATGATGACGCTGCGAAATTGATGCAGCGATGATTGGCCACAGCAACGGGTGCTGCTGTTGCTGTAGTTGGTGCTGCAGCAATGGTCACAGTTTCCTTATTTTCCTTATCAGAATCGTCGCTAATGACAGCAGCCGCTGCGTTGACGGCAGCCGTTGACGTTGACGATGACGATGAGACCGCCGATGACTGAATGCCATCCACCGAGAGATTCGCGATGCCGTTCGAGTCGCAGCAATCGAAAGACGAGTCCGCTGCCGATGCTGCTGCCGAAGCGGTTCCTGTTGCCGAATAGAGCCAACCTTCGTCGTCATCCGAAGATGCGTCAGCGGATTTGATCAACTGAGCGATTGCATGAAGCAGGGGAAAGCGAGAGAGAGAAGAGAATGTAATTAAAGTGCAATTGCGTCGTCAACGAAAATGAAGCGTGTTTTTTGTGGCTTGTTTTGTACTCAACAACAAATGCGTGAATGATAAATGGAAGCTGTTGCATGTTAGTTGCTCGAATTTAATCTCATGTGGACAAGTTTATAATTAAATAGAATAAATAATAGTTTCCCCAAAAAGCGAATCTCCATATAAACATGAAAATATTGTGTTAGTCATGCGCTAAATTCGACTAAATAATTATTAGTCAGAGTCATAAGCATACTGCGAATGTTTTTTCTATAATTCAATATTATTTTCTATAATCAGAGAAGGTAAAAATATTTATAAAGAAAACTATCGCATATTTTACAAATTAAACAAAAGCACGAGAAGTAATAATATAATTAATAATAGAAAGTAATAATAAAGCACACTTATAATAACACAACCGAAGCACAGATCAAATTCATAACTTAAAAACATGAAAATAATAATAAAACAGAATCACAGCGATAAAATAACCACAAAACCAGACATGAAATGAATACCGATTGCGTTAAAGAGTAAATTAAATGAATCGATTGAATTGAATCGATTGAAAGGGAGAAAAGAGTATATAACGAAAGAGAACACACGAAATGAAAGAGTAATGAACTCGGAAGAGAATCGCTCATTTAACGATCGGATAATTACCAAAAATTGCTGAATACAACTTCAATAAAATCTTATTGAATTTTCGACCTGCGAATCTAAATTCACCCTTGAATGTAATTCTTATAATCAAGTTAAAGGAAAGACAGATAGATATCTATGTATATTGGAGTCTATATTGGTCTTTATTGCCTCTTTCCCAATTATTTTTATTATTTTTACCTCACTTTTAGGTATTTTAAAGACCGGACAATCAAGTAAACTTAAAGAATACTCCATATTCAAAGATTTAACTGAACAGACCCTCGAACAAAATCTATAATTAATCGAAAAGCCTTTTATACAACCCACACTTAGTTTTCTTCACGACCCACTAAAAACTAAATTTTCAACAGACGCAGAGGACAAACATGAAGCAATTTGCGTGTAAAAATGTTCAATAGACACTTGTAATGCTGTCGCACCCTTCACCATTTACCTTCACCACCACCAACACCAGGCACCACGCTCAACTTCAACCAGCTGAGACCACATCGACTGCCCTTCGCTGTACTTACATCGCTAGCATTCGAAGCGGACGAGGACATCGCGCCGTTGCCGCCGAAATCATCGTCGCCGCTGCCGCCGCCGCCGCTGACGCAGTTGGAGCCGCCGCCGTAGTTCGTCTCGTTGTCCGTGTCCAAGTGTTTGAAGTAGAAGATGGCGCAATTCTTCGACTTGCGATTGGAGCGATTAAATTTGGAAATGTCAACGGCGTGTCGTTGATGTTGTTGGCGTTTACGCGGTGTAATTGGGCTTTTGTTGTTGTTGTTAGCGTTGCTGTTGCCGCTGTTGTTCTTGCTGTGACAATTGGGCGATATAATTGCAATGTTCTTGGCTTTAACAGGAGTGCGTAACAGCGGCTGCTGTTGTTGTTGTTGCTGTTGAAGCATGAGTTGCGTCTGAGTTGCGGCCGAACATGTTGTGGACACTGTATTGCTTTGTCCGGGCGCCGTGGCTGCTGTTGCTGGCGGCATCACTCCTTGTTTATTGTTGTTAAGCAGCGAAAAGGGTCCTGATTGTTGCTGCTGCTGCTGCTGCTGCACCTGTTGCTTCAGAGGCAGTGGCATAGCAACACCAACAACTTCGGCGCTGCTCATTTTCGTGTGCATTTTGGTTGCGGTGCTCAGAGTGGGCGACGATGCAGTGGTGCGTAGTGACGATGGCTGCATGCTCAATGCGATGGCAGCAAAAACATTGTTAGTCGCAGCGAGCGGTGCAAAGGGGTATCTAATGTTAGTATTACTGTGGTTGTTGTTGTTGTTGTTGCTGGTTGTGTTAGTATTGCTGCAAATTTTAACCAAATCTGATGCAAAAGTTACAGAATCGGCTGCTGATGCACGCTCACGGACTACGACTGCTTTTGGTGACGTCGCTGTTGTTGTTGCTGTTGCTGCTGGAACGGATGCTGCTTGTGTTGCCACCTTTTGTTGCTGCACGTAACGCAAGTCGTTGATTTTGCGTTGGCGTCGCAGGTTGTTGATGGTTTCCAAGTCGCTGCTCTCCGAGTCGGCTTCGAAGTCGGTCAGCGTTGTTGTCGGCGTCCGAAGCTGGCCAATGTTGCCGCTTTTGTCGTAAGTGTTGCCGCCCGCCGTAACGACGACAGCGCTGTAATGCGAATGGCCGCAATCGACTTCGTCTTCCTCCTCCTCTTCGTGTTCGTCGTCACCGTCCTCGCAGTCGGCCTGATGCAATCACGATTCAATCACAAGAAAAGGGGAATTTGCGGCGGAAAAAGGGGCAGCAGAAGGGGATAATTTGGAGAGTTAGAATTTGCAAAAGTATTGAATGCACATTAAATAAGCACAAGAAAGGATTCAAGCACACAACGCAACACAAGTTCATTTAATATCAACATTCGAACGCATGCGTGCCAAACAGTGCTGCCAACTGCACATCTCAGCAACAGATTTCAACAATTTACGATTAAAAAAAAATAAGTTTCAAATCTCAGGCTTCTTAATGCCCCAAAAATTGTTAGATTCTTTCTTTTTTTCCATTTAAAAAACTTTCAAAATTCATTCTTTTCATGCATTTCACAGGCTGCACTCGAGTTCGTGACCTACCTTGTTTTCTATGCAATCCCGATGGAGTTTGCCGTCGACGAGCACCTTCGTCGAGACGTTCACGTTCACGTGGTCGGCTCCGTTGTCGCTGTGGCAGTGCTGCAGCTCGCAAGAGGACGACGAATTCTTCGTGGCATCACTTTCTAAATCAGACGCGACGTCGTCGAAATCATCTTCAGTAGTGTCGGCAGCTTCACAATCGGAGCAGGAGTCGTCGTCGATGTCGTCTTCGTCGTTCAAAACACTCTGCAAGAAAGCGGAGAAAATTTACATTCAATGACGATCGGAATATTCGTTAGGATCATGGCCTAAAATACAAATCATTTTCGTTCTTTTGACACAATCGTGTTAAGAAATTCAATGCACCATTATTATTCGCAATCGTTCTGAAGCGAATGGTAAAAGCAATCGTTTCAAAGTGTGCAAAAAACGATTGATTTTATTTTTCGATTCGACATGAAAACATAATGCATAGTTTTCATAATGCATTGATTTGATTTTGAGTTCAATTGTACTCATTGCAGTACGCTGATACCGAAGACTGTTTTATTTGGCGATTCTGTTGTTCTGTCCAATTGTAATGATGTTCAGTTTGTCTTTTGTACAAGTGAAAAAGACATTTTAAAAGCCTAACTATTAGTTTAGGTCATAAAAAAGGCAAAAAGGAAGATCCAAACATAGTTGACAAAGTTGACAAATTTAAACACAAGAATCGACGGAAGATGCTCATTGCTTCGTTTATTCTAAAGTTACTTTATAATGTTACCGACTTCCGATATTCAATGAATACCAATTAATTCAAATTTCCTCGACTATTTTGAACCTCTTTTTATAATTGTAGGTACTCGTTTCTACAAAAGGAATCCCTTCGGCAAACTCTGATGTTATAATAGAGTCCCAATAAGACTGAAAAGACTTACTTTAAGTTTATATAATAAATAAAAATAAATAATAATAATTGAAATAATAAATACATAAATAAATCAGAAACAAATTAATTCAAAATAAAAAAAAACCATCAGAAACTCCCAGTTACTAAAAATTTATTAAAAAAAGATTCAAATGAAAAATTAGATAAAAAAGACTCAATCAAAAGCGACAAATTAATTGGTTAATATTGGATATGGAAGCACCACATGATGGCGTGTTGGTCATTGTAATACAACAACAACAACAACAACAACAACAACAGCCACGATGCAACCATCACAAGGAAATGAATTTTTACGATCAAATCGAAGTTTGGCAACTCAAAATTAAATTTGTATGTTGCTGGAACAACAACAACAGCAACATCAATAAGTAACATTATTGCCGATGTGAATCATGTTGCTGTTGGTGCGATTTGTTGCAACATTTGACATGCACATGCGCGCGCTCATTTCCACGAATTGTCATTAATATTTTTCCATCTTTAATTTTCAGTCGGCCAACACTCATTGGCCGCGTTTTGCGGTTGTTGTTGTTGGCGTGTTGCATGCAAATTGCTGCAAATGCTCGTTCTGTGTACACATTATTGAGTCCATGCTGATGAAGACAACGAACGGCCTTTTGCAACAGCATGTGTTGTGCTGCACGCCCACAAACGCTCCACCATCACCACAACCGCCGCCTCCACTGCCGCCGCCGCCACCGATGTTACGATGGCTTTTTATGGACCATCATCAGTTGGTCGGTTGCTGGTGCTGCTGCTGCTGCTGCTGTTGGTTTTTAGCTGCCAGTGCCAATATTTGACTGGATTGGAGTCGAAAATTAATTGGAAATTCGTGGAATTTCAATAGATCTCGCAGAAAATTAAAAGTACTCGTGCAGGGAAATAAAAAGCCAAGAAACCCAATTAAAAACATTTCAAAAATCAATTCGAAAACACAATAAGACTCAAAACACAAGGAAAAATAACAAAAAACACAAAAAAAGAATCTTTTCTTTTCATTTTCATAATCTTCAATCATTTTTTCGTACTTAAAAATAATGAAAATCCGTCATCCATTGATCATAATTTGTGTAGAAGTATTAAAAAAGAATATTTTAAAATTGTCCAACAAAGTTTTCAAAATATCTTCGTTGATAAACAACAAAAAAAGACTTAAAAATGTGACTTTTTTAATAAAGTCCGAAGAAAACAGAATCGAAAACTTTTATAGTATTTTTGACATAACAAAATATTGATTTTTTAAAAAACATGTGTTGAAAATAACTTCGAGTATCTGTGAATTTCTTCGAGGATCTCTCGTAAATTCAAAGCTATTTAAAGCAAATTCGTCGTGGCTTCATCGCTTTTTTCCGGCTTCGATTTTCCCAAACGACCAATAAAAAACGCATATGGAAAACTCTTGGATTTCGAATAAAAGAATTCATATAATAGAAGTCAATAAGAAGATAAAGAAGCCAAAATAATAAAGAATGAATCTCATGTGGAGTGATTAAATTACGAATCAATTTTGATTTCTTTTCTTTATTCCGTTCATTCAAACCTTTTCCATTGAATTCCTATTGAAATACAAGTTAAAAACTTCCAGTTTTCCCTCTGTCGTCGTTTTAATCAACATTTGAATGCAGCTAAAATTCAAATGACTTTAGAAATCTTAAAATGGGACCGACAGACGACGACGGCGACTCCTCGACGCCTCACATAAAAATTTGCATAAATTTTAGAATAGTTTTTCTCTGACTCGACAAAGGGAAGAAAGAAAATTTCGTGGTTCGTTTCTTGACAATTTCCAAAGGAAATTAAGGAAAACGAATCGTCGCGAGTCTTTATTTCGATGTATTTCATTGCCTTTTCTTGTGCTTTTTCGAATTTATGCCGCTCCGTGCTTTCGAAAGATCATTTGAAGCCGCTTTTAGGTCTACGCACGTGATTTATATCATTATTATGCAGCAGCAACATGCGTTAGTAGTAGCCGGCCGCTCGTCTCCTTCGCTTCCCCTTCAAAACAACACGTTTTTTGTCACCAACGAATTTCGACTAAAACCCATCGTCTGTGGTTGTTACCTGCCTTTTTTTTGTCCCTGCACGCATCGTTTGCTTTTTATAGCCTCGCTCAGTTGAGTTTCAAATGTATTCGGCTGTTGGCCAACACGTGAGTGGGTGACGCTTGTTGTGGCTGCGTCTTGAGTGCACACGTGCTGCAACAAAGACTCCGTTCGGCGCTCCACTCACTGCAATTGTCGTTATTCGTTTGGTTGCTGTTCGTCCGCCGCCAAACACAATCGTTTACGTGATTTGAATAACTTTTACCTGGAGACCCTCGCTTCTTTTCGCCCTCTTCTCCTCGAGTGTGTTATTAAAAAAGCATTCATCACACGGACGGCAGCTCGACAGGCGTTGCTCTAATTTCAGTAAAGAATCATTTATAGAACCGCAGCTCTTTTTATTTACAACAATTTCCTTCTTCATAGACTTGTTAAAACCTTCCATTCAACTCCTTAATTCTTCATGAATCACTTCACTTCACTTTTCCGTGAGAATCTCAGCTACGATTCATAAATTATTCATTTCACACACGCTAAAAAGTAATCAACTTCTATTAAGCACTAATTTGCTATTTCAAAGTTGTCACACGCTATTAATTTATTCACTTCATGCAATACAAAATAAATAATACAAAAAAATAAACAAAAAAACATGCAAATTCATTGTCGATTCATTGATGATTCTCTGCAACGACTCACTGAAGATTCACTGCAACGATTCATTGACTTGTTTGCACTCATTGACATGAATGCATTTTATGTTCGCTGTTCGTCGCTTTGCGCAGCCGCATGTAGTTAACCTTTTGTTGCCTCTGCTGGAAGGTGTGACATCGCACGTTGACGTAAATTAAAGTAACACTTTTCAAGTCGCCGAATGCGGTGAGCGAAAGAAACTTCAGTGTGCGAAATGCGGTTTGTTTCCAGCGGTGAAAACAACGCAGCAGCAGAGTCGCTGATTTAATTTATGGCGTTGATGAACGCGAGGAAAAGTAAAAACGACACGACGATAATCAACTGAAAGCGGAGAGTAAATCATGTAAAAACCGCCAAGCAGCAGCCGCGCAAAAGAAAGTGTCGCAAGCGACTCCTACATGCGACATGCGAGTCCCTCAGCCGCGTATAGCGTTGACTGAAGCGATGCCAACGACGTTCTAAACATGAGTTGTTTATGCTGCGAGTCAAATTAAAGTGTGGTCGAGTGATGAGCGCAACGACGGCTTCGAAAATAAACAAAAAATAGGAAATATTTCAAGCTTAAATTATGCACAACGAGCGACAGCATCTTCTTCAATTCTGTGCTTGATTTATACTGCGACAGAAATGATAGGGATTTAAAGAAGCGTTCGACGATTTGGTTAATAAAATGGCGCAGAGAAAAGAGATGAGTGAAGCGAACAACATGTTTACAATCATTTCTAGTTGCTAAACAATGTTTAAGCTCTGTTTATGAGTTCTTGTAACAGCGACGGATGAAAGCAGGATTCAAACTCTTCAATTTTAGTCGACATTTGATCTTTGGAACTCGTAAATTGCCAACAAACTCAACGAGTTTTGTTTGTTTCTGCTGCAGCAACATTATAATGAGGCATAAACAAAGCGGCGCTCGATGTTCATGCCAGCAAATTGACAGACCGAATCATTTCCGAGGCAATAAATCTCGTGGACATTTTCCAGTGATGCATCACTGTCATCGACATCATCATCATCGTCAATGCTAATTGCATTGCACTAATTTGTACAAAGCACATGTTTCTGTGTCGCCAACATCGTCAACATCCTCAACGTCAACAATGGAAACACCTATAAATTATTTGGCAATCCGTCGGCGGCGGCGGTGCGGCTCACATGACGCTGCAATCGGCTTAAATGGCTTTCGCTGTGGTTATTTAAGCCATCATCTGAGTCATAACGGCAACGGGGACGACGGCGTCGGCGGCGGAGGTCGCTTAATGCCGCTGTCGCTAATGATCACGCACATAAATCAATTTTTAATGCAGCGAGCGGCTTTTGCTGCAGTCACAACTCAGCAATCAGCTCAGCAACATTTCAATGGAGCCAAAATTAATGACAAGCTTGAAGCTCAATCGAGTGGCAGCAATGAATCTGCGTTGGCGTTGTACTTGTTGCGATGTTGCTTACTTGACATTTGCCAAATGCCACACTTACTCGCAGTCGTCGTTGCTGCTTCTGTTGGCAATCATTTCATAACAATCAACAATCGAATCGACCAACGAAACCAAACTAAGAAAATCTGTCAACTGCTGAGGCGTTTAAAGGAAGCCGCAGCTCGGTGTTTGAATGGCCAACAGGTGCCGGAGGATGTCAACATTTGCTGCCACCAACCAACTTTCGAGGCACATTGTATCAGCAGCATTTCTTGTTGCAACACTTTAATGTTTGCTTCATGCTGTGTTGGCGATATTTCCCAAAAAACTGTATCTCAATTTCACGATGTTTTTTATCTTTCAAGTGTTAAAAATTTCATTGTTTTGAGTTTTCAGATGTTGGCTAATTTTAGTTGCTTGTCACAGAATTTGAAAAATTGCTATTGTTGCCGAAGGAAAATTTGTTGCGAACGTTATTTTTTCTTCATCCAAATCACACAAAAAACAAGGAATTTTCTAAAGAGTTAAAAAATAATTACATTTTTCCAGATTTTGTATTTAAATACGAATGAAAAACTATCTTTAAAGCTGCTCATGTGATTCATCGGCGAGTTTTAGCTATTTTTTTGCATTAATTTAATTTTCCATAAACATTAAAATTCCTCCTTGGGATCACTTTCAGCTCCATGCGTCGAGTGTGTGAAAAAATGCTTCGCCACTCAATCAGCAGCCTCGTTGATGGCTTAAGACTTTTAAATATAGTTGAAAAATCATTCAAACACAGAAAAAAATTCACTTGGATGAAAAGCAAACATTAAAAATCAAATCACTTTGAAGTATCATTGATCTAATAAAAATAATAATAATAATATTCATGCATGGGAAATGGTTTTTTGTTGCTTATTTTGTTTGTGGAATTTTTATGGTGGAATTTTGTAATTAATTTCAAACTTTAAAACTATTCTCAACATTTATACAAAAATTTAACAATTTATTCATGTGATCGTTTGTTGCAGTTGTTGAAGAACCTTTGAAAAGCAACTAAACACGAATAACTCAAATGTCTGAATATACGACACCCTCAACCAAGTGGTCGCTCCATCGATCAACTGAATGTGGCTGCCCTCGCCAGTCATTTAAAGTGAATGACTCAACACCAAGCGAATTTTCCCATGGCAAAACTGAAGTTTTATTGTATTTCCATTTATTTATCAAGCTTGGAAACTTTTTAACCCTCTTAATCCCAACATTTCTTAGAAGAAAAATTTTAAATGATTCAACGAAAATGATTTTCAACCATTCTAAAAACTATTTTCAACTGATTGACTTTTAGACGCTGTTAAAAAGAAGGAAAATGTTGATTTTGTTGGCCTCTAGTAGTTTCTAGCAATATATATTTCATAATTTATAGGAACGATGTGCTTTCAATAGACAGAAATATCAATAAAAAGTATTTTTAAAAAATTTTTGTAGATACTTTGGAAACAATTCGGCACATAAATTCTATATTTAAAAGTGTATACAAAATATATACAAAATATACAATATCTATACAAAGTTAGCCAAGATTTGTCTAATTATAACTGGGAAAGCAACACAAAAGGACGAAGAAGGATTCAGAAGAGAGATTTCAGAAGATTTTAAAATGGTTTATACACGTTTTGAGCATCTGTAAACTTCGAATATTGACGAAAACGATCCTTAGGATTTCTTTTCCATTACAAACAATATTTTTGTGTATATAAAAATCGTGCTTTGTAGATTCAATTGAGTTATTTTTTTCAAACAAACAAAAATATTTGTACCCTGTGCTGTTCTATAATAAACTCATAATATTTAAACACTACACAACATCTAAAAGTCATTTGTTTTATAATATTGCTCTGTGCTTTCATTAAAATTGATTTTTATTTATCCGAAAAACTCATCGGAAGCTAAAAGTTGCTTTTGGATTTGTTTTCGTGATTGAAATATGTTGAAAGGAAAGGACTTTTATTGACAATGCCATTTTTTGTTAGCCGAAAGAAAAGGTACGAAAAGCGCACTCACTTCAACAGAGTTGACAAAACTCAACTGAAGCTGAACTTTTACTTTTCGAATGAGAAATGGTCATGGAAATGACACCGCGCGATTTCTTGGCTGCTTTTCCTGTTGTTGAAGGGAAAATTTGTGACAAACTGTAACAAAACATGACATTTGGCAATTTTTAAAGCGATCAGCGAAATTCAATCGTCGTTCGGCTCGAAAAACACGTGCGTCCGCCGAGTATTCGGGCAGGACGTGGAACCAGCAAAGCAAGCAGCACCTGAGTTGAAACCAGCATTCGACAATTGACAGCAGCGTGTGACATGTTATCAAAATATTTTGCCAATGATTGTCGTTCACGTTGGAGACACAACGAAACAATAATTATCATTCATTAATTTCTGCCGTCGCCGTCAGAAAACTCACCTAAAAAACGCAGTAATTTTAAATAAAAGCAAACAATTACACGACACTTCAATTTGTGGCGATTGAAGTTTTGCATTTTGCGATTATTTGTTCGCTAATTTAATTTGAACGCTGCGCTTGAAGCACAAAATCAGTTCCAATTGATCGCTGCCGCAATTTGCAACAACTCAAGAAACAAAACAAATTCACTGCGAATTGAATCAATGCAGAAAATTATCAGATCGACGAAATCGCCGTAAAAACTTTGATTTCGAAAGAGAAACTCGCAGTTGAGTGAAACATGCGATCAGCAGCAGCAACGGGCAACGAGCAATCAGTCATTGGCAGCATCTCCGCAGAATAATCACGACGACAACAATTACATGTTTTTTGTCTAAAGTTGCCGCTGAAAATGGAGCGATTTGATGCCGCGAGAAAAACGCTAAGCGAATTATGCACGATCGTCATCGACATCAAAGTGTGATCGTGCGAATCTCTCGAATCTCCTCATGCAACAATCGCAAAGGAACTTCAGCTCCACAACTCATACTTTATGTAGATCGGCGAGAAGCCGCACGTTGGGAGGTGTGTGGAGTGATTTAAAAGCCAGCCTCCGGTGAGAAATTATTTAATGTGCCATTGGGCAAGATCACATCTCGATGCACGCATCAATCGACAGCCGAACCAAGGCTGCAGTGTTTACTTTACAGCGTTAGATGCATGACGTTGATAGATCTTTCCACGTCGTACGAGTATCAATGAAGTTGCGACGAGGTAAAGTGGAGCTCAACAGCTACTAAAGGATCTCGAGCCAAATAAAGAAAAATGAGTTATGGCGGAATTCCGCAGCTCGAGGCAAGGAAGCTGGGCCATTAGAAAAGCAGACGCAGAATGCTTCAAGAAACGAGGGAAAAGAAGAGAGAAAGAGAGTTGTTAATAAGGGGAGGACAGATGCGAGAATGGAATTCAGAGAAATCGTCTTCAACCTAAATTTTTCATACATTCCTGTAATTAGCAGCGTCTGCAGTTGTAGCTCACAGCAAAGTCGAGAGGTTGACGGCTGTAACGGTGCGAAATCTGCCGCAACTTTTAAAATATAAAAACTTTCATGTTTTTTGCTTTGCAAGAAACTTCCATGATGTGCAGAATTTCATTGGAATCAAGAGCAGCAGATGAATAAAGTGTTGAAAGCAAAGCTATTAATGAATAATTACTTTACATTTACAAAAGAAACTCAATTAAATGGAATTTTGAAATATTTAAATGGGTTATTTAAAGATATCCTAATCTTAATTTCAATCTGCAATTAATTTAACTGTTTTAAGAACTTACAACATTACTAAAAATATAATTATAATAAACAATAATAATACTGTTAAATTATAGAGATTATAATCTACATTTAAAACATATATTTAGCCGGAAATTTATGGATAATCCACAGAAAATTTATAGTTTATGTCAAGTGGAGAATAGTAATAACAATAAATGATTAATGAGTGCTTTCTGACGTCTTTAGATCCGGTAACAGTTGGGCAAGCAACAAACAATGGACTATATTTGAACAATAAAATAGGGAAAAACAATAAATACTTCACCAATATATGCTTATAATGGGCAATCAACAAAAATAGTTTAAATAAACTCAGGATTTTTAAATCAAAGAATTCAAGTGATCGAAAAACTTCACTCAAGAAGTCAATTAAAAAAACCAAATAAAACCCTCGATTGATCGCTGATTATTTATACAATTTTAAGAATTTCAAAAATAAATGTATTTAAAAATAGCAGCCACTGAATGAGTTTTCATTAGCTTCTAATTTCGCTGTAGACGAATGCTTTCAGTTATTTTTATAAAATGGTTTTGCCATTGATTTTTTGTGTATTTTCAAGTTCTTTCCAAGTTCAAGTTGGAAGTTGTTCGTTCAGTTTTCAGTTGGCACGAACGAACAGAGGATACAAGAATATATTATTGAGTTTCTATACTCTATTGTGTAGGCTCAATATACAAGACTGTAGGCTTATACATTCTGCTTTCGAATAGAATTTAAAATTAAACAACTCACCGCATTTGACGTCTTCTTTCGCAGTAAACCGTCCAACCAAAGCTGCACTTCGAATGCTTTCAAATATAATAAATGATAACGATTCTGTAGTCTTTCCAAATTTCCGTCACTCTTCTTGGATCCTGTTGATGTTGTTGCAGTAGATGCAGATGCAGTTCCTGATGACGATGACGATGAAGTCGTTGTTGCTGCTGTTGCCGTAACTTCAGCGGCAACAGATTTGATTCGATGTTGTTTTTGTTCACTATCCGTTGATGAAAGCGATGAATATGAGTTCTGTTCACCACTGGAATTATTATTGTATTGATGCTGTTGTTGCTGTTGTTGTTGCTCTCGCTCAGATGCTGCTCGAATACAAGCACTGACCACTCGACCGTGTGATACTATTTCGTGGTATAACACCTAAAATAAAAACACAATTCATATAATAACAAATATTGTAATGAATTTAGTAATATTTTTAATTTTTCTAATATCTATTTAAACATTTATTCCCACTTAATTAATGTCCTTCTCTATATATAATACGAAGTAATTTTTCAATTAAATTCACTCTTCAGCAATCGTTAATTGAAATGATGAAGTGCAGACGTTGACCCTTGTTGCTTATTCTGCTCGACTTCTACTCATTTCTATGGAGCATTCGATGGACATAAATACCCAACAAATAGAAGCAATAAAACTACAGCACATCATCCTCCGCTCCATCAACGATAGTTTAAAGATCTCATCTTGGATCGTTGCGTGGCAGAAGGAAAAATTATGCAATAAAACAAAATTAATCACGTAATTGTTGCTGTTATTTTCAAAGAACAGACAACGAAGAAAATTTGACGAGAATTCGAAGAGGAAAGGGTTTTATTTTGTGATGGATTCATGGATTTAATGCGGTGAAATTATTTAGGTTTCTATAGTACCTATAATCGTCATTGATACTGTGTATAATAATGATTTTTAGAGACTGATTACGAAAACTAATTCCCATTTGATTTCCCTAAAAAGTCTAAAAAGCAAACTTTGTTAAAGCGCATCTTTAAATTATAAAAATTGCATATTTTTGATTACAAATTTATCAAAAGGGGCGACTGAATCGCAGGAATAACGTGTTCCTAACAAGGAAACAAGAGCCATAAACTTTTCCTTTTAATATTTCCTAATAAACGATTGAGCTGCAAGGCAAAACATCTCCAAACATGATTTATCTGAAATCTTGATATTGAATTGTTTGCGAGGTGGACCTAAACAATCGATTACCGATGAAGAAACGCTTCACCATGCGAAGATAGCCGACAACAACACTTAACAAAGTCGTATACAGCAATGAAAAACGATCCCACGTCCCTCTGCTGTCTAAATTCCGAGGTGATATGAGCAATTTTCAGTCACATGTTGTTGTTGACTCGACTAAAATAAATGTTTCCTATCAAAGTTTAAGCTCCGTTTAACCTTTTGACACGCTTACATCATCATCATCGTCCACGAGTTGCCGTGGTTATGACGTTTGTTGTAATGGCCGATTCAATTGGCTCTTGCCGAACCTTCAAAAAAAGAACGAAAAAGTGATAATATAGACAATAAATTGTCAATAAGTGTCGGAACTCGCCGATCAAGAAGATTTACGATAACGTGGCTCGTTTCAGCCACTCACTTTATGGGCCACGACTTTTTGATTTTCACCTGTTGTTGGTTTAGGATGACATTTGGACGATTACAAGTGCCATTGGCGCTTCAAAGTGGTCACATTTATCAACTTGGATGTTTTCTCAGAGGTCTCAAGCCTACTCAAGTTTCAAGCTCACTGCTGCAAGGGAAGGAGCTATGAATGTGACCATGGAAATGTTCTCATCATCTACGTGGCTTCGTATGCACACGATGGTTGTTAACTATGGGACTATTCATGATTCATACATCATTCTTATTCATATTAATTCTGAATGCTTTAAATAGTCGCATTTTCTGCTTTTCAACATCGTCAGTAGTTGGTATGGATGCTGTTCGCTGATTGCTTTTCACCGATTGCTGATCAGTTGTCTGCATCAACGCAGTCGAAGCAGTTTTCTGCTCTGTCAAATAGAACATCATTCACTTTTTCTATGTTGAACACGGCGCCAAGGAAGTCGTATTACTTTAAAAATGATTTCAATTCAGATATGTTTACATGCATTCAAAAATAGGTGTGGTTTCTCATGTCTTCGTATCCCAGATAGGATTTAAGGATGTCAGGACGATTGTAATTTATATTTGACGAATGTATTTTCACAGTAAATCGTCATTTAATGAATATAAAGATGAGGAGGAGACAAATCATCGCCCACGCTTTCAATTTATTAAAAAATCATGAATTTCCATTTGAAGATGTGTCGGATAAAAAGGAAATAATATTTAACAGTGAATGAAAGAACTTATTTCACTTCGCAGAGTATTGTGTGAAATTGAAATAGGTTTCTAGCGGTTCCAAGAAGAGCAACACCAAGCAGTGGATTTAGTGGAAGCTATCAAATAATTGCTAAACTTTTACAAGACTCCATTATTGCTTATTAATTCACTCTTTATACCATTCAAATATTAACGTGTTTAAGTATAAACATTATTTAATATTTTTAATTTTATTGCTCGAGTTTTTTGTCATTATTATAAATCAATTATTCAATCTTTCAATTGTTAATGACAATAATAATCAATAATTCTAAGTATTGTCCAATTATCGTTGGTTTACTTCGGTTATTTCTAAAGAATACTTCGTACTTATTCTTCCGTACTTACGCTCGATGATAACACAGTATTTATTATTTTTCATTAGTTAAAACTTTGTCGTCATTAATAATTTCTTTATTCGTTTATCTTATTACAATTTCTGAATTTAATTTTACTTCTTTTTCCAATATTCGCGTACAACAAGTTAACAAGTTTTTATTAAAACTGAATTTGAAATGATTGATATTATGTCTGCTAATTGCTCACTTTAATCTTTCATTTATTATCTGTTATTCACTATTTGTTAAATCTTTGATTGCTCCTAAGAATTTGTTATTTTAAAAGTGAAATTAATGAATGATTATCATTGAATCATCATTTATTCAAATGACATTCATTCATTGAAAAATTGATCGAATGATTTTTTTTTAACGATCTTTTCGTATAAGATTTTTGATATTGATTGATTGCAAGTCACCTAGAGTAACCGATGAAGATAAAGAAATTAAAATAATCATATTGAAAATGTAATTTATTGAGTCTATTTTAACAAAATTATAAGTTTAAATAATTCAAATAACAACTGCAAACAATATTGGAGACTATAATGAATTATCTAGAAAACATATTCTCAAAATAATAAATCATAAAAAATAGCATAAAAATAAATAATGAATAAATAAATGAAAAAAAAAATGCGGAAATTCTACGCGTCGGTTTATTTTTATTTTTCTTTAAAGCATTATAAAAATAATAATTGTCATAAAGAAAAAAATTGAAATCACTCAAATAAATTTGAAATTTTATCGCCGGTTATCGCGTTTATAATTCATTCGTAATAATAGAGTGACGTTGCTCTGGCACATGATTTCGCATCGTTTATAACCTATCCTAACTTTTAGAACACTTCCACTTAAATTAATCAACAACAGAAAGCGGAAAGAAAGAAAAAGAGGACAAAAGAGAAGCACAAAAGTACGAATTAGGGTTTGGCTGATATTAAAAAGCAAGAGTCTCTTTCCAAGACACTTTTTGACTGGTTATGGTTATGGAGAAGTGCTACGAAGTGCATCACCAACACGTGCTCTAGAAGCGATTACTTCCTACACGGCCACAACTACGACACGCTTCCATTACGCCTCCCGTGGGATCCGCTGCCACTCCTCCGACCAAATGAAGTGCAATCACCAGCTTGTGACTTGGAGAACAAAAATTAACAGTTAAAACGTTAGCAAAGCTGAAGTAATTCAATACAACTCAAGGAAAAATCCTATAAAAGAATATACGAAAAAAAAGCAACGAACTTCGCCTTTACCGTTAAGCATTGGTGCTTTATAAAAGTTTTCATTGCTGCGGCAGCGACTCTCGTTCTTGTTACCTGAGTGTAAACGCCTTTCACTTTGGGGCTCAGTGGCTTTTACTGATGTAATTGCTTCAGAGGGCGGCAGAACCACACCCGATTTGGCCACATACTCGTACATAAACCACAAGAGGGAGCTTTGCAAATGGATTAAAATTTATGTATGTTTGTGAAAAATATACGTAGAGTGATAAATGCTTATGAAATAGTTTTGTAGAGTATCCGAAGGCAGACAAAAGACCATCAGAATAAAAAACCAACAGTCGTCATAATCGTGACGTGCAGAACGTGGAAAATCTATGCTGAATTTATGCTAAGCTATGCACGATCGCAAAAGTGAATGCATTTATTCTTAGAGGTAACTTCAGCCATGAAATCGACGTCTGCGGGGAGGTGATGGGATTCGTTGAGGTGAAGGTGACAAAGACTTTTCCGGCAGCTGCGATTTTTCCTCAGAAACATAAACTTTTCAGCATAACTTCGATTAAAGAATACATTTTTAGGCAACATTTCGAAGTTCAGCGCGGTTCCATCGACTTTTTCTTGAATCTATGAATAATACGAGAACTTCTCAACACTTCAAACTCTCAAAATGTTAAAATATTTCATTCAAAGAAATCGTTTTAATTGAAATTTTTATTATGTAACCCATACGAGTGACGCATCGTTGCTGCTTCACATGGCTTTCTTATTAGATCTTTTTTTTTCTAATAAGTAGCAACTATTTCCGTAGATGCAAAGATTTCCCAGTCTTTGGCACCAGCAGCGGAAAATTGAAATGCAAAGCGAATGAGAGCGAAAAGAAAAGGAACGACGACGACGAAATGCGGGAAAAACGACACGTTTTCATTGAAAGATGGCGTCTCGTTTAGTAAAGAGTTCATTGACTCGTTCGCATGTGAGATATTTAAATTTTTTCTTAAATTAATTAATTAAATTATAGCCGATGGAGCACTTATTCTAAGAAAGCACGACAAGTTTCTAGCTTCATATCATATCCAATATTCCATGAAGTATCCATGATTTGAAGTAAGTATGATTTGAAGGAGAAAGGATCGAAGAAGTATCATAAAAAGCAATGAAATGTGGATCATGCAGGGAACAAAGCCTCATATTATTGCCCAAGGAACTGGAAACTGTAGAACACAAATGAACATCTCACAGAGGGATACCAGAAGCTTTGATTCTACACAAATGACGCTGAAATACTTCGTAGTTACAAACTAAATACAAGCACTACGAATATGTGCTAGCATCATGAACAGCAACATCGTCAATTTAAGTTCCCAGCATTACAAGAATCTCATGGCTAAAAACATCTGCCGTTCATACTTTTATTTATGTCATCTGCGGCTTCAAGAGGCAGAAATGAAATGAAGGAAAAATTCCTCCGAAGAACTTAATAAAGAGCACCACAAAATAGCATCGTACGCAAGTAATTACGAGAACAAAGACTCGTTGAGACACTGCAATACAATTAAGCAGAAAGAAACCTCTGTAAAAAGATTAAAAAATATGCAAAATAACAAAAAGGAAATCAAAACTTGAGAAGAGAAAAATTGTGGCAATGGAACAAATATGAGATTGGAAAAGATAAGTAGAATGCAAGAAGAAATGAGAAGTACTACTTATGAATCTATCCAGTTCATGGCAGCAATGCAATAAATTGTCACGTTGCAGATTTGCATCTCTAGAAACACTTTTGTTGCACATTACGTTGCAATAAGTAACCCATTTTCATGTAGCTAAGTCCCCGGAAACAAAATCACTAAAACCTGCAATTAATAGAATTTCTAATACCATAACCACTGCAGATGAAATGATACTAGCTAAAAGCTAAACCGTCTCTATTCAGTAAGAAGGAATTTACAACAAGTTACAGAATTTCTCTTTTTATGTAACGTTTGATATGGGTTCTGTTTTTTCAAATTCGGCCACATTCTTAGGTTTTTACCCGAAATCATTCAAAGTTCTTCAGAAATTGCATATTCGGGAATCATTTTCATAGATAGAAAAACATCACAATAAAAACGGGTAAGAATAATGACGATTGCACCCATTGTTGTCACAACAAATATTTATTTTATCCAGAAAGAGTAACGATCGCGCCCTTTTGGTCCCTTTTTGCCATAAAACTCTAGAAACAACTACAATTTTACAAGCTTGTTACTTTTATAGAATACTTGTAAAGTCTTTAGTATAGATGAAAGCGTCTTGAAGTCATCATTAGAATTGTATTGCACCATTTCCTAAGGACGATACATAAATAAAGACCACACGAACAATAAAAGTAATTAACATTCAGCCTTGAAATATGACACTAAACTGAACAATGTGAGAATTAAGTAAATTGAAACCATGACTAAATTAAACCTGAACTTAATGCAAGGAGTAACCATAAAATCTTCCACGGAAGTAAAAAGGCAGCTATGAACCGAAAAAAGAAGATGTACTGTAAAAATTAACAGCAGTTAGCGAACCAAACGACCAAATTCAACGAAGAGCTTGCTTATTGGATAATAATAAGCAAGTAATGAAGAAAACCAACACTACACTGAGAAAAAACCCATCCTCATAAGAAACCTATCGCTAGCTTCACCATAAAGAGATATAAAATTGTTAATGGCTGCAGACGAGGTCGTTAATACTACTTAGCGTCAAGTTGTATGGTAGTGGGTGAATGAATGAATGAGTACCTGTGTGAATATATTCAGCAAAGTGTTTGAAACCTGACCATCAATTACCTAAATAACTGCTTCGAGGAATGCTGTTCATAAAGTGTCATGTAGGGTCAAGAAAAAGCAAAATAAATACAAGCAAAAAGTGAACACAAAATAACCGAAGACAATGTTAAAGCCGAGCTATTGTTACAGTGGTAATTTGACACTCATGAAATCATGCAGCACCAATTGACCAAAAAATCCAAGGTGCTGTATGTGCATGCAAGATATAGTATGTAGATAATAATAAGAAAAAAATAGTGTAAATGTATTGGTTGGTCCAAGTCCTAGTCCCCTCCAATTAGACCATGAAAAATAATGTTGTGGTGCTTTTGGTGTGAATTCTTCGTGAACCAAAGTAAACTTCTTTCTGAACAATTTAAAAAAAAAATAGGGAAACTCTATTATTATGAAAAATGTACTCGAAAAGGTATGAAAATGGGAGTGTTACGGATTCAAGGATTATGCAAATATTGATTTAAATAATTTTATTTCTAAATTTATCGATTACTTGGAACCAATATGTTAAAGATTGATTCGTAAGGCGATTATTAATGGTCAAAATTGCCACCATAAAATTTATGCGATTTTGTTTTCTCTTCTTCAATTAACACTGAATAAAGCCAAAATATTTTCTCCACGGTTGTTTTATTTTTCCACTGCCGTGAAGAGACTCTTTAAAGTAAACCAATACAGTAGCTCATGAATATCTAATGAAAGCCATTTTCTCTCCTGAGCTGGATTCAACTCTTTTACGACTACATGCTATGAACTTGGAAATCGCAAGCCAGTCACATTTTCAAAGCCCATAACAAAAAGAGATCAAAAACACTACAAGCAACTGAATAGATTCCTATAAGGAACATATCGATATCTCTATTAACAACGGATTGTAAAATTCGCACTCAACATAAAAATAGTGAATATATGACGTGATCCATGTCTTCACACGTTCACATGGTTATGGGGAGTGTAAGCTATAGTTTTAAAGCTACACCAGTTGCCCCTAGAAACACTAAAAACCCAGTCATAGATGATTAAATGCGAAATGGTATCTGATGGCGAATGAAGTGTCGAGTTGATTGGGAATAAACGAACCAATAACAACATTCACTGTATTTATAACAATAATAATAGTAATAAAAATAACAATAATCATAATAATAATAATAATGGCAACAGCAGCAGCAAACGACACACTGTTTCCTATAAATTAATTATGACTATGAAATAAAAACGTTTTTTAAAGACTTCCTTTTCTGTTGGTCATAAACTTGATAGAGTTTTTTCCTTACTTCAAAACCTGGTGCAAAAACAAGATTTCCTTTGTTATTATCATTTCTCTATTTTTTCCTCAAGTTTTTTTCCTTTTCATTATTTTCTTATTCGTTTCGTTTTAGTTGCTTTTTTAAAAAAATGAAAAGAAAAGGTGTTTGAAACGTTTTTTTTTCCTCTTTTACCTTAGGGAAAATTACTTTAAATGCTTTGCAATAAGTGGTGCACGATAGACGACGCCCTCTAGCGGTCTATCTGCAGCTGTATCTGAATCTGTATCTATGAAGCACACTTGCACTTTCATGTAGTTTCTTGCAATCACTCAATTGCCAATTTCACTTTTTCTCTTTTTATATTGTATATACAGACGTATCTAGGTTACGTTTAGTGGGTTAGGACTGTAATTCTACCCAGTGTACAATAAAGAATTAATCACAGTGTAGTAATCACAATTTCTTGGATACTTTTAGACTTTATTTTAAATACTATCATGAACTGGGACCAATTACTCTATGCCAATCTTCCTCAGGAAACCTATAATTCTACTATTGCCAAACGTATTTCTCAAACTAGAGAAATTTCATATTCCAAAAATTCGAAGAGATTTTTTATACCTGAGAATCAATAAAAGAAACGTTGTTCAATTGTATTTTACCCACGCTATACAAATCATACAAATCGAGTATTATATTTTTAAGTATTTACCATTAGTCTCTACCTACGATTTTGAGACGAATAAAGGAATCATATACAGTTACTTTCCACTCCTACGACAAAATCTGGAATAATCTATGTTACATAGTACATGCAAGGAAAACGGAAAAGAAAATCCAAAATAAAAACATAAAATTAATAAAAGTGAATTATAAGTGTCATAACTGAGTGAAAGAAATGAAGGTAACATTGATTCAGAAAGAGAAAAGGGGACAGAAAGTGCATGAAAGAACACATTTGGAAGAGAAAAACTTTCTCCGTAGCTCACTGCGATATAGAGTCAAGTCAAATGCATAACTGTCAAAGTTTTTAACGGACAAAGTCATAGAAATACTAAAAACTTCAAGAAACTGAAGCCAAATTTCTAAAAAGTTACATTTAAATTCAATAGAACTTAAATAAATTGAACCGTCAATCGGATTATCTAAGATCTGAACAGCTGCAATAACATTCATAAACAACCAACAGTGACAGAAAGTGTGGGGGCTGTTAACAAAGTTAGCTGTAAAGTGGCTTCAGACGTCCCGCATAGAAAAGTTTTTAAATTGATCACGCAACAGTTTATTAGGCACTTTTCGTTCTCAAAAAAAAAAGTATATATTGGGCTGTAATTTGTAGGCACTATGAAAGACTTTATCATTATAGAAGAAAAAAAAAACCATGAAATGAAGAAAACCCCGGAATTGGAGAAAATTATTACCTGAAAAGATCTTCAAATGGGAAATAGAATTGATCAATAATGAAAATATATTTAAAAAGTACGCTCAGAAAGCTAAGAAAGACGACAGAGTACCAAGAAAAACTATAAAGAGTTGAAAGATTATTGTAAGCAGATGTTGCAAAGTGCAAGTGTTGCTTTGTATTGGCAGTTGACAGTCGTGTGCATTCATATTCATCCTCCTATTATATATGCAGTGAATAGAATGACCAATAAATGTTCACTCGAGTGGTGCGTGAATGCAATTCGTGTGTTTTTCCATCAGTCATTCGAGTGGACAGCGATGCGTTGTATTCCTGTGGCGACGGTGTCGAAATGTCAGGCCGCAGCTAGTGAAAAAAGGGTATATTAATCATTGAATACACTCGTGAAAATCATGTTGAACACAATGCAACATGCATGCACAATTCAACTGTCAATATTTGCAATTTATTCATTTTCTCCATCGAATTGTTTGACAGTAGAAAGTATGAGTTGAGTGAATTGTTGTCGAAAAAAACATATAGAAAACTAGCAAAGATTTCCCAACTTTATTCGCTAGTTTGCAAAAGAGGAAAGAATAAAATGAGTCTAGGATCCGAACACTTTTTCCTGTGTAACTCAGAAGTTTTGCAGTGGTTTTTTAGTAGTTGTTCTTTTTATTGTTGCATTTTTTTGCTATAGTAGATACACTTTTTTAAATTTCCCCAACGTACAGCGACTCCAGGCTCAAATCCCTGTCAATTCATCGTCAATTTATTGCGGCATTTCGAGTGCTATTCACATCATCTACGGGTTGAAGTGGCTTTCGTTGGACGATCATCTGCCGAGATTTGCATTTGCCAACAAATATTTTGTGTTTTAGTACAAATAAAGTTGAGTGCTGTTGACCTACTTTTTGAACTTTTGAAGCAGCAACGAAAGCCTTATCAATTGTCAACATTGAAGCATAAATATAAACTTTTTGCAATAAATGATTGTGGTCAGTTTGGAAACTTTAGGAAGGAAAGAAATTTAGAAACTTAAATGAAGGAAAGCATGAATTAAATTGATTTTGAAAAGAATCTAGTCAATTTGAATGACATTTTCAATGGCTTCGAAGTAGTTCAAATGTTCAAAGCTTTTCTTAAATATCAACACCTGAGTTAAGCTAGATTGGACCCACTAGAATGGGCTTGTTTTTCTTCGTATTCCCTTCGTATTGCCTCTGACATTTCCTCAAGTAGATATTCAAATCGTGCTGATCGAATCAATTCAAAAAAATGCACCTCAAACAATAGCAAAGGCAAGTAATTGCAATAACCTACATTTGTGAAAAGAACACGCTTAATTAACTGTCAGTTGTCATGGAATTTCGTGTGCAGTAATCACATTGACAATAATAACACCATTGAAAGCAAACAGCATCTGATTGATGCATATTTAAAGTACAATAATGAGCAAAGATGTTGCATCGACACTCAACTCAAATTGCTATGCAATTAAATGAACTGCCAAAGACTAATGCAGCTGTTATTTTTGATTTAATGTACAGAAAATACGCCATCGACTGCTGTTCATCAAAAACTGATGCAATAATAATCAAGTGATAAATAAAAAACCATTGAAAAACAACAGAAACGCATTAAGGTGAAAACCTGAAACCTTTTTTAGCTTTAAAAAGAAATTCACAGAAAAACAGCTCAAGGAAATCAGACATTAAAATCACATGAGATTAAAGCACTTGCCATTAAATGTTAATTAAACCTTTTAGTGTAAAGTATGATTATATAGCAATTATAGAAGTAGAGGATAATTAGTTGGCGATCGAGGAGAGGACGGAGCACAGCCTCAATCGTTTTCACTTTCCATTGAAAGGTTAATAAAAGAGACAAGTGACACTATGATTGGGCGATGAACATTTGTTTGTTATCTCGCGGACTCCTAAGACTCTGTCAGGTTTTCAGGAAAAATACAGTAGTTGCTTCCATCTCTCCGATCAAAAAGAGTTATAAATTTCTATAAATCGCGACCTGTAGACGATCCTATCAACAGTCAATGAATAACGCAAACACCTGTTTTAGCGAGCACGTATTTCAGATGCAATATCAATTATAAGAAAAGGTAGAAATGAGATGAACCCGAAATAACCCATCGATTTCGGTAAAAGTCGAAGCACGTCCCAAGAGAAGCAATCAAAGCAAAAACGATCTCAATTTGGAAAAGGAAAATCGAAGAGACGTCGAAGAAAAGCGACGATCCGTCGATCGACGACGTTTGCAAGAAAGTAAAAGTCCATCAAAAGGTTAGACTAAGTGCAGGTAATCGTACAAGTGCGCAACCGTCCATCGGAAGTCAGCCTCTAATGATCTCTAAGTGATGGCGGCAGAAACGATCGCTTGTTGCTGCAAATGTTCGAGATTAGGCAAGCGGTAATGCGGCAAAAAAGCTGCTGCTGCGGCAGACAACAGCTAAAAAATACTCCGAGGCTTCAACTCGAAGCCGCAGTTCGTTAGTTGAAAGTTTATCGCTGACGACGTGAATTGCTACTAGCGTTTGTGTTAAGCGTAACTTATGAAGCTCAATGTAATGGAAATCACGCGAAAATGAAATAATAAACGCTTTATGAATGAAATTTCAGTGAATTAAACAGACGTTAATCGAATTATGATTACTTGCAATAAAGTGTTTGTGCATATTTTTTTTATTCGTATTATTATTTATTCAATAACGGATCGAATGAGTGACTTTAAGCTTTGGCTTCGTTTGCATTGTATTTAATTTAATGCATTGGGAATTCATGTTGCGGACTTCATGCAGCTATCAAAGCTGTCAGTCAATCAATCGACTGCAACCCAAATCAGTTCAAGTCTGAAGAAAAGAAGCAAAGGCAAAACCCAGAGCTGTAAAATGATATTTCCGGGATTTCGTACGTAAGACGAATGCCCTAATGAGCTTACGAGGTAAAACGTCACTCGAGTCCGGACTTTTCATTGACTTGTGCTTGACTTGCGTTTAGTTGAACGAAAGAAAAAACGTAGCATTAAAAAAATCGCAACGTGGTTAATGTACTGGAAAGATTTTAAGTAAACGAAGCAATCGCAATAAGAATAGAAATAAATAAAGTAAATATAAAATAAGTTGTAGTTGAAAAAGGCCTCCAATCGATCAATAAATTAAATTTTATTCTTTAAATTAGTTTTTTAAATTATTTTAAAAGCAATAAAAGTGAATAAATTTAAATTACGAATAATTTTTTACAGATTCTTCCGAGTTTTATGCTTTAAATAAAATAAAATAATAAAAATCAACTCATCACAAGCTGTGAAAAACAAACAGAAAACCAAGGTTAAGGTGAAAACTATATAAAAACAAAACAATAATATTTAAGGAATTCCTTAACGGATTATAATAAAATAAAATTTGCAATAAATAATTAAGTAAAATTTGCACAGCGCCATCTTTAGTCATGGATTAGCAACACTTAAAAAGCCGTGTATTCATCGCTGATGTGAAACTGAGAAAGTTGCAAAGACGCGAACGGGGAACGAGTGATTAAAAAATCATCCGCAACTAAAGGAAAACCTTCACAGCAGGGGAAAAACTTTATACAAACAAACAAATCACTGAATCATCGATGGCTGCAAGTGAGGCCCATGGAAAAGATGAGGCTATAAAAAATTTACATGGCTTCGAAGCTTCAGATCAGTAGACAGCATTAAGTTAATAGATGCGAACATGAGCAGCCGCGACAGACTCAGGCTCAGCATTAGTGACAGCGACATGAAAACTACATAATAACAATAATAATAAAAAGCATCAGAGTAAAAATAATCGTATTAGAAGCAACGAACGCTTCGGCGGCGGCGGCAATTGAAAATAAGCAAAAGAATACAAAAAAAGGATAGAAAACGACAGCAGAGAAAAGTCGAGTCCATCGCTAGCAACATTCGATATTCGCAGCCGATCGAGATGCTGCTTTGCCGATGAAGAAGCGACGGCGAACTTCGTCTTCGATGCAACTGACTTCTGTTGATTTTATTGTTGTTTGCTTGCTTAATTTTCATAAAGATATTTCCCATAATTAATCAATTGATGGCTGCTGTCGGTTGGTTGCGACTTCTTTTCACTTTTCCTAAAAGCATTTATTTTAAATTAAAAATAAAGCACGAATTTTGTTAGAAATTAAATGATTTATTATTATTATTATTCTGCTACTGAATCGCTTAAGAATAGTGAACAACTTTTAACCTTCAATCGAAGGGAAGATCTTCGTTTATCGTTGTTTTAATTTGCCTTCAAATGGATGAAAATTTCTATTGTTTCTACTGTTGAACTGCCAAAGATCATTAAACGAACAACTGCCAACAACGATTGCAGTAAGGATGCTGCTCGCCATCATCCAAGGAAGATCAACGGAAGATACTCAAAAAGAAGATCAACGGAGCAGATATCAAAATGTGAAAATTGAGTAAAAAAATGAAAAACCAAGCAAAAGCAACAAACTTTCTATTTGAATTTCCTTTTCAATGCAAAAATTAAACAAAAGATTTAAGATAAAAAAGAAGCATGGTTAAAAACATGACAGGGTTGCATTGAGATTGTAATTTGTCAAAAAAAATGTTCAAAGAAGACAAATTTTGAGAAATCAATAAATTATTAATAATAAATCAAATTGTCAAGAAAATTGCAATATAAAAAAAGGAAATAAATAAAAACGAAGCTTGATTTTATTTGTTTAAAAAAGAAGCAACATGTTTTAATAAAATAATCAAGTTAATTATTAATCATTCTTCATCAAAACTCTTGAAAGAAAAGGTTCCTCTTTAATTAATGTATTTTTAACATTTAAAGCCGCAAGCACTGAAGTCTTTCGTAATTGACTCGTTATTATTATTATTATTCAACGCAGGAAAAGTAACAACCGACATTTCATTACTTTCTACATTAAGCGAAACCCTCGCCAATAAAACGCACCTCTTCCCACGCTGGCTTTCAGCTTCAGCCGCTTACGTCGCGCCCATCCTCGTCCCGCCCACTTTAACACGTAAAATTAAAGAAATGCCAATTAACGGGACGCTTGTTAAGTTAATGGCGTCGGCTTGAATGGTAAAGTTTTAAATTAATCTTTATTTAACGAACGCACAGAGACGCATGTAGTTCAAAGCAACGAGTACGCAGATGACGACGACGACGAAGAGCAGCATAGACAACATCGTCAATGATCGGCTCAAGTTGATGCTCGAAAACGACGTCGTTTTTGCTGTCGTCGTGGAAGAAGTGAACAAACGGCGTAGACTTCGAGGCGCGTTCATGAAAATGAAGCAACAAACACGCAGGTTTTTTCTTGCTTGCTGCTTTCTTTCTCGTTGTTGCTTGCTCAGTCCAATTGATTGAAATTTATGCGTGCCGCAATCCCTGACTTCAATGCGTTTATGAAGTGGCAGCAGCAGCAACACCAACAGCAGCCAGCATCAGAGCATAACGATGCCAATTTGGCAAATTGCTAGATAATATTTTCATGTTGTTGTTGCTGTTGTCATTGGAATGCATTAACAGCAACAGCAACAGCAACAATCACTCGATGGAGTCATTGGCGTTGCATTGAAATTGAAATTGATTGTGTTGTCGTTGCTTTTTCCCCCCTTTTTTCCTTATTGTTGGTTGCTCTTTTATATTTTTCATTTGATTTCAATTTCGACACACACAAAAAAAGAATATGTAAACAAAAAAAAAAGAAACATTGTGCAATGGTTTTTTGTTTATGGTATGAAATTTTAAAAGCAACCCATGCAACTCCATCGGCTAAGCATGAATTGCTCCATGTTCATTGCTACGAAGCGAAGCTACAGGAAAAACAACGACGAATCGAACAACATCCACACCAACGTGTAACAATAACTTTTTTGTAGGTTTTCTTTGATGTTTTCCATTTGCGTTGGTGTAAAAAAACTAGTAATGAACTTAAAAGTGTTTGCTTTAGATTTGTGCAGTGTGTTAAATTCCTAAAGTGCCGCGGCATGGACAAAAACTTCATTACAGCAAAACTACTACTTTAATAATACATAATGACAATCGAGATAAAATCAATGATAATCACAATTAATGTGATGACAAATAACAAATAAAATACAAGTAAAAATATAAAAATAAAGGTAGTACTAATAGCAGTAATAATGTTTTTTCTTGTTTATGTGGCAATAATATTAGTAGTAATAATAGTAGTACTAGAACCAATAATAGTAGTAGTAATAATAACAGTTATAATAATAGAAATAATACTAGTACTAATAGTAGAAATAATACTAGTAATAATAGTAGTAATAATAGTAACAGTAGCAATAATAAGAATAGTAGTAATAATCTGTTCTGAGTACGGGTTATACAAATGTCCACTTCACCAGAGGAAGAGTCGCGTCAACGGAAGAATAACCTCGACTGGAGGATAATCAGGTAATTGCAAAGCCTACAATTATTTGAAGCTCATTCAGTTTAAGGGTCATTCAGGGTATTTCACAAAAACTATTAAAGATACTCTGGACCAAGGATTCCCAAACCGAGTATCTCCTACACTAAGCGCTTATAACGAATGCAAACCTATTAATACTTTTGCTGTTGCAGCGCCGATACATTAGTTAAGGCTCATTAAGTACACTGAGACTGATCTCAGTTTTTACAAGGAATATATAACATAACATCATAACAAGTAATTAGTATGATGCTGACTACGCATGATGCAACAACAGTAATAATAAACAATAATTTTTCGTGTGTTTAAAAGGAAACTGGACCAAAATCGCTCAATACATGGATCAACTCTCGTATTAAATGAAAGGCTCCATTGATCGCTAATGAATTTTGCTAAATTACTTAATATTATAATCAACTTTACTACGATTATTTAATTTTATTATTAACTATTGCTTTCAGTTTCTAATTTCAGTTATATTATAAATGTTATGATAAAATTAGATAATAATCGGCTGCAGAATAATAATAATAAACAATTATTAAATGTAATCGTTATTTAATTTTCTTATAATGAAGGAAATAAAATAAATTCGCTGAACCAACAGCGAATCCTCGGCGAGAAGCAGAGAAAAAAGCAGTCGACCGTGAGTGCCGCGGGGACGGATTTTAACAGCAACAACAGCGATGCGAGCAACAATCAACGCAACAGCAACACAGTAGCGATTGAAATGCCTTGCATTAATTTATTACTAAAATTATTTAGATTTATCACATTTCGCTTAAAAACACAAAAGCGAAAATTTATTGAAATTAAATCTGTTTTCGTTGCAATTAAATGTGAAAAGAAAAGCGTAAGGATGAAAGAAAAACCATTGTTCGCACAGTTGGCCCATAATAATTAAAATAATTAAAAATTAAAACACGAAAAATGTTTATATAAGTTGACAATAAAGAAGTGAATGAGAAATGTTATTAATTAAAAAGGAGCTATGAATGGAAAGTGAAAGTTACTAACATCGTTTTTCTAATGAACAAAAAAAACAAAAACAAAATTAAATTTATTCATTTTCATGCGCTGCTGAACTGACCCAGGAAGCAGCTGCTTTTCCACTTTTTCTCTTTATTTATTAAAAAAATATTACAACTTTGTTAGTTTTTCGCAGAGTTCTTTCGAATTAATGCGGCATTAAAAAATTGTTTAATGCTAAATTTTATATAATTTTTAACCTAATCTTTACATGAAAAGATTTTAAAGAGAATAAATTCATTAAATTCTTTAATAAATTAATCATAAAACTCGTGACTTTGTAAAGCTTTATTTAAGTCTTGATATAAGGTCCTTTTGAGAATAATTATAATGAAACAAGGAAGTAAAATAAAACCCTTGTCAATAATAAATTAAATTCTCCGCGGTGTTTTTATTTCAGTTGTTGCTACCTTGAGTTCACATTTTGAAGCTTTATTCCTCCTTACCTTCAATAATTGTTCATTTGTTTCTTAGATTGATTGATTATGGAAAAACTTGTTCACAAATTGGAAAAAGATATAGGTTTTTGTATTTAGATAAAGATAAAAACATATAAAAAGAAATAAGGAATAAGATAAAAACAGAAATGAAATTAGGTTATCATGAGAACTCAAATGTTTTTAAATGAAAACCTATGAAAGAAAACAAACAGCATTACTATAAAACTCTAAATAATATAGAAATATCCACAAAAGTAATGAATAAGAAAACTATGATCATAAAACAATAAATAACTACGAAAATATCTAGAAAATTTCCTACAAATAGTCGTCAATTTGCTTTACCTTAGTATAAATTATTATTATTAATAAAATTAAAATAATTAAAAATAATTAAGAAAAAACGTAGCAAAACATGGAAATATGACATGTTATAAGAAACAGTTTCTACGGAATCTTTTCGCCTTGAAATTTTATTATAAATCTAGTAAAAATGTATTAAAAATTACTCAGCCAAGTTTTCTTTAAAGTCCATCAAGATTTTCCACGTTGTGTCGGCGTAGAAGCGAGATACACCTCAAGAAAATCATAATTATAAATGCTAAAAGGTTTTTACTTTTACGTTATTGTTATATAAATAAGTAAAAGTATTTTACCAGTTCCACCAAGTGTATTATTTTTATATTTTTGTTAATGTAGGAAGTGAATTAATATACAATTATGATTGAGATAGTACATAGCAACGAAGGCCATCGACTGTTAAAGATAGGGCAAAATTAGAAAGATTTGAAGAACAGAAAACAACGTTTACAACATCAAATCTTACTGGGATTTGAACATAAACCCTAACGTTTTTTTTGCAAGATGATCCACCAATTGTAATAATAAAAAATATTCTAAACTCACATTTGGACAAATAAAGTTAAATGAAGATAATTTTCGCTGGAGTTGAGTTAAGTTGCCAATAAAGAACATCTTATGTCTTTATACTCGAATCAATGATGATTTCTTGTTCGTTTTTATATCTTTTATTGAGTAGCAGCTGACAGTACTTCAAAGGGAAAATGTATTATTATTATTATTAGAATTAAAACTGATAAAATCTTATTTAAAATGAGAAAAAGTCTACTATATAAACAAATCACGTCTTGGGTCTAAACAAACGATAGGATCGAGGCCTCTGAACCCCTACCAAGTTCAAGAAAAACTATTTTTCCTTGGCAGCCACATGTGAGCAGATGTTGTCAGTTTTCTTGTTGCTGTCGATGTTGCCTTCAAGCAGATTGAACTTTGTGCATAGGTTTTTTATTTTTCCTATCCTAAAAGAAGAATTCTTTTTATATATAGCTCCGCTTTCGATTTTTATTGTGCGGTTCTTAACAATTATCAGCCAAGAATGTAACCAGCTTCAGACTCGGTAACAAGTTATCATTGATGACTGAAGTAACTCTTTCTAAAAATCCTTATTAACTTGTAAACTAATGAAGAGACAAAGCAAATAAATTTCATCAAATTTTCACTTGTCGCTTGAAGATTTCTTTTGTTGCGTGTTTCTATAATTGATTGAACATGGAAAAAATTGACATTTACTTATAAAAAATAAAAATTTGTAAATAATTAATTAAACAACGATTCGAACAAACAACAATAGACACGCGTTTGTTTTGTTGTTGTTGTTACTGCTTCTGTCATTGTTTCGAGTTTGGAAAAGTATTAAAAAAAAAAGGAACATCATGATTCAAGTCACTGGCAACAGTTTCGCTAACAAAGCGAATTGTTATTGTTTTATTGTTGTTGCTGTAGTAGACAGTCGAGTCGCGTGTTACCTTCAAAGTCGAAACACAGTCGAATAATCAGCCAGCGACCACCGACAACCAAACGATGCCGTCGATCCGTCAGCTTCAACATGATTCACAGCGTCTCCTTTCCTAAACTAACGTGAAAATTTGAATTCATCTGCAGTTGAAGCGAGTGACCTTTTGACTCTGAATATTCGCATAATTAAAATTCGAATTACCGTGAAGACTTTTACCATGGCTTTCGGAGTGTTCAGAGTTTTTATCGCATTTTAGCCACTTGCACATTTACAGCTTCAGGTGATTGAAATATAATCTAAAATATGGTGTTAACCTTGTGACCTCGCGACGACTTCAACACCAACAAATAACAGCCACACGATGAGGATCACAGCTGCAGTCGCGGCAAATGATTTGTTCGTTTGTGGGTGGTCTGTTCAGGGTCACGACTCGCCAATAAAAGGAAAAAAGGTGACTGGGAAAATCTGCGAGACTCCAAAAATAGCTGGCAATTTGTTGGAAGATGATATTCAATGCAAAGCAACGAAAAAACTTAGTCTAAACATCGATTAAAAATCGTTGTCCCCAAATAATAATCAACATTTTTTGCATAATCCGAGAATTCAATTGGATTGGGTGACTTTTTTATAAAAATTATACACGATTCATGACAAAATGTGACTCGTGATTCTTAAAGAACAAAAGAAGCATTACAAAAAACCCGGCAATTATTATTATTGCAGCTAATGACGAAGGAATTATCAACGACGTAATATAAAAAAGCCTTCGAACTTCAATAAATAATTAATTAATTAAAATGTCCCTGAGAAATGAAGGAAAAACTGGTGATGAGATCGAAATTGTGGGAAAACGTAAACATAATGACGATGGCAATAATGATGATGACGCTTACACACGAAAGATCTTCGTTCGAATGGAAAATTAATGCTTCTGGCCCAAAAAACCAAGCAGTTTCGAGTAGGAAGGTGAAGCGACAGTCGCGCGACTTGAGGCCAATTAAATTGACGCAAAAGAAAATTGATGTTGCCCCATCGTGTTGCCACGATGTATGCCATCGAGAGTTGCCAAACGAAATCGAAAACTTCTTCTGCGACTTGTGCTAAATGCGAGATGCGATTGGATGATCGCCACCTACGCAATGTACTCAGTATTTATTTGCAGAGTTGCAATAAAATTGAAAAATCTTACATAATTTTTACGTAATTTCGCTTATGATTTTTCTAGTGGGGAGTGTAAAGCTTCTTTGCATTATAAAATAACCATGTGAGTCTTTGAAATCAGAAGTTTTTTCAAGCCTACAATTGTTTTGCTGCCTGGAAAATCCTCGGGGGATTGTCCAAGCGTAGGTCCCTAGTTAAAATTTTCTTCTCTGATTTAATAAATGCACATCACAGAACCCACATCAAAAATCATTTTCATGGCGGTTAAAAGCAGTTGCTGAAAATATATAGAAGAGGGGTGGGAAGTTCAGCAGATGACAGGGCAAAAATAATACAGATGCTTATGGCTTCAGGTTTCCCATGGATTTATTACAATTAATTAAGAATTCCTCGTCATGCCGGTTGATAAAGTAAAGAATGAAATATTAAATGTAAAAATAATTTAATATTTCTAATAAAAAACTAAGGTTTTGCCTAAAAACCCCATCGCTAGGTTTTTCTCAATCATTTTTTTAATTTTAATTAAAATTTCTGCAGAGTTTCTTTTAATTAAAAATTATCAACCGATCGAATTGAGTCGGTGAAATTGATTTATTAACACTTTGAGATTGTATTGAATATTCCAGTACTGAAAACTTTCTCCTCACCGAAACCAACCCAATCGAGTCTTTCGAAAGGATTAGCAACAAAAGAGATTTCCTTCAAATCATTAATAAAACTTTTTAATTAAAGCAGGAAAAAAGATATACGCTGTTCCACCTTCGCTTTTATAATTTATTGGTGACTAAAATTTAATAACTTTCAGGTAATATTTTGTAGCTACGAGTAATTATAAAAGCCGAATAAACGGAAATTGGCAGAGAGAAAAGAAAAATGTTAATTAATATTTAATTAAATTTATTTTCCAATAATTATTGTTATTATTGGTGAAGGATTGTAGTTGCGAGGAAATAAGTTAATTAAATTTATTTAATGTCCTCATTGACATTTGTATATGTTGGCATATAAAGACGATTTCTATGAAAAAACTACTTTTCCTGCCTTCAACATACGTATAAAGGTCAGGAGATGTCCTCAATTCTCCATTTTTTTAATCTATAATAAAAATAATGAAATAATAACTCTTTTATGACACTAAAAAACCAAGAAAAAAACAATTAAATATAAAGTGTGACATTCAAAATTATTTAATTTTAACTCGAAGCCGTAGAATCAATTCATTCACCTCAAATTTCAAACCATTAAAAAGCTCAAATGAACCGATACAAAGGCCACGATTTCAATGTTATTGACGCTAGCGAAATATAGTTAAATATTTTAATTGCTTTAGCAAAAAGTTGGACAAATTTGAAGCACGACTTGTGAAGAATGAAGGCTTTAAGTCGAAACTAAAAGACTGCATTAACCCTCGAGTTATGAAGTTAATAATTTGTTGTGGCGAGGGAAACATGTACAAACATGTTTAAAAGTAATGGAAAAAATAACAGTGTGACTAATTAGAAAAATACTAGCGCTAATTACGATCCGACCCACTGAAGTAACCATGAATTACGGCCACGAGCAGGTTGCCTGTTGCTTATGCTGCACATTGCGGCGATTGCGCAACTGAAACTTAATTGCAGACAGTGCGAAAAAACTTCATACATGAACAATTTTCACTAATGCCATATTGCAACATGGAAAATCACAAAGAAAATCAACTTTTAAAAACTCATTACTCCATTAAAATTGAGCGACAAGCATGAAATTTCAAACGTCGTCTTCGGCTTCAGACTTTCAAGTCGATTGTAGTAAAAATTCTAAAATAATCAAGCATTATTTCAATATAAAACAACCCTCATTCGATTATTACAAAAGTATTCTGCGTTTTATTTTGTTTCATTTTATTATGTTTTTATTTATGATGCCTTCAGAATCGCATTTGACACTTTCTGAGTAACATTTTTGATTCTAAATTCCATTTGAGGTCGTCTGAAGTACTTTTTAAGGTGCTTCCATGCACATTTGACTATTTTTAATTATTTGGACATTTTCTTATCGCAATAAAACACATGGATTTTTAAAGAAATAAAAAAAAACTTGTATTAGAAAAGCAATAAATTAACTGCAGCTCATTTTTAGCACCTGACGTGAGTTAAAAGCAGGGCGTCAGGCCATAAATTATCTCCCAACACGTTGGATTTCCGCAAAGAAATGGAAAAGTAAATGAAAATTCACACACACCGAAATTCCATCGAATAATCGGCATCTTCAAAGCTGAATTCTTCTGCGGCCGACAGTCGCAGAAACGTTCAACAAACGTCGGCAGAAATTAAAAATGAAAGCTTTTCCGAACTGGGCAAAATTTGTGTTTGTGAGTTGATGGGCGAGGGGAAAGAAAAACCAAAGACGAGGAGGAGGCGTGGTGGCATCGATGGTGTTGCTGCTGTTGTTTGATTATTTTCTGTTGTATTTTTGCTACGGAAGACAAACTGCTGAGCAAATGATAGCTGCGGCACGCTTCCGCAACAACTTGGCCAACACTTCACTGTCAAAAGTGCAACACACATTGTGCACCGTGTAATGGGCGTGGCTGCAGCAGGCGCTGAGCTGACGATCTCGATTAAATAATCGCTTTCGTTCAAAAGAAACATGATTTCGAAGCAGCAAAGAAATACGATAAAATAAAAACTAAGACAAAGCAAACATGAAACACGAGAAAACATACATAATTTTCTGCTTAATTATAATAATTATATTGGTTCCATGAAATTGTTATTATATAAAAAATACATATAACAACTTGCAACTGATGTTTACTTTGATTTGCATAAAATTCCGCATCTTTAAGCGTAAAATTAGCAAAAACAAAATTTAATAATCGAAAATTATATAAAATCCCCTCCATAACATTTAAGAAATGCAACATCAATTGTGAATTATGCAAAAAAATGCTTTAGCAAGAAAAACAATGATTGAAATCTGTGATGGTTTTCGATGTTGCTGCAAAATCTTAAATGTTGCCATACAGCAATTATTTGTTTATATCAACATCTGAAAGCTGTTACACATCGATTCACAAGCGAACGGAATAAAATTCTGTGCATTTGCTGCTGATGCGATTGCTCGCCGCAAATAACTGTGCATCTAGACGTCCGTCCAACCGTTAGATATGCAAGTAAATATGTATATGGAATGATTGACTGCTTGGCAACTGACAGAGCAGAGCCGAGCAGAGCAGCTGACGAAATGACGAGTGAGCGAATGATCGAGTGAGTGATTCGAGTGACGTGCTGCTTAACATCGCTGCTGCTTCTTGTGGGGCCAAACAACAGCGGAGCCCAACTCAACGTGGGTCACTCAAGTTGAAGTGCAGCAGCAGTAGCAGCAGCACTACAAAAACAAACAATGAATTGATAACTACAAAAAATACTAGTTTTACCCAGGGTTCGTAAATGCTCGCTCAGGAGCGCTCTTTTCGGCTCATTCCAGCTCCGGCTCGCTCACAAGAGCCGTTGCTCACGTGAGCCCGAGCGAGCCCGAGCCGTCGCTCTCAAATTTTCTGGCTCCGGCTCGCGAGGCGTCTCATTAAATGGCGAGCCAGTGAGCTGCTGGCTCTGAGCTGATAAGAATTTTACTGAGCAGCTCTGAGCTCTGAGACGATGAGACGAGAGCTGCTCTGAGCTGTGAGCCGATGAGATGAGACCTCTTGTGAGCAGCTCTGAGCTGTGAGCCGTGAGACGGGAGCTGTGAGCCGATGAGACGAGAGCTGCTCTGAGCCGAGACGATCGGCTCGGGCTCAGAGCCGGAAAGAGCCGCTTTGAGCAGCTCTGAAGTGACTGTCGATCGTTCTGCAGTAATTTTGTAAGATGTGATCATTAATCTCCTTATAAATGTCTTTGATATAATGAATGAAATAGTAAGCAAAGAAGTCTACCTTTAATCTTTATTTTAAAAGTATGTAGGTTTTGAGAAATAAAATCAACTGTAAAATTTCATTTGTATACTCCGGCGTAGTACGAAGTAAAGATTTTTTTGTTTTAGTGATCACACAGCACACGCTGCGCTGCGTGTCTGCATCAACATCTGCAGCGTAACCCTTAACGGCGGCAGGTACAGCGGCGACAATGTTCTGGAACAACAACAACAACAACACATTCTTTCGCTTGTGCGTAGACGAGTGTTTTGCTTTCTTGTTTACGTTTGACTGTAATAAAGGATTTAAATTAGAAAGACTGATGCATTAGAAGACAATTAGAAAGAGAAGCGTTATTATTGCTATTAAAATCGAATTAATCGCATGTCATTCTTAACTTAGTTAACTCTTAAACGGCTGCACCGATTTTGATGCGGTTTTCACCATTATGACCGAATTCATTTCTATTGTACGTATTTGCAACAAAGTAGTTGATAATTTTTTACTAAAATTTGGTGCTTATACAACCACTCGCAATTTACACGCATTTTTTTAAAAAGATGTCGAAACAACACGATCAAAAACGCGGCGTCGAATCTCTTTTTCTACACGATTTTTTTACACCATTATTTTTGCACGTATCATTAATGGATCGCCTTAATCATGTAAAACACGACTTGGGTGTACATTCAATAAATAGCATGAACATTATTTTTTAGAATTTCGCGCCGCTAGTTCGCAGAAAGCTGAAACTTCTCCACTGACCAATCATAGGACGTTGGCTATGACTCGCTATCGCAGGATTCGATGGCGACAGGTAAACACACTCATTGCTAAGAGCACACATTGTATTTTAACAGAGAAACGGCGAACGGTAATGATTTTATTGCTTTTTTTTTTCTTCTGATTTTTCTGTTCTTGTATATTGCTTTTTTTTGCTCTTTTGCTGTTATAATGTGGTATATCTACGAGTACAAATACTCAAGCAACAGTTTAAACGGAAAATGTATTTTCGAATGTCAGGTCAGTGCAAAATGGATTTTTACCTTGAAATTTTTTTGCAACAAACTCATAATGAATGCATATTGCTCTCCTTTACATATATGTATTTTGAACAAACCCTTTGCTAAATCCCTTGTCCACATATTGAGACATATTTTTGGAGATTATATAAATAAACTGAATTTTTAATACGAAATCTTCTTCGAAAATCGTGTAGAAAAAGAGATTCGACGCCGCGTTTTTGATCGTGTTGTTTCGACATCTTTTTAAAAAAATGCGTGTAAATTGCGAGTGGTTGTATAAGCACCAAATTTTAGTAAAAAATTATCAACTACTTTGTTGCAAATACGTACAATAGAAATGAATTCGGTCATAATGGTGAAAACCGCATCAAAATCGGTGCAGCCGTTTAAGAGTTAACTAAGTTAAGAATGACATGCGATTAATTCGATTTTAATAGCAATAATAACGCTTCTCTTTCTAATTGTCTTCTAATGCATCAGTCTTTCTAATTTAAATCCTTTATTACAGTCAAACGTAAACAAGAAAGCAAAACACTCGTCTACGCACAAGCGAAAGAATGTGTTGTTGTTGTTGTTGTTCCAGAACATTGTCGCCGCTGTACCTGCCGCCGTTAAGGGTTACGCTGCAGATGTTGATGCAGACACGCAGCGCAGCGTGTGCTGTGTGATCACTAAAACAAAAAAATCTTTACTTCGTACTACGCCGGAGTATACAAATGAAATTTTACAGTTGATTTTATTTCTCAAAACCTACATACTTTTAAAATAAAGATTAAAGGTAGACTTCTTTGCTTACTATTTCATTCATTATATCAAAGACATTTATAAGGAGATTAATGATCACATCTTACAAAATTACTGCAGAACGATCGACAGTCACTTCAGAGCTGCTCAAAGCGGCTCTTTCCGGCTCTGAGCCCGAGCCGATCGTCTCGGCTCAGAGCAGCTCTCGTCTCATCGGCTCACAGCTCCCGTCTCACGGCTCACAGCTCAGAGCTGCTCACAAGAGGTCTCATCTCATCGGCTCACAGCTCAGAGCAGCTCTCGTCTCATCGTCTCAGAGCTCAGAGCTGCTCAGTAAAATTCTTATCAGCTCAGAGCCAGCAGCTCACTGGCTCGCCATTTAATGAGACGCCTCGCGAGCCGGAGCCAGAAAATTTGAGAGCGACGGCTCGGGCTCGCTCGGGCTCACGTGAGCAACGGCTCTTGTGAGCGAGCCGGAGCCCTGATATTTTTTTCTGTGGCTCATGCTCATGAGCGTGAGCGAGCCGGAGCGAGCATTTACGAACCCTGGTTTTACCTCACCTCACAAATCATAATAAACACTTTGCTTCTATGAATAAAACAACAATGAAATAATTGCCACGTACAATTGCGAATTAAAAAAAATTAATTTTTCTTTCGGAATTTTTTTATAGTTTCTTTATAATATTTTTTGTCCCGTCAGCAGCAAATGTTCAAATCAGCGGCTGCCTTTGACTGTTGTTGGTTTTATGCTTCAAATCAGTGTTGGCAATTGAATAAAAACCAACACTTAGAAATATCTACAAATTAACTACAGACAAAAGAAGGGAAATAAACTTCACTTATAATTATTCGTGTTAAAGTCTTCTTTACAGAAGATTTTCCCACTTAAAATGATTCTTTTCTTTATTTATAATCCATTATAATCAATTCTCTGTACGATTATATGTATATAAAAGATTAGGTTTTGAAGACCTTGATTTGATATTTTAAAACAACATTTCTCAAGTCATCATCCTTCAGAAGGAAATTCACATAAAAAAAGAACTCATATTAAAAAAAATTGAAGATTTGTCCCATTTTGGAGTTGGGAGAAGCGCTTCAGAACCTCCGCATGTCATTGCTAACCCAACTTCGCTCAGAAACCTCTTAGCAAACCACAAATAATCAATACTTTATACTGAAAAGATCAACAGGCGAGGTTCTGATAGCTCACAATACAATTTTGACTGCATACATTCGCCTATTAAAATTCCTCTTCAATTTTCATACCGCAAAATTAATTTCTTTAAATACCTTCGTATATCTATTAAGAACTTGAAGCTATTTTACAACTCACGGTACAGTTTGTTGCTAAAAAGTTTCACTTTGTAGTAGCCAACATTAAAATGCTTACCTGCAATGAGAAAAAAAGAGATGGAAAAAATTAACATTAGTTAATTTAAAATTAGTTATTTTAATGTGTAAATTAGCATAAAATTTAATGGTTTCTTTTAACACTTTAACATTGATGGGATTTTATTGTTGGCTTGCGATGTTTTTACGATGTTCTTACGGTCGTCTCCATAATAGGAAACATGGAAATGTAGGTTAAAAACGAGGCTCCTTCTTAAGTGGTATTTTCACCATTGCCAAGTTCTTGCAACTGTTCAGATGGGATAACAACCGAAGAAGGAAGAATGAAGATTTCTATGAATGGAATGGATTCTTCTTTGATTTTTATACCAAGAAATTCCGGTTTGGTTCATTCTTGGCAATCGGTTATTCTTGAACAAGCTTTTTTATGCAGCGACTATTCATTGGGTCAAATATTTGGTTTATATATAGTAGTAGTTGTAGTAGAACTTTAATAAAGGAGTTGTAATGGACCAGAGATTGGGAGGAAAGGTAATTTCTTTACTAACTTCAAGAAGAATCTACGATTTTCTACTATTATCAGACGTAAAGAGAAGCAAAAGCTTAGAAAAATTTAAAAGAAGACGGCATTTTAAACCCTGGCACTAGATTTTCTCATTTATGCAAGGAATTCCTATTAAGAAATTTGGATATGGAACTCTTACGAACCGAGACGGACACCATAAACAGCAATAAGCGGATTTAAGGATTTACAGCTAAAGCAGACTTGCATTAAAAAGAGTGATATTCGTCTGGGTGACAACAGGAAGAACCCGAAGCGACATGAAGCGAAGTGATAATAACATAAATAATAATGCAAATTTTCGCTTTTATGAAACTTTAATTAACAACACAACTTTTGGTATTTTTCCCTCTTCATGTGGCAATTTAAAGTCTTAAATAAAGCTGAAAATTATTTGATTTAAATAGAAAATTTCCTTCTACTAAAAACGAAGAAACTTTCAACGGGCAGAAATCAGATAAAACTGTAAAAATATAACAGTGACTATGCGAATATTTGCACCCGAACGGAGTTGTCATATTTTCCTCTTTCTTTTCTGTTAAAATGGTCCCCCGACAACACAACAAACAGAGTCTTTGCTAGACTCTCTGACTCACGCATGTTGCAAGTTATGAAGTCGCACACACACTCGTGCTTCAAGTTGCAGCAGTCCAACGACGACTCTTGGACTACTGTTGAAGCGGATTCGACGCCACTCCACTGCAGTCCACGCTAAACGATTATCTGGCTGGCTTTCGACCTTGAGTCGCTGGCTTGGTGACAATTTAGCAATTTGTTGGTGGCACCAGGGTTAAAAAACTCATCGGAGCTCGAAGGAACGACAAGTAAATGAAAAATGATAAGTTTACTTTGGAAGAGAGACAAGGTTCCAACTCAACAACTGGCAGACAATAAAGTCAAAGGTTTTGCCGAGGGTCTTTCGAGTCAAGTGAAGAAATTTTGTAGCGAAGGAAAACAAACGGAGGAAGATGAAAGACAACACGGGAAAAAGTTGAAGGGGAGAGTGAAGAAAAGCGAAAGGAACTCTCATAAAAAAAATAATCATACAAAATACAAAAAGGTATTGAAATAATATTAATAAATAAATTTTTGATTAATTTAGATATTGAAATAGATGAGATTTAATTTAATATTAAATGGAAATATCGCTAATATGAATCGCAGAATTATTAACTAATATTTTAAATAAATGCAGATGAAGTTTGAAAAAACTGTGAACCATTAGCGACAGGATTTACAGTTGGTTGCATAACATTAAACAAACACGAAAACGATAGAAAAGCAACGAAAACTAAATGGGAAAACAATGAAGTTTCATTAAAAATATTCATAAATACGTGGATAGCAGATTATGCAAGCCTAATGACAGATGTGCGTGACCAAAAAATTTCCCAAAAAAGTCTCCGATTTCAGGGTAAAGAAACGAGTGAAAGGGAGATAAAATTTCCACATCTATGATTACACTAATAATTACAAAATAAATACTATTCTAATAACTGTCACAATAAAAAGAAACACTTCAAAAAAAGAAAAACAAAAAAAAAATTCAAAAAATGTCGCATAGGAAAATCGCACCACAAATAGACGGACAGACAGACTAAACGAGTTCTAAGGTTCTAAATAAAAAAGTAAACAAATAGCACTAGAAAAAACCCATAGAACAAAAACTCATATAACAAAAAACTCAGAAAAAAAAACCCATAGAACAATACAGAACTGGAAACAGTATAATTAACTGACAAACTAGACAACAACAAAAGAAATAGAAATACAATTCTTTGCCTTAACACAAAATCAGCAACCGTATCAAAAGCATTATAGACAAAAACAAAGGCATTTCCTCTGTAATGAACTAAACAATGAATGCTTTAGTAAAGGAAAAAACCGTTGGGGACCTATTTTTACAAACACCAACAAAAATGTTTACAAAAAACTAGTTACAATCACTGAAAATGAACAAATTGTATTGTAATGGAGTAAATTATGAATCTATTCCCTCGTATCAATTAAATTAGTTGCTATTAATGACTATGCACCATTTACCGATGCTTCTTTCGGGGTGAGTTGTGCTTTTGATTGATGATTAATCATAATACATGAAAAAAATTATTATTTATGCAGGTGTGAATACACACAGATCGGGTTACGGGGTGGTTTTTATGATTATATGAACAAGTATCTCTTTAGAATATAGACCAAAACAACTCATGAACTGAAAAACTATAATTTAATGTTTGTTCCGCTTTCTACATCCGGTATTTAACACAATGACATCTGAATTCCGTTATGAAATCAAATATATCTATTTTTAACAATATTCGTCGTAATATTAAAACTCTTCAAAGGAATTCGAAAAATAGTTATTAAAATAATGGAGAAAACAAACAAAAACCTTACAATCTAATGATATTGGGTTTAATTACCGATATCAAGAGAAATTTTCAATCTATTATAGTAATTTAAATGAAAGATTTGATGAAAACGTTGCCTAGAAGGACTATAATCTAGCAATAGTCAAATATGAGCAGGAATTTGAGAGAATGGAGAGAGCACGATAGAATTGAATACCTGAAATCAGTCAGTCAATGAAAAAGTGGAGAAATAACAAATATTCCATGTTTTCCATTAAAAACGCCCTTTACTAAATCAAATATAAATCTATTTTAGAAGGAAACGAATCGCGGAGATTTCTTTCTGAAGGATATACAGATAACTTTGTACATGATTCTAAGGAAAACAATAACTAAAATCTTATGGAATTGTATAATTATGTAATTTTGTTGCTCTGTTTTAGTATAGCTTCTATTGTAGCTTTCTATATACACGTATACAAAGTTGTATTTTCAATAAAGCACATCACAAAAACAATAAAATTTTGGAGGTTATAAATCATTACATTTTATAGCCGTCGTCTTTACTTCACGTATGTGTTTTAATGTTAGATTTTTAGAGTGGTTTTTGTTAGTCTTCAGTCGGATCAGAATCTTATCTGAATATAGACAAAAGCAATAATTCCAAAAGCAGACCAACAAAAATAATTGCATCATTAAAATAAGCAGCCAACATAAAAAGTCATTTCTTTCAAGTGATTCATTTAAGGAAGCGTATTTCTACGGAAGCTGCAATTAAGTCGGCCATCACAGTGCCGTGTTCTATGACGCAATCTGTGTTCCACTTAAATTGTTAAAAATAAAGACGTGTATTCATGTTTGATGGTTTAGTGAATTAAAGTGGATTAGAGGCCATCAGAGGGATTTATTTATCAGCAATCAAAGGGTTTTATCCAGTAATCAGAGAGTTTTACGAAGCGATCAAAAAGTCGTACTACAGAAGAAATAATTGAAGGGTTAAATGTGATAGGTGGTTATTTTTTAATGTAATCTCTTTATATAATACAGTAAAATATACAATCCCAAAACTATAAAGATGAGGAATTAAAAAGGAATTGAAAATAGTAGCTAATATTTTAAAATGTAAAATAGATGAAAAATTATATGAAATTTTTGGTGAATACGATTTAAAAATGCAAAAATATATTATAAATACTCGCATCTAAACTTTCAACTATTTTAAACCTCGATCGATCTTTTTAAGTTATGAGAAAATTGACAATTATTAACGTTAATCCATGTTTTCACAATTTTTTCTATTCAGCAAATCTGAGGTATTAAAAAAGCGACTGCGTACCATGATATTCATAAATAAACAAACATTCATGAAGTGGTTTTTGCCTTCAACTTTGTTCAACTTCAATTAAAAAATTCCAAACTTCATTGTTTAATAAACGCGTCGTAAATCAATTAATGGCTAAAGTTGTTATAAAAACCTCGATCATGTTTCGAAATCTCGATGATATCAAAAGCATTGATGGATTATAGTTCACAGGAGGAGCAAAAAATTTGTTGTATTATCGCTTCAAACGATTTCCTCAAGAAGATTTAAGTCTTCAAAGTTTTACTACGTTGAAAGTAAGTAAATACAGAAGATTAATGGATAAATTAAGATTAGAAATAAACAAACTGAAGCAACAATAATGAGTATAATTCAAATTATGCCTGTAGAAGACCAAGACTTACGAAACAAAAGCAGCTTTTCGTATTCAATCGGTGCTAAATTAACAAATAAAAAACTGATTTCGGACTCTTACAGCGCCTTATTTTTTATTTAAAATTTTCATATGGTTTTTTTATGAAATATTGCTTGAAAAATTAAGCAATTTTATGTTGATGCTAGAAACTCAGATCAGGTTTTCAGTTGCAAGTCGCTAACCCAAGATTACACAAGCTCTTTTATTAAAATGCTGAGTTTTCTGAGCTCTCATTTTGAGAAAATGTCATAAAAATGTCTGTAATTTAGTGGACAGCAGCGGCAACGTTTGTTGTTAATTAACAACAAGCAGCCGAAAGCAGTAACAACAAAAGTCGTTGTCATCATTTTTGTTAATTACGTACAAAGAAAAGTTCAGCAAAAATTAAATTCATTATAAACAAAAGTAAAACGAGGTAAAAAATACTTTAACAATAGACGAAAGATACACACAAAATTGGAAAGTTGATCTATTTACAAAGAAAGCCAAGAAAATTTAAGGCATTAAATTAAATAATGAAATGGAAACAGAAAACTTTGTTTAATGTAAATATAATTTTCCAAAGGGAAAATTAATTATTCTTTAAAAACTGATAAAACTGAAATTTTAACCAACAAAACTTCCACTCTTTTAAAGTGTTTCCATATCGAACCATAAATAAATCATATAATAATATTTATCTATTTGAAGGGAATTAAAAGCCACTTTTTTCGCTTTTGAGCAGATAAGAAGAAATCCAAATATTATTAAACAACGAAATTCTTTGTTCAAATAAAGTTGTTGACCCTTCGTTGGTCGGAATCAAACGAAATGTCGATAAATTTACAAAATTAATGCTGTCTCGATGGCAAACTGAGTGTCAGGAGAACGGACCTTCATTCGAGCTGTGATCAGTTGCCATCACCGCGAGCGATGTCTGGCTTCCAACGCATTTTCAGACTATATAAAACCTAAAACATTTCTTGATTCATTACTTTATTGATTTTTCGAGTTATCTCCATTTCGAAATAAAGATAAAAAACCGATAAAAAGACGAGGAAATACTCACATGCGATTAAACAAGGAAAAGTCAGTTAAACTTTTATTGTGATTCACTTGTGATTCATTCACCCACTTGTGATTCATTCATTCGTTCACTTGTGATTCACTTGTGATTCGTTCGTTCATTTGTGATTTTTTCATTCACCCACTTCTTCATTTGTGATTCGTTCGTTCAATCATGCATTCACTCGTTATTCACTAATCAATCATTTATCATTCATTCATCATTCATTTAAATATTATTAATGCATATATCCATCATCAATCATACAATCATTCATTCATCAATCATACAATATCAGACATTCACTCATTACTCATTCATTAAGCATTTATGATTCATTCATCATTCGTTCATAATTTAAACATTCATCTTTCATTCAGCACTCATCTTTTACTTACCATTCATTCATATTTGATTTACTTATAAAAGAGATTTCGTCTAATGATGAATACACTCGTTAATTAATACACATTTGAGTACTCGTCGTCAGTGCTTCAAGTTAAAATGATTCACTTTATTTTAAACGATTTTTAAAGTCGTTTTAGAAACATTTTTTGTGAAAATCTTCACTTTTAACTCGTTGTTTCACCCTTTACTCACTGATTTGAATCAGTCACTCATTTCTAACTCATTTGATTCATTGACTCTTCACACACATTGATCAAAAATGTGTTAAAAGTGTGGGCAACATTTTATGTTGTATTTAATTTCCGGCGCTTTTATATCATGTGAACTCTGTTAACAGCGATTTCATCATCGAATTTACAACCCATTCGAACAGAAACAAAGTTTTATCAAAATTGCGTTGTTGTGTAAATAAAAATGTATCGCCAACAAAGGAAAATAAATTGTAACACGGTGCAAGAGGACCGTAAAACCGCATGCGTCTAAACATCAACTCCTCGTCTTGGCTGAAGTTTTTGGCTAAAGTGAAAGGATCTATTGTACAATAAATGCAACTGCAACAACAGCCAAGCCATAAACCAACAAAGAAACAAGCAAAACCGAGCCTGAATTTATTTTTTGCATGATTTCTTGACATGACTGTGTGTCGTGTAACAAAGAATAGCGGCGTCAATTTTGCTGTAACGAGTAACGAGGCTTTTCTACCGTCATTTTCCCCACTAAAACCCACCACAACCGACTGAGATTTTATTAAATTTGAAGCAAGTCGAGCGATGATAGTCGACGACGACGACCAGCAACACGACGATCGACGACGCCGACAACGACACATCTTTGAAAATGCGGAAGTTTTCCTCGAAGATGATAAATCGAAAAACAATGGAAACACCGATTTCACCAACATTTGAATGCTGTGTAAGGGAAAAACCAACAGCGGGAAAGCAGTGGAAATCAGCCTGGTTTTCGAAGCGACTTTTAATATTCATATCAGTGACAAGCAGCGTCTGTCTGTCTGTCTGTCTGTCTGTCCGTTTGTCCGCCGCTTCAAATTTTCGATACTTTCAATTTGCTGTTCGTGCGCTCAAAAGTGCTGCCAAGTTTTTATCTGTTTAATTGTGTTTGCACCTCGCACAACCCAAAATTGATTTCCCTCAATTTTCGATGATTTTTTACTTCGTGAAGAGGTTTTATTTTCCCCCAAAAAGGTATAAAACCGAACACGGCGTCTAATAATGCTTTAATCCAGGCTTTAAGTGTTCGGTTGCAATTAAAAATGGGCTCGGTTGCTGTGGATCGGAGACGCGCTGTGGTCTGTGTGCATTTCTCTTTGACCAAATTTTAATTGAGTTGTACGCGCAGATTACAAAAAACAATAAAAAAAACTCCAACTGTGTAGCGTGTTGATCGATGCAGCAAATGCAGCTGCTGCATGCAACTTGATTCGATGCAGCGTTAACATTTTTTTGTCGCATTTGTTGCTAATCGTTCTTTTTTCTTCTTTCTGTTTTAATGTTTGTGGGTTTTATAAATATTTTAATATTTTTTTTTATTATTTATTAACTTAACATGTAATATATTAAAAAAACTTTCGACTTGAACGAGCATCGGAGATGGAATCTTCTGCTTTTACGCTGTGTCTTGTTCGAAGCCCATCTGCATGGTTTTTGTGGCTTTTTTGCATTTCTTTGGCTTTAGGGTTAAAAAACACATGTTGCTGGCGATACACTGTGAATAAATTTCGCTGTGATTTCGATATTTCGCTTGGTTACACTGGAAATATTTGGCTCAGAGATTTCTACACGATTTATGCAAGTTTCTTGTGGTTTTTTGTTGTTAGATATTAATATATTGCAAATATTTTTTTGTTGTACAAAATACGGTTATATAGTACCCATAAAAATAGGCCTATACCTTTCTCGATTTTATTTCAAGCCCCGCAAAAGTGTTCTTTGGATTCACGACTACTATAAACGTTGCTGTGTATATTAAAAACAAACCGAATGGATATAATTAAAAGTATTGTTGGACTAAGTACCAGTACCACTCTTTAGTAAAAGTAATTTTTCATGTACAAAATACTTTAAAACTACTTTTTGAGCTTACTGAAAGAGTAAATTACTGAATAAATTACAGCTCTGATATTATATACGAATGGACGTGGTTCATCTACTCCGAACTTCCCATAAAATCTCAATTTAAATTCCCCGTGTGCCTTTTTACGGCCAATTGTTGAAGTTTGTATCGTGCCTAAGCATTTTGACACTTCAATAAACGACCCTTTCCAATATTATTTGAAGAATCTTCCATTAGATATCACGCGTTTCTGTGGTTCCTCATTGTATATCTTTTCAATATCCTTTTCGACCTTTTTATACACTACTTTTTATACACTAAAGTTTACCTACTTTTAAACATTATTTAGCATCAATATGCTATAAAATGAATAAAATAATACACTCAACCTATTGAACACTACCAAGCTTTGAACTTTCGCACAGTTTCTCCAATCTGTGATCTCCTTTTTCTTAGAATTCATTTTTATAACTATGTTTGAATTTCCCTTTGACAGCATCCTAAAAAGTGTACGTCATCGTTTTCAGTGGTTTGTCTTTTCTTTTCTTGATTATTGACAGTTTCCCAGAGATGCGAAGTGCATTATAAAAAGCTATATAAGCAGAAATTATTGTGGTAATGAATAATTTTTTCTCCACATACATTTCTATAAGAAAAAGCAGTGAAAAATATCGATTTCCATGCTGTTTTTATAGCAAGTTCGTGGTTGATGGTTTGCTCAGTTGTTGGCTGATTATCAGAAATGCAAATTGAGACAATAAAGTTAATAGGCGAAATGCGAAGATGTGGGGACAGCGAGCTATGAACGGATGTACGACTTCCACCATTAATAATGATTAATAATAAAGAAAATAAGCATATATGGATGGATCAAAAGTTAAAATGAAAGTTTATTAACTAATAAGGAATATTTAATAACTTTAATCAGATTTTATACAGATTTATAGAAGTTACAAAGAATCGAAAAAAATATAAAATTTAAAGCAACTTTTTTGATTATGAATTATATTTCCCCTCTCTTTAACTGAAGACAGTTAAAATATTGCGTTAATAATTTATTTACCTTTTCAATTAAAGCCCAAAAATAAGGGATGAATTTTGTAGAAGAAGAAACGAAAGCAACAGCATCCATTCACTCGGAACAACAACCAACCACCAACAGGGAGAAAATGAGTTGTTGTTGTTCTTGTTTTTAATGATTGCATAGCATGTGGTGGCTTCTAATAAGAAAAACAACAACCACAAATAAACACAACGCAATAACAACATCTGCGAAGAATTTCATCCAGCTGCCGATTCACAACGAAGCGACACGAAATTAGATCGGTTGCTCGTGGATCGAAATCATATAAGAATTTTTTAATTTTTCTCATTTCGTTTCTATATCACAAATATTAGATAAAAAAGTAGTTAAAAGCCTTTTACATTTTATTATATGTAAAATTCTTTATTTTTGTCTACGTTGTTGCTGTCGTTTGTGGTATTTTTTTCTCTTAATTAATTCATATCGCAGTTTATAACTAAACAAAGGAAAATTAAAAGTATTACGTATGCCTGTCTCACTCTCTCTAATAAGTAAGCTATAAATTAAACTTTATGATGGACAGACTCGTCCGTTCGTTTGTTCAACCGATCCGATCCATCGTTTCGGTCGTGTTCGTCCCTGAGCACAATGAAAGTGAAATCTTGACGCTTCATTTGTTTTGTTTGCTCTCTGTTAACATCGACGGACGTACATACATTATCCGAGTACTAAAATCAGCTCAGCAGGCAATGGAAAATATTATTCCATGTTTTCAAATCGATCAGCGAAAAGGAAGGGGCTCTCGTAAATTCTTCTCCGGAGATTGTAAATTATAATTTTACAATCCGAAAGAAATGAGTAACAGTAGAATTATAACTGAGTTTTTTTAATGGAAACCTTTTGTTTTCTTGCAGTTTTATGCCTGCCTCAGCACTCAAGTCGATCCAAAGTCGATTATTCACAGGGGAATAAAATCAGCAATAAATTGAAGAGAAAGCTGAGTGTATAGAGTCATACTTTTGCAGTACAGGGAATGACTTCCAGAAGAAACATCGGTCCTTCAAGGCTAGATTCTAAGATTCAGGATAATATAAGCTGTAATTTCTAAAGAAAGTTTCTGAAATATAAACTCATCTCCGAAGGGCAATAACAGTAATTTGATATATGGAATTATATATGCTATACACTAGGTTATAAAAGAAACCAACATAAAAGCAAAACTTCTTCAATTGAAATATGGATCCTTCAATGGTCGGTTCCTTTAAACCATCGCTTTCTATGGAACTGTTCTTGGTTGTTCTATTAACCTCGATGTAATCGTAACCCTTTTCCATTGTTTACCAACTTTATTCAAACAAAGTTCCATTCAACTCTTTCGTGCCTCTCCTTTTATTCAACTCTTATGAGGGGAAAACTATAAAAGGTACTCTCAAATTACCTTAAATCTGAATTCTTTTCTATACTAAGCATTAAAATATAAACTATAGTCATGAAAACTCTAAAAAATAGACACGAAATTCAAGTAAATCTAAAATATTCAATAATATATATTGCTTTAATAGCATAATCAAGCAAAAACTTTAAATTCACAAACAACATCCGCAATAATCAAGCGAATAAACAAAAAAATAACAATCTGAATAGATGGAAATTCTTTTGGAGTAAATGTACAATAAAATAATTCAATAGCTAATAACAAACATCACCCTAAGCAAACAGGAAAAACCGCAAACAAAACCAGATGACGTAAAATCGACAAAAAGACAAAAAAATATCAACTTCTTAGCCAAGAAGCGAGTGACGGAAACTGTTTGCTTACAACACAAACAATTAACACAAAAAATACAACAGAGAAATGAGCAGAATTAATAGAAAAAACTCGATTTTAGAAGTGATCGAATTGACGATATGTAATACAGTCACGAGAAATGATTAATATGACATTATAAAGTGGAAAACATGTCGGGAGGAGAAAAAAGACAAGCCGACGAACGACACAACAACACAACAGCAACGACGAAAGCCAATGACCCACACAATAACAATAACGATAATAACAACAACAACGCCAACGGAGAACAATAAAATAGCAGTAACACAGCCACAGAACAGACTGTTCTGTAGCCTGTATAGACCACAACGACGACGTCTGTGCAGCAAACAAACGACAAACGATAGAACAGTCGCGAGTCGCCTTCACTGGAGCTCGAAAAAATATTACTGCGGGCAGAAAATGTACTTAAATGCTGCAATGTGTGGAATGCTTGGGGATGATGTGATGAATTCGCTGGCGGAGAGAAGGAGGCGAGAACGGAAAATGAAATCGTCTTCGCTTTGACGCCAACAACACTTGGCTTTTCCTGTATTGAACCGAACGTAGCGTAACGCTCGAGTCCGCTACAAACACAACAACAACAACAACGAAGCTTCGAGCCTTCAACTGTAACTAAACAGTTTTTGTAGTTCTTTCGGAGGTTATTCAAGCGTTGCAACGAAAACAAGTTTTGTGACGTGAGCATTTTTGCCATATTTCTGCAACCTGCAGCACGAAACTCGAAGTACAAACCTCATCTGACGAATATTACAATGCAGCAGGAAGGCAATAAAAGTCTAAACAAACCTCATATTACTATGTGGAGGATGTCTAGGAGGATTGTCTGCTCAAGGGTTCATGTTAATGTTCTTAGTACCAGGAAACTGAAAGCTACTAACGTCAACCACTCACTACATTAACTGGTTATGTAATAAATGATAAAAATATATTTTAGATACTTTTCTATGAATAAATATTGCCCATTTTATACCAATACATCTTTTGTAATGCTGATTTTATTTGATTTTTGTGTGGATATTTGATAAAAACAACTTTTGCCAATTTAAATTGCAGACAAGTTCATAATTCACATATACTTTATATTGAACACATGATATATGTACACATATGAATATGAATTCAATAATGAAGCGGTTTTTTCCATCCGAAAGTAATAATTTATATAGTTTTATACATTGTATACAGGCACCAATACCCAGAGTTGGGCAAAGTTATTAACTAGTTACTTTTCGTTAAAGTTAATTTAACTTCGTTACTTTCACAAAAAATTTTCGTTAAAGTTAAAGTAACGAAGTTGATTTCATTTAGTTAAAGTTAATGTAACGAAAATGGAATCGTTGAAATTTTAGTTAAAGTTAATGTAACGAAGTTGATTCCATTTAGTTAAAGTTAAAGTAACGAAAATGAGATAGTTGAAATTTTCGTTAAAGTTAATGTAACGAAGTTGATTGGAATTAGTTAAAGTTAAATTAACGAAAATGAGATAGTTGAAATTTTAGTTAAAGTTAATGTAACGAAGTTGATCAGTAACTAGTTGAATTAACGAAATAACTAAAAACTTTAACGGCGTTACTTTTCTGTAGCTTTCGTTACTTTTATAGATTTTGCTACCGTATGTACCCCTTTCTGTGAAAGAGAAATTTTTATTTTGTCAATGGATGTAAACTATTAAAAAAACGGATTTTGGTCACTGTGTGAGGGAGGCAGGCAAACTACTATATGAATAATTATTGATTAACCATAATTCATATAATTTATCATTTATTATTGAATTAAAAGAAAATTATTTATTTTAATTATACGTACAGAGATATAGTATAATTCAGTTACATGCCAGTAAAATGTTATTACAGACTTATTATTAAAGGTGATCGTAAAAGTCTTTGGAAAACCTTTTGTGCTGATTTTTAAAGGCTTAGTCTTAAGATTTCTACGCTAAAGGAACAGAAACCATTTTGACAACTGCTGGGAGATTTAAGAATTTTTCGCTGGATGCACGTGTGCATCACGACCGCAGCAAACCTTATCGACAGCAGGTAGCGCGGCGCCAATGCCTTAAAACAGTAATTCCGTGGTTCGGCTTGTGCGTGAATGACTGTGTTGTTATTGTTGTTGATTGCATACGTCCAGCTATAAAGGAAATAAAGCAGAAAACTGACTCAATTATTAAGATAGAAAGATTGGTATTTCTATTAATTTCTAATTAGTCGGTCGTTAATTCAAAGCTAGTTAACTCTTGAACGACTGCTCCGATTCCGACGCGGTTTTCACCATTCTCTCGGAAATTTTTTCAGTTATTCGCTTTTGCAAACGAATACTTACCGAATACCAAACCATTTTGATAAAAAATTATCAAAAATAATTAATAAATAACAATACTTAAGGATTTCTCGCCTAAAAATCGGAGCAGATTAGAGTACAAACCACAAAATACTTCAAGTACGTTTTAGTTGCACAGTTATGTTTACCCCAAATTGAGCAGTTGAATGCTGATTCTCGAGTTTAGAGAGGTGGTGTGTCCGTTTTTTGTCTTCCTAGAATTGACACAAATGGGATGAAATAAAGGAACATGCATTGAATGAACATTCAAACTAGACAAGATTGGTACACACGGAGCTCTACGAAATTTTCATTTCAATTTTTTCATCTCTTTTGTACACCACAAGCTTGCATTTTTGCCTGATTTATTTATAAGCAGACTGTTCACAATGGAAAAGCGTGCACATAAGCCAAACAATGCAAATTTGAAGGCGGAGAATATTCCATAATTTTCATCGTTAGGCTAGCGGTTGCAGGGTTTCGGGTTTTCCCCAATTGAGCAATAAACTGTACATTCTTGCTTCTATCTTCCTCGTGATTCTACTCTTTTCTTCCGAGAATTTATTAATTATTTTTGATAATTTTTTATCAAAATGGTTTGGTATTCGGTAAGTATTCGTTTGCAAAAGCGAATAACTGAAAAAATTTCCGAGAGAATGGTGAAAACCGCGTCGGAATCGGAGCAGTCGTTCAAGAGTTAACTAGCTTTGAATTAACGACCGACTAATTAGAAATTAATAGAAATACCAATCTTTCTATCTTAATAATTGAGTCAGTTTTCTGCTTTATTTCCTTTATAGCTGGACGTATGCAATCAACAACAATAACAACACAGTCATTCACGCACAAGCCGAACCACGGAATTACTGTTTTAAGGCATTGGCGCCGCGCTACCTGCTGTCGATAAGGTTTGCTGCGGTCGTGATGCACACGTGCATCCAGCGAAAAATTCTTAAATCTCCCAGCAGTTGTCAAAATGGTTTCTGTTCCTTTAGCGTAGAAATCTTAAGACTAAGCCTTTAAAAATCAGCACAAAAGGTTTTCCAAAGACTTTTACGATCACCTTTAATAATAAGTCTGTAATAACATTTTACTGGCATGTAACTGAATTATACTATATCTCTGTACGTATAATTAAAATAAATAATTTTCTTTTAATTCAATAATAAATGATAAATTATATGAATTATGGTTAATCAATAATTATTCATATAGTAGTTTGCCTGCCTCCCTCACACAGTGACCAAAATCCGTTTTTTTAATAGTTTACATCCATTGACAAAATAAAAATTTCTCTTTCACAGAAAGGGGTACATACGGTAGCAAAATCTATAAAAGTAACGAAAGCTACAGAAAAGTAACGCCGTTAAAGTTTTTAGTTATTTCGTTAATTCAACTAGTTACTGATCAACTTCGTTACATTAACTTTAACTAAAATTTCAACTATCTCATTTTCGTTAATTTAACTTTAACTAATTCCAATCAACTTCGTTACATTAACTTTAACGAAAATTTCAACTATCTCATTTTCGTTACTTTAGCTTTAACTAAATGGAATCAACTTCGTTACATTAACTTTAACTAAAATTTCAACGATTCCATTTTCGTTACATTAACTTTAACTAAATGAAATCAACTTCGTTACTTTAACTTTAACGAAAATTTCTGAAAAGTAACGAAGTTGAATTAACTTTAACTTTAACGTTAACTAGTTAACGATTTAACTAGTTAATGCCCAACTCTGCCAATACCTCAAAGTGACCCTCAATACTCAATTCTCCTCCAACTTCTCGTTTCTGTAACATTCGATTACGTTTTCAAAATCAAGGAAAGAGCAGCGAAATTTATGTATAATTATGAATTTGAAGAAATATGTTATTAAATGTTCATGGAGATTATATTTTGTTCAACAACAGCCGCTGTACTTGTATGGACTTGGGTTCGGCCCACTTTAAAAAACTTCACTCAACTTGCACTTTTCTGTCGACTATTTTTCAGTTTTTCCTTATTTTCGTCTATTTCGAATATAATTGAACATTTTAGTGTTGGCCAAAAGGTGTAATCGTCTCGCCTATGAAGTAATTTCACTCAATTTCATTTCATTTAATTTCTTTTGCCATTTGCATAATAATTAAAGTGTTGCCGCTTTCGCATATCAAAAGAAATATTCCAGTATTTAAATTTCCTTAAATTTTCTTTTTCCTTTGCGAACATAATATCATGCATTTATTTGAAATTAGATCTGACGTTGCACGTTTTCTGTGCAGTGTTGAAAGCGGTTGTGGAAACATATCAAACGATATTTGTAATTAGCGTTACTTGAAATCGAACATATTTAAATCTTGGTATTAATTTCAGCTATTAATTTATTGGTTTATACGTATTTATTAGTATTACTATATTGTGTGCAGTGTTGAGTGCCATTAGAAAGAAGAATTGATTACATATGTTAAGGAGTTGCTCTCGAAGGCTGCCGGTGCAAATTATACTATAAATAAAATTAAATTTAAAAAAATTTCGATTTTAATGCATGTTAACTATACTGTATAGCGACCAATTATGAAGCAATAGATCCTTCTTCAGACAAATATATGATAACTTATAGCCAATTATTAGTTACAACAAAGTATTGTTCTTATCTTTAAATTAATTCTTCCTCTATCAATGGCGTCTCTCGATATCCCAAACAAAGCGGGACAAAAGACCCGATACTCTCTCTCTATAATAAATGCGCGTCCTTTGCAAATAGATTATAAACGAAGTGCTTCTACAATCGCCTTATCGGATGTGATACGACATGAAAACCACAAATATTTTTACAATCAATAGAAAGCAAAGCGTCTCCACAACAAAAAGGAATACTTCACCTTTTCACATGGCAGAGTATGGATATTTTCATCTCAACCTCAAGAGGAAGCCATAAAAGATCAGCTAATATTAACCCGATAACGATCAGTAAAAGGTACACCACAAACAATAATCATAAAAGTAACATGGGTAAGGATGAAGTAAGGCAATAAAACCAAAAGCCAACAAACAGAAGAAAACAAACCAACAAAACCAACAAAAAACCAGGTATGCAAATTTCAGGAGAAAAGAGGAACGACAGAGAAAAATCCCGAACCGAAGGACTACAAAAGACGATGAAAGGAGCGGGCAAAAGTAAAATAATAAACCAAAATTAGCAAAACAAAACTCAAAAATTATTTCACTGCTCTAATAAAAATGGGGAAGAAGAAGACTGAAATCGGAAAGGAATAAAGCAATAAATTAGGAAGAGCGACTGCAGAAAACAATGATTTGGAAGGAGAAATACTGACTACATCCGGCAGCAATGATTACAACAGAGTTTCAGCAAAAAAGAGTTTTATGTTCGAGGAAGAAAGAAACATAACAAACATTTACGGAAAAAACAAAAGAAATAAATGAAGAAAAATCGATAGAAATCGAAAAGCAAAACCTTGAAGCTAACTTAAAGCGGCAGAAGCATGTCCAAGCCAAGGCAAACGAGTACCACTCGAGACAACCGAAGAGCAGATCGAATGAAAGGCAAAAAACCACGACAACGAGCCAAGAAAACACAAGAACAAGGAATAAAGTAAACCACAAAAAAAAGAACATAATAAAAAAAAAAATCAAATAAAGAAATTCCAAGGAGCAGATGATGAGTCGACGTGTTGGCGGTAAGCGTCCCGATGGAAGCTGCTAGGTCGGGCCCATTCTAGACTCGTCGTGCCGATCTGAAGTGCTGTCGACAGAGGATTGGCGAAGGTTTTTCGACTGATGTGGACGCTTGTGCTTTCATAATGACATCGAAGAATGAAGCAACAAAAGCAAGAACATGCAAGCTTAGCAAAGACAGAAGTTCAAAGGAAGAAATAGGCACACAAGAGAAGTACTATGAAAAAATCAATTAAAAAATAACCGCTTCAGTCGCTCAGGTTTTTGTTACTATCGACGAGTTGATGAGGTACAGAATTGGCCTGAAGGAGGGGCACAAGGATGCTGTTGAGGATGGCAAAGTAATAAAATTCGACGACGTAGAACGCCGTTGGTTTGTTGGTTGATGGTTTGTTTGGTTGCTTGGTGGGCTGATCATGAGAATTAGTATCTAAAATCGACTATAAACAAACGTAAATAGAGGTGGATACGATAGCAAAGTGAGTATTGGTTCGTAATGGAAATCTGCAGCGTTAAAAAAACTCATTGCCATCAGTAAAAAGCAAACCCAAACGTAAAAAGCTGAAATCTACAATCAGAAAAACCTTGTAAACGTTTTAAAAGCGGGTTTTGGAATTGGAAATGGGAATTTGTTGTAGCGATTACAATAAACAGTTATGAGTCGTTCTATAAATTGTAATACATCGATGCAAAAAGACTGATCGCGAATGAAGAAATAGAGCATACGACAGAAAGAAGGGAACGTCACATCGATTACCTGAAGCCATAGAAAAGTTCAACAATAAATCAGCGATGATGAACTGAAAAACCTGAAAAAATCCTGAACTGAAGCCGGTTTTTTTCTTATTATTTGGCCGAATTTTGTCAATAATGTCGATTGCACCTTTAAATTACACCATAAATTATACAAAAAACCGCTCGAGGTGAAGAAAAAAAGCCAACCAAAAAATATTTTTGGTTGAACAAACTTTAAACCTGTTCCTGGTGCAGCAGCAACAAGTCCGCTGTTGTTAGGATCGTGGTTTTTGGTTCTTTTTCTCTTTTATAGAATTAAATGATCAGAAATTTAAAACACGTCCTTTCCAAGGTACAGATCAAATTCAAAACTTCTGCGAGGAGAGAAAAGAGTCGTGCAAAGCAAAAAACCTCCGCACCAGAAACCTTTTTGCACCAGAACATCTCCAGAACCAAATAAAGAACAAGAATAAAAAGAAAGAGATGAAATCTTATGATCCGAAAAGGAAAGAAAACCTGAAAACTCGGGGAGAAGGACAACAAGAGACCAAAACAAGTATAAAATTTAAGGTGTGCAAGTGGCACGGGCGATGGGATGAATGCTCCTTCGAGATCCATCAGTAAATGAAAAGATGTGGACGTGTTTGGTAGATGTTTCGATAGGAAGAAATCATAAACACGTCAGCTACAATGAAGCAGCTGATGAGGTTGAATGAGCGATGGAAGGGAGACTGAAAACAGGGATGTACAGAAGAAGGTAAAACTTCAGACTACAACAATACATAAATAGGTGAAAAGCACGAGCCAGACAAATGAGGGGCGGCAGTGTAACAAAGTGTATATTTTAAGTATTCACACTTTCGACGTAGGGAAGAAGAGGCTTTGGAAACTGCGTTTAACTTACGATTTCGTTAATTTACTTTAATTATAGACGTGGTCCGGCCGCAGCAAATTGCAATTCGTTTCGTTATTCGCATTCACCAGTTTACATACACGGCGACATGGAGAACTCCGTACATTTGTGCGAAAATCTTCCATGATCCATGTTCCAAAATCGAATGGAGGCAGGATTCGCTATGAATCGAATGGGAAATCATGGCGAATAAGTGCGTACTTCACATGTGCAACGCCAATCGATCAAGGAGAAGAAGGAAACTAAAAGCAACACCGAAACTAATTGTTAACCCAAACAATCAGCAGTCAGCAGAGCGACAGACGCATCCGCAGAGTATCGAAAGGATGTAGAACGTCAAAAACTTTGCTCGAAATTAATGCAGGCGATGCATCTGCAGCTGCAATTCGCAATTTGCAGCTGGACGAGCAAAATATAATGCAAACGGCGTTTTATTATGGAGTTTGGTTGGATAATAAAAACGCACGCAGTATTTGAAAATAAAACAAGAGGAGCACATATTAAAAATAATTAATTCATTCAACAATAAAAATATAATTTTTTATTATTTTTATATTTGTTTTAAATAGTAATAATCAAGAATAATTTATTTATTAAAGAAAATCGCTTACCTTAAAAAAATAAAAAATACATGAATTATCCTTCGTATTGGAAGATTTTTCGAAATATTATTTTTATTGAATAAACTTTTCTGTTTTTCGATTTTATTGTTTTTAGATTCGATTTAAATATTCATTATAATTTATTTTATATTTTAATTTTTTTTATATAGTTTTATATGTTAACTTAAAGTTTATTTTCTTGCTATTTCCGACTCGATTCTTATTAGATTTTTTTCTTTATTAAATTTTGCTTTTTCTGTATAACTTTTTAATACCTTTCGATTTGTTTCTAGTTTCGTATGTTTTGCATGTGGTTTTTAAGGGATTTTTCGTTGTTTGAATGTTGGTTTTTTGTTTTGTATTTTTGTCGACGGAATTCTTTTTAAAGAATTCTTATTACCCCGTCAGTGAAGAACATGTGCTGCGTTCGTCACACATGGAGTCTGGGCAACGACGCTTTGTGTGTAGTCGCCGAAGATGTGGATGTCGCTACGAACACGAAACTGCGATGCACGATCAATGGAAGGAAACGGAGGAGGGACGCACACTCGCTCGTAAAGAATCGGCAGCAACAGCTTCAACACAATCACGATTAACGGACACAAACAACAATTCTAGGTACCTCGTCTTCAGTTCGAATATGTATCTATTAAAAAAAGAAAATACTCTCTCCTCTTCTCTTCTTTTTGGCAGGATTTGCTTTATTTATTTTGATTAAAATTTGCTTTATATTGGATTTAAATTGGACTCGTGTTTGTTATGCTGCGGCGTTTAAAGAACGGCGGCACTCGTGTCGATGTTTATGTGTGTGTGTGGATGATTTAATGGACGGTGTTTATGTATGAAGGCACTCTTTTTTTTTGATTGTGTGAACGATAGTTCTAAATGCAAAGTTCCTGTGGATATTTATACACGAAACGAAAGGAACGAATATTCAATAAGAAAAAAAATACCGGCCGTAGTCACTTCAGAATTCTGCAATTTTTCTTATTAACTTCACCGATAAACAACACATTTACACTTTTCCTCAAAACTCTATACAAAGGCACTGTTTGATATTATTAAAATTTTTCGAAAACAATTAAAAAGAACTCATCAAATAAAGTACTTTAGATTAAAAGGAATATTTTATTCAGCAATCGAGCGCGTCGCGCCTTTTCTAAACGTTTCATGTGAAGAGCTCGCGTGCTACTAACGTGTCTGTACTCTGCAACACTGGTTATTATTTTTTTGTGCCCACTTCCAATGCTGCTTCGGTTTTCCATACAAGCGAATCCGAAGCAGCTTCGGTTCCACAAGCGGCGACTTCCAAAGAAACGACATGCGGCAGAAAACAACAAAAAGCGGCTTATTCAACGATATTGGAAAGTCGACCGCGTTTGGTAGTGATTTTCCAATACACGAGGCAATACGAAGAATTTGTTGTTCTTCGCAAGCCGAAGTTCTTGGAAAAATTTCCAAAATCTATGGAAAGCAACAAAAACAGAGAGCTGACGAATAATAGCTTAAACACATCCATGTCGCATGGCAGCTGGCAGCCGACGTATGTGTCAATTTTACATTGGCTCTTATGGAGGTCGAGAAAAAAGTAGCATTTCCAGTTTACGCCACGCTACTGCCACGCCGCCGGCTGCCAGCCTTCGATCTATTTCTAATTTTTCTCTGGCAGCCGACGTATTCTTGTTCTTCTGTTCTCTTTGTTTCCAAGATTTGCCTAAACTTTGAGAGGCAAATCAGTGCAAATGGAAGCGGGAGAAAAAAAGGTGAGCATTTCGATGTTTTCACAGAAAATTATATGTATGTTTTTTGTAATATATTATTTGATATTAATATAAATATTCTAATATTAATAATAATAATATTATTAGTATATTATTAAATATTATTATAAATATTATAAAATTAATATTATTATTATATTATTTAATATTATATTATTAATATTATAATATATGAATGTTATATTATTAAATATTATCTATAAATATTTTAGATTTTTATTGTGTGTATTATGTTGATATTTGATTATGTTATTTTAATATTTCACTATTTCGTTAAATGTTTCACGGAACCAATTGTGTGTACTTTAATTTCTTTTGTTGCATGTTTTGGCACTTTACGCCAGCTGCCAGACGCTATTGTTAGAATTAATCACTTGAACTTATCGGCTTTTCCAGGAGACGCCAGCTGCCATACGACATGGATGTGTTTAACCTATAAACATGTTGCTAAAGTAATTTCTTAGCAACATCGACTAACGTTGGATACATTTGTTGTGAAGCAACATGATGCAGAGTAGGCAAAGGGCATCAAATAAACGTTGATAGCAACTTTGCGCTAATACAAAAGAATGAGCCCCGATTCACATAGAGGAGAGGGTAAATTAATAACATATTACATCATTTACATATTTACATTTCGTATATAATAATTAATATTTCATAAAAAATTACAATAAATGAATCCGACTTCATTCACTTGAAATTAAGTGATGGGGAAAAAATTAAATTAGAAAAAAGCAAATTCATAATAAACTGAGCAGAAACGTGAGTAACATGAGATCATTCAATTAATCATTTGGAGTTGGGACCCATAGATACACCAAAGCCAATCGACATGATTTCGAAACCATGATTTAACCTTCTTTTCAATGATTTCATTTTGTTGTGCAAAATTTATCAAAAAAAAACCAAAACAAACGAAGAAAAAGCGAAGCAAAAAACGGTCAGGTCGATTATTTTTTGATCATCCTCAGTCAGCAACGACTGCTCCATTTCACAAGGCAGCTTTAGCTGAGCTTCAACCGAAGCATCGCTCCGAACCGAGCGCGAAAATCAATGCAAAGTTCATGTTGGGTTCATTAGAACACAGCTCCGATAATCGCATGAGAACGGAGAATGCAGAAGGCTGAAGATGAGCGCAAGTAGCGACGATCACGATCGAGCGACCGAAGATGAAGCCGACAACGAAGCCGAAGCCTTGTTGTCGATTCCGCTGCAGTCACACGTACAGCGTGTATATAAACAGTACATCGTGTCTGTACGTAAACACGTCCGTAAATGGCAAAGAAACTTTCAGTGGCCGATCACATGGAAGCGCAGATCGGCAATGAAAAAGTCACACTCGATCGCTTTTAAAGAAGTGAACTAGAGAAAAGCAGCCGAGGATGCGGTGAGGGGGAGCACCACAGCAAAAAAAGGTCCTCAGAGAATTCTACGAACAGCCGCCGTTTAACAGCCTCTCGATCGATGGCTTTTCACGTACTTGAAAATGCGGAAGAGGAAGATGAAGAAAATTAAAGTTAAAATACATCCACCACAAAGGGGCAAAAAAAAAACAAAGGAATCCAAAGAGTTGAGTGACATAATCGACAAACGCTGGTCTAAAGTCAAGGAACAGAGAAAACATTTACATTTTTCTTTGAGTTGTAAAAATAAATCTCTAAAAATAACTTGTGGCTCTTTTGAGAAGGAATGCAAATCTCCCATTTTTGTAGGTTCTAAGGAAATATCTTAATAATCTTACGGAGAGAAATGCTGCTGAGGAGTTCCTTCTTTTGCTCGATTTTGCCTTTTACTGTGATCCAGTTTTTGGTGATTTGAATTTTAAAAGCATTCCAATTCCATTCTACAATTTTGACAGCAAAATTTGCTGCTACGAAAGGCGTTCTTTTCCCTCCTCTTCCACTGTATTTCCACCATCGTTCGATCTCTTAAATCTCGAAATGCCAACTAGCAAAAAAAATAACTGAAAAAGAAACGAAGCAAAAGTTGCTCCACAAAAACGATGATGACTGAGAGCAACTTTCGAGTTCTAGCAGCGCAAAAAGCGGCAAATTATGCGGATAAAAAATCCAAACGTTTTCCTTTTCAAATGTTGTGAGGAAGAATAGAAAGCCGGCCGGTCGATCGAGCAGAGAAACTGCCAAAGTTGAGGTCATCATGCAGCTTCATGTAGCTTATTTTATTAGTCTTCTGTCTTCAGAGTTTTCCATGCAATACAGTCACAAAACTTGGGAACAACATCCAAGCTCTGAACTAGTTTCACAAAAGTAAAAGTTGATGTGTTTCCTTAAGAAATTCTGAATGGATTCTTTTAACGAACGATGGACTAACAGTCCAAAGAGAGAAGAAAGAAGAAAAACCACCAATGATTTAAAAATAAACCAGAAATGTTATATTATCAATAATAATTCAATCATTCAAGTGGCATTTAATAGATAATAACCACCATTTTATAAATAAAACTTTAAAAATGATGAAAAATAATCATGATAGAATAAAAACTATACAAAAAATCCTCATCACATTCAATAAACTCCTCCTTCAGCTTCAATTCCTAGAAGAAGCTTTAATTCCATGTTTTTTCCACGCTTTTTTAAAGATCTCTTTAAAATATGGATACCAAAATTATAATCTTCCATCGTAAAACATTCGTTTTACACCAGATTTATCACCAATGCTATTTGCGTGATCATCAATTTTAATCTTTACGTTGAATGCGTAGCTGTCGGTCGTATGTCCATGGGTATCTGGGTAACTCTGTGTGTGAGATCGACATCAGTTGATAGCGCCTAACAGCGCACACAAATTTGGAGCGAGCAACATAATTAGCGAGAAATGAGCTGCTGCTGCTGCTGCCGGTCCTAGCTTCTTCTGAAGACCGAACGCGCCAAGTTGGGCCCGCTGTGGACTCTGATTTCCTTTCCACGCAACAGCACACGGACGACGACACACAACTTTTCCTCGTTCTGCTACGATTTCAGCAGTTTTCAACAACAAATTGATCGAATCCGACGATCGCATGCAATGTGATCGCTGATAAATGCATTGATGGATTTTAGCAATAAAAGACTATCGCTTTAGCGACGACGATGGCGACGCCGTAGCTCCATTTTGTAGGTCATCAGTGGAGTTCCTCGCAGATGGTCCAACAACTGTTCAGCGCTTCAGAGTTGGAGCTGCGAGTACAACAACCTCTGCGCTGCTCCAATAATTGACTGATCCGTTCGTGTCGATCGTTGACGATGATGTTTCAACTAAATCCAATTCTGCTCCAGTTGTGATGGGAAATCATTAAATTAAATGGTGAATTCGTGCCTGGGGCGAAAAGGCGAAGGTGATCATCAAAGCAGCAAATTTAAATGCTTCAAATTCGAAGGTTTTTCATAAATAATTAATTGTTATTTTAGACAACTAAATAAATCGAGAAGCGGTAAAAAAGCAGCCAACTTTCACCACACCTACTCCGCTCCAGCTCCATTATTGTACCAGACAACGGTAGAGCCACCCGAGTAGAGCCGAGAGCTTCGTGCTTTTAATTGCCACTAACGTCGTCCCAACGACTGTCATGGCTGCTTCTGTGCTTTAATTTCCGATTTCTGCTCCGTTGTTGACGATGAGAATGAGAAGGTGAAACAGCGATGAAGATGATGCTGATGCTGCTCATAATTAATGGCTGCTTGTCACCCAGAAACTCTGACGCTGAATTACATTTAATTGGTTGCGAGCGGGACTGCGTTTGGTGACATGGATACCTCCTCGAAATATCGTTAAACCGACCTGCAATCAACTAACTTCTCACAATCTCCACGTTGGTTGGCTGCATGCAATTTTATTGCTTTTGTTATTGAGTTGAAATCGCATCGCCATGAAGCAGGCAACTTTTCTTCTCCTTACGGTGAAATACCCGATCGTGTAGGAGGATGCAATGAAAGAAGCAACAACTGAGAGAGAGATTTCAACTTCATTTTGCACTGAATTGCATTTAGTTTTTTCTTGTTTCCTTTGACCTTTTCACAGACATCCATCCACTTACAACTTCTCTCATCATCGTCATTAATTTTGCTTCTAATCAAAACCATTCAAATAACAATAAAACTCACAGATTCCTCCTCCTCCTTCCTCCCATTGCCAAATGGCCAAATGGCAATGAAAATACTTTTCAAGAACCATTAACAGAGGCACCATCGTCGAGGAGATTCTTATAAAAGCCTTCAAGACAAAGTTGCTAAAAGGATTGCGAGGTGATGGCTTTAACACTTGGGTATAAATTATTATATAACGGTAAAAACATAATCAAAAAACATTGACTTTCAAATGAAGCAGACGAAGTAGGAAAAACTGAAAAAAAACGTTGAAGGCATCCACCCACTTGTTGCCTGTTTTTAATGAAAGAAACCGAGGAGCAGAATTAAAGGCAAGCACCACAGAATATCGAGGTCCCAACAAGCCAAGCATCAAAACTCAGCAGCCTCAGCTACAGCCCAACCAAACCTTGGCTTTTGCGTGGGTGGTCTTCGAGGCAGACGAACCGAAAGAGAAGCATGAAAAATAAAAGCAGCAAACTAACAAATTTAACAAGTTAACATCGCGATTGTTAAATCCACTCCTTAAAAACAAAAGAATACGTTAAGAAAAAACAACTAATGACAGCATCTGCTGCTGCAGAAGACGAAAACGCTTCATTTTGGGCCATCAATCTTCAAAAACATTCATTCGCAAGCAGATTTTCAGTTGGCGCATCTACGATTCTAATGCGTGGCTTTTAGTAAACTTTGCAGAAATTTCCTCATCTAAAAGAAGTCCAAGTCGAGTGTTGACTGACTGACAGAGCTTTTAAATGAATGAATGAATGAATTTTGAATGAATTTTAAATGAATTTAAATTTCCTCATCTAAAAGAAGTCCAAGTCGAGTGTTGACTGACTGACAGAGCTTTTAAATGAGGAGCGAGAGCACAGACAGTGAATTAATAAGTTACATTTCAGGCTGATGGCGACGAGGAGTTACAAGGAGTTCAACGAAAAAGAATTAGAATGTGATTACAGCATTTATTAGTTAACAGAGTAAATATCAAACCATAAGGATATCAATGAACTTTGACTGTATAGTTACTGAAGATCGAGAGGATTTCTATGGCTGAATTGAGCTGTGATTTCATTGAACACCTCACATAATCAACTGTGGATGTATTACAGCTTTTATTCCAAACAGCAAGGAATCAATTTAGGAACTGACTAAACTTTGACTGTATAGCTACGAAGAGTTTCTACGGAAAGGGTTCCTATGGATAAATTGCCTCCTAATTTGACTAAACACTTCATTAAATGGTAATCGAAGCGGTCAGTTTCTTGGCTTATTTAGGTGATTATTATTGGATCAGTAGAGGAAATTCTGAGAGGAATACAACTGAAATAATTCTCTATAAAGAAATCTTTAAATGAAAAGATTGGCCTTTCTCCTTTCATATTTCTTTAAAAGCTTCGAATGTCTCTATGCTTCGATTCTCTCTGACTTCAAACATTCTTTAATTATTAGTCCTCAACGAAACAGAGAAAAGTAGAACAACCAAGAAATATCTCAGCATTGCTCTGATGCCGTTTACTATAGGAAATAGAATAAAAGTAGAGTGAAAATAGAATACAATTGAATTGAAGAAACATTCTTCCCTCTCTTAATTCACTCATGTATCGTTATTTATAAAATGAGTAAAGCGTGTTTATAAATTGTCTTTTCTTCCAAGAATTTCAAGGCATTCTTTGCTCTTTATATAGAAGAAGCTGAAAAATATTATTCCTTCGAGATGTAATACGAAGCATGGGAAGAAGTAAGATGAGAGGATAAAAGAACAGAAGCCATTTCCTTATAAGTCAATAGAGTCGGAATATAAACACGAGTAGTTCTATGATTGTGGATGTTGACTTGATTAAAAGTAGCAAAAACAAGTTTAAAATGAAGAAGTTAGGGAGCTACAATATCAATACTAGCGACAACTGCGGAAAATAAGCTGCAAGTGCAATAATATAGCATCAAAGGTACACGCAAATACATGAGTTATTTCATGAAAACCTTCTAAAAAATCGGTAGCATAGAATAGACAAGGCATCAAGGATAAGAGTTAGGAACTTCACTTCCCTTCTGCACAAATCTAATTAAAATCTTCATCGCGCCTCTCGTACATTTCTGTGATTCCTAGAGGCACTTTATAATAATCATAAAAGGTTTATAATAATCATAAAAGGTTAAAAAGACAACATTGCTTTGGAGGACTATAAAGACAGTAAGCGACAGAATCCTTAGTTCTTCCCAAAACTTATACAGATTATAATGACGCCCAACAATTCCAAACTTTCGCGAAGTAATCTTTTAATGGACTCGAATTGTGATATACAGCATAGAGATTTCTTTTGTTATTACCGAAAAAACAAAGTTTTTACTATTTAAAGCTAAGATTTGAGATAAGAGCTAAGAAGATAAATAATTATGGACATTCAACACTGAACGGACATTTGAAATATTGAAATTAAATGCTCAAATGGAAATAAGTTGTTCAGTTTCACGTTTCATTCGTGAGCCCCTTCTCACGACTGAAAAGACGACTTCTGACAAAATCCCAACACCGAAAGCATTAACAGTCATTGCGTAAACGTATTGTCCATTGTATTGCCGGAGGCTTTCTTTTCACTCTCGAATCTGGTTCGTTTTCGGTAGAAGCTGCACTTATTATGGCCCATGAATCTTTGGCCAAAGCGCTGCTCATTTCATTTGTTGTCGCTGCTATTTTCACTTTTATTTTTAGTCAAGTTGCAGTTCGATTTTACTTTTGCTTTTTGATTTTCTTAGCACTTTCGATTGGCTTCATTTTCAGTTTCCATTTTCACTTTCTAAGCAATAAAAGTTGTCGAAAAACATCACGATAACAATTGATGGAAAAATTAAGTCGACTCATGAACATCATCATTATTATTGTTATTGCTTATTATTACATGATTGTTACACAATCAGAGGGGCGTGTAGCTGGACGAAAGGCAGCTAATGCGTGTGTGTGTGATGCAGGCGGGGCAGGGAGGCAAAATTTAATAAGTAATTCAAAGTAATTATGGGGGAAAAACAATTTTTTTCTTCAGGTTTTTTTCTGTTAAAAATACAGCTTATTTAAAGATTAGTTTTAGCTTCGTTTGACGAGGATCGAAAGTGAGGTTATAAGCTGAACATGTGTACTTTTCCGTCGATTTAGTAGACTAAAGAAGCGTCTCAGAGGGTCTCAAAGGTTAATAAAAGACTCTCCTCCCAACTATATTCTTTTTTGTATGATTTCCCTAACCTTTCTTCTTCTGATGAAGCCGAAAATTGAATTGAATCAACAGAAAACTAAACTAACTCAATAAAAGTCGAGTTTAAATGGTTTTTCTTTTGTTTGCTGAACTTTCGTTAAAGTCCACAGAAGCAACTAAAGCCGAAAGTGTAATAAACTCATTTCGATTTATAAATGAAAATGAAACTTCAATCGTTTATTGAAACATTGAAAAGCAGATTCATTAAAAGGATGTGTCTTCAATTGCCCAATAATAATTTAAATCTGCTTCCCATTAAAAAGTCCATCTGCAAAACGTTGTTGAGTGTTAACAACGAACAACTTAATGCATAAACATAATTCACCGTAAACCGATTAAGTTCGAAACAGGGAGAAAAATCGAAAGACTTCACTTTGAACTGGCGATTGGCTGTGTTTTTGTTTTGTGTTTTGTTGGTTTTTTTCAAACACAAACAAACGCTTGATATTAGTTTTGATAAATAAAAAAATCGATACAATTAAAAAGCAAACAAAAGTGAAATCGACAAATTGATGCTGCCTTTTTTTTTGGTTTTCTTTTGTTTCTTTGCCAAGATTTGTTTTTAACTTGAAGTACTTAAAGTTTCACTTTAGATTGATGAAGGAATTAAATGTGTTTTGCAATAATTTAAACACCTTTTTATAGCTAATAATAAACGATAAACAAGTGAAGGAATAAATTGAGAAGAAGATTGATTCATGGAAAGGTCAAAGAACTCAATGAACTCTAATAAAGGCAGCTACGAATTCATTATTGAGCCTAAAGTTTGTTCTTTTGTAATTTACGATTTTTATTCATCGATTCATTAACTTTTCCTTTGTTTTTCTTGGATTTTTCTGCCTTTGAATCTGAAATGGAAATTGAGAAACTCTTGCAGATGACATTTAATAGTGGAATCGGTTAATTTAACTCCTTACTTCCGTCTGCATATTAAAATCCATTGAAACTTTCGCATTTACGTCACCGTAGTTCAAAAAGAAAGTTCCAACAGATGCAGCAACGCAAAAATACGTGTTGCAAACATTTCTCATGCAATAAACACCTTTCAATCCTCCTTTTAATCCTTTTGTTCGCCATTTTTCCTTCACTTCACTTAATCTGCTTTATTACATGTTATTTAACACATGCTTTCGTGGACAATTGGTCAGTTAAGATGCTGGCCTCCAGGCAAATAACATAATTGAAACTTTCAACTTAGCATTGAAAGGCAGCAAGAGCAGCAACCACTGCTCTGATTTTGACCATAAGAGTCTAGATGCAATAAAGTCGAGGTGCAAGTGCCAATTGCTTCGTTTTATTTTCGCCAGCAACTGTTTTTCGCCTTGCAACAAAATGTTTTAACCAAAAATGGTGGCGATTTTGTTGGGGGCGGTGAATGCGCTTTGGTTTTTCCATCAAATGGCTTTTGTTTTTCCAACCGTTGGCCGAAAATGGATGTGGCCACAGGTACAACGTTTCAATTGGTTCCGCCTATGGAACTTTATTAAATGTTGTGCTGTGGGAAAAATATTTGCGAGGAGCAGCAAAAGAATAACAAAAAGGTTTTTTCCTTCTTTTAATTTCAGAAAAAAGATCATAAGAAAAGCATGCTCATTTAATTATTAATTTAATTTAAATGTTGAAATTGTAATTTATAAAAATATATTTAAATTAATATTAGAAACACTTTTTGAATAAGGAATGACTTAGATTATCCCAATTGGGTTTACGGACATTTTTCAACACGCTGAGAGGTAAACTAATGCACGGAGGTGAATAAAGACGCAGCTTTGGTCAACACGGAGGTGAATAAAGACGCAGCTTTGGTCAACACAGACGAAGAGGTGAGAAAAGCTGAAACGCTGAACAAAAGTAAAAACACAGGGAAAGTGGTGAACAGATGCAGTGAGAACAACTGGAGCGGTGAATAAGGATATGAGTTGAAGAACATATTTCCAATTGGTGAAATGAAGTTTTGCACTCAATTGTCGCCTTTCTATTTGATTGTTGATCTCCATTTCCATTTTTCCTTCCTTTCTCTTGTCTTTGCAGTCGATTTAAGGGCTCATTGAATTGAATTGAATCACTTTAATCGAGTTCACTTCACTTTATTATTGTATTTCACTCACTGATGTCCATTCACTCGCCCGTTCACACACGAAACAGTTACAAATTTCGACATTTAAGCAAGGAAACACAGAAAAAGAACGAACAACGAACAGCATGAAAATATGCAAATGCAGCGGCCGACGATAAAAATGGAGCCTTCACTTAAACTTAACATTTATTAGTTCAGTCGCATACAAATCAGAGCTGCAGCGGAGGGGACGAGGGGCGGCGGGGCAGCTGAGGGTGACCCAAGATCCCAGATCGCAGACTTTCGGTTCCGTTCCGTTCAGCGATTGGGCCCGCTGCCCCCGACGGCAGCTGCTGCTGGGTGATTGCCTCAAACACAGCAGAATGCAACATGCTTCGATGGCCACACGTCGCTCGGCTCCATTCACTCACTGCGAGCTGCGGCGGGACCTCGTGCGCCCTCTCCGACGATCACACAACCAGACAAGTGTGGCTCGTGCCGTGAAAATAAGAAAACAAGGAAAAGCAGGGCCCCATCGCCCCCTCTGCAGCCCCACAAACAAACAAACGAAGCATAAATCGCCCAACTTTTGCACCCGCATAAAGACTCCAGTCGTTGTTGCTGTTGCTGTTCCTGCAATGATACTTTTTGGCTCCTTCGACTGCAGCCGATCGGGTCTCCTCCACCTTCACTTGCTGCACGAGTTGCTGCTGCAGGCGTTTGGGTCTTCATTCCGCAGCCGCCCTCATCGGCGCCTCCATTCTCCGCTCTCTTATCCCGGCTGCCATCCTTTTTAACTGCTCCTTTTGGGTGTTTCTAGTGTGGGTTCTGCCATCAGCCACGCATGCGCCACCACTGAAAACAATGCCACGCGTTGCAGTCACAAGAAACGCTGACCAAAACTGGCATCGACGTGCAGAAACATAATTTTTTACGCTTGAGTGGACTCTGTTTATGTCGTGCAGGAAGAAATCGAAAGACGGAAAGTGTTTTCGGCCAGCAAGGAAAACATTTTAGCCACTTTTTTTATCTAATCGCTTCTTCGAGAAGTTGCAGCAGCCGAAAAGTAATGAATGAGTGAGCAGCCGGCGACGGGGCGAAGAGGAATCCGAAGCAAATGGACAAACGAATCGACGGAACGTTCAATAAATGATTTCCTTATTTGCAGCTATAACAACAACCACGATATTCAAATAGCCATTTAATGAACAACCGAAAATATTATCAACACTTTAAATAAATTTCAATTTCGATCCAATTTAAATGGAATCGCTATCGAATAGAGTTTTTTTCCAGTTACAAGGAAAAATAAGCAACGAAATAAATTGAGGAAAATCCATCAAATTATAAATAATAAATGCGAAATCGAAGTTGAAGCAGCTGAAAAGATTCATCATAGACACAGAATAATAACAAAAAAAACCCAATTAAATCATTCAATGACCTCGAGGTTATTGATATTTGTATATAGACAAAGTTTCCATGCCGTTTAACGTTGCATATTCATCGATAGAACTGTTAACGGCAATAATTAAATGCTGTGGAATTTAGAATGTCTTCGAGAACAAACAAAGACGCGATCGCCACTCCTTCGAGCGCGGTGACTCCGCAGCCGTGACTCCGTGAGTCACTGCAATTTGCGATCAACTCCCACCAAACAAACGATGTTTACACACACCTGTCTTTAATACACGGCTTTTTAAGGTATAAATTAAAGATGAAGAAGACAATCGATTGGGCCACGACTCAATATTTGAAGTACGAATTTAATTGAGCTTTAAAAATGATTTTTTTATTTGTTTTTACTATTTATTTTCCAACTTTTCTTGTTTCAATTTTTCAAATATTTCATAAATTTCATTTTCTGTCCATCAGACAGTTTTTTTTCCGTTGAATGATAAGCGAAAATCTGTTTTTAAGGCAATTTTTCATTGCTTGTAATTGCATTAGAAAGTTTTATTTCTGGTTGCTGCATCCATTATAAATCCATTGTTTCACAATTGATTTCAATTCGAAAGGTGTGAGCAACAATAAAACCCATGTACATAATAATTTCGTTAACAGAAACGAACGAAGAAATGACGTTTGGGAATTTGTCTTCAGCTCCACCTCCTCAGCTGTCAAATTTACAATTTATTATCTCTGTTCAAATTACAAGAAAACAAAATGTTTTCAAGAAAATCCCCAGCCTAATAACAACGTATCAAATATCATCTTTTTTTTTGGCACAAAATTTATTTATCATCTACACAAAAAATTAGCCTAGAAATCATTTGTAAAATTCGTTTAAATTTTAAAGGAGACTTTGAAATAAGTGAAATTTAAATCGAAATTTATTTCAAGCCTTCATTATTTGAAAGAAATTATTATTAGGAATATAAAAAGAGTTTTTCTAGTTCCTCGAAGTGTATTTTTAGTAAAAAGAAGAATCACTTCATGGATTTTAATAGAACATTGAATGTAATCGCGATAGAAACTTCTGAAAATAACAAACAAACAACTGACAAATCGACTTTTAATAAATGGCTGAAGAGGAGTCATTAGAGGACCTCCCATTTCTCTGCCACGAATTTCAGTCGAACCACGAATCCAGTAACATTTGTAACAGTAACAAATTGGAGAATAGAAAGAAAAGCTTCAACGGAAGTAGTCGCATGTCGAGAACGTTTTCTTTTAGCCGTGAAAAGCGAGCGAGCGAGCAGACAAACGACTGACTGACAGACGGACAAAGTGTTTCGATGGACTCAGTGATTGTTTAAGCGGCGGCGGCGGCGCTGAACGAGAAACCATTTCATTTTTTATTAATTGAGTTGATGCAGTTGTGAGCACGTCGCTCTGTCTGTTCACTTCATTCATTCGCTCACTTCCCATGAAGAAACTTTCAATTGTGCGGCGAAAAGAAAGCAATAATAAAGCAGCTAACAAAGAACTATCCTCAGTCTGTGTGTGTGTGTGGTGGAATCGGGGGAGGGGAAAGCAGCGAGTTAACGACTTTATAGGCAACTATAAACTCCTGGCTGACACGTTGACCCAGTTCCAACGCAAACACGTTCCACGTCCGCCGTGCTGCCTGAGTTAAGAGCAGGAACCATTCTTGTCTTCTTTCCGCTGCAGTCGGCCAATTTTCAGTTGTCTGCCGTCAGCCGCCTTCAGCTGAAGACGACGGTTAAAAATGCATCTTAGATATTTGACTTTTCTTCGGAAGAATACTTCGTTTGCGAGTGAATTGTTGAAATTATTTATTAACCCGCTGCAGAGGAAGTCAGCGCTTTTTATGTTAAACATAATAAACATTTTTTTTTTTATTCTAAAATCATTTAAAATGAAGCGTTAAGCTGTTCCGCAAACACAAAACACGTTGGAGATTAAATCCTTAGTTAATTTAAGCTCCTTCGTATGTTTGTCGTGTCTCGCTGCATTTTTATGTGGACATCATGAATGCGAAGAAGCGAGTAGCAGTTCCTTTCATTTCATTAGAGGTCACGAGGTTTCAGTCGCCTATCAGCAGTTTTTTTTTTACGTTCTTTAAAGCTTCTTCTAAGCACACAAACCAATAAGAAATCCATTCACCAGCCACGAACGACACGATAAAAGTTCTCGTCGGGTGCTCGATGCTTTACGAAGGGGAAGAACGAGTTCCAACAGATTTTGTTGCTTGTTGATGTTATCACGAACGCATTCAAAGCTGCGTCTGTCTGCTTTTAAATCGTATGCATTTTTTTTTCTTTAACCGCGTTTCACTCGTTCTGCGTCGAAATTAAACGAGACTCCATTAAATTAAGATTTAATTGCAAGTGTTTATTGCAGTTGGTTTCAAAATTTCATCGCGGTTGCTGCTGCCGTTGTTCTTATTATTTATTTATTCTATAATAAAATAGTTTCTGCTTCTTTTCCTCTACGTTCTTTGATTTATTACTTATTTAAAGATAATTTAAGAGTTAAGCACTTAAAAAAAACCGTGTCAGTTGTTTGCAATCACGCAATCATCTGTGTCACATATTTTCTCTGTTTAATTAACGTTTAATATTTATTTAATAAAGTTGTTATTAATTAATGCCATCATTTAGAATGAAAATTTTTAAAAGAAATGATTTTAAATAATTCTTTAATTAATTATTAAAGTGCACAACGAAATTTTGCGTATAGTTAAAATCACAAACAGCGCCATCAAGCGGACGCTAGCAGTACTACTACGCGCTTTGTTATGCTTTGAAGTGCATAAATATAAATGTATAGCCGTCTCGCTCCATCCTTCATAATAACAATTAAAGATACAAAAAAAACTCATATTGAACAGTAGAAGGGAATTATAAAAAAATTATTTAAATGTTTATACACACAAAAAATGTTTATAGTTAAATTTATATTTCAATTCAAGTCGATTTTTAATTTCTTCTTTGTTGTTTTTCTTAATAGCTTCATTTTAAACCTTTTCATAACTTTCTTCCTTTGTTTTATTGTCTTTTTTTTTGGTCTTTTTTTGTTGTTTCTATTGTTTTTGTGTTACATTTACTTCTATTTATTCATTATTTCCTTTTTTTTCATAGACTCCGTTCAACTCGCCTTCGAACAATTTGGTTAAAGTCGTATTTTTTCTGTTGCCTGCTCTTTTTTTGCATTCACTTTTCACTTTGGCGCAAAAGAACAACTGCCAACTTCACTTGGAACTTGGTAGACATTCAGATAAGGACTAAAATGGACCCAGAGCACTTCCTTGTTGCGTGCGCCTGCGCATTCGCCGTGCATTCAACTTCATCGTAAACAACACGAACAACTAAAAGCAACCGCTTACAAATTATGCAAACCTCGAAAAGAAACAAAATTAAAAACTGAAACTGGACAAAGGAAAAGATAAAAACAAAACTCTTTTAAGAAGCAACAAATTGTTAAGAAATAATAAAAGAAAAACTGAAACTGGGAACAGAAATCTAAGAAATTCGACTTCGGTAACAATGCAACGAAAAAAAAAAGCATCCATTGGACTAAATAGCAACGATTATTGTTGTTACTGTTGGAGTTTATGCAGAGCACAACGATTAAAATCGCTTTTCCTATTTTTTATGCTACATAAGTTACTATTAAGTAAGTAATTTTTTCCTCGTCTTCAACGGTTTTGAATTTACCAAAAAAGAAGAAAAAACATGAAACTACTTACAAGCAACGGATAAAAATCGTGCTTCTGGCCAAATTATCAATAAAAGTTGATGAAGAAAACGAATCGCTTTGTCCGCCTTTTGCACAAGTGACCAAAAAACGATCCACCCACACTTAATGCATCCTTCCAAATATAGAAGGAAAATTAACAATAAATCAATTCTTAAAATATCCAAAGTACATAGTACATCAAGTATTTCCAATTGGAACTACAATTCCAATTAGTCGCTGTGTATTATTAATAATTATTTCACTTTCTAGTATTTCAAAAGGAAAAGCGATGCTTCTTTTATTTTATAGTTTTATTTACACTGCATACTTTTGGTCACTGCTTTACAAATACACAGCATAAATTTCCTCTGTATTTAGAAATACATCGAGTGACAAAACAACACCGAAAAATCACGCAAATCACGCATTTAACTAGGGAGTTCGCTAACGGAGAAGTTTGCTTGATTTGCGTTAAAAGTTCACGCCTAAAACTACAATTAAATGCCATGCCAAATTATCACATTAACTCACCGAGTGTTCTGCTAGATGGCGCTGCAGCTCAGCCAGAGTGAAATGCGTTGCCATTGACAATGATGGCGAGTGTTCCAACTTCTGTTCCATATCTCGCAACCAACGACGAATTTCTTTAGGATCTTCGTGAAATCTGTTCGAATCGTTTCGTTGTGTTTCATCTTCGAGCAGCTGAAAGTAGGCAATGATTTTAACTACTACAATGAAATACAACACGCTGTGGTGAACGAATAGAAAAACAGCTATTCTACTGTAACTGCTGTAAAAAGCGACGATTATGATTTCACCAAACTCACCTTAAAACAGCAATCAGGATTCTGAATAACGCTAGCAGCGCCCTCAATTTCACCACGTGCTTCTTTACACGTATCCAGTAGGTTTGTGTCCATGATGTAATTGTAATTCGTTTGTATGGCAGCCCACAAATCGTCTTTGCACGACGAACCGAAGCCAAGTGTTAAACCGCTGCCATGCAGACTCGACGAACTGTTGCTGCCCCACGAATAGCGATTGCATTGGTGTTTGTTGTTTTGCTGCGTAATCATGGTGTTAGCATTGGCTACACCGAAAATGTTATTTTGATAGCGAAGCTGCATGGCGCTGCGATCGCCATTTTTCTACAAAAAAGCAAACAGAGTAAATAAAAATTTCGAAATTAAATAAAACATTTTAAACATGATTTTAAATAAAAAAAATAACTTTGAATAAATGCATAAATTACGAACAGATGAAAATGCACTTGGCACTAATTTATTTCAATTTATTTTAGTTTTCTTTTCTATTCTGTCCTATTGAATCGTTGTTTATTAGAAGCAACTTCTTATTAGAAGCTCTACCAAAAGCAATTATTATTGTACAGTTATTAATTCATAAGTAAGCGTGGCAAATGAAGACGTCGATCGATAGACTCGCTGCGAAATTAAACTTCATTTAAAAACCATCTGAAAATAAACGAGAACCTGTTTCTGGCGTAATTGATGCAAATAACATCCAACTAGGAGCAGCAAAGACACCAACTCATAGAGAAAGAAGCAAGATGTAGGGAGAGGAGAAGGAGAACGGGTTCGATGATAAAGTAAAGACCAAGCTAATGAAACATCTTTTAAAATACCGCAATGCGGCCGGCCACTATTATTGCAACCATTCTTTTTACTGATTGCGAAGCAGTGCAGCAAATCGCCGATGTCACACTCGGACGCATGAGATCGGCTCCAAAATCGACTGGGAAGTAGCATTCAGTGCGACTGAGACCGATCTCATGAGGCCGAGTGTGACATGGTGCAGTGCAAAGTGTGACAATAAGAAAGATGACAACGACGATGCAAATGACAACGCGTAAGTAACTGAACGTAAACTTGTTGCTGGTGCAGTTGATGGCATTGCTATCATTAGTGTGCAATTTGTGGACCTCAATCGAGACAGAAATGAATGCGACTAATTTAAGCCGCAGCTGGTCGATAACTGTGACTAATTTTTTGCCTAATATTGACTCCTTTTGACTCACCTTAAGACTATTGTAGGGCCGCTCAACCCTTAGCTTGGCCTTAATGACGTCGCGACTTTCCTGCTTCTCGTCGTCGGCTGGCAGCGACGTCATCGAGAGAGACATCGTCTTAATGCTCGATTGCTCCTCCAGCGAAGCTCCCCCGCCGAGCATCGTCGTTCCGCTCGACGCTTTTTCCAACTCAATGCGTTTGGCTGCGCTTCTGGTGCGCTTCTTCTTCAATGAACTGTTGCTTTTGTTGATGCTGTTCTTGCCGCCGATGACAGCAGTCGGCGTTGCAAAATGTTCTGGTGTTGATGGTTTCAGGAATTCTGACGGTTGTTGTTGCTGTTGTTGTTGTTGTGGTGGCGGTGTTACCACATCAACATCCAAAGCAACATTTTCGGTTGCTTGGTGTGGTGTGTTTCTGCGTGTGGTTTTTGTTGGCGTCTTATTCACGTGTTGCACCATCATGGCCGCTGTTTCAGTCTCTTGGTTGCAGGGTGCCTCTGCCTTAGGCGATGTCGTTATTTGATTTGCCCGCCCCTTTGAAAGGAGGTGCTTATCGAATTTTGGCGATGGCATTTTTCGTTGAATGCTTTTATTTATCTTTTATTTCTGATGATTTCCGACTTTTATCATGGACTTAATTTCTACTAAATGCCATTTCTCGATGTCTATATTCTCTCCATATTTCTTTGCATAAATGCATCTGGAATTGGGAAAAAATAATGTAAAAGTGGTAAAAAAAGATTAAAAAATTAAAAAGCTTCTAGTTCATTAAAGTAACTACAAAATTATTACTATTATCATGAAAGAGGGGAAACCCCCGTCAATGAAGACTCTTTTTTTGTTCTCTTCACTTGAAAAGAGTCTCCGTGGCCTGATTATGGCGACAAAGTGTCACGGTTACAAGAGTAAGAATCTGAAAGAATCAAATTTAGTAAAAATCAAGGCCGCAGAGACTGAGTAATGGACTGACTGCGTCGTTCATCGTTTGCAGACGGAAACTTTTACGGAGTCGAGCCAAAATTGAGTTCGACAGCTGTTGTTAGCGTCGTCGTTGCGGTTTATCTATTTTGCAGCATGTGAAATCAGAGCTGCACTGCAACGCCGACAGACGGACAAACACTTAATAATCGTTATCCACTTAAATGCTGAGCAGAAATGAGAGTGGAGACGGTGGCGTCGGGAGTTCGTTCGACTGATTCTAATCTGATCGCTGCAACTTATAAAAGGCTGCAAATACCACTTTTAACCGAAAAGGATGACGACGACGACATCATGAAGCAAAAGAGTAAAGAAAAAACCGCAGAAGATAATGAAAATTGTGTGCACAGTGGAACAAAGCAAAGAAAAGGATATGCAATTTCAATGTAAACAAAAGAAAAAGAGAAAGAGGCAATGATTACCACATAAAAAAAAGAGAAGAATAGAGTAAAAGGAGTGGGAGAAGTTGTCACTCCGTTCGTTCTTTTATACTTTTTATGAGCTTAAAGAATTAAATGACAACGAAAACTCCTTAAGCTGCATCCTGAGCAAATTTATTGACCAACACTTGAATAAAAGTGAAGTTAAACTCGAATTTTAGTTTTTCTATTAAGATTTGTTGTTGCTTTTTGCTTTTTTCTGTCCAAGCGAGACGCACACATGCGAATTGCGCCTTTTTATGTGTCGTTTGTTGTGTTGTCTTCGACTTTACAGCTTTTTTTATCAAGAGTTTCAGTCGCTAGAAGCCGAACAACGAAGCGATGCGTGTGTGTGTGTGTGTGCAGTCGGGGGTGGCGTAAAAAGCCGAAATAATAATGGAACTTTATTAAACACAGGCAACACTGAATGAATGAAGGTTTCAAGTCGTTGTTGTTGTTCCCTTCGCTGACGACGTGTGTTAACGTTGACGTTCTTCGTTTCACGTTTCGCTTATTGCACTTCAACATCGTTTATGGTAAAATGTTATGCTATAAATTTCCTGGCCGACTCACGTCAGTCATTTTGAATTCATTACGGCTCAAAGTAGCCGTTGGTGAGTCACCATGCAGCCACAACGACAACAACAACTGAGAAAAAAGGCGACAAAAATAAACAATTCAATTCGTCAAATATTTTAGTTAGTTTCTTCTTTTTTTCTCTTCTCCTTTCAATTAAATTCGTATAATCTTTGTCATTAATTATAACACCGCAGTTTAATTGAATTTTTCCACAAAACGTTTGATTTAAGCAATTAAAAAGCGTCACTATCTTCCATAAATAAACATGAACAAGTTTAATCAAAAAATGTCCCCTTTTAGTGATTTGATGACGTTCCAAGGCTGTCTGCTTATAAATAAACATTGAATCCAATCAATTAATCACTCACTGGACACGCCGATTGAGTGACTGACTGACTGAGAGCCGTCGAATTGCTGACTGCGTGTCTTTCAGTAGTTGTAATGTGTTGACTTCAGCTTTCTTTGCTGTTTATTATACCCTACAACTTAAGGTTGAGGGTATATTCACTTTCTACCGGAGTGTGTAACGCATAGAACTAGACAAGATAGGTATGGAAAAGTATATATATTCTTGATCAGCATCACCACCGAAATTGAAATAACGATGTCTGTCCGTCTGTCTGTCTGTCTGTCTGTCCGTTGAAATCACGATCACAGGAGAACGGATTAAGATTTCAAAATGAAATTTGGCAAAAATATTCGTTGCTGTGTTGGGGTGTTTCGTATTGAAAATGGGCAAAATCGCCCAAGGATCACGCCTACTTTTTATATCGAGAGTGCAGGTACCTCTGTTTTGCCTATTAAAAAAGGTCATATCAGCATCACTTTTTGAGAGAAGACAAGAAAATTTTATATGTAGGTTTAGACTAATGCTTCCAGTTTATATGCCAAATATGGGCGTCATCCGCCCACTTTAAAAAATTTTTGTTTTTATTATTATTATTATATACATATTGTATATTTATTATTAGATATATAATATATATATTGTATACATATACGAGTATATTATATCGCACCACTTCTAAATATATATACGAGTATATATGCAGCTTTAAGGTGTAGGGTATTTCGGCTACAGCCCGGCTGTAGACAACACCTTTACTAGTTTTCAATTCGTTTCAACCAACAACGATTGCATCTGTAAACGAATTCTAATCATTCGTCACTTCGTTTGTCGTCACTCGGTTGTTCTTTCAATCAATGCTGCTATTGCATTCACTCTGCCTCTGTTTAGCAATGCAATTTTTAACTAATATTTCATCGTCACTCGCAACTTCCGCACAACGACATTTACTTCGTTCGTAGTTGGCTCTCTCTCTCTCCGTGCTGTGTTTATTAATGAGCAATCCACGACCACTAAAATTTATTGAGAGAAACAGAAAAACTCTCGCAAAGTTATTCAAATCTCCAGCTTTCGTCAGCCTCGTATTGCATCGAAAACTTTTGTGATGTCAATTAACTTTTTTATACCCTACAACTTAAGGTTGAGGGTATATTCACTTTCTACCGGAGTGTGTAACGCATAGAACTAGACAAGATAGGTATGGAAAAGTATATATATTCTTGATCAGCATCACCACCGAAATTGAAATAACGATGTCTGTCCGTCTGTCTGTCTGTCTGTCTGTCCGTTGAAATCACGATCACAGGAGAACGGGTTAAGATTTCAAAATGAAATTTGGCAAAAATATTCGTTGCTATGTTGGGGTGTTTCGTATTGAAAATGAGCAAAATCGCACAAGGATCACGCCTACTTTTTATATCGAGAGTGCAGGTACCTCTGTTTTGCCTATTAAAAAGGCCATATCAGCATCACTTTTTGAGAGAAGACAAGAAAATTTTATATGTAGGTTTAGACTAATGCTTCCAGTTTATATGCCAAATATGGGCGTCATCCGCCCACTTTAAAAAAAAAATTTTTGTTTTTATTATTATTATTATATACATATTGTATATTTATTATTAGATATATAATATATATATTGTATATATATACGAGTATATTATATCTCACCACTTCTAAATATATATACGAGTTTATATGCAGCTTTAAGGTGTAGGGTATTTCGGCTACAGCCCGGCTGTAGACTAGAGCTGGGCGATATTTCGTGAACTGTGACTTTGTCACAGATCCATGAAAGTAACGAGTCACAGTTGTGACGAAGATTGCTACTAAACTGTGACAAGCTGTCACAGATATTTCAGTCACAGTACGTTTGTAACGAGTATTTTGGACAAACAGTGACTGGCTGTCACAGTTTGCATTGGAGCAGATATATCGATAACACTAAACGGCTGTCACAGTTTGAGCTAGAGCAGATATTTGAGTCACAGTTCCCTTGTAACGAGTATTTTCGGTTGATTAATGACTGGCTGTTAGACATTGCCTCTGTAGCAGATATTTGATTCAAAGTCAATTCGAATATTTATTGTAGACCTCTAGCACTTTTGAATATTCACCATTTCTAAGAATATAATTAATAATTGTACACATTTTCTTTAGAAGCTTATATTGAATACTTATTGCCAAAACACAATATTTAACTTTTATTTACACAAACCTATGTATATATCATAACTATGAATTAGACACTAAAACTCTTAATGAAATAAAAGTTATATGTTGATATGAAATTATGTGTAAGTTTCTGAAATTAAAACAGCAAATCTGGAAACTATACGATGTGCTTTATATTTCCCGAAAATAGCTAATAACTCTAACACTCGTTATAATATCTTCTAATGTTTCGCTCGAGAATTCGTTGGCTGTTTTTCCAAGCGAATAGTGGAAAGTTTTCGGTTTTATTTAAAAAATTCCTGGTATTGAATCGTTGAACTTCAATACAACCGTAATTCATATTTCGTGCTATTTATCGTATTTTCGTGCTTCTGCTGTTTGTTAAACAATGAATTCATTGAAAGCTAAAAAGCGAAGTGAAATTTGGGAATTTTTCCAACCGGATGAAGAACATTATGCTAAGTGCAATATTTGCAAAGCTAAGTGTTCGTATAGAACGAGCACAACAAATCTGACAAAGCACATGCAAAGAAGGCATCCCACAGTAGCTTTGCCCAGGACTTCCAAATTAAATAATGTAAGTTGAATATAAAAGAGTAATGAGAAGCTTAAATTTAAATGTTTTCGAATTCAAGAATTCTCGTCAGCAACAAAATGCAAATACTGCTAATCCCGACAACGGTTTGCTTGAGTCACCAATCGATTTGGAGTGCGTAAGTATTGAGTCTTTTAACTACAAACTAGACTGTTAAATAGTTTGATACCTAGTTAATTAAAGAGTTTGTTAATTTAATTGAAAAATTATCCATTTAAGGTTCAACAGCAGGAAACGACGGATTCCAATAATGTTGGTATTTTGAAGAATCCAAAAACTTATATTCAGAAAAACATTCCAGCATTGATGGGATCACAAAAGCTTAGCCAGAAATGTAAAAGCAATATAGACAACCAAATTCTTAAGCTTTTTTATTGCGACTACCAACCCTTCCGGATTGTGGAAGATGTAGGTTTTAAGGCACTAGTGCATGCGCTTAATCCATTATACGAACTGCCGAGCAGGCATACATTATCAAACACGCGGATACCGGCGCTATATGAAGAGTGCCGCGTAAAAACGAAAAAATTCATTTCAGAAGGTCTAACGTTTTGCGTTACAACGGATTGTTGGACGTCAAGAAGCAATACCAGCTTCTTGGCAGTTACTGCACATTTCTTAAGCGCTGATTTTAATTTGAATTCAGTTTTATTACAATGTTCTCCCGCCTCATATTCTCATACCTCTATCTACTTAGCTACCGAATTAAAGCGTATAGTTAGCGACTGGGGTATAGAGAACAAAATTTCGCTAGCAGTATCTGACAATGCTGCAAATATTAAAAGTGCTATAATTAATAATTTAAAATGGAAACACTTTGGCTGTTTGGCGCACACTATAAATCTTATAGTGAAAGACGGTTTAAAGCAGAGCGAAGTCAAAGTCATAATAGAAAAAATAAAGACAATTGTAACGCATTTTAAAAGAAGTTCGACATCAACTGCAATTCTTATGCGTCAACAGCAGCATTCAAGTGGAGAATCCCTAAAGCTTCTGCAAGATGTAGAGACCAGATGGAACTCTACATTCCATATGCTGCAAAGATTTTTATTGTTGCAGGACTCTATTAAAAGCACTACAGCCGTGATCGAAAGTGAACTTCCCAGTCTTACGGCAGCAGATTGGGAAGTAATAAAAAATTTATGCATTGTTTTGAAGCCATTTGATGATGCTACGGTCACTGTTAGCTCGGAAAACTACTGCACAGGATCGTTAGTCATTCCATTAGTAAATGGATTGATAAATGTTTTCAAAACTTTATTAAAAAGAGAGTTTCCTAGCTGCATTCAAATTCTGCTACAAAAATTCCACAGCAGTTTACATGACCGCTTTGAGAATATTGAATGGAGTCAATCCCTACAGTTCGCGACATTCCTTGATCCGCGGTTCAAAAATATCGCATTTGCTGATCCATCGGCTGCGGAGAAAGCAAAAAAAATTTGCATAAATGCAACAGCAGCTTTAATGCAAGAAAGTTCAGATGAGCCTCAAATTACCCAACAGATCACAACTTCAAATGACCTCTGTATATGGAAATCATTTGATGACATTGTTTCGACATCCAAGCCGGTTGGGACCAGCAATTCAAAAGCAATTCTGGAAATTCAGCGTTACTTGGAAGACGAAATAGTTTCACGTTCCTCCAATCCACTACAATGGTGGCGGAATAATAAATATAAATTTCCGGCATTGTCTATTGTGGCACAAAAGAAGCTTTGTGTTTTGGCGTCGTCAGTCCCATGCGAGAGATTGTTCTCTAAAGCTGGACAAATACTGAACGATCGTCGAAACAGTCTAAGCGATAATAAGCTTAATATGCTTGTTTTTTTAAATTGCAATCATAATTTAATCAATGAATAAATATAATTTGTTAATGTAAAGAATTTTATTCCTGCTAAGAAATGTATACGCATCTAACTCTCTACATTATATCTAGTTCAAGTTTTTAAAAACAGATGATATTATAATATATTTTAAAATATAATGATGTCGAAATAAATTACACGTTAACTCGTTAGTTTGGTTAATGTAACGAGTCACAGGTTTTTGTATCTGTGACAGAGCTGTCACTGTCACTGGTTGGAACTGCTCCACTAAAATCACTGTATCGCTCAGCTCTACTGTAGACAACACCTTTTGCTAGTTTTTCCTTCACATGCGTTTTTATTAATACGCCAACGATGAATTTTTCTCGCTTGCTTTTTAAAATTTAATTAATTGTCTTTTAACGAAAAAAAACACCTTTCAAACAGGTCAACGAAGTCGACATTAAACACTTGCTTCATTCATTTATTATTTTATTAACATTTCAAAGACTTTTATCACTTTTATCAAGCAAAAAAATTATCAAAAGTTAATAAATAATTCACTAAAATTTCATTAAAAACAACAATTTTCTTCAAATTCAAAGCATAAAGTAAAAGAAGTTAAATTTAATTTATTTCTAATAATAAAAATTGTGAGAAAAACAAAATCTAAGGAATTTTAAAGATGAAAACAGAAGCAGCTTTAAATTCTGGGAAATTAAAAAGCAAAACAGCCGTGGAATGTGACAAGAAATGAAAATTAAAAAATTAGAACAGAAAATCTAAAAATAGTAAATAAATAAGTCGAAAGAAAAACAAAGACTTCAGAGTGAAGTCGTGAAGCAAGAAAAACCAAGATGAAGCGACAAAATTTTGTGACTAGAATTTTAAAGAAATCTGTTTTTTGGGTGTGTGTTTAGGCGACGTGCTAATAAATAAAATGTGAGCAAAATGGGCCAAAACGTGAACAAAAAAAAAACGAAAAAGTTTTTAGGAGACATAAATTTTTTTTCATGCGTGGGATGAAAAAGATGCGCATTTATAAATCAGGTGAATTCGAAAACATGTGGAAAACTCGTGGAAAAACCAAAGGAAAAATTAATTATAAAACTTCAAAGTATAAAGCGATGCTTTCAAGTTATTTTTATAGAACTCGCAGAAGGAAATTTTATAATTAAGTTAATAAAATTCACTCGAATTTGACTCGAAACATTTAAAAATTAATTAAAAATATGTTAATATTGACCCAAAATTAATCAATTCACTGAAATCCTTCAATTGAAAGGTTTTAAAACCAATTAAAGCCAACAAAGTCCAAACACCGATCGACAAAGAAATCAAATAGCAACAAAAATAAAAAAAAAGAAAAAAAAAATTTACGCTAAAAAAAATTCGTTGATGGCGCCAGCTTCAAAAATTGAAACAGGACAAAAAATGTTTGCAAAAATAAATTAAAAAACCAATCAAAAAAAATTAACATTAACAACAACAACAAACAAATTAGAAACTAGAGCATTTTAATTTTTTTTCCTTTGTTATTCATTTATTTTTTTATTTATTTCTAGCGACATGTCAACGACACCGAAAACGCAGCCCCCTCACGAAAGTCGACCAAAATAAAAGTATAAACAAAAAGCAACAACAAAAGCAACAACAAAAACATCAGCAACATTTATAAAAAAGCGAAAGTTGCGATTGTGTTGCATGCAAAAAATATGTATAAAAAGTAAAAAGAAATCTTAAAAATGTTGAAAAATCCTAAAGCGCTAATCACTAATTGTTGACATGTTTAAGTGACACACACACACATTTACAGAATCACCTACGACGCTGTTGTTTGTTACCTTGTTACATATCCTGATGAAGGCACAAGTTTGCTGTTTGAGAAAATGTTAATTTATTGCAGAGAAACTTTGCAACGTATGCAAAAAATGCTTAGGATAATTTCGTAGCCCTCCAGGTACGAGGGTAGATCTAGAAGCTACTCGAGCTACGAAGGTAGCTGCATTTAAAGACGATTGGAGCTTTCTTTTGAAGTGACTACGGAGGAAACCCATCGATGGAGCTGTTTTTAGATCGAAAATATTTAAAATGGTTGTTAACTCAGTCTTAAATAAATTAAACAGTTATCTAGTCTTAGGTAATCAGTAAGAAGACTGTACAAAAAACCCATTGAAGGAGCATTTTCTATATCAACATTGGTTAAAATTGAAAGGAGTTTGAAAACCTCGTCAACGTTTCAATTTAAATAATTTAATATAAAGAAAAGTGTTTGGAGTTTCAACTACAAAATGTTTTGATTGAGTTTTAATCGTTTTATTTTCCCCTATTTCTTTTTTTTTTTTATATTGCTTTGTGAGGTCTTGAAACACCACAATCACTTCTGGGACCAACCTCGTATTTGACTTATATTCATCATTAAAATTTGACTGAGTTTTTCCTGTTCAATTTAATTACACAATTTGTCAAAGTCTGCTGTTGGCTTTAAGCTAACCAAAGGCGATAATTAAATAATAGTTTATTCAACTTACATTTGCATACGATTAACGATTGCGGTTCGTGCTCAAAATCCTCTTTTCACTTTTCTTGTCGCGTTGACCAACTCATTTCTTTATCATCTCGTTGACTAATCTCATGACTGTTTTCAAGTTTCTGAAATGTGTTTATTAATTGTTTAAATAAACGCTAAGCCAAGCGCAAACAAAGAAGTTTGTCCTCAACAAATGTTTGTTGTGAGCGGCGATGAGCAGTAAACGATTACTAAAATTATAAAAATAAAATTTAATTAAATAGATAATCAATGTTATGATTATGTAATAATAAATTACTTAAAGAAATTTGTAATTTAATGCTCAATCGATCAAAACTTGATCTGGTTCAGTTTTTTTTTTGTATATTACGGAAGTTTATAATGTATTATTTAAGGTATTCGTTTACGTTTTTATCGTTGCTGTTGCTATTATTAACCTCATGGAAGAATCAATGAAAAGTCGCTCATGAATCACTTCAATGGCAACACATTTGCATAAAAATGCAAACACTTGTCCATCATCATTCAGCGTTTGTTTATAAGCCATAGTGAGGTAACAGATTTCCAACAACGCCGACTCCAATCATAACAACAGCGACTCACAATCAACAACTTAAACTGGACCAAAAATACTTATCCTCATTTATCTTCCTATTGCCTGCATTGCCTCTCCTTCCATCCACTTTCTCGCCTTCACGTCGAATTATAAATCAACTCCCACAGATATTCAATAAAAATAATAAACGATCGCGACATGATTTGCAAAGAAAATCCATTTATTACCTAACAAACGCCGGGGGCCACAGGCCACGAATAATTCATTAAAATCCTTCCATTGCAAATTTTTCATTTGCCAACTTGTCAAAAATAACTTCCAAATTTTTGCATTTCATTTCGTTTTCATTGAGAGCGGATAATTTTTCAGGAGAAATTCAACACAAAATTGCAATATTTCAACAGCATTTCTTGAGGAATGGCGAATGATGAGGATGAGGTGGCGAATGGACTGAATTTACTTTTACTACGAGGAGTTATCGTCGACGATAACAACAGCAGCAACAATTTATGACCGCCATTAACCTCTGGAGACGAACTCTCGCACTAACAGGTCGACTACGAAGCGTCTGATTGACTGGAAAACAGATCGAAAGCAAGAAAAGATTTTGAGGACCGACTTCAGGAAGTCTGCCGGCTCGAGAACTACCAGCAAAGGAGTTACAAAGAAGCCGATGATGTTGGAGGTCTGCTGACGGAGCATCGAATGAGTTCAGCTGATCAAACAATCAACTTTGATTCCTTCAAATGAACGCCTTTCTCAACGCTCCTCGTTTTTCTCCCCGGTGCATTCGAAAATTGACAGAAGAAGAGGATTATGAGAAATGATAAGTGATTTTATTATAATATAAAAATATTCAAAATACTCCTCCAACCAAGAAAGTAGACCTTTTTTAATAAATCAACTTTAGGATTTTTAATTTTTATTTAATACAAACTATTTTGTTTTTAATATTAATTTTGTTTATAAAGTTTTGTATTATTATCGATTGATTTTACATTACAGCTTCTTCTATTATAATTTGTTGTAAAATTTGTATCGTTTTTATTTGTATTTTTAGTATTATTCTGCATTAGTCTGCATTATTATTAGGTATTATAGTGTGTAAATGTCATAAATATTTGTTCAATATCAATTTCAATTTTATTTGTACATTTAATATTATTATTCATAGCAATATTTATTCATTTATTATTATTATTATTATTTATTTTGCTTTTGCAGTTTTGCTTTAATATTAATTTTATTATATATTCATGTGTAAATAATAAAAATAATAATAATACTAATATCATAAACTAGTTTTGTCGTAATGCACCACATACAAATTGTCGATTTAAAGTCGGTTGGTTAAGTAAGTCGTTTACCGAATACAAACGAGTGTAAACGTCGGGAAGTTGGAAAAGTATAAAATTCAGTATGCAACACTTTAAAGGTATCCCCATCGACGCAGTGCTGCCCTATTTTCTCTCCTAGAGCTGGAAACTTGATACAGCCTCAGCTGGTGACTGTGGCGGAACCAGTGACTTGTTTTATATCCGTGTAAAGTGAAAAATTATCTTCGTTTACATTAAAATGCGTGTAAATAAAAACATATGCATGTCAGCAACTGGCAAGCTGTTGCCAACGCTTTCTTTTGTCACTTTATTTGTTGGACGACGCGAGAACAACAAAAGCCAAGTATTGACAAAGATGTATCATGAGTTTTTATACTATGTAATTTCAGTGGTGTAAAAGTGAATATCAACAAACCTCGTTGGAAACTCCTAAGACTCTTCACTCCCTTTGAAGAGACTCTGAATTGAAGCCATTGAGGCTCCTAGGAGTTGTCAGGGGCTGCGATGGGGCTAGAAAAGAGCAAAAGGTGTTGTATTGTTGCGTGGATACTTCGGCTTTAAAATGAATACGATAAAGATTTAATATCAAAGTGATTTATTATAAAAACACTTTCCCCATTTCCACTCCATTTTTGACTATACGATATTTGTTATTCAATAATATTGTTTATAATAATATTCAAAGTTTACAGGCAGAAATTTTCAGTGTAAGAAACTCCTACGCATTGAACCACTAAAAGCGATGCGCGATAAAATGTCCCCCAATCAGTGATGGACGAAATCGCTCACATAAAGAGAAAGACGCATAATAAACAGTAGAAAGTGAATCTCTGAGTGAATGTCATTTTATTTTGCCCACTACTCCAACGGATCGAGCAACTAAACACCGACCAAGTCACCGTCGGGGAGCCACAGAGCGGTCCCCCACGGTTTGACCAACAGGTCGATCGACTGAGGACTGATAGGCTGAAAGCAATCAGCAGATCGCCAGACAAGCGTACAAAAAGCATTGTGACAACGGACCTAATGCGAACAATAATCGCAGGCGACCTTGTTACCAAAGATCCAATCAACTCGAATACTGCCAACAATTCGCAAAACAATTGCACGAAAGTTAATGCAGTTGCAGGGAAAAGTGCAATTCAATCAAAAAGCAAAAAACACTTTCAGCGTCGGAGATGTGATGATGAAGAAATAAAATCGAGATTCTGCTATAGGAACGGAGAATGTCCAAAACAGTTGACGAATAAAACAACCAACAGATGTCTAGTTATGCGAAAACCGACATTACTCACAGTGACAAAAAAACCAGAAAACAAGAGACATTCGAATACTCAGACAAAACCACGCATGACGGTTTGCTGTGTGGGCCCTCCACTTGCGGCCTGGGAAAACGTTTTTCATCATGTTTTTTTTCCGTTTAGATGAAGTGAATCCGTCAAAACAATCTAAGGTAACGACACGAAGGAAAACTTCAGCAAGCATATATATAAACAATAAATGGATACGCTTAGACCGGCAACTAGTCGCAGTTGGCCACAAGTCGTAATGTTGGCCGAATTTACGATACTCCAGCGGATGAGTAGTTGATGGTCATAAGCGATAAAAGCTCCACTTCATGACATCTTCAACTTGTCACTGATTACAACGAAATTTTAAGTGGGAAAACTTGTTATTCGATGGACGCACGAACCGACGAATGGTCTGTTATTTATGATCACAAATTAAATTCACAACACATCAACTTCTTCCGAAAGAGCATTTTTAATTAAAACTGGGGTGAAAAAGATTGCAAGTTAAGTGTAGAGTGCGAATCTTGTCAATAGACAGCGGTATAATTATTATTTACAATATTGATGGCGATGACCGACGATAGCAACTAAGCACCTAGGAAAATATTTGCAATTAATAATCTCAGGAGAAATGACAATATTGCTTCTAGAAATCACTGAAATTTTGAGAAAAGAAGTACGCTAGAAAAGATAAAAGGTAGACATAGTATAGTTCTTTATTCATAAAATAAAGAGTATGAATAAATGAAATCTTATCTTTCAGTTGAGTTGTGATAATAACTCACGACAAATAACTTTTCTTTAACCATCCTAAAAGATAATTTTCAATCAATTTAAAGTTAAAGAAAAACAATAATAATAAATGCAATTGCTCCAATAACAAAGCAGTCAATCAGTCAGTTACTCAGTCAGTCAGTCACTAAGACACATCGTAACCATTAAAGGAACGTTCATTAAAAGTGAATCTCACAAATTAAAAAGTGAAAAATTTTTACAGTTTGCAAAGGAAAAAAATACAATAACAAAAGCAACTAAGACAAGAAGTAAGTGAAGTCAAGTATTTCATAAAGAGGAGAAAAAGTGAGTACAAACTGAACATGAATCAAATGCATTGACATAAAAACTGCTTTGAGCAATGATAAAAGCACAAACACACAGCAAACAAACATCGTTAAACACCAACAACAGCACCAAATTCAACACCAAACCGACGAATAATAAAAATACAAACGCGACACAAAAGAATTCAGCGCGGTATCTCAAAAATCTTAATAACAGCATCTGCAGCATAGCAGAAAAAAGAAAACAAAAGCAAATGCAGTGTAAAAAAAGTCGTCGAGTCGGTTACTTTTACCATTAATTGTACAATCGCACAAAATCGCAAACAACACAAATGCCACACATGTCTAACATACATGCATGTCGAACATGAACGCTGCGACAGTTGCCAACAGTCGGATTGGCTTTTATTAACTGGTGTGGCTGCAATTTTCTCCCGATTTTTCAATTTCTTACTTAAATTAGTTGACTTTTAATTCGATTGCTGCGATTATCGTAGGAAATGGCATTTTGAGGGAAAATGGGGAAGGAGCGGCCACTTGATTGCGATTAAACACGAACTAGGCTAACGTTTATCAGCGAATGTCGACCAAATGAAGCACATGGAGCACAAGTCGAGACAATATTTTAACCCTTTTACTCTATTTGAGACCATTAAAAGACGTTGGAGGGTCTCTGATGAACTCTAGGAATAGAATGATCAGAACAGAAGATGATTTATATTCATGGCTGCAATTGTAAAACCCTTTAAAAGATGTCTATATAAACTTTAAAGGATTATTAACCTTTATATGATGGTATTGTAGCTTTAAATTAAGGAGCAAAACATCGATCATTGTGATCATTCTGGAAACATGGATACAAATTAAATCTAAGGGTTTTTTTTATGATTATTATTATTATTTATTTGGTTATTTATTATTATGAATATGCAAATTATGCACTATGACAAAGCCTTTATTAGCAAACAAAAACTACCTTGAACAAAAAACAAACTTTGATCATATAATAGAAATTTAGTTTGTAAACTATGTAATTACTTTTGGTTTATAGTTATTATTATTATAATAATGATCTCTAATATTGAAATGTGTTGATGGCGTCACATTATTCAATTCTAATACTTTTTTTTTATAATCTTCGAGATCAATTTGACTTTGGCTTAAAAATAATATTTGCAATTCTATATTCAGTTTAATGAACCTTGAATCAAGTTTAGAGCTGAATTTATATTGCAATAAGTTTGTTTTAAGCTGACTGAACTCAGAAGATGATCACGTAGCAAACTTTAAATAAAAATCGTTACCAAGTTTCTTGTTATTGTTGCTGCACAACAAAACAACAAACACAACATTATTAATTATTATTATACGTGTATCATAATGATAAAAATAAACACAACATCGCTAAACAAACAGAGAAAAATCGAACGAACGACGTGAGCAACGCCAGTCAATTTCCAACGCATCTAAACAGAAAAAACTACAAATAAAAGACCAAAAAAAAAAATAGAAAAACGTGTCGTGCATACATTGGAAAGAAATTCAATGAAACTGCGTTTGAAATAAGTTAAGGAGTCATCAGAGGATTAACCGTTGTCCTTGATCTGAAAAACTCCGAAATGCACAGCTTTTCCTACGACATTCAAAGGATAATATGGAGAAATATTGGAAATTATGGACATAAAGTCATATAACAATCAAATTATTTAAAATTAAAAGATGTTCGGCATAAAACAGCTCATTCAGCCTTTGCAAACACTTTTAGTTTCTAAATAACTTTTCCAAAACGAAGAAAAAATATAGCAAAAGACTTAATGAAGGTAAATTTAAATTAAATAATATTATTTCGTGGCATTAAAAAGTGGAAGAGCGACAAACATCTTTTCACTTAACATTTTATTGCGAAACAACGCGTCTTTCATCTATTTATTTTTATAAATTTTTCCTCTTTATACAAGTTTGTTGCATTTATGTGCAATACATTTTTGTGCGGAGGATTAACAACGTAATCCAGACGTCGTTGGCGCCAAAATAGTCACAACTTCAAAGCGAAGACGAGGAGAAGGAGGAGCGCAGCGTCAAAAGCAAAAGCAGTCGCCATTTTAATCACTGTGACTCAGCCAAATGGAAGGTGTTTGCTGCACGGAGTTGTCAATTAAAACTCTTTGAGACCGTAAATAATATGGCAAGAGAAAAGTCATTAATTTTGCTAAATATAAAAATTAATAGTAAAGCCAATTGTTGGCTGGCAGAAAGAGGGAAAGGAGCTGTGATAGGACGAGAGTGGCAGACAGAGAGAGAAATCAAATCCTTATATAAACGTCAAGTTATTATAGAAATCATTGCTATTTTCCTGTGTAATTATTTTGTATGAGAAAAGTATTAATTACTGCGTATGTGTGAAGCTGATGGATTGGTAAAAATATTAAAGGCTAAATTAATCAAGTACAAGGCTAAATTGAAAAAGATTTATCTTAGCCTCTAATTATAATTTTCAATAATAGTTTATCAGCAATTTTTTACAATTGTAATCAAGTTAAATCAATAACATTACTGAAATTAAAAGCTATACTTACGGATATAATGAAAACATTTGAGGATTCCCAACAGAAATGAGAAAAAATAATAATTCTCTATCATTTAAACAGGAAACAATAATTCGCTTTAAGTTAAATGTAAATAATTGTGTTAAATCTATAAATAATTTCAATTAAATATATGTAGTTTCTGTCCCAGTCGAATGTGTTTAAGCTGACTGAATACAGTTTATATTTTTGCGTGATTTGTTTGTGCTTGCATAGGATGATGTTCGTAAATGGTAAATCGTTAAAACTTAAACAGAAATCAGTGTTTATTCATATGGAAATCACAACAAACGAAACCTTGGGCAGATAGACGAAGTCATCGTATAAAACATAATGCAAAAAACTCAACGTAACATGACATAAAATCGTCACTTAGCTTGCCACGTTTAACCCTGACATTGTGCTTTAAAGCTACAACGAAAACATTGAAATAAATGAGTTTGTTTACCTATTTCAAGAAACCGAAAAACCACTCCTTAAAGTGACAGCTTTTAATTCCCGGCACAATCTAATGCGCTGTGTCCCATACCCGGAATGAACACTCCAATACCGAGTCACCATTCAAAGAACTGAATAGTTTTTTCTATTAAAAGTCTTGCAAACGTTCTTACAATAAATATTTCATCAAAAATATAAATTCTCGGGACTTTATGCCAACCCATCACAATAATAACAAAAGACCCGAAATCAATGATGACATTTTTATGAAATCATCGATCGTTCAACTGGAAGAAACACTTCAATTTTATGACGGAGCTATCGTGATATTGCTTATAATTAACTACCAAATTTTAATAATAATGGAAAATAAGATTTAAGAGAATTATTATTAAAAGATTTGTACCGAGTTAATGATTGGTTATGATTCTTTCCATGTGCTTCCGAAATTATCAAAGTTTATATACAATCTACGAAGGAAGAAAGCATTTTTCTGTTACCATCAAAGACTGAACGAATTTTGCCGGTTTTGATAAGAATAAAAAGAGTGATAATACTAACAAAAAGATATACTATAGAACTTCGACAGCTTAACGCGATGACAGATATAATAAACAAATATTTTTCAGTGGATTCAAAGTATAAAAATTTTTTTTTATTGTTTATTTTCAGAATATAGATGTGGCACCTCTTTTATAAAAAAAACCTAGGAAACACACCTTTATTTTAGGATTTTCGCGATCATAATAGATTAATTCAATTAATACAATGAAATCCGCCCGACTTTTATAGTATTAATGATGTCAATACCCTCTTCCAGTATCTTTTACGAAAGATGGATTTGACATTTCCATTACCAAGCATTTCAAATTAGATTATTATACTAATAATGGATCAAAGCTGTACTTCGTTGTTATGAATCTAGAAAAACTTCTTCCATAAAATCCTAAATTGAATATATGTGACCGAAAACCATGACGATTTCGATTTTTATTTAGAGAAGTCAAATAAACAACATATGCTACGATGTTTTCTTATTCTATTTTCCATTGCATTTGTGGAAAACTTTGCTTGTCAAATGAACCAACATAGTTACAACTGACTAATCTGTGGGGTGATACTGTGTAATAGTGTATAATCTATTCTGTTGATAAGCTACATACACTTACGACAATCAAATGTATTTCGACCGTTGCCTAAATCCGTAGGAAAACGTGATTGCGGCACATATCCGGCCGGGCGATAGGAAAAACAAGCTACAATAAACAAAAATTCAACATAAATGCAGTAATTAAGCGATAAAATTTACGAGAATAATGAAAACAATCAACAAAAATAAAATCGTAGACATATTTGATTAACCTGGAAAACCTCTGTTGAGTGTCTGTTTGTCAGTTCTTCAATGAAATGGAGTTGTTTTTGGGGAAGAGAATATTTGGCGCCTTGCACAAGAATATTCGTGAGGTGCGTGCCACATCAAAGTCTGTTGAGAGGGTTGATTAGAACTGCAAACTGCTTCGTAATACTTTATAGCCATGTGGCATTGACGTGTCTGAATGCTATAAACAATGCAGTCATTTCTGCTGTTGATCACGTAAAAGAGGACAAAGGAGTCCAACAGAAAAGGAGACAGACACGCAATTCGAATACGCCAAAGACTTCTGCTTTCAAGTAGCAGAAATATTCACCTGTCGCTTAGACTCGGCCACTTATCAATCGACTTTACGCATATAACATTTACAAATCCAACTGTTTGTTAAATTTATTGATTTGAACTGAAACTTGGTCTAACAAAGTATGACGAAGAGTGCTAGAAATTCGATAAAAGTTGTTGTTTATCTTATCAAAACACTCGACTCACTTGTGCTACTTTTTAAAAGACTGATTGCAAAGCAGACGGACGATGAAAGAGGCCAGTTGAAAAAAAGCTCAACCAACTGCTCGCTACATTCTACCAAAAGAGACATTTTAATCCGTTAAAAATAATTATCAACAATCGCAAATAATAAAATATAAGCAAGAAAAAATAAATCATTAAAGTAAAAATATCACCGTTAAAAATCCTAAATAACTTTATATCAAAAGTTGTCCCCAGAGACAAGCAATCAATTCAATTGATGACACTCATTTTCATTTTCCGCTTTTAAACGACTCATATTTTTTTATGTTCTTTGCAATATTGAAAAAAGATAAAACAATTAACCAGAAGAGATAAAATATTCATATAACAAGTTTTTCGACGTTCAAACATTATTTTGCAGTCACATTTCTATTGGAAAAGACAAAAAAAATATAAAAATATCCGATGAAGATTTTCACATTCTTTTTAATGAGAAAGAAATGTAATTTATGCTTAAGGATGCTTCCTTTCACGATGATATTTCTTTACTAACATATTTCCATCTGTCAACCTGTAATTATTCGCAACAGGAGACAAACCAGTCCTTAAAATACTTTATAAACGATGCTGTAGATGCATTAAGCGGGAAAGAACTATGTGTTGTATATACAGCTGAAAACTAGTGATATAATAAACTTATATTCATCCAAACAAGTGGCAAAAAACAGGTCAGTTCTTTCATGTTTATAAAGGAAAAATGCTTTAAGCTGTTGGAGAAATAAAATCAAAGCTTATATCTTAGAATTTACTAAAGCTATACCATGATATTATCATAGAAGATGATCAATTTTCTCAACCCATTTATGAGATATTTCTACCCAACACAAGCGAGAACGTTGATAAAATCAATTTAAACATCAAACGCATTAATTAAATATAGTATAAAATGAATTTATTACGGATAAATCGAGGCACTAGATTTATTATAGCCACGTCGAAAGGGCGTTTGAGGATGGCTTTCATGTGTTGTTGGTAATTTACTTCAGGTTCGGCGAGTTCCTTTGGTCTTACAGACAAAGCAGACGCTTCGACTCAACTTTAGTTTCCCTGTTTATGCTTCCAATTATGACTGTACACTGCAGGTAATAACTCTTTCTAACAAACTCCTTTCGGATCCATTTACTCGTCGCTTCTACACAAGTCTTAATTGCAAAAGTATAAAACAAAGTATTTTCCTGTAAAGAAGGAAATTTCTAGTGAACCTGAACCTCAAACCTGATTTAAAGCTTAAAAGTTTTTAATTAAAAAATAAAATTTATATGTTGTTTGACACGATGGTGTGCGAGTAATTAAAATACAGTGAACTCATAATAAACTAAAACGAATCGAAAGAAGTCAAAAGTGTTCTTTAATTCGATTCGATTCAACTTTGGGTAATCACAATATCGTGTATTCACTGTATACGATAAAAAATTAAATAAAATAGAAGATGAAAGCTACAGAGAAGCAGTTCGATGATCCATGCTTTGTTATTAATTACCGGGGTTAACTATAACCAGAAGCAGAGGCTTTCAGATGCACTTAAATCCATTAATTGCTGTTTCGTGTGCTATAAAAATTTCTACAAAAACCGAACACAAGTTTATTAAAGGAGTTTATATTAAACATGCTTCGATGATGGCTTATTAAATTACAAAACAATAAATGGGGCAAATTTAATGCTCGAAATGGGCCAACAACAAGCGTTAAAAGCACGTACAATGAGTTTAATGACCCATTATTTATTATAGAACGTTTTCTATTGAGTATTGTTTTTAGTGTTTTAATGCGAAAGAAGTTTCCAGTATTTAAAAGTGGTTTTTTAAAAGATTAAAGAGCAAATCAACAGATTGGTTAAATAAACAGTAGAAACTCGCTAAAACTGACACCGACTGACCGAACAACTCTTTTATTTTATTCATTTATGATCACTAAGAGTCGAATAAGTCACTAAACCGGAAGTTCAAGAGGTAACGCTGCAAAAGTCAATGCGAAATGAAGTCACTTATGAATTCTTAAGAAATAAATCACGAAGCATGAACACGAATCCGAGTGTGACCCATTAAAGTTGGCCTATAAATGTGAAATTAATTAATACAAACAAGAATGGGAATAACGTTTCATTCGTTATTTTATACACAATAATAGAAAAAATTTAATTTAATTCATTGCGTGCGTGATCTCAATACCTTTTTTCCCGCATTAAAATCAAACTAAGCAGCAACTGATTAACACATAAAATTAACTGCAAAACCATGGGATAAAAACAGATGCAATTATTATAAAATATTCTCGAAACAATTGAATTTTATAGCAAAAACTAAGTGCAATTTAAATATGTTTTGGATAAAAGTTAAATCTTCATGATTATAAAATGTTGTTTGTTGGAAAAAATTAAAAATAATACGAAATGTTCAAATGTTGTCTGTGAAATGTTCAGCGACGGCACGTTTATTGAAAGTCGGGAAAGCAAAAGCATTGCTTTTATTTTAATTAAATTACTGCACGCAACACAATTGATTATGTTGAAGGCATATTTTTTGCTCATGTTATGGCAATTTCTCCACTGATCGCAGAGAGATCTAAGGCATGCGATGGGCTCGAAGGAGGCGGTCGGTGTAGCAGACGTCTGTGACTTCAACTTTTCCTATTTTAGCCATAAACTTTAATTCAATATCGCAAGTTAAATGCTTTGTTTATTGAACTTTTAACACTTGTTACAATTTGCTGTTAAATGGTTTGTTGTTGCTGTTGTTATTATTATTATTATTATTATTATTATTTTTGGTGGAGCTACAATAGCAATTGTTGTTGCAATTATTTTCACTGAAATCAACAAATTGCGTTGCTCGGCTCAGCGTTCAGCTTTTGCTGTGGGTGGTTATCGAATACTTTGACATTTTGGTTTGTTTTTTCGGTCTTTTTTAGTTGTTTGTTTGGTTCATTATTTCTGCTTTTGCTTTGTTTTCTGTCATGCGACTTTTTCTTTCAGTTGTTTGTTGGTTAAAGGAAAACCCCAACAACAACAGCAACGCTGTAATTTTTTCCCAATTAAGTCGCATTAGTTTTGTTCATTGAAGCATGCAACAATTGTTTTTATACAGATTTGGTTGTGTTTTTCTATTTACTTTGAACTAATGCATCATTGAAGCATCATCAGTCGTCGTTATCATTATCATCGCAACAACTCGGCTTCATTATCATTAGCAGCATCAACCAGTAGCTGTTAAAGTAATTGTTATCGACGTCGTTGGAACTGCCACACATGATTATTGCTGCAATTAAAACCCAGAAGAACGACAGCGAAAACACTTGCGAGATTACATCAACATCGAGAGATGATTTAATATTTTTAATTTATTAATTTAGTTGATTTTATTTAAGTATATTAAAATAATTTATATATTACATTTTTAAAAAAAAAAAAAAAAAAAAAAATATATATATGATTTTTATTCATTCCCAAAATAAAGCCTCTTTTACTATAGTTTTTCGTGGGCTTTTTATAATTTTCATTGAGATTATAGCTTGAGTTTTGTGAGTTTTATCATATCCCTCAAAGGGCACTTGAAAGTCATTAAAGATCATTAATTTATTTGGTCATTTTTTCACTTTTGTGCGTTCAGGCGTTGATCATTACAAAATATGTGCGTTGATCGACGCACAATTATCGCATAGGCAACAATAAAACAATGCAGTTGCTATAAATAACGGTGTGGTTGTGGTTTAGCTAAAGCTATCATTATTACTATCGATGTTGTCGTACGTACTCGTTGTTTAAATAATATCAGTTGTGAATATATTTTTATAGAGGCTATAAAAAAGTTGCCAATTCAAGGAATTCAGCAACGGCAACGGCAGCAGCATCATTTAACTAGTTTCAGTTGTGTTGCAATAAAAAGAAGCTGCCACTTTAGCAGTTGCAGTCAACAGATTGCGATAAAAAGGCGAGAAGGTGTGGCCAATGCGTTTACGCATGCGTGTTGCTGTTATTGAGTGTTGTATTAACGTGTTCGTTGTGCGACTTTTAGTGATGAGATTTTTCAATAATTTTCATCCGCCTGCAGCGAAATATTGACCTGAAAATTCGATTTGCCTGAAAGCTGCGTGTAATGGTTGCCTCGAAAAATGTGGGCCACACAAACCACGATGCGTCTCTCCGGACCTTGGACTTTCACACGCATTGGAATTCCGTTGAGCTGATTTCTTGCTCCCAGCAGGTTTTTCGAAATTTCAAATTTTCCTTTTCGGTTTTTTTCGTATTTTAAGAAACTTGGTCAATCGTTCAGGCGCAATTAATTGTCAGGATCGTTTTTAAAAAATCAGGAAGTTTTATTGGTTTTTCGTCGTTTTTTCTTATATGTATACGACTTTTGGGGTTTTTTAAATCGTTCTTTCTTTGAAAACTCTGCAGGTGCAACATTTAATGTTGGCTTTTTCGTTTTTCCTTTAAGCTTCTTATCGTTTTTAATTGCTATGCATGTGCGGTTATTTTTATTGTTGCCACTGCAGCAACAAGTGTCAGCTGATCGATTTCGTAGTAAATCTAAGGATATGAGCAATTATAACTGTTGTTATTGCCGCTACTTTACGTAGTGATCGTTGTGTAGACGTTGCTGGCGGTTAACGACTATTTGATGGTTCCATTGATCTCAGTTGAGATGCTTGTCGCTTGTTTCTTCCTCTCTGCAATTGCTGCTGCTGCTACTGATCGTTGTTTCTCTGATGTAGGAATTAAAAATATGCAAATCTTTAAATAAACCTTGAATTTTTTTGTGATTATATCGATCACTTTAATCGTTGGCAGTTAAGTTTGCTGTACATTAATGACAGCAACTGATGAATTGTGTCCATTTAAACGGTATTTAATTATATAATATTACTATGAGAAAACATACTACGATTATGATATACAATTATGATATCCTTTAATTGCAGGCTATTGTATTTTCACAAAATAATTTTAGTTGTTTAAACAAATGCAAATAAATGCATCAAGTGGGAAGATAGCTTTACTACGAACGTAATTAAATAAATAAATTAATCTAAATTAATAAAGAAATAAATAAATAAATTACAAAAAAACAAATAAATGTAATATATTTGTAATGATCAACGCCTGAACGCACAAAAGTGAAAAAATGACCAAATAAATTAATGATCTTTAATGACTTTCAAGTGCCCTTTGAGGGATATGATAAAACTCACAAAACTCAAGCTATAATCTCAATGAAAATTATAAAAAGCCCACGAAAAACTATAGTAAAAGAGGCTTTATTTTGGGAATGAATAAAAATCATTCATCAATATCACTTTCAGAAGCTAAAAGGGGAACGACATTAAAGACGTTAACGATATGTCTGTAGAAAATGGATACTTTTCGGCTCCGCTAACATCCTAAAAATGAAAAACTGTGGAAAGTGCATAACGCAATACAGCTTTATGCAGTGTTATCACGAGACATGAGTTACATTAAAGCTATCAATCAGGTCACGACGTTTCTGTGGAAATCGAAAGACAGCGGAAAGAAATACATCAAAAGTGATACCATGTGAGGGAGTTCAGTGCCCTATATTGAAAAACTTCATATCATGACTGGCCTCTATAAAGGTCGAATCTAATCGGATTGGATTATGTAAGGCTTTTTAACAGGAAATTAAAACCAATAATGCTTTTCATTGTATTCAAACTCAAACAATTTAAAGTAGAAAAGTAGTAAAGAAAGCTACCAGCATCTATAAAAAAATCAAAACCTGTACTTCTTCAACTGTAGTCAGTTAAATATCAATTTCTAGAATCCTTAACTCCTTCTTTTCACTCACTTTCCCTTCCTGAATTACTTTCCAAATGACCTACCTCTTAATCTCAAGTCTTTACAGCAAAAATCAATTAATTAATTCCAAAAGAAGTGTAAAAAAATCTAAAAGAAATAAAAAACTCTGACAGGAAGAGCTGAACAATGTTAAGACCTGAAATAACGACCAGAACCGGATCAAATTGAGACTGTATATGGACGTTATGAGTATTTATATTCATCATCAATTCATAAAGATATTCAGAATCAATGAGAAAGTTACAAGTCGGTCGCGCTTTCATCTTGATCCAAGGGATTCAATGAACGAAAGAGGAAGATGCAACTGAAGCGAATCCATTGAATTTCTTTGGCGTTCTGTCAAAAGCGAAAACACAGCTGGCAAAAGTAAAAACACGAGAAAATGAAATTAAAGTTTTTTCTGTGATCGGGCAACAACTTCTGTGACTTATTTCCAAAATGTTTAAGAAGCAGATATAAAAAGAACTAAAAAAAATCTTGGTCACAATTTTAAAAACTGTTTTAAAGAGGTTTTTTAAGCCAAGTGAAGAGGAAACCGAGTGACATTCTGTGACAGTTAACAACTTTGATGCTGTACATCGACGAATGGGGCGAAACGTGGTGCAACGGGTTTCCAACGTTGGTGCCTACAAAGCTAATCGAACCTCAGTTAAATAATTTTATCTTCTGCTGCTGGACGCCCGGTTCCAAGGTGAAATCGCTTGACCTGATATTAATAATTTCCGCTTGTTACTTTTATTTCCTTTTTCTTTCTAATTTTTCGGGAAAAATAGACGCAAAACCTTCTAAATTTATTTTAACTCTTTCTGAATCAGAAGTTACTCTTCCTTATTGCATTTAAAATGATCTGATATATATTCGGCTATTCTAAATTACATTTAACTCCTTCCGTCCGACTCTTGGCTTTATTTCTATGACTTTTCTATATATTAATTTCTTTAGAGTGACACTACAGCAGCTCTTTCAATGTAGCTTTTCTATCCCAAGTAATCACTTTGGCACCTCAGACGCCGAGTTCTTTTTCCTCGTTTCCTTCACTCAGCTGCTAAGGCTGTCATTCACTCATTCAGCCATGCATAAATGCAGACAGTCAGTCGTGAATGACGTTTATTTAGTGGGTGTGTTTGTTTAAATACCTTCACATACATACATCGTTTGTTTATTATTGGCAAAGTTGCGTGGTTCTACACTTCCGACAGCAGAAAAAAAACTTTCGTAATCAATAGACAAAAAAAAACGAGGAAGAAAATAACACGATTTGACACTACATAGAATCAGGAATATATTAAAAATTGTTTGGATTTTGTAAACCAAAACCGAAAGCTGAGAATTAAATTAAGGAATTGAATTACTTAATAAAATGTGGCAACAACGAAATGAACACTCCTCAAAACATGTCACAAATATTTGGAAAAGGAACAAAATAATTCAAGACTTTAGAAATTAAAATTAAAGAAGCAGCAAAAATATTTCAAAACATTTGCTTTGTAATGAATTCAACAGAAATCTGTCAACAGAAAACATTTGTCACTTAAGAAAACAATCAAAAAATTCTTCTTTTGATGACGACACAAAAATAAAAACATTTTTCATAAGTAAGAAATAAGGTATTATTCCTTTTCTTTTCTTTTCCGAATTCTACTCAAAGTAATTCAATTTTTTCCCGGAATGAAAAATTCAGTTTCCTTTAAATGTTAATTGAAGTCACGGCGTGATATCAAACCGAAAAATATGACTGCGGTTATAATGAAATGCAAGCAAGCAGAGCAGCCGATTCGATTACAGAGGTGAAGACAGGTTATTTAACGTTTTTGTGACCCAGATCTTGGTTATAATTATTGAGTGATGTTGCAAAGTGGTTGCACAATTACTGCGGGAAACAGGAGAAGAGATCTGAAGTCAATCACTAAAAGAGTTGTTACAACGAACAAAGAAGGAAGAATAATAGACGAATAAAAGAATGTAGACCATTCGACGATATTCTTAATTAAACTAGAGCGTTGCGTTAGAGAGAGACAAAACGAATATTACTTTTATTACCTTGATTACAATTTAATTATTTTTATTTTTATTAAGAATACTAACAACATATTAAATAATAAAATTAGGCAAATTCGATATTCAAGAATTATGCCTTAGATTAAACAAAACTAAAACAAAAAAAATAAATTTAAAGTGTAGTTTTAGTAGGATGTTTCCTGTACTGGAACCCATATTAATCTTTATTACAACAGAAAATTATTCCAAAAAAAATCCTTTGATGGAATAAAATACTTTTTCATTAGCACCATTGTTATTTATGATAATTCATGGTACATTATAACAATGTGATGATATAATATTTCCCGACAAAAATACTCTTTTGTACAAAATCTATTAAACTCAAACTATAAGCCTCAACCTTTATAATGTTAACTACAAAAAAAAGACGACCTTCATTTCGACAAATGCTGATAAACGAAGTTAAATTACAGATAGTGCCAAGGAAGGTGCCAAAGACTTCAGCTGGGAATGTTCATTGGAAGCTTATGAATGGAATAATACAAAAAAATAACAAAAACCAAAAAATCACCGAGCAGCAAAGCATTGACCCATAAAAAATCAACTCAAACAACAAACAAATTCAAAAGAAGTAATCGCCCAAAGTCGTCCATCGACCGGTTTCCTTTTAAACATGTACGTCCCAAAAACAGACGATGCTAAACCACATGGAAATCTACTTGTTTAACGATCTCTGTGAGTGATACCTCTCAAAATAGGGAATTACATCGTAGTTGCATAAATGGCTTTTCATGCTTTAAATAATATGGATACTGATGAGTGTGGTATTGCATTGAGCAGCGATGCGGTCTATGAACGTCCTTCGTAACAACCAAAACCACGAAAACACTGAACGAACTGATGTTATTTGGATAATGGAAAATCATTCACAATATTTGGAAATTGTTTCGTTTGGTACAATTCAAGTTGAAATGAAGTTGTATTTAATAACTAATCGAATAACCTACATTTCTTAATTTGATTTAATCAAACGTTGAATTTGAAAATACATCTGCTGTTTAGAAGCATTTTTAAAAGATTCCAAGGAATAACAAATGCTTTAAAAGCAAATATTAGATATAAAAATTACGCTGTTTAACGAAAAAATTATTTAAAATGTGTAGAAAATTTGTTGAATAAATATTATGACAATCTTTTTAAAATATTTGACAAATATTTTAGAAATTTAAAAAGTACACATGACTTTGAAAAATTAATAATGACAACAAGAATTAATAATAAAGGAAGAATTCGAGATGATGTTAATTTGCTTAGTACACCGTGATAATTTCATGATTAATTAATTACATATTTTGGTGGAATATTTTTCAATGCCTTTTCAAGATGATTTTTCAACAATTGAAGTAATAAACGCAACTCAAAGTCGAATCAATGAACGAAGTATTAACAACTTTATAACTAAACATATAACAAATCTTTAATAAATTCAAAGAAGTTGAACTTATATTCAGCTTTTTGACATTTGCTGTCTGAATTCGATGATGATTTAAACTCATGGACAACGCACGATCGCATGTCGATGTTTATGCATTGTATTTAATTTAGGTTGGTTTTCTGTGCTGCGTTACTTTTAATTGAATTGACATTTTAATCGATTGCCATACAATTGCGGTTGTTAGCGACGTCAAAGTGGGCCACAACTGCAAAAACCGCGCAACAACAAATTAAAACAAGTATCTGCGGATTATTTGAAAACAGATTCACTTTTTAAATACAAAATAAAGTAACAAAAAACAACATAAAAGCGTGGAAATAAAGTGGAATATAAACATTGTTATTTTTAAATTAATATTAAATTGAAATTATAATTAAAAAAAATTTACAAAATTAAACAATAAACATAACAAAAAGTTTTCATGGTTGCAAAAAATTGGAATTGACATTGAAGTTGCTTTACAATGATTCGTAACGATGGTTCACGTGAATGATAAATAAAATATAATAAAAAAGTTTAAATGTAATCAAAAATCATTTCGTACAGTAACAAATCTCTTTTAAATTAATGCTAAAACTAATGAACATAATTCTCTGGCTCACACACTTCGTCAAACGAAATCGGAATCGAACAACTTGATTTGAATTTTACTCAACTTTCCCTTTTATATTTCAGCAACTATAAAAGTCGCTCTGCTCCAGTCCTCACCACCTCCCCGCGAAAAAAGCGAAAAAAGCGAAAATAATCCCCGAAAGTTGCAGTGATCGGATCCGTCGCAACATTCAGCCCAGGAGCAAAACTGCATCGGACAACAAAAGCCTAGCAAACGCTTAAATTTATAATAAACTGTAACCAAACGCTGAGATATGATAAAAAATACATTGCAAGCACCGCACAACCGCTCAATAAAGGACAATGGACAAGGGTCACAGATGCGAGTGAGGGAAGGAAGAAGCAGAGGAATGCACCACGGTAGATAATAAAATAACTCGATGTGAATTTCAAATTTTATTCAATATTGTCTACGGAATTTTCGCCTGACTTTGGCTAAAATGCTGCCGCAGATTTTGACCAACAACATTTCGTGATAAGAGTCGACTTCATGCATGCACCGAAACATATCGCGACTGCGAATGGACGTCGAGCTGTTGTTGGCTTCACTGCGCCGATTCGTGCTTTATGAGTGCACAGTTTCGTGGCAATGCTGCTCCAGAGCCAGCAATTGAGAGGATTAATGTCTTTATATTGGCGCAAATCGTTTGCTTATTGAATTAAATGAATAACGCGCACCTCTGCAACGCCTGGCGGCGGCGTTTATAGTCTACCTTATCTCCCGAGTGATTTACACAATTTCCTTCTAATTTAACAAAAAAAAAAGCGGTTGAATTAAATGAATAAAATTAATATGAAATAAGGATGAAAAATAACATAAGGAATACAAAAAACTGTCTATTGAAAGAGAAAACTTATCTTAAAACGGAACAAAGAAGGATGAAAACATTTCCAACTTTCAAATTAAGGTTAATGCCTTCTTTCCGACAGCAACAAGAAAATAACAACAAAAAAGTGGAAATTAAGAACGACACCCGACTGTAAATCGATTCATTTTCAGGGGCAACATTTTCAGTTCTACTTTTAGCTTTGTTGCCACTGCAGAACGTAGCGAGCACATGACTCATAGCCACAACAAAATTCTAAGTACAGTGAAAATGAAATCAGAACGACATAGTTAAATATAAGCAGAATTCCTGCTGTTGACAAATAAACAGCAAAGTAAATGCAGCACGTGAAGCCACAAGAATTGACAAGAAGACCTGCAGACTTTGAAGTTGAAAGTGGCATTTGTATTAAAAGCAATGGAAAAATAAAGAAATTGAAAAAAGATGCAGTAAAACAGTATTTTAAAGTGTGGAGGATGAAAGACCATGGAAGCACGCTCCTTTCAACCTTCTACTTTATTTTTTCCTTTAGAATTTTACAAGTTTTGTACTTTATTCTCCAAGAAAGTGAACATTTTCGACGAGAACTTAACAGGAAATTCCATTAAATGCTGAAAAATACTTATATTATAAGATTGTCAATCTCAATCCCCACCTAAACACACAATAGAAACCCTCTTTTATACTATATAAATATGTAACTATGACAAATGTTGCCATGACTACGAATTCCATTCATTTTCTTATTCATTGCATACCTTGGAAAGAGTTTTTCTTCACTTTTCTTACCCAAAAAATAATAAGGAGAGATTTTTCTTCTTTGGGTCAAATGTTTATAGGTTTTTCCCTGGAAATTTTATTGCATCGCTGTTGTTCACGTGGTGCGTGATTAGGTTTTATTGTCGTTTGTCGTTTAGAAAACATGACGCCCACCCTCAAAGGAAAAGCGCCGCATTTTGGCATCGTTTTCCTTGAACGGCGGCGAATTATCGACCACGTTTAGATATGGCCAACGAACGCTGTATTAACGCTTTAATTCACTGTAATTAAAACTGCAAAAACATCGTCGGCTGCCCGGCGGGAGTCCTCATCATCATCGGTGCAGCTGTCTAGTGGCACCGAAGAAATGATCATCGCCGATCGCACATTTCAATATTGGCTCGAATGTCAGCGCCACAAACAAACACTCTGCGAAGGAGCTTTCCTTTCGGTACGATTACATTTTTGTTTATTTTTTTTATTGTAATAAAAAAATGGTTCACACATCGATCGATCGATAGTAAAGATCGGGTGGATCGATGAATGTCGCCGCCGGACGACGTTGGTATTTATATAATACTTCAGCAAAAAGGAACAGAGGAGAAATACATAAATTGTTGATTGTCCAGTCAGCGAATGAGTATGCAGCGAACGCAGCACCGGCCGCTGGTATTGCGTTAATGCTTTTTTCACTTTGTTACGCCCTCGTGTATGCAACCAACTCATAAATAAAATAGAGGAACTCAAAGTAATGCAATCGTTGGTTGTTGCTGCAGGCGGCACTGAAACCCGTTGCAGTTGCAACGACAACTCTACAACAAAGAAGAGTCGCTGTTTGCAGTCTCCTGCTGCTGCTGCTCCTTTTTCACGTTATTTCACATGCTTCTATGTCCAGCCAAGAGCAGACCATTCATTGCATTCAGTTCATTCAGTTCCTTAGTTTGAGGAAAGCCTCTGCACACACACGTGAGTGTAGCCTGTTCGTGATCTAACGTTGCGTCCATCAATTCATCACTTTCATTTGTAGCTTGGAGAATGTTTGAGCTCGCTGCGAAATTATTTCGGTGGGTGTTGTGCAAGTCCATTTTTCGCTAAGGTAGCTTTTTACATGTTGTGGTCATTTGTTGTCGCCCCGTCTTCGTTGAGTCTTTTTCCAGTTCATTTGCAAGTTGAGAAAGTGTAAGGAAAAGTTTGTATTTCACTTTCGGGACCATTTGAACAGTTTGAAAACAGTTTAAAAAATTTGCATAGATTACGTTTAATTTTTCATTTATAATAACTTACTTAATCCAGCCAACATCTTAATTTAAACATGCAATAAAATTACCAATTGATAGTAGTTTATCTTCATTAAAATAAACTTTAATTTAAAGATGAAAATCGAAGGGACTTACCTTAAAAAAACTCTTCAATTATAACTGAAAATAAAAGAGAAAAAAAACCATTAGAATTTTCATAATTTGCTCTTTTTCTGTGAAACATAAACATCAGCTCCCTAAAGCAAAAGAGTCAATGCTAAAAATAACCCATTCCCAAGTACACATTCTTCGAAATGAAGGGAGTCAAAGGAATGCAACGAAATTAAAAAAGCAAAACCAAAAAGCAACTCATTCGAATGTTGCTAATGTTGTCAGTGATGCCAACAGTGAAATATTTATTTAAAAACAAAATTAACAGGAAAACTAAGAACAAAAACCGTGTGGAGAGAATACAAGGCGCTTTGAGATTATGATTTATTTCTCTGCCGCCAACAGCATTTAATTAGTGGATTCTGGGTAAATTTTGTCTTCAACGACAACACAAGCAGCACTTCATTTTCTCTAATCTGCTGTTGCCATCATCAGCATTTTTTTAAAAACCCTGGAGAATTAGCAAAATTAAAATTCATTATGATGTGTTGGGTTTTCGTTTCTTATTGAAAACACTTCCACATTAAACACAAAAGTAAAGAAGTAAAATCTCTTTGACATTCCATAAAAACACAAAGAAATAAAAAAGGGGACTTCAATTATTCACGATAGAATTTGAATTTTTATAACGTCGAAATTACATCAAAGACGTACTTATTTTGAGTTAAAAAAATTAAAAAAATTTATTCACGTTTTTTAAAATTCTAAAATATTACGAAGAATAACAATAACCACATAATTTTAAATAATAAAACTTTAATAAATACTAATATTTTTCACAAGATTTATTTCATGTATTTTGGTTTATTTGCAAAGCCAACTGACCAAAAAACAAACCACTTGAAACAAAAAACCAAGGAGAGGAAAGGGAGATAAAAAGAGACGATCGGCCACATTCCATTCCGTTTGTCGTTTGTTGGCTGCTTCAATGCGCTTGAATTTAATACTCAAATAAAACTTTGAATAAATTTTTTAAATGAGTGAGAAACTCGTGGAAATTTTGCTTACTTCATCACAAAATTAGTTCCACAATTTTACCGATTATCATCACTTTTAGTGAGTTGATAATGGTTGAAGGAACGAAAAGTACTTCACTGATAAAATCAAAGCCAATTATTTTATTAAACTGCAAATGTTTCAAAAGATTTTTATAGTTTTTTCACTTTTTTACTATTCTTTTTTTACTATTTCTTGACTACATAACAACAAAATCAAAATACACATCAAGCAATCCTCTTGCGAAGACGTTGAAATTTAAATTAATTTTCAGCAAACGCGACAGAAACATCGTCTTATTGCGAAACAGGGTGCAGTCCTTAAATACTTGTGCATGTATTTATACACACACACACACACGTTTCTTAATTTCAATTCGCACATATTCAAATATTTAATGACTGAATTCGTTGATAAATCGCGCGGTGGTGTTTGCTTCGGAGCCGCGATGGAGCAGCGGGTGGCGGCTCCAATTCAAATGTAGAGCTGCCGGTTGCCGATCTAACATCGGGGACCAGCAACGCAGCAAACACACAAAAAGATATTTTTTGTCAACGTCCACATGGAAACTTTGGAATTTTAACGATTTCCATTTTATCATCAGGAACATGAATTCGTATTTCTAGTTTCTCGTGGAGTTCTAGTGAATAATAATGACTAAAACTAGTTATTTTTTGTGATGAATTTTATAGGATTTTTGCACGAATAAATTTCGAATTTAAAATCCACAAAGAATTTAAGAGAATTGTGTTTATAATTAGCAAAAGAATAGAAATAAATCGTGTTTATAATTAACTAGCTTTGCCCCGGTGCGCTTTGCTGCCCCACTAAAAATGTTAAAAAAAGATAAAGTTTGTTGTTTTCTAACTTGTTTAGAAAAAGAAAATATAAAAGATTGTCTAGATAATAGTGCTAAAATTATTCTAATGCACGTGGATAAACAATGTTTCTTGTTTGTCTGTCTGGCGCCTAAACGTATATATAGATTAATTAATCCACATTAATTCTTATATATAAGATATTTTCTGTACATAATAAGAAGATATTTATGAAAATTTATAATTATAATAAAAGATAGCGAAACCTTCGCCCGCTTCACAGGGCGAATACACAAAAGAAACTTGCGAAATTTCTTTTCAATTTTCAGTAAAACTCATCCACAATCAATTTCTTACAATAATTTATTTTCAAATAAAAAGGTCGAAAATGAAAATACAGTACAACCTCCCTAATCCGGACACTCGCTAATTCGGACTATCCAGTAATCCGGACATTTAAATTTTTCGGACAGTTTAGAAATTTTTCCTCTATAGTCCGGACAAGTGTTCTTTTTCCTCAGTAAAATTTCTTCCTTATTTTACCGCTAGACAAAATAAGCATTGTGTGTGAGCAAGAATTAAAGAATGTGTAAAATATTTTAGTTTACTTGAGTTTGCGTGGAGTTAAGACGTAAATATGGCTCCCGTAAATAAACGACAACATAAAACATTAACGTTGGCAGAAAAGTGCAAAATATTGGATACAATTGATAGTGGAAAATCAATCAGACAAGTGGCTGAACAATACAGTGTCTCAAAGTCGACAATATTTGATATAAAATCAAAAAAAGAAAAAATAAGCAAATTAACATATGTGTCTCATACTTTAAAGGGATCAGGTATGTTTCAACACAATTTTTTAAATTTATTTATTGAATTTAAAACAAAAACACTAAACAGGTAAACGGAAAACCTTGAAGCAAGGTGAAAATCCTCAATTGGATGAAGCGGTGATGACATGGCTCATTCAGCAGAGAAATTATCATGTGCCTGTTTCCACAGAACTTAAGCGACAGATAAGGATATTTTATTTTTAAAAGAGTTTAAAAATAAAGCTGACAAATTACATAAAGATACATGTATTCAAACAAAAATAAATTCTTATTTTTCAAAATGAATTTTCGGTCACTTTTAGTATGTTCCTTTATGTTTCTGTAAATTAATTCAATACAAATGAATTCTTATGAGTACTTATGTTTCTTTTCAGTAATAAAAATAAATAATATATATGTACAAACATGTATTGCGTTTAAAATGTAATTTTAACTCTAGTCCGGACGATCCACTAATCCGGACAGATGCTGAAACTATATCTGTCCGGATTAGGGAGGTTGTACTGTACTTTAAAAATTAACTTAATGCTCTTTGATAAACAACGTTTTTAGTTTTTCCATCTTTTGTGTTTATAAATAATGCAGAGGGTTTACCACAACGTGAACAACCAACATACAATTGTCCATGCGAGAAAACAGGTTGCTCCAAATCTAAGCCACAAATATTCAAAGTCTGACCTTGAGCTTTATTAATGGTTATAGCGAAGGCAAGACGGACAGGAAATTGAAGCCGTTTAAATTCAAATGGCATATCTGATGGAATCATTGGAATTCGGGGGATTAGAACGTTTTCGCCTCTATATTTACCACTCAGAATAGTTGCTTCAATTAAATTGGCCATCAGTTTTTTCACGGAAAGTCTGGTGCCATTACAAAGCCGTGGTTGATTTATATTTCGGAGCATTATTATCGGTGCTCCCTCTTTCAATGCCAAATAATGTGGTGGCAAGCCTGGCAAATCAAGTGAATTCAAAAATTCAGTAGGATAGTTCACTACCTCATCTTCATTTATTATCGTATCCACTGATTTGTATGCAAAAAATTGGCCATCTATTTCTTGCAAAATACTTGCATTTAAATCGTTCACGTCTTTATTTTTTCCTGCCAATATTGCGCGTTCGCTCAACCAATCATGATTCCTGTACTTCTGCAATATATTTGGAAACACACGTTGAACCAGTTCCTTTTTCGATTGAGTGATATTACAAAAATTGCTTGGTAATGTTATTAATCCGGTTGATTTATCGACTGCAACTTTACCATTCCCAATTTCCAAAAGTTGTTTTGAAAATTCAGCTGCAGAAGGATCATTTTGCAATTGTACACGTACATTTTGATTAAGACGCAATGTTTTAACATATTTCCACAAAACTGAAGACTTCAAACATGCGTTTAGCTCATCAGCAGCAGTAGATCGTGGAATGACAGGTAAAGTTTGCCTAAAATCACCTGATAACAATATAAAGGCGCCACCAAAAAGTCTTTCATTTCCTCGAAGATCTTGCATGGTTCGATTTAATGCTTCTAATGATCTTTTGTGAGCCATTGTACATTCGTCCCATACGATTATTTTACACTGCTGCAAAACTTTTGCCATTGCCGACGTTTTGGAAATGTTGCACGTAGGAGATTCAATCGTTGTTATATTCAAAGGCAATTTAAGTGCAGAATGCGCAGTTCGACCACCGTCTAATAAGGTAGCAGCAATTCCAGATGAAGCAACTGCAAGAGCAATTTTATTATCCGATCGTATGGTTGCCAGAATCAATGACAGCAAAAATGTTTTTCCAGTGCCTCCTGGTGCATCAATAAAGTAAAATCCACCTCCTTCATTGTTCACACCTTCCATGATTTTGTCATAAGCATATTTCTGTTGACTATTCAATTGTGGAACTTTTAACTGCACAAATGTTCTCAATTGATTACGATCATATTGTTGTTCACGATGCATTTCTTGATTAATAACATCATGAACTGCACGATTAGGCGCTATCATTCCTAACTGCACTAATATTTTGTTTGCAATCATTATACACATGTCTTCAATCAAAATCAAAGCTTCGTTATGCATTTCCGGTGTGATTTCTAATTCAGGATTTGAAACTGAACGTCGCACTCTAAGTAAAATGTCTTCCGTCATGTCATCACGAAATTTATGCCATATTTCAAATGGATTTGATGGACTGCATGTAGATATTATAATTGCAAATAATGTTCGTATTTGATGTGGAGATGATGAAATTACGGAATCAGCAAGTGTAGCTTCCCAATGCATATCATCTTCAAGTAGATTCAAACGCTGGCATGCTTGCCGATAAGTCGCACACAATTCACCATCGACTGTTCTTAAATCTTCAAATGACGTAGGACCACGAACGTTAATCAATAATAAACGCAAATAAAAACATTCATAATGATTTGGATGAACGGTATACACACGACCCAATGCTTCTGTAGAAAATACATTTGGATGGCCTCGTACTGGTTGCCCTTGTTTCCGTCTTTGAAAAACTTTCGCAGATTCATTCCATGTGAAATATCGTGGCACTTCAGAATACAATAACATTTTAGCAAATTCGTCATTTCTGCACATATCAAAAAATGAAGTCAACGTTGTTTTCGGTGGCTGTTCTGCTCGTTGCGCCGCATTCTCAGGTGTGAAGTACACACGTTGACCATTCTGAAGATGAACTGCCAAGTGCAGTACATTTGGATACCTTTCGTGTATTGCAAATGAAAAAATTCGCCATATTGCTTCATTTGTACTAATATAACGGCCTAATTGATATGAAGTGATTTCATCACTTTTATCCCCAGCAATTCCAAAATAGGCCAAATCACTTCCTTTGTTAACATATTTGCATATGTACTTGATGGATTTTACTGAGTTACAATACTCAACATTTATATGAGCACCAAAAGTTTTGGATAATAGCGGCGAATATGGAACGATCCAACGATTGTCAATTTTAATGTCTTGATTTTTGCATTTCAACATAACTGTTTCGCCATCATCTTCAGGTGAACGTCTACGATATAACGGATAACCATCATTACCAGAAATTGTTTCCGCTATTAATGCTCTTGGGTACCGTTTTGTGCATTTTCCTTCAGCCATGCACGGTGAGTTGACATTTAATGCCCCACATGGTCCATGAATCATGTGCTTCGTAACTGATTCAAACAGTCCTGGATCAATGATTGGATTAGGAATTTCGGCTGATATTACGCTATCAATTTCATTTGGCGTAATTTTATCAACTAACCAAACCAAAATATGTGCATGCGGAAGTCCTCTTTTCTGCCATTCCACAGAATACATCCAACATTGAACTTTTCCAAACACTTGTTGTTTGACAATAAAATCCATAAGCGTTTTCAATTTTTGCTTGAACACACGCGCAACAATATCGTGGCGATCAGAAGCACTTTGACCATGAAACATATATTGCTTTATTTCATTCCATTGAGGATTACAGGTGAAAGTAATAAATAAATCGGGTCGATGATAATGCCGAACGTACGTCATTGCGTCTTGCGCGTACTCGTGCATGTGTCGTGGACTTCCAGTATATGTTGCTGGTAATATTGTCATTTGGCCAATATCGTTGATATTCCCATCATTCTGAATTGCATCGCGCAAATGAATATATTGTTCGGATTTTAACTTTTTCTGATTAAATCGAATAAAATTCAATCGTTCAGACTCAATTTTAGCGTAAACATCAACTATAAATTGGTTGCAAAGCCTTCTACAATTCAATATATGATTAATTTCGTTCAGCCGAACCATTAATCTGTACGAATAATAGTTCATCGCACTAACTTTTTTTGCTGTTTCCAAGCCTGAAATAAATGCGAATATTAAGTATCAATAATTCACAAAATGTGTGATGCATTTTATTGTAACTAACCAGTTAAACGATGTTTCATCTTAATATTGAAATGGTAACCATCCTCGCCTTGCCAAAACAAAATTGGGTACTGCAACGCATCATAACAACGATGAGTTTCCGAAACATGCACAACACTTTGATCTCGACGATGAAGTACAATATCTCGACTGCTCGCTCCTTCATCCACAATTAATACGGCAACTTCATCAATTGTTGGTGCGTTTAACCTTCCAGCATGAATTCCACCAGGTGCTTTATCGGCCCGAATAACAATTCTATGAGAATCCGAAGGCATTTGATCAAGGGCAGTTTGAAATAATTTGATCAAACAATTTTCATCGTGAAAAAACTGCTGCAATCTTTCAATTATTCCTCTTCTCACTGCATTACTATCATTTGGATTTTGTGCCACCACACAACGCCGTTCAATTTCAACATCTGAATTTCCCATGAAATAAATTTGCAAAAAGGAAGGATTGGAATCCAAACATGGTAATAACGATCCAATTCGATGATAGATTTGACCTTGAATCTGCATACATGAAACATTTGATTCAATCTCACGATAGAACTCATTGTTAGTGTCGTGTTCAGTAATTACCTTAAAAGTCATGAATCCATCTCTGATTATATTTGTGGCGCCGAAAGACGTCATTTGGAAACATGAATTGTACTGCTGTATTTTAGACAAAAAATGATTCGATTCTGGAGTCAAACCAGAAACTCAAATAATGAAAACATACCAAAAAATCAAGCAAATCGGACTTCACGTTCGCATGTTATGAACGTACAAACGAACAATTCATTTTTATATATATATAAAAATTGCACTGCATTGCACTGTTCGCAGACATTAGTCATAGTTCCGATTGAAAGGCATGGAAGAGAACAATAGTCAACTTCACTATCATAATTGAAAGCAGCACGCATTACTCGCTGATTAATATTGTCATTGGCACGACTTCTAACAGCGCGATTGCGACTCATTCTCGCTCGATCCGAAGAATTACTCGCGAATCGTTCTTCGATTGTTTGAGCAGAACGCGATCTCGATTGACGCTCTCTTTGCTGTTCACGTCAAATTTATTTTTCAATTTACTTTGATTCCTCTGTTTTCCGTTATGCAAAAATAATAATTTTTTTTAAATGAAATTTTTTTAAATTATTATTTCACACAAACCTTCTACAGGCAAATAATGAAAACATACCAAAAAATCAAGCAAATCGGACTTCACGTTCGCATGTTATGAACGTACAAACGAACAATTCATTTTTATATATATAGATACAAATAAATAATAAATAATAATTATTTAATATTATATAAAATACAATTATTTAGCAATAATAATAATGATAGTTATTTATTATAAGAATAAAACTAATGCTAATGAAAATAATAATCATGAAATCCAAACCAACGTTTTATCAAGTGTTATGATAAAATGTTAAATATAACAGTCATAAAAACGACGAATACGTGATAAAAACGTGATTTTCGAAAGTGGCATTTAATTGATAACGAAATATATATTTAACCATAAATAAAATTAAAGTAATCTATGCAATTATTTATAAAAAGGTCACAAAAAGAGCAATAAGAGTAAAAAGAAAATTTATAAAAACAAAAATCGAATGTAAAACACCAAATTCACTCGTCAGAAGCTTAAAAAAAACCAAAATACTTTGCTAACAATTTTATTAATTAGACATAATTTAATTCATAAATAATCAAAATCCAAATTTGTATTTTTGAACTGCATTTTTATTAGTTCAATGAATTTCACTGAAAACTTTAATACAAGAACTAATTTTCATGTGATTATTTCTTCTATTTTTTTAATAAAATTAATTAAAGCTAGTTTTATAATACGTATTAACTTAAATCATTGCAAACGCTTCACATGTCTTCAGGTTTTTGAAACCTGAAAAAATAATATTTCCATTTAATGAAGCCTCACCTTTTTCTCAGCTGGTGATGAACTCTGATTTTTAAGCAGGTGGCCGAGATTTAAAATCGTTTAAATTATTACTTCAAACAAAAATTGAAAACTTTCAACACTTCGCGCCGAGGAAATAAAAGTTCGTTAATAAGCACTTAAAATCTAGTTAAAAAATTAAAATTGTGCAGTAAAAATACGCATGAAAATTGTTCAAGTATTGATATAAACACAAGCGAGAATGGGGAAAACTCATTTCCATCACTAAACTAAAATTAAAATCATTCCATGGAGCTGCCTGGGAAATCACAAAAACGATTATTAAACACTGTGTAAAAAGAAGACGATGAATATTAGTAACTCATTAATTTTACGAGATTTTTTAAGCATTTAATTTGAATATTTCACAGCAAATGTTTAAACGATAAATGGTAATTAAGTTGGTCAAAGTGTGAGTTCAAATTTGAATTTTTCTCCGTTAAATAGTAAGCAGCAAAGTTCAACTTTCCGGTTCAAATCACCGGCTTAGTAATGGATTTATGGACTTATTTACTTAGTTAATAACTGATTAATAATATTAACCATGAAGTGACGGCAACCCGGCAAAAAACGATCCGGTTTCAAAGAGCAACCAACACGAGACACAAAAAAAACTCGTTTCGCATAAATTTGTGATAAAAAAATAAATGTCTAAAGAATACAAATTCCATTCATTTAATAAAAACTATAAATTATAGGAGAAAAAAGGAAACACAAATTAAAAATGTTGGGGGAAAATAAAAGAAATATAAGAAAGCCATAAATCAATTCGTTCATATTGAAAATTATAACATTGAGCAACTATTAAATGAAAATTAAAACGAATGCAATAAAATCTAAAAGTAAAGTGCCTTAATTTAACATTAAATAATCAAAAAATGAGAAATAAAATGCATAATTTCTTTAAAATTTCATTTATAATTAAAGTTTTATCTTTAAATAATCTTATATCTATCTATCAATTTGTTTAATTATAAATATTTTACATCGAAAAACGTGTTATTTTTGGGCTTTAGTAGCTTTTTGAAGACTTGATAAATGACGAAATATTCACACAACATTCGGACAGATCGACGACCACTGATGAAACACGTGTGTTTACATTTTTTCCTCTTCGTTATTAATAAATATTTGTTTATAAATACCGTCAAAATTGAAGTGGTAGCAACGTCTGATTATTTTATTAGCCAATAGAATAAAAAAAACATTCATTCAGGAGCAAAAAGCAGAGGGCGATGTCTGTGTGCCAAGGTAAACTATTGTTTTGAAGTCTTATGCCACGATTTCTAAACAAATTCATTGATAAAAAGAAAAGAAACACTCAACGAATATTGTTCATCAATCGAATTGAGTTTTATATATGAAATTGTATGAAAAATTTATTTAGAAAATATAATTAAATTTTAGATAAATAATGGAACTAAATATGCTATCAATTGCTTTATATTCATATTCTCCGATGAATGATGATTGATTTTGATGATTTGTGTGGTTATAGAAGATAATCTTAGGTAGAATTCATATTATTACTTCAATAATAACTATAATAAGCCTATAATAAATACCTTGCTGGGATTTCAGTTTAAAAGTTTATAGTAAAGTTCAAATAACTGAATGAACCTTAGCAAAAGACAATTAAGAAAAAGGAGAAAGGTTTAAATTATGCATAATTGTATGGAAATGTTTAGAGAGTGCGTGTTAAAAGACTTGTGCGAAAGCACGCAATCTTCGTAAAAGACGACAGTCAAAACTATTCAGAGAAAATTTATAAACTAAGTATATACATGTATCTATGTTTATGTGAATGTAAACAATTAAATATTACTTGGAAATATCTTTGAAAACAACATATAAAGGCTTTTAGCAAATATTGTGATGCGAGTTAAAAAACAATTACTACGAGAGAAGCTGAAATCACTCACGTCGAAGGAGATACGAGTAAAAGTCGGCATTAATTATCGTCTCTTGGTACAGTAAATAAAATTCGAAAAAACGGAATTAATTTCAGTGATATAGCAAATGCTATTTAAGCTATGTTTTCTATTACTTATAGACAAATTTTATTTATTAAGAAATGATCGCGTATTCTGCAACGATTTAAACGAATAGCGAAACTTTGCAAACGATTGTTTTATCTTTCGCTTCAGAACGAAAAATATTCGTGCAATAAATTTATGAATACGATTATGGACTAAGATTGTTTTCGTTGTATGTCAACTAGGAGTGAACTTAGCATGAACACGAACCAATTGAAGTAACATTTTCGGTCACAACAATCGTTACCTCGCTTGCATTAGATGAATAATTGCATCAATGCCAGCACTTTTATTTGTTAATGAATTACATAACTCCGAAGGTCAGACAACCAAAGAGTATGGAATACATTTTATTCTATAATGTAACAACAAGCTTTGTACAACGATTGTTGTGCGTTATTTTCCTGTAACCGATAATGAACATCAGTCGTATCATTCACACGTATTTTGTAAATAAATCCATTAATTTTGCATCAGGCTTCAGGAATGTTGATTATTTATATCGAAAGAGTTACAAATTACGATTTATAACTTCATAAATTTTAAAGTTCATAAAGAAAATGCCGATTAATCACGGTTGAAAAGAAGATGAGACTTAAAAAACAATTTAAATTAACTTAAGGAGGTTAAAGATAACTTTTATAATGAAATCAAATCGAAAAGCATCCACAAAACAACCGTTAGAATGCTTTTATCCATAAATAATAAAATAATAAATCAAAATTAAGGCTTGGATGAAGGCTGGAAACATTGAATTCGAATAAACTTTTCCTGTTAAGACTTAAAAACTGTTCAAAGCTTAAAAACGTACAAACACTTAATTAAAATTTAAAGAAAATTATATACAAATACGAAAATTCAGAGATTGGATTAATAATGCTTGTAAATGCTTGAAAATATTTATAATGCTAATGATGTAGAAATATTTAAAATAATTAATCAAATTATTCACGCCTTTTCTATTGGTTCATTTCTATTATCGCCTTAAAATATTTTAAATACATTTAAAATATGGAATTAAATACAAATTAAATAAATTATAAACCTTAAACTCCCGATAAAAACAAAGAAAATATTTAATTACTGCTACTGAATCTGATTAATGCTAATGTTAAAATCGCTAATGCTAATGTTAATATATAAATTCGTTAATCATTAATAAGTAAGGAAAATAAATCCGAAAGGCTAAAGGAAATAATCTTTTCAACATGTCCATAAAGAAACCAAAAATCGTGATCATTTGTAGTAATTTATTTTAGATTTATTTATTTCGGCGAAAAGTTGCTTCTATTTATTACTGGTTGTAATACACAAGATCCATTAATAATTATCCATTTAAATTCATTGACTTTTCATGATCTGAACGAAAAATAACTCTTTAAAATTAATAATAAAATAAAAATTAAATATATGAGCTCTGATCAGTTAGAAGCTGAATAAAACTTTTACTTTCTACAGTAGCTACTTAATTAATAACGTCATTTGTTTAATTACTTAAGGAAAGTATCCAAATAACCAATTAAGTTAATGAAGTCAATGAAATTTTACTACTCAATAGAAGCACTACGCATCACGAACGAAGTGATACTCGATTTGTTTATAAAATCTGTTGAAAGAAATAAGATGAAGACGAAAAGTTGATTGGGGCATCTTTGGAGCCGATTTGATAGCAGCTTCTACACGAGTAGATTTCTGATTGTTCCACAATAGAGCAATTAAACAGAAATAAACAATGCTTTGCGGCGTTTACAATTGCGCAATTTGTAAACATTACATTAGCTCTTCAAGAGGTATTCACAATAAAGAAGCAACAGCCACTTAATTCAATTCAATTTTTGAAGTAGTCCAATTTTAAAAACAATACCGAAAACTTTTCAAATTAAAAGAAAATTACGCAATGTATAGGAATGTAAACATTATCTTTTCCTTATTTTTGTATCTTTTTTTAAATTCAGTATCTCACCTTTGACTCAAAATCGAATTGTGTAAACGGAATTTAGAAATCGAAAGAATTCTAGAAAAGGAAGATAAATTATAATTAGGATTATATAAGTAATTGTCATCATAATTTTCTTTAGTTTTGATTTATTACGACAATTAAACAAACATGAAACCATAAAATTAAGTCAACTACACATTTCACTACGCAACACTGAAAAAGTGTCTAAAAATTAGAGAAGGAAATAGTTAATTGCCTGTAGTTAGTTTGTTGTTAGCACAGAAAATACTTCCTCGTTGCAATTCACGTTGCTATTTAGTGGAGGTGATAAAATATTTATTATTTCTGCGTTGTTTTTCCATGTCGCCGATGTTATATTGCACTGTGGCTGTACAATCCTTAAAATTACATGTTTTCGAAGCAGCCATACTAAAAAATTAGTAACGCATCAGCCTGGAGCATCAAATCTGAGCGGAGGTCATCTCAGTTGGGAGGAGTTGGCCGATCGAGTGGCCCCCGTAAAGAGCAGCGATGCAGCGAATATCGTTTTGTATGGAGAAATTATTGAGATAAACCGGCAGATAAATTTGGAAAGTGAATAAGTGATGGAGAAGCAGGAAAAGCAATAAAAAACAAGCATGGAAAAGAAGAAAAACCTACATTCTTAAAGCCCGTCAGGTGGGATTTGTTTTATTTTCTTAAAAAATTGCTGTGTACGTGTCGCGTACAGCATTGAAAATATTGCAACAACACTTTGAAGATGTCTGACCTATAAGGTCATTAATAAATATAAACGCTGTTCAATGCTGGCAAGACGATGCTAATGGCGAAATATCGACATATAAGTAGTGAATTAATTGAACTTTGAGTTTTAGGTCAGACATACATATAACAAAAAATACGACACAAGACGATATTTCACATATGAACTTATTTTAATACATTAGTTAGTTAGTTTTTAAATAAATTTTAATAAATTCCTGCATCACGTTTGCTTCTTTGTAATAAAAGGATTTGTTACAGTCGTTTCCACAGCTTCATTTAAAAATAAGTTCGCATATTTATTAATAATTTATTAATGACACTTTTAACAATTTAAGCTACACTTTGGAGCATCACAACTCGAAACCTGCAAGAGCTAACAACATAATATGGACATAAATGCAAATATTTTCAGTGTAACACTCGAAAACTAATCACAGCAACTTAAGGACGTGACAAGCAACACTTACAACGTATTATAAACATTTGTTTGTAGTAAATGTTTATATCATTGGAGCGTCTGTATCCACTTTTGCTGTTCTTGAATAATTTCAAGTGGATTGGAACTTCATTGTGCCTACTCTTGGCTGCTTTAGAACGTATTCATAAGCGAGTGAAGTGTTTTCTGCAGTTTGAAGTATTTATGGACGAATGATGTTTGTACTATGAAGGGATTTAAAATTTTCAAAGTTCAATAATCGATTTCTGATTTATCACAAAGTTACATAAAAACTTACCTGCAAATCATGGAAATTCGACAGCCTCCACTGCTTTGTTCTGTATCATCAGCATTCAGCGCTGGAGTAGATGAACTCGATGCAGTGAGAATTGTAGAACGATGAAGTGAAAACGTGAATGAAGAAATCCAATAAAAGAATAAGTATATCGTATTTATACGAAGCTCTAGAAGGAGCAACAATTTGGAGTCAGGTGCGTCTGCGAAACTGCTTCGATCGCTTCAAACGGAGCTCCACGAAGCTCCAACGAAACAGATGACTCAGTAAAAAGAACAACAACAAAAGAAAATCGACAAACACACGCAAAGCAATACCAATTCAGCTTTTTCTTTTTTGTTGCTACTTGAAATCCATCATTTCGCAACTCTTCTTGGTGGAAAATTAGCAAAAGGAAATAGGAAAATTTTCGGCTGCTTGCGTTTTTATACACTACTAATCAGAATTGTGCAAAGTGTACAATTCGTTCATAAACCTGAATTATAACTTCGGCTTAATTCAATAATTTCCGCATTTTTCCTGTGGGAAAAGTTTGTGCAATGGTGTTGAATTTTTCAAAAAGTGTGCTTTAAAAAATAAATTTATGTAAAAGAAAATCCTTATTTAATCAATTCTATGAATTTTTAAGCGTATCTTATTGCTTTGGAATATGTATTTATTTCGAATTCTTCGTCAATTGCCAACTTCACAGCTTGTGTTCTTTTACACCATTTATCAATCCAACAATAAGAATTGTAGGGAGCGTTGATATCTTTATTTTTCCCAGAGTTTGTTTATATTTATGTAAATTATGTTTGCAGTTTAGCACAAAGAACGTAGGAAATTCAATAAACGTTTTAATACAATAAAAACCACAGAAATTATACCGAAATCACACACCTCTCAATTACTTGGCTTCATCACTTTTTCCACTTCTTGTGTTTGTTGCACTTTTAACACCACAGATTCCCAACGCGCAAAAACGTCACTACTCGTAACGGCCGTTTGTTGAAAACTAAACGAATCTTTAGCGAATGCACGAAATGGAACCAACGTGTTGTTGTTATTCCACTTCAACAGATTTCCGCGTTCGTTATATTTCGTATAAGTATGCATTAAAGCGGAATTATGCAAGCGAAAAAGAGACAAAACGTGCAACAGAGTGACTATCTCATTCGTTGAGTTTGGTTGTTGGTGAAATTTAACGATCAGTATTGCCAGAAATAAATAAATCAAATACATATATTTATTGAAAGATATTTATAGGAGTAAAAACGAGTCAAGAACTAATTGTTCAAAATAAAATAACTTTAACTTTCAGTATTTTAAATATTCATAATGTAATGTGTTCACTTTTGGCCCCATATCCATTTTAAGTATTTACTAAACTCCATTTAAAAATTAATCATAGCATACGAAAACTTAAGAAAAGCAATTCAAATTTACATATTACAATTAAAAGTTTAATTTCGATGGGATAAAATATCAAATCTGACAGAAACCAACGAAAAATGAAATTATATCTAATATATATTTGAAATTATATAAAAACTAATAATTTTTAAAAACAAACAATTACAGGCAATGGTTCTTAATAAATTCAAGTAAAACGTTTATTAGGAAAACTATTATTAAACGTATATGTTTGAAATTAAAAAAATGTTTATATAACAGATAATCGCAATAATGCAAAAATCCCGCAAAAATTAAATTTTGCCACCAAAAAACGCAAAGCTGTAAGTTCAGTAATAGAAATATTAAGATTACCTTAATACTTATTCACTCGTATTTACTCAAAAAGACAATATAATTTGTAATGTTTCGAAATGTTTCATTTTGTAAATCACTTATTTACGCTATATGAAGGTTAGTTAGGTTTCTTTAGATTCAGAGAGATTTCATTCAATTTACTTTGATTGTAATAGATTAAATGCGGTTACATTTGTTTATAGAAATTGAAGATAGCTATTACAATTCAGATTATTTAACCTTTTTTGGGGGGAAATGGCGAGAATGTTTCGGCAACACTGCTTCAACACTTCTCCAATCTTCTAAAGTAAATATTTTATTTACAATTTGTGAATTTTACAAGTGAAAAGTTTTGTCGGATTATCCAGAATGTCGAATTTGCAACGCACGATTTTGAAGGGACGTCTGCCGCCCACGATTCCAAGTGGCCGAATCGGAAGATCGTAAGTTCAAGCTGCAGAAGGATTCAGAAGTTGATGTAAATAAATTCTGTAGCTAACTATTTATGCCATCTTTTGAAGGGACTCCTTTAAAAGATCACGAACACGCGACTTTAATCCAACGCAATGGAACGAGTTTTTTACGCAGAAAGAGGACGTCGCCGTTGATGAAAAACGCACATTTCGCGTATATCGCACCAAGCAGCCGGAGAAGGAAGGAAGCCCCTTGCTGCTCCTCCTGCACGGCGGTGGCTACTCAGCACTTACTTGGGCCCAATTCTGTGTAGAAGCGAAAGCATTTAAAGACGACTGAATCATTATATTTGCATTTTACAGATTGAGATTCCTACAATGATTCATTGTCAATGCTTGTCCATTGATATGCGTGGCCACGGCGATACGCTAACGGACAACGAAGAGGATTTGTCTGCAGAGACGTTGGCTACGTGAGTTTGTGTTTATATTGCTTGTGAGCCGACTGAATTTCTGTTTTCCTTCAGAGATGTTGGCGATCTAATTGCCAAGTTATACCCCGAAAACTGCCCGCGCATTCATATGGTTGGCCACTCGATGGGTGGAGCCATCGCAGTGCAAATCGCGCACATGGATCTTATACCGGCGTTGGTGGGAATCACGGTGATTGATGTCGTCGAAGGCACAGCAATGGAGGCTCTGGCCAGCATGCAAAGTTTCTTGCGTTCACGGCCCGTCTACTTCAAAAGTATTCCGAATGCAGTCGAATGGTGCATTCGCAGTGGGCAGATACGAAATGTAGACAGTGCCAAAGTATCGATGCCCGGTCAGATCGTCAAGTAAGCTATTTAATTCGCTTACGAGATTCTTTTTGCTCTGAGATTCTTGTCATGCAGCTGCACAACGAAACGACTCGCCACTAACGAACTGCCTTTGCTCAGTTCAGAGGTCGATGACTCCGCCACACCATCAAAATACACGCATCCATTTAGCATTTCCGAAGATGAAGAAGTGGACAATTCGGACTCCTCGACGTCGGACTTCAAAAAACCACACACAAGCACAGAGGCTAATGATAGTGAGGCGGGCAAGAAGTTAGTAACGCGAAATCTTCCAATACTAAGTAAAAGCTAACATCTTTCAGGTACACTTGGCGCATTGATTTATCGAAATCCGAAAAATATTGGGTTGGATGGTTCACCGGCTTAAGCGAAAAGTTCTTGCAGCTACGCGTGCCGAAGCAGCTGCTGTTGGCTAGTATTGACGGACTGGACAAGGCGCTAACAGTGGGTCAAATGCAAGGTAAGTTTCGCTCTTTTTTTCAAGAGGGGATTGACTTTAAATTGATATTAACTTCTATTAAATAAATGATATTCGTAGGTAAATTTCAAATGCAGGTGCTCGCTCGTTGTGGCCATGCTGTGCACGAGGATCGGCCTCATGAAGTGGCTGAGGTGATCAGCTCTTATTTGATACGAAATCGCTTTGCAGAAGCAGCTGGAGAATTCAGGTCCCACATGCCAGCCTGTTAGATGCTTTGCAGGCAGAAACAATGATTATAAAATATGCTTTTTAACAAAATCATTCTCTTGGAAGTAGAAAAGAGAATATTTTTGCAAATTATACAATTTACTTGAAAGTAGAAAAATTAACTACACATAAAATAGCTTATAAAAAAGCAACAACCTCAACTTACCTAAATCTGTATCTAATTAATTATAGCTAATAACGATTTCCATACTATGTTTATAGAACAAATTATAATCATGTAACATTTAATTAAGGAAAAATTAATATTGGCATTATGCGATTCAACAGCACAGATTCACATCAATAATTTCAACTTAATAAAGTTTACTTAATAATTTTAAGTCATAGGGGTTTTTGGAGTAGACCGCCCAGTTTTAAATGCTACCAATTTTTAATCAAATCAATTTGAAAAATAAGATAATAAAGATTTTTGTTCGAAGAGAACTCAGAAAATAATAAATTAAAGGCAGCACAGTAATTAAAAGCCTAAAGTTTTGGTTATTTAATTTCAATCATGTAAAACGTATGTAAGAAATACATTTATATATATATATTGAACGAAAAACTCAAGATGTAGTCGATTTACTGAAGACTCTTCTATTGATTGTGCTTGCACCCGAGTCTTACTCCACATAACGTACTCCTAGTTTATGCAATTTGGCTTTAGTTTCGAGTGATTTGATTTGACGTAGACGATGCGCTATTTGCTCACGTATCTCGTCGCGATACTTTTTGCCTTCGCCCAGTTCCTCCATCTCAGCAAGCCAATCGGCGCGCTCGTTGATTTGATCCAAAACTGGAAGGTTTTTATTCATCCATTGATCTATTATAGCTTTTCCTCAACGTTTTCTACTTACGTTCATTGATCATATCTTCGTCACTTCCACATCCTTTCTCAACTTTTGGTAAGCGTTTCGGTTTTACTGTTCCATCGGATAAAGGAATGCCGGCCATTGCTTCCTGCAGCAACTTTTTGGCTTTGTCAGAAGCGATGCGATCATCCGGTTTCGGACGATAGCTTTAAATTCAAACCGGAGTCGGGCGAACATGGAATTGAAAGGTGGAAATATTCGGATTAACGAAATTTTACTGTATTCAATCATGACTAAACTTTGTCGCTTCGTAGACTCCACTGGCCAATATTTTTTGAAGACTTTTACGTTTTGCCTGTTGAGCTCGTTTCAGGATTTCGCGCGTTGCTTCATCGGGATCGGCGTTGATGTTAATGCGCGGCGGATTCGGTGGATTTATCGGCTCTCCGTTGCGTAGATGATAATTGATTTTCTTGCGCATCATCATCGACATCTTTGACTCCTTCATCAGCACTAGAAAAATATTCAAACTCGGAGTAAATCATTTTGCTGACGACCCGAATTCTCTTATTCTTCGTGATATATGTATGTAAATCTTCATAATTACAGTTAAGCAAATCAGCGGTTTCCTTGCTGTATTCAAACTTGGGCGCATGAAATAGTCCGCCCGGCGCTATGCGTTCGCTGGGCCATAGAATCAGTTCCGGTGGTGGACCCTTGCTCGAGCCGGGTTCATTTTGAAGCGACTCCCGACTTTCGAATTCTTTTGCCATTTTGCTGCGCGGATATTTATACATTGCCTTTGTGCAAATTGTGTTTTGTGCAAATGGTAGGAAAGTGTAATTTTTTTTCTATGGTTATTTAATTTTTTGTTGAGATGAATGTGTCTAAAAAAGTGAGATATTTGAACGTCTGAATTTGTTGTGTGAAAACAATCAGTTTTGAAAATACAAAAAACACAGCAATGTCCATGGTAACTCTATAAAATTAATTGAAATCTCAATTTATAAAGTGTTTGTTTGAAAATAATATGGATACCGTAAAGTAAAAGCTATAAAACAAAGCCTTGGTTACTTGTTTTAGTCGTTGAAGTAAACAAGCGAATATTTTAACCAACGTAAATTAATAATTATGAAAAGTTTGTAACTAGAATGCATAAGGAAAATTAATTAACATTTCCCGTAAATAATTAAACACAAATTTGATTTGTATCTTTAAAAGTATTATTTATTTTTACCTTTATTTGCGTATCAATGAATTTATTTCGTTTCTACTCTAGTTGCATATTATTCAACTTTTTGGGATTTCTGTTTTTGTGTATTTTTCTTTCAATATAGAATCTAGAATGATATTCTTTTTTCGTCGACCAACAATAATTTCATTGTGAATTTATTATTTCTGTGTATGTCAAGGTTTTTTTACATAATTACAGTACATAATTCGTTCTGAATTTCTTCCTAGTTGAACTCTCTAAAGATTTATTAAATATTTCTTTTAATCAAATACATATTTGCAAAAATGTTATTTTATTCAAATTGCTAGCAATATTTGAAACATTTAATATTTTAAGGATTAAAATTTAATGATTTGTACAAAATGTTTTTTGTCTTTTAAGGTAGATTAAAATTCGACAAAAGTTATAAAATCAATTTAATTATGAGTTGCGCTTATATTCAAGTCGTATTAAAACCGTTTGCTGTTTAATAATATGATGTGATATTCTCTGATGGATGATATTTTGCTTTACTTTTCTCTATTTTTGTTCTAATTTTGCAACTTCTCGTTATGCTTTTCACATAAATGAAATGGCTATAAAACTGTCATCAACAAACAAAAACGTCGACATCTACAATTATTTATGCGCTTCATATCGAAATATGTTTTATTGTTACTGTATTTTCTTATTTTAATGTCTTTCAATTGATGTTTATTGAAATTATTATTGTGTTTAATTAATGATGAATGTATTTCGAGATGAAGTATCACTCGTTAGTCGAAATACACTTGAGTACAAGACGTTTTCAAAGAAGTAGTTTTTAAAATAAACCTGTTACTTTAATCTACAGTTTTTTATGCTACTCGCTAAAATCAAATCAATTGAATTCAAGGCATTAAAAACATTTTCCATTTAAACTACAATATTTTGAGGATTGGAAATCGAATTAAGATTTTCTTGCTAATGTCTATAACATTAAAACTAAAACTAAAAACAAAACACAAACACCAAATTTTTAACTACATAATATTATAATAAATCAGTAAAGTGAAAGGTTTAGCTCATTTCAAGTGTAAAACATTTCGTTGATTTATTTGTCGATTAAAAAATTTAATTTTTGTATATATTTTTTTCACTTTAGTTACATAATATATTAATTAATAATCAATTTCAATTGTTTGTTTACAATCGTATTATTTTTGTTGTTTTCATTACATTACAAAAATAAATATGTAAACGGAACATGTTTAGACTTTAGGCAAAATATTAGAAATTTCAACTTACAAACGTACATTAATAATAATATATATGTATATATGTATGCATAAAATATATTTAATCTTAGTCGAATAAAAATTGTATAATTATGTTCTACAAAGATGTAATTATGTTTGTGTGAGTGTGGTTTGTCTGCATGTTGATGTTTCAGTTTACATAATTTATATATAAACATACATCTATTTTATTACTAGGCATGTAAAGTACAATTTCAAATTCAATAAAATCTAACTTAACACAAATAATACAAACATTGAGAATATAACATAAAATTTGCAATAATTTTCGCTACAGCGTCAAGTTCATTATTTATACATTTATGCTTTAAATTGTAAATAACTTGTTCCTTCTGTCGATAATATTAATTGTTGTTTAGTACTAAATTTTATTACTACAAGCTTTACTTTCATGTGACGAGGATCAATTTTTGTAATGCACTAAACTAAAATTTATAAATTTATATAATTATATAATTACTACATATGTATAATCTTTGAAAACAAAAAACTTTATCAAAAAAAAACTAATAAAAAATAAATAAAATTATCAAAAAATATTTAAAGCATAAATTTACATGAAATTTCTAGGTTAAATACGATGTTTCCAAAAAAAATGTTTTTTTTTTTTGGGTGAGTGCGTGTAGGAAGTGGACGAGGACAGAGTCCGAGTGTAAGAGTTCGAAAACACTTACAAATTACAAATACAAAGTTAAATAACATACATAAATAAAATTTGGTTCTTGTATATTTAAACTAGTTTAAAATGTATAAATAGAAAGCACTTTATCAAAATGTGCCTATTTCAATTTAAACATTGTTGCGCTCTGGATTTAATTGGGTTTCTTTTTTATCTTAACACGTATCCATTGAAATTATTTTTCCGTCGTCCATTTGTAATCTCACACCCAAATTTTAAATACTCTTATTTCTTAATGCGTGTGTGTGTGTGAGATGGAGAAACAATGAGATGATTTTACAATTATTCATTAACATATACAATTATTAACATATACAAAAGTCGCTAGCACATAAATTGAATAAACTTTTCGCATAATCTTTATAAATAACTTTGCATTAACTATATGCATTCGTATATAATATAAATTTAAAAATGTCATAATTATTTAGCGTGTTTGTTCTCTTTTTTACCGTAAATCTTTCTTTGACGCACATACAGCTATTTTGTTTTTTTTTTTGTTGTTCTGTTTACATGTTCAGTTTAAATTTAGTTCAGCAATTACATTCCGTATCGTTATTACTTAATAAACACTTTTAAATAGTTCAGCAAGCGAATGATTTCGTTTGTTTGGTTTTCGGAAAGTAATCTTAGTCAGTCTCATGGTCACGATGCAGTATTTCATTCAGAGAAATAAAAACACTTTAAAAATTTTCTTCTTAAATACATAGATTTACGACGGCGTTGTCATTAGTTTACGTCTTCCTACGCACGCGCGCGCGCTCACCCAAGTGGGCTGTCTTGACCTGTCTCCTTCTGCGACTCAAAAATAACAAGTCATTTTGTAGCAATGTTTCTTTTTCTTTTGTCTTAAAACAAAGAAAAATGTTGTTCAAATTTGGGCAAATTTTCCTACGAAAGAAACAGAAAAGAAGCCAGTGTGAGAATGCGATGCTTGGACAATTGATTTATGGTTGCTGCTGCTTCTGCTGGCAAGAACCGTACAATTCTACTTTCTATGCAATCAACACGGTCGAGAATGTGAGCGACGTTTTAGTGAAAATCCAGTGACGACTTAGAAAATTTTACAGTCAACAAAATTATTTACTTCGTATTAATTTTTTAACGAATATAGTAAAAATCTAACTTTTAATTTTTATCTGAAAAAATATAATCAAGTTTGCTTAATAAACATATCAATATTTTGCGTTTTATTTCAAGTAGTCGAATCTTGGAAGGTTTTGAAATTGTATGCATTAATGTACTTGATAAACATTTGTTAAGAATTTGCATATATTATGAGAAATAAACACTTAAAAACAAAGGTCGGTCGCATACTAGACACGAATTTTCTCCGTAGGAACACAAATTATTCGTACGAAAAAAGTGCACACGGAATACGTTTTCCTACGTCTCAATTTGGAACACATCTCAATAAAATCTGGCAATTCTTGCATTCTATGAAGAGTTCTTCGAAACACTGTATTGCAAAGAAAGAACACTTTTTAATTTTGTGCCAAGTGTTGCCAAAGTTGCGCCAACTAGAGAGTAAAAGTGTTTCCAATACAAAGACTATAGCGCAACTTGGTTTCTATAATTTTATGTTGTTTTAGTCGTGGAAAGGATTGAGTGCAAATGCCAACAAGATCTGATCACTTTCCGCCCATAGCACTTAGAAGAATGAAATCGTTTGTGCGTTTCCGCGCGTGCATATACGAATTAAATTCAAACGTATCCAGTGTGCGACCGCGCGAATATATTCCGTTCATTGAACATAACAAGCTATATTAAAATTACTTATGCCAAGCAAATGTATGAGACCAATGAATACTTTTCTATTCAACGACTTAAACTATTAAAACATTTCAACTGTATATTGAACACAGTTTTATAATCTCCAAGGAATCTGATTCGTTTAACAACTCTGATCACGATACATCGACTTACTATATGAAAAGTCCAGGTTTTTATTGACTTTCAACAATTTCGCTTTAGAAGCAATTTTGTCGCTCACGTCTCATGTACAATTAATAAAAACTTTCAAAAAACTACTCTAAAACTACACATCTACAATAAATCAAACAGCAACAAGGACAAAACAAACGAAATTTAACAAGGAAAACTACCTTTTCGGCAGAAAACAAAAAACAAAATAAAAGTTATATGTAGGTCTCTGAATGGGAGCAGAGGAAGTATGCGAGTTTGGGAAAAGCAATCTCAATTAATTGCTTGCTCCGTCATTTGTAGACAAAGTGTTTCCAACTGTTCCAAGCTCTTAATATCGTTCATAGCTGCAGACGGAGCAGCTATGTCAGGGCGCGAGGTGTGGTAAACATCGTTTGGTGGCAGACTTAAATTGGCAATTATTGGCGTTTGTTGTGGGTTGCATGGCTGAGTGCCAGTCGACGTTACCGTCGCCACAGCGGCAGCAGTAGAAGCAACCGTAGTAGATCGTAAGTTACTGCAATCGTTGCAATTACTATTATTGCTACAATTATTATTGTTGCTGCAAATACAACTGCTATTAAGACTACTTTTGAGACTACAACTACTACCAACAGCGGCAGCCGCTGCCGCAAGCAATTGCAGCTGCTGCTGCTGCTGTTGAAGCAACTGTTGTTGCTGACAATGAACATTGCTACTTAGTATGTGACTACCATTGTTGTTAATTAATATTTGCGGTTGTTGCAGCTGCTGTTGTTGAGCAGCTACAGCAGCAGCAATTTCATCACTACTGACCATTACAACAGCAGCCATTGTTTTCTTTGGTTGTTGCTGTGTTTGCTGCTGTTGCTGCGATTGCGTTGACTTTTCAGAGTTCGTTGTTTTAGCTGATGCTGGCTGGATTGGTGGATATGCAGCAGCCACGTTATTGCTAACACTGCTCGTGAAACTAGCTCTACGTTGCTGATTTTTTATAGCAGCACTTTCAGCATACGACGTTGTTGTCGGTATTGCTCCAGTGGAGGATAACACCGCCTGCCCAGGTTTAAAAACCATTTTTTGAGGCTGTTGTGGTGCTGTGTTAACAACAACAAGATTGTTTAGTGACCTTCGATGTTGTAAGTGTTGTTGCGACACTTGCTGCGGCTGTTGTTGTTGTTGCGGTGGATGCTGCGGTAAAGCGGGAAACTGCTGCGGCTGCAGTACGTGTTGAATCATTGGCTGCATTGGCTTTTGCTGTTGTTGCTGCTGCAGGTGATGCTGCTGCTGCTGCGGTTTCATTTGTGGAGTTGGCTGCTGTTGAGTATTACTAAAAGTAGGATACGAATTACTTTTGTATTGTTGGGAATTGGTGTGATTAAATTTGTCATAGTCATTTGTTTGGTGTTGCTGCGGATTGTTATGCAGCTGTTGCTGCATGCCGCTCAGCGAGAAGCTCAGCAAGTCGTTGGAATTCTTCCGGTGGTTAATGCGATCATTGCTGCCATTCTTTGAGTCGCTCTTACGCGGTTTCCCATTCCATCTGTATCAGAGAATGCAACGGAAATGTATTTTAGAATGTCATATTTGCTGAAATCAGCAGCTATTCACACTTACCGCGACTTGTTCAAATTGCTATTGCTGCCCATGTTCTTGGCATGCAGAATTTTTGGAGTGATCATTTTTAATTTAGACAGCTTAAATTTCAGATCTTTAAAATGGTTGACATGATTGACAAATGCTTCGTTGTGTGTGCTACGCTCCAGTATCCACAGCAACACCCCGGAATTCTCTTCATCCTGAGCTGCGTAGTTATCCTTTTGGAAAAGTGAACAAACTACAAAAAATACAAAAATATTTAATGAAATTTTCTTCGCAAATTGCAAAATCAAATCAATGTGTTGCCTTCAATAAAAACCTTACCCAAATCAATCACTTTTAAAAATTTCAACGCTACGTTCTCCTCGCCCGCTTGTACAGACTCAATCGGTTTCATTGGAGTCAACACAATGTTTGCCAGATCTTCAACAGCTTCGTGCAGCTTCAATTGTCCCGTCAACAGTTCCTGTTCGACCGTCGCCAAGTGATTGTGCCGTTCCTTCAGCTTCTCGATGCATAAAGCCAATTTGTGGGAAGCTCCTTTTGTCACGCCCAAACTCTTCAAATAGTCCTCCGTGATCTGCAGCATTTCCTCATAAGTCATGTTCTTAAACAGTTCGATGTATTTGTGCAGGCGAAGCGACTTCAGCCACAGCCCGATGCTCGACATGCCAAGATTGCGTGTTTGGAATTTAATATAATTGGGCTTGAAATCATCCAGGCGTGTTTCTGAGCCGCTGTTGGTCAACGCGCCGCGTGAATGCTCAATTGAGAGTGAAAAACTTCGCGGTTTATTTGCGAACTGCGACAAGTTCTCATTGGAGTTGGAGCAGTTCTCGTTGACCGTGTTTACAGATGAGTTCGAGGAAGATGACGCAGACGAGGAGATGGGTTGAGTGGTCAAGCTGTTGGAACGACGCGTTTTCAGTGAGCCTAGTTTCCCATCGAGACTCCAGCGTGTGCTGTCCGCCTGATCAAAATTGTTCATCAGAAGGAAAGAAGCATATCCAAATTGTTCCGGATGTGGTTGCTATTACAGCGCATAAGAGTATTGATTGTAATATAGAAAATAGCATTTAGAATAAAAGAATAGAAAAACAAAGATTAATATTTTTCGGCTTATTTTTTAACATACCTCATCTGGTTGTGGATGTTGCAGGTGTTGCAATTGAGGCTGCTGCTGCTGTTGTTGCACAACGTCGTTAGTTGTGCAGTTACTGCAGTCGTTCAAGTTGCTGGAAGCTGGTTCGAAATCTAGTATTTCAGTGCCATTCTTTGAAAATGAGGTGTCGTGATCATCGACATTTAAATTACTCATGCAGTTGTTGTTGTTATTGCTGATGATGTTGATAATGGGATTGGTTGTCGAATTGCCGAATATGAGTGGCGGCGTGGCAGATATACCTGCAGCTGCAACGACGCCGTTCACCAAAGACGGACCAAAGAGGGATGAGCTGTCATGAGGACCGCCGCCGCCGCCGCCGCCAATTGTCAGACCTAAACTATTTTGACTAGACGCTAATTCGTTCAGTGTAATACCATTCAAATTATCACAGAGTTTCTCAGCAATACTGATATTGGCTGAGGCAGGACCAATGCTTTGGCCGGCTACCACACTCGACCAGTCGTGCAGCGGTGTCTTGTGCTGCGGGTGTTGTGCTTTCGTTGGTGGCGCTATGGTCTGCCAATCGGTGTTGCGCGAGGAAGTGATGCTACCGACTGAAGATGAAACCGATGCTGCAGATATCGAGGAACCGACCGACGATGCAGACGACGCGGTCGAAGATGCGGACGACAACATTAGCGTAGTGTCAGTGTTATTGAGGATGTTGAGAATGTTTAGAGTTGGGTGTTGGATGTTTGCATACACAGCTGACTGAATATTCTCCTCCAGATGACGGAGCCAAACAGTAAGCGATCTTTAGAATAGAAAAACTTAGATTAACTTTTGAGCGCTTCAACAAAAAAACAATCACTCTTACTTTCTATCGTCGGTAGATATCGCTGGATGGATCATCATGTACGAAAAGATCTGTTGTACCAACTCTGCTGGTACGATCTGTCGCATGGTGTCCTTCACTGCAAACGGTATAAGCGCGAGGTAGATTAATTTCGCTTCCTCATTGCCAGGCTTCAACATTGGCAACATGTTCAGCACCTTGTGCAGGATCTCTTCTTTACTGTGGAAAACAGGTAATGACTGCGTAATGCGTTCGTCGGTTTGAGTTAATTGAAAATCAGATCCAAATAATGGCATGGATTCTTTGTCGGATGATGAGGATGACATCGCATCGGTTTCGGGCCCGCTTGCACTACCTTTCTGCAGTGTCTTATAGGCATTGAGGATATTAAGAAGATACGATGGATTATTCGCACTTATGTCGATGAAGATTGCACTGAGATTTGACTGCGATGAGGCCAAACCCTGTGTCAGATTGCTGTCAATGGAATATTGTAGAAATTTCAGGCTCGGATAGCGAAGGCGTTTCAGCAGCGCGTACATAACGAGGGTACGCTCGCATTCATTCCAATTTTCGAAAAGATTTATGACTGTATTGACTTGTTCGCCATACAGCGCAGATGATGTGTTTCCAGAACATGCGCTGGTGGCGCTGACACCGCTTGATGTATTGTACTTCATGATTGTGCTGAAGATTTTATATTTCGTCGTATAAATTAAATAACTGCAAAAAATTAATTGTTATAAAGATATAAAAATATATATTTTTACAGAATTAATGGACTTTCGTAAATATTTCAAATCAGCGTTGAAATATTGTTCCTTCCGTTAATTGTGGTTATGTACTCAAAGGTAACAATTCAACAACAAAAAACCATTCTTTATTTTTAGTTTTGATTTGTTTATATTCTTATCATATATCGATTAATAACCTACACAAATTAAAACGTAAACTTAAAAATAACATGTGTTTTTTAATTCTTTACTTCTGGGTCATTTTTAATTTCAAGGAAACCCGGTTGCGAATGCTAAAAATAATTCAGGGCCGTCGTTGGTGGCATTAGCCACTTGTTGAAACACCGTATTAATAAGTAATTAAAAAAAGAAAACAGACAATAGGGCTTTATTGCTGTTATCCCTCCATAAGCCGCCAGAGAAAATCTAACCTTAATGAATAATGTTAATTCAAATACAAAATTCAGATGAACTTATAATTTAATATACAGAAACACAAAAAACCCAAAAAAATTCTAAACTACTAGGGATATTTGAAGTAAACTCCTTTTTAAGTATTATATTTTTGCCCTGAAATAGTAACTATGCTTGAATCATCGTCGATATAACATCATAATCTCCATGATCGTATCAATAATCACGCACTAATCAATCATTTTCATCGAATATACATATGGCATTGTTTATATTCACAATAAGCATTATTTTTCATTAGCTATATTGTGAATTGTGATCATTCCATGTGCGAAGATTAACCAATTTGATTCCATTATATGTACATAGTATTTAATTTGGCAGCCATATTGTGAATATCATAATGTTTAAATAATTATTAAATTGTTTAAAAATTGAAGTAAATACCAAATAAAGTTCAAATGGCGCTGTTTGAAATGACTAACCACATTCAAAAGCAGCAGGGTTGCAGTTTAAAAGACAAGGAATATTTTTTTAATTAGAACTAATAAATTAATTAGCCAACATTAAAAACCTTAATCCCTTTCTACATATAACATAAATGCTTTCAACACAATTTCACAAAACACAGAGTATCGTTACAGCATCCATGATAAAACTATTTAGTATATACTTAAAATTATTATTTTACTTACTTCTTTTTTAAAGTTCATTGAAAGCAATCGGCAAAAATTCCAGCTGCTATGAACCGACGCAATGCTGGGAAATATTCCAAATTTCTCTTCGCAACAGCCCGTCACAACATTTTTGTTTTCTAAAAATTTTCAACAAATAATTGCTGTCTAAAATGGAAGCAACAAAGCGGAGAAATGATTTCGCAATGTTTGGGCGCCTGTTAAACAACTGTTTTTGTTAAAATCCCGTTTGACAAAGCGAATGAGTAGGAGACGGCGACCTCGCAATGGCAAAATGGTGGGAACAGAACAATTGAGGAGAGATGTAGAAGACTGTTACTGTAGGCTAACACGCCTATATTTTTTACGAAGCCAACGTGATGGGCAGATGCTGCTCGTTTTTATCCCTAAAACCTTTCTTTAGGGTTTCAATTAGATTTCACTTTTACTTGTGTTTGTTTTATTCTTGTCATTTTTGCCTTTCTTGTTGTAGTGAATGTGGTGGTGCTGCACTGTCTACTTCAATTATTTCATACAAATTCTACTTCAAAAGTTTTACTGTGATTTCTCTTTAATTTGCACGGCACAATATTTGCATTTTTATCCTTTGCTGTTATGTAGCTTTACAACCTTGAAGGAATATGGTCACAATATAAAAGCTCCACTTAACCACATATTCTTTTCCAGAATAAGAAATTTAATCGTTGTTTAAAAATTAGCCGCTCCACCCTTGTTTAGCCGAGCAGCAGAAAAGACGAACTCAAGTCACTGCGGACCGTCTGTCTGTCTGTTGCGGAAGTCTCGCAAATTTTTCCCTCGCCACTGATTCGATTTTTTCACAAAGTTTGCACTAATGAAAAGTTCTTTCAAACCGAGCTTCAATTGTCTATGACCACCTTTTTTTGTATGGTGAACTACACATTTTTAGGAAACAATTAACAAACCTTAATGGCAATAATTTAAAGGATTTTTTGTTGAATTTGTCGTTGACTGAATTAAAATTGTCTTGTAGAAATTTCTCCTATTTTTATGTGTGTGTTTCATAGTGCTGCCAATGCAAGGTTTAGAATAGTTCACAATAGACTACCCACGGTTACACAAAATTACGCAAATTACGCAATTTTTCTCAATATATTACCGCATTTACATAAAATGGTTTTTCCAGAAATTCAATTCAATTCAATTTATTTATAATCAATAGTACAACAAGAACTAATTCTTTTATAGTACAGCGCATAATCATATAAGTTTGACTTAACACTTTACAAACTCGTGTAGAGTTCAGAAAATCTTACAGCTACAAAAAAAAAAAGAATAGAAAATAGGATGTTTAATATAAAGTAAACAGAGAATTAAAGAGTAGAGAAGAAGTAACTCGCTGCACGCGTGAACTGTATCCCCGACATCGACTTGATATGATTTGGCAAGGCATTCAATAATCTAGCTGCATGAGTAAAAAATAATCTGGTGGTGTTTAAGTGATTAAATCTAGGGATAAATTCGAAGTAAAAATTTTTAGGACCTAAAACCGCTCGTAAACCTTTTAAATACCATTGAAATTATTTTTTCAATTCCAGCGCAAAACCGAAACACTTTTGGGTTTAAGCTTCACATTTTCAGTTTGCAACTCAGGTTCGAAAATCGAAATTGCAGGGAACTTTTCCTTCTCCTTGTCTAGTGCTAATAAGTTGGAAAGAGATCACCAAACAATTAATCATGGCATACTTTTTATGCATATACAAGTACGTCTGATTTAAGGTGAAAATACCGGTTCCCAAATTCTGCAAACTTTCGAATTTTTTCAGTCAATTCTACTATTCAATATTTCTACTATTTTAAATATTATTACTGTTTAAATAATTTTGAACAATAGCTGCACAACACAAAACAACAGCTGTTTATTTTTTCCAGTTTGACAGCCACGACCGTATTACCAATGGTAACTTCTGGAAAGCTGATCAGTTTTCGAACAACTGAAGCGGATTAAATATTTTTATGTAAACGGGGTATTAAAAAACGCAGCTATAATGACATCACTAAAATTAAAATACATTGACACGAAAAATCTGGTTTTCGAAAATTTATTTTTATTTTGCAAACAACATACAACATACTTAACAGAGCGAAGAAGAAGAAACGGCTTCGTATACAGATTAATTTTTTAAGAAAAGTTTGTTATTTTGTTGTAAGTAATTTCTTGTTTTTTGTCCCTTTGCTTCAGTGTTTCTCGTTTTAACTGCACTTTTGTGTTGTTATCCAACTCTATGTATTTATGTTTTTAATATTCAATTAGCAATTGGGATGGCGGTATAATCGAGAAGATTGGACAGGAAGCTCTACCGAAAGTAGATAAAACAACAAGAAAAGTTGAGTGTTTCTAAGGTCAACCCCAATTTTTGATCAAATACTGCAAATTAATGTAATTGATAATGTTATATTAATAATACATCATAGTTATCCTGCAGTGCCATTATTTTACAAAAGTAAGTTTTGTGCTTTGTTTTCTTGCTACTACGGTCTCTCTTTGAATCAAGCAATTATGTAAATTTTATTTTCTTGGAATACAACCGAGAGGTTGCTTTTGTCACTAGAACATTATGTTTCTTCATTTAATTACAAGTTTAGCTAACGTGATACACGCAAACGATAAGAAATATTTTCTAAAACATTAAAGAGTAATCGCCAAGATTCTCAGCATCGAACATTTCTTTCCTGCAACTTGTGCCGATAAACAAAGTTAATAATTATTTTCCTCTTAAGCAGCTCGACTTTTAATAAAGAAACAACAATATTCATACATAAAAAATGTGAATGGGACAGTTGGGAGTATTATCTTACGCTGATGACGGAAACGTACGAAAAAACTACTACCGAGTATAGAATATTATAGAAATTAAAAAACAATTGCTGCAATCATGTTTGTTGGACACTCTGAATCGCTGAAGAACTCTTTTTTGGAACAAACGAAAGCAGCGCGTGAAGAAAGAGCTCAAGAAAAACGTCGCGAAGTGGCTGCAATCTGCATCCAGGCCAAAATTAAAGGTTTCCTTGCACGTAGAAAATATGAGAAAAGAATATTGTAAGTAATTGTAAAGGTTTGGCTCAATAAGATAACTTTGAGAACTTTTCTTTGCAGGCATGATTTTGACACGGCGATCCTGAATACTTCTGATGACAAGAACATCACATTAAAACCTGCGGCAGATGTTTATCCTACGCTGAGACGATTTCTGACACACTTTAAAATCGTGAATGGTGCGGAAGAGCAAAAAGAACGTTTTTCACGTCTCTGCCGCTACGTCAATCAATCGATGGAAGCGGAGAACGCTAAAGTATCATACGCCAGTCTTAGCTTGCAAAAAGAGAACAGGTTGACTGAAAATATCATTCATTAATTATTAAATCGTATTAAATCTTAACCTTCTACATAGTTTATCTTGGATTGCTCATGTAAAGAAACTCTTACGCTCTTGCTGCCTTTTAATAGAAGATCTCAAGCCAGGTAATATTGTTTATTCCATTTCAAAGTTCTCATCTCATTCCTGGTATTTTCCTTAGAGAATCACGCAGACAGTATTTCTTTGGCTCTATATTTACATACATTGGTGGTTTTTACGTCACCGAAATCATGGGGAATTTTACACAATAAAAATGTAGAGAAATTGCAACCGGCTTTGCAAAAAATCTGCTGCAACATACAGGGCTATTTAGTGCAATACAATTTCTTCCAAACGATGAGGGTAAGATATAATGTGATTAAAAAACGAATAAGTAATACTAATTTTCAACTTGCAGACTGTTTTACTCAAAGGCACCACTCGTGAAGAATTGACGTTAAAGCCGGTCTCGTTGAAAGCCATAATCACTCTTTGTACGCGTCCTCTTTTGGACGGGGAATTCAGTCGCAATATTGTTGCCTTGTTTCTCACCGAGATTCTCTCTGTGCCCGCTTTAATATATCATCTGGAAACAAGTGCTTCGCAGTGCATAACACAGTTGCAGGCCGTATGGATGCTGCAACGAGCTTTAAAGATCTCTTCGGATGTAAATTGGTTTGAAGACTTTGGTGAAAAATTATCGGTTAGCAACAAATTTATATAAACTTAAATGCTGCTCATATGGAAAAGTAATGATTTTTTTCCTTCTGCTTGCTGTAGGGTACCAAAGCGTTGGCGTTTCTTGGAAATATTATTAATTTATTTCACATTGAACATCCCGCAGAAGCTAAAGTGTTGGCATATCCTTTATTAACTGTAAATATTGAGGATAATATTATTTCCATGCTGTTTTAAAACAATTACCTTAATTTTACAGGAAACCACTACAATTTTGCTGGAAATAATACCGAGTACCGTGGCCACTAAAGGCGTCTTTACGCAGTGGCATGATCTCTTGGGCTGGTATACGCCAACCTCGGACACAGCACAGAATCAAAATGTGCCTCTACTTAAGAAGCAACTGCACATGCTTTGGGGACATCGATGTATAAAAATACTCCTTGGCGACGATCTCAAGGAGATCAATCAACATTACGAGAGAATTGAATTCCAGCCACCGCAACAAGCATCGGGCAGCAATTTAATCCGACGTGCGTTGGAGCGCAGTTCCACGCGTGGTCATTTAAATAAAAATGGAAATAAGTCGTGGCGCAAAATGGACTCACAGGAAGTTCGAAAGATATCGCGTGTGTGTGCCATGTTGTACGCGGCTTTAAACACTTTATCACAAATGAAATTGGACATTTTGGGAGGTAAGTGAAGTGGAGAAGGATTTCAAACATGATTTAAATTATTTGATCACATTATTGAAGGAATTTGTTACAACGGCAACGTATTGTACGACGTTTGGTTACTAATAACATCTCTCGGACCATATTGCGGCCTACGTGAGTTTCTTGATTTGATCAAGCAGGAATCCACCGAGCAACCGCCGCAAATATCAATGCTTATGTTATTCTGCGAGTGCATGACGCATTACGTGACGTATGTTGCGCTAAATTATGTTTTCGTAACAATAATAAACTTGATCCTTTCTTCATTGACTTCAGAATATTGGATGAGTTTGAGATGTACACTGAGCAGAAACATTTCCTGCTGAATGATTATATTATGCTAACATATTTTCTGAATAACTTCCTGTACAAAATAATAACTGAAAATGTTTTGGGTACGTACACATTTGGATATATATATATTTTTACTTTGCTGGAAACTATTTCTAATTATGTTTATGTTTAAAGGGAATAAAAATATGGCACAAACTCCGCTGTTCATGTCGCTGCACACATTACTTTTGTGTCTCTATCGTCGTGATTGCAGGCGCTCCTTTGCTCCCCAAAATCATTGGCTTATTTCCGAAGTGAAGCCCGCGACGTTCTTCAGCGATTTGGAAAAAGCCAAGCGACACGCAGTCATTCTATTGCAAAAGATGCCGCACATAATTCCCCATGAAGATCGCGTGAAGCTATTTCGCAAATTTGTACAGAACGAAAAAGTGGTCATGGGTTTAACAGAAAGCGCTTGTGCATCACCACGTTCGGCCTTGATTATCATACATCGAGAACGGATCGTGGAGGACGGTTATCGTCAGCTGGCATCATTAAGGGCGCATGCTTTAAAGGTAAAAAGAACGCACTTCCTTCATAAAACTGAATTATTATCTGTTCATTACTTTTTAAGGGTGTGATACGCGTTCGATTCATCAATCAGCAAGGCTTGCACGAAGCTGGCATCGATCAGGATGGCGTATTTAAAGAGTTCCTGGAAGAGACGATCAAACGTGTCTTCGATCCTTCGCTGAACCTCTTCAAGACCACCTCCGATCAGCGTTTGTATCCGTCGCCCATTTCCTATGTTCAGGACAATCATTTGCTGCTGTTTGAATTTGTTGGGCGCATGCTTGGTAAAGCTGTTTACGAAGGCATCGTAGTCGACGTACCCTTCGCTTCGTTTTTCCTCTCGCAGTTGCTGGGACAGACACAGCAAGCGTTGTATTCGTGCATGGACGAGCTGCCGTCGCTGGACAGTGAACTCTATCGCAGTCTGACGTTCATTAAGCACTACAAACAGGACGTGGCCGATCTGAACTTGACATTTTCTGTCGATCAGGACGTGATGGGGAAAATCGTGACACACGAACTTCATCCCGGCGGCAAGGGGCGCGTGGTGACCGATCACAACAAATTGGTGTACATTCACTGCATGGCTTACTTCCACATGAACACTCAGATACGCGAGCAGACGCAGGCATTCAATCGCGGCTTCCGCAGCATCGTAAATCCCGAGTGGCTGTTGGTTTTTTCGCCGCCTGAGCTGCAGCGTTTGATTTCTGGCGATACGGCGCCGTTGGACTTGCGCGATTTGCGAAAACATACTCAATATTATGGAGGATTCCACGATTCGCATCGCGTAGTTGGATGGCTCTGGGATATTCTCTTAAAAGACTTCACCGAAGAGGAGCGCAAATTATTTCTTAAAGTAAAACTTGGGTGGACGTTACACTAATTTGTATTAAACTATTTCGTTTCAACAGTTTGTCACAAGTTGTTCGAAGCCGCCTCTTTTGGGATTCGCTCATCTGGAACCGCCGTTTTCTATACGCTGCGTCGAGGTTGGAGACGATGAAGACACTGGCGACACGATAGGAAGCGTCATACGTGGTTTCTTTACCATACGCAAAAAGGATCCACTCCATCGCTTGCCAACCTCGTCCACCTGCTTCAACTTGCTGAAATTGCCAAATTATCAGAAAAAATCCACGTTGCGTGACAAACTACGTTACGCAGTGTGTAGTAACACAGGATTCGAGTTGTCCTAAATGTCGAAATGCCCTAATCTAAGAATTCAATCATCACAATTCGTTCGTTCGTTCGTTATTCAGTGGAAATTCTACCTTTCACATTCAACCTGTACCTCGAAATTAAACGCTACTTGGTCTGTGTTTTATACGTATTTTAATTTGTATATCTTCCGACACGATTATGATTATTAATTTATATATTCTAACGATTCTTCTAACGATTATGATTATCGAATCATGCTCATCAACGAACAACGTTATTAACCTCATCTAATTTACATTGTTCTTGTATTCTTTCTCTTCTACTTTACGCAATATAAAATAACTTGTAACAATAATGGAACAGATTAGCATGGACTTGTTCTAGAATTATATACATATGGAATTTGTATTCATAACTGTGATAGAATTTATTTAAAACACAAATAAAAAATTAAATATAACTATAATTTATATTATTGTGTGTATGGGATAAATCAAATTAATATTTATTGTAGTAGTTTAGCAAAACGTTCGAATACTCTCACGTTCCTGGAATCGTATTTTGCATAGAACAACGTTTTTTGGATAGAAATTCATTTCCTTATTGGATATCAAAACATAATCAGCAGCACTGTGCAATTATTGGGCAGCTTTCACAATCGCTGCAGCCTCAGTGAGCTTAAGTAGAAGACAGGCCCTTCCCTCGTCATGAAGCCCTACGTGTAAAAGCCAATTTCGTCGACTGTCACCTGATCTAAGGACCATTCAAAGACCCTCCTAAAGTATTTTTGGGAGCATGTAGTTTGGCTGTAGGGCGAGATCGAGCGTCTTGTTTCATTTGTCTCTTTTGACGCAGTCTGCAGCCTTAAAAAACTCTTCTGTACCGAACTAAGAATGAACAGCTCTATGTGCAAGATATGCAAAAGCATTCCAAGCATTTCCAAGCGTGCTTGCGGTCTTCCCCTAACGACTCTTCTTATAGCAGCACATCTCTGAAGCTTCCCCAAGATTTTGCATCAGTGTTTCTTTGCAGAGACTCGCAAAAGCGAATGCAGCCTGTTACGGTCGTCTGAAATCAGTAGGCGATGTGCGATGGGAAGCTCCATTTATAGTTAACTTGCTGTATAGAGCGACTCCGGGGTGAGTCTAGGCATTTCTGAAGTCCAGAATCTAAATAGAACTTCATACGGAAAAGGACAAGCGAAGTCTGAACAGAATCAGTGCTAAGCCGATTTCTGTCCGTCCAGCTGGACATTTTTGCTAGCGTCATAAGCTCACTGATGGCGGAGAACTGAGAGTCACTTGTTTGAATAAAGATTTGTAGTTAAGGTTTATATGCAAATCCGACCGATAACCGAGTTGCAATGAGTTGACTTGAATGAAGAAGAACCTAATGGATTGGTCTCCTTCGAACTCAAAGGCAGGAGGTCAGTTTTAAGTGGGTCTACCATCGTCAGAGTCGCAATTTGCTGGCCCTTCCCGTCCCGTTGTTACTAAGTAAAATTAATTTCATACTCTCAAACAAACAAAAAAAAAAGAGTAACAAAAAATCCTGGAGTGATTGGCTGCTGGCGCGACAGCCACTTAAACGTACGATTGGGAAAACACAAGAAGAATCAACAGACGCATCCAACTCCCGCTTTGACAAAACCTCAGCCAACTCAAATTACCAAAAAATCCTGTCGTTGCGCCTTAACGATCAGTCACTGTTTCTTTTTTCTTCTAAATTCCTTTTTAAGGAAACGGCTCGCTAATTTGAGTGTTGTACGTAATTGCATTGCTGAAGGCGTAACAAATCTGTCTGGCAATGTAAAGATTTCTTCAAAGCGACCAACGCCAACTGAAAAGCATGACTCAACGAAACGTGGGATGACCTTCGATCGCGTTGCACAAGTTTCGAGTGCGCTGTCGGCTGGACAGGAAACAGGATACGTTCGGTGCCCAAAAAAAGAGCTAGAACATTCCTTAATACAGGAAATGAGATAAGTGCTTAGATTAACAGCCATCGATTTCATGCAGTTGCGTTTTCGATTACGATTTTGGAATTGAAAAATTATTATTTCCAGATTTTATGCAAGTTCAAATTTCAATTAGGAACCACAGGAGGATTTGAGGACTTTAATAATTTCCAGTATGTACTCGAATAACTCGTTTATCTCTTGTTCATCAACGATCGTATATCATTGCGTTGCTGCTTCTTGTTTTTCGTGCGATTTCCTTTCCTTTCTTTCTCTCCTTCGTCTGTAGCGGTTTCTATTGCGGTTTCCAGAGTGTGAACCAACACGAGGATTGATCAATTGATCCTTTCCGCGGCGACGACGACGACAAACCTCTTGAAAAACTTCTGACGCCAGTCGTGCAAAGGCTCTGTCTGCAGGATTTTGACGGCTGGCGAACAAGTGTGATGATTTTTATTCCTTTGACGGATTTTTATTATTGTCGAGCACTTCAACTATAAATTCAATGGATGCTGCGTAATAAGATTCCATTATTTAACCGGAGAAACATTAAATTATTTTGTACAAAAGCGTTTTAAGAAATTTCGTCGGGTTGCTTTTTTTCTTAAACAGTTTCGCGCATTAATTTCAGCAGACGAATTTCAACACTCCAAAAGGGAGGAGCCAATAACTGGCTGCACGCAATACAAGTGACAAGATTAACACCAAGCGATGGTGTTTTGTCCAACAAGCAAAATGGAGAGTGAGTCAAGTGTGTGGATCTGCAGCTAAACGAAAAAACGAGTATTAAACCAAACACAAGCACGAAACGTAACATGTAAGAGTGCGACAGGAGATGACTTTAACGAACCAATCAGAATCAAGAGAACGCAAGCGGTGAGAAAGAAGTTGCACAGCTCAGAGGAGAGATTCAAAGCAGGTAGTGAATTGAAATCTCCTCGATCGCGTTGAGCGCCGAGCAAAGACCGGAATCAAAGAGAAGTGAAGTAAGCGTTATAAGTCGTGAGACCAGATCAGTCACCGACTACAACTCGTAGCGCGCAGTCGTTAATGCTCAACGGAAAATATTACGAAATAAACACACAAATATAAAAAATTATACAAATAAAGTTTAATTAAATCGAAGAATTTATTGGTGACTTCGATATACAGATTAAAGACACGGAGTTTAAGTTTAACAAAAGAGTTTAAGATAACCTTCGGAAAGTGTAAAAATGATGACAATGAACGAGTTGGTTGATCTTCGTATGCAGCAGCATTTTGCTCAGGAAATGTATAGGCAGCAAATTATGCAACGTATTCCAGGTGAGTCCGAAGATTCACCGACGGCAGCAATCAAATCGATTACTGAAAACTTACATCTTTATTTAAAAACATCTACGATGAGGATTCAATTTAATTTAATTTTTTTCTATATGCAGATCCTTTTCATCATATGATGCCGTTGCCGATGCCTCATCATGTGCTTATGCCGCCGCATCCTCCTCTGCCCGACGTCGAGGCCAAGTTGGAAAACGATGACCTGTGGAAGGAGTTCCATCAGATTGGCACCGAGATGATCATCACGAAAACTGGCAGGTAACGTCGAATACTAATATCCAACGTCGTCAGATGACACTAAAAATCAGTGAGTGATGATGCTGTGACTCAGGCTGAAAGCATTTCAAAATGCGACAAATCTTATCATCCAAGTTAAGAGATAAAAAGACGCATTCAAACAGTTTACTTTTGCTTAAGAAGACTTTTAAAAGTCAACGAAAAAACCATTGCATAAAAAAAAATTGTTTGCACAAAAAGAAGTTCAACGAGTTAAAAAATTTTAGTGCAAATTTAAACAATATTTTGCGAATCCATTTTTCGTGATTTTTGCAGTCATTCTTCAAACAAATCTTATTCAAATAATCAATTTAAAGCTCCGTCTGAAGGACTTCATAAATACTTCTAAATTAATAAAAATTTAACTGCTTGATCAGGGACAATTAATCAATGCAGCTTTACGAGGTTTTAACTTGCAGGCACCACTTTTGTACAAATATCTTCTTTGTGCAAAGTCCTCGGCGTCGTCTTTCCTTCGTGTACGTTTTGCCAGGTTCACAAGTTAACATTTCAAGTTCATAAGTGGCTGGCGCCAAAGCCGAACACCACCTGCTGCTTGGCTTCCCGGCCGAACAGCCTGTTGTCCGCCGAATCGTCCGGTCCAAATACGATCTCAGTTTATGCGTGTTTGTTTTCTTCGCTGTGCGGTTCTCCTCGTCATCGTAAAATATTTGATTTGATAATTATAGAGAAGCGATCCTTTGAAAACACACAATTAAATATATGAAACGCCTTCGAAGCCGAGCTCTTGTTTGTGCTTTGATTTATTTAGTTTTTTCCTGGCCACTTTTAAGAGTCTTTCGCTATCACTTCACTTCCTTTGTTTATTAGGTTTTTTTTCTTGTTTTAGTTGGTTTTGTTAATAACTAATAATGTTTTATTTTGTGTTTATTTTTCTTACTCTTTCTTATAGACGAATGTTTCCTTCAATGCGGATTTCGCTCGCTGGTTTGGAAGATGAGGCCAACTACTGCGTGCTGCTCGAAATGGTACCGATCGGCGACTGTCGCTACAAGTTCTCCGGGTCGCAATGGGTGCCAGCTGGTGGCGCCGAGCCGCAGAGTCCGCAACGTATGTATTTGCATCCGGACAGCCCGTCATCAGGTACTCACTGGAAGACTCAACCGATTCTCTTCAACAAAGTGAAGCTGACAAATAATACACTGGACAACAATGGACATGTAAGTTGAGGTCTAATTAATGCACACATTTTTAATAAATACTTTTGTAAATAACATTTGCATTTCCGTTGCAACAAACTTCGATCACGATCTAAACTAGCCAGCAACTTTGTGAATTAATGGCAGCACTTTTGTTTGTTTAAATCTCAGCTGCTAATTATGTCAACAATTGAGAAACACTTTTATCATAGCTTAAAACTGGCAGCACTTTTGCTTCACTAAAAGCTTGTTGATTCTTATTTCCTACTTGTCGTAGGTTTTTCATTGTTTATTAATAAAAAGTAAATTTGTTTGTTCATATTTGCAGATGGTTTTGGCCAGCATGCATAAATATCAGCCACGCCTACATGTTATTCGCACTTCCGATCTCAATCAGATGCCTTGGGCTCCACAGCAAGCGTTTGTTTTCCCTGAAACAGAATTCATAGCCGTCACAGCGTATCAGGTTAGTAAATATCTGACTTAAAAGTTATTTAACGATAGCACGAAATGCCTAAGGAATTGCTTTAACAAGATATTCCCTTCCCTCTTCATATTCTTATATAGAATGATCGCATTACTAAATTAAAGATCGATAACAATCCATTTGCTAAAGGATTCCGTGAGAGCGGTCAATCACGTTGCAAACGCAAGATGTCAACATCACCAACGCTTGACGAACAACAGCAACAACAACCACAACAACAGCCGCAGCAGCATCGCATGGACTACGTTCATAACAATTCTCTATCCGACGATGATCGCACCAGCCTCAGCAGCCACGATTCCCCACACATCAAGCGCCTGCGCTCGAATGGCTCTGCATGTTCCACATCATCGTTTGACGAGGGTACGATCAGCACGTCGCTTAGCTTTGGAAACAGTTCGCCAAAAACGATATTCGACCAGCAGGCGCCTAATTCGTACATGAAGCCGATCGATGCGAATCCTACGCTAAGGCATACATTAGCCGACTTGGCTTACACGTATTTCGCTCACCCACAGCCAGTCTATCCAGTTGAGTACAGAGTGGAGCAGTTTTTCGATTATGTAGCCCAAGGCGTGGCTGAGGCGTCGCTATCCTGTACATCGTGCGGCGATTGCAGTCCTCCGCCATCGCCCGACAATCACTGCGCCGAGACTTTTGTCGATGTGGAGTCAACGTCACCGGAGGATCAGCCGATGATAACGTGCGAAAAGGCCGCAATGGAGACCCCCTTAGTACCAGTGAAACGCCATAGTTTCAGCATATCAGCCATTCTGGGTAACAGGGATGTCCTGACGACGTAGGATTTCAATGTGGCGAAAGGAAGGGAAAGGGAGAAATAACTGTTAAATTTGAAACAACTTCTAACCAATGTGATATTAAATAGACATTAGTTAATTAGAATATGTACATATTTACGAAAGTATTATATTGCACTTAGCATAAGTAACTCAATTTAAGTAATTTTTAGATCATAGATTTTAGATTTTTAAAAGATGTTAACGATGATAATTGTTTATTTTTATATCATAATTTATCGTTTAATTGTATAATAAAAGCATATAAATATACTCATTACAATATAAAGCCTGAAACATTCAGAATTTTTTAATATCTACCTTCGATTTTATAATTAATTTCACATCCACATTCCACTACTACAATGAGTGGTACCAAGTGCAGTTAATATGTAGTACAATTGCAAAACATGAATTCCACACATGGGAATTTTTGACGTTAGATCTTCGATTCCGTAACGCGCGTTTCCTTGTTCGTTAAACTGACGTTAGCGTTTAATCACATTTAAATCAATTGTAATAACATTAGAACAGAAAACTGAAGAGTTTTTTTGCCGAAGTTACTCAAGAAGAATTATAGTTTAACTATTAAATCGAATGATATTGTAATAATGCTTCATTAAGATTTGCTATAAAAACTGAAATCGAAATACTAAAGTTTCGTAAAACAACTTGAGTTATCTTAACCGCATCGATTCGATGATAAAAGAAAGATCTAAATCATATGCTTAAAACAATTCAGCCAAAAGCGGTTTGATTGTCCTTAAAATCTAATGTAGGAATAAAAATGTTAGCGCAGATGGTTGAAGGAGTTTTCCCAATTAAGTCCTCTGTCCTTGTATGGTTCTGTGAGTTGTGTCGCTTTGGTCGGTGTACGAGTTCAAAGAGCGTGGAACAGTTGAAGTTGTAGCAGCCACGGACTGGCGTAAAAAGGTTGGGCATAAAAAAGGCAATGTGAAAAAACATGCTGTTCACTGCGATCTGTTATCAGGACATCAGAGAGGACCGCATCTGAAGCGATGGCGCCACGTCCAACAGAGTGAGTTTGAGTGAGCGCAGCGCATTTCCGTTGGCCAAGGAGCCACGAAGCACCAGCAACCAACCACTCGATAGTGAGCAGAGCGGCGAGCATCCAAGAGGACGGTGACAAAACGGCCAAAGGGATGCTTGTCAAAGATCACGTATGCATTGTGGGGAATATTTGTTAAACTGCAGTTTTATGGCCTTTTATTCGGTTTCGAAAACGTCCTGAGTAATTGTCAAAGTAACGCCGAGTTTATCTGCCGTTGATAGCAGGGCAACATGCCTGAAATCGACTTGTAAACACATTCAACAAGAACTAATCAACAAGAAAACCTAATCTACAAAGCCTTTTACCGACCCAGTTTTTGTCTGAGCTGTTCCCGCATAATGTGCCCATGCTAAGGAGCAACACCTTTCGTCTCTCTCCGCAGACCGGCCCACATCCGTCAGATAAATACTGTGGCAGCTTGTAGGTGGCATTCAGTCGCGCGAAATCAAATGCAATTGCTGATACTTGCACAAGTTGCCGACGAGATCACTTTGTTAGCTGCACCTCCTCCTGCCGCGGCCACATCATTAGCCGAGTTGGTGGCAGTCTGCGAGAAGACTCTGCAACCTCCACACATACTTATTAACGACCGGAATATTCATCTTCAGTGACAACAACTGCAGCAACAACAACGAGGATGCCGTCGACGTGGCGATCGTCAGTATCACGGATGTTGTTGTTGGTAATCTTGGGGAACAGGTCGTTTTGTGCTAAAATTTATTGAATTCTCATTTAGTAGCCGAGCAGTTGTTGTTGTTGTTGTTGTTGTTGTGTGACTCAGGTTGTCCGAGAGCAGCGATCAACATGCTGTGATAACATAGTTCTTAGCATATAATTTCATTGGAAATTAATGCTTCGGCGGCTTGAATCAAAGCGACTCGCTGCTGCGGCTGGCGACAATTTTATCTCTTCGCAACTAAATTATTTAGGGAATCATTTGGAAGCTCAAGACTGAAAGCGTTCCCAGATTTCGATTGTTTTTGTAGCTTCGTTGGCGATATTCAGTCTTTGATCTTGACATATGAATGTATTTATAAACGTATGTGCATATGTTGATATATTTGACTATATTTGAAGTGGGGAAGGGAGGAGCGGGTCTAAACATGTTGAAGGATATTTGTTGTTTGTTATTTCTGTCAATGTTTTTCAGCTTCAGACATTTTAATGGACAATGGACATTATTTGGAAAAGTGTCTAAAATTTGACGATAAAAACGTGACAAGCGCTCGTATTTTATAGGAAGATAAGAAAGCTTTATCTTCTTTTATAATTTATCAGAGAGACTTGAATTCATTTTAAACGCTAACTTTTATAAAAAATCTTATTTTATTGTTTGATCATCATTTAAATAAAAGTAATGTAAAAATATAATTCTGGCCGAGAAAATACTTGCAATTTCTCCCTAAATTAACTGAAAATTCATAGTTATTTTAATTGATACACACGCCTGGAAATTCCCTGTAATTTCCCCGGAAGAATTGTAAACGACAAGAATTCGATAGACGTGAAAAAGGTAAAGCAGACGGATAAATCGAAGCGCTGGCGTCAAACTGCTTTGCATACCGACACAAATAATTATTTACAACGCATGTCCATGAATAGTTACAAAAGGACAAAGCCGAAAACGGTAGACAAACGGCGAGGAACAATAAAACTAACAAAGCAGCAGTACTTGAGGTTTTATTATTCGGCTTATAAATATAGTTTGTGTCTGCGTCTGGCCGATGCCCGACAGCACAATAAAAGTGCAACGAAGAAAGCGGACCCGAAGTATGACCAACTTTTCGGGCCGGCATTTTTATTGTACCTCTCAAGAGGTATTAATGACGGAACTCAAGTGGCTATTGTTAGGGTTTTAGAGCCTAAGCTAAGGTTCTAAACTGGAGCAGATGAAGCGGAAATCGGCACAAATCTCTTCACATGCCTTCGAGCAGTGGACATACCTGTTCGAGGTATTCAAATACCTCGACCCGGACACGCTTAGCGACGTGTGCACTCACAGCAATTACGGATCGTGTAATTTTTCTAGCAATTCGTGTGAACAAAGGCAACAATTAGACGATAATGGAAATCACCCATTTTGCCAACTAATAAGCCCGTCAGCCCGAGTAACCCACTTGAAAGTAACAATAAAAACAATAAAAGAAAGAAAGAAAGAAAGAAAGAATGAAAGAAAGAGGGAAGAAAATCATCCATGGAATCCATTTCATCCATGGAACTTTTGCTTGGCTCCGAAGAAAAAGACTTGAGGACAAAGGATCCCAAAGAATTCAGAAAACTAGTGCAAAATTTCTTTATCCTTCTGGGTGCTTGTTGTGGTGCCATCCTTTTGATTTCGGTGGCGGCGTTTTTAACGGTTGTCGAGCACCGAGTCTTAAATGGGTTTATTTACTTTGCATATTTTGCGGATATGAGATTTGCGTTAAGACAATTTCTGATGACAGACGAAGACAGGAGGCGACAAAGAGCGCTTTAGTGCTACCTGTTCCATGGCAATTTGCCAAGAAATTTAATTTGGCCTACCAACGGATTAGGCCAAAACAATGACACATTGTTTCGCACGTTTTGTGAGCCTCCAGATGAAAGAAATGATGTACTGTAGACTCCATATATGTTTATACAGCAGACAAAGAAATTGATTTATTTTTTCAAACCGTCCTCATAATGAAATCGTCAATAAACAATTTATTGATTGGGGTTAATTTTAATTAAGAATGATCTTTAAAATCCAGATTTTTCTTTTTTTATAAATCATTATATTATTTTTTGTGATCTCAGCGATAACTTCACCGATGGAATAATTTCGCCTTTCTAATCTTCAGCTCAACATCATCATCATCGTCGTCTTTATAATCATCTCGTTAGCTTCAAAAAAGAAAACACCTCCAAACAGTTTCGACAAGGCATGAAATTCAGGATCTGCCCTTCGTTTTCCATCACCGAGCGGCGGCTACCGACAGCCTCGACTTTTTCCTATATCCAAACTACAGATCACTGGACCAACATAGATTTAAGCACGTAAATTTATTAGTTATTCTGGTAACGTGGAACTAGCAAGGGAACATTAATGTCAATCTGGTAATATATGAGAAAACCAACAAAAACATCCGCAACGCTTCTTGCCTCTTCTTCTTACTTCGCAGTCCTAGAAAAGGTATCGAAAGAAAGTAAATTCATCCTTGCAGTCGTGCTGCTTGCCGCTTGCTGCTGTCCGCGGCGTTGTTGAATTAGATGCAGTCGCAAGGAGCAGCCAACCTCACAGAGACTCGGAGCCAAAGATCAAGTTTACGATGACAGGCGTTACCACCTCCTTACGAAGGCAGCGCCGACCGATGCATTCGTATCTACTGAAAACGATCTTGCTTACGAAGGAGAAACAACTACAGCAGAAGTAGAAGCAGAACACGTTTGGCATGAGAGATGAAGAAAGAAATTGATGAAGCGTTTCCTTCAAGAAAACCGAAAAACAAATAAAAACACGAAAAAATAGAAGAAAAAAACAAAGGGAAAACAAATGGAGGCAAATGCGTGTACATATATAAAAAGAAAAACAAATATGTAACAAAAATACGTTTTTGTTGTGTTTTTATTTTGAAGGCCATTTTAATTTTTATTGTTTTTGTATATTAAATTTTATTGCTTACATGCGGTTTACACGGCTTCACGCTTCGTTCTACGTTCCAAGACGACAGATGTTGCGGTCGCTGACGAAAATGCTGTTAATGCGATGATATTTAGTGCATTCAATTGACAGTTGAAGACGGACGTCGTGAGTCGCGTCGCCTTTAACGTCATGTGCGCGTCTTGTGATGCTTATTATTAATGTCGCAGTTATCGTTGCTTTTGTTGTCTTCGGCATAAGTTATGCCTTTCATATTAACAGCATTTTTCTAGGCATGGCAACGCGTTCGATGTCCCCTCTCCCCTTTTTAAACGAGCAAGTGTTAATGAGTTACTGTGGAACGTGTGCGATCGGATCGCTAATGAACCACTTGTTCCTTTACTTGTTTTTTTAGTGGGTTGTTTTTTGGGATCGGTTTTCTTTACTTTTACTAACTTCATACTATTAGAAGGGTCCGCCCCTAGATGACTGCTCGACGATTGCTCAAAGAAAGAGTTCTACTTTGGATAGCCATGCAAGGTACATAAAAGGCTAATACATTGATATAAGCTAAAGTTAAATGGAGTAGGAAATTATTATGTCTCAAAATAACTTCAACGACAAACTGTTTAAAGATGTTTTGAAAGAACGATAAATATGAGTTTTGTACACGTTTTATAAATTGGTGAACTGTCGTATAGAAAAGAGATACTCTCATGCGATAAAGCAAATTACCATGACTTAACAGCTGCTAATTAACATAAACAAACGGTTGCTCTGCTGTAATAAAAGTCTCGTTAAATAAATGATTTTTATTACTCACGTTTTTACAATATTCATTTAAGTACTAACAGACATTTTAACCGGAGAAACCGCCAACGAGTATTAATTATAGGTGTATGAATATATATATTCATACTCCTGTAATATATACTCTTTCGAACTGCACCGATTATGAAAGCCGCCTTGCTGATATTAATAGAGAGGCTATTCAGAGGAATAGATAAATCTAGCGCATCTAATAAATAGTTTTAATATTTGTGTAAATCAATCAGCTCATTCTCTATCTCTTTTCTTATTGTGATAAAATGAATCTCGCAATATTCAAATTTTGATTTCATTTAAAATGTGTAGGAGTTTTATTACCAGAAAGTGACCGGAAAATGTGACAAAGTGACATTTGCGAGACGGTTTACACATCAAAAATTATGGTCATATTTAACAGACTTGCTAAAATTTTTCTCTATACAAATTTTGAGCGTTTATGAGTTAGCAGGGTTTTGGAAGGTTATGTGAATATCGTTATAACCTTTTAAAATACTTTTCAAGCCATCAAGGAGTTAAAAATATCAACGCGTAAAAGTAATGGCAAAATATTAAATCTCAATAATTTATGTTGTGTAAACAATAGATTACATAATCTGTGTTGTAAACATATCCTAAAAGTAGTTTCGCAATATATCCCGTTTTTTAGGTATCTGCACTACTTTATAGTTCAGTAGATTATATAAATATAAACATTATCGATATTAATATAAATAATTTGAAATTTTGTTTTGTTAAAAAAAGTTAATTAGAAGAGTTAGTAACAGAATATAATAAACGGTATTAAAATCACTATAAACATCCCGAACAATTCCATGTAAGGTAAGGTAAGGTTCTCACAAGACTTAAATGAAGCAGCACATTTCATCTCATTTGATAGTAAAAATAAGTAATAAGCAATAAATGTTATTGTTAAAATAAGTATGTTTAAGAAAATAGTAGCAGAAGTGTGAATATAATGCTATGTTCATATTTAACTACTTTCTGATTTCTATTTTGGCATCACTGAGTCAAGTAGTGTGTTATTCGTAAAACACAACGCTGGAAATAAATTTAATTTAAACTTACAAAGGTGCTTTTATTACAAAACTTAGCAGTTATATAGCAAATATAGTCTATCAGTAGCCTATAGAGTATATTCAGGTTAAAAGTAGCGTTTACCAGCTTACGATGATTAACAAATGATGGTAAGTCTATAAGTTTTCGCCGAGATTCATAAGTTGGCAAGTTTGAAGATAAGAAATGTTTCTTTTCAAGCTGAGCAATATAACAGTCATATCTTAGCTTCGACCCAACAAATGATGCATATAATTACTTTATAATTTAGTGAAAGAAGTCACAAGTTATTTATCCCTTTAAGAAACTCCATCGTACTATGAGCCATACTAGATAGGTAAAAACTGCTCTAATCAAAATAATCAAGAAGTTAATAAAATAACTACTAATGCATGTGTATAAACTATTTCTCTGATACTGATATATCTTGTACCCATAGAAAAATAAGCACATTTATATATCGTTGAAATGTTTATTTCTTATAAGACGATCTATATTAATTAATAATACAGCTTTACAAATTTATAGCCCAACGTTTTTCATTTATTATATACATATTATTATGGTAAAATCACCTGTTATTATATATTTTCACACTTGTTGATAATTTGCGTGTGTTTATCTTAAATTTGTTCTATGATTATATTTTGAAAACCGTTTCAATGATAGACAAGCTAAAGACTAACTTAACGACTAATTTAAAAATATGTTAACTTGGAATGGAAGGAATTTTAATGAGCACGATGAATGAACACTAACAAAAAATCAACAAGCAAAATAAAATTTCGATGTTGTTTTTAATTCTTAAATTCAAATCCAAACAAGATTTCAATTTATTTCATAATTTTACGTCGGTGTCGACATGAACACAATGGAAGTTTTTTGCATATTAACTGCTGCTATCGAGAATGGCTGAGATGCTAAAACTCTTTCTTTTCGGTGGTGAAGGGGCTTCGACAATCGAGTCTTCTTTGGGTGATTTGAGGAGTTTCTGTTGCTGTTGCTGAAGATGGTGTTCGCTGCTATCCACAGATGTCTCAAACGGCATTTGAGCTACCCGAGTCAGAGAAGAATTATTTTCGTTACTGATATTTGAAGTTATTCCGAGCGCTTTTTCGGCTGGAAGAATCCCTTGCAACTGTCCTGGCATCGGTAACTGCAGCAAAACAGAAGGATCTGCAACTCCGCTGTCTAAAAAGGAACCACTGCCGCTGTAGATATGCGGCGGCGGGTAAATAGGCTGAGGACGACCGAAGTAGGAGCAGGCAAAGTCGACCAGCGAAGGACGCAGTAAGGACTGCATGTTCTGTTGAAAGTGATGCATGAAGGAAGGCATCGCTGATGCGCATTCAACATCGACTGGTTTCTGGTGACTATTGTTGATCGCGGTGTCATTTGTCTTATTGCAATTGCTGCCAGGAATCGAATCAAGAGTAGGCGATGTTCTTCCTGCTTTCGCTTTCGTTGCAGACGACGGCGAACTGCTGCCGCTCGATGTGGAGTTGCCCGAATTGAAGTCTGTGACGGCGACTGGCTCTTCGAAGGAGGATATCGAGCAAGCGGAACCATTTGATCTCATGCGCTTAATTTGCGGACCATCATTCAAGTCGCTGAGCATTTGCCCGCTTCTCTTATCAGATGAGCAAATTGATGGTTGCGTCGCCGTCGCCGCACATTTCGTCGGCGACACATGGAGGTGCTGCTGCTCTGGTTGCTCTTCATGCACGGGCGATGAAGACATTTTACGCTTGCTCCGCGATTGTCCGGTTTCGCGGAAACCTTTCGCGAACGGGTTATTGTCGATCTTCAGCTTTGTGATGCGATCGTTCTGAAACAAGAACAAATAACATCCACACAACCGAAAATTAGAATGTTTTGTATAATTTTCAACATGCAAAAAAGGCGTCCATTGATAGAATTTTAAATTAACTATAAAAACGATCACTAAAAACACACAAACGCACACACAAGCAAGTTGATGGCGCCAGAATTTCAGGCGAAGCGTAAGAAAAATTGTCAATGTTAACAACTCGAAAACTACTTGAAGCTGACAGCAGGACGCACATGGGTCGTCAAGCGGTTTGGGATGACGATGACACGACAAGTTGTCGGCGCGCAAACAGACGCCGCAGATTTACCTAATTAGAAGCCATCAGACTGGCGACTTGTGTGCGTTTTACTCAGTCATTCAAGCAGAGCGCGAGGAGCAGCAAACAACCACGGACACAACAACTACAACAGGCAAACAGCGACTCAGACAAAAACTCAGCAAGCATTCAAATTATCTGACTGCAGGCAGCAGCAGCAGCAGACGCCTCTTGTAGCATCTCTGCGCTGCTGGTGCTGCGAAACTGCGTGAAGCTCAATATTCTTAGGAGGGCGTCAATGGCTAATTTGGACGGACCCACCGCTGTGGCTTTGTCTTTGAGTTGGTGGAGTGAGCGCTGAGTGCGTCTGCGTTACTTACGATCGACCGACTGCCAGACAGAAATTAAATAATCAAACATTTCAAATGATCGTGATGGACCACGACCCGACGATGTGCGGTGTGCGGAAAATTAATTGAGTTTGGACGAAGTGAGGGAAAAGTTGCCAAATCATGAATGAAGATCAGTATCTCCTCTTCCTCTTCCACCTAGATCATGACTACTCACCTGATAGGCTGTAACCGCTATGAACTCTGTCTCTGGAAACACGAAGGCCTGTTGCGGCGCCCAAGGAATCTGAGCGAGGTCCGAGGTACGAATGACGTGCAGGCGTGGCTGGTATTTGTGCATGCTGGCCAACACGATCTAAAATGAAGTATTAGTGAATTATAGAACACATTTAATTGTGTGATACTGTTGAATGAGACTCATAAAGAAGTTTTATTAAAAGCATGACAAAATATCTCATCTAGAGTTTAAATTTATTTGATATTCTGTTTTTTACTATAAAGTTTCCTAACAAAGATTCCTTTTTTGGCAATAAGCTGCTTGGATTTTGCTTTAATGAAACCGATAACTGAAGCAAATGTTGAACCTTTGATGTACGATGATGGAATGTGATTTAGTACACGGCGCCCCGCTGCTTGCGCCGATCAATCCGCTTCAACGACTCCATTCTGCAGTCATTCCTCCATTTCCCTTCTATTTCGCGTAACTTCTATTCTATTTACTTACATGCCCATTGTTATCCAGTGTATTATTCGTCAGCTTCACTTTGTTGAAGAGAATCGGCTGCGTCTGCCAGTGAGCACCCGTGGCCGGGCTGTCGGGATGAAGGTACATACGTTGCGGACTCTGCGGTTCAGCGCCACCAGCGGGCACCCATTGCGACCCGGAGAACTTGTAGCGACAGTCGCCGATCGGTACCATTTCGAGCAGCACGCAGTAGTTGGCCTCGTCTTCCAAACCAGCGAGCGAAATCCGCATCGAAGGAAACATTCGTCTACGAATAGGAAAAAGCAAACTTCTGGGTCAGCCATTTCTTTGCCTTGGAAAAGATAGATTAGAACAATGAAAGACGGAAACATGGATGTCAACAACCATGAATAAAAAATTAAGCCAGTCAAATACACGAAACGTCGAGGTACTTTAAAGGTTCACAGCTAAAAAGTGGAACAATAATCAAGGGCGCTTCGTATATTTACTCGGAAAAAGGTCATTATTCGTAGCTCCATTTTGTTAAGCAGACGGATGTTTGTTTTTCTGCTTGGAGTCAGAGTCGCCGGCTTTTAAATGGGACCACAAATTGGATAAAACAAACATTTTTTCGGTTAAAATTGGCGCAGCAGGTGTTTTTTTTTTTTGGCATGTCGCCAATCCACGCAAACAATGCTAATACATATTATCACCGTGAGCGGATCCAGAATTCAAGGTTTGAAATGGAATTACTTTTAAATCAATGAAGCAAGAATTCATCAAACGATGGAGACGCTCCTGAATTCGAGCTCGTTTTCGGCTACGCAAACATGATTAATTATAAAATCCTATATCGTTTCAGCCGATTTCTGTGGTTAACTTTATAAATTAGTCAGATCGGTGCACAGCAAGATCGACGTCACATTGATGCTCTTCGATTAGCGATGAAGCAGCGGAGTGCGTCGAAGAAACGGTGGCTGTCGACTACTGATTAACAATTAAAAATTCAAATGCGCTCAAACACAAATATACAAAGTTTCCTTACTCCGATTTTATTATCTCTTCTTTTCAAAGCACAAAAGTTTATGTTTGGAAATCAGAAAAAACACTTTGTAATGAATTATTCATGTTGAAAGTCAGATCGGATCTTTCTCTTTGTGTGAGAAATACCAGGGATGCTTTCGTTACGTTTATCTTTGCCACTAAAATTTCTTATACGAACCGAACTGAATTCAGTGGTATCAACGCCGAACGACGCTCGGATTCTTTTCCTTTGCCGCGGACGCTGACAATTCATTGGACGGTCATTAAAATAGTTTATCGTGCCGGGGATCGGCTGCATTGTAAAATGTGTGAAATCGCTCGTATCTGACGCTTGTATCGTTGACATCTCGCTGATGTCGTCGGAGCAGTTAAAGCGCGATGGCGCCAGCGCTCGACACGGGTTATTCGGCTTTTCGGCATCGTCGTCGTAATCAGTTTACTAGCGACAGTCGAAAGTTGGGCAAAGAGATTTATGCATTTGTCCTGCGGCAACATTTCACAGACAAATCGTACAGTGCATGGCCATAAAAAAGGGGATCGCATTACTGACGAACTTCAGCAGCGAGCGATCGTTCTCCGCGCGTGATTTAAGCTAATTTTACGCTTCTCTTGTCTCTTAAATAATCTCCTTTTCTCAATCATCCAACAGATTTTACACTTTTCAACTAATTTTTTCACTAATTTTAATGTTTTATTAAAGTTTTTCATCATATATTCGCTTTATATTTAATTATATAAACTTCGAATTCGTTTTACTTCCCCATCTTTCACTTTTCTCCTCGGTTTTTCCTCTTTTTCATTCATTGTATAAATTTCTACGTTTTCAGTCGGTATTTAATTTTCCTTTTTCATCTGTGTTTTCACTGTTTTCCGACTAAATATACATTTTTCCGGCCGGACGGCCTCGCTTTGTGTATACCTGAGGAATGGCTTCGCCGCTGCTGCTAGCCACTTATTTTGCATTGCATTTAGAAGTGTGTGAAATTTTATGTCGCGACGTCGCTGTAAACAATTTGCAGGCGCCAAGATTTAATGAGCCTCTAGAGGCTGTCTTTACTGCTTCCACAAATATCCTGTCCAAATAAAAGCGCCGTTGCTGTTGTTGTGATTGATGTCGGCAGACGAATAGCCGAAGACGAGCGATCGCTCGCTGCTCTGCTGATTGGTATTGAAAAAGTGCTAATGCAGTCATAAAATTCGTTTTTCCACACATTTGTTGATATGGAAAACAACAATGGATTTCTCCGGGGCGCGATTTTTCTCTCGCTGCTGACAAAGGGCGACGATGGCGCCGAAGACTCTTCAGATTTTATGGCCCGCACCTGATGAACGATGTCTGTATGTCTGTCGGTTCCGGTTCACGGTCCATAGAAGTACAGCACTTTTAAATATTATTTGACCAAACAATAAAAAATGTTCTTGTGCGCATTATTATGTGCTATGTGCTGTATAGCCCGTATATTTATTATTGTATTATGTAGAAATGCCTGAGGAAGGTCTTTGAAAAATCCCATGTAAGTATAAAATATATCAGATAGCTATAGCCCATGCAAGTGCAAAAAGTCTTCCATGAACCATCAAAAAACTCCCATGACAGTGTAAGAACAAGAAATCTCCCATGTAAGTATCAGAAATCTCCCCTAAAGTATCAGAAAGCTCTCTTGACAGTGTAAAAAAATCTATCATGCAACTAATTTAAAGAAACGTCCGATGTAATTCTAGAAATGTCACATGATATATTCTAAATAACTCATGCAAGTGTATAGAAATTATTCGTGAAGTATCAGAAATCTCCCATGCAAGTGCGAATAGAATTTAGCATCGACAAGGATATTGATAAAATTGATAAATTATGTATTTATTAATTATTTCTTATAGATATTATGAATTTAGTAATGCATTTAATTATCAGTAGTCAACGAAGAACTATGAAACGTATCTATTCTAAGATAATGATTGAGTAAATTAAATTATTTTCTGATTTATAACATTTTAATTTCCACTATATATGCATTGTTCTATCTTATGAATGAGATTATTTAATGAAAACTTACCTGCCGCTTTTTGTGATTATCATTTCCGTGCCAATTCGATGAAATTCCTTCCACAAATCGTCATTTTGCAGCGTTGCTTCAACGCCTGGCAGCTGAACACGTGGCGGCATGATGACGTGGCGTGGCATCGATAATGGCAACATTGCTGGGAAAGGATCTTAAGTTAAGCAATCGGAAAAGGACAATTAAAATGTGCTTAACATGGTTGGAATCAAAGACTAAACGAAGCAGGAAGATTATTTAATCTAGGTTAGCCTAGCTAGTCTTTGACCGACGGCAATTCTATAGATTCTATAGACAAAAATTATCGTAAGATTGCATAAATGTGAATCTAATTCAAATTGAAAATTTAATTAAAAAGAACTTCGTCAATAATATTACCAAAGGAGCTTTAAAACAATTATTTACATATCTTTAAGATTATAATAAAAAGAATAATTTAATAAATGAATGAATGAAAAAAAAGAAAGATTTCTCATACATATTTGTATTATTAGTAAAAAATAGGGGAAATTTTATATGAATATTTTTCCAATGAACGATTTCTTGTCTTTTGTCCATTAATTTCAAGATTATAATTGTTATTAATGTGAAAAATTAAATAAATTGAAAAACAAAAAATCGTTAAGAAAAACTCATATTATTTGTTTCCGAAAATTGAATTGATTTTATTAGATTTACGCATCAAATTGAAGCAAAAAATCATCTTAAATAAAATAACGAAAATTTGATTAAATACTGAAATGCAATAATGTTTCAAAGATTCTTTATATGAAGTGTAAAGGAGATAAAAAGAGGAGTATTTTCGGCAATTGTCCCTGATTAACTCACCTGGAATTCGTTGCATAATTTGTTGGCGATATATTTCCTGTGCAATGTGTTGTTGCATTCGTAAATCCACCAACTCATTCATCGTAATCATTTTGATTGAACTCAGCTCTTGGGAAAACAATATTTTCAATTGTATTTGAATGTGATGTCGATCTCATTAATTATATACTTTTATTTACATATAAATTACAATATATTTTATATTATTTACACATAATATTCAACATAAAACTTCTATTTTTTTATATTATTAATAATATAAATTTTATATATAGGTCTTTGAAAAATTTGCAAATGTTTTTTAACTATGCAAACATTTATTTACAATTTATTTTTATTAACAAACTTAATTAAATTTGTTCAGACGTTTGTGTGGGTGTTCATTTATACTGTCTGTGCTCACACACGCACACTCACACATACACATGTACTCATGCACGCGTTCAGATCTACGATAACTCGATTATTGTGACACTTAAGCAATGCGATTGAAAACGATCGTGTTATTTGGCTATCATTTCGAACGTTAGACGTCGACGTCGTGTCGATGGTCGGCTGTCGTCTTAGCTTTACGATGTTCGTATTAAAACTAAACGAGAAGTCGCTCGCTTACAGCCAACTCCATGCGTCGAAGCCACTCGGCGAGTCGTCTTTGGTGCAAGAAAATCGAAAATTTTACGATAAGCGCGCAGTTTCTTGTGCTTCTTTTCGTATCTTATTGTTGTCATTTCAGCTGCTGTCGTTGCCGCCGCCGCTATTGTCATTCTAGCTTCACTAGCAGCCTGTCGATCGGCGGAATTCCACTTTGTGGCCGGCTTCGCTTCGCAGCACCAATACCAGCTGCTCTCTTCGGCGTTCCACAGAGCGATTTCGTGCTGATCATTTGAGCACTTTGATTGGCTGTCGGCGCTGCGGTTCACGGCTCAATGGTTCTGCTTGTTGTTGGTCTCCATTTTGAATCGTTTCTCCACTCTCACCTCGCGTGGTGCTGATCTTGACGCTTGCGGCTGTTGACTCTCGACACGCTGAGTGTGCTGACTCCTCCCACTGCGACGTCTGGCTTCGTCAGAGAGCTGATCGTACCTCGCCGCTCACTCGATGGCGCAGAAGGTAATGTTTACCTACGTTTGCCTACGCGTGTGTGTGTGTGTAGATTAGTTGCCTTGGCTGTGTGGGTGCGATTCGTCATGCTGTTTGCTTTTGGGAAGACTCCAGACTTCTTTTAATGGAAATAAGCATAATTCTTAAGTGCGAAGCTAAACAGCAGCACTAAATGTTTTTTTATTTAGTTAATGCTTTGTAATTCGTTGGTGTATTTTTTTTTTTTTTTGGCGCAGTTGTTGCTGCTGCGTTGCCTTCTGTTTGGGCCGATTTTGGATCTTCATCTGAACATCATGATCTGTAAAAATGTGCTGCATCATTAGGGTCTGTTGGGGGTATCAAAGGTGGTCTACGTTGTAGGTTGGTTACTTTTCCATCGTCAGACAGGCGACTTTATTGATGGCGTCTCATTCCGTCGATTTTGTTAAATTGATTGTTTTAGATTCAAATGAAATTCTATAATTATGAAGTTAATTTATAATTAACAATACTCTAGTAACATAATACATAGTGTAATACATAAATAATACAATTAAGAACACTCCAATTAAATAAATTTGAATATAAATTTGAATGAAATTTCTAATTAAATATATTTTAAAAATTATAATTTATTTCAATAATAAAAAACTCAAATAAAGTATGATTACGATCGACGTAACACAGGAAATAAATATGTAATTTTAAAGTAAATTTTTCATAAAAGCGGCTGAATCTTTATAATATAGTATGTAATTTAATTTAATATTTGTATTTCCAACTAATCTTATATTAAATACATTATTTGTTTTTAAAATTACATGTTGAAGTATGATAATTTTTCCTTAAAAAAGAACAAAAAGAACTTAAAACAAACATTTCCTAATTTTACATCACTGATATCACGGGAAGTAACAAAATTCCACAGCAATATACTGTAAAACAACGCAGAAACAACACACATTGCAACCATTTCCAAGATAAAAAGAAAATGTGGACGGACAGATGGAAAACCCTCAGCGGAAATGCCAGAAATATCAGCGTGGCACCTTGGCCAATTAGGATCATGAATATTTTCGACCGGAAGCACACCGGAAAGGAATTTATTGGCAGCACACCAGCAAGGTCAGCATTCGATTTATCTTGCGACCTTCGGCTGGGTGTCAGTTGCCGAAAGGTACATCCGAATACCTGTCTGGCAGTTGGTAAATTAGAGCTTATCACTTAACAAGCCATTGTCCATGCTGGCTCATTATCGAAAGTGAAATTTGTCTCGAGGCAAGAAATTCCTGAATGCAATTAAAATTTATCAGACGTAGCTTCCGTCTGTTGTTTACTTATCCGCACGTGATATACTCAAATGGGATTTACCCAATTTGCGTGTTTACTAAAATATAGACCAGAACACTGAATATAAGACAATGAATTATTGTGAATGAATAAATATTACAAAGGACATAGAAAAAAGTTTAATGTCGTTTGAATTCGATTGGAGTACTTTGAAGCGACCGAAGAGAGACAGAGACAGTTATACAAACTTGCATTTTGCATTTGTGCTAAAATCAAGCTCTTTGGCTATGAAATAATGGATTCCTGGCATCACTAAATCAAACTGCGATGTCTGGCATCACTTAATTTGTATGATAAATTGTTGAATTGAAGAGCAAAAAAAATTCACAAAAAACCATCGTTCAAAATTCAGTGACGCGTTTATCGCTTTTATGAATCTTGCGTATTTTGACAGATATTTAAATGCGTTCCTCTCCACTTAACAACTTTCAGTGGCCCATTCAGCTGAAGTATCGAATCGTGAAGTTAAATAATTCAGAGGTGTTTAATCGCGTTTTCTTGCATGTGCATTTCTTTATATTTGTTCAATCGAGTGTGGATCTTGTTGTCTGTTGACTCGGTACAAGAAGTCATCGCGTCGACTTCGGCTTTATATTTGTTTATATCTACAAGCAGACAATTGTTGAGCCGATGAATCTCGTTCTGCTGTTGTTGATGGTTACGCTGTAGCTGTAAATGTTGACTCTTGAATTATCATAAGTAAATAAAAATAAACAACGCGCAGATGAGTATCATCATCGCCATCACACAGTCCATCGCTCTGTCATCGCTGGAGTCTGAAGTGAAGAGTGCCAAAGTTTCATTAAGCGCGACGTTCAACAAGAAGCACTCACGTGAAGTTACATTCATTTGTATTTTGAAGTGCTACTGGCGTTTATTACTGGTAAGAAGAAAAACATTTAAAACTATTAAATTTGTTGCGCAGAATGTAGTAGAATTTTGTAGTAGAAGTTCTGTAGGAGAATTTTAAACACATGTTACATTGAAAAAGAAAACGAGTTTTTTTGAGAATTTGAAATAATGCTTTAAAGAATTATAAACAAGTTAAATGTGAAAGTGTGTTTAATTACTTAGTTACTATTACTAATATTAATATTAGCCTATTATTAAAACAGATCTTAAAAAATGCTGTTTTCAATGAGTGAAAATTCATAAATAAAATTTTTTAGGTCGTCTGGAACAAAATTATTTATATTTTTTAATAATTCATGTATTATACTTCCGTTTGATAACTTCTATCATTTCCTTTTAACCCAACTTCTCATTTTTATGTTCCATTTAATCTTCACTGAAATGCATCCGAAAATAGTTGCTCATCCAGCAAAAATAATTCTTATTTTCGTATTTATTCAAAACATACTCAAAGAGACAAACAGATTTCACTATAGTATTTCATGTTCATGGCTTGAAAAAAAACTGTCGAGTAGCTGACGCTGAAGCCCCTCGTAATGCCGTTGAAGTGTTTGCGGCTGGCGCCATCGAACTTCTGTGCATCGCTTCACCTCGTTGCAGTTGGAAGCACTTGAATTGGAGTGCCAACATTTTCATTAACTCCAAGATTAGAGAGAATTTGTCGTAGTTTAACAAATCGTTCATAATTGTTTTTATGACTTTGCATTAGAGCAGTCGATAAGCGTTGCATTCGAGTTTGAAGAGAAGCCGATTAAAAAAATCTATTAAAAATCTTCTAGAAGTTGCGCACGCGCACTTTTTATAATAATTATCATTTGAACACATACTTTAAAACTAAAAAGAATATTTTTATCTCAAGGAATCGTATTTCAATTCGAACAAATGTTTAAGAATGTAGAAAACTAATTAAAGTGAGAGTTCAAATACGAATAAACCAATTTTAATCAACTACTTCATACTATAATTGAATTCTTTAATAACAAAATTATTAAAACACAAACAGATAATAACCTGAAATATGTACAAAATATATTTCAATTTACTTAGCTGCGTTTTAAATAATTTTAAATGAATATATAAATAATATTTTCACCGCTGTCGGTTGGTATTCAATTTAATCTTATGTTTGTTAAACGTTTAGTGAATCTTTAGCGTGGATCTCATTGATATCCATCGATGACGTTTGGCGCCAATGCTTATAGGTACCGAAATCCTAAGTAAGCATTTCGGGGCGATGCTGCGTCATAAAATAAAACGTCTTCACTCCATCATTTTACAGTGGGCTGCTCTTGACAGCTATAATCATATTTAATTTCGACTTGCATTCGCTTTTATGGCGCTGCGTTACGTTTTAACAACATATCTGACAGTTTTATTAATGTTTCTTTTGTTTCGTGTTGCTTCGAACAAAGTTAATAACTGTGCATGGGGTTTCGGAAAAAATAACTGAACACGTTTTTGGAAGGTGTACGGAAAAAGCACGCATCGTCCGGTCGAACGCAACTTGTGTGGGCATTAAAAAACAATATCTACCAGTTTTAAAGGTAAATACCTTAAAAATGTTAATATAATTAGTAACTTTAATAAAAGAAGGTAAAGAATATGACACAGTGATTCGTTATATTGACTTTTTTCTCTATTTACTACTGATGTTCTTAGACGAAAACTTTTTTAAAGAAAGGAAATGTGAAAAAAACAGCTTCAAATATATAAAATTATGTGTTTTCAAAAGGAATTTTTAAGCATCTAAACAAAGAATTAATTCTTTATTAATTTTTTTTAAGGGAAATTCTTTTAAATAACCTATAATTAACTTATGATTACCTAAAAACTGAACAATTCATTGCATGATTAATTTACACATTACTCAGTCGCTGACTTCTGTATTCTTATTCACCATATACATTATTATAAATATAAATACGAACATTTGCACATGTCTCCTCCTGTCTTATTATTCCTTGAAGCAGAAAATTACTTATCCATTTAATACTTGAGCTGATCAAACAATTTCGGATGCTGACGACGATTTATAAAAAGAAGCAACAATTTATTTTCGCTGCGAGGTGTGAAAATGCATTTGCATAATCAATAATACTCGTTTTCGCTTTTAATTTAAATGTTAAACACAAAATTTTCATAAAAGAATTGAAAGTCACGACAAAAAATTTTGAAGAAAAGCTAAAATTCAACGTGGATGAAGTACAGACTTTTGTCATTCGTGTGGTTACTGTTTTGGGCTCAAATTAAATGTGACAATAAGAAAACATCTCGAAAAATGCATCCAAAATCACAAATATCATATTGACCATTCTGAATAAAGACGATTCGTCGCCTAAGATGCTGATTTGAGGGTATTTCTTACTAAGGGAATCTTAGAACGTTGACTGATCCCTTTAACAATCAATTTTAAGTCTATTTTAAATCTATTCGGAATACTTTAAAGGTTTTCGAACCCAGAAGTCGTTGGACTCGTCTGAACCAAGACAAATCTTCGGTCAAATTGAAAATCTCTTTTAACGATTAAAAATTTCTTTAACAAATATTCTCTTAATTTACAGAGCAATTTTATGATTTCCTCTGATTCAAAAGGTTTTTTAACCTTTAAGTTTAAAGGTTCTTGATTTCAAACTGGAGGACTATGAATTATTATTATTTCAGGTGGTTATTATCTTTGAATATTATTAATTATTATCATGACGTCTTTAAGCTGCATTTTGGTAGATAATCTTCATTTCCTTTCCTTTGCAGCAGTAAAATATACGATAAAAATATGTATTTATATAAAAAAATACGTAAATATGTGTGGATAATTTTGTAGTGCTTTAATTTAAATATTTGAATGAGTTTATGGCCTCGGATCTCTTTCTTCAGGTTGCAGTAACACGGTAGATGTGAAAGAGCTTAAAACTTAATAAATTCAAATTTTATCTGAAAGTTTGTTTTCCCGTTTTGTTTGCTTATTTTAATTGTTCTACTTTCAATTGTTCTGTTCTTGCTTTCGTCTTGGCAGCATGATTTTCCCAATAAAAACCAATATTTACTCTGTTCTCAAGAAGTTGTTGACGTGCCTAAAATTATATTAAACGTGGTTGAAGTTTGTGTGAACGAAATATGAATGAAAACACAACCAAATATATTTTGAAGATAAGAAAGAATTCTTGTGATTTGAACAGTAGCCATTTTTAGTCATCTTTGTTGAGAAATTATCCATTGCTTTTAGATTTTTTGAATATTAAATGTAAGTTTTTCTATTAAAGCAAAATTTAATAGACAGAAATTACATATAGCCTCGCTTAAATCAGAAAAAGTTCTGTTTCTTACAGTGATTTCCTTAAATATTAATACTGATTTTATTTGATTTGTTAATTATTTGATTTCACTAATTATAATAATTTTTTTTATTTTACGTCATTTTGTAATAATAATAAAATTATAATAAAATAATCTTGCATAATTCCAGACTTTAATTCTTGTCTGGAAATATTAACAAAGATAATTGTTTTTTTTTTTAAATGAAACTGTTTTTAATCCATTTAAAATATAATTTTAAAATCGTGATTTCGCAGGAATTCCTTGATTATTTTTCGTCTGTAATACGTCTAGAAGAATAAATGTCGAAATTGGTGTAATTCTTTTATTGCTCAAGTATATTTTAAATTGAAGCAAATATCATTTTGGAAATTCCTGAGAAGGTGTATAATTAATAGCCGACTTTCAAGAGAATTCCTCGGTAATTCCGAAATAGATCTTAATTCAAAACCATAGTTAGCGTGAAATCCCGGGTAATTCCATGTTAACCCTTGATTCAAAGTACTCTCGCCACGAACTAAGCTACTTTTTCTACCTATCGACGTCTGCATTCGCTGAATAGTTCCTGGTAAAGCTTGCCTCATTGCAATTACCGCGATTTAGTGTGGTGCCACGATGGTTTTATAAGCTGTCATTTAAGTACCTCCTGCTATTGATGGCTCGCAATCTTTTCACACTCCCGGCAACGGCGAGAAACCCGCTGCGGCTTCATTCACGCAAATTTCAGGACTTTCCATATCCCGCCATCAATTAGAGGCTGCGTCTTCCGAGTATCACCTACCTGTTGCGATTAATCACGATGTCTACCTGCGAATTAGTGAAGCAAGAGCGCGCCTTGGTGCCAAAAAAGGGCTGTAATAATGAAGGAAAACGTTTTCCACGCAGACAGTTTGCATTACGGCTGCAATATTTAAGCTGTTTGCCAAACTAGAGCAGCTCATAAATATTCAGATTAACATTAAATGCACAAGGACTGAAACAATTAAGTTGCCACCGAGCAGTTGAGCTGCTTAACATGGGACAAAAACCAGACAAATCCATATTTGAGTAAAGTAGAGCAACGCGCGAACTTCACGTGGAGAATTACTGAAGTTGCTAGGTACTTTAAGCTTAATAAATGCATCCCAACATCGAATATAAGTACTACACTCGCTTCTTCTACTTGTCGTAAATCCCATGCGATAATATTTTCAGCGACGCGCAACTTCTTCGCTGTTGTTTTAATTGTTGTTACAGTTGTGCAGGAATCTGTTTTCACTAAGGATCTATGTAGATGGGCTTGGATGCGACTGGACCGCGATCGTCATCGGGATCTGGAAAGCGAAAGTACAATTAACATTTTCCGCTCGTTGGACTGATTTTCTTGTTTGGCATTGTTTTGATGCAGCATCGCTCATGTGTGGCAACATGTGAAGACGCCGGTTGTTGCCACATGTTGCTACCAACGATGGCATCTTCCTTCTTATCCTATTCTTGAAATACTCGCATCTCTCCCTAAATTGTTTAGCAAAATAGGATTTCTACTAACCGCAAAGGACCTTTCCCTCGGCTTACAATCACGCTTTGTTGACACTTTTGTCCAACAGACTGTGTCACTTTTGTCTGCTTTTGTTGGAAATCAAAAAAGGGATCTCGGTCCAGAAAAAACAACCCATCGTTCCTAAACAAAAACAAACCAGCCACACATTCTTTTTAGATCTAATTATGTTTTCATTTAAAAACAGCTTGGTTTATTGCTTCGAAGCTATTATGAATTCATTGTATGAATTTAATGCTTTGTATTGTAGGTAGGAGTAGTGTATAGAGTTTACAATATACTTAGTCGTTAGACTTAAAAGAAATTGGAAGAAGAATGGCAAAAAACGAATGAAAGGTGTGTTTAGTTTTAATTTTAGGGTATATAAGATTTACTATAATGTACACACATCTTTTTGGTACTTTTAATAAAAGAAATAATCGAATAATAGCTTGAAATAGAGGAAATAGCTTGATTGACATTAAGTAGTGACTCAATTGACTATAAAATAGTGTTGAGAATACGTACTCCATTGATTAAAAAGCAAGTGGTTAGTAAATAATTAATTATACAAGAATTAATTATATAAAAGAAGTTATTAAAGTGCTGTAGCTTTTGCACTTCTTAACTAATTTTTTCTAATATATTTCAAAACTAGTGAACAATTGTTAGAAATTGTAGCCTGACGAAACGACAATTTTTAGAAAAAAGTTTTTCGCCCAATTTCAATAGCAAACATTCCGTTACAACAAGGAATATATCTGCCAAATTTTATTCCTTCTTCGGTTCTCCTATAATCGTGATTTCAACGGACAGACAGACGGACTGACACAACTGAATCGACTATTGAGATGATGCCGATTAATACCACATATACTTTTCTATATTTATCTCCATTAATTCTATGCGTGACACAGTTTATAAAACTAAAGATGTAATTAAGACGAATTTTGAAAAGTTTGTGGTTTAACGGAAATATGAAAGTAATATCAACCATTAACCTATGATTCATAGCTCTGATATGACCTGTGACTCATAGCAGCTGCCGGTGCGGAAACAATTTATACAGAATTCTGAGAAGGAGAGATGTAAGTCAACTATGAAGAGAATATATTATACAGCTGATATCCTTAACATAAAATTACTTAAAATATTGGATCATTTGGTGTATTTTTTATCTGCAACTATTTTATTTAAATTTTGCTTCGATAGATTGATTTTTTGATAGGATTAAATCAGTGCCAATCACACTTCTTGTTATCTCTGGTGATCCTTTTACTTAACTCTTATATAAACATAGAATATCGACCTATGTCTGGTTTTAGCCTCGAAGTCAAATTGATTTCGATCAAGATATTCACCTGAAAGCAATATTTAATTTTTAGAACTCAAGTTTATCTAAATAATTTAGAGAATCTTGTGCCATAGATACGAGGATGTGTGTATCTTCACCGAGATACACCGCAAGCGATCATGTGCATCGGTAAACACTCAACAGATTTTCCAGCAATCGTTTCGGTGAAAGTACAAAGCATTGCACTTTAACAAATACTTGAGATTAAGCCTGATAAAGAGATAATCCTTCAGCGGCATTGGGTACAAAGGCTCGAGCGCGGGCCTCTCCACGTCGGTAGCTGTGATCGTGTAATAAGCATAACAATATCATCTGCTGTCCGCCCAATTGACAGAGCCAAATACACAGTGAAGCAGAGCGAGAGAGAAACGGAGCAGATCACAGTAGAAAATGAATTTTTTTCTTATTTGCCAAGATGAAAACCGAAAAAAGCAGCAATAAAAAATGAGTCAGAGGGACGGACTTCGCCTGAATATCCATCATATTCCCGGTGCATATTTCATTTCACTTTTCTATCACTCAGCGTTGATGATGCGCAAAAGGTGAGATCAACAGCCAGCTTAGAAGACGGTCGGAGGCTCCCAAAATCCATCCAAATAGACAAAAATCACAGCCGAGCGACTGGTTGTCGGTACTCGGATGGCGGGCTTTGATCGATGAAGCGCATATTTAAGCCAAATTAACACTCGATTGAATGCACTGCATTAAAGAAGGAGACGGCGATGCAGCGCCTTGTCAGCGATATGAACAGACAGACAGATAGTTGGAGGAGAAAGAAAGCCCTCTTCTTGAGATTAGTGTGAAAAGGTAGCATCATCGTTCGCCTGGAGTTGTGTAATAATTTGGATAGCAATGAGATGTGGAGGTGATGGCTTTTGCTACTGTCTTTTCACTACTTTAACTGTGATGTTGCCGCTTTTCAATTTTAACCATTTTTTATCATCTTCGTACTTACTTTTCGTTGTAAGTTGTAAAGTTGAGATTTTAAGAGGATAAAGAAGAAACTGAGAGGTCTATGAGAGGTCTTCGGATGATATCGATTGCAGCTCTACTTTAAATATGAATTCAAGAGTCAATTTCCTGTTGAACATCTGAAATATGACTTCACTTTACTTAACTATAGAATATATATACATTCAAAATATCATTATATTATGGAAAACAGGTTAATAATTAATACACAAATACAGGAATACCAAAAAACAAGAAAGGAACTCTTCCAATTAACACCAGACGATGCTAGTCGACCGATTACTGAAACAACCTTAAATTTAATCACTGCATCACTAGGAGAGAAAAAACAAAAATTAATTATTTAATATCTGATTAAATAGATTTTTCCCACAAGCAGCAGCCCAACAACAGAAACTATAATTTAATAACATGCTAACCATACAAAGGACCTTAAATTTTACGATTTAATAAGAATATTTGACCTGACATCAGCAAGAAAGTCAGACAGACGCTTGGCGCGACGCTGTTAAATCTTGAAACACGCCTCTGTCTCCAGTCGAATCGCACTTCATCCACGAAACCATCGTCAAACTCGAACTCGAGCTCGAGACATCCACAGATTCTTTTGTTTTAATAACAAAACTCGTTGGTTTGGGACGAGCTGTGAATGTGGCGCTGTTGATTGCCTACTTCTCTTTAATAAAATGATAGCTTTGCTCCTCCAGACAAATATTTCATGGAACGCCAGCGAGGTCATCCAAATCGAGATGGGATTCTGCAGGTGCGGCACTTTGAAAGGGATCATGAGGTTTACGATACCTTTGAATCAGAATGAATCATATAATTCCATTAAAAGTCATTCGAAAAATTCAATATATAGAAATATGATTATAAAAGGTCGTCACTCATCCACTCAGTGCTCATGTTAACGCTCCAAAAGAACGCGCAGAGGAACGAACGATTGTGTGGCCCAGATTGACATGAAATAGATGAGTACAGGCATCAACAGTGAAACAGTAACCGTCGCAACTTTTCACTACTTGTAAAGACCTAAATATAAACCGGCGACTTGGCTGAATTTACACCTCCATCGTTGTGGCACCTTCCGTCAACAGGCACCGCTGTTCCTTGCTTGTTTGGTGGTAGTCACATGAGAACGCCTCAGATTTCAACGTTTTGGAGCATGGAAGAGAAAATGACTGAGTGACTTGAGGTTAGCGTCGGCATGGTACGTTGTTGTATGTGGCATTTGTGTTAATCATGGTGGCAAATATGTCTCTGACTGCATTCCAATAATTGCTAACTAGAATCCGATTCTTGGCGCCGCTCAATTCGAGGGCTTAATGAAATTCGTTCTTTCCTTTGTGTATGTTTTCCCTTTTTGGGCAAATTGATTGCAGTTAGCGTGGTCATGATCGTTATTCAGGGCGAACGTCTTCAATTTAAGGCTGCAACCGTAAAAATGCTGTTGCCATTAACGAGTCTTCTAACAGATTGATTAATTCCTTTTTCATGAGCGGATCAGTATAATTACGTGACTCTTTTAAAGAAAATCAAATGTTAAAGTTGATTTTATCAGTTTCCCAAGAATGATGATCACAAAGCTAAAATAATTTTGAACTAAAGCTTTATGTTATTAGCCACGTAGTACTTGTCATTTAGAGAATTTCTTTGTTATATAGTACAATCAGTTATTTTTTTGTATTTTTATTGAAAAAAGTAACAGCAACACGTAAATTAATGATAACAATTCATTGCATCAAACTCAACAATAACGCAGTACCTCTTTTAATCCAATAATCGGGCTTTTCGTTACCGGATTTTAGGTCAACGGCAATTGTGAAGGATCCGGCTCGCACAGGATAGTAGTACGCAGGACACTGATAAACACCGCGTGTGCGTTTCTTTAGATTTTCTACTGGCTTGAAGTGAATCACTGGCATCGGACACACCAACTCCATGGGTAGCGGGTCCTGCAGGAACTGCTGTTTGCGTCCCCAACCGGCCCCTTCCAGATACAAGCTGCGCACATAAACCCCACCGCCTTCACGAATGATGCGCGCCGCTGACATGTCATCTTCGACGAAGACGTAGAAGTCCCAGGACAACTCGTCGATGGGAGTGAGGGTAGCACGAGCCGAAGTTTGAAGAACAGCGGTCAAAAAACCTGTGGGGAAAGTGAAGGCAGCGAGCCAAAAGAGCGTCGGCGGACGCAAACTCTTTGCCCACGAAGCAAAGTGCTCGATGCGGAGAGTCAAATCGCGAGACCAAGCGGCCAACGGTTTCAATGATGGATAAGCTGAGAAAAGATATTGAGATGGATAAAATGTGGGACGCTATGATGAGGGTTACCTTTGAGCCACACCAACGGTACACGGCCCTCGTACACCGCTATGTCTATGTCTTCGAGATCAGTACTCATAACCACCAGACCTTTGATGCCCTTCTGTAGCTCTCGCAAATGCACTTTCATATTTCGCAATAGTATATTGTATCGTTCGATTTCCTGCAGCAGAACCACCTCAAGTGGAGTACGATGAAGACCGATAAGCTTCGCAGTTTGCTCGTAGTTAATAGTATCCGGCGTGCTCATTAAAATGTCGTGGGCCAGTCGCAGCACTTTTGACTCCTTGCTTTCGCCAACCGCAGCCGCCGTCTGCACCTGCATCGAAATCAGTGTCTCAAAGAGCAGACGAGTCTCACCGATTAGCGAAGCAATATCTGCATTCGGATGCTGCCCGAATGCCTCTGGTTTGTCAAAGGTGGGGAATTGTTGGATTTGGTCAACGTAGGATTGAATATCGCCATCGTGTGGAATGAAGTAGTTGGGCAGCGACGATAATCTACATGTGAGTGTTTGTGAAATATACAGCGAGGCAGGAAATTTCATCTAGATTTTGTACTTACCGGTACTTGTTAGCTACTATAGCAGCGTCACAGTAGTATTGGTTAATGTAGGTTAGCAGCAAACGGCGATCCCAGTCATCGGTAACATGGCCGCCGTAATTGACTCCCGCAATCAAGTACTTGAGAGCACCCCATGGCGTCTCTTCGTATTCGTTCAGATACAGAACCAGCAGAATCTCAGAAACTTCGAAATCCGAATCGTTAAAGCTATAGATAACATTCCAACCCAGTTGCTGAAATTTCTTGCGCTCTAGCAGTATGGTGTGAAAGAAGCAAAGAGAAAATAACAGTTTCTTATATTTGCCAGCCTCGTGGCACTGGTCCATATTTGCGTCTGATAGTAAATTATAAAGGCGACGCATATTAGCTTTGATGCCACGCGGCGGTTCCGTTGTCATCTTGATGCTTGTCTGCAGTATTGATATGGGAAAATCCGGGTTCGGGCTGGAGCTTAACCATAGTCGAAAGCGTTTGTGTAACTTCATGCTTTGCATGGTGGCAATTATTTTGTCCAGGGTCGGCATCCAGCTGAGCGACAGATGACAATTAGCCAGAAAAACCCATTTGCCATCACGTACACCATCCATTATCATCTTGGTTGCAACGGGCGCCTGTCCTTGACCCAAACTGAGTGAATACATACGCGAAGACATTTTAACCTGCTCTGCCAATGTTATGAGAGCTTGCGTTGGATCCACGCCTGGGGAAAGCACAAATATAAGCGGTGTTTGTGGTATGGACTCCTCGAAAGCAGCCTTCAAGTCCAGCACTGGCGGTTCAACAAAACGTGGACCCAACATGTTGATAATAAACGATGTCAGACAAAAGGAAATTCGATCTGCACGTAGACAACGAACAACGCAGATTTTCTGGAAATCCGTCAGCTTATCATTCCACTCGCCTACGAGGTCTTCAGTTTCGGGTGTAGTGGTCGCATACCAAAATTGCCATGACTTCGCATTTTGTTCAAATGAGTCAATGATGCCGTGAAAACCAGGAATCTTATCCAGCTCTGTAATGTTGTCCCAAGCTTGTTCACTGATCCAAACTAGTTTTAGATATAAGAGCAATGAATGTAATGTAATGATAGGTAATGATGGAATACTGAAGGAATAATATGGATTTCGGAAAATTACCCGGGCTAGGATTTGGAGCCTGTCCTTGCTTGTCCAAAACAATTCCGCCCTTTATTATAAAGTCATATTCGGCCACAACCAATAAACCAGCTCCATCCAATATCTTGGCTGTCATATGTATTGAAAACAGCAGTTTATGCATTTCGAAGAGCCCCCGGCAGGTATTCTTATATACCGAGTAGGTATGGTAATTGTTGATGTTGAATATGCGTTCGGCGATGATCTGATTTTTGGGACTGCGTTCGATAGACTGATTGAAGAGCAGAATGTAGGCCGCTAACGCGAACTCGTACATCGGATCAATCTTGGACATGTCCATTAGCACAAAGAAAAGAATAGCTGCGCGCTCTGCCGCTGGCTGATATTCTTGACGGGCAACGTCTATTTCGACCTCGGTGACCTCTGCTGTACTCAGGGACTCCTTGACTAGCACTGACGTCTGCCGTGATTTTTGCAAGGTGGCGAACAATTCGTCATCTTCGAGCAGCGACCCGCGACTCTCATTCAGCAAACGCAAAATCTCATTGTCTAATTCGATAAGAGTGCGTCTATTTCTTGCTATAGTCAACACGAGTTCATCCTTCTGCTCCTCCAGAGCTGGTTTCTCTTTGCGAACTATTATACCCAACAACTGTGCTTCTAAGCCGCTCTGCTTAACCGCAAAGTTAACAATTGTGGTTTTCGAGGATATTTCTGGTGGATAATGCGGATTGGTGAATTTAGTGGTTATATAGAAGCGGAAACGATCATCATATGTAATATATTTGTCATTGAACTTGATTAGCTTTTGTCCACCTTGGATGGTGAACTGACGTCGTAGGATTGGATTTATTGCCTGATCTATGGATTCGCCGACATTTTGCAGAAGCACCGGATTTCCCTCATGCATCGCCCGTTCCAAGGTTCTTAAATAATCCAACTGTCCAAAGTCGATTAATTGCAGTTCATATTTTGCTTCCAAATTCTTTATCCACGTATTGGCTTGCATTTGGGGATCAATGATCAGAGGCCAGCGACGTCCCTGCTGTACAATGACACCGTTCTCGGTGCTGAAGTCATCCGCCGGTAAGCCTTGTATGTTCCATTCTCGTATAGTCACAGCATCACTGAGGAACAGTGTGATTTTTAATTCCTTAGTGCATGGTACAGGGTTATCTTGGATCAGTTTAATCCAATTATTCAAAAGGATCTCCCGATACTTTGTATCAAAGGGTCCCAAGTAAGATGTAAACGCGGTTGCGAGCAGGCAATCGCCGGGAAGCTTCTCAAACGCTAGATCCAGTTGCGCTACTGTGTCTATCCAACGTTGCTGCTCGCCAGACAGTGATTCAACCAGTATAATAGCTCGCTCTAATTGTTTTCTGTAATGATAAAAAACACAAATTACTTTTGTCGCTTTGCTTGTCCTTTGTACAACTTCACCTCAATTTTTCCTCTTTGGCACGCAATTCGTTTAACATATCAGTTTTCTCCTTCAACTGTTGATACAGCTCGTTTATACGAGCATTCAATTCGTCCAATTTTTTCCTTGCAGCTGCTAGCAATGCTTGCTTCTCCGCCAGGGAACGCATGGCATTGTCCAGTTTCTCCTGCTTAGGCGCAACTATACGGTACACTTTGGCATAATTCTCAATTGCTATAATCCACAACATTAGCGATTTGCACGCTACAGAAACGATTGCAACTTTGTCCGGTTCGAGTTCAGGATTTTTTGTATAGCCGCCTATGCGCTTTAAGGTCTTATCCGAAACGTGATCACGATCGAAATTCTTTAGGTCGTTGAGGAACGACGGTTCACCCAGCATCTTTTTAGCCATTTCCCATGTCGGCTCCTTGCCTAGAATGATCATGACGGCTTCCATCACTTTCTCGATTTTCATTGGCGGTCTTCCATACGACTTCACCTCGGATAAATCTTTCTTATTAAGGGCATCTAAGGCTTTAACGGCAGCGTCAACCATGGGCATTACGAGTTCTAGATCGCTCTGTGCAGCAGCGGCCAAATCCATACAAACCACTTCCTCCTTGTGTATAATTATAGCTTCAGCATCAACTTTCTCCTTTTGTTCTTGTGCCTCACTCTTCTCTGTTTCTATGATGGCAATAAATTCCTCACATTCCTTAGCCAGAACTTTTACCTGCTCTGAACTGACTTTCAACTCCTCTGACATCACGGTAACTTTTTCCTGTGTGTCTTTTATTTTCGACAAACCATTTCGTAATTTGTTTGCACTAGAAGAAACCTCGATGCGTTTGGCCATCAATAGTTCTTTAAAACCACTCACCAATTCCAAATAATTGGGCGATGTAACATAATTGATCCGCTTCACTTCCTGCAGCATGAGATCCGAAACCGAAGATACACTTGAATGTATAACTGAAAACACGAATGCTACATTTTTTTGCAATGTGTCTTCTGTGGTCATAATCAAACTTTCACGATGGACCTCCGTGTCTTTGCCAGGCACGGGCATATTTAGTTTAAAGCCACTTAAGAACTTTTGAGCCACCTCTAGAAGGGCCTCTTGCGGCCACAACCGGAACCAATTGGGAGTAGTTGCATTTATAAGTGCTGGATATTGACGAATATAACTGCGAAAACTCTCGCCAACAGGACTAATGCCAAGTGCAATATGCAAATTGTTACGCACGTTTTTCATAAAGAAATTGTATAAATTCTCGGTTGTGAACTGTATACCCGCTTTCTTAGCCGGCCTCTCCAGCTCCGTTTTTAATTCCTCAAACTCCTCTGCTTTGAAAAGATTAGCCTCACCTGTACTGAGCATATTATTGATGATTTCCAAGAAAACGTTTTCCGCTACTTGCTCGCCGCTGAATAGGAAAACTGTTGGTCGCTGTTTGACGCCCGTCAATTTATACAGTGCCTTCAAGTCCTCTTTAAACTCCTGGGCTTTGTACTTCTTAGTTACCTCAATCTGGAATGAACCCAGCTCACAAATGAATCCCGCCAACTTAGTTAGGCACTGTCGACCTGATCCGCCGATGCCTATATTCATCATATGACCGCGAGGCTGTGATATAACACGTACATTGCGGGCAACATGCTCGATAGCTTCCTTGAAGAACACTAAATTCATGCGAGCAGTTCCCGGAAAATTATTGTATTCGTCCAGAATGCGGTCCATATATTTCCGGAGGTCATCCATGTTCGCATAATCCTCATAATATCCTTGTACACTCATAAAATCGCCAAAAATAGGTACAATTTTATTGGGGCATAAGCTGTGAAAAGTTACTTCCATGTGATGGCCGAGCACATCGTTGATGGTGTTCATAAACCAACCCTGATCAAGATCATTCACCAATCGATCGCTGAACACCCGAAAACATTCATGCACCCAAAGCCGTAGGAAAGAAGCACGTTTCGTTTGAATATTTTCATCACTGCGCAGGAGACCTTGAAACACTTTTGAAATATCCCGCAAATTGAACAAATAATGGGATTTATTAGGCGTGGGCAACATGCGAGTTAGTACTTCGTTGTACAACTCAATGGTGGCTGATGTTATATTACTCCAAATCTCACGCACCTCGTTGGCGAATGGCTCAACTTTTTGTTTAAGCATTGTACCGAATATGCGCATTATTGTGCTCTCCGTTGGAAAGGTCATGTTAATAAGAGTAAACCGACTCTGTGTTCGAGCTGAAATAACCTGACGGCCGCCGCCGGGCGGACCCATAGCTACCATCAGCAGCGTGTTTGTTACGTATATTTTCTGTTGGTTCCTTCTATTAAACCAGTATTTATAGTCGATCCATTGACGTATTAGCTCTAGCGGTGGTTGAGACCCATATGTATCCTTGGCAGGCATATTAAAGTCATCCATAAAACAAATCATACGCTTTCCACCAATCGGTACAAAATGGGTTTTTGTACGTTTTTCGGTGCGGTTCTCTATAGACTCCTGAAGCCCAGCAGCACTTGTCTAGTAATGAAATTTTATTTAATAATTTTTTTAAATAAAATAAGACTATAGAAAACGATACCTGTGCAGAAATGTTAATGGAAAGCACGGTAAAACGGTTTTTATCACATGCCTCCATAACGCCCGTGGCAGTGGACGTCTTTCCAGTACCTACGTTACCCACTAACATAACAGGATGCTCGTCAGTAAGCAATTTTGCGACTAGGTACTCGTAACGTACTGTATCAATCGTAGGAACAATTATTTTATAAAAAGGCATTCTGAAAAAAGTTCAATGAGACAAGAAGAAGAATGCAATAACGTCAATTCGTTATTTCTTACTCTGGGTCATATCTCCAATTGTCCATAAGCTTTGACTCCCACGGCAGGAAGGTTCGTTGTGACGGTTCCACATAATAGTCATATATAGTGTCTTTTATTGGAAAGCAGCTCTCTATTTCACGTATAAAGGCATCCATTCGGAGACGTCCCACTTCGTCCACAGTGGCACAAACTGACCAAACTAAGCAGAAGAAAAACCATATTTTACTCATTTGCTCTAGCATCTCAATGTCGCTGGTATTGATTCCATTTTGCTTAGTTGCAAATCCCTGGAGAAGCTTGCACATTGACATCACCACATTTAACTCATTCGTCTTCACAATTTCTGTGCATCGTTGACGCTTGAACTCCAACACTTTTCCCAGAAACTCGTCGAAGTATTCGCGCATTAGATTAACATATTCGACAGGCTTTTGATTTTCCAGCCAAGAGTCTACGTAGGGACGCCAGCCCCAGTCATTATAGTCATTATATACCATACCGCAGCGCGATACAGTGGCTGGAGAAGCTACTGCAAGATCGGCCACCTCAAATAGCAAGGAAACCTGTGCCGGCATGGTAATACGTTCGCTGTTGACCAAGGTTAGAATCTTGTTGTCGTCCATCACAGAATTCATGTTTTCAATCCACACGGCATCGACTGGACCATCAAAAAGTAGCCACTTCAGTGTTAAATCTTCATCAGCACATATAACACGCATAATGGAACTCAAAACTCCGTCCAACCATTCACCAGTCGCCAAATTATATTCACCGTACAGTTCGGCCAGATTCAAAGCCTTTGGATTCACTGGATGAACAGCACAACCTTCCCAGCCAGCTTTCTTTTGGGCATTCATGCGAATATATGCCCCTTGTAGGCATTTCCAAGTCACAGATTTCGCCGTTCCGGTTTCGCCAATAATCATGGTTGAATGACGAGAATTTTTAGTTTCATATAATTCAATGATTTTCTTTACTGCTATTGGTATTACTTGGAGTTTATTGGCCCTTAATTCATCTTCGATGGCTATCCTGAAATCGCTATAATCGATAACAGGCAGTGTCACACCTGGGAATATATCTGACATAATCCCATTAAACAGCGGTAAGTCGTTGGCGGTTAAACGTGCAACGTTCATGTCACGCATTGCTAGATAAACGATTTCTTCCTCGTTGGTGTTTCCTAATTGGCGTCGTTTCTTGCCTGCGTATCGTAGGAGTGCAACCATGGAACGCAATCCGAAATCATAATGATACTGTTTTGACAACTGCTGCTTAGCCAATTCATACAGAGTATAAACTTTCCTAGCTAAACTGCGAGTGTTGGCGAAACCATCGGAAAAGAGTAAATTTTCGGCAATGATTACGTTGTCAGGCACCATCATCGCAATAGGTCGGAACATGGACTTCAAGTTATCCGGCAGCTCTGTACGTCCAGCATATCCGGGATTCATGGTAATGAAAAGGCCAACGGTGTGTCTAAGTTTAATTAATTGGCCCTCAAAGTTGAACTCGGTAACTTTTGCGGATAGGGCTGACATGATCGACAGAATTTGTTGTGCTACTACAGACAACACTTCGATGTTGATGCGGTTGAACTCATCGAAGCAGCCCCAAGCGCCCTGTTGAGCTAGTCCAGAAAAGTTCTTCCCGATACTCTTGTAGTCCAAACCCTCAGAGCAGTTTGTGACAATGACCCACATTCCCAGAGCTTTTCCCAGATCCTTCACGGTTTCCGTCTTTCCGGTACCTGCAGGTCCTTTTGGGCTGCCACCGCGATGCAGATGCAGTGCTGTAGTCAGAGTTATATAGCAGCGATCTGTTAGTGGCGTTATAACCAATCTACCAGAATTTCCCGTGTATTCATAGCCATAAGTATGTACAGTGTTCGTCTGTTTAATAACACACATCTCCAGCTGGCGTTGCCAATAAAAGCGCAGCTGAGAAAACCACTCAAAATGACTGACATCCTTGCAATTGGCTTTATACATTCGGTCAATCACATCTCTTCCGTGTATCTCAATTGTTATTAAAGTGTTTACTTTTAAGCGCATTATTTTCGACAATTCCTTACGACTCATTTCTGAAAGCTTCAGTAAAATTTTATTTTGCTTACTTTTTAACTTTCGCAAAGGCTTTTTCTGATCGACCATCTTGCAGTGTATCAAGCTGCGAGTACATTCTGTAGTCCATTGAATCTGGCAAGTCGTAAGAACAAGTTGTCCTGGCCAGAGACTCAGCCAAACCTCACGGTTATTGCCTAGCTTTTTAAGAGAGGCTCTTGTTAATTTCAGTTTTTCCTTCATCACCGATATACTGTAGTCCTCCAGCATTGTCAGCCAGCGTTCTGAAGGCCCCTCGATATACAATACACTAAGAAACTCTACATATTCGCCATCATCGGAATACATGCCCATTGCTTGAAAGCGATTCAGTGTCTTACCGACACGTTTCAACTCCAATTTATAAAGATTATCGAAAAGCTTTTTCAAGTGAGGCTGTACCAAGTCTGGGCGTTTAGCATTTCCTAAAATCTCACAGAGATCGTCATTGGAAATAAAGTAGAAGCGCGGAAATAGCTGACGTTTTGTTTCCAAGTAGATTTCGAGGGCTCGCTGTATTACCTCTAGCTTCTCTTCCATTTTATTGAAACGGTTAAGGAGGAACGGCGGTTTTCGGAGGTGAGTAGCTTTAAGAGCTGTTTTGTTAGTAAACATTTTGCTAGACAAGATACGAAACTCATCTGTTACGCCAGCAAACCGTTTGGCTTCTGCTGGCAGCTGCTTACGTATATCCTCACCAGCAAATATATTCTCCAAATATAACCATTGCCTCTGTACACCCAGACCCTTTTCCAGTGTCTCGGATATGTACGATAGCGTTTTCTCCCAATATTCGACAGTTTCAATGAATGGTTCAACGAAGCGAGTTGACTTCATTGCTGATATCTGAACCATGTGCTCCTCGAGCAGTAGCGAGCATTCTTCAACGCTCTTTATGCGATAAATGCCATCGCGGTAAAAAGCCATTTCGAAGGTCTGCTTTTTCCAAATCGATGCAATGTTCTTGATACCGTTTTCAATTTGCAACTCCATGGTCGCGGCATTAGAAATATCCTGAATATCTTCTGAATAAGCTTGAAAGTCAAGCTTGATTATAGTTTCGAGTGTGAAGTCTTTTGAGTTCTCGTCAAATTCTCTATCGGAAATTTCAGATATTTCTTTTAATATTATTTGCTTATGGTATTTTAAATATCAAAAAATGGCTTACTTACACTTGCATTATATTCCGGACGCGATTCCAATGACGAACGCGCATGCATGGATTCTTTAACGCTGTTATCAACGGTAAGGTTCGCCGAAAGCTGTCTAAATTTTTAGTTGTTGTTTCCAGCATTTCCCAATGCCGCTCTATGTAACGCTTATTCAATGTGTTGAATTCACGATATAAGGAAAGCGCTGTGTCCTCCATTATATCAATATTTATATCCCAGAAGCTACCAGTACGCCATTCCTTCCAGGCAGTTTGCCACTCGTCTATCAGTTCCCAGATATTCTGTACAATTTGTACTTCCTTGTCCAGCTTTCGAAGATCCGTGTTCTCAGGCTGATTGATTTGATAAGAAACCATATCGTCGCCAAGGGCTTTCTCGAATGCGTAACAAGACTGTATTTTGCCAGCAATTAGGCGTAAATATTTTAGCGCAATTCGCGGTTTACTAAGTTAAAATGGAGGGACAAAAATGGGAATGAAAAGGGAAATGTTGGAAAAATCGGAATAAATAAAAATAAAAGAAGGAATAAAAGGGAAAAACTTCTAACTAAAAAACTAAAACAGAAACAAAAACAACTAACTGCAGTATTAATTTACATTTCCGATGATGTAGGAATCTTGAGAAGGAAATCTAACAGAAGTTCTTTAACAACTGTTCGGAATTTGTCTGCCTGCTGCAACAGTTGTTTTTTGAACTCTTCCCGACGCGTTTCTACCATTTCTTCAGCTACTGCCAATTTCTTTAAATACGCCTGCCATGTAGCGTCGAGGTTGACGACCATGGTATGTGTTGCTGGCGAAATTTCCACCTGATACTTGTCTATAAGGTGGAACAACTTCAGAATGCCCGGAAATGTATTTTGTTTGCGTGGAATATTCCTCCGCAAGCGTTCATGTAAACGCCAGGCACCGATCGACTCCTTGATGGTACGCGGAACTATCGCCATGCGTTCGGTTTGGGTTTCGATATATGCATAAATTCCTAAAAATGGTAAATCTGTTTAGAAACTTCTTACGTTCACATACAATGTTCGAAGAAATTACCTTTGATCTTGGCACTCGCTCGTCTATGCAGCAGCCTGATATTAAGAAGCTGCCACTTCTCGATGTAATCCATTATAGACGTTTTCATCGCGTTCAGATTTACCAAAATAAAATACACATTGCTGATGGAGTCTCGTCTTGAAACCTCTTCCGCCAACGAGGCACACAACTCAATACTCTCCTGAAATACTTCCGCGGTTTGTCCGCCCGTACGTATACCATTCACGAAATCATATTCAGTTTGTTGCCATATATTGCGGAAAACATTCCAGCTCATAGTGAAGGAAGTTATATCGTATCGATTGTTTTCTACTTCGGTATTTATCCCTTCCAGAATTTCTCTGCATTCAAAGTCATTTTCTAAAACTTTTGTGAATGGAACCTCTTGTAGTTCCGTGGGTATCTTGAAGCGAAGTCCTAACCTCTGAAAACGTTCGAAAACTGTGTGTATGCGATTGATGGTTCCATTAAGTTCTTCCGCAATTAGATCCATGCTTGGAGTTAGTTTTATCTGCAATTTGGAGAAAGATAATATTGCCAAGAAATGTAAAACAGATAATCACAATATTTATAAAGTTTTTGACTTACAGCACGATCCTCAATATCGGCTTCCATTATCAAAATAGGTGCAGGCTTCAAATTGCCTTCAGAACGAACAGCATTGTATATGTTTCGTAAAGAATTACGTGCACAGGTAAGCATTGCACTCGATAGCATTTCATCGAATTTCTTTATATAATCATACCAATCGTTGGCCATCTAAAAGTGAGAAAAGATGTCATTTCGGTACCGTACAGTTTCCATGTGTGGCTTGTATTACCTCATTGATTACTAAATGGAACTCTCTATAAACAGTAATAAGCAGATCTGTGATAGTTTCGTAAAAACTCATAACAACATTCGTTGACTTATGCATGAATACATCCAGTGACTGCTTATAGACAGCCAATGGGACAGCACCGGAATTGGTTAGTTTAAGAATCGGCGTATCGCAGATCTTCTCGCACAATTTTGCGATATGACGATTGGCTCGTTTATATGTATCTAAAGACTCTTGCAGCTTCGATGTATACTTTGCACAATCAGCTATGTACGCATCACTCATCTCACCGCCCCAGGTTAATTTAAATAGTCCCGGCGCTATTTTCCGATCACATGATCGAATAAGCGCCTGAAATAGCTTGCGTTCCGCATCGGAAAGTGCCGCTAGAATCCGGTTGTAGTCTAAACATACCGTCAACACTGAATTGTATACGAATTTTAATGTATCGTATCTGTCGTAGATCCGTCGTATGGTGCCTGGAATTTGAAAGCCAAGCCGTTCGAAGTGAACAGCTTGCTCACATATATTAAACACCGTTCGGTCCATATTGCATTCGAGTAAGCCTCGTTTCAGCTTGCTGCGTTTAATTAAGAAGCCATCAAGTTTCTGTTGTATATTTACAGAACCGCAATTCTTGACCCATAGGGCGAATATCTTTTGTATCTCCATCTCGTACTCTTGTTTCAGATCATCGAATTTGCAGAGTACAATTTTCGCCTCTGGTACAGCAGGCAGCCATTCAGAGCCATGAAGGCGATCTCGCAACCACTGAAGACGTTCCAAATTGATGCGATAGTTAATGGCTCGGGATGCATAATAGGGAATCCAGGATTCGTGTACTTTGACGCGTTCCATCAGCATTTTCGACGTGTTGTTCATTTCATCAATAAACATCTGCCAAACCTTGCTAACCATTCGCAAGTAGGTCTTGCGAAGTGTAACCCGATAAGAGTAGTAAAGCATTACGTTCAAAACTTCAAGACCCTCCTCTATATTGCAGATCCTTTGAAAAGCATTCGACATCAGGCGTTGCAACGTTTCTTCCAAACTCTGTACCATGCGACGATATTTAATAACCTCTTCGTACCTGCATTTCAAATAAATTTAAATAATATACGGAATATAAATGATTGTTAGAAATTAAATTCTGCACTTCGGAAACTCACCATTCAGTTTTGTGAACATTCAGTATGAGATCTTTGCAATCGGTTTGGAGTGCACTTAACGCTGTTAGAAACTGTTTTTCTACTCTTTCGCCAGTTTTTTCGTCTTCTTTCCCATTCGTACCACCATACAATGGCTTCGGTATCTTTTGGGTTTCATCCAGCCGGCCGAAAACGATCATCGACTCGCAGATGTCGATCAGATCATGAAGACGCTCCATGAAAGCATCAACATGATTGAAAATCATTGCATTTTCGAGGTCCCAGCCGAAATCTGGATTCTTTTCAGCGTGTTCGAGTGCCATACGTTCATAAATATGCTTGTACGCTAGACAGCAATCAATGGACATGTTGCAAATCTGTATGCCGAAGCGCGTATCACCGCCAAGTATTTTTTCGACTTTGGTCTGTTCCACGCAAAGTTTTATTATTTGATTGCTGAGATTGCGGAAGAGGCCCGTAATCAGATCGCGCCGATTGTAATGATCTGATTTTACCCATATGTACCGTATGATGTTGATGATGCGTGGTAATAAAGCCGGTACAGTAGCCGGGCTCTCGGCTGCGTCGATGCGCAAGCACGGCTCAACCAGCAAATGGAGGTACTTAATATTTGATTTCGCCACCTCCATTTCGTTCTGGGTCTCACTAAGGAATTCGTCCACTTGCTTTATATAAACGGAATGAGCGTTTCGGAGAACATTTATGATCAGCTGCGTGTCATCGTGATTCAGCTGAGTATTAAGTCCCATGAGGACCTCAACTGGAAGACAGGAAATGTTGTATTCAAACGCTGGAGCCCAAAAACATTTGAACTATACGAAACTTACAACGATACAGCCAAAATTCGTACTCCTCTACGGGGCACACGAGCTCGTTTGGCGATACTAGCAATTTGTCATTGAGCAGAGTTCGGATTTGTGTTGTCCAAAAGACTACGATCGCCTCCAGGTTCTTCACGAATTCCCGATCGTGGGCTATGTCCTCACGACAGATCTGCTTCACCACATACGGCACATACAATACAGTCATGCCAGCCATCTTGTAGTGCAGTCCTGTCAGGTAGGACAGGAACTTATCCATGGCCGTGCAGAAGCGCTGTTTCACCGCGTCGTTCCACTCGGTGTAGTTGCGAAAGATGGGCGCATAAACGATCTGCAACACCTTCAACAAGCAACCGTCGACGTCCTCATGTATGTTGCCGCTGTGCACTTCATCGTGAAAGCCTCTAATTGTGAATTCGTGATTCGGATCACGCATAAAGTAGCACAAATCAGTGACTGGTACCACAGGATAACCCAGGCATACGGTTAACTTTTGAGTGTCGTAAAATATGGTCAGCAACAACTCGGAAACATCAAGGAACCAACGCTTTATCACTTCAGTTGTTGCCTCAGTCCAATCGTGCTGATCCAAGGCGATTAACAGCGTCATACGCTGAACATAACTTATCAGCTGATTCATTTCCTCATCGCTGTACATCGGCTTCAAAGCTTCAGCAGGACGCTTCGCTCCATCCTGATCGCCACCTCCTGTTAGGTTATGACACATACATTTTTTAAAGACAACAATTTATGTTTCTTTTCCAATATTACCAAATTCAGTTGAGGATCTACTGCTAATCAGGCTGAGTAGGTCTGTGGCAATAACGTGATCTTCCATGAAGTCATCTCCTACGCCAGCATCTTCCCCACCGGCTTTTGTATCCATAGTTTTTTATATTTTCAAGTTAACTTTCGTCTAAACGCTTTTTCAGATATTACAATTATTTTATTATCAGAGTGTTTGAGCAGCGTTGACTGCATTACGATCTACTTTTCAAATAATAAAGTATTTTTTAGACAGGTTTTTTAATATTGCCCTTTGAATTCAAAACTAAAAATTTAATCTACTTTTGTCATATGAACTTCAGTCAAACGGAAGTTGACCCACTAAACGGAATCCTCAGGTTTAATAACAACAAAAAGTCTTGTTTAATCGATATCAGCTTCGAAATGTGGAGCTTTATTGAAGTTATAGTTGAATATTGCAAGAGTGTTTTGCTCTATGAAAAATTCAATTTTCCGATAGTTTTTAATATTTAAATAAATAGGAATCTATATATATAAAAATGAATTGTTCGTTTGTACGTTCATAACATGCGAACGTGAAGTCCGATTTGCTTGATTTTTTGGTATGTTTTCATTATTTGCCTGTAGAAGGTTTGTGTGAAATAATAATTTAAAAAAATTTCATTTAAAAAAAATTATTATTTTTGCATAACGGAAAACAGAGGAATCAAAGTAAATTGAAAAATAAATTTGACGTTTTAATTTTGAATTTCAATTTGACAATGGAAGTAAGTAAATTGTAAATGTCTTCCATTATTGCTTTGTTTTGACAAATTATTTTGACACACATAGAATTTTATTTTAAATTTTGAAAAACAATTAAAAATTATAAAAGGCTTAATGCCGATTAATTACTCTGTTTCGGGTGTGTCAAGTCCAAAACAGTGTTACGTATGACAGAAAATATGGAAGCGTTTAAAAGTGATGAGCAGCAAACCGAAGCGAATCAAGAAAAAGACGAAATGTGTTTTATTATAAACACTATAAACACTTATAAACATTATTTGTTTTTTTTTTAGTTATAATTATGCCGCGACCGAGACGTGGCGCCAATATTGGTCGTCGTACTCATAATACAAGACGAGTTGCATCTGTTAGAGCAGGTGAATCTGAAGCGGAACGTGAAGTGAGACTTGAACAGCAAAGAGAGCGTCAATCGAGATCGCGTTCTGCTCAAACAATCGAAGAACGATTCGCGAGTAATTCTTCGGATCGAGCGAGAATGAGTCGCAATCGCGCTGTTAGAAGTCGTGCCAATGACAATATTAATCAGCGAGTAATGCGTGCTGCTTTCAATTATGATAGTGAAGTTGACTATTGTTCTCTTCCATGCCTTTCAATCGGAACTATGACTAATGTCTGCGAACAGTGCAATGCATTGAAATTTCCATCGGAAACTCCTGGAATGTGTTGTGCAAATGGACAAGTAAAATTGCCTGTTTTGAATCCTCCTCCTGAGCCTTTGAGGTCATTAGTTTCTGGTTTGACTCCAGAATCGAATCATTTTTTGTCTAAAATACAGCAGTACAATTCATGTTTCCAAATGACGTCTTTCGGCGCCACAAATATAATCAGAGATGGATTCATGACTTTTAAGGTAATTACTGAACACGACACTAACAATGAGTTCTATCGTGAGATTGAATCAAATGTTTCATGTATGCAGATTCAAGGTCAAATCTATCATCGAATTGGATCGTTATTACCATGTTTGGATTCCAATCATTCCTTTTTGCAAATTTATTTCATGGGAAATTCAGATGTTGAAATTGAACGGCGTTGTGTGGTGGCACAAAATCCAAATGATAGTAATGCAGTGAGAAGAGGAATAATTGAAAGATTGCAGCAGTTTTTTCACGATGAAAATTGTTTGATCAAATTATTTCAAACTGCCCTTGATCAAATGCCTTCGGATTCTCATAGAATTGTTATTCGGGCCGATAAAGCACCTGGTGGAATTCATGCTGGAAGGTTAAACGCACCAACAATTGATGAAGTTGCCGTATTAATTGTGGATGAAGGAGCGAGCAGTCGAGATATTGTACTTCATCGTCGAGATCAAAGTGTTGTGCATGTTTCGGAAACTCATCGTTGTTATGATGCGTTGCAGTACCCAATTTTGTTTTGGCAAGGCGAGGATGGTTACCATTTCAATATTAAGATGAAACATCGTTTAACTGGTTAGTTACAATAAAATGCATCACACATTTTGTGAATTATTGATACTTAATATTCGCATTTATTTCAGGCTTGGAAACAGCAAAAAAAGTTAGTGCGATGAACTATTATTCGTACAGATTAATGGTTCGGCTGAACGAAATTAATCATATATTGAATTGTAGAAGGCTTTGCAACCAATTTATAGTTGATGTTTACGCTAAAATTGAGTCTGAACGATTGAATTTTATTCGATTTAATCAGAAAAAGTTAAAATCCGAACAATATATTCATTTGCGCGATGCAATTCAGAATGATGGGAATATCAACGATATTGGCCAAATGACAATATTACCAGCAACATATACTGGAAGTCCACGACACATGCACGAGTACGCGCAAGACGCAATGACGTACGTTCGGCATTATCATCGACCCGATTTATTTATTACTTTCACCTGTAATCCTCAATGGAATGAAATAAAGCAATATATGTTTCATGGTCAAAGTGCTTCTGATCGCCACGATATTGTTGCGCGTGTGTTCAAGCAAAAATTGAAAACGCTTATGGATTTTATTGTCAAACAACAAGTGTTTGGAAAAGTTCAATGTTGGATGTATTCTGTGGAATGGCAGAAAAGAGGACTTCCGCATGCACATATTTTGGTTTGGTTAGTTGATAAAATTACGCCAAATGAAATTGATAGCGTAATATCAGCCGAAATTCCTAATCCAATCATTGGTCCAGGACTGTTTGAATCAGTTACGAAGCACATGATTCATGGACCATGTGGGGCATTAAATGTCAACTCACCGTGCATGGCTGAAGGAAAATGCACAAAACGGTACCCAAGAGCATTAATAGCGGAAACAATTTCTGGTAATGATGGTTATCCGTTATATCGTAGACGTTCACCTGAAGATGATGGCGAAACAGTTATGGTGAAATGCAAAAATCAAGACATTAAAATTGACAATCGTTGGATCGTTCCATATTCGCCGCTATTATCCAAAACTTTTGGTGCTCATATAAATGTTGAGTATTGTAACTCAGTAAAATCCATCAAGTACATATGCAAATATGTTAACAAAGGAAGTGATTTGGCCTATTTTGGAATTGCTGGGGATAAAAGTGATGAAATCACTTCATATCAATTAGGCCGTTATATTAGTACAAATGAAGCAATATGGCGAATTTTTTCATTTGCAATACACGAAAGGTATCCAAATGTACTGCACTTGGCAGTTCATCTTCAGAATGGTCAACGTGTGTACTTCACACCTGAGAATGCGGCGCAACGAGCAGAACAGCCACCGAAAACAACGTTGACTTCATTTTTTGATATGTGCAGAAATGACGAATTTGCTAAAATGTTATTGTATTCTGAAGTGCCACGATATTTCACATGGAATGAATCTGCGAAAGTTTTTCAAAGACGGAAACAAGGGCAACCAGTACGAGGCCATCCAAATGTATTTTCTACAGAAGCATTGGGTCGTGTGTATACCGTTCATCCAAATCATTATGAATGTTTTTATTTGCGTTTATTATTGATTAACGTTCGTGGTCCTACGTCATTTGAAGATTTAAGAACAGTCGATGGTGAATTGTGTGCGACTTATCGGCAAGCATGCCAGCGTTTGAATCTACTTGAAGATGATATGCATTGGGAAGCTACACTTGCTGATTCCGTAATTTCATCATCTCCACATCAAATACGAACATTATTTGCAATTATAATATCTACATGCAGTCCATCAAATCCATTTGAAATATGGCATAAATTTCGTGATGACATGACGGAAGACATTTTACTTAGAGTGCGACGTTCAGTTTCAAATCCTGAATTAGAAATCACACCGGAAATGCATAACGAAGCTTTGATTTTGATTGAAGACATGTGTATAATGATTGCAAACAAAATATTAGTGCAGTTAGGAATGATAGCGCCTAATCGTGCAGTTCATGATGTTATTAATCAAGAAATGCATCGTGAACAACAATATGATCGTAATCAATTGAGAACATTTGTGCAGTTAAAAGTTCCACAATTGAATAGTCAACAGAAATATGCTTATGACAAAATCATGGAAGGTGTGAACAATGAAGGAGGTGGATTTTACTTTATTGATGCACCAGGAGGCACTGGAAAAACATTTTTGCTGTCATTGATTCTGGCAACCATACGATCGGATAATAAAATTGCTCTTGCAGTTGCTTCATCTGGAATTGCTGCTACCTTATTAGACGGTGGTCGAACTGCGCATTCTGCACTTAAATTGCCTTTGAATATAACAACGATTGAATCTCCTACGTGCAACATTTCCAAAACGTCGGCAATGGCAAAAGTTTTGCAGCAGTGTAAAATAATCGTATGGGACGAATGTACAATGGCTCACAAAAGATCATTAGAAGCATTAAATCGAACCATGCAAGATCTTCGAGGAAATGAAAGACTTTTTGGTGGCGCCTTTATATTGTTATCAGGTGATTTTAGGCAAACTTTACCTGTCATTCCACGATCTACTGCTGCTGATGAGCTAAACGCATGTTTGAAGTCTTCAGTTTTGTGGAAATATGTTAAAACATTGCGTCTTAATCAAAATGTACGTGTACAATTGCAAAATGATCCTTCTGCAGCTGAATTTTCAAAACAACTTTTGGAAATTGGGAATGGTAAAGTTGCAGTCGATAAATCAACCGGATTAATAACATTACCAAGCAATTTTTGTAATATCACTCAATCGAAAAAGGAACTGGTTCAACGTGTGTTTCCAAATATATTGCAGAAGTACAGGAATCATGATTGGTTGAGCGAACGCGCAATATTGGCAGGAAAAAATGAAGACGTGAACGATGTAAATGCAAGTATTTTGCAAGAAATAGATGGCCAATTTTTTGCATACAAATCAGTGGATACGATAATAAATGAAGATGAGGTAGTGAACTATCCTACTGAATTTTTGAATTCACTTGATTTGCCAGGCTTGCCACCACATTATTTGGCATTGAAAGAGGGAGCACCGATAATAATGCTCCGAAATATAAATCAACCACGGCTTTGTAATGGCACCAGACTTTCCGTGAAAAAACTGATGGCCAATTTAATTGAAGCAACTATTCTGAGTGGTAAATATAGAGGCGAAAACGTTCTAATCCCCCGAATTCCAATGATTCCATCAGATATGCCATTTGAATTTAAACGGCTTCAATTTCCTGTCCGTCTTGCCTTCGCTATAACCATTAATAAAGCTCAAGGTCAGACTTTGAATATTTGTGGCTTAGATTTGGAGCAACCTGTTTTCTCGCATGGACAATTGTATGTTGGTTGTTCACGTTGTGGTAAACCCTCTGCATTATTTATAAACACAAAAGATGGAAAAACTAAAAACGTTGTTTATCAAAGAGCATTAAGTTAATTTTTAAAGTATTTTCATTTTCGACCTTTTTATTTGAAAATAAATTATTGTAAGAAATTGATTGTGGATGAGTTTTACTGAAAATTGAAAAGAAATTTCGCAAGTTTCTTTTGTGTATTCGCCCTGTGAAGCGGGCGAAGGTTTCGCTATCTTTTATTATAATTATAAATTTTCATAAATATCTTCTTATTATGTACAGAAAATATCTTATATATAAGAATTAATGTGGATTAATTAATCTATATATACGTTTAGGCGCCAGACAGACAAACAAGAAACATTGTTTATCCACGTGCATTAGAATAATTTTAGCACTATTATCTAGACAATCTATATATATAAAAATGAATTGTTCGTTTGTACGTTCATAACATGCGAACGTGAAGTCCGATTTGCTTGATTTTTTGGTATGTTTTCATTATTTGCCTGTAGAAGGTTTGTGTGAAATAATAATTTAAAAAAATTTCATTTAAAAAAAATTATTATTTTTGCATAACGGAAAACAGAGGAATCAAAGTAAATTGAAAAATAAATTTGACGTTTTAATTTTGAATTTCAATTTGACAATGGAAGTAATTATTTTGACACACATAGAATTTTATTTTAAATTTTGAAAAACAATTAAAAATTATAAAAGGCTTAATGCCGATTAATTACTCTGTTTCGGGTGTGTCAAGTCCAAAACAGTGTTACGTATGACAGAAAATATGGAAGCGTTTAAAAGTGATGAGCAGCAAACCGAAGCGAATCAAGAAAAAGACGAAATGTGTTTTATTATAAACACTATAAACACTTATAAACATTATTTGTTTTTTTTTTAGTTATAATTATGCCGCGACCGAGACGTGGCGCCAATATTGGTCGTCGTACTCATAATACAAGACGAGTTGCATCTGTTAGAGCAGGTGAATCTGAAGCGGAACGTGAAGTGAGACTTGAACAGCAAAGAGAGCGTCAATCGAGATCGCGTTCTGCTCAAACAATCGAAGAACGATTCGCGAGTAATTCTTCGGATCGAGCGAGAATGAGTCGCAATCGCGCTGTTAGAAGTCGTGCCAATGACAATATTAATCAGCGAGTAATGCGTGCTGCTTTCAATTATGATAGTGAAGTTGACTATTGTTCTCTTCCATGCCTTTCAATCGGAACTATGACTAATGTCTGCGAACAGTGCAATGCATTGAAATTTCCATCGGAAACTCCTGGAATGTGTTGTGCAAATGGACAAGTAAAATTGCCTGTTTTGAATCCTCCTCCTGAGCCTTTGAGGTCATTAGTTTCTGGTTTGACTCCAGAATCGAATCATTTTTTGTCTAAAATACAGCAGTACAATTCATGTTTCCAAATGACGTCTTTCGGCGCCACAAATATAATCAGAGATGGATTCATGACTTTTAAGGTAATTACTGAACACGACACTAACAATGAGTTCTATCGTGAGATTGAATCAAATGTTTCATGTATGCAGATTCAAGGTCAAATCTATCATCGAATTGGATCGTTATTACCATGTTTGGATTCCAATCATTCCTTTTTGCAAATTTATTTCATGGGAAATTCAGATGTTGAAATTGAACGGCGTTGTGTGGTGGCACAAAATCCAAATGATAGTAATGCAGTGAGAAGAGGAATAATTGAAAGATTGCAGCAGTTTTTTCACGATGAAAATTGTTTGATCAAATTATTTCAAACTGCCCTTGATCAAATGCCTTCGGATTCTCATAGAATTGTTATTCGGGCCGATAAAGCACCTGGTGGAATTCATGCTGGAAGGTTAAACGCACCAACAATTGATGAAGTTGCCGTATTAATTGTGGATGAAGGAGCGAGCAGTCGAGATATTGTACTTCATCGTCGAGATCAAAGTGTTGTGCATGTTTCGGAAACTCATCGTTGTTATGATGCGTTGCAGTACCCAATTTTGTTTTGGCAAGGCGAGGATGGTTACCATTTCAATATTAAGATGAAACATCGTTTAACTGGTTAGTTACAATAAAATGCATCACACATTTTGTGAATTATTGATACTTAATATTCGCATTTATTTCAGGCTTGGAAACAGCAAAAAAAGTTAGTGCGATGAACTATTATTCGTACAGATTAATGGTTCGGCTGAACGAAATTAATCATATATTGAATTGTAGAAGGCTTTGCAACCAATTTATAGTTGATGTTTACGCTAAAATTGAGTCTGAACGATTGAATTTTATTCGATTTAATCAGAAAAAGTTAAAATCCGAACAATATATTCATTTGCGCGATGCAATTCAGAATGATGGGAATATCAACGATATTGGCCAAATGACAATATTACCAGCAACATATACTGGAAGTCCACGACACATGCACGAGTACGCGCAAGACGCAATGACGTACGTTCGGCATTATCATCGACCCGATTTATTTATTACTTTCACCTGTAATCCTCAATGGAATGAAATAAAGCAATATATGTTTCATGGTCAAAGTGCTTCTGATCGCCACGATATTGTTGCGCGTGTGTTCAAGCAAAAATTGAAAACGCTTATGGATTTTATTGTCAAACAACAAGTGTTTGGAAAAGTTCAATGTTGGATGTATTCTGTGGAATGGCAGAAAAGAGGACTTCCGCATGCACATATTTTGGTTTGGTTAGTTGATAAAATTACGCCAAATGAAATTGATAGCGTAATATCAGCCGAAATTCCTAATCCAATCATTGATCCAGGACTGTTTGAATCAGTTACGAAGCACATGATTCATGGACCATGTGGGGCATTAAATGTCAACTCACCGTGCATGGCTGAAGGAAAATGCACAAAACGGTACCCAAGAGCATTAATAGCGGAAACAATTTCTGGTAATGATGGTTATCCGTTATATCGTAGACGTTCACCTGAAGATGATGGCGAAACAGTTATGGTGAAATGCAAAAATCAAGACATTAAAATTGACAATCGTTGGATCGTTCCATATTCGCCGCTATTATCCAAAACTTTTGGTGCTCATATAAATGTTGAGTATTGTAACTCAGTAAAATCCATCAAGTACATATGCAAATATGTTAACAAAGGAAGTGATTTGGCCTATTTTGGAATTGCTGGGGATAAAAGTGATGAAATCACTTCATATCAATTAGGCCGTTATATTAGTACAAATGAAGCAATATGGCGAATTTTTTCATTTGCAATACACGAAAGGTATCCAAATGTACTGCACTTGGCAGTTCATCTTCAGAATGGTCAACGTGTGTACTTCACACCTGAGAATGCGGCGCAACGAGCAGAACAGCCACCGAAAACAACGTTGACTTCATTTTTTGATATGTGCAGAAATGACGAATTTGCTAAAATGTTATTGTATTCTGAAGTGCCACGATATTTCACATGGAATGAATCTGCGAAAGTTTTTCAAAGACGGAAACAAGGGCAACCAGTACGAGGCCATCCAAATGTATTTTCTACAGAAGCATTGGGTCGTGTGTATACCGTTCATCCAAATCATTATGAATGTTTTTATTTGCGTTTATTATTGATTAACGTTCGTGGTCCTACGTCATTTGAAGATTTAAGAACAGTCGATGGTGAATTGTGTGCGACTTATCGGCAAGCATGCCAGCGTTTGAATCTACTTGAAGATGATATGCATTGGGAAGCTACACTTGCTGATTCCGTAATTTCATCATCTCCACATCAAATACGAACATTATTTGCAATTATAATATCTACATGCAGTCCATCAAATCCATTTGAAATATGGCATAAATTTCGTGATGACATGACGGAAGACATTTTACTTAGAGTGCGACGTTCAGTTTCAAATCCTGAATTAGAAATCACACCGGAAATGCATAACGAAGCTTTGATTTTGATTGAAGACATGTGTATAATGATTGCAAACAAAATATTAGTGCAGTTAGGAATGATAGCGCCTAATCGTGCAGTTCATGATGTTATTAATCAAGAAATGCATCGTGAACAACAATATGATCGTAATCAATTGAGAACATTTGTGCAGTTAAAAGTTCCACAATTGAATAGTCAACAGAAATTAGCTTATGACAAAATCATGGAAGGTGTGAACAATGAAGGAGGTGGATTTTACTTTATTGATGCACCAGGAGGCACTGGAAAAACATTTTTGCTGTCATTGATTCTGGCAACCATACGATCGGATAATAAAATTGCTCTTGCAGTTGCTTCATCTGGAATTGCTGCTACCTTATTAGACGGTGGTCGAACTGCGCATTCTGCACTTAAATTGCCTTTGAATATAACAACGATTGAATCTCCTACGTGCAACATTTCCAAAACGTCGGCAATGGCAAAAGTTTTGCAGCAGTGTAAAATAATCGTATGGGACGAATGTACAATGGCTCACAAAAGATCATTAGAAGCATTAAATCGAACCATGCAAGATCTTCGAGGAAATGAAAGACTTTTTGGTGGCGCCTTTATATTGTTATCAGGTGATTTTAGGCAAACTTTACCTGTCATTCCACGATCTACTGCTGCTGATGAGCTAAACGCATGTTTGAAGTCTTCAGTTTTGTGGAAATATGTTAAAACATTGCGTCTTAATCAAAATGTACGTGTACAATTGCAAAATGATCCTTCTGCAGCTGAATTTTCAAAACAACTTTTGGAAATTGGGAATGGTAAAGTTGCAGTCGATAAATCAACCGGATTAATAACATTACCAAGCAATTTTTGTAATATCACTCAATCGAAAAAGGAACTGGTTCAACGTGTGTTTCCAAATATATTGCAGAAGTACAGGAATCATGATTGGTTGAGCGAACGCGCAATATTGGCAGGAAAAAATAAAGACGTGAACGATTTAAATGCAAGTATTTTGCAAGAAATAGATGGCCAATTTTTTGCATACAAATCAGTGGATACGATAATAAATGAAGATGAGGTAGTGAACTATCCTACTGAATTTTTGAATTCACTTGATTTGCCAGGCTTGCCACCACATTATTTGGCATTGAAAGAGGGAGCACCGATAATAATGCTCCGAAATATAAATCAACCACGGCTTTGTAATGGCACCAGACTTTCCGTGAAAAAACTGATGGCCAATTTAATTGAAGCAACTATTCTGAGTGGTAAATATAGAGGCGAAAACGTTCTAATCCCCCGAATTCCAATGATTCCATCAGATATGCCATTTGAATTTAAACGGCTTCAATTTCCTGTCCGTCTTGCCTTCGCTATAACCATTAATAAAGCTCAAGGTCAGACTTTGAATATTTGTGGCTTAGATTTGGAGCAACCTGTTTTCTCGCATGGACAATTGTATGTTGGTTGTTCACGTTGTGGTAAACCCTCTGCATTATTTATAAACACAAAAGATGGAAAAACTAAAAACGTTGTTTATCAAAGAGCATTAAGTTAATTTTTAAAGTATTTTCATTTTCGACCTTTTTATTTGAAAATAAATTATTGTAAGAAATTGATTGTGGATGAGTTTTACTGAAAATTGAAAAGAAATTTCGCAAGTTTCTTTTGTGTATTCGCCCTGTGAAGCGGGCGAAGGTTTCGCTATCTTTTATTATAATTATAAATTTTCATAAATATCTTCTTATTATGTACAGAAAATATCTTATATATAAGAATTAATGTGGATTAATTAATCTATATATACGTTTAGGCGCCAGACAGACAAACAAGAAACATTGTTTATCCACGTGCATTAGAATAATTTTAGCACTATTATCTAGACAATCTTTTATATTTTCTTTTTCTAAACAAGTTAGAAAACAACAAACTTTATCTTTTTTTAACATTTTTAGTGGGGCAGCAAAGCGCACCGGGGCAAAGCTAGTCTTTTATATTTTCTTTTTCTAAACAAGTTAGAAAACAACAAACTTTATCTTTTTTTAACATTTTTAGTGGGGCAGCAAAGCGCACCGGGGCAAAGCTAGTTGATTTATAAAAAGCATAACGTTGTATGGGATTTTCTTTCAACTAAATTGATTTATATTATCCATTTTTACATCGATATGGAAACTGAAAGACCTGAGTTCACATTAGTTAATCTTCATTTGTATGGCCCACACAGTATTTTCTGTTTTATCGTACTTCATAACTCAGGCATGAATTATTTTCCATTTTCTCGGTAAGTAATCATTAATAAAACATTTGTTCATCATAAACTCAAACGCTCCAGCAGCTTTCATTAGACTCAGTTAGTGTCTGGGGTAACTGTGGCTCGTTACTCATTTATATATTCTGCTCAACTACTGGAATTCACTATTTGTTCGCATGACAAAATATTAACACATTCTAGGCCAGTTTGTAGCAATCGTTATGTCGTTGATTTGTTGATGTTTCTGCAGCTTTGCTTCGCGGCTTTTCACACCATTCGAACATAATATTTCACAGCTTAACGCAGGCTTATAGCAACGTAGTAGTTTCTCCTTTTCTTGCCTTTTTTCTTTAATTAGGAATGAATAATTCTTTGCTTGGTATGTGATTTGAACTGAAGTTGAATAAACACAGCTAAATTAATTCCCAGCTCACGAGGAAGGCGTACAAAGAGTTTCCTTCTGGACATGAAGCGTCTGGAAAGAAGTTTTTAAATGTCGTAGTTGGACCCAAGACCGACTTCTCCAACATCTGTCACTTATTCGATACTAATTTCATTTGTTAAAAGAACAACACAACTGGTGGAAGGTGTTAAAATGCATTTGCATAGTAACACTGAACTCTTCAGCTGCTTCTACTGAATCACAGAAGTCAAATGAGATAAACAAACAAACGCCAAGCGATTGTTAAGAGTCTCCGAGGTCAATTCTGAAGTGAAGCAAAATTAAATAGGTGATTGTACTCTTATGTACTATATACATATTAAGAATTATGAAAAGGAAATTTACAATGAAATTATAATCACGATTCCACGGATAACAAAGTTGCTACAGTTACTGAAACAGAATTTTACGTGATTTATTTATTGATGGAAAAATAATTGAAGAGAGAATTTTTACTCTATAAATTTTAATGATTTCTACGTGTAAGTACAGAGCTCAATTAGGATAAATATGACATATTTATGGTATGATTTTATAAATACATTTCATGTATATGGAATTAATTACATTCTAATATCAGAGAATATTTTTCAATTATAATTACGATTGCGATATTTGTATTGATAATTTTATTGGATTGATATCGCTTGGTAATCGTCTTGGCGAAACTTAATAATTTAGTCACATCCGTTTGAGGCTAATTAAAATTAATGCAACAGTCTCGATTTCAACATCATTCCAGAGCTCACCTTTTCGAAAATGCCAAAAACTGAAATATGCAGACGCAAAAATTCAACACATGAAATGATGAAATGTCGAAAAAACGCAACTGAGCTGACGACCAACCACAACAAAGCTGCCACAGAACGGGCGATCTTCTGGCGCAATTAAAAATGCACATTATTAATTAGCTGTTATAATTTCATTAAAAAATCCATTAATATTTATACAATTCATATAAGTTATGGAGGTAAAAGGCGCTTAAGCAAAAGACGCGAGTCCAGAAAAACACCACCAAAGAGTTTGACCAAAAGAATGGACAGGATTCGTCTGCGAAACGTCGCTGTTGGTAGTTTTATGTGATGCATTCGTGAGATATTTGCCAAATGTTACAGAAGAAAACTTGTCTCAGACAAACTTATACTTTGCCTCATTCTCTGGCTGCTAAACATCTTTCGTGTGCGTCAAGTTTATGAAATGTTTATAAAATAAATAATTTCCCACTAATTATAGTATACGGATAAATTCCACGAGGCAAAAAACGATGAAGCTAAATCGAATGGAATTAAATAAATTAAATCGATCACTTTTCAAAAGATCGGGAAAGAATTTTAAATTAATTTCAATTAAGAACAACAAAATTTTAAATATTAACAAATCTGTGGGAAATAATTCAAATGCACAGAAATTATTAAAATACATATATATATTATGGTACTCCTTCGCGGAGTTCCTCACATAAAATTTGCAACAGTAAAAGTGATCCTTGGGCTGTCAGTGTTTCTGCTTTTCTCACAGATTCATTTTTTAATGCTTTTAATCATCAACAAGACTGAAATGATTCCTTGTGAATAATACATTTTTGCACAGATTCATTTTAGTGCATTCCTTAAAAGTTTCTTCATGTTTTCGCCGTTTGTTTTTGGCCACAGAGAATTTATTATCCGTACACTCATCAGATGCTCACTGATCTTGTCAAATTGAAACCATTTCGTAAACGTATAAATGTATAAAAAGGGTGAAAAATATCACTGGCGCCATCGCACCTCCTGCTGATGTTTATAACCAACGATGCGAACGTCATTTGGAAGCGAACCCAATATATTCACATCGAAGTCATGCTTGCCCAAATAAATTCGGTTGTATAAGAATCCTGATTATCTGCTGCTGCTGCTGCTGTTGTTGTTGGTTTGTGGCCACTGCAAGGTGTTTCAAAGGACATCAATCAGGTTGTGTTGTCATTTCTTTAAATACCACGCAGAGACAAGCAAGTTTCACCAAGCGAATTCCTTTTATTATGCCTCGCTTCTGGCCATTAGCATTAGAATTTCATTTGTTTTACGATCTCCGTCTCGGGCCAAGGAATGCAAACCCCTTTTTTATAATTAACTCATTTTAAATTATGGTAATAATGGGCTGTCATTGTGTATGATGCACGCATGAGATATCATTAGGAGTTGGATCTGTTTTTATGATGAATTTCAGCGATGGGGAACCACAACAGCCGAAAATAAGACAGATTCAGAGAAGTCAGAGTTTTCGTGTATGACAAAAATTTGAACAGATTCTTTTTCGACAGCTTGTGAGTGATGAGAACTCGACTCAAATCGTGGTGGTCTGACGTATGACGGATACAAAGAAAATTGGCTCGGTTTTTAGTTTAAAGATTTTCCTTCCTTCGCGCTGTACTTTCACTATGGTCCCTATTAACTTTAAGGTTTGCATTGAAAGGCCTTCTACTTGTTTGACTTTGATCACTAGCTGCAATATTATCTACAATTCTTTATACAAACATGCATTTCTTTATATAATATGATCTGTTTGCTTTATTGTATATTGTCTTTCGATACTCTACGTAACAGAAATTGGTCTTCCTTAAAGATTTGTAATACTAATTTGAAGGTTCCTTCTGCTACTTGCTACTTGCTCTCTCTGACTGTCCAACCTGATAGAAAAATTTGTATTTAAAGCAATTTAAGTGGAACGCTCACGTCCATCCTACCGAGGATTTAGGCTCCTTCAAAGATCTTTGCGCCCTGCATGAATATGCATTGAAGTAGGTAAGTATATCAATCGAGACGATCTGCACCACCGACGAACGCTCGATTTACTTACAGCCGAGCAGCTTAATAACACAGCAACTGTATGTTTCTTGCAGTTTCGTTATGTAATTGCATCGATGATCTTGTCCACGCCAACGACTAACTTATTGCCAATTGGCAGTTCTTAATCTGCGGATAAAACAAAGCGTCTTCTTGTATCTGCTTGTCGTGAAGATCACAAACACATCCGACGATTCTGCTGTTGGAAACAGATGCAGCACAGCATCAGCAAAGGCAGCGGCCAAGATAATATATCAAAGACATAAGCTGCAGGGAAAAGAGAGGTGGGTAACGTGGTGCGGCATGCTGCGGATCGATAACATTGACGGCGGCAGCGACTGAGGTTGATCGAGGTATTGAAATTAATACCGGGTTCTGTTCGGAAGCATAGCAACGTAGGTCAATTGTTTGGCTATCGTGTAATCGATATTCGATAGATTCTGTCGTCTGATATAAAAGTATCTAAAGTGTACAGTTTAAAGCTGCAGATGCCGATCGTGTGATAGCGACTGTAGTAAGCGCAAACGGAACTGCGGCATCAGTGGCAGAGGAAGCCTTTAAGAAGACTTTTATGGGCTTGATAATGTTACTTGATGATGGGTAATTTTCATAGTAAAGTTTTGGCATTATACATGCTCACATATGTTGCCGCAAACTAAGTACAGTGACTACTTAAATTATCACTATATGAAGAAAATTTATAGATAATTATTGCTGTGGTAACTCATATGAAAATCAAAATGGGCCACATATATTGCTCAGAAGAAATGACGTTACGGAAAAAGGAAGTTTATAACACAATGAACCCAAATAAACCTGGTTTACAGAAGATGCAAAATACCTAAATGGTTTCAGTGGTATCAGTGGTTAGGCGGATATAGTTCGACGCACACTGCATATAAAATTATGAATAGATGAGGCAAATTACTCCAAGATGATGTTGATTAAAGGATGTATACGTAAAAATCAAACAAAATGCTATAAAATTCCGTAGAAATAATATTGTAAAAGGGAAATAAGAGGTTGTTAATGAAATTTCTTTAATTAATTAATTCTACTTCTGGCCCGCAACTAAATTAAACAGGTATCATAGCTACAACAATCAACACAACGCACCGAAGCCACAGAAGCAGCCTCGGACGAAGTTGATGAGTATGCGACAGGCGGAATCACAGGTAGCCTTCAATCGCTGCTTCCAGCGTCGTCTAGAAGCGTTCGTCTGCCTCACGCAACGCGATCATCTCAACGACAACCAATCGATCATATTTTGTATTCATCAACGTGAAAAAATGACGGGATCAGAAAATTAAAATAACGCTTTTAGTGGACCCAACGAAACGCCATGTGAAATATTCTTCGAAAAGGAATTTTTAAATAAAAATAATTTTTTTAAATAATTATATAGGAAGGCTTTTTTAATAACACTTTAAATTATAAATTTTCGTATAATTTTTCTGAATCTTTATACTAACCATAATCGTTGTGGGTATTTGAACAGTTTTCTGTTGCCTTTTCACTGCCTGACGATGCTGATTTTAATGATCTTCAGCTGGGAAACGACGGCGCATCTTTCGAAAAGATTCTTATCTTGAATTTTTAACTCGTTTAGTATTTAGTCGAAGGCGCCAATATCTGCATTTATCGCCTCTAAAAAATCTTTATGCATGAATTTATGAACGTATTCATAACACATAACAGACACTCAAAGACCTGTCCGAACAGGCCGATGTTCCTAATGATTCCCATCCGATGTTGCAGGTAGAAACGTTTGCTTTTTCATTGTTTTAAGATGTTAGCGTTTAATATCCATCTTTTGTTTTCCTTGATTGGGCCTTATGATGGGCCGCAAACAGGTGACAAGACGTTTTCCAGGTTCCATTACATGGAAACTGTCACTTTAGAGGTGATGTATAGTTGTAGAATGTTTTAGTGACAGTCTTTCGAAGGACGAAGGTTAAAATAGCCCCGATTTTATCGACAAACGCTTACCGAAATGCCTCAAACATTTCTAATCAGATGAGATTGGGAGGAAATCTTGATTGGAAAGGAAATGCTACTTGATGATGATGAATAGTTGAAGAGGAGAAAGTAGACACGTGATGGGACTTCTTCATTCTCTAAAGTTTTATAGCGTCCAGAGATTAATTCATCATACAATCGCTTTTGTGGTATTTGAATTTGTTCAGAAATTCGTAGAGTTGCTGTATGCGAGATTCAATGATATGCGAAAACCTTGCATCGTATTAAATGTTGGAAAATACTCATGGCGACGTCTCAGATGTATGTCGGATTTTCGCTGCGTTGCCTTTATATTACATATATACACATTAACAACACGAATTAGCTGCATTTTCGATAATGCGATTTATATAGTTTCTTACCTAAAAAGTTTTTTTTTTGGTTTTCTGTTTGAGGACAATAAAAAATACAATTTGTGGTTTTATTTATCTTTTCTGAGGACAACAAGAATTTTGTTTTATTCGTGAAATCTTGTACTATGTATATTACAAAAGAAATCATTTTCCTATTGTATCCGCAATAAAATAGAATAAAATAAGCAATTTTTGTTGGTTGTAGAACTTTGAAACAATTCTTGTATCTGTCATTATATTATATTTATTTAACACGATTTTCCAGTAACTAATTATATGTAATAAATAATAATACAGATTATCTAGACAAAAATACAGAAATTTAAAAGTAGATTTCAAAAACTTTTACTTGATTTCGACAATTTTAACTTTAATTTTTATTCAGTCTTTCAAATTTAATTTCATGCTTCATTTGGAATTTCGACGCCGGATGCGCGTCATTTCTTTGCGGATGTTCGTGGAGCCGTTGCTGACTTCCGTTTCTCGATTATTTTTGGTTTTTGTTTTAAAGAAGTCTTTAGACGCTTTCCTAAATTTATAAAAATTTATTATGATTTTCCGTGGCGTGAATCGGTTTTCATTTTGAAGTAATTTTAATAATATTACGTGATAGAATACAAGATAAAGAAATTGTTGATCTATTGAATATAAATCTGTATTCATCAACGACAAGTGAATACAAATCCGACATTTTACAAAAGCTTCGTTTGATTATATTTTTATAATAATTTTCCCTAAAACATTCATAATAAACACCATAAAATATTATTTATTCATTTCTTTCTTGGTTTTTATTGTTTTATTTGAAATGTTCAATTTTTGAATTCTTGATTTTGGTCATTTTGACATTTCTGTTATATTCAGCTTTTGGTATTACGAAATCTTCTCATTGTCGTGATATTTTATTCTATTATTTTTGCTGTCAACTTTTGGCGTCACTCGGAACGTTTAATGTTGCCAGACATTAAAAATTTATACTTCAATCGTCTGCCCAGCAATTTTACGCTCCACGCCTGCGGGAGAAATGACAAAAGCGACACTTTGACGGGCTCAAAAAACAAAGAAAAATCCTCCGGTGCTTCGAATGGGTGCCGGACGGTCACTTTAGGGTTTGTTGCGTAACACCAAGGACGAGATCACGTCATGTCACACTCAGAGCGCAGAGTCAGGTGCTTCCAGCCGTCCTCCTTGTTCTCCTCGTGGACGTCGGCTAATGAAGACTTCGGTCGGACGTCGCGCTCGATGACAAGTGGATGGAGATCGCAGCAAGACGTTTGAAGGCTGGACGGTCCGCCGCCTTCTCCCTCGCAAACAGACCCACATCTCCGCTCACTCCCTGCATAAAGGACACTGCATTCTCGGCGTTGTTGTTGTCGTTGGTCCTTTTGTGGTTTGTTGGCCGGCGTCCGGGGTGTAAATCTGCAGAAGGCGTGCTTCATTTAAGACCGACTCAAGTAGAGTCGACAGAGCAGCGTCAAAGGACACAGACGCGTACCTGACGCCGTCGAAAGGACTCGCAGCCTTCGAGAGTGTGTCTGGAGGAAAGTGTCGCCAATTGAAGTAATAATTTTCTCCTCTAACGATTGTATCTGCGCTTTGGTTATAAAATCACATGGACAAAGGGAAGCGGAGACTTTGAAGAGGTGCGCTTCGCATCCTTTTCAGCATGCAGCAGCAGGAAGAAGCAATCGGCGCCGCAGTGACGCACTTGTTGCCAGCGGTTGTGTTGTGTGATGCTGTGATGATGCCGCAATTGAAATCGTCTGCCTTGTGACGGCGGCTCCTTTCTGCGGATGCCTGTGGGTCATAAAAGAGCTGCTATCACACTGCGAATCTACGAGAGACGAGAAGCGCTTCGAGAGCTGTTTAACAAGTGTTTCAATGCGATAAGGAAATTTAAGTAAAGCAACTGCTTCCGCTGGAACGAAGTCGGAGAAGCTGCTGCGATCGAGCAGACGGTAGCTGAAATGGAGATAAGAAACGAGCAGATAACACGACAGAATGTGGAGAGCTTCGTAAAGGGGTACTTCATAGTATAACTGAAAAATCAATGGAGTTTTAAGTAAAATCAAGTGCAAGATGAATACAGTTTCAGGAAATAACAAAAAAGACCCATATTGGAAATCATGTATCAATGTTCGATAGAGCCTATAATTATTATTATTTACTAACCTATTACAACCTCTATTAAATTTTATACTCCATATTATTACAAACTCATCGTCGTATTTCGTCAATCTTCGTATAGTAATTACGAAAACTAACAACAGCTTCTTCGGAAATTAGCAGCAAAATTTATGGCTCACCTGTCGACATAAAATCCGACGCAACAGCAGCCCAATTGAGCCGATTACGGAACATCTTGAGAGCAGAATTAAAACAAACAACACACAAAACGCAGTAGGGCCTAATTACACATCGGAGAGGATGCAGAAAAACATGCTATCAACTGCGATTACAAACAGTTTCAGCCATTAACTAGAAAAACAAATGAAAAAGCAAGCGAAAAGAAGATTGATGTTGCCACAAATTCTTAGGGGAATACATCAGCATCTGCCAATACTCGGAGCGAACAACAAGCGGCATTTTTTACGCATCCACAGCGTTGTGGAAAATCTCACTTCTTCATTATTGAAGTACACGTCGGCACTAACAATTTTGCTGGAGGGAAAGAAACAAGGAGCACAGAAATATTTAGAAAACCTCATAGAAAGAAAAATTAATCGCAGAAAAAGGAGGAGCTACAAAGCAACGAAAGAAAGAGAACATTGTGATGAGATGGTGTTGAAAATCAACAGAGCCAAGCGTCAAGATCGGCACCCGACTAATTTTCAAAATGGAGACTGCACACAACAAAAAAGCGAACAACAACGACGACGACGAACTAAGCTCAGCTTGAGTTGGTGAGAGCCGACACACAATTACCAACCACCAAAGAAAAAGAGCGAGGGAGAGAGTAACTGAAATGTGTTGAAGTGATGGGAGAGCGAAGAGCGCGCGAATTGATGCTGTTGAAACCGGCTTCGATGGGAAGCGACGAAGTCTTATGCAAGATCGTCGTCTGTCTAACGAAAGCGATTCAGTTGTTAAACGATTGTTAAACATTAAACATCTTGGAACGGAAGAAATTTCAAGCGATTGTTGGAAGTTAAAAAAACGAAGTAATAAGTGCGAAGTGTGTTTTGAAATCTAATCGATTTATACTTTTTTTGTGTTGTTAATCACAAGTTTTCGAGCGAAATGTTAAGTATGAGTGAATTAATGGACATCAGAATGCAGCAGCAAATCGCTGAAGAAATCTACAGGCAGCAAATATTGCAACGAATACCAGGCAAGTTTTCTCCACACGCAATCCGTCGGTTCTGCGATGTTCCTTCACGACTCTCTGCCATCGAGTATTATTAACACCTCGTCTCTACTTACGTTCTTTTCGATAGATCCGTTTTCTGTCATGTTGTCGATGCACATGTCACCGCATCACGTGATCGCCCCACCGCGGTGCGCCCCTCTGTCCAACGTAAAAGCGAAGCTGGAGAACAACGAACTATGGAACGAATTTCATAAAATTGGAACTGAAATGATCATCACAAAAACTGGCAGGTAAATTTAATTAGAAAAGAAAACAAGCCATCGCCTTTTTTGAGCATTTTATTGACTGATTCCCCGAATTCGCACCTCAGGAGTTATTAGAATGGATTGTAGTCGATTATTTGGGTCAGTGCATCACTCAGTTAATAGTCAATAAAACCAGCAACAAGCCAAGATCAATCGTTCCCTCGCCGAACCTTTTCAAACAACACGTTCCACATCTTCACAGTTGCATTTTATTCGATTCCTTTGTGTCTCTTAGCGGCAACGTCATTTAGATTTATGCGCTTGTACGCAGCAGGAGACTTTGTCTCGATACTGTTACCAATCATGTACAAAAGCGAACGTGATCTTCAAATCAACGACTTCAATCGTACTCCCCACGCTGCTCACTTCTTTCTCCACGTCCAGTTACTCAACGCTCTGCGCTCTCAACACTCGAATGTCGGTCGGCAGCAGCGTCAAAAAGGTTTCGGTGGCGCCAGTTTGAACATAAATAGTCACCACATAAAGAAAGCGAGTCCCACATAAAAGCAAGTGTTGACAACATTTTCCCATGCAGCTTACGAATGACGAATATGAATGCAGGCGAGTGTCGTCTACCTGCGACTTCACACTTCGAACAACGACCGGCAGCATCGACGCTGATGACCCGAACGACTTCTCAGCATCTCTGACGAAAATCGCCCATAATCACCATCGTCTTTCGCTGTGCTTTCGTGCTCCGAAGACTTCGATCTGCAAAGCTCATTAGCTGCTCGTTACAAATTCACTGGAAATCGATCTGAAGCTAATCCAAGTTATTAATTATGTTTAATGCAGGGAAGAGGTCGATCGTGACGCAAGATCGTCGCACTGACTTCGTAATAATATTAATAATAGGTCAGGAAATTATAGTTATTAGTTCCAAGAAATGAGTTCGACAATCGACTTTTTAACATATGGCGCCAGCAGCTACCAACTGCTGCCTCTTCATCTACATACATCGTTAGTTTTTCCATACTCTGCTCCTTCATTAATCATTAACTTATGTATATTTGCTTTGGTCGATACTGGGCATTTTATTAGCTTCGGCTGATCGCGTAGCGCTCGAACAACAGCCAATTCTGCTGCACCACTTTAAACGATTTCACGGCGCCACGATTTCGAACACTTGCTGTGCTGGATTGAAGGGTTTCGAGCGAGCGCATTCCTGTAGACACTCTTATGGCATCATTTTCTACCACCGAACGTTTACGGTTGTTTCTATCACGGTGGTTCTTAAAACACAATTTTGTATCTTCCAGTCTACCGTACGTTCAGCGACCTTGCTTTCGTTCAACTTTTCCAGCACTTCCCGACCAAACGTTTGGCTGCCAGTACTGTCTGTATACATACTATAGATTTGTCTTTTCATGTATACTCGCTTAACTCTTTCGTTCTCAATTTGCAGCAAGCAAAACCGTACCCTACATATGCAAACGTTTGCTTTTTTGTGTACGTTTGATAGCACAAACGAACCCGGGGTTCGTTCGGTTGATAACGATACAAAATGCTACATTTGACCTGGAACGCACAAATAGTATGGAAAGTGTTGTTGTGAATTTGGAAGAACAAACGATCTACGTTTCTCAATGTAAACAATGGCTCGCCGTTCGTTGAGTACACATTTTGAACAGCTGTGTTATGAAAAGTACAAAGCAACACAAGGAGAACCGAAACGTTCGTTGGTAGAAAATGATGCCATTAATTACATGCCCGGTAAGCGGCGAGTCGAAAAAACCACAAATCACGACAGCAACACCTCCTTTTGAGCTCCTTTTTAGTGGATCTGCAGTGATTAATTGATGTTCGCTGCGTTTTGAGATTCTGGAATTGAAGCAAAGCCTCTCTTTCTCTTCCAACAGGCGCATGTTTCCCTCTCAGCGCGTTTCTCTCGCCGGGCTCGAAGCTGAGGCGTCGTATTGCGTGCTGCTGGAAATGGTGCCGATCGGGAACTGTCGCTACAAATTCTCCGGTTCGCAGTGGCTCCCTGCCGGCGGTATCGAGCCGCAGGGTCCCCAACGCATGTTCTTGCATCCGGACAGCCCCTCGACTGGCGCTCACTGGCAGTCGCAGCCGATTCTGTTCAACAAGGTCAAGCTGACCAATAATACAATGGATCACAGTGGACAGGTAATTGCTGCAAGTGTGGACCATCACATGAAGCTGATTGCTTATGGACTCTATCTTTTCCAGATTGTTCTGGCCAGCATGCATAAATACCAGCCTCGTATCCATGTGATACGCACCTCGGATCTCTCTCAAATCCCTTCAGCGCCGCAGCAAGCGTTTGTTTTCCCCGAGACGGAATTCATAGCCGTGACAGCCTATCAGGTAGCTTTAATTACTATATGATTTCTTTAATATCGGGTTCACTGAACTAATTATTCGATGCAAAATACTGTCCGCTCCAGACTCACTACGATTTTCGTGGAAGCATATAAAATAATCGCGATGGTCTGGCGAAACTTCAAGTGTGAATGGCTTCGTCTCTCTGCTCTTCATTGAGAGGTTTTTCTGCCGAGGAGTTCACACTGGGACGCCTTTTAATTATTCCATTAAAACTTCCGCTTCGTCTGGGTTGGAGCACTTGAGAACGTCGCATGGTGTCTGTCATGAGCGCCGCAATCTCGTCCTTGTTATCGTTCGCATTTACAGTGACACAGCTTGGCTTCCTTAAAAGCAAATGTGTTGATCACGCCTCTGCGTTGTCTTCACGATCGGCTTGTCGTTTCGGGTCGAGCCGCTGTCCATTCTTCACGCATTTTAGCGCCGACTGTTGACGCCAGTCTGCTGACAACTACTAATTGCTTATCCTTGCCGATCGTGAAACAGATCGTGGCAACTGTGCCAGACGCTGCTCATCGACAGACGCCACAACAGATCATATTTCAGTGAAAACAAAAACATCCTAAAACAACTCCTGTGAATTAAAGCAAAGCAAAGCAAAGCATTCATTTCGTTTCCTTTTGCTTTTAGAACGATCGTATTACGAGGCTGAAGATCGACAACAACCCGTTTGCGAAAGGATTCCGCGAAACTGGTCAGGCGCGATGCAAGCGCAAAGTTCCAGCCTCCGCTGAGAGCCGGCAAAGTCCAAGTCGCTCTCCAAACTCCAACATCGAAGACGATCGATCCAGCGTCAGCAGCTGTGAAGCGCCGCAATCGAAACGTTTCTGCTCCTGTGATTTCATGGATGACGCGTCCAGCGTTTGCTCCAGCAGAGGCAGCAGATCGCCCCATTTCGATGAAGTTACTCGGCTATATTCAGTTCATCCATCGGAGTTGTTGCCGATGCCATTGGAAATGCCGATGCCATTGGAAATGCCGACGCCTTATTTTATACCTTCGATTGTTCCTGCTGGATGTCCGATTTACTTGAAGGATCAACAGTTGATGGCCAAAGCTGCAAACACGGCATCCGTAGCAAAGCCGACAGATATGAGCATAGCTCCCAATCGGACTAATTACAGCTCCCAATCAGAAGACGGATCAACGAAGAAACGTAGCAACTTCAGTATATCGGCTATTTTAGCATATTAACAATGAAAAAAACAACGCAGGTGCTGTTTTTCAATATGTACATATAAAAGCTTTGTAGATTAATGAATTACTATTGAGTATTTTAGAATTAAAGATAGCATAGAATAAATTCATATTTTTCTTTCAGAAGGTTTTTATTAGAAAATTTGCAAAATAATATAATTAAGTTATATTAAAAAACTCCCAAATAAAATATAAGTAATATATTACATTTATTTAAATAAATTTTAAATTAATTCTTTGTAAAAAAAACGGATTATTCTATACGTGGAATTGTACAGCGCTCGTATTACTTCGTAGTAGTAATCACAGAGAAAGAATATCTTATTAGAAAGTTAAAATACAATCGTAACTTATTAGAATGTTAGTCTTTCTCTATGATTCAAGTATTTGATCCGAGTACTTGGATACTCATTCCAGTTCTCTGATTGGCACTCAATCACTCCTGTGGCTGCTTCTATGACTCAAAGTAAATCTTCTTCAGATCAAGAATTGTAAAAATAGAAAGCAAAAGTAATATTCCATAAATAAAACGTAGCATAATAATAATTTTCACAAAGAAATCATTTTATATTGTGCACCTGACGAACCGAAACATTTAATTTAAATTATGAAACTAAACAATTTATTTGTTGTGAATAATTCATATTGATTCATATTTAACGATAGATTTCTCATAAAGAAAACAGTAACAACTTTTTTATTAGTAGGCCAAACATATATTTAAAATCTTATGCATATTCAAATTAATTTGGTCCATTATGAGGTATGAAGTTTGCCCAATTCAGTCCGTTTTCGTCTCTTCTCGCCACGCTCAAAGCATTTACATTATGATTATTCAAGAAGAATCAAGCAACGGCTTATAACAAAAACAACAGCTTCCATTAAACCTCAACCGAAACCTTGTAAAAAGAAAGCGGACGGAATTCTTTTAAGTTCCGACCCAAGTCCAGTAGTTAAAACAATTTCAACGATAACACATCCATTATGAGCAACGTTTTGACGGCTTCGACTGCTTTGGAGTTGGCCGCCGAGTGGCGACGTTGGCGACGGCGATGGCGCGCTTCTTTCTTGTAGCTATCTGCTGTTTTTTAAAGCATTCCTCTCGCATTTGTCGCATTTGATGTGATAATAAGAATGTTCGGAAGGCTTTCCTCAGACACAATGGCTTAAGTGGAAAATTATTTAAAAGCGATGAATGAAGTGAGTAAATTATTTATGCCTTTATAAAATCGAGGGGAGCGGCAACAAAAGCAACTGTAAGCATCAGCCTCCGATAATTAAATTGATAAGAAAAATCGTCTGATGTTGGCGCTGCTGTGTACGGTCAAATGCACCAACGTGAAATCGGAAACATGAAAGTGGCGCCTCACTTCGCTGGGTCAGTTAACAACTAAAATTAACGTTCAATTCCATTCAAGAACTCAATGGGTTAGATTAGTACAGTGCTGGAAATAAGCTTGATATTAATTTCAAGCCGCTGTAAATTCGCATTTTTGTTAAATTATTTTTCTATCACTAAATTTCTGTCAAGTTTGTTGAAAATATTTCTTTGAATTTCAGTTATTCCCTTCTTATCTTTGATTTATTTACCATCTGATAAAAGTCATTATGAATCAATCGTTAATCAGTCGGTCGATCTTAAATAAGTTAACGGAATTCATTACAATTTTCAGCTTCATTAAAATAAAGATTTCTAAAATATTTTTGTCTCGACAAGACTTTAATCCGGTTTCGAGCAGGAAACGTGTTAAAAACAGACATGCAAAACATTTAAATTATGTTTATCGCTAAAAATCACTAATTCTCATCACGCTTTTAACGCGTTAGCTGAGATCAAACCGATATAGTTTTCGTTTTTATTGAATAAAACCTAATTTATGTGGATCTATGATAAAAACAAAGTCCGTTCGAATGCAAAAAGAAACCAATTCATACAGGTTTTATGCAGACGAGACCAATCGAAGCAATCAAGTCGACCAATTCAGCTTTTTAAGAGATTTCATTAAGAAATCAAGGGTTCACTTGTGCCGCTCACAAGCCCAGATTGGAGTTTACATATATATATATTACAAATGAAGATTCTTACTTTTTGTATTATTAACAAAGAAGTTTTACGTTTTCTTCAAGTGGTCCTTTTATTGCATTTTATATTTGCCGTTTAAATTCTAATATAATTTCAAGTCTGTAGAATTTTCTTTCCATTTAAATATTAGTAGCAAGGTTATTAAAAGATTATAATTGTAATTGTGTGCTTAATTACTAGAAAATTAATAAATGCTGGTATTTTCTGTATGTCGTTTAGGTACATATTTGGTTTTTATTTATTAATAATATGTTACAGAATTTTTATTAGTACTATTATTAATTTTGTGATACTGCAGTGAAAAATATGATAGTAAATGAAACAAATGTTTCAATCGGACAATACAATTTTGTGGAACAATCAGTTGGAAATACGATATGCTACCAAAGTTTTAATAATTGGTAATTACTTCTTACTGGAATTTAATTGAAAATAGCAACAAAAATTTAGAAAATTGGGACGAAAATCCCAAAGTCATTAAGAAAGTCAGGACGATGGAGAAATATTTTACGATTTTTTTGTGATGCTCATCATGATAGACGAAGTGCTGCCTAATGTGATTTGCGTGACTAGATGTAATCTAACTGGCAGCCAACTTTGCCAATTCGGCGGTTATCTCATTTTCATCGATTGCTGCCTTGGGGCCAGTTGCTGTTGCATTTGTGTTGGATGTGGGACGTGCACAAGTCTTCTTGTGCATGAACCAGTGCAATCTTTGGCACTCGCGATCGCAGTATTGTACGGCTTTGCACTTGGAGCACTTCTTGTCCGGTTTCTCGTTGCCGCATGTGACACAGAAACACAACTCATCCTTTATACAAATAGAGAAAAATACGTAAGCATTTATTTTAGTTTACAAAAAAAACAAAACAACTACAAACCATAAATGCGTGCTGTCCATTTATGGCACTGCGTAAAACACTGAGCGCATCAGCGGCATCCTTAGATGCTAATTGCGAAACTACGTGCCGAAATACAGTGCATTCCCTGAACGGAAATTCACGCACGCATTCGCGAATAGTAAATTCCACGTAGTCCAGTTGGCCCAGCTTGTTCTCCTTCAACACACGCTTTATGAACAACTCCACGAAGTCATGCTTGCCCAACTCGGACGGATCAGAATTTTTGTCTTTGCGTTGCGCTTTGCACTGTTCCTCGCATCGAATGATCTCTGAAATGATCCAGCCCAAATAGTGGAACTTAAAGGCCATCAATTCATTTACATCCGATGATTTTTTCATCTCCTTTTCACACATAAGCTCTAACATTTCGCGCAATTTGGCGAGCTGCTTAAGTAAATGCAGTGCTTGCAAATTGAGTGCTATACGCACTGGATGCAGATTTACTGCGCTAACGAATTTGTGCACGCTGTCCAACAAGGATGGCTGCAAGAACGGTTCAGTGTGTTGGCCTTGCGACTTTGTATAGCACTCCAGCAAGGAGCGGGGAACATAGTTGTTGATGGTCTCAACACATGCATGATTGCCTACGAAGGCTGCCATTTGCGAGGCTGTGCGTGATACGGAATTTATAGCATTTGGATTGATGCCAGCGTCCAACAAAATGCCGCAAATTTCCGTATTACCAGATAGGGCAGCAAAGTGCAGCGGCGTATAGTTAGCACCATGCTGACTGTAGTTTACATCGGCACCCTAAATTAGGTAAAAATAGACGTTGGACAAGAACTGACATTGCATTTGAGGCACCACAAGAACTTACCATGTCCATTAGCAACTTTACCGCCACCAGGTTGCCTTTGCAACAAGCATGCTGCAGCGGTGTCATCCCATTCTCGTCCACAAAATTTACGCCACCCTCCAATTGAGCGATTAGCTGCATGAATCCATCAGAGTCATTTTGGAAAAGTTTCTCAAATATCTGCTTTTGTGTTTCATTTAAGATTATATCCACTGATTGATTCATTGTTAAGTAAAATTGGTGTGTTATTTAAATATTAGTGCAAACGATATTAATGTTTTTCTTAAAACAATTTTTTTTCCCTCAAACTCTTCTCACTATAAAGTGCGGCCAAGCAAAATCAAAATCTTGTTAACTAAAAAGCAAATTAGCGGGGCTACACAATTACGCTTCAACAATGATAAAAGCAACAGTTTTACTATTACCTAAAAAATTTTATTTAAATTATTTTGACTTAATAAACTTTCATTATTAATGAAATTCCAAATTATTTTGTACAATACAGTAAAAATAAAGTGTGAACTGCCTCGAGGTTCTAGATAAGAACATCAAGACTTCGATCATGTAAACAACAACGCTGCTAAAAGTACTTTTTTATGGAATTTTATTTCATGTTTGTACTTTAGCGATATGTATTTTTAAGAAGAAGTAGATAAATCAACTTTTTTAGCATGACTGTAGTATAAACCAAATTATAAATTATACATAACTTTAATTATGTTTTTCAGTTCAAACTTTTTAGTTTTCTAGTTTCTTGAAATAAAACGCAGCCTAAAAGTATGCATGCCAAAAACATTTCAAGGAATTCGATTGCAAACTTTTATCGCTAGGTTTCCCAGGCTTCTTGTGGGAATTTTAAAAACAGTACCAAAAAACACCTTTCCTCGTCGCAGTCACAGCACAATCGCTTTATATGAAAATACAGAAAATATAGCATTTTCCTGACTATACGAGAGAGGATTTTAACTTCGGGAAATTAAGAACGAGAATCTGTGGTATTGCAATGGAATTAGCATCACAAAAGTACAGAGATGTCGCTTTTCTGTGAATTGGGTATTTTCCGGAGCAGGAACTTTTTGTTGACACGGCAACACTGTCCGACGAATTTCCTAAGTACCATACTAAAAATATTCCGGTTATTTTCAGTCAATTTGCAGATGTTCGTCGGGGTAGTTAGATTATTATTTTGTAAGGAAGTACGGAAGAGATTAGAAGAAATTAATATTATCTAAAGAAATTTTAGAATAATATATATTCTGGGTCGTTGCAATTTGTGTAATAATATTGAAAAAACACAGTAAAGGTTACGTTTTTGTGTGTGGAATACAAAACAAAATTGTTTTTTTGGTGAAAAAGTAAAATTCCTTCAATAAGGTTGATTTTATTTATATTTTTCTATATCTTGCAAAGCCTTTATCAGTTTATTTTGTCTGCTGTTACTTGCTGGAGTCAATTTAATTGTCACTTTCTCGATTTTGATTCCATTAATTAAAACAAGTCATCTTAAGCTAAGTTTTTGTGCACAGGAATTTTAAATTTTGTATGCTTTTGCACTGTGAGTTTATTTGTCATGAAAGAAACACGAATGACCTCCAGCAGAGAACAATTACAGTTACGGGGTGTCCTTTAAGGTCACGATGCAGCAGCTGCTATCAGTTTTCTTGGAATTATTTTTAATAGTTTTTTCCTTATCATTTATTTTTTTTTTGTCAATAGCTTACAATAGGTAGGAAAATTCGCAACCATTGCTAAAGAAGTGTAAACGTAAAGTGTATCAATATTCAAAAGAATTGTGTTTAAATCAGATTTTTTTCCCAGCATTTATTTTTTTAAAATCTAACAACTGTGCTCAAGTTATGTACCCAATATAACGAAATTATTCCCATCTGTTACACAAGAAAAAACTCGGCCTTAAAATAAAAAATTTGCAATTAAAAACAAAATCGTAACAACAATAAAGAAACAAATACTACAGCAATGGGCAAACTTTTGAGTCTTTTGGCACGCGACGATTCGAATTGTTGCACTGCGAAATCGTACGACGTGTTTTTAGATTTCGAAAATGCTGCGCCCACCGACACAGAGCGCGAAGTTTACGACGATGTCGAACGAGTGCTCAAGGAATCGGATATAGTTTTACAAGAAATTCAGATTTATAAGGTGAGTAGAGCAGCTTAAAACTTGATAATGTAATTTCGATTAATAGCAGCGAGTGGCATTTAATTCTTTCAATACAGATGCGTTTAATTAGTGTTTTTGCGAAAACATAATCTCTGAGTCTGAGTGCCTTTAAATGCGCAGTGTGCAAGTGCCAATGTTGTTTTGTCATAAATGTTAAATGAGTGCACTAAAAGCGCATTGTCAACATTGTTTCATTGTCGCAGATAGCATCATTTAATTAAGTACAATGAAGTGCTCTACTTAATTTCTATTCTCCTTTTACTCCACTCTCACAAATCACTCATTCACAAATTACCTTAATTGAAGTCGTAGTAAATGAAGTAAAATTAACATTTAAGTAGTTAATTATTATAACAATTTCAAAAACGTTCAAAAACAAAATCACAAATTCTCCCATAGAAGTACACAGCCTTTTGATTACTGCTTGTGGATATTTTATAAGGCAACGATGACTAATTTGCTCAAAAAGGAATAGAAGAATCCAAGAGATAAACAAAGAACAGATGCAGTCAAGTTGAAAAGTGAAAAAAGTTTTCGAGATATTCTGTATAAGAAATTGTGCACATACACACCCAAGAAAAGACGCGCTGTGAGCACGTGAGTTGATTTGTGCGATGTTTAGGGAATGATTTAAGCAATGAACTTTTTGGATCTTAAGAACTTTTATTGTCTGTTTAGTGGGCTTAATAAATATTTGACAATTGGACAGAGAAAAGACTAAACAAAAGACTAGCTAAATAAATGGCAAAAATAAACTGAAAATTGTTTAATATACGAACAATTTACTTTCCAAGAAACAGTTTTGATTGTGAAAATACTAGTAATTTATGGAATCTATCGTTTGGATCTTAAGAACAAGGAAGCTTTAAGAAATTGATATTAATATTTTATGCTATAATCTAAAATAACACAATAAATGGTCACAATAAATACTCAACATGTACATTCACTGACTGAGCATATAAAAATTTCATTCTCATTTCTGTGTCCAATCAACTGAAATCTAAACTGATCTGAATATAGAATTTCAAAACTACTGACGTCTTAAAGGCCTCTGCTACGTATTTCTATAAATTAAATTTATTGAAGTCGTGCAAAGAAGGAGAAGAAAGAGACAAAAGATGGGAACAAATAACCTAAGGCGCAAATTAGGAATGTCTATAAAATAACATGATTTGTGACACATTTCTATGTTCCTTTATCGTCCCTTTACCGGCCTTGAAGGCATTTCAAGGATAAAGTATTTGGCATTAACATTACTTTAGTTTGCCATTTAAAGATTTACTTTAATCATAAATAAAAACTTTATTTATAATATTAATATTGCAAAGATAGATACTATAAAGGGCAATAAATAAACACATCCATTATATGAATTGATTTTAATATTCCAGTGTTTTTAGTAATAACATAGCACAAAAAATTGTTGCTTATCGTAATCTCTGTAATCTAACGAATAGATACGAAATGGAAGACGTAAGTATGTGAGGAAGGCGATAAGATATCGCTATTGTAGCTATAGTTAATAATATATATAGAGAATAATATAATTAAGTAGATTATAGATGATTAAATTCAGCAAATAAAAACATTAATTAAAAAGCTCAGGTTTAGCAAAATACATTTTCCGTAATAAATAATAATCTAATATAAAAAATATAGTTTTTTGTTTAAATTACAGAAAAAATAATATACTGTACTATTATCCTGTTTTATATAATAAATAATTCTTATAATAATGCTAAAATTTACCCTAGAGGTGGAAAGAATTGAGAGGGAAAAGGATTGAAAGATTAAAACTGAAAAATAAGTTATACGTGGTCGTTATTTTGTTGTAAATATATATGTATAAATGTATACTTATGAAAAAGTAATTTAAGAACATTTATCTACTAAAATCTAACAAAAAAACAATATTTTCTTGTATTTACTACGTATACAAGGAAGTAAAAATAGAGAATAATAAAAAACAGGTTCGTTATCCTTAAGCTCTGCACGCAATATGGATATTAATCTATTATCAATCTATAAACTGTTCTACAGCAGAATAAAAGCAGAGACATAAAAGAAAAGTTATTAAAAATGGAAAACGAAGAAGTTTTTCGAACAAATAAATCAGAAAAATCGTCGCAGCAGTTAAACTCATTTCATTCGTGACCTAAAAACAAAAATCCTCCTACACGAGATGCAAATACAACACGAGTACATGCAACTGCAACATACATAGACAAGGGTTAAACATATTTCGGCCTAGTTATTAATCCCGTGTCTCGTCCTGTCCTTCCCTCTGTTGACCTTTCGATCGCCTTCCCGGCGCCTCGTTCCACTCTTGAACTGGTTCTCATTTCGCATTCTTCCTGCTGCTACATGTTAATTTTGTGTTTTATTGCATTTCCTACCACGAGAGAAGGTAATAAAAGCAGCTAGAAGCCGGCAACATGTTTGTGGAGTCATTTTTGTTGCTGTATTGCGACTTACATTTTGTTTGGCGCAACTTTCGTTGCGTGGCAAATAAATTAAAGCAAAGTTTCCGAATTGAATGTGCGCCAAAATAATAAATACAATAACAACTTCAATGCAAGCTGCGGCTAGACGCCGCCACAACAATTTTGCTTCTTTGTTTTCTCCACCTCCCGCCAAACCACAGCTCAGCAAAGGAGTTGAGGAAATGTAAATATCCACTTTTCCAAAAATACTTTTCCAGTTTTACTACGAAAAACGTTAACTACACCGCAACAGCACAAGAAGAGTCACCGCAAACAGTGGCCCACTTCAGTTCAACGGCTTAAACATCGTCGCCTTTCACATTGCTTCTTTTTGCTTTTGGCTTGATGTTGAATGGTGTCGGCGGCAGTCCTTTTTAATGCAAAGCATTCTGATTACGCTATTTGGCCTGGTTTTTAATTGCTTAGTTTGTGCAAGTGTTGAATTGTGGCTCCTCCGCAAGCAAATTGTGGGCGCTTTAGGTGCATTTCAATGGTTTAGGTTGAAAATGTAATCGTTAAGAGAGGAATATTATTAATTTTCGATGACTGAAAATAACTTTTTAAATCGCTCGTTGGAATCGCTAAGTAAATCGTAATGGGAAATAAAATATTGAATCTTTTTGTGATATACTTTTAGAAAATATGTTCAAAACAAGGCTTTTTAAGTAGTTTGTTTTATTCAAGTATTATCTAAATATCAATTATTGCTAATTCAACTGTGGCGCTAAACGTCGGTTACTTTAAAAGTCTCTATATAATCTTTTTTTACAGCTAAACTTCTATATTTTACTTTGATAAAAACCTCTAATAAAAGTTTATTCAATTTGCAATCATCGAGCTTTCAATTCAGATGGATAACAATTAAAAAGAAAGAAAGCGTTACAGATGTTTGAAAAGGATTTCGCTAAAAACGAAATAATCTCTAACTATCATTTAGGGAAGAATGCAATTATTGGGCAAGTAAAAACTTGATATATACTTGGAAGGATTGGAAATCATTGAATATTTACTGCAAAGAAAATGTTGCAAAATTGTCCTAAGAGTAAAACTCTCGCTTTTGCTTATTCTCGTTCTCTCTCTGTCATTTTGTAATTCATTCAATGAGTACGAATCAATAATAAATGAGGCCAAATGTGATCTTTTCACCCTATTCGACAACGAAATATTTTTCAATTTATTATCTCGTCGCATCGTCGTGTTATGCGACTTAATAAAGGAAATGTGATACTCTGTGAATTTAACTAAAGCTCACATTTTAAAGTGAGCTCTAAATTGAGCCACAAAATAGCAATAAGTAACGAAGCGTCTTTTGATATTTTCCTTCTATTAATTATAAAATATGCAATTTGTAAATTTTATTGTATTGAATTAACTTGAATTTTAATAGAGTAAAGTATTTTATGTATTTTAATGTATTTAAAGTGTAAAGTATTTGAATTTCAGTTTCAAAAGAATGTCTCTCGTCGACTGCTGACTACTTTTGGAAACGAGAGAGAAATGAGAAACTTTGTCAAGCAATCCTAAATCCTATTCAACGAAATGCAATAAAATTAAATTTTGTTCAACTTTAGTGCCAGAACTACCAACTTTTGCAACTTCAACTCCAACTTTCTGCTATTGACTCGTTTCACCCGGGGAAATATTTCCTTTTTTATGGTAATAATGCAGCTTTGTTGCACCGGATCGATGCCAAAAAGTAAAACTGCTTTCATTTTAAATATTTGCATAACTGAAAAGTTGGAAAAGAAGTTTTCGGTTCATGTAAATACTTCATACACAATTTTATTGAATTGAGCCAACTGTTTGACCTATTCATTTGAGTGTTGACTACTTTAAAGTGTTGACTACTTTTAAATAATAATATTATCCATTTTTCATAGAAACCACAAAGTCAACCATCAAATAGGTCAATTCTTTGGTTAAACATTTAGGGCCTACATTACAAAAACCAGTTTGCATTAACCGGAACTTTTCTTTTCGCTAAACTGTCTGTTATTGCGTAACAGCTGTTATTTATAGTTATCCTTCGGGTAAACTGTCAGTTAGTAACTGAACTAACTGAACCCTAACTGAACTTTTATTTACTTATTTGATATTCTAAAAAATATATATTATCAATAGTTAAAAAGAATATTATTTTGAAATGGAGCTTTTATTGTAATGTAATATCTACAAAACATACATCAATGTAGAACAGTAACAAACTTTTGAATGACAAGTTAAGATTAACATTTATATAAACATGAATGAAAATCGTTTTTTCCCCAAAGCTGTCATATTAATAGAAAATTATCAAAAGTTATTTTACAAAAAGAAATCGATTTATGGTATATAATACGTTAACATTTTATAATGGTTATGGTATTAATTTGTCATCATTTCCTCCGTCATTCTTTAAAGGAAACACATGACAAATATAAATACTACTTTCACTTTTAGTAAAATGTTAAAAACCACTTATTATTTGTGTCAATTTTAAATTCACTTAACTGAACTGTCAACATTACCACAGAATATTAATTAAGTGCATGGGAACACTAATTAATAGTGGCATTTGGAGTGTAAACCCCGCGAAAAAATATTTGTTGATATGAAAAAAACTTTAGTTTCGGTTCATCGTAGAGAAATTTGGATAAAAAAGCAATTAAATGTACTTTTAAGAATTGAAAAGTTTATTCACTAGGCTTTTCGTCAAAACTCAAGTTTCGACACATTTCATTTGTAAGGATTGAATATTTGTGGAGATATTTTCAAAGAAAATCCATAAAAAAATTAATAATATTTGGTGTGGATTCCTGGGAATGTAAAAATCAGCCAGAAATCAACATTTGTTGAGAATTAAAGGCTGCAATAAGAAAATTATTAAATAAATATGGAGGTTCACGAGTACGTACTACCGGACACTGGAACCATTGTCAGACTTCGCCAAGAAATTCGAAAGGAACCCACCAAACTGGATGCTCTATGGCGCGATGTGAAATATTTTTTTCGTCGCTGGAATCCGATGGAGTGGCGCATCGTCAAAGACTTCTGCGTATTCAATCATTACGATAATTATGGAAAAATTATAGTTTTTTATAATTTAGTTTTTGTAACAATTTATTTTCTCTCAATATTTCTGAAAATTATTCTTTGAATCGAATGCATAAATTTATAGACAACGAAAATATTCAAAATAGATTTTTATATGCTCATGTAAGAAATTAATTTGTAATCGTTTTTTGACGAAGAAAAATAAAGGATTGATTTTTTTAAAAATTCCCAATCTTTACATTCGAATAATTATCATAATCGCAATGACCACAACAACAGAAACATCAACTTCCGTTCGGTCAACAACAAATGCTTGAATAATAAATTAATTTTCATACGAAAGAGTGTACATCAACAAATCTTCAATCAACAAATACGACGAATAATTACAATAAAAAAGGCTACAATCCATATTTGTATCTTTTACATTATAACATACATAAATGTTTGTGTACACTTTGTTGTAAATATGAATATGTTATATCCGCATTTGCCCGTTGCTTTTACGCACTATGAAATATTTTATTTATAGTTTGTGCAGATTTATTGCACAGTGCGTTGTCGCTTTTATTTATTATGCATTCTGTGCACAGAAAAGCAATCATTTAGAAAAGTGTTTTGATTTAATTTTGTTGTGTTTTGTTGCGGTTGTTTTTATACTGACTGCAAACAAAAAAAAACATCTTTTCAACACGTTTCACAGCTGCTGTCTTCGGTCATTCAACCTGTGCTTGCTATTCATTACTGTACATCATTCTTATTTTTATATTGTAGTATATAAAATAGAATATCGAAGAAAGCTACACATCAAATAAACAGACTAAAAACTCTTTTATTTGATCTGTATTAAAATGATTGTAGCTGAGACTTTTGCCATTATTTCGGTGCCAGATTTACACTCCACACTCAAAATGACCTTGATTCTTCGGACAACTTTTAATCGTTCAATTTTTTTTTTGTTTTCATTTACGTACGCAATTATAAATAACTTCTTTTCTTTATATTTCAGAAGTCGACAAGCATTTAATTTCTGGATTTTATCAGCGACTATAAACAGAAATTTAGTTTTTCTTATCAGTAAAAAATTATAACTGCTTTAAAAGCACAAAAAAATATTAAGTAAGAGAAAGCTTTTTATTGTTAATTTAGCGGAATTTTCACTATTTAAAACTTAACGTCCAATGAGAACATGGAATCAATTTTTTAGAATCACTCCGAAATTTTTATTTCGTTCAGTTGATCTGCCCCATGTTTGGTGATGTAAGATGTGTTTTATTCTCAGTGTAATAATAAAATAAAAATATAAAAGCATATCACTAATAAAAGAGATGATTAATACTTAAAAATATTCTATTATCAGCTTGAGCTTGCGGGCAAATTTATATCCGCCTTCTTTTATTTCCTTTTCTCATTTAGTTTAGCAACAAATTTCAAAGCTTATTTCTTATATTTGGTACTTTATGAGGATGTGTACAGTCGACCAGCAAAAATACCGAATTACTTTTTATTGCCTTTCATCGTAAACATTGTTCAATTTATTTGCTTTTATTTCAAGATGAAAAACAAATTTTCAGCAATTTCAATAAAGCGTTAAAAATGAAATTAGCTGCAAGTTTTGTTTACACGAATAAACGGATAAATTTATGGATTTCTGTATCGTTATGAATGTAAACATTAGCAGTAAAATGTATTCTATATACAATACAATCCAATATTTCCATATAATATTATGTATTTAATTGACAATGAACTTCATGCAACAGTTTATGTATTTCTAGGTGCAAAATTTCAATTTCTAAATCATCAATAATCAACTTAAAAGAAATTAATTCTATAAATTCTTCCAATTAAAATACTGCGCAATTAAAAGCACTGTGTTGACGATGAGTTAAGTTTAGTTATATTATTTATAAGATATGAAACTGAGCAATTGTATGAATTTCACGAACACGTGGCGTTGTTTACTAATTTAAAATGCAATCGCCTCTGATTCTGTGTAGTTTCCACTGTAGCACTTCTCTCCTCGCCTTCTTCCATGTTTGTTAATGCAGAAGATGACTTCCACATCTTGACGTAATTTATTTCTCGTCTTTAAATAAGTCGCTGGCATTTTTATTTAATTGCTCAGAATTCCTAGCTGCTCTCTGAATCATTCTTTGCGTAAAACAAATCAACAAAATTTTTACGTACTTTAATATAGAAATTATGACGTTTTTTGACTGCGTCGTAGTTGGTGGGCGGATTGCGGCTTTGGCTTTTGATTTATTATTTTATTAATATTTATCATATCATTTGAGATTATGCTTTGTGTACATTAACAAATCACAGAATTGAATTTTCAGCACTCTGTGAAATTTTAATAGAAGCCTTAGAAGTTTAGTTGCTAAAGTTTCACGCAGCGACTCAACTGAAGTCACTCTCGAGCACAGCAAAATAGCAATGGGAATGCATCATCAGACGTGACTCAAGGTGTTTCGTCTGCAACGCAAGTAGGCAAGAAAACAGAATCATGAACAACAGAAAAAATCCTGTAACCAAATAAAGTCTTAGCGCAGCGTTAAGCGCATTAAAAACGCAGACAGTTACGCTGCAATATAAAAAAAACAGAAATATAAAAAAACAGTAGAAAAAGCAGTGCTTTCCTCCCACTGCACATCCTTCAATCATCCGTTCCACCTCCGCCCATTAATGCTAAAGGGACACACAAAAGCCGCAACGCTTCTTACAGTCTGCTGCGGAATTACTTTCAATGTTGTTTACTTTAACTTCATATCCGCTCGGCGCGGCGATGGGGCTGCTGAATGAAGTGAGGCGAGCACACAAACACGTTGACACCTCCTCCGAATGAAGATATATCTTATTAACACACACACAAATGTGGATATTTATATGTTTGCTCGTTGGTAGACAGACTGGCGTCGAAAGGGAAGAAGGATTCTTTAGAAGCATTTCTTTGCTGTGTTGCAGTTGCTTTAGAAGAGTCGTGTTGTGTTTATCACTTCCTGCTTTTCTGTAAATCTTTTCTAATCGTGTGCAATTTTATGCATTCCTTCAGTTCTTCTTCATAACATTCTTGCAATTGTTATGCATTCCTTCATTCGCTTGGCCTTTTTTTTCAACAAGTCACAACAACAAACGATAAAAAATAATAAAATATTTTTAAATTGTATAATGTTCAAATAACTCGTACATTTATTAACTGATTTGATTTATGCATTTAATCTATTTCAAATTGTTTGGTTTTTCTACAAATTTGTATAAGTCAGAGGCATAAACTTATTTTATTTAATTATTGTTGCAGTTACTCTATTATTTCCACAGTGAATTTTAATCTTTTTCTATTCAAATAAATATAATGTTAAATTCACAAGCAAATCGTCCAATTAAGGATTGAAAATACGTTCCTAAAAAAGAAATAACAACTATATTTATAAATAAATTAGGTCTCTCAATAGAAGCGACTTCCAAGAAATACTAAAGAAAATATTTTCGCCAATTTACTCTGCAAAAATACGCACTACAAAAATATATTTCGACTTTAGAGTTGTTGGTTTATTTTTAGCTAAGAAAATTCCTAGAAATTTATAAGGAAAATCAGGGAAATTTAAATTGTCGTTTGAAACTCTCGTTGAAACTAGAAGCAGCATATTTTTTCCTTCTCTTTCCGTTTATATTTTACTGTCCATCCGTTTTCAACTATGATTTCTGATTTATAATTCAGCGATTTCAAAGCAGTTTTGGAAGTTGTACAAAGCGTGATAAAATCATAATATTTTGCAATAAAAATCCGTTGAATCGCATTTCAACATCGAAAAGTAGATTGAATTCATAAATCATTTCCCTAGCTGCTTGCAATAAATTTAAATTGTTGTCTAGACTAAAATTGGTGAACATAAGCGTCAATTTAATTGTGATTTATTATTTTGTCGGATTAAAAGCATTGTTTTACAAGGTATTTAAATAAAATGAAAAGTGAAAAATTCATAGTTGACTCGTTTATGAAAAACGTGGACGTTGAATGCATTAACATAATTAATTCTCAATGTATCAAATAAATAATACAAAAATATACTTTGTTCTACATTTCTTGTTTTTCATAGTCTTCCATTGTTTATTGAATTCCGGTTTTTATTATTTAAACATATATTTTATTTATTTTGTAACGAGTTTTTTGTCCTTAGGCTGGGATAAAACTCAGTCTGTCCAGGGTTCGTTAAAGGGGTCTCGCAACCCTCTAACATACAACGTATTCCCGAATTACTCACGACTGTCTTCGCGACAGTCTAGCACTGACTCTGTAAAGAGTTCAGCTCGGACGTTGTTTATTGGTTTTTAATATATTTTTTTTCCTTTTATTTATTCTTCGCTTAACAATTTTTATACTTATACTAATACTTAACAATTTTTATACCTAAAAATACGTACAGTGGGAGAGGGGGGATAGAGTATCCCGCAGCAGAGGGCTGCACAATATTTATCACCTAGTCAAAGTACCAAGGGAGACGCGGTGAGTGGTAGGAAGCGTAACTACTTCTTTGGCAGAAGGCCTTTTAATATGCGGAAGGCGAGAGGTTTTAATTAGAGTGAGAGCCAAAGTGCTACTCGGCAGATGGCCTTTAATGTATTTGGTGACGTCAGAGCGTCCACCAACAAAATAGTCTCTGGTTTGCTACCTTGTTTAGGTGCCCTACCTAGTTGGTGAGCAAATAGTGTTGCTCGCCGCTGGCCGAAGCCGATAGTGCCAGATAGTGCTGGACACTGGTGACCGGAGTCGATAGCAACTCGATAGTGCGGTTGCTGGTGGCCGAAGCCGATAGTGCCAGATAGTGCTGGACACTGGTGACCGGAGTCGATAGCAACTCGATAGTGCGGTTGCTGGTGGCCGAAGCCGATAGTGCCAGATAGTGCTGGACACTGGTGACCGAAGTCGATAGCAACTCGATAGTGCGGTTGCTGGTGGCCGAAGCCGATAGTGCCAGATAGTGCTGGACACTGGTGACCGAAGTCGATAGTGGAAGTTGGAAATGGTTTTCCAAAAATACAAAAGTCTTAGCAGTTTCAATGCAAGCGACTTAGGATTCCAACTTCTCCAACTGCTGTGCATTTTGAGCATCCTATACGTCGCATGATGGTTGAACTGTTTGAGAATTTCAACCTCTGATTACGAATAAGCGGGAAAGCAAAAGCGAATAAAATGTTTTGCTCATGTGCCGTATGCTAGTGCATTCGAAACCCGTAGTTGGAGGATTTCGTAATTTGTTTAATATGTGCTTTTTTTATGTTTTTATATTTGTAATGAATTTTTATTAATTTATTTTATTAAAAAAAATAGAAAATATAATAAAATAAGAAATAATAATAAAAAAAAGAATATGAAGAAATTGCTTGCCGCTGTTCGGTTTCGAACCGGCGTCCTTCGTGTTGGGATTTTTCGTATGGTAGCTCAGAGAGCAGTGTTTGATGTATAAGAATAAGAATTGTAACTTGGCATCAATTATGCCTGTTACAGTCTATCCCGATTTCGGTTAAAAAAAGAAAGAGAAGAAAAAAAAGATTTAGAGTATATATATGTTTTTGGGTTTTTTTTTTGTCCCTGTCTAAAGTAGTATTCAAAGTACATATTTTCTACTTAGTTTATTTTTATGTTTTAATAATAATCAAATAAAATGTTGTTCTCTTTTTGTATATGTTTGTGACATTATTTCGTGGTGTCACAATGTTTATAAATATGTAAATGCTGAAGTTTGTATATATAAAAAACGTAAATGTGTAAATAAATTGGATGTAGGTACTTACATAAAAGTGTAAATAATATATATAAAAATAAAATATGTGGTAAATACTTATTATTTCTAGTTGTATTTGAAGGTGGTTTTTTTTTTTTTTTTTCCTTTAGAAAGGCCGGACCTGCGAGTGGTTGCGATTGGTGGTCTACTGTTCAGCGCGATCGATCGGGTGTGACTGATTGCTTCTTTGTTCTGCGTGATTGATTCTAGTGAGTGTGGTGAGTGTGGTGAGTGTTGTGTTGGTTCCGTGGTGTGCTTCGTGTTTATAGGGAAGCTTTTGAGGTCTTGGATGTGTACTCGCACCTCTTTATTTGGATGAGTCTCGTTTCTTAAAACCGCTATATTAGGTGACGCATATCGGATTATTTTGTATGGCCCAATATATCTCAGAGCGAGTTTCTCGGTGAATTTCTTCGCGGCTGACGATGGCAAGTGGTTTTTGCGAAGGACTAGGGAGTTTACTGCCGGTTTCCAGTGGCGGCGCCGCAGTTCGTAGTGATGCTTCTGGTGTTCGGTGGCTCTTTGGTTCTTGAGGAGAGCACGTTGATATAATTCTGCAAAATTCACCATTGTTTTGTCGTATGGTGTCAGATGTGGGGATTTCTTCTTTGCTAGAACTACAGGTGAGCTGTACGGACTTTTTGCTGCCTCTATTTTATCTCTTTGTAGTAAGGTGTCGCTCTCGCTATTTATTATTTGTTGCATCGCCGGGTTTCGTGGGTAGTACCTTTGTTTGAAGGGTATGTCGGTCTTTCCACGAATGGTGTGTTGTGCGATGTTACACGGTATACAGATTTTCTCCATGCGATTCTTTGTTTCGCTTATTAACTTTTGGAGTTGTATTTGTTCGTCTTTTTGACTGCTGTAGTAGAGAGCAAAGTTTTCGTTGGCTGATGTTGTTTTTAGTTCATGCCCTCCGATGGTGACATGGACGTCGATTACTTTTAAGAAGTCCGTCCCGAGTATTAAATCTTCGGTCAGTCCAGGCATATATTGCAAGTGGTGGTAGTATACTTTGTTATTTATCTGTATTTTCGTTTTTCCGTAGTTATGGACGGTCACGGTTTCCCCATTGGCCAGTGCGATTGGTGTGTCTCTTGTGTGGTTTGGTTGGGTGCGTAGGTTAAGTTTACTCTTAAGGTTGTCACCCATAAATGTTAGAGACGCTCCGGTGTCAATCAAAGCGTCGACTGTGTATTGCTCGCACTTAACTGGTATGTAGTAGCGGCCAGCGACGGGTGGCGCTTTAGTGTTGTTTTGGTGGCATGGGCAATCGCGAGACAAGATTCCCATCTCTCCGCAATGAGAGCAGAATAGTAGTTTCTTTGTTGAACACTTCTTTTTAGGATGTTTTGGCTGTCGGCAAGACCAACAATGTGTACGTCGATCGTATGTAGGAGGCGTCAAGCAATTATTTGCGTGACGATTTGTTCTTGTTTCTTCACTTCGAAGATATTCATATTCTTCTGCTTGTGTCATCAATTCGTCTAGATTGTTGAAATCGTTGCGCTTGATGTACAATCGGTATTCGGGGCGCAGTCCCTCGTATGCTCGTTCGATTTGCTGCTCGCTTTTCATGTGCGGGTGCTGTCTTATTAGTGTCATTAAGTGGAGAATATAATCCTTGGCGCGTTCGCGATTATTTTGTTTTCTCCGCATTATCTCTTCTTCTAGCCTGAGTAAATGTCTGGGTGGCTGGAAAAATGTTTTCGCTACTGCTCGAAAGTCCGCCCATGTGTGAACTTCGCTTCTTTTGTATCGCCACCAGTCTCGTGCTCTGTCTTTGCAGATTTCGTTCAGTGGCAGCAGAAGGTGATCGTAATTTACTCCATAACAGTCAGCTAGTTCCTCTATTGTTTCTAGGAATTCATTTAATGGTCGATTCCCATTAAAAGACAGACCCCATTTTCTCACTGTGTTCATAACATCAATGTTAATGTTAGTGGTATGATTTGTGGGTGGTTGCCATGTACCAGTGGGCGTATCATTGCATGATTCTTGTGTCGGAGTATGCACAAGTGTTTTTTGTTTCTCCTTGTTGTTCTTTTGTAAGCGAATATAATTGCTAATTCGTTTTCGAATTTCTTTTATGGTACCGTTTGTAGATAACCCCTTTTCGTTTAGGTATTTCTCTAACTCTTCTTTCCTTAGGTAGTAAACCCAGCTGGTCGACGTTTCGTCGATTTTTTTATTTGTTGTTGTTGTGGTGTGACTTTCTTCTGAAGAAGAATGTCCCTGCTCGGGCGCCATTTGTAACGAGTTTTTTGTCCTTAGGCTGGGATAAAACTCAGTCTGTCCAGGGTTCGTTAAAGGGGTCTCGCAACCCTCTAACATACAACGTATTCCCGAATTACTCACGACTGTCTTCGCGACAGTCTAGCACTGACTCTGTAAAGAGTTCAGCTCGGACGTTGTTTATTGGTTTTTAATATATTTTTTTCCTTTTATTTATTCTTCGCTTAACAATTTTTATACTTATACTAATACTTAACAATTTTTATACCTAAAAATACGTACAGTGGGAGAGGGGGGATAGAGTATCCCGCAGCAGAGGGCTGCACAATATTTATCACCTAGTCAAAGTACCAAGGGAGACGCGGTGAGTGGTAGGAAGCGTAACTACTTCTTTGGCAGAAGGCCTTTTAATATGCGGAAGGCGAGAGGTTTTAATTAGAGTGAGAGCCAAAGTGCTACTCGGCAGATGGCCTTTAATGTATTTGGTGACGTCAGAGCGTCCACCAACAAAATAGTCTCTGGTTTGCTACCTTGTTTAGGTGCCCTACCTAGTTGGTGAGCAAATAGTGTTGCTCGCCGCTGGCCGAAGCCGATAGTGCCAGATAGTGCTGGACACTGGTGACCGGAGTCGATAGCAACTCGATAGTGCGGTTGCTGGTGGCCGAAGCCGATAGTGCCAGATAGTGCTGGACACTGGTGACCGGAGTCGATAGCAACTCGATAGTGCGGTTGCTGGTGGCCGAAGCCGATAGTGCCAGATAGTGCTGGACACTGGTGACCGAAGTCGATAGCAACTCGATAGTGCGGTTGCTGGTGGCCGAAGCCGATAGTGCCAGATAGTGCTGGACACTGGTGACCGAAGTCGATAGTGGAAGTTGGAAATGGTTTTCCAAAAATACAAAAGTCTTAGCAGTTTCAATGCAAGCGACTTAGGATTCCAACTTCTCCAACTGCTGTGCATTTTGAGCATCCTATACGTCGCATGATGGTTGAACTGTTTGAGAATTTCAACCTCTGATTACGAATAAGCGGGAAAGCAAAAGCGAATAAAATGTTTTGCTCATGTGCCGTATGCTAGTGCATTCGAAACCCGTAGTTGGAGGATTTCGTAATTTGTTTAATATGTGCTTTTTTTATGTTTTTATATTTGTAATGAATTTTTATTAATTTATTTTATTAAAAAAAATAGAAAATATAATAAAATAAGAAATAATAATAAAAAAAAGAATATGAAGAAATTGCTTGCCGCTGTTCGGTTTCGAACCGGCGTCCTTCGTGTTGGGATTTTTCGTATGGTAGCTCAGAGAGCAGTGTTTGATGTATAAGAATAAGAATTGTAACTTGGCATCAATTATGCCTGTTACAATTTATTTATTTCATTTATTTAATTTTATATATATATTTTATACATATATTTTATCATAATATTCTTATTTTTATTATTCCCTGTTTTACTTTATTTATTATTGCTTTTATCCCACTTGATGCCAGGCACAATAAAACCTTTATTACCTTCCAAAATGTTTGCCGAGGCAAGTAATCAGTAATGGGACTTTCTAATCAATATTATTGGCATCGTTTATAAATATTTAATGCATTAAATGATTCTATATATCGCCATTGTGGCAGGTTAATCACCGATTGTTTGATTATTTCATTGGTTTTCATTATTTACAAAGAGTGAAGACTGAACGCACATCACAAAAATACGAACTTCGACGGTGTTTGTGGGAGAGCTTCGAGTGTGTCGCTTAATTGGTTGCTTTTAGAGCAGTGAAAATGGGAATCATTGAGTTCTGTTTCTGGATGGGGAGTATTTTCATCTTGGCAGCTTGTCAATAACCCGCTTTCAACCTTCCTATGAATTTCCTTTCCTTGCTTTGTTATTCCGTTTCGAATTTATAATCAGCCTGTGCTTAATTCGAGTTGGTAAACGGTTGCGAGTTTAATTCAATCAATTAATTTAATTAAATTTCATCATTTTCAATATTTGTCGGTTTTTAGGCGCATTATTTTAATTGTTATTGGCGTCTATTATTTATAATATTCTTTGTAACGAATGTTTAAATGCTTTTATAATTGCTTATTAATGAATAATGTTCATTTCTGCAAAATGATTCATGTTAAATTAAAGCAGAATGAATGAGCATTCACACTTATGCAAAAAACAGCAGCAAGCAGCTGCTCTGAGTATTTTTATTAAATTATTATTTTATTTATAAGCTTTTAGTATGAACCCCATGAGTTGCTCCAAGAGTTGATTGTTGGACGGGAAAATGGAGAAGTGAAGAAATCGTGAAACCATATTCAGACACAGCGAACGAAAATGCCACTCGCAACAACGACTGCCGCCCTTGGCTAGCGAAGTGAGCGGCCAAAGAAGGAAAATGACTCATTAAACGAAGCAACGTTCGTTCTGAGCGTCCAGGGCGACACTTGGTCTGTTTGTCTCTTTCGGAAGGAGCTTTGTTCGACTCTGCTGGGGTTTGTTTTGGTTTGATGATGGTTGCTGTTGGTTTCTAATTGTTTTCCGACTTTTTATTAAGTATTCTTTAGTTCGGTGCTGCTCTCTTTTCCTGCACCGTACCCTGTGTTTATATTGTCTTTTTGTAGATTTCCAACAATGATACTAAACATCATCACGAAGTTATTGCTGCTCCCCCTTTCTTGCTCACTATTTCTGACCCTTGCAATTCTTCCTGGATGTAGTTTGGCTTTCGTAATCTTTTTGTTGTTCAACTATAATTCCTCATTTTATCCCCGTCGTAGTTGTCAGCATTTGTCACCGACTTTGCTTGCATTTCATTCATGCGAATGTGAAAAAACGTGACTTGAAATTCATTTCATGATTTCCGCCAGCGAAAGAATTTCGCTTTATTTACATTTCTTTCTTTTGCAGCCGTCATCATTCCATTTATGGAATTGATTTCATTTATTTTCCTAGTCTTAAAATGTGTTTTTGTTGTGAGTTTTGAACCTGGATTCAAAAAACTGGGTCAGCAGAATTTTGGCTCCTGTTTTTATTCTATTTATCAATCAAAATTATCCTTAACGTACTGCTAAGTAAATGTTTTTCTAAGTCGTTTATCATTTATATTCGAGCATCTAAATTTTACTTATCACCAACATAAATACTTGATTTATTATTTGGTTAATGATATCAAGCGAAATGACAGAGGTTCATTCAGTGATTTAGGAAACTATCAACAAAAAATGTTTTTGTATTATTTAATAATAATTTAATTGAAAAATAGGGAAGCATATTCAACGTTTTGTAGCTGAAATTCAATCGTCTCTTTGTATTTTGGCATGTGGTTTTCCTATTTCTTCGCATTTCTTCTCGTTATAAATCAAAGCATTTATTCATTCATTGCAGAATAGTATTTAAATCTGCTGACGATTATTGCTGACGATTATTGCATGAGTAAATTCATTCCGTTTCCATTTGCTCTTGCCGCGACTGGAGTCTGGTTCAGGGTCTGTTTTGCCTCTACGCAATTAATGCTCGTTACTGCTTCTCTGCTGCTGCGAATGCGTCTAATAGAAGCCGCCACCACAACTTCTCTGAACGTCGCTCGTCTTGTGAATACGTGTGAAACATTATCTTTTTATACTTGCGTGCATCGCTAACTAATTAACACCGTTTTCCTTGGCGACTGCGGTGGCGGCACTGACATCGACAAGCTTTTTAGCTTTGGTTTCAACTGAAGCACTGCCAACGAACCGTCGCGTTGTGTCAACATGGACAATAAAATCAACTGTTTGTGGATGTCTGCCACCTGCTTTTGAAGACCGCGCTACTCCTCAATTAAGTGAGTCTTCATTCTTCAGCGAACATTCCTCCGAGGTGATTGTGAACATAGAATATCGGGATTTAGTGTTTTTATATCCAAAAGAACATTCATAGGAAAAAAGTGGAGTGAAGTACGATTTTATTTGAATGTTTATAACTGAAAAAAACGATCATAATTACACAAGGCAACTGTTTAACCCTGAATAATGCTGTTTTTGTCCTTAATACAACCGTAATATAAAATTCTTTATTAATTATTCACGGACAGTTGGATGCAGGACTTTTTTCTGTTCTACGCTTTTTAAATACTCGTCATTCAAGGATTGTTTTGCTTTCTTGTCAGTCATTATAAGCGTCCTTGCTTCTATGTATCCTGTGTATTTATCTGTCTACTATTTTTTAAAGAGCTTTTTTAGTCTTTTGTTTATTTTCCCAACCGCTTCGTTTCTCGTCGATGCCGTTGTTTCTGTTGTTGGTTGCAGTTTCCACTTAACCAACTGCCGCATGACTCTTACGAAGCCAACGGCGAAGGTAACCCTCTGAAGAATCCTTGAAAACTTCCGCTGAAGGCCACACAAGAAACATCACGCAGCGCGGTTTCAGCTGCAGACGTCCTCCGGCAGCAGCCAGGCCCCAAAGTGTTTTGCTTCTACACTCAACCGTCATCGTCATCGTAAAAAGAGTACTCAAATCATGACACACACATCACCATGAATACATTTTAGCGAGCAACTTTCTTTTCGCATGGCTGCCTTTTTGTTGTTTCCTTCCAGACAGACGCACGTTGATTTCTTGCTTTTATTTCTTGGTTCTGTACAGCGTCGAGTTGGTAATTGCACCAGCATCAAACGGTGTATCAACATTCTTTTGACCACGCGTTTTAATATTTTTTATCAGCGGTTGTTTTCGCAGTGATGCTTCATTTTTTGTTAAAGGATCGACAAATCAATATTCTATAATTTTCACAATTAAATCATTGGCCATTTTAGGGCAATTTATTTAAACCGAAATCTCCTCAAATATATTCAAATGTGAATTCATCAGATTTACTTTATACAAAACCTTTTTATCTCTAGAAACTCTATTAAACCAACCAAAGTTTAACAGTTTTTCTTAATCATTATTATATAATAAATCCATATTTTGCTTCTTTTTCTGCTCACGAGCATGAAGTCGATCAGATTGGCATCGTTCCACTGCATCTCGCGCTCAGGTGCAAACTGAAACTCACTCAAATAGAAATTCTATTAATTTTTCGAATTATACAGAATGAATTACTTCACAGAACGATGAACGATAAAGATGAACAAATTATGCTTACCTCAATTTTCCTTTTTCAGTCCATAGCAAAACATTCTTCCTGGATTCGGTATAGCAGCTCCATGCATAGATGTGTTAATAGACCGAGTGAAGTGGTTTCGCTGCGCTTATTTTACACTTCACTATGTTCAAAATACTGCTTTAAAATTGCATGAAAGATTATAAATAGAATGGCGTCGAAGGAGGAAGGAGTTATCGATGATCGATAAATAGTGATTGGCAAAGTATTTAAGAATGGGTTGAGATATGGGTTTTCTGGGACAAATTAAATCGAGGGATCTATATTTTTTGCTCGAATTAGGAACACAGCTTAAGAAAGATTAATAAGTAAAAATACTACAAAATAAGATTCATTTTGGGATCATTATTGAAGGTAATTCAAAGGTCTTTCCCATTATATCAACATCAGCTGAGATTGATAAGAAATTTTCTCCATTTCCGACTATTTTGCAACTCATTCGATCGGGATTACTTCGCTCTAGAGAACCCATTACTTGATGCTGCATTGGCTACTTTGTTGTTTAGTGTTGATGTGGTTTGAAAGCCTTTTAAGTAACAGAACTGCTATTGTGCAAAATTATAAAAGCAAGTCAAGCGTATGATTAACATAAACTGAAAGGATTAAGCAAACTTTAGCGAATTTTCCAGCTCAACTTTTTCCAAGCAGCCAACATAAATGAAAAACTTACCTGAAACCGTTGCTTTGAACGGTTTTTATAATGCAAAAAACGGCTTCCAACATGAAACTACGTTGCATGTTAAAATCTAATGAACAAAAAGTAGGCGAGCGGCTTCATTTTGTCTGCTACGATAGAAGTTCATGCCACATTGAAAGCTGGTCTCTTCTGGGAAGAGGAGGGGAGAGGACAAGGCGCCACAACAGGTATAGAACATTCTGCATAATTATTCAACTTCGATAAAGGGCCGAACGAGAAGCACTCACTCTTAGACACATTCATATATGGAAAATGTACTGAGCAGTCATCATGTGCGATCTAAAAGTAGGGCAAACATGCACACCTTTTGTTCGCTTCCTCTTCAGCGAGTCCCTGCAGTCTTCAGTACATAACCCACTTCATTACTCTGTCCAGACACTGAATTGGGACACAATTTGTGTGGTTCAGTTGTCATTACATCGAATGGATGTTACTAAAGAAACTAATCAAATCGAACCTTAATAAAGTCGCTTTTTACAAGTTGATACTCGATTTTTTCTTTATACTTTAAAGATTCTCAATGAACACGCAATAATATCGCTTTTGTCGTGTTTTCTTTCAGGGTGCTGGTAAAGAAATTCGTGAGGCCATCGCTGATCCATCGCCACATTGCCAGGAGAAGGCGTGGTCCGCCGTGCTGCCCTTGGTTATCAAGCTGAAGCGTTGCTACGAACACTCGCTGGAGCTGGAGAAAATCGTGCCCAAGCTGCTGGGCCAACTGGTGGGCGGCAAACTGAATCCAACACAGCATTTAGAAACCCAGCAGGCTCTGGTCAAACAGTTGGCAGAAATTCTCGAGTTCGTATTGAAGTTCGACGAGTACAAGGTAAGTGCAACAATTGCCAGAGTTATGAAGAGAAGAAAAACAATTACATTTAACAATGTTAGTCGCGTCATGTAGCCTACGCTGTTGCCGTATTTGGAGTACAGGGTGCTGCTGCTGCTGCGGTAGTGTGTGGGTCTCTTGCGTGGTCTCGAGCAGCTGCTTCAGTTTGAATACTGACGAAGGCACGCACACTTCGTTCTTGTGAATGACGATGACGTGCCCACTGAGATCCAAAAGATATTGCATTATTATCACATTTGTGTGCTTGCATGTATTTGAAAATATTATATATGCATATTTATGTGAAGTATATAAATTTAGTTGGCCATAAATTCAGTTGCAAATGCTATTAAGAACGATGTCTGCGTTTAAACACCATGCAACAGAAGCAACAAAGATTTCACGGTTTATTTTTCTTCAGCATAAATTAAGTTCATGAAATTAACATAAAATGTTAATAAACAGAAAGCATTTTATGAAGACGAAGCCGAACCTTTATTTAGTGGTCTAATTTCTGAGTTACTTGCTCAGTGAATTGACGTGCTTCACGGAATTGTTTCTCGGTTATATAAAAGAATATCCGAAAAGGATTCCATGCAGCACACGTTGCTGAATCACATGGCAATGCTTCTCTGTCGTATATTCATTGACCCATTCAGCGATTGATTGGATCACACAGCTTCTGTTCACTTTCTGCCCCTTCTGTAGCCTCAATTGTGGCGAATTCCATCAACTGTTTTAAACTGAAACTTTGTGGTTCTTTTGTGTGATGGTGAAATCATCAATTGAGTTCTTTTCGTTCATTTGCAGAATATTAAAGCAGGTTGGGATGTTTAAAGTAGTCACACATTCTTCATTTATTTTTGGTGCCTACATAAATTTCAGTTTTCATATTCAGTAACTTGATTTAAGATGTAGCAAAAGATAAAGTTTCTTCAGAAAAGTGTTGAATAAATGCAACTAAATAAATTCGTTTAATTTTAAAAAAATATCTTTGCATGAAAAGTTATTATTTCGCCTAAGTCTAAATGTATTCGAGTAAAAAACGAATAACAGACGGAAAAACGAAAATTGAAAGTGAGTGAATGAAGGCCATTAGTTTAATACTCAATTCGTATAAACCAACTTTGCTTTAGTCCATTTTAAAAATGCGATCCATTAGAAAATCTTGTACGATTGCTGTCTCTGATTGCGAGTGCCAAGACGACGACGACGACTCGCATCGATTCGGATTGAGTACATTTTCGTAGGTGTTCATTTATCACAGCTTCGATTCAAGTTGCTTGTAACTGCGTCGCGTTGAACCATGATGAACATGAGATAGATTTTGAAATTCTCCACTTCATTTTGTTGTTATTTTAGTTTGAAATCTGGAAAAGGCAATGACTGCATCAATGAATAATTTACACAAATGCAAATGCACATGAAAAAGACATCTTAAAGAAGTCAACAAATTTAAACGAGCTTTCGTTCTTTTCAAAACCCAAACAAATTCATATGTAAATTGTTTGAATGCGCATGAAAGGCAAATTTAAAGCCAATTCAAGAATTCAGTTTAAAGTTACTTTTGAAGCATTCCTGTGACAGCTTAAATAATCTTTTATTCGGCGATTATTTCTAAATCAAGCGACACTTAAACGACCTGAATATAAAGTATAATCGCCTTGACGCCACAACGTGTCAATCAAATCATTTGCAATGAAAATAAATGCATCATTTGTTGCTTTTGAGGTTGTTTTGTATTACATTATCACAATATCGATCATACATTAACACTTTATATTTAATATAGGGAAAGTTATTAGCTTTCAACATAAAGTACTTCATAATTAGAATTTCCTCACTCATATTCATGCTATGATTGAGGATAAGATAAGGAAATTTTAACAAAAGGACAACAAATCACTCCCAGAGATTCTCTGAACTCCTTTTCTTCTCCTTGAGCAAATTATCACATCATCCACGATGTAGATGCTTGTAATAAGTATTTACTTTATGATGTGTTATCGATCAAGAGTCTGGCTGCTAAATGGCTGCCCATCTTCGCGTACTTTCCCAACAGCAATCGAGATGTTATTTAACTTTTACTTGTGTAAGAATTTAACATAAAGACCGGATTTTAGCCTACGTAACAACGACAAAAAGGAACGAAAGAATTGCATTTTCATTGAAATCGATCAGGCAACTCTTCCTGTTACCATTTGTCCCCAGCAGACGGCTGCTTGCATTATTGAAAAGACGTTTCCGGCTTCCGTGCTGCTTCTTCGCTTTGCATTGTGTTGCAGGCGGGTGTGTGTCCGCTTCATGATGTCGGATAATGACGTTCGTGCGCTTTGTTGTCGACCAATTGTCTGTGCTGGAAAACTTATTGGCGTACGTCGTTCGATGGGTGTTGAAAATACTCGTATGCAGTGTCGTCGATCGAGGATACTTTTTTTTGTCTTAGAGCGGCATTAAACATGGAAAAACACTGTGCCATTTATAGTATATATCATGTCTTTTAAGCAGACTGCAAGAAATTGTAAATAACACGCAGTAAACTGTGTACATGTTATAAATTTTAATGATTTGCGGTAATTCCTAATGGCTTTCTCCCTTTAAGTTCTCTATTTCGTGGAGTAATATTAAATGGTGTAGTAATATTCTTGAATGCAACTAAATATAAATGCTATATTAGGCTAATTCATCAACACAACTTCGTACGTGTTTTATTCGCCTTATAATTTTGCATAAATATACAGTTAAATTTCCGTAAAGTTCTTACGTTTGGAGAGTCTATTTGTTGATGATAAGCTGCTTCATCAATTCTGTCATTAGGAATACTTTTCAATTTAAAGTACTCAAGTTTCTTAACCAAAAAACTATTTGTAACGTTTTGAGTTCGCTGATCACATTTTACCGAATCTGGACAATATACGTTCTTTAGAAGTTCCTTATTGTAAAGATATGTAATGAACATAATTGGTGGAGTCAACCGAGTCACTCGCGCTTCCCAAAAACCTGTTTGTTTTTGCTAAAAAGCCAGGGTGTTGCTTCTATTGATTTACCAGCTTTTTCTCTCTTGGTTTGGTTAATATTCTGCTTGCAGTCGAAGCAATAATAATAATTATGGATAATTTATAGCGTAACGTTCAAAAAATGTTGCAAGATGTTGTCTGTTAATCGCTCTAAACTCGCTCGATTCAGAGACGATGGTGCCCAGGTTCATCCACATAGTATATATAAAAATAAAGATCTTGTTTATCCTGCTGTCGGTGGCGTTGCTGATGACAGCCACTTTGGTGAAGGCAGCCTGCAAAAAGAACTGCTGATGTTTGCATGGAATGCTTGCTCCGGGAGCTGTTGTGGATTGTGGTGCACGATAGCCTCGTAAAATGCTTGTTTTGAACAGGAGATTGCGCTGCTAGATTCATCCGCTCTCCGTGAGCAGCAACATAATAAGCACCGTTTACAACAATTGCCTTATCCAACGATGCTTGTAGTTGCTGTTGTTGATTTAAGGCACGTGGAGTTTGCTTTGGAACAACAGTCGTTGCCATTCCTTGTGCATTCAACTGTTCATAGGCGTTGTTGCAACCGAGGAGCTGTGGAGATGAGTGATGTTGATTCTGCCGTATTTTAGAGTCCTGGTAATTCTCAACAGGTTGCTGCGGTTTATGTTTATTACGTTTTTCGTTTATTACGTCGACAGCTAGGAGTAACGACGTGATTACCAAACAGATAAATACTTAATTAATTAATAATATCTATTAATAAACTGGAAAAATCATTTCATTGTGTGATAAAGAAACCACATTTTTATTTGTTGTTCTGTAATGTAACTTGACCGATGAATGTTTTAATGTCGGTTATTCGATATTTAATAACAAATCACATTTTTTTTTTTGTCTTTTTATACATTCGTGTTTATGCACTTGGAGCACGATTAAAGTGACACTTGCCATTGAAATGTGCAGCAATTCCTTAATAAATGTTTATAAAACATGGAACTATTGAGTTTTGATAAGTTTTTTCAATTTTAAGTCATCTCAGATGTTAGTTTATTTAAGTTTTATATTATAAACTATGTTTAAGCATACTTCAACTACACTAACTTTAATTCTGCAACGTATCGAGTTTGTAGATTGCGACACGTTTACTAAATAAGTTTATTGCTATCAGAAAAATCATTAAATTACAAAGAAAACAATGCAACTTCAACTTGCAGATGAAAACACCTGCGATACAAAACGACTTCAGCTACTACAGACGAATTGTGAGTCGGCAGCGTATCGATTCCACCAACAACATGCTCGTCAGTACGGAGTTGGCCAACCGCATGTCGCTGTTTTACGCTCATGCGACGCCCATGTTGAAGGTACTCAGCGAAGCCACTTCAAAGTTCGTGCACGACAACGCGGACGACGTCGATAACACAACGGAGACTCTCGGTACCATGGCCAAAGTGTGTTTGCGGATGTTGGAGAATCCGTAAGTGTCAAAATTCATCTGCAGATATATGAAAGTTTTACAATAAATCTAAAAAATAAAAACTTAATTCGGAAGTTTATTAGTTTGTTCAGTAAATAAGTAGATAAAGAATAAATATTGCATTACTTTTAAAATAAGTTTGTGTCTTATTTGAATCAATTTCCTCCTCCTGCTTACAGAAAACTGCTACAACAAATCGAAAGTGAAGAAACACATCTGCTAGTCCTGCGCGTCATGGTCGGCCTGGTCATACTCTACGATCACGTCCATCCTGTCGGCGCCTTTGCACGTGGTGCTCATGTCGACGTGAAAGGGTGCGTGCGGCTGCTGCAAGCACAGCCGGCTATCAAAGCGGAGCCCCTGCTCAATGCACTGCGCTACACAACGAAGCATCTGAACGAGGAGAACACGCCGAAGAATATACGAAATCTTCTCGCGGCATAATAACGAGCTGCTCCGAGCGAAGCGAAGGCCAGCAAAGAATCAAACCACAGCGATAACAACAAACTACCAACTATTTTCATTATTAAAATAATTACTCTTATTATTATTAAAGTATTTATAAAGCCATTCAACGTAAAACAAAATCATTTCATTCTCGTGATGAGATTTAACGTTTTTAATTTAATAGCATAGAATTTATTGATCTTTAATCTTTCTCCCAAAAATACTATTTATGAACAAAATATTATGTAAAAATTGTTTTGGTTGGTTTATTTAGAAACTTGTTCGATGCTCATCTAAATTGCTTTCCAACTATACATCACATTTAATCTAAAATTAATACTAGTGCTTGGTGCAACGTTTGCAATATGTATTTCTGTGCGCGCTATGGTATAAATATGTTTCTGTTTCACAATCCACTCCTGCACGCCACATTTTTAAGCTTTACAATATTATAAATAAACATACAAAAAACCATGTGGATAAAACAACTGCAACAAAATATCACAGAAAGTTAAGTACATAAATAAAGGTGTTGATGGAATTAGTTTAATAAACGAAAATGGAGAATCATGAAAAATAGTTTATTATTAATAGTTATATACAATTTTAAAATAAGAAGAAATATTAGCACAGTTAAATATAGGATTAAATATAATAAGAAATTAATATAATAAATTAGTGTATTTTTAATAAATTGGTAGCAAAAATTAAGAGTCCCAAACGAGAATTGGGCAAAAATATTATAAAGGCTACAATTAATAAAGGAAAACTGAACTTCATAACAAATCTGTTTAGCATAATTTTTATGTAAAATTACATTTTTACAGGTAAAATAAAGTATATTAAATGGAAAGTCATGCATTTATATATAAATACGACTATATTTAATATAAAAGAACATTAACTACGATACAAATCTAAAAAGAAACTTAAAAAATTTGTGTATGTGGCAGATTTATACAAACCGCATAAGTGTTAATAACTTAAATTAAATTTGTACCAAAAAACGAAGTATATATTTAATAAATGCATTTAAAGAACTATAATGTGTATTTGATTTTAGAAAGTTAATATGTAGCGCAGTCTTTCTGACTACACTCTATTAAGAAACAATTTTATATTCCCTTGTTACAAAATTAGTATAAAAAAACACAAAATTTAAAGGAATTAAAACCATTAAAGTTGTCTTATTCAATATAAATTTATTAAACAATTTTTATTATTATTTTGCAACATCTTGCTTAACATTATAACGTGATTCTATACAATTTCTTTTCTGATTTTAATCTATTCTCAATAAAAATATTTGCTCATATCAGCGATTAAAAAATAAAATATTGCTTATAATGTGAGGAGATTTATATTATAATTTACAATTCAATAGATCATTTTCAACACTACCTAAGTTTGAGAAAATATGAAACAAAACTAATCCAAGTCAATTATTATTTGGTCTTGGTTTCAAGATTAGCTTCCCCGTGTCGTCGCAACTCATATTAAAGTCACAGAGAACAGTACGCATACGTGAAGTAATAATCTTAGGCGCTATAACCAACTTATGGATACCGAATATCAATAGTATAACTGTAAAAAATTCATAACACATGTAAATTAATCAAATGTACTTATAAAAAGTAAACATACTTAGCGCGAGTGTTGCGAATGTGAATAGCGGGTGGATGAGCAGAGATTCCGTTAGTGGAGTGTTGGCAGTGCGTGGGTCTTGTAACCAATACATTGTGCCAACTGCGGTACAGAAGGACATCGCGGCTAAAACTACTAAAGTAGAATGCATATAATTAAATTAAACTTTCATCAAACATGATTTAATAATCATTAATATTTAATGTTACAGAATTCATATGATAGATAAGCTTAGCTGACAACACGAATCACTGAAAATACTAGTACTTACTGCGCCAGCGTACCGTCGATGGTTTATAGGAAGATACTACTTCTGTGAGACGTCTTTCAAACGCTTTGAGATCTGAAATATTTGCAGAAAATTAGTTTGTATAAACAATTAATAGTGACGAACTTATGGCATACCAAAGAAGCGTTCTTTACCTTCGCAAGCCGACGGTTCCATTATGTGTTAAGTTTTCTGAATTATATTTTGCGATCTTTAAATTTTTAATCGTTTCCAATTGAAAAACCTTGCATATTATTGCATTTAACGTACTGTAAAAAAATTTTTGTATGTTCCAAATATTTTGCAGAATTTAGTGTCGATTTAGGGTAGTTTATAGCTACTTTTTGGCTTTAGTAAAGTTTCAATCAATTTACTTTAAATTGAAAGAGCTTTGGTGATATTGTACAGAATAAGCTCTCGTATGTCTAAGTAATTCCAAAATTGGTATAACTCCGTAAATACGTACATTAACAGGTCTAGAAGTGATAGACCTTATCTATGGCGACTAAACCTTCCTGGAGTCAGGTACTTTCTTTTCATTTTGCTGTACCATTGCATCCTTTTTTGAGAATATGTTGGCACAATTTAAGAGCTATTATTAATATATTAGTAAGTTGCTTCGGATTGTTAGCAGAAAATAAGTCACAAAGGAACTCATGTAGCACCACCCTAACTCATTATTATTTTGCGTTACTAACTTAACGACGTATTTGTTTTGTGAGAGCGCAATTGAAAAATGTCATTGCTCATTGTGGAGGATGGCATTGCCATAGATTGAATAATTGAGTGACACAACTTCGCTTCAAGAATGATTTCTTTCTCTAAGCACGGATAAATCTTTTCTTATATTATTCTCCTCATATTATTCCGTCGGACGTAAGAAATTTGCAAAAAAGCAGAAGTGCAAAATTGTTCTGTTTGGTCGAAAGTAGTGTTTTTGTTAATTTTCCATTATAAAATACAACCCTGCTACAAAAATGCATTTCCCGTTTTTCGGATTCGGACTTTGCAATTTCTTTTTTTTGCGCAAAGAGTTATAATGAAAAATAAGTTTTCGTTGGCAGTATAATCCATAGATTTGCCATTCTACCTGTCCAGAAGCCGACCTCATACTTTTGGATCCTACAATTAAAAAAAAAAAAAAAAAAAAAAAAATAAATGAAAAACTCTTGTAAATTGAAAGAAGCAATGTGTGCAGCTAAAGTTTCCTTGGAATGGAAGCGCCGCGTTAAGGCCGAATATTTAAAAATAAGGCAACAAAAACGGATCAAACGTGCCCATGAAATCAAAAATTGCTGGATTGAAAATTGGCAAGAACACACCGTCAATATAAGTTTTACTTTTCGCGTTATGCATGTATTATATCCAACTTTCAGGGAGGAAAACTATGTTGACCCGGAAGTGTTGTGCTCCAGGACGGATCCGTGGATACCTAAACGTTACGAACCACCACACGTTGACTGTATAAGGCGCGCAGAAGCCTGTCCCTACGACGGTACAATAAGTATTATTATTAGTTAGCTCATATGTAAAGTAGCCGTATACTGAGACAATTTTATTTACACTTAGGATTCCCACCGCAACGGCTACCAATATGTATCATCAATGCAGTAACACCCATACCTACGATGTACACATGGGCCCCAACTCAGCAAAACTTTATGGTAGAAGATGAAACTGTGCTGCACAATATTCCTTATATGGGCGACGAGGTGCTCGATAAGGATGGGAAATTTATCGAGGAGCTGATTAAGAATTATGATGGCAAGGTTCACGGCGACAAGGGTTCCGCTTTTATGGATGATACGATTTTCGTGGAATTGGTGCATGCTTTAATGCAGAACTACACAAAGGAAACTGGAGAAGAGACTGGCAGCACAAATAACCAAAACAATGTTACAGTTAAGGTGGAGGTTAAGGAAGAAAATGAAAATGCGAAACATATAGTTCAGAAAGAAAAGTCTCAATCACCTGCCACCACAAGCATTGAAACTGTAGAGAATAGTAATAAGACGGAGGAGACAAAAAAAGTATCTACCGAAAAACTGCCTTTTCCTGCAGCTATTGTATTTCAAGCCATAAGTTCTAATTTTCCGGACAAAGGTACCCCACAAGAGTTTAAGGAGAGGTAAGTTTCTACCTTAGGATTATGTGCAAAGCTATCATATATATAAAATTATTTAAATGCCCTGGAAAACATTTAATAGTATATTGTTTACATGGTAGGTATACTGAGTTAACAGAAAGTCAGGACCCGGAACGCCCACAGCAGTGCACACCGAACATTGACGGGGAAAAGGCTGAAAGCGTATCTCGCGAGCGCACGATGCATTCCTTTCATACGCTTTTTTGTCGGCGTTGTTTTAAATACGACTGCTTCTTACATCGTAAGTATTTGCCTATTTCGAAATTATTCTGTGTACTCCATAAATTGTTATGCTAAGGAACATTTGTTAAAAAACTATTTTATTTCTTCTTTTTTCTTTTTACGATTAAACTTATAAAAATACTCGTAAACGTTGCTAAACATTAAAATTTGTTTAAATTGGCTGATTGAAATGTTGCAATTTAGGTCACCAAGCGGTGAATGGTGAGTTGGTTCAATAATTGTTTAAGTGCGCATTTTATGTGTTCAAGAATCATACAAAGCCACAAATCTCATTGCCAATCGTGCAGTCATAATTCATTGCCTTGATGTAATGTTTTGTTTATTATTCTAAATCATTGGAACGTTTTTCTTTGCTAAAATTTCTAACTTTATTTCTACACTCTTAACACAAATCATAGAAGCAATTATTTATTACAGCAATAAAAACGAAACGAGCTCGAATGCATAATTTTTACCTCAAAGTTCCCTGATCAGTCAAAGTTATTCCAGTGTTTGCACTCGATCTAATATGCTTTAAATTTTAAAACAGAAAAGCATAGTAATTTTTAGCCAGCTGTAAAAAAACAAAACGAGTAGGCTCCAAAAAGGGATTATATTAAAACACATTTGAATGGAGTGCTTTCGACTCTAATCTTAAATGAATATATCCTATCTCATATCTGTATTTTATGCATCTACATAAGTTTACATTCGAGTATATATCGATTCCCATATCATAAATAATTGTGATCCAAGACTAGAATAATTAAAAGAGCATCGTTGCATTCAAATACCGAAAAATTGCTATTGGTTTAGCCACATGATGCACAAAAGTTTTTATGCAGAAATTTTATTGATACAAAAAACTTTGCTTTTTCTTTTACATTCGTTCGGTTCTAATAACATCGCATTCATCGCAGCGACTAAAATTTCGTAACCGCTATGAATTAAAAACCATAACATAATTCATTAATTGTTCCAAGATGTTAAATGTGCTGAAGATGTGCTTCCTTTATATAGAAGTCAATAATGCGTTTTATTTATTTAAACAAAAACCAAAATAGGTTTGCAGGTTGGACACGCTGGTCCGAATTTACAAAAAAGACGTTTCCCCGAATTGAAAACCTTCACCGAGCCTTGCAGTAATGCTTGCTATATGCTTCTGGTAAGTTCTTCAAAGTAATCCTTTAATTACAACTACATAAATGTATATCTACGAGACACCTTTTAAGAAGCATTTTTCATCTACTCTAGGATGGCATGAAAGAGAAACTTGCCGCTGATAGTAAAACACCGCCGATGGATTCAGGTAACGAGGGCAGCTCCGAGGACAGCAATGACAGCAATAGTCAGTTCAGCAATAAAGAGTTCGGTGCCGAGATTGGCAAAGATAACAGCATCACAGTTAATAGTGCTGCATCGGCGGAAATAAATTCCATAATGGGTATGCTTTATTTTCATTGCATTTAATCTAATAACTTTATTAAATAAACTTGATGAATGATTTGACAGCCGGCATGATGAATACAACAAATACCAAATGTGATTGGACTGGCGCCGATCAATCGTTGTTTCGAACTCTGCACAAAGTTTTTCTTAAGAACTATTGTGCTATTGCTCAAACTATGTTAACTAAAACATGTCAACAGGTTTTTTGCGAACTCCTTTGCAATGCGTTCAAATATTAACCTATTTACTGTTTGTAGGTGTATGAATTCGCTCAGAAGGAGGACGCTGAATTCTGTTTCGAGGAATTGCGCCAAGACTACACACCTCCGCGTAAGAAGAAAAAGAAGCAACGACTGTGGTCGCTACATTGTCGCAAAATACAGCTCAAAAAGGACTCTACATCGAATCATGTGTACAATTATACACCGTGCGATCATTTAGGTCCATGCGATATGAATTGCTCCTGCATCCAGACGCAGAACTTTTGTGAGAAGTTCTGCAACTGCAGTAGTGACTGTCAGAATAGGTTTCCGGGCTGCCGATGCAAAGCTCAATGTAACACCAAACAGTGTCCTTGCTACTTGGCCGTGCGCGAGTGTGACCCAGATTTGTGCCAAGCTTGCGGCGCTGATCAATTCAAGCTGACAAAGATCACGTGCAAAAATGTATGCGTGCAACGTGGTTTGCGTAAGTATTTAGTACAGTCAGTCGTAATAGGCGTTCGTTCGCTTACGTGGAAAATATTCGTTTGCAGATAAACATTTGCTGATGGCACCTTCGGACATTGCTGGTTGGGGTATCTTCCTAAAGGAAGGCGCCCAAAAGAACGAATTTATTTCTGAATACTGTGGCGAAATAATTTCACAAGATGAAGCTGATCGTCGCGGGAAAGTGTACGACAAATACATGTGCTCGTTCCTCTTTAATCTGAACAATGACTTTGTCGTGGATGCCACACGAAAAGGCAACAAAATACGCTTCGCCAATCACTCCATTAATCCCAATTGTTATGCAAAGGTTATGATGGTAACGGGCGATCATCGTATTGGCATTTTTGCCAAACGGGCCATACAGCCAGGAGAGGAACTATTTTTCGACTACAGGTATGGACCTACCGAGCAGCTTAAGTTTGTTGGCATTGAACGGGAAATGGAAATAGTTTAAAGACGGAAAACGTATAAATTTACTTTTGCAATAATTATTACTTCTTTCAACATTCAATATTTAACCAAACAACAATCGATTTTAAATATATTCGTAAAACAATCCTTTTTATGAGCCTCTCAAACGGTTTTAGCTACGTTGGCAATAATAGGCTTCGGGCGTGATTTGAATATAAGTTTCTTAGTACAAAGGGCACGAACTGTATATTCGGTGCGTTGATGGGATTTGTTGTCGAGTGCCACTGTAGAATCCAATATTGAGCGGTCCATCGTTTGACTCAAAATGCTGGCATCGATATTTGCGTCAGTCGCATCAAGTACCTGATGACCTTCGTTGGTTTTAGACTTTTCAAGTACAGCAAACGGTTTCTCCAATTTTTGCTCTCTTCCATGTAAGATATGATGACCGATAATGATAACCTGAAAATAAATGGTTGAGAAATGAACCTGTTATTTAACTATTTAAAGACTTACTGGTTGTCCATATTTATTGTAATACAAGTCACCAATATATTCATCATAGATTTCCTCATTTCCTCTGACTTCAAGATCTCCTTGTAATTCTATAATTGCCCATTCTTGCAGAGAGGTACCACTTGTCGTGGATTTGTCGCTGAAAATTAGATGTATAGGGAACATGTTATAGAATTTTTCCACATGATTACTTAATAGAACGTTTTAATAATCATTCTTGATCTATTTTAGAAATCTTAATAATGATAAAGAAAACATCTCCGTGTGTATATTAAGATTTTATTATTAACTTAAGTGCCATATAAATATTTATAAAAAAGTATCTCATGCAGTATTGCATACAAATTTTATATCTAGCCTCTAAATTTCTTAAACAACGGATGTATATTGGCAGCATTACGACGTCTTTGCTCATAATAGATTGCATCATCCCCACCGGACATGGAGCTCAAGCCACCGACGCGTCTAGATGCTACAGCTGCAGAATTTGGACGATAGCCGAGCTCTCCAGGCATTTTTTCATCTTCGCAATCTAAATCTGTTGCTGCTAACACTTGCTGTAGCAGTTGAGCTTGCTCCTCTCGTGTTTTGTAGAATAAATCCAGGTCATCGCTCATTCCTTTGAGGTGCGTGACCACCTTGTAGCTGTAGCCCTGATTCACCAAGAAACGCTGTCGTTTGCGTGAATAGCTCATCTCCAGAGTATCTTGAGAAACGAGCGTGTAAAAGAACGCGTTATACTCTTCGGCTATTGCGCCCTTCTTTGCACGCAATATTCGGCCCAATCGTTGTGCTTCCTGACGGCGAGAGCCACCGTGTGAGGAGATTTGAATTAGTACGTTGGCCTCTGGTAAATCAAAACTGGTATCGGCTACTTTTGACACAAATATCGTGTTCACCTGGAAGAGTGATGTAAGAAAGCAATCTATTATATTTATGTCGTTTTAGTATATAACCATACTTTTTGATTAAACTTGAAATTCTGTAAAATTTGAATACGTTCGTTCTGCGACGTGGGTCCATAAATGAAAGGCTTGTTTAGCTTGATAGCATAATGCTTCAGAGCGAACACATTATCCGAGAACACAATAGTCTTGTCGCCACGTTTCTCATGATATTTGACTAGGAACTGGCAATTGCGGAACTTGGATGGATTCATAACGTAGAGCAACATTTTCTTGGAGGTCTTTGTCGTTAGGTATTCACGATAGAATTCTGGCGACATTGGGCACCACACTTCGGCGCATTGCACCCGCGCAATAAATCCTTTCTTTTGCAGCTCCAACCAATTGGCTTCGTATAGTTTCGGTCCAATCAGAAAATTCAAGTCTGCAATTTTGTCATCCTCGCGCAGCAACGTCGCCGTTAGACCCAACTTGCAATGCGACTGCACAATGGTGAGCACACGACGAAACATTTTGGCCGGTATGGTGTGTACTTCATCGAGCACCATAATACCCCATTCTTGCTCTTGCAGCCAGCGCATAGTTTGTTCAGCTTCCCAGGAACGTTTTTGTGTGTGTGTAATCATTGAATACGTTGTAACTAAGATCCCGCAACCCATTGGCTTGTCTTTGGCCTCCGACGTAAAGCGACAAATCATGCTGTCATCTGCTGTTGACCACATCTTAAACTGCTGCTTCCACTGTTCCACAGAAACGCCACTATTGCACAGCACAAGTGCTCGTTTGCGTACAGTGCAGCAGGCAGTTACGCCTACAAGCGATTTTCCTGTAATAGAAATTATGATTATATTGTTATATTTAGAGATAATGTCACATATTTTACACTTACCAGCACCGCAAGGCAACACAATGACCCCGGAGCGCGCTCTGCCATTGCCAAACATTTTCCGCAAACTCTTCTCCTGGTAGGGTCGCAATACAGCTGCCGGCTTCAAATCAATATTTATATCCGGGTTGTGAGTGTCGTTTCGAAAATCGTATTCCGCGAGCAAAGGATGCTCAATTTCAATGCAACGTTTTTGTATCACCTCGATTTTTTCTTGGTTGACTTCAAAGCAAACGGTTTTCAGATTCGCTTCATCCTCATCCTCCTCTTCGTTATCAATTTTTTCGTAGAATTTGGTTATATCCTCTGGCACAGCCGCGGTACCATCCGCTGCTGTTATCGTAGTGACGCTGGTGGCATCATTCGAATCTGTGGAAACAGCAGCTGGCTTTTCGGTGCTATTGAGTGGAGGCAATTTCCTACCAAACTGTGTGATTGCCTTGCCTTCAATAGTGCCTTGTATAAAAGCATCACCCTCGTCTCGTTTCAGGCGACACTGCTGAATAACCGGGTCCTTAAGAAGCTTCTGCAGAATTTCTGGATGCGGAGATTCAATGAAGTACCTGAGAGCACGCAGCATATAAACAGACTTAATTAAAAAAAAAAATGTTACTCACTTATTATGCTTCAACACGAGCTTCACCTTTCCATATGATAATGTACAAAGCTGTATGAACTCAATAATACCCTCCGGTATAGTTGTTTTGCTGAGGCGTTTCAGATACTCAATGATGTCGTGCGTCTGCAGTCCTACAGAAACAGCCGCATACAAGCTATACGCTGTCAGCTTGTATTCGTGTATGTGTTCCGGTCTACAGACTGGCTCTGAGATAGCTATCAAAAAGTCGTGAGCGTGTTTGTAAACAGGCGAAAAGGTCTCCAAGAAGATGTGCCCGTTTGGTGCCACCCAAAGCGGTCGGTTTCCATGATCAGTTTTCAGTTCCATTTGCGAACGATAATCTTTGGCACCATATTCATCTGTCATTATACTATTATCGATGGATTCGGCATTTTTCGTTGCGGCGCCGGGCACATCAGCTTCATTCACTGTGTCTAATGAGTCGTTGTCGTCCGCGAAATTAGTATACGCTTCATCCTCTGTACGTCGCTTTTTACCTTTTTGAACATAGTCACGACGTGGAATCAATTTTATTAATTTTAAATACTTACCGGATTTTTCTCCACCAACTTTATCCTTTTTTGATTTCTTAGGTGGACCCATTTTGCAACCTTTTCAGTACACACCCAAAAGAAATTTAAACCGGCTGTGATTTTTAAGTTATCAGCGTTGCAATCACAAAACTTTTAAGTTTATCCGTGACTGTTTAGTAATTGCAATTAAATAAGCAATTGAAATTGCTACACGATATGATTATTTTACAATACTTAGTTATCTTATTTCTCCTAGAGTTACGAAGTTCCCACTAGGATTCAAATAAAAACAATATTACACGCTCTCTTATGCTTTTCCAGCTAGCAATTGTTTAGGAATGAATTTAAAAGTGAGGAATATTAACCACAAGCGGCATATCACCATATTACTTACGTTTTAACTAAAATCGGCATATGGTTTGATATAACGATTATACTAGAGGCACTGTAATTCTGTATCTGACTGCAATTACAATAAATATTTTAGTACTGCAAATTTACAAATAAATCGCACAACCATTTGTTGACTCTTGTTGTTGTTTTAATGTGTATCGCTTTCGACGTTAGCGAAGTGCAAATGGCTTTGTTTACAAAACAATTTGCTCTAATTTCTTATCAAAATCGTTAAATCGCAAGCAATATTGTAGTAGAAAAGAAACAATCGGAATTGTGTGTTTAAATTGTACTTATTGCATCTACTGTTATAGAAAATAAAATTAAATTCACAATTAAACTCTATTCGATATGGTTTGTACTTAGGATCTTATTCACAAGCTCACTTGGTGTTTAACACATCACGGATAAGTTTAGGAAACAAAAAAATCTACTCTTTACATATTCGTTTTTGTAATATTGTTGGTGCAAACAACTTACAAGTAAATTTTCCAGTCATACTTAAGCCTTTTCGTCGCCGTCGTAAGACGTCAGGTGAGCTTGTTATAAAAGGCCTTACTTTTTGAGGATTCGTAATAAAAAAGTTTTAAAAGCACTGGACGTGTAAGCCGCCATTTGCCAGCTGTTGTAAATACAGCCGGTTCTCTGTGTTGCTGAGCGGCTGATATAAATTGAACACACACACACACACACACACCCCACAAATTAACGCAATGTCCTACTGTGTGTAGCTGGGTGCCTGGTGTAAACTCAGAAGTCACAATAGAAAGTGAGGGAAAGTTGAACACACAAACACATACAAAACAATAAATTAACGCAATGTGCTACAGTGTGTAGCTGGGTGCCTGGTATAATTTCAGTTCACAACCGAAAGTAAAAGAGAGAAACAGAATGCTGAATTCTTCATATAAATGGAGTAACCACAGCCTGGGTTTGCTGAATGCCTGTTAAAAACCGAACCGTAGTAGAAAAATCTTTCCTATAAGAAATAAAACTCCATTGGATCTATTTTTAAAGACATTTTTAATAATCTTCATTTTGTGTATTCCGGCTTTATTTTTTTATTCTTTTTGTTCTCACAGTTCACAACCTTACAAATTGAATTTAATTAGAATTTAAATAGAATATGGATAAAAATAAGTTTAAAGTCTGTAGTTACACATGAATTCTCAAACGTCTGTTAAATGTCCTTGTTACAAATTTAATTTTTATTGCTGATGTAGGTATATTTCAAAAATTGTAATATTATTGATAAGAAATCGAAAGGAAATGAAAACAATTAATAAAATTTAAAACCTCCTGTTTGTCTTAAGTTCAAAAGTAAAAATTGGGCTGTGATTTTTTATTTTCTTATGCTTTTTAATGAAATTCTTCTTGTTTTTTAAAGGTATTTCTCATAGCAAACTACATTTAAAATACATTTTATATTGAGTTTTTTTCTTTGTTCAATGTAATTAATAATACTTTATTTACGTTGCTTGCATTTTAGCTTTGAAAATTTGTCTTGTTATTTTAAAACAACGTCTTCTAGTATTAAAAATATTATTGGTTTTAATCAGCATATATCGAAAGATCATTAGAATAAGAATGAAAATAGGGACGAAGAGAAACTAGTGAAATATAATAAAAATAAAAACTAACCGTTTTTTTTTTGTAATTTATTTCATTTGTGTTTCTTTTAATCTCTAATGATGTTGCTTTGCTTTTAATAAACAAGTATTTAACGTACAATTTGGCACATTTTCCTTTGTTGTTGCAGTAATTAAAAATAGATTACATGTATGTAAACATGTACATACATATGTCATAGGAGTAATAATCGTAATTGTAATGTAATAATAATAGTAATGATAATAATTATAACTTAGAGCGTTACATTTAATCGTAGACTTGTTTCAAGTATGTGTCACTACAAAATATGTTCTGCTTTTGTTATATTTTATCATAATAAAGAATGGCTAATATTAAGCTTAGGGAGTATTTTAGTATTTAATTTTTAACGACACTAATGTGTAAATTTACCACAAATTCACGTCTACATAAAACTTGTATATCTCTAGACTATTTAATTTGTTTGCTCTTTACAATGATAATATGTATTGTTAATTATTACTTTCTAAGAAGATTATCGAAAAGCAGCAGCATTGAAAGTGTTCATTTATAATTCATCGAAAACTTTGCAGTGCTTTTGATTTTTGGACAGCGACTTCAAAGGATTTACATTTATAGGATATTCACTGGAAGTGGGTTTCTTTTATTGAGTAGCTGAGAATTGCTCAAGAAATTAACATTGCTTTAATTCTTGACTAATTTCTACGCTGTTTTAATTAATATTCTATTTGAACATATAAACGTAAAAAGTTCAATTCTAAACAAATAAAAAAAATACTTTAGTATTGCTAATGATTAAAGTTTCATCCTTCTTCTTCATGTTTCTTAATATTCTAATGAGTACATTATTATAATTAATATTGCTTCCTTTCAAGAACTCTTCTCTAATTTATATTTTGATCTCTTTCTTATTTGTTGTCCATTTTTGCATTTTACTTTCTACTGATTTGTATGTAGATTGATTTCTATTTAAATTTATGTACTTGAAAAAATTTCGTTTAACATTAAAAGCTAAATTGTATTTGGCAATTGATGGGTTTTTTCGTTTTTTAATGTTTCTCCTTTTTTTTTAAATGATATTAAAAGCAAAAAACACAAATTTACAATATAACGTTAAACTTAAATTCTAAGCTACATATTTAAAAAATAAACTTTGGTTGTATTTTGCTTTTTTGAGAATATTCCATCATGAATACAGAAGCGAAAGCAGAACATTAAAGTGTATAGAATCAAAAATAAACAGTATAAAACAGTTTTGTATGTTTTTAATTGTATTGTATATAATAATAAAGTTATCGAAACTAACAATAAACTTCAAGTAGTCCAATATATAAAATAAAAACTTAGCTGGAGTATTTAGAAGCATCCAAAATTAATTGTGCTTAAAGAGTATTACACAAATTCGATAATTAAACACACTGAATGAAATATCGATTGCAATTTAATAATTTAAAATAGTACAAAAATTTCACATCAAATACGAGAATATCTTTTTGTAAATATAAAATATGAATTTGAATAGTCGAAATTTAAATTGAAGACAGTGCACATAAATTGAATCGTATTTCTTCTTATCTTGATATTCATTAATTATTAGATTTAATATAGAATATAATTTTACATTTCTGTTTCTTTCTTTCTTTCTTTTTTTTTTTGTAATTATTCCAGATTAATAAATGAATTGCTTGCTATATAAAATTCCTCTTAATTTCTATAATTTGAGCATTTCTTCAAGATTCATATGTAAAATTTAAAGTGTAACATTATTTGCACAGTTTTTCCTACTGAAATGAGTTGTTCATTTTGCTTATTAGATTATGTGTAAGAAAAATAAATCTTTTTATTTTTTTTTTGTAGCTTTTCTATAAATGGAGAGCAAAAGTTTGCTTAAAAAATACTCACATTAAAATTGCAGTTGTTCTGTTGTTAAAAATACAATATTTCAATTATATTTATTGTTTATTATTAAGATATGTTTAGGTGTGTGTGTGTTGCGTGTATTTTTTAGCCAAATAATTGTATACATCAAAAATAGAGCTGCCAAATTCTAAAATTACAAATACGTTCTTAAATTAAAATCTACTGAGATACAATAAAAATTAGGAATATAATATGTAAATAGAAAAAATATTCGATGTGGAAAAATGAGTAGTAAAAAGTCAATATCTTAGAAAGAGTACAATTCTGAGCAAGTTACTTAAATGACAAACAATTCTTTTGCTTCTTCCTGCCACCTTCGAGTAACTCTCACTTGCTAATAAACATAAAATATAAATCAAATTGACTTTTTGTAGGTTGGCTTAAAGCGTAAAACGTTGAAGGAGCTGCCTAAACGATTGATCGCTGAGTTGTGTTGACGATTATATAAATAAATACAAATAATGACTAATAATAAATTCGTACATAAGCTTAAAATCTCACGAACTTGGAAGCTAAAGCAGCTTCCTTTTGTGTTTCTGAAGACGTGTCAAGTAAAATAAAATAATTTGTTTGCGGCAACGTGTATTGAATTCGAGAGCGCCTAAAGCTCGGCTGTTCTCGCCTTAAGCTGGCTTCAAATTAAAGCTACAAGTTGCTTTATCTAAAACACGACACTGGCAATTAACGTTTTGAGTATTTTGATGCTGGTTCTGTTTAACATTTCTATTTCGCTTATAACAACAATTACTATGCTTACTATTAATTGTTTAATACATATATGTATATTATTTAATGTGTTTTTTGTATTCTTTTACAGATACGACATCGTTTTGCATATATTTTTATGTAAATAAAGTATTTGTAGTTAAATTGTGTGTGTGTGTGGTATGGATGTTTGTTTGTGTTATTTAATAATATTCAAAATAAAACTATTTCCAATATTTTCCATTTAGCTGAGAATTAACGTTGGTATCAACTTTTCATTACGTTTAAATATTTGCGCGTTGATTTGTTGTGGCTGCTGCTGCCACTGTTGCGTTTGTATTTTCTATTTGCTTGTTGTAAACTTTTGTTGGCTGAGTGTGAAGCACGTTTTGTTGCAGTTGTAATTGTAGCTTAGATTTGTTTTATTTTCTGTTGTTAATAATTTGGACGACGATTTGCGGGAGCAACGACAACTATGATTCTGCACTCTTCATTCTCCTTGTTTCGTGTTGCTTTTTGGGCTTCGCTGTACTTTGTGTTTGTCACGGGTTTTTTAGAGTTCTAGATTTGCGTACCAAACAAAGAAGCACAGCGGAAGCGTTCAGCAGGACTGACGGAAGTTTATCGCTGGCTTTAATATGGCGTGAAGCGATTGTAGCCTCCTCGATATACTGTTGCCTGTAAATGATTAGAATTGTAATAAATTAGAATAGCAAACGCACCTTCGGCTTTATTCATACTCACCCCGTAACCGGGCATTGGACCGATTCCATGGCCAAGGTAAGTATCGGCGTATTCCCGGGCGTAACTACAGTTCGTCAACGATGTGGAAATTGAAGAAAACAGAGAGCTTAGAAATTAGAGTGTATTTTTATTGAGCTCAGATACGAGCCGTCGTTAGTAGAATTGAATTAAATTTATGTTACTTCGGATTTGAATTTTGGTTTTTGTTTTGTCGGTTTATTGCTTGGTTTTTGGGTTTGTTTTCAGTTTCTTGATTCAGATTTGATTGTGAAAGGATTCTTGATGCTTTGAATGTCTATTGAAGTCTTGAAATCTTCTTGAAAATAATGCATGAAGATGAATGAATTTGATTGTGGGCGGTTTGCGTTAATCGAAGTTATTCAATTTTGAAAGTGTTTTGCAAACCTCTTCGAGCGCTGTTCGCAAACTTAAAATGAATTCAGTTTTTCCTTTCATGTTCTTGCTACAAAACAAAAACAAACAAAGTGGTTTACACAAAAATGTTAAGTTTAAGTGACAAATATAATAAAAACATAAAATAACATAAAAAGTACTGAACAATATTGATAAAAGAGAAGATACAAAATTTAAATACGCATGCTACTATTACGACAGTAGAAATAAATATAAATAAAATAAATAAACTATGTCACTAAATACGTTATGAAAAGGTTTAAAAACAATAACTAAATAAAAGGTTATTATTATTTCTAAACTGTTACAATCGAACAAAAGGAAGATGATAATTAATCAAACGGAAAACACTGAAGACAATTAATTTATTCTTTAAAGAATCTTTATTTTTTCTCGAACGGTTTCTAGAAAAACTACAAAATTCTATTCTTCTTCCTGGAGAAAAACATTTTCCATCGATAAAAGCTGCAAGAATTCAGTTACCGAATTTATTCGCCATTTAGTAAACGTATAAAAACAGATCTGTGCGTTAGTTTGAACTACGATAAACGATCAAGAATCCACAGTTTATTAGTTGCTGGTATTTTTAGTAGACGTATCATGGCTCACGATAGATCATGGCAAAAAACTTACCCCGCGACGGTGGCATAACCGGCCAAAGCTGGCTGCGCTGCCGCAGCAGCAGCGGCGCCGTATGCCGCCCTAGCAGCCACTGCTGTGTACGTGGTCGCAGCGGTTGCGTATGCCTGTTGAGCTTGCGAGAGGGGAGTCTTTAGCAACGGAGCGGTGGCCTGGAATATATGTGCAAGTAAAAAATTACATTAGAAGCCGTTTTCGGAGCGTTAGTGAAGGATATGAAATCAAACAAAACTGAAATGATGTGGAGTGAGTGAGAGGTTAAAGGTCCGGCACCTAGATACGTACAGAAAGTAGATAGGCTCGAACCATGCTGTGCTAACGTAATGCGAAATAACAAACGAACGGATGGGAACGAGCAATCGATCGAAACGGACGAACGACTGAATCGAACGAACGACGAGCGACTGAATCGAACGAACGACGAGCGACTGAATCGAACGAACGACGAGCGACTGAATCGAACGAACGAACGAACGAGTGATCGAAACGAACGAACGACCGATAAAAGACTAGCTACGAAATTGCATTTTCTTTTATTGCTTTGTTAACATTTAATGGTGCTTTATGAAGGTCCAGAAAGTGCAAGGAGTAAATGAAAAGAGTGAATGATTGGATTATGAAGTACGAAATTGTTGTTTTTACTACTTCTCACCACCAATGAAAAACTTTGAAATTATTAAAAACCTTTAAAAACCATTCGAATACATACGATAAACTTTATAAAGAGTAAATAAATATTATTATAAAAACATAAAAACCGTTGACATCTACATACAAGTAAATTAAACATGCCATACATAGAAATACATAGGTATAAATGATATTTATTATTATATTGTGCTATGTCTATCAGCTTCATCATAACCGAAACATTTCGAGCGGATGTTTTTAATGTCCAACACACAGCATCACCTGGAAGTAAGGCGCTAAAAACATACTTACACACAAAGATTGAAGTAGATGTGCAACTAAAACTAAGAGCTAAAAAGTTTATTAAAGCATGCAATCAAATCGACCGTCTTCTGGCTTGAAAATCGCAAAAATAATGCAGTAAATGAAGCTGAAGTGTGCATGTAACTGGAGACACAAACACAAAGTATTTAAAAGTAATTTTATTTGCTGGTGCGTTTATGTTTGTTGCTGTGTTCGTGTTTTAAAGCAAAGTTTTCACGGCAAGACTTTGCTGTAACTCGACGGCAGTATTCAGTCTACATCCTAAGAAAAACAGACTTCTTCTTTTATAAAGTTTTCCAATTTAATCTTTCTTAAATCATTATCATTATGAGAACGTATCGATTCCTAATTACAGCAAAATATCGACCAAAAGTTGCAGAATAAGTTTCCAAGTATAATAAAGTAGAGAATAAGAATAACACGTTGAGAATAACTTTGATAGTCTTCTGCTAAGTTTAAAGCGACCCCAATTTCCGAATTTGAGATTTTGAAATTTATAGATTTTTAAGAAATGCGAATGAAATGTGAGAAAAATTTCATATTTTGAATCAGTCTGTATACTTTCTTCTCACACCGAATGTATATGAAAGATTATTTATGATACTTTCCAACAATTAATTAATTATTTCACTAAATGTAATATTATTTTCAGTCGATAATGTAAACAGCCCCGTCATGAGCGCTAAATTCTTCAGTGAATCGAAACCGTGTCCCTAATTAATTAAAGTCAAACTTTTACTAAAGACATCTATGAATTTTCAATATTAATTTTCATTTCCCTATAAAGATTTAAGTAAAACTTCTCTTCCTTTTTGATACTTTGCGATAATAATAGAACAAAATAAAACAGAAAAAAAGTGTTATGTATTTTAAATAAATTGGCAATTAATAAATATCGCTCGTGATGAAGTAATAAATCATAAATAAGAGCACAACAACAACAATGATATTAATAATAATAATCACAGCAGCAACAACAAGAACAACATGAACACTAAGAATAACAAAACAACGAGAAATGTTTACCAAAACATTCTGTGGAACCGGAATGCGACCGATCGTATGTGGAGACGTGTTTAGCGTTGTCACCGTGCGGCGCTGCAAGGTTTTGAAGTAGATTGATTGATTGAATTGGAGAAAATGTTGTAAGTTTTGAAGAGTAATGAAAAGGCAAATTTTTATCTAATTTCTTGAATATGTATAAAAAACAAACAGAACAGAAGAGAAAACAATGAACAGCAATGAAAATAATTCGATCGAGCTTCGGTTTACTATTGTTATTATTAAAAATTAGAAGCTTATCTATTGTAGGAATAAAAGAAACAATAAAAAACTATTGAAGCTCTGAAATCGTAAAAAGTTGAGTTTTTCATGCATACAACAAGAAGTTTCTTTGAAAATTTCTATTTTAATTAATTTACAAAATGCCTGTGGGCGTGGTTCCGAGTCTGATTGAATGTGGGTGTGCAAGAGGACGTAGGTGTATGTGAAGGTGTAGTTTCTTTGTGTGTGTGTCTTGCGGTGAACCTCACAAAATGTCAACACAATAAAATGAATTCATTCCCTGAGTTTACATGGAAATATGAATGTAACTGTTTTTAGGCACACATTTTACGAAATTTTAGGTCAAAAGGACCTCAACAAATATTTCGAACAGCAACAACAACAACCACAACAAAGGATAATGCGGTAAAGTAATTTGCAGCCTCGAGAAATGCCTTAAAATCTGAATTGAGTCGAAAATGCAAGAGAAAATCAATGCGAACAAAAAGAGAGGTGGACATGGATAATATCTATGTGTGTGTTAGGGAGTGTTGATGAATAAACACACATACATATAAAAGTATAGCAGCAATTGCATCAAATAAAAGGTCTTCGAATTGATGGCGATGAATAATGAAAAACATGTGAAAGGATTTCAGTTTCTACTGCAGATTAACTGCTTTTGTATTAAAAATAATCGGCTAAGCTAAAAGTTTTGCCCACTTAGCAATAAGGAACTTACGACATCAATTTGCTGCTTTCTTCTCTTGAAATCAACAGATCGATTTTGACGCGAGTCACAAAATGGTCGGACAAATGAATAATCAGCGCATCCTAAAAGTATGCAATCGCTCTTGTTCATAGCGGAGCGTGCAGAGAACAGATTCTATGGGTAACTTAAAGAAATGAGACTTGGTAGAGTTTGACGAAGATTAAATGACGAAGGGGAAAGGCGTTGCAGGAAGCACAATTTATTATAAGAATTTAGAAGTCTCAGAGGAGACTGCGTTGTTTCGTCATTGTTTAGCTTTCCCGCTTTTACACTTTCACGCTTTCAATTGAAAGGTGATAAAACTTTTTCTATCTCTCTTTGTAAAGTTTGCTATCGAGAAAGAAGAAAGCCATCCCAAGGGACATCATCAGGAGGAAGCATTTCGAAGTTTTATTAAATTCATTGACGGTGTCCATCCTGGTTAAGATAAATGTGTGAATTGGGACCGCCTTCGATTAGATCCAAAGAAAATATCTATCTGAGAAGAGTCGACAAAAACTCGGTGCAGTTAAAAGTTTCAAAGCACAGAATACTTTTAAAATCCTTTAATATTCATCGTCCTTAAATATCGATTTTATTTTAAAAACGTAAATTTGTATTAAAATAATTTGTATTGCAATTTGCTCATAAAGAAGCGTGGATATTTTTTAACTGCGAATGGAATAAATTAATGTTTAATCTTCTTTAATTCCTGCAAAATATATTAAAGGTTTTAATTATTGTAGCTTCAAGGATTTATTAAAAATCAATGGTTGCTGTCTCACTTGGTAAAAGCAGAGCAAACGAAGGAGTGAAAGAAGAGCAGACGAATCCTCGTTACTCATTCATCATTACCCGAATATACTGTTCAGGGGTGATATGGAATTGATATAATATGCAATATAATTTATTTTGAAGTGGTCACCATAGTTAATTTATATTAATTTTGAAGGGGTTGTCGAGTTCTTTAAACTTGCGAGTTCTTTTATATTTATTCATTTACAAAAGGAAATTTCCATGACTTTTTTCAATGCTATACCCAGTATCATGAAGTTGGCTGCAACATAGCTAAGTGCTTGGTTAAAAAAAGGCCAAACACTGATGTCCTATTCTTAAATCCTAACCTCAGTAATACATGGCAGCTGTCAATGGAAGGGCTAGTGGTGTTTATTAAGTGGAGACCTAAATAGTGTGCCTCCTCGTGACGGTCTCTGGAAACGGCATGGAGGTGTTCGTAGGTCTAAGCTATGTTGTCATATTATAAGGCCAAGGTGTTGGAAATGAACTTGGGTAAAAATAGGAACACTGTACCATGCCGGCTAAAACACAATAGATTAATCATCTAATGATATAAATAATCATCGAAATATGCTTTGTGCATATTTGACGAAAAATAATTTGAGGATGTATCACACGTGGAAACTTGTATGCGTAGTATACTTGAGCTATGTTCATCTCGATTCACAGAATTGGAATTGGCACGCATGTTTACGCCTAAATCCGTTTTCCCCCAGGTTCTCTTCCAGGGGGTTTCCCACGTAATAAATGGTGGCTGTAGAGGAATAGCCTTCCTAGAAGTCATAGATTCGAATTGGTAGCCCAAAGTGGCGAACCCTTCACCAGTAGGATATGGAGTTAAAACTAGTACCACGAGCGCTCACTTTGTCCAGGTGTTTGAGCAATTGAGGTTTGGATTCGTGGTGGCTGTGGTTAAATCGTCCGTAGAAGGTGCAAACTGTTCATCAAAGCAGTAACGATGTATGTACTATGAAACATGGTTTGTAAAAATTTGGTACCAAAGACAAAGTTTCTTTGAATTTCGGGTTGATGATTAAGATTTAATCGGAGCATGTCTGTGGATACTACCACGATAGAAGGATCTAATTTAAACTCTCCACCAAATTTAAAAAAGAGAAAAATCTTTAGTTACAAATGAGTTTAACACCAAAACTACAACTGGAAACATTTCAAATACACAGTACTTCAAATTTAGATGTACATACCTCAAACTAAAACCTTATGAAATCGAAAAGGGAAATAAGTTTCAGTTGATAGTAAAATTGATTGGGTTTTTATCATGTTTTTTGGTTTGATCTGGCTGAATATTTTTCCAGACTGCATTTGCTTTTAGGTTTTATTTGAATTAATATTTTTAGCTAAGGAAATTTGTTGGTTTTTTAATAAAATCAAAAACAGAAGCGTTTGTTTTTCAGTGTAGAGTGTGTGTTGAATATGTACGAAAACTGTATTGATTTGCGTGCGAAATGTAGTTTCCCCTCATGAACAATCACCTCACCATTCCATTTCTATTCAAAGTATTATTTATGTTGTGAAGTTAGTCAAAGGAACAAAATAAAATCAATCGATGAAATCTGTTTTAGTTCGATTCTGTATAAATTACCATTATTAAAAAATTCAATACAATACGTTCAAAAAAATATGAAAAATTCATCCTAAAATACTACAGAAAAGCTTACAAAAAGTAAAGGAAAATTGTTAAGGAAAAAAAACCCAGTAAACTGCATTAGAATTCGTATAGAAATTAAATGTAGCGAGATAAACTTAGTACAAAAATTTAACAGTTATTACATTCAAAATGGCTGCTGGCTGTGGTGCTGGAACTTCAGTGACTGGTTTTGCGGCCTGCAAAATGTTATTTCAATTCGTTTTTTATTTAAAAATTTTAAATGAAAAATAAGAATAAAGTGTGTATAGTTGAATGGATATTCATGTATATGGATAAGTCTAAAAAGGTATTTACAACTAAACGAGAAACACGACTGAAAGGCAATAAATAATAATCTTAAAAATTATAATCTTAAAATGATAATTATATTATTTATATATATAGTTTATAATTTAATAGTTTTGCTAGAATTATTTTAAGCTTAAATGTGTGTTTATATTGTTTATTGGTTAAATTTTGAAGATATTCTTAATCTTATGCCTACTTTAAGGACTTTAAATGAAGTTTAAACATAAATATGATAGATCTAGATAAGGACGAGCCGGGAACTCGTCCGACACTCACCTGGAAGCGAAGACTCGGATCAGCGTTGGCGGCGGCAGCTGCTAGGAAGGGATCGTAGTAAACGCTGTTCGTGTTTTGGTGAGAGTGCAAATGCATCGGAGCGACAGGCAGGCAGGCAGACAGTGAACAGAGCGAGTGAGATAGCGACAGAGAGAGAGAGAGGGAGAGAAATTCAAAAAGTATGCATTATTACAAAATAAAAATAATTGTTTCATTTGTTCTGAATGCTTCGAAAGCAAATCATGTTCTTAAAAGCACAATTCACAATATTTTTCTTATCGATTTCTTAGCGACAAAATGAAAATATAATTTTTTAAAAAAAAGAGATTATTTTCGCTTTTCATTATTTTATGTGTCTTTTTGATTTGTTTGACTTGTAGAACTAAAGATTTCAAAAGAAATTTTAAATGTTTTCCAACGAATGTCATCCTGCTTAGATTATTATAATTTAATATTTAATTGATATTTATACTGATTCTTCACACACACTCACATTCACACAAGGTACAGCGATCGTGGGTCTAATAAATTTTTTACTAAAAATTATTAAAAATTCTCCACGTTTTTCCCTGAAAGGTACTTAAAAATATACGTAAATTGATAGGTTTCTAACCTAAATATAATCCTTCATAAATAATGGAGTTATATTGTCCATTGTACTAAAAGAGCAGCATTGAAGGTGTGATTGAATATCAGCTCTTTTTTTACATTAGTACCTGGCTTATATATCGCCAACCTATCACCTATCCCCGAGAGACGCGGTGTATTACCCCTATAATTGTAGTAATAGTAATATTAATAGTAGTATTACCCCAGACTAATGTTAGTTTGGTTCAACGCCGAAGATATCTTCGTAACGTAGTCGTCTACTCGTTAAACGCCTCGTGACTTTCTTGATGTCCCCACATCCCTTGTTTAGGTAAATATGCTGCCGAAATGTGGACTCGGAAAGACTGACCACATTGAAATGTATTGTGGAACATTATAAGAGAATACAATTTATTAATTTTAGTTGCTCGCCGGAAGTGTGACACGGTTCGTTCAATTAAGGGATTGATCTGAATAAATTTTTCTGGATCTGGAGACCTAGATGAGCCTAGAAGATCCGTTTCTGAGACCATCATATGCGGTTTTCACTTTTTTACCTCTAGGACATATGGTAACGCGTTCTTTTAATTAGAATTTCTGTGTCTATGGGAGGTCATTATTTTCTCAAGAAGTCGACAGTGTGATACAGTCAACAGATGATCTAAAAGTATTTATTACATACAGTAAAATACATATTTATACAGCAATGATTAACAGTTCTGTGCTTGGAATATGGATGCTATTGATTCAAACGAGATAAGTTTTCAACGGCGACGGTAACCATTGACTTATTGATAGACAAATCTGGTCATGGGATGATTTGACGAAATGAATTTGTCAGTGGGCATCCAAATGCGTTCAGACATGTCTTCTTCACTGTTTACTGAGGGTCTTTGTGAAGTCACGTATTTAATCTTTACAGAAGTCAAAAATGAGGCCGTGGAGGTCAACATTACTTGTCTTATTTTAATTTCAAGTCCTTTTGGTTTCAAAATTCTATTCATAAATACTTTCGAGTTGCATATTTCTACAAGCGAAGTTTATCAAAGTTTCATTGGGTGGTATTTAAAGAAAACGTTGATATCACAATTCGAAGTGTTTTGAAATGAAGAACAAATATGTTAAAATATTTTGTTGTATTCGTAATATTAATAATTCTCTGTTTACTGACAAATTCTAAGGCTCAAGGGCAAAAGTTGGGTGTCTATTTCAAAAGTATTTATAAAATTAGTTGTGCTTAAATATGCATTGAAAATATCTAGTTTTTAATACTTAAAATGATGGTTTTACAAATAAATGCTGTGCAAAGTTATTATTATTATTGCATGCTTCAGAGGTGTTTCGTGATTTGCAATGAGACCTACAGCTGCACGGAATATATGTAAATATGTATATAACTTATGCCTACATCACAAATCCTTAACCCATAACCCGATCTCGTCTAAATATGATAAATGAAAACTCAAATAAAAGTCGAGGAGCTCGTCGTTTGTCTTGGTTGGCATTTTTTTTGAGTAATAACAGAAGCTACCACAAGTTATACGAGTTAAAGAACCACAACCACAGGAAAACGGGACAAGGCAACTTTTGCAACTTGCAGCCAACAGATTTTTGCTGGTTAAAGTAAAGTTCAAACAAATCCACAAAACACACATGCGTCGCAAATGTCTCACATACGAAGAACTCCTTCATGCACACATCTCGGGAACTGCAGTTCCGCTCACTCGAGCTCAAACAACGCTACGGTCGGCATTCTAAGTGCGCGCTTCTTATGTTTTATGTATGTACATGAAATCTAGTAATAAAAATAATGGAACGTGCTTTTGGTATCGTTTGTTATATAGTTAAGGTTAAGTTTCGAGTATATACAATAAGTTATACGCAAGAAAAACGGAACAGATACTTATTTACATGAATTGCATTCGACTGGCTGCAACATGCTGCATCATCTAGCAAAATACTGAAGAAATCGACGCGATATTAAAAAGAATATCGAATGCAATTGATTTGTTGATTTCTGATTTCAATTAAAATGATTTTTTTTTGCGCTAGATTCAACGACATAAAAACGTAAAAAAGTTTTCACTACGTACGCATGACGAGAAGACGTCAAAAGGAAATCAGAAAATACAAAATACACTAAGAATACTAAAACGGAAACGTAAATGTAATGATTACAACAAAGCTTTACACAATTGATGCTGGCTCTTCTTCTTCTTCGTTTTTTCTTCTACTTACGGTGCATATCCATGCAAAGCTGCTCCGGCCATGTTAGCAGCAGCTGCTGCGTTTGCGGCGGCTGCCATATTCGCAGCGGCAGCGGCAGCAGCTGCTGACGTCGGCACTGGCAGCTGGCGTTGCTGTTGTTGTTGTGCGTAAGCAGCTGCTGCAGCAGCTGCATTGGCTGCTGCTGCTGCGGCAACGCTGCTGTTGGATGCGGCCGCAGTCTGGGCGAGCGCTTGCAGTTGCTGCTGCGGTGTTTGCGACTGTTGTTGCGACTGATGGAGCGATTGCTGTTGCTGTTGTTGCTGCTGTTGCTGCTGTTGCTGCTGTTGCTGGTGCTGCAGACCGAGCAGCTGATGTTGCTGTTGCTGATGATGATGCAGCGCAGTGACGGCGGCGACTTGACGCTGCTGTTGAGCGGCGGCAGCAGCAACTGCAAGCGCTGGATTAAAGGTTGCTCCCACCACACCGACGCGTCCCCTCTGTATGGCAACTCCACGCATTGCAGCGGCGGCGGCGGCAGCGGCAGCTGTTATTCGTACGTAGGAAGTGGTAATTGTGATGGTAGTAGTAATAGTAGTAGTAGTAGTAGTAGTAGTAGTAGTAGTAGCAGTAGTAGTAGTAGTAGTAGTGGTAGTAGTAGAAGTAGTGATATCCGTAAATGAACCACGGTTCAACGTCATTTGGTCACGTGTAACGGTCACACGGTTGCGTGTTTGTTTGTGTGTGCGTGCGTGTGTTGATGAATGCGGTTGTTCACGGTGTACGTGGGTTCGTTGTGTGTGTGTAGATGTTTATGAGTAACGGTAAAATTTGCAAAAAAGAAGAAAGAAAAAAAGAAAAAGAAACATAAAACGCATGCGGTTAGTTTTTCATGGTTTTCTCCGTTTGCAATAAATTCGTATATATATTCAAAGAATTTAATCATAGACATACATGTATAAGTAGGTAATATGCATGTGTGTGAAACACATATAAAGTATATGAATCTAGAAATAGTCGACGTACCACAAACTACGCATAAATGTAATAAAGGAACACCTTGCATCAGTATTAAATCCAGTACAAAAAGAACTCGTTACTTGTTTATGCATGAATGTTTGTTGTATGTTAAAAGAACCAAATACATAACAGACACAAAAGACACTTTTTCGCATCAGACTCCTCAAAAGAAGTTTTCATTTCTTTTTTAATGATTACAAAACTTCTTTTAAACTGCAACGATGACTGTTTTAATTATGTGTTTCAAGTTATAATGCAATGCAGCGATACTTATTCTTGGAAGCTCTTATCAATGGTAAAGCCAAATTCGAGTGGAAAAACAAGGTAAAATAATGACTCGAAACGGGTTTCGAATATGAAAACAAAAAAGAATTTAAAATTCGTCTAATCAACAAATAATTGTGACATTAAATAATATTTAACTACTTTTAAAGAATCTACATTTTAATATTACAAATATTATTGTTATTTACGGTATTTCTTGGAAATAAAATAAAAAACGATATTATATTATATATGATATGTGTATATTCTATATTATATTATCAGAATTCATTTCAAGATAAAAACATTTTGCTACTTTCTTCTAGTTCTCAACTGTTTCTTTACTGTTTTTTATTTGTTTTTTTTTATTTTTTTTTTTATTTATTTTTTTTTCACCGTCATCCATTTTATTGATACGTCTTCTTAATTTTTTCTTATTGTTTTTCTTACTTTTTACATTATTTGAATTATCATATAGTTTTTCACAATTCTTCCACTAATTGCTATCGTCTTTCCATCTCTTTGATAAACTCCTTTATTTGATAAATATACGGAGATTCCAGTTTCTTCTAATAATCTAAATTTGTTCTGATAATTCTAGAACTTACTTCTCTTATCTTCTTTCTATCTTTTTCTGTTCAATCTGCGGATAGGTGTGCATTCCAGCATCTCTGTTTAAATACATCGATGAGTACTGTTAAATGATTGCTCTTGTTCTCTGTTGTGAACTTTCACTAGATAATTTATAATTTTTTTAGCCTTCCATTATGTTTACGTTCACTGGACTTTTTCTATTTTACAATAAAATTGAAAAACCGTAGATAGTTAAGGTTTTTAAGGCGTGTCTGCGGTTTTCTCCTCTTTTGTCAATCGATATTTTGTAGAATTTCATTTGTATGCTTCTAAATTGGCGCTCCTTTGTTACTTTTAGAGCCTGTGGCTTTTGTACTTTCTATTGATGCAAATAATTCTCTATTGGATCATGTCTTTGCTTGGATATTTTATAGCTCACAAAGCAAAATTGCTTTCGGCTCCGATATTATTGTTTTTTTCCTTAGGACATCACTCTCTTTAGTAAGCTGAATACTAAAACTTTATACAACTGGAAGAATTTAACGATTTAATGCTAAGTAAAGTAATGTAATGCTTTGATGTTTTGGATACGAGGTGAATTTTTATATGGTTACAAACTTTTATAAATGTTTATTATTTTATATACTCTATCAAGAAACTTACAACTGTTGATCCTAATGAATTATGACATATACATAAATGGATATAGCTTTGATTTTTTATGTAAAAAGAGATGAATATTTAAAAGAATTGCCTAAAACCAAATTAAAATGAAACATGTTTCGAAACATGCGAATCATGCTGCTTTTAAAAGTGTCAAATTATGAAAAAATATTATATCTTTCATAAAAGTCAATCGTGTAACTGAAAATGCTTAGAAATGAAAACGTTTTGACATTCACTGATTCTAGATTCTGAAAAAATTCGTGCAAACTTGGATCAAACGTCATTTAAATTTAATCAAAGAAATAGAAATGAAACTGTAAAACATAAAACATTTATTTTTGCATTAAATTTGCTAGAATGTGAAAGGGTTTTATCCACAACCAAAGCAATAACGAAAATAGGAACAAAAGTGGTCACTTTCGATTGTTAATAATTGTGATGATAATACAAAACTAAGTAAAAGACCCATAAATAAGTTTTCATCATACCATTCAGATTCAGGGATCACTGTATTACCGTTATATGTAAGTATATTCATTACTTATTCTATGCTTTTATGAAAGTTACTTGCACATCCACAGAAAAGTTATAAGATTCATATAATAATTAAAAATTATGCTTCAACAAATTAGGCAACAACAAAGAAACCGTAAAGGAATTCAATAAAACTCAAAAATAATCCAAAGAATAATAATAATCTAATTGTAATTTCAACAAATGTTGTATAAAAATATCACATTTTCTAGTGGATTTCATTTTCAATTCGTCGGTTGAGTTTGAATTCTGCTTTTAAGTAACATTATTTCTTTCACAGTGTAGAGATATTTTTTGTTTTCTTTTGGGTTTTTCTCGTTTTGTTGTTTATACCTCCGTCTGTGCGCGGCCTGACGTGGAGCGAGTACCAACGGCGCTGTGGCTGGCGTCAGTGGGGCTGCGGTGGGTGCAGCTCCGGCTGCGACGGGCGTTAAGGGGGTGGCGCCTACCGGAGCGCCCAAGAATGGCCATGCCATGGGCAAGCGGTAACCTTAATAGTTTTTAATTTTCATATGTTTGAAAATGATTATTGTTAACGTTGAAAACTTTTCTAATCAAAATGCATATGGATAAATGAATTTTTGGTTTATTTTATAAATATTTATGCGAATATTTATAAAAATTTTTATGTGACTACACAAAAACAAAAAAAAAAATCATAAAATATTCTTCATATAATGTCTGGATTTTTCTTTTTATATTATTTTATATAGAACAACATTTAACTTGTAGGAAACTTTATTCGTCTATTTATATTAAAGCTGATCTGAGTTTGAGTTTTCTCCAAAACAACAGACACTAAACAAAGATTATTAATCATATTTATATTTTCATTAAAATCTTTATGAAGTTACGCAAAAACAATTTATTTTTTAATGATTTCTACAAAGTCAAAATGTTTTTTACAAAAAAAAAAAAACCATTGACCATGAAGTATTTGGATTCTCTGTGAAATGTATGAAATTTATAAAAAAGTTGTAGCACAAGTTTCAATTAGAGAAAGTGTAATAAATTTTGTTTTCAACCAATGTAAATGCAAGTTTAAAATGTTCTATTCAAATTTTAATGAATCATGAAAAATATGCAATGCCTTTTGTAGTGTGACAGCTTTATTTGCATTCACTAAAAGATTATGAATCATCCTTCGCGAAAGTTGAAACTTTATTTTAATTACGATTAAAATTTACCTCAATTGCAATTAATAATGCATTAAATCTTAAAATTAGATAATTTCATGAAAATCAATAAATCACATTTCCATTGTATCATAGATAAACAGTTAGTTTTAACAAAAAACATAGATTTGTTAGTATACGAAGTAACAGAAATTAAATATAGATAGAAGATATATCTAAATGATAGGATGATGAATAATAATACTATGAATAATATAAAAAATTAAATATAAAAATACATCAATCGTATAAATAAAATGGGTTTAATTAATTAAAATAAAAATTATTTTATAATTTTTAACTTAAATGTGTGTTTATTTTAGATGTCAAAAACGGATGCTTACAAATTATGTATGTATATAAATATTTAGTGAAATATAATGGTTTTCTTAATGAAACAGAAACATTATGAAAAACGGAAAAATGGAAAAGTTAAGAAAAATTTTAGCTGTTTGAATTTATATTCGAAAACCTCTGCAATTGGCTAGAAGCTAGTCGATCGTCACTTGAAGTAAAGTTAAAGTAAAACTATACTGTGCATAGACAGAAGACATATTGTGTAAAAATGGAATAAAAATAACCTAACATTTAACATAAAAAAGAGTTAATCTTTTAACATTAAAAGAGACATTTTGGTATTCAATCTAGCTAACATTTTGTTAATTGAGTTTGTATGGTGTTATGCAAAAAAGGGGCAATAATATTCCATACTAAATTTGAAATTCATTTGAAAAGAAGGCATTAGAAGAGCTTCACAATGAGCCAATGAGAAAAATCGTTCAATACAATGCCAATTGAACTAGATTAATCTTCAATTAGTTGGTGAAAGATAAAGGATTACTTAGAAGTATCTCTAGACTTCTTGAAATCCAAAGAAAATTGTCACTTTTTTATTTCCACACTTTAGTAATATAGAATACCAACTGTGAACCCCTGAAAGATTAATTCGAAAGCCAGAGTTTAATTAGACAAATGCCCACAAAGCCCATGGCAACATAACTGCAATTTAGGAGTAACAAATTATTTTATATACTAAAGGTATTAATTATTAATATTATATATACATTAACCTATAAAGTAAAATAAATTAGTGAATTCCAGAAGACGAATGGTAAGAATTAATGAATGAAAAATAAAACAGATTTTATTAGTATTTGAATAAATCAAGAATGTGTTAAAGAAAGCAACATATGTATAATAAATAAGACAAAAATTAACATGACAAAACAATAAAACATTAGACGATATTATAAAATATTAGCGAAATTAATTTTAACTTTTCCGGATTTCAGAAGAACAAAGCAAACAGTAATAACAATGATAATAATAGTAATTGTAATATTGTGATAATGTAAAAATCGTAATATTGAATACAGATTCTAAGTTAATAATATTTTATATCTTTTCAATAAACTCACAAAACTTCAACTAAGGAAAAAAACAATATTCATTTAATGAATAATAAATTTAAAAATCAAATGTAATTATTAAATTAGATAAAAATATTCAAAATTATCTGAAATTCTCACAATTTACAAAAACAATTCTTTTTGAAGCTAAGTATTTTATAGAGAAATTATTAATTAATGTAGAAAAGTAACGTGTAAATAAACGACAGTTTTTTTCCATAACCACGAAACAATATTAAAATATTCTTAAAACAATAAATGAAATCAACTTGCTACTGGAAATAAAACCAACGATAATGCGACGAATTTGTTTTTACAAAAGAAAGTTAAACTTCTTCGAACTGAGTCGATGTCGGCGAGCGAACTTGAAATAAGGACGAATTAACGCGTTGCGTTGCTTTTAAAACAAGAACAAGTTGAGCCTTAATTAACTAAATTTTTTCTATTCATTTGTAAACATTAACAAAAAAAAAAAAAGAAATTACATTAAAGTCCAAAGATAAATGAATAAATAATTGCTAATACTTTGCAAAGAGTCACAACAACATCAGCTTAAAGAGCTTTTGTTGCCACATAACATATCAAATGCGAGCTTTCATTATGCAACTTAAATACAATGCTTTTGGGGTTAGGTTAGCACGGTGCTTATTGATTTGGTTTCGTAATGTTTCAAAACTTTGCTATTAGATTGAGCACAAAGAACGGAACCGGTTACAAAACAAAATTCTAAAATTAAACATTTCATAAAACTTCAAATTAAGTGTAATTAAAAAAAAAACAACCTTATTGTAAACGAGCTTTCCTTAGATTTGCTGTTGCACGTAAATTAATACGTGCTTGAGTATGTTTCCTGACGCGCTTAAAGCTACTAGGAGGACGTAGACGGGGGAGATACGAGGCTAGGATAACGGTACGGAATCTAATGCGTATTCTAATAATAATAACGGTAATCATAATAATAGTGTTTGTTGGCTGTCCAAATCATATACGAATATAAGTTATTTTAAAATTAATTTTTATTGTACAGTTCTTAAGGTTCTTTAAAGCTTACCTTCTGGCCATTGGACGCATACTGCAATTGTTGTTGTTGTTGTTGTGGTTGACAGAATGAGTGGGAAAGAGAATAAAAAAGATAGAAACGATTAAGATTTAATTTAAAACTAGTTCATTTAAAAAATCTGTTTAAAGTTGCTTTAGTGGTTGAGCTTTCATTAGTTAAGCTTTCGAGGTCATGCAGAGAGGATGCGACAAATTGTAAAGCTTCATGCCACATGCCGAAGCAGCTTTTTTATAAACTGTCGCGGTACATGCAGCGGTTGCATTAAGTTTTATCAGCGGTAATAAATTTTTTTTGGTTAGAAAAACGATGCCAGGTAAAAAGCTCATGCTAAGCTTCCCATTTACAGTTATATGGAAAGTCACTTCGGGCAATATTGACAATTGAAAACTATATTGACACATTAAATCACTATTTTGCTATATTGGGAAATACAGGTCCTTTTGTAGGTAAAGCTTAAAGCTAGGTTATACTTAAAAGCTTCATGCATGATCTTTCACATATATTTTCCATATTCTGTTTTAAAATTCGACATTACAAGATCTGGAAAAAAAAATTCCGTACAAGATCTAAAAAGATCATAAATAGCATTCAACAAACATCCTATTGAAAGCTGTGTGCTTACAAACTGTACATTTAAGCTATAGGTAAGCTTTGAGCTTTCAAAAGTATGATGGCTACGATTCAAAGACATGAGGAGATTTTGGAAAGCTGCTAAAATCGAGATAATTTGCGATCGAGTATTCAATTGTTTGAGTTTCACATTAAGCTTTTCAGACATTAGAATTGATATTTTAGAGTCCTTGTGAGAGTGAGGAGAGGAAAAGAAAGAGAGCGAAAGAGATTAACGGATAAAGAATGACAAAAACACACGCTGCACTAGCGACGATTTGTGAATCCGTCCTTCAACTCGTTCATCGAGTCTTGAGATTAACATGCAAAAGGAAGGCGACTGTAAAATTGTAACCGCCGCGACAACAAGGATGCGGAATCATGCGGATCCTTGTACTGCATTTGTATTTGCATAACGGCTGCATAAGAATCAGACAGAAACGTTTCAAGTCGCTGAAATGTACGAACGCCGACGGTCGCGAAGGATGAAGGTAACTATGATGGCGTTGGATGCATTCTATTTAAAATTATGATGTAAAAATGCAAACGAAAACAGCACCAATACAAAACGGCAAAATAACAAGCAACAGAGTCAACGAAGCGCGAGTGGGAGGCGTGGCGTGGTCCCTGAACTGGACCGGAGTCTGTCAAAATAAAAGCCAAGAAGCAAACGGCGTATGCAAATCATATTAATGCTGCAGAGGCATACTTTTTCTGTGTTCTTGTTTTCTTTTTCCGCTTCCATTGAGCTCGAGTCGATGCGAATTCTGCACAACGTGGCAAAAGCTTGATGCAGGGAGGAGGAGGATAAGGATGGGGAATGGGTTAAAGAGGAGGTGGGCTGACGATGCATTCATTTTGTTCAGCATTTATTTGAGCTTTTTTTACATACATATGCGAAACGGCAGTGGGTCGTTCTCAGTAGGCGTATTATTTGCATTCGTTCTAGACTAAGTAAATCCGTTGATGATCGTTGGTGGGTTTTTCTTTACGGCCCGTCAACCCAAATATGCAAACATCAAACAAAAGCGCGACTAACAACCATAAAAACCAACGCACAAACAGTTAAGTTAAGCCAAGGCTTCCCAGGCCGTTGAATATGCAGAAACAAAGCAAATTTATGACTTCTTGCCATCAACTTCATGAAGACGAACAGCCGATTCGATGCATGCATAAACTATTCAATATTCGACGTTAGTGTGAACTAGAATGATGAGTTAGGTGTCAGCTTGAATCCGATTCATCCCTCAGAAGTGAGAAACAATAACAAGAACTCAAAAAATTTAGTGAAACGAATGAAATGAAACGGATTAAATCATGCTCATGACAGGCGTACATTAGAAAATAGCACCAAGTGCGCAAGACAGGCGTTAACTTAAACTGAACATTACATTGATTGCTAGGCATTTACTTGGTAACAGATTTAGTGGCTCACCTAGAGCTGGGGCCGGGACGGCGCCATCTTTGGTCAGACAAACAGCTTGGGGAGAATAAGAAAGAACAAACAATGAATTAAGGCATACAAATTAACTAAGAGTATATTAAATTATATAGGAACTTTTATACAGAACAAAAAAAGGTTTGTCTAACTGGCTAATTTTTAATATCATTTATGTTCTTTAAATTTTTATCAAAAATTTACGGATTTATAACTCTGACGAGTAAAATGATAATAAGGACTACATTTACCCACTTTAAGTTTGCATTATTAAATGACCGACGTTAAACTCTGTATATATTGCTAAGTACATATGTGATGCTAAGCGTAATTACCGCTGAGATGTTCTATTGTATTTCTAATAAGAGATGTGAGATCGTCTCCTCATTTCTGCAGCTCGTACAAAAGTCATTTGAGAAAAATCCCAGCCTCCTGGCAGAAGCCCCAAAAAGGCTTATCACTCGCCGAATGTTAGCATTGATTAAGGTAAGGAGATCATGCGAGTTTTTTCGGTGATAACGAGACCATTGCTGTCTCGCAATACTAATAGCTATTAAGGCGTCTGCTAATATATTTTGTCAGGTAGCGAATGGCATATCTGCAGCTGAGTTATATCTTATGATAACTGATTCAGTACCCAAGCGTGTAAAAGTCAAAATTATATCTATGGTAAGCTTAGTGACGATAAGTAAAAACTTGTAAAATCCTAGTATATTAATGGGTTTATTGTCATGAAGAATTGAAATATTACCTCTTTCCCTTTTATTAATTCTTCCCGGAAAACTTTATCAATTAAATAAAATATTTTAAATATTTTTCAACATTGAAAATTCTGATTTCCAATTGGTTTTTCTAAATTCTATCTTTTGGTTTAAAAACAGAAGCAGTCCTTCTATTACTTAGTATATTTAACTATCTGATTTAACGACAGATCGCTCTCTGTTCCTTCTTGTAATTGCCTCATCCATCGATTGTTGAACAGTTGTAAATATCTAAAGTTTCTCCCAAGTCTTATATTGGTATTCTAAAGCTTAACGTTAATAGTTAACTAAGGGGACCACGATTATTCCCTAATCTGTACACATTTAACAGCTATTTCACTTCTTGATATCTTCATATCAACCGAATTAAACATTAAAGGGATAAAGATTAAACATTGTAAAATAAAAGTCTTTGTGATAATGTCAATTAACTTACCATTTCCAGCAGTTGGCGCTTTTTTGGTTTGTACACGTGCCGTTGCGTTGTTCACCTTGATTGAAATGAAAATAGATTAAGAGTTTTAGTTAAATAATTCAAAATATTAATTAAAAATAAATGCAAATTTCAAAATAATAAATTGCTAAAGTATTCAACAAAGTGGAGAGAGACTAATTAGTATTTAATTACCACAAGTTTAAATGTAATTGTAGCTTAAATGGCAAATGGAACTAAAAATCATTTAATATTCAATAAATGCAGGAGCTTTGGGAAAATTATAAAATTCAATAAATTGAAAGGTGATCACAAATAGATTTAGCCAATAAAATATTCAGACGTGAAGCAAGGTAATGAAAAATAATGTTTGTATGCTTCAAATTAGGCGCAAAACTCTAAATAAAAACAACAGTAACAGCAACAATGAAAACCGAAGCCAAGCGTCCTTTTTTAATGGGGTCGAAAAGATAATTAAATAGATTTATAATTGATTTTGTAGAGCACACAAAACGAATTTATGCATATGTATACAGAAGAGAATTTTAGATATTTTCCGCTGCTATTGCACATATTTCCATCCATTTATGAATGCGAATGCTTTTGATTTGTTGGAAATTAAATTCTGTTGCTTTAAAGCGTAAAAAGATTGGCGTGGAACGTGATTTTCTGTTGTTTAAATTGTTTATCGAGTAGCAGGTTCCGCATCACCGCTTCGCAAATTCCAAATGAATTGTACATTAAGCTGGCACTTTCCTATTTATTGAAAATTTCTAAATATTGCCCTACAAACAAAGATCAACTTTTGGAAGCAGAATTTCCAAAATTTCATTCAAACTATTGATTGAACAAAGGCATCGATCGCAGTGCGAACACAACGCTTTTAATTTTAATTAACTGACATGTTTAGGTTTTGCGCCGTATTTTATTCATTGACATTTTAATTTGTTACATTTTGTTTAATGTCGTTTCTTTTCTCTACCAGCGACTATTTCTGTTATTTCAATTCAGCTGTTTACCCAGCGGAAAATTAACTATTCAAATATAAAATTTACTCTTTCTAAAAGTAGTTAAATTTTTCCTTTAACGTGTTTCATTTTCAGGTTAGATTTCATCCTGTGACTTTTCTATCAGGTGAAACAAAATCCAATCACTTCAGCCAAAGACAGTAACAATAACTACCCAAGCGTAGTTTTCTATACGTATTCAAATATATACATGAGTTTGTGAGAACTTTCAACTGCATAAAACATAAAAATGCAAATATCAAATCCGATTTTCAAGAATTTATGACTTTCATGCTGAAGGACAGAGATAAACATTGAAAAGTGAAGAGATAGGTGAGGTGCATGGGTGCTGCGATAGGATAATCATAATTTGAAATTCTTAAACAAAGTCGTAGATTTTGCAAAAATAAATAAGTTTCAAAATTAATCCGTAGCAATCAGTAAAACTGCATTAGCACCTTGCACACAAAACTAATCTGAGGGAGCGCAAAGGATGCGATGAGGCGGTGGGAGTTGGAGAAGACAGAGATGGAGTGCGAAAAAGAGACACAACCAAACACAAAGGAAGCTGTTGTGAGCTTCACGTAGCTGTTAATGCAAATATCTATGTGGGTGGCAAGTGGTTAGTTAAATGACTGCCTGTAGGTGTGTCTCTGTGTGTGTGTGACTATCTCTGTGGTGTGATTGTGTGTGTTTAGGTTTCCACAGGGCGCTTGAGCCAATTAAAGAGAAGGTATTTAAAGCTTTCCTTGATAAATGTGTGTGCAAATAACATACATCCATGAACGTGGCTATTATTATACGCTACACCCGACAATGTGTGTGTAGGTGTGGGTGTGTATTTTGTCATGCCTGTGCAAATAAAGCCTTTAATTTTTTCTATTTGCACTTCCGTTCGCTTTCATTGGGGCCCAGCTTCGGTCTAAGTTGGGTAAATTTAATTGTGTGTGTGTGTGTGTGTGTCTGTAGACGTTATCCGTCGTCCTTCCCTTGCTATAGCTTAGTTGGATTTCCAACTTGGATTTAATTAAAGTTATAATTTCGTCTAAGCGGGGCCGAAGCATTTTCCAGGACGCACTGAAGCGGACGCCGGATGATGCTCCAGGCACTCGACGGTATCAATGGCCACTTCAAATGGCTTCTTTTGCTCCAGCCGTTGTTTGGTTTGTAACTGTTACAACACTCTGCCTTGTATTTTCAGCAGTTATAAATATTATTTGCATAAATTGCGGTTGCTTGGTGCTGGGAGTCCTTGTGGAAGGATGCCAATAGTAAGAATGCATGCATACGAGTGAATGTATAGAGGATATTTGCATGAGTGCGTGTCCGTGTGTACGTTTACAAATCTAATGAAATGAATTGGTTTTGGCCAAGTTCTTCAAAGACGTTTGGCTTAATTGAACCTACTTAAGGAAGCAAACAAGTAGCAATTCAACTCTTGGAGTCGGAACGATTAAGTTAAAGAGCGGATTTGCAAAGACGAAGACGAAGAGGAGGCTGAGGAGAAGTGAAAACGACGGTAGGATACAAGAAGACATTGTAGCTAAACTACTGAAAGTGATAAGATGCAGAGATAATAAAAATAAACTAAGACTTTTGCAACTTCTTAAATGTTGCATGGAACTAAATGACTTCCATTTACCACAAACAGCTTCCGAATGATTTCCATAAAATCTTTTAACTACTTGCTTAAAGGCTCGCAATAAATGACGACGATGGGAGGGGAAAAGTAGGGGAGAAATCGAGTTGTTTAGAGAATAAAAGTGCGTGCTTTAACATAGTATTTTTAATTAAATTGGTTCATTGATAACTTTTGTATTTACAACGACAGAAGAAATAATCTAATTTCCTATTAAATTACAAAAACATTGCATACTTTTATACAGTGTGAATTTCATTTTATCAGCTCTGAAAAGTATGTTGTTTGTGGTTTGAAGCTACATTAAATAAGTCCCATTTACGCTGTGGTTGTTGGTATTTTCGCGAGTATTTCCATTGTTGCATTTTGCACCAAACAAAAACCAAAGCACAAATATTTAAAATTTATTCAAAGGAATGTTTCCATTTTTCGTATTGATTAAGTAAATTTTTAAACTTAATGCATCCACAGCCTAAATGTACTTGAAAGTAAAAAAACTCCCTGCTTCTGCACTAAAATCTAATGTATTTTTTTATTTGCAGCATTTTAAGTGCTCCTCTCGTGCACTCAACTCGACTTGACTGCATTTGAGTGCTTGAGGATGTGAGTGCGGCTTTTTTCGCGGTAATAAAATAGTGAATTATATAGAAAACTTTTACATTTACCGGTGCCGGCAACGGAAAAGGGAACGGAGTTGATTGCAAACTTAAATCCAATCAAAATTGCAGAAAGTTTTTAGGCGAATTTTGAAAGGGTTTCATTTAAAGCGTGCGGCGCCTAAAAGTACTTGCAGATGTGACTTTCTCGTTGCCTTATTTATGTGTGTCTCGCCACTTTAATTGCCAAATGGCATAATAATAATAATATTTAAAAAATCGCTGGTAGAGAAAATTAGGAACAGCTTTTTATAAGTTTCAGTTAAATTTTTAGTTAGTTTTTAATATGATGCTAAAATGAATAATTTAATGTGAGGGAGAACTTAGCTTAAATCTTTGCGCTCATTGCAAACATTGCGAAGCAGTTAAGAATTGCAAACTCATTAAGAATTCATTGCATAGTTATAGGTGTGCTTAAAAATTAACAGTATTAAGATAGGAATTAAGAGTAGAGGTATGTTAATGCTCGGTTTTCTTTGTGGTTGAATAAATTATTAAATAAATTCCATTATAAACTTAAGCTTTAGTGATCTTTAAAAGTGTTTAATATTAACTGCGCTTAAAAATAGTGATTGCAGCAGTGGAATGATTCCATTAAAATAAAGTAAAATGAACAAATTTTTACTGTGTAACTCACCTCAATTTTGCGCCCTTCAACGACGGTTCCATGCAGACGTTCACGAGCGCGTTCGGCGTCGGTGCTGTTGGCAAATGTAACAAAACCGAAACCCTTCGAGAAGAAATATTGAAAACATACAAGAAAAGATTGAATTTAATAAAGAGTTGAATAAAAACGCAGTTAAAAAAGTAAATTTAAAATATCGCAAATACTATTTTTACAATAATAAATTTCTAGATTCCATATTTAATTAATAATAGATAAACTATAGACAGTCATACACTTGAACTGCTTGTTTTTGTTGCGAGACTTGATTTTAATGGGCGATGAACTTATAAAAAAGCAACCAACGACGTTGGAGGACAAGTAGACAATTTTGCGAAGGAGAATGAAAAAGTAACAGTCAGAAAACCCAAATAAAAATAGAAAACACCAAGACGAAGATGAAGAACAACAGCGAGAGCATCTCCTAGATGAAGGTAAAAAACAAAATCAACTGAAAAGCGGTAAAAAGAAATAAACAATCAGGAAAATCAGCAACAAGAAGGAAAGAACAATAACAATAACTAAAATGATGTAGCAACAACAAGAAGCAGAACCACAACGTAAATCTATTTCAGTGAGCAAGGAAGCTGGAGCAATTCCAGGAGCAAAGCAGTGGGATAAGCAAACCAGCGCCAAAGTGTATGCAGTGCAAAATTCAAGCCGATAGAAAAAATTAGTATAAAAAACCAACGTTTGGTTCTGAAAAATGGTTGATGGAGGACAGGGCAATGGAATAAACACTTTTTTCTGCGATTTCGAAAGTAACAACAGAAACAGAGAAAGAACAACAACAGTAGAAAAGGATGTAATTCAATTTCCTGCATAGACGCTGATGCCGTTTTTCATCTTGTGTTTGTTGCTATAAATTATAACCCCCTACACCTACTTTTTATAAAGAAATAACATTTTTATAGTTTGCGCTTTTCGGCGACAGATCGAATTAAAAAGAGGAGCGAAACGAGGAAAAAAAGCAGAAGAAAAAAAGAAAAAAGCAAAAGATGAAAAGGAAAAAACATCAGAAAATATAAAATAATATTGACGAAGTGTGAAGGAGATAAAAATAAGCAAAGAAAAGGCGAAAAGCACATTTTAAGATGCAAAGAATTAAAAAAGGAAAGGAAACGACGATCGAATACACGAAGTAAATGCATAAAAAATAACATTAAAATTGCTTTTAATGGCTGGAAATGCATTTGAGCAATTACTGTTAGAATTTATTCTCTTCATCTTGTCTATTTGTAACTTTTGAAATTATTCAAATAATTTGAAAGAATCATCAAGGATAATTAATTAAGAATAACACAAAATAATCCACTTTCTTTTATTCACTGCTCAGTTTACTTAATTAATTAACGAGTGCGGCATTAAAATGAGCTCTCCGACGAAAATAAAATCAAATACGAACAAAAAACTTATTTTAAAGCAAAGAAAAGCTGTCGGTTAAAACACTACAAATAGGAAAATAATAAATCACGCTGTAAAGACAAAACATATACAGAAAACTTAACAAGAAATTTGTAAAGCAGAGGAAAATATACGATGAAAGTAGAAGGATGATGAAGGCGTGTTGAGAAAAAGAAAACACAAAAAAGATCACCCCAAAGAAACCAGAAGAAGTCGAAGTTTTACAGAGCTCTATGAGTTTAAGTTTAACATTTATCACAACGTTAAAAGCGAAACACATCAGAGTGAAAGCATCGCGTAGAGCGAAGGAGAGACGGCGAAGCAGAAAGGAAGGAGAAACGAAGGTGTTACCGCAAATATAGGATCCAAAACCACATCAAAATAAAAGTACATTTGTGCAAATGAATGCTTTCATTTGCTGCAACGAGAAGTCGCTTGCCGTTGCTTCTCTTGCTTCCTAAATGTATGCAATGTAAGAATGTATAAAACTCCAAACGAAGCAATAATAATTTATGCAAAATCCATAAGATACAAGCCACACACAGGCACACACCATCAACACGCTGCTGAGAGCATCAACACTCTTCTGCTCTGCTGAGGATGTGTCTGCCTGCGTATAAATGCAGCAAATGTCATTGTCAGCATGGATGCGAGGACGGGGAAAGAAGCTTCGAGTGAAGAAAATCAGTAACGAGCACTAAGAGAAACTTGAAATTAATAGTTTTCCGCAAGCACATAAATTTCAGGAGCAAAAAAAGCTGAGAGCTGCAGAAACTGAAACGAACGCAAAAAGAGAAAAGATGAATAAATATAATTAAATGCATCAGATTTTCCTTATAAATCAAAAGCTAATGAGAAATGATTACATAAGAAAGACCATCCATAGAGGTTTATATGGAAATCCATCATCGTCTAGAGTCCATTTAGTTTTTCTGCAGTCTTTTCTGGATTTAATAATAAAATCTATCATCATCACACCAAAGCAAATGAAGAAAAAATGAAGCAACTGATTTTCCTTTACTTTAATTTTGCCTACAATTCTAATATAAAAGACATATTCACAAATGCCCGTGAAATACCAACAAAACTTCTGTTCGATCATTATTCATCCATTAACTGATGAAATGCGATAACTTTTATTGGGAAACTCAAGGAGAAAGTGTCCATTAACACAAAAGCAACAGAAATGCTGACAATGAAATCAAAATGACGCGCGGAGAAATATCATAAGAAGCCAAATATATATAAATGGAAATAGGAATTGCGAGGAATATAAACAATTACTACAGCCACAACTACTTCAAGTGGTTAAAGTAATACAATGCTACATGAGATGACGTGACAGCAGAAATTGGCTTATGTAAAAAAGCAGCAAAGCCGATTATTTAATGAATTGTTTAAAGATCTTCAAAATAGAAGGATCAGGATTATATTCGGAAACTTTTTCGAAATTGGATTTAATTGAAATTTCTAATTTGGATGAGGGAAAGAGCTCGTTGTTTAATTTGAAATCATATCAAAGTACGATGCAGCGTGAAAGTAATGTATAAAAATCCATAGAAACTTGTTCATAATATCACATAAATCATAAATCGAAGTGAAAAAGTTACTTATTCTTATTGTTTTTATGAAATTCACATATTTATTTAGTTTTCCCAGAAGAGTTAAAAATGATGACAGTGACTCGCTTTTGCAATCATCATCATGTCATGCTTCGATTCCAGATTAAGGAATTTTCTTTGGCGTTTTTCCTTTTGCTTCGTCGCATTTCAAGTTGTTTGTCTTCTACGTTGATTGTTGTCAACCACTTCATTTGCACTTTTAGAAGTATTTTTTTATGTGCGGATAGGTAAATGGGATCAGATCGGAATTAGTTTCAAGTACTTCCTTTCATATTTGTAATATTTGTGCATAGCAGAACTTAGAACCCAATAATGAAAAGCTGTATCATCTTCACTATGGTTTCTTCTGTTTTTTTACCATTTTACAATTATTCGGTTCAGTTCGTTTCGTTTCCTTTAGAACGAGTTCGACCTTCGTAGGCTGTCTTCTCTCTGTGAGACCTAAATTGTGTGCCTCCTCGTGGCGGCCTCTGGAAACGGCAAAGAGGTGGTCGTAGGTCTGAGATATGTTGTCATATTATAAGGCCATACTATTGGAAATTAACTTGGGTAAAAATACGAACACTGTACCATGCCGGCTAAAACACAATAGATTAATCATCGAAGATTTATTTTTTGATTATTAAATGTATGATACATCTAATGAAATAAATAATAATCGAAATAAGCTTTGTGCATATGTGACGAAAAATAATTTGAGGATGTATCACACGTGGAAACTTGTATACGTAGTATACGAGAGCTATGTTCATGTCAATTCACAGCATTGGTTACGCCTTAATCCATTTTCCCCGAGGTTCTCTTCCCGGGGGTTTCCCACGTAATAAATTGTGGGTGTAGCGGAATAGCCTTTCTAGAAGTCATAGATTCGAATAGGTTAGTCAAAATGCCGAATTGCCGACCAGTAGGATATGGAGTTAATACTGCTACAACGACCATGATTTTAGAATAAAATCCGAGCATGTGGCATGTAATGGGGTGAGGTCTACCGACAGCAAACCCATGGAAAAAACAACTGTACCAGTTGTCTTCTCTCTGTGCTTATATGCTAGACTATATAACATCTGCTAACTATACATTTTAAGATATTTTTAAATAAACTAATAACATTGAATTTGCTTTTAAAAAGCGAATGTTTCTCCTTTCTAAAGTGCGTCGGAGCACATATGAAACAAACTAAGCTGAAAAGAAATACATTTAAAAGTATTCTTCAAGATTTCAAGTTTCCCAAAAAAGGAGGAAGAGATGATTTAGTTTCTTTGCAACTAAAACGGATGAGGACTCTAAGGGGTTGGTATACTTTAACTCCAACTAAAGTATCAGGGTTTTGTTTTGCCAATGTTTTTGCCCAAGAGCCGGTTTTATCTTGACCTGCAAAGAAAGACTCTTGCTCTGTTGGTCCGTGACTCCTTGAAAGTGGCAGCCACGCTCGCCGTGTGCGTCGTTTATAAAGTTTTATTTTGGCAGGAGCACGTAGAAGGATGCAACCGCGCAAAGAGCAATCGTTTTCTGAAGTAAATCCAAAACATGTTCTGTAGGAGCGAGGAAACATGCGAAAAGGATGCGGTTACAACACTTTTCTTTTCTTATTTTAATTTAGCAGCTCGAACGTACATTCTACACACATTTAAGCGATGTATTTTAAAGAGTTCGACTCTTTCGACTTTTTTTAAAGAGTTTTTTAAAGAGTTCTTCTTTTCGACACGTTCGTTGAATTTAAGGAATTTTACTCAAAGATGTTGCTATAGTGATAAATTTTCTTTAAATTCGATCGAATGACAAATCACCATTCGAATTATTCATTTGATTTTGCTTCTGGCTTCTCGTGTTTGGCAAAGAGAACATCTGCGGGAAAAACTTGTCATTGATACGATGTAGAGTGCAATTTTTTGCAGTGCATGGAGCGTGTGTAGAGAATAAATAAAACTGCAACATCATTTTGTATAAATCTGCAGCAAGCAACCAGCAGCATTTCAGCAAGTTTTGCTTTTCACTCTGCCTGAATAGATTCTGCCTTTTCTTTTGGATACTTTTGAAGCTCTTAAGGAGCTTAAGGAGAATCTATGCAAACAGAACAGCTTGCAAAAGGATATTTACAAAAGAAACACAAATCTTTTTGCTTTTATCTTGCGGTCAAGTTTTTGTATTGAACGTACGAGTTTGTGGTTTTGACTTCCTCCTTCGAATAACAAACAACAATCTTGAATTCGAAATGAGTTAACCTTCTGCACAGAAAGGGAAAACATTTAAATCAAAGGCAACATTAAACGTAGAAAGCATCTCCAAGTTTATTCCATCTGAACGAACTTTAAATGAAAATAATATTCATTAATAATAAGTAAATTTACTTTGAATCATTGTTTTGATAGAAGGAATTGGAAATTGTTGTCTAAAGTTGTTTGGTCAACCCAAACAAAGAAAATAGCTCTGGGTAAGCCAATAAAACAAAACCCAATTAAAAAGTGCCAACTTTCAGTTTAATTGTCAAAGAAGTAAAAGGATACGACCAAAAGGACGCAAAATACGAAAAGAACCAAAAATTTTGTGCCGGTTTCCTTGCCGTAGGCTCGAATAACCTACATTCGAATGATTTGGAGAAGTACGGAAAACTAAAGGCGATACAGTCACTTATCTTCGGATGTGGAAGTAATTTTGGTATATGTACTGTACTGTACGCCCTTCTTTACTACAAATGGAAGGAAAAACTCATCAAAATTCAGCCTTTCTCCTTCGTCTATACGACTTTAAATCATTATTTTTTCTGGTTGTCGTTTTAGCTTAAATTATGATTTTTTAATTATGTAATTATCTTAATTTTGTTTTTTTTTGTGGTGTACATGGAGCTTGGTCAAAAGAAATACATATGAAGAGAGACTCTATAGAGAGTAACTTATAGTAGTTTTGGATAATTTAGGAAAGATTTATTTATTATTTATTTTCCATATGTGTAGTATACTCGTATATACATATATACTTTTAGCGTCTATCTATACAGTACAGTTGAAGGAGTTTCTTAAATTATTGGACGATTTCACTGACCGTCAGGTAAGAGCTAAAGATATTTTTGCTTTGTTTTCTTTATCAAGCCTCAGAGCAATTTTCTTTCATTTCATTTCCATTTAATTTGATTTAAGTTCAACATTGATAGTAAAAATAATGTTTTAAAGGATCCGTAGACAAACAAATTCATATACATACAAGAAAAGAAAGGCAATGAAAGCCTGTAAAAATTTATACAAAAAGTTGGAGTCTGCACAAAAACAAAAACTTTATAGGGATAGAGGATAGAACAACTAATTTTTTTAAAGCAACTGGGAAAGGAAATCGGAGGAAAACGGTTGAGATTGGTTCAATTATCATAACGAAAATTCTCAGAACAGACAAGAAAAGATTACAAATATATCTTTTCTTCCTCTAAACAAATCATAAGTTTCATAGTTTGAAACAAGTATCTTTCATCAGATACATGTATATAGCATATATCTATATATGTAAATAACATATAGACAAAGTAAAGACTGAAGTTGATCATTAGGAATGAAATTTGTTTTAAAATAAAGCTGCTTTTGCACTTTGCTCTTGCAAAACTTAGACAGAAATGACAGTCTAACTTCTGACATAAACTTTCTTTTATTATTTTGCACTGTCATCTCGAACTCTGGCAATAATATGAATAGTCGCTTCCTATACAATGGAATATTATTATTATTATTTCGGCATTACTTTTTGTTTTTTCTGTTGAAAATGTTAGCTTAAAAAATGTGTCCCAGATAAAAGCACACATCTTTTTCTTTGAGACAATTTCGGAGTAGCTAGAAACTTAGAATTGAACGATACGAGTTCCATCTGCATTCAGGTTTTCCAGCGATTTGTTTGTCATTCTGCGCTTGGGATATTCGCTTGTGCATATCGTGTATTAAGCATCACTTTCAAGCACTTATCATATGTGGGAACTTCTGTATTTAACTATTGGGTTGCAATAGTTCGAGAGATCTCGACTTTATGTAGACCATTCATTGACTGTATAGAAAATGCGTGTGAAAGAAGAGCTTTTGTAGTGAATTTGCAGGAGAAAAAAACCAGTGAAATCTCCTTTGAATGTGGAGCTTTCAAGCGGTTTACACAAAAGGACGGTACACAAAGAAAAAGGAAGCGAAAGGATCCACTATTGTGAAGATATACACAGATTAAGGAAAGAAAAACGGATAAAGGATCGAGGCAAAGGAATTGGATGATTACTGTTTTTAAAGTTCTTCTTAATTAAAATTTCTGCCATCTAAAAACCATGCAGACACTTCCACAGAAATGTTTTTGAGACAATGAATTCACACAATGATAAATAGAACTCTAGTCTCTTCTTCTTTTTTTTGTATAAATGGGCGTCTGTAAGTCCATAACCACTCAAACTCTTAGTGCTTCGTCTTTTCGCAGCAGCTTTTAAATAGAAGTGTGATTATAAAGCTGTGAACTTCTCTTTCCTTCTGTCGAGTGCTCTTTTATTTCTATTTTGAATTGAAAGCGTTTTATTCGTAATGATTAAAAAGAATAACGCACTAAACGCGTCGAAAATGGAATAAAGGAAAACAAATAGAAATCCATTCTACTTAAATAATACGAAAATGTAATCAAAATACTTAATGCACTTGTATTCACAGCGCCAAGTTCGTTGGACTTCTAATTTCATCTATTATTTTTGAAATTTATTTGTTGAAATGGTCTTAATGATTGTTTTATGTCAATCAATTTCAGCTGAAGCTGAAGTATATGGAAGATTTCAAGCTACATTCAACTATAGAATAATTGGAGCCATGCCTTTCTTTTTAAAAGCTTAACAAATGACTTTATACACTTTCCAGACCTCCCATGACAGCGTTTAACTTCGGAAGTGAAGTGAAGGTGTGTGGAGGCCATAGACTGCTGCGGAAAAGTGCGAACAAAGCACAAGAGATAAAATTGCAACATAACAATTTGTTGTTGAGTAGCGACAAGAGACGTGATTGCAAAGTTTGTAGACAGGATGCTCCAAATGTTGCAGTCAGTCAGTGAAACAAATTGACAGAGCGACCGAAAACCGGCGGTGAAGAATGAATGGGAAAAAACGATAGAAAGAAATGAGGAGAGGAACTTTGCGCGTTGAATTCCCTCAAAATAGATCCAAAGTTTGGAAAAGCAAAGAAGCGGATAAATTTCAGGCATGAAGAAAGGGAAAAAAGAAATGAGAAAATTTACAAGAGAATTGTACACATAAAAGAAGAAAGCAGTTTCTTAAGAAGACGAAAACGAATTATTTTTAGTGGAAGAGAACAGTTCATGAAGAAGAAGATGAAGTAAATAGCAAATGACGTTGCTGTAAAACGTTCCAGCTTTAGCATCATCACTATTACAAGAAATTTCCAATTTTGTATTTTCCAATAGCAAAATTTCCACTGCTTTTCGAGTGATTTTGCTATTTTAACAACGTATTTCATTCGCTGCTTGAGCGGGTCTCCGGTTTTATTTGTCTTCTGTGATTGTTGGATACAGTTTCTTAGGAAGTCATTTCGGAGCTGCCACCTTATAAAATCACAATAACGGAAGAACAGTAAAACTTTGTAATTTCGCTGGAAAAAAACGAATGTCGTGGAGGATAAAAATGTCTGCTTTGGAAGTGTGGCTGTTGGAAGGTTTAGGTTAGCACGATCTACATCAAATGTCATGATGATGTGTGCTTTATTGAAAATATGACTATAATAGTACCAGAAAAGAGATGAACGACTACGATGGGCCCCTCATTTTGATCACCCCAGAACCACTTAAGAGGAAAATTGTATTTTAGTAGGAACTGAAGAACAGAAATAAAGGCAGCTAGGTTATATTAGGCTATATGGGCTGTTCAAAACTGGCTGTAGGGCAGTATTTGTCACATTTTTATGCCCTTTCTATGCTATGTTGCATGGTGTCCATGCGAGATATCGATATCCTCTTGATGGAGGTTATTTCAAAAATATTGTCCCAGAAATAGGCGCTAATATTTTCCCTCCCATCTTAGCGCTGGTGACTACGGAGTAGATGCTGTACAATTTCTTCCTATGAACGGTGAGCAAAGTACACTCAACCTGCATGACTTAAGAACAGAAGTCTTTCTATAGCTTGATGACTGGATACTTTCTCCAATTTACCGAACAGAAACTGTTACAGAGGAAACTTTATCTTCCGTGATGCAATGTCGCACGGAGAACGAAAAATGGTTTCTCTTTAAACAGGGTGTATGATAGAACTTATAAGAACTCTATATAAATCGCTATACTTAAATCGCAATAGATCTTTTTCAATTATTTGGGAAGTAATACCCATTGATATTTCCTTACTTAGTTTAACAACAATAAATATTACACTATATATTAAATGGTTATGTATATAAATAATTCACGCATAAATAATTCATTAAAGTAAAGTATTTATTGAAATTTTATAGAGCCTCCCTCAACTCACCTTACTGCCGCGTTCATTGAATATAATTTCCACGTCTAAAATGGTGCCATATTGCTGCAGGCGTCAACACGTCGACGGCGTCAATACACAGTACACACGGAAGCCGTGAGCGTCAATGGGAGAAGGAGATGAGCAAAGAGATTGAGAAAGAGGAATAAAAATGCAATTAAAGCAGTGATTACGTATGTATGCAAAATGATTATATCCCTTTCTTACCCCAAACATGGCCCGCAAGTCGGGATCACGAAATCTGAACGGAATATTTGAAACGTGCAGACGCTTTGGCTGACTCTTGTTGTCGATGAGACTCTGTTGCTGCTGTTGTTGGTGATGGACTAGAGCGGTCGTTAGACTCGTGGCGACTGGCGTTGACTGCACGACGGACGTCATGATGCCGCTAGCTGCTGCAGCCGCAGCTGCTGCGTTTAAGCTGGCGATCACTTGCGAGGTGGTCTGCGATCCGACGTTGCTTGATGTAGTCGCAAGTCCTAACGATGACACAATAGAAGCTTCATCCACTCCTGCGGCAGCGGATGGCGCGGAAATGACTGCTGCGGGCGGAAGACCGACGGATGTAACGCTGCTGGTGGCATCGGCGGCGGCGGCGGCGGCGACAGTAGCGGTTGTAGTTGCGGCTGCGACGGTCGCATTACAGACAGCGACGGCATTCGGTGAGCTGTTGCCTTGCTGACTGATGTTGATCAATTGTTGCTGTGTTGAGGTCAACATGTCGGAAACTGAATTGGTTCCGGCTGCTGCTGCGGCACTCGCAGCACTCGGTGATGTGGTGCTGGCATCAGAGGTGCCAAGAAGAGCACCATTGAGTGACGACGGCTGACTTTGGCTTGTGTTGATGTTCAGATTGTTGCCATTGGCTGTCGCTGTTGCTGCAACGGCTGCGACAGTTACTGGAGACGTCGAGGTGGCTGAAGTTGAGGCTGTGGGCCCGCCACCGCCGCCAGTTCCGCCGCCTGCGATGGTCGATGAGCTGTTGCTCGATTGTTGCTGCTGTTGCTGCTGGCCGGAAACATCCGATTCGGTTTTAATCAATACTGAAGACTGCACAGAGAAGAAAGAGAAGAAGAACCATTAAAAATTATTATCAACCATGTAATAAATGATTTTAATATTATGGCTAAGGTCATCATCGAATCATTCTCTGAACGAGGAACGACAGTTTTATATTTGAGCCTACAAGTATGCACTCATTTCTTGGCATTGATTTATTTAAAGAAATTAATTCATCAAGTGAAAAATGTGTGTGTGTGTTTAAATACAGCCTCGCCAATGATGATGACGTTGAGCAGGGATGAAAAATTATATTCGCATCCTCATTTTTAACAGACAGGGTAAGGAACGGAATAAGACAGACTGGCAAACGATGCGACGCCGTTATAACGATGCTTTATGCAGTTAACATTAAAAAGAATTGCTTCACGATTGTCTGCGTTGCTGCCTTCGCTTTGGAGCTGCTGTGCCTGAGTGCGTACGTCGCCTTGTCGTGTGTCTGTGAATACTTGAGTTCGAGTTCAGATTGTGATTGTTTCACGGTAACCGGAAGTGCCTACACTCGCATCCACACTCCGCACCGTGCACTTAAAACTGTCGCACATAAGTGCTTAAATATACATGCTTAAATGAATTGCAGAATAAAATAAATGGAATAAAAATTGCACAGCGATTGCACAATAGCAAAGGGAAGAATTAAAAATAATGTCATGTCACTCAACCCGGCAGGAATGTGTATTGAACGGAAGCACCAGCAGCAGCAGGTAGCGCCGAACATAAAAAGCAAGTGAAAATCACGATGAAACAGGAATAAAAGAGACAGACACTAGAGGGAGAGAAAGGGAAGTCAACAATTGCGGATGCATTATTAAAATTTATACATGCGAGGTTCAAGCATGTCGCAAAATCCAATCCGATGCGATGCCAGACAATCGATCAGCAGCTCTGCGATGCCGTCGGAAGGATGCACTGAATTATTATTAAAATTGACGAGGCATACGGCTGAAGAGCTTCCTGCGACTGGCGACTCGTAAGGAACCGGAATAATTATAATTTTAAATACTTTCGATAGCCTGATCCTTTGAATTATTGCGGCTGAAATTTCGTTTCTTTAAACATCCGCAAAATGATTATTAACAGTAAAAATAATACGAAATTCAGCTACGATGGATTTTAACCGATGCAGAATTTAATCTTTTCCAATTGCTATTTTAAATTATGGCGCTTTTTAATTATTTACGACTTGGCGAATAACCAACGCGAACTAGAATTAATTGCATTACTTTACCAGTTCATTCCAGTTTAGGAAATGAAGAAACGAATGCTGCATGAAGCACGTAATGAAAAGCACAAAATAAGACGTGAAATAACAAAAAATTAAAAGGACTAAAAACGAAACTTCCGCTTCTTGAATTCCATCTTTACAACCGCAAATGTCAGGCGTAATTTTTCGTCATGATGAAGGAAGCAACGACGAGTCGAGTGCAATTCATAGGTAAATATTTTTCAAGGATTCATTCGAGAGGAGACACCGAAGACTTTAACATGGTACATGGGCATCGGCAACCCAAATAACAAAAGCAAAGGCTTCAATGTTGCTGAAAGACAAACAGAAAATGATCTAAAGAGACGGATGTTGATGAGACAGACGTGGGGAGAGCGAGTGTGCCAAAGCACACAGATAAATACTAGAAAAAGCAGTGAAATTCATGACAAATGCTGCTACGCGAAGACATGATAAATTAACGGATGCATTCTGTGGGTGTGCTCTGCGTTGGGGGATGAGGCTACATTGTCAAATATCTATGGGGACGCGTTGAAGATACTTTCGCATTCAGTTCATTAATGAAAAATGTTTGCATTCATCAAAGACGACGTTTGTTCGTAGCTGCCGCCGCATTTCTATGTAAATGTCAGTGGCAACGAAGTGAATTAACAAAGGTGAATGGGTTGCTATGCGCTGCGTGGTTCTTTTCACATCCTGATGAAATGTGCACAAGTTCAAAACATTAGCGACCGAAAGAACAAAGGAAGCAAATTGCAATCCTGACAACGAATTTCATTACACATCAACGCATCATCAACATGCACAATGCTTAAAAATGATTGCAGCAGATGACGTCGCCGTTGGTTGTCAGCGGTTTCCTCTACCGTCCACCTTCGACTATAATAGGCTGTGATATATTCTTTGCACAGGCGTGATACCTCGATAAAAATATCGACACAGGAACGTACATAAAGCAAAGAGAAAAAGTAAAGAATGAAATACGTAGAAGACGTCAAAGAAGTGACTTCAATGACAGTGATTTATAAGCCGATGTGATTGCGAAGAAGCGAGAAGCGTGTGAAATTCCAATAACTCAGCAATCAAGAGCCAAATGCCGATGGCATATCTGATGCATCACATTTAAAGCGTTGCCACCGAACGTTATCCATCAGGACGAGGCGAGAAATGCGAATGTGACAGCTACAGGGTGATTAATAATCAACGAACCAATGATTAAGAGCTGTAATTTAATCGTAATGTGAATAAAGCCCAGAAAAATTGGTTCAATTTAGTTCCAAAGACAAGTGATAAATATTTGTGTCTCTCAGTAAGTATTAAAAAATGGGGCTTAATTTTAATGGGTGCTTTTGAGGTAATAACAACGCCATTCTTTGCTTATTCCTTTTACACCTAGCTAAGTTTTTCCTAGTTTCTTTGGTACTAGGAAAAGTACTAGTAGATTATGTTACCCTGTTATTGTTCGTTATACTGCTTTTCGGGAATGTTTTTCGGGTGAGAAGAGTTTGGCAAGCGTTGAAAAGAAATCATTTATAATTATTTATTGAAGAAGAAAAACGATTAAGATGGAAAAATTCTGTAGAAGAAAATGTGATGAAGATCGATACAGAAATTCAAGAGAATCATCAATAGAAGAAGGAAATCAAGTATATTTAATTTCTAAGTGTTAAAAGAGGTAAAGGAGCGACTCACACAGGGAGAGATGATGTGTCGTGAAAGGAGGAATGAAGTTCGCTCAAGGGAGATGTCAGAGGTAACAAAAAGAACGCCCTCGCACAGAGAAAACAAACTTTAGTAGCCTTCATAATAACCTGGGCCGTTGTTTGGTCTCCAGTCACGCCTTTAGCAATGCACGAATTTTGTGAGTGGGAGAAGGTGAATCCATGTTTGCCTTTATAAGTATTCATGCTATGTCAGTAGCTATCAATATGTACAACGTTTGTATGTGCAAAAGCATTTCTCTGTCGCTACTTGTGATATTTTTTTTATACTCGTGAATATGTTGCTTATTGTATGTAGTTGCCATTGTTGTCGTTTATTGTGCAGGCCAAGGACAGGGTCAATAATAAGTTAATTTTAGCTGGAATCGTTAAAGTTCATAAGCTTATAAAAGCAGCTGCTTTTAACAAAGACCGAGCGAAATTTTTTTGATTTGCATTGACGACATTTTTCACAAGTCACGAGCAGCATTCACAGCAGGTGTCGCGCTCAACTATCACTGAAGTAATTCAAACTGTCACCTGTCATAGCTGTTGACGTTTATAGAATTTCACGAAACGTTCTTAAGAAAAGTTTCCTTTTCAACACGAATAAGAAGCAAATAACGACAACGTCCATCACCAAAGTACTTAAAGTTAAGAAAGCAACAAAGTGAAACATTTTAAATATGATTCTGAGGTTGAATAGAAGGGAAAGTGACGAATATAAGGAACGAATAAAACGTTCACCACGGCGTATGAGCGACATCAGTTAAGTGCTACTTGAGTTTAGTGAGTTTTAAGGACAGAAAATGGAGTTGAGTAAAATGCAATGAAGAAGAGAGGAGGCAGTGAAGAGATCAGAAAGCAAACAAAATGAATCACGAACGAAGGATGCTTCATTCACAACGATGTTGCCGGCTGCGCGCTTTGAATGATTTTAAAAGTTCTACAAACAATAAAATGAATAATAAACTCAAACAAGTGGACGGCCAAAGGCGAGGATATAAAAGAAAGGAGGAGAAAGAGAGGATAGGAAGGATAAAGAGAAAAAAGAAGGCAAAGAAGAGGCGGAAGTGTGCAGCTTAAAGATAAGAAGGAAACATCTACGCGCCGGACAGTTGAAATTACAAATTCTTTCGTTTTCCTTTTCAGCTGACAAGCAAGCAGCCGTCGTTGGTATGAATAAACGAATCCGGATTGCAGCAAATCCTCTCAACTGCAGCATCACGAGGACGAAGCCATTGTTACGGCGTCCTCTATTAGCATTTCGTCCATAGACGAGTGTAACAAAAAACAAATCTACTCACCGTGAACTAGGAACCAGATCACGTAATATCACAGCCGACTAAATAGAATTGCTAAGGATAAATCATGCTGTATGCTTGTTTGCATGTCAGCTTCACTTTTTTTCTGGCTCGCACGACAACAAATAAAAAGCAACGAAATTATAAAATCCAATAGAAGAAAATAGAATAAAAGGAGGAAATATAGAAACGGAAGCCCCTTTTATTTCACTCTTTCCGTATTTTATAAAGTGCGTTCAATTTGTAAGAAATTTAAACTGAAAAACAAGAGAAAGTTTCAAATTAACTACAGTTAAAATTTTCATTATAAAGGATTTATTATTATTGCTTGTTTCTTTCCTTAAAAACGATGTCGAAACACGGTACAAATGTCGGGGAAAATTAAAAAAACATGCAATCAAAGCATCAAAGATCAACAGAAACACAAAAGAAAATAAACGCAAAAAATGGACGTTATCAAAATGAGGATAAGACAAGAATAAGGCGAGAAGAAAAAACTTTCTGCATGAATAAAATGGGGGGGAAAAGTTTTCCATCGAAATAATTGAGTTCGGTAGAAAGTTTGTGGATTTTTGTTGTGTTGTTATTGTTATTATTATTATTATTATTTTTATTAGTATTCTCTTGTTCTTCTCGTTGTCAGCAGAGTCTTTGGTGTTTATCAAAGTTGAGGGGTAAAACTTTTAAGCTTCGTGCAATTTCGAAGGTTCACCATCACGTCAGATGGTCACACTGTCAAAGCAGGCAACCAGAGAGTCACGGAGAGAGGACCGGCAGTTGATTATACCGACAAATAGATATTGTGACAAATGAAACCGACCGACAGATAAGCCAAGAACATCCCGACACCTTTGCAACAACATCCCAACCAGCAACAACCCACGGAACTTGACACTTTGATAACGGCACACTTAGGATTAAGGATAACGGCAGACAAATTAGGAGCAAAAACTAAATCACGTTCAAAGCACAAGAGCAAAACAGAATAGAATAATACAAAAAGCACAAATGAAATAAAGCACGAGCAACAACAGAATCCAAATAAAGTGAACAAGGAACAAAACTAAAGTAATCAGTAGGAAAAAATTTCGTTTTCCAATCGGAAGAAAATTTAACAAGTAAAATGTAATTGGAAGTTGTTGTTCAGTGCAGAAGAACGAAAGGTGGGGAGGGGGAAAGAGGTAAGGAGAAAAGTTGTGTGTATCTCTGATTACGTTCCAAAAGCTGGCCTGAGAAAAGAGCAATAAACATAAAATTGGGTTGTTTTCGGCAACATTTTTAGGCAATTACGGGCAGGACGAGGTAGGGAGCCAGCATCTGCTGCTGCTGTAATATTAGATTATTTTGCTGAAGCAATAGATTTTTTTCTAACAGCAATTTTTTTTTTTTTGTTTTGTTTCCGTTGTTGCTTGCTTTTCCATTAAGATCGTGTGATGATGATAAACTCAATAAAACTGAAATAAAAGCAGCTTAACAAAGGAAATGAAAGCAACTCAACAACGAAATTAGTTTTTATTGATGTTGCTAATTTTAATTACAAGTAGAATAAAGAGAAATGTGAGTACCACTGCAAACAGCTAACTATTGCATACTTCTAGGCATAGTTTAACTTAGATTTCGTCCATAGAATTTGAAAAGATGTGAATCTAATAGCACTAAAAACCCATTACAATAAAGAAGTCAATTTTAATTTCAAAATAAATATTGACGTAGATAATTATAAAAAATGAGTAAGGTTTCGAATGAATTTACTTTTATAAGAATTTATTATTAATCCAAGTTTTTATTGTTATTGTATACAAAGGGTTTCAAATAATTTTTAAATCCGTAGATGAAACAGTAACCATCAACAGAAGTCATTGATTTAAGCTCAATTCATGAGAAAGGGAAAAAATTAATGCAAATACATATTTTAATAGCATCCGAAAGGAACAGCAATCGATTTCCGAGCAATACAAATGCAATTAAATTGGATTTGATTGTGTCCGGATACAAATATGCGCACAAACGCAACCTGTACCGAAATGCACTAATTTCGACTGAGGTTAGTTGACTGCGGTTTATTATCCTGCATTAAATACGACTAATTGGGCAACAAGATTTGTTGCCAAGCTGGAATTTTGTGTTTTCACAAAGCTCAAAACCACAGCAACTGGAAAATACAATTGGCCCCGAGAATATAATACAAACACTGAAAGAAAATTTATGCCTTTGGAAATGCAGAACTGAAATCATAATTAAAAAGGAGAGCCTAAAAAATTCTAAAAATGTTTTCAAGAAGGAAAATAAGTGAAGCGAAATATTGAAAATTCATCTTTAATTAATTAAAAATAGAATTAAATTGTTTAAAAAATTTTAAATAATAATAAAAAAATATACAAATGTCCTTTACATAACATCCAAAATAATGGATAATTTAATGTATTTATTTATATTTATTTACACTTTAAATAATAAAAAATTATACATTTTAGCAGTTGATGAACGATGAACTAACTTTGATTTAAATTAACCATAACTAAAATTTCAGACAATAATGTAAGAATAATGGAACAGAATCTAAAGAATTTTCAGAATTCACTAACATAATCTGTCATTTAAATTCCTTTCTCTTCTTGAGAAGAGTGAGAGAAATGAATATTAAATACTATAAAGATTCCTTCACACATTTATTCACTCATAAATGCATTTATACTCTTATACATTAAACTAGAAACACTTTTACTGTTATTTTGGCATTATGAATTTCAAAATAATGCGACGTCTTGTTCCTGGCCACAAACCTCGAAGCGCGTGTGAAGGAGACCGCATTAAACACTCACTTAAACTGCAAAAGGAAGCTTCAAAACAAGTGCATATAGAAATGTTTATGATTGTGTGTATTTTTGTGTGCTTTGCTTATAAATGCTGCCGAAAGTACGTATATAAAATTGAATGGTCGTTTGTTTTGAGTGCCTTTGTGGGTTTTCGGTCGAGCGCATGATTTTCCGACTGTAATTGGCACACAGAATAAATTTCACCAAGTTTCTGTTGCAGTTTCTAAACGAAGTGAAAACAATTGTTATTATGTTTCCTTCTTCTGCAGCAAAAACGACGATTCATGGTGAAGAGCACAGTTGAAAACTCGATAAGATTCCGGATAATCAAAGGTACTCATTTAGGCAACTGCTCACAAAACAAAAAGTGAACAAAGCTTAGAGCACTGAATCCAACAAAATTTATGGACTTTCATTGGAAATAATTTTTTTGTACTGTTGCAAAATTCTAAATTTAAGAAGAGAAACCACGACAAAGAAATCTTTGGTTTTATGGGACTTTACACATCATTTGCCGGATTTTATAGACAACTTTCAAAAGTTAAATACTCAAAAGAAAACCCAAGAAGAAGCTATTTAATATGAAGAATTTGAATTATATAAAATCAAATTAAAAGACAACGTAACCTCAATGCAACTGACAGACACATAGAACTTTCGTACTATCTAAAATAAAAATTAATCTCTGGCAGAGGGACAATAGCTACTGAGATCCCAGACAACCGCATGTTTCGATGGCACTCGATATTCTTCGGGTGTTAAAAAGTAACACGCCGAAAAGCAGTGGTTTAAACTTTTACCAGATGTGGCAACATTGGATCTGTGAACTCTTGTGTGTGTGCCGAAGGGTGTGTGTGTGGGTGAGTCAGCATCGTGCAGCAGAAGACGAGTTATAGTTGTGTTGCTATTGTTTTAGTGACCGAGGCAAAAACATTCCATAAAACAAAATCCCCAACAAACAAAGCATCGCAAACAAAGAGCGCATTTGTAGGATAAGCAAGAAATATAATACTTTTTGTTATGTGCAGTGTGTATTGCGTGTGGCTGTAGTGGATACTAGCTGCGGTACGTGAACGTGGATGTGGACGTGCTCAGATAAAATAGAGAAGCACTCTAAATCAACTCAACTAAACGAAACTGAACTGAACTCAAGCGATGGAGCTTTAAACGTTTTTGCCTGGAAACGATAAAAGGACACAAGTGTGACAAGATGTCACTTAATTTTACGAAGCACTAAGAGTTCCTCCATCAAACCGGACAGAAGACATTCATTAAGCTCAGCATCTCTGTGGGTTTGCTAATGAGACATCCTCGGCGATGGACCAACGAGAGAAAAGAAGAAAAAACAATTTCCGTAAAAAAGTCAGCAAAATAAACGTGCGCGAGCACAACGATGCGATAGTGTCAAGTGGTTTTTTCTTAAATTTAATGTAATATATAAAAAGTATTACAAAGAATCATTTTTATAAAGGATCGGACCAAAAAAAAAAAACCAAACCCTGACCTCAGGCAAGCCTTAGTTAGCTAAGGCTTAGGTAAGGTTTTGAATATCAATTTGTGCTTAGATAGAAATCAGTTAATTACGCGTTAACCTATTGTGACCTATCGTACTCCACTCAATTTTTACTGTGGACTACTCCAAGTTTGGATAATGTATGCACGTCCATTATAAGTATCTAGACCTTGATCTAGAATATTAGTTAATAAACTCAGATGTAACCCTTTTAGATAAGGTACCTAGACATTTCCATTTCCCATATTTCATTTTCAATTTGTCATTTTTTCATTTACAGTTCAACTTTTCTTATTTACAGTTGAAAGTAATAGTAGCCTATGTCCATTATTAATCGCTATTCTATTGTCCTCTTACAGTGAGCCAAAAATGTCGGGAATTCGTTGTTTAGTTTTTAGTTTTTTACTACAACTTTGAACCAATTATCCAATTAATTTGGGACTAACCAATGTTTATATTGCAAATGGAAAATCTACATGAATTTCTATATAAATTGCATGGTCTTACCGTACATTTTATAATGAAAATATAGTTTGGAGCGTTTCTATGTTAGTTTAAAGTTTATTTTTTCAATAATTTAAGAAATTTAAAACTAACAGTGGATTCTCAAACTGCGGATTTGCATTTTCACTAAGTAAACAAACGCATAAAAAAGATTAAAATATATATTAATGCGTTTGCAGAAATCACGGCTCTGTTATTCTCCTAAAGGTATTAGAATCATAGAACAATATTTTCCACCAATCATTTCCCAATAGGGGCAAAATTAGAGAGCGTTTGTCTTCTTTTTAATCGATTAGGTTATTTGTTTGCCTTATACTTCGTTGAAAAAGGCAAGTGCCACTGAGGTGCCGTGAAGGAAGCCATAATTGGCGCATAGTAGAGTCAAATCAAGTCAGTCTCAAAGATACACCGGAAATAAGTTCAGACTCGTTTTAAAGTCAATGGATGTGTTTGCCACAAAATGCTTAATAATCTTTTATTGATTTCTGCTTGAAATATTAGTAAAATGGATCTACAAAATATGTGGTTTCAATAGTATGAATGGAACGAATTTGGCCCCCGAAGGTTATGCAATACAAAATTCCTTGAGTGTTTCATATAGGGCCAACTATGACCCTCTAAAGTTGTCAATATTCCCGTTTATGTCCAAAAAGTGTTGCTAAAATTCGTACGTCGATAGTTAATGCGAATTTGGGTAAAATTAAGTGTTCTTCTTTGGTACAGTCTCAACTTCTATATGTATATATGTATGTAGCTACGAGTATAAGCAGAGATTTGACAAAACACCGAATAAACGCTTTCGGCAATTTAGGCATTTATTTCTAGAGCAACTCACTAGGCTGATGAGCTGTTGTTGTTGCTGCGCTTGCGCATGTTGTTGTTGTTGTTGTTGTTGTTGCTGTTGCTGCTGCTGTTCGCGTTGCTGTTGCTGTTGTTGGTGTTCAATGCCATTTGACAAACCATTTGAAATGCCCAACGCTGTTAATTTCGTTGCTGCCACAGATGTTGTGAAGCCATTCTGCTGCTGGTGCGGCTGCTGTTGCTGCTGCTGTTGCACTGTTGGTGGCAGGCCCAATAAAGACGCTGACAGCCTTGAGCTGTACACGGTTGTTGACTGCAGCTGTGTCTGTTTTTGTACGATATACAAAAATTGATATGACTTTGAAAATATGATGATTGTCATGGAACTAAGGTCGTAAATATTAAAATTCGATGCAAAATTTCTAGTTTAAGGATGCAAACCAACACCAAAATAATCATAATACATAATAATAATTTTTGCTGTTATAATTTTGCACTTGCACTTTTCGAATTCTCTATAAAGTTTGCTGTAAGGATTTATATATAGATATGCTTCGTATGTACATTAATACAATTTTATGGCAACCGAACATGCTTGGCGCTGTAATAAAATACAACCAATCAATCAATCAATGAGTCAATGAATCAATCCATACACTTTGTTACTTAGAAAAACAAACATAAAGCATTTCATTAACAAGTCAATTCAAGTCTATTCAACTCAACATCTACTCAATTCAGCGCCCTCCAATCGAGCTGTGAGTATTTCTTCTATGGATCTTTTCTCATTTTCTGTTTTCTGTTTTCATTCCAAAACAACGCAATGCAACTTATTTAATCCATAATTTAAAAAGATCACAGAAAGCGAACAAGAACAGTGACATCGTTGCTGATTATCAGTTCGTTGTTCCTTGCAACGAACTTGCTTTTAAATACAATTCATTGCATATGAGAGTGGTCGTATGTGTGTGTGTGAATGTGTTTACAAAAGCTAGGCTTTTTATGTAGGCGTGTGAGTGTTGGTGAATCATTATTTCAATGTTATCTCGCATGCGACCTAAAAAGTAACCTCTCCGGTTAAATTCTACGATGAACCGCACAAGACAAAATCATCTTCAACCGACAGAGAAAAGGAGAAAGAGACAGTATCAGAGAGATAGACGGGGAAAACAAGCGAGAAGGGGATGTAAGGAAGATGAGACAACAACAACCAAAGGAGTAGTTTTTTGTCTAAAGTCCAATTTTCATTTCTTTAAAAACTTATTTTAAAGTTATCGTTGACATATAATGAAATGGAGCTTCTAAAATAACTAAAATCTTTAAAAAACATAGATATATACGCAGACGCAATCGTGTATAAGGTCTGAGAGCAACAATGAAATGCCAAAAAAAAATTAAATATAACAGAAGCGATTACAATACAAAATTTAAATCTTCTTTTTTAAACCGTTTCTTGCTTTTGTGATACGCTTTTCGCTAAAAATAATATTTAAAAACACAATTAATTCAGAAAAATACAATAAAAATAATTTTAATCAAAACAATTAATAAATTTAATGGACAAAATAATCAGAGCTTCATTCGCTTAACTCGTAGTTATCTGTAAATATTTATTGAATTTAAAGAGCTGTTAAAAATAACCACATACTTAAACATTCATAATTAAAACATGGCAAATTAATTTTTCTTATTATATTACTTTAAATTCTTAAAAATTTTTACATTTTTCGGAACTAAAATTTTATGAAAGTAGAATTAAAATTAATATCTTCAAATACAGAACCTAAGTTGTATTTTTTAATTGTTTGATGCTGAATGGATATTTCCATGACAAATTTAAAAGTTTATTAAGTTCTTAATTGTATTTCTGACCGCTTTTAATATACTATTGTTGTATTTATAAATCATAGCCACAATCAATCAAGGAGAAGAGAATAAAATTAAGGACTACAAGGATCGGAATAATTGGAAATAATTCAATATTTTAAATGCAATACTATTAGAAAATCAAACGGAATATTAAACAGATGCTTCCAAAATTATTGGCCTCGTAGTTGGTCTGAAGCTTATTTCGAAAACCTGCGTGCTGCATTTTACGTCCACATGCAAATCCCAACAACACAAAACAAAAACCAATGAAATGCTCAATATGATTCTCGATGATTCGTGAAAGTGTCTTTCAGTTAATGTTCGAATATTTAAATATAGTGAATTCATTTTATGTACTTTTTAAAATTTAAATACTAAACAACTGAACCAAATCCATTGTAAAATAAATAAAATTGTAAATGCTTTAAAAACGAATTATCTTTTTTGACATACAGTAAGAATATTTTTTATAAATTAATTATTATAGTAAGAAATGCATTTAAGTAAATTAATCAACCAATCAGCCAACCGAAGGTTACGGTAATTTACTGTTATTATTCTTAACTTATAACGAAGATTATTGTACTTTTGTTGACATGCCACAAATCATTGCATACATACGAGCGCACAAGGCGAGACAAGACAAATGTGTGAAAGTGTGTGTGTGTTTCGTGCTCACTCACCTTTTTCTGTTGCATATACATCTGCGCTGCTGCGGCCGCAGCGGCAGCTGCTGCAGCTGCTGAAGTGGCGCTGCTGCCGGGTGGCGGTGCTCCCTCCGGTTTGATTTGTGACATTTGATCGGCTTTGACGGCCGCCACAGCGAGCGAGAGGCTGTCGGCTGCAGTGGCGCCGACTGGTGTGGCTGCCGCTGGGAAGCCGGCAGGCCCGCCCGGGAATTGAGCGACACCAGCCTGCACCATGTGCTGAAATAAAGTAGTGAAAAGTAACAAATTAGAAAAAAGCCATTTGTTAAAATTATTTATTATAATTATTATTAAAGTTTATTATTAAAATAATTTACAATATAAACTAGTAAAAGACAATGCAATAAAATTTGCTTTCAGTAATAAGATTTGTCAGTGGGAAATCTTTTAATTAAAAGCTCATTAATAGTTCTCATATCGTTAAAATTCATATAATTATTAAAATGTAGTAATTATTCGATGATAATGAATTATAGTTTCAATATTAACTTTAATTACAAAGCTTAAATTTTAATTTAAATCCATATTGTTCAATAAATTCATTTGCTCTCAACAGTTTCGCCTAGAAGTATGCTATTAAAAAGCACAAAGGTTAAATTATAAAGCAAAATGTAACGGAAATCAAAGAGATGTGTGAAAGAAAGAGCCAATGAAAGAGAAAAAATTAAGAAGAATTTAATATGCTCTTGATAATTTGAGTTCTTGAAAAACATGGAGGACGTAAAGACTTACAGCTGCAGGAATTTAATTAAACTTCATAGAAAGTGTTGCTTGTTCAGAGAGATAGAATAACAACCGCTTTACATGGACACACGTATTCAATCAAAGTGGAACATACAGGCAGCCACACAAAAACACGACACACGCATCTACGTAACGCAACTACCAACGCTTGTAGAATTGGTTTAATTGCAAACAAGCTCTGAACTGAGTTCGATTGCAAAAGGATGTCACCAGCGAATTCCACAGCTTTTTCATCTCTTTGCAAGCTTTTGAACGTGTGGAAAGTTGCAAGAGAAACCACAACGTCGCAGCAAATCGACTTGTAGTCATAGTGACGAGAAGAGAATTTTTTGTGGTCGATGGGAATTGCAACAAAAAAGAGAAGTGGGCGATATTTGGGATCTTTTAGACCAAACTGAGGGATACAATTTATAATATCGTCTACTAAGTAAATATCAAAGCAAAGAAAACGCTGCAAACATTTTGCGAAATGAGAAGCAGCTAATAAATACGAAAATCTAATTTTAATTTCATTAATATGAACAGAAACTTCCTCTTCAATTTCTATTCATCGTCGTCGTTTTCCTCTTACTTCTGCTGAGAATCGGGCGTTTGCATTCAATCCGAGACAAAGTTCTTCAATTCATTTCCTTTCAAATTTAATTAATTCTTCTGATTCTTCTACATGTAAAGTTAGCTCCTCTACTTCTTACTCCTCCCTCTTTCTCTCCTTAATCTTTTTGTTGATGTTGGCGGCGTTATTTTGAAAGTTCCTTTACATCAATGTTAATTAAATCTTGTTTGGTTGGTATAAAAGTAATAAAAGTCATCAGAAACATGAGTTATAGTGATAAAGAAGGGAAAGTTAACAGAAACGTTAAAGTAGCAGACATTCTCAAAACATGAATTAATATAAGTCCAGCTACTGCTCAGTGTTCATGGTGCTGATACATTGCCAATTGGCAGTGCTAATACATCACACACCGGCTTTCGTTTTGGGAGGCAAGCTCCAAACGAACACAACATCATCAAACAATTGTCAGTTCATCGGTTCAATCGCATTTTAGACGATCTCCGAAACGATGATGCATCTGTTTTCATCCATGTAACAAACAGCCTTTCATTAGATGCTATGAACATGGGATGAATCCTGATTAAACAATGATTGTGGGATTTATTTTAACTGGCTGTAAATTTAGTTTTAAATTTAATTTAACGTCAAGGAGTTTCTAAGTTTACTTAATAATGAATTTGGTGCAATTATTATATCCTACAGTAATTAAAACATTCAATTAATTCATTTGGAGTGCAGCTATTGTGGTTACATGTAATGAAGAAGAGAAATAGATGGCAATACCGAATGAGGGAGACGATAAGATAAACCGCAGTGGAAGTGAGCAACGCTTTAGAAGTTTAATGAACCAATATGATTTGAAACCTACACGGATGCGGCTGTGTGCTTGCCGAGGTGTTTTGTGTAATAATTAATTGGCGGTTTTCAGCAAAGTTGTGCTTGTGTAGATTATACATAAATACATCGTTCAGACACTCAAATTTAGCTTTTAATACAGCAGACATCGTCCATTAAATAAATAAGAGGGGGGCAGGAGAATGACTAAGGAAGTTGCAATAATAACAATCATAATTAAAAAGTATGTTTTAAATACTTTACAATCTTCAGAAAAAAAGAAGTTTTCCTATCAATAAAAAGATAAAAAATAATAAATACTGGAAAGCAGATGGAAACAATAAGTAATTGAATCAATTAATAACATATAGTTGAATGGTATGAATAGCATAACGAAGAAAATAACCATAATGTCTTTTAAAAATTAACTAGATACTAAGAACAACAACAACAAATGTTTTGATAATTTTTAGTTCAACTGTGGAATTTTTGACTCGTTTTAACGCTTCACTTCAATTTTGTTTCAATTACTTAATCTACATATAGTAATATAGAAATATCTAAACGAATAAAACAGTTTTCTTTGTAAACGGCACAAAAATTTAACTTAGCAAATACAGTTGTGTGGAAACAAGTGAATGGCAAATTATTATTTGGGTAAGAAACATAATTTTTGTATAAATGCCTATGCTTTTCTGTAGGAATTTAGTTTGTTTCTTCATTTGAAGGCAAGAATATGAATACAAAGAACTTTGGAGTTGTACTGCTGGTGGGAGCTCTTTTGACCTGTTTTGTCCTTGCAAACCCGGTTTCTAAAGAGGACAAAAATAATGGTAACGATAATAATTTGTATTTAATTTTTAAGCAACTTAATTTAAAATACAAATTCATTTGGACTTCAATAGAAATTTTGTTCGAGCAAAGTCATGATATTAAAAAATTGATGACAGCAATTGCTGGGGAAGCAACGCATGGATATAATACGCTGAGACTCGAAACTCTCAAAATCTTAGTCGGAGGAAAATAACAAGCAGATGCACGAGCAGGAGTTGCAGCATGCACTGCATTATATATAGAATCGCCCAATTTATCCATTCTTGGGATTCAGCAGACCCAGCCCATTCTTGGCTCATATATTAAAAACATAATTAAGAATTGAATTTGACTTCCAACCTTGGTATCAACACATAACGCCCATTCTAGAAGAGTCTGTGTTGCAATAAAATATTTTTGCTACAAATAAATAATAGAATACTTTGCCTAACTGAAATATTCTCATTTACTGTTAACAATGGCTACATTCTCATTACAAACTTTTGATTGCGATTACCAACTGGAAAGTTGATTGTACAGTATGGATAAGGGGACTTTGAAAGTCAATCAGCAAGATATTATAAGTATCATTCTGAGAATCAGCAATTTGCACGAATTCAATTTGAAAAAACAAGTGTTGATATGCCGCTTTTGATATATGTATGTTTTTAATTAAATTGGATTATGAGCAACAATTAATATCGAATATTTTTAAGAATTTGCACAGTGCAATTATTAATAATAATGGCAAGTCGGAGAGGTTTGTTGTGGTGAGAAATGAACACGATGAGAGTAGGTGATATTTGAATCAGAGGATATGTCTACCTACATTGATAAATGTACCATAACCTCCCATGGAAATTAACTCCCATCAATGATATGTGAAATTTCTTATGCTTACTATATCCTACACGCTTTCAAGGGCGAAGGGTTTATTCACTTTGTCCCGAAATGTGTAACGAATTCAACTAAAGAAGATAGATATGGAATAACATATATACTAATGATCACCGTCACCTCCCTAGTTAACTTAGCCATGTCCGTCCGTCTGTGTGTCTATTTGTCCATTGAAATTTGTCCTTTCCAAACAGGTGAAGAGTAATGCTTAAACAATTTTTTAGAATTTTAAATCTTCTTGCCAGCGTTGCAGTTAAACCACAAACAAAATTTCTTTATTAGAAGCAGCAACAGTTTTTCCGCTTGCTTCTTCCTTGGCTGCTAGATAATCTTGCTTGGCAGGCAGCCGGTTATGACGCTTTTCTGAGGAAAGTACTGTTTGGTAGAGGAATGGATGGACCTACGATGCTTAGAACGACCCTACAATAACTTTACGGCTATAAATTGCTTGACGTACACCACAAGAGGAAAAGTGATGGAGTGTTTTAATGTAGGAGATCTTTGGAGCTGTGCTCGCAGTTTTTGGTGTGTTATTTGCACTTCATTGACTCTTTTCATACTTCTTAAGAAAACATTAATGCTTTTTCTTTTAAGTCTGTATCCATCATTGGAATGTTTTTAGCTCTCATCGAACAAAAATTGGAATCCGACGCTATATATGGTATTGCAATTTTTCCTCGCCTTAGTATTTATGCCCATTCAATGGGTTCCCCTTTTTTGTTACGTTCTGTCATTTCACCCTGGATTAAAAGTTAGCAAAAATGGAGTGTTGGGTAACATATTCCGTGCCCCAGGACTTTTCGTAGACGTAATTACCGACCTTGTATATCCAAAGAAAAAGAATTAACAGGAAGGATTTAGTTTAGTGTTAAAATAGACTTCGGTATCAAAACATAATACTTTTTATAAAATATTTTCCCTCCCCGCAAAAATGTTGTGCTTTTTAAAAAAAATTGAAAACAATTTGCTTAACTGAGTTGTTCTTATTTAATGTTAGCAATTCCCATATTTTCATAAAAAGCTTTTGATTGCGATTACCAACAGGAAAGTGGATTGTACAGTACGAATAAAGGCACTTTCATAGTCAATCAGCAGGAGAATAAGGAGAATTCCAAAGATCGGGACGAATTCAGTTGTAGTTATTGTTTTATTAAGTTTCAGCTGTTATTATATGTTCATATAAATATCAGAGGAAACATGTACATACATACTGCTTGAGTGGCAATACGAGAATATGGGACGCTACTTCATATACCAGGTAGATTTTTAGAACACTCCCAGGCTTAAGTCTTTTGCGTATAGCATAGCCTGATTTCGTAAACGTGAATAGAGTTACAATTAACTTACATTAATTACAATTTATAGGCAAATTTTCGTTGCGTTCAATTGTAATATAATTTTTTTCGTCACGCTGGCAATATTCTTGCCATATTTTCGTTAAGTTAGCATCCTAAGAAAGCTAAAGAAACTTATATTGTTTTTTGGAATATTATTGCAAGTCGTTCCATTGCATTTCAGCTTTATTCACAAACCGTTCGGTCAGAAATAATAACTGCTACCACAACTAGTCTGCATGCGCCTTCCTTTTTTCAAAGAAGTTCCAAAACTCCACTGCATGTCACGTCACAAACTATTGAAAACCTACTGGAAAACTGCACGTGTCGTAATCTGGTTTTATATCATTCTCTACATCATTACAATATCTAAGAAAATTTATGTATTGCAGATAAACATTTATTGATGCTCTCCTTCCAGATATCACTTTTTGGAACCTTTCGGGAACACCCACGAATTTTTTTTTTTTTATGTACACGGTAAAAAATTTGGGTTCGGTTTTGAAAACTCTGTCAAGATTTTTGGGTTTAAATATTGATTTTAAACTTTTTAGTAAACTTTTTTTCAACTTGCATAGTTTAAATATATCTGTATTTGTATTTTAAACTTTAAAAATAAGTTTTTAATTTTTCTTAATAATTATATACGAGAAAGAAATACGAGAAAAAGAAACTTTGTTCCTTTGATGACTTCAGCAACTACATATTCCTCATTTGACTTCATAAAACTAGGATGACACGTAGCCCATAGGATAGTGTGCTGAACTAGAATTTGGAGGGCGAAGGTTCGCAACAGTTGGATGGGGGAATAATTTGCAAGTTTATAATCAAATTCCAAATATTAAATAAATCTCTTATCCCAAGAAAACAGTTCTACAAATCATTGGCCTCAAAGAGATTGAATATGCTGCATTACAATATACACGACCACTGCATGGTTGTGCACTGAACTTGATTTGACTGAGCACATATTTTTTTTTGTTTTTAATTTTCTAGTTTCTTATAAACAGGATCAGCAAAGAAAAGGTTGCTATGAATTAATAAAATACCTGAAATGCAGCAAAAAAGGTATTTAACCTAATAGAGTATAATTTAAACATTATCGTTTACTTATAGTTAGTGTGATCCATTGTAGTTAGGATAAATATGCAAACTTTCATAGTTGAATGTTTGAAGTATAATTTTTGACCGCACTTCCTTATTAATGCTTAAACGATTTTGTAGAAATTTAGATCTTCTTGCGAGCGTAGCACTAAGCCACAAAAAAATGTAATTATTGAAGCGGAAACAACAGATATTGACAAGAAAACATTAGATGGTCCATCCCTACCAGCGCCACAGAATCTTTTGATGTTGAGTATCTATTAAAGAGTAACATCGTAATCCTTGTACGTTTTCGAGTCTTACTGCTCTATCAGACATCTCCATCGTTCTGTTTAGCATATCTGGGGAGTTCGAGAACGATGCCCTAAAGTGAGATTTCAACAATGGCATGCTTTACCTGCATCTGTGTAGTAATTCCACAGTAATTCACCTTCTTCAATCACTTCGACTCTGCTGATAATCCTAGCTAACATCCTAGTCGATTCACCACGTAAGACATGGTTATGAACTTCTGAATAAAATCAATGCACATCGGAACACATACCAATTTTTACTAAGACTTCTTATAGCACCTTAAAAGGAACTCTTCAAGGTTCTCCTATTTCCCTTTGAATTGGAAGGTAGAACAAATTATTCCCTAAGTTTTTTATGTTTGCATAACTATCTGATTAGTTGATTTAATACGTTTTAGTTCAACTGTTGAGTTTTTGACACGTAGTAACGCTTCATTCCAATCTTGTTTACATTACTTGATGTATTTACCTAAACATTTCGAAATAATTTCATTTATTTAATAAAAAAAATATTTGAAAGCATAAAACATATTTCTTTGTAAACCGCACAATAATTTAACTTTGCAAATACAGTTGTGTGGAAACAAGTGAATTATTATTTGGGTAAGAAGTACAATCTTGGTATAAATGCCGATGCTTTTCTGCAGGAATTCAGTTGGTTTCTTCATTTGGAGGCATAATGAATACAAAGAACTTTGGAGTTGTACTGCTGCTGGGAGCTCTTTTGCCCTGTTTTGTCCTTGGAAACCCTATTTCAAAAGAGGACTTAAAAAACGGTAAATATAATAAATTGTAATAATTTTTTAAGTGAATAAATTTAAAATAAAAAATTATTTTATAAAGAACTGTTGAAAAGGATTGATACTGCAAAACATATGGTGGATTCATTTGGGAAATTCGTTGAAAACATGAAGCCAGAAGATCTTCCGGAAGCGCAGTTTGCGAAGGATAGCGAGACGTTGCACGATGAAGATCTTGGTCAATTATATGATGATAGGAAGATGAGTGGTTTTTGGTACACGGTTTTGAAGACACCGCTCGAACCCATACTCAATGGTCTTGGTTACCTGTTCGGTTAGGTAACCTTAACCTAACCTAACCTAGTTTAGTGTTAAAATAGACTTCGGTGTCAAAACATACTACCCTTGGTTGAAATAGTGAAAATATAATTAAGAATTGAATTTGACTTGCAACCTTGCTATCAACACATAAGCCACATTTTGTAACACTCTGCTGTATCAGGACAATTTTTTTGTTCTACAAATAAATAATAGAATACTTTGCCTAACTGAAATGTTCTCATTAACTGTTAATAATTTCTGCATTTTCATTAAGAACTTTTGATTGCAATTACCAACGCGAAAGTTGATTGGACAGTATGAATAAAGGGACTTTCGTAGCCAATCAGCAGGATAATTCTGAGAATCAGGAATTTGGACGAATTCAATCATAGGTGCTGGTATTCCGGTTTTTAATTAAATTGGATTATGAGCGACAATTAATATCGAACATTTTTTAAAACTTGAACAGTGCAATTATTAATAATAATGGCAAGTCGGAGAGGTTTGTTGCTGTGAGAAATGAAAACGATGGGAGTAGATGATATTTGAATCAGAGGATATGTCTACCTACATAGATAAATAAACCATAACCTCTCATGGAACCATTTGAAATCAACTCAAATAAATGATAGTGAAATTTCTTATGCTTATTATACCCTACACCCTTTCAAGGGCGAACTTGTCCCTTGTCCCGAAATGTGTAACGAATACAACTAAAGAAGATAGATATGGAATAACATATATACTAATGAGCAGCGTCAGCTCCCTAGTCAATTTAGCCATGTCCGTCCGTCTGTGTCTCTATTTGTCCGTTGAAATTTGTCCCTTCCAAACAGGTGAAGAGTAATGCTTCAACAATTTTTTAGAATTATAAATCTTCTTGCCAGCGTTGCAGTTAAACCACAAACAAAATTTAATTAACAAAAGCGGCAACATTTTTTCCGCTTCCTTCTTCCTTGGCTGTTAGATAATCTTGCTTGGCAGGCAGCCGGTTATGACGCTTTTCTGAGGAAAGTACTGTTTGGTAGAGGCATGGATGGACCTACGATGCTTAGAACGACCCTACAATAACTTTACGGCTATAAATTGCTTGACGTACACCACAAGAGGAAAAGTGATGGAGTGTTTCAATGTAGGAGATCTTTGGAGATGTTCGCAATTTTTTGGTGTGTTATTTGCACTTCATTGACTCTTTTCATACTTCTTAAGAAAACATTAATGCTTTTTCTTTTAAGTCTGTATCCATCATTGGAATGTTTTTAGCTCTCATCGAACAAAAATTGGAATCCGACGCTATATATGGTATTGCAATTTTTCCTCGCCTTAGTATTTATGCCCATTCAATGGGTTCCCCTTTTTTGTTACGTTCTGTCATTTCACCCTGGATTCGAAATGTACACGGTAAAAAATTTGGGTTCGGTTTTGAAAACTCTGTCAAGATTTTTGGGTTTAAATATTGATTTTAAACTTTTTAGTAAACTTTTTTTCAACTTGCATAGTTTAAATATATCTGTATTTGTATTTTAAACTTTAAAAATAAGTTTTTAATTTTTCTTAATAATTATATACGAGAAAGAAATACGAGAAAAAGAAACTTTGTTCCTTTGATGACTTCAGCAACTACATATTCCTCATTTGACTTCATAAAACTAGGATGACACGTAGCCCATAGGATAGTGTGCTGAACTAGAATTTGGAGGGCGAAGGTTCGCAACAGTTGGATGGGGGAATAATTTGCAAGTTTATAATCAAATTCCAAATATTAAATAAATCTCTTATCCCAAGAAAACAGTTCTACAAATCATTGGCCTCAAAGAGATTGAATATGCTGCATTACAATATACACGACCACTGCATGGTTGTGCACTGAACTTGATTTGACTGAGCACATATTTTTTTTTGTTTTTAATTTTCTAGTTTCTTATAAACAGGATCAGCAAAGAAAAGGTTGCTATGAATTAATAAAATACCTGAAATGCAGCAAAAAAGGTATTTAACCTAATAGAGTATAATTTAAACATTATCGTTTACTTATAGTTAGTGTGATCCATTGTAGTTAGGATAAATATGCAAACTTTCATAGTTGAATGTTTGAAGTATAATTTTTGACCGCACTTCCTTATTAATGCTTAAACGATTTTGTAGAAATTTAGATCTTCTTGCGAGCGTAGCACTAAGCCACAAAAAAATGTAATTATTGAAGCGGAAACAACAGATATTGACAAGAAAACATTAGATGGTCCATCCCTACCAGCGCCACAGAATCTTTTGATGTTGAGTATCTATTAAAGAGTAACATCGTAATCCTTGTACGTTTTCGAGTCTTACTGCTCTATCAGACATCTCCATCGTTCTGTTTAGCATATCTGGGGAGTTCGAGAACGATGCCCTAAAGTGAGATTTCAACAATGGCATGCTTTACCTGCATCTGTGTAGTAATTCCACAGTAATTCACCTTCTTCAATCACTTCGACTCTGCTGATAATCCTAGCTAACATCCTAGTCGATTCACCACGTAAGACATGGTTATGAACTTCTGAATAAAATCAATGCACATCGGAACACATACCAATTTTTACTAAGACTTCTTATAGCACCTTAAAAGGAACTCTTCAAGGTTCTCCTATTTCCCTTTGAATTGGAAGGTAGAACAAATTATTCCCTAAGTTTTTTATGTTTGCATAACTATCTGATTAGTTGATTTAATACGTTTTAGTTCAACTGTTGAGTTTTTGACACGTAGTAACGCTTCATTCCAATCTTGTTTACATTACTTGATGTATTTACCTAAACATTTCGAAATAATTTCATTTATTTAATAAAAAAAATATTTGAAAGCATAAAACGTATTTCTTTGTAAACCGCACAATAATTTAACTTTGCAAATACAGTTGTGTGGAAACAAGTGAATTATTATTTGGGTAAGAAGTACAATCTTGGTATAAATGCCGATGCTTTTCTGCAGGAATTCAGTTGGTTTCTTCATTTGGAGGCATAATGAATACAAAGAACTTTGGAGTTGTACTGCTGCTGGGAGCTCTTTTGCCCTGTTTTGTCCTTGGAAACCCTATTTCAAAAGAGGACTTAAAAAACGGTAAATATAATAAATTGTAATAATTTTTTAAGTGAATAAATTTAAAATAAAAAATTATTTTATAAAGAACTGTTGAAAAGGATTGATACTGCAAAACATATGGTGGATTCATTTGGGAAATTCGTTGAAAACATGAAGCCAGAAGATCTTCCGGAAGCGCAGTTTGCGAAGGATAGCGAGACGTTGCACGATGAAGATCTTGGTCAATTATATGATGATAGGAAGATGAGTGGTTTTTGGTACACGGTTTTGAAGACACCGCTCGAACCCATACTCAATGGTCTTGGTTACCTGTTCGGTTAGGTAACCTTAACCTAACCTAACCTAGTTTAGTGTTAAAATAGACTTCGGTGTCAAAACATACTACCCTTGGTTGAAATAGTGAAAATATAATTAAGAATTGAATTTGACTTGCAAACTTGCTATCAACACATAAGCCACATTTTGTAACACTCTGCTGTATCAGGACAATTTTTTTGTTCTACAAATAAATAATAGAATACTTTGCCTAACTGAAATGTTCTCATTAACTGTTAATAATTTCTGCATTTTCATTAAGAACTTTTGATTGCAATTACCAACGCGAAAGTTGATTGGACAGTATGAATAAAGGGACTTTCGTAGCCAATCAGCAGGATAATTCTGAGAATCAGGAATTTGGACGAATTCAATCATAGGTGCTGGTATTCCGGTTTTTAATTAAATTGGATTATGAGCGACAATTAATATCGAACATTTTTTAAAACTTGAACAGTGCAATTATTAATAATAATGGCAAGTCGGAGAGGTTTGTTGCTGTGAGAAATGAAAACGATGGGAGTAGATGATATTTGAATCAGAGGATATGTCTACCTACATAGATAAATAAACCATAACCTCTCATGGAACCATTTGAAATCAACTCAAATAAATGATAGTGAAATTTCTTATGCTTATTATACCCTACACCCTTTCAAGGGCGAACTTGTCCCTTGTCCCGAAATGTGTAACGAATACAACTAAAGAAGATAGATATGGAATAACATATATACTAATGAGCAGCGTCAGCTCCCTAGTCAATTTAGCCATGTCCGTCCGTCTGTGTCTCTATTTGTCCGTTGAAATTTGTCCCTTCCAAACAGGTGAAGAGTAATGCTTCAACAATTTTTTAGAATTATAAATCTTCTTGCCAGCGTTGCAGTTAAACCACAAACAAAATTTAATTAACAAAAGCGGCAACATTTTTTCCGCTTCCTTCTTCCTTGGCTGTTAGATAATCTTGCTTGGCAGGCAGCCGGTTATGACGCTTTTCTGAGGAAAGTACTGTTTGGTAGAGGCATGGATGGACCTACGATGCTTAGAACGACCCTACAATAACTTTACGGCTATAAATTGCTTGACGTACACCACAAGAGGAAAAGTGATGGAGTGTTTCAATGTAGGAGATCTTTGGAGATGTTCGCAATTTTTTGGTGTGTTATTTGCACTTCATTGACTCTTTTCATACTTCTTAAGAAAACATTAATGCTTTTTCTTTTAAGTCTGTATCCATCATTGGAATGTTTTTAGCTCTCATCGAACAAAAATTGGAATCCGACGCTATATATGGTATTGCAATTTTTCCTCGCCTTAGTATTTATGCCCATTCAATGGGTTCCCCTTTTTTGTTACGTTCTGTCATTTCACCCTGGATTCGAAATGTACACGGTAAAAAATTTGAGTTCGGTTTTGAAAACTCTGTCAAGATTTTTGGGTTTAAATATTGATTTTAAACTTTTTAGTAAACTTTTTTTCAACTTGCATAGTTTAAATATATCTGTATTTGTATTTTAAACTTTAAAAATAAGTTTTTAATTTTTCTTAATAATTATATACGAGAAAGAAATACGAGAAAAAGAAACTTTGTTCCTTTGATGACTTCAGCAACTACATATTCCTCATTTGACTTCATAAAACTAGGATGACACGTAGCCCATAGGATAGTGTGCTGAACTAGAATTTGGAGGGCGAAGGTTCGCAACAGTTGGATGGGGGAATAATTTGCAAGTTTATAATCAAATTCCAAATATTAAATAAATCTCTTATCCCAAGAAAACAGTTCTACAAATCATTGGCCTCAAAGAGATTGAATATGCTGCATTACAATATACACGACCACTGCATGGTTGTGCACTGAACTTGATTTGACTGAGCACATATTTTTTTTTGTTTTTAATTTTCTAGTTTCTTATAAACAGGATCAGCAAAGAAAAGGTTGCTATGAATTAATAAAATACCTGAAATGCAGCAAAAAAGGTATTTAACCTAATAGAGTATAATTTAAACATTATCGTTTACTTATAGTTAGTGTGATCCATTGTAGTTAGGATAAATATGCAAACTTTCATAGTTGAATGTTTGAAGTATAATTTTTGACCGCACTTCCTTATTAATGCTTAAACGATTTTGTAGAAATTTAGATCTTCTTGCGAGCGTAGCACTAAGCCACAAAAAAATGTAATTATTGAAGCGGAAACAACAGATATTGACAAGAAAACATTAGATGGTCCATCCCTACCAGCGCCACATAATCTTTTGATGTTGAGTATCTATTAAAGAGTAACATCGTAATCCTTGTACGTTTTCGAGTCTTACTGCTCTATCAGACATCTCCATCGTTCTGTTTAGCATATCTGGGGAGTTCGAGAACGATGCCCTAAAGTGAGATTTCAACAATGGCATGCTTTACCTGCATCTGTGTAGTAATTCCACAGTAATTCACCTTCTTCAATCACTTCGACTCTGCTGATAATCCTAGCTAACATCCTAGTCGATTCACCACGTAAGACATGGTTATGAACTTCTGAATAAAATCAATGCACATCGGAACACATACCAATTTTTACTAAGACTTCTTATAGCACCTTAAAAGGAACTCTTCAAGGTTCTCCTATTTCCCTTTGAATTGGAAGGTAGAACAAATTATTCCCTAAGTTTTTTATGTTTGCATAACTATCTGATTAGTTGATTTAATACGTTTTAGTTCAACTGTTGAGTTTTTGACACGTAGTAACGCTTCATTCCAATCTTGTTTACATTACTTGATGTATTTACCTAAACATTTCGAAATAATTTCATTTATTTAATAAAAAAAATATTTGAAAGCATAAAACATATTTCTTTGTAAACCGCACAATAATTTAACTTTGCAAATACAGTTGTGTGGAAACAAGTGAATTATTATTTGGGTAAGAAGTACAATCTTGGTATAAATGCCGATGCTTTTCTGCAGGAATTCAGTTTGTTTCTTCATTTGGAGGCATAATGAATACAAAGAACTTTGGAGTTGTACTGCTGCTGGGAGCTCTTTTGCCCTGTTTTGTCCTTGGAAACCCGATTTCAAAAGAGGACTTTAAAAACGGTAAATATAATAAATTGTAATAATTTTTTAGGTGAATAAATTTAAAATAAAAAATTATTTTATAAAGAACTGTTGAAAAGGATTGATACTGCAAAACATATAGTGGATTCATTTGGGAAATTCGTTGAAAACATGAAGCCAGAAGATCTTCCGGAAGCGCAGTTTGCGAAGGATAGCGAGAAGTTGCACGATGAAGATCTTGGTCAATTATATGATGATTTGTTGATGGATGAGCAATGGCACTGGTTTTTGGATGGAGTGTTGGGTAACATATTCCGTGGATTTGGTAAAGTGTTCGGTTAGGTAACCTTAACCTAACCTAACCTAGTTTAGTGTTAAAATAGACTTCGGTGTCAAAACATACTACCCTTGGTTGAAATAGTGAAAATATAATTAAGAATTGAATTTGACTTGCAACCTTGCTATCAACACATAAGCCACATTTTGTAACACTCTGCTGTATCAGGACAATTTTTTTGTTCTACAAATAAATAATAGAATACTTTGCCTAACTGAAATGTTCTCATTAACTGTTAATAATTTCTGCATTTTCATTAAGAACTTTTGATTGCAATTACCAACGCGAAAGTTGATTGGACAGTATGAATAAAGGGACTTTCGTAGCCAATCAGCAGGATAATTCTGAGAATCAGGAATTTGGACGAATTCAATCATAGGTGCTGGTATTCCGGTTTTTAATTAAATTGGATTATGAGCGACAATTAATATCGAACAATTATTAATAATAATGGCAAGTCGGAGAGGTTTGTTGCTGTGAGAAATGAAAACGATGAGAGTAGATGATATTTGAATCAAAGGATATGTCTACCTACATAGATTAATAAACCATAACCTCTCATGGAACCATTTGAAATCAACTCAAATAAATGACAGTGAAATTTCTTATGCTTATTATACCCTACTCCCTTTCAAGGGCGAACTTGTCCCCTTGTCCCGAAATGTGTAACGAATACAACTAAAGAAGATAGATATGGAATAACATATATACTAATGAGCAGCGTCAGCTCCCTAGTCAATTTAGCCATGTCCGTCCGTCTGTGTCTCTATTTGTCCGTTGAAATTTGTCCCTTCCAAACAGGTGAAGAGTAATGCTTCAACAATTTTTTAGAATTATAAATTATCTTGCCAGCGTTGCAGTTAAACCACAAACAAAATTTAATTAATAAAAGTGGCAACATTTTTTCCGCCTCCTTCTTCCTTGGCTGTTAGATAATCTTGCTTGGCAGGCAGCCGGTTATGACGCTTTTCTGAGGAAAGTACTGTTTGGTAGAGGCATGGATGGACCTACGATGCTTAGAACGACCCTACAATAACTTTACGGCTATAAATTGCTTGACGTACACCACAAGAGGAAAAGTGGAGTGTTTTAATGTAGGAGATCTTTGGAGATGTGCTCGCAGTTTTTGGTGTGTTATTTGCACTTTATTGACTCTTTTCATACTTCTTAAGAAAACATTAATGCTTTTTCTTTTAAGTCTGTATCTATCATTGGAATGTTTTTAGCTCTCATCGAACAAAAATTGGAATCCGACGCTATATATGGTATTGCAATTTTTCCTCGCCTTAGTATTTATGGCCATTCAAGGGGTTCGCCTTTTTTGTTACGTTCTGTCATTTCACCCTGGATTCGAAGTTAGCAAAAATGGAGTGTTGGGTAACATATTCCGTGCCCCAGGACTTTTCGTAGACGCAATTACCGACCTTGTATATCCAAAGAAAAAGAATTAACAGGAAGGATTTAGTTTAGTGTTAAAATAGACTTCGGTGTCAAAACATACTACCCTTGGTTGAAATAGTGAAAATATAATTAAGAATTGAATTTGACTTGCAACCTTGCTATCAACACATAAGCCACATTTTGTAACACTCTGCTGTATCAGGACAATTTTTTTGTTCTACAAATAAACAATAGAATACTTTGCCTAACTGAAATGTTCTCATTAACTGTTAATAATTTCTGCATTTTCATTAAAAGCTTTTGATTGCGATTACCAACAGGAAAGTGTATCGTACAGTATGAATAAAGGCACCTTCACCGTCAATTAACAGGATATTATAAGGAGAATTCTGAGGATGAGGAAAAATTCAGTTCTAGTTGTTGTTATTTCGATTTCGATATATAAATGTTTGTAATTAAACTTGATTATAATACGGCAAGAAGGCACCGCAAAAGTTTACTGTTTTTGAGAAGATTTGGATTTGTGATCTGGCGAAAATTGTTCCATGGTTTACATTTTGGTTTCTTAATACTGCAGGTCGAAGATAAATTTTTATTGATTTTAGTTGGCTAAAGCAACAATCGGCAATTGGTGTATAAACGAGCACGGTAAAGAAAAGTACTTTGACATACGACAAAGCGCGTTTCGGAGAATGCATTAGCCTACCAAGAAATATGTTACGAATACAAAGCGGTTTGCTAACGGGTCACTGCAGACTGAGGAAACAGCTATACCATAGGAGTTATCGACGACCAGTCATTCAAGATTTGCATGGGGGTATAAAGACCCAATTCCCATACTCACTTCACTCGTTTCATGTTGGGCTTATGCGCCTGCAAGACTGGCAATATTTGAGACAGTGTACATGAGTGAGCAAATTCTAAGATCCGTGATGCTGAGTAAAATTATCAGTTTATTAGAAAGGAAAGGGTGCGAACATGAATTGTGAGCTCGAGTGAGAGGCACAATAGATCAACAGAGCGCAGTGCACTAGTCCTTAAAACTAATAATAATATTGTGGCAGAAACGAAGTTTTATATTTGAAATTACTGAGAAAAATAATTTTATTATATGACAATTTTTAGTTTCACTATAAATTAAGCTGTTTATAACTACAACTGAATTATTATTTAATCATTGCTATATTGTAATAGAACTGAAATATATTTTCTAACCTGCAACTATTTACCTGTCTTCTTCCATCACTGCGATTCTTTTTCCATCACTGAAGACTTTTTATGGCACTTTTAAAAAAATTCTTTTTCAACGTTCTCTTACTTCCCTTTGAATTGGAAGGTAGCAAAAATTATTCCTACTCCCAAATGTTAACGTGCTTTAACATTCAACGGCTAAAACAACATTTTGTAATTTCTGTTCTGATGATTTAATACGTTTTAGTTCAACTGTGGAATTTTTGACACGTTAAAACACTTCACTCCAATCCAAAACAGTTCACTCCAATTGTTTACATTCTTTACTTAATGTATATAGTGTTACGCAAACATGTTGAAATACTTTAATTTATTTAATAAAAGAAATATTTAAACGAATAAAACACGTTCCTTTGTAAACGGCACTAGAATTTAACTTAGCAAATACAGTTGTGTGGAAACAAGTGAATGGCGAATAATTATTTGGGTAAGAACCATAATTTTTGTATAAATGCCGAGGCTTTTCTGTAGGAATTTAGTTTGTTTCTTCATTTGAAGGCATAATGAATACAAAAAACATCGGAGTTGTACTGCTGCTGGGAGTTCTTTTGCCCTGTTTTGTCCTTGCAAACCCGGTTTCTAAAGATGTCAGCAATAAAGGTAAGGATAAAAAATTGTATATTATTTTAAAGCAACTAAATTTAAAATACAAGTACATTTGAAGTTTTGAATAGAAATTTTGTATTTTCAATAGAATTTTCTCGTGAATTGAAAAAATTGATGGCAACATTTACGAAAGAAACGCAGAATTTTGAAGCAGCGTTTAACAAACGATTCGGGAAAAACAACGAGAAGTTGCACGACGAAGATCCCATGCAATTATATAGTAATTTGTTGATGGTAATTGGTTTCTGAATTTACTGAATGAAATCCCTCCTATTCCAACAGATTTAGTTAATTTTTTGAATGAACTTAAGAAAGCCGGTGCTAAAAAGAATCCCAATATTGAAAAGTTGCACGATGATTTGTCGATGAGTATCACTCCAATAGATTATCTTAATCGCCTGGATATGCTAAAGAAACACGATGCTGAAAAGTTGCACGATGATTTGTTGATGGATTTTTCTAAATTAGGTTGTGTTCTCTACAAACGAGATGCTAATCGACAGAGACGTAATGTTAAAAAGTTGCACGATGATTTGTTAATGAATGATTTGTTAGTCCAATAGGTGTGGATATGCTAAAGAAACGTAATCTTACAAAGTTGCACGATGAAGATCATACTCAGTTCTGTGATGATTTGTTGATGGATGAGCAATGGAACTGGTTTTTGGATGGAGTGTTCGGTAACATAATCCGTGCCCCAGGACTTTTCGTAGACGCAATTACCAACGCAGTATACCCCAAGGAAAAGAATTGAAAAGTAAGATATAGTTTAGTATTATATTAGATTTCCATATTTGGTGTCAAAACAACAAAATTGTTATAAAACTATTCGCTCTTCTAGAAACAATGTTTTGCTTTTATAAAAATTATAGAAAAGTTTTCTTAACTTGAAAGTTCTCATTTATTGTTTGTATTGCATTTGTATGAATAAACTTTTGATTACAGTATGAATAAAGGTCTTCCACAGCCAATCAGCAAGAAATTCATAGAATTAGGAATTAGAAAGAGTTTTGGAAAAAAGACTTTTCATAGAACTTCAAAAATGATAAAAAAGGCAGAGTTAAAGAGGAAAAAACTATCAGTCCGAGCTGTGAATTTTTGTATTTTTAAAATTCGAAAAATTCAGGAGTCGAAGCATATAATTAAGAAATGAAGGACACAAAAGAGACTACGACGAAGTTAATTTCAAAATTTCACATTGAAGGTAGCATATTTAAAGGTATACGAGTATTTTGAATTTTAATATCAACTTTTATATATAGACCATTTTCCTATGGTTCCTATTGGTTATATAATCAGTAAAATAATGCATAAGAATCAATTGGCAAATAAGTGTCAAAAAATCGCGAAAAATCTTGTCTAAAAATCTAAAAGGAACTGCAACTCCTTTAACGGAGAAAGCAAGCTATAACACAATGAAAGACATTGGCAAATACAAGAATTGCATGGTAAAATTATGGAGAAGCAAAAGGAAAGAGTAATTCGGGTAAAATGGAAAATAAATAGTGCAAAACTTGCAATGTTATTTCAGGATTTATTGTTGACATTGTTAAGAAATTTTATGCATTTTATGCGCATAACAACGTGAATTTTATGATGTGCAATTAAATTGCATTCAACATGATTTCGGATGTTGCACTCACAGAAAAATTTCGCAAGAAAATATAGCAAAAGTGGCCAAATTCTCGAGCAGAGCAAAAATTAATGATTTCGAAGGCGCCGAATAAATTTAATGTTGTAAATTAACACAAAATGTGCTTTGATAAACGATCTTTCACTTTATACGATGCACACGATTAATAATGAATTCGGAATTGTTTTTTTTTTGGCAAAAACAAAAGAAGAAAAAAAAATTTTGATGTCCCTGTTCGATGCCCTTAAAAGATAAGACGCAAAATGTTCTAAACTAATTAAAATGTTTCATGATCTCTTCTCTTTTTAATTGCACATTTTTAATGCTTAAAATACTTAAATCAAAATAGGATTAAATCAATTCCTGTTTTACACACGATTTTATACAATTTTCTGATAAATAAAAATATGCGATTCTTAAAATTCCTTGCGTCGAGCTATCTAAATGTTTATTTGTGAAAATGTTGGGCATTTTATGAATGCTTTTGTTGCTTTCATCAGATTCCTCATTGTTTTCTTCCTTAGGTATGAAAGTGATGACTTTAAACAGCTGCATCAGTCGAATAAGGAAAAAAATTAATAAACAACGACAACAAAAACTTTTGAACTTCTTTTCTTTAGATAAAAAATTCACTTAATAAAGTTTTAAGTTAATTTTTATTCATTTCAGAATAAATGAAAACGAGAAATAAACAAATTTTGGCATCAATTGTAAATAGGACGACATTATTTATTGTTATTGTTTCTATATTTCTTTTAACAGACCTTTTAAAATAAATAAAAAAACCATTTCGCGTATATTAATTTGGCAACATTCTGAATTGAATAAGTCACTTGTATTGTAAGTAAAGTAGACTGCTTCATTATGTTATAAACACAACACTAAAATGTAATGTAATAATTATAATACGAAGAAACGTGAAGATAAATCTTTATCAAATCATCGGCAAAACTATTCCCAGTATCAGTTAATAATTTTAGACTTGTTTTTAATTCAGAGCTAATTAATGTTTATTACTGAATAAACATATACTAAATAAACGTCAAAGGCAATAATGGAAATTATTGAAAAATTAATAAATTATAAAAAAAACCAATGAAAAACCATGATGAAATTGTAAGTAGAACTAGAGACAAATGTTTGAAACTTTGAATATTATCTTGAAATATTACTGACATTTCTTACATTTTATAATAGTCTTAAATTTCCTGTAATATTGGACTTCCTTGCAATAAACTTTGTATTTATATAATTAGTTCTGAAAACTTTCCTTATTTTTAAATACTCTTAAATTCAGAACATTTTCCTTATTACTTTGCATCTATATAACAACGAAATTTACTTTCAGAAACCATCTATCATTAATAATTAAAAGCAGCTTTATAAATTTCATTCGAACGTTTGATGCAAAATGCTTTCGGGCTGTCGTCGGTTGTGTGCTGCTAATTAAATTAAAATGTCAGCTGATTGGTTGGTCAACGCGTAAAAGCAACTCATTAAAATTTTATTGAATTTGTAGCACTTTTGGCGAAAAATGAGAAACTGGTTTTTTGGACTTATTTTTATTGGCATTTGGTTAATTTTTTCATGGAGCCTGATTACAAAAACTACAAGTTATGAGGACAGAGTCAGAATTCCGACTTATTATTGATTTTTAAACATGGAAAGCAAAGGAATTCATCAACGAAATGACTTACATTTAAAAATTATGAAAAGACAAAGAAAATCAGAGATGGAAAAAACTTGATAGAAACGAAAAATATTGAAATAAATGCATTTCGGTATTTTTCTTAAAGTTTAATTTTTCTCAAATAGTTTCATTATTAATCAATAAAAGGAAAAGCAAAGTAATATTTTTCAACATGTTTTGCATTTGATTTTTTCCGTTTCCTCTTCTTTTGTTTCAAGCTGAAAGTTTTGAAAATTATGGCCATTCTTAACTGAAGTAAACAAAGGCAACAACAAGACGTCAGCCATTTTTTACAGCTATCCTTTCAAATCTATTCTAGATGCAGTTCCTTGACAGAAACTTTTCTAGAAAACTTTTTGAAAGCATCATAAAGTAGAAAAATAAATCACAACAAAGTAAGGCAACACGAAACAGCTTTTTATGGTGAAACATATTTTAATTAAGACATCAACTAAGTTTTTGAAAACTATGAATAGATAATAAAAAAAAAGAAGCAAAAAGGCAACGTTATGAAAAATTACAAAGAATACAAAAACAAGAAATAAAGTCGCAAATTCTTGTTGATTATTAATATTGAAAAATGTATTCTTCAACTTAAAATTATTGTTAAATACATGTTTAAATCTTAAAATGTAAAATGTATTCTTCAACTTAAAATTATTGTTAAATACATGTTTAAATCTACATCAATCTCTCCAATAAAGGCAACATTTCATTGCAGCGATTTGAATTTTTATATGATTTACAGCTGAGAAAAAAGAAGTTCTTTGGAGCTAAAAAGTTTGGCAGCTCGTGTTAGCCTCTAAGCACCCATCCACCAACATCTCCCCCGCCCATTAATCGTGTTATCTATCACATAAACTGAAATGAATGATTTGAAGTACGTGTTGGGACTGCTTAATATAATTTAAAGCAAATATTTTATTTCATTTAGCACACAGCCAGCAACAACAATCACACCACGGAGCTCTAGCAGCCTTCACACAAAGTAACGTGACATGAGCGCCAAATGCTTCAACGCTTGAATGTAGAGGGCGTTCGTGGTGAGCATTATTTAGTGTCATTTGTTGTTGCTTTTGTTTCATGGATCAATGTTGGCATTTTCGCCGACTTCATACGATGTTCTAATGTCAACGTTTGACGCTGGCTTCATATGGATTTCTATCTATTTTAGCCGTCCAACTTTTATTTCCTCTCCTCTCCCAACTCTTTATGGCTAACAGTCTCGTATCCGCTTACATTTTAGCCCGTCTCTCTTTTCATTTCATTCGCTTTCTCTAATATTTATCCCTTTTTCCGTCTTCCGTCGTCACCATGTTTGGCTCATGGAATTCAAATGGAATTTCAATTGCGTTATTGCGTGTCTGGAGGCTCAAAGAGGTGATGTAATTATCACTCGCTTGGGCTGAACCAATTTTGCGATAGCGGACACCAGCAGCTAGCCAACAACTGTTCACTCTGCGGTTAGACGACAGCCAAGCAGAGTCATGCAATTGATATTGAAAGCAACTGAAATCGCAGGAAAAGTTCAATTTCGCAAAACTTTACGTTGAGTACGCAGCGGAATGAATACACGGACGGACACGTGTTGTGCTGCTGCGCGTTGTGAAATGAATTTAGGTCCATAAAGGGCTGGGATCTCGCCGAATGTGTTGCTTAGCAGTTACTCAGCTTCTCTATCGGCCTACAGCTGCAACGCATTCATTTCAGTATTAAAATTTTAATTGGTTTCTAATGGAAAATGGAATTTTCATAGTCATTGAGCACTACGCGTCGTCAGCTGTTTCCTTTTTGGTCAGCAAATTAAACAATGAATTAAACTTAATCATAATAATCAAAAACCTCTCTAAAAATAACCCAAGAAAAAAGAAAGATCTGTTAGTGTTACGTTTTCTAAAATTATTTATTTGGTGATTATTTATTTCTATATTTATTTATTTTAGTCATTATTCATTTCTTTCTTCATTTATTCTTTTTTGTTAATATTTATTATTTCTTATTCAAAGTGTTCATTTATTGTTTATTTATTTCTTTATTTCTTTTCCTTTTTTTAATTAATCAATAATTTTGAATTGATTTAAATTAATGTCAAAAATCTTATAATAAAAATATGTTAAAGTATTTAAAAATTGCTTTTAAATATTTAATTAAATGGCAGACGTTTCTCCAGCAGACTCAAACGCACTTCAGATAAATTGAGAAGTAATGAGATAAAAGTGTCAAATCAGAAAACAGATCATTGATAAGCATTTTCCGAATGCTAGCTGTCAAGTTGACAATTTAATGTACTTCAGCATCGTTGAGTGACGTCTGCTGCTCCATGATGCGTGTGTGTAGCTCGCTTCGATGCGTCTGTCAGCTGCACACAAATTCACCAACACCACAAACAATTTTCAACTGTCCAATTAACTGTTTGCCAACGCAGCAGATGCAATCTTTTGTTAGAAAACCGCTGCTGTTGTTGCTTCAATTGCAGCCCTTTTTGTCAGCAACATTCTCCACACATTCCTCCTGTCGCTCCTGTCAATGCAGTGGCTCCAACAACGACCATGTGAAATGTCAGCAGCTTTGCTTTTAAATCACTTTCCCAATAATAACTACTTCGGCCCTGTGATAATCTCTGAATTCACTAGATTCTATTAGAGGAGATTATTTCAGAGCTCGGCAAGTGTTGCTGATGATTCTTCTTATCAATTCCAGGCCAGCTTCTGGCCTCATTTGAACAATGAAAACTGCTCTTTGAAAACGACAACCGATTGAATAAATAAAAGATAATTACTCAAAGTCAAATGAATGGAATTGAATCCGATTAAATATTAAAGAGATAATGTAGCAAATATTTCCTTGTCATTTGATTTCTATTTACACGATGTGATTTGTTAATAGCAGGATTTCCTTATTGAAAAGGATTAAATAAAATAAATTCAATTGTTTACAAGATGTTTTAATGTTAATGGTGAAATGTTTGTTATTTCTTGATTTACTTTCTTATAAATTAAAATTAAATAAAGAATATTAAATTAGAATTATAGAAAGAAGAAAAGAATAAATCATAATTTAATATTTGTCGTTTCTTTGATTAATTTCAGTAAATTACAATTAAAGGAATATTAAATAAGAATTATAATTATAATTTAGTGTTGCTTTATGTGAAAAATGTGAATAAATCATAATTTTATATTTATTTAAAATTCTATGAAAAGTGCAAAGGACAGATTTCTTGCTGCATCTGCATAAATTCGTTAAAAATCGAATATTAATCCATGTGTTTCTATGTAATTTACATTTTTTCCAGTTATTTGCAAAAAAAAAAAAAAACTATTTCCGGTCGCTTGCTTGTTGCTGAAAGGCAATAAAAATCTATTTAGAAGAATTCCCGTTCTGTAAACGAAATCTAATGACAAATTTCGAAAAATCCAATAAAATTATGTCAATTTAAATTTCGATTTCGATTTCCATCGAATCGTTGCTGGATGAATGTGTGCAGGCAGAACGAAGGATGCATTCGGTTGATGTTGCAGGTTTTAGAAGTTGTTGTGTGTCGACGCGACTCGTTGGAAGGGATTCATTTCGTTTATAGGGATTCGAAAGTGCTGATAGTAGTGAGAAAGGGGCGACAAAAAGAGTCAGTGGGGAATCAAGGCAACATTTCAGGGTGACGTTGTAGCTGCCGATGACGTTGACATTGGCATCTGCTGGCTGCTGCTTGGTATTGCTAAGAATCGAAGTAGCAACGTTTTTTGAACGAAGTTTGGTGCGGTTGTCAGTTGTAGGATGTGATTTTTGCTGACATCAAAAGCAAGACTCGCCCACAATCGATGCGAAACACCCTCGCGGAAAGGACGGGGGCAAAAAGAGGGGAAGGAACACGATTTGATTACACATCAGAAATAATATTTTAATATCCTGCTCGGAATTGAACGCTTAAATGACTGCATCATTGAATGAAAGAGTGAAAAGCTGAGTGAAAGAGTGAATAACTGATTGGGAGCTGTTGACTGCGACTTTGTGATGCTTGGTGAAGGGCAGCAGCTGCTGTCAAGTGCAAATACGCGCAAATGTCACTGCGATGTCAGCGACTTGTCACTGTGATGTCATTCGAAGTGCTTGACAACGATTCGGAAGCAGAAGCTTAGTGAAAAAGGAGAATATATTGAAAAGATGAGTTTGATTTAAGAAAAATAACGAAGCGACAGATTTTGAAATAAATTAAATTACACAATAATAGAATATTTAACAAATAGCCAAAAATATTGTTTTAAGCTTTTTAAAGATTTTAATTAAATTCAATTTTATGTGATTTATTATTCGAACTACGAAAGAATAATAAATTTTTTCACTGCCTTCATTTGATGTGTGTTTTTTTTGACATGTCATTTGTTTATATGTAAATTGTAAAAATATTTATTTACCATAACCAAAATAAAAGTCAACAATAAAAATGTACATATGTATGTATGTGTAAAAATACTTAAAAACAGAAATTAAACAAAACATTAAAATTAATAAAGCAAACAAAATCGTCAACGCAATCGTAAACGACGCCAATAAAATTTGATTGCGTTTGTTTTGCGTTGTTTTTATTTGTTGTCATTGTGCCGCAATACATGAAAAAAGCTTTTATGGCAACAACCACACACACAGATACAGACCAGAAGCAAATAAAAAGCGTAAAACACACGCAGCATTGTAATAAACACAACAAAAACTTTTGCTATAGGCACTGGTAGCACTTCGCCCCATTTATGAAAATATCAGCAACTAGGCTTTTTACCCACCTCTCTTTCATTCACAAAGAGAGAGAGAGAGAGAAAAAGTTGACATGGATCGACAACAGCAGCGCAGCGGCAACAGCATCAGCAGAAGATCAACGACGCTTCAACTGAAATCACAACAAAAGCCTCTAAAAAACAAAACAACACAGCATCGAATTTTTTCACTTTTTGTTGCACTTATTGGGCAGCATTGCACTGAAATGTCAGATCTGATACAAGCACAAGGGAGAGAAGAAGCAGTTAAAACAAGAACAACAACAACAACGAAGACGACAACGATTGCTACGTCGTTCGTGTCTATCCGATGTTTGTTTGAAATGATTCTGTTGTTGTTTTGTTTGCTCTGCAGTGAAAAAATCGTTTGTTGTTGTCCTTCAGAAAAGTTCACGTTTTTCTGTTTAGTTTTTTCTTTATTTATATTAAATTGTAGTTTTTCTTATTTAGCTTGACTTTTTTTAAGTTTGCTTGATCAGTTTTCAATTTCCTTTTTTGTATGTGTGTCACTTGTCGTTGCTGTTATTCAGCTTTTGCTGCTTTTTCCTTTTACCGTTTTTATTAATTTTTTATTATTTCGTTACATTATATTATTTATTTTGCAACTTCTTATTACGAACAAAAAATACAAGTTTTAATAAAAAAAAATAAAAAAAAAGTTTTTTGAGTTTTTAAATGAATTTTCAAAAAGTTGGTTTTTACTTCCTTGTATACGTAGTAAATACAAGAAAGTATTGTAATCATGAAAAATTTCGATATTGAGATTTTGATGGTAACACACATTTTGACCATCGCGGAGTCCATTTTGACTAGTTTGATCGTGACGTGTGTACGTATGTACGTATGTACGTATGTACGTCTGTACGTCTGTACGTCTGTACGTCTGTACGTATGTACGTATCCTCAATAACTTAAAAACGGAGAATCGTAGAAACTTGAAATTTGGTATTTGAGACTCTTATAAGACCTAGTTGTGCACCTCCCTTTTTGGATGCAATCGGTTGCGCGAAAAGGACACTTCTCATATACTTTTTTTCAAATTTCATACATTACTCAAAAACAAACACTCCTAAAAAGTATATACTATTGGGCCTTACATAAGACACAATTTTGTAGCTCCAATTTTAATGATGGTTCGCACCAAAAGGACTCTTCGCCAAAGGAACACGAAGCATGCATTATCCGAATTACATAAATGATAATGATAAATTAATTTTATGCTGCTATATCTTTTACAAAAATTGGTTGTACCCTTACAGAACTAAACAGGGAAATCAAAATTAGTACGATTGATAGTTAAAGCTGTGTGGAAAGTAATTTGTACTTCCTTGTTTTTACTTACTACTATTTAAATTATTTAAATTAAGAGAAGCCTATGAAATTTTTTTCATTATGGAAGTAAAAATATTTAAAATTTTTAAAACTTCAATTTTAAAATATAAATGAAATATATCAACCACTCTTGAAATAAAACCATACAATTGCCGTCATACAAGGAAGTAATGTGTTGGCCACATCAGATATTTTTTTCTTTTATTATCATCATATTTACTACTATTTTTATTACAATAAATCATATTTACAATTTTTAAATTTCTTCTTGAATGATTTTCGCATCGAATTCGAATCTTACCTTCAATCGAATTTATTTCCACGTCGTTGAGTACAAAATGTGCAATAAAATATTTAGTAGATCGAAAGAGGAAGAAGAAACTAATGGATAAGGGAAAAAAAAGAACATCAAAAATCGTTGTTCGATTGAGTGAAAATCATTGAAGCAATGGAAAAGCAGCAGCAACCACGAATGCGTTGCGATGGTGACAAACGCACCTGTCAAAATCTAATATCGACAGACAAATTGTCAATGAAGCGAACATCAACAACAACAACAACAGCCACCAAATAAATTCCTTTTCGAAAATAGTTTTTCTATCGTTGCACTTATTTTGTGCATCAGTGAACAAATGCGATCATTTTCCCTAGTACTGAAGCTTTATCGGGCTTTGATTAGGTTCTTCTGAGATGAAGTAGAAAAGGGAAAAGCAAAGAAAAGGCAGTATTAGAATCGTCATCATCGTCATCGCATCACATCAGATGATTTTAGATGCCATCGTCGAGACATGAGCGATGTTCGTATTTATCCATTGAGATCGATAGAATTTGTTGCGTGTATCGCATCAATCGTTGAAGAAACGAGTGCGATATACGACTGTACTTCGTCGGTGTGTGTAACGTGGACGGTAGTAAAATGACAGACAAACAAACTGATTGAAGTCGGAGGCCGAGCTTCGCGGCAATCAAGTGTTCGTCGTTGACGTTGATTGCTCAAGTCGTAATTAGAGCAGAAAATCGCAGCGGATTGCGGCGAATCTTCTGTCTTTAAATCAGTGGTCATTAAATACTATATTTAGTTATAAATCAGCTGTACAACTTGTGATATTCACGGCGAATAAAGACTCTTCATGTCGAAATAAATAACAAATAGTAAATCAAAATAATAGCAGGTGCCGCAACTAAAGAAACAATATAAATTTCGCAATGATTTGCGCAAATTTAACAAAATGTTAAACACTAAAATAACAAATTTAAATTGTTAAAATATTGCGAATTAATAAATACAATACAATACTTGTTGACAACACAAACATAAATTTAATCACCGAAAATATTTAAAGATGAGTTGCTTCTTTTCGTTCAACTTTAACGTCACTTCAATTTACTGCAGAAAAATACCGTTAAAGAAACATTATTACATAACATAAAACAAAGAAAAAACCACCAAAAAAAACACACCATCTCAAAATTGAATTTTAACGACAAAAAACGGCTTTTGAAAAGTCGCAAAAGGCCAAAAGCGCTTTTGGCTCCTTTCCAGTCAAATAGAAAATTGAATAGTATTATTTTTGGTCAAGGAATGATGTCAGCTGACGAGCTTTCCGCTTTCGTTCCTTCGTTTCTTCTCTTCCTAAACAAGACTTATTGCAATTGATTAAAATTATGTATTTATTACTTTTACAATATTTTAATTAAATTCTTCGTCTTGGTTTTTACTTGTAATTAAGGAAAAGAACACTTAACATTCTTTTAAAATACCGTTTTTCAGAATTTTCCAGTTTAATGCAATGAGAAATCTTTAAAAATAGCAATACAAACATCGACATCTGGGAATTATTGCATTATTTTAAAGGGCACATCTTCAGGAATAATTGTTGCTATCTCTTTTCCATTCCTTCATTTCCCGATCCACGTTGAGTCACAGTTCGTCGATTACATCGTCTCCTTCTCGCTCCGTTCTTAGTTTCAATGATATCAGGAGCATTCCTCATAAAAGTTGTTTGCTTTTCTTTTTCTTTGCCAGTTGCACGTTTTTCCCTTTCGCTTTTCAACGACTTTTCTTTTTGTGATCTCCCTTCCTCTTTCTCTGTCTCTGTTGTTTATTATTTATGAAATTTTCTTCATTTTTGTTGTAAAATTGTTAATTCTTTTCGTGCTGCTGCTGCTGTTGCCATTTCTGTTATTGCAATCAATGTTGTTATTGTTATTGCAACTGTTATTGTTGTTGTTGCCTTCCTTGTTTCAACAACTGTTTGAGCAGCAAATTTATTTACCATTGCTCCATCGCAGTTCAGCTCTTTGCTGCTGCTGCTGCTTCGTCTTGTTCCCTGCTCTGTTTATTATTGTTCCAGGCAACATATAAACGCATGGATGCATAGCACATGTTGAGCTACATTTGTTTATCAACATATATCAACAAGATCGTCGACGTTGTTGCCAATTAATATTACAGTAGAGCCCCTGAATTTGTTGACGTTTTTCAGTCCTTTTTAGTAGCGCGATTCTACTGTTATTTGCATGTAGTAGTTTTGCCTTTTAAAAGGAAGGAATTTTAAAGGTTATTTTAACCTGGAAGTTAAGTAATTCCATTCTTTGATTCAGTTTTACAGAAGCAACTATGCTGCTATTATTAACAGCGAACTAATTTAACTTTCTTCCACTCTGAATCCTATCATCAATAGGTTAAGCAAAATCACAGAGGTCCAGCATCAATTAATCAATTTTGTCAAACGGAAATTTAAAAGAAGCACTCGACAGTGAACACTCGCTCCGTCGAACATTTCTCGGTGAAATGTCAAATGTTGGGCAATTTTTTCAATTACCATACGAACTGCACTCAGCTTTTGATTGTTCGTCGTTGCAGACCGAGTGACTGATGAACTGATGGACGAATGACCGAGTGACTGATTGACTGATTGTCTGACGAACGGATAAAATCACTGAGTCATTATTTTTGTTGTTACTGAATCGAATGGTTTTCATTTGCGTTTTCCTATTATTTTTGTTCACCTTTTTATGGGCGTATTTTTTTTTTCTTCCATGTTTTGTATTGACAAAGCCATTTTTGACATTTGGATGCGATGTGGAAGCGTCGCTGTCGCTGCTCTTGTGACGTGCTGCATTTTTTGCGGTTGCAGGAGCATCACGAAGTCACACGAACTCCAATCGAAATCCTCTGTTGGCGATGACATTCATCGGGTTACGTGACAAATTTCAATTTAATACAGAAAACTAAAAAACAAGCAAATAAACCGCTCTTTCTCTCTTTTATTCAATTAATTGAACTCAATTAATTGCAAACACTTTTATTTAACGAGATTTTTTTATTGACAGTTCAATAGGTCATGGCTTGTGTTTTTACCAGAAAACTATTCTTAAATATACGTCATCATGAAAGAGTTTATATATACTTATATATAAAAACTTTAAAAACCTCTAAAAGTGCTTTTTATCAATAAGAATAATCAAATCTCTATTGAAAACTATTCTTAATTAATAAATGTCAAAGCAGAGTTTCTAGGCTCCTCTTTTCTTAAAAATCTTTAAAAAGTGATCATTTTAAAAGGGTCTCAATTTCAACCAAGTGCTTCACTGTGATTTTAATTAAATTATTTAAGGCCCACGCGTCTTGAAGCTTCCCTACTTGTATTTGCTGCCTACGTTTTTATGCTGAAATCACGTTCGTTAATTTTACAGAAAAATTGTGTAAGCAGCAAACAGCTTCCGCGGCGTAAATCCAGAGCGAGAGCGAAAGAGAACGATAGATGTATTGCGTTTGAAGATGTCGCATGGGTGAAGATTCGTGCCCGAGGTAAAGTTATAATAATGGAGATGCGAACAAAAAGGAAAATGCGATGATTGCTGATTGTTTCGTGTTTGCATTTATTCGGTTTTCTGTTTTATAGTAGAAAAACGTGAGAAAACTTTCAATGGACGATATTCAAACGGATGACGTGACCTTATCTCCTAATTGAACGATTCCTTCACGGAATGAATGAATGAACAAATGTCAAGCGATCAATGATGATGACTAAAACTGATTAAATGCATATTTTATGAGAAAAACTCATTTATAATTAATTCCTTATACCAACGATTATGGTGATTGATTTTATAGTTATTCAGTTATTTTGCTTTTTATTATATTAAGTAAATACTGAAAAAGGAAAACGAAGGAAATGACTCGTTGTTATAACAAATTTTACTGTTTTCGTCATAAATTTGTAAATAAAGCATTAATTTTTATAGCCGATTAGAGATAATTCAGTTTATTTACACAGTGATTAGTGATATTATTGATATTTAGCTTTAGAATTAGCAAGAGTATTTAAATTAATAATAATAATGCTCTAAGCAGACTTAAAGCAGAGTTGAGTTCATTGGGTAGTAAAAAGTACTTCATTTAATGATTTATTGTTAATAAAATTGCAACAATAGAAGAAAAATTATAGGAAGACAAGCGGAAAGTTTGAAGTATTAAAAGTTAACATCATTAATTAAAAGTATTCTTAATAAATAAATAAAAAATGTGATTGTTGTATGAGAAATTTTCCCGCAAAAGTTTTTTTACAGCAAAATGAAGTACATTCAGGGGAAGTGAAGCTCTGTAAAGGTCTATAAAACGACTAAAACATGATTAAATTTGTATACAAACTGCAGTTTAAGCTGTTTAAATTATTTTTAATCCAAAGATTAGCCAAGTGACACTGCAGAATGAAACACAACCATTTTAATTAAGAGTTTCTAAAGAATATTCTTATCCCTACACACACACTGTGATAGAGCCACCCACACACACACAGCTACGATCCATGCTGAGCCCCAAAACGTGCCAACAAAAACAGCAACAAAGTGTAGCCAAAGTTAACAAAGCCAAAACCAAGGAAAACAAGAAAAAAAAATCAAAAAATATCGTGTACAATTTTAAGCGCCACCCCTGATTTACTTTTTTTTTGTAGCTACACGAGTTTTTTATGACATCGTTAAAGTAGTTTGTTTAAGTGGGCAGCAGTGGGTGTGAGTGAAGAGGACAACAAAGAGAGAAAGCTTTTTTTAATTGTAGCCATTCATCTATTTGTGTATGTGTGAATGTGGGTCTGTGTGCGTTTATGAACAAGTAAAAAATTCGTTGTTTTCTAAAGCAAATCAAAATTTTTATTTAATTACTCTACATTGATTTATGTCTCCAAATGGCAATTAAATCGGTTGTTGTTGGTGTTGGTTATCGTCTTTATTATTATTGCACTTTAAATGTGTAATTAAAAGTCCTTTACAGGTTTGCAAACATCATTTATAGTGTCCACACACAGACTGAGCCCACGCTTTCGTTAACTCGACAATTGATTAATGATGTTGTTATAATTTGTTTGGCGGATATGAGCTTTATATTTGCCACAAGTCTCTTTCCGTTTGACAAATCTATACTTTATGTATGTGTGCGTGTGTGTAGCCTGTTTGTGTGCTTGTGTGTTTCTTTGCAATTCTTACACTCGTATTCGTATTCGTTGCTGAAGTTTGCGTGTTCAGGTCACTTTTATTTTCTAATGGGCTTTCGTTACCTATTTGCATAAAAATGTATATTATTCACACGCCGACGTGGTAGTGACTGCTACAGTTAATTATTGCGTTATAATTTAGTTGTAGAAAACAAAAAACAAACTGATTTTACACTAAAGTGTGTCTTAATGGGAAGTTTTTGATGAATTTAAATGAATTATATTTCTTTTAACTACAGAGATAAGTTTTTTTGGAATATTATATACTACGTTTAATAAGTTATTTATACGTATAATTTCTGAATTAATGTAATGAATAAAATATGTATTTACTGAATAATAATTAATATTTAAGGATATATAAGGATTTTGTATGTATATGAAAGTAAGAGTTGCTAATGCAATTTTTGAACTTGAACCCAGAAACGCGTTCAACTATTGTAAAAACCCGGAGACTTTATTTTTTCTGTTATTATTTACTCCGCAGAGCTCTTATCTACCATAGACATTATATTGGAGAGGTTTCTTGGTCTATTCTGCCTCTTTGTTGTGTTCACAATTCAGCCATTAGCATTTCTAGATTATTTTGCTCAGTCACTCATGTCAAATGCTTCAAATTCTTTCGTCTTTGCATAAGCAAGTTTCCTTTTCTTCCATTCAGAGTGTATATGATTGATCATTGACGTGTCGGTATTGTGTAGATTTTTTCTATATTTACTATAGTCCGTTAAGAAGTTATTCTCTTTACCTTTTTTGTTGATAGAACCCATCATTGTTTACATTTTTTCCGAGTACTTTTTTCTGGAATATTGTGTTGTATCCTACTCTACAAAATAGGTACTTCCTAGGCCATCAGCTATCATCTATTTATTAAAAACACTACAATTTTCCTTGTTTATATCATAATCTAAGTTAGTTTTAAAAAAATATTCACAGGATTTATTGGTAGTTGACAGATCCATAAAATTTCCGTTAAACGGTAAAAAATAAGATATAGATAAGATATTCTTTTTAATGAAAATCATATTTATAAAGTAAAATTTATATTTGAGAATTTATATTTGGATAAGCTTCCTTTCTAGTATTTTTTTTTTTTTTTTGGTTAAATTATTAATATATTTTTGGATTTTTTGCTTTATTCGTTTAAATATTATTTTAATTGAACATGCATGGACATGTATATCATTATTTGTATTATTGTTTAATGTATTACTATTAATTTACTTTTTCTCATTATTAATTGTTCCTTTAGTTGAAGATTTTTGTGTTATAATGTGCTTTAAAAAGTTTTTCATTCGTTTTTTTTTTCGTTTATAAATACCCGTCATGTTTTATGATTTTCCATTGATTTTTAATCTGCAATTAAAACTAATTTCTCCCATTGTACTAGATGCAAAAGCAAAATTATAACTCGTTTAATCGAATACGATTTCTTGCAATTAAATTTCAGTTTTGCTTTGTTCAAATCGATGAAACGATAAATAATTACTTATGATTTTGTCTGTGGTCGAATAGACATAAATAAACCATTTACCACTCCAATTAAATCATTTATAAAATACAAATTTAATTCGACTTTAATTATCATCTAAACGATAACCAAAGCAGACGGGTTAACAGAAACACGTTCTAAATTCCGAAGTTTTGTTTTGAAATGTTGATGAAAAAGAATGGAAACGGTGAATGCCGCTTTTGATGGATTTGTGTTCATCTCACTCACGCCTCATCATCTCAGCGTTTTTTTAATTGAAAAACAGTGGCAGCATCGAACCGAGCTGCCGACTGACCGACAAAGAACTGGAAATTCCACGAACAGTATTTCGGGGTTCAGATGGAAGACAATACATACATCTGTTTTTTTATTTTCTTCCTTTCCTTTCAACTCATAATCAGTTGAGTGTAACATGTGCGTTAACCGGAAAATTGTGGTCTAGTCGCGTAAACGAAGTGCCGAGTAAATCCGATGATTTGGTCAGCGAGCAACTGAGAAAACTGTAACTGACAGATGGACAGACAGAGAGACAAAACAAGAGACAGGGAGGAAGACATTAAACCTTGGTTTACTGCTTTTTTATTGTACTTAACTCTGACAGGTAACTGGGTTAAAATCGTTTCAGTTTAGGAAATGGATTCGCTTTAAGAGGGGATGAAATGATGCGGTGATGAGATGAATGGGTGAATAAAGGAAGAAATACCGCGATGAAGCTTTACTTTTTGCTTATTAACGATCATCACCACATGACGGTGACCAAAATGTTCTTTGATTGTCAGAAACCTCGAGATAATCCTTGACTTAAAACTCGTAATGTTTCCTAGAAGCTCTTTAAACTCAAGATGTATGGCATACACACTTTTCTGAGAACACGTCTGTATACAACTTTAAAAGCAACGTTAGTACAGCAGCAAACTTTCCTTAATTACATCCGATGATATACCAGAACCAACACTTACCTGAAATTAAAAGAGAAAGTCTCAAATTAATAAATTATTTCTCCTCATTAAACGTAAAAATGTACAATGTATAATATAAATTAAATATGTAAAATGTACATAACGGTTATAAAGGAATATAAAAAAACTTTGTGTAAAAAACACTTTTAAAATGGGAAAAACCATCAGTCACTTTATCAAGGGTCCACTGACCAAAAAGCCAACAGGAAAATTGTGTTAACCTGCAGATTTTTATGTTCTTTTGAATTTCCGCATTTCCTCAGACTGTGCGACCAGAGATTGAGGGAAAAAATAAAAGAAAATTAAAAAACGTTTCACTGAAACCAATCGGAACAACGTAAAGATACACAAAAGTTGAGAGGGAAGCATATAAATCATAATGAACTGTTAGGGTAACATCGAGGGCGAACCAACTTGGAAGAAGGACGGGGAAGTTGGAGATAACGACCGTAAAATTGCTTGCGTTATCATTGAAGTTCCTCATGGGGAATATTTTCGATTTTGTTTGCTTTCCTTTTAAAATGACGAGTGAGGAAACGCTTTTACAATAGAGGATATACTGTGCCAGAGAAAATATAAAAAGCGAAATATTTAAGCGCAATTTTTGTGGGGTGAAACTAGCCATGAACTGTACCGAGAAACACGTACGATATATGATTTAATAATGCTACGGTTTGGTTTTGATGGTTCGATGGAGGTGCTTCGGATGTTGGATAAAATATTTCCGCACAGTTTGATGGTATTTCAATCACGGTTTTACTTTTTTCCCAATTGGAGCTTAATTTGAAGATTTCATATGAGTTATTTCTATTGATTGGCTTGGCCCATTGGGCCTTGATATACTGACTTATTCTTTTAAGCGACAAAATCTCTCGACCAGATTTAATCATTATATCACAGATAAAACTTAATAATTAAATTACGCACAAATCCGAATACAACCACAAAAAATCATAAAAATAATTTGAAAATTGCCGCGAAAACAGCTGCAACGGAAGCGTTGTCATTTTTCAGGAGGGTTTTCATTTCTAGTATTTTACTTTCAATGTTTTTCTTGTATTTTTTCGGAATGCTCGCAACTTAAGAGCACCTCAGTAACAGAGATAAAGAGCTCAAGTGTTTTTAAATTTAAAAATCTTATTTTCAGGAATAAGAAACAAGACAAGGCAACGAATGTCAAAGGGACAGAGATGGAGACTTGGAGCGCGGTAACATAGAAGGGGAGAGGGTGGCAGCCGACAACTGACAGGCAGCTGCTACGAGTCGCGAGAGTCAACAGCAGAGCGAGGGTTCCGTTTGTACCGAAGCAGAATTTTTAATTAAAATGCTACACAGAGAGAAAAAGTAGCAAAAGAACAAAACTTAATCTCTCAGCGTAGACTATAACTTGTATCTATTACAAATATAAATCGACTTGTGATCCATTTAAAAAGTCTTATGGTAAAGAGTCGCAAAAGTGTCCAACATTTTGTTGTTTCTTAGTCTTATTATAATTATTCAAAGTGTATTTAGCATGTAATTAAAAATATTTTTTAACGACAAACCGAAGAGTGACGAGTTGATCTCTTCTCTTGTCTATTTTAAAGTATTTTTCAATATCGTATGAAACAAAAAACACATTTTCAGTTTGTTGGATAGAAGAAAAAATGTATTGTACACTGTATACACTACATGTACTTACAGATCCAGAGATTTTATCGTGATCGGGATATAAATAAAACCGTGGAGTAGAGAAATTTAAACGCGTCGCTGGAATTCAACTATTTTTAACTTTTAGCTGCTGTAAAATCACTCTGACTGTACAGAATTTTCCAGCAAAAGTTGCCAAGAGAGAACAAAAGCAATAAGTAATGCAAAGGAAGAGACAAAAAACTGTTGCATTGATTTAAATATTTGCATATATTTAAGTTATTATGCATGCTATATTAAATATGTAATAGGAACTTTATTAACAAAAATGCATACATACATAAATATATGTGAAAAAGTATTCTTTTTATTAAATGTACACCCAAAAATAGCAATCAAATAAGAAGAAAAACTACAGCAAAAACATGCACAATATACGAAGGGTGCAAAAATAAATTAAGTTGCCATATCTGAAAAATGCATAAGCGAAAAAAGTTAATGTATGCATCTGCCGCAGTTGAACAAATTAAATTCTTCCTTATTTTAAATGAAATGTTACAAAATATTTAAAAAAAATAATACTACAAACGAAAAAACATTTTTAAAATGTGATTCAATTAATATTTGGAAAACTGTGAATTTATGCCATGTTTTTAATTATTTTTTAACTTTTATGAGTGTCATTTACAAGAGAAATCCAAAATGCAGAAAACAGACAGTAATTTACTTGTGGAAAAAGGGTCAATAAAGGATAAAAGAATTAGCAAATTTATGTATTTTCTGAATTTTCGAAGGTTCTGACGAAAATAGATTGACGTCAAACGCAATCATGCGAAAATAATTCTTGAAGCGTAAAAAGTCTACTTTTCATAATTTTTTAGAGGATGGCAACACTGCAATTCATTGTACATATGTAAACACATGGTAACATCTGTCGAACACATGGTTATTTCTGGGTCCTCTTCATGCCTCATGCAGAGACAAGTACAGAATAACGAAAAGGGTGAGAAATTTATGCTGCATAAATCGAGCTACTGTTAAATTAATTTATTGTCAGACTAAAACTGTCGTAAACGGCCTATTTATGTCTTAAACGGTCTTTTGAAATCTGGAAACGCTTTATAGATATTCCTTATAGTCCAGTTGTATTCTAGGCAACATTATTGAAGTAGAGCCGAATACTCAGTTATATTAATCTTTCAAGGTAGGTTGGGCTATGCATGGAGTGTATACTGTCTTACAGAGCTCTAGAGAAGCAGGAGAAGGGGTCATCAAGAGGTTCTCGTGGTATGAGATGCTGACTCACGCCTCGGTACTCACGCCGCGGTACTCACGCATCGGTATTTTTTCAGGAATTGGCGCGTTACGACTGCTACTTATAGAAGAACTATTTGTACTTCTGGTATTTTTGTTATACTCCAACGGAAAATGAGATTGTGGACGTCGAACTTGGCACTAATTTGCGAACTTTGATCAGGCGTGAGATTAATACACTCCCTACAACGAAATTAGGGAGTGTAATAGCTTAGGTCCCGTCTCAGAAATAATAATTTATTTAAAAATTAATGTAATTTGAGATTACAATTTAAAGTCTTTGCCAGATGAGTTGCTGATTTTATCACCAAGTAAATTATTATTAATTAAATAAATACAGTTTCAATAATATTAAAGTTACCGTTTTATTATGCGAGAAATACTGTTGAAAAATAATATGTAAACTTTTGTATAGTTTCTTAATCCAATATCCGTTTAAAAACTGTTGACTTTTAGCGCAAATAATATTTAAAGTATAAATAAAAGCAGAAATAAATCCAACTTCTGTCAATTTTGTGCAAGCAACGGAAACATAAACAGAAAATAATGAAAATAAATGAGAAATTAAAGGAAAATGGGAATTGGCAAAAAAAAAAAACGGATTTAATACATTATTAATTTAAAATATTTACATGACAAAAGTAACCAAAAACACAAACAGCTACTCAAATTAAGTATTTATGCATAAAAATGTAAAAATATTCATCTGCTAAAGATAAACTATGGAACTAAGAGTTCTACAGTATTTAATATATATTTTTAAAACAAGCAGAAGCGTTTATTAAGGGCATTGAATTTTAATTGAAATCAAAATTTAAATACTTCAGGACAAAATATTTCCCTCGGAAGTTCTATGCAAAGTTTTGTCACTCTTTGACAGCCTCAACAGGAAATGATAAATTATATAAAATTCGGTTCATCACAACGCACAAAACAAAATTATAAAATAAAAACAAAATTATAATATAAAACAATAAATAAACAAAGATATGAAATTTCATTGCAACGGAAAAAATTAAATACATCGAATTTTTTTATATGGCTCAAAATATTTCAGTTTCCGGTTAAAAATATTTCAATTTTTATTTAATTTTTATGAGAATAATTATATTTTCTTCTTCCTTGGAACTCAATTTTAAATTTAAATGTTGAATTTGTCAATTACAAATTTTAATCGAAATGTCTTAAGAAATTCGTTTGGGTTTTTCTTAAGGAGTGAAAACGTTACGCGAGTTCACGAAGGACTTTGAACTTAATTTTTATTTATAGTTCAGAATCATTTTAATATTTCAATCAAATCAGTCAAGTTTAAATAAGAAATTCAGATTCTTATAATACAAATTCTACACACGTGTTCTTTTTACCGAGCCGATTCTGGTGTAAAAAGAAAGGAAAATACAAAAAATTGTTGATTTTTTTTGCAGAATAAAATACCTTTTGTTGCCGTAGTTGCTGTTTTTTTTGTTTTATATGAAGAGAAGGAAAAATTTATTGATGCCGGACACGTCAGGCACCACCACAAGAACATCAACAACAACAACAACAATTAAAAACTTTACATTGCAATAATCCGAAGGAGGAGAAGGGCGGGGAAAAACAAGAAGTGACAAAAATAATAACCTCAGAAATAAAAGGAAAATAATATAATAGAAGAGGAAGAATGGCATGAACAAAAAATCCAGCTGACATTTAAATTGTTTAAAAATATTTGCTTTAAAAATATTTTCTTTTGTTGGAATGTTTGCTTGTAGTTTTGTGAATTCACATGAATTCGAGCAAAAAAGTTAATAATATTGCATGAAATTCGTCGATAATACGTCGAAATAGAGGTTCAAATAAGATCTCAGACAAATAAATATCAACACCCTCAACGCCATCAATCGTTGTCATGACGACTTGATTTCCAATTTGAAGGATTGACGGCAAATCATGGACCTATTTGGCTATTTTCTGTACTATTTTCCTCGTTTATCGGAGGATATTTCAACGTTTTGTCGTCATTCAAACACTTGACAAAGCATGAAGACGTGATGCATCACTCTCCAATGCCTCAATTCAGCAACCAACTCCATTAACGCGCTCTGAAACCGAGTCCACGAATACTTTCTGTGAGGCCTTTCCGCAACGATTCACGAAAACCGAAGGGAATCACGGGCCGATACATGATCGCAAAGGAGAAAAATTGGACAAAAAGGATTTTCTAATGTGTGGCAAGGTTTGAAGTTGGCCCACAGCTCCTTCTGCTTCGCAACACTTGTGATTGTTCCCCGAGGACTCAGCGCCAAGAGGGATGTGAGCGATTTTTAGCGATTAAAAGCATTGCTTTCCATGGTTTCCGCTCATAGAAGGAGGAAGTTTCATTTCACTTCTCTGACGTTTTTAATTCCGAGTAAAGTTTAATGGTTATTAGAGTGGAAAATTAAATTCAAAACAGCTTAAAAAAGTTAATAAAAAATAAAACGAAAACTCAACGCAGTAGGAAAACTTCAACAGTTTAAAAATGCAAAAATACGCACCAACAGATATTGCGCAGTTTTTTTTCATACAGTCGTAAGTGGCTTGTGTTTCGAATGCTTCAATATATGCACATATAAATGAATGAGTTTCTATTTATTTATACATATGTGCATATATCTGCGGCTGGCTCTGGTTAAAGTTAGTTTAAATTTGAAATTTTATTTGAAATAGAAGAGTTCTTCTATTAGTTATTACTTTGTTCCGAAAAATACAACTTTTTGTGGGTTTTTCTCACTTAAAACTCGTATTTTTCTACTCAAAACTTTTCGTATTCCAATCACAACCAAACACACATCATTCAGCCAAGCATTGAAATTTAAATTTCAATATTCAAAGGGTAAAACTAAAATAAAATGTATTCCAAAGGTTGAAAACATTTCCAAGCGACTGAGATATTTTCAGTAGATTAGGAATTCTTCATTTTCTCATTTAGCACGTAGCTTAATGCGTCAAATCAAAAAATTTAATGCAAAATGTTTAATTTTACAACGAAATATTTCAAAATATTCCGCAAAAAGATTTTCCTTTATTTTTCTAGCATCATTTGTTATTTATTTTAATTGAAATTAAATTCTTTTAATGAAAACAACATAAAAAGCTTTGGTGGAATTTGTTTAAAGTGTCATTAAAATATTAAAAACCATAATGCGACTGAAGCGATGATGAAGATGTGGCTGAGGAGAATCATTTATTTATTTGTAGTAAATTTAAAAAATGTAAAATTCTGTGTTCGACGTCGTCAACAAGCAGCAGATACGCCATGTTTATTTAACGGCAACAACAGCGCATCATCGTAAAAGCTGCTGTGTTTTTATCAGTCCAAATTGACTCTTGAGGTCAGATTCATTAGGAACAACGAACGAATAAACGATGAGCGATGAAGCAGCGACCGTTCTCAGGAGAGGCCCCATCGTGAGAGTTCCAACAAGAAACTTGAAACAAAGTAAAGATTCTGCATAAACAAGAAGAATGAAGGAGCTGATGATCACTTTTTGTAAAAATAATAACAAAAAGTTCAGTCGAATTTAATGCTTTTAAGTTTAATATAAATTAAAATGATATTTTAATTCAAATTTTTATTTGATGAATATAGAAAATAATGGAAACGCAAGATTATGGCACTGTTTAAAATGCTCGATAATAAGAAATAATTAAATGCGTTAGAAAACCAAGGGAAGAACCCTCGAATGTAGAGTACATAAGGTAAAAGTGTTTGCACTCATTTCCATTAGCGGAAAAACGGCTGCAACGCCGAAACCGCGTACAAATATCAAAAAGCTTAATTGAAATCGGTAATGCAACAAAGGAATTAATTAGAGCTCTTAATGCCTTACTTTAAACATTCCATCGTCAATAAAAGCTGCAAACAAAAATCTAAATACACAGAAACAATGGCTTTTCTTTCTCTGTACATCCCTAAATTTCGTTTTCTCGCATTCCTGCACAAGCTGAGCTGCGATTTCGATGCAATTCGAGCTGCTAAGCAGCTCATCACAGTTCATTGCAGCTACGTGTACCTTGCGGTGGTAAGAAGGACTTTAGAAGGATTTTTGAAATACCAAACGCTTAAAAACCGATTGAACATCGGAAATCGGAAACAAACATCGTATAAATTGCTTTGATACGAAGTGGAAAACAAACCTTAGCGAATCGCAGCCGCAACGCAATCGGAATTCCAAATTAATTACATTCTAGCGATGTGCTGTGTATGTGTTTGCTGAAAGCATTCATTGGTAATTCAATTAAGGCGGCAACACAACACTTTCAAGCGTTAAGCAACTTAGTCGCTGTCATAGGTTTTAATTAAGTGCGTGGAGTGCAGAGGTCGATAGAGAAGATTACAAACCAACAACAGAATCGAGCACTTTCAATAAACTGACGTTCTTCAATAGTTTAGTGAATAAAACTTTAAAAATTATTTAATTAAAAGAATAAAAGTGATAGTGAAAGTATCAATAAAAGCGGCACTTTAACAAAAAGTCATTTCAAAATAATGTTAAGAGAATTTCACTGTGCTGCGCTTTATATTCGCACATAAAGCCTGTATCGCCTCTTCATTCATTCATCAAAAGAAGAATCATCTTTTTATGCTCAAATTTTATTGTTAAGTTTTCAACTTCAAACTACGTATTGTCAGTCAATCTCAAGGAGAAGCAGAAGATGACAATCCAACTATTTGCCAATATTCTACCTACAACTCGTAGCTATAGAAAATGTTTGGGATTTGGTTGTTGTTGTTGTTTTTATTATGTCATTGCTCAAGTGTCACATCCGAGACCAACAACAACTGCAATCAGGTAGCTACAAACACATGTACATAAACAATAAACCTCATATTTATTAACACTAAACAACTCTGTGCTTCTTTCAATTCACATTCAAGTCACGCACATCCTGGCCAAGAAGGAATCCGAACAGACACAGACCCACACAGAAGCAGGCAATTCTATTTGTGTGAAAGCCAAGAACGAAGAAGAAACGGTGCAAAGTGGGCGAAGTAAAAGAGACGTGAGAGACTATAAAAAATCAGCAGCAGGTTGAATGAATCAATAAAATGCAGCACATAAAAATTTTATTGAAGAACCATTTTCATACACGATCTGTGCTTTTATTTTAATAGCAAACATATTCATAAATCTTTAAAATTTCAAAGAAATAAAAAAATGTGTAGTGAATTTACATATGAAATAAAAAAGAAATGAAATCAGATTTTATTATAAACTTGATTTTTATAAAAAATTCATTCATTTAACTCTCTTAATGAAATGTTTACTTTCCCTACCCAAAAAAAATCCTTGCAAAATATGTATTGCTAGCAACCCAACCTTTATACAAATTTAACTATCGAATACTGTGAATAATCATTAAACCCGATCCACACGAGGTGAAGAAAAACAAGCAAAATAAACGTTCTTCTTGTGCCTGGAAAACATCCGCTTTAATAAAAAGAATGAAGGGTATACATTACAGTTTACTTTAAATGGAAGTTTAAAATTATTGCTGCAGCACAAAAAACACTTAATATTTGTTTTGCTATCGTGAAATTATTAGCTTCCTTTTGGTATCCTTTTCAAGTTTGCGTGTCTGAAGTAATTTTTGCAATTTTATTTATAATCGTACTCCTTATTATCTGCATTTCTGTTTTTGTTGAAATTTCCATATCTCTCGCAACTGAATAAGAATGTTCGTTAACTTTTTGCTGCTTTGGAATATTTGGTAAGGGTTTTAGAATACTTAAGTATTGAAAATCCGGTAGGAAAAAATCTTAACCTTAGGCTAGCAAAAACTCAAATTTTAATAGTCGAATCACGAATATTTTGCTTGGCGATATACAGTAGCCTCGAGACGAAGATATTTCCGGCACCTAAATTCATTTTCGACATGCGATAATATTTGTTAAGTAAGGAAGTTCTATATGGGAATAGAAGCTGACAGAATTCAATTCAATACACGTCAAAATACAAATCAATCCATGTTTTTGTCTCAAAGTCTTTAAACACATGATTAATGGTAATGTTACCACAGGAATCATATACATAGTAGTTGAATTCATCGATGGAAGAGCTGAACTCTTCCTCTACTGACTACAGAATGTATTTGGTAAACTCCTTATCATCCTCAGTAGCCACTCGGACAGGCAGAAAAATTCTCTTAGTACGTTTTGTTTGAGTGCTTAATGGAAAATCCTTGTGGTTCTGTCTTTTATTTTTGTCTGGTCCTTCCTTTGGGCAACCAACAAGCTTAACAAAGTGAAGTAAACATTGCGTGGAGGTGTCGAGGGAGCATAAAGCTGTTATAATTTAGATTCTGTAAATAAGGAGACCAAGAGAAGGCTGCAAAAATACAACATTGAAAGTGATAACGACAGCTTGTGGGCCAACAAAATATGAGCAAAGGTGCCGAAAAATATGAGCACAGTACAGGGTTGCTTAATGTCCTTCCCGTTTTACGAGTATTAAATGAACAGAGGCGAAAGGAACGAAGGCGAAAGCTCTTTTAGACTAGCTGCTGATATGAATTCAAACACAGATTCTTGGATCCATGGAAAGATTTACATTCAACTCGTTGCTTTTCCCCCTGTTCTTCGCCTTTCGCATTCTGGCGATAACAAATCAGTGCTTAAAATGAAAACCACCAGATCCGGGGTTTGACGATGGAGAATCACATCCATAGAATTACTACAGGGCATAAAAGTGTGTGGCTAATTCCGAGCTCAAACTCAGGTCAGAAGTTAGTGCGAATAACGTTGCGGGCGTTGGTTACCAAACAATAACTCAGCAGCCGCGGTTAAACATGAAGGATGACGTATAAAGGAGCTTGGAATGAAGATGACATGAGAGATTGTGGGCAAAAGTATAAAAAGATAAATGTTTGTGTATCTACGTATAAATTATGATTATACTAACGTCAGATTGAATAACAGATGAATGCGTGTGGGGGTGCGGAAAAAGGGGGCAACAATATTACTGTTAGGTCAGAATTGTTACACTGACTGGTTGATATCGTGCTCAAACAGCAGCAAACAATGGACAAAGCATTTAGCAAAACTCGACATGAAGAATTTCAGATAAGCAACGATGGACCAACCGAGGCAGGAAGGCGGAAGGACAGACAGCAGACATACAGCGGACAGGCCGAGCTCTCACTCATCCGAGTCAGAAAAAATGCTGAACCAATCATTCGAATGACAGATCATAGTCATGCTTTGCTGTAACTGTCCGTGCTGTTGTTCCTCTTGAATGTGCTGTTATCTGGGCATTCAGTCGAAGCGCGACATTATTTAGTATCAGCATCAGTGCCAAAATCCCATCACGAACATCAACAACAAAAATTCTAACGGAAGCAGCAGCACGACCACCAGCAGCAATGGCGGCCAGCAGTATCCACATGAGAGCTTCGGAATTCACAGCGGAAGCTGCATTGAAACCGGCACAAGTACAGCAGGCATCAGTTTCAATTAAATGCACTGAACCATGTTTGACTATGTAATTTTTGGTGCAGGGTGGAGGCGGGGAAATTGATGGACAGACACAGAGACAGGAGATATGAAGGCAATAAAATGATATATGCTACGTGCCAAATCACCACAAACCATTCCTTTGTGTCGTCAAAATGTCAGGACTTTTATTGAGCATAGAATAAATGACAAAATTTAAGTTATTTCTAAGTACAGAGATATGTTAATTGAGCTGCGAGTTAAATAAGTTTAACGAGTATATTTTAATTATAAAGGGTGTCTTTTTATCTATATAAATTCTACTGTTTAAAAGAATTTTTCTAGATTTTTCCAAGTTCTTTTCGAGGACTTTTTATGTCATGTCTAATACAGTTTAATATAGTTCCGTTGATAATTCGGTTAATATATTATGAACACAGACAGATATATAATGGGTTCAGGTAATGAATACAGACTTGGGTTTTCAATAATCAAAAATACTTAAGTTTTATGCTTTAGTTTCAGTTTTCCGTTGCGCTTTACAACAATATGCTAAGTAATTCCGTTATATACCTCAAGAGACAAGCTAATACAAGCAGAGCAATTTTGTATTTGAATAAAAGTTTGATAACATTATCCCACCTCAATCAAACTTAGAATTGTTTCCAATTCCTGTGATCTTCGACCAACAGCAATATAAAAAAGATGTCATATTTTTCTAGCCGTTTTCAGATGGTTCCTTATTTTTAAATTCATGGTATGATCGCAATCCTTTTTTTTTAAACATCACAACATTTTCATATAAGCCGAAGAGCATTTTTTCCGCTTCATGAGAATCTTCCGTCTTTAATGAGAATCTTATCGTGTTTGAGAAGCGAAAAAATTATGTAAAATCAATGAAATTAATGCGATACCCGGAAGACGGTATCTTCAATCGATTTTTAATATGAACAGGGAACTAGGAAAATAAAGAGAGAAGCGAAACTATTAAAAGTAATGATACAGCAAAATCAAAAGACATTGTATTAAGAAAACCATCACGGAACAAAAGGAAATTGTTAAACGAAGTAACATAAAAGTTTATATATGATAATTTTTGCAATTTGTTATCAATATAAAGCTGCTCAAGCACTCCAAATTCAACACATGGTGAACCCTAAACTTAATTGATGCTTCCGGTAATTTTTAATGAAATACTTCCTCTTTTTTGGATTGGTGAAGCGCGTTACGCTTTCCGAATTCAAATTAATGACAAAATAAAGAGTATTTGCCCGAATATGAAAGAGGTTAATACATTTGTATATCGCTTATAAAGCGTACAACGTATAAAATATGATGGAAACTTCTAATCAGCAGCATGAATTGCAGTCTGATTGGATAATAATGGCAGAAATACTAATTTTTCATGAAGAAACTGAGAAGAGATGTTTTAAAGCATGCAAACGTAATTGAATTGTGAATGAACAACAACGATTCATTTAGTGACTTTTATGTGAAACGTTTCCAGAACATTTCTAAATTTCTTAACCGATAACTGATATTGATTAATTCCATCGAACTTTGAGTAATTTATATTTTTATCTCAATGACTTTCAATTTAAAATTGGATACAAAGAAGAAAATGTGTTATTTACAAACTTTACCATGTCTAAAAAGTTTTTGAGTTTCGAAGATTTGCTTCGCTGCACATCAATTTTCGACGTTTTACAAAATGTTCACTTAAATGTTGAAAAAATACTCTCTTTGTGAATGAGCAGCAGAGTTTTATGGGAGGTTGGAAAGTTTCATCAACATTTGATGCTCAAAGTAGAAGGAAAGTAGGTCGTAGGTCAGCGAAATGGCAATTCATATGAAACCAACCAACAAATTAAAGGAAAGAAACATCATAAATGTTTAAATGTTTTACCTAACAATACTTCAAATAATAATAATTATTATTTCAACTGAAATTAACGAGATGTGAACATAATCTCTTTGCAATTTATTACGTTTATTCGTATGAATGTTTAGTATTCGTATGAATTTACTTACGTAATTATAATTATCATTGTTTAATTACAATGTGTGTATCTTGAGGAAAAAAGGTTTTCCAACGTTTTTTATACTTTTTCGGAAGTTCATACTAACGCAAACTTCTTTTGTAACAATACGTAGAAGACCGTGGCTAAAAGTTTACCTTGAGCATAGGCATCCCCTTGATTTGTGGTTTTTCAAGACGCTTTTTCAATGTTAATGCTAATGAATCTTAATTTTTGATTATTTCTAAACCAAAAACAATTTATCTTCGTCTAACCGACAAAAAATAAGTAAAACTGCGTAATGTAATCATTACAAAACATGGGAAATTTAATTACATAGAAAAAGAAGACCATAAAAATAATAAATGAGAAGAACTGTGATTGGATTTGCGATTAAACATGTTGAAAAATTTAAACAAAAAGGCAGAAATAAATACGATTACTTTAAAATTCATTTAAGAAGATAAAAAAATGCTTTAATATTTGATGTTAAAGGCAAGAAGGAAAACCTTGAAAACCTTTTCATAAAGTCTAAGGGGGAAAAATCTAACGAAAGCTTCGTACTTTATGCATGAAAGCAGTGAACCAGGGCAGCAGTTGTATTGGTTGAGGGCCTGAAATACGCAATTTCTATCGACGACGTCGTGTAAATAAGCAGCAAACGAAAGGCTTTTAATCTAGAAGACAGAGGATAGGCGAAGCTTGTTTAGTTTGGACGACTTTAAAACGATTCTGTTCAGAAAAACTTGTATTCTTTTGGAGATTCCAACCTCTTTCAACTCTTTCCGCAGAAACTTATAATTAAAAATAACATTTAATATTTGATTTATTATTCATTTCATTGTTTTCGCTTTATTGGAAAAGTTTTAGCGAAAGTTGACGTTATTATTAAGCAAGGATAAATTTTTTCTCAGGTTTTTCGTACGAAAGAAGACTTTTCGTCATCATCAGCATGAAAACTTTTTCAAATTCAATTAAATTTCACATACATCACGCAAATACTGAACTTTGACTGAGGAACGCACAACTTTTCGATAAAAAATTTCATCACATGGCTTTTCCAAGTAAACTTAAGGATAATTTTATCTATATCAGTTATATTGAAATGCTTAACTAATCAGTTTAAAATAAGAGACACGTAGAATAATTTCTGCGAGTATCTCCAGCATGGAATTAGTTTAGGTAATCATTTGAAGTACTATTTCACAGATAAGATCCCTCGTATAATTAACCAATTACATAAATCATGTACGTCATCCATTAATATTAATGACAGAGCTCCAGGCTAGTAATTAGGCCTATTAACTCAACCCTTAACCATTTTAACCCATGATGAAATCTGAACAAGTAATCTGAACGCATTAAGGTGGTGATTTAAGTAAGCGCCATAGTAAATACAAAAGTAATTGTAGATTTCCAGAATGGAAAAGTTTTCTACCGAAAGATTTCTAAGTTCTTGAAGGTGTTTTATATACAGTCGCCTTATTTAAAAACAAAACCGAATCAAGAGTAAATAAGATATTAACTAGGAGATTCCCGATCCCAATATTTCAATTTACTTCGTTAACAAAAATTTACTTTTACAATTATTATGTGAAACAGTGTAAAATTAACATGTGACTGAGTGTTAAAAGTTGTGTGAAATGAATTCGAAGGCGTCTGTGGGCGGCAGCAGGTCTCAAGGAACACCTTCGCATCCACATCATCGCATCAGAATCGCAAGGTAAAATTGAAGAAGGAAATAGAGTTGCCACAGCTGAACACCTGCCGGATTTTATGGTTCTTTTTCTCCTATTATGTTTGCGTTCAAGCGGAAGCAACATGCATGGAAGCACTGTAAAAAGCAGTATCCGCCGCATGCTATGGGTGCTGTTGTTGTCCACCATCAACACTGTGGGTGTGTGGGTGTGTTTTGTGTGTGTGTGTGGCGTACAATGGAAAACGTGAGCTTGCACCGTGCTGTAGGTGAGATGGAAAAAACAGATGTGTGTGTATGCGTGCGATTGAGAAAAGGCGTCACTGAGCTCAGTTCAGTTCAGTTCAGCTTCATACGCTTCGCACTCTTGCTCGTTTTTTGAATAATTTTACTGCTGTGAAATAATTGCATTCGGTTGCAGTAAGTGTTGCTGCCGATGTGGCCAAAGGCAGAGTGGTGACGACGATGGTGATGATGTTGTTGCTGCTGTTGACGATGTTCTGTTGTTATTGCATTCGCATTCGTGGTTGCTGCTTCTTCTGGTGCAATGAGTCTGAAACTGCTTCAATCCCATCCACAGACGCTCGAGCGCAGCATTAATGGCGGACGGAACTCATACAAACACACGCACACACAATACCCATAACAGCACACATCCTCACACATCTGTGTTTATGAGTATTTATGCAAATATCCCGTGGATTTGTCATATTCCAACAGTGTTGCCAAATGGACTGGAAAAGCATTTCGAAACTAAATTTTGATAAACCCAACAAAGAACTGGGGAAACACCAAAAAAATTGCAACATAATTCTGTTGATTACCGAATGAAAATTTTCTAAGCAACAGCAGTTTTTTTAATGTTTCAGACTTATGAAATATTTAATTTGCAAGGATAATAGAGTTCAATGACAGCCTGCAATTTCAGTTTCAATCAATTTTTATGACAATTTTATAGAAACTTCATTTAAAAACTTGGTAAAATTGGCAACACTGCGTGAATCGTAATCACAATTTTCCGTTTTTACACGTTTTTAATTTAACAGCAACCACTGAAGTCATGACTCGTGGGTAATATTGTTACGTTCGAATCTTGTTACCGGAAAATCATGAGCCCAAACAAATGTTGCGGATTTCTGTCCTTTCATATTGCTTTTCGCTGTCGTTACGCTGAACGTGAAATCAATGTTTCTCTCTTCAACCACAAGCCGCATCTCCCTACGGCTTTACATCAACTCATATGGGAAATAGTTATTCATACACCGAGCTTTAAAAAATGCTTTGAATTGACGTTTAATGCTATGTTTTTAATTATCCCTGAAGAAAAAATAAACACATCTCCGCACTGCTCTTTCGAGATGAAATAACTAAAAAAAAGAAGAAAAAAAAACATGATGCAGGATTTTATTATAGAAAAGAGGAAATTGCATCAAAGCGGGAATTTTATTTCCGTCCCATCATCACGGTTGCGGCACCGGATATGCATATTTTTAGAGAGCCTTCGTTACATTTCAATTCCATGATATTATAGAAAAATATTCAGTCATCAGTGGTAGATACAGAAAAAAAGAGGGCATACCCTAATGCGACCCATATAAAAGATATAGTGAGAGATATAGTGTACGGAAGATATCGTATTAAGTAATGACACCCTTTCGCGACATGACACAACTTCCTATTCAGAAGCTTTTGTTCTTTAGAGTTTCTTTTATTTAGTAATTATTACAATATAGTACATCTACAACGCGGCATGTGACTCAAATTACTCTAATAAATAATTAAAAGTGCATTTATTGCTTCCTGCAGATCGAATCAACCCACAAAATTCGAAGGGAGCAAATCGGTGACTGCCGAATAAGTCATTGACAATTACGAATTAAGATCGTGAAGCAGAACATAGCACAAATTATACTACAATTAATCTTTTAAGGGGCTGACGGTGACTGAATTTCCGTCATTTTCAAGCTTCAAACACCAAATAATTGTGGCCACGCGACTTGCCTACGTTAGACACCAAGAAACTGAATAAAACCTCAAAATAAAATCCAAAAAAAATTGTTTTTTAGGGTTATTCTCAATATAGAATGAACAGAAGCAAGACTTGGCCTGGATTGGGTTGAGTTGAAGGTTAAAACATTAAAAATCTTCACCTTCAGACGTTCTTTTATAAACACTTCCTACTTTGTGAAACCTTTTTAAACACGTGCTTCATTTTCAGGGTGGTTTTGCATAGATTTATAGAGATCCCTCTACTGACCAGGATATATTACATTGTATACTTCTTTTGTATACTTAGTGCTTGATACGCAATGATTAATGTCATGAGAATATTTTAAATCTACATACTGAGAATTCGTTGATTTTTTCCCCCTTGATATCGTTGACATTTGAAGGGATTGTGAACGGAAAGAAAAATTACGCAAAGTTTGTGTTCAGTAGAAAAGTGGGGGCTGTATAGGATTGAAGTGGGTGGTACAACCTAAACACATTTTTCTTTTATTCATGGAATTTTTCTTTTTTTACGTTCCCTCAAAGCTGTTATTCCTTCGTTTGTTTAATTATTTCGTGCATAGCATGGACGAAGATAGACGAAAGCTTTAAGAGCGATACTAACGAAATTTGGTCAGGTGAAAATTGAAAGGTGGTGCACCGAAAGCAACAGCGGAGATAAGCATCAGTTGAAAGGTATTTATACTGAACGAATTGCCACAGAAGGGGAAAACCGTGGCGTTTGTAACAAACCAGTGTAACTTCTAACGGTTAAGTAACCCCACATCTCGTGAAGTGTTTAAAATGATGGCGTTAATGCAATGCGAAAGTTGCGAGGGTGAATAAATCTCGTTAAAAGAATACAATTTACCTGGGGCACATTGCAAAAGTAGAGCAGTTGAAAAATATTAAAGAAACACGAAACCCGCGGAGTGCGAGGTTTCTGTTATACTCACTGTTTTGAAGTTCCTCTCTAGCTACGGAAACTCTAATAAATTATCAGCTCAATCTCAATATTGTATATACAATCTATTCGAATGTATTTGTTGGTGAAATTTATTGCTAATTCGTGTTCTCTGCACACTTTTGGAGCAGAAATTCACCATCACACGAAAGTTTGTCACGTATCTTGGACTCGTCAAAACCTTGGACAGCTGTGATGAATGTTAAACCCTTAGCTCTCCTTTCGAATGGTGCACAAGGCACATTTTTCGTTCATTGGCAGCATCGCAAATTCCGTTCGCTGTAGCGTCATCACCCACAACTTCGCTGTTGTCCGTGTTAAGTGGAGCGTTTATTTTTCCTATTTTTAAAGTTTGTCAATTTAGGCACTTTCGTCAACGCCGAGATTTTAGAGAAACACACAAAAAATGCACTTAATTTTAAAGGGCAAAACACAAAAAAGGAATGCATGAAAAATGGCGAATATATTTTAGAATCAGGTCGAGTCAAAACAGCTGTGTACTTGTATTTCCTGCAAATTGAATTCCCTCTTTTGCCAAGCAACTCTAACCGAGTATATTTTTAGTTGTCAACGTTTCTGAATAGCTAACAGACGATTGGGTGACCGAGAAGCTGTTCGAGAGGATGTTGCACGGGTGCAAAAATGAATAAAGCTTAATAAAAAGTCATTCTCGACATCAACAACTAGAACAATAAATAACAACCGATAGCTATTGCCTGGAGTTACGAATTTTAATGAATAAGTTTTGGCTTTTTTGCTTTTTTATTACGAGGCGTTTAATTTCCAATTTTTATTTATGAAGCTGGCGGCACCAAAGAATGTCGTACATTTCCCTGTTACCAACACTTCAAAATGATGTCAATAAATGCAAGGTTAATCAAATAATTAAAATGAAAGAAATTCGATTAAATGAATTCTTCGAAATTTCATGCCTTTGGGAATATCGACGGACAACGTAAAGAGATCGAGCAGAAAGAATGAATTCGAAATCAATTTAAATTATCTTCAATTAAGTATTTATTATACGTGATTATTAGTCTTTTAATTCCGCAACTGTCAGCTACTTAATTCCCACAGCAACTTTATTCGCGAAGTAATTTGAAAACAACTCTTATTTCATAAGAAAGTTGCGAAAATGAAATTTAATTCACATGGTTTATACGTGAGTGAACCTCATTCCATTTATTGTTACTCTTTCAACTAGTTTAACGATGCATTTTACTTGTTTGGCGAACTCTTCTACACTTTGTACAATGCATGAGTTGGTAATTCATTGCCTTGACCTACAACACTAAAACTGTTTTCTATACGAAAAACAAGCAACTGTTTTGGAAACTAATATTACATGAACTCGTAAACTTGGACTCGTTGGTTGTTGTGGAACAGAATAGCATAGAATGAGTTGGTAATTCTATATCGACTGTGATGTTGTAGTACCGAGAATGTTCCAAAGCCCAGCTCGTGTATAGCGAAGAAATACAAGTTTTGAAATTACTAAATAATTAAGGATTAGAAAGATGGAAATAATCAAAGAAACTTTATATACATTGTATTAGAAGTTGTAATATATTTCCGAAAAGGGAGCAATAACCACGCTTCTATATTGAAAAAATGGAAATTACTGACCCACACGCAACAATATAGTAAACACAGAAAGCTTTGAAATCATACGCAGTCCTTCAGTTCGAAGAACTTACACCACTCATCGGTACAAATTTCCAGTATTTACTATGAGAAAATATAGATCAACACTTTAGTGAAGTAAAGTTTGAAGTAGCCGTATGTCATGGTAAATGATCTTTATAGCTTTCCACTTCCTATTACTACTGTTTTGTTGAAGGTTTTGGTGGTTAACGTATTGAGAAGTATTGAGACGTGTTGATCTGTATAATGTAAAATTAACAGTGGATCAAGCCCTGAATTTGTATTTTTCTCCTAGATAAAAATATATTTTAAAGTGATCATTTCCATTTCAAATACTTCCTTTGTGTTCAATGTGTTTGCATCAAATGATTCATAGGAAACATTTTCGTAACAGACAGAGAGTCATCCAGTATAATAACCAAAGCACTTACCTGTAAAGAAAAGAAAGAGAAATTATTAGTAACTAAATAAATTGAATTATTCACAAAGTGTATCAAAGAATGTATTCATTACGTGAAACTCTATTTTCGAAATCTGGAGATGCCTTTTCCAGACCTTCATTTACCAGATTCTGGTCTGTTTACCAGAGTATAATAAAATCAAACGGTACAACAATAAAAAAAGGAATGAAATCAAGAAATGCAAGCAGCTTCTATCGGAAATCACGAAGGTTAAAGCAACGCATACAAATAAAGGACTTTCGTTTCCCAATAACGAAGTAAGCAAGAATAAATTCGAAAAGCAGTGAGGTCACTTTAAAAGAATGATGCAGATAAAGAGAGAAATAAAGAGAGCAAAAGGAAGGAAAAACTCAGCACCAGATCAAATCTTTACGATGGGGCAACAACAACAACAACAACAATATGCAAGCGTTCTCAAGTACAGGGTGCTGCTCGCTCGTTGAACGAATGTCTCGAAGATGTATTGCAGCAATTTTGTAATGCAATTACGTTAAATAGAAAAACGAAGTGTATTAAAGAAAGGCCACTAAAAAGAAGGAGCAGTCAGAGAGCAAAAAAAGGTCCAACAAAAGGTAACGATAAAAAAGGCAAATAAGTAAACGGAATAAAGGTGAACGAAGAAGATGAAAGAAGGTTGAGAAGCGTGTGGTTAAATAATATTTGAGACGTGGCAGTACAAAAGTAGTACGGAGCAGGAATAAAGGGGATATATAAGAGGAAGAGGAAGGGGAAAAGCGAAAAAGTCGATGATGGAAACTCTTCCAAAGCGATAGCGAGTTGATTAATGTCAGAGTGTCTAGTGCATCTGGTGAATTCGAGGAGTAACCAAGCGCTGTCTACGTGCTTACATATTAAGTGCTGGAAGAGGGAGACGGAGGGTGGAAAACGGATGGCAGATGGAGTGGGAAAGTGGTTATGTAAGTGGATGATTCTGTTGAATGTACTTGCAGGATATTGATGAGCTCTAAAGGATGTAGCAAGCATCCTCGTTCGTTGGCTGACTCTTCAAAAGAAGACCGCTTAAGCAGCAAGATTCATTCTCCTCTTCAGCCTCAGTTCGTTTCCACATTTCTTTGGCAGGATTATTTTCCCATATGTTAAATTTAAGTTCAGCTTAAGTACCAACCGAAATTCTTTCCAACGATTTTTTTGGCGTTCCAAGGAAGAGTTTTAACATAATGAATGTTAAGTGCCTGCAGTTAGCTTAAAAGTTAAATAGGACTACGAATCAATATCCATGTAAAGTGTTTCGAAAAAACTCTGGACCGAAAATGAAAATAAAGGTAAAGAACAAGACTCTTCAAAGGAATATACGAAAAGTCGAAATGCTAGTTAATATTTAGATTAAGGTTTGTTGACACATTCGTTTTAATTACATACCATTAATGTCTATAATAATTTTTGTGGAATAGAAGGAAGAAAATGTCTAAAATGCTTGAAAACGAAGATATTCACGGAATTCTTACTTAATTAAATTTTCTCTCCTTAATTACTTTGGAATTTTAAGAAAACAAAGGCCAGCAAAAATCTACTTTGAAAGGAAAATTATGTAGACAACTGTAAAAGGAGGAAGTTTAAAAGGAATGTTATGTTCAACAATTAAGAAAATAACATAACAAGACAGAGAAAGGAGGAAAAGTTCTCGTTTCTCGTGCTACCGTGAAAAGGAGTGGAATAAAGACGTAAAAATATGCCTGAGAATTTTATAATTAGAGCCTTAAAAGTTTTAGTAATTAAAATGTGTCAGCAAAACTAGAACAATACACAAAACACACACACATTACCATCCAAACACATACACAAAGTCACATTCTTTACAGTCACTCAGTCACTCATTCACTTGAGTGTAATTTTTTGTTGACAGCAGAAATTCTCTTTAGATGAGAGATTTCGTTTTCGGTTTTCATTTTGCACGAAAATAGTGTTAGTGTCGTGCCCTCAATCCAAATGTTCCAAATGTTGCAGGTTAAAAGGAAGAAGCTATTTTTCTCGGTGTACTTATCTTGACACACGTACGCGCTCCTCCACAGGACCCAGCACGCAAACCAACAAACGAACCGACATCACCGACACAATTACATGCAGGCATGTAAAAGGAATAGATACATGTGTGTGTGTGTGTTGGTGTTGTATGAATGTGTCAGTGTAAATTTAAAATATGCTGAAGTGTTGCCAGGAAATGCGAACATGTGCGAAGAAGTTAGGTAAAAGCAGGTTAAGTTCTCGTTCTCGTTCTCATTCTTGTTGCTGCTGATGTCGAGTTGCAGCATTCAAACAAATAAACGCACACACACTAACACAAACACTCACACCAACACGAGAAAGTAATGCTGTCTATTCACGTCTCATGTTACATTGTGGAAAACCAACGAAGAGCTTGCACATCACGACGTATGCGTGATATTAATTTATATCTCGCCGAATTGTAAAACGAAGAGCAAAACGAAAAAACAATCAACAAACTTTTCACTATACGCAGCTGGATGACTTTGTTGCTGTCTTTCTTCACATCCGTACGAGTTGCCAACAAGGTTCCACCTTATGTTGTGTGAGCTTCAAACAGCTTAATCTTAATTTTTATCATTTTAAGAACTGCTCTAAGCTGCTGATGCTACTGATGCTGTTGCTGCGGGTCTTTCCACTGCGTCTGAAATTTATTTCTCAGCATTGAATATGCTCGAAATAAATTCTTTCTCATTTTTATTGTAAAGCTTAAGAGCTTTCAACATTTCATGGTGACAGCGTCGTTGAGAAGCATCACTTAAAGTCAGCTTAACGTTGGACAAAATCTACAGTAAAAAATCCATCTCCGAAAAACCCATCTTAGGATGGGCAACACGAAAAGGAAAACATCTAAACAAATTTTTACTTATACTTTTCATTTTTCATAACATTTTGTTTATTCTATGCAAACATTTCTTCCATAAACATTTATTTGGAATAAATTGAGAATAAAACTATTCTAATAAATATCATTGACCTTTTATTCTGAGCTATTGAATATAAAGCTTACTTTTTATTACTTTACGCTTTATTGTCTTTATGAAGAAGAAGGCTAAAATTGCCGATATTCACTTATAATATTTTTAAAAATATCTAAATCAAGGCTTTTGCATTCAGTCATCAATTAAACCAAAAATATTCCTACAAATTTTCTAATTTAAGTTTCGAAAGATGATTGTAAGAAAAGTCTAATGAATACTTAATGATGAAAAGAAAGAAATGAATATTTAACTTGAGCACCAAGAAAAAGTTCTGAATACAATTTCTTATAACAAAATCGTTCTTAATCCTGAAAAATAATTGAAAAACAGAGAAGAACTTCAGGACACAAACGTATAATTGGAAAAAGGAAAAAGAGAATTATGATAAAAGCGATAATCTAGAAAAAATTCTATAATTATATGTATAAAAAAAATCCTCTGCGAAAAAAGGAACTATATTAGCTACATTATATGTATGATTCTATATATATTCAAGACTATTATTAATATTTCTTAATAATTCTGCCTACAATATTCTAAAGAGTTTACTAACGAAACTATAAAAACCACACAGGAAATACTACAAATAAAGAGACAAAAAAGCGAACAAACGGTGCGGAAACTCGGTAATTAATTAATTAATGAATTCAGAAACAAGAACAGCAACAACGTAATGATTATGATTTCCATTAAAAAACGCGCCATTTTGTAGTTGCTTGTAAATATCATAAGTAAAGAATAATAATAGCAAGGATAATAACACGAAATTCATTGCATTTTTTTGCATAATATTTCGTTTGTTATGCTAACACAAACAAAAATAAACCGGATCCAAACTGAAAATATTCAAAAGCAAGGATATTCGTAGCGGGAACAGGAGAAACAAAAGCGTGGGGAGGAAGGATTGCGGAAACGCTGAAGTATACAATTTTTAGAGGCTGGCGAAAAGGTTATCCAAACGGAAGAGCGAATAGCAAACGTAAAGGATGCAATGGCGACACAAAATTGTAATTTTAAGAAATACACCCACAAGAAAATGATGAAGCGGAAGCTACAAAAGAAGAGGAAATGCGAGTGGAAGAAAAGGAGCAAGGAATTTAATTCTGTCACGTAAGGAGCAGAAACAGCGCTCAGCTCCGCGTTTCATACGATGTTCAAGCGATTCTCGGAAGAGTTTTGAGCTGCTCGTTTAAAGGAAGTTAAGCGTAGTAGGTAAGTGAAGAACGGAAAAAAGCGATCCAATGTAAACAACGCCGTAAAAGTAACGATAAATTTGAAATTCAAAAATGTGCTGAAGAAGAAAACAAAGAAGAGAAATTATGCAAGAACTGGAGAAAAATATCTGATGTGGCCAACACATGACTTCCTTGTATGACGGCAATTGTATGGTTTTATTTCAAGAGCGGTTGATATATTTTATTTATATTTTAAAATTGAAGTTTTAAAAATTTTAAATATTTTTACTTCCATAGTGAAAAAAATTTCATAGGCTTCTCTTAATTAAAATAATTTAAATAGTAGTAAGTAAAAACAAGGAAGTACAAATTAGTTTCCACACAGCTTTAACTATCAATCGTAGTAATTTTGATTTCCCTGTTTAGTTCTGTAAGGGTACAACCAATTTTTGTAAAAGATATAGCAGCATAACATTCATTTATCATTATCATTTATGTAATTCGGATAATGCATGCTTCGTGTTCCTTTGGCGAAGAGTCCTTTTGGTGCGAACCATCATTAAAATTTGAGCTACAAAATTGTGTCTTATGTAAGGCCCAATATACTTTCTAGGAGTGTTTGTTTTTGAGTAATGTATGAAATTTGAAAAAAACTATATGAGAAGTGTCCTTTTCGCGCAACCGATTGCATCCAAAAAGGGAGGTGCACAACTAGGTCATATAAGAGTCTCAAAAACCAAATTTCAAGTTTCTAGGATTCTCCGTTTTTAAGTTATTGAGGATACGTACATACGTACAGACGTACAGACGTACAGACGTACATACGTACATACGTACACACGTCACGACCAAACTAGTCAAAATGGACTCCGCGATGGTCAAAATGTGTGTTACCATCAAAATCTCAATATCGAAATTTTTCATGATTACAATACTTTCTTGTATTTACTACGTATACAAGGAAGTAAAAAAGGAAGCGGGAAAACGATGAAATCGAAGAAAAGGCGATGACTCTGGTCGAACGGATGCAAGGATGCATAATAAAGGACATTTAAACAGGTCAGGTGAAGTCTTTGAGTGAATAAAAGTTCGTTAAAAAACCTATTAAAATCCTTTGAAACACTTTGTTGTGAATGACTTGTTGTCAGTAGATGGAAGCTGAGTAAGAACACGCCATAAGGAGAAATGTTTATGATTTCCAAGCAGCTTGATAACAAAGCAACAGAATGACGACTTCTGATGGACCTTGACATACCGAAGCAATGTATTTCTAAGCACTGTGAGCTCATCAATTCAGTGTCGCATTAATTTACAAATGCAAAAGTTTCTTTATAATTTCAATCGCCATTTCCCAGTATATATAGCCACTCTTCTGCTCATAATCCATCTTACTCCATGCTGAACCTTTATAAAACCATTTATTTTGAAAATGTTTTTAAACTGACAGACAGACAAAAGAAGTAAGAAAGAAAATTTCTCAAAATTCTCCTCGCTTCTCTTCTGTTCTCTGTAAAGTTTTCAAGCGAAAGCTGATGCCAGTTTTTGGGTTGTTTCCGTCTCCTAGCAACGACCAGTTCACGGAGGTTTGCTCCTTGGCTGCCTCATACTCGGCTTAAACAACAAAAAACAAAAACTCAAAGCATTAAACATCATTTATTATTTTCTTGTTAGAGGAACCCGCGGAGGGACACAAAACTTGAGATCGTTGGAGTTGGGCGACGCCAGCTGATGGCGAAAGTAACAGCAACAACACCACAATTGAAAACTTTCTCCAGAAAGCAAAATGAAGTTTTAAAAGTATGACGGAAACGGAAATGTTGCACGCAATTTGTTGTTCTTCCTGTTGTTGTTGTTGCTGGCGTTGCTCCTTCTTTTGTTCTTAAAGTTCGTTTGTTTGATAGATTGTTGTTGTTGTTGTTGTTGTTGTTGTTGTTGTTGTTGTTGCTGCCGTTGATGTGTGAAAAAGTTTTTATTTGATTCGCTGCGCCAAGCGCTGACACCAACACATGTCAAACGGCCAAAAGGCAACTAAATGCTGTTTGTTGCTGTGTTTTTTGTACTGTTTTTAGCGTTGTTTGTGTGGGTGTTGACAACGGCGGCATTATGCATGAATTGCAACAACAAAAACGACAACAAAACAGATTTAAAGTACCATAAATAAAACGTTTCCATCAAAAAAAGGGTCCTGACTGGAAGCGACTCCGGAATAAGTCCAAACAGAATAAACGCGCGTTTTTTGAGGTTTTGGTAGATGGTGGCACAGGATATCGCTGTGTTGTTGGTAGTCCTTGTTTCGGTTCCGGTGGCTGATGTTTTTGTAACTCAACTTTTTTGCATTTGACGTTTCTCGTGCTGAATGCGTGAATATTAAAAAGTTTTTCATGTCGGTTTTTTTTCTGTTTCTTTTGAGGTCGTGTATTGCTAACTAAAAGCCAGAAAGTTAACCCTTCAATATAGAAAAAAATTAACCAGCAAAAAGTTGCAAGAATGTAAAGGGAAAAACAAGGAACACGTAAACAAAATTGTGTAAATATCTAAACCAAAAGAATGTACCGAAAAGAACTGAGTATAAAATATTTAGCAAGTTTCTTAGCTACTGGTTAATAAAAACAAAAAGGAAGGCGGGCATCGTTTACAAATAATGTTGCATAACAGAAGGCGCTCGAAATTACTTCAATTTGCGCTTAGTGGGAGTCCACGTTCTGACATTTTGGGGGAAATGAAGGAAAGAAAAAAAAAGAAGAGTTTAAAAGAGACCATAATACAAAAGAATATGTAAAAAATAGGAAGCGAAAGAGAGAACAGGAGAGAGAGCGAGAGAGAGAGAGAGAGAGAGAGAGAGAGAGAGAGAGAGAGAGGGAGAGCGGTTTTCATCCAGAGAAGTTATATGAATTGATGTGGAAAACGAGGAAACAGTTTAATTCACACTTGAGTCCCACGAATTTAAAACTCTTTCACCTTTCCCATAGGAGCCTGTATAATTTTCCAGCTTCCAGTCACTTTTTCGGGTATTTCAAACCGTGACCCACAAATGTTGGGTTAAAGACAACAACTGCTTTTTGTTAGGGATCAATTAGGGATCTGGGTGATAACTTCTCAAATCAACTTAAAACCGAATTTTGCTTCCAATAGGGGGTACGTGGGGCCATCCTCCTGAAGCCACATATCATCTGTATCAATAGCAAACATATTTTACCGAGAACATCATTAGTCATTTTGTGGTAACAACTTCCATTGACTGTAACGCTTACTCCGGGCCTATTTTCAATCAATCAATCAATCCCTAAATAAACTCCATGCTTAGCAAAAGACAACCGCCAGTTATATATCCCAGTGGATCTTCAATCTGTAGTTGTTATATCGTTTTTTTTCTTGTATAGAACTTATTAACTACAATCGGTTGTGTTTTGATTTTTTTTTTTTAATTGTACTTATGACATTCATCACTGGATTGACCTAGAACTCAGAAACGGCTTTCTTGTGAGCGATATCGCGTCACACCATTGAAAAGCTTAATTCTAGTAACTTCATCGTTATATAGAAGGTTAACTGAGTGTTTTGCGGTGTATATATTAAATGCTGACAATTTGTAATCAAATAAAAAAACCATAACCATAAAACGCCATGAACAAGAATACAAATTTTCCTTGCGTGTCTGGCAACAATTTCCATTTTGTTGCCTCCAACATACAAACCAAAATCGTTGCTTTGATGGGATCTCTTCACAGTGGTTCTGCGCTACACATTCACACGCTTACGCTTTGTCTATTTGAATATGGGCTGCCCTCCCCATACAATCCCCATCAATTATTAAGCAATTTATTGCAAAGTCTGTAATTTAGATCATCGATTGCAAGAATTCGTTTTGTTGAAGCCTTTCAACGCAGGTGAAGAGAAGAAATTGAACTTGGCCCTTGGGACTCTATAGGGAACCAAAAGTGATCAACAGGTTAAAGTTATTGAAATTGTTTCAAGAAGGAATTTTTACCTTTTTAGCTTCTGTTCCCAAAAAAAAAGGAATTCAAAAGGTTTCCGAACAACTTTGGAAATGGTAATTTCATAAATTATATAAGGATGTACAATAAAGAAGCAGAAAGAACAAGTGAATAAAGATAATGAAGATGCATATAAAATTTAAAGCATAATGTAAATTGTGAAGAGAAGAGAGACAAGCACAGAACAGATCAGAGAAGTAAATAGACAAACAAGCAAACAATTAAGGAAACATACAAACAGAAAAACCCACCGACAGCCAGACAAAGAAGCAGAACCACACTAAAAACCAATGAAATAAATGCGTTCTTCGTTCACTCTTCATGAGGTCCTCTTTGTGTGTGTTTGAGCTTTATTAAGTATGTGTTGGTGAGCTGTCAAATTACAGTGCAACAAACTTCGTGGGCTGCGTTCCGGAGCTGCTGCTTGTGTTTGATAGAGCAGAAAGGGGAAGTGAAATGATAAAGTGACTCCTTGACTGATGTTCATTCATTTGCTGTTTTGGAAGCAAAGAAATATTCAAAATGTTATTTCCCGACTATTTTACATCAGCACGAAAGAGAACACTAATATTTTCTATCATTTCTTTAATTTGGCAGAAGAAATTTCTCGGTTTTGTTTCATGGATGTCGGATGGATGCTGTTTTCGAGCGAATGTGTGAGATAAATTATTCAAAAGCAGGTCGATTTTCTATACGAATGGGATAAATGCACATCCGCATCCACGTGTCTGTTCCCAACATTTGCAACATGTTGAAATATTTGCTAACTGCATGACTTCCTGCTACTGCTGTGGCTGTTGCAGCCATTATTATTTCGTGTCAAAAGCACATCACTTGGTTTACAAAATTCAACTCATTTCCACTCGACTCGAATTATTTTTCATCAAATTATCCAGGTGAATAAAATCAAAAGAAAAATTCACAGTTAAATGCTTTTGCGTGTTAATAAATAATTTACAATGCTGCTTACAAACGTAAATGAAAACACATCAACGAAAATGCTAAAATTTAATAATAAATTATTAATTTAAAGTTTTACTCAAGTCACAACAAAATAATAACAAACAATGTAATTAACAATTACGAACTTCGGCTGACTCCAACAACAGATCTTCTTACTTTTGGGCTTTTTTTGCAATTATCATTAGGAATAAAAAAATTAAATACCTTTATATAATCTATAATTAACCAAGAAAACAGAACTTAATAGTTAATGGCTTTGAAGATTTGATTATCTCTTAAATAGCTCAAGGAATTCACATTTAAACAAAGATCAAAAATTCCACAAAGTAATTAAAATTGATTATTAAACTCCTCATCAAATGATGTAGAATTTTTTTCATAACCCTGATCAATTACCCATGTTTTGGTATTTAGTATATTAAATTCTTTACAATTCTCCGGATTTTACGCAAATAATTCTTAGTTCGTAGCTTTATCCGAATGGCCATTAATAATATATGTAGGTAACCAGAGCATCAGATAAGGAAGTATGAGATAAGGAAGTTTAATTTGTCTCCTTAGACATTTACTTTCTATGAGACTGGTCTTCTAATGTATCCCTTTTTTTCTCACTTAATTTAATTGACCTGAAAATGACGCATATCTTAAATTTATGCAGACAATTTTCTTTGTCTCAACAATTTGTTAATTAAGTTCATTTAAGAGAGCAGAAACAATACCAACGACAATGTTGAGGATGTAATACCACGAAGGAAGAAGAAACGCGAGACGATGATTGACAGAGACTCATCACTGAACTACTGCTGGCTAATGAATGCCGGACGGATGCTGCTGGAGCAAAGGAAGCTACTCATTAGCAACAGAAAAATTCATTAGTAGTCGAACAACATTAAAAAGTAGCTGTTCGCATTAACTAAGTTTTTAGTTGCAGCAACTGACAGCAACAAAGCTCATTTTTCAAACTTAAAAGCTTTTATTTTCCACTGCCGTTTATTTCATTGTTAACTTTGCTTTTTTTATTTTATTTTTGGTTCTTAACAACGATGTGAAACAGAATAGCAAGGGTTGAGGAAGCAGATTTTCACTTAAATTTTCCTTTTCGAAAACACATAATAAAATTGGAATCTGCATCTAAATCTGAAAAAAGGAAAACATGCTTTTAATAAATTGGAAAGTTGCGAAATGAATATTCAGCACGCTTTTTTAACGAATAAACGAACTTCATTCTCAAATTCAGTTAATTAATGAAGTTGCCCTTTTGTTTTTGCCCTACAAATCACTGAAATAATCAATGAAGTGGTGAAACGAGGGACAGGGACGAAAGAAAGCAGCTCGAAAGCAGAAGCGTCGAATTAATTTGGAAAAGTTCTGTAAACAGAAAACTGCAAACCAGCATTGTGAAAATTAATACGAAAACCAAAGCAAGGATTAAAAAAGCTAAAGCTAAAAATAATTAAAATCATTAAACACCACATGCACGATGCTTCAAAGCTCAAAAATCTCTCCAGTTTTTCATCAGCTATGATTTGGTTTTATAACGACGTGACGACCATCAAAACATTGCGCAAGAAGTAATAATTTTAGTGTATGTGTTCAGTATTCAATATTCAAACATATCAATCCTTGAACATAATTGGACTTCATTATTTCTTCCCTTTTTTAAGGCCATAAAAAATTTCCAAGGATTCTAAAGGCCAACAAATTCTGTTAAATTATTCAGCAAGTGATTAGATAATAATAAATATAAAGAGCAGACTGTTGATTTACATCAACTGAATTCATATTCATGAAATTTTTTTGCATGAATAAACAACAATTTATGACCAAAATAAATTTTGTTTTGAGCAAACTCATTGTAGAAAGGTGTAAATAGAATACTACGTCCATTTATTTCACACTTCGATTATATTTAACATTTTTTATACCACATTTGCGAAATCAATAAAAAATCTAATAAAAGAAAATGAACATAGATAAAAATTCTCAAGAGTTCTTAAATCTTCTGTCAACATGATTTATGAACGAGGTTTTTTATCTGTATTTTATCGTTCTTTTTGGAATCTTTCCAAAATATTGTCTATTTTAATAAAGTACAGCAATTTTAACAAGTACAAAATACGATACATGCGCAGAGGGGATATAAAACAAATTAAGAGTCTGATAATTTAGTGTTTATTTTATATTTTTTCTAAAAAAAAATAATGTCAAGCTAAGAAATAAACTACTTAAAGAACTGATTTAATTGATAATGTATGCTAAAACCACAAAATTCATTTAGAAATTCATGTAAATGTTATATTTGCATCATATATTAACAGCAAATAATGTGATTAGGTACAACTTGTTACTCAACAATGGAATACTATTGAATTTTTATGGCCCACTGTTGGTTCATAATGTTGGGAGAAAAATATATTTTTAACAGCGAAATTCACTACTTCTTTGGCTCTGAGTAGTGGCATAAATAAAAAGAAAGAGAGAGAGAGAAAGATTCATCCTCATAGCAACATCCGTTCAAGTACACGTCAACAGCGAGAACGAGGACCAAAACTCATTTCAGCGTTTCTTTGACGACTTCTTGGCTCATTTGATATAATGCACCAGCGACGTGTCAATTGGCATTAAAATTGCACTCGAATGCTTAAATCATGATTCGAAATTTTTCTTGTCTGTATGAAAAAGAGTCCAACGAATCTACCGAAACTTTACTTCGTTAAGGATCTTATTATCCCGATACGTTTAAAACTTTATATACTGTTTAATTTGTTATTTACACATTCTTTAATGATATCAAATAATGGAAAAAAGCAAAAAATGTCATATCCATTCAATGGAATAGAAAAATATTAAATTAAATATTAGTTTTTCCCAGCCTACATTCGAACAACTCGCATCTAGCTTATTTATTATTCGCTTGAATATCCATTATTCACTTGGACGCTAATTATTTACTTAAAGTCCCCCATCGTTCAGCTGCAGTCAAATTCAGGTCCCACATCTACTCTGAATAAATTCAGTTGATAATTTTTCCGTTTAAATTTAATTGAATTTAATTCCGTTTGATTCGAGTTGTTGTTTTCGTTGTTGTTGCACGGTGGAAACTTTTCCTAAAACCTAAACTCGAAACTCTGGAAATTAAACTGAAAGAAAAAAACAACAACCAGAAGCTCAACCAGTTAATTAAAAAAGGCAACCGAAAACTCTGTTTTTTCCGAATGATAGCAACTTTCAAAATAGTTTCGCAGTTCATTCGTGGCAAATTTTGAAAACTGTCATTAAAAAAAAACAACTGTCGCCATCGTTGAGAATTGGACTGTATTTGAAATGGCACCGTCGTGCTTTTCTCTTACTCTTTATTCTGTTGTTTGTTAAAAAATCAAGGAAATAGTGAAGCAAAGTTTGAGACAAGACAAAATAATTTAAAAATACACGAAATAATTAGCCATATAGTAGTAAGTAGTAGTAAGTCACATAGAATTAAATTTAAAAGATTAAGAAGACGAAAGAAAGAAAATTTGAGGTGAAATTTTCATTTAATTGTGCATTTCTAATATAAATAGATTTTTTACCATTGTAACTACAAAATCTACGCTCAATTATCAATTAATACAAGGAAATACTAACAAACAAAATGAACTTACAAATATTTTGCAATTTGATCTGAAAATCTTAGCAAATAACTACAAAATGATTCAGGGAACAAAAATGAGGCGATTAAGAAACAAATTTACACTTCAAACTGTCATCAATCGACCGTGCTTAAGACTCTTTAACCTCCTGCAACTCCTGTTCCATACTTCATCCATTTTAATTCTTGATGGTTCCATGATTATAAAAGTTTTGCTTTGTAATGGGTGCTCAGCGGTGGTGTTGAAGATCTGTTTGCTTATACTTTCTTTACATGTTTTCCCTTTTAATATTTGCCACTCAGTCAACTGCATTGTAGGCTCTGCCTCTCAGCCCCAAAGGCTCAATGAAGCTATCAGCAGCACTTAAGCCAAACAACAAGAACAAGAAGCATTGGCTATCGTCGTTGTTGTTGTTGTCATTTTGTTGTCAAACCTCTCATTACTGATCTTATCTGACAGGACACGTCATTTTAAATACTCATAAAAGTGTCAACTTGAAATTGTGGCTTTATTGCTTCGAACCTATTTCAGTCTCTTCTTATTACCTCTCATTCAGGTTCTTTCTGTTACAATTTCCATTTCTCTCTTCATGTCCCTCTTCATTAAAGCACAAATAACAGAAAATATTAGTTTGAGTAGTTTTCAGCATGACAAAAGACTCGGCCAACGTCCTCCTCCCTCCACTCAAAGCAACAATTGTCATAGTTTTTTCTGCCTTTCTGTGGCTTTTCTCTTGTCCTCTGTCCTCCTTTCAGCTTTTCTTTTGAAAATCCTTTTGTAATGAGCACAAATGACACAGTCAAAAGAAGAAGAAAAGGGGAGTAAAGGGAAAAGAAATAATAAGAGATTGCCTAACATTTTGCACTTGTTTAAAGAGGAGAATTCAGCAGGCGATCCCACCCATTGCTGTCCCATAGACCTACGTAAATCAGGCAAGTGTCAGAAAGTACAACAACAAGTGGTAGTAGTTGTAGTACAAATTTTTCTACAACAAAATTGACACTATCAAGAAGAAGCTTTGCACAAATCTTGTCGACTTTGGCCTGGTCTGGCTTTAGCTTTGGCTGATGTTCTTAAGAGCCTAGCAAAAGTCAACATTGCTAGTGCAATTTTCTTGCTGTTGTTGTTGTTATTCATGGTTCTAGTGCTGCTTCTGTTGCTTTTGGCTCAAAGTTACTATTTCGTGCTTATGATAGAAAGGCCAAAGCTACTTGAGTCGATCCTTACGGCATGCAAAAGCAACAACAAAATGCTGCAATAGTTTATTTATGATTTTAAAATGCCCCTTTCTTGTTGCACACCTTGCGTTTGTTTGCTTCTTGATTGGCTCCATACAACACTTTCACTATATCATAGTAGCTCTTGATGTATTTCAGTTAAAGTGGTTGTATGAAGGCCTTTTGACATTTTTGAAGATGTCACCAAAACCAATTATTATCTGAATCAACAGATCCATCAATGTACGGTATCTACATCAAATATCCATCATAGAGAGCTGTAAAACTGCATATCTACAGATCTAATTTTATAAAAGAACCAAATATCGTTTTTCCCAGAAATATGCAATGAAAAGTCTACCCTCTAAAATCTAAAATATATTAACACTTCTTATACATTAGTTTTTCATAACTTTTTTTCTTTCTTTTACATTCCTAAATTTCTTTTACTTTATTTAACTTTTAAAGTTTCTCTTATCGTTCATCAGTTTATAAACCAAATCACTTCAGTTATCAGCATCAGCTAAGAAGATTTATGGGCTTTTCTGTTCTCAACATTAATTAATAATTCAAGCAGATTGTGTGTTTTTAATTGGTTTTTTTTTGTCCTAGTAACCCGCTGCTTCAGTTAACAAAACCACAAATAACAAACACAAAGGAAAGGTAAACACAAGAGTAACAACAACAACTGCACAACTGCGGCAAATCTATTTTATAAGCAGTGATTTATTAGTGATTCAAGATAAATGAAATGGAACTGGAAATTGCCAAAGAAGAAGATGTATTAGAACAATAGTGGAACATATAAAATCCAGTCTCCAAAGTAGTGATGCTGTTCCTCTTCTATATCTTTAAATTGATTACAGTAACTTGAATTCAACAGGAAAAGTTCGGTTATATCAGTAGATACATCATTATTATTGAAAACCTTTCATTTTTAAGAATTAAGCATCGATCAATTACGTCAATTGGAACTATTATTATTAGAGTTATTCTTATTATTATAGGTCGACGACATTCATACAAGAAATTAACTGCCTTTTGTTGTCTTTGTGATGGCCTTTGATCAATTGTAAATTGAGGGAATTCCATTCAAGATCGAAACTAAAACTCGAGTATACATTGCGTCCATCCTTTCCAAAACTCTGTTCTTTTATAAAACTTATGATGGCCTTTGCACTTTGAAGTATTAAAAAAATCCGTATATACAATATTATGCAGGAGATGATGCTTTCCTAAATTATGGACTTTGACAAGATTTTTCGGGTTGTCATTTTGATGATGTTTGATCTGCCCAATTTAAAATAAATCCTCCGAAGAGGATTCGATGCAGGAGGTGATATAAACCTCAATATACAACCTTTTCTAAATTATTTTGCCTTGTAATGCTTGTTTGGGATGTATTTTTAAGGCCTTTTGTCCTATAAGGACCAATTCGATTCCAGAGTCGGAATTTCTGTATTCAACACCCCTTTTTGTGTATTACATTTAGAACTGGAACGAGCTTCTTTATCTTCGGAAGTAGGTTAGCAAAAAAAAGTATCAATAAGTGTTTTCTTCCTTTTGTTAAGAAAGTACCCTTGGAAAAGCTGAACAGGGCTTTATTGAAGTACACGCTACTGTGAACTGAAGCCAACGCAACTTCCAACAACACCTGTTGTACTGAGATTTATTGAGCAATAAATTTTACTGTTACGAATTTAAAGCAGCGATCTAGAGGCGAAATTGCATTGCAATTGTATCGTGGCTTCCAAAGGAGAAAAGGTCAAGGAAGATGAATAATTATTATAGCTGAAGGGCCCGTCTTAAGCATAAATCATACGAAAGTAGGAATCGTTTTAAGTTTGCACCGCTATCATTTAAATGCTATGAAAACTTACCAAGTTATAGTTATTAAAGTTGGAGAATGAATTGTATACAGAACTTACCTAAAATAAAGGAAAGAAAATTAATTTTAATTCAGGTAACTTATGAAAAATGTAGAAATACGTTCATAATAGCAATGCAATTATTATATAATTTATCGATTTTATAGAATATTAAATCTAATAATGTACATGTCTGAATCTTGTATGCGAATTTTTTTTATTAAGAATGAGTATCCAAGGTTTCGAACCCGCCAATACTTCCTTATTTTCTTTTTCTGTCTGTTGCTTTTAAGCTTTTGATGGCGAACTTCATTGCCAAAGTCACCATTAACGAATATCAGAAAGGCAGAATAAAAGTGAAATAAAACATAAAAGTGCTTCTTGACTCTCTGATTCAAGCAGCCCACCAACCAAGGTGCCAGTCAGTCAGTCATTCACTTAACCAGGCTCTGCATTTGAATTGTTCTTTATCTTGTTCTCCCTCGCTTTTATATGCTTTCGTTTTTCAATTCAATTCCGATAAACCTCAAAAACACAACAAAGAAATGATTCGACCGGATCAAATCGGACACACCCAGCATTTTTTGCGGCTTACCTCAAACTTGGGAGATGTTAATGAATACTTTGAACTGACGAAGTGGTGAATAAAACCTTCTTTTGCAAGTTTACTCTTTCTCAGACATTTGAACCAATTATTTATACAAAAGTATCTATTATATTCTATCTATCTTCGTCTCTTACTATCAACTTTTCCTTCGTAATTCCTCGAAACGAGAACCTTTGCAAAAGGTTCTGTGGATTGATTTCTAACTTAAAGCGGATTCCATTTGAAAGAGAACCTCAACTATACTAAAAACTGGTTTCTTCACCCAACTAACAAGAAACCTGTATAAAGATATAACCTTTAAAATAAAAAGTTAAAAGGGTTAAAATAACGTCAAAACGAATAAGAAGACGAAGCATTCAATGCGAACGAAGGAGCAAACAAAAGAAAGACCCATCAACAAAAGCATTCAACAATACGAAAAGAAGAAGTGGAAAGAGTCAAAAGAACGAAAAGAAAAAACTGGGTTACTTGGCAAACTTGGCTACTTAGGAAAGGAAACGAGAGTGAAACAGAATCGCCATGAATTCAACAAACAAATGAACCGGATGGGCCGATGCGTATTACAAGACCTTCTTTTTGAACGTCTGTCGGACTTTTGCCGGCCGCATAATCGACGCGGTGGCAGTGAAAGTGGTCCTCCAAGTCCACGATATCGAGTAGACGTCAAGTTTACATTACAACATTCACTTGTCCGGCGTGGACTCAGCTGGCCGGTTCGTGGCTTTTTTAGATCGCCGGAATGAATGTATATAAATGTTTTTTTGCATTATTTACATATAAAAGTGACGCAAGTAAATGCAGTCCGCTCCAGTTGCCAGGAAAATTATTGTTTATGTTACGTAATATCGAGGATACGAACTTTTATTTTTACTTCGATCATCTAACAAAATTTATGGGAAAACAAAAAAAAAATGCTGATCGAAATCAAGTTTATAAAATAGTCAAAAGTTTGTAAAAAAAAAAAACTATCGGAAGTTAAATGAGCTTAACACTCAAACGCTATAAACATAGCGTCGCATTAAACTAGTTTAAAATCTAATTTAAAGAAAAGATAATAATAGAGACACACTTAAAAAGAACGCATCAAAATGCAAATGAATGAAGAAGCGACGAGTTTAGAACTCGTTTAAATGCATTTTCTCCATTCCACGAAATGGATTCAAGACAAGGGAACGATAATTGATTCTTTCAAGAAAGAAAAGGAAAGGAATTCTTTCATTTGAGCGAACAAATCAATTACAATTTCCGAGAAGCGTTGATAAGAGGAATTTCGTCCAAATTCCAATTTTAAATATAATTGAAGTGAGATTAAACTTCTTTTGTGAAATTTGGAAGTGAAATTGACTTTTAAAAGCATTTTTTTTTTAACATAAAAAATCCTTGAATACCCGAAATCAATGAACTGTAACTAAAACTTTAATTGATATGCTGAAATATTAATAGAGATTTCATTATATACAACTAGAATTTTTAGTATATAAAATTTCAAATACATATTTTTAATCAGAAAAGGGCTGCCAAAAATCGTCTAAATTTCAGAAAAACTTAATAACTACAAAGCTAATTAAAATGGCAAATTCTGTTCAAAAAACTAAAAGACACTTTGATTTATTCGTTGAAGAGAGAAGAGTAAAAATATGTAGACAGAATCGTGGTTTGGCATTGATAAAATGTTGCAGCCGAGCAGAGTTTTTAATATAGTCGTATTTTTCGAAAAAAAATACAGAAATTGACTAATGATTACCACACAATTACAAACTACATATAAATTCACATATTTTCGTGGCAGAGTCTACAAAAAACCCAATAGAAAAATGTTCAAGAGGAAAAATCAATAATAACGTTGGCAATTTTTGATTTTTGCTATTCTTGCAAAGGAGATGAAAATGTGAACTGATGCTTGGCAACATTAATAATAATTATAAAGTGCTACAGCTAAAAAAAAAGGAAAAATTGCAAATTATTAGCGTAACGTGTAAGTGAATGAATTATGTGTGAAAACGATGTGAACTCGTGGTTAAATCGCAATTATGCCTCATTAACAAAATAGGATTAATGCTTTCGAATTGATATTAAAGCAGCTTAAATCATAAAAAATATTATATTCAATTAAATCATTGTATAATATATATTGGACTTTGGCTAGCAATTTAACGCATTATCATTTTTAATGATTTTTCTAATTACATTTCATTTTCTTCTTTTAGTTGCTAATTGTGCAAAGAATATTAAATACTTTAATTCTCACGGAGATGCCAAATTGTTCACATAGATAAGTAATAATGAATATATTAGTAAATAAAGAAATTCTTAAAGCATCCAATTGCAAATTAATTCTCATGTTAATTCATTGTGTATATATTTTAACTTGAAACACAATTGAATAGAATCGACTCTTTTGTTCTTTTATTCTTTTACTCATCTCTTCTCAATAAAACGCAATTATTTCATTTAGACACTACACAGAATAAAAAGTACAAATTTATTGAGTGTACTTTTTCAAGTCATGAATCATCCGATGAATGATGTAACTATTTTATTGGGATATAAATGTTTTCCTATGACTTCCATAACTTTAAATGATTAATTAAACCATGGAGTTGCTCTTAGATTAAACCAAGGTGAAAGCATTCCCAGGTGAATCATTTTATATACATATATATTATAATTAATATTTTTTACATAGTTAGTACATTTTCCCTCAATCCAAAGTTGATTCACATCTAAATTAATTACTTCCAAATCTACTCTTAAATTCATCGATTTTTATCATTAAATTTTGAAATTTCGAAATGGGTCGCCTGAATCATTCAATTAAAAAAAGAAATCCACATTAAGTATAATTATTTTCACGTTTTTCAGACTTTGATTACAATTATACAGAAATATTTTATATGGATGAAGTCGAACTTTTAGCAACATTACAGCTTTATAATTCACACCTGGTTTAAACCAAATTTGGATAATTGATTGATAGACTTCCGGATAAAAGACTTTCAAACACGCATTCGGAAATTTTGGTGCTGCTTTTAATGATGCTAAATTGAAAAATTATCCTATTACAGCATAAATTCGTTTAGGAAATTTATGTAAACTATAATTACAATGTTACGCATGATAAGAAAGATTATTAATTTGTATTTGGGAAGTAAATATTAAGCTTTAATTTGAATACGTGTAGAAAATCCCCATTTTAGCATTGATAATTCGGCTTTTATACACAATTATAAATTGCATATATATTCGAAACAATACGAATTTTTTTTCATTTGAAAGTATTAATATAATTGCAGTTGTTCACATCTCCACGGACAAATATTATCGCCATGGTTTTATACGAAAATCCACAGCAATTAAAAGCCAAAACGCTTCTGGTAATTAACCAATTAATACTGGTATTTATATTTAATAAAACTGTGAACTTGTATGAATTGTTTATTATAATAATAATAAATGCATTAAATACATTTAACAAATAGAGCTGAAAAAGCATTTGTAATTAATTAATTACAGCGAATGCAACAAAATGCATAGTAGACTCATCTCCCTTTTTACCCTCTGTATTTTAATTCATCTGTATTCTTTCCTATATCTCGCTCGTAACGCATTCATACAATGGAATCGTAATAATTTGTTGCTAAAGTGTCAATTTATCAATTTGCCAAGTCAACAGAAAGCCAAAAGTATGTAGTTTTTTGTGTGAAAGAAATTGCAATTACATTTATCATTTTAATACCCTTTTATAACACCTTACGAAACCGAGCTATGGACTGTACGGAATGGACTTTATCGCGCTATAAGCTATACAGCGTTGTAACGAAAATTGAAAACCAAAAATTACAATTTATTTTTTTGATTTTATTCGATTCTCTCCCTCCGTTTCGATTGTATTTAATTTAAATGAGCTACTTTTTGATGCTATTATTATTTAATCATTTATTTATTACTGAACGCGGGTACATATTTTATTTTGTGTTTATATGCGACCGCCCGAAGGCTGCTATATTAAAAATGCTTTCACAGAAATGCAATAAACAGGAAAAACCAATTAAAAACCGCGAAATAAAGATTAATTAAAATTTACATTCCATGTTGTTAAAGAAGCAGAGCACCACATCGAGTAGCACAAAATTGTGGTTGGTTCGCTCTGCTGCTGATGTCAGTTTATCAGTCAATCAGTCACTCAGTCACTCAATTGACGAGGTCGTTGTTAGGGTTGCTGCTCGTGTAAAACCCAACTTTGTAGCTCTTCTCGAAAATTATGCTGGCTTTTTTATTAAGATGACAACGAGGACGAATGAATCCCACTCGCACCATGTTTGCATCGTGATATCATTTCAAGTTTAATTATTTTAATTAAAAACAGAAAAGAAGACGACTGTAATTCTCTGGAAATTGAACTCTGTTTCTTTTGTATACGACTTTGAGAGCACAAGCAATTAAAACGAAACATAAAGCTAAAAAAAGAATCAAACCAAAGGAAGAACGAACCATAAAGAAGACCCAAACTCCAAGAAACAAAAGACAAAAGAAATGTAATATGCGTTTAATAAAAAATTTAAACGCAAAAACTATAATCGTTAAAGTATTCAAAGTAAGTAGAGAAAATAAGTTTAAACTAGTAAGGGTACCTTCGGTCAGACCGAAGCTTATATACCCTACATCCCAGCAACCTTTATTATACATATTTATACATATTTCCGATTTATTTAAATAGTCCGATTTATTTAAATAGTAAAAAGTAGGCGTGTCACTCCGCCGATTTTCCCCATTTTCAATACAGAGTTATCTATGATGGCAGAGAATATTCGTACCGAATTTCAAGTCAATTCTTCCAACCGTTATTCTGGAATTGCGGTTTATATCAATGTCATATGTTCGTGGGCGGCCACGCCCATTTTTTTTTAAAATTTAATCTACCTGTACCGATGTATTCGGAAACAAAATTGAAGCTCAAAACTAAGTCTACAAGTTGAAATATTGTTAAAAGAATTAGTATTTGTTAAAAAAGTAGGCGTGGCGCTGCACCGATTTATCCCATTTTCAATCCCACAGAGTTTCGGATGACAAAGAATATACGTGCAAAATTTCATCGCGATAGCTTCATTCGTTCTCCTGTAATCGTGATTTCCACAGACAGACAGACAGACAGACAGACAGACAGACAGACAGACAGACAGACTACGGACATGGCTAAATCGACTCAGGAGGTGACACTGATCAAGAATATATATACTTTTCCATACCTGCCACGCCTCCTTTAATGCGTTACACACGGAAGCACAAAGTGAATATACCCTCATTCCTTCGGATGTAGGGTATAAAAAACGACAAAATTGTGATAATTTTAAAATGTTTCTTTTAATCAAAATATTATGCTTCGAATACACTGAAATACTAACTCGGTTTTAGGTTTAATCTTGTTAAAGTTACATCAATATTTTAAGTTTTGAAGCAAAAGTCAAATGTTTACTTTATCATTCACGAAAGGATTCGAAAAAGGTTATCATTTAAATAGGTCTTTAAATATTTATATATGTTTATGTAAATTAAAATAACTATACAAAGCAATACACAAAAAATATATACATAAAAATATTCAATAATATAAAATAATCATAAAATAAATTAACTAATAAACTGCAGGAAAGAGTTGAAAATTACCAAAAAAAGAAACAAGGCAAGTAAAAAAATAAAAAAAAAAATAACTACAATGTATAAAAAAAACTTCATGTTCTCCTAATTAACATTAATTGGCATCTTATAAGAAAAAGTAAAAACAAAAACAATAATACCCAAAATACAATAAAAGCAGTAAAAAAAAATATATTCATTAATTTCCGATTAATTAACTGTTAACAAAAAGTCTGAGTTTCAGGTACAGCAATCAAAAGTTTCGAAGGCAACTATTAAAAGTTGTGTACATCTTTCTTCTTTTGTTATTTGTACTTTAGGCACTTTTCTGGATGCAAAATTCTACCCTCACGTATCCAGACGAGAAGCAATTAACTGAGACGCAATAGAGGCCACACGATAAATTTCAAAAGGAAAAAAAAATAAACAAGCACAGTGGAACCTGAAGCAAAATAGTAGCTCGAGTTCAGCCTCTCTGTCGGTTGGGAAATAGACTGAAGTTCTGAATAATAGAGGATATAAGTACCGTTTGAGAGAGGTACGGAATAATAGCTCCACTATTAACAAATGTACACAATTGGTGAGTGCCAACGCCGACGTTCGTATATTTTGTATGGGCTTGAGTCTCCCATAGGATTGGTTACATACATATTTTAGGAACTGTACTGTCAACTTCTTCATTTTCTATGAACTGGTCTACGGCATCGAGGGTTATCTGTACTCGAAATGAGTTTTCAGAAAGGTTTAACAAGAGTTCATCTTCTTTACGTACTTGTCTACATCTAAATAATGAAGTACCGTATTACAAATACGGTACATTATACATACATAATAGGTAAAAACTTCTGCGGTGAAACCGAAAACATTTTAGAAATAGATAAATAAAGACAGAGAAAAACAAGGCAAAGAAACGTTGAAAACAAACGCGTTTCTCTCTCATAAAAACTGAGAAGAATGAAGAGAAGAAGATGCCATTAAAAGAGGAGGTACAGGGCCAATCATAAAGTGGCGCTTATCACGAAAACTGTGTTTATGCGGCGATTAAAATGCGTTTGTGTGCTCTGATAAGAAAAACAGTTAAGATGCGAATATTACTGGCTTATAGAGTCTCGTAATCGCCATTGAGGTTGGTCTCAATTCGGAGCTAATCTTATCGGAAATTAAGCTTCCCAAGTGGCAGCCATATTTTATTAACGCTTCTGCTGATACGAGCCTGAATTTTAATGTAATTACACACAGAAAACGCGAATTTCAAAATTATTTAGACTCTTTTTAATGAAATTCGTATTCATTTTAATGCTTATTATTGTATTTCCATTATTTCTGTTGATCTCTTTTTTTTATGTACATCTTTTAACTTTATGAATGAAGCCAGAATCTGAACTTCATTTAAACTTTATTATCCGAAAAACGGCTCTTAGTTAAGCTTTATAATAAACAAACAAATTTTCGATTATTTTTCGACCTTTCGTCAATACGATTTTATCAAAATCAAAATTGAAACCTTGACGCTGCTCATTATTTATATCACAAACAAAAATATGTTAAATAAGTCGTTTGAAGGCGTCGCTCCATCAAAAAGTGCATTGAATACTAAAATAATAATAAAATAATAATAAAAGCAATTACCAAGAATCATGTTCAAATTCAGTTTTGCAATTAATAAAAAAGTTTGCAGTAAAATACATCCACCGAAAAGTAAAGCAAAAATCTCAAAGATTATCAAAGCCAATAAAATGACAAAATATCTGCTTTTGGTTAATTGACAAAGCATCTGTATTTTTATGAAAAAAGTAACAAAATAACGAAAACAATATAAAAGAAGCAAATTTCTTATCTTAAATTCAAATTTGTTTGTTTTTAATAACTTTACAAATTGATTGAATTTCAATTTATAAAAAAGCGCCATTTGACAGTTGTAAATATTTAATTATTAGCCAATTCTTTACATATTAATTAAGGTTGAAACTAATTTTTATTTCTTTCGCTTTGCAGTTAATTTAAAATGTGAATATTTTATTAATTTAAAGACTCTTATTCATATTATTTTATTAGACAATTCTTGTTATTGCTTCTTTTGGGCTGAATTCTCATAGGGTTCGTCAGACTCTGACTTTGACGTCACAATATTCGCTTCGCAGCTAATTAAAACTTTGATAAACTGAACTAAAATGTAAACAAAGCGATAACGAAATGAGCTCGAAGAAGCGAAAGTTGCTCACCTCACGGCAACCTTTGAAATTGACTCCATCTTTATAAATATTATTATTGTTGTTATGTAAAGTAGCAACGAATTCCTTACTGACATATAAGTAATAAGCCATCAAAAGCTACATAATAGAAAAACACATATTTAAATTTAAATCACTGACGTAACAATGTTATGTTTTTTTTTCTGGTATTTTGATATATTGATGTGTCTATATATAAACATGAAGATAGCTTTCAACCATGTGCTGATTACTAGGGTGGCAGTACAATGGCCAATAACAACAGGCATCCCAGTACAGCCAAAAACCTCGAATACTCAGACGAGTGATTGACGTTAACGCTGACAGTGGTACTGAAACCACAAATCAAATCTTCAGCAAAATAGACAACATATAACTCAACAGATAACAAATCAAGCAGAAAAATATAAATAGTTTTTGAGATTATATGCTATATTTTATCAAGATATCTATTCGAATAATGAAGTAATTTAAAGTTCATTCTTTCCAACAACGACGTGACTTTTTTAATTTTTATGGGAAGAAGAAATATTTTCTAAGAAGAAACTGTGTTTTTCTCTTGATTTTCTTAAGTATGTATGTATTTGTATTTAACATGCCAAAGCGATAAATAAAAAAATTATAATGAGAGTTCTTCGAGTATTTCTAACAACACGATCTATATACATGCATATATCTACGTTTGTATATGGCTCATATATGCATTGCATTCCCATTCGCATATGTAATTGATCATAGAAATTGCTTTCATTGCGAATATTTTCGCTTTGAATACTTTTTCACATGCTCGAAAAGCGTTCGCACACCCCCAGTAAACGAACCGACGCAGCATTTTGCTATGGTCCTCCGGTCCCTCGCCTTCTTTTCAACTGTCTGTGATTATTATTGTAAATGCAGCGTAGTTCCCATATGTATTCGTAGTCACCAGAGAGAGGAATCATGGTTCCCTTGGCAGTTCCCGACATTCCAAAGCCAGACGATGCCGTTTAGCAGGGGATGAATTTATATTTTCTGTGAAACCATTCAATTCCCGCATCTGTGTACACAGTTAAAGCGTGCATACTTAGGGTGGCATGAGTCCGGGACGATTTGTTTCTAACTGTTCTTATCGGTTCGTGGACCAGTTGTTTCCATTCTCTGGACTCTGAGAAGGATTGAAGTGCCGAGGATGAAATGTCATAACGAATACTGGGATGAGGTGACGAGAGAGCATGCGACCGAACAGAGCAAAAGAAATTTTTTTTGGGGTGAAAAGAGTTGAATATGTTTTGATAGGTGGCGGGGTGATGAGGGGCCAGGAGTTTAGATTTAATAGTCAACTCTGAAGGGTTTATTCCATTTGCATATGCGACGACCGACGTATTCAACCAGAGGTCATACGAAACTCTTCAAAAGGTTTCGTCTACGACAAATTAAAATGGGGATTAAAATAAAACAAAAAGTATCCGTTTGAGGATTTACAATTGCAACATTGAAAGCTGCTTTTCGTAAGATATGCTATGGAAGGATAACGCAATACAAAGCACATTACGAAAAAAAAATTTATCACTGATTCGTTGATGCAACGAAAAAACTTCATTCAAATTCGTGCTAAGAATTCTCAATATTGCTTTATAAAGTTTTTTAAGAATTCTTTTGGGCAATTTTGCTATTCGGAATGCAAGAAAAGATGGATGTCTACCAATACCGTAGAATTCAATAAGAAAACTATGGATTTTATGGTGTTGATAATATGTTATTAAAGAAATGCATTCGTATACTTGAAGGAGCTGTTAAAGTAACGCATTCGTATAGTGAAATGGGTTCTAATTATTTTCAAATCCTCATACGATTCATAGTTACATCCGAACTACTTGAATACATTTTGAATATAGATCGCTAAAAGAAGAGTGATTAATGATAATATTTTTAATTAAAATGAACATGCTTCCAGCATCCTTCGTCGCAACCATCTCGATAAAAAATCCTAACTCTAAAGACCATTGTTTTACGGTTTATTATAGACCCTTATACTGTAAAGACCCTTATAACATAAACTACATTTTCTGTTGAAGAATTTAATTTCAGATTCAGTTCCATTTACACGAAAACAGGAAAGAAAGCGACAGAAGAGCAAGAGAGACAAGAAAACATACAAATATATCCAGGTAAGCTTTACCTGGATTCGTGGCTCGTGGTTTATACTTGTATCTGGAGCACGTGTCCGTCTCTCATTCATCTCTTTTCAATTTAACCTCATTTTTTTTCCTGCGTGTCCTTATGCAATATTAACATAATTTAGAGCATAAAATTATGCGGTGAAATGCACATAAAAGCGTTTAGAAGGAGGTTGATGTAAATGCAGTTTACACAGCAGCAACTTATGCAAGCAGAAAATGTGAATTATGGAAGTTGTTGTTGTTGGTTTTGAAGGTTTACCTCATGCTGCATGCACATCTTTAGCAGCAGCATCAGATATATTTTAAAGAGTATAAATTCGTCATTCGATCGCTACGATGACGATATCATGGATCGTTTATTTTCAATGGTATGATTGCTTTCCAATTGGATATTCTAAGTTACTTTTATGCAAATTGGAAATCTGCATAAATTAGCAAAGAGCATTAAGTGTCACAGTTTTTTCCATTTCGTAACCATTAGCAATTTATTAGCAGTTATTTGATCATAAATTTTTGCCATTTTCATATATTAAAAGGCAATTTGAAAATTATCCATCTAAAGTCAGACAACGAGACTTTACATTGTAGTGGATTTAATTAACTCAGGTGCTCGATGAAGAAGGACAGACAACACTCGTAAGTGGAGAGCCGCCGCACGTCAATCGATGTTTTTGCTGTTGGTGTGAGTTAGTTTCTTTTATTTTCTTATTTTATTCAATACAATAAAAACAAAAGAAACAGAAAAACCAGAATTTTTTTTTAAATTAAAACTAAAATAAAAATAAAGAATAAGCAAAGTTTCAATGTCGCTGCAGGTTTATTTTTAGTGTACACTTGGTTGGTGGCTTCATGAGGTTAAGGTTAGATGCTGCTTTTTTTTCTTCGGCTTTTAATCTGTGGCTGCAGCGATACATTGCCAGCCAGGTACAGGTATTGATAGCGCTTTTATGTAGAACAAAAAAAAATAATATTATTGCTATTCAAATACCACAACAATTGAAAAGATGATGCCGCACGATGAGCAGCACCAAACTCGTTAGAAGTTTTATCACTGAAGGTCTCGTTTTTGGTTTTAAACAAGATTTAATGATTGTTGTTTATCAAAAGTTCATTAATGATCTTTAATTCAACTCTTTTCATTGCTGGAATTCAAAAATTATTGTATAAAATTCATTATTTATAGTTATTTCTTTTTCACTACATTTTTATTAATTGGGTTTTTAGAGAAACCGCTCAATACACGTGTTCGAGGGGGATTTGATGTTAATGCGGACCCTGTCCAAGTTATGCTTCGGTCTTGTACGGCATAAAAATAATGATGAGCTCATTAAACAAATGATTATATAATTGCATGCAACCAACAACGCCAACAACAGCCACAATCAAAAGTACAGCATACGTCACACACAAACACAAAACACGTCGTCGTCATATTCATGCCGTCAATTACACATGTAAATTCTAATGCTAAAGATTTAAGTAGGTGCTTATTTATGCACAACGTGCCGGGAGCTTAATAAAAATATGCAGAGTGCATTAAATGGATTCAGTAAAAGTATGGAGACAAGAGAGATGTTTAGAATCGCATTTATAATACTTAAAATATTTATCAACAAGATGGTTACTCATACATATCAAGAAATGATCTTGGCTTGGACTACAACGGCGGGATACAATGCCAATTATTGCTGAATCTAAAGTTCAATGAATTCAATTGAATGAAGAGTTTTTTAAAGTTGTTAAAGTTCTTATCATTAGATAAGTAGTCGTAGATATTTTATTATTTTCAATATCGATAAAGAAACAAAATTAAATAACAGAAAAATTTAAGAATTTTAATTTACTTTAGATTAATCAAGACATAATTCTAGAATTTTATAACGTGAAAATAATTTTTAAAAAATTATATATTAAAATAGATTAATTATATCTATTAACCATTTTTAAATCCAATTTCTTTAACTCTTTTAATATATTTTTCAACAATAATTTTTATTTAATTTATTTTTTGCTCTTTCGTACTCTTTCTATTGAAAATGTATTTTATTGTTAAAATATTTCACCATCATTTAAACATTTATTACACACTAAGTGTATAAATCCATGGGTTGGAAGACACCCACCATTGAATTGCCTCTTTTCTGTTGCACGTTGCAATTAACATTTGAAATTCAAGTGGTTCTTTGAATCCAAAAGAAGTCGTTGCGAATATTTCTTTGTTTAGTCATCGCGAATCCACATCAAGGTGTGTCTAAAAATCCAAGTTTTTAAATATAAACTGAGATCTGGGAAGGTGTAAATTATATTTAATCAAAAAGCGAAGTTTCAAGTGTCCGAATACCGGAAAAGGAAACGGAATCGACTCATTTATTAATGTTTCTTGTATTTTGAACCGCGATATCTTAAAATTTAGATATCAAAAATTCTTCTTGTATCTCAACCCAATAAAAATTTAAGAATCTTTACTGCACTGGCCTTGATTTTGATATTACTAGTATGTAAAATTTAATAGCTACTTAATTTATTAAAATTTATGGTTTGACGTTATATAATCGTCGATAATAACAAGGAAACCCCGCATCAAACTGCAGCGAAACAGTCTTTTAATGACCTCATTTATTTTTCTATTGAAACCGAAAATTTTCAGCACGCTTTTCATAGAAACACGCTAAAGACTTTTTCACCGGAAACATTCGCTACGAAAAATTAAGTAACAAAAAAAAAACATAAAATAGAACGTATTTAAAATATGAGAAATTCAATATTTATTTTCTACATGAGTTCAAAAGTAACATTTTAACCAGCAGCTTCCGTTCTGGTTGCTTTTTCTTCTCGCTTCACGCCACTCGACCATTTCATTTAAATGAACTTTAATTGAAATAAATGTTCATTGCATTTGTGTAGCAGGAGAGCAGAGAGGGGAGAGCGGAGAGTGCGAGATCAGGAGAGAAGAGATCAAGGCGCAGAGCTGAGGCTCAACGATATTCCTTAGAGACACAGCAAAATAAAGTGCGGGTGGTTCCATTCGGCATTTGCTTTCGCTGGGAGCGTGAAGGGGATCGACGGTTCATAAAGATGCAGCATTCACAATTTCTTAGGTTATTTATACGTTATGGAGGCAGTGTTTTTTTTTGTAGTTATTGCAATGAGGAATGAGGCTATTGCGCATCTACGTTCTCCGGTCCGCCGTCGGTGGGGTGAAAATGTGCGCCGTAATTTAAATGGGACGGAATTCTCAGAAATAGCTTGGATCTTTCTGTTCTTAAACTCACCATTCATTAACTTTTTAAAGCTTTTCTAGTTGCTATAAGTGCAAGTGTTTTTTTTTCTCTGTATTTTTATGAAAATAAGTACAATCGTGGATGAAATCAACATATGCTGATTCTCACAATTGAAGTAACTAACTAATAATAACTGAATAATTCTTGCCATAAAAACGCAGATCTTTTCGTGAAAAGATTTTAACGATGTGGCAATTTTTTGTGATGGCCAAATCGTTGATCAAAATATCCAATTTCATCGAAATATCAACTGGTTGGGGTCTTTGCTAAATCAAAGTACGCGCTTTATTTAAGACATCAGAAAAAGAAATTCTTCAATTTAATGAGAAACTAAAACTTAATATAAAATTTTAAATGAAAATAAAAAAAAACCGCTTCACATCTTAATAAAAAATAATTTTAAAATTATAGCTTTTTTTTAGACAAGAAAAACGTTAATTTTTAAGAAATTTCTTCTCATTTTGTTTCAAAAAATTTAATTTAGTATAATCAGTGTTTTGTATAATTCATCATATCTCGATCAACATCAGTTTATTTATTCAATTCGTTTATTGATTTCCCTGCGACTATAAAAACACTAAAAACGCTCAACCACGCAACGGTGACAAATTACAACAAAACTTAGCAAAACATCAGTCGGTCAATCAGTCACTCGGTCACACAGCCAATAAAAAATAATTTAAAAACTATAAATAAAGTGTAGGCGTGTAAATTTATATCAGAAACAAAGTCAATCGCGTGCTTTTGTGCACATGTTCGCTGTGTGGTTGGCGGCTTTGTGGTTGTTGTTGCTTTTGTTGTCACCATTAACTTTTTTTTTGCTCTTAACTCTATTGTTACTATTATTTATCTACATTGTATTCAGAATTTCATGAAGCTTTTTTGCTATTTGTTGTCACTTCGATCGCTTTTCTCATTCATATTTCCTCTCAGATTTCATTGAAACGTCTCGTCCGTCGTCATCTCACCGCATTCACCGTGTCGTCTCGTGTTTCAGCCTCGTGCATCGTTTCTGCTCTGAATGCGTCTAAACTGGGCTCTGATTTCTGAACTGTTTTCCCAGATGTCTGCGGAGTGTCTGGCGGTGATTTTAGACGCCGTTGGCTCTGCATTCTTATTATTGTTCAGTTTCTTTCTCTCTCTCTGTCCCTCTTTCTGCACTTTCCATCTTCCTCTCGTTTACGGCTTTTATAAACTTTCATTTAATGTAAGCCTCGTTTGCGGCTAAACTCTAAAGCAGTAAATCACAGCTGCAATTCTTCTAGCCTGCATCTGTTCCGCGCTGATTTATTTCTTTTTTTATGAGTTTTTATTTAGTTTGTTGTTGTTATTCGTATCGTTATTTTAAGTATTACTACTACTATTATTTTTATTACTATTGTTGCTCTATTGTACAGTCTATTTTACAATTCATTGAAAGTTTATAGATATTCAAGATAATACTAAACAAAGTTCATTCACTCGGTGGGGGAAAAAAACTATTATTACTTAATATTGTATAGCTACAAAGAAATATTTATGCGTTGTTAAAAATCAATTAACACTTAAATAAAGAAAACACATAAAAAGTGCATTTTGAAATGTAAAATTATGATTAATCACTCAATTAAATGCTGAACAAACGTAAGAAATTGCAATTTAATGCATTAAATAATGAAGATTTTAACAAATTATATGTTTAAAATATTATTTTAGCTCTTAATTATTTTTTAATATATTTGAAAAATTCTAGGAATGGAGGAAAAAAACGAAAAATCATTAGAACGAATTGTAAAACTTTGACAGAACTCATAAATTCCATTTCAATCATAACTAAGCTGAATATAAAGCGTATTAATAATTAAAACATTGTGATTATTATCAACACTTCATTAAAATCATTTCTTACGTAGGTGCAACAACCGATGTATTTAATTTAAACATGTTTTAAGGTTGTCAGCACGTACTTAAGTGACTTTTAATGACACGATCGTTTTTCAGAGTTTTTTGCTTTACTCTTTTAATTTAAGATTGATTTCGGTTTTAGAAGTTCTATTGTTTTGTTTTCTTTATTGTTGTAATTCATCATCCTGCGTCCGCTATCAATTTCATGAATTATTTATTAATGAATTTTTTACTTCTTGTAACGAATATTCAAAAATTCTGGATCTTTGAAGTTACGATATAAAATGACCTGTTGAACAATCGTTTAACTAATTAATTTGTCACTTCTGTTGTATGTTTTATTTATTTTTATTATTTATTATTGTTTGTGGCTTTTTATGCTTTACTGTCATTTATTTAAAACATACAACATTCTCATCTTTACTTGTAATTAAATTGCTATCGATTTACGTGGCTTGGTTTTTCCTTTTTCCATTTAAGGAAACTTTTCTACCTTTCTTTTTCTTAGTTGTCACTCAGCTCTTCATTAATTATGTGCATATTTAAAACTTAAGATTTATTTGATGTTAGTTAAAATGTGAAATTTATTATTATTTCCTTTTAGCTCCTTATTTAGCAACTGTAATTAAATTAGTAGCTACTGAATACTTAATAAAAAATTTTCTTGTCAACTCTTGTGTTGGAATTTTATAAATGAATCAATTAAAAACTTTAAAAAGTATACACAAATATTAATTGTTAAAGGTTTTAGAATATAAAAATTCACTAAACATTTTCAGTGATGAGTGAGAATCTTAGAATTTCATGTGAGTTATATTAATTCTTGTTGTTTAAAAGATGTTCAATGCATAACTCAACTCAAGACTTATTTCTTTTCCTTTTTAAAACATTATCATTTAATTTGCATGCTAATTAATGAATTAGTTATTGTAATTAATTATTAGTTAGTAATTCAATTTAAGATTAAAGCTGCGTTTAATTTTATCCAAACAAAAAAATGTTGCTGAAACTTGATTCATGATGCATTAAAAAAATTCAAAAATAGTGATTTAATTTAATGCATATTTAACAAAAAATACAATATATCAATTAGCACAAAATTAAATTAAAATTTAATTATGAAATTGTGCAATGTTTAATAAATGATTTTCATAATTGGTTTTTAATATAATTTCATTTAGAGAATCATATTAATATATACATTAAAACAAAAAAAAAGGCTTGCAGCAGAGGAACCTTTCAATAATCCTTTCAGTAATTCCAATAAATCAATTACTCATAAATCTTAAGTATGAGGAAATCTGAACAACGCAATGCATTCGATTGATGTTGTGATCCTTTAATTTATGATTATTACAGCCGGAGTTAAATGCTGTTGACTAGACAGCAGACTCAAAATTAAGTATTTGTTTTTTGTTGCCCTCTGCTCACCTCGAATGTGTCATATGTCATAAGCACAACGTAACAGCGACTCATAAAAATGCATATGCCTTTTTTCAGTTATTAACATTGAAGAAAACAGGTTGTGAATAGCATTTTTATTGGCAATAAAATGTAACAAAAAATGTCTTCGGAGTCTAGAAACTCGTCGATATTTAAAACTGTCGGATGTAATGAGGATTCTTTGTTGGTAGCTATAGAAAACTTCCTGTTAAACGTCTGCTTGTAACTCGTTTTCCTTCTGCACTTCGTTAACTAACTCAGTGAGTAACTTTGTGTTACAATTTAATGCTTGTTAAATTATTTTAGATCCGTTGCATTACTTTGCAATACGTTTGCAACTGCCGAATGTTTAAAACACATCCGTAAAAATTTAAACAAAATGCAGCACGAAGCAACGTAACCAAAGCAAACGAATTTCAAGTTTAAATTCAACATTTATTCTTTTTAATTCCTCTTTTTTTCTTCTTGTTATTGTCTGCTTCTGTTATGTTAAATGTTAAAAATCGTTCTGTGTAGAAATTGAAAGTTTATCAACAGAGTTTTTATTTTGAAAACGATTTTTTCTTTATTATTCTTCTTTTAATATTTTTTAGATCCTTGTTTTTAGTTTTCACTTTTTTGTTTTAACATTTTGATTGAGCATTCATTAAACTTTAAGCTAAGTTCATTTATTAAATAGCAACGAACAAAAAACGCATTTTTAATGTGTATCCGTGTATCTTTTTGCTATTGCTTTGCTCGGGCTGCTTTTTCATGTTTATGGCTTTGAAGGTTGGCTCGGAAACGGCGCATATGTGCATTGGATGTGCTTTAAAACTTGATGATCTGAAGCGGCTGAGTTTATCGAAAATAACAATCCAAGAAATGTTTCACTAACCGGTTTTCGTAACTGAAATTACCGATTTTCGCTTAGAATTGAAACACTATGAAGAACTAAACATTGAGCAACTAAAAAAAAACCTCATTGACATAATCAGTGAAGAAAGAACCAAAAATATATATGATCACATAAATTATTGATCAATTATCACTTTATTAATTGGTGATGGATCATCAAGTACTTAATTTGATAGTGAAGGTAACCGGATATATTTATTATTTATTAATCGTTGAAGGGTTCTATGAGAAATATTATCGAAAAGCATGATCGAATGTCAACTTACAATTAGCATTTATAAAGTCTAAACTCCAATGAGATTAAATGGATTTAAATCCTATTGGAATTTTTTGTCGTAATTCGTTATAAGCACCATTAAACACTCTGAAATTAAGCTTAATCGCAGAAATAATGAATATTTTTAAGGATTTAGGAATTGCGTTAATGTATTTTGATGTTAATCATATCATTTTTTGTCATTATTTTTTGATGGATCCACTGAAACGAATGACATCAACGCGATCAATTAGATTTTAGAGAAAATTATTGAAATAATGACGTTACAATTCATTGTATATTGTATATATATTTGTATAAAATCTATAATATTTCCAACGCTGTTAATGGATAACATGATCGAAGTTTATCCTAGTTTTATTCCCTAACACAAGTCAATCAGAAAAGAATTTCTATAATATACAGTCCTTTGTTTCATATACATTCCATTGTTTTACAATAAAAACAGTCCATAGTCTTTTAAATTTCAAGAGAAATCTTTTTGAAATGAGAACTTCTGAAATTCTTTATGAGTACATTTCGGGTAAAACAAATGTCCTTAAACTATATACAATATTTTACAATATAATATCGTAGGCAATACCGAATTATGATCTACGCTTTGCATTGCAAATTATTGCAAATTACTGCAAATTACCATAATTTATTCAGATGTAATAAAAGTAAATATTTATTTTTAGGAACTACATCATGACCTATACCTATGTATCTATGTAAACTAAGCACTCATTCATCCCAGCACAACTCAAGGTAACTCAAGGATGTTTCTCTAATTTTCGTCATGAAATTAGAAAATCAAATGAAAAGTAAACAAAAATTTAACATAAACAATTGCGGTGAAGTTAAAGTCGAGCAGAACTAAAGTCAACGTAAGTAAATGAAATAAATTAAACATTAATAAGTAAATATTGACTTCAGGCAGAACAAGGCACAAGCAATGAGTAAATAAGTAAGAGAAATAAAACACTAGAAGCCACAGAGGACAAAATCCGTATAAGACTACTATTGACTTCTTTTACCTTTCCAGTCGCCAGAGTATGGAACGCAAATAGGAAGCTCCAACAAGGTGAAAATGTGAAATAAAACGAAAAAAATTGATTGGTGTTAGAGAATAATTTAAGTAGAGGTGGGAAAGAGATCAAAAGATTATTTAGGCTTAGTTAAAAGCGCGATTGAGTGCTTAGTCGATGGTGACTAAAGCCTCTTTAAGCTCTTTGAAGGTTTTTTTTAGCATATGACAAATTATATTTTAATCGGTTTATTGAAAATTGATTCCCTCCACAATTTATTTACTCATTTACTTACCGGATAATACATTCCTTGCGGAGGAAGGAAGAATGCCCCGGATCCCCACAGTTTGACGGCTTTTTTATTACGGTTACGAGAAGAAAAGGATTTAGTTTAGAAGAATGTTTTTTTTTCTGGTCTATTTATAGCTTCGTAGCTATATAAGTGAGTATATTCCGTATTAGGAATTTATGATGGACAAATCCAATTTTTAAACTGTTTATTATTAATTTTTTATTCGATGTATTTTCTTTTTCAATTACAAAATAATGTACATGCTTTTTTGTGTATTATTTTGATTTTGGCACAATTTTTCCACTTTCGTATTATTATTGTTATTTTTATTATTTATTTTATAATATATATATAAGTTTACTTTTCACTTATTTCTGTCTGTTTGGTTTTAATTTTATGTTTTTCTATACTAAAAAATAAATTTAGAGGTTAATCTTTACAAATGCGTCGTAGGGAAGAAACGAACATTGAAATAGTCAATGATTTAAAAATAAAATCGTCTTTTTTCGTATTCATTGCCTCTGCACAATTTACTTAATGACATGATTAAGTAAATATTTTTATTGCTTTGTTTAACCGTCGAAACGATGTTTGTGAATATGTTAAATGAATGTCTTGGATTGGAATTGAATAGTGTTCATTCGAGCCTTATTCGCTGAGTATCTGAGTTTATTTCTCGCAGTGTTTACTTAACATTTCGTCACTTACTTATTTATGCGCACTTATTATAAGAAAATTATAGAAAACAATTCAAAAGGAATAATAAGCAAAGTTAAGGAAAACATTTTATTAAGCAGAAATTATTTAATTTTGCAAAATTGATTCGATTTTATTAATGAAACTCCTAAATCTCTGTAACTCATAAAAATAAGTGGCAACATTATTTTCAGTTCGAGGACGGGGTTGATTCTCATCGCCTTTCACAGGATGCTGGACGCCAGAGCTGCCAACCATCTTCAATTAACCCTTTTCACAAACTATCACGGAAAAATATCTTCGATAAACATCGTCCTACGCTAGGAAGCAATCGGTTAAAAATAAATTTTGTTTATTTTACAAAAACAAAACGAAAAATTGAGTTAAATCGAAATCTCGTCGCCTTCGAAGCAATAAAAGATTTTTCCGTGAAGTTGACGTAGGGCAAAATAAAGAACCCGCACAGAAAACAGGACTGAAAGCATCAAGGCTACAGAGAGAGAAACAACCGAAGAGGTTGAAAGTGTATCGGAAAGATACAAATTCATATCACAGATACTACAGCTCCTTAGGTAGAAATGTATTTTCGAATTTGTTGTTGTTTTTTTTTTTGACAATTAGAACTGCATTTTAAGAAACACAACAGCAACAACAAAGCACATTTGACGCTCTACGGAACAAATATAAAATACACTGAAACACAGGCGCTACAACTGTCGCTGTTGACGATGCTGTTGGCTGCCGTCGTTCAAGAACCCGCAACACACAGAATTGGAAAATCTGAAAAATCGAATCAGCAGCCGCCGCAGAGGATGCGACGAACGCGACGCGATGAGCACAGACACAAGAGAGGAAGATACGCGAAGGATGCGAAAATGTGCTGCGCAGCGATGGCAAACAAAGCGTCGAGACCAACACAAAGCAGCAAAAGAAAAACGAAATCACAGAAACGAATAAAAATAAAAATCAGCCGACGATGTAGAAAAATTCCGCTTTCATGACATGAATTTATTTTTAAACTTTATGGCAAAATGTGCGAGTCGCCGCGACGATTTTATCCCATCCAAGTTGCTATGGACGGCCTATTGCATCGGTCCCAGCGGCGCTGCTGGGCCGCGATTTGCAAATTATAGTACATTTCTTTTAAGTTATGGGATTTTTAGCCTTAACCACAACGGAAACAACAGTTTTTATTGTAAGAAGTGTTTAATTTTTAAATCTTTTGAACGCCTTTAAAGTATTTAGTAATTGTTATTATATTATATCTCTTTATTTTTCTGTTTTGCTTTTGTATTTTCCATGGAAGATTGACTTCATTCACAGGATTTCAAAACTCCATAATTATTCCTTCTGGAATCTACACTGTTCGCACTTTCAATTACCCAGCAATTCACGGACTGGATTTTCAGCAACTTTTCGTTTTTGTTTCACAAGATTTTGTTATATTCTATTTTCCATTTGTTGCAAAAATTTTAATCAATTCAACGTGCGCGCTTGCAAATTCTCTGTAGTGTTCACTGTGAGCTCCACGACGTTTTTAATTGTCAAACTGACAGCACTGCGACAAAAATACGACTGGCATGTCGCGCTCTCTCAGTTTGCGAGAGAGGTCTGCGGACGCTGCTACTTTTCGCTCAATGTTGCCATATCAGCAACATCGAAGAAAATTTCACCAAAGCTATAATCACTATTGAAAGCAATTCGCTACAAAGAATTAATAAATTAATGGGTAATGAATTGTAATTCTAACGGTATATATTATCCCTTTGCAAAGCAAAATTGCAAAAAAATTCCTTTTTAATTTTAAGTACATTTTATAAATATTAAAATATATAAATTTAACAAGCATCAGAGTAGGAAAAAAAAAATTGTTTGCTACAATAGTTTTTCTATTTAAGGTTATTTAGTATTAATAAAAGATTTTTCAAACTCCCTTTCAAACAATAGAAAATTAATGGAGGTTTTCTGCATGTATTTATAAGTTTAGGAAGCAGTAACTTTGAATCCAGTTCTGCGAAAGTGAATTATTACGATATTAGTGTTCGCTTCAGCTTTATCGACAGCTTCACCAAACAATTATTATTTTTATTTTATTTTAAATATCTTTTTTAACTTACTTTTTATCAATTTTTTTCGGGAAGCAAAAAAGTTGGATTGAATACTTATTAACTAAACAAAAACTAACAGATAGCTAAACGCTCCAGATGGCAACTCTCTGTTGCTTTTTCATATTTCTATTGCTTTCCGCTCAGCTTCTTAACTTTATAATGTTGTCCTCTTCTCAGCAAGGCATATTTAAAGCATTGAAATTTCCTTCTATTGCGCCCCCCACGAAGACACGACAGAGATGGCTATAGTGTACTTTGCTTTAAAAAGTAAACGCAGCAACAGCCAACAGAGAGCCTGCTTTTTGTTGTTACTCAATGTTTGTGCATGGGAAAAATTGATATTAAACAAAAACTGAAAGAACCAATTTAACAAAATAGTTGCTCTAGTATTAATTTCATTTCAGCAAATAGATAAAAAATAAATTTGTCTTTCTGTTAGCTCTTGCAGGAATATTTATTCTATTTCAAAAGCAAAATATTCTGGATTATATCCCTACACTGGACGATTATTTTTAAAGACAAAAGATGCGTCGCAGTTGGCAACTCAAGTCTCCAGCTAAAATTAGAAAACGTGCGAAATAAATCGAAGCTGTTGAATGTACTGCGCATGTTCTGCCCAGCATCGTGGTCCCTTCGGATGTGCTGCCAATTCATTGAAATTGTCCCATGAGGCCTACACTCCTCAGCTGAGCATTTTGCAAACGCGCCAAATACGGACCGGCGCAGTAGCCAGCGAAATAAATAGAATCTGTCGAGAAGTACAGACGGACAAAAAGCAAAGCTGATAAACAAGTGAATAGAATAGAGCAATGATTAAGAGGGCGCTGGGAAAGGGGAACAAAAGTGGCTAAAAGTCAGCGTGAACCGAAGCGGTTAAAAGGAGAAAACAAGCGGCAAAAAAATTTCCCAAATTATCCTTTGCATATTTTTGCCCCCGGTCCACTTGCCACGACGCGAAATCGTGCAGCTTTATAATGAGCCAAACACAGCGTGTGCAAATGTCTCCACTCTCCATACAACAAACGCCCACTCAAGCCACCCACCCAACGCAACGGACGGGAAGTCCTTGAAAATGTTTAGTGTTAAATAATATTTTTTGCCTTGAAAATTTTTCAGGGCAAACTTCATACAATGTAGAAAATTTGTGTTGGATTCCAGCGGGAGCGGGAAATAAATTTGTTTCTTATTTATTTGAGCGATTCCTTTTTTATAATTAAATAATTTAATTGCTTAATTGATGACCTGACGTGAATGATTGCGTACAACCTTCGTACCTTGTATAAGATTGCAGAAAATAGAGAACATTACAGAGACTATAGGATTATTAGGATTTTACTATAAGAGACGCAGAAGTAAATAGCTATAACCATGGATTGGAAGTCGCTCCGAAGATTAGATACTATAAGTTAGATTAGATTTCGATTAGATACTATATTTCCAAATCTGACGAGAACGTCTGAAAGTTGTAAGTACCACCAATAGAAGAGGTATGAAAGTTAACTGACTCTACGTGGAACTTCTTTTTAAAATGCTCATTCTTTAGAATAGTCAACTCCACTTCAGATTATTTCAGTGTTCTTCACAATAGCCACTTGGACCAGACAAAATAGTAAATGAATTTCAACGTTTTCAATTGGACTTCAGAATCGCCAATTCAAATTCAGATTCTTACAAATGAACTTCAGAATAACGAATTCGATTTGGGATAGTGAAGTTTTTAATTCTAAAGTCCAATTGAACTTTTCTTGAAAGAAATGGTGCAATGCTGTAATTTAATTACATTTTCCTCGCGTACAAACTCAATTCTAATAATCTGAAATCAATCTAATTATCCTCAAGTAGATGTGGAAACGCTGTCGGTACAGATTAATCAGCAATACCTTCAGCATTGATAAACACCTCCTCAAGTCGTGGTCATAAACACCTTTCGAGGTAATTTCGATTATGACGACACGCAAATCCCTGACGTGTCTGTCTGCTGCCATGGAAATCCATATAATTCCAAATTAGATACGCGTTCATATCTGTTTATGGTTGAGAAATTTCCTGACGGATTTTCCCCAACCTATTTAAATGCAACCCAAAGCCATGAAATGTCTTATTCGCATTAATTAAAACTGATTTGAGACGTACTTTATGATGTAATGATTACATGTGCTTTAAAATAATGAATACAAGACTTCTCGAAATTATTAAACACTGATAAATAAATTTAAACTCATAGAATTATGGAAGCAGAATGTCCAAATAATTTAATGGGCGCTTTAATGAATTTTTAAATTATAATTCTCACGAACAATTCAAAGTTATAATTAAATAAACTAACAACAACGCCGCAAATCAGAAATAAATATTGTTAAATAGTCTTTTCATTGTTTTATTTGCGATTTTTGTTATGCGAATATTTTATTACATAACTAATTCAATACTTAAAACAAAATCGATGAAATTGTTTTGTTTTTGAAGCGTGTGCATTACACCTGATCAGCTAATTTATTTTCAGTGTACAGAGCTTTGCTATCAGATGCAAGTAATTAATTCCTTATGATTAATGATGCCACGTATGGGTCGCCGGACTCTACGAGGACACTAAATGGAATGGTGGACAGCCAACTAGGATGGACGTTGAATGCCACTTACTCCAGCCGTGGTGATGGTCCACCTTTTACGGCCAACTGCGACCGATTGTGTGGTTACATTGTTGCTGTTGTTACTGCAACAATGCAATGCAATGGGCTGCAAACCATTCTTCAAGTTGGCGGAACGCAGAGTTGAATGAAGCGTTAAATAATTATATTCGAAAGTTAGAAAAGCTGCGTCATGGTGCACCTGAAGCTTAATGAATAAATTTGAAAATTTCCGTAATATGTTTGCATTTAATATCGGCACAAAGCTTATCAGAATCATTTCAGTCCATCCACAAAACCCAGTTGAGGAGGATGCAATGAATTAAGGTCGAAAATTACTTGTGAAAAGTTGGAGGAAAGAATTTGACTCACAGACGAATTTATTAAGAGATTGAAATGCTGTATGAACTGTGAATGAGTTGCTGATGGCGAAGAGTGAAGGGGCCATGAAATGATTTTCAATTTTATGAATTACGAATAAGAACCGCAAAAAAGTTCAAAGGAAAAGTAATGGATTCATTTCTCATGTAATGTTTTCCATGTAGCATTCGCTGGAGGCATATGCTATGTTCTGGACCCTCCTGAGGCCCCTGACTTTCTGCTCTCTAAAATTGTATACAATTTATTTACAGAGCACCGTCCTCAGAGGACGAATGGTGACAAATTTCACCATCAACAAGAAAAACGACAGCAAACAAAACTCTAAGCAAACACAACAACGTGGAGATGTCGGTGGGTAACCAGCGCCATCTGCCGGTGAAAAATGTCAATCCCACACAGAGCGGCCAACTTCACGCAGGGCTGCTGTTTTTGTTTGGCCGCTTTTCCATGGAAAATCATACAGATGCACACTCGTCTTCAGCCCCTCACCATCTCCACAATCTATTGAGATTCTTTTTTTGTCGCCTTCAGCTAAATCAGCTTTAAAAATGCTGCAGCTTTTGAAAAACTGTAGCGTATCATTATTCTTAGTCCTCGCCTAAGCTAAGCCAAGCTGACTGCTTTTTAGCATTTTTCCAATTTGACGCATTCACAACACACGCTTCAACAGCCGGCGGTTGCTCTTCCCCGCAACCCACTTCTCGTCAACGCCAACGACCGCCAGCAACCGGTCGTCGTCTAAGCCAAGAGCAGTTTTTCTGTTTTCAGCAACTTTTCGCTGCGTTTCCCGTGGGTGACGTCGGATGTGCAAATTGCAAATCCGTTGAGCGCGTTTATGTTTTAATACTGGTCTCGCAAGCGGCGAGTTGAACGGCGCCGGCTACGCGCGGTTTTCGGATGCTGTCGGTTATATTTTTAGTCAGCGCGATGAAGTTGTTGCTGTGGCGGATTCTGTGTTTGTTTTAAAATCGCGCATAATTTTAGAGACCTTTGTTGTTTTTTCTTTTTCATAAACGTAAAAACTTTTCTTTGTACCAACAAAAAAAAATCTGTCACACTCACGGGAAATTTATTTAAATATTATCCTTTTTATACATTTATTTATTTTTAGGATTTCAAAAAAAAAAACTTTATTCTGTTTGCAAATTTGTAGTTTAATCGCTAAATAATTGTGTTTTTTCGAGGTAAGCATTTTGAAGAAGGAAGGAACTTTTTTTATGCACATGGATCTTGATTATTTAATGATCTACGTATTTTAATTATATATTAATAAATATTTTTAAAATATTTTTAAATTATTAATTAATTTAATAAATTAATACAAAAACGTCAGAACTTTTTATTAATTATTTTTAAAAATATAACGTGACAGAAACTGTAATTAAACTCATTCCATCAAATCATTAAATTTCACATCGAACTTTGCAAACTTATTTTATTTTTATTTTATGTATGCTACTAGACAATGGCTAAAGGAAGTGACTATTTATATTATTGACGCTTTAAAAATATAATAAAAATGTTTTCAATGATGTTAATATTTCGTTATAGAAATAGATGTTATTTTTCATTATTTCTCATTTTTTAGAGTAGAATTCAGCCTGTAACTGAATCTCCTTTGTAGTTTAGAAAACCAACAACTAACACACGCACAGAGTGATGATTAATTCTCACACAAGCGCACCGAATACAGCCTCACAAATTTCCATACGAATGAACGAGCAGCTCTGCCTCGCGTTAACGAAGTAGAAACACAATTCATAAAAAAGAAATCGTTCCGAAAATATTTCAAACAAAATATTAAAAGGGAAGTGAAATAAAAATATAAATAAAACACATAAACGAAAAAATATCCTCAACATGTGTTGGACGTACACAATCACAAACACATCCGCACAAATTTATGAGTTTCTCAGGACAAAGTTAATTTTAATCGAAAATTTGTGCACAATTTGTTGGTTGTGCGAATGTTTGTGTCAGTAGGTGACGAAGCCGTGGAATCAGAATGGTTTATAAGTTTCCTGTGTATGTGTGTGTGCAAGGGCCCTTGTAAGCCCCTTCTGAATCCCTCCTGACCAACAGAAGATTGGGTCAGAAATGCGCACGGTTAACATTGAATTATTGCCGAGGATTTACTTTTGTGTGGACAAGAAAAAAGATATAAACAAAATTTTATTAAAAAAATAGATTTTTTTTATGGTATTTCAGTGAAATTACAAAAAACCTTCTCAGGAAAGAATCTGTTTTTGTGGCATCGAACGGATGCTGCCGAGCAAAAATCCAATAAGTTACCGTTAACCTTGGTTGAAAGATGAAATACAATTTACGAAAGAAGCCGAAGAAGTGTCAATGGAGAATTCGAAAAGATATCGAAATCAGAAGAGTCACGAAGGTCAGATTCGTCTCTCTTCAAATGGTATAAACGAGAAAATTGGTTGTCACTGAACCATTTATTTACTTTTTAACAGTTAACACAATTCCAAGGGCCTTAAAATGTTAGAAGAAAAAGTGGAGAATCAATTACCACTTTTGACCATAAATTTCGATTGTGAAAGGAAGATTTAACGAAGGACATCTTTTGAAGATCTAACGATGTGCTCAACATGGTCTCTCAGAGCAATACTTTATATTAAAATATATATATTTGTGTTCGTACTCTTCAACATCGAAAATGACCTTTCAAATAGGGCTAAACATCGATTATTTGTTTCAGAAATAAACTAGAAAACAAGTCAATTTTCTCCGACTGGGAAAAAGCTTTAATTTATAAGATTCGTGGCCTCGAAATAAAGGAGTCGTGCTCCATGAAATCCTTTCTGTAGCCATGAAAATTTATTGCTTTATGCAGGATTGTTTCGTTAGAAGGTGTGACTGAATGCTTTTGAGGGGAAACAGTCTTGGGGCCGTGTTATTTGCTTTATACGCAAAGGATGCCAACTACATTAGTTCCAAAGGAAGCTCGGAGAAATGCAGCTAATAGCGATGGAAGAGGATCTCTTAAACTGTTCTCTGCTACACAAAAACCGATGTGTGCATTATAAAGGTACATCCGTGCGCCTTCGCTTGGAAGCAGCTGCGTACCTGTCGCTTCTACTTCAGAGAATCTTCCATGTTAAGCCAATCTAAAGGCCTTAAAAAGTGTTGAATACATGGAAAGCCTTTCAGGTGAAATACTTGTACAAATATCGGAAATGAGAAAAGCAGCTTTTGTAGAAGTGAAAGACGAGCACTTAGAAAGAATGAAGAGGAGAGTGGAGTGAGTTTTCTTGCTCAGGATTATCTGCAGCTTCATTGTTAGAAAGTTGGCTGAAATTTTCATACATCTCCTCAGTCATTCATTCAAAAACGTCTGCATTTCTCTGCTTTATATGTTTTTGTTTAGGTTTTCGCTGCTGTTGTTAGCAATAAGTTTTTGCGTTTGGGTTTTTACCTAATGATGTCGTACCGCTTTGTATACAAAACCAAATCGCGACGTCTTGAATACGCAATGCAATCAGTTGGCGAGTGTTTGCAATTTGACTTTTTCAATGTATCTTGGTGCAATCAAAAACCTTTCTATTGCATAGGAATTGTCTATATTTGTCTCATTAACGAATCAGATGAGATTAAAGGCATTATCTTTGCCTTTTCGTTCAAGTTCATCAAAGGAACGATCTAAAATTCTGAACTCTGACTGAGAAACCTTGGAAGGAGCTTCATGAATTCACAGAAGTCGAATTGAGAAAAGTTTTCCCTTTCAATCGAATTTAATCAGAATTTTTCGTCTCTTCTCCGCCCTCTGCTGCTTATAAATTCAAATACTGACAGGGAAAGATGTGTTCTCTCATAACTGCTTAAGTGTTGCGTGGTGCTGGGAGCAACGCACACCGACTACGTAACGAAATCAATTACCATAAACAGCAAAAGCTCAAAACTTCCACAGCGAACATTTCAACTTTCGGCACACAAATGAGCAACTGAGAATGTGTTGGATCCAGCTTGAAGCGTGGCAGGGAGAGGATTTGTATGCAGCGGTGCAGCAAGCAGCGTTTAAAACTAAGCGAACGGATGATGGATGGATGGATCGGGCTGCGAGTACGTTATAGCAGAAGAGAAGGTAATGAAAAAGAAACTGAGATGAATCGTCTAGTGTTTAAGCAAAGACTAGTCGACATACAGACTGACAGACGGCACACACTGGAGGAGTCATCGTTTCCGGTGCCGAGCCTTGCTGTTTTTAGCCTGGTTGGTGGTGCAACAACAAGAATGGCAAAGCTGTCGATTACGTGGATATCGAAGTCAGAAACTTCTTCCGGCGTTGCAAAAACGGAGCATGTTTTTAGGCGTCTGTGTAAAATACTGATTTTTGACAGCCACTGCGAAAGTTTGTGTCGTTCAGCTGCAGTTCGTCGGATGTCGCCCATTTCCACTCCTCCTCCTCCTCGCCAACGGTTTATAACATCACCATTTAAGGCTAATGAAGATTTATGCCAAAAGCTTATTCGCCGCAATTCAACAGAATCTTCGACATTAGATTTGTTGCTGCCTCTTTTCGAAACTCTTTTTCATCTTTACTTTTTACTGCGATTTTTTTTTGGTTTGTGGAATTATTTCAGCTCTTTCGAATGCGGACAATTGATTGTTTTTGTATCGTGGCCTCTTTTCTGCCGGTCGAAGTTCCGAAATGCAGCAGCAAAAAACCAACATCAACTCCACACACATCGCTAACGTTTGCCATTGAAGTCAATAGCAATGCCAACAACAACCCGCCGATTGCCAATCTTCTTCTCGATTTCAAGAGAAGCGAAGGGCTTTAAGGAGAACGTGTGTTCAGGAAAAAATATCTCGCAATTGAATTGACATTTTGGCCAACATCCAGGCAGATGTTTGTTGCAATGATGGCAAAACCAAGATGAAGTTGAACAGTTAAATTACTATCCAATGCAAGGAATACGAATTTTGCATGAAGAAATACAATCGTCATATACTCGAGTGCTTCAAAGGTCTTCAATGTCGCCCATCGCGGCGTGGCAGGAGGAGGAAAACTCTTTCGGTGCGTGTGTGGATCCGTTTAACATGCAGAATGAACAACGAAACTGATTTGAAGTCAACTAAGCACCTTGACAACCCCGACCCAGGTCTAAAAACGAGGTGCTTAGTGAAAAGTTAAGAAAATATCCAGTACCCAGTGTTAAATCAGAATCTTTGTCAGAAACATGAGTCCTGAAATCTTCATAGAGAGGAAAAGGGAAAGAAATTTTCCCTTTTTCTTTCTTTCTTTAGTTCTTTCGAATTCTTTAGTAGTTATTTTAATAATGGTTGCCAGGAACTACTTCCTCAACTGGATTTCATGTTACTAGTTTTATTTTCGACCGGGTTTTTCATGGCACATGTTGTAATACTCCAGCCATTGCGCCCTTCCCCGGTTGTGTCTGTATTTGAGGATGTACAATCTAACTGTATGCATCAACTTTGCTTTTTAACCTCCGCTGAAGCGTATGGCTGCCATTGTTCATGGTTACCAGCTTTTTGCATACATATCTTCACTTCGGAGAGTTTTAAATCGATTTTAACTGAAATTGAAAATTTGACATCGAATTAAATTGAGTTTGAGTTATGAATACAATTTACGGAAGGTTTGTGGGTGGTCGGTTTCTTCTTTATTCTATTGCAATTCTCCTACAATTGATTTTTATGAGTGAACAACTGAGGAAACGTGAAACTTTTATTCACTTGTCTGCAGCGTAAAGAATTCAATTGAGTATATTATTTAAATATTAAAACATAGACAAAATTTTAGATAAATTAAGAGCCGAAGTTTTGTTAATTACAAAAAATGAATTATCGGCGCAGTCTAAAATTAAGCAATTAAAAGTTTAAAATACTTTTAGAGAAAATGAACTTGTAGAAATTAAATTTACTATGAAAAGTTATTGAAACTAGTTGAAAAAACATTCAAAAAATACAAAAAAGTGAATAAGTAAACAAAAAATACATTGCAAACAAAATGTTTACACATCACAGACCGTTTATTCTCCTATTTGGTCTGCCAGATGATTTTTTAATCAAATAAAATAAATCACACGGCACGGCAACATTTTTCATAATTTTCCTCGCAACAAACACAAATTTCAACATGAATTTATTTTGATATGAAAATAATTGGGAAGCGAAAAGCACCAGAGAAACAATAACAATAAAGAAAGGCAAATTAAAATGTTTTTAAAAGGTTTTTCGTTTGAACGATTTTATTTGAGGCACGTGAGTTTGTGGCACGGCCAACACTTAGCGGCAATTATAACAAAAAATCACAACGAAAACAACAAAAAATGTGCACCACCAAAAATGTCAATTTTATGGAAAGGATTCGCTGAAGTGTACCACAAAAGTTTATGAATAACAAATCGTCAAATAAAATATAAAAAATTAAAATGTAATCAATCAATTTTGTGTGGAGTGTCTGCAGGTCGTATGAAGGCGTGTGGGTGTGTCACCTGTCGTCACGGCATCAATAAAATCACAAAACTTGAAAGTGTACATGAATTTTTTTCTTGTCTTTATTTAAATTCTGTCTAACTCAAAATTTGTTGGTTGTAACTTTTGTAAAAGGTAATTTAGGTAAAAGTCGTGCAAAAGAGAAAGAAAAAGGAAATATTTTTTGATATTTTAGGCTTTCATTGACAAAGGGTTTTGAAACACGTGCGGGTTCATCATCCGCATCGATCAAGATTTTTACACAATTTTTTGAGCAAAAAAATTATTAATTTGAGCGTAGAATAAACAGCAAAAATATTAGAATACGCGGCTGTTGTTAGACATTAGATAAAATAATCTTTTGTTTATTAATGGACATTATTAACTTGATACTTATTAACTCCACTCTAGATCAGTTGTATTTCACTAAGAACAGAATAATTTCCTTAATATTGTTGAGAAATCTAGGGGATTATTTCAATTAATGTAGAGAAGTAATTTGAGATACGATGCATTTCAATGAACTTGTCTGAGGTCGTTTGTGTCCTTAACACTTGCAGCTACGAGTGCATTGAAGTCGCCAGCGAATGAGAGACGTTCTTCGAGCTAATTAAGTGCATTTAACTAACTCACACCTGCACATCTACACCCGCAGGCAGCCACACAACACACACAGGCACACACACACAGCATTCAAATCGAGAGAAACGACACTTAAGCAATGCAAAATTTAACCCTCTAATTACAGAAGTTGAAGTTCTTGCGTCTCAAGTGCAAGAAACTGCAATAAAACTTCAATTTATTTATTTTTGCTGCTTGCTTTTTGCGTCTTTTCTATGAATTTCCACAGTGAATTTTGTTGTGAATAGAAAATGAAGGAAATGAAGACGAATATGGGGTGGAGTTGAAGCGGAGCGGCGACTGTATAACGTTCATTAAGAGCGCAAAAATTACCCCGAAGTCACTGAATCCGTCTCAATTGTTGCATTTGCTTGATGATGTTGTTTTTGCACTCATTTGTTTTTGGCTTTCAACTGTGGTTGTTGTTGTTGTTGTTGGTGCAAAGTGGGCTGTAATTGCGTGAGGCGTGCTTCTCACGTTCCGCACCGCGCCGAATCTGACGTTCATTCGCTTTGAATGCGTACCTTTTCTCCCCATTCATTTGAGCTCATTTAAATTTGCCTTGTTTTTTACCCTTTGTTTGTGTCCATCCTCCCACCCAGCCGCCCCTTTTCTGATTTGTTTCCTTTTTGGTACTTATTGGATTTTGTGACATTTTAAACTTTAATGCGTTTCCGTTGCGCGAATTCTACAGCGTTAACGAATAAAGTTTAATTTAGCTCATTCGACGGGTTTTTCAGGTTTTACCTATTTATTAAGAGGAAAAGAGACACGGAGAAGAAGAAGGAGTAGAGTCCACGGAACTCATGAATTGATAATTATCCACAAAAAACAAAAAAAAACTAATACTTTTCCCATCATTCGGGTCGTTTTTTTCGAGATTAGTTGGTAATTAGCCAACTGCAATGGAATCGAGACTGAAAAGACTGCGGTTTACATCCGATAAGAAAATATTTGCCAACATCAACGTCGATAGTCTTTCTCTTATTTTTTCAGCAAAGATTCTTAATTAGGTTCTGAAAATTTCAGTAGAATCAGCGGTAACATTGACGATCTGATTAAAGGTAAACTTGATTTTTTTTAAATTTAAGAAAGTTTTTAAAAACTCTGAGGTTATACTGGATTTCGAAGGCACCGAACTACAGCGTTCAGAAGAATATTCATTCAAAGAATCTTAATCCTCTTGGAATTAACAATGGGAGTTATTACACGCTTAGAAAGAAATATGGACCGAAAGGAGGAGTTTGGGATGTTGAGTGTGGCACTTCATGCAATAATGACCCATGAAAAATTACCTCTAAAGCCATTTTATAAATACCTTCGCGCAATTTTTGGCAGAGAGTCAAGTGTAGCAGAGACTCGCATATTCTATTAAAGGTTGGTGGTTTATCCAAAATGGGTTTCAGTCCCTTGTGTAATAATCTAGGCAATTTTCGAGGCCTTTAACACCTTTGTTTAGATGTCATTTACTCTTCAGGCTGTCTTTATATATTTCTAAAGTAATATTTCAAATTCCATAAAAGTGATTTTACACCAGAGTGAAATAGGATTCAGTGTGAAGTTACACTTAGTAAAAAGGCGAAATTCTTTTAAATTCTACGCGATGAATGCGATTGATTTATCTTATAACAAGAATTATAAAGAGGAAGAAGGAAATTTATGCTCTTAAATGGAGTTCTTGAAATAAGAACAGAAGCAGGAGAATTTTAAGCAGAAGAATTTAAATGCGTTATTGGAGTGTCTACTATTATTGAGTTAATACTAAATACACACTGAAAAAAATGGTTACAAAAATTGTTAGCGATAGCAATACAAGCTTTTTGGTTAATATTCTTAATTTTTAATTCATAATAGGTAGTCATACCACAAAGAGGCAGCATCATGCAGAAATATTCTTCAATTATTGCTTCAAAAAACGCTCTTGCAGTGTAGTATTAATTCATATATTAATTAATAAGTAAAAAAATATAAGAAAAAGGTATTCTTGCTGCAGCCAAAAAATTAAAAGGAATTCGACTGCAAACAGCAATTTCCATACAAGTTACAGTTTGCTTTCTCGTTTCCTGTGAGCGAAAATGTAATTTTCAAAGCAATAATAAAAATGAAGTTAAAGTTTATTGTGTCTTTTTTAAAACACGTTATAAGCTTAAATAATTTAAATAAAAACCAATCATGAAATGAATAGTTATCAAATCGGAAGTTTCTCTTTAATTGTAATTAATTTGTATTCAACTAAAATAATTTCGAAAATGAAAAATAACTGGAAAGAAATCTTAGTTCAGCAACTCAGAGAAAATATAGAGAAGCTTTCCCTCAGCATCGCCAGCGAAAGTGCGGCGACTGCAGCCTTAACGATGGTTAATAAAATTTAAGTCTGCCAGCGACTGGGAATGCGTTTTGCGGTATCAGGTGCTTAGGAACCTTCAACAGCCAGAACCACAATGAGAAGAATGATTGAAGTTGCTACACTGCATTCTCCGACAGTCGATTTTATCATTTAGCAATTGTTTTTCTCTTCCTTTTTGCCTGTTACAAGTACTACGAAGGCTTGGAGAAGGAAGAGGGCCAGCAGAAGCACAAGAAGGAGCGACTGAAGGCTTTAGCGTGAAGAGGATTCAAAGTGTAATTGAGTGATTGTCGTATTTTGATGGCATAAAAAGGGGAATAGAAATAAAGAAATTAAAGTGACTGTGGTGCAAATTGAACCCAGGTGCAAATCGAATCGGAGATAAATCTATTTTAACAGCAGAAGTTTTCTACTCTCCACGAAGCAGCAGAGAAATTTTGCAAGTTTCACAAACTTCAAAATTCAAGTTGACACCGAAGATTAAAAAGAAGAAGAGAAGAATGCTAAAGAATTAACGGGAACTAGAAGATGAGAGTAGAGGAGGGACTGATAAGGGTTTTGAAAAGTTTTGCAAGTCGTTTGCCTGTTTGAAATTAATTTATAAAAATGACAACCTTTCAGATATAATTTCAATGGCTAAAATAATGATTAATGAGGAAAGGATAAAGAAAAACTGAATAATCTTCAATTAACTAAGCGAAGAAAATCAATAAACTAATCACCAAATTTCAGTCAACTCAAATAAAATAATTTTAGGATGATTAAAAATTTTATTCCTTTTATTAAATTATTCCTATTATTTTATTGCTATTTTATTTTATTAATTGAATGATAACTAATATATGAAACGTGAAATAATTTATGAATTACTAAGCACTAATTTACTTTACTTTATTCTGATGTTCAAATTTTCCAGTTCTATTAAAAAGCGTGTGTAAGAAACTCTAGTTGGTTTCCTATAAGAATAACGTCAACTTTTGCTACAGTTTTCCATTGGCGCTGCGGTCGTTTTCTTATACGACGCATGCGCCAGAGAAGTCTACATTCATAGCGGTTTCTTATTCTTGGCTTGCATTTTTACAGTTATTTGTCATTTCTTACAATTCCGAAAAACTGCTTTGAAATAAATAATGAATAAAATAAGGACATTAACTACACAAGAAACTTAAATAAAATGATAAATAAATAAACGAAATAAATTAAAATGAAAATAATAAGAAAACGAACCCAAATTTCTTCATTTAGTTCATTCCATTCTTGATTCAATTCCTCATTCAAAGCGCATCGCCTGTAAAAACAACTCCAGTAACCAGAAAATCTTTGACGGCGTCCGAAAACCATTGCGATAAAATCATGTGTGCAATGAAAACGCAACCAAAAATTAACAATGAACAGAACACCAAACAATATAAAACCGAAGAAAATAAAATGGAGGAAACCTTAAACTGAACAGAAAACAAACGAAAGAATCCTTAGGATAACAACATTCGCACGCGAATGCTTCAACACAACTGATTATTTCCCGCGGAAACGGAAATATTGCACGTTTCCATCGGATGCGGAAGCGGGGATGCGGAAACCAAATCATCATTTCAACTGAGACTTCCAATCAAACAGATAGTTCCAGTCTTTGGTACATCACCAGAAAAAGCACCAAAAAGCACTTTTGCGAAATAAGCTTCGATGCGACAGCAGAAACAGCAGATGCTGGATATTGGACAATAAAATTTCCACACACGTTTTCGCTGTTTTGTGGAATGTGATGTTTCTGCTATTTTTTGTGGAATAAAACTGTTACAATGGAAGAGTTGCGGAATGGAAGCAAGCAATAAAGTTCTTGGAATGTTGGCTGTAATGGAAAATGGAAATGGAAAAGGAAGAATACATCAAATAATTTATAATGTTGCCGCAAGTAGTTTATTATTTTAAATAAAAACAAAAATAGTGAGACAAAAATGTATTTAATAGTAGTAATGTTCAATAAACATCGAAAATGCACGATAACCGCATAACAAGTTTTTATTTTTTATACAATAATTAAAAGAAGGCACAAAGTGCACAATAAGTAAAAATATTTCTATTTTCAAAAACTCTTAAAAACTATGATATTCCCGTTGCACGTCCTTTCGGGACATTTAATTTTATTTTAATATTTCGTGGAAGCACTTCAGCAACAAAACGCAAATATTTAAACAGAAGGTCTATAAATCGAACATTTCTAAATGCTTTTGTTGCTTCAATAAGGTTTTCAAAAGCGTTGTGTTGCAGAAATTCTTCAATTATGATTTTCGTTTACTCGGTCTACTCTGTTATAAATTCAGTTTTGGATCCATGTGTTAAATAAACAGGACTTTTACTTGTTATCTTTTACTTAATTTCTTTTGTGTTATTCATAATGTAATACTTTAAAAGAGTTTATAAAGCTGTATAAAGACGAATGGCAACTCTGGATATCAGAAATTTTGATACACACTGGACGCATTTTTTCACTCTTCTAATAACTGGAAAAACTTCCAGAAGCTTTTGCACTTTTTCTGGAAAAACTGAAAAAGCTTTGACTGCGTTTTCTTGGAACTCACAGTTTGAAATCCAATCACCGGTGGTTGATGTCTTGGCTAAAATAATTAGGTATTTCTGATATTTTAGTTTTTAGAAAATAAAAACTAAACAATTAATAATTTAATAATAGTTATAATCTCTTTCTTTTGCTGTTGTTCTTAGGACAAATTTAAACGGTTAATTGTTAATAAAAAATATAAAATTTGAGCGATATTTAATTGATGCCAAATTTAATAATGTAGTGTTTTATGTGATCTGTGACACGAAACAAAACAAGAAAACAAACTTTATTTGCAAGGTTTAAAATTTCAATTGTAATATTAAATTCAATTCAATTTTTGAATTTCATAGTTAAAAATCTTTCACAGAATTAAAGAGATGGAATTTGATAATTAATAATTAAATCTAATTAATTAAATATAACTTTGAAAAACCGACCTGTGTCACTTTCCATATAGGAAACGTGACCAATAAGCAATTAAATTGATTCAGTGATAACAGACAGGAGCATGTTTTTCGTGGGAAATAAAGACCATTTTATATTAAAAAACAACATAAAAATAAATGCATTACTAGAAAAATTGTTGTCTGGTAATACCAAGGAGTATAAATGAATATACTTGTCGGTAATACTGTGTCGAAGCGCAAACAAAATTACAGCGCTCTCAAGTAAAATACGATAAACGTCAGCTTACGTTGCGATGTTTTTGGAAGTTTGTTAAAGAAATAATTAAAATATCCCAACACAATTTGAAAGCAATTTAAAGTGCTTACTAAGAATTACTACTAAAATAAGAGAACATTGTTTTTTCCAACTTTTGGGGGAAATAATTAAGACGCAAAGAAAAAAACATATACGAAAAAATAAATAAAAAAAAAGCGACAAACTTAGTAAAAATAGTTACAATTATAAATACTTATCTATATAATAACGCTTCTGGTTTGTTAATTGTTGCGATTTTATCGTGATATTATGAAGTGAATTAAGAAGAAACTCACCTGTCTCGTGATTTCTTGATATTCCATAGAAGGAGTCGGCGCTGCATTTAATTCGACGGCTGACATTTAAATAAATTTCAATACAAAAACTAGCGATATTTCCAATGATGAATTCTGCAACTAAAAAAATAACTCTACTTCAGAAATCACGAATTTTCCCACTTGTTCAAGTATAAATTTTTTGATTTTGTTCTTTTTTCAGCAGATGATCTTTTATTACGTTGATGTTGCAATCTCTTTCGGCGTTCTTGTGGCTTTTTATATTTTAATACATCATTCCGAGCTTCACGTGTTGTGCTGCAAAATTTTTATATTTTCATCTTCACTTTATATCCGGTTTGACTTAAGCAAAGAAATACTTTGTTGTTTCGCCTTAAGCTCTTTTCATTTCCTTTTGTCTTAGTTATTTTCTTTTCCGTTTGTTTTTCACATTTCTGTTGCGATTTCTTTTGTATTTATTTCTAAGATTTTAAAGGATTTCTTTAGATTGTGGAATGTTTCTTCAAATCGTTGTTTGATTAAATTAGAAAAAGCAGCGAAGGGATGAAAAGATGAACTAGAATTAAAAAAAACATACAGAAACCTTAAACAAGTTATTTAACAGAGAATATTGTTTTAATGAAGTTCCATTGCATGATAAACTTCACTAAAAATCATACAAATAAATGGAAATAAATAAATAAATTGAGTTTAATATTCACAATTTCATTATTATTTTATTTACTATTTATAATAATGGTTGATTTAAGTATAAAAGTTGTGATTTGAGAAGTAGTAAATTACATGATAATTTTATACTAAATTGAAAGTTATATTTTTCTCCTCTCTCCCCAAGATTTAACATTTTGATTAATTTTAATATAAATCACACACATTTAATTTTATTGCGTTTGCGGACGGAAATCTAATAATATTTTCAGTTGTTCCGGAGTGGAAACTGGCAGCGGAAATAATAAACAATGCTTAAATGTACACATTCCGCTCACAGTTGCCAGATTTGCCTTAAAATTCCCAAATGGGATTTAGATGGGGATTTTCCAAACTCTTCCTAATTTTTTTTTTTTCGTAACATTATTTATTTTTGGACGCAGTTTTTGGAATTTTGAAAAATTGAAGAAACTCTAAAATATGTTAGATTAAAAAAATGGAGTGTAAAGAAACACAATTCATTTCCATTTCCCGCAGCCGTGGGAAAAAGGGAATATTTAGTGGTAGTTCTGCGTGGGAATAAAATGTTAGGCAACTCTGGTTTCAGTCTGAGCGGCTGTGTTTTCGATTTAACCAAACGTGATGCCAACACAACAGGAAACCCACATGAAAAACCTTTTTCAAAGAATTATTCAGTTCAAGATTATGCAAACACCTTCAGTTGCGTGTAAAAATACAATAAAACTTCATATTTTAAATAGATTTTAAATAAAATGAATAGGGACGCAATTTAATTTTTATTTTAAATTTATTTTATGTTAAATTTAATTCTAATTTAAACAGATTTGTATTAATTATGAATTTTTTGTTATAGATTATAAATTATTAACTTTAAAATCATCACCATTTTTTTGTGTTAAATGCAATAAGTACTTTTGGCAGTTTCTGGGCTAAAATCGACGCATCTCATTTGTCATTTTTTATGAAAGCAAGAAGTTTCGAGTCAGTGAAATCGTTTAATCATCTGTAATTTCTGTCCAGTTAAATTTCCATTTGATTGCCACAACTGCTGCAGACGTCTTCTTCCGTCTTCGCTTCAACTCCCGCAAACAATCAATATTCGAGCAGAGTTTAGAGTCTCGAAATGATGAAGTACTCGAAAATTATACTTACACTCGCCAAGACTATTATTAACATTGCTCCGTAGCCGTTTCTTTCCGCGCAATAGTTTTAAAACTTATATTCTCTCTCTTTTTGAACCAAGTTCCTTGAAGTTTCAACCGCTTTTTACATCGGTCCGTCCTTTTCTTTCAGTAGATGCCTTTTAACAGCAGCAAAGTAAACATTTCACGTTCGAATATAGAAACTTAAAACGATAAAATCCCTCACTTCTACGGCCAGTAAATCCAATTTATTGAATGCTCTTTCCATGCAGCATCCTTCCAAGAATCTTTTCTTCTCCTTTCCTTCACTCTGCTGCTCTCTTTCTCGCACGCACTGTCTTGCAACCATGACAAAAGCCATTCAGCTTCATTCGTTGGATTTATTTTCATTTGAAATCTTTTTGTATTTGGGGAAAACTACGAAATGAATGTGATTGAAAAGTTGCTAAAGCGCACTCGCTCCACATTAAATTCCACTCCAGAGCAAAATCTTGACTGCTTCTTGCGTTTCCAAAAGTGTTTGTTATAGTTTTTCGTTATTTTCTTTATTTGTTTTGTTTTACATGCGTTGGTTTAGCATCTTCTTTATTTCTTTCCTGTTATTTATTCTATTGAAAGTTGTTTTAGTGGCTTTCACTTTTATTTGCGTTGAAATGTTTCTTGACTTTAATAGATTTGTTGGAATACAATTATCAAGGTTTTTTCCCAGTTTAATATTGTTTTCAAACTTTTTTCAGTTTAGTTCCGATTTATTGAATTTATTATGATGAATAAAATGTTTTATTAGAAATTAAAACTATCCACAAAAAGTTTAACGTTTTCGAGGAAGAATTTCGAGTCAAGCATTTCGTAAAAAGATGTGTAATAATTTTATTCCTAATTTATTTCGTTATTATTTTCAAAGCATGTGTCAATAGAAAAGCCATTGTGAAGTCGAATTCTTGCAAAGTAACAATTTAAAAAATAGAAAAAGAAACGCATAGAAACGTAAATAACTGAAAAAACATTTAATAAACCCCAGAAATATGTATTTTATTGCCTCGTATCCAAAAATACACATGGATTTATAGAAGAGTTGAAGAATTGTTTGTTCTTTGGCAGCTTTTCTGAACGATCAGTTTTTTAACTGTGCAGCAAACACAAAAAACCCTTGTATGCTTTTCGTTTCCTTGATAAAAGCAGTTTTATGATCCAATCTTGTTTTATTCATCTGCTATGAAAAAAATTAAGGGAAAAATAAAATAAAAATTTACCTTTTTCATGGTGTTTTTGCTGTTGTTGGTATAAAAATTTGCTTGGTTGGTTTTATAATAAAATTTGGTCTTTTGTTAAAGTTTTCTATTCATATCAAAAACCAACCGAGAAACTAAAGGCAAAAACGAAATGTCAAAAAATCAAAATGTAAAACTCACAAACGAAAATAAATAAAGAAAAAATTCACTTTAATGCCAAAATTAATATGCATAAAATTGTATAAATATTAAAAGGAAATATTCAAAGAAGAAATTAAATTAAAAATATAAATTTATAAATTATAAAAGAACCTTTTAATAATTATTAAAATTTCAACGGAAGAAAATACAATTAAAATTCATTTCTAGCCGAAAATTGGTATTTTGCAAGTATTAAATTTAGGCAAAAATAAACTTATGTCAACTAAAATTCAATTTTAAACAAAACAAAGAAACAAAAACAAATTTCATGCTTCTTGCAGTGTTTTTATTGCGGCTGAGTGTTGATGTCAAGTTGCTGTTCATTGATTCGGATCATGATGACACTCAAAGTGGCATTAAAAACTCGTAAAAATTAAACTTTAACCACATCAACAACCACAGCAGATGCAAACATTGTGCAAATTTACAGCATGTTCAACGTCACTGAAGCTGTTCAAATGAAGTGTGATGAAAGATGCTCAATGGAATTAATTTATGCAGCTCGCCAGGGACAATTAAGTGAATCGCAGCCAGTCCAGATTAAGCCAGGTCGTTTTCTTCTTGGTAAATGCCGATTCAGTCATTCAATTAATTGCAATCATTGTCGACTGAGTGCAAGGGAAAGCTTAAAAGCGAAGCAGCCGTTAAGTCTAGAAAACATTTCAATCCTTGGCTTTGTCCATTCGATGCAAAAGCCTCGATTCAATTAGTGTAATTATAAGCAAATTGTCAAAAGGATTGTGTTTTGTATTCGCTTCGCCTGGATATTTTGCATCCGTTCGAAGTTGGACTGTGACTGATTTCAACGGTGATGTCATGAGATGTTTTCTTCGTCTATTTTTGTTTTTCGTCTCTCTATTTCTCTTCCTCCTGCGAAGATGTCCAAATGATTCCGCCCACACAACAACAAAGGCAACAACTCAGCGTCATCGCCAGAAACATCAACTGGATACTTGACTGGCGAATGGATTCTAATCAGACGAAGCTGTAACCTAATTTAGATGACAGCAGCCGGCTGCAGCAGACAGCTCAGGATGTTCCTCTTGATCTTCGACGCCCTCTTAAAAACGGTCATCAAAATCGAATTTGCATCAATGTGGCCAAAAAAGGTGATGCTGACGAAGATTTTATAATCTGTTTAAAAGAAAATTCAATTCAACTTCAAACTACTGTCAATGTTATTAAGAAATTTTCTGCAGCTGCAATTCCAATTATTGCAGTATTCAGCAGTTGCTGAAGTCGTCTGTTTTAATTGCAGTTGTTGTTGTTGCTGTTGTCAAAATTCATTTGAATTTCTGGAGCAGCAATTTTAAGTTTCTGCCGTAAACTCTTTAATTAATTAAAGAGCTTAAATTTGTGGAACGTTTTATCACTTTTTCTTCCTTTATACTTAAGTCTCGACCGTTTCACTTCTGAATAAAAATTCTACGGCCTGGATTTAGTTCTGCGTTTCATTTTCTGAAATAAGTTTTGTAAGAACTTCGAGACAACAGAATTTAAAACTTGAAGTTTTTTTTCCATTATTATTATTATAAATTGTAATCAAATCATTTTCATTAATTGTACAATTTTACAAATTAGTGAATAATATTGGGAATTATATTAAATAATCTTATTAATTTTTCATGTGTCAAAAAATATTATTTTTACTTATTATTTTTATTATCATCAAGATTTATTAATTAATAATGAGATCGCAGTTTTAATCTACTTATTTTAATAACAAATCACAAGTAGATTAATTTTTTATTCTTTACTCTCTTTATACTGAGAAAACTTCAGTGTATTGGAAATATTTTTGTGTATTTGTAAACAGAGTAGAATATTTCAATGAATATTTCATTATTCTTCAAATCGGATTCATAACAGTCATTAATTTAATTTAACAATTTTTTTTATTCTTCTCTTTCTTCCTTTTTATTTCCCTCTCTCCCGATTTCTCTCACTGTAGCTCCTCCTCGTCCTTCCTTTCAATCCTTGAATAGTGTTGTTGTCGCACGATGGTACCCGGAAATTGATTCGATTCTCCATTTCCGATTTTACGCTGTCACTCTGTATTGTATTTGCTCTTTGTATTGATTATATTAATGAAAAATAAGCATCACATCTCCGGTTGTTATCCGGGACTCACTACCGTACATGCATTAATCGGGAAATCGAAACAAAAACAAGTATTAATAAAAAACGTTGGATGATACAGAGTAACTGGAACGGAATCAAATTTTAGCTTAAACTTATAGTTAGCTTGGCTATGTAAAGTATAGGGAAAGTTGGCCGAGTTCCATCATATATCGTAAATAGATTCAAAAATATTTTTCGATTGGCAAGTTACCATGGCACTAAAACCAATAGACTTCAATAACTTTATACTACTCAGGTCATAAATCACCAAAGCAGATCTATGACTCAGGTAATACTTATATAGGTATAAGTTTCCGAAATTATAGACGAAATATAATTAAAAAATTATAAACATGTAAGGAACCTTTTACAGAAAACCTCTTTGGCTCATTATTTATAAAAGAAGATTAGTTATTAGACCAACTCCCAAGATATGGATCTAAATTTCCTATAGAATAGATACGACTATTCTATATACATACATAAAATGTACATAAATCGAAAATAGATTAACGTATGCATAGACATTTCCTTGGTTGTTGCTAAAATCCTTTTATGTTCAGGAATAAGTTTTCATTTTGAATATAATTGTTTCTGTTTAAAACACTTGGAGCTCACAAATTGCGAGATGGTACGATTAAAAGTAATAAATTTATTATTGATATACGATTAGAAGTAACAAAATTATTTCAAATTGAATTATTCAAAAATACATGCGAATGTTATGCACAGAGCGTGATTGCGAACTAACAGAACGATGTTCGCTGGACTACGCTGAAAGGTCAACGACGATGAATAGACAATGTATTCATATCGATCCAACAACAGACAGAGCAACAGGACGAGCGAAGCATTTGCATTACATATTAAATTTGATCATCGAGATTTAAGGGAAATTTATATTCCGAGTTTGGATGCAGAAGAGATGCGAATGTAGAATTTGTTTATTTATGGAGTAAATTTATTCAAATTAATTTAATCTAGGACCAAATACACATTTAGAAACATTTACGTGATGTAAATTTGTGTACATTCATTCCTTTTTCGACACTGTTTCGAACGTCTGAACCAGTGTTTGGAGCTGATGACCAATGTTTTTCCTCTGAGGCATGCGATGTAATCAACTTTTATGCTTGTAATTTGTTTGTTTCCCCGATTCTCCAAATCGCTCCCTTCTCCTTCTGATCCCTGCTTGCCATGGTGTTCGTTGGTCCATTGATGAGTCCAATTGTTGGTCAACAGCAATCAGCTAGACGTCGAATATCTAACGGCGAACCAAACTATACACATCAAAAATAGAAGAATAAATTTATATATAGTAGATTGATAAACTTTATTCTTTTTCAAGTTTTAAACGTTTAATATAGAAAGTTGTCTTTAAAAGCGTCCCTCTCGTAGCTCCAGTACAGTTTCCCGAACAGAACCTAAGCCACGTACTCTTAACGTCTTTAAACTCTTGTTTCTTCGGCTATAGCTACTTCTGCAACAACAACTGCTTTTTTATCTAGACAATTAATTTACGGCAAGGTTTCTTAGAACCAAAGTCTATACTCATTGGATGTAAACACTACAAACTGAAATAAATAATTACCTGAATGCGATGTTCACGTTTAGAATTTGTGGAAAGATCTGGCAGAAAAACTAATTAAAAACTCGATCAGAATTTTCGTCGTAAATTGAAACTGTGTTAAAAAAGAAAACTAATAGAAGTTTTTTGGCAGATAAAGAAAAAGTAGAGAACATTTTGCTAGCAATAATTACTCGAATTTACCAATCAGTTAAATGATTGTAGGTCGCAATTGTAATTCAAACAGTTGTGACTCGTATCTCTGTTTATCACATAATTTTGTTTTTATTTCTAAGCAGTTTTGTACCCAACACGAGCTGCAAAAGACATGATTTGCCTGCAACCGGCGAAGACTCAAAAACAAAAACAAGCCATATCTCAGGGAGATCGACATCGACGCGGAATATCTTAAAACATATTTAATGTTCGCGCACCGGTTCCCGAAAGATCATATTACAATCTATTAGAGCCACTTCTCATATAAATTGTGAACGCTGAGGACGCGAGGTTTCAATAGCATTTCGAGTAGCGTGATAGGAAGAGAAGCAGATTCGTTTCTATATACTCCACTTTTAATAAATTCTTTTTCAAAAACATCAAAATGTTGCTGCTGCATATGATTGTGTTTGTCGCACTGGCAGCTTCGACACGAGCGGCTGAATTCAAAGAATGTGCTGGCTTAGACGATGGCACCTTTATACCGTCCCCTCGTGGATGCACAAATTACATTTACTGTTCTGGGGAGAATTCAGAGGAGCAGATATGTCCGGATAATTATCATTTTTCACCCGTCGAAAAGTCGTGCATGAGGCCAGAAGAAGCCAAATGTACCATCGACCAGCAAAATAAACCAGATGAACCAGACAAAGCGGAGGAATCAGAAGAAACAGAGGAATCGGAAGAATCAGAAAATCCAGAGGAATCAGCAGAAGCAGAGGAATCAGAAGAACCAGAGGAATCAGGGGAACCAGAGAAATCAGAAGAAGAAGAGGAGAAATCAGAAGAAAAACCGGAAGAAGTAGCAGGAACAGATAAACCCGAAAAACCGGAGGTACCCAAAACTACACCAACTATAAAAGCCACAACTGAAATGACAATAACCACACCCACCAGCACGCCTTCGACCACGCCCATGACTACGCAGTCTTCTGGGGATCCAGAAACTGGAAACACCGTCAGCGCCCACATTGTTGTGGCCAACTCCTGTCCGAACGAGAACAAAATAGGCGAAGTGGTGCTGATTCCTAGCAAGAAATCCTGTGCCATGTACTACTTCTGTCACTACGGCCAGCCAATCGAGCTGCGGTGCAGCCAGCGTTTACACTTCAATCCAAAAACTGGCATGTGCGACTACCCCAGTAATGTCGGCTGCTCGGTAGGTGCCCACAGCAACGGATCACTTCACCGATTCATTGGGTCATTTCCTTTGTGATTCATTGATTTTCTCTTTGCAGCTGAACCGTCCAAGCGCCGATCAGTGTCTTCCCGGTGTAACTGACTTCTTCCCTCATGCCGGCAACTGCAACTATTACTATTTCTGCATCAAAGGTTTCCTTACGCTGCAGCAGTGTCCCTTCGCCTACGGCTGGGATGTGGGGCGCAGAACATGTGTTTTGATGTCACGGGCGAAGTGCTACGAGGATTCACGAAGGGGCTTCAATCTTCGACCTACTCAGCAACACTATTTGTGAAACCTTTCAATTTATTCCGTAATAATTACATTTCGCAAAAGTTGATTGTTTCATTAGAATAAAGTCACGGTCTTTTGGAGAGACAAGTAATTGGCCGAATTTTATTCGACCTTTATAGTTTACTTTCTATTCACTGTACAGCCATTAAAATATATGTCTAAAGACTTCTAGGGAAGGTACGTACGCAGCAAGGTACAAAAAAAATCAACGCTACATTAACATTGGTACCAAGAAAAGAGGAAAATCAATTTTGATATCCTTGGTAGTTCCCCAAGTAGCTCTACGTAGACACGTACTGAATCAGAAAATACACAATATTAATACGAGTAAGAAATAGGCAAATATTTAATAATAGCAAGAAAAAAAAACATTTTCATCCACAAACCATTGCAAGTGATAGTTCAATACACTCTTTTTGATTTTGAACTGGGATAATCTTCAATAGAAAATCTTCGAATATCAGAAAAGTGTATTGGCAGATGAAGGCAAGAATTGAAGTTTTTGATGTGGTTTTTTATTGTTAGTATTGCATTTTTGCTGTTGATGCTGTTGATGTTATTTGTATGTGAAAAGGTTTCCATAGAAAGTGTTCAAGTGCGAATGGAAAACAAATATTGCGCTCAAATATCTAAGTTTCAAAAGGAAAGCACAACAATCCTTTGAGAAGCAATACATTTTTTGAATTCCTTTTATTCCGTGCAGCAGAACTAAAAGCATCACAAAAACTGAATTGGAATTTGTTGAAAGTTGATTTGATTTTGAATGTGTCTGTTCCTTGATTTTGCATTCTGTTGATTGCCATTTGAAGGTCTGGCACTCTTCTGCAAAAGTTTTGCTTGTATAAAAAGCACAATGGAATTAAATATTTTCGAAAAAAAGATTAAATTGCTGCATAAATTGAAGATATAATGGTGAAATAATATTCATTCCTTTGCAATTATAAGCAGCTTAAACTAACAAATCAGAAAGTTTAAATAGCCAACAAAAATGTATTTCATGGACCACGCCTTAAAGTTCCTTTGAAAACATATTCAAGAGTATTCACGAGTAAAAAATATGTATTACACGTATTAAAAACGTTATAAATTTTTAGTTGCAAGCCATTGGAAGGATAATTTATCACCTTTACAACGGTTTCCCTTAAATAAATCAAGAAAAACCTTTACTAAAAAAACCAAGCCAAAAACAAGTTAACGAAAATGGAAAAAGGAAACCAGAGAGAAGAGTCTTGAACAATGACTGTTGCTGCTTATTCTTCTTGTTTGAAGTTTTCCTCTACGGTCGAAAGCCAAGAATCCCTGACGTATTTTAATCATTAAATTTAAACTTGTCTGCCTCGTTTAGCTGCGTTCGCACGCCTCACGCCCCTGGAGACGTGGCAACTTTGCCTCGGGAGACATCAGGATGATGCTGCTTCTTATAGAGTCCGAATGGATGCTCTTAATATCGACACGAATAAAGCGAATTTATAAATTTGCCTGAAACTAATCTGATTTTGCAATCTTTATTTTATCATTTTGTATTTTCGGCTGTAGAATAAAATATGGATTATAGTAAAAAATGTACCCAAACCTTAAAATAGTTCAAGATAAGAAGTAGGTTGATCATCATGAAGAGGATTTAAATAAATCTAATTAAAAATTAGCCGAGGGCTACGAAAGTCAGTTATTATCAAAGAGCTGAATTAATTATTAAATTCAAGCTCTTGCAGAGTGAATAGAGAAGGGAGATATGGAGAGATATGAAATTAATTCTATTATAGAGCTTTTTTTTCGTTGTTTTATATAGAATCATTGGGCTGCCTCGAAAGACCAACTTAGAAGCTTTTAATCCACTCATTAAATCAGTATCAGGATCTGCACCAAATATTAAAATGAAAAACATGGAGTTTTGTGTATTATTTACAGCGAATATTGTGTAATTTTGACTGCCGCATCGAAGTTAATTTACTCAAACTCAATTGAATAAATTTCCATAATTTAATTGTTGGTAGTGTTCAAACACGACCTCGAGCTAATTATTAAGCAATTGTGATGATGGTCTTTCATTTACATTAAATTCCTGCATTGCAAATTTTTTAATTTTCAACAATTATTAAAAAGAATTCCACATAATAAACGTTTGATATGCATTAAAGACGAGTTTAAAATATTAAATATATTATATTAGAGAATTTGTTCTAAAATGAAGACTTGAAGATAAATACAATTGAAAATTTTACCGAATTTGAATGGTTTTTCATCAATCCTAATTGCGGGTTGTTTACTAAATAAAAAGATGATTTAAGAAGGAATTTTTCGAAATCAGGTCTACTTGAAAACTCCTCTGCATTTCAGCATTTAAAGGAAGAGCTGAGGAGCTTGAAGTAAGATTGGAAACTTTTTAGTTTTCGGTTTCAGTTGCACAGCAATCAACGGCGGCTGCTGATGCAATTTATCTTCGGGAACTACTGAGGTTATCTTAAGTGGAATCTCATGTCTCTGTGTGAGTATGAATTAAATAAAAGAAACAAAATCTTAGTAGCGCAAGGAAGCAGAAATACAAAATAAATTAAAAGAAGAAACCAAAGAAATTTCTCTGCATCAGATACACTTCTACGGTCACATCTATGATGTGCGATGGAAAATGGAAGTAAAATTTATTAGTTTCTACTGAGACTGACTAAAGTCTTACTTTAAAATAAGAACATAATATGAAAATACAATATAAATATAAATAAATAAAAGTCGAAGAAATGAATAATGTTGCATTATTTTTCGATTATAACTTTAAGCTTTTATAAATAAATCCATCCGGATTTTAAAATTGCAGCAACAGAAATAACCTTTGATAACTAAATAAACGAAAGAGAAAAATTATTACTGAAACTTCAATTATATATAATTTTAATTATCATTGTTTCGTCTACTCAATTTCTCCTTTAATTGCTTTTCTTTTCACAGAGAAAATTAACCCAAATTAGTAACATAATTAATGAATTCATTAAGTTTCAAGTTTTATGACTATTTATGTATTTCTCTTATGATTATAAAGAATGATTTGTGAAAGCTTTTTATGTTTTCTTCTGAAAGACAAATAAAATGTTTTTGCCATGGTTTCCACCGAAAAACACAAAGCTTTTTCTACAGAAACTGCTTTGAACAAACTGAATTGTGTTGATGGTGGCGATGCTGTTCACCGGTCCACATGTTACTGAGTCCAATAAGAATATTATTTATTATTCCGCACGCGTAAAAACACACACAACACCAAAGGAAACAACTACAGCAACAATAGGCTGTGGTTGTTGTTTTCCTCGCTTGTAAAAAACGTGATCAAGTAGAAAGGTTTTTTGTTTTGGCATTTTAAATGCGTGCAAAGGACTTTGTGCCGAGTGGTGGCTGCTTCTCGTGATGTGAGCTCATTGTACTGGGAGAACGATATAAGTTACAGATGTATTTTCTCGTCATGCTGCTTCGTGTAGCTTCACTGCAAGGATTTTCCGTGGAACTCTGAGCCTCCATTTCATTCCACGTCAGCCCTGTTTGGCTGCTGCTCTGTTATTATTGTCATGGTTTAGTTTTTGTTCGGAAAGCATAATTAAAACCGCCGCATTTTAGCCGCTTTTTATGCTACGTTGGCAGCACTTCTTGCCGGATGTTGTACGAGCCGTTTGCTTTTCCTTGAGGCTGAACAACGGCGCACACACTGAGAAATATTGTAGACAGTTACAGATATTCGTGGCTATTTTGCCAAGAGTTTTTCACACTCTCCTCTTTTCCTGTAACTCGAATTATTGCGTCGAAGTTGGTTGGGGAGATCCAAAGGGGAAAAACAGAAATGCTTTTCACACACAGAAGAAGTATTTTTATAATGAATGAACGAAATTCAATATTGTCAATGTATTTATAAGAACTGAAGACGACATAAAGCAAAGATGAAATCATTCAAATGGCTTTAAATATCATAAATAGTAAAGGATTTTTTTTGCATTTGTAAACCTTAATCACTGTGAGTTTTACTTGGATATTATTAAATGTTTATAGCATATTTTTTTCAAGTGTTGATTCCATTGTTGAATACAATTACTCATTATTTTTGAAAGCGAACTGGAAAAGCTAACTTATTTTTGTAGTTTCAACACGATTTCTGTTCATTCTTCACGTTTCGTAAACGCAAAATGGCCTCCGTTATCGATTAACATGTATTCACGTTCAAAACTGTCACAGCCAATGACTTTGAGCGATATTGGCTGCCAGCAGCGACGAGAAATATGCGCAAAGTCTGTCAGCTAAAAGGTTTAACTGTCAATGATTGTACTCGTAAAATGTCAACTGTCAAATTTGATGTTTGAAATACATCAGCGTAGAAAAGAACGGGTGATAAAATTTGCCTGCTATCAGCACTCACGTTGCCATTTATTAACTCTCCATCGCTCTTTTATTTCAACAGACACTTCATTTTTATTTGCATCTTTTTTATTCACTACTTTTTGCAGTTTGGAAACAATTTTTGCGCAATTGTGAAGTCATATATTTTCCATACCTGAATTGAGCGACTTCCGTTTGATGTCACCTCGTCTCCATCTTCTCATTGATTCCCTCTATTTTACCGTCTGTCTGTCTGTTTGTATTTCTATCTGGCACAATTTCTGTCCCAGAGTCTGTCATGCGAATCAGATTACCTAACGTTTTCCCTGTCAGTCCCTCGCTCGGTCTCTGGTTTTGTTTTTATGATTTCCCGTTTGTGTATCAGTAGTGAAACCGTTATTTGCATTGTTTGGCTGAAAGACGAACTGATGGCTGAACAAAAGCTGACTGAGAGCAAGTCAGGTGCTTCTGCTGTGGTTGTTGCTATATTGGCTTTTGTTGTGTTATCAAACACTTCTTCCATAATAAGTAATTCCTTCTTCGTAAATAAATGCACTTAAATACTTCAAAATTGTGCGAGTTTCTTGTTTACAGCATTTGAACTCAATCGCTGTGAAAAATGCAGAAAATATTTTCGAATTTCGAATGACAACGATGGAAGAAATTACGAAAATAAAACTCTTCAATATTGCCATAAATACTCATCGTTAATACCCCGAGAAAGACTGAATACCAACTCTACAAACAAATGTGGAAAATTGATTATTTTTATAAAGTTAGGAAGGATTTTCCTTCGGTCTGTCTATCGATTTATCTGTCTTTTTCTTTCGAAAAATCACAGATAAATGTTGGGAAGTCTATAATTTCCATATAGACATTTCCTTTGGCATCAATAATTGAATATTTTGCATTCACAACCGTTTACTCAACCAAAAGTAGTTCTGTACCGCGAATTTTTCTATATCCGATAAAAATCACAACAGTTTTTTAAAAGTATTGCAGAATTTCAGTCTTCATCCTCTTTTATTTTCATAATACACACAGAATAATAGTTAAACATTGAAGTGTTATTCTATTTATGCATCTCCGCGTACAGGAAAGTGTAGAGTTCAAGAGGCAGTATAAGAGACATTGTACAGCTACTGTATCACTATGATATAGTTTATAACATAGATATTCAGTTAGGTAGTGCTTGGTTCCGCTCTTTTTCTTCCTTCCTGCCTGAATTCGTTATTTTTTCCTCAGTCTAAAACTCATAAAGTCCTTCTGTCGAGAACACATGCTTGCCTGCGGATAAACAAGGACATTGAGGCATACATACGGATGTCTAACATGGCTGTTCAACGTCCTAATAACAGCGCCGACCAAATGTGAGCTGCGAGGGCGGCTGCTGCTGTCACTTCGTTTAAAAAGCTGGGGTTAATTTCTGGAGTGCTTCACTGGCAACCAAAGTAAAGAAATGGGTACATAAGCACTTCAAATAGTGGTTGTTGAGTCCGTTATGTGATTTGAGATAACTTTCTGCATCATATAATAAATGGGGAAATTAGAAACATTTTCTGATTGAAAACAGTGTCGAGAATTGAAATCATAGATCAAAATTTTCTAAAATTATAACACTTTTTACGACTTTTATTCGTTAACTTGTTTCAGTTATTTTTTAACTAATTCTTTATAGAATTGTCTATGAATTAAATACGTAAAAAATTCCGTAAATATTGCAAATTGAAATAAATTTTTTCAATTAAGGAATCAGCGAAATGAAAATTCGCAAAGAAAAAATTAAGTCAATGAAAAAAACTACGAAAGCTATACAAAAGCAATAAATTACCAACTGCAACAGTGTAAAGGATGTAAAAAGTTTGAAGCGAAGGAACGAAAAATTCAGCAGGAATATAAAAATCGTTAACTGTTGATACAGACGCGTGCCGAAAGGAACCGGATTCGAATGAAAGCAACAGAATGACAAGCGGAAGCAGCTAATGAACTACAATTGCACGAATAAAGAAAGAAAAATAATTAAGGAAACAGAAGGAAAAATCGCCTTGTTTCTGATAAATGTTTTGGCAGCACTTTCAAGCCGACGATCCATGGACATCACTTCGTTTGTCACCTGCTGCTGCCGTTAACATTTGCCTCAACACTTAATAATTTATACAAAAAACCCATTCGCTCACAAGAACAACAAAAAATCAATAAAAACAAAACTCGTTATGAAGAATTTCCTTTCCACGCAGCTTGGAGAAAACTCCAAGCGAATTCGCACGCGTGACCGAACGATTAATTCCCAAGCTCACTACAACTTTTTTCCGGATACTGTAATGAAAATGTTAGTGTTTTAACGGAGGGTCCGGTCCGGTATGGCGCAGCTGGGGTCCATTTGCGTTCAGCCCGTTAAACGGCAGCAACGCATGGCGAAGAAAAGAAACGGAACGTATCACAACGCAGAGGAAGCTAATGGATTGCACGTTGTTTATTAATTTTTTACTGTTGCTCGAATAAACATTATTTCCGCTTCCGTTGGCGCGGCGTTATTTCCGGTTACAATGTATGAATGCGAATGGTGCGTATGTATAGAATACTGTGTGTGTGTCTGTTTGTTTGTATATTTGTGTGCGATTTGAAGCGGCTGGATTGAAAATTGAACTCGTGTTGAACTTTAATTGCTTTTTAACGATTATTTTACTTCAGTTCAACCTCAATTTTCCATTTCAATTGAGTTTAGAAAAAGCAACCACTAAAAAGTAACAATTTCTGAAATGTTTCACCAGTTCGAAGGTCACAGCAAGGTCATATAAAGTGCATAGCTTTATTTACAGTCGGGTTTATTACCGAAAAATAGCATCGTATGGAAAGACTAATTTTACTCTTATGGATCATGTACTATAATCGAATTAATTATTATAGTAACAAAAGATTATTTAGCATATTATTTTCTTATTTTTTGTAATATTTTTTTCATATTTTAAGTAACTTGTAAATGCAACTCTAAACAATTCAACAGCTGCAAACAATACTTTAGATTATAATGTAAAAAAAAACAGTTCGTTATAGATAAAAATATAAAATTGGAAATTAACAATAACATGAAAGTGAAATTCTCAGTATTCTTTTTATTGTTATTGTCAATTCACATCACCTCCGATCTATTTGGAGGTGGCACATGTGTATTCCAATTTAGTTTAAATATTTGAACCTTGTATTTATTTTCAGTATTTTCCAATTCGTAGGCCAGCGACTGAAAAATTTGTTTATGTTGCTTATCGCTAAAGGACGGTCACTGAAATCTTTCGCCGTTTTCTTTCGAAGCCTCTGTGTATAAAATAAACATAAAGCATTTGGTGGCTGTGAGAAGATTGGTGTGTGGTTGCGTCGTTTGTAATGTAGATCTCTGTAAAGGGAGGAAGGCTACATACATTTGTTGGTATGGCAAACTACTGAAATACAAATTTGTTAGGCCCATGCTCCAAGGAAGCACATTATTTGGAAGTGTAGAAATTTAGATATTCCTCTGTGGAGTACACACAACAATATTGTAAATTTCCTCGTCTTATTTTCCGCCTCCGACAATTCAATCACTCTCTCTCTCTCTCTCTCTCTCGATATAAATATACATAATCTTTCTCCTAATTAATATTCAATGATACGTATACAACGTGTAATCCTCTTTTTAGTTTCCCTTTGTCTAAATAATCTCTTGAACGATTATGATCAGTTTCGTCTCTTGAATAATTATAATTCGCTATAAATTAATTAGTTCTGTTTAATAAAAGAAGTTCCCTAATTTTAATACTAAGTGAAATTAACTGAAATATTAAGATACAGCTTTAAACATTAATATATAACGATACCAACGGCTATAATTAATAGCATTTATGTCATAATGGAATTAACTTTAGAATGAAAGTATGTAAATACCATTTAAATGAATGAAATACCAATCAATTCAAACGAAAGCAAACATAAACCTCAATAACTATTACCTTTGCTGTTTATTATTGGACATTTTAGTGGCAGTGAATGTCAAAGAAAAATCACTGAGTAATCGTATTTAAATGTCGTGTCATAAACTTGTCTCGTAAAGTTGAGAAAATGCAATAAAAATGTGGTAAAAAGTGTTCTCAAAACAACTGAGAAAAGGAACTGAATAAAGAAAGAGATAATTTAGTAGACTGAATCATGCTTATGACAGATACACATACACTAAAAGAAATCGCTTTGAATTACATTTCGTTCAGAATTAAATTGCATTGAATAATTGAAATAAATATTAAACACTGCCCAAAATAAATCGTAGTTGTATGAAATTGAATATAGACCGAATTGAATAAATTGTCCATTGCAGAATTATTAGCCTTTGATCGTCTGTACAAGAAAAATGTACCAACTCCTTTAACAAAATCCTACGACACAATAAAATCAATTTACTTGTTTGATTATGCACTTTGTTGATGGCATAAAATGTGTCTTTGGCCCAAGTCGAAAGAAGTAAAGCCTTAAAACTGACGAAGATAAATGAATCAGATTTTGAATGATGGATTTCCTATTAACTGGAGACTGTTGTGGTTGATATACGTTTGTTTGCAGTAGAGGAGACGTTCGCAGTTAGATAAGAGTTAGATTCAGGCATGTAAAAATACCCCATTTGTCAATGTGTCTGTGTCAGGAAGATGCGAGTAACTACAGTTTCAACTGCAGTGTATACACACGAATACAAACTTCCGTTCGCAAGTCTGTGGATCTTCTTTTTTGTGTTTGTTCAGAGGATGTTACGATATACTGTGTATCTTTTTGAAGAGGCATTCTTAGTTTTCAATCAAATGCAGTTCATAAGCCAACATAAAATTGAAAATAGAAGGGAGAAAACAGAAAATAGAAAACAAACAACAGAAAAGAGTCAAAGTAAATGGCACAAATGACTTCCGGTTGCCGTCGTCATTAACACTGACACTGACACAATTACAGCGGCACAATCACACAGACAAACATGTGATGGAGCATTGCAAGTAAGGCAAGTGAGAGATTTACGAATGGAATCTGTACCCACGAGGATATTATTACGTGAATACCTTTATTCTTTGTGAGGATTAAGTAAAGCATTTCCGAGCTGATGGAACGTTTCAAAGGTCATATGTGATTATGTGTGTGGGTGAATGTGTGTCACAAAAACAATAGGAACCAAAAATAGCTCCACACACAATCATTACACAACACATTCCACTGTTTCCCCAGAGCAAACTGCAGCAAACTTCGCTGATTTGAGCGTTGCCAAGTTTAATCTCAGCCTTAGTAAAAGAGCTGCGAAAGTATTATGAATTGTGTGTGTAGATGTGTTAAATATACAAACATTCACGTGTTAAGGCGTGCAAATGGAATAAACTGAGCAACTTGATTGGAATTATTAGCATGAATAAAATAAAGAAAACCAAAACTAAAGCAACAGATCGTAAATATCTATGTAGATATTCTTGTATTAACATTTCCACAAGAACCCTGTGAGCAGAATTATAATGCTCATGTAATACGTAAAGAGAAAGCTGAGAATGTTGAGGATATCAATTAAGGTATTGTATCAATTAACGTATAAGATAATTTAAATATTATTAGCTATAATCATTCATCTTCAAACACTTCCATGGATTATCAAAGCCACTGTAATAGCAATAAAATGCTGCAAAATCATATAATTCCATATAACTAAACCAGAAATAATTCATTTTTGAAGAATTGCCGCACTCAAGTCATGAATTAACACCTAGCCATAAATTTCTTAATCTTTTGTATAGCTTAATTTTCAGGATAATGCGTACTTATTTATAAAACGAATTCAATAGCTCCCTTGTTATAATATCATCAAAACAAGTATTTAACAATTTAATGAACCCATTGAAAGAGTGTCAAGAGTGACTATAACACTAACATCAAATAAGGGATTTATGCGCTCATTAAACGAACTTTAATCTACTTTGTATTTCTTGACAATAGTAAAATTATTTAATTTTCATGAGAATAAGCAAATCCTTGACTATCTCCAAAGTTTCTGCAAATAATGTCTGAAAGGAAACTTTGCGTAGAAAGTCTTGCATGCAAATCTCCCTCAGAGCTATACAATGCCTTTACTTTTATCTAAATCTAGTTAAAATTGCATAGTTATTTTTTAACCTAGTTTCACTCATAATGAACTGTGGACATGGAGTGAGAGAAAGAGAGAGAGAGAGAGAGAGAGAGAGAGAGAGAGAGAGAGAGAGAGAGAGAGAGAGAGAGAGATCTGAAGGACAAACAGATGAGAGCGCAGTATTATGGAATTATCCTTCATTGACTTAAAGTGGCACAAATAATTCCGCTAAATTAAAAGTTAATTTATGGGTTCTGCGTCATAATTTTTATAGTGCTAATAAAATATACAAGTGTCTATATAAAAGTGGTGCAGATTGCATTAAAATATGTTCGAGAATCAACTTCAACTCATCTTCGACGATCATTGAGTTATGCTAAACGCCTATTTTAGCTTTTTTACTCTTCAAATACTTTTATATGTAAAATGATGCTTAGTTGCACCATTTAATGCACTGCGGCATCACTTAACTATGAAATCATAGCAAGCATCCTCACACTTGAACAAAGTATTGCTTTAGATTGAGGATAATTCATTACTGATGATGATATTAAAGCCCATATCCAATACCAGTTTTTATCAGGTTTTTTATTTAATGCAAAAAAAAAATATCTTCCTACTGGGAACAACTACAATGACTACTAACACTCGAATAAACTGAACTCAAACTCCGTCCATTCTCACAGTCCCAATTGCTGGCTTCATATTCAAAGTTAGGACGAAAGCCCCAAAGCATAAAATTGACAGACACCAGCGCGTCCGATTGTCTGTGTGTGCATGGCTTGAATAGTGCAATAGTTTTGTACACAGTGAGTGTTCTCCTAGTTCAAACAGACGTACATATAAATGCAACAACAATTGAAAATAATGTCGGCATGGAAAACTTCACATTCAGATTTCTGAATATACTTTTGTTGCTGCAAGATTTGTAAGCAAACCAAACCGAACAAAATAATTGCTATGAGCGATAATGTTGAAAATAAGCATGGATAAATAGATTGATGGGTGGAGAGATAGAGAAATGGATAGATGCACAAACAGAAATATATTTAATGAGGAAATTTTCGCGCTCTAATTGAAAGATTATCTTCTAGAGCAAGCAAATTAAAAAATTTCCCAATTATAAATGAAATAATGATTTATTTTACGTTGTTATTAGTAATATTTTAGTATTTTATATACATATAAATAACAGATTACAACGGTCTTTACAAAACTTTTTTGATAGAGGCAATGAAATTAAGCTTGATATTTCTAACAATTACTGATGGATCTAGTCAAAAAATATTATTATAATCAAATAGAAAAATAGGTGAAATCCGGAATGAATAAGAAAAAACTTGAAATTTCTTGAATATCGGCAAATTGAAATGTTTGCCTCGTTCCTAAAGTTTATAATTAAATAAAATATTAACCAATAGGATTAATAACAAAATTTCTTACAGAAAAGACATAAAATCTTCTCTATTAGAGTTTTTTCAGAGAAAAAAAATAGATGCAGAACTAATGAAAGTATCGTGAATAATTAGTTTTTAAACATTTAATTATACATAATTATGGATTCTCCTAGAGATCGTTTAAATCTTTGTAATGCGAACATAAGAAAACCGTAATTTAGTTATTCATGAGGTATTCTTCCATTATCGGATTTCCATTAATTATCGGATTCCTAAAAATGTGATTATTTGAGATGCTTCCTGCGATGTTCTCTTATATCACATGATAATTTATGATTGAAGAAGTTATCATCTGATATTTCTAGTGAGTCTCTGATACTATAAACTCTTATCTATAAGTGTTATTACCTTGAAAAGTTTGAAGATTGGCTAAATCGAAGGGAATCTTTTCCGTTATCAAAACCACGAAGCAAGTGCAAAGAATGATTATGATGAATAATCTTTTATCCTTACTAAATGTGGTTGAAGTTTTATCACCTTTTTACATTATTGAGTAATTTGCGTTGTGGACTTTTAGCTTATTATTCTGACATTGACAAAGGATTTTCTGATTACAAACTTTTACTTAGTTTGGCAAGAAAATGTTGAAATTTTTATTATTCACAAGTTGAAGTTGTTGAAGTTTTTATTATTCACAAACACTTTTAATATTTATACATTTTGCGACTACGTACATCACTTTAAGACCATTTGTTTACTTCTTGTTCTTGTTCGAAAAAATCAAGTTAATAAATTTTTTTTATCAGTGTGATATAATCTTGTATTCAAGATGTGCAGCTATTTTGAAATAGTATTATCTGTATTCTGATTTGGTCCCGGCAAATATTATCTTAATTTTATTTTCAATTAAAAGATAACTTGTGTTGTTGTCAGCTTTAATAATTTCACTATATTTCGGTATTTTCTATTCCAAGCTTTTCAAATTTTGCGAGAAGTTTCTCAATTTATCACTAAATATTTCACTATCGCAATATGGTTTGTGGACGTAGTTTCCTATATGTTTCCGCCCGTATTTCAGTGTAGTCGAGTATTGTTATTGTTGTTGATGTAAAACACTTTTTTTCACTGTCAGCATTTATTTTCAGAAGGTTACTTTGGCGTCTTCCAGCTTTTCGATTTACCTCCGTCGTTAATTCCAGTTACTTTTTTACTTTACCAGAGTTTACTTTTTTAAAGACTGTCAAGAAACTTTAAAATACCACGACGGAGTACAAAAAAAAAGAAACACGTTCACACAGATTGCATGAGCAGTGACTACTGACCTAACTATGGTACAGCCTTTTTTTCTGTTTTTGGGGTGTGTGCAGCGCCTTCAAATATGCTATCGTAAGAGCTGTATAACAGTTATTTCCGTACTCGCCTTTTTGCAGTTTCTCTTCATTCGCTCTCACAAGTCGCTGGATCTGTTTTGCAGAAAAAATCTCTCATTTCTATCCTTATGCTGCACGTACGTAGCTCTCCGTTTGACCTTCAGTTCGATGATGGTGCGTGTTGCCCGGTCTTCAGAGGGTTGGTGCCCCACTCCAGATGTTTGAGGCTGGAGGCTGTACGTTGGTGTTTTTCTTGTAATGATAGTGACAGCGACGGTGGTTATCTGACTTAATGTGTTCTGAATTTAAATGGTTTTTATGTTCAGTCAATGTGTTTGCCAAAAACACAAAACCAAATTGATTATTGTTTGGAACATATTTTGGCCAGAAGCATGTCGTGCGAGTTTAATGAACTCTTTCGGGAACAAATAAAATATATCGACGGTGCTTTTACAAATGAAAATTCTAATACATTGCTGTACATTTTATTGAACATATATTTTTTCAGATGAGTGTGGATTGACTAGGATGTGTTGAATATGTATTATACTACTGTCTCTAATACAATATAGAATTCAGGAAATTCATATTATTCAGACTACTACGCTACTTCCGCTAATCTATTTTATTATTCAGAGTGGGCACTTTTTATCAAGTGCTAAGAATAAGTTAAATTTTGCTGATGTATTGGATTTTTTTATTACATTAATAGCTAAAGGTTAATGGTACATCGTATGGTGTAGATGACGTTAATTCTGCCAAGCAAAGATTGTCTCTGCTCTTAACAAAGGACTCTTCAATTAGAATTCCTCTTAGAAGATGTTGTTGGTGAAAATAAGGAAACTATGGACGTTTCTTGGGTTACTATAGCTCTGCAAATTTTTAGAAAAGCCTGCACATTGAGAATTTCGAGAGAGAGAGGAAAAGAAATCGCGAGAGTGAAGAATGACAGAACTTTAAAGGCTCATAAATTCAGAATAAAATAGAGTAAATACAGAATTTCCACAACAGAAACTTTCTCTTATGATTTCTCTTTTTGCTTTCTTATTCGCTTTTTATATATGTACATAACAATTCTCAATTTCCACAAACTGAAAATAGAGATTTAAATAATTAACTTTATTAAGATAAAGACTTTAGAGATGAAACGGTGACTTTCCTCTCAACATAATTTGATTAACTTAATAAAGAACATTTCCCCGAAGCAATGATAAAGCTGAAAATTGTGCGGAAATGAGCTAATTATGAATTGTACAATTGAAAGAAAATTAACGCGGAAGATTTTCTTTTGTCCAAGTTTTGCTGTTTGATTTCTTAATTAGTAAGAAAACTTTGAATACGAAAGAAATCAGATGAAACTGAACAATTGGAAAGAGGATGAGAGAACAGATATTAAATTAAAATAATAATAATAAATAAAATAAATATTACTTTATTTAATATTATTTCCGTACGCTTTGAAGTCGAATGAAATTAAATAGCAGAATGAAAATTTCGCTTTTCTAAGCCTTCTCTTTATTATTAAATCAATTTCGTGAAAAAGTTTAGAGCTCTATTCAATTTATCATTGTTCTTTATGCTGCCCTTCATACAGTATTGCTCCTTCTTCTGCCTTAACATGAATTTTACAAGTGCATTTCCCGCAAGCTCAAAGAATTCAGCGGCCATTCAAAGCAGTTGCGCCACCTAGCGCCGTGACAGCACACTACCAAGATGTGGCATTGAAGAGGCCGAAATAAGCTTAGAATGGGAACAATGCAGCCAATTTTAAACACGTCCGTCTCCTAGACGAAGGTTCAAAAAACTATGAATGAGATCGTGCAAAACGCATTTTAAACATTTCGTCATTGAAATGGATTCACCAATTGCTTCTTAAATTGACAGATTTTTATATGTGTTTAAATATAAAATGAAATAGAAAACTTTTGTAGCCTAGGAGCGCTCATGTCCAAGCTATCCTTGAAGTTCGCTTCGTTCATTATATCGACATCATCGTTGAAGAAACTGAGAGTTTTATTCGGTGGGGAAAACAGAAGAGGAAAAACTTCAATTTAGAGACACCAATTAAATGGCTATTACATATATCAAAAAGAATATTAAATTAAAACAATGTCAATAAAGTCATTTCATTTTTCTAGCTTTTAATTTATTCGATTACAGAAATTTGTTACTTGAAATTTGAAAAGACATTGAAAACATAAAACAATTTTGCTAAAATAAAGGCTAAAAAAAGAAAATAAAAGTATTAAAATTCGTATACAAATAATAAACAGATAATAAGTTTCTTCTATTAAACCTACGTCTATTTGTTCTTAAATTCAGCTGAACTAACTATGACTATAATAAATAAATAAAATATAAAATAACTATAATAAATAATTAAAATATTTCTTCCATTAAACTTACGTTTGTTATAATAAAGCTTTATCATAAGCACATTTTTAAATGTATTATATGAATGCCGCATTTTATGATCCATAAGATTTTTATGATATTTTTAACAACTTCTTCAAAATTTCGAAATTGTTTGTTTTCTTAAAAAGACTGTTTCTAGCTCGACAAAGGTAAACACCACCGATAACTACATACGTTTGCGTATTTAATAAATTCGAAGAAACTCACATATAATGAACATTTTTAACAATTTTTACTTATCTTATATTATACAGTGAGGTTTATTATTATTCCATGTATTTGGTGAATCAGCGCAATGGAAAGCGCCCAACAAACAAAAATTCTTCAAATTTTTAATTATGGATCTTGGATAGTATATCTCTAAAATGATTTAACAACTGTTTTGATTAAGAATGTTGCATAACGTGTATTTATCATTAATTTTTCTATTTACAAATATCAATGGATAAGCTGTTAATAAAGATTTTTTGTTGTGATAATTTTTGCTATCAGAATAAACAAGCAAACACATTTAAACTGTACCTTAGCGCTAGATACGGCTTTGCTTAATCATTAATTATCAGATTGCATTTGATTTTGTTATAAAAACGCTTCAATTGCACAAAATTAGTATTAGTATTTTGAAGATTGTTCTTAGCTAACAGTGAGAAAATGACACATTTTGCAGTAACGTCTGTTCTACTTTTGGTTACAGTCACCATATCCATTGCGGCAGCAGGAATTCCTCGCTCGAAGGATGACTGCATATGTGATCGTATGTTGGACCCAGTTTGTGGCTCTGATGGTCAGACCTACGGCAACCTGTGTATGCTAAATTGTGAAAGCAAGAACTTCGAACCAGGGACCTTAACTGTTGTGAGCCACACATCCTGCGAAGAGCTGCACAATAAGGAAGATTTGGCTCTGGAGCCGGTCTGCGTTTGCAGTCCTATTTGGATCCCAGTGTGTGGCTCTGATGGCAAAACATACAGCAATGCTTGTGAATTACAGTGCGAGAGTAAAAAGTTACCAGACGGAATTTTAACCATCAAAAGCGAAACCAGTTGTGAAGAATTAGTAAACAACGAAGGCCCACAACTGGACGATGACTGTATTTGTAATCGCATGTACGATCCTGTTTGCGGTTCTGATGGCAAAACCTACGGAAATCTGTGCATGCTGAACTGCGAACGTACGTCTCTAGAACCGGGAAGCTTATTCCCTGTAAGTCACACAACATGCGAGGAATTCTACAAGGAAGAACGCCCGCAACCATGTGTATGTCACTCCATTGCCGAATTTCCCGTTTGTGGGTCTAATGGGAAAACATATAAAAGTATGTGTGAGCTGGAGTGTGAGAGTCAGCAAAAAAATAACAAGTTAGAGTTATTCCACTTTGGCGAATGTTGAAAATTAAATTCCCACAGGATTCTCTATTCTATCCAATTTAAAAGTGACCCTTGGTAAAGAGAGTCCATATGTTCTGGTTTTTCCATATTGCTAAGCTGTTAATAATTTCTAAATAATTTCTGAATAAACGCTACTATAATGTATATATGTAGATATATACGATAATATGAATTATTTTATTTTTCTGGTTTTAGAGGTCATGAAAAATTCTTTCCAGGATGCGGGCTAGTCGAAAATAATATGTTCAGTATATTAAAAATCTAATAATAAGAAGAAATTATTATTAAAAGTTCATTTTAAAAGCTCAATATTAAAAGTAAAAATGGATTAATAATAGTGGTTCTTTGAGCAGTAAGTGTTATTAATACAGAAACACTACCACAAGGTTTTGTCATAAGGCTTTAAAATTTTGCTTCTTCTGTCTCAATTCGTTAATCACGAATCGCATATTAATTAATCGAATATCCTAAAGCACCTTGGGAATTTTGATCTCGAACAGATATACAGATATATAGTTGATCATATAAAAGCTTGCACTCAATAAATTTTTAGTTTTGACGATTTTAACCGACGAAGCTCTCGCAATTTTATGCTTAGGGAAAAATCTTTTTTGGAAAGATAAGCTTTGCCTATCACAATTTTCAGTGAGAGAAGCTATTTTTGGTTAGCAAAATACCGATATAAATGTGCTTGAAACACATTTGGCATGAGTAAAAGCAGAGTAACTTCGGAAAACTCGTTAGTATATCATTATTCTCTGATATGAAGCGTTTACTAATTAATTCAGCGCTGCTTTGCGCCGTGCTGGCTGCTGTAGCTGCAAGAAGTACCGATGTGGTCAAAGAGGATAATTGCGGATGCCCACGTGGCGATCTTGTACCTGCAGTTTGTGGTTCAGATAAAAAAACCTACGAATCTTTATGTGAACTCGAGTGTGCAAGTAAGAAGCTGAAACCAGGAAGTTTGACACTTGTTAGCTCCATTCCTTGTGAAGAACTTCTGGAGAAAATGCAAAACTACGTCTCGTGTAAAAATTCGCAAGAAGCAACACCAAATCAGGAAGCAACAAGTCCAGCTCCATGCCTTCATCCGGACAGCACTTGTAGTAAGATTCTTGTCCCAGTGTGTGGTTCTGACGGCAAAACCTATGACAGTGCTTGTGATTTGAAGTGCGCGAGTACAAAGTTACCGCCCGGAACTTTAAGCCTCATAAGCGAAACCAGTTGTGAAGAGTTTTATGAGAATCAATGCAGATGTCTCTCTAGGGGTCCCAAGGTTTGCGGTTCTAACGGAAAATTATATTCTAATCTATGTGAGCTGAAATGCGCGAGACAACATTTATTACGTGGAAACTTGGTTGTAGCTAAGCATGAGTATTGCGATAAAAAAGCCATGATTTTTCCAAATAATTGAGAATACCAAACCTTTTCTTAATATAGTGAAATTTCAGCAATCCTTTTGATTGTGACAATAACAAAAATTAATAATTAGTTGCACCTGTATAAAATTTTTCCCTTTTAAAATATGGAAATGCTAGTAAAGAAAAAATAATTTACATTTTAAGTCATGCCAATTTAAAAAACTAATTGATTAATAAAATTATATTGAGGTCTAGAAGAATTAAAAATAGATTCTTGTCATCATGTTTATTTTAAAGCAAAAGGATTTCTTTTATTTATTAACAGGATGTTTGACACAAATGCGTATACAGCCTTGCAGGCTAATATAAATAATAATTGTTCCCCAAAAAATTGTCTCTTTAAAAATAAATATAATATACATAATATACGCAAAACTATGCTGGGAATAACGTTCGCACTAATAATGTGAGTCTGGTCTTCTAGGTCAATATTTTAGATATTCATGTTTTGGTTGAATGACGTTCTCCCAAAAGCAGCTTATGACTAACTTCTTGTAATCTATATATTTTTAAGGTAAACACTTTGATCCGGGGTCTTCATACTCGATAAGAATATCATCTTTGTGGTATATAGAGATGACAGTCCTTTAAAGAACATTAAACTTAAATGTGATAACTTTCCATTGAGAGCTCTAACGAACAAAATGAAGCAGAAGAGGACACAATAGAACGGGTCATATACTGACGTACTCCACCGGCGAATCGCGTTAATGCAATGGTATACATATTAAAATTTTCCATATTTACTCAACCCAAAATACAGCTTTACATCCTACACAACACTTCATTATAAAAATTACACATACATACACTGTTCAGAACGAACAACAATGGATTTGCAGGTACAAAGTAATAACAAATTGCGTAATGAAAATTTTGTTAAGCCTAACTACGAGTGTAGTCTTGGAATATATTATCAAATAGATAATGGCTTTAAATAAAAACGTTATGCTTAATATTTATTTGTAGTACGCTAATTCTAAGCTATGCTCAAAATTTCAAATTTCTATAGGATCGGGAAGTTTGTAAAAATATGTTTTAAAATTTTCAAAACGTAAATTATCTTTCTCTGTGGGTTTTTTCATAAACATTTTGTATATTCAATGTTTATAAGAAATTAAAAACTATGCCAGAAAACTGCCTTAAATAACATGTATAGCGTGCGATCTCTATATATTTTAATCTATTATATAATTTCACTTTTAAAGAGAAAATATTTACTGCAATTCGTACACAACTCAAACAATTCTTTGCTATTAAAGTGTTAAATAACAGGACAGAATATAATAAGTAGAAATAGTTTCACTTGGACAAATCACTTCTTCCTTGTTTAAATTCAATTCTTAAATTAAAACGAAGACTTTCTACATTAACGAACGCAGAAATTTGAGTTGGAAATCGCAAATTTTAAAACCCAATTAAAAGTGAACTAATATCTTCATGATTTTCGTTGTCTCTCGCTGTACTAGTTTCCATATAAACAGCAATTATAATATTGTGAAATATTGTCAAGTCGATAAGTTGTCTATTTGGATCAAAGTGAAGTTTTTTTTTTTGGAAGAATTTATGTAAACAAACTGTTATTAAAGATTAAAAAGAAGTTGTTCCGAGACCAGTGTTGCGAATACGTCTGTCAATGTTAATGCTGCCAAACCTAATGGATTTTTATAGGATTTATTCACAGAATTAAATAATGATCGTTGCTATACGACGAAGCTACTCTTTTAATTATACCATACCTTTTTTTATTTGATTTATTCAATAATAGCAAGGAAACAACGATTTGACTTTTTACTTGAACTTATACATAGGTTTTGAATTTAAGCAAAATTATTGCTTTATTGAGACTTCATTTTTTTGTGTTGTACATGAACATGTTTACAAATTATAAGAAAAGTTGACAACTAAGATATAAGTCTGTAATGTATGGACTAAAAGCCTAAGAGTAATATGACATTTCACAACATCTTCGTCTGTGACTGTGTATTTTTTTTTTTTCTACTACCCAGTAAACCACAAATCGGACTCGGATCAGATTCGGATCCGAAACGGATCCGTTTTAGTGGATTCCGATTTTGCTTATCCGTTTTGGATCCGTTTCGGATCCGCGTCGGACACTTTTTCCGTATCCGAATCGGACACGTTTTGTCGGACTCCCATTTTGCAGAAAACTGAGCGCTCTGCGCGGTTCAACTCCAACAAGGCAAGATTTTACATTACTTTTTTTATATTCATTCATATTTGAAATATTTTATAAAAGTAAACTAGTAAAGGTGTTGTCTACAGCCGGGCTGTAGCCGAAATACCCTACACCTTAAAGCTGCATATATACTCGTATATATAAGATATATAAGATAAACTATAATTATAGCTGCTTAACTATTTCTGTGCGTTACAAACACCGGTACTAAGTGCGTTTACTCTCAAAATTTAGGTGTAGGGTATAAAAATATATTGCAATACTGGGTGGATGGGTAAAAAGTAAGCGTGGCCCGCCCATTTTTTTCCCAACAGAATATTATTGGTTTACAAACTACAATATTATGTACACCATTATTCAGGAAACTTATATACTTTTCAATACAATCCATGTAAAACCCTCCATGACCTATGTAAACTAAAAGTGGGCGGATCACGACCATATTTGGCATATTAACTGGAAGAATTAGTCTAAACCTACATATAAAATTTTCTTGTCTTCTCTCAAAAAGTGATGCTGATATGGCCTTTTTTAATAGGCAAAACAGAGGTACCTGCACTCTCGACATAAAAAGTAGGCGTGGTCCTCGGGCGATTTTGCCCATTTTCAATACGAAACACCCCAACATAGCAACGAATATTTTTGCCAAATTTCATTTTGAAATCTTAATCCGTTCTCCTGTGAGCTTGATTTCAACGGACAGACAGACAGACAGACAGACAGACGGACAGACATCGTTATTTAAATTTTGGTGGTGATGCTGATCAAGAATATATATACTTTTCCATACCTATCTTGTCTAGTTCTATGCGTTACACACTCCGGTAGAAAGTGAATATACCCTCAACCTTAAGGTGTAGGGTATAATTATTATTAAAAGTTCATTTAATTACAATCAATATTAAAAGTAAAATTGTATTAATAATAGTGGTTCTTTGAGCAGTAAGCGTTTTTAATACAGAAACACTACCACGAGGTTTTGTCATAAGGCTTTAAAATTTTGCTTCTTCTGTCTCAATTCGTTAATCACGAATCGCATATTAATTAATCGAATATCCTAAAGCACCTTGGGAATTTTGATCTCGAACAGATATACAGATATATAATAGATCATATAAAAGCTTGCACTCAATACATTTGTAGTTTTGACGATTTTAACCGACGAAGCTCTCGCAATTTTATGCTTAGGGAAAAAAGCTTTTTTGGAAAGATAAGCTTTGCCTATCACAATTTTCAGTGAGAGAAACTATTTTTGGTTAGCAAAATACCGATATACATGCGCTAGAAGCACATTTGGCATGAATAAAAGCAGAGTAACTTTGGAAAACTCGTTAGTATATCATTATTCTCTGATATGAAGCGTTTACTAATTAATTCAGCGCTGTTTTTCGCCGTGCTGGCTGCTGTAGCTGCAAGAAGTACCGATGTGGTCAAAGAGGATAATTGCGGATGTCCACGTGACGATCTTGCACCTGCAGTTTGTGGTTCAGATCAAAAAACCTACGAATCTTTATGTGAACTCGAGTGTGCAAGTAAGAAGCTGAAACCAGGAAGTTTGACACTTGTTGACTCCATTTCTTGTGAAGAACTTCTGGAGAAAATGCAAAACTACTTGTGCTTGTGTGACAAATGGGGCTACAGAGTGTGTGGTTCTGACGGCAAAACCTATGCCAGTGCTTGTGAATTGGAGTGCGAGAGTGCAAAGTTACTGCCCGGAAGTTTAAGCCTCATAAGCGAAACCAGTTGTGAACAGTTTTATGAGAATCAATGCAGATGTTCCCCTGGCGGTTTGAAGGTTTGCGGTTCTAACGGAAAATTATATTCTAATCAATGTGAGCTGAACTGCGCGAGACAACATTTATTACGTGGAAACTTGGTTGCAGTTAACCATAGGTATTGCGATAAAGACGCCATGATTTTTCCAAATAATTAATAATATAGAAACGATAGTAAACCAACAAAAATTTTAATTTGAAATTATGCCAATTTAAAAAGTGTTTGATTAATGAAATTATATTGAGGTCTAGAAGCATTAGAAATGGATTCTTGTCATCATGTTTATATTAAAGCAGAAGGATTTCCTTTACTTTTCCACAGGAAGCTCGACCCACAACTGGATCGTACATTTTTTCGCTGCTCCCAAAAAAGATCGTGTCTTTTTATAAATAAATATATTATACATATATATTAAAAAATCCATAATGGTTTTTAATAAAAATATTTGCTTAATCTTTATTTGTACTATTCTAATTCTAAGCTATCCTCAAAATTTCAACTTTCTATATCATCGGGAAGTTGGCAAAAATGTGTAAAATTTTCAACATATAGATTATCTCTGTTTGTTTTTGCAGGAACATTTTGTATATTCAATGTTTATAAGAAATGAAAAAATAAGCCAGAAAGGGTAATTATTTGTTAGGAATGGGCAATTATAAACGTTTGTTTCTCTGTATTCGAAATTACATAACAACGATTCATCAATGGTTATATAATAAACATATGTATACGAAACGCAATATTTGGTTAAGTTAATTAGTTTATTAAACCAAAGAGGTCTTAAAATTGAAAAAAAAAAAAAAAATATATATATATATATATGTATATATATATATATATATATATATATGTATTTTAATCCTGACCTAACCAAACATAATACGTAATGTAACTATAAAAATAAAAATTGTTTTCATGAAGTATTCATAAACTAAACTAAAGAGCTTAAGTGTTCATTGTTTAAAATAATAGCGCAAGAATACTAAAGCGTGGGGGTATCATAATGTAAACGTGTGCTCATTTTGTTACAAATGTAACCAGCAGACGAAAAGCACCTCTCTGCTTCCACGCTTATAGGTTGAAAAGTTTTTAAAAGACCTAAAACCCTTTATATGTTAGAGCCACGTGCGCCACCGTTGTAAATTATATTCCTTATTTAACAATTAAGAAAAATTAATCTTTTGGCTTTTATTTTTTGTGGGGCAACGGTTAATTAGTGTGTTCAGCTTTATTTTTAGCAGGCTTTAACATTGGTGCCAATGGTCATTACTGCATATAACTATGGTCTACGTACTTTCTGCTCTGTTTGAGTCTTTTCTCAGCTCATTGTGGGTTGTCACGAATTGCCATACAAACTTAACAAAAAATTTGCAGGTAAAATCCTGAAATCCCTGGGTTGAGGGATGTAAAAGGAGCCTTTACAAAAAACAAGTACACAAAGAAACTATCAGAAAATTACATCAAGTATGTGACCAATTAATACCGAAGAAGCAAGAATCTACTTGAGTTACAAATGTCATAATACTAATAATAATAATATAATACTATTTTCGTGTCTTGAAAATCATAGTCAAATTCTGCATCACAGCCTTTCGTTGATACTCCAATTCGCTGCGACAGGCTACAATCAGAAAGGATATTGTATAGTCTTCACACAGTGACTATCCGGGGACCAGTTGAATTAAACTTCATTTCACTTCCAGCGAGCACTTAAAATATAAGATCTTAATTTAATGGTGAATTTTTCAAATTTTATTTAGCTTACAGCAAAAAATACCCTTGGAGAAGCATATCCGATGTTGTGACCGGATGGGAAAAGTTGGTGGCTTGCTGCTAGGCATTCCCAATATTCAATTTCTCACATTAAGTTTACGTTTATTATAATAAAGCCTCATTGTAAGCCCATTTTTAAATGTGCTATTTGAATGTCGCATTTTATGATCCGTACAATTTTTATGATGGTTTTAACAACTTCAGCAATATTCCCAAATTACTTCTTTTTTAAGGTGTCGTTGTCTTGCTTTACCAAAGATAAACACCAACGATAACTAAATATTTTTGAGTGTTTATTAAATTCGAAGAAACATTATACAGTGAAGTTTGCTATTATTCCAAGTATTTGGTGAATCAGCGCAATGAAAAGTACGCAACGAACAAAAATTCCCCATAATTCCATAATTTTGTAGTTATGTACATATCTTTGATAGCCTATCTCTAATAATCATTTCACATCTGGTTTGATTAAGAATGTTGAGTCACGTAACATGAATAGTGAAGAATTTAATAAAGATAATTTTTTTTGGGAAATAAATTTCTTGCAATCAGAATAAACAAGCAAACACATTAAAACAGTACCTTAGCCCTAGATACGACTACTCTGAATTTGTTATAAAAACGCTTCAATTGCACATAATAAGTATTAGTATTTGAGGATTGTTCTTAGCTAACAGTGAGAAAATGACACATTTTGCAGTTACGTCTGTTCTACTTTTGGTTACAGTCACCATATCCATTGCGGCAGCAGGAATTCCTCGCTCGAGAGATGGCTGCATATGTGGTCGTATTTGGGACCCAGTTTGTGGCTCTGATGGGCAGACCTACAGTAACCTGTGTTTGCTAAATTGTGAAAGCAGGAACTTGGAACCAGGGAGCTTAACTGTTGTGGGCCTCACATCCTGCGAATAGTTGCACAATAAAGGAGAGTTGGCTCTGGACCCGGTCTGCATTTGTAGTCAAATGAGGGTCCCAGTGTTTGGTTCTGACGTCCAAACTTATGAAAATGCTTGTGAATTAAAGTGCGAGAGTACAAAGTTACCGCCCGGAAGTTTAAGCCTCATAAGCGTAACCAGTTGCTTTACGAGAATCAATGCAGATGTCGCCCTGGCGGTTTGAAGGTTTGGTGTTCTACCGGAAAATTATATTCTAATCTATGTGAGCTGGACTTCGGGAGTCAAAATTATTTTCGTGGAAACTTGGTTGCAGTGAAGTATGGGAATTGCGATGAAGTCGTCATGATTTTTCCAAATAATTGAGAATACCAAGCCTTCTCTTAATATAATGATATTTCAGCAATCATATTGATTGTGAGAATTATAATTTTTTCCTTTTAATAATATAGAAATGATAGTAAAGCAATAAAAATTTAAATTTTAATTTATGCCAATTTAAAAAAGTGTTTTACTAATGAAATTATATTGAGGTCTAGAAGAAATAGAAATGGATTCTTGTCATCATGTTTATATTAAAGCAAAAGGATTTCCTTTACTTTTCCACAGGAAGCTCGACTCAAACCTGGATCGTACATTTTTTCGCTGCTCCCAAAAAAAGATCGTGTCTTTATAAATAAATATATTATATATTTTAAAAAATCCGTAATAGTTGTTAATAAAATGTTGGCTTAATCTTTATTGGCACTAAGTTAATTCTAAGCTATGCTCAAAATTTCAACTTTCTATTTCATCGAGAAGTTTGTAAAAATGTATTTTAAAATGCTCGCTCTCTCTCTCTCTCTCTCTCTCTCTCTCTCTCTCTCTCTCGCTCGCTCTCGCTCTCTCTCTCTCGCTCTCTGTTCTATAAAGCAAGCTGTATAATTTTAGCTACTCCAGCCAGTAGTGCAGCTTCTGAAAGAATATTTTCCTCAGCTCGCAATTTGATTTGAGAGAAAGATCTCATATCGCGTCGACTGCAGCTTCCGTCAACGAGATTATGTTTGTAAATGTAAACTTGGGAAAAAGTAATGTAATAGATGAACTTAATAATATCGTATAAATGTTAATATCATTTCTTTTAAAAAGTTTACTTTAGTTTAATGTTTAAGTTTGATGAAAATGTAAAAGTGCAACTACTCGTGTATATAATACATACAACTAGAACATACTATATAATCAATAAAAAAATTGTAAACCAATTCCATCTATTTTATTTCATAAAAACACAAATACATATAACACACATTATGATATAGATCTGGAATATATATGTAATTGATTGAGAGGAAGGCAAATTTGTCTTTTCGAAAAACTCTGCGTTGAAAACTAATGAAATATTTTTTGAATAGATACGATGTATTGCAAAAAAATCTGGCAACACATCCAGATAGTGAAAATAGTGAAAACCGCTTTGAAATCGTTGCAGCCGTTTAAAAGTTGACTAATTCCATACTAACATGCGACTAATTAGGTTTTGATAGATTAAGAAGTTTTCTACTTAAAACGGCCGCATCAGTTTTTATGCTTCCTCATTTATCGACCGTAAAAGAAAACAAACGAAAGAAACAACAACAACATTTGTACATTTTACGCACTGGATTGTGTTGTGTTTTATTGTTTTTATTTTAAGCATCAGCGTCGCCGTAACTCGAAACAAAATAATGATTTACACAAAACCAGCAGCCTGCGTTCATCTAGTTCATTCCATATGCCATAGTGTCATAGTGTCGCACTATGACATAGTGTGACATAGTGCGACACTATGCCTTCGAGCCTAAAGCGTTCAACAATATTGTGAAGTGGTGTCGTCTTGAATGAACGACACGATTTGATTGGTTAGAGTAGACGACAATGCGTCATAATATCTTGTTTAGCAGATGTCTTGAATCGTTCAACAATTTTATCTGAAAGCGTTAATTTTTGAAGGACGCGACAAGTTGTCGTATGATATTCAAGACGTCTTGTGCAGCTCTCTATTGTGTATATATGCTCGTTGTATTGATCTCGAGAGATGAAAAAAATGCAACTCGTTTAAGATAACGATCCCAGGAGATCGAAAAGAGCAACGCAGGTAGAGAAACTATCTTTGAAGATGAAAAAATTCTTAAGCAAAGATGGAAAAATGTAAATGAAATGAGCATAAATCAAGAATGGTAGAAAACAAGATTTGGCCATGCACCGGTCCGTTATGTTTTTCCACCACTGCTTCCAATAAATTGCGTCATTGAGGACTGGAAGGATGGAAGTTAACTAGAATGATGGAAGATGAGTCACTTTTCAGTCAACATTAAAGGTTTACGTAATTTTAGTTAACAAATTACACATCTAAATTACTTATTTTCCTGTTCAGAGTGAAAACAACAAGTGGATTATAGAAAAGAAGTGTGTTGCACTTTCTGTCACTCATCTTCCATTATTCTAGTCAACTTCCATCTTTCCAGTCCTCAATGACGCAATCTATTGCAATGCATTGCTGGAAAAACATAACCGACCTGTGCTTGGCCAAATCTTGTTTTCTATCATTCTTGCCTTAGCCCTAGATACGAGTACGCTGATTTGGTTATAAAAACGCTTTAATTGCACAGAATTAGTATTAGTATTTGAAGATTGTTTTTAGCTAACAGTGAGAAAATGACACATTTTGCAGTTACGTCTGTTCTACTTTTGGCTACAGTCACGATGTCCATTGCGGCAGCAGGAATTCCTCGCTCGAGAGATGACTGTCGATGTGATCGTATTTGGGTCCCAGTGTGTGGCTCGGATGGCAAAACCTATTACAATGCTTGTGAATTAAAGTGCGAGAATAAAAAGTTAACGGACGGAATTTTAACCATCAGAGGCGAAACCACTTGTGAAGAATTAATGAACAACGAAGGACCACAACTGAACTATGGCTGTGCTTGTAAACGGATGATCAATCATGTTTGCGGTTCTGACGGCAAAACCTATGACAGTGCTTGTGATTTGGAGTGCGTGAGTAGAAAGTTACCGCCCGGAAGTTTAAGTCTCATAAGCGAAACCAGTTGTGAAGAGTTTTATGAGAACCAATGCAGATGTTCCCGTGGCGGTTTGAAGGTTTGCGGTTCTAACGGAAAATTATATTCTAATCTATGTGAGCTGAACTGCGCGAGACAACATTTCTTACTTGGAAACTTAGTTGTAGTTAAGTATGGGAATTGCGATAAAGACGCCATGATTTTCCCAAATAATTAATAATATAGAAATGATAGTAAACCAATAAAAATTTTAATTTTAAATTATACCAATTTAAAAAGTGTTTGATTAATGAAATTATATTGAGGTCTAGAAGCATTAGAAATGGATTCTTGTCATCATATTTATATCAGGGTTCGGAAAATATCCCTCAAAAGAACTCATCAATTTATATCCCTCACAAAAAAACGATCTCCAAAGATGAAAAAATCTTTTCGCTCCTGAGCGATATTTTTTCATCTCCGTACAAAAATAAATATCGCTCACGATGGAAATAATTTCCATCTTCAAATATAAATATCAGTAGGGATGATGTCTCGTTACGAATATCGATCTCGAGAGATGAAAAACTGCAACTCGTTTAAAATAAAAATCCCAGGAGATCGAAAAAGAACGACGCAGGTAGAGAAACGATCTTTGAAGATGAAAAAGTTCTAAGGCAAAGATCGGAAAATGCATTAGAGAGTAATGCATTTAAAGAATAAATGAGAAAGAGTTGAATGGTGATTGGTTTTATTGCTTTTTTTAGGACTTCTGTGCGGCAATTAACACTACATTTTAATTAGTATTAATTCAGGACAGGAAAAATACTATTGTTGAAAATACTATTAATAAGTTTTGTCCGTGTGCAGTAAAACAATAATATTAATAAAACGTTCATTTCTAAAAATGCAAATTCAAAAGTTGTGAGATCTTGTTCCTTTATATATTAATGGCTAGAAAATAAAGCTAACATTCACAAACCTTCTAAAAACTTTTATTCATATGATTATTTCACTACGCACGAAGAAAAGCTATTATTAGTTGTTTCAATAAATAGAATAGAGCTTTTTTTCATCCCTACTGATATTTATATTTGAAGATGGAAATTATTTCCATCGTGAGCGATATTTATTTTTTGTGCGAAGATGAAAAAAGATATTTATCAGTGAAGATGAAAATATTCTTATATGTGAGCGATATGAATTGAGGGATTTAAAAAAGAAACGATCTCCGAACCCTGGTTTATATTAAAGCAGAAGGATTTCCTTTACTCTTCCACAGGAAGCTCGACCCACAACTGGATCGTACATTTTTTCGCTGCTCCCAAGAAAGATCGTGTCTTTTTATAAATAAATATATTATATATATTAAAAAATCCATAATGGTTTTTAATAAAAATATTTGCTTAATCTTTATTTGTACTATTCTAATTCTAAGCTATCCTCAAAATTTCAACTTTCTATATCATCGGGAAGTTGGCAAAAATGTGTAAAATTTTCAACATATAGATTATCTCTGTTTGTTTTTGCAGGAACATTTTGTATATTCAATGTTTATAAGAAATGAAAAAATAAGCCAGAAAACTGTCTTAAGTAACATGCATAACGTGCGAACTTTATATATTATAATCTATTAAATAATTTCACTTTTAAAGAGAAAATATTTACTCCCATTCGTACACAACTCAAACAATTAAATGAAATAATAGTTTTAAATAACAGTTTTCTAAAATTAGAACGCAGAAATTTGAGTCGGAACTTGACAAATTTTAAAACCCAATGAAAAGTGAAATAATATCTTCATGATATCGTTCGGTGTACTACCGATTAATAATAATTAATAATAATATTAATATATACTCGTTGGTACTACTTCTTATCTCAACGGCAATTTTAGCATTGTGAAATTGTTCCGAAACCAGTGTTGCGAATACGTCTGTCATTGTTAAAAATGCTGCCAAGTCTAAGGGATGTTTATAGGATTTATGCACACAATGAATGATCGTTCCTACACTACGAAGTCTACTCTTTTATACCGCGTTTACATAAAATGGTTTTTCCAGAAATTGGAAGTAAAACTTTTTAGGACCTAAAACCGCTCGTAAACTTTTTAAATACCATTGAAATTGTTGTTGCAATTCCAGCGCTAAACCGAAATGCTTTTGGGTTTTAGCTTCAATTTTTAGTTTGCAACTCAGGTTCGAAGTTCGAAATTATAGGAACTTATGCTTCTCCTTGTCTAGTGCCAATGTGTTAGAAAGGGACAATTACAGGCGACAAACTATTAGCACATATGTCCACACACATGGTAAAAGCTCAACTACACCAAACAAAACAAAGCAATAACAAAACACCTACTTTGCTTGACCGGATTATGTATGGAAACACTTAGAAAGCTCATCAGTTTTCGAACAGCTTAATCGGATTAAATATTTTTATGTAAACAGGGTATTAAGTAAGACATCTATTTTCATTCGATTTATTTATTAATAGTACAGTAATTTGACTTTTACTTGGTTTTGACTTTAAGCAAACTTATTGAACCTTATTAGTTAAACATCAAATTATTTGTTGGATTTATCATACCTTATTACGGTATAACATTCCTACAACGGAACCGCGATTATCTGGTGTATTCCGAACAGCACTAGATGTCAGACAATGATTTTTTTAAACCCCGTATTCCGGGAAGAGTATAAAAATTCGTTTTGGTAGCCCATCAATCAAATTCTAGGGCCTCATAAAATCGTATTAAAAAATACTAATAACCAGTTCATTATAAAATCAAGTTATGGTGCGAATATGTGCAGCCAATTCCTGGTTTATTGTTATTTTGGAGATACAATTCAAAATTTAAAATTGCTTTGTACGCGCTTTTAAAAACCAGAAATTTCGGAAGTTTAAAACAGGAAGAAAATCAATAGAGGGAATTTTCCAATCAAAATCCTGGGTGTGGGCCTATAGAGAATTACTGGAACTGTCCATGAAAATAAAATGGGCCTACAATTCACGTGACTTAAATGAGCGTTGAACAAATTTCCTTATAAAAGGAAATCTAATGATCTGGTTTCAATTTAACACCATTTCTATGTACGAAAATAAGTGAGTTGAAAAGAAATATGCAAGCACAAAAAAAAAGAAAACAATGCAGTACAAAATGGAGCGTGTAAAAGAAATGAAGCCTGTACAAAAACCAAGTACACAAGGAAGCTTTCGGAACATTACATCAAGTATGTAAGCAAGCCTATATTTGAGCTACATTAACTTTTCCATAATTAAACGTAAACATTAATAAACACTCGTTTCATATTTTTTAGAAAAGAATATAAATGTTAATTACTATAAAAATATCATTTGTGATCGAAGGTATTTGTGATACTAAACACAAAAAAAAATTATTAATACTGTTTCCGTGTCTTCTTGAATATCATAGTCAAATTATGCATCACAGTCTTTCGCTGATCCTCCAATTCGCTGCGGCAGGCTCCAATCAGGAAAGATGGGCATTGATATTGTATGGTCTCCACACAGCGAGTATCCGGTCCCAGTTGATTAAACTTCATTTCACTTTCAGCGAGAACTTAAAATAACAGATCTTAATTTTATTAATCAATGCTGAATTTTATCAAATTTTATTCAACTCACAGCAATAAATACCCTTGAAGAAGCATGTCCGATGTTGTGACCGGATGGCAAATGTTGGTGGCTTGCTACCAGGCATCGACTTCGTTACAGTGAAATCAGCCGTCGCCGTATTAAGCCAGTGTGGCCAGTGAGCTAGTCTCTCGGTGTAGATTACCGAGTAGCGCCAGTCGTGAGCATGGCCATTGTCCGAAGTAATTTTGAAATCTAATCTATAAAAACATTGTGTTCTTTGTCAAATAATGCATTTATTGTGGGGAAACACGAGTACACATTCAACTCATAACATTAGTTCATCTCATATTTTATTTACGCGAACTAAAAACATAAATAAACAGTTAACGTCTATGTTTAAATGTGCAAATTACAAACAAGAGTCGCCACTCAATGCTTGAAATAAACAAAGAATTGTTCCCACAACTTTTGCATTTCACAGTTATTTTATATAACTTTTCAAAATTTATTTGTGGTGTTAAATAAACATTTTAAAATCTATACTCACATGGAGGGATTTAGTGTAAGCATTTTACTGAAATCTGCTACATAATCCCAAACTTTTTCCGGTCTAGTATCGGAAATAATCACGTCACTCTGGTACTTGTGATATCGCCTGGAGATTATAATGTGGAGCAGCAAGATAGCAATTGCGATCATGAACGAAAGTTTTTTAAATTTCCTACGTCGCGTTTGCATATTTTTGAGATATGTATTTGGAATTAAAAGGAACTGAGCTATATATAAATACCCAAAAATTGTATATATCCGGACGAACCTTATCGGAGGAGAGAACGAATTCAACTGAAGCTACTCTTCTGTTTGTGAACGCTGTCGTCGCAATGGTTTCGGATAAAATATTTATGCGATCAAATCAAATGCTAAACATAGAACTTTGTCGTACTGGCCGCATTAGGCCGACTTCCCATGCGTTCATAACTCGAGTGCATGTGTTAATCGACGATCGTTTAGTTACTCCACAGGAGATCAGCATCATGAGGCGAAGTGTGACATTTGCCAGAGCAAAATATATTTGCAATTCATGGACATTATTATTGGGTAGTCAACATACGAAATCCTTGATGGAGATCGCTAGTTTTAGCGCTGGGTGTGAAGAAAACATCACTAAGAGAATTGAGAGTAAGAAAGATTTGAGAGAAATGATCTCTTAAGAAAAAAAAAATATAAAACAAAACCGAAGACGACTTTTCCATTACTAATTAAAACTAAAATATGTATTGCTAAATTTTTTGTATATTTTGAACCGAATCTTTTCACATTAAAATATTGATGTTATCATATTTTGCATTTTAAGAAAACTAATAGCTTTCATTTATATTTAATTGTTTGCATAGACTGACGTGGACTTTTTAATTAATAAATGAATTTTTTAATTTTTAATTTAATTGAATTTTTCAGACAATTTTGATAACATTTAATTCAATATACGTACAAAAATAAACTAAAAGCTGCTTGTTGAGAAATAAAAATTGGTTTTATATGAATTTCTCTGTAACTATAGAAATCAGGATAATGAAGAAATCAGGAATTTATTAAATTATTAAATAAAAATTAATTAATTAATTAATTTATTAAATAAAAAATAAATCTTTGATTAATACTGGGAATGCACTCACGACCTTATAACCCAGAACAACGATAATTTATTGTATAGAAGCACTGACCACATAATATACTAATATTTGTAATAATTATAATAGAATTTATTGCATTATATCAAAGCATCATCACAATCTTCAGTTTAATTAACTGATTAATACTTTGTAAACATCAGTTTTTCAGTGTAGTTTTTATGTATATGCATGAATACATACATATATTCACCTGCTGTTATCTACAAGTGCCTAAAAGTCAAGTTGTACTCTAGTGAGAGAGCGAAGAGTGGAATTCGTTAGTTGAATGACTACAAATAATTATTTTGTCTGAATTTTAGTCAAACAACAGCGCTCAGTGGATCAACTAAGTTGCATTGTGATCGCAGAATAACGACGCGGAAATACATTTTGTTAATTGCATGTTAGTGAAAGGTTTTCGTAATATATTCGTGTTTATTTCTAAATTAAATTTGTTTAATAATGCGTTGTATGCATGATTGTCAATTATCTTCAACAGGTGATGTTGCTAATCAGAAGAACTTCTACATTAGTTAAAGCTTCATCAAACTTGATTGTAAAAGCAATCAGTACTGAACATTCAAGTAATTTTAATGTAAGTGATCATGGTTCGAATGATATCCAAGCAACGGCATCAACGACTTCCAGCAGCGACATTAGAGCCACAAATCCAGTAAGTTTAATTAATTAAAAGTAATTTGAGCTGAGTTCAACTTTTCGGCAATTTAGTTAAAAGTTGATTCGGGTAACCTTGAGTCTTCAACTCTCACAGATCGCTTCGGAAGGCATCACACATACCTTCGTATATCGTTGACAGAGCGCTGCAATTTAAGATGTGAGTAACAATCAATTGATTTAGAGATCAAACTGTTTACCGACTGCACACATTCAAAATTAAAACTTAAATCATTTCAGGTAATTATTGCATGCCTGCTGGAGGTGTTCCTTTGCAGCCAAAAGCAAATCTGCTAACAACCGATGAAGTTTACTATTTAGCGAACATCTTTGCTGAGCAAGGCATTAGAAAAATACGTCTAACCGGAGGCGAACCAACAATACGAAAAGATATAGTGGAAATTATAGGTTTCGATCAACATCTCTAACTTCAGATCTTAATCTCATACGGCGAATAACTACATATAAACTTTCCACAGAAAAATTAAAGCAAATACCCAAAATCGAAAACGTTGGCATCACAACAAATGGACTGCTGCTGACACGTCTGCTTGTGCCCATGCAACGAGCCGGTCTGGATTCGCTCAACATCAGCTTGGACACACTGCGCACATCACGCTTCGGCGTTATCACTCGACGCAAGGGATGGGAACGTGTTATTGCTGGCATCGACCTGGCCATTCAACTGGGTTTTAAGCCGAAGATCAACTGCGTTCTGATGCGCGAGTTCAACGAGGATGAGATTTGTGACTTCGTAGAATTCACGCGCAATCGAAATGTCGATGTGAGGTTCATCGAGTACATGCCGTTCAGTGGCAATAAGTGGCAAACAGAGAAACTTGTATCATTCAAGTAAGCACATACTTATCATATCAATAATATTCTTATTCTTTACATAAGCGATAAGAAAATTACACTTGAAGAAATTCAAAAAGATTATTTTAAAGAAAAATAAGCGAAACATTCACGTTCATATCTTCTTTTAATAAAATTGAAAGGATTTAATTTAAATTCTATATTTCTAGAGAAGCATTGGAAATAATACGCAAAAATTGGCCAGAACTTAAAGCATTGGAAAATGGACCAAATGATACATCGAAAGCATTTGCTGTTCCTGGCTTTACGGGTCAGGTTGGATTCATAACTTCAATGACGGAGCACTTCTGTGGTACTTGCAATCGTTTACGTCTGACTGCCGATGGAAACATCAAAGTCTGTCTGTTCGGCAACAAGGAATTCTCGTTACGGGATGCGATAAGACGAAACTGCTCTGAGGATGAAATCGTTGAGATAATTTCGACGGCAGTGAAAAGAAAGAAAAAGCAACATGCAGGTGGGTTACTTATTAATACATACATGGATTCTCACATATATCCATATATGAACATTTACATCCATGTTTCATATATGAATAAATGCAACTAGCAATGTTTTAGAATCTTAAGATAATTCTCACTTTTGTAGGCATGTTGAATCTTTCGCAAATGGAAAATCGTCCAATGATTCTTATTGGTGGATAATTTTATGTTACAAATGGGTACAAACGGGATTCCAAATAGAGGTTTATTAACCACCAAAGGTATAAAATTAACCACCAACGGTGCAATATTCTATTCCATTTTTTAAATTAAATTAGCCTTTTAAGCTTGAACTATTTTCGCATTTAAAACAAAATATTTATTAGAGTTTTATTATACATTTAAAAAGTTATACTTTGTTAAACATATTCTTTAAAAAATCTATTTTAAAATTCACATGTAAATACTTTTAAATGAAATTAAAATACTTATTGACCGAATGAATGATTTTCGCCTACGCAAGTTTTGGTTTTTTTAATACATTTACATGCTATCTAACAAGCTTCTTGTCGTAAATTAAAAATTCAATTTTTAAACATTCCGAAATTCATGGATGATTATAGCTCTACTCTGTTTTTTTTGCAGTGTGTAAGAGAATCGATCATACAAAGACATATCATATTCAACTAAAGGAGAAACTCATGCGAACCACATTGAATCTCAATCTTTTCACTGCATCGTCTAAATTTTACCCGCAGCTCAGAACTTATTGCTCCAATTTTACAAAATTGACTCATATCGATGAAGATGGCAAAGCCACGATGGTGGATGTTAGTCACAAGCCAACTACACACCGCGAGGCTGAGGCACGCGCCATTGTTGACGTAGGTCCGCAAATTGCACAACTGGTAACCGACAACTCGATGTCTAAAGGCGATGTTTTGAGCGTGGCGCAGCTAGCTGGAATCTTGGGAGCAAAACGGACATCCGACCTTATACCGCTTTGTCACAATATTGCGCTCAGCTCCATCAAAGTAAATGCATCTATAGAACATAATCACATCCTACTGAAAGCTATAGTACGCTCTTCCGGTCCTACTGGTGTAGAAATGGAAGCACTAACAGCTGTTGCGGTTGCGGCGCTCACTGTTTACGACATGTGTAAAGCTGTATCGCATAATATAGTCATAAAAGAAATTCGGCTGTGGAGAAAAGTCGGCGGCAAAAACGATTTCCAACTTAAAACTTGATGTAAAATTAAAATCAATTCTAGAATGAGAGCTAATATTATTCATTTGAGATAATGGTGAACTTGTTACACTTCCACTTATTACTAGAACTTTTTTCATTTGTATCCAGATATCATCAAATTATATTAGAGTATAAATATATTTTCACGCATCATGTCATCATTTTGGAAGCCAGGCCGGAATGACCGTAACTTTTTATTTATAATTTCCTTTGTATTTGTTTGACCTAAGTAATAAAGAATTTAAGAATGCGAACACTGTGGTCACAAGTGCAACTCAATGTAATTCAATTTAATTCGACACCAAAACATTTCGATTTTCAGACTTTTTGGCTTCGGCATTCTTTTCTGTTTCGTTGGTAATTTGTTCTCCTCGTATTCTAATGTTGTGCTCCTCCTTAAATTTGTTTATTTCTAGACCTTTCTTGGAGAGATCTTCAGTGACCATAGTTATGGTCTTTTCAATGAAATCCTTATTTTCAACTAATTGAGGCAGCACATCTTTTACAGTTCGTTCACAAAGCACACCACCGATTAGGCGGAAACATTTCCGATCCTTATCAACTGTTCTTAGAGTTTCTATCACAGTTCTGCAAGAAAGTAAAGTTATTATTCATTACAGTAATGTTCAATGCTTGGCTTCGAGGTTATAGTTGAAATTCTTCAGCAACAACAACAACATTGCCGTTGACTTACTTGTGTTCTTTAAGGTCCATTTCTAAGGTGTTAAGATTGTTGACCAAGTTCCTCTGGTCATTTCTAAGCTGTTGGAAGTCTGCTATAATTTTCTCTTTGAGCTTCGCATCTTTAACTTGTTCGCTAGCCATTCTTTTTATAAATATTTCAGCAGATGCTTACTTTTAAACAAAATCCAGAATGTTCAGTGGTTCCTGGCTGTCAAAATTTAAGAAGCCGCAGATGTCATAATTTTACAAGCAGAAATCATAGAGCATTTTACACTATGGATGCGTTTTGAAGTACTGTTACGCGCATAATACACACACGTTTTGTAAGCGGAATTTTTTAACGATATATCTCAATCCTCTCACTACAACTGAGAGATCTATGAAATTTTTTAAACTTCCAATTTTTGTGTGTTTTTTTGTGTACAACACGATGTTTGTTAACTTATATATTTGATTATTTGCAAACAGAAATTTAGCTAAAGACAGTTTTTCTGATTCATAATTTCGCTTCATGTTTTGACAAAAGATTATATTTCCCTAATTGTTTCTTTAAGTATCAAAAGAACAACATAATTTAAAACGCATCCGTAATGAGCTCTTCACGATTTGCTGTCCAGGCTCCGTTTTTTTAATCTCCTTGTGATCCTAATCATAAAAAAACGATGAGGTACGTGAATAAGTTAAGGAAAATTTAGATAGAAACACTTTTAGATAGACAATTTCCCATATTGGACGATTGGACAATTTTTTACACCTGAGCAACAGTCCTTTTTTAATGGACTACACATTCATTTTTGAATTTGTTTTAAAATTATTATAGAATTAGTCAAATTTTTGTGTTAACTGATTTAGAAAGAGGATAATTTTCTCTTTGAAATTGTATAATAAACTAGTTTCTCCGGGTTATGCTTTAATTTTATTGACTTTTTAAAAATTAAACTTCGCAAACACCTTCCACAAAACATACCCCAAAAAGGCGTTGCTGCTGCTATTTTCACAACGTAGCGAAAAATTAATGACAACAACCCCGAAGACAGCAGGCACTGAACAGCTGATTGAGAAATATACTCAAGCTGAATAGTGCACCTGCGCAATAGTAAGCAATATATATGTATATAATAGGAATTGATCAATTGGCCTACAACGGCCATCGGGACGGTATATATATAACAATTGAATAAGGAATTCTTCATTAATAAAATCTTGAAATATTTGTAAAAATGGCTCAAGAAAACTATGAAATCGAAAGCGAAGTCGAGAATGTACGTGTAGTAGTTCGAGTGCGGCCTATGGATAAAACAGAGTTAGTGCATGGTTTTGTAAATGTCGTCAAAGTGGATAAAATCAATAGAGCAATAACGGTACTGAAGCCCAATGCCACAGCTAATGAACCACCAAAAACGTACTTCTTTGACAATGTGTATGGAGGCGATTCCAGTCAGGTTGATCTTTATGTAGACACAGCTCGTCCCATTGTTAAGAAAGTTTTGGAAGGTTACAATGGTACCATCTTTGCTTATGGACAAACAGGAACTGGTAAGACTTACACCATGTCTGGCAGTCCGGACTCGCCGCAGACGAAAGGAATCATACCAAATGCTTTTGCGCACATTTTTGGCCACATTGCTAAGGCCAAAGACAACCAGAAATTCTTGGTTCGCGTGAGTTATATGGAAATCTACAATGAGGAAGTGCGCGATCTTTTGGGAAAAGACGTCAATAAAAGTTTGGAGGTGAAAGAACGTCCTGACATTGGTGTTTTCGTTAAGGATCTCAGTGGCTACGTAGTGCATAATGCAGACGATCTCGAGAATATAATGAAAATGGGCAATAAAAACCGAGCTGTAGGTGCCACGAATATGAATCTGGAATCTTCACGATCGCATGCAATCTTCTCAATAACGGTAGAGTCCAGTGAATTGTCGAATTCTGGCATGCAGCACGTTCGCATGGGCAAATTGCAATTAGTAGATTTGGCCGGTTCGGAGCGACAAAGCAGGACACAAGCGACTGGTCAGCGTCTGAAGGAAGCAACAAAAATTAATTTATCGCTTTCAGTGCTGGGTAATGTCATCAGTGCTCTTGTTGACGGAAAATCGACTCATATACCGTACCGTAATTCCAAGCTTACTCGTCTGCTGCAGGATTCGTTGGGTGGTAATTCCAAAACGGTCATGTGTGCCACCATAAGCGCCACAGACGCTAATTATATGGAGACGATATCAACGCTGCGATACGCCAGTCGAGCCAAAAGCATTCAAAATCGCATGCACATCAATGAAGAGCCGAAGGACGCTTTGCTTCGCCACTTCCAGGAAGAAATTGAACGCTTACGTAAACAACTTGAAGAAGATAATAATGAAGAGCAGCTTTCGCTGGAGGAAGAGGATGACGACGAAGCAGATGAGGAAGAAGACGAGATTGAAATTGAGGCCGATGACGCGCTGACAATGAGGGTGACGAATGGGTCGACTGAGAAGAAAAGCAAGAAGAAGCGCGAAAAGAGCGATGCGGAAAAGGAAGCCCTTGAGCGACGTGCAAGTGAGCACCAAAAAGAAATTGAGCACGCCAAGTCAGAGCAAGAACAACTGCGTAACAAATTAATGTCGTTGGAAGGTAAGATACTGGTTGGCGGTGAAAACCTGTTGGAAAAGGCTCAGACTCAGGAACGATTGCTGGAGCAATCACTGGCAGAGCTTCAGATGCGCGATAGGGCGGAAGAGGAACTTCGTCAAACGCTGCAAAAGAAAGAAACAGAACGCATCGATATTGAGGAGCGGTATTCGACCCTACAAGATGCTAGCACTGGCATCACCAAGAAGATTCACCGCGTTATGCAGCTGCTAATGGGCGTCAAGTCTGAGTTAGCCGATCAGCAACAGGAGCACCAGCGAGAAAAAGAGGGCATCTACGAGAACATACGCAGTTTATCGCGCGAACTGGCTCTGTGCGAACTGGTTCTCAACTCCTACATACCGAAGGAGTATCAATCGATGATTGGCCAGTATACTCATTGGAATGAGGACATCGGTGAGTGGCAGCTGAAGTGCGTCGCCTATACTGGTAACAACATGCGCAAGCACATTGCCGATTCAAAATCCAGCAGCAAAGATTCCTTGGAGTTTATAGATTTGTCCCATGTTTATCTCAGTTACAATACAGATAATGTCACGAATCCAGTGCGCGCCAAGTCGTCCAGGCCTCGAACCTCTGGCGTTCCTAGGCCAACAACTGCCAGGCGATATTGAAAAGAGTATTTGGAAGAGCATTCCGTCTTTAAGCTAATGCATACAATTTTATACTAATCGTAATTTAGTTTAGTTTTGGCTTCTGCGTGATATTAGTATTGTTAACGTTATTCTAAAATGTATTTATTATTTTTATAATAATTTGTAGATATTTTAATTTGCTAAGTATAAAAGATTATTGAAAAAGCTTAAAATCATCTGCAAAAACTTAATTTGAATATATATATGCATATGTACGCAATACTGAAGTTTTAATTATCTCCTTAATAATTAATTAATTTAATTATCTTTATTTTATATGCATATTCAAAGATACAGAAAGGGAAATTGTCGAATTCCTATGGTAGTAGGAATAACGAGTATATATTGTAGAGATTTCATGAAATCGTACTCGTTGTTTTCAAAAGAGATTGGGTGCGGAGTTAAGGCAACGAGTATATATTGTTGGGATCATCAGCAACGAGTAATGTATTCGTTGCAACAACAGCAAAACTGGCGTGTTGAGGATGGTACGGACAAATCTGCGGCGATCAATTATTATAACGGCGGCTTAATACCAAATGGAGAACGATTATTGCTCCGTATATTTTAGTTCTTAAGGTACTCATTTACTACGCAACATTGATGTACATTATTTTGTTGCACCGTTGTTGTATAGTGTGTGGTGTTGTTGCTGTGTTATTACAGAAGTAGTGCAAAATATAGCTTCATTTGTGCAATTACTTTATTGGCATATATACATATACATAGATGGCACTAATATATATAGTTGCTCTGTATGTGTATTGGTTTATTAGTTATAGCCCTTTTAGTGCAACCATGAATTTAATTTATTATGCACAGCAATGAGCACTATATTGCAAAGCAATATATCAATGAATTCGAATTGATTTCTTTATTTTCGCTAGTTTATGTATAATAATAAGATTTAAAGGAACTTGTAAATTTAATATTGAGTAATAATAGCATTTGTACTTTTCATGGCGCGATGATTTACACTATGTTCCGTAATGACGGGACATTTTGGTAAAAGGAAGGGATTAGGGTATAGGAATCATTACCGGCTATCATGGTGTCTAAACCAATTGAATTTATTGATTCGTCGAAATATTCAGATTTCATTTTCCTGAGAGAATATATTATAATTTGTTTAATTCCGGATTTATTATAAATAATTGCAATAGTTCTTGTGTAAAAATGCTTATCAGGTTTTCATAAGCTACTTCGGTGCTAAACAGAATACGCTTGTAACTAGGAGATTGTCACCGCCTGACATTTATCGATTATTAATCCGGCGGCTCAGATAGTGTTCAATTTTGTCGGCGTAGGGTCAACAAGGGCCTCACGTTCATTCTTGGCCTCACGTGGTATCTGTATGTGTATCTGTTTTCGACTAGAATCGAGATTCAGAATTAATACACGGATTAGAAAATTTTTCCAAGGAAAACGAATATACTTTTTCAATCTACAATCAGAGAACAAACGAGGTAAATTTAAGGTTCATGAACAAATTCTTCATCTATGAAAAATATGTTTTTAAGGTACATATAAGGCCAAATATGGAGAGATAGTAGAAAGAGCTCTATATTTTAGTTGTGATTAATTTACGCTTAATGTTCGCTGTTATCAAAATAAGTAGCACACGTTTTCAGGCTTTTTATCAACGACTGTTTCGGCAGTCCAAAAACCAACGGCACTTCTGGAAAAATATGGACTGCGATATTCTGCAACCGCCGAAGGAAGTGCGCGGTATGACTCAGTTACAACGAGAAGTCTTCAGAAAAGTTGTAAAAGTTCCAAAATTGCTCATTTTTGAGGAACAGGCTAACAAAGTGCTGCCTCTGCTCAAGAAGTTTCTTCTTAAGATGGAGCGTCTGAAGCCGGTTAACACAATTACATCATCAGATAATTCAGGACGCGTTCGTAAAGAAATTCTCCTGCATCCGTTACCTATTCACAGTTGGCAGTCGCTTCCAACCTCTGATTTGGAGCAACTGCATGTGACCCCGTCTGACTTTTTCTTTGGTGAATTGCAGCTTGGTTATGAAAATTGGCGAGCTGATGAAATCTTCAAGTATGTGCTACCTGCTGACGACGAGGGTCTTACTTCTTTTTCGCGTATTGGTCATATCGTTCATCTGAACTTGCGTGAACATCTGTTGCCTTATAAGCAGCTCATAGGTGAAGTGCTGCGAGACAAGGTGCCAGGGTGCCGTGCTGTAGTCAACAAAAACTCGACCATTGATAACACTTATCGAAACTTTCAGTTGGAGTTAATTTGCGGTGTGGCAGAGTATCAAGTGGAGACCAAGGAAAATGGAACCATATTCGAATTTGACTTCTCGAAAGTTTACTGGAATCCACGGTTATCCACTGAGCATGAACGCATAGTACAGTTGTTGCGTCCTGGCGATGTATTGTACGATGTATTTGCAGGCGTGGGCCCTTTCAGTGTGCCCGCAGCGAGGAAGGGATGCACGGTGCTGGCAAACGATCTGAATCCCGACAGCTTTAAGTGGCTTCAACATAACGCCAAGCGCAATAAGTGTCTGAAAAATATGCAAGTCTTCAATAAGGATGGAGCTGAGTTTATTCGCAGTGATGTATGCAATGATTTGCTGCAACGGTGGAAGCTGTCGTCTGCTTCCTCCAGAGGACGTGAACATATCACTATGAACCTACCTGCGATGGCTGTAGAGTTTCTTGGAGCCTTTCGCGGTCTATTTTTATCGTCCACTGAAGCACAAGAAGTTCAATTTCCAGTTGATATGCCTATGGTTCATGTCTATTCCTTCGCTAAGGGCGAAGACACTCAGCAGCTGGTCCTCGCTTTGGTAGAGAAACATTTGGGCATGGTTTTAGGCCCCTGTCTGCAGGGCGTGTACTTTGTTCGCAATGTTGCTCCAAATAAAGACATGTATAGAGTGTCTTTTGTACTTTCTAAAGAAATGTTGACAACAAAAGGCGACGTTATTGTGTTAGATGAGAGCGAAGAGGAAAAGGTGCAGAAAGTAGAAACAAAAGCACAAAAGCGTTCACTAGAGGCGGAGGAGCGAACCTCTAAAATAAAATGTAGTTAATTAGACTTGTATTATCGAAAGATTTAATCTAATAAAAATATATATTATAAAAGTAGAAACGTCGTTATTTAAGAATTCTTTTAGGCAACCGGCATTAATGATTCCGTAACCAAACTGTTTTCATATTACAAAAGCTTCCACATATCGAATTCGAATAGAAAAATTGTATAAACTCTTCTTTTGATTTTAGCACCTTCTAGCAAAATGGCACGCAAGAACAAGAAGGCAGCCGAACAAACCAAGTCCCAAAAGGATAAGAACGTCTTCAAAGTGGTCACTGCTAAAAATAAGAAAAAGCCGAAAGCTGTACAGGATAAATTAAAAAAGAATGTTGGTAACTTGCAATATTAATTGAGATCAACTTATGTTAATTCTTTATCTTCTTTGCATTATTATTGATGAAAACAGATTAAACAGGTTGTTAAAACCAAGCAGGAGAAAGCCGATGCTAATCTTAAGGAGCTGCATAAGGATCTTGTCGTCAAAAAACCCAAAGCCACTAAAGGCGCAGCAATTAAAAGCGGCAAAAAGCCGGCCGCAAATCCAAAGACTGTGACTCAAGGCATTAAAACGATGTCAGTTACCAAAAAGAAAAATTAATGTTAAGAAATAATTAAGAAATGCGTAAATTTAATACGTATAGTAACACCCAAATAGTAAATGAAAAAATGCAATTTTAATTGACAAATTGTTCAAAATCGAAGACGTTATGTATGTAAGTAGTATGTAAGGAGGGCTTTACATTACTGTAAAGAGAAAGTCGGGTCAAAAATTTCGCTTATCCACTTTGGTACGGCGCTTAGCGGCCGCTAAACCTTCAGTTGACATTCATTTCATACTTTTCATGTGAGCTATCACACTAACACAATCCATTATAAATTTTACAAAGAGTTTGTAAAATGATCATAGATTCAGCGTTGAATCCATTGCAACTCTAGAACCAAAGTAACAATTTTTAGCGGTCGTCTATAGTAGACGCTCGTACCGAAGTTTTTAATTAATTGCTTCTTTTAAGCAATTATGATAATTATTAAAAACTTAGATTTAACTGGAGATTGTTAATTAAGACAACAAACTAAATGGCAAAGACTTCTTATAAATATGTTAAAATTCGTATAAATAATAAGTGCGAATTAGAAATAGAATTAAAAAATGGAGTATTCGGTATCTTTTGTCAACTAAGTAAATCAAAACTAAATAAATATACGCAATAATAATAATTAATTTTTAATTTAAATTGTCTGCATTTTTGTTTAGACTAAAAATTGCTTTCATACGTGAAGCAGCTGCGAGTGCGTTAATCGTTCAATATAAGACAATCACTCTGTTAAGAACCAGTGCTCATTAAGGAACCTTTCCCAACTATTAAGGGGATTGGAGAGTTATTGAACTCATGATATTATGAAGGAAGGCGTTTCATAAAGATGGATAATGTGGGGCTTTTAAAGGGATCTACGATTCATATAAAATTTATTACTTTCAAAAAAACACTCCTAACGAATCTAAAATTTTTTTATACAGATTTATCTAGGCTTTTAAACTCATAATTTGTTTTTTCATAACTAGAAAAAATTTTCAGACGTTGAATTTGAAAACGAAAATTTATTAAAATTAATTTTTTTGGTTTTAAAAGCATTTGAAAAACGGCTTCCTTTAGCAAAATGGTTCGTGAAAACTCTTCCAAGATAACAGCTGACAAGGCTGAGTCCACTAATTCTCAAAACGATAAAATCGCATCTAAAGAGACCGATGGCAAAACTAAGAAGTCGAAAGGAGGTTCGAAAAAAACGGTTTGTATTAAAATATTAACTAAATAAATGTTCTAGTTTTCAATACTAATTTGTAATAAAAACAGAAAAAACAGGCAACTAAATCTAAACAGGAGAAATCGGATTCCTCTCTAAAAGAGCTGGTGAAGGATTCGGGAAAAAAGTCCAAACAAACAACAATTAAAAAAAGCAGCAAGAAACAGGCAGCGAAATCGGTTGCTGACATTCACCCACTAGAAACATAGGCTGCCATCATGAAGCAAGTTTAATGAATAGATTGGAAGACGAGGGCTTAAGTAATGCGTCAAAATTGAATGTAATAACTTTTTGAACATGATTTGGAAATAAAATTATTCGTAAAATTAAGTGTATAAATTTTTTATATAACTGAAAGAGAACGAGTTGATATGAAAGTTTTAAAGCAATTCAGATTCACCAAAAACATTATTGAAATAATTTATTGTATTTGTATTTCCAGTTAAGAACAATATTTCAGTATGTTTTAATAAAAGATTTGTAATTTTGGAACATTTGTTGTTTTGGGACTTGTAAAGAGCACCTCTAAATTTGTTTACTTTTGAAAGATCCACCTAAATTGCAACATAGTTTTAAAACTTTCTCTGGGTTTGCAATCAACTGGAACTGGGCGCTATACTGCAGACAATCCGCAAAATTAAATTCAGTATATATATGGATTTGGATTATCAGTTGAGAAGACAATAAAGAAAAAGCATTTTTAATAAAACATTACTCGAAGTTAAAACTCTAATGGCGCAGTATAATTCTAGAGCTTAAAGGACTTACGATGTGGAAAACACTCATTAAAAACACTTTACAAAGTAACTTCCTGAACAATTTTTTTTTATCAGCAGTCTTTTGATATCGTAATCAGTTTTTTTTCATTGTTTAGAAATCATTCATACGTGGAGACGCAATAGAAAAGTTTTAGATATTTTTTTTTTCCTTTGAATTTTTGGATCATTTGAAAAACGCCTTCCTCAATTAAAATGGGTCGTGCAAAGACCACGAAAAAGACAGCCGACAAAACTGAGGCGATAAAACAACAAAAGGAGAAAAGCCCGAAAGTTACCGATGCTAAAAATAATTCGAAAGCAGGACCAGAAAAACCAACAAAAAAAGTTTGTATTAGTTCCCATTTTTGCTATATCATTAGTAAACTTATATATAACGCTTATAATAATAATAATAATAATATATAAAATTTGAAATGTCTAGTATGTGCCTAAGGAAAAAGGCAAAAAAATGAAGTCGACAAAAGCAACAGAAAAAAAAATTAACATACAGTCCGCAAGACCGAGCGTTGTAACAGAAAACATGGTACCTGGGGCTGGAACTTCAAACCAGAAATAATGGAAGCAGAAACAATGGAGGATGACGTGCTCAAATGCGTCAAAATTAAAATTTAGTAGATTCCATTTTCAATTATTCTTGCCAAAATTCGTTTTAAAAATGAAATTATACCAAAATTGAGTGTTAATACATTACCTAAACTTTCCATACATTTTAGAAATACAGATAAAAAAAAAACAATAAATTGTTTGTTTCGTCAATTATTTATATTTGAATATTTTCATAAATATTTTATGTCAATTAAGAATGACGTACGCCAGTGAATTGATAAAGAATAAAATTTTGACATATTACATTAAATATGTGATATTTTCATTTAATAGACATTTATTTATGCTAAAATTGGTTTGATACTCGTAGCAGGAGCTTCTGCAGCAGTCGTCCAGCCTAAGTTAATCCGGATTAGGTTATCCAGTTGCTTTACATCGACACCTTGCAGCTTCAACTGAGCGATGACACGTTGAGTCTCCGGAAAAGTAATGAAGCGATTATAGACCACCTCTAAATTGGTGATGCGATTTTTTAACTCGGCGAAAGATCCACCTTCCTGCATCTTTAGATCAATAAAATTGCAAATGGTGGGATTCGGTAGTAGCGCTGACCATTCATTAACAAATCCTTGCCAACCGTTCACAGAGTCGGCCCAGTACGGTGACTTATTGAAAATATGCACTTCAACGGAATCCTCCTCGCTTGAAAAATCACCCGACAGTCTGAGCTCATTGCGCAACCACAGATGAAATCCGATTATTTCCGGCTGTGAACGCCATCGCCGTACAGCTAAGAAAGCATCGTGTGAATTAATGGTGCGGACGACAGCTTGGAATTGAGCATCATTGAGTAAATACCGACGAATTAGGTATTTAATTTCTTTGTGTGGCCAGATACTTTTCAGTTCACTTAAATCCTGCTTCAAAGTGTGCATGACCGGAGCCATTTGAGCTTGGGAAATGGCTTGATTTATTGTATAAACTGGACGATTAACGGCTGGTTGAGCTCCTGCCATCCAGAAGAGTGTCACGTAAAAAACTGCAACAAGAGTCGCCATTATTTAACAAAATTTTCAGCAGCTTTGAGTCCTATTAATTCGTTGAGCAGCTTCCGTTTATAAGCGATTGATTTGAAACTCGAATGTAGTCCAAGTGGTGGAAGCATCTGGTTTTTATAACCAAGAAAACCGAGGACTTTGGAGACTTTGCATCGAATTGCGCTTCAGTAGCTGATAATAATTTCTTGTTAACTGTAACATCTTGCAGCTTACTTAGTGCTTGCTGATAACCAAGTGATTGACAGGATGGTAAATATTGTGCTTTGCCTTAGATAGCGATGGACGATCGGAATTCTTGTATGAGTCAGAGTTTTTCTTAGACGTTTCGCGTTTTAATTAAAAGTATGCCGGCTAAAAATTAGCAAAATGCAATAAACTGCACTTCTAGTGCTTCTTATTTTTAGATTTCGGGTTTTATTAAATTTCACCTATGGATACAAATATGCAGAACCATTTTTGTTTAAATAAGAATTTAAAATAACTAAAACTCACTAGAATTAGTTTTTTATTTTAGATAACATTTTATTTTATGTCTTGTGAGCTATGAGTAATATAAACAAATATAATGAAACGATGACTTAAACGTTAAAGTAATGAAAGCAAAGCAATCTCACTGAATATTTACGGCGCTTCTGACCGTCTTTCTAAGTTGTTTATATTGAAGACTATCAAATTTAAGAGGTTTCTATTGCTTCAGATACAAATACTCCATCTACATCCACATATAAAACAACAAAAACATTTATGAAAAAAGTTGTGATGTACTTAAGTTGAGATGTGAATTTAATTGTAAATTTATTAGAAAATCTCAGGAATAGGTTATACTTGCGTCTTTATTCATTGCAACGATTCTCCTACCGACTAAAAATGTTCAGTCCTTCTTTCGCTTCATCCAGTGCGGGATATGAGCGCTGAGTGCCTCTCCCAGCTGACGGTAGATTAGCAGCGCCAAAATGGGCAGCACCAAACGGGCGTCCTTGAACAGGTAAACGTAACAGGCCACGGCAAATATCATCATGTCGGTGGTGTAGCTGATTGCAGAACGTACGTTTTCGTGTGCCTCTTCCATCATTTGATCGGCGGACTTTATTTTGCATAACTGACCATTCGAAGGCCCAGAATCGACTTGCGACAAGGTCGATGCGGCTTTAGGAGCACTTCTACTAACAGGTCCAGGCGACTTTGATTCGCCTCTAGCAGTACTTCGCGCTCGGGAGGTCATACGACGTCGAACCGGTGCTTCAGCGGATGTCGCCATGCTATTTCGAGCGGCAGCACTGCTCGATGGAGGACGACTGCTAGAGGCTTCCCGTGAACGGGTGCCCGATGGTACTCGTCGTTTTATAATTCGCTTCACCTTGACGAGGCGTGTTCGGCCGCGAGCATCAGGCCTCTCTTCATACGTTTCGCTGATCACCGTTGTAGAGGAAGGTTCTGTTGCCGCGAGCGATGTTGTCCTTTGATCCGACTGACCTGTGCTAGGAATGCTTTCGTCTTCCTTAGGAGGCGTCACTTCTGCCGGCTTTTTAGTCCTGGGCTCTATCAAAGCCATGTCGGATGCAGTATCGCGCACGTATTGCATTTGAGCGCGCTCTGATATAGACAGGCGTGGCTTATCACTTACCGGCTGCGGAAATGTGAATACCGACGGTTTTGGTTCTGGTGACTTCGATAAACTCGTCGCATTGGCTTCATCATCATCATCATCACATGCAGTGCCACCCACTTTGGCTCTTTCGACAGCCTTCTTTAATTCTTCTTTGTCCAGATACAGCGGAGTGCGATACTTCTGGGTTGTGCTCACTTGTCGCACCAGCTCGCTGTAATGATCAGCCGCCACTTTGGCTTCTTCTAGCATGATGCGTTCCGCTTCCAAACGCTTTCGTTCTTCCTCCTCTTTAGACCGCCGCTTGGTTTCTTTTTCTGCAGCTAGCACCGCAGCCTTCACTTGTTCTTTGTTGCTGGACATGTTTTCGTTCTCTTCGGTATTCTTCTCTGTAGTCGACTTCTTGTCGCGCTTAAAGAACGATTTTATACCTTTGGCAAGGTCCAGAGATTTTTCGCTGGCGTGATCTTCAGTTGTTGGTGGTGGACTAGATTCTTGGGCCATGTTCTCATTGGAAGAACGTTTGAGTATTGGTTTGGGCACAAAATCCGGACTTGGAAGCGGCGATGGACGATTAAGCACTACGGCAGCCTGTTCCGGCTCTGGACCCCTGTAAGGTGTAAATACGCCACTGACCATGCTGCGTGGATGGTAAGTTTCCAGTTCGCATGAGCTCCGTGGATGTGTCCTAGCCATAAGTTCTTTCTTAAAATTTTCAATGGAATCTTCATCGGACGACGCTGTGCTTTCCGTGTAATCAGAACTCAAGTCGAAGCTGTCGGCTTGTCGTGAAGCAAAAGCTGCCTGATAAGAGTCACTAAAGTCAGTCGCTTCCTGACTGTCCTGCCGCAATCGGTCGTCAAGTCTTTCGCTGGCGTGAGAACGAGGCTTTGTCTCGGCGATATTGTCTCGTGAGCTCCATTTGGTTGGCAGTTTAAAGTCATGCGCAATTTCGGATGATTGACGTCGCAACTCGCTACGCCTTTCAAAAGACAGACGTTCTGCCTCGGTCATAGATCCCAGTCGCTTGCGTATAATTGCTGGCTGAATATTTGCTGGAGCAGGAAGCTTGTCCTGAGAAATCTTTAGCTTCCGCGATCTCTCGGCCTCCTCTAATTCGACTGCCTCGTAAAACCGTGCCATGGCGCGTTCGTACAGCAGTTCCGTCGAGCTCACCGAACGTCGAAGTGGGAAGGAATGAAGATTATTAAATTCCAATGAGGCTAAATCTGGTGTAGACATCGAAATAGGAGGGGGCTGTATAGCGTCTTCTAGATCCAGTTCGAAGGAATCTTGCTCTAGGGAGAGAAGGAGACATATGAATCTTTTGATTAAAAGCTGAAAGATGTTCACGAAACTTACTTTCCTTATCCTTGACTTTGCTATTCTTGTCAAAAACAACCAGCATAAATTCGTTGCTCGTGTTCACGTCGTCATGCTTGTCTTTGCCTAGAAGTGGGCTCCCCGAAGGTGATGGATGTTGGTTAGGATCAGCTGATGCTGTAGGTGATGGAGGCGGGATGATTTGGATTGTGGGGTTGGCAATAGATGAGGAGTTCCGCCTACCGCTAACGGCGATGCCACCGTTACCAATGTTAGATACCACGTTGTTGTTTCGAACGTCTATGCTTTTGCTGTCGACGGTTTCCCCAGCTCCTCGGTAACTAATGTCGCTCTTTGCTCCTTCTGCTTTCTCTAATGTTATATTTTCTCGTCCTTGGTCAATATTGTTGTTTCTGTTCATAATATTATTGTTGTTGTTGGTGCTTGTGGCACCAATATTGCTCAGAGCAATTGCAATAGATAGAGAAGGCGCGTCCTTAGCCAAGCTAAGAGTGTTTCCTGATGAGCGGCGCACAGTTTGATTAAAGCCTAACTTATCCGCCTCAGTACTGCGCTCCAGTCCCGGTGTAGCTTTTTTGGGTTCTGTTTTCGGGCTTCCACCACTCTGCTGATAGTCCTCATAGGGCAAACGAGGACTCAGACTGCGATTGCGAGTGATATCAGTTGTTTCGGAAGGAGGTTCCGGTGTGGGTAAACGTGGTTTAAGGATAGACTTCGAAAAAAGCGACACTTTCTGTGCCGCTGGAGTTGTTGGCACCGAATGTAGGATTGTTTTCTTTAGGAGCGGAGAGTTTGGCGGCGATTTTCCCGAAGTTTTAACTGATTCAGTACGTAATCTTGTAGTAGACTTTTCTGTTTGCTGCGCTGAATCGGCGCTACTCAATGAGGGACTCTTGCGGACGTCCATTTTTAGCACTTGGTTTGGAGTTCCGTAGGACATCTCGCGATGCAAGTCTTCGTTGTCCAACACCTGCGGACGGGACTTGCGCACAACATTCGGTGAAATGCGTTTAGGAGTCTCGGTTGTTGCGTCTTGTAGTTGTGGTCGAGGTGGAGAGAGAGTCTTACGCCGCGGGGGGACGGGTTTGCTCTGGGTGTCGGTAATTTTTGTGGCGGACTTTGGCTTCGTTATGCCGCGCTTTGGATCCGGTAAAAAGAGGATGTCCGACTCTTCGCCTGGATCACTTAAGCCGTACGGATTCTCGGCTTTTACCCGGAACTTGTATTCCGAGCCCTCAATTAAATCGTTTAGAGTGGTGCTGAGCGAGCGGGTGGTCGTCGCCTTCAGCCAGACATTCCATCCCACCCGAAAGTACTCAACGATATAATTTCCTATTTTGCAGCCGCCATCGTCGATGGGCGCCGTCCAAGAAAGTGTAGCGGATTTGCCGAACGACATATTCAGGCGCACTTTTCCTGGTGGATTCGGTCGCGCGGTAACTGTCACCAGAAACGAGGTGATGTCGTCGCCTAATTTGTTCGATGCTCTTATCGTGTATTCACCGCGATCCTTGCGTTGTATATTATCGATTTTTAATAAAGAATTTCTATCAGTGTGTGTGATTTCGTAGCGGCCTCCAACTTCTATGGCCTCGCCTTCATGCTGCCATGTGACGTTCGGTGGAGGTTGGCCAGCTATGCCTACTTTTAGCCGGACCGTTTCGTCCGCCTCGACGATGAGTCCATCTTCGTAGGTGCGCGGCAGACGAATCTTCGGCGGTGCAAACACCATTAGTTTCGCCTTCGTCACGACATGACCGGCGCGATTAGTTGCCGTGCATCTGATTTCACCCTCGTCGGTGAGGGCCAACTGGTGAATTACCAGCACACTGACGTCGTTGTCGTTTACGATTTTCGTTCGTCTGCTGCTGAAAATCTCGTAGCCGTCCTTGAACCAACTGATCTCCGGGTGCGGATGGCCAAGAACTTGCACGCGGAACTCAATGCGATCATCTTCAATGGCGGCCGTGTCCTGCAGTTCGTCAACGAAACGAGGCACACTGATGGCATTGCGTTGCAGTGTTACTGTCAACGGATCGGACAGTTCACTCGGGTCGGAACGGCCGACAACGTTTTCGGCACTGGCGCGAAACTGGTAACGCCAGCCAGGTTCCAAACCGCTGATGGAGACTTGGCAATTTGTGACAGGCGTTGGTGTGGCAAGTACCCAATGGGGCGAGCCCATGCGGCGATGTTCGACTACGTAGCCGATGATCGGCGAGCCACCATCGATTTTCGGACGTTCCCAGTACAAACTGACAACATCGGGCTGCTGTTCGGAGAGAGGGACGAGCATTGGTCTGCCGGGAGGTGAAGGACGTTCTGAGAGAAGAATAATTGTATTATAAATGGGAAGTAGAGTTAAGGTAATGCGAAGGATAATTTGCGGTAATACTAACACTAACAACTATAAAAAATAATACAAGTTTTTTAACATATTGATTGACGGTTTTTTACATTTTCAACCGTCGTAGACGCGATGGTAAAACCGGCCCCGATTGTTTCCGGTTTTATACATTTTAAAGTATTTACGGATGTGTTTAAAAACATTATATACTTAAATTTGACGTTTGCTTTGCACGAATTTTCTATTGTTTCGTTAAGTTTTTTTAAAACAAAGAATTATAAACACGACTACGTGCTTGGTGCTCTCGTTTTTCCTCTTATATCTTTCCCATCTATATCTTCTTATTTGCTCTCCTCTGCTACGTTGTTTCTATCTTAAACTCATGTATATTTGTCAAAAATACTCTGCTTAATACAAGAGAAACACAACAAAGCGTAGTGCTGAACACGATAAAAATAAAAACATTAACGAGTTCCTCCAACGACCGACGGACCGGGTGACCGACCGACGAACCAACCACTGAAGTACGCCGAGTTCTATAAATAACCCAAATTCTAGCGCTCCCACAGTCTGGCTACACTGTATTTTATAATTTTGTATGCGAATTTTCCTTATATTTTCTCAAGAAACTTCTCAATTTCCTTAGATTTGAATTGGTACCTGCGGATTTCCAGTGCACATTCTTCTTCGGTTTTCCGCCTTGATTCTGTGGCTGATATTTTCCGGATTGATTGCCCATTTATATGAAAGGAATTTTTAAAATATGTTTATTTTTTAATTATTCAATTAATTTGCACAATGCAGCTTTTGTAACAGTTTTTTTATAGACACATTTGTTGGAGCTCCATTAAATTCTTTCGCTTTTACATTGGCTTAAATTGCACTCAGTCAGCAAGACAAAGTAATATTTTCTTTCAGGTTCTTTTAAAGGATTTTTTAACAGTTTTCCATAACAGAACCTCGAAATCCATTTCAGACACTTTTGCACATTACGCGTTCACCTCCCGACTCCGCAAGCTGTCTGGTGTTGGGAAAATTCGCAATAAAGCCGACACAATTGACGATCGCGATCGTATCCAACAGCATCAACAGAATGAGCAGCCGACTACGAAATCTCTTCGTTGACTTCGATACCTCGTTGATTGTGGTATTTTCAGTCCGCGAGAGCGTCGTTGGTGAGTAAAACATTTTCCGAGAAATGAAGAAAGCAAGAAAGAGTGTTACGAAAGACAAGAAAAAAGAAAGAGGGAAAGCGAGAGAGAGAGAGCGATGGGAGAGAAAAACACTATTACTCAGAACGTATGATCAACCATAGATTACTCTTTCTCTATGGATCAATTTAACATGTAAAAGTACCTTCAAAAAATTTATTTGCGGAAATATGTATGCATATTAAAAAATTCTTAATCAGAAGAATCAATCACTGAATCAGGTGGTTGATGTAATTGTTGTTGCGTTTAATGTCCCTCAAATACAAACATATTGATAAAATATTAAAATATTGAAATGATTGACTAAAGACTTGAAGTCTATAATGCAACTTTTTTTATTGATACTACTTGTTTAATTATTTTTTAGTAATATAAATCCATATATTTGAAAATATATGTGTTCAATTAAAGTTGTCTTATTCTGCTTGTAATATAACTTTTTCTAGTATTTAAGACATTATTGTGTATCCATGGAAGTATTAATTTTTCACAGCTTATACAATGATCCAGTTCTTATAACGTAACGTTCTTTTATTAATCGGTTGCTCCGAAACCCCTTAAAATCCACTTCCACGACTTCAAAAGACACACTATCTACCTTTTTAATTAGCTTTTTAATAATTCCCACGTGGTCGAAGCCCAATGATACGTGGAGCTACCGGAATAAACGAGTCCAACCAACGAAAGGTTTGAATGAATGATTGCCCAAAACTTTTCCGGCTGCATCTTCATTTGTACTACAGCATTGAGTTCAAGAAGAGAACATACGAAAAAGACAAAGACGCATTCAAAAGAGAATACAAAAAAAACGCAACAACAGAGAGTTTCCTCTCAACGAAATGCAGGAAACCAACACCAACAACGAAAAGGCATTTATTAAAAGCTCAAATTCTGTGTTCAGATTTTGAATAGGTGAAAAGCCGTAAAAATTCTTCGTTAAGTGGAAATGTCAATAAGTTAGGCTGTTAGTTCAGTGTTTGGAAGATGTTTTGGAGGTGGCGGCGACATTTTACGATGCTCAACCGATCTACTGCAATAAGTTTTACTGAGATTGCCTGCAATAACCGAGCCATTCGATTAATTGCCATAAACAACAGGCATCCAGATGATGCGGCAAGTTTTTTAATGTCGCTGAAGCATCATCCACAAACATGGAACCCGATTTTTTCCAAGCGCAGCGCAAATTCCTGACATTCGTTGACATTGATTTAGTTCAAAAGCGTTTGAAGAGGAAAGATGCTGACAAATATGGAAAGATGAAGCACATATCTATATGTATATAAGATCAAGATATATTATCACTATTGAAAACAGCAAAATAGGTTACCGATCTGAAGTTACAGACTTCAGATTCCTCTAGAAGCCTCAGAATAAATTCCTTAAACAAGAAAAACGGAAGAAAAGAAGTTAACACAAGCTTGGCAACAAAAACGCAGTCACATATAATAAACTCCGCTTGGAATCTTGACTGAGCGATTATTTTATGTCTTGAAGAGCATTTTACGCCTTATTACGGCCACAACATGTAATGAAGATCGTTTCTGGCATAACAATTGAATCGAATGCGATGGATGCACTTATGAAGTAATGAGGCTACGCATTCCCAGAAACCGAACAAAAAATATAACGAAGAAAAAATGAAGCAAGCGCTCAACATATCGATCATTTATTTAATTTCTGTTCGACCACGTTGCAAGTGATGATTGCTGCAACTGCGATTGAACAGCTGACTGAAATGGTATCGGGTCGAAAGAGTGTGGAGATTGTGAAAGATTTAAGATGGCTCGCAGTGGGTCCAACAAATTTGGTGCTAATTGTGTGCGAAGTGTGCTTCGAACATCGAACACGAACTGCTCACGAACACCGATCGTCACCTGCAACGACATCAGACTTACAACCGACTTCAGCTGGGACCACGGCTTCAGTTGTGTTCGTCACTTACGATGGAGCGTGCGTGAGCGGTTGCTTTGTGCCAAAGGTTGAATATCTCACAGCTTTAAAAAGCTGCGCGCGCAAAACTATGGAAAGTCGCGGTTAATTGTTGAAAAGCCAGCATAAGATAAAAACCGAAAAAATAAATAAAAAACAAGGTAGAAAGCGGACAAAAACTAAGAAAAAAAAACTCGTGTGTAGGTTGGCGATCTGTTTTCTGTGTGCTTTTTGAATGTGCGTTGCGTCGATTTGTCATGCCTGCTAGAAGTATTTAAGTGATCTTGTGCGACGTGTACGTGTTCGGAGACAAACCCTTCTAGGTTTTATAGGCTGCTCGCGGTTTCGGCAGACTTTGTGCTTCAGACTGACTCCGATGTGAGGGCGATACAGGATCAGTGATGATGTCGATCATCATGTATGCAAACTATTGTGCAAATCTCTGATCATTGCCTCAATTAAGCCGCATTTAAATGCCACATTTACCTACATATAATTTACATCAATATTTTGCGAGATTTTTATTCGTTAAAAATTGCAATAGTTGCTTTGTTGAATTAAAAAGTGAAATTAGGTCAGACGGATCACGCTGCATGGCGAAGTATTTCAGTGAAATTCAATTTTGGCAAAAGCGTGAATTTTTTAGTGGCCTCGGCAGCTATTTTCGGCTCTTGTTTCCTTTCTTGATGGATTTATTTACGCTCTGTACATTGCGTATGGATTTCCTTTTAGTGCATGGAAGATTTAAAACTCAGTGATGTTTTTGCTGCATTCCTAAGGCGTGGCTCTCTGCAGCATCACCTCTGAAAGGAGTTGGTTTCAATTAACGGCGCGGCGTCGCCTTTGTCGTTGTGAACAAATTGTAGCAAAATATATGGAGTGGAAGAGTATAGAGAAAAAGTAGCCAGAAATGGAATGTTGCTGGAGCTGCTTTAAGCCTTCCTTCCTTCCTTCCTTCGATTGCAGCGTAGGATGAAGTCATTAAGTTTGGTGAAAAGTTTCATGAAGAACCAGTTGTGATGCTGCCAGCATTATCAAAAGATCTACATACGATAATTCAAATAAATGGATACTAAATCTAGATCCAAACGCAGAATATAAAATTCTATAAATTCCTTTCAAATTCTACGAAAGGATGCAGTTTTTTGTAAAGACGACGATTTTAATACTTTCTAATCCGGTTGAAATTTGATAAGAAACAAGTTTTTGAAAATGTCTAGCAATTGTAGAATGAAGTGCAAAGGTGAAGAAATTATATTCACAAGTAAATACTCAAAAATGTTATGTTTAACAATCATAAACAATCGGAGCTATTTGAAACCTTGTAATTACATCTGAAGATTCACAGAATTCCTTCATTTACAAATACACATCATTATTAGTTCAGATAATAAATGAGATATTCAATGTTAGGAAATATCGTAAATTAGCGATTCGCTATTTTATCGCGAGCTTCCACTGAGACACGCTTCAGAAAGTCTATGTACTTGAAATCTAATACGGAAGCTCAAGGTGCACGCGTTGCTTGTCCAACGTTTCTTCATATTTTTAAACCGCAAAAAATCTTGTTTTCTACGAATGCACTTAATTTTCATGTTCTCGCTGCGTTGTTCTCGTCTGCGAAGTTCTCTCTTTCACTCTTAGAATTCAGCTGTGGAGTCTTTATTTTATCGGTAGCATTTGACAATTTATTATATTATATATAAACGTGCCGCTGAGTGATCAAGTGACCAACACACGCCAGGCACCTCGCTATGCACAAGTGCAGTTAGTTAGCTTCACCAAGTTGGTCACGGCGAAAGCCATTAGAGATCTCTACAACTTCCACTGTGAAAACACGGCACCGATGTCAGGTGAAGTAAGTTTAACTATGGACTGGAGGTGCATGGAAGTTAAAGAAATTAAAAAATTAAAAGAAATGTGCATGAGAGAGAAGTGTATTTAATCTGTGTAATTGCAAAAGAAATTGGATTTAAACGAGTTGGGCAGTCAATTTGGAATTCCTCTACCAAATTGAAAACTGATCAACAAATTTTAATATGGGACTGCATGGGCCCCTTTCTCCATTCTCTAAAGGAATGTTGATAGTGTCTTTGAGTGATAATTAAATGAAATTGAAAATAAATTCCGTACAATAACAAAATCAATTAATTTAAAAAATAATATAAATGGAATAGTGTAAAAGAAGCTAAATAAAAAAATTAAATGGTAAAAGAGAACGTTTAGAAACCACGTAAATAACGTTTGTGAATTAACTCAAGTGGAATAATACTCGATGTACCGGAAATTTTCAAGGCCATACAGTTCAAGGTCTTCAATCACCGTCTTTGTAGGAACAAAACTCGAATAGAATAATAATTAAATTACAAAAAAAAAAATTACTCTTTTAGACTAATAAATAACCACAATATTTGAAAAACGAAATTTATTGTAATATATTCAGTATTTAGTAATCTTTTATTTAATTTTACTTCCTTTAACTTAATTTCTGCACACTTAAGCTATAACAATTATAAATTGTGAGCAGACTTGACGGGGCTACGAAAAGTAATTTCATTTTGCAAATTACGGCTGTGTGAACATTAAAATTCCCTGCATGATTTTCTTCGTGAAAATTATCTTCTTCTTCTCTATTAGTGCTTTTTTTCCTTTGGAGAAATGCTGTGAAAACTTGATGTTTGTCCTGCCCACTTCTGTAGTTCTTCTTCAGTGGTTGTTGCAGTTTAAAACATTACTAATTTATAGTTGACCTGTTTTAAGCAGACGTAAGATTGCTGTACAAAAATAGGTCTTGAAGAGTCATTCTTTTTCTACGTCGGCTCCATGAATAAATATCTGTCTAACTGTCTTGGTGCCTTGTAAACATAACTGCATATCTGTTCTACGATTGGACACTTCTCTAGATTATTTCTTCGTTCTGTCAACTTGCTTCGAATGGTTTTGTTCAAATCTAAAACTGGAATCATTGTGAATGACAGAGAATTTCAAGCGGAATATAGTCTTCGCATGGTTCTTCGATATTGTGGACCGTTTCTCCAGCATAATTAATGGGCATAATTTACAGTTCGGATTGTATAAATATTTGTGAATGCTTTATTTGTGTGTCAATTCGGAGAGATATGAATATTTAATATCCCTCCAAAAAATTATTAGAAAAATAAGCATAAAATATTCAATAGTAGCAAAAAATTTAGATAAAAAACAAAAATTACAAGCATGAGTAATAAAAATCAAATGCTTTGATCCGATTGAGTGGAAAAATTCTCGTCAAACGTGTTACGTTAAAAGTTGAAGTGACTTTGGGACGAACAACTATGATCATAAAATAGCAAAAATATAAACAACAGAAACATAACACGTAGCAACAATAAAAAAAGTTAGAGAAAAATAAACAAACTACGATCATCAGAAGCAAATGATTAAAAAACCACTAAAGCATAAACAACAAGAGGAAAATGAAACAACAAAAAGAAAATTTCAAAAATATCACAATGAAAATTGAAGCTTTCATAGCTGCCAAACACGTTACTGGAATTAAGCAGCGCAGCTATGTAGTAACTAACATTAAGTAACTGTGCTTGCTAGCCTCTAGCCATTAAAGTTGCATTACAGTTAGTGTTGATGTCGTAGTTTTCTTATCATTCGTTGTATTAATTTTAGCCATTTGGATATTGTTGCTATGCCGCCTCAGCAACAACAGCAACAGACAATCAATCAACAAACGACTACAAATTCTCAAAATATTCAATCATAAATCGATCAAAGTTATTTTCTGTATATTTACATGTACATTCTGTTTCTGTTTTTTCAAGATATTCTGGTTTTTTATTGCTTAATATTCCTCGTCTTCTTGTTAACAATCTTCACTTTAGCATTCTTCATGTTCCTCATTTTGCAGTCGAACTTTTTACTATTTCTAGTGATTGAAATGAACTGAGCGCCGTTTTCCGCGTTGTTACAACTTCGTATAATCAATTGTTGTTTTTAAAACTTCTGTTTTTAGTTACTGTTGTTGTGACTGTCGTTGGTGGAACGCTTCCATAGACAGCGTCATGGAGGAAGACGTCTTCAATGCTTTACAAACCCGTTCGGTCTATTTACCGGGCGGCTTCGATCGCACTGGAAAAATTCTGTTTGTCGTCAACATCATCAACGACTTGCAGCTGTGGAACCGCACATGCTTGCAAACATCGATAGCATATCTGAAAAAGTCGTTGAGGTGAGTTGTTCGGACTTAAATAATGTATTTAATTTTGGCTTTTAATGAAATTCACTTTGAATGTCAGTCTTTCAGCGATAGCAAGCATTCATATGTATGTTTAATAAATTCATATATCTTTTTAGTCCAACGATTCTGCAGAATGGACTCGCGGTTATTGTGGATGCGCAGAAGTGTTCCTCACGCATCACACGCACGCACTCACGTGCTATTTATACAGTCTTCGGCGAGTCAGCTATCGATTTGTATCTAGTCAGATCGGAAGGTTTCTGGGAGAAGCACGTTGAACCCTGCACCAAATCACACACCAAGGACGAGGTAAACACAAATCGCATGAAAATGAAAAATGGGAAACCATAAAACATCGAAGAGAAAGCAAAAGCAATAAAATCCACGGACCGCGGATCCATAATAAAGAAAGCATTTTCCGTTTAACCTACATTTTTTGCATACATACGCATAAATTGCATGTGTATTTGTTGTTTCTTTCTTTTGCTTTAACCTTTCGTTCGATTCTCCTGCAGCCGATTGTGTTGTCGAAGGCGCGCCTCTGCAAATACTTTGAGAGCAACAATTTACCAACTGAACTCGGTGGAAGCTTGCAATTCAATTACGATCTGTGGCTGCAGCAACGCAAGGTAGGGATGAATGAATGAATGAATGATTGAAGGAATGAATGTCTGAACAAAGTGTGATTGATTAGATGGACACAAGATTTGCGTTGCGTCTGGTTGACATTTTAAAAAAATCATTTTTTGTTTCTTGAATTGGTTTTCCAGTCCATTGATGAGTTCCAAAAGACTTACGCTCTGACGTTGAATGCTTTGGACAACCTTCATGTTCTTTTAATGAGCAGCAAATCTCTGCGTCCATCAGAATCCGATCAGGAGCTGAGGAAGTGTACGCAGCTGCATGCGTTGGTCCAACGGCAAATCGAAAGCGTTATCGAAAGCGGTGAGTTTGATTTGGAGAAATTTTATTACTAATAATACTAACTAATAATTACTGAAATAATCTCAAAGTAATAACAAAATAATAGTAAAAATTTAAGAAATAATTTAATAATAACAGATGTCTAAAATATTGAAATTATCACATATAAAATTAGAATTTTAATTAATTTTTCAAGCGTGAAAGTGTTTATTTACATACTTAATGAAATCACATTGATTTATTTAGAATACTATTCATCACGTTTGTGTCTTAAGTCGTTCGTTTGTGAATGCGAACTGATAAACAACATATAAAACTATTCTCGAAAATCATTAATTCAATAAAATAAAGGCAATGGATTGAACAACTACTTCATTACCTATTACTAAGTAAATATTATTAGATTTATTTTCTGGCTTTAGTGATAGTTAAATATTATTAACCACAAATATAAAAATAAACCATGAATTCTTCAAATTAAATTGTAATTTTTATTTATATTGTTACAATTATTAAACTATTATAATTAGACAATATCTTAGCGACTTCGTCGAATACCCTATTTTCGTTGTGGTTTTATTTATTTCTTCACGATTCCTTTTGCCTCTTCTTGAATTTATTAATTAAGTAGTTTTCCTTATCAAACTTCTTGCATATTTAATTCTTGCCTACGTAGACTTTAACTTTTATCATTTATGAGAAGAAAGGAAAGCAGCTTAAGTAACCAAACCAACTGCTTTGTTAATTATCGCGTCTAACGTGTGTATCTGATTGTTTGACTTGGCACTCAGCAAAGTCAAGATTGTGGCTAGTGTTTTCGTTCAGAAAGGCAAACAAGAAACACTAGTCACGTTTGCTCAGGTCAAATGGAATTAAAAAACACTTCTAAGCGTATCCAAGTCTTTTGCGCGGAATTTTCTAGATTAAACATTTGTTTTTGAAGCAATAAAGTTTTTGTGTATTCACAGAAATATTTAATTGCACATTCATTATATAATAACATTTGACTTAAAGCTGGGTCAACAACATTCACATTAAATTATCTTAAAATTGAAAATTTTAATGGCGATTTCCTAATAAAATTGTTCAATGGGTAAAATAATTTATGTTGTTGTTCAGCAAATTAAAAACTAATTATAAATATGGGGTGTCTACAAAGGGAATTATTTCCACTTAAACTCGAAAGATGAAAGTTTTCAAAGTTTTCCTATCTTTTCCGTGAAAGGCTCAAGTGCCACTTTAAAAATGTATGTTAATCCACAAAAAACAAGTTTAGCTGAAGGTGCTTTTTCTTTTTAAAGCGCTTTAGAGATAAATAATCGCATTACAGATTAAGCAAAAAAAATCGAATTTTTGTTATTAATTTGTTTGCCTTCCAAGTGTAGAGTTAAGCTTGGATTTATGTCATTTGAGTGTTTTACGAGTGTCTTTGGAGTAATTTTATCGTAGATTATTCGTTTCCTAAAGTCTAATATAAATTTTTCGCTTTCAGTTTTCCATTTCCGCTTAACGCACAACCTGTTGTTTTACGCAAGATTGAAGCTGCAATTAATTCGTCTTCCAACTCTGCCTGTAATTAAAATTATGCATGATATGAACATCGAAGATTTCACTTTAAGCACTTTTAACATTTGAAGTTTTCTTTTCACTTGTTTTATTCTATTATTTTCTCACCTAACCGAAAGATTAAGTGAAAGTTTTCAGTTAAATTGCGATGAAAAGCGAATTTAAAGCAAATTTAATTATCTTTAAATACGTAAACATCTGTTGGTGTTTGAAAAAACTGTATTTCTTTGAATATTAAACTAACTTCCTTCTATTATTTGGTAAATTTTTAGGAAATAGCATTTTGTTGCGTCTAACGGAGGCATATTCACTGCCTCCGAGACCGTTGATCGCGCAACCTGCCACAGAAGAAGCGACTACAACTGCAATCATCGCACCCGCTGCTGCTACGTCGACACCAACAACAGGAGTCGTAACTGCGACCCGCTCGGAACAAAGCCGACAACGTTTGCCGCCCGATCTCTGCTGTGAACGCCACGGCATTGAACTCCATCTGAACGAGATCGAGCGTCGGCAGACCGCAATTCGCACCGCGTGGCTGGAGCTGTTGCAGAGTATTCGAGAAGGACGCGAATTGGCCGCGCTCGAGGAGGGAGTCGCCTTCGTTACCAACTGGATTCTGAGCACCGCCGAGCAACTGCTCAGCCGTCAGCAGGCCGTCGGCTGCGATGTGCGCGCCTGCGAAGAGCTGCGCACTGCTCACGATGCCCTGGAGATGGAGTGCCGCGAGACGTACGGATTCTATGCCGAGCTGCTCTATAAAATCGACACCTTCGCTGGGCCCAAGGATAGCTTCGTCTACAAGGATCTGTTGTCGCAGCGCGACTTCATGCAGTTCGTGTGTCGTTCGTTCGCGACGCGACTGGAGCGACGACGCAACGTGTTGATTACCTCGTTGCGTTTCTACAGGCATGTCACGGAGTACTTCGACCGAACGAGTGCGGTTTTCGAATCACTAGTCATGGGAAATAAGATGGAGGACTTCGAGGCAGCTGCTGGCAATCTTCAGCGGCTGAAGGAAAGTCAGGCGAGCCTCGGTAAGTCTTTAGTACTTCATTTGTGGTCACTTGAAGTTCATACTTCTTTTCCAAAATGAAACCAAGTGTAAATCTATATTTTTAATTCTTTGCGGTTGGAAATTCTTGTGGTTTTTCCAAAAAAATATTTCAGATTAACTGCGAAAGCTTTCGTAAAGGAAAAATATGATAAAATGAAAATAATTTATTGCACATAAACTAAGTTTTACATGAGCGTGAAAAAAGTTTAATATGCGAGCTTTCTTCTAATCGTTCTCTTTTGTCTTATCGCTTTTCTCCAATTTTTCTGCTTCTGCAGCGAAACTTGAACGCGAATTAACGCGTGAGGGCGAAAAACTCAGCGATATGCTGGCGATGCCGGTTAAAGATGCACTCGGCCGTGACCTACACATCGACTACAGCGACGACATCGCCAGCATTCGGGACATTTTGGACACGACAGCGGCGCGGCGCAACATCTTCAGCGATAGCGTCGAGCTGCAGAAACTCACCTTGGAACAAGTGACACACATTCACACGTACGAGCAGGACGCCCGCGTAGCCAAGCAGTGGATGGACGACCTGTTCGAAGTTATGGTCAGGTGTCACTCGCACGTCGGCTGCAACATCCACGAGATACAGGTGCAGAAGGAGGAGCTGCAGTCGTTCCAGGAAACCGGAAAAGTGAGTTCGACCGCGCACGCCGAATAAAAATGAACCTATAAATGAATGAATGAATTGAGTGTAGCTTCGCTGCATGTAAGAGAGAGAAAGGGAGAGTGGTGAAAAAATGTGAGGTGGATTTGAGAGTCACAGCTGACCGAGTGGCTGCTTTTTTGGTCGTTTTAACGCAGCCGCGATTGTGGATCAATTCTGGTTTTTCTTGGCTGCTGTTTCGTTTTTATTGCTCTTGTTGCAGCCAAGTGTGACGCTCTCATTTCCGTCCATCGCTGGTCCCATTGATGTACCGTTCATCGTTTTTCAACGGTTGTTTGAAAAGCTGCGAAAGGCACAAAACAAAACAAACAAAAACGCCAGCCAGTGGACGGGTTTGGATGGAATGCTTTGGGGGACAGGAAATTAATGGTTCATCGCTTTTATTGGTGCTTAAATTAACGGTCAGCTGCTCTTGATTTAACAGACGATAGTTATTTAAATACCAGTTGACATCCGTTGCGGTGTTTAAGTTCATATTTACACTGAAAGAAATTTAAAAAAAACTAGTAAAGGTGTTGTCTACAGCCGGGCTGTAGCCGAAATACCCTACACCTTAAAGCTGCATATATACTCGTATATATTTAGGAGTGGTGCGATATAATATACTCGTATATATATTATATATCTAATAATAAATATACAATATATATATAATAATAATAATAATTATATCGCACCACTTCTAAAAAGCAAAACTTCATACTCCTATGAAATTTCTACAACTATGCCGTCATGATTGCTGTATGCAGTTTCATAAGTGAAAGCATAAGGAGGCGTGACCCGCCCATTTTTTCCAACAGAATATTATTGGTTCACAAACTACAATATTATGTACACCGTTATTCAGGAAACTTATATACTTTTCAATACAATCCATTTAAAACCCTCCATGACCTATGTAAACTAAAATTGGGCGGATCATGCCCATATTTGGCATATTAACTGGAAGCATTAGTCTAAACCATCGTCGCCCATGAGCAGCCATTCGGCCACTCAATTTTTGAGCACCTTAATATGTATACAATGAGTGCATTTGCCGAAATTGCGTGAGCATTCATGAAAGTTTGATTTGGCTACACCCAAAAAAAAAAAATGCTGTTTGTGTTAATGCGGATTTTTCCTTTATATTATATAATATTATTATATTTTATTGCAAAAATCATATTTTATGTACAATATACAAGATTTGTTACGAAAAAGCTCAATTCTTCATATTAACGCATCTAATATATCGTTTTCCGTCCTTATCCAACTAAAGATTCGTAAATTTTTAGCAAATAATTGAGGTGTGATACTTTTCACGCTTGTACTGGTTTGTTAAAACTTTAAATGTGTTGCAATAATCGTAGCAGAATTTAACAAAAAGTAATTATGGCTTCGTACTTCGAAGTATTAATTTTTTTCAGTGCAGTTTGAGAAGTCATTCATACACATGCTTAAAATGTGACAGTGTGAGTTTGGACATCGCTGGTCTAAACCTACATATAAAAGTTTCTTGTCTTCTCTCAAAAAGCAAAACAGAGGTACCTGCACTCTCGATATAAAAAGTAGGCGTGGTCCTTGGGCGATTTTGCCCATTTTCAATACGAAACACCCCAACATAGCAACGAATATTTTTGCCAAATTTCATTTTGAAATCTTAATCCGTTCTCCTGTGATCGTGATTTCAACGGACAGACATACAGACAGACAGACGGACAGACATCGTCCGTTCAATTTTGGTGGTGATGCTGATCAAGAAAATATATACTTTTCCATACCTATCTTGTCTAGGTCTATTCGTTACACACTCCGGTAGAAAGTGAATATACCCTCAACCTTAAGGTGTAGGGTATAAAAATAAAATTCCCTGATAAAAATTTACACTAAAAGAAAGTTAAGAAAAATTCAAGAAACTGTATCTTTGTTTGTCGACTGTGAATGCTTAAGTGAAAGGTTCAGTACAGCAGAGTTCAGGTGAATTGTTACCAAAAGGCAATAACAGATCGTTTCATAAACTATTCAAGCCATATAACACAAAGAAGCTGCACTTGAAATCCATATATCGTAATTGAAACATTCACTTTACTTTCTGAAATTCTTTTGCAAATTTAGTAAAGCACTAAAACAGTGACAAAAGACTTTAAGCCGCTCTTTATCATTACAGAGCATCTTCCATTACGGCAGTCAGTTGTTGCAAGCATCGCAGGCGCTGCGTTTGTCTTGCAAACTCGGCCCCGAAGCGCCTCAGCTTTTGCTGGAGCTGCTAGAGCGCACCTGGCACAGTCTGCAGGCCATCAGTCAGGAGCACATGACACGACTGCGCGTCTCTGCAGTCTTCCACCGCAGCGTCGAGGAGTACCGCAACCAGCTGCTCGAACTCAAATCGACGGTCCTCAACATCACGCATTCGGGCAGCAGCAGCAGCGGCGTGAGCAGCGAGAATGAGTCGCAATCATCGCCAGAGACGACCGCGGCTGATGGAGCGTCGTTGACGACAGCGACACAATCCCATCCGATGGAAATGGAGAAGCAGGCTTTCGGGCGCAGGGGGCGGCGGCATCAGCTGCGGAAATGTCTCGAGCTGCGTGAAAAATTATTGGTGGAAGTCGGTCGAATGGTGCGCCTGGGAAGGTTGTTGAAAACACGCCTGAAGGAGCCGTTCATCTTGGACGTTGCCACGGGAAAGAGGTAAATGACAGGATGGGCTTAATACGGTTCCATGTTTTATAGTTTATGGATTGGAACAGTACTTTGAAGGTCTTGAGTAGGTTTCACCTTTAATGAGTTGGTTTCTTCTACTCGTTACATTATTTTCTCGAGTGTACATCTCTACGATAACCATTTTGTCCGCACATTAAGCATTCATTGAACTCTGCTCGACTGCAGCGAACGATGTTGACGTTTATTATTGACAGTATTGCGAGAGAAAAAAGAATTCCAAATGCATTCAAATTATAACAACAAACACTGAACTAAATGACAGTGGCTTGTGTCGCCTGAAGCACGATGGGTGTTGACAGCGATCGGCTTACGATCGACAGACGGATCGCGCCACGCCGCCTGCACGTAGCTGCCACCAGACGTCGCCACGGAGAGAAGCTCGCCAACCCACAACGTGACTTTCTCCGGATGCCTCTGAAGGTTCGCCACGGATGACTACGGTTAATTTTATTGTTTAGATAGAGTTTTTCTTCTGTTTGTTGTTTCCATTTCCTTCTTATCGCGCCAGTCGAGGAGTTGAGAGTCTGGAGGATCGCGTTGTTGAACTAATTGAGCTCATGTTTATATTGTAGCCGGTACGCGACTTTTATGCAAATCTGCGTATGGTTGCGTTGAGTTGTCGCTGATGTATTGTCGCTGTTCTTGTGATATTTTCGCTTTTATGATAATTTCTTTCATATCTTTAATATGCATTAATTTCTGCAGAGTGTTTCTTAATGAAAACGTGACTGGAATTCATTATGTTTGTTGCCGTGTTGTAGTTTATTACGGCGATCATTTGGTCCAGTCGTTTATTGATTAAATAAACATAAAAAAGAAAGTCATCGGTCTTAGGATTTCGGTATTTTAAGAACAGCTAAGAATATTTTAGTGAGTGGATAGAAACAAAACTCTCCTAATCGAAATACTTATATTTAGATACAAAAATAAAATTAGGAAATTATTATTTCTACATCGTTGTTCCAATTTATCTCTTTCACTTGCGACTTATTATAAATGAAAGTTCCTTAAAAAGATGCTTTACTTAAGAAATAATAAAATGTGGCAGCAGTTTAAGCATCAATCACGACGACAACCGACCACAAGATCCACAACAACAACGAATCTCGTTTTGAAATGAGATCAGAACAACAAAAAACACAGGAAGGAAAATGAACCACGGAAAAAATACACAGAAAACACAAAAATTGAAAAGTGCTTTTGACAAAAAACTTTCAGTTCCGAAAATGTTTCCCGCAAAAGTGAATCGAGTCACGAATCAGTCTATTCTCGGTGTTGATCTGGCGTGGAAGTAAAAACGGACGACGATCACGCTCCGATCTCAAAACTATTTGTGGAAAAGTGTCAGAAAATAATAAATTATCATTAACTTCTCCTTTGTGTATTCAGTAGAAAGTGAAGCAGCGTGTTTCATCACTCCTTAATTCCTTGAAAGCTTAGTGCTGACATTCATTCATGCATTCGATCTAAAAACGAGACAAAAATAGAAAGCGTGTTGCTGTGATTGAAACAAAAACAACAACTCAAATTTTCCTACTTCTAGATGTGAAAATTACCAAGTTTTTCGAAGTTCTTCGTGGCCCGAGCAATTTTGTCACAGCCACGTGCTGGTTTCTTTTGCTTTAATCTTGGCATCGCCTCAGTCATTGCCTTAGTGTATGTAAAATCGTCTACAAAGAGTAGCCAACAAAAAATCGCATAAATTCCAATCAAAAAGACTGTTTGGTGTGTATGAAAACGTCAAAGTGAACGACAATTTATAGATAAAAGAACAACTCTACAGTTCCAAATCAAAATGTTTTCCAGAATTCTTAATATTTTCTCAAAGCCCAAAGTTAAAAAGGATCTGGAAACGGAAACGGGCTCGAACTCGGTAACGTCATCAATAAGCAGCAACGAAGAAAGTGAAAAGGAGCTGCGAGTTCAGGACATCGAAAGAAACTACCAAACGATAGCAAAATCTGTGAATAACGATTCTCTAAGTGAAACTCCCTCAGAAATAGAAAAGGAAAGGGAAATGGAAAGAAAAATTGAAGGTGAAAAGGAGATAGTAGACCAGGCGTTGGGAAAAGCTGAATGCTTCGGTAAAACAATAAATGATCCATTAGACAATCAAGTTGTCAATGATTTTGCTATAGAAATTGAAGGTTTAATAAATGCTAAGCCTCTAGAAGATCTTCATGTTGAGGCGTGTGTTTCCAAACCCGACGGAAAGACGGACGAATGTTCTGAATGCTTAGAGGAAGATTCTGAAATTTTAGAACATGAAGAAATGTTGAACCGAGCAAGTGCAGTGAAAACAGACTCAAAATCCGAGGAAAATTCGAATGATGATGAGACAAATTTCCATTTCGATCTTCCTTGTATGAAAAAACCAGCTCGGAAAATCAATAAGCATCATAATTCATCCGAAAAAGTAAACGGAGTCAATGGAGATGAAATGAGCAAAGTGGAAGCTGATCCTTCCGAATGTCAAGACAGATTCTCGAATAGAGCAGAAACGGATGACATCTTAAAACTTCATGATTATTCTGGAACTTTTCAGAAGTTCTCCGAAACTTCTCACGAAATCAACGAACCCGCTGAAGTAGAAACAAGTATCACTCTTGAACTTCGTGAACATCCAAGAGAAGTCAAGAGTATGAACGAAGTAGAAACAAGTGTCACCTTCAAACTTCCAGATGCTTCTGAATTGCCCATAAAATCCAAAACTGAATCTTATGAAGACTCTGAAGGTTCAAGTGAAGGAGAAACTCATATAACTCTCGAGCTTCCGGACTCTTCTGAGGTGTTCAACGAAAATCTTGACTCCACGCTAGAAGATAATTCTTCGGATGAAGTAGAAGCAAGTGTAATCCTGAAGCTTAATAGTAAAAATGCGAGATCCATAGTAGAACTTGAGCTAGACCCCAAAGATGATTTAGATTTGGTAAAAGAAGAAAAGTCGGAGGCATTAAAATCGAATTGCGTAGAATTAACTTCCTCTGTAGAAAATAGTCCTTCAAGTAGTTCCAGTTCCATTGAAAGCCCCTCAATTGAAACAGCGAATTGTAGTGTAAATTTATGTACTAAACACATGTCAAATGATGTTTCTAGCGCCATGTTAGATGACTCGAACCACGATGTTATGAGTCCATCGAGCGATAGTGGCCACGGCGGTAGTGAGCTCAACACGATTACCACATCGTCGGATGTCTCGAGGGCAGCAGCAGGAGACACAACTTTGGTTGTCACTCCAACCGGAAGCAACTTCATCGCCTGCGACGCCATTGCAAATAAATTAACGGAGATCTCAGAGGTCGCCGAGTCGCTGGATGCGGTGATACAAGACGTGCAGGAGGAAGTTGCTCTGGAGGAGGTGCGTGGTCAATCAGCGAGGTCGGCGTCCCGAGGTAAACTCCACAATTTAACGGACGCCAACATCGAGGTTTGTACATACGAAGAATTGACTCATATCCTTAATTCTTTTATCTGTTCCCCTCCCCCTCTTCCTAGGATTGGCAATCGCGTTCCACTGAAGACGATTCCTTTGTGACCGCCTCCGAGGGTGGCAATTTTACCGCACACTCCACGTCGTCCTCCTTTCACACAGCGTCTGGGCGAACTTCCTCCTTCATCAGCTCGGAAAAGAACTCCTTCGACGCCAGCGAAGCAGACGACTCCACCTTGAATGCCTTTGAGATGCCTGAATTGACGACGCCGCGATCGACACCCAACAATGTTATTTACGAAAACACGAATCGCAGTTTCCAGACGAGCATCGAGGCAGATGCGACAAACAGCGGCAAATGTCGCGTAATTCCCATCGAAATTGCGGAGAGCGAATGTGAACCTTCGCTGGTGGATGACGACGACGATGATCAGAGCAGCACCGTCGACATCGAAGAGATGCGAAGTCGCAGCGTAACGCCGCGAACGACCGACGATCAACAGCATCTCCAAAGCATCCCCATCGAGTGCGAGTCCGATCATGAGACAACATCACGCATCGCCGATGCTCCGTCCATGGAGATCCTGACTGAAGCCTCGCCGCTGCCGGCATCCGTGACGCCCGAGGTGAGCTCTTGCATCAGCGCTTCCGGCCAGCCCACTAACACTAACAAGCCAAATGCTGCATGGCGTCGCAATAAATATTACGAGAACATAACGAAACAAACCATTAAAGGATTCCTATGAGATCTGAACAAGAATTGCTCGTTGTTGTTCAACGTAAAGTAGCTTAACTACTCGAATATAATCACATGTTTGCCTTGAACTTAACTTATTGAAGACCATTAATTAATTCATCTGCTGCAGCTTTTGAAATTCGAATAAATAAACTAATATTGAATAAAGTTTGGCACAGAAAATATTATTAAAATCACTGTGCGTCACGGTGTGCCAAATTCTTTATTGAAAACTAAAGTTTTCCATCGCAGTGCTTAAAAAAGAAACCGTTTTAATTTATTACATATAATAACAATCACGAAAATAAATATTTCAGGCGTTATTGTTAATAACAATTTATTAAATAATAAGAAGTTAATTAATTTCTTTTGATTTTAAAAAGGTTTAATATCATATTTGAGGTCTAAAACTATGTTATTTTAAAAGATTTAATAACAAATTTGACCTTGCTTTTGTTTCTTCTTAAACTTTCTTAATAAAAGCCTAAATTCGAAAAGATTTTTTCCTCTTTTGACATGGAGCATAAAATTTAATTTAATAGTTTTATTAAAAATTAAGTTCCAACAACGAATGTAGTCGACACACGAGTGTTTCTAAGTCTCTATAAAATCGCAAGTCAGCGATATGTACTAAATATTAATATTTTCTATATTTTCTATTTATACCTACTTATTATCTATTTAAATAAATCTATAAACAAATCGTCGATTGTCCAGAGAATTCCAAATCCTCAAGAAACATGAAATTTCTGTGAATACAGAAAATATTTCTTAATAGTAAAATATTTTTTTATTCATTTAAAATTATATTAAAACTGCCATTACTTCCACCAATATTTTCTATTTTTAAGCATTTAGTTGTTATGATTCCATTTTTCGTTTCCTGATTTATCAAATTCAAAATATTTTTACTGAGCTGTTGAAGTCCGATGGACTGCTACCATTATTTTTAAGGTTTTATTTAAAGTAATAAGAAAAATTCATTATATTCATTATTCTTATATTTATTTAATTATTAGATTTATTTCTAGAGCATACTATTAATTAATTAAATGATTACTAAATGATATCACTATATGTATATTACTCTTATTTTAAATATAAAAACTTCGTTTTTTAATTCGACTTTCGGTACTTCTAACGGTTTTAAAATCATTTATAGTTTGAAAATCATTAAATGAAGAAGTAAGTGAATTTATTTTAAAAATATCTTGCTGAAAAGATGTTTAAAGTGATGAAGAAAAAATATATACAAGTTAAAGCAGTCATCAACGATCACAGAAATCAATATATTGAACGAGAATTCAAGTGAGTATAAATATAATAATGCATAATAATACAATATAATAATAAAATACTCAATATTTACAATTCCAATTACGTAGAATAACAACTAATAATACAAAAAATATTATAAATACCAATTTGAGGACTACAAAAATAAAACATTTCTTCGCTTATTTATGTTTTTAACGTGACTTGGAAAACATAACAAAACAAAATACCCTTTGATAGCATTTTGTGACTTTATGGAATCATGAAAACGTAAATTAAGTGTTCAAATTATGGGAAAATTTGAAAATTATCGGAACTTCTGCCATTGGCTGCATGATGCTAATAAGTGTCATTGATCTACCTTTGCGTTGGATGTCTTAAATGTCTTAAAAATAAAATGAATATGTGCAATTATAGGGAAGACCGGAAAAGCACATGTATCGACTGTAGAAAGGTCTAAACCTATAAATACGTAAATGGATAAGAGATAAAGTAGATCAGGAACCTTCGAACAAATAAAAAGTCATTTGTTTTACAAGAAACCACTGTAAAGAAAATTTCTATTATATATAATATATATAAATATAAACTTAATATGAGCTGTTTGTCATAATACTTAAGTAATCACTCCACTAGTGTAGCTTTTTCTATTGATAAACGACAGAGATTCAAGGAATCGTTGATATAATATTTTATATAATATTTGCATATAAAAAAAATTTATCCGAATAACTTCTCTCTCTCGCAAATCGACGGTATTATTTATAAATGAATTACAACATAAAAATGGATTTTATCTTTTCTTTTTTCTTTTTCAAAATGCGCTTCATTTCATATTTCATGAGATCAGTGACGACCTGACCTTATCCCTTCCACTTATTTCATTCATTCCTTGTACTTCTTATCATATACAGTTATGAAATAATACAATTTGATTTTTAAAAATTGCAAATAATTCAATTCTTTAAATGAATAATGATAAATAATAATTGCAGATAGTCAACAATTAATATTTTTCTCTAAACCATTCTCACTACTGGCTTTAAAAAGTATTGCATATGTTTAGACAGTTTCATAACACATAGAATGGTTGCTGCGCTGCCTACTTTTAGGATGTCATCTTAAAAGAAAAAAATCACGCAAATACACTTGATTTGCGTTTTTTCTTTTGAGTTTTTGCGCTTATTGAGAGAAATAAAAAAGGGGAATTTTTTATGGGTAATGAAGGAGTTGTGAAGGTTTCCTGATTGTTGCTTTCTTTGTTTCCTTTTCTGAAAAAAATCATGGTCCCACTGTGCATTAACGAAGAATATTTCTACAATCGGCAATTTTTATATAATAATGTACTACTCATGTAACTAATCAATAAACTAGTATAGTTAATTTAAATAAACTATATATATTATATATACTTTGTTTTCTTTAATGTAAATTTTAAATGTTATTATTTGTGACGAGAGTAACATTTGTGGCAGTTACTGATACTGCTGAATGTATATGCACTAATTAACAACATAGCAATCGAAACCGTGGTATAGTCAATTAAAATGTCTCATAATTTAACTCCGCATTATAATAAATTCATTATTCTCGAAAATCTGAATAAAGCTGATCATAAATTTTATAAAGTTACCATCAATCGTACCGCTTTTAGAAGCAGCATTTCCACGATTATAACTTAGTTTATATTGAGAGTAATTGTGATTTTAGTGTCAATATACAGTATAGCTTTCTTTCGACATATCTTTCGACATATAGAAAAGGTTTTTAACTGTTGAAAACCTTAAAACAGGAAGACAAATAATCGCGTGCAACACTGACCGCCACTGACAGCCTCAATCGGAAATCTTAACGTCTGCTCAACGAATCATCATCTTCGTGACTACTCTTGGAGGCTACGACGATGACGACAATGATTAGATAATGATGAAGATGTTGACAGCGGTGTTGGGCGCAAAACAAATTTATTTGTGGAAATATATTTCATTTCTCGTAGTTTGGTAAAAAGCGAAAAACGATCTGTTCACGACACGGAGACGGATGAGAATAAAATGATGAGAGACTCCAAAGGCTCACTGGAGAAAAGCGTGTATTACGTAAAATAAGTAAAACTACACCGACCAAATCACGACAACCGAAAAGCAAACAGACAAAAGAAACCGTATCTCTGTGAAGTCAGCATCGTTATGTTGATGTGCTGCAGCGTTCGTATCTATGAAATACACCACAAACGGTAGTGAAGCTGCAAAGCTTCCGCAAAGCTACGGCGCCCAAGTGCGGCGATCTGTCAGTCTCTGTGACGTTCCATCTACTCTTTTATAATCGGCTCAAGTATCAGACAATTTTACGTTTCTCTGGATGCCGAGAAGAAACGCAGAGAGCGGATTCAATTCGATGTGCTGAAACGCTGTCGGCAGATTGTTACCGGCAAAAATCTGGTCGTGATTACTCTCCGTCTACGTTTTCTTTTCCTTTCTTTCGCTTATAATAAGTCTAACGAAAAGTGGGTCTTCTCTGTCTCTCTCCGTCTCTCTTTTTCTCTGTTGTATCTCTCACAAAAAGTGTTTTGTTATTTTTATTATTTCTATCTGTTGTTCGGTCATTATTTGCTCTACTCTCTATGAAAAATCAATGTAATTTGTTTAGAGTCTAGCTTGAGGTCACTTAGCATCGTGTTTTGTGTTCCTGCTCACCTTCATTTATTAATTGTGTTGTTTTTGGTGGGAAAATCCACTCAGTTCAGATCGCATCACGCAAGGGGGAGCTTTAATTGATTCGATTAGATATTCGAACATTGTGTGAATGTTGAGAGGCCGACTGACCGGTGATCACACTGACTACGTTACAAGAGGCGCTCCAAATGTCAGTGAGCACGATTTTAAGCTTTTGTAGTTCTTATTTGGTTTCTTTTGAAATTTAACTTCTATCGTTGGAAATTAATAGTTTTCTGTTAATAGTTGTAAATATCAATAACTGTGTCAATCAAATTTTTCGTTTGGAATCATATGATTCTTGTTCGAATCGGAGAAACTTCGAAAAAAATTCGAGAGAACCGAAAGTTATCTGTTCCGCTGTACATTCCTATTATTCCGTTATATCAGAGTCTTCAGAGATGGTTTTCATATAATATTCTTTGTCGCAAATATAAAACTAAATTTATATGATATTTAGACATCACTTTAATTAACCTAAGAAAATTTCCAGATAATGGGCAATGGGTTAATAATTCTCTTATTATACGACCTCATTTAATTCCGACAGAAATATTGTTATTGTGTTTCCTTTCGCCAAAGTCTCTCGTTGACTCATTTAAGTGATATTTTGTGATCTTGCAAAACTATAAGCTACTATTAACTATAGCAAAATAAATATAGTAGGTTTATCCGAGAGGGGATTTCCTTCTTATCTTTCATCCCTTAATTATTCGATCTCTCATTTACAGTATCTACATTTGTTACTATTGAATTTTGGCAACTTCAGATCCCAATTATGTATTTCGGTACTTTCGGATAAGCTTACTGCGTTTATAATATTATGCTTACGAGTTTCGCAGCCTCTTTGAAACTTTTATACACGCTCATTTCCTCTCCAAGTGAAAGCTTTTCTTTCTGCTCTGTATTAAGAAAGCTTTACTTTGTATTTCTGTATTTCAGAGCATATAATTATGCTCTGATCTCTACTCTAATCGCCAATTGAACATAATAAGAAATTCTTTCGTAAAATTCTTTCTCTCACTGAATTTTCTGCAAATACAATTTTCGAAGTTATATCATTTTAACTCTTAAGCGACTTAAACCACAATCTGTACGTTTACGCGATCGGCAACGATCTCGGTCTGGCCGATGGGGAGCAACTGAGTCGTCGTCAGTCTCGTCTGTGAATCGCGTGTGTCTGGAACAACGTGTGTGCTCGGTGATCGCGGCGCACCAAGCGAAATACAAAGACCCACAACAACAGCAACGAATTGGGCGCAAAAAAGGAAGACAGAGAAAAAACAAACCAAAATAATTGGTTAATAAATCAGTGCAAACCGAAGCTATTCAAATAAAATAGAAGATGACTGCATAGAAAATTCGAAACTTGTATAAATTGGTTTTTATTCAGTTTCGAAAGATTTTGAATTTTTTCTATAGTTCAGTCGCTGCTGCTGCTGAAACCATCGCCGGCCACCTTCAGAAAATTTAATCGACTTCTGAAATTAAATCTTTGTTTTTGACAGTGATTTTTTAAAGCAAATTTTACATTAATTAGCATTAATTAATGATTTTTATGGGTTGATGATGGGAATTAATTGAATAACCCATTGATTGATCTGTTAATGTTGATGTTAATCGTCGTAGTGATAAACTTTTGTCGATGAGAAATGACTTTTGTGATCTTTTCTGTTTTTTTTAAATATAACGTAGGGATTTTTAATTAATACAAATCATTCATTTACTCGTTACGATTATAGATGAATAACGAATGAGTTTTGAAGTGTTTCCGGTGTATGAAAGTTGCTTTTGAGAAAGAAAATTTAATACAAAATATTCACAAATAAACATAATAAATTAAATAAAATAAATTAAATTAAAGAAAGTGCTATAATAACACTTAACATCTTATTAAATTAAAGTTTGTTATAAATAAATAATTAACTCTGAATAAAAATAAATTAATAATGCAAAACTAAACAATTTTATCTAATAACAAATAAATATTTGAATATATAATTAATTTTATATTTAATTATTGTGAATTACGAATCTAGACCATTAAAAAGCAGTTTCTGTTTACATTTTTTCATTTTTTTATAGAATGCATTTAAAAAGTATGAAAAATATAAGTTTTTTCCTCAAATCTGAACACAGTTTTAACAATTTTTATCAGCTTCAAGTAAAAACAAATGGAACAGAATTTAATTCGGCAAGAAATCATTAATGCCTTAAATAGATTTGCATTTTTATTACATCTTTTTTACTTAAATCCGAAAGCGTAATTTGTAATTCAGAAATTTACAAATGATGCTGTCTGATTTGCAATTGACTATTCTAAATTATAATTTCTGAATTAGAAGTTACACTTTCTCTATTACAAGTGGTTTATAAATAGATCTTCTGAATAACAAAAAATGCTTTCTGATTTTTCAGTAAAAAGGTAACACCAGAAATTCTTTTAAACGATATGAATGATTAAACACTTCGAAATTTTGTTATTTATATGTTATTAAAGCATAAACTAATATAAAAATTTTGACTTCAAGTAAAATTTCAATGAAAATCAACCGCGTTATAAGTTTAAATATTTCAAAAAATAAGTGTAAACAATATCGTAGACTATAATGTCTATTATCTACATAGAAAACAATCAAGATTAAGATGCGAATTAAATATTTATGAGAACATCAAAAAAATTCATTTATTACAACAAATATTCATTGGATTTTGTTGATTATAAAAAGCTGTTGATCTTAATTAAATATTTAATATTTGATTTTTAGTGTAAAGTCGTCATCGTGTATGTAAATGATCGTCATTGCGATCGAACATTGAAGCGGATCTTTCAACCGGCTTTTCTTCGGATCTCCTGGCAGCTCTTGCCCAGTTTTAACGAGAATTTATTGAAACACAGCAAATTGAATTTAAATTAGGTGCATATTTGACCGCTGAAGTAACCTGCTGAGCAATCGAGAATTGCCGCTTTGAAGAGTTCTCTTTATACAGTGCAATAAAATCTGGGATTTATTCGAAGCTTCTTTTTCATTGAAGTATGCACAGAAATAAAAGGTCGTTAAATATTTTGGAAAAGAAAAAATTCTTTCATGTAATAAAACAGCTATTAATGATTAATAAGATTTCCTTTAATATTTCTTTGGAAAAATTCAGAAATTTATAAATTTTATTAAAAGTTATGTGCTAAAAATACTGAAAATTACTCTTGAAATTCGCGAAAAAGCATTCACAGCGAATTCCAAAATAACACGTGTTTCCCCTGTGAAGTAATCGAAGTATGTATTTTAAATCCATTTTTCCAAAAATTAATTTTGTATTCAAAATGGATTTTTTTTTTGCATACGATCAACGATCCATAAACACGATCACTGATCACAGCTGATTGAAGTTCACTTTGAAAATGCAAAAATCGAACTTCGACTACTTTTTTCGGAAAAACTAAAATTATTTGCTTTTCTAGCGATACTCTGATCTGCGATTTTCTAGATACACGATCACTACTCGCATACAGTGAGTAGTTTAATTGCACAATAAACAAGAAAATAAAATCTGCGAACTGGGTGCGTTTAAAAATAGAATAAAAGGCAAGAAATACGCACATTTAAATAAGAGAAATCGGCGAAAGAGGTGTGTGAGGGGTTGGAGAGAGAGACAAGGGGCAGAATGAAGTCATTCGGTTGATTTCTTGGCATTCAGCGGCGGCGTTGTTCGGCAGCAGCGAGGGCGAAAATAAGTCGAAAAATCCCAAAAAAGAGAGAAATTTGCAAATTTTGTAAAATTTAAATTTAAAATAAATCGTAATTAAAGTAAAGTTTTTATAGCAGACAAAAGTTATTATAGGGAAAAGTCAAAAAGAAAAATTAAACAAAATTACAACATTTTACTGAAACCACGAACAAAAATATTTTAAAAAATCTTTAACGATTTTTGCTAAAAACAAAAAAGGAAAAAGTGAACGAGAGAAAGCAGAAGAAAAAAGCACTAAAACTTAGGAAAAAACAGAAATAGTTTGTATTGAACATCACCCACTACACCACAACAATAGCAACAACAACAACACGAGCGACTGACCGAACGGCAAGAAAAGCCAGCGATGGAGCGACATCGAGCGTTGGACTCGTCGATGTCTTCACTATATTCGGGCTCTGGAATGTCGAATGCAGCGTCGCGGCAGCACGAGTTCAGTCACCAGACGAGTGCCAGCAACAACCACATCCCGTCATCAATCTCTCCAACACCTTCGACGGGATTAATTGGCGTGGGTGGCAGCACAACGAATGTCGCCGCCAACAATTCGCCGGGCGGTGCATCGGCATCGGCAGCCGCAACCTCTGCTCCTGGAGCTGGACTCAACCGCAGCAACGGCAGCGTCAACGGCGGCGGATCCGGTCAAGGACTGCGAGCCACCACGATCGGCACCGTTGTGCTGCGGTGTGGCCCCATTCAGCTGGTGATCGCGCTTCTGCAAGTATGTTTTTCTGTTTAGGTTTAGAAACGATTTTCCTTGGAATTTAGAAGATTATTTTGCGGCTTGCCGCATGCTGCTTACAGTGAAATTTTAATGATATTGAGCACTGTAGCTACGAGATGGTCTACAAATTGACCAACACGAAGCTCTGCGGTTCAGTGACAAAAACAATTCCAATCAGAATCGAGCATTTCCTGGCTTTACTCCTCAACTTCAAACCAAGCCCAAGATTTGTTTGTTTTTCTACAATCCGTCAGTCAAATTTTACATACATCTTTTTAATGTTTATATTATTTCATTAATTTAACTAACAATATAAATGAATAAATTTAATTTTAATAGATTTTATTAAATAATAATAAAAAGTCTGTGTCTGTGGCTTTTTAACGGTTCAAATGCCGAAAAACGCGCAGAATTATGTCAAAAATTTCAGTCACGTTCGCAGCGTTGCTGCTTCTTGTAGATATACTTTTATATAAGAAGCAGAAAAGGTCCAAACTGGTTTCCAAAAAACGACGAGAACAACAAATTGCAGCCTATAAAAGAGCAACAATAAAAACAACAACAAGCAGCAAGGAAGCTAACAAAGTTTGTAGCTCACCTTCCTGGCTGCTAACGTGTTTACGTCATGAAGCGAATACAAAAACAAGTCAAGAGGCCAAACGCTTTTTTAGTGCAGGAAAAATGCGAAAACATAAATAAGACTGCACGAAGAATCCAGATGAAGGAGAAGAATGCGAAAGACAAGATTAATTATAGCCTTAGCCTTAGTTTCAAACAGTTTTAAGCCAAGACTGAGCACAAAGTAAAATAAATAAGCGTCAAGGTCATCGCTGCAAAGCAATTTCTAAAGATTCCAACAGATCGTGGTTAGCTGCAGGGATTTTAAACACATTCTCACGATGTATCATGTTGGTTATAAAGTCAATTTAGGAGCCAGCATCAATTAAATGCAGGCGATGATTTCTTCTGTATTTTAAATTCACTAAAATTCGTTATCCTTTCATCACATCACGATAATGGATTCAATAATGTTCTTAAATATATGCGAATATATATAAATCTTTGTTTGGCTGTGTATATTTCTAGAAAGTGAAGTAATCTTTTGGATTTTTTACTTAAATTTGATGCGAATGAATTTTATGGCTGCCACATGTTGACTTTTTCATTCAGAAACTGTTTTTCAAACTGTGCACGATACAGAAGAAGAACTCCGTCAACAGATGTTTCAACATATTCAATATTCATGCTGAAGAAATAAGCATCGTGTGTGAATTAAATTGAACACTTTACAGGACCGAGGTCCAATTTTTACATCGAGGAAATATAAAATTTAATTGTAATCAATTTTTTATCGATTTTAAAAGCAAAACTTAATGAAATTTCGAAGGAATTTGTAAACAAACACAGCAAAAACCATCATCACTTCAACATCGCTTTTAATAAAATACATCTTTAAAGAAATATTGAAATTTACGATATTCTCCACACCAAATTCAAGTGCTTAAGGTAAAGCTAAAGAAATTTCCAGCTAAAAGTTACGCATTCCGAGGCAAAAGTCTTAAAATAGTTCTAATTGTGTGTGTATTCATAATGAAAGTTTGGAAAATAAACAAACGAAGCGACTGAAGAAATCGCTGATGTTTTCACATAATTGCAAAAGTGGAACCTTGGGATGAAAATGATGAAGATTTCCTGCTTGAAGATTTCCTACTTCTTATCCAGTAGCATGAAATATTTAAACGATTGTTGTTATTAAATATGCAAGAGAATTAAGCACGATATATCGTAGAGATTATATCTATTATGAGCTATATGGCTCTTAATATATAACCTAAGACTAACAAAAATTATGATTTGGATTCAGGGATACTACTTCAAGGAAACTCCTACTTTTATTGAACTTATTAACACATGACAATAAAGATTAATAGCGATTATAGCACCATGGAAACATGCAAGTCCCATAAACATTGAACTAAAAATGTTTTTCGAATGTAGAGCTTCTGAATGAGTGCTTTTTATCACTGACCATAATACTGTCAGTCACTGTTACATGGTCAGTGTTATTATAAAGTCCTTGTAATGCTTTGAAGAAGGCGCGGCAGGTATTGAAAAGTATTTGGTTTTCCAACAACTCTTTCTGACTCGATTTAGCAACGTTCTTCGTCGGTATCATCATGGAATGTTTGATATTGATGGAATGACCAAAATCTTACTACTTTTGATAACAAATATGCTTTGCTCCACAATAATATGGCAATTTTACCACTTTTAGATTGAATTTTCACCTAAAATTTTATTATCGAATTAATTTTTACGATCTAAGAATAATGCCCAAAAAATTGTGCGGCCACTTTTGATATAAACTGTGATTACAGAACAACGAATAGAAATATTACCTAAGTATTAGGCTTGGATAATCTCTGATGATGATGGCTGATGGTGCAGGGCACATCATGTTCGGCCGGCCCGGAGATACTCTGAATTTATTAATATTCATAATATCGTGTGAACTCAAAAATAAATTTGTATGGTTTCTCTATTTAGTTTATGTTTTAAATATGATCAAATAGGCGCCAGTTCTGAATATTTTTCAATTGTTTTTCTTAAATATTTTTACTTGTAGCTCTTTTTTCATAATATTACATCATCGGCCACATATAAAAAGAACTCAACTAAGCGAAATATTACAACAATAATACAAAAAAAAATGAAGTTTTAAATATTGTAATTAAATTTGTTGTCAGAATTGATTGGGTAAACGAACGGTTGTACTGTTGTGCTTGGGGTGAATGAGATTTTGAGATTTGTCGGATGCAGAGTCCGAAGAAGAGAGCATGGAGCGCAGAGAGTGAGAATGACTGACACGAATCGCTTCTTGCCTCTACTATTAACGAGCTGAAAACTGATCAAATAAAAAATTCAAAGTAAAACAAAATATTTTAAAATTTTTTTAGTCTTTAGAAGAGTTTTTAATCACTTGTTTTGGATTTCTTCACAGTACTTTCTCAAAAATGACTTTATTTACCATTTATATTAACTTTTAGTAACGTAGAAATTGAAGTTTTTAAAGAAAATATAAACGGAAAATTTAAATTGAAGTCTAAAAATAACGAGCAGTAAAAAGCATGATTTCGTTAATGTGATTAATTGGAAAATTATAAATTTTATTAAAGCCGGATAAAAATAAAAATCATAGACCATAAATAATTACAAGAAAAGTAGTTTAACGGTGCCTTAATTATCAAAGGCCTTTTGTTATAATAAACAGTAAAACAACAACGAATAGAAGGGAAAATTTTAGCGTAACTAAAAGCTAACTGCAAATTAATTTTCACCAAAAATAGAGACAAACAACAACATCGTAAAAACAAACAACCGCAGAAATTCCCAACTTCGAAGATAACCCAAAGCACAAAGAAATTAGAGCAAAACGAAGGAGGAAATAATTCAAAAAACGAACAAATAAACGAACGATCCGAATGCAATGAAAAAGTGCAGCAAAGAGACAGACGAACGGACAGACGATCGAAAGAGGCGCTCGATTTGCAACAACGAAAGCCCACAAAAACGGAGCCGACTTTATTCAGGTCACTAAACAACACTGGAGAAGGAAAACATACAAAAAGAGAGCCACGAAGATGAAAATGTTGAAAATAAAAAATAATGTGTTTTTAAAATCAATGCGCGAGGGAACTTTATGCACAACGAACCACGCAACAGCGCTGATGAAGACGCATGCGCTGTCCATTTCCTGCTCTTTACTCCGACGCCCGTATTCCAACACTTATTTTTTCTGGACACATACTTCTTCTCTTCATACACACCACCCGATGCACTGAATTATCCACGGTCCAGTTCGGATTTTCTCATTACAAATTAAAAAGCTGCATTAATTCTTTGTTCTCCTCTGAATTCATTTCCTTGCTTTTCCTTTGGTGCGCCACTTGAAAACAATTGAAGACGATTAAAAATAAAGCAGGAAAACGAGTAAATACGTTAAGCATTTCAATAATATCTTCCGTCTTTTCTGTACAACTTCAAAAACTGTTTTCTGGCTTCTTTAAACTGGACGCGAAAACTTATTGGAAGTAAATGGAAATTTTCCAAATTATTGATAAAGAAACCTTTATAATAAACTTTTAAAAATTTAAAAAAATCGCGCAACATCTTTCATTTCTACGCACTTCTTTAGCTTACTTTTTCTCTGTTGAAATAAGACTTGGAAAACGTTAAAAGTTCACATTGAAGTGAAGAAATAAAAAATACGGCAAATTTAAAAACTAATTATAGTTATTACAACAATAATATTACGAAAAAAGTAAATAAAAATCTCAAATATGTTAAATGCGAAACTAAAATCACTGCTGCCATCATCATTATCATCCAGACGACTTCTTTATGGTCGCTTCAATCGTCTGGGGCCAACATCTTCATCACAGACAACATGATGAATAATAATTTCCACTTAGCTGAGAGAGAGATACGAGGCCACGTATAGCGTCTTCGTGGTTGTTGTTGGTGTCGTTGCATTTCCATGAAAACTCCTCGTTGATTAGACTTCACTGCGTCTGTGTTGTTTCTTGCTTTTTCTTCTTTTGCGTCGTGTCCACGCGTTGCCCTGAACTCACAACGGAGCGCCACAGCGTGTTGCGTTTGTCAATCAATTATAAGCACAATTTTTTCACCCAACCATTTGACAGGCGAAGAAGAAGCGTCGCGGACCTCAGCACGGTGGAGAAGGGCTCCAGTCCATGGCGCTGGGACTCGAAACGCCGCCGCCGCCAACGCCACACTCACCATCACCACGGACGATATTTTTATATTTAATATTTTATGAACGGATGAATGCGAATCTAGTCGTTGTGTTGCTTTTTTTTGTGGCTATAACTTGGAACACTTTATGTCCGTGCGTATAAGCATGTTGGCATAACTAACGAGTTACTTGCTTAGATACTTGTTGTTATCCTTAAGCAATACATGACATGACACTCGCGTCCGTGTGGACAGTCACGATGGACGGCAAAGTTAGTTGCTCGCATGGAAAAACAGGCGGACATTTCATTTGGCTTGTGTTCGTGCAAATTTATGAGCCAAGGAAAGGCATAAATATATGCTTACATATCTATTATAAGTCCAAACACTTACCTCTGCGTATTTTATCAAGTATATTGAGTATTTGAGTACTGTATCCACGTACAACACACGTATAATTATGTGCCTGTGCTTTCTCGCTGAAGATCAAATGTCATCGCGCTGGTTTTAAACTGCTGAGTGGCTGTAGAAACGTTTGCGTTTTCTCCCTATAAACATACACCCACAACAAATGTCAAGGAGGTGATATTTTTCACTTAAATTGTCTGCGGCTTTTTGTAAAAGATGTAACACGTAATTCACTTTGTTTTACAAACCGAAACGAAATTCACTTTGGTTACAAAAGGAAATGTTATTCACCAACCTTACTTCGCAAGTTACATAATATACATGCATATAAATTAACTATCTATATGCATTCATAGTCTCACTTATTAACAAACTATAAATTCCCGTACTTAATCAAACAGACCATTCACTAATTTGCGTCGTTCTCATTTAAATGAGCATTTAAAAACAATCCTAAACTGAAAGCTAAATCAAATATGTATGTAAGTAAAAAAGGGAAACTATTTGAAATGAAGGAGTTCATTTGGTGCTGGATGTTATTCTAGGAAGCAAGAAAGAGAACGAGAGTGTTCCATCAGTTTAAGAAAGTGGATCACATTGAAATGGTTCACAAACTAATGCTGCCAAATTAAACAGTTTATTCCAAAAACGAAAAGAAAGAACCACTTTAACAAAATTTTTGAAATAATGATTGTCGAAATGGATTGTGCAGTTACTAAGTCCTAAAATAACTAAATTATTGCGGAATGTATTTACTGATTTAATGATTTTCTTAAGAATAAAGCAGACGTAACATACATAAATACGAATGTTTTCAAAGTTTGCTATTCAACTGTCAATTAATTCATAGGTAAGTTTTTCTTCATTGGCAATTCGCAACACGTCTGAACAATGTTCTTCCGGAAGATTGGTTGATTGATTCGCACATTTGAATTCATAAATAAGAATGACATTTTATAGCGAGTTGAGGTTGAAAAATAGACTTATATAGTTTTCTTCAGTGACAAATAGTATGGAAATTATAGCTTAAGTTATTAAAGTGTATTACATATATAAAATTGGGGTTCGTTCCATTGTTACTCGGTTAATGAATTCTTATTCTTTGATTCTTTGGTTTGTGGACTCCAACGAGTGTTGTCATTAGGAAGTTTTGTTAATGCTGCTATTATACTTTACTGTAATGTTAATACGTCAAGCAGTGTGCTCACCTCAGTGCGTTTGCATAAACATGTGACACATTATCGCGCTTCTAGCTCCGTTCGTTTTAAAACGTTATTATTGTGACAAATATACACGAGTATAACGTCCAGGTGACCATGAATCAAAGAGTAAGAAACAACTACAGCACGTAAGAATCGTAGCTCGCTATCTGCCATTCCGTCATGAGCTTCAAGCTTTTGTTCTCTCATAACACGGGAGCCTTGCTAATGTTAGGTTAGTCGTGCCCGACGACGAAGTGATGTCATTTCGCTATTGTTGTAATTGTTGTTTGGTTTTATTGCCGGTTTTTTTGTTTATAATTAACAGCAACAGCGAATGGTTTCCATAAACTTGATTCATTTTTATTTATGACTGTTCTATTAAAATAGTTTCTGTAGAATCTGAATCCCAAAGTTAAAGAAATTTGTTATAAATCTGTTATACTGAAATTGGTCTATGAATCTATGAATTTTAAAAGTAAAGAAAAATGATTTTTTATTAACGTTTAGTTTTTGGCATTAATTTAACATTGGCAATTTTCACTTTTCTCTAAATGTCTGATTGTCAAGATTAATTGTAGATCTATTTGTATACCTGTGCGTGTTGACACGCTTTGCCGCTTTTTTGTCTACGCGGTTGACGACCAAATCGTTTCTCGTTGAATGCAAACGTTCCTGAACACTAAATGTTGTTGTTGTCATTAAAAATAGTTGCATGCGTTGCGAATCACTGCAAATTTATTAGTATTGGAACAAGCATCACATTTTGTTCCATTTCTCTTCCCATAATATTAACGAAAGTTTTTCATTTTAACTTTGAATAATTTATAACTATGATTTGTCTTTATGAATCCTTGAAAACTCATAAACAAGTGAGTTAAGCGATAAGACAATAAAAAACAAATTAATTAATAATAGCTACGAGATTTTTTCTTCTTGCTTTCTGTCTAATGGAAGAGTTAGCGATTTCATGGAAGCTCGCTTGGTCGGATATACATAAGTAAATATTATGTATTTCGGAATTAAAAAAATTTTAAAATAATTCGGTTTAATTATGTTTATATGTATTAGTTTTATTAGAATTAATTAATAACTTTTTTAAATTGTTTTTGTTGGAAAATTCTTGATCATCTGAATCAGCCTGTAGTTCATTCCATGAATAACAGTAACAACAATTAAAAGTTCATGTGAAGTGGAAAATAACTCAACAGTTAAATTTGTACAAAATATTTTAAATTTAAATAGTATTTAACACTAGTACGCAATAATTCATATACTATGTTAGATTCAGTTATATGAAAATATTACATTTACATTGTACATCAGACACATCTCATTTGTATAAAACTGAAATCCACTTAAAATATTTTCGGCCACAATTACAATATATGAAGTGACTGTATGTGAAATATTTGAACTACAATTTTGAGAATATGTTGTTTCGTCATTTCCTTCGCGAAAAAACTAAAAATCGTTCATAAGTAGGGCAAAGCATCAAAAATAACGCATTGAAGGCCACCGAAAAGTGATGTGTTTTGTCTTTCATTGCCTAAAACATAAAATAAAAATGAGCATGTATCACTTCAGAATTTGTGTTGTGCAAAATAAACTTATTTTTGAAAAAATCAAGATAAAACAACGTTTGCATAACCAATTAGCCAATTATTATTTTTACTCTGCATTTCGAAATAATCAATTATAATAATGATTATCATATAATGAAATTCACAATGTATGAAATGTAAAAAGCCTAATAACATAGCATAATCAAAAATCTGTATAAATTTAGACATCAAGTACAGTGAAATTGTAAAAGATCACCAACTGCGTCGGTAAGTTTTAAATTACTTAAAAACGATCTTCAATGGACTATGAAATCCTAAAATGATTTTGTTTTCGATTTAAGTACATTTGACGTTTTTATTTCATTTTATTTATGTTCAAGTTGTGTAAAGCCAGTCGATAAACTGTTTGCTGTTTAACGAGTATTTTTGTATTCACTGTCTTTATGTTTATCGTTCAGACAATTTATTGTCTTACCTCATTTGGAGTTTCTTAACTCAATTTATAATTCCCTGTATAGTGTTCTACTGGCATGGACCCACCCAGCAGCTGCTTAAAGCCGATTAAAGACAGACTCGAATTCAACCCGGCATTTAATTTAAAGATAAAATTTGTATCACGTTGTTGTTTTATATGTTAATTGCTATTGTTATTATTATTGGTTGTGTTATTAAAATTTGCCCATAACTTATGCAAAAATGTTCTTTAATTATGACAGGAATTTGAAATGACGTTTTATGGTTAAGTCCGAGCTTTTTTGCTGATAACTTTTGCCTAAATATGGTGAACGGTTGCTTTAAATTCTCATTGCTAACAGCAACGAGCATATATTATATATTATATATATGCTCGTTGCTAACAGCAAGCAAAAAAATGAGGGATAAAAACAATCCATAAATTAATGTGTGTAATTACAATTTAAATATTTAAGTGATTGCAATTTATTGTGATATAAATTTTTATGAATGATGTCAGTCTCTGCATAAAAAAAAAATCGGTCGAATTTATTAACCTGTAATAATACACATAGTATTCAAATTACAGATAGCTAATGATTATTATTAGTGCATTTGATTAATGATTGCTGAATGTAAAGTGTATTAAAATAACGCCTTTTTAGGCAGACTTCCATTTCTACTACTTTTTTTTATTTTAATGTAACACTTATTGTCGGTTTTTCGCATGCAGTCATTTAATCATCTTATGGCTGTGGGGCTTTCGATGTGCAGAGGAAATAATTTGCAATATTTTTTGCTGAATAACTTGCAGCACTAACAATCGCAACAACAGCAATAACGACAAACATAACTACAACAAGCGGGCGGATTATCTTGTTAACAAAACAAGCCGACTCAGTTCAGTTATCCGAACACGGATGGTCAGTTTCCGAGCCGTCTTGTAAACGTAATAAAAAACGCAATTTCCACTTATCGCAACAACTCCGAACTGTGTACTACTACAAACACTTCCACTACTATTTTCCAATCAAATCTTGCGTGGATGCTCTGTTTTTCGCTCGTCTTTTCTTCGGCTGCTGCTTCTATATTGTTTCTGTGCTGTGCTCAAGCGCGACCTGTGGAGCCGCACACCTGGAGCTGTTGTCGACCATTTGTTGGCTCTTCAGCTGCTTTCTTTGCTGCTGTTGTTGCTGCTGCTGTTGCATTTTTCGCTGCCACGTCGCACGAGCGCAATTTTCCAATTAAGTCCGAACATGAAGATTAAAAGATATCAAATGCATTAATCTGTTGGATTTGACGTTCTATTTATCGTGTTTGTGCAAAGCAGACGCCTCGCGTGAGTGAGAAGGAACGGAAAAAGATGATGCAGCATTTTAAATGTTTTAAAATAAATAATCCTAGAAATAAAACTTAAATAAATTACGACAAATAACGAAGAATCGATGAATTTTCAATAAAATTATGATGCTTAAAGATTAAAGTGATTTGAAAGAACAATTTTTTGTTTTGTATTGTACAAAATAAGTTTTATAGTTTAATATTCATAAAGAAAGACTTAAATGCAAATAAATTTTTTTAGAATTTAACTGCATTTTATTGTATCAATATTATTTTTAGCTTCTCGTTTATTTTAATGTGATTTTGCGAAATGAAATTTTCAGTGTCTTTGGAGGAAAATAAGTCAGTGTCTCTTCCTCCTTTTGGACTACTAGTCAATTAAATCGATGGAGATGCTCCATAAATAATTCATGAGGTTCATTCATCAAACGGAAAACCCATTCGTAGCCGCATTTGAAATCATTTTTGAGGTTTAATGGGGAGAAAGAAATGCCATCGGATGAAGGAATGGATTTTCGAGTGGATAAAGAAAGGTAGCGTAAATTCCGAACAAGTTTTGCTGCAAGAACAGCCTTTCGAATCCCATTTCGATTCCATTCACAACCTACTCGACGATGAATCGATCTTCTCCGTTCAGTTTAGTTTAATTTATTATTCAAACATTTCTAATCGAATTGTTCACGTGTGTGTTTTTATGTGTTTCTTGATTTTCTGCTTGCATTATAAGGAAATGTCTTCGTATCTCATAAAAGACAAAAAAATTTAAATATTTATATAAAAGTAACGAATATGAGAACAGTTTAAGCGAATATTTCTGCATGGGTGGAGTTATATGGGTCATTAGGTCACGTTCGTTTGAATTAACCATGAATCCATGCAACAATTCATACAAAATTACAACAAATAACATCGCAGAATCAACTGAAAACCTTCGCTATATAAATTTTTATTATTTTAGTCTATAAAAGATCTCCGTAAGAGTTTCTTTTTGTATTTATTTTCATTTTCTTATCCTTTAACCTATAACGAAAAAAACTATTAATAATAGATCTGCTTCATTGCCTTCGTCTGCGATGTCTGAAGTGTTTTCGTTGGGCGTTTTCCATGCCATCGAATTTTACATAAACACCTTCGCCTTGGTGCACCTTTTCGCAAGCCTCTTGGCTCGAAAAATGCCTTGTGTATGTGCGCTTGAATATTCTAATTGAGCACTTAAGCGAAGCACATTTCAAGCCATCGCAAAGCCATCTTTAAGACGTTCAGTTCGGTCCTAATCTCGAACCAGGCTGAAAGACATCTCGGAAACCATTAGAGGCTGCCACGAGGCGATGTGCCGTCGTCATATCGTTTCATGGCCCGACTTTAAATTCTAGTGCAGTGAAAGAAAACAACAAAAACTGGTCGCTATCAATTGTATGTTATGCCAAACGACGAAGACTGCAACGACATCTACATCTAAATTGTGCAATTAGTGAATACAGCTTTTTAATTTCCAATTCATTCGATTCCGCCGCGTCTCCTCATCGTCTTCCGACGCGACTTGACGACGACGTCTTTCTTTCAATCTCTACTAAAACGAAAAACGAAAAGACACGAAAGCCTTTAGAGTGGTGTTCATGGGTGGGAGGTGGCGGCGGGGGAGTAGTCTAAAACGATTCAAGCACTTCTTTTAAGTGTGTTTTAAGTGCGGTTGACATACGAATGAAATGGGAAATGATTTTCACTCTGAGCGCCGAATGCAAAACGTACTCTCTTCGTGCGTTTTATCTTGTGTATGAATCTTAATTTACTCATCGCGGATTTACACATTTCTCCCTTGTCTCCCCTCAACTGAAGCTCTCCTCACTTCATCGTCATCGTTCGTGTGTTGTTCATGGCGCATTTGGTGTCTACTTTCTCGATGCTTCTGCGAATTCTGCGTGGGCGCTGCTGTTGCTTTAATCCAATTAAATTTTATTTATTTCTGCAGTTCAATAAAAATTTGTGAACGACTTTTTTGCACTTTTAAATGCTTTTTTATTTATAGTTTTGTATTAAATTATTTAATATTAATTGGATATTGTATAGATTTTTTTTTAAAGCAAATAGAATTTCTCCAAGCAAATCGTGGTACTTTAAAAGTACATAGGTAAATTTTTAACGCATGCATCAGCACGCAGAGCTACAACAAGCAGCCACGAACGACCATCGAACAGCCGCCCCGAGAAGCTGAAGTCGACTTCGTGCGATTGCCGATTGTGTCTGGCTGCTGTTGCTCCTGCGATTATTGCTCCTCCACGAGGCACAAACATACACACACATCTTTGCGCAGCGAAGGTTGAGGTCGGGAATTGTTGTAGCTCGCATCGGATCTTTAGTGGAGATCGGGTGGTCGGGTGCTACTAAATATAAGCGCAGGCAGCTCTTTGTAGTTGGCGTGTCTGTTCGCCGGTCTGCGGATCTCTCAAGTCTCGCAACTGCAACAAAGATCGCAATAAAATATCGTTGAGAGATTGTCTTCTGGTTCGAAAGGTTAAACAATTATTTATCCAACACACACAGAAACACGGACACCTCGACCTCGAGCCCGGATCATCGACGTCGATAACCAATCCGAACACATCACAAATCTGCCTCCTCTTCCACGAAAATACAAAATTGCTTCCTATCTACAAGATTTTCAGAGAGATATCCGTCTATAAGTAGAAATATTGTTGCTATTGAATACTTAAAAGTATTTTCTAAACGATTTTTACTTCGTGTACAATACATTGATTTCCAGCTTTTCGCTGTAATCGTTCCATATTTCTTAATTTTCTGTAATTTAGGTTGCGTGCTGAAGTGGTGCGTGGTTAAGGATTCTTGTTGTTGTTCTTGTCTTTATGAAATCTCGTTTGCGAATCGATGCAACGTTTTATTGCTCTTGAATTGTTTTGGAGCAACGCACGCTCATTTTACGGGCGGATGCGTAGCTGAAACTTAGCGGGGCGTGCAAATCATAACATTGACTTTGTATCTGTAAAAAAAAGATCTTAATAATTGGAGTGAAGATTTATGATGCACTGAAAGCTACTCTTTAGCTACTTTCTGTTGAAACTTGCAATCAACATTAATTACAGTGGCTGTTGTTGTTTGCTTTTGAAATCTGATACCTTGTGGCGCCTGAAGAACATTTTTAGGCGTTCCTTTGTTGGTCCTTTACCATGTACTCGGCATGTACGTACAGTGCATTAAAAAACCTTGAGTTGTCGATAAAGCAATCAACTTTATAAAGTTCAGGTAGCGGAAATATCGAAAAAAACTATATACATTTTTTTATCATTTGCCTTGTATGTAAGTTTCCAAGAAACACCACAGATTTTCGCCAGTTATCTTGAATTTTTAAAAATTAAAATCTTCTACTTCCATTAATTCTCCTTTTTCATTCATTCTTCATTTTGGCTCCCACTCACTTCATTTTAAGTCGCAATTAAACGATTATTCACACGAATTTATTTAAATCTTCGCACTTCAACTTCAGCCTCAAGCGGAATCTGATTTTGTTCAGATTTTCGTTTTCTCAGAATCAGTTTTTTGTAACATCCATAAAAACAGCCATAAATTATGAGTAATTTTGTTGCTGTCTTCGTATAAAGTATGTCTTCAATATATTTTTGTATGGTCCTTCCAGCCGAAGTGCATAAAAGTCAAAAACATTCAAAATGTGATCAATTTATTACTACTTTTATTTTCTTCTCACTTAAAATTACAGGGGAAAGCTTAATGAAATTGCTGCAAGGTTATTTTTAAAGAAATACTGGCAAAAGAAAGCATACTACCAACTCCATTGATGTATTGCTGTCATATGATCTGCGTTCATCTTTAAAATGAATTTTTATTTCCACTTTATTGAGATTTTCAGAAATGTTTTTCCATTTACACAGAAAACTTTTCATATGATTCATCACGACCTCAAAAAAGGCATTCCTTTCACTGCATTAAACGTAAAGAATAAAAGTTTCTATTGTTGTTCTTTGTTCTATGCACAATTGAATAAATTCTCAGACTTTCGTCGCCTTTAAAAAGCCATGCACAATGCACAATGAATGGTAATCTAATCATTTGCTGTATATTCTACTATAGAGTCGATCTTCGTCTCCCTTCCTGTCACTGCTTCACCATTCGTTGAGATCGATGAATCTTATCTGGTATTGATTCATGCAATTGCTTCTGCTCATCTGTGAGATAGCAGTTCATTTAACCCAGAGAATCGGGAAAACTATTATTAGCACTTTCAATTCGTCATGTTTGAAAGCGAGAGTAATTAATTGAACATTTTATTTGTTAACCTACTTAAAATGATGTTGATACGAGACGATGTGATGTTTTGTTTAAAACAAAGAAGAATATTTTCAAAAAAAATTTCAACTACTTTCGAATATCGAAATTTCAATTGTGGTAATAAAATAGAGATATGATTTTAGGGAAATCTCTTTTTTTATTAAAATTATGATTCCAAATCTATAACAATTGAGGTACTTCACTGATCGGGAGCCTCCATCAGCCTGAAGAGACATCATTTAAGGAGATACAAGGAACTGGACATTCCACTACAATCGCTCGTGGCCACATGGAAACCTGGACATATGAATGAAATCGATAAAATAGAAAAAATTCCACGATGCTTGCTGCTTAGTTGGTCGCTGGTCTGTCTGTCGATCGATCGCCCGCCCGGTTTATCACGGCCAACTTCGGTGCGATACCAAATAAAAAAAACAAACATTCGTAATACAGAATGTAATGGTTACTTACGGTGTTTGCGGCGGACGAAGTTGGCTTAAATGGTTGAATGGCTGAGAGGAGCCACGAAAGGCTGCAACAGCAGCGACGCATGCCGATGTGCCGATCGTGAATGAAGGTCAGATGCAGCTATTTATGGTTGTGGACTTACCGTTATCTCGCAGACAGAGTGGAGACTCCGCACACAAAAGTTCACAGGAAAGAAAGCTACTGAAAGACTCAAAGATCAGGTGGATATTTTATCTGGCGATTAAAATGTTTACAAAAGGGAAGAAAAGGGGAATCGAAAAAGAAAGACATGAGCTAACAAAGCGCTGATATTTTCAATAACCAATTTTTAATAAGAATCATAAAATCAAATCATACAACAATAAAACAATCGTCATCGATCATCGTGATCATTCGTCATAATTCAATTGAATATTTCTGTAATAAAAATGATTGACTGACTGATTGAAGAACAAACAAATGATGTTAATGATGTAGGAATTTTTAAGTATGTGTTCTTATAATTTTATATTTTTTAGAGCCCCGACAAACTGCACATAAAAGTAGTCGAAATGGAACCAAAGATCACTACTTTAGCGGAAAGCTTCGATGGGGCTCTGTTCATGCAGCAGCAACACGACGAAACAATGAGGAATCTTCAGGTGAGTGAATGACATCTATTTTTGGGAATTAACTTACAGCAGCTTCTATTGTATAGGATCTGCCCGGTCCCATGGACGAATTCGTGCAGAAAGCCGACAAACTGTTGGCCAGCAAACGCATCAGCTCCGAACTAGTCAACGCCATGGCCGAAACGCTAAACGACATCTGGCAGGATATCCTGCATCTGTTGCACGATCGCCAGCAAATACTCCATCTCTGCACTCAATTCCACGATCGCATGACGCACTGCAACCGACGCATGAACGCATTGGAAGTCGCATGCCTGGAAACAATGCGACCAGCCGACGACGTCGCCGGCGTCCAAGACTTCCTCAACAGATTTAAACAGCTGCGCATCGACATGCTCACCGCCGTCATGGCTGCGCTCAAAGACGGCAACGAGCTGCTGGCCCAGCTGCAGGAAATCGCAAAACTGGAAACGCTCGACACGCGGCCCGATCACATCAAACGCGACGCGACACGCGCCGTTCACCAGGTACAGCAATGGCTCGAAGCGTTGCATGACCACCGAAACGCCCTGGAAATCGCTTGGCAAACACGCAAGACGCAGCTCGAACAATGCTTGGCGCTGGCGCTTTTGGGACGTGAGCTGGACGAGTTGATAAAGGCACTGAAAACGCAGCGCCTCGAAGTTTCGTCCAGCTTCAGCCTTGGCGAGTGCGAGCAAAGTGCGAATAATACGCTCCACAACTATCGCGACCTGAAGCAACAGGCTCTGCTGCTGCGCGATCGTGCGCTGAAGATCACGCGCTCCAAGGAGAAGTTGCAGTCCGGCGGCTCCTTAACTGGTGACGAAGCCTGCGCCCGTGCTTACAACGTGCTGAGCGGCTGCACAGAGCACCTCGATTTGGTCGATCAGCGCGAACATTGGCTCCAACAATCACGCGATTTCTTCGCCAAGGCTGCGAAGACGTTGCTGGTGCTGGAAAAGCTGGAGGTCGAACTTTCAAACGTTAAACTGCCGCCCAATTCGCCGCAAAGCTTTGCTATGTACGCAAAAGTATTGAGCGACATGCGCGGCTTCACAGATGAGCCTCTGCGCTTAGGCTACAGCATCCTTGATGAGGTGGGTCGGACACAGGCTGAGACACAAGGTGTGAAGCGAGTGCTGGACGAGATAGAGAACCGTAAAATCTACATCGAAAGCATCTGCGCGGCGAGCAACGAAGAGCGCGCACGCGTCGAGCAGGCGTTAAGCCAGTTCCTGGAGCAATACAACGACCTATTGGCGTGGCTGATGTCTTCCGGGCAGCAGTACCTGCAGCAGCACGTCGACATGGGAAGAAATTTGCAACAGAGCAAACAGTTTCTGCTGCAGCATCATGAGCTCATGCATGATCTGGAAGTAAATGCAAATAGTCGATGCCAATCTTAAACTTAAACTAATAATGAGAATTTCTCTTTCAGATCAAAGGTGAACTCATCAATCTGCTGCTCGAGACAATTAAGAAGCATTTGGAATCGCTTAGTCCTCAGCAGCGCTATGATGTGGACAGTAAAGCAGAAGCTCTGCACAAACACTGGATAGAACTGAAGGATCTAGTGTTGAAGCGTGTAGACTGCGTCTCGCTGCTGATCGAATTCTTCGAGAAGGCCGACCGCTTGGCCAGTCAGCTGGACAATCTCGATCGCCAGCTGCATCAAACGCCAGACCAGCAGAAGTTGCAATTCCTGCACGAAAACTGGCAGAGCATCAAAGGAGATTTCAACGATCTGAAGAGTTGCGGCATGCGATTCACTAATATGAAAGTGTGTATTCTTTGTTAAAATCGACGTCAACTTATCATTATGTCTCCACTGGTGATAAACTGTCAAGTTAACGAACATATCAGAGTTATTTCGCTATCTTGCTTTTATTTTGGTTGGTTAGCTATAAGATTTACAATGTTTTTAGTCAAGATTATAAATTAATCAAATAGGAAATCAAGAATATGTAAAAGTTAAGGTTTCAAAGTATTACATTTAACTGGAGCAAATGGAGCAATGCCCTAGTACTTATTAAGAAGAGAGGAAGCATTAAGTGATTGCAGATTCCTTAGATATTATTCCTAATATTATTATTATTATTCCTAAGTAGATACGCATAAGTTAGCTTAGCCAATTACTGGTAACATGGTACTTAGACAGCACTGGAGACATACAATTTACTGCAGTGGTTAGAAACTTATCGATCAAGTTCAGAGCAGTGAATCAATGGCAGAAGAAATTATATTAAAGTACTCAGTTCATAATTTGAAGGATTTGGAATTATTTTTGCTTAATTTACAGTCTGAGATGTTTGAATTTATTTTTTAATTCAAGGAGATAACCGCTTTATTGTATTAAGTAGAAATTGCTAAAAATTGCTTTGAATTTAACGCTTGAACACACTAACAATAACCTTTTTTAAAGCATTCATTTATTTTTAACCTTTATTTCACTTATTAACTATTGTTATTATTACTTATTATTATTATACACTTATTATAACCTTTATTTATTTAGTTATTATTATTATTATTATTATTATTATTATTATTATTATTATAAATGCAAAAGTAGGCGAGTTACTTCCCATGAAAAGGTTGCTTCTTTTTTTAAGAATGAATTGCTTACCATAGGCATATTTGTGGGAGAGCCTACTTAACAACTTATCTGGTGCACACATCTATATCTTCTCTGGTATTCAAGGAGCTCTTAAGGGCCTTTCGTCAGACACAATCAGACTTGGGCTTCTGGACAACTGACGCAATAGCCTTATGCAATCGGGGCACTATGAAACCCTTACTTTGGGTTTCGCTTGACTACCTTGCAAAACGCGAAGCTCTACGGCCTTTTATAGCTTTGTGGTAATTTGGAAGTGCAGGAAAACGGAGTTCGCACGATCATTGACTAGTATTATGGGTGATTTGCAGGCAAACAGATTTCGTAGCCTGGCAAGGATCAATAGTAATTATATGTAAAATCCGAATATTTTCATTAGACAAACTCTACCTTGAAAATTTAATTTTTGTGTCACAAAGATTAAATTAGTAAATAGAAAACGTTTTACGTCTTCTTCATAGGTCGTATCGCAACCTCACACAAAACATAGGCCTGACCCGTTACCGCTTCACCCAAAATTGGTGATATGACTGGTCCTCGTATTCATCGACGCCCGCAGGTTTTCTTTCGGTCCCAATCGAAAGTCACATATAGTACATATATTGATGTAAACGTGTATTTGGGTACGAGTATTTTTCTACTTGCAAGGACCTCTGTTGGCGCCCATAAATGTAGCAGTGGACGGATCTTTTCACTTTATATTTTATGTTCTCTAGAACTAGGCTTTTTCTAGAAGCTCCTTTTGCATTTTTTTGTTCTTCCATAATACATTTCCATGACGAGTAGATTTAAAAATATACCTTGACTTCATAATGTGCTCGACATGCGTCAAAATAATATGACATAAAATTAATGTATTTGAGCAGCCAGAGCCAAAATAAACGCTGCTCTTTCCGGGTTGGCTCGACTGACTGCTCAGGAGATACCCATTAAAAATCAGTTTGCTGAATTCGCAATATGCCTCGACAAGGAATTAATTTTTTCCTCCTCATGATTTAAATCTAAATCTTCGCCGCGCCGTTCGCGACTCGCTCGTTGTTATTTTCGGTGAAATCAACGAACAAACGCTAAAAATGGTATTTTCCAAGATGTTCTTTGAATGCAATTGCATCTCGAACTCCCAGCAGCATGTTTTTGCTGTGATGATGCGCCTGCTGCTCCGTCGTCATCTATTTTTAATGCTGGATCTCTAGACAAATCGTAGATACGCTGAGACTTTCACGCTGACAGCTGCACGCGTCCAATTAATAATGTCTTTCCGTCGCTGGCATTCACGTACTATGTACTTCTTTGTTTCTTTTTTTGGCCCCAGTTGATAAACCAAAACTTGGCATTACCTCTCCACCAAATTTATATATACATTTGAAGACTCCTTGATAAGTTCAAATCCCTGAAATATCATCATCAGTTTGAGATATGCTTTTAGTAGATAGACAGATAGAAATACCATGAGAAGAAAAACTCAGAGATGGATAAATAGATAGCTATTTTAATTTAGAAACCATTATATATAGGATTAGTTAGGTACTTATTCTTTTAAGCAGTACAGCTCCTATTATTGGTGTATTTTCCTAGTCTTGGGCGGTTATTGGATGGGCGCCCATAATACTAATAGCGGACTATAACCTTACCTACCTTCTCAACTGAGGTCAGCCTCTTCCTGTAGGCAGGTTCTCAAATCTAGGCTTTTCTGCGTTTTGCAACTCCTCTATAGTTCTGTATACACTCTCTCTTTATCTGTACTTTCTCTTCACTTAATTTTTTGTTCTGGCTTTCAACATGCGAACTGCACATCGTTGGATATTTTAAATTGAGAGTTTAAAAAAGAAAACTCGAAAGAATTGCTCTGGGAATCCGTCGCTCTCTGCTGCCATAAATAAACATTGGGAAATCTGTATTCTCACACATATAGAAAAACTTTCTCATACGGAATTGCTCAAGCCAGAGAGATTTACCCCAATAGGAAATTGATTCATCGTTAAAGTGATTTGCTTTACTTACTTAATTAATTTGCTTACTTTGCCAAAATAGATAGATATAATGTAATCTAGTCTATACACCATTCAACACTATACCCAATTAAAAGGGAAATAAAAATATTTTAGGTGTATAATGCAAACTAGGAAAAAACCCTTAAAATTTCCAAAGCTGCCAAATCCTTAGAAATCATCCTGAGCTACAGGATAAAGGATAAAGTTGAAAATGTAATTCCTGAATTTCTAAAGGATAATTTAAAGAATTCGTTATTTACATCGAAAACCTTTGACATAAAAGTGAAAAACACGTTGTAAGCTTTTAAATAATAAATTGTTTAATGATAGTAACCGCTTTCCTAGTGGGTGACGAGAAACTTTGTGGAAGTAACTCTAATATTTATTTTGAAATTAGTTCTGCTTGTTTTCAAAGCACACTCCGCAGCGGAGCAACATAGCATAAAGCAGCAGAAGAATAAGAAACTCTACATTACAAAACTTATTTGCCTCTAAAAACAACACACAATCTCTTCTTTCTTCTATTTCCGTCGGCACGCGCACTCACACACACACACACACGCACGCATGGATACGTAGATTGTGGATCCATATCTAGACACGAAATCCTCTACGGCGGCCGTGGAAGACATCCTCGACGAGTTCAGTAAGCGTCAGATCGATGTAACAAGCAGTCTGGAAAACTGGACCACGCACATAGAAGAGAAGCGCGAAGTGGAAGTTATTCTGGAGCGTATCATGAATGAAAACGAAGAGGTGAGAGAAAGTAAATGAAAACAAAAAAAAAAAATCATAGTTTTATATGATTTTCTTATTCGAATCAATCGATTTTCGTCCATCCTCACAGACTACAGTTAAAACTACGAAAATGGACACTCAACTTTATCCCGTCTTCAGCACTGCTTCGGTGGATACAGAGCAGCTTCGTGGCGAGACACGCAATAAACTGAGCCATGTTCTGCAGGACATCGAAAAAGCACAGGATGAGATCCAGCAACGCATTCACACGACTCTCGCCATTCAGACGAAGGATGACGAGTCGCTACAGAAGATCGAGCAGGTCATCGGCAACCTGCGTACGCTCAAATCCAAGCTGGACGGCATCAAATATGATTACCAGTCGTTGCTGGAGCATGTCCTCAGCTTCCTGGAAGGAATCGCCCAGCTGCGTTCACACATCGAGGCGCACTTCGACAGGCAACAGCAGCAGTTCGAGTCCATTGACCGCATTATCGTCGATCACGAGCGATTCCGCGATTCGTGCATGGATAAATTTAGATCGCTAATCGCTCAATCGGAGCTGCTGATCGACCGGGTGCGCGCGCTGGAGCCGCCGGGAATTCGCGAAATCGATACCGATCGCATACTGAAATTGCTGGAGAATCTGCGAGTTCATTTCGAAGCGGGCAACAGCGAGAGGATGTTGCAGCTGGAGCGACTGGAGAAGTTGGAGCAGTTCAAGTTCGATCTTGGCGACATCAATCGAAGTCTGGACAGCGTTAGTCAACAGTTGAACGACATCAACGGACAGAGCATCGACAGTTTGGCTGCGGCGAAGACAACTTCGCTGGCCTTCGAGTACTTTGAACGGACCGTCGAGGTGAGTCTTGAAAAAAACATTAACCAGTTGTATAGAAATAGAAAATAGACTATAGAAAGTGTTGATATCAGAGCCGATGTGTTCGGATTTCATGTGTCCAATATGCGCTTCCGTGGAATAAATTCTTCTGTATTTTTACAGAATATAATGCCAAACGTAGTGAAATTAGCGCGTCAGCAGAATCAGCTGGGTCCCAGTCAAGCCAGATCAAGGCTCAAGGTATCAAAAGAAGGGACTTTTTAAATTATGTTTAGTTCTTTTTTCCACCACGAAATCTTTGTGCTTTTTGCTTTAATTTTTCCAGATTTTGGCTGAAAGAAAGATTTTTCCTCTCTACTCTTGATATTTACAAACACATCTTAAATTTTGTTGCCTCGAAATTGTTTAGACAGACTTTTCTATTCTGATGTCATGCATGTCTCAACTTATTGGCTCTTCATTCATTCATTCATTTATTTGTGTATCGATTTTCCGCCCTCTGTTAGCAGTTTGTAGTCTTTTGTTTGGTTTATTAGAATTATATATTTTGCCAAACAGATTGTTTATTATTTTTCGTTATGTTTACATAGCAATCATAGAAAACTAGGTTAGCATAAACACTTCCAAGAGGCGCTACACAACAAGCAAGTAACATGCAATTTTATTATAAAAATTATTCGTTTCCCAGACTTTTATTAAATCACCACTATCAAGCTTTTAACATATTAAAATATTACAAACTTTTAATTATTTGGAATATATGTATTATACTTAATATAATACTTAAAAATTATACTTAATAGAATAGTTTTAAAAAAATTGTTGAATTTTGTTGAAATTGATTGCAGAAACAAACGAATTTAAGCAACACTTTTTAAAAATATTGCGATTAAGATTTTGATATTGATTATGTAATCGTCTAAGAACGCAACGGAAAACATTTCGAACTCAGCATCTGAAATAAATCCCAGCATACTTTCAATACAATGCGATGTTGTGTGCCTTAAAAGCAAATAGTTTTTAGCAATATATTTTTTAGTGCTGTGAATAAAACGAATTTGTAAACACAAGAGCGAAATTTATTACCGCAACCGAATCCCAGCAACGCTCCGTCGACGATTGCGTTACACACTCTTAATTCTGGATACACATGTATGGGGAACAATGCGACTGTGTGAAGCGAGAATTCAGCATGAAAATGGCGAACGCATCCGTTAGAATCTGCTGCAGCATTTAAAAGTGACAGGCACAGCCGCAAAAGCACTTAATCACTAAGAATATATGTAAATATATAGCCTAATGTTTGTAGTGTGATGAACAATCGACTGTAGCGTGCACGGAAATTATAGAAAATTACATAAAATTCAACAAAGTGACTTCTTGAATTCAATATGCTATATATATGCTCATATACAAATTTTATTATAGACCAATTTAAAGTCATTCTCGACTTTACTTAGTTTTTATGTTTTCTCTTCACATTTAAAAAATATTTTTGTAAGTTAGGACAGCGTACATCAGTAACTACCAACTTTTTTTCTTCCTTATTTGATAGCTCTTAGAGAAGCGTATACAGCGATTTGCAGAAAATACCACACAGCATTTGTACAGCACTAACCCGGAAAGCGAAGCATTTGTACGCGACGAGCTGCGTAAATTAAACGAAAAGTGGCAGCACTTTAGGGATCAGGTGAAAAATAAACGCAGTTCTCTCAACCAAGCCACTAAATTCTTCGAAGATGTTGAGAAGGTAAACAGCAGGGTTGTTGCTCTCTATATTGGTCTGTTAAAGCAGGTTTTAATTTGCAGATCGAAGCGGAATACCGCGAGATTAGCTACTTTTACACCAGCATTTCCAACAAGATCAGTTACCTGCGCGATCCAGTCGAGGCAGCCAACCTAGTAAACGATATCGAAAAGTACGTGGGCAGTCGTGAAAGTCCTCTGCGCGACAAACTTGACAATGCTGCCCACAGTGCGTACGACATGCAGAAGCTGTCGGCGCTGTACAATGATGTCATGTCGATGTTCCAGGCTTTCGTCAAGCTCAAGGCTGAAATCGGTGTCGTGAACGAGCGTCTTAAAAATGAAGAAAGGGTGCGAGAACAACGCGAACGTGAGGCTCATGAGAAAGCCCAAAGGGAGCACGCTGCTCGCGAAGCGGAAGCTCGTGAAAAGGCAGCCAGAGAAGAGGCCGCACGTTTACAATTGCTCCGTGAGCAAGCGGCCCGCGAGCAAGCTCAACGCGAACGAGCTGCCCAAGAGCTAGCAGCACGAGAAAGAGCTGTCCGCGAAGAGGAAGCTCGATTGCAAGCGGAACGCGAGTTTACCGCTCGCGAACACGATGCGCGCGAGAGAAAGGCTCGCGATGAAGCGGCTCGTCTACAAGCTTTGCGTGAGCAAGCACAACGAGAAGAAGAAGCACGCCTACAAGCTCTGCGCGATCAATCCCGTCGTGAAGAAGAAGCTCGACAGAAAGCGGCACGTGAACAGGCTGAACGCGAGCGCACAGCGCGCGAGCACGAAATGCGTGAAGAGGCAGCACGTTTACAGAGGATGCACGATGAAGAAATTCGGCTGCGAGCTTTACGAGAGCAAAATCAACGCGATCTTGAGGCAGATCGTCTACGTGCGCGCCGCGAAGAGGAGTCGCGTCTTCAAGCGTTGCGAGAGGAAGAATTGCGTATACAGGCGCTGCGCGATCAAGCAAAGCGCGATCAAGAGGAGTCGCATCTGAAAGTAGTTCGCGATCAGGTCGATCATCAACGCTTTGTCACCGAAAACATCCGGAAAGATGTCCAGATCAACGAAATATTCACGGAAATCAAGTACACATCGCCGCGCTTCACGCAGCCACTTAAAGATGCAATAACACGCGAGGGTGACAAAATTGTGTTGGAATGCGAAGTGACTGGAAATCCAGAGCCGACTGTGGAGTGGTTCAAGGATGGCATTTCTATACAAAAAAATTCCGACTACAAGACGTCCTACGACAAGCGCCGCTGCCAACTGGTTATTGAGGAGACTTTCGCCGCGGACTCGGCGCACTACACATGTCGCGCATCGAATTTGGTGGGTGTCAGCGACACCACCGCCAGCCTTTCCGTGCGGGAGAATGTGGCGGAAGTACAAATGATACCACCACGCATCATGCGTTTCTTGGAAAGTGGAAAAGCCATGGAGGGAAAACCTTTCCAGTTCTCTTGCGTCGTTACCGGAAACCCATTGCCCACGGTCCAGTGGTACAAGAACGACAAATGCATCGATGACTCGCCAGACTACATCATTAACTACAACAACGGGGAAGCAACTTTGCGTTTCGAGGAAGTCTTCCTTGAGGACGATGCAGTCTACACGTGCAGCGCTTCAAACCCGGCCGGTATCGAACATTGTTCGGCTAGTTTAATGGTGGAACGTAAGTTTTAAGATTTTTTTTCCAAGTTTTACCAAAGATTGTTCAATTTTCCCCATCACTCTACAGCTCTTGAACCAACTGAGATACCGCACTTCAAGATTCCGCTTTCCAATGCTATGGGACGCGTCGGCCAAAAGATCAAACTAGAGGCGCTCATCGGTGGCATACCACGACCTGAAATACATTGGACTCACAATGGCAAACCGTTCCAACCTCGTGGTCTGAAGGTGAGAAAGCTGTGTATAATTAATCAGAGTAGTTAAAGTCACATTAAATTCCATGACAAGGCCACATAGGAGGGAAAAATTAATTACTATATATAATAAACGTATACGAAATTAATAAAAATTAGCTACATGGGTTGGTTTGGTCGCGTTTGATGACATAAACAAATCACATGTGGGCGATATTAGCTGAGGCTCGTGTGTGTATGGATCTTCTAGCGGAAGATCTAAAATTAGCCTCGTTAGTTTTCCATTGATTCAAAGTAAATGCAGTCTCTTTGACCACCGCCGACTGACGTCACTCGACGAAATTCAAATTGTCTTCTATCATTAGACAGGCGTCCACATTTTTGGTTCATGGCAAACGTCATGGAATTTAAATCGAATGTTGATTTTTAAAAGATTATCGTTTAGTTTTAGGATGGGACAAGTGTTTTCTATTTCAATTTCATTTACAAATTAATATATTTTGCAAAATACATGTCATAGTCAATTAAAAACTGCCGTCAACGGTTGATGGCTTTTATAAATTATGTAAATGTTTATGAAAGGATGTTTATAGTCCTGGCTCTTGACCAATAAATTTAAGAATGCAAAAATATTCTTGAAAAGTATGCTGAAGAGAAAGATGCACATTTCAGTTTGTATAATGGGCGAATACTATATTAAATAATATATGAAAGTTAATTAAAACAAAGAAAATGTACCGAAAGCATTGATTTTACACGGAAGAAAAGGGCTATAGACTAGAATATCCATTATTTAGACAGCATAACATCGCTAGGGAAGAATTTTTAGGTCGGTAGAAAAAATTTCTTTGTCTCTGCAAAAGATTCATTGATTTGGTGATAAATGCGTGGGCGAAACTGAGTTGGGACAAATGCTGTGGGGGTGATTTAATGGTAAAGCCTTTTCACTGCTTATTCGCTAAGCATCAGAAGATTGCTTCGCAGCCAATTCTTGGGAATATTGTTTATAAATTTCGACACACGCACGCAGACGATTTCACAGAATATTTTTTGTACACACACCGACGTCCATATATAATTCGTGATAAAGTGTAGAGGAAAATTGTGAAAAATTATAAAGAAGCAGAGAAAAAATATTCACCTATTAAAGAGGGTTGGGAGGAAAGTTTATTATTTATTTGTTATTTGTGCATACAGCTTCCTTCAGCAAATTCTTAGAACTCACTAAAAGCAAATATATTTTGAAGATGTAGCTTTGCTTATATTTCTAATTTAATACAGAAATCACCCATCACCCTGTATAGCTTCCACTCCCCTTCCTAGCATATAACAACCTGATCTGTGTTCGGTCTCTCGGTCTGTCAAAAGTATTCACTCTTGATAGAAATATGGTTGTTATTTTTGTTTTTTTATGGTTGTTTTTTTGGATGGTTGGTTGTACATTTTAATGCTAGAACAAAATGGCATCAAAAAGCAACAAAACGAAACTCACCAAATCTGATATTGGCTACGTCTTGTATTCACCATGGCCATGGTTAATACACTCTTTGATATTTTTCTATAAGCATTTCTTGCTTCACGATTTGATTTTCTTTTCAGTACGATTTCGGCCGCATAACATTACTGATCCCACAGGCTTATCCTAACGACGCCGGAGTTTACGTATTAACGGCAAAGAATCTCGCTGGTGAAGCATTTAGTTCGTGTAACGTGATCGTCAAAGGACGAATGCCTAACGAAACGTCGGACTCGGAGATAGCCTCCGACATGGAACCGATCAAGCCGTCGGTGCAGCTACCACTCAAAGATATTTCCATTTTCGAGGGGAAACCTGTGCGTTTGGATTGTGTGATAGTGGGACAGCCCGAGCCCGAGGTTATTTGGTATCATAACGAACGTCCTGTCAAGGAGTCAGCCGACGTGCAGCTGCTCTTTCAAGGGGACCGATGCTCCTTGATCATACAAGAAGTATACCAGGAGGATGAGGGCCAATACAAAGTGGTTGCCATCAACTCGGCGGGAGAAGCATCGAGTGGGTGTGAACTCAAGGTGACTCCGCTTAATATAGCCGAACCCGCGACGCGTACAAATGCTGAACGGCAGTCGGTGCCTAAAGAGACACAGCCGAAATTCGAGCAATTTCTTAGCGATGTTCTGGTGGACGAAGGCGAGTCGGTTCAATTAGAGGTGATTGCTAGTGGCGACCAACCACTTAGCGCAAAATGGTTCCTGAGCAATAAGGAACTCTTGGCGGATGAACGCATATCCATGGTATCAACACCAGAGTCTGGGGTCTTTCGATTGCTTTTCAAGCACGTTACTGCTGACGATAAAGGCGTTTACACGGTCAAGGTCACCAACCCAGCAGGCGATGCCAAGTGCTTCTCCCAACTGATTGTAAAATCGGTGAATACACCAGAAAATCAACGCACACAGCAAGTCGAGATCATCGACAAACATGAAAGCCCAGAGTTTAAGGAACTCTTCTCCGATCGACTCGCACATGCCGAGGACGTGGTTAAGTTTGAGTGCATTGTCAAGGGAAAACCGACGCCGAAGGTCCACTGGTATTTCAACGATCAGCCGGTCCAAGGCCACAATTTTCTGGTGTCTACAAGTGGAGAGCGCCAAGTACTTACTGTACAGAGTATGGCTCCTGAGACAGTGGGTAAAATAAGCTGTGTTGCTGAAAACGAGGCGGGCAAAGCCAATTGTGTGGCTTCTCTGAACATGATCGATGACAGGGATTCGGTAAAAATACAGCCACCGGTTGCTTGCAGCGATGTACAAACTACGACCCAGGAGCACAATACCGATTCTTCTCTCGTCACTATTAAGAAGCAAACGTTTACTACTACCTCAACTGCGGAGGTCAACTCATATGAGGGCAACATACCGAAGACTGAGATCCACCAGTCCTCGGCACACATCGATACATCGCTGAAGCAGGTGGGCCTAAGTGATCCGGAGATTGTCGAGAGTCGCCACTACGAGGAAATGCATAAGGAAAAAGATATGTCAATTCCCGTTGTGCAGAAGGAATCATTAGTCCTGGTACAGTCGGGTTCTTCTACGAGCAGCGTCCCCGATCAGGCGATTAACAGCGTTCCCGAATCCCCAACGCGATTGCGTAAACAAATCGCACCTCGTTTTACGACACCTTTAACGGGCAAAATTGTCGACCAAGGTAGTGATGTTTGTATGGAAGCGATTTATGATGGCTTCCCATCACCGGAAATCAAGGTGCAGAGAAATGGTGATCCTCTGGTGCCGAGTGACCGCCTTAAAATCACCAATCAATGCAATCGTGTGAGAATCGAACTGAAGGAAGTGGGTATTGCAGATGCTGGCCGGTACTCGATAACCGCTTGCAACACGGTAGGACAATCTGCAAGTACCGCGGACCTCGTGGTAAAAAGTAAGTATGCTGTCCCGATATCCCACTATTTTAGAAATTTCCGTTTTAGTTCGACACCAAAATTTCTGTTGTGATTTCAGTTGAAGTTGCTACTGTTGGCCAAGGTCAACAAATGCTTCGAGCCACCTACAATCTACACAATGAAAAAGTATAAAGATTAATTTTGCTGATATATGTTTTCAAAAAATAGAAAAATTCCTGCGGTCTTCTCTGTTTTTTTTGTGTCTTAAATGTTTGCTTTTAATTCGATGCTCATGTTGTCTCTAATAAATTTTGGCAGTTGTTTTTGCTACACACATCTTTCCAATGATATTCTAAATGAATTGATTTTTTTTTTTCATTTGCAATTTTTTTCATTTGATGTGATCTGACTGCGGTGATCATATTATTTACTTAATGGATGGATCGTGCTGAGAATTTTGCTGTTTGAATATAAATACATTTTTCATCATACTATTTTTCTAAAATCTTGCCAAGCTATTTATTTACTTTTGCTCCTTACTCAAGAGTATGAACTATTTTTTCATATATATACACATATGTATGTATATTTCAAATTCAAAACCAATGATTTATATCATGTCACGTTTAATGTCCCTATAAATCACTCCCACAGAGAAGCAAACACAAAAATGACGGTCACTGTTTTAATACTATTTATTGTTTTCAAGTAATCTCATCATCTATCGAGAAATTCTCCAATATTCTGTCTTAATGCCCTTAGTTACCCTTGAAGATCTTCAAAATGAAATTATTTATCCCCATTTTTCTTTTTTTTATGTAGAAACGATTTTCCCGCCTGTGTTCGGTCGTCGTCTACAGGCTCAAGTGGTAAAGAGAGGTGAAAAAGTTACCATGGAAGTTGAGGTAACGGGGCTGCCGGAGCCGACGATAACCTGGTGGAAGGATGAGAAGCCTATTAAAGAAGCTGGCCTCTCTGCTTACAGATTGATTTCTTTGGGAAATTCTCACAAGCTGATCATCGAAAAGGGTATGTGTTAGATTTTTCCTTTAATTTATTTATTTTACGGTATATTTTATAAGGACAATCTACGGATTCCGGGAAATACATGATACGTGCTACGAATGCTGGAGGTGAGGCGAAAAGCATCGCTGATTGCGCCATTTTGGAGAATAGTCCAGAACGAATGCAGGAAGTGGTCAAGACCATCGTCTACGAGACTCCGCTTAGTAGCTTGAAAACCGAAGTAAGTCTGCATGCAACTCATTTCTCAAGAATGCTATCGAAATAGATATATTTAGTTCACTTCATACAAAAAAAAACGTATAAAGAGTGATGAGAATTACAATTTCATAATATTCATAAAGATGATTTCCTTTAAAAATATACTACTGTAAACTTTTCTCTCTCATGGTTTCTCTTTCATTTAAAAATAAAAAAAAAACAAATTTCGACATGCAATTTCCAAATTGAAATATATTTCAAACATCCGCTTCATTCATTACTTTTGGGGTTTACTTTGAATATCATTCAAAAATCCATCGGACTTTGATCGACTCTACTCTATCAAACAATGTTGTGTGTGTTTGTATGTGTGTGCTTGTCATTTCTGTCCACCTGTCAACAAAAGAACTTCGCCAAAGAACCAAGTTCCTTCCAAACGAGTCAATCAGAGATATCCACTGCATCCGATCTGCATGGTCTATCCGAGTCGAAGATCATTACTGAGCATCGTTGCACTACGGAGGCAACCATGCGTCTAGAACACAAGTCGCCCAACCTGATTTTGCCAGAGTTGAGCCAGCATCATAATAAGACTTTAGATGCACAGAATGAAGCTCCTCAAACGGTTGTTAAGACCGCCGATAGCAGCATGGACGCCATAAAATCTAAAACTGACTCCACACAAACACCACCTCAAGTAGCACCAAAACCGGTTCCACTTAAAATCGCTAATGGAATCGTCCGAACGTCAATTAATCCTATTGAGAATCCTGCGATAGATACCATCACAAAAAGTTCGTCTTCAGTTGAGAAGTACTCAAGCGAAAAAAAATCATCTACAGTTGAACAATTCAAGACAATCGATTTCGAAATGAAATCAATACCAACTGGAGCTGATGTCATGTATCCTATATATGAAATACCAACCCAAAGAAGGCATAGTGCAATATCGTCTATACAACAGAGTGTTATAAGTCCCAGAGGAGCAGAGGTCCTCCAGAATTTAAATTTAGTGCCGGGCTCACCTCCAGAACTGTGCTATGAAGCCAAGTTGGAACAACCGAAAACAAAACCGACATTTATAACCGATAAGATAAAAAAACTCGAAGATGCTCAGCAATCCTGTAAAGAGCCGCCACTTGGAGGCGTGGCTCTTTTACCTCATTTGCCAAGCACACAAACGATAAAACATGAGTCCACATTCAGCAAAGAGATCAAGCTGGACTATGGCTCAGCACCAATCGTTCGGGCACCTGCTTGTCTACCAACACCAGCACAGAACTTTCAACGTTCTTCCTCACCCAAGCCTTCAGCCGAGGGTTTGGCTATGGAGAAACTATGGACGCCAACGCATTTGAGCGGTCATGAAGATAACGCGTGTAATAACTTTGAATACATGCCAAATCAAATGGAGTCGAAGTGCGAACAGCAAAAGTCAATGAAGACTACCAAAGAATATTTCGAGGGCAAAATATGTGAGCAGGATAACCAGTTGCGTAGGCTTCCAACGCCCACAACTGAATTGAATGCCCCTTACCTGGTGAAGCAGGTGTCGAAAGCTGTACCGATGGCCACACCACCAATCAAGGAGTACACGCCTTTTACAGATGGACCACAACTAGAGCCTGGAGCGCCGCCTGAGATCTGCTTTGCACCAAAGCAGGAAGAGCGTCGTCAGTCAGTTGTGGAAACAATGGAGAAGACCTTGGAACAAAACCTTAAATATGGTCCTTCCAGAGTATTGCCACACTCGGTGCCAACGATATCACCACAGGAATACAAGTCTTTCAGGCCTCCGCCTCCGTTGTTGCGTCCGCAATTCGGTCGCGGCTCCGGTTTGGAGCACTACGAGAGTGACTACGAAAGCGATCGTTGGAAATGCAGTGGCAGCGATTCAGATGAAACAGCATTTCGAGGGTTTCGAGCACCCAGCAACCAAGGGTCACAACGTCCCAAGTCAATGGATGTTAGTGCTTCACTACCAACAAATATCCCTTCCAACTTAAAAGTAAGCGGTTATGCCGCCGACACCGAAGATATTTCTAATTATCGCAAAATGGAATCCATGCACGAGAGTCGCTACTACGAATCCACATCTAACAAGTCGCAGTCCCAGCCTCAGCTAGTACAGCAACCCCCGGCACAACTTCTCTACCAGACGCAGAACGGACACGAAGAGCAGAACTACGAGGAGTTCCGAAGAGAGCAGAAGGTTCGATATTGTACATGTTGCTAAATGTTGTTGTAGTTTTTGTAAATCATAAAGTTATTATGTCACGTGCCAAGAATCGGATTCTTGCGAAATGACTGTAATAAATGACGTCTGTTCGAAGCTGTTGCCGCCGCTAAAATTGCTCAATCCATATCTCCTATGTTAAATATTTTTGTTATACCTGTCCTTGTATAAAAGTACTTAAAAGCACGTTGTTGCCTGAACTGATTGAATAAATAAATTGCTTGCCTAATTGTCGAGCGACTATATAATAATCACCTCGCACCATAGCTATTAAACGCTCACTAATTAACTAATCTACATACTCATTGTGTCCTATATCTATCATTTATCATTATGTAACTCTGTATGTGAATTCTGTGTAGTTTAATATTCAGATGATTAGTTTTCCTAATGCCTTAAATGATTTCTTCCAACTTTCGTTTCAATAGGATTTCATGAAAACCTCATCGACCACGTTTAGCAGCACTTCATATAACAGTAAAACTTCGGGACCGAAGTTCCAATCGACTCCAATCAAACCGAATGGAATCCCAACCGTTAATCGGACGCCCATCAAAACTCCGGCCGACTACAGCGATTACAGCAGTGAGATAGACGAGCGCTTCCGATCTGTATCACGCACTTATGATTCGGATCCTGATATTAAGGGATACCGTGTGGTATATCCGCCCACGCCAACTCCAACTCCCCGAACGAATGTCGTCAACGGGCATAAGTCGCCCGTTGTTGTCGTCACACCATCGCCTATGGAATTCGAATCGATGCCGCCGCCTTCGATGAACACCTTTTCACGACCGAAATTCGAGCCCATCAGAAAAGAGATAAGGCAAGAAACCAAAACTGAACAAAAGCAGTACTACAACAAAATGCAGCAGCAACAGAAGCCGCAGACGGTATTTAAACCAAAGCCCGTTGCTGCCAAATTCCTTGCAGCAGCACAACGAGAACCACAACAACAACCCAAGACGACAATGTACTACAATGCCATTGCGGGTACACCATTGCATACAGCCAAGATGGCGACTGAGACAAAGAATATCATGCAAATGAAGGAGTCCTCAGAGACGTGTCAACGCGTGGTAAATATGCAACAGACCAAACGCATTATTCACTTTGACAATCAGAAGGAGGAGCTCAACAGGTGCCCAACAGCATCTCCGTTCCCATACAGTCCAAGTCCGAGTCACATGGGAGGTCAGAGCTATCGATCGGCCTGTCAGATTCCGCCACCGTCAACTCCGACTAAATTCGTACCAGGCGAATTCCGGGACAGTGAGTATGACAGCGAAATTGAGCAGGCTAAAATACGTCCGTTGTGGACGCCGCGTGGAGAACACGGAGATCTGCGTTTTCGTCATGTAGAGCCTCCGCATCCGAGTCGATCGTGTAGTTTACCGCGCACCTATGAACGTGTGCTATCGCCCATGGAATTTGATCGTGGCCCAGAGATGCCGTCTAAGATAAATGTCGATGTGAACACGTTGCGCCAGGAGCGCGGAAAAAGCTTGTCTAATGCGCACCATAATAAGGGCCATTCATTAAACAGACACTCCTCCATGCGAAATACCACTAACAACAACAGCTACACCAGCTATAATCAGCGCTATCAAACAATGGAGCAACAAGAGAACCGGAATACGAACTTTCCGCGGGACGATATGAATCTGAAAGTGGGTTCACCGCCCAAGTACGGTTACATACAACCGTACGCAGAGGCTCATGGCAAACAGATGGGAAGCGCGTTTCTGCAGAAATCACATCAGTTTATTGACGACATAGACACCGACTTACGCCGAACCATAACATCCACCTATGACAATAGCAATAACCTAGTCAATGGCGTTGGTTCCGGCGAGGGCCAACCAGTTATGACACACGCATTCAGACCAGGTTTTAAGCGTGCGCCCAGCGAGGGTGATCGTCCACAAGCGTATCGAGATGAATCCAGAGTTTCTCAATATGGTAAGTCTACTATTCTTAACCGTTTTATTTTAAAAGATATTGATTGGCATTGATATTAATGTTAGATCTGAAAAATTTCTTAAACTTGGCGTTATTATATCTCGAATGAGATCTTTATTCCTAATGTGTATATCGATAGCAAACACATCATCGTCGTTATCGATAAATAAAATATTTTTTCGCATTTGATTGGAATTGGTTGAATATCCTTACGTATGAAAATTAATTAACCATGTATCGAAATCTTTTGCTTGAAACTTTGATTGGAATTGGTTGAATATTCTTACGTATGTATCGAAATTTTTTGCTTGCTTTTTTTCTTGAATTTCCTAGAAAATTTTAAAATTTTATATTACTAACCTGATTATAATTTTCATTATGAGTTGAATTGAGTCAATATGTTATTGATAACTTTTACCAATACAAAATTCTATGTCCATACAATACAAAAAACTTGCAAACAACGTAAGGTACCAAATGCGTGGATCCTAACACCGGTCTCATATACTTTAAATACGATTTCGGCTATGAGTTCGGCATTTTATTCCCCGGTGAGGGCAAAAAGTTCATTAATAGCCAATGGAATAGCGCGGCGTCAACACTTCCACAATCGTCGTCAGCAGCGCCAGCATCATCAGCAATCAATGGAATGAGTCGCATATCGCAATACCCATTCAAAATACCAGGTGGCTCTAAAGAACTCGTAATACCTGTTCATCACGAAAGCTCAGCACTGTCGCCTGGTCGAAGTAACGGTATCGGCTTGGCTTCGAATTCCAATTTGTCATTCTGTCCAAGGAACAGCATTGCTTCTGATTATGAAACTTCATCGAAATGTCGTTCCCCTGCAGGTCTGAACAGCATTGACCGTGTCAAGAAACGTTACAGTCTACCCAATACACAAAATATTGACATCAACATTGACCATCTGCATTCTAAAGACAGATTTACACGCAGTCCAATCGTGGGAACAGGTACTGAAGCTGGTTAAATAAATACTTACCTACATACATGATGATGTTATCAATTGAATAACACATACTTGTTGATGTTGTCGTTGTTATTGTATTAGCGTTTTATGTTGTACCTTATCCGGTAGCCAAATCCAAACAATTTTAAGATCAGCTACTTTGCAAGTAGCTGCCGAGCATCATGTATAAAATTTACCCATATTTCATCTAAAAGTCCTTCAGCATCTATCATGCATCATTATCATTTATATACTTATAGTCATTTATATACAGAGAAACTCCGTAAATACCCATATATACTTTACACTCCGTTCATATAATATTCAAGCACTGCTTTGATAATGGTTTAATTATTTCCGAATGAACGTATGAAACCCAACATTTAAATTGGCCACCAACTTCCAACAATCCAGAAATCTGGATGTGTAACATATTGTAGAAATAACTGGGTAGAAATAATAAATAAGTGGGATGAGCGTCTGACTTTTGTGTAAACGGTGAGGGACGTTTCTAGGATTTTGATGAGAAAATTTTATAATGATTGAAAGAAGGACTTAATCAGCTCACACTGACTGTTTGTACCTCTGAAATTACTGCCATTGGATTCACATTGGGGGGAAAAAATTCTCAATGCAATAATGAAATTAAAGCAATTAAGAACAAGGAGCAAGATAGACTGTATACACCCCAACTAAAAGCTAACTGATTGTAGTCTTATGAAGAATCTGTAATGATCACTTTATCGAAATTTCATTTCATTTAAAACTTACAGGCGTCTCAAAATAATTGTCGTATTTTGTTCCCGAGAATTTACTTCTGTTGACATATTTTTAACATGCCAAACAAATACAAGTGCACAACTTTATTAGATATTTTGCTGTGTTTTTGATTAAGTACTCACTCATTATATGCAATTGGAATCTTATTAACTTTAAAATAAGTATAGACAACGTTTAATATAATTCTAACATATTTAACAATCCAATTTATTCTTTTTATTTATTTTTGTTTTGTCTTTTGCTTTTCGTTTTGTTTAATTATTGTTGCATTTTGCATTTGTAGTTGTTTATGTTTCGTTTTTGTCTTCGCTTGCGTATTTGCGTTTATTGATGTGCTTATAACAAATCAGTTCTAAAGTTTAAACACAATAACAAAAAGAATACTATAAAAAATAACAGTTTTAACGGGCAAACTAAAAGCTTGCTTCTTCGGCTTTTGCACATTATAAAAACATATGTAGGTATTTTAAAGTGTCTATAAGACAACATTAGATCATAACGCCGACAACAAAACCGATTAAATTCTATAAACTCTGCTGGATTTCTTGTCCTATACAGCATCAGAACTGGGAATAGACGTCCCTGTGAATGCGCACCTCCAGCGCGATGATCATCCAAAGAAGGCGCCAATTTTTATAACGGTAAATAATCATATACCAATTTCTGTATAAATTATATTTAAAAACGAAATCCACTTCTTTCAGCCCCTCAAGGATATCGCTGTCATGAACGCCCAATCAGCTCGGTTCGAGTGCATTGTTCAGTGCCACCCTCAGCCGAATGTAGCCTGGTCCAAAAATGGTTATGAACTGCAAAATAGCAGCAAACATGTCGTTGAGTATAGAAACGGAGTCTGTCGCCTCACTCTACCGCAGGCGTATTTGGGTAAGAAACACGAATATGGGTTTACTCCTAATCTATATCATGTTTTATCTAAACGATGGTTTCTTATTTTTCTTATACAGATGACGCCGGTGGCTACTCATGTACAGCTACGAATGCTCTGGGCACTGCAACGACATCTGCTCAGCTGCTGGTCACAGGAAGTAATCGCAGCGCCTTGCGCTATTAAGAACGACTGTACAGCCACAGCTATATAATGGCTATGAAGTGTGCTAATAAATGTGAATTCTATTTATTCATAATTTATTTTAAAACGAATATTAATTGAATTGATCTATATGCTTTTTTCTTATATATAACTGTGCTATCTTCGTCCCAGATTTAGTAGAGTTTTTACATTATTATTGTACGTTTTTATGTTCCTATCGAAAAAGAATCGATTTTATTGCTTTCGAAATCGCGAAGTAAATTTCAGGCGTGCGTATTGCATTCTTTGTGCCTTTATGAATTATGAATTAATACTCGTTTATGAATTACTTATAGTATTACGTATGTTTTATTATTTCAATAAACATTTAATTAATAAAAAATAATCAACGTTTGGTTTTTTTAGTTTACTTCCTGTATACAAATCAGTATCAGTTATTACTTATTTAACAGAAAAGGTCCTAGATAACTGTATCCAAGTCAAAAATACTGACTATATTATTTTCAATACACTAAATAATAAGAGCTCCACAAAGTTTATCGCTTTTGTGAAGATTTAATAGAAGAGTTTTTTTGTTATTATAATCAATGCAATTTCCAACATATTTCAATTTTCATATTTCATTTCAAAATCATTCGTTTGATCATTCCTTTCTCTATTATTCTCATTCTACTTGTATAAATATGATAACTCCTGGCAGTTTTAGATTCTATTATAAACTTCTGTCTTTTCGTAACTTTTTTTAATAAAATTTTAATCTAATTAAAAGTAATCGACTTACGATATTTTGTTGAGTGTTTTTTGATAGCCATGGAAATAGACACAAGTTCCTATAGCGCCATCTTCATAGAAATATTTAGAAATGTTTTCCATTTCCTTTAAAAGATTTCCATCCATTGGTTATTGTAGTACCGTGATCCACAACCAGATGACGCAGTCCAATGTAAACTACTAATACTAAATTTCGTATGGTATTGAATTGCAACTGTAAATTCAACAAGAATTCTATTTAGAAAATTTCGAATTTCGAAAATATTTGAGGTTAAATAGTTCGGACCAAAACAATTTAGTTTTCTCGTTTGTTTTGATACACTTTTCGAAAATCAAAAATATGTGTTTTAAGTTCGAAAATTTTTATAAACTTTGCTTCGACGAAACATTCGCAATATGTACAACAGATGCTAAATATATTGCATGCGTGTATTGCTTGAATTCTTAATATATCTGACTTTGCGTTGGCTTTCGTCCAAAATATATCGAAAAATAAATACAGTTTGAAAGACACGAACGGAAGATGCTTTTTGAGATGAAACGAAAAATCGTCTGTGATATTTTAAAATATTTGTTGTTTTTCATCACCACCTGTCGCAAGAAATTAGCCCACATATTTTTGAATATTAAGTATAAAGAAAATACGTATATTTATATATATGTATATACTGTAATCGTTATAAGGATATATAAAAAAATCGCTATTATTATTATTAGTTATATCAAATTATGTTAAATTAGAAATTATTGACTATGTTTCTGTGTTTCTAAAACAAAAATGAAATAGTATAATGTGATATACACAAAAAGCTAATAAATTTTTAGATTAATATTAAATAAGGAAATATTAAAAAATATTGAAAAATTGAAAATATTGAAACTATTGGTGCAATATTTATTTATTAAAATTTTGAACTAAGCGCATACCTTATAGTTCATCTAGATATTTTTTGTTAGAAAAAAACAATCAACAAAACAAAAAAAGTTTTTTTAGTTAAGCAAGCTGAATTAAGAAAAATAAAAAAATTAACTTTTGCACTATTCAAAAAACTTTAACATTGACCTCTCAACACATCCTTTTTCTTGTATTTATTTATTGATTAATGAACATTTTATGTTACAAAAATATTTTATCTAGGATGTATCTAAAATATTTATTAAAATAATTATAATGAAAATATTTATATTTAAAATTATTATAATAATAGGTTTTTTTATCAGAAAATAATTTCAAAATTTATACGAATGAGAATATGGCAAGAATTATTTGTCTGCATATGAAACAAATCAAAATAATTTTAAGACCTGACAGGTGATCTCAAGGTGCGACGCCGGTGTGCAGGAAGCGTATACGAAGCATACACAGCGACAAAGCATGAGCAACGAGCATGTACCATGTGTGATTGCATGAGGATCAGCTCGGCTCGGGTGCTGATTGTTAGACGCTCCTAAAAGTATGCTTCGCCTTGACATTGACGGTTTATTCACACTGAGCGCGCTAAGCATGAAGTCAGATCTGCAACCAAATCTGCTTCAGCGAAGAGCTCAACAAACGCAATAGATATATAGTATAACTTTATTTTTATTCTGCACAATAAAACGCACATGCGCGATCATGAATTTCACGCACACACTTAAACTTAAGTTGACACACTTCAGTTTAATTTTAGCAGCGCACAGCAGTCGATGTCGATTAATACAACGGACTTGAAAATATTTAGTAGGATGAGAAAAACATTCCTGTCTTTTAAAATAGGTTTTTGGCTAGTGTTGTTGGTGAATCGCCAACGAAAATTGGCTTGTCGACAAAATAAAAGTACATTCAGTGCTTTCAAGGCGATTTTTTTCGTATATTATTAGTGATATCAAAATAATTTTCCTTATGCATCTGTAGAGATCGCACAGAATCAATGCTAAAACGTCAATATTGTCACTTAGTCGCCATTAAGGAAATGTTTCAATTAAAAAGTTATTTGTGTAATAAAGGCTTATTTCTTAGTCATTAAATGATTCACTTTTCGTCTGAAGACACATTTATTTACTTTCTATTTTGCTATCCCTCAATAAGATATGCGATTTATATGAGTCAGATTTCTAATATATTTGTCGTTATAAAATTTTTATCCTCTAATTATACATGTTTACTATAAAATTTTTGTTTAAAAATAAAATCTTCAATCACTTCTAGCTCATGCCTGAAATTTTAATTAACTCCAGAAAATATTAGTAAATAAAAATATGCTTATTTTAAATTGAATGAATGAATAACTTGTTACAATTAAATTCGTTTTTGTTAATTGATTTTGAAAAACATAAATACTTGTACATCTGTGTTTATTAAAAAATCTGTACACATTCGATTCTGATATAATTATATTTCAAAAATAACATATTAAAATAAGAGAAATTACCATCGTCACTGTGTAAACATCCTCCAAAATGACAGAATTTCCTAATCACAAATGTCAAAATATCAGATGTTTAACCTTTTTGACAGCCTTAAAATGGCGTGCGATTTAATTTGTAATTTGGGAAAAAATTGACACAAAAATTGAATATAGAGTGTCTATATAGAAAAAACAATTTAATTACTAACAGTTTATGTAGGTGCAAAACTTTACGAAGGAAATAGTATATTTAATAAGACCGAATACAAGTAGTATTAGGTTAAAAACATAATTACAAATACATATATAAGTTCCATATATATATGTTTATGCAGGTTTCTAAATTCGCATTTGTTAATTATATTCATTTAATTAAAAACAAACATCCTTATATTACATCAGCGATGAAAAATTTTCATCACCTGATATTTAATAATAATGTCTAAAGTTATTTCAATGAGCTCATTTATAATATACACCTTATTTCACAATAATCTATGGGGAAACCTCAGGCAGAAGCACCGTTAATTTAAAAGTTTCATAGGCTTTGTGGGCGTCCAGCTCAAAATAAAGACAAAGAATATTGTGAAGAAAAAGAAATTTATTATGTTGAATTTTGAAGAGCTCATGATTCCGATTAATGGGATGGTACGCCTCCGCACCGAGTGCAGTCTTCGTTTTTCTCCTGATTCAAGAACTAGAAATGATATGTATCACACCAACCTTGAGAATCAGAAAGGTCGTTAAGAATATTGGATTGTGTTGCAGAAGATTATTGAAATTATTTTGAAATAAGTTCACTTGTCTATATTGGAAAATGTTTCTCTTCAACTATTCAAAACCGAATTCTGTCTTTGAGGTAAAAAGAATTTTCTCAATGATATAGAAATCAATTTTTATATCATCAATAATAATTATTTATTACTTGTCAAATACGAAGAGAGCAATATTGTAAATCTGTGTTTCTTTCTTCAGTAATTATTTTTCATTCTTCATCTCAACATTAATTAATTACAATTTTGGCAAAATATCAAGGATCTTCTCGCGTTTTGAACTGTAATTAGGCAATTTTCAAGGAATGTCAATTATTTGCAGCGTTTATAAACACATGTCTTCAAGTTCATTTCGATTATAGTATATCGAGAAAAGAACACTTTTTAATTAAAATAATTCTTAGCTAATTAACCTTGTCTCATGTAACAGAATTTTAATTAAAAAATGTTACTCAAGATTTTTCGATAGCCAAAAATTATGAAAGTTTTTCGTACCGAAAAAAAGGTTTTCATTAATGAAAAATGTTGAAGCATGAAAATTGTAAGTTAGAAGAAAAAATTATATTAAACAAAAGATTATTTAAAAGAAAATATTATTTAGTCATGTATGTTATTTAAACCATATTTTAGGTTATTAAAATTTTCCCTCACCAAAAGCGTTCGCATTTAAATTCTTAAGATTCTAAAATTCACAATCGTTAATTATTATCGCATGTCAACACCTAATAAAAATCCATTACAGTCTTGAGAACGCTAAAGCTAGAGAATGTTGATCGTTTCTGTCGCCTTGTCATAATAATTATATTAATAATGTTCGATACCAAACAGCCACAAGGTTATTCTGTGAATATTTAGAGTAGAAAATATTTCTTAATGCTAAACACATTGCAACTCTTCATGTAAATATCACATCATTTCAAAGTTAAATTAATCGTGAAAAATTGCATCGTTTCGTAAATAATTCTTTTGCGGAAACAGATTATTTTTTTTTTGGCAGTATTTTGAGCCATAATAAATAAGTGCTTATTTTGATGGTGTCTATAAAATCACATTACTTTTAAAATTCTGCCCACAAACTGAAATTCTACTACGCAGTGAATTTCTAGTTTTCTTTGTATTTACATTTTATTATTATAAAATTAATGATTGTATAAAAATTAATATATTTAAAATACTTAACTGAAAAGTTTCGCACAAGTTTTACAAAAGTCTTGGATTTGCAGTAAAATAAACTTGAAGACGAACAAACGAAAAATAATTTTTATGTTATAATAAATATCAAGAAATTTACTGTAGAAAGGGGGAAAAAAAGTAATTTATTAATAAAGGAATTCAAAAATAGGACAATGATCTGCTTATATAACAACAAAACAACAATGGTTTTAATGATCCTGCTTTTAAATTCTTATTTCCAGATACTCTTATTCCTTGTTTATTATTATTATAATTTGTGTATTGTCTATTATTATTGTTATTCATTTCGTTTATACGAAAATTGTAGAAGCAGAACATTAACTTTATCTGTTTGCAGATCAAGGAACGCAAACCGAGCCACTGATAATCACAGAACCGATCATGAATGGGAATCACAGCCCTTGCAGTAGCAGCAGCAGTTCTCTGCCTCGTTTTAGCTTTGAGTCTGCATCCTCGAACCATGACATCTACCATCACAAGCTTCGTAAGTCGGAATCTTTCTCGTCAGCCTTGGCTTCACCCTTAAAGGGGGCGGTAATGTCGACTGTCTCGCTGAGGTCATCGCCACTGGGAGTTTCTCCTCGGACTCTGAAGAGTGACATGATCAACACATTCCAGAAATGGGAGACAACGATTGAGTCGGTCAGTTATGTGACCACAAAGACTATCGCCATCACAGACCCAACTACGCGACCGAGAGCGTCTTCGATGTCACTGCAGGCGATGCCTTCATCACGTTCCACCACGCCTACCCAGCAGAAGTTACAGAATGGCTGGGCAACATCCGACCGGCTCAAAGAGAACGGATCGAATCAGAAAGAGCCACAACGCCGAACAGGTAGGCCTTTTATCCTCCGCTTGTTTCTGTTGTTATTTGGTAGTTGGTTTCATTTATGACATATACGAGTATACATATGTTTTCTTTCATCACATGATGTGACTATCGCATTCATATGAACCGATTTGTAACTACTTAAGTCAATTACTCTCTTTCATTACTTCTCATTCAAAGTTAAACAAATCTTTCTGCATTCATCAACCACATTTGTGATAATTATGGGTTTTTTGGGAAAATTAAAATATATTATCATTTCCCATTAATTGTTATAATGTTATATCATTCCAAAAATCATGATGTACCGCTCAGTGTATGTTTTGTAAAATATTATAAGTCTATTCATAGAGAAAGAAAGAAAGAAGGCAATGAAATAAAAATAAGAACCAGATAAAGAATTCTTTCTCTATGGTTTATTATAATATTTATTATTATAATATTCTAAAACATTACAGATGATAAATCGAATCATTGATGAGTTGGATGTCTTGCAAGAATAACGTGAATTAAAAATTCATTAATTAAATTACAAACATATTATTAATTTATTTTAACATAAAAAAACAATAAATAACTCATTAATAGAAATATATAAATAAAAAATATATTACATTAAAAATTTATGTTAAATTATAAAAAATATTTGCTAGAGTCATATGAAGAAATGTAAAATCTCTCTTTCACAAGTCTATCGGGAAATATCCATGTCTTGTAGAAAATAAGCTTATACAGTACTTCAATGTAAAAAGCAAGGATCTTGGAATAAGATTGAAGTCACAAAGTGACTCACATCTGTTCGTTTTATAGTGAAACTGCTCCAGTGATGTTTCTCTTTTGAATTAATGCAGTTTGTAATACACTTAATGCACTTATAATGGTCATTAATAATATAAAAAACTTTAAATTACAAACAAAAAAATTTCTTTTGAAAGTAAGTTCACTGCAGCAATTCAAACTGCAATGATAACTCGTTACTGATTTAAATAGATATTTAAAAATTTAAGAATCTACAAGTTTCAGAAAAATTAATGATTCATTTCTCAGTTTTTTTGGGTGTACTTTATAATGTTTTTCTTTGATAACAGAATAACTAAATATAGACACTTTCTGCTACACACTGACGCAGCACTTGCACGCATTGTCCACGATGTTCTCCACATGTTCTGTCGCTTCCTTAAAACTCCCTTTTTTCCTATAGGTTTCTTTATTATTGTTTGTTGATGAGCGTCTTCGCAGCGTTTTCTCTACATATTGCAACGTCTCGATGGATGTTGCTGAAGACGCGTTGGTACAAGTGAATTCCGTCGGCCGTTTCTGTACCTCGCTGTGTGTGTAATTTTCAATGTAATTTGATGCCTCTCATTTAACGGAATGAAGGAAAAGAGTCTGATACGATTAATACTCATGCGCATATTTTTTACTGTCTCTTCTTTTGACTTACCACGATTTTATGTTCGGTTTGCGACTCATTACATCTGGCACGATCCATGAGGCTTCATGAGATCCGATCGCTTGCGGTCGATCGATGCTGCAACCTCAACGATCATCGTCAAGCAGCGTTGCGTTTCGCTTCGTTGTGAAGTGAATTCAGAAAACATTAAAGTGAATCGATACATGTTTTGAATACTTGGAGTTTTTGGATTTTCAGTCATGTTGAATTTAATTTGTGTACTTTAATATATTTCTTTTAATATGTTTCTTGTAAAAAATAAAACGAAGATTTTTGAAGTAACTATTTGCTTCTTTGCTTTTCGTCTAACCTCTTCTCTCGTCTCATAATCACTATCATCATGATCATGCTTCCATGAGTTCATTTTCGGCATGCGACATTCATTCACATTTTCTATGTTTTGCGCTTTTTACTATAATTCAACTTTTACAGCCCTAAAATTTTGGATTTTTGTTTACAGTTAAAGCTCAGTCATATTTCAATCATTGAATAATTACTGACCAACTTCACCAACACCTCAGCAGTTCCGGCGGACCCATTAATAAAAAGGGTCTTTGCACCAGATGTCGGTTGAAAAAATACACGCAACTTTTGATGCATCTCCTCCTGTACATACTACTATTAACTACAAAAACTCTTCACTGTACCTTTTACAAAGTATTTACTAACCATAAATGATTTCATAATAAAAAAATTAACACAACTTATTAAGTAAATCAACTATATATTTATTTATATTAATGACAATTAATAAATTTAAATAATTTTGATGTCTTCAGAGATATCATTTGTTTTTTAAGTTGATGTACTTAGAATTCCAAATGGTTCTCTATTTGCTCTACTAACTTATTTTATTTATGAAATAAATCTTTAACATGTAAAAAATAATGACTTCTCACAAAATAAAACTGATATTAACCATTTTTAGAAGTGTCTTTTATTCCAATATAATAATTAAAATATCGCAATTAATATTATTTATTATAATTATTATAATTATATTATTTTAAAGGTAATTATTTTTATTATTATTTCTATATTATTTGCTATTAAAACTCACTGAACTCATGTCTTAAGTAAATAGTTTCATGAATTCGTTTACTTAAAAATTAGACATCGGAAATATAGAATATAGAATATTTTTCCTAGCTAATTAAACAAACGCAACTCTACGTATACGAACAAAACAATTTTTTGCAATAAAATCATTTCGAATAAACTGATTATAAATGCCAACGATATGAGATAATTGCTAAAATTAACAACAATATTTGAACCAGAAAAACTCATAAAACAATGCCTAAAATATCAGAAAATAGAATAATAAAACGTAAACAACAAAAAAAACTTGACATTAGTTTGAAGTTTGAATCTTCCTCATTTAACCTTGGAAAGAATTCCGTCTTTTACTTAATTACAAAAGCGATAATAAAAGAGAAAGTGGAAAATACTCTCAGCAGTTAAATTTTCCGATTTTAAAATTACTTTTATCTTTCGATGTGACCTAAACCTTTAAAAGATTGCACGAAATTGTTTGTGAGAGTTATATAAATATATAGATATACGGTTGTAATATTTACCTATACGAACTCATTTCTAAATTCCAACGAAGATAAAATGACAGAAATCAAGTTCATCCATCAACTGATAAGATTATTTATACAACGGGTGATAAGATTTTGCAAATTATATCTCTGTTTAATATAATGAATTTAATTTTAATAACGTTGTTCCTTTTATCTTATCAACCGAAGGAAACATTGCAATAGTGTTGCAATTATTCAAGTTGGAATGCTGGTTGTGGTTTGAGCCAGAGTTGAATAAGCATGGTACTACACTGAAAGCTAAACCACTATTTAATGTTTTTGTGATGAGTGACACCTGTCGTAAAAGGTGCATTAAAGTAAAAGTAACTAAGATTGGGTTTACTTCAATGACAAAATCGCTTAAATATCGTCAAAAGTTTTTAAAATTGTTTTTCTTCAAGAGGTGAAATATTCAATTAATGTTTGATAATTCAAGATTAATTAATGTTTGATTCTTTCAAGATTTATATGAGCTTCATGAGCATTTTACTAACACTTTTTACATCCAGGCTTCACTTCAGGATTACTTTCTTTGATCTATGCTTGAATTTCTTCAATTGATCTTTGATCTAACCTTGAATTCTTTCTGAATATGTTTTTTATATTCAGACTCCATAGTTCTTTTTTATTTTGTATTCATCAAATAGAATGCTGCTAAAGCTTCATTGATCATAAAATTCAATGATCATAGGAATAACTCAAGTGGACGAAATGTTTTTTTTGAATGTTCAATTGAATTAAATTGAAATGAAGTTGAATTGGATTCTTTATTCAATTCAAAGCCTCTGCTGAGCATCCATCTCCTTGTCCTTCGTCTTTTCAAATGTTGCATTAAATGTGACTTCTTGCGAATAGTAAATTTTAATTGTTTCAAATTGGTAGCAATGAAAGGAACGCAGACTGTCAGCGATACAAATTTCAAAAAGTAGTTTAGTGACATTTCTGACATTATACTGAAAGGAGAAAACAACAGAAATAAATAAATAAATGAATAAAAACCACTAATAACAACATCACCATCGGCAGCACCTGGAAAACCGAAGGAAAAACATATTCCTCTCACTGCAAAACATCGTGGTGATTGCTTAGGGAATTCTCGTTGACATCCTCATCATTACCACCATCATCAGTAAGAGCAATGATTATGACAATGATGATGTGTTAATGGAGATTTTCATAGAGATTATTTTAATGGCGAATTGTATCAACTATCTTCATTATCATCAAGTACGTCATTCTATGAGAACAATAAGAGACCGAGATAAAAGAAAGCTCTGCACTACAGCTCGAAATGATCGCATCTCACGGATCCACAATGGAAAACTTCAACTCATCGCCAGTTGAATTCGGACAATGAACAGCAGCAGTAGCTGCTTCGTAAGTCGAGACTCGCGGTAAAGTGTTGCCTGTGCGGTCGGCTTCAAGCAGCATCTGCATCAGCATCCATCACAGTTAAAATATTCTACGGTTCGTTGACGTTGTGCGGGGCGTTGTATCGTCGGGACAGAGAGGGTGGGCGTGGAAGAGGCAGGTGCACAGAGATTTCTTTCATTTTACTACGTCGTAAACGATTGAGAAGCCGCTCGGGTTGCGTGCTGCATGGAATTCACTTCTTAACTGCTTTTGATGAGCTTTTGTTGTTGGTTTGATTGTCGTCACTGTTGCTGTTGTCGGTGTTTAGTTGCTACAAAGTTTTTTTTTAATCATTATATAATTGGAGTTAAATTTGTGTGGCTACTCTTCATATTCCAATCAGTGTTTAAGATGAGTGTCAACTCTCAGGTGTGAATATTCACCTCGCTGCTGTCGCGGTTTTCTTGTCGCCAACGAATTTACTAAACGCAAATTAATCGCTTATGCGTTTTAATACTTAGATACCAATTTATTTTCATTATTATAAAGCTATAATTTAATTAATTTTGTGTTTTCCGTTCAACTTAACTTTCTTTGAACTCAATTTTTTAGTAATTTTTTAATTTAACGCTCAATTAAAGCACAAACATCTTAAAACACGAAACTGTATTTTAAGGCGCTTTCAAAGTGACTTTCCTTAGTAATAAAAAAATTTATATATTAAATTGAGTAGAAGTGGAATTTATTTATATATTATATATAGATATATGTATATATATATTTATTTTTCTTGAATTATTGCCGAAAGAAATCAAGGGTTAAAGTCACTATTAAAGATAATTATTCACATTTAATTCAAATTTTCGAAATTATTTACTTATGATTTGCACGCAAAAAAATGTATAAAAATATTTTATACAAGCACAGATTTCATGTTGGATGAAGTGCTTTATAATTTTGTTGTTTTTTTTGTGGACTCCGAATAGCGAGTATTGCGTAATTCTTTTTAGAACAATGGTGACAAGCTTCGGTGCACAAGCTTGAACTCTGCGATATAATACATTTAATACAATCATGTGTACATATTTAATTGATATCAGATACTATTTCATTTACGTTGATATTTGAAAAAACACGAAAAGTCTAATATTATTCAATTGAACTTAGAAAAAGATTTAACCCAAATAAGTTAACTGAATATACACTACATACAAAACTACCTTTTAATTTCATTTATCACGCTTTTCATATTATTATATATTATATCAATTAAATCCAATTTTAATGAATTCATTAATGACTACATCCGTATTCAGCTTTGCAGATTTAAATAAAAATAATTTTAAAAACCGAAATATTTCATATTGCTTATTAAACATAAGATCACTGAGGATGAATTTTATCTCCTTTCGTGCAGCAGTTCAAGACGTAATGGACCTTTTGGATGTTATAATTTTAGTGGAAACGAATATTAATGATCATGAAAACAGTCTATATTTCCTAACGGGATATAATGCAGAGTTTATTAACCGTGAGAACAGTAGAGGTGGAGGTATTGTTATTTATGTAAAAGAGCATATTCCGTACGACGTCAACTATCCGCTTGTTCGCTCTTTCGAAGCTATGCAGCTGATATTGAGAGTAGCCTCAGTAAATATTTATCTCACCGCTGTTTATCGTCCTCCTTCTCATAATATTACCGAGTTCATACATGAATTAGATGCTCTTCTTTCTCATATTAACGTAAAAGCGAGATCTCTTCTTGTCGGTGATATGAATATCGATTTACTGAGCTCTTGCTTAATTAAAGACAAATATTTGGATATGTTATCTTCTCATGGCATGCTAAACACAAACAATGAGTTAAGCACAAGAGTAGATATTGCAAGAGAGAGCAGTACTAACATTGACCATGTGTTCGTGAGACTCAGTGAAGTAAATTTATTTACATCATTGGTCAAAATTAATGTTTCTGATCACTATGCTCTGGTTTGTTGTATACAAGGCGATAACAGCTTAATCAGCTATGAAAAGAGTGCAAAAAGGAGTTTGGTTATTAATAATCATAGAGTTGATGATCAAATTAAGGGCATTAATTGGGATCAATTTCTGGACTGTGATAAAGCTGACGATTTGTATTCAAGTCTATATGAAACCTTCAAATTGATTTATGATAATGCATGGCGCAAGAACACAAAAAATAAAAAAGGGAAACGTAATCCTTGGATGAATAACGAGTTACTCAAGGATTGTGAAAAAAGGGACAAATTGTATAAGAAATGGTTATCTAAGCCTACTGATTACATTTGCGAGCGTGCTTATAAATCCTTTCGTAATATAGTTAACAAGAGGTTAATTTTTGCAAAAAATAATTATTACCGTCGCTTATTTTATGAAAGTAGTGATGATAGGAGAAAAACTTGGGGCCTAATTAATGAAATCTTAGGTAAAAGGAAGATGGATGTTGATGCTGCTATAATTAGGAATATGAATTGCAACCAGTCGACTGAAATCGCGAATACTTTTGCCATTAAATTCAAAGAGAACGTTGATAAAATAATGCATACATGTTCTTGCCGCACCTTACATGCTAGATCCGATGGCATCGTAAACTCAATTTACAACGAAAGAACCACCGAAATAGAAATTTTCAACATTTTAAATGGTTTAAAGAAGAAGGGAGCTGGCTCTGATGGCATTAGACCCCAGGACCTTAAGAAACATGCTAATGCATTAACTCCTGTTATTACAGCACTGGTGAATAAGAGTTTCTTGGAGGCAAAGATACCAGAGACACTGAAAGTTTCAATTATTCGCCCTATATATAAGAGTGGTTCAAAATCGGACTACGGTAATTACAGGCCGATTTCATTATTACCGGTTATTGAGAAAGTGATGGAAGAGATTGTGGTCAGGAGACTTAGTACGTTCTGTAAAAGATATAGGCTAATAAATCCTAATCAATTTGGATTCCAAAAAGGGAAGAGTATTAACAAACTTCTGGGATATTTTGCATCTAAATTAAATGAATATTTGAGTAAAAACATGCATACTTTGGTGCTGTTTATTGATTTCAGCAGAGCGTTTGATACAATACCTCGTGAAAAGCTACTAACCAAGCTTTACCGCATAGGTATAAGAGGGGAACTCCATGATTGGTTTAAGAGCTACCTCGAACTCAGAATGTATAGAGTTAAAATAGAGCATTCTGTTAGCGATGAAGTCCCAGTTATGTATGGTGTTCCTCAAGGCTCTAAGCTTGGCCCACTTCTATTTATTCTCTTCACAAATGATTTGCTGCAATTGCTGAATAAATTTGACGTATTCGCTTATGCCGATGATTTTGCAGTCGTAGTAACACACAAGAATGTTGAGATGGCGATAAAAATAATGCAGAAACAAATCAATATGATACAAAAATGGTCACATGACAATGGTCTTATTATAAACGCTATTAAAACTAAAGTTATGTATGTGAAACAGCTCCGTATCAAGCCCTGCAACATTAAATTAATACTTCACGATAATGACTGCTTGCACTTAAATGCCGATAACGCCGATAACATATGCTTGGAAAACCAGGAATGTGATACTAATATTGAAGTTGTTACAAAGTACAAATATCTTGGAGTTATATTAGACCACAGTTTGAAGTGGAAGGAACAAGTGGATTATGTTAGAGGTAAACTACGAAGGACGGCATATATGCTTTACCATCTAAAGTATTGTTGCAACGAAGCAGTAATTAGGCAAGCATACTACGCTCTTGCTGAATCTTACATACGACACGGTGTAACAGCTTGGGGCTTCTCATCTCATTGTAAAAGGCTACAAAGCATTCAAAACTATCTGTTGAAAAGAATTATGAAGCCTATGACAATTGACAGAGATGAGTGTTTACCTCAAAAATGCAATGTTTTAAGTGTTGAAGCAATATTCAAAACTACGCTACTGAATACCTTTTATAGTGAACCTCACTATAGAGTTACGTTAAGCCACTATCACGGTACTCGTAGCATATCTGACGGCCGTTTTAAGGTCCCTAAATTTTATAACAATTATGGGAAAAATAGGTTGGAGGTTGCAATGCCCAGCATTTTAAATAAACTGCCCGTTGATCTGCGTAATATAAGAAGTGCAGCTAGAAGGAAAAAACGCCTGAAGAGTTATTATCTCCTACAGCACTAGAAGTATCTAATTGTGCAGTGCTCAAATACCATTGACGTCTGAAATCTGAAATCTGAAATCTTGATATCTAATCCAATTTCTGCAGACAAGCCTTAGTAGCTTCGCAGAATTCGAATTTATCTCAATGTATTTAAAATTATAAATTATATTATATGAAAATGTTACTTGTAAAAAACCACTGCTGAAGAACAAATAAATAAATAAATAAAATAATAAAAAAAAAAAAAAAAAATAATAAAAAAAATTAGAAAATTAAATTACATTAAAAAAATAATTATTAACTGAAATAGCAAAATACTAAAAAGTATATTGTCATTTTGCACTAAATGCACTAGCAGCGAAAAGTAAAAAATTTTGTAAACAAAATAAAACTTAAAACTAATAAAAACGTACATAAAGAATCGACTTGAGAACACTGAGCTGCAAAGCACTTTAATATTTTTCGTATTTCAGTATATTCCTTCAAATACTTTATCTTTAATAAAGGACTTTTTCTTCAGATTGTGCAATATTTTAAATATATATATTATTTTTTAATGTTTCGCAAATATAATTTTGGGTGTGTAGTTAAATAGAATGTCACATTTGTAATCAAACCAATTAAAATAAAACAAAGCAAATAAATAAATTAGAAAAAATACCGAAAATTTAAAGCTCATGCGAAGTGGAATTTATAAAATCAATTTTTTTTTTTATGTCGTTTTAAAAATGGGAGCAGTTTACTGTACACAGAGGCGAATTCAGTTCGTGCGGCGCCCCTAGAAAATAACTTTAAACGCTCCCAGTTTAAAAAATGTCATTTGCAGCGCATTTAAGTTTTAGTATTATAAAATAATTAAAAACAGTTGTTGGTGATGCTTTCACGAGGCGCTCGCTATACTTTCTCACATTGCATAGTCAAATCAATCAATTACAATTATTAAATACTAAAAGACTTGCATTTTCTTCCCTTAATGAAAATTTCAGCAATGGAATATTTTGGATCTGCAAATAAGCTCCAATAGGGTTAATTTCCTCGCTATTGAAAATAACCATTTTACTTTACGATTGATCCATTATAAAATCAACCAATTTACAAAGAACATTCAGTTAATTAATTGATTCGTGAATGACTGAGAAACAATAAACATGTTCAGCAACGTTGAGTTTATGGAACAGTTGTATATTGTCCACAAAATCTAACAGTTTGTGGAACATCAGAATCAAATTCAATCTTGTTTGACTTAAAAATCTTTCAACATAAAAACCTGTTCATACATGAATGACATTTATGGAGTTTCCAACTCGTTAAGGTGATAAACGCAGTGTGTAATATCTACAGAATCGATCGATTGGTCGATTTATTTTTACGAAAATAAGTTTTGTTGTTAGCTGGATCGGATTCATTGGATTTTTCGCTACACTCAGATTAATTATTTGTCATAGGAACGAAAATAGTTCCAAGCACATCTAGAAATGAGTGTACACTGTGGATATTTCTTGGCATATTGCTAGAGGTTGAGCGATGGCCAATAAAGTGGGTGGTTGGGCGATCAGTCGACTTGCAGATGATGCATCATCAGCGCAGCTTCAACGATGACAAATATTCTTATTTTTGAACAATTGTGAATAATCAATCACTCAAGTTGACATCAGAAAAGATATATAAGATATATCAGATCTTATACAAGAAATGATATATTTTTCACTTTTCAATAATACTAAATATTTATAATATATTTCTAAATGATCACTTTAGTTCTGCGCCTCACACAGCATACAGTAAACTCCCGTTAAACAAGTCATAGCCCACAATAACTCTAATTAATTAACCGAAGAAAAAAAGAATTATTTGTAGATTTGAAAATTTATTTAATTATTTAAAGACTATCAACATTAATTGGTATTTATCGAAGGAGTTTTTATAATTCTCGAGGTCTCACTGTAGATTAGCTTCTATAGACGACATATAATGAAAATCTTCTGCAAAGGAAGAAGAAACTCATCGTTTTCAGGTTACCAAAAATATATCACAATTTATTTTTAGCTTCAAAATTCAGCAGCGAAAATTCCGAAACCGAAAAACGATGTGCCACAAAACCAATTCTTCGTTTCATTTCTCTCACTCTCTCTCAAAGAGAAGCGATGATTTATTTGCGGCGACATGTTGAAGTGAAAATTTTTCTGTATTAAAAAGGCAAAGTGACTTGACGCAAAGTGATCGGCTGTAAAATCCTTAAAATTCATAAAATGTTGGTCTGATTGTTGATATGTACAGAAATTAAATAATTCTCCTTCTTCAGTCGTAATTGAATTTATGCAATGGGACACAAAAAAATCGAAGTGATCTAGAGGATTGAGCTCCTTTCGAAATTTTTATAAGTTCTGCATCGAAGTTCCTAATTTGAATTAAGAAAATTGGTTTCGCTTGCCTCCCAGCAATTTACCAACGATTTCATATAACCCAAAATACTCTGCAATTTAAATAATATCGCAATATTCTCAACATTTGGCCCCCCAACAAGAAACCCGAATACATTTTCCTCAGCCACAGAAACAACAACCACTAGGAAAATGCAAAAATATCCACACGAAGCCGACGCTCGTGTGCGACTCTCTGCACGAATTCCGAACTACTCGAGCTACTTTATCGCGATCGCTACGATCTGGTGTCATTCTTCGCTCGCACCTTAAAAACGATCGACGTCTTGGTTTCAGTCTCGGGGATAACGACTGAAAACTAATTCTTTTTATAAAATTTTCATTTTAATACATATAGAATATATAGTATACGCACAAGAAAGAAGAAAATTTCAGAAAAAACAACGGAATATCACAGTTTTTATACAGATTTACAGGATAACGAAAGGATAACCATAAAAAAGTAAGCAGACGTCGTGTTTTAACGGTTTTCCGTAGAAAAAAGCTAGTAAAAAATTCGTTAAGAAGAAAATTTTCGAAACGGTTTCGTAACAGATGAAAATTTATATATAATATATTTATCTTGCGGGACAAATATATTCGGTGCTGTGCTGAATTTCTAAAAAAAGAACCGAACGAACGATCGAACGAGCAACCGAACGAACGAACGATTTTCCGAGTGTTGAATCTGCACCCATCGGCCGTCCCGAGTGTCTTTTTCAGGGAATTACGAAAGGATATAAGCAACAAATAAAAGGATTAACCACAGCAAAGGATTATAAAACAAAAGATGATGAAAATCTGTTTGAATTTAATTCAGTGTTAGAAATTTAGTTGTAAAAAAATATTATTTGAAGAGGAAAACTAGGATAAAAATATTCAAGGATCAATTGTTAATATTGTTCCCTATTAATCATTTTTTTTTTCTTTTGTGAGTTCAGAAAAAATTAAGAAATATATGTTGATGCATATAGACAGTTCGTAAAAATCTTTTAAGTGCAGAGAATTTCGATTAAAATGGTTAAAAATAGATCGGGGAAAATTAAGAAGCGCTGTGAAAAATCGTTGTGTCGTGAATCAAATTGAGTGGTGCAACAGAGACGGCAGATCGGCAGCCAGAAAAGGATAGCCAAAGCTGAATCCGGCTAACAGATATTGAATATCCAACGAAATCATAGTTTAAATTTAGATGTGAAGAAATTCGGTGCGAAGATAATAAAAATTTACAGAGAACGAAAAAGTTTAGAGAAGAAATTAAATCTATAATAAACGAAAAATTCTAACAAAAAATATAATATTAAATATTAGTGAGAAGTTTTTTAATTGTGTCTACAATCTTAAACGAGTGATAGTGCAAATAAAGCAAATTTTTTTTTGGTTGGAAATAAAAAGAAATCATAAATATTTAATTTTTCCTTTAATTTTTTCTTCCAGAATATATAAAAAAATCGAATTTTATGTTTTATATACATACATATATAATTGAATCGGTCTATTCGAAGTGAAATATATACGCCTGGATAAAAATACAAATAAAGTTCTAAGTTTTCTACAAGTTTTTCAAATTTCTACGTGCAAACGCTGCACTGCATCTGCAGTGTCTAGATTTTGAATTTGTTTTTGTTTAAATGCAACGCAAAGCAACATAATGCAACGACAAACTCCGAATCCGTACCAGCAGAGTGCGCAGCAATCGCAGCAGACGCAGCAGTTGAGCAGCCAGGAGCAATTCACGTCGCACCAGCAAAGGATCAGCCGCACTGAACAGCATGTCCAGCGCAGTCACGTTACCACTCAACGAGGTCAGTTCACGAGTCACCCTGTCGAGCTCCGCCAGCCACCAGCTCTGTGTCCAGTGATTCGCTTTGTGGATTAAGAGTCGCTCGACACATCTGCGAGTGGTGGGCCAGCTTCAATTAGTGTCCCTACAATCCTCTTGTCTGATTAGGAAATCGTTTATATATAACTATTGCTTTTTTTGTGGAATTTTCCCCTGAAACTCATTTTGAGGATTTTATTAATGAAGAGATTTTTAAATTGGAACTTCGGAACGAATCGAAAATATCCCTAAAAATCGCTGTTGCTATTTGCTATTGCTATAAAAGTACAAAGAAAATAGAAATAAGACTCGGGTATAAAAGAAAATTATAAACTAAAATTCAATTATAAATTATAATAAAAAGATTAAATTTAATAATAAAAATTAATAATAAATTAAACCAAATAAAATTTAATATAATACATCCTTCATTTAAATATATTCCAACATTCATAAATATTCAATAAATAAATATTAATAATAATAATCATTATTTTCGAAAACTAATATAATAAAATAAAAATTAATTTTACTTTTATTATTAACTTATAACATTATAAAAAATATATGCACAATATAATATTAATTCATTTAATTGAATAAATAAAATCCTAACAACATAAAGCTCTAAAGAAAAAATGTTAAAATTATCTTAAAACTCTGAATCCTTTTTTTGATTTTTTGCTATTCCCTTTGCAAAACGGAATTGTATTTACTATTAAATTTAGACAAAATATAACAAATATATTTTATGATTGGTCTTCTTTCGAGGTATTATCATTATTTTTCTAGGATATTATTTATCGCATTTTAAGTTATTTATTGTTGAGCTGGTTTTTTGAAAAAAACAATATCTATAGATAAATTATGTTTCTTTTAAAAGTCATTAAAACGGTTTTCTTTCTTTAAAAATTTTGTTTGTCAAGTATTAGTAATTTGTTTTTATTTTAAATTGATGCGTTAATTTAATTTGCGATCAGTTAAATAAAATTAAATTTAGTTTCTATATGAAGAAAGTACACCGAATGTTCGATATTAGTTACTTTAATTTAAAATGCAGAAACGGCAGAAATAATTTTTAAAAATTTACGTTTTCCTTTTTAGATTTTATTTATTGCAGTATAGGACAGTATTGCAGTATATTAAAACTAAAAATAATTAATTTTAAATTTGTTGGAAATTCTTCTAAAAATAGTAATAAAAATAAAAACAATAATGAAATTGCTTTCTTAGCCTATAAAACTTAGTATTTCTGTTTATTTTACGTATTTTTACATACTTCAAGCGGATTTTTCATTTACTCTTTATTTATTGATAATAAATTTAAAATTTTATTTCAGTAGTTGTTTGTTTTATTAGATTATAAATATATTAAATTTATTTATTAACTACTTTTGATTTTAATTTTTTTAATGTAATCAATATTCAGTTACCCTCGAATGGAAATACAATTCTAAATTATAATAAAAATGCATTAAATATAACACTGCACAATAAGTAAATACGATTAAAAAATATCATTAAAGAATCACATTAAATCACATTAAAGAATCTTATAATAAAGACAAGAATCTTTTTGTACTGCGTCTGCAGATACACTGAAAACGAAATGAACAGGATTTTTTGGAAAGCAAATGTTTCCGTAACAATCTTGTAAGTCACTAAAAGCTATTAAATGTGCGACCGGAACATTATCAAAGACTGGGAAAAGCTATGACCGCACAGACAGGTCCTCAAAATCTGCGACAAAGCACTAGGAAGCTTTTTTCTGTCTGTTGTCATCCAGACAACCTGAACTTAAGAGACAAAGAACACTTTCTCCTCCGTGGCAGTAGAGACATGAGGTGTCTGTTTAGCAGTATTTTATTTAATCCAATATACATCATCAGGCTGACCTTAAAAGGGTGACACGATTGCGAGTAGTTATAGACTAAAAATAGTAGTACTCGTATTAGCATGCTAGGAAGTTCTGTGATAGACTTTCGAAGATAACAGCCACACTTACCATAAGATTCTTTCTTATCATAAAATTAATTATACGACCTTAAAAAATTGAATAATTTTTATCTTCACAAACAAAAGTAAGAATTCGTTAAGTAAGCCTTAAATGCATACACTGTACAAAAATTTTAAAGCCTTTTGCCAAAGTTATAATTTTAACAGTTGCATAATTTTTTAAATTGCATCTATCTATCGTATATGTATTTCCTGAGCGATTTTGCTACGTTGGTTTCTGCCGATAGCCTGAAAACGATATATGATGGGAAAAAATATGTTTCATATTCGGGAAACTTTTCTTCTTTGAGGGAAGTAACTATAAACTAGCAATTGCCAATTGATGCATTAAAACTTTTCTTTACTTATTTATATTATTTGATTATAAAGAATGCAGTACAAAAAAGATCACATGACCTTGCAATAATGTACATATGCACTTTATTTACGACTGGAGTCAACTAAAAGAAGATTAAGTAGTTTCCTTACAGATCTGGAAAAATAAGCAAGTAAATTTAATGCAGATTTTACAACTTAAGTCTAGAATTTTGGTAAACTTAAATATATATAAAAAATAATTAATTTAACGTTTGAATTTAGTTTTATTTCAAAATTTTTGAATAATAATATTCCCAAAATTGAATTTAAAATTGAAATTGTTTTTAAGTATATAAATTGTTTATCTATCAAATTTTTATTTTTTGTTTTTTGTTGTTGTTTACCATCTAAATATTTTTTAATAATTCTTATTGTTTATCGTCAAGAAATGAAAATAGTAATGACATTTTGGCTACATATTTCCTTAGCTCTGTTCATTCAGACCTTTGAAAAATTATCTGCATTATATTTGAACTCTCTCGAACGTGGAATATATTTTTACTGCTGTAAAAATTGTAAAAACTGTTTTAAGCAATTTCAATCGCTTTCCAATGAAAATTTGCCTACTGAATTTTATGTTTTCCGTATACTAAAATTTTTTGATATTGATTTAAATTTAAACTGTTTTCCGTAGGACTCACAAATATATTCGGCAATTTCAATCTAATATTATCTTACTTACATATTTCACTCTTTACAAATAAAATAAAGTGAAAAATCATTTGATTTATTATCAGAGTATTAGTAGTGCAGGAACAGCGTTTTTTGTTTATCGGTTTCGGATTTATTTCGATACAATATTGGTTATTCTTTTAGAAAATTCCATGGTTCCTTTATCATATATCAAACAGTCAAGCGATAACTTATTCTAGAAATTGGTCTTAGAATTATTATTAATAATTTTACACTGTAGTCAAACTATTGAAGCTTAATTGTGCTAGACGAATTGGCAAACATACATGAATCTTTATTAATTATTTCCTTTCATTTAGTAATAGTTTGGTTATTCAGTGAATTCATATTTGTATTACTTTAATAAAAGAATTACTTTGGGGAAGCAGTGAAGGAAAATTTCACAAGTTATTTAGAAGCTTTTTAATGTCAACTTAATTTTTAAGGGATCGTATTTTCAAATATAAAATCTTATTGTCCTGTTTTTATGTGTATATAAATTTATTGACACAACAGATATATATGGAAGTATTTGTGTTCACATCCATGCATAAAATTGTATTTAATTGGCAGTTAACAGTGTCACGAATCTATCAGCAATGCAATGCGTGTTTGTATTGAATTGGTCTTGTATAGCTGCCTCTGTCTTATGTTTTTAGCTGTTCGTGTATTAGTGAATTGTTCTCATATAGTCGCCTCTTTCTAGTGTTTATGAATCTGTGTGTGTGCAAACAGCGTTTAATAAAACGCATGCTCAGAAATGGTTTTTTAAAAATTTCCCTACTTTTCTATGTTTGCATAAACACTTGTTTATGTTTAACACAGAGACGAAATTTAAAAATAAAGTTAGTGTAGTGGTGTACATAAGAGTTAGAAATCTTCTCATTATATATCTGAATATATCACACACCTGCTGATTAAAAGCGGCTGCTTTTTCTATATGTATTAGTTAAAATAATTCCTATTATATTTGAATGGTTCAATTTAAAATAAAATAATGCTTAGGGAAATTTAAACATGAATGAACACAAACTTATATTGACGCCTATAAGAAACAAATTTAAATATTTGTCAGCTTTGTTTTAAAGGATTTTATTTATTTTTTATTATTTTTCTTTAAAAATTATTTTATGTTAATTATTGGTATTTTTAATTTAAAGTAGAAATCAATTAATGAATTTGTTAAATTTTTAAATTATTTTTCACAAATAATTTTAATTAATTTGGGGGAATAATTCTAATTTTAAGCAATTTTATCATAAAATTGTCGAAGTACTTTTTAATCACTTTGAACATAATTTCCATTCGAATATTCCTAATTTTTAGGAGAATTTTCTTAGTTTGGTTTCAAAACGAAACTAAAGCTTTTTCATTGCTGATTTTTACATTTTTTGTCTAGTTGTTCAATAGCTCAGTTATTACGTCTTTAATAGCGTTTGAGCGATGATATTAATCTTTCAGTAGCTTATTAATTGTGTGCTTGAATTTCAAACTATCTTTAATACTTTAATACCAATTATAAAATACCTCGGATTACAATTCAAAACTACGGATCTATTAGAATTTTATTGTTGGAATTATAGTCGTTTAGGTTAAACATGGAATATCCAATTTAAAAACCGTGCTTTTAATTTAAAAATTAATCAATCTGCTGTGTAATAATTTTCAAATGCTCAAAAGTAGTTTGTCATTTAATGTCCTATTTCTATTTCCTCACCTTCTTCTCTTTAATTTTTCAACAAGAATCATATATATATATATCAATGCATGATTTCTTTTACTTATGTATTTCGTCTCTCTCATTTTTCTAGTACAACAAATCGGTAGCGTTGGCAGCACCTACGTTCATCCGCAGCCATCCTTGACACACGTCTACTCGCAAGGCGACATCTCACCGCCCGTCTTCGAGCAAATTTTCAAGAACGCTCGCTTCGCACAGGGCGGAAACGCTATGTTCGAGGGAAAACTTCGCGGAAATCCAAAACCATTCGTATCATGGACTCGAAAAGGCGCACCACTTCTCGAGTCGGAAAAGTTCCGGATGAATTACAACGAAGTCACGGGTGAAGTATCCCTACTCATCAATCAGATCGGTCCTGGCGATGAAGGCGAGTACACGTGCACTGCACGCAACCAGTACGGCGAAGCCATCTGTAGCGTTTACATCCAGCCAGAGGGAGCCCCAATGCCGGTGTCGAGGCCTATTCAAACGCACGAAAAATCTTTGTACACCAACGGTTACTCCTATACATCCATCGAGGAAGAATTTCGCGTTGACACCTTCGAATATAGGCTGTTACGTGAAGTTTCCTTTAGAGAGTCTATCACACGCCGCACTGTTTGCGAACAAGATTATCAATTGTGCCAAGAACTGGACCGTTCTTTGGGACCTGCGCACGCACCTCAAATCGCGCAGAAACCGAGGAACTCCAAACTGGTTGAAGGTTCCGATGCAGTGTTTACAGCCAAGGTTGGCTCGAATCCGCGACCTCGCTTGACTTGGTTCCGTAATGGTCAACGCATTATGCCATCCAACAAACACGATCTCTCCTACTCAAGCGGCTTAGCCACGTTGCGTGTGAAGAACGCAAATGTACAGGATGCTGGCCACTACACTTTGTTGGCCGAGAACACGCAAGGTTGTGTTGTATCCTCCGCAGTATTGGCCGTAGAGCCAGCTGCTGAAACTGGCTATGAACCGAAGCCTGTCGACATCATGGCAGAACAATTGGAAGCCGGAAAGGCTTTGCCACCGGCATTTGCAAAAGCCTATGCTGATCGCGAAGTTACCGAAGGACGCATGACTCGCTTCGATTGCCGCGTGACCGGCAACCCCTACCCAGAAGTTTTCTGGTTCATAAACGGACGGCAGATTAATGATGATGCTACACACAAAATACTTGTCAATGAGTCCGGCAGTCACTCGCTTATGATCACAGACGTAAGTCGTTTGGATAGTGGAGTCGTGCAATGCTTGGCCCGTAACAAGGCTGGTGAGATCGCCATAGAGGCACGGTTAAATGTCTTGGAGAAGGAACAGATTGTCGCACCACAATTTATTCAACGTTTTTCCACGATGACTGTGCGCGAAGGCGAACCACTAACCATGAGTGCCAATGCAATTGGCACGCCTGCGCCACGCATCACCTGGCAAAAGGATGGCGTGCAAATTACGTCGACACAGGATCGATTTGTTGGCATTGATGGCGGAGCTACGTGTTTGGAAATTCCATGCGCAAAGGCCTCCGATGCTGGTTGGTATCAGTGTACTGCACAAAACATTGCTGGTTCTACAGCGAACCGCGCAAGGCTCTATGTAGAAGTTCCGAGAGAGCAACCAAACACCGAACAAAGACGTCTAAATTTGCCACGACCATCAAAGATAATTGAACCTGAGTAAGAATTAACACTTTGAATACATTTATCTTAATACTGACCAATTATTAATTTAAATTAGACCGGCTCCAGGACCAGAAATTATTTACTTACGCCACGTAGAACGCGCTAAGCCCCACCTGCGTCCAGGGGAGGAAGATCGCGTGTATCCACCACCACAATTTATAATACCACTGCAGAATGTGCAACAAGTTGAAGGTGGCCGAGTACACATGGAAGCGCGCATCGAGCCAGTTGGAGATCCTACAATGGTCGTCGAATGGTTTCTTAATGGCCAACCGTTGGCAGCAAGTATGTTCTTCATAAATTTCCTCTCCTAAAAATGCATAACGTGATTTTTATCTTTTAGGTGCTCGCGCTACATCTGTGTTTAAATTCGGATTTATAGCTCTAGATTTGTTGAGTATCATGGGTCATGATGCTGGCGAGTATATGTGCCGAGTTAGTAATGCAAGTGGTGTTGCCGAATCACGGGCAATACTTTCAGTTGTACAGCGGCCATCTATTGAGCAAACTTCTCAGAATCCTAACAGTTTGCAGTATATAAATCAGCTGGAGGATTATTCACGCTATCAGCGCCAGGAAAGCTCCGAAGAACTTATGAGTCAGCCACCAATTTTCATTCGTCCACTATCAGATCTTGGTGAATTAGAGGAAGGAAAGAATGCCCACTTTGAAGCACAAGTAGCACCTGTAAACGACCCTACTATGCGCGTAGAGTGGTACAAGGATGGACGCCCTATCACGGCCAGCTCACGAATCACTGCAATCTTCAACTTCGGCTACGTCTCCCTTAACATTTTGCACCTACGGGCTGAAGATGCTGGTTCGTATACAGTGCGTGCCGTAAACCGAATTGGCGAAGCCATCAGTACATCAACCATACGTATTCACTTTCGTTCACAAGTCACCGCAGATTTAGGCATACCAGAACAACAACGCTACATTGAGAAAGTGGAAGAATTGGAAGACTATAGGATGTCACAAAAACGTCGACACGTCCAGGAGGTTCCGGAACAAACCGAGCCACCAAAATTCAAAACGCCTATACAAAATCAGATAGACATGCGCGAAGGCGGTCACGCACACTTCGAAGCTAGGCTTGAACCTATCGGAGATTCCACCATGCGCGTCGAATGGCTAAAGGATGGCAGACCCTTGGAAGCAAGCTCTAGGAGTACCACATTCTTCAACTTTGGCTATGTTGCTTTAACCATCAAACAACTAACTATTTACGATGCAGGTGTCTACACTTGCCGGGCATACAACGCTCGGGGAGAGGATACTACCTCTGCCCAGCTCAGCGTTATTTCGAAAAAAGAGATTGTCTCGGAATCTCAACACCCAGGTGGCTTGGAGAAAATACAGCACTTGGAAGACACATCTCGCTATGGCCGGAGCGAGGAAGAAGAAACTAAAATCACTCAAAAGCCCCGGTTCCTGGGCCCAATGAAGGGTACAAATAAGATTTTGGAGGGGCAAAGAGCGCACTTTGAAGCTCGTGTTGAGCCACAAAGTGACTTAAGCATGAGTATTGAATGGTATCACAATGGCCGAGCAATGACTGCCGCAAACCGTATACAATTTTATTATGACTTTGGCTATGTAGCCTTAGATATCTCGCAAGTCCGTGCAGAAGATGCTGGTGTATACACTGTAGTGGCAAGGAACAAACTAGGTGAAGCTCAGCTTCAGGGAACGATGACAGTTGAAAGTAAGTAAACCAAATACATAAGCACATTCGTACTAAATTATGTAGTTACGGAAATGTAATCTAATTCAAAGGATTAATAACTTTTTAAAATCTGTTTAATTGTCTATTTTTTCATTTCATTTAGCTCGTTCCAACATAGACACATCTAGTATGCATCGTGGTCTTTACGAGAAGACACAAAATTTGGAAAACAAACCGTTTGTTGAGCCACACTATGACATTGAGGAAATATATAAATCGAAACCCATTTTCGTGCAGCCGTTATCTGATCCAAGACCCATACACGAAGGCAAGAATATTCATTTGGAGTGTCGTTTAGAACCAATGGGAGATCCAACAATGCGTGTTGAATGGTTCCAGAACGGTCGTCCTATTACTGTGGGCTCACGTTTCCGCACATACTATGACTTCGGCTTTGTAGCTCTGGATATTGTGCAGGCAACAGCCGCAGATTCTGGAGAGTACACCGTACGCGCTACAAACCATTTGGGCTCAGCTCATACATCCTCATGCGTTCGTGTTATTGATCGGTCAGATATTGTGACGGAAACACAAAATGAGATGTCATTAGAACAAATTCAACTATTGGAAGACTCATCCAGACATCGCCATCATGCGGAGGAAGATATAACTATCATGCAAGCTCCACAATTTACACGCCCACTGCACAATATTGAAACTATGGAGGGGACAAACGTTCATTTGGAGTGTCGCCTGCAGCCAGTCGGAGACCCAACAATGCATGTTGAGTGGTTTGTCAACGGGACACCCGTAAAAACCGGCCACCGTTTCCGTCCAGCATATGAGTTCGATTATGTGGCTCTCGATTTGCTGGGCTGCTATGCCGTCGACTCAGGCGTATATACTTGTCAAGCACGTAATCAGCTAGGTGAGTCCGTCACATCATGCTCAGTTCGCATTATTGCCAAGAAAGATCTTATTTTGGAGACTCAAAATGAGTCCGGTCTGCAAAAGATTGCATATTTGGAGGATTCGTCTCGTTATCGTCGCAATGAACTCGTAGAAGAAGTGGTTAACATTCGCCCGCGCTTCCTAACCCATCCAAAGAATTTACTTAATACACGTGAAGGTGGTCACGCCCACTTTGAGTGCAAAATTGAACCAGTCACTGATCCAAACCTGAAGGTGGAATGGTTTAAAAATGGGCGTCCGATCACAATAGGACATCGTTTCCGTCCTATTCATGATTTCGGCTACGTGGCTTTAGATATTGTTGACTTGATTGCCGAGGATTCTGGCGTGTACACTTGCCGTGCTGTTAACTTAATTGGTTCAGATGAAACAAAGGTTGAGTTGCAATGTCGCAGTTCTGAACAAGTTGTTACAGTTACACAAAATGAAGCCGGACTGGAACAAATTCATTACTTGGAAGATCGCACCCGTTACAGTCGTCGCGAAGAAGTTGACGAAACGACGAAACAGGCGCCAGTATTTACTACATCACTGAAGAATATTGATATTAAGGAAAACCAACGAGCTCATTTTGAATGCCGGTTAATCCCAGTTTCAGATCCAACAATGCGTGTCGAATGGTATCACAATAATGCGCCCCTCAAATCTGGGTCGCGTTTCACGGAAACTAATAACTTTGGCTTTGTTGCTTTAGACATTATGTCTTGCTTGCCGGAGGATGCTGGCACTTATACTTGCCGCGCTTACAACGCTGTTGGTGAAGCAATAACTTCAGCCGTGGCCATAGTACACACAAAGAAGTCTATCTACTTGGAATCTCAACATGAAACTGCTTTGCCACGTCTTCAACATTTAGAAGATTCCGCAAAGCGTCAGCGCATGAGTGAGCAGGAAGAGATCATTACACAGGCTCCAGTTTTCACTTTACCAGTTCGCGATGTACGTGTTGCTGAAAATCAGGCAGTACACTTTGAAGCCCGTCTCATACCTGTTGGAGATCCAAACCTAAAAGTCGAATGGTTACGGAATGGTCAACCAATCGAAGCTTCGAACCGTACAACTACTATGCATGATTTCGGTTATGTGGCGCTAAATATGAAATACGTAAATCCTGAGGACTCTGGTACCTACACCTGTCGTGCAGTCAATGAACTAGGTCAAGCTGTAACATCAGCTTCGCTTATAGTCCAGTCAAAGACTTCAATTCAAATGGAAACACAACATGAGGCTGCAATGCACAAAATTCACCAACTAGAAGATCATACCAAATACCAACGACGAGAAGAAGAGGAATATGTGGTAACTCAGGCGCCACGATTTGTCACTAAATTAATTGGACCCAGTAACTTAATAGAAGGCCAGAGCGCTCACTACGAATGTCGGATTGAGCCATATCCAGATCCGAATTTGAAGGTTGAGTGGCTGCATAATGGCAAACCTTTGAGCACAGGTCATCGCTTCCGTACTACTTACGACTTTGGTTTTGCCGCTCTTGATATACTGACAGTATATGCTGAAGATAGTGGCGAATACACATGCCGTGTAACCAACAAGCTAGGAGAAGCTCTAAACTCAATTCGTTTAAATGTCCAATCACGTTCATCTATAATCCAAGAAACGCAACACGAAGAAGCGCTGCAGAAAATTCAATATCTGGAAGATGAATCGCGTTTCCAGCGTAAGGTTGAGGAGGACCAATTCATGGTAGAGCGACCCCAATTCGGACGCCCGTTGCGCAACGCAAAGGTTAACGAAGGTTTGCCTGTTCACCTAGAAGCCACTTTGACACCAGTGAATGATCCCACAATGAAAGTTGAATGGTACTGCAATGGCACACCTATACAAATGGGACATCGTTTCAAAACCACTTATGACTTTGGTTTTGTAGCACTAGATATATTATATGCACACGCTGAAGATACTGGTACTTACATGTGCAAAGCTAAAAACGCTGTAGGGGAAGCTGTGACGACTTGTGCTGTAAACGTAACAGGTAAATGAAACCGTCTATACCTCTTGCTCTAAATAATAACGTCTTGTCTTTTTCAGCAAATAAAATATTGGATCTCGATACTCTCGATGCTCAGCGTCTTGAAAAAATTCGACAGCTTGAAAGTTATGCTCCGCCCAAGAAAACGGTTGTTGAAGAAATAGTACAAAAGCCGATTTTCATTACTCCACTTAGCAATTTGGAGCACCTCAAGGAAGGAGAGCATGCGCATCTGGAATGTCGCGTTGAACCAATTAACGACCCTAATCTCAAGATAGAATGGTTCTGCAACGGAAAACAATTGCCGTTGGGCCACCGTTATCGAACAACACATGATTTCGGCTATGTGGCTCTAGATATTCTATACGTTTATGGTGAGGATACTGGCACCTACATGTGCAAAGCTACTAATAGAATCGGTGAAGCTGTTAACACCTGCAACGTACGTGTTTTAAATCGGCGTAGCATGATTTTAGATACTCAACATCCGGATGCATTGGAGAAGATTCAAAAGCTTGAATCTAGGGCTGCTCCATCTCGATCCGAAGTAACCGATGCGCCAATTAGTCCACCACACTTTACAGCAGAACTTCGTGGACCACCCGAAATTCATGAAGGTGAAACTGCTCACTTTGAGGCTCAAGTTCAACCAGTACACGATCCGAATTTACGAATTGAATTCTATCACAATGGAAAGCCATTGCCATCAGCATCACGTTTCCACATTACGTTTGACTTTGGTTATGTCGCTTTAGATATAACTCATTCTGTTGCTGAAGATGCTGGCGAGTATTCGGTAAAAGCCGTTAACGCTTTAGGCCAGTGTGTATCCTCTACTTCTATGCGCGTTGTTGCCCGTGGCACTATAATTTCAGACACACAACACCCAGAAGGATTAGAAAAAATTCGTCAACTTGAATCTAATACTCCTTTCAAACGTCCTGATATCGAAAGTCCTGGTACTAGACAACGGCCCGTTTTTACACAACCTTTGCAAAATATTGATCGCATCAATGAGCATCAAACCGCACACTTTGAATGCCGTCTCATACCAGTTGGGGATCCCAACCTAAAAGTTGAATGGTACCGCAATGAAAAGATTATCGAAGACAGCTCTCGTATTACCAAACAGCACGATTTTGGTTTCGTTTCGTTAGACATTTCTCACATTCGCAAAGAAGACGAAGGAGTGTACATGTGCCGCGCAGTCAACCCACTCGGAGAGGCTGTGACTACAGCTTCAATGCGTATCGTAGCTGAGGCAAATATTCAGTTGGATACTCAACATCCAGACAGCATCAGCCGTATTCATCAGTTAGAACATCCCAGTGCCCCAAAACGAGAGGAACCGGAACGTGCTTTCGAAAAGCCCATATTCACTCAGCTGTTAACGGGCCCATCCGAATTATGGGAAGGACAACATGCTCATTTCGAGGCCCGTGTAGTTCCCGTTGGAGATCCATCATTAAAATTCGAATGGTATATTAACGGTGTCGAGTTGCAAATGGGATCACGTCTGCGCACAACTCATGACTTTGGTTTTGTCACATTGGATATCAATGCAGTAGTACCTGAAGATGCAGGAGTTTACATGTGCCGAGCATACAACACAGCTGGGGAAGCTGTTTCGTCTACAGCTATGAAGATCAAAACAAAATCCAATATTGTCGGCGAACCTCTTATTCCTGAGTCCTGGGAAGCGATTCGTCTAAAAGAGGCTGCTATGAACAGAGTACCAGAAATGTTCGTAGATCACGCTCCACAACCGGCCCCCGTCTTTACTACTCATTTGCAAAGCTATGACAAATTGAGTGAGGGTCAACACATTTTATTGGAAGCTCAAGTAGAGCCTCGGGCAGATCCGAACTTGCGCATTGAATGGTTTAAGAATGGTATATCATTAACAACTGGTTCACGCATTCGCAGCACATTTGACTTTGGTTTGGTTACACTGTCAATAAACGGATTGCGTGCTGATGATTCCGCTATTTACACATGCAAGGCTACCAACGAGGTGGGCGAGGCGGTCTCAACATGCACACTCAAGATTGAAGATCACCATTGGTTGCATGCAGAATCTTTACACCCAGACTCATTGCCACGTATAGGAGCATTGGAAGCACCCAAAGAGGGAAAACCAGAAGCACCCGAACCGGTCTACGAGGTACCAGTCTTTATAACACACTTGAATAATATTGAATGCAAGGAAAATGATAATATTCGATTTGAATGTAATGTTGAGCCTGCTCGCGATCCAACAATGAAGATTGAATGGTTTTACAACGGCCAAACATTGGAGGCCGCTTCCAAATTCAAGTCTATCTACGACTTCGGCTATTGTGCCTTGGATATGTCAAATACATATGAGGAAAACAGTGGTGTATATACCTGTAAGGCTACCAACAGTAAGGGTTCTGCAACTACTTCGGGTACTTTGAAATGTACAAGCGGTAAGACAATGTTCCTAGATACCCAACACCCTCAGGGAACTGCTGGGTTAGAAGCAGTCCAGGAAACTGAAGAAGCTTTAGCTAATCGCTATAACCGCCAAGTATCTAAGCCCGAAGTTCAATATCCTGCACCTGTTTGGACCACACCATTAAAGCCAGAGTTCCGTCTGTCAGAAGCCGAGCCTTTGCACTTGGAAGCTAATGTCGAGCCAAAAGAGGATCCGAACTTATTTGTTGAATGGTATTTCAACGGAAAAATGTTACAGCATGGCTCTAGATTTAAAATGACGACTGAATTTGGTTTTGTAACAATGGATGTAATCGAAATATATGCGCGTGATCAGGGAATTTACACTTGCAAGGCATACAACAAGGTTGGAGAAGCGTTTACTACTACCACTATTTACTGCACTAGCAAGGAGAACATCATCGAACAAACACAACATCCAAAAGGCGCTGAAGGTTTGGGTCAAATTCAAGACTTGGAAGAATCTTTACGTAAAGATAACTCCAAGCCAGAGAAACCAGAGGAAGGTATGGCGCCACGGTTCACTACCGAGTTTACAAACATCGTTGATATTGGCGAAGGTGAAATTGCGCACTACGAAGCAAACCTAATTCCTACTGGTGACCAAAGTATGAAAATAGAATGGTTCTTCAATGGTAAAGTACTCGAGGCAAGCCATCGTGTGCGGACAATTTATGCCTTCGGAATGGTTGCGTTGGAAGTTTTGGGTACGAAGATAGAGGACACTGGCACCTACACATGCCGAGCAACAAACAAATATGGATCTGCTGAAATCAGTTGTACATTAGAATGTGTCGAAAAGCCTCGTGGGCAAAAACCACACTTCACGACACATATACAGCCACTGGAGGGTCTTAAGGACGGCCAATCAGCACATTTCGAATGCACCTTAATTCCAGTTAACGATCCCGATTTGAAAGTTGAATGGTATCACAATGGAAAACCATTGCGACACTCCAATCGCATTAAGACTGTTTCTGATTTCGGGTATGTAGTTCTGGATGTGGCCTATCTTCAGAACCATGACAGTGGCGAATATGTCTGCAGGGCTTACAATAAATACGGAGAGGATTTCACCAGAACCACACTCAATTGCTATGGACGTGGTGGTGTGTTTTATGATACACTCCAGCCCGATTCTCTGCAGAGAATTAGAGAACTCGAATGCCCGCAAGCTGGTCAAGATACCACAGCTCCAGTTATTACTGAGCCACCGAAATTCATTACACAAATCGTGGACATAACCAAATTAGTTGAAGGCCAGAGTGCTCACTTCGAAGCCCGTCTCACGCCAATAACAGATCCTGATCTTAAAGTTGAATGGTACTTCAACGGCAAGAAACTACCTCATGGTCATCGATTCAGAACTTTCCATGATTTTGGTATTGTTATATTGGATATTCTTTACTGCTACGAAGAGAATTCTGGTGTTTATGAGTGCCGAGCAGTCAACAAGTATGGAGAAGACATGACTCGTGCTACCTTGAAGTGCACCTCTAAAGCAAATCTAATTCTGGACTCACAATTACCACGTGTAAGTTAAAATTTATAAAGCTGCGTAGAAATAATACTAATAAAACTATGTTATTACATTTGTATGTATAAATATGTAAACTATGTAAAAAGAGTTAGTTTAGAATCTAGGAACTTCTTTAATTGTTGTTTATTTTTGTGTAATTAACGTCGGTCATTGTTTCTACAGGGTATGGAAGGAGGTTTAGAAAAGATTGCGAATCTTGAATATAGCATGGTTCGGACACGAGATGAAACAATTGAGGAAACTAAGGGCAAAGCTCCAGTTTTCACCGTGCCTTTGGAAAATCTAGAAAATCTCCGTGAAGGTGAAAACGCTCACTTTGAAGCGCGAGTTACGCCAACTGACGATCCCCGACTTCGAGTCGAGTGGTTCTGGAATGGTCGTCCTCTCAAAGCCGGGTCACGTTTCCGCACGTTCTGTGATTTTGGCTTCGTAATCTTGGAAATTTCGCCAGTATATCCCGAAGACTCTGGTGAGTATTCTTGTCGTGCAATCAACGAATATGGTGAAGCTGTCACTACTGCCACAATGAAGATACAAGGTAAGCGCAGCATTATAATGGAATCACAACTGCCGAAAGGTATGGAAGGCACAATTGATCGCATAGCTGAGTTGGAAGGTTTAGGAGTAAGGAGTACTGAATTTGCACCAGACGATGACACTGGTAAACCACCCGAATTCATCACTACACCCTTTGATATGGTTATTAGTGAAAATTCTTTGGCGCACTTTGAATGTCGCCTACAACCGATAAACGATCCTAGCATGCGTGTGGATTGGTTCCACAATGGCAAAGCTTTGTGGGCTGGCTCGCGTATCAAGACCATTAATGACTTTGGTTTTGTTATTTTGGAAATTGCTGGTTGCTATCAGCGCGATTCCGGCCTGTACACCTGCAAAGCCACCAATAAGCATGGTGAAGCTACAGTTTCGTGTAAGCTGCAAGTAAAGGGTCGGCAGGGTATTATTATGGAACCTCAGTTGCCATCCAACTATCGTAGTGGCACTGAAAGTCTGCAAAAGCTCGAAGAAAGCATGCATAAGCGCGAAGAAATCATCGCTGATGAAGAACAACCAAATCCACCAAAGTTCACTGAAGAAATCAAGGACAACTTGGATGTGTCTGAAGGTGGACCTATTCACTTTGATTGCCGTGTTGAGCCAGTTGGAGATCCTACTATGCGCATTGAATGGTTTTATAACGGACGACCAATGCCAACAGGTTCACGTGTACATCAACTAAACGACTTTGGATTTGTTGCCTTGGATATTGATTACATTTATTCGCGCGATTCTGGAGAATACACTTGCCGTGCAACAAACAAATGGGGTACAGCTACCACAACGGCAAAGGTTACATGCAAAGGAAAGCATAACATTGTCTACGATTCCCAATTGCCTGAGGGTATGACCACTGAAAAGCTTAAGGAGTTGGAGCGTGGCAAAATTACCGAAACACCCAAGAAAGAAGAAGAAGTCTATGGACCACCCAAATTCATTACAGAAATTGCATCAGTTACGGTTGAAGAAGCCGAAGCAGTACGATTTGAGTGTCAAGTTGAGCCAAAGAGTGACCCCAACCTGTGTGTCGAATGGTATCGCAATGGTAAACTGTTACCAAGTGGTCATAGATATAGAAATATTTTCGATATGGGTTATGTTTCTTTGGACATCCTCTACGTGTATGGAGAAGATTCCGGCGAATATGTTTGCCGCGCTTATAATAAACATGGAGAAGATCGGACCAAGGCTACAATTTCTTGCAAACGTAATTTATATTACATACTATATAACATAAGATTATTTATCTAATGCTTTTATATTTGACATTATAGAACTACCTTCAATAATATTGCAAAACCAAGTTCCACGCGGCATGAAGCGTTCGGAAACTCTCACTCAAATGGAAGCCACTATCAAGAAATATACATCTGAAATTCATCTAACCGAAGATGACCTCTTTGATCCAGAGCGGAAACAACCTCCACGTTTCGTAACACAAATAAAGGAGCAGTTAAGTCTCACTGAAATGGCAGTCACCAAATTTGAATGCCAATTGGCTCCAGTAGGCGATCCAAATATGAAAGTGGAGTGGTTCTTTAATGGCAAACCTTTGCGACACAGTAAGTCTTTTTCTGATAGTGGAAACTATTAAGTGATATAAATGACACTCTTTATTTGGCACAAACAGAGAATCGGTTCCTGCCTATTTACGATTTCGGGTACGTTGCTATGAACTTTGGTTGGGTCTACCCCGAAGACAGCGGTGAATACGTGTGCCGTGCTACGAATTTGTATGGCAAAGATGAGACGAGAGCTTTCATTAAAGTGTCTGGCAAGCCTGGTATTATCTATGACTCGCAATTACCAGCTCACATGCAGAGTATCGAGCGCATTCGTGAAATGGAAGCAGCTTGGCAAGTGTAAGTAATTCAGAACAAAATAAATTTTCTGAATGGTATAAATATTGTATAAATTTGGCCTTTATTATAGTGTACCCGAGGAAGCTGATCCTGATGCAAAACCAAGATGTAAGCCGACTTTTGTTAGCAAATTGGAACAACAAACTGTAGAAGAGGGCGAACCGGCCAGATTCTGTATACGAGTAACCGGACATCCACGTCCCAGAGTTATGTGGTTGATCAACGGCCATACAGTAGTTCATGTAAGTCTCGATGGTGCTATCTCCTTACTTAATGATGATTTTATATCTTATTTTAAATTTCTTTCCTTAAATAGGGATCTCGCTATAAACTTACGAACGACGGTATGTTCCATTTGGATATACCGAAAACACGACAATACGACACCGGAAAAGTTGAAGTTATCGCCCGTAACTCGGTTGGAGAAGCGATCGCTACAACCGCACTGAATGTAGTACCACGTTCAGACGATTACCGTAATGTTCTTAAGAATTCACCACGTCGTAAGTATCAAAGCACTGAGTGCGGTTATGAGTTTAACAAATATTTACAGCTTACTTACAACAAAAATCCATTAGAAAATATTTCGTAGTTGTACCAAAGTTTGTCGGTTTCAACAAATTAAATTCGGTGTTAATCAATGCCGAATAGCTAAACTAAACACATTTTTATTAAAAAAACTTACCAATATCACACACTTATCAAGATGTAAATATACATTCCTCACAAAACTTTAAGAGTTATAATTTTAAAATGCTTTATTGAAATCGATTAAGCACCCTGTAGATAGGTACCAGCCACTTACCTAACATAACACCTACCTAACACAACATAAAGCACATAAAAAACCGTCACAAAGTCTTTCAACCTTTTAAACTCCATTCAATCCCAATCCTCATTACTCCAATTCCTATTTCTGCAACCTTCGATGCAGTAACCAAGAAAGATATATAACAACAGTGCTCAACAGAGTGGACGAAGAACTACAAAATGGGTAGTATGGCAAAGTGATTGTATAGTAATATGTGTTCATTTAAAATGTACTGCTTGAATTTCAAAATCATCGAATGTCATCGTTTAAGAACTATTTGTTTTCTATTTCTTCTTCCTTTTCTTCTTGTTACCTTATAAATGTTGTCTATCAATGCTTTTTAAAACTGCCAAAAAATACATACACTATATATAAAATATGTAGCACGTAAAAGAACCATGAAACTATATACGATAAAACGGTTTACAGAAGTATCAAAGAAAATGTCAAATAAACGTTATCGTTAACGTTTCTATGGTTATCTCAAAACATTCCCTAAAGACAGAATACCATTTCGGTTAGCAAAATTACTAAGGCACATAATGGAAATAAAGTCACTTTTAAAGCAATTTCAGCTATAGACTTCAAAGTTTTTGTAACCTTGAAGTCTGTTGATTATTTCATTCGGATATCTAATATATATTTTAAAAATAAACAATTCAAAATATACATTATAAACACAGATATAGACTATAGAAGACGGATTAACTAAAATCCCTGAATCCACAAAAAGTATGAATTGCCTGAGCAACACGAAGCGTCATGTTGATTTGCACTGATTATCAGTTGCACTCGGGTATAATCCGGCAGTAGCGAAGCAGTCTTTATGATACTTTGTCTTTATGATACAGTGTTTATTAGCAAAGATCCTGTTCGTTGTTTGCGTCCTTCTTTTTTTGTTTTTCACCTGCTTATATTTGCAATTGATTCCTTTATAACATTCTTCGTTTGAAGCTTTACCAGAGAACTGGGCAACAAGCCAATCTTTTACATTATCGAAATATTGCTTATATTTGTAATAATAACCTACTAAATCATCCTTCCCGTTTCCACAAAGCAACAGCTTGTGAAAGAAATAAGGTGTTCGTTCCTGCAGCAGCAAAGCATCACGCAGTTCTCTGATCTTTTGACCATAAATTTAAATTATTTCATTTATAACATTACCTTAAACCGATATGTGCTTGTATTTGATCAACAGCCTCTATTCATTAACCATATATGTTTATGTATGTTTGTCTCCACGCTTTAATTATCACTGTTATGAAACGTTGTGCTTCTAAAGATACCCATCCCAATGCTCGTATAAATACGAACTTTTTAAAATTCTGTAAAGCTAAACATGTTAATTTGTATATATAGCGTGGTATGATTACGATTTAACTGCCTACCAAAAGGACCGCCAAAATACTGAGCTTGAAAAGATCTTCGATGAACGCAAGCAATACTTGGCAGAGCAGACTGGTTCCAATTTGAAGGGTGTGGAACACCTTAAACCGAAACATATTAAAACAGAATCGCCTGAATGGCAAAAGAGCGTAAAGTCCAAAAAAAGCGAGGACTACTATAACAAACTCCAGGAGTTGGAAACGGAGCAGTTGTTGAAAGAAAGCAACTTACGTAAGGATACTCATCAATTCGCTATACCCGGACAGAAGATTACGAACAGCTCAGCTGCTAAGGGAATGGCCAAATCCTATGAAGAAAGTGTGTAAGTATTTATGATCCTATAGTATCGAAGTTTGATTTCAAATGGATCGTTCATGCTTCATTGTTTTCTCTTTTAATATAGTGAACAGAAGGAACAAACCTCCGATATACAGACCGGCAAAAAGGTTATACATAAGCCACCCATCGAACCATCAGAGTCTTCTGTACATGGACGTGAAGTGCACATGAACAAGCAACGACAAACGCAGAAGGAAGTCGTTGGCGATTTAGAAATCACTCGCAAGATAACTGCAACCGAGACCACGGAAGTCGAACATAAGGGCACCATACAGGAGCGTGTCGTCAAAGGTCCTGTAAAACCATCCACACCTCCTATATTCACCAAAAAGATTCAACCCTGTCGGGTTTTCGAAAACGAACAGGCTAAATTTGAGGTCGAATTCGATGGCGAACCGATGCCGACGGTGAAATGGTATCGCGAAAGTTTCCCGATTAAAAATTCTCCCGATCTCCAGATTCATACATTTAGCGGCAAATCAATATTGATCTTGCGTCAAGTCTTTATTGAGGATTCGGCTGTCTTCTCTTGCGTCGCCGAAAACCGCGGCGGCACCGCTAAATGCAGCGCCAATTTGGTCGTTGAAGAACGTCGCCGGACTGGCAAAGGTGGCAGCTCACCGCCAAGTTTTGTCACTACCATACAGAGTACGACCGTCGTCACGGGGCAATTGGCTCGTTTCGATGCCAAGGTAACTGGCTCACGTCCGATCGATGTGTACTGGCTAAAGAATGGCACGAAAGTGCAACCTAGCATAAAGTTTAAAATGCTCGAGGAAGACAATATCTACACGCTGCTAATAATTGAGCCATCGCCAGAGGATTCTGGCCGCTATGACTGCGTAGCTGTTAATAGCGCCGGTGAAGCTCGTTGTGACGCCGATTGTATTGTGCAATCGCCAACGAAGCAACCTGCCGCGAAACCAACCGCACCCGGAAGCGAGAAGCCACCGCATATTGTGGAAAAACTAAAGAGTCATTCGGTCGAAGAGGGCAGCAAGGTTATATTCAAGTGTCGTGTGGAGGGGAAACCAACGCCTACGGCACGCTGGATGCGTGGCGATAATGTTGTCAAACCATCGCGCTATTTCCAGATGACCCGCCAAGGTGAATACTATCAACTGGTTATCTCGGAGGCGTTCCCAGAGGATGAAGGTACCTATAAATGCATAGCCGAGAACAAGTTGGGCAGCATTGAGACCAGCGCCCAGCTGAAAGTCCGTCCGATTGAGAATCTGGATGCTCCACCAACAATCACAGCCCTAAAAGATGTCGTTGTAACGGAAGGTATGCCGGCCCAGTTCAAGACTAATGTTACCGGCAAAGTTAAAGCCACTAGTGTTCAATGGTTCCGCGAAGGTGCACTAATTCCGGAGACGCCAGATTTTCAAGTGAGTTCAAAATAAATACGATTTTTACATTGAAAGCTTCAGTCTGCAATCAAAACAGAAGAAGCATTCAATTTGGAAAATATCTGGGTTGCTTTAGTGTATATGCAAATTTTTAGTATAATATAGTTTAAATTATTCAATCTTGACACGAGTAAATAAAACGTGTTCGTTAGATCCTAAATTGGTTTCTAAGTGGGATTTTAATTTAAGGATATTTACGAAAACTTTCGACGGATGACTAATTTGTTCTCGTTTTTGATATTTCCAGATGATTTTCGATGGAAATAGCGCTGTTTTGTTAATCGGAACGACATACGAAGAAGATTCGGGTGTTTTTACAGTCCGCGTGACTTCATCAACTGGACAAGTTGAGTCATCGGCAAAATTGACTGTCAAAAGTAAGGATTAAATAAACACAAATTAAATGATATTTAAACAAACTCCGAAAGATGCGAACGAGTCAAAAGAAATCCAATGCTCAAAAAACAAAAAAAAAAATTCTTGAGAAAGTTATGCAAAATGAAAAAAAGAAAAAAAAACATCTCTATTAAATTTACTAGTCGTAAAAGTTTGAAACAATGTTTCATAAAAAAAGATATAATATTTATTAACTTATTAAAATGATTTTTTAATGTTTTACCGTTAAAATTAACTACACTTAAACGTTATAAAATTATTTATAAAGAATACTTTTACTAATACTATTAAAAACCTAGAAAATACCAGCAATATGAAAATTAGAAAAATAAAAATAAAAGTAAAAATTAAAGCAATTAAATATTTTAGGCCTTGTAGTTTCAGAAGACAAGCAATAGTTCCAACCAATATTAATAATTATTACTAAATTGTTTGCAAGAAAGAAAAGAATAGTAACGTGGCCCGGTGTGTGGCGATCGTGACAAGGTAGGCGGGGCATGACTCATTACGTGCGGCTGACTGTGTAGCTAAATCTGGACACCCGACAGTCTATCGATCCGATGGTTGTAAATATTAAAAAAAAGAGCTATTTGTGCCGTGCGCAAAACGCTCACTGAATTTTCTTTAGTAAAAAATATGAAGTGTATGAATAATATGAAAAATAAATATTATTGCTTTCCCGTTGCTCATCCATTGGAACCACTTCTGTAGGCAAATGATTGGATCTTTCGCTGTGAGACCAATTGGACAACACTTAATGTATTTCAATTGTCTACCTTTGAGGCTCCTTAGGTTCTGTATGTATCTTACATTCAGCTAAACGGAGAAAACTCATTAATGCTTTAAAATAGTGCACAAACTGACACATTTCTTTGTTTAATAGCAAAAAAATACTTACACGAAGTAACTTAATAAAGAAAAATAAACGCAAGTCATAAATTTTTGTTTCTTAGTTGAAAAATTTTATTTAAGAAATGTATTATTGAAAAAAATAATTCTTGAATAAAAGAAAATTGAAATCTTGATCATTTACCTGAATAAAATGTGGTCATGATATTCGATTAAAATTAATTACTTGAAGGCTATAAAATTCTTAGCAGATTTTTGTGAAAATACTTAATGACTTTTATCGATATCGCCGTGGCTGTTGTCCTTGCTGCTGTTGCAAGGCCACTTCAATTGGTCACTTGTTCACTCAACCATAAGCAAAACTTGGCACTATTATTGGCATTATCTTGATCATCGGCTGTTTTTCATGAGCGAATTTTTGTCACGGACGCTGATTCACGTAAATTCTTTCTATGGCGGTATTCCTTCTCTATGCTTTTTTGTTTCCTGAAATTGAGAAATTTATGCTATTAATTGTTGTAATAAATCGTATTAATTATTAGAAATTCATATTAAAGAAATAACGATTGTGAATTGCGAACAATTAAAAGAAAATTATAAATAAATAACGAAAGATTGTTTCAAACTTTTACCATACATACTTAATTTAAGTAATATAGAAAAGCAGATAAATCATTGATAATTATTAAAAGAACAGTTAACGCTGACCACTGACGGTGTTCATCACCTCATTTCCACATATTCATCATCTATGATATTTTGTCATGTCATAAATATTTTAAAGATTCTATTTCATCTTATTTCTATTTCGAATGAAATATACAATTTCAAGAAGAAATATACAAGAAATATTCAAATGTTTCTAGCATACGTATATATATGTACGTTTTTGTTGCATGAGATTTTTTTATTACATTTTTTCGTTAATGCTTTATTACTAATAATTGTTACATACAGAGTTCTCTCATTTTATTAACTCTTGATTACATTTATTGCGTTGTTACGTTTTAACTATTCTGATTATCATTTCGTTGTAATTCGCAAAATAAAACTTTCTGCAGTCGAAATTTGCAAGTGACACTTTTTGGTGTTATGCTCTATTAAACATGACCAAAAACTCGCTGCTGATCGACTATAGAGTTACTATTTATCCGCTCGTTCGGTTTCTGAGCAGCAACGCTTAACTAAAAAATTAATAATGAAATACTCATGCGACTAGGCAATAAGTTTTTTTAGTTTTATTTAATCCTTGTATGTAGCATTAAAATTGACTTATTTTATTCCTTTTTCTTAATATTTTCAAAAGAAAAATAATTGTTATTTTGGCTGTTAAGTGTTTATTTAAATTTGCTAACATTTTTGTATAAACCCGTTGTATTGTTGTTTTATCAATTAATAAAAATAAAAGTATGTATACAAATGTAATTGTTTTGTTACTACATGATTCACTTAACTTTTGTTTAATATCTGTAGGAATCAAGAAGTTATGATCTTTATTTTTAGCTCGAAGCGTAGCACTTATTCTGCCTTTCTTCCGACAGCTTGTTAGAAAACAATCACGCACGTAAAATTCTCGATCTTATTTTATACATATTTTAAAAAATTTCTGAACTGACATCCTCAGATCCAACACGTTCGACATCCTCCGAAGAACTGATTGGAAGTGAAATTTTGATTACACTTCAAAGTATTTACCGCAAAAACTCAGCAAACTAAAGACAAAAACTCAGCATCTCCCTCTCTCTCTCTCTCTCTCCCTCTCTCTCCCTCTCTCTCTCTCTCTCTCTCTCTTTTTCTTTCTCTTTCATTCTGACCTTATGTCTGTTTTCGTAAAGCTCAGAACTCATTGTTCTATTTTAAGCTTCATGCAAAATATTCCCCAAAACCAATTTATTTCTATACTTACTTACGTTTTTCTGTGTTTCGGGGTGTATCCGCCAACAATTGAAGACTGCTTATTCTATTTTTGTTTTTGCTATTCACTCTCAGTGATGATGGATGGCATGATGACTCCTAATGATCTGTTTGATTATTTCTCTTAACATTTGTCATTTCCCACAAAAAGTGAAAATAACTCATTCGTTGTTTACAAAAGATGCACACATGAATCATCAAAGTCAATCATTGTCGTTTATCATTTATATTTAAATCAGACTTTATTTTTCAATTCTTGAATTGATTGAATTATTGAATTGAATTAGTTTTATTTTAAAGGACTACTGTCATTACCTATAAACAACATGTCCTTTGATCTATACACGAAATACAGTCTGTCACATAAAATTCTTAATATGTTTTGCTACTAAGAGGAAGAATTGGAAAGATTTAAATAAGTTTAAATAGTTTTAAATTGCAGTAATATTCATTAAACATTATGAGGACTGAATCATCATTAAACCTTGAAACCTGAGATCATTGCAACATCCATTACACGCAATACGACTGACGATTGAAAGAAGATTGTTTTGAAGATGAAAAACCGAATTGTATTTTGTAATAACTTCACAAATGATGTTTCAGAAATGATGGCGAAGTACATTCGCACATTTTGCATTACCACATTAGAGTAAAACTATAGAGCTGCCTAGATATTTAAAAAGATTTCAAAACTATTTAACATCAGGCTTTATTTTTTTTCATGTTACATCGTTGATACAAACTTTATCTAAATCTACTTAACTTATTTGTGTCCCGATGGAATTTTTCAAGATAAATTAATATGATGTTAATAAACATTGAAATAGAGCAAATCGTTCAAGAACAAGACTGTCACTCAATTTTGATTAGATGTACAAATTTCAAAAATATCTGCATACATCGTATGTAGGCACATATTTATATAAATACACCTGTTATATGAGAAAGTGGAATCGAGTGTTTCGTTCTATACTAAAGATGCTATATTAAGCGGTAATGTTTACGGTTACGCCTAAACCGTTGCTAATAATAAGCAAATCTTTCGCTACCTACTTTTTTGCGTTCAGAATTAATGGAGATTATTTTAAAATTGTAAAATCAAAAACTCATGTGTTTTCGTTGTTAAACATTTTTTGATTCCGTATTTTTCAATATTGTTTTGTGAATTCTTATTCTACGAACAAAAAAAAAAATACTAAACTTAATAAATGAGTGCATAAGTAAACATGCATACATTTGTACTATTCAAGAATTAATCAAGTGTTTAAAATTAATAATGAGCAATAAAATATTTGGCAGCGCACATTCATTAAAGGTTTATTAAAATCCTTCGAAATAAAATAAGAAAACTGACGACAAGCGGTCTAGAGGCCAGATTAAATACATGTTATATAAATTCGAAAATGAAATTGAATTATTAAAAAGTCAAGAACCAAAAATATACGTTCGCGTTGCCAGGTCGATCCGAGGGGCGCAACTTTTTTCATTTTTCTTACACATCTCATGCTTGCGAATAGCAAGTAGCAAGTAGTTCAATGGCAAATATGGCTGAATCATCAATTATTCGTACTTCTGTTAATAAAAGCGTGAAGCATAATGCCACTCGCACCTGGTTGCGGATATTCTCGTAGTAACAAAGATATTCGGTTTCCAGGCGAGTGTATCACGCATTTTTAAATATTCTCTTTTTTAAAGTACAACTACAAAATTACATTGTCTCAATAAAGAATTTTCGAATGCATTTTAAAATTGCCAGTGCCTAATCTCATTTAGACTGATCGACCACAAGAAATAACATTCATTTAAAAAATGTATTCTTTCATAAGTTTTAATAATTGTGTATTAATATGTACATATAAGAAACCACACATAAATTATAATTCTTTTCAGAACGTCGCATCTCGGCCTATCAATTGCCTCCGATTGATTCCGTCGAAGATGAATACTCTTCTTCTGGCAAAGAAGATTCAAGCTCACCTGAATCACCCCAACAACAGCCACAACAACAACGACCACCACAGTTCCAACAGTACCTCAATGTCAACGGACAAGTACCACATCAGGGACGTTCAAGAACCAAAAAAACAAAGGAGCGTAGCAAGTCATTACAACCAGACTCCAACCTTGTACCATGGCGCAAATCATCTCGCCCAAGACGTGGTCGCTCACTAGATAAACAACCCTTTCTACCGGGTTTTAAGCCTGAGCCCATCAAATCATGGACAGAGGAAACTATTACTTTGAAACCAGCTCCTATTGAGAAAAAGGTTATTCCTAAAATGGAAGCCGCCAAAGTAGTATTGAAATCCATTAAACACGAGCGTGATCGAGGAATTTTGGGCATCGGAGCAACACTCGAACAAATTATCGCCGGGAAAACAGAAAAAGAAGCTATACCTTGGATAACAATGCGAGAGAAGCTCAAACAAGTTGCGCAAGTCCAAAAACAACTTGAAAAATTTGATCTGGATGAAGTGTATCTCCGTCCATTAGAGAAAGCAATTACAACAGAAAATGTGAAACCCAATCAGGCTCAACTGGAGCAGATGCATCGCGATAAAGAAATCCAACGCCTGAAGAGTATGGAAAGCGTTGAGATAATGGAAATGACAGAGCAAATAGAAAAGTTAATATCGCAACATGCAAAGGAAACCACAATACCGTGGAAACAAATGCGTCAGCAGTTAAAGAGCGTGCAGACGGTGCACAAGCAAATTGAGAAATTTAAACTTGAAGAGGTTGAACTGCGACACTTGCAACCAGAAGAAGTGATTTTGCAAGAAACTCTACGAGGTACTGAAGATACCATCGTTTTGAAAATTGATGAAAGCTCGAAAGGTTCACTCCAGAAGATGGTACGAAAGGAAGATGTGCGCAAATATCAAAATCAAATCTTGGAGGAACATTCTCAACAGTACATAACTACAGAAGATATTAACCTACTTAGCATAGAGGAACGGGAACGTCTAGATGCGCAACGAATTATTAGAGAGCAGCAAGCGGTTAACTGGCGGCAGCAGCTCAAGTCACAAGAGCTAGTGCAACGCCAGGAGTCAATCATAACTGCCGACAGTGAATTACAAGACACACTAGATAATCAAAAACAGACAACAAAACTTACCCAACAAACTCCTATAGAACATAAATTACTTTCTGAAGAAACGAAAATGACGGCTGTCCACAAAAATATTACTAGCGAAACAAAGCAGATCGATCAAATGGAACAAGTTCTTCTTAAGCCCACGCCACGGAGAAAGCATGATAAGCCTTTTAGCGAAGATGCAGTTCAATTACAGCCTATTAATCTGAAATCTATGAAGCAAACTGACCAAGAAGAGATACCGAAATCATTTGAGAAGGAGACGGATGAGCTGGTTGAAGAATTTGTGCCATTGCAGCCAGAAAAACCTCAACCTAAAATGTGGGAGCGCGGCAAAAGGAAAACTCAAACTCTGCAGATAATGGAAGAGGAAAAAATATCGACTTCGGCGAAATCGTTTGAAGAGGCAACTGATGTGTTAGAGCAGCATTACCAACAAGAAACTAATGAATTGGTTCCTCAGATTTGGGAGCGCGGAAGGAATAAGAGAGTTTCGGAACGCCTACAGGTGGAGACGATGGAAAGCACAACAACAAAGCTTGAATTAGACCAGCGATTTGAAAAAACAACTGACCAAACAACACTACGAAGAGTTATTCCACGGCAACAAGAGGCAATGGAGCAGGTACTTCTCAAGCCAACTCCAAGGCAAAAACCGAAGGAATCACCAAAAGTAGACGATATTCACATCAAATCCAGCTCTGCTGTACAAAAAGTTGACGAAGAAATACCTCTAAGAACAATCGAAAAAGCCTTTGACGAACTAGACGATATCCAGCAAGTTCATAAACCAGAGCAACCACAACCAAAATTATGGGAACGTGGAAAGAAGAAAACTACAACGGATACTGAAAGAACTTATACACCGTCTGTTCTAGCGTACGAAGAGGCCGTTGATGAAATTGTTTACGAAACGCAACCACAAAAACCAGACGAACTTAAAGCAGTGCCTTGGGAACGTGGAAGGAAGAAACCTACGAAACTGAAAGAGGAAAATATTGACAAACCATATCAGGTAGAACGACAAGACTTCAGTGAAAAAATTCCGCTAGATGTTATTACAAAGCCTGCGGAAGTCCTGCCAGAAGTCCTTCCAAAACCTAAATCCCTGCCTCTACAGACTGAAGAAAAAGTTAAAAAAGTCATACCTCAACAAATAGAGGAAAAAGTTGAAGAAGTCAAACTAAAGTCTGTCAAAAAACTTATCAAGCAACTTCCGAAAGAAGAAGCTATTGAAGAAGTTCGGCTTAAACCAGTGAAACGGCCAACAGCTAAACCTGAAGAACAGCAAATAGAAGAGGTAACACTGAAACATGTAGAGAAGGTTGAAGAAGAAGTTGTAATTGAAGAGAAAAAAAGAGTAAAGAAACCAAAGAAACCGAAGACCGATGATCTTCCAGAAATACCAGATGTTGAACAAGCGGAATTAGAAACGGTAGAGCATGTTGACATTGAAAAGGTACCTCAACTAGAAGAGCCCCAACCACAAGTACCATGGACACGTGGTTTGAAAAAGCAGCCTGCAGAGAAGCCAACTGAAGAAAAGCAGTGGCCGACTGGTAAAAGAAAGCCATTGCCCGAAGAGCAACCACAAGAAGTTAAGCTGAAACCAATACCTACGAAGCCCAAACCAGAGCCCGAAAAACCTGACAAATCTTTACCTGGACCAGAATTCCTTCCTGAACAGAAGGCGATTCCTAGCGAAAGAGATTTTGTAATAAAACCTATCCCAAGTGTCGAAGAAACAATCGATGAAGATCGTAAAGAAATCATTGAAGATGAGGTTGAAGAAGTCGTACAAAAGCGATCCAAAAAAAAGAAATCCAAGAAGAAGCCACTACGCGATACTGAGCAAGAAAGCATTGAGGAAACCCATCCGACAGAACAAGAACAAACCGAAGAGGATATAGTTGAAGAAACTCCACTGAAAGTTATTGATCAATCGGATGAAGTATTACGTAAGGTGGATGCAAAACCGAGACACGTACCGCAACAAGTAGAGGAAAAAGTTGAAGAAGTCAAACTAAAGTCTGTCAGAAAACCTATCAAACAACTTGCGAAAGAAGAAACTATTGAAGAAATTCGGCTTAAACCAGTAAAACGGCCAACAACCAAACCTGAAGAACAGCAAATAGAAGAAGTAATACTGAAACATGTAGAGAAGGTTGAAGAAGAAGTTTTGGTTGAAGAGAAGAAAAGAATAAAGAAACCAAAGAAACCGAAGACCGATGATCTTCCAGAAATACCAGATGTTGAAGAAGCGGAATTAGAAACGGTAGAGCACGTTGACATCGAGAAGCTACCTCAACTAGAAGAGCCCCAACCACAAGTGCCATGGACACGTGGTTTGAAAAAGCAGCCTGTAGAGAAGCCAACTGAAGAAAAGCAGTGGCCGTCTGGTAAAAGGAAGCCATTGCCCGAAGAGCAACCAGAAGAAGTCAAGCTGAAACCAATACCTACGAAGCCCAAACCAGAGCCCGAAAAACCTGAAACATCTTTACCTGGACCAGAATTCCTTCCTGAACAGAAGGCGATTCCAAGCGAAAGAGACTTTGAAATAAAACCTATCCCAAGTGTCGAAGAAACAACCTATGAAGATCGTAAAGAAATCATTGAAGATGAGCTTGAAGAAGTCATACAAAAGCGATCCAAAAAAAAGAAATCCAAGAAGAAGCCACTACGCGATACTGAGCAAGAAAGCATTGAGGAAACCCATCCGACAGAACAAGAACAAACCGAAGAGGATATAGTTGAAGAAATTCCACTGAAAGTTATTGATCAATCGGATGAAGTATTACGTAAGGTGGATGCAAAACCGAGACACGTACCGCAACAAGTAGAGGAAAAAGTTGAAGAAGTCAAACTAAAGTCTGTCAGAAAACCTATCAAAGAACTTGCGAAAGAAGAAACTATTGAAGAAATTCGGCTTCAACCAGTAAAACGGCCAACAACCAAACCTGAAGAACAGCAAATAGAAGAAGTAATACTGAAACATGTAGAGAAGGTTGAAGAAGAAGTTTTGGTTGAAGAGAAGAAAAGAATAAAGAAACCAAAGAAACCGAAGACCGAAGATCTTCCAGAAATACCAGATGTTGAAGAAGCGGAATTAGAAACGGTAGAGCATGTTGACATCGAAAAGGTACCTCAACTAGAAGAGCCCCAACCACAAGTACCATGGACACGTGGTTTGAAAAAGCAGCCTGTAGAGAAGCCAACTGAAGAAAAGCAGTGGCCGACTGGTAAAAGGAAGCCATTGCCCGAAGAGCAACCAGAAGAAATCAAGCTGAAACCAATACCTACGAAGTCCAAACCAGAGCCCGAAAAACCTGAAAAATCTTTACCTGGACCAGAATTCCTTCCTGAACACAAGGCGATTCCAAGCGAAAGAGACTCTGAAATAAAACCTATCCCAAGTGTCGAAGAAACAACCTATGAAGATCGTAAAGAAATCATTGAAGATGAGCTTGAAGAAGTCGTACAAAAGCGATCCAAAAAAAAGAAATCCAAGAAGAAGCCACTACGCGATACTGAGCAAGAAAGCATTGAGGAAACCCACCCGACAGAACAAGAACAAACTGAAGAGAATATAGTTGAAGAAATTCCATTCAAAGTTATTGATCAATCGGATGAAGTGTTAGCAAAGGTGGATGCAAAACCAAATCTCATACCTCAAAAAGTAGAGGAAAAAGTTGAAGAAGTCAAACTAAAGTCTGTCAGAAAACCTATTAAACAACTGGCGAAAGAAGAAGCTATTGAAGAAGTTCGGCTTAAACCAGTGAAACGGCCAACAGCTAAACCTGAAGAACAGCAAATAGAAGAGGTAACACTGAAACATGTAGAGAAGGTTGAAGAAGAAGTTGTAATTGAAGAGAAAAAAAGAGTAAAGAAACTGAAGAAACCAAAGACCGAAGATCTTCCAGAAATACCAGATGTTGAAGAAGCGGAATTAGAAACGGTAGAGCATGTTGACATCGAAAAGGTACCTAAACTAGAAGAGCCCCAACCACAAGTACCATGGACACGTGGTTTGAAAAAGCAACCAGTAGAGAAACCAACTGAAGAAAAGCAGTGGCCGACTGGTAAAAGAAAACCATTGCTCGAAGAGCAACCTGAGGAAGTTAAACTGAAACCAATACCTACGAAGCCCAAGCCAGAGCCTGAAAAGTCTAAAAAATCTATTCCTGGATCGGAATTAATTCGTGATCAAAATGAAGTACCAGAGAAGGAAGTTGATATGCTCGAGCCGATTCCAATCGTCAGCGAGGAAAAGAAACATAAAGAAAAGTTGAGGCAAGAAATGAAAAAGAAACCAAAGCTACAGAAAGGAATACCATCTGTAGATGAAATTACCGAAGAACAAGCAGAACCATTCGATGAACCAATTGCTGAAGAAGACGAGGTAGACCAAATTCCTATTAATGACATTAAAGAAGTTGCTATATCTGAGGAAGTGTTGCCGGAAGAAGAGGTTAGACCCGCTGAGGAAACACAGGCACAAAAACAAAAGGCTCATAAAAAACGTACCAAGCGTTTGAAAGAAGTATCCTTTGAAGAGCAGCCGCTACTGTTTGAAGCTATTGAGGATATTGCAGAAGAAGTTGTAGAAGAAGGAACCGCACAGGAGGTCTCACAAAAGACTATAACGCTAAAGAAAACTGAAGATTCCAGACCGCAATTTATCACAACGGAACAACTGATCGAAGTAGACGTAGACAACGTTAGGCGTGACATTGATATGAAATTAAGTTCGCATATTGTAAAGAAGGAGAAGCGACGCATTGTGTTTGACGATAGCCAACCGTTGCCGGAGCTGGAACTAATAACACAAAAACGTATGCAAGAAGGCATTGAGAAGCTTGCTGACGAAGAGCTCATTGAAGATCAGCAGCTTATCCAGGAGCAAGAAGAAACTACCACCTCCGAAGTAGTGCAGCAGGATCGCAAAGTTGTGCAGAAGAAAAAGAAAGTAATAAAGCCGCCTCGTATCACCGAGAAACTGCGACCACGACAGTGTGTACCGGACCAGCCAGCTCTGCTGGAATGCAAAGTTGATGGGTTGCCATTCCCTGAAATAAATTGGTACTTCAATGACGTTCTGCTGTTCGCATCAGACAAATACGAGTTCACTGTAGTGGAGGATGTGGCCCAATTGAAGATTGCCAAAGTTACACCAAACGATGTCGGCATTTACACATGTGAGGCCAGAAATGAGGCAGGTGTGGCGACGACCCGAGCCAACATTTTATTAGGTGAGTACAACTAATAAATGATATAAAAAGTATTCGTTGTTGCAAAACGACATGCGGTAGTAAGGGAAAACTTAAAAATTTTCAATTATTTTTTCTTTTTAACGTCTATTGTATTGTTTTTCGGCTGCTTTCTAATAAAGCAGGTTTTTAATACCTGCTTCTAAATCTAAGCAGGTTCTGTTCTGGTATTCTAATCAATAGATATATTCTAAGACTATATTGTGTACTTACCTACATACATATCTGTATATACATATCTTCAACTTCCACCTTTCACAAACATTTAGAAAAGGAACAAGGTATTGCTCCACAATTTACACGTCCACTCAAAATCCAGTTTACCGAGGAAAAAGAAGCAGAGAATCTTCGTTTTACCGTAACCTGTCAAGTGACCGGAAAGCCAAAACCCGACATTAAATGGTTCCGTGGTATCGAAGAGGTACTCCCAAGCGAGACGGTGCAACTGTTTTACAACGAAGAATCAGGCGAAGTGGCGCTTGAAGTTATTAATCCGACTCCGAATGAGGCTGTTATGTATTCTGTGCAAGCAGAGAATACATTTGGACGCGCCGTCGGAAATGCTAATATAATGAGTCGTGTCGATAAGCCTGAAACCACTGAGGAAACCCTTAAAGCACCTACGATTACACCGCTTAGTGTTAAAGTCATTCCCACAGGCGGTACACTTCGCTTTGAAGCGGAATACAGCGGCGTTCCGCATCCTGAAGTCAAGTGGCTGCGGAACGGATGTGAAATACTAATCAACGAAGACGTAACCATCGACACCACTCAGAACACAACAATTTTGGAGATTAGAAATATGACACGTAAACGCACCGGAAAATATGAAGTTTGCGTCAAGAACAAGGTCGGCGAAGCCAAATCATCGGGATCAGTCATTGTTTCCGATCAAGCAGCCAATAAAGACATTCGTCCGCCGCGTTTCATTCAACCACTCGTACCAAAATTCTTCAGTGAGAATGAAGTTGCAATTTTAGAAGTCGACGTTGACTCTGAGCCTCTCTCCTCCTTCCAATGGTATGTACGCACCGAGCTGCTGGTAAGCTCCCACGAATGTCGCATTGTCTCGCAGGCCAATAAGTCCACGTTGGTCATTGAAAATTTCGCAGAGAAATTTGTCGGCCCCTACACGTGTCGCGCCGAAAACGTTGGCGGATCAGTAACTTCTACGGCGTCTATAAAACTACTAGAGAAGACGCAACAGGAAGAGGTGACCGAGTTTATATCACCTAACTTCATTGAAGAATTGTGTCAACCAGTGTCGGTTATGGACGGTGAGTCCTTGCTGCTCACATGCAAAGTCGAAGGTAAACCGGTACCCAAAATCCAATGGTACCACAATGACGAAAAAGTTACAGAAAACAAAGATATTACAACCAGACGTAACGCTCATGGTATTTGTGAATTGCATATAACCGAAGTCTTTCCCGAAAACGAAGGTGTTTATAAATGCGTTGCTGTGAACAAAGTAGGTGAAAGGATAACACAGACGACGGTAACCGTTCAAGGTACAGAAACACTCTAAAGTCATCTTATACATGCACCTCCTCCTACAATGGACACTAAGCAACACGAGCACCTTAAGCACCCGTCACTAAACTCCGCTTTTAACTAACTTTAATTATTCTTTCTATAATTTCGAAAGTTTTTCCTCTCTTATTTATCTGTAGAAGTAGAACGTTTGAGATTAATAATATTAGAGTCTAATGGTTTTCCGAAAAATATTGAATGAAAAAAGGTCATCTCTATGGGGAAATGTAAAATTGTAATTTTAGGCATGCTAAAACGAGAATAAATTGTTAACTAGTCCGACAGAATACTTCAATTAGCATCTACTTTTAAAATTTAACCAAGCGGAGATAGCTACAGAACTTTTAAGAAATATTGAAAAGTTTTAATGCGAAATCTTGCCGTATATTTCATCATTTAAATGAAACTAAATTCATTTTTGACGATGGCCTTTGAGTTTCGTATGAATGCATGAAATTTTATTCTAAAAATTATTTAATCTCCGAAATATATTCTTGAAACTCTGTTCTTAGAACAGATCTCTAAAGTAGTTATTTAATAAAATTTGGTAGAGCTGCAATTTGCATGCTTTTATTTTTGGTAAATTAAATTTAAAATTTGACTAAATATTACTTACCTTTTACAGCATTTGAATATATCCCCGATTCTGAAATCACCGGCTCGGATGAAGATCTTCTCGAGAAGGTAACTGTATTTTAATTAAATAAAAAGTAAAAGAAAAAATAAATAAATATCAACTGATTAATAAAAAATTTTAAGTAATTACTAAAATTATTAATTAATAATTTAATTTAAATAATAAAAAATCATTAATAAATAAATAATTAATTAATAAATAAATAAGTAATAAATAACTAATAATAATAATAAATAATTTTTGAAAATTATTCTTTAATTATTTTAGACCATTTCTTTCGACGAACAAGCTCCGAAAATTATCAAAACTCTTCCTAAAAAAATCGAACCCAAGCAGGGTGAATTAGCGAAACTAGAAGTCAAGGTTATTGGTAAACCGAAACCCAAAATTAAATGGCTACGCGATAACGAAGAGATATTCGCCTCGGAAGAATATCAAATCGAAAATTTTGAAGACGGAACTTCCATTCTCGTTATCAACAACATTTACCCCGACGACGTGGGTACCATTAGTTTCGAGGCACACAATCCGCTAGGTGTTGCGGTCACAACGGCACTCTTTACAGTAGATGAAGGTACTTTCAGAACCAAGTATTTTCTATATATTGGTATCATATATTGTACAATAAAAATCGCCTATTTCAATTCTTTTAAATATAATTATATTTTCAGCGTTGTTTTCTAGTCTCTGCAGCCTTTTTGTGTTCTCCAAAATGAATTCCCTTGTTATTATTACCCTTTCTTCTGTATTCTTACACTTATTACAATTACAAATCTACACTTTACAGCTTCTTTTTATAGACTATACACAGTTGTGATAAGTTTCACTCGGTTGTGATTGAACTCTTTCCAGTTTGATATTTGATATCGTATTCCAAAACTGTTGTATTAATTTTGAATACTTGCACTCGTTATAGGTATTGTAGGATCGAAGGACTACCGAAAACCGGAATGGGTAACTCATATGGAGGAGATGCAGAAAGCACTTAAAGGTAGGTTATAGTTGGAAATGTCGAAATGGGCCGATTTATAAATGCTATTGTAAAATTTTAAATCGGCCAGTGTTTCAAACCTTTTAATGTCCTTTTTATGTGTATATATGTGTTTTAATCTTTGTCCAACACAAAAAAAAACCCAAAAATGGTTCTAAAACTTGTGTCTGTAAATACTATTCGTGCATTTGTCCTATTCGTATATAGTTTTTGTACATATGTAGCAAGTCCATAACTATATTCTATGAAAACAATTATCAAAAATTTTTTAAACATGTGCTTGATCAATGCTTCGTGCATATGATGTGTATATGCAACTTTTGTGAATTTCAACTTAATCGAACACCTTTAAACGCCGTCTTTAACTCCAAGTAGTGAAATCTTTGAATCAAAAGTATGCGCCATATATTTTTTTTAATACAATATCGATTTAACCAAATAAATTAAGTATTTTTAATTTTAATACGTCTACATAATTGCTTACATATATTAAGATTGTCGTACACATTGACAAGAATGCTAACAATTAACTTCCCCTCAACAGCTTTATTAACAAATAAATTAAGTGGCCATGAATAACATTTATTGCAAAAACATTTGTATTGTAAAATAATTTATTTGGTAATATTCGTCCGTGTCTGTTGTAACCCGTCTTCCTGATTAAAAGTCCAAATAAAACCGCGCTGTGATATTAATAACAATACTGCTATAAAATATAATTCCAATATGTGTGTGCAGCTGATATATTTCATATTTTGTATTTACGTATCTATGTTCATACATGTGACTGTATTTGACATATAATAGTACACTCAAAACAAGCAAACAACCACCAACGCAGCAGAAACAAGACACGATACATCACAAAAAGGCTACCAATGTCACGTAAGTAACAATCCTTTGTAAGCTCTACGTTATACGTTTTAAATGTACCATTTGAGAATGTGAATTAACGGAATGTATAATTTTACATACATACGTATATGCTTATATATATAGATTGCTTTTTGCTTTTTAACTTATAGCTGCTAAATGCTCGCCTTCTTTGCTAAACGAACTGCGTGATGTACGCGGCTCCATCGGCGAAACTGCCAAATTTAGCATACAGTTTGCCGGAAATCCCTTACCAGGTAATGTATATCAGATCAGGTTCATAGCAATCTATCAATGATATTGGCAAAGAAGACTTTTAGAGACGTTTTAAGATGTTTGGTTTTTAGTTTTGTTTTAATGAAATGAAATAATATTCATATTCATAGATATTCAGTGGTATTTCGACAATGTTCAACTTAGGAGCTCAAGCAAGTATCGCATTATTGTTGACACGACAAATCTTACGGCTTCACTGGAGATCCTTAGAGTAAATTCCAGTGATGTTGGCTACTACACTTGCAAAGTAATTAATGAAATCGGCATGACCATGACTCGCGGAAGGTTCGATATGTCCTCCATTTCATCCAAAAACACAGAATCCACTGAGAAGAAGTTCAAGACTAAAAAGAAGTTAACTAAGAAATCGACAGCAGGTAGAATGGCTGCGAAACGCCAAGGTGGTCAAGAGTTGCACACGACAACTATTTCAATTGTACCCGCGAGTCAGACACAAACTAATATAGAAATAATTAAAATACGAAAACCAGTTTCGGTGCTGGTGGAAGACAGCGATGAATCCGATGAACCAATTAAAAGATATCAAAGCCCCACTGAAGACATAGATCCCAACGTCAGCACAACTACCACTACCACTACTGCAATGAAAACTATCGAGTCGGTTGAGATTACCGAATCAATTGAAAAACTACGAACGAAAATCTCACATAAATCCATATCAATTGAGGATGTGATAATATTTAAAGAACATCGCGAAGTTATTTGGCTGCTTAGTTCTATTGAAGCCGAAACGTTTGGTTCGATTGGCGAATCGGCTTTGGGGGATCTTGCCATCATTGGACTATTATTGCGACACGGATGCACGATTGTTGAAATCACTTATATGTACGAACAAAATATATTCGTAGCACTACAAAAGCCCGAATCACAAGCAGCACTCGTGCAGCTAGTGGAACGTGAGGGTCATGAGAAGCTTATCTCGCAAATCCTAAGCGAGTCGACAACCGAAGATGAAACTGTTCTAGCAGCCACAGTCGGTTTTAAGGCATTCATACGGATGATACAGACGTGCGAAATAACGATTGAGACCGTGATTAGAAAATTCGTTAGGGAAGATTTTATAAGCCAAGATTGGAAAATATCTGGAAAAGAGGTGTGCATTAAGAGTTTCATTATTTTAAAAAGAAGCCTATATACATTAAATAATTTTAATTCACAAAAACATTATCCTCAAATAGTCGTAAATGTGAGCAACCATTTTTTTGCAAACCAAATGTTTCCAATAACTTAATTAATTTCACATGCAATATTATGCAATAAGATTTCTAATTACTTTTTTTAAAATATATGTATGTATACATAAATCCTCCTCGAAAAATGCAAACTAAAAATATGGTATATGATAAACACAGAGGACAGTAGAGATGAGCCAGATGATCGACAGCCATGAAGCTGTAACGCATATAAAAATTGGTAAGATATCCTTATAAAGTAATAAACATTGCTACGTATGCATTATACTTTAATAAAGCATTTAAATTTCCTATTAATTTCATAATTTGCGCCTTATTTTCTCTGATAAAACTAATTACATGCTTTATTTGCTTTGCTTTGCTGCAATATAGAGGAAACCGTCGTTGAAGAGCGAACCATAGTAATCAATGAAGGTTTGAATACAGGGAGAGACCAATTTTAAAACCTACCCGAAGATTAAACACCAAACAACTTAATTAAATCTAACAACTGTGTATAAAAAATAAAGAACCGATGTTTTTAAACCTAACAAAACCACTAAAACTTTTCATACGACGCGTTTCAATAACTACCAATACCTATAAATTTCTCTTTAATCCTAGAGTGCCAATAAAAACCATAAATGTTATGTCACTTACCGTCCAATCCCTTCTGTGATCTGTTGTCATATAAGCTTAAAAAATTACTGTCTTTTAGAAATACTGTACTAATAGCGAAAATATAAAATATTTTGCGTAAGCAATTAAGTACACACATTTTTATCTGGAGCTGAAGCTACAGATCTTCAATAATATAAATGCTTATATAGAAATAAACAGCTAAACAGATGCACAATGCTATAGCAATATAGACACCGCCGATTACCTTGCGTTAATATCGGCTATACTGATGAACAACAAAGGTAAGAGTTTTACACTTGAATATACACTTGAAATCAGACCTATTCGAAGCGAAAGAGTGACGATTGTTTGCTTGTTTTGAATACGTGAAAAATAAATTATAAATTAAATTATTATAAAGTTACTTTATGTTGCTCTAATTGAGCTACTGCTGCTGCTGCACATATTGGTAACGTAAATGTGTATATATATTTAAACCTATTTTATATGTACTATTTATACATATCTAGTATTCACAAAATACAACTTTGATCTACTTATGTACATTGCATTCGCAGAAACTACAGCACCCACGGTAGCTACAATTGTTGAAATACAAGAACAAAAACAACAACAGTACCATCAAAAAGAACAACTAAAAGAACAAATATTAATCCAAAAGGAAACTATTCAAAAACATACTACAAAACGACAGAAAAAACTATCGAAACCACATCAAGAAACAACTACAATTGAACAAGTACAACAAGAACAACAGGTCAGTGTTTCTACAGTACACAACATTGTGCAAAATCATGCCGCAGAGTCAGTGTCACGAGTGCCCATTGAAACATTTGAAACTGCAGCACCCGACACAGAAACAATAACACAATATGAAACACTGCTCATTCATAATGTTCCCCAGGAATCCGTCGAAATAATGCCAGTTACAGAAGTACCAGAGCTTTCGACGGACGACGCGGAAAACTACATACAACGAGCCCAACCAGGCCAAAAAATTCCTTCAAAAATACTAATCTCACAAGGCACCGTGGATTTGTTTGAAGGGCCTATAGATAAGATTCCAGAAAAAGCAAATGTTACGGCATCAATAAGCGAAACTGTTGCTGTCGCTGATATGAATGCCGTCGAAGTGGATGTTGTGGAAACAAAGCAAACGGTTGAAGATATTAGTTCCCTAAAGCTGCCATCAGTCAAACATGCCTCAATACTTTTGGACAATTCACAGCCGCTACTGGTAGAAAAACCAATAGTGCAGGAATCGATCAATGATCTGCAGGTGCCTGGAATAAATATGGAATGTGCTGTTACAGAATTAGTGACATTAGAGTCACAGGATCAATCCGAAGTAACTGCTGCACTCTCTGAGGCAAGCTTAAAAGAAAGCCTAAAAAAGATAACTCCCACTAGAGCCACCACTGAGTATGTAACACATAAGGGCGTCACGGTGGTGATGGAAAGTGGTGAAGAGACAACTAATGTTGTACCTAAGAAAATATCTGACGAACGCTCTGTGGTGCCAACTACATCGAAGCCACATAAAAGCATTCAAGTTTTTGAGGCAATTTGCAGCGATACTACGGATTCACTTAATATTTCTATGATTACCGCTAAAGCTCAGATGACAGAAGATATTATGGAGAATAAAACGTACGTTACTGCAAATGTAGAAATTACGGAAAAGGAGTCTATTCTAGATGAGACTGATAAATGGGCAACAGAAAAAGCTAGTGCTCAAGTTGAAATTTCCATGCCAAATGTTCCAGTAGAAATATCCCATACCCAACCAGTTGAAGAAGCCATCTCTAGTGCAGCGGAAAAGCTTTCTGCATCGGCAAATGCTTTGCAGCAACTTGTCTTACAACAGGAAGGTTTATTAACAACAGAGGCTGATATTCACAGTCCTCGTGAAGGTGAGTTGCCTGAATTTAAGGAAACCAAGAAACAAAAGGCTCAACTGCATTTGACGGACATTAATACTCATATAATTGGTAAAGAGCAAGTGACAGCAGACGAGTTACCACAAGTCTTTAGTATTACCGACAATATACCAGCGCCCGTATCTGCTAAAGTCGGTCAAACTGTACCACTAATAATTGGAGAAACACAGCAGACTCTCCTGGGAGAGACGATTGAATTGCTATCGTCAGACTTAAACTTCCAGCCGCAGGCTCTGAAATACAGCATCACAGTAGCAAATTCATCCACAGTTGTTGCGTCTAAGGTTGAAGAAAGCTTGGAAACAATTGACTTTGTGCCGACATCTTCACAAAGTACTGAACAAATAAAACCTATTTATGAAAGTTCTCAGCTGACAGCAAGCGAAATTAGCGAAGTGGAGCTGCAGGAAAAGGAAATAAGTTTAGGTGACATTGAACCAACTGGTACAGTAGTTAAACAGACATTTGTAGAGCAATCCTCGGTTGTAGTCAAGGATAATCAACCGGGCGAGCTTGAAGACGAACTAATAAAGGATATCGAACCTGTTCAGCATTCAGCAATGCAATCATATATATATGGCAATCTCAAAGCACCGACAGTCCTGGAGACACATCCGGAACTAACAACGAACCAGTTGAGTACAGAGAAAACTCCACTGCTCGAAGCTGTTCACCAAATTGATTCAATTTCGGCCAGTGTTACTGGTGAACAATCTATCTTGGATAGTAATGATATATTGGATGTTGCAAGCACTCCTTCTGGGCAAAATATTACACCAATTGTATCTTCTAATTTGGAATCGGTGCTGGTATCCGAAGTGCAGCTAGTTGAAAGCCACAGTCCATTTAAACTACCCGAGCAGCCTAATGAGCAAACTGTCAAAACAGATTCCACATCAGAAGCGTACCATTCTATAGAAGTGTCACATATACAAACCCTTCATTCGACAACTGATGCCGAATTGCAAATACAACCGACTATGATACTTGCTGAGGTAAGCGTGCCATACTTAATCAGCACTTCCGTGCGTCAAGCCATAACCCTAGAACAGGAAGCTTCTCTAGAGCAATTATCATTGCCAGATCAACAAAATGCTACAAGCAGCATAAATCTAATGCAACCAATGGACATTTTTACTCCAGAAACGCACGAACACGAAGAGTCATTCATATCGAAAGATCAACCAGCGCCAAGGGAAGCGCAGATTCGTAGGGAGACTGCATTGCCTATAGCTAGCATTAGCACAGAACTCTCAACTGAGTCAACTGAATTTTTGGCCATACGGCAGGAAAATGAAGAACATGCTCAACCGAACATAAGTTCAATTTTGCTAACAGTTCAGAGCGAAGTGGCAACAATGGAGAATACAAGCATCTACGAAAAGCCGAAAATGCAAACGACTGAGTTAACTAGTGTTGAATTAATGGGGAATGCATCTGTCCTGGAGATACGAACAACAGACTCACACGACAAAGAGATATTGATGCCAACAAAGGAGATAACAAAGCTTGAACAAGTCGGTATTAAAATTACTGATTCAGATAAAAAATCGGCCATCGCTAGTGAAATTATTCCACAAGACACAATTTCGGAAATCCTAAAAACCGAATCCGAATTCTTAAAAGCCTCCTGTAAACAAACAAAAGAGCAAATTAATGAAATTACCATACAACAGCCGGATGTCTATGAAAAGGAAGTCCAAATGGCGCTGCTTGGAGATTTTACAAAACAGAAAGCAAAACCTTGCTTTGATACACACAGCTCTGTTTTGTTAATAAATAATGAAAATTTATTGGAAAAGGAAGAAAATCTGCCTACCAAACTGAAAGTCAAAACAGAAGCAGCCCAAGTAGGACAAACAAAAACACTCCGAGTACCCCTTACAGAAAATTTCGAAGACCTTTATAATGTCGGAATAATGAAAGACTTCGAAATGATGCCAAGTATTGTGGGAAGAAAATATGACGCAAGCAACGAAACCATTACCTCGGAAATAATCAGTTATGAGGAAGTGATACCTACTACACAGAAATCACTCGAACACCTCAAAGAGCAACCACTTACAAGTTCAGTAGTTATGAATGATTGTGCCACTATAGATATTGAAAATGTAGCAATACAGAAAGAATTTGATTTTAAGGAAAGCGCAGTCGATATGAAGACAGCTAAAAGTGGTATATCTGATATAAAAGAACACATACCCATCATAGATGAGCAAAAAACAATCGACAGTACTCGAGAGCTGCAACCATTGCTAATTAGTTCTGAAATTGCAAAAGAAACCATTAACGAAGGACAACTTTTAAAAAATATAACAAACGAAACTCAAATAATGGAGAGCGTCACGTATTGTTCAGAGGAAAAACAGATGCAAGGACAACATGCAGTCGTGGAGCATGAGCGAGTGTTGCGTACACATATGACGCAACTACAAGAAACAGCAGAATTTGAAGGCCTACTTAAAGCTACAACAAATGTTCCAATAAATGCCACTGAAAAGCCAATCTCAACATTACAGACATCTCTTGTTGTGACGGAGACAAATGTCCAAGACTCCACTTCGTCAGATTCTGCAGTTTTGCTAAACCAATTGCAGGCTGAGTCCCTTTTTGAAGGTGCACATCTTGAAACCGCAGTAACTCAACTGCTTGCGTACCAGGATACAGTTGAACTTAATAGTACAACAACTTCTACAGTTCATGCCCAAACAAAATTAGATGACTTATGTAAACAAGTACAGGTGGAAACAGTTGATGAGATTCTCACAAAAGAAGCATCCCTACCGATATCTATGGGAGAACTAATGATCGCTAAGTCCTTTTTTGAAGGTGCACAGCGAGAGACCACGGTTACGCAACCTCAAACTTATGAGGAAACTTTACTTTTAGAAGCAAAATCGACTCCCACGCTACAGGCACAAATGACATTAAACGAGGCCTTTAAAACGGTACAAGTTGAAACAGTTGATGAAGTGCTTACAAGAGAAATGTCCATAGCACCTCGAACGACTGAATTAAAGGAAGCCAAGCCTTTCGTTGAAGGTGCTCAGCGAGAAACAGTGGTTATGTACCCGCAAACATATGAAGAAGCTTCACCTCTACATAATAGCTTAAATGATTCAGTACAGGCAAAATTCACATTAGATGAGGTATATAATACAGTACAGGTTCAATCAATTGATAAATCACTCACAAAGGAGTCGTCCATCCCAGCTACAACGACAGATTTTCAGAAGGCCAAACCATTTGTTGAGGGTGCCCAGCGAGAAACTATGGTTCTTCAACAAGAAGCTTATGAACATATTACAGACTTACATGAACAAAAAAGCTTAACAGCAGATGCACAAATGACAATTAATGAGGCTTTTAAGACAGTACATGTTGAAACAATGGATGAAGTACTAACGAAGGAAATGTCTATACCACCTACAACTACCGCATTAAAGGAAGCCAAACCTTTTGTTGAAGGTGCTCAGCGAGAAACATTGGTTATACAACCACAAACTTTTGAAGAAGCATCAACTTTAAATAAAGACGTAAATAATCCACTACAGGCACAAGTAACTTTAGATGAAGTATATAAATCAGTACAGGTTAAAACTATTGATGACGTACTCAGAAAAGAAACATGCATACCAGCGACTATGACTACGTTGCAGATGGCCAAACAATTCGTTGAGGGGGCTCAGCGAGAAACTATTGTTATTCAACCCCAAACTTATGAAATTAGCGAAATCCTAAGTGAACAAGTAAATACTATCACACAAGCACAAATTATATTAGAGGAAGTATTTAAACCTGTACAGGTTGAAACAGTTGACGAAATGCTGTCAAAGGAGCAATCTATACCAGCACACATAACAGAATTAAAGATTGCCAAGCCGTTTGTTGAGGGAGGCCAACATGAAACTGTAATAACGCAGCCGCAAACATATGAGGAAGCTCCCCTATTAGACAAATTATTAAATCTTAGAGAACATGCACAAATCACACTAGATGAGGGTTTTAAACCTGTACAGGTTGAAACTAATAATGAGTTACTAAATAAAGAAATTTCCATAGAACCTAGTAAACATAAAGAGAATACCGCTAAAGCTTTTGTGGAAGGCTCTCACCGTGAAACTGTAGTAACACAGACTCTTGCCTTCGAAGAACTAGAAAATGTTACCTCGCAGCCTTTTGAGGAAAATATGGCACATATAACGGTAGACAGCAGTTCAAAACGTACAGCACAGTTAGAGACTATGGATTTAGTTTTGCAAAGTGAGAAACTTATTCCTTCTACCTTACTAGATAAAGAGACAGCGACAACTGCAGTTGAAGGCAGTCAAAAAGAACTAATTATTTCTCTACTAACACCGCTGGAAAACATTGATGACATACTAACTGTATCTGAACGAGAGACAAAGGAAGCCTTTTTAAAACCTTATGAAACGCACAGGCACGCACTTACCACACAGAATGAATTAATTTACTACAAAGAAGGCTTAGACACTAGTAAAGAGATGTCTCGAACGGCCAAACCATGCATTACATCAAATCAGGTAGAAAAAATATTAAGCGAGGTATCTGTCTATGAGGCCACGCAAGATATGTCATACATCCCAGAGAACAAGTCGCGACAAGCTGACATTAATTTGAATATAAGCACATTTACACAAGCTCATGAAACAACAAGTGAAATGGCTTTCGTTAAAGAAAATAAATTGTTATCAACAGTAAACTCAGGGGACTTCGCCAAATTGATTCACGAAAATTACAAAGCCCTTATCACTGAAGAGAACGTAGCAATTACTGAAATAACAGAATCTTATGACTTACAGAAAAAAGCCAAAGAAGCTACAAAGATACTTAGTGATATTTCCAATGAAGCTAAAATAATTCAGGAACCAATCATATACGAAAATGCCTCAAGTTTGAAAAAAGAAAATCTTCAACTTACAGGAATATTGTCCAAGCCTGTAACTCGGAAGTCACAACTTCCGAGCACAACTTCAATTGAAATATTCGAGAGCGTGGAAGAAGCTGGAGATTTTCAACCGCAGATTAAAGAAAATATTCGCGAGTCTCTCAATATTTCAGAGCTTAAGGCAAGCGTAATAAAGGAAATTTATCCAATACCAACATTACATGAGTTACCAGGTACTTCTATTGAATCACCGCAAAAAGCATTATGTTCTCCAGAACCCAACCAAATATTATCAGTAGGTATAGAATTTCCCTATGAAAATATTGATTACATCGAACCTGGTGAAATACTCAAAGGTTTGAATGCAAAAGTAGGGCTCGAAAATGCAGGATATGTGGGAACTATTACAGAACATTTGAAATCCGATACCATTGAAACCGTTAAAGAATCCACAGAAACTTTATCAAAAGCAGAATCTAATCTCATTACCCACAGTACGTATTTAAGTGAACACGTAGTTGTTTCAGAAAATACACAACCAACACACGAATATAAAACATTGAAAAGTGAAAATGCAAATTTAAGTGTTATACCTACGTACACTACAGATCAAAGCACTACAAACACATTTGAATGCACTGTTCCGTACAATAATAACACGCAAACCACAAACATAAAATCGAAATCTTACATCGCCGAAATGCAAGCTCCACTACAATTATCAGAAATTACTTTTGAAAATTCTGAAACTTTTGAAGAGGAGGTATATAGGGCTCGTAACGCTGATAGAAATTTCCAAACTCATCAATCTTATGAGCAAACAAATATCATCCAAAATGAGCGGGAAATATCTTTTAAAAGTCCAAATGATATGACAGGGCAAAAAATACTTACCAAAATTGACGCTAATCCCTTGGCAACAAAAGATATCCAAACACTATATGAAACAGAAGAAATATTTTTACCTACAACACAAACTTTAAGGGAAGGATCACAGATAATCCAAGATACATTACAACCTCACACAATAGAATCCGTACAAACTTATGAAACTACTGACACAAGAGGAATTTTTCAAGCGCTAGATTATAGCGCAATATCTTCAATCGAAGACACAAAACACACACATGAAATACATATGGTAAAAAGTATAATAGGTAAGTATATTACTTCAACATCTAATCACACTAACAATAAATGGCGTACTACTTTTAAACCTAAAAATCAAACCCCAATACAAAAACACATATTACACAAAACGTGTTTTAGCCTATTTATTTTACAAATTTTAGTAAAAATTTTAAACAATATTCTTTTACACAGATACAACACAAACAGCTCACAGAACAGAACAATTCACACAAGACACGTCCCCTACAACACAAAAATCACTCAATTCGGTTGAAAACACTAGTTTTCATGAAAAACCTGAAAGCATCACGGAACTCCCAGAAGAAATCCATGTAATAGAAATTTTTTGTGAAGGAAAGCTCAAAAAGAGGAAGATTCGTACGCGTGCAATCCAGAAAGTCAAAGGCGATAAGCAGGAAATAACCAAAATCGAAACTGTAGAAGAAGACGACAAGAAACCCGAGGCCATTGTTACAGTTCACGAGATTCCCATCGAAGAAAAGCCGGAACATGTCGTAGAACTCCCAGAAGAAGTCCAGGTAATCGAAACTGTTTCCGAAGCAGGAAAGATCAAAACGAAGAAGATTCGTACTCGTGTAATAAAGAAAGTCACAGGCGGTAAGCAGGAAATAACCAGAATTGAAACTGTTGAAGAAGACGACAAGAAACCGGAAACCACGGTTACAGTGGAAGAGGTCCCTGTAGAACAGACGCCGGAAGATATACTCGAACTGCCTGAAGAAATCCGTGTAATCGAAACTATTTCCGAGGAAGGAAAGCCGATAAAGAAAGTTATGCGTACACGTGTAATTAAGAAAATCAAGGGCAAGAAACAAGAGGTCACTAAAATCGAAACTGTAGAAGAAGACGACAAGAAACCGCAAACAACGGTTACAGTGGAAGAGTTCCCTGTAGAAGAGACGTCGAAAGATATCGTCGAACTGCCTGAAGAAGTCCGTGTAATCGAAACAATTTCTAAAGACGGAAAGCCGAAAAAGAAAGTTATGCGTACACGTATAATTAAGAAAATCAAGGGCAAGAAACAAGAGGTCACTAAAATCGAGACTGTAGAAGAAGACGATAAGAAACCGGAGACCACGGTTACGATAGAAGAGATCCCTGCAGAAGAGACGCCGGAAGATATCGTCGAACTGCCTGAAGAAGTCCGTGTAATCGAAACTATTTCCGAAGAAGGAAAGCCGAAAAAGAAAGTTATGCGTACACGTGTCATTAAGAAAATCAAGGGCAAGAAACAAGAGGTCACTAAAATCGAGACTGTAGAAGAAGACGACAAGAAACCGGAGACCACTGTTACAGTGGAAGAGGGCCCTGTAGAAGAGACGCCGGAAGATTTCGTCGAACTGCCAGAAGAAGTCCGTGTAATCGAAACAATTTCTGAAGACGGAAAGCCGAAAAAGAAAGTTATGCGTACACGCGTCATTAAGAAAATCAAGGGCAGGAAACAAGAGGTCACTAAAATCGAGACTGTACAAGAAGACGACAAGAAACCGGAGACCACTGTTACAGTGGAAGAGGGCCCTGTAGAAGAGACGCCGGAAGATTTCGTCGAACTGCCAGAAGAAGTCCGTGTAATCGAAACAATTTCTGAAGACGGAAAGCCGAAAAAGAAAGTTATGCGTACACGCGTCATTAAGAAAATCAAGGGCAAGAAACAAGAGGTCACTAAAATCGAGACTGTAGAAGAAGACGACAAGAAACCGGAAACCACGGTAACAGTGGAAGAGGGCCCTGTAGAACAGACGCCGGAAGATTTCGTCGAACTGCCAGAAGAAGTCCGTGTAATCGAAACTATTTCCGAAGAAGGAAAGCCGAAAAAGAAAGTTATGCGTACACGTGTCATTAAGAAAATCAAGGGCAAGAAACAAGAGGTCACTAAAATCGAGACTGTACAAGAAGACGACAAGAAACCGGAGACCACTGTTACAGTGGAAGAGGGCCCTGTAGAAGAGACGCCGGAAGATTTCGTCGAACTGCCTGAAGAAGTCCGTGTAATCGAAACAATTTCTGAAGACGGAAAGCCGAAAAAGAAAGTTATGCGTACACGCGTCATTAAGAAAATCAAGGGCAAGAAACAAGAGGTCACTAAAATCGAGACTGTAGAAGAAGACGACAAGAAACCGGAAACCACGGTAACAGTGGAAGAGTGCCCTGTAGAACAGACGCCGGAAGATTTCGTCGAACTGCCAGAAGAAGTCCGTGTAATCGAAACAATTTCTGAAGACGGAAAGCCGAAAAAGAAAGTTATGCGTACACGTGTCATTAAGAAAATCAAGGGCACGAACCAAGAGGTCACTAAAATCGAGACTGTAGAAGAAGACGACAAGAAACCGGAAACCACGGTAACAGTGGAAGAGGGCCCTGTAGAACAGACGCCGGAAGATTTCGTCGAACTGCCAGAAGAAGTCCGTGTAATCGAAACAATTTCTGAAGACGGAAAGCCGAAAAAGAAAGTTATGAGCACACGCGTCATTAAGAAAATCAAGGGCAAGAAACAAGAGGTCACTAAAATCGAGACTGTAGAAGAAGACGACAAGAAACCGGAAACCACGGTAACAGTGGAAGAGGGCCCTGTAGAACAGACGCCGGAAGATTTCGTCGAACTGCCAGAAGAAGTCCGTGTAATCGAAACTATTTCCGAAGAAGGAAAGCCGAAAAAGAAAGTTATGCGTACACGTGTCATTAAGAAAATCAAGGGCAAGAAACAAGAGGTCACTAAAATCGAGACTGTACAAGAAGACGACAAGAAACCGGAAACCACGGTAACAGTGGAAGAGGGCCCTGTAGAACAGACGCCGGAAGATTTCGTCGAACTGCCAGAAGAAGTCCGTGTAATCGAAACAATTTCTGAAGACGGAAAGCCGAAAAAGAAAGTTATGCGTACACGTGTCATTAAGAAAATCAAGGGCACGAACCAAGAGGTCACTAAAATCGAGACTGTAGAAGAAGACGACAAGAAACCGGAAACCACGGTAACAGTGGAAGAGGGCCCTGTAGAACACACGCCGAAAGATATCGTCGAACTGCCTGAAGAAGTCCGCGTAATCGAAACAATTTCTGAAGACGGAAAGCCGAAAAAGAAAGTTATGCGTACACGTATAATTAAGAAAATCAAGGGCAAGAAACAAGAGGTCACTAAAATCGAGACTGTAGAAGAAGACGACAAGAAACCGGAGACCACGGTTACGATAGAAGAGGTCCCTGCAGAAAAGACGCCGGAAAATATCGTCGAACTGCCTGAAGAAGTCCGTGTAATCGAAACAATTTCTGAAGAAGGAAAGCCGAAAAAGAAAGTTATGCGTACACGTGTCATTCAGAAAATCAAGGGCAAGAAACATGAGGTCACTAAAATCGAGACTGTAGAAGAAGACGACAAGAAACCGGAAACCACGGTAACAGTGGAAGAGGGCCCTGTAGAAGAGACGCCGGAAGATATCGTCGAACTGCCTGAAGAAGTCCGTGTAATCGAAACTATTTCTGAAGAAGGAAAGCCGAAACAGAAAGTTATGCGTACACGTATAATTAAGAAAATCAAGGGCAAGAAACAAGAGGTCACTAAAATCGAGACTGTAGAAGAAGACGACAAGAAGCCGGAGACCACGGTTACAGTGGAAGAGGGCCCTGTAGAAGAGACGCCGGAAGATATCGTCGAACTGCCTGAAGAAGTCCGTGTAATCGAAACAATTTCTGAAGAAGGAAAGCCGAAAAAGAAAGTTATGCGTACACGTATAATTAAGAAAATCAAGGGCAAGAAACAAGAGGTCACTAAAATCGAGACTGTAGAAGAAGACGACAAGAAACCGGAGACCACGGTTACGATAGAAGAGGTCCCTGCAGAAAAGACGCCGGAATATATCGTCGAACTGCCTGAAGAAGTCCGTGTAATCGAAACAATTTCTGAAGAAGGAAAGCCGAAAAAGAAAGTTATGCGTACACGTGTCATTCAGAAAATCAAGGGCAAGAAACAAGAGGTCACTAAAATCGAGACTGTAGAAGAAGACGACAAGAAACCGGAAACCACGGTAACAGTGGAAGAGGGCCCTGTAGAACAGACGCCGGAAGATTTCGTCGAACTGCCAGAAGAAGTCCGTGTAATCGAAACAATTTCTGAAGACGGAAAGCCGAAAAAGAAAGTTATGCGTACACGTATAATTAAGAAAATCAAGGGCAAGAAACAAGAGGTCACTAAAATCGAGACTGTAGAAGAAGACGACAAGAAACCGGAGACCACGGTTACAGTGGAAGAGGGCCCTGTAGAAGAGACGCCGGAAGATATCGTCGAACTGCCTGAAGAAGTCCGTGTAATCGAAACAATTTCTGAAGAAGGAAAGCCGAAAAAGAAAGTTATGCGTACACGTGTCATTAAGAAAATCAAGGGAAAGAAACAAGAGGTCACTAAAATCGAGACTGTACAAGAAGACGACAAGAAACCGGAGACCACTGTTACAGTGGAAGAGGGCCCTGTAGAAGAGACGCCGGAAGATTTCGTCGAACTGCCAGAAGAAGTCCGTGTAATCGAAACAATTTCTGAAGACGGAAAGCCGAAAAAGAAAGTTATGCGTACACGTGTCATTAAGAAAATCAAGGGCACGAACCAAGAGGTCACTAAAATCGAGACTGTAGAAGAAGACGACAAGAAACCGGAAACCACGGTAACAGTGGAAGAGGGCCCTGTAGAACAGACGCCGAAAGATATCGTCGAACTGCCTGAAGAAGTCCGTGTAATCGAAACAATTTCTGAAGACGGAAAGCCGAAAAAGAAAGTTAAGCGTACACGTGTCATTAAGAAAATCAAGGGCAAGAAACAAGAGGTCACTAAAATCGAGACTGTAGAAGAAGACGACAAGAAACCAGAGACCACTGTTACAGTGGAAGAGGTCATTGCAGAAGAGACGCCGGAAGATATCGTCGAACTGCCTGAAGAAGTCCGTGTAATCGAAACAATTTCTGAAGACGGAAAGCCGAAAAACAAAGTTATGCGTACACGTGTCATTAAGAAAATCAAGGGCAAGAAACAAGAGGTCACTAAAATCGAGACTGTAGAAGAAGACGACAAGAAACCGGAGATCACTGTTACAGTGGAAGAGGGCCCTGTAGAAGAGACGCCGGAAGATTTCGTCGAACTGCCCGAAGAAGTCCGTGTAATCGAAACAATTTCTAAAGACGGAAAGCCGAAAAAGAAAGTTATGCGTACACGTATAATTAAGAAAATCAAGGGCAAGAAACAAGAGGTCACTAAGATCGAGACTGTAGAAGAAGACGACAAGAAACCGGAAAACACGGTAACAGTGGAAGAGGGCCCTGTAGAACATACGCCGGAAACTATCGTTGAACTGCCTGAAGAAGTCCGTGTTATCGAAACTATTTCCGAAGAAGGAAAACCGAAAAAGAAAGTTATGCGTACACGTATAATTAAGAAAATCAAGGGCAAGAAACAAGAAGTCACTAAGATCAAGACTGTAGAAGAAGACGACAAGAAACCGGAGACCACGGTTACGATAGAAGAGGTCCCTGTAGAACATACGCCGGAAACTATCGTTGAACTGCCTGAAGAAGTCCGTGTTATCGAAACTATTTCCGAAGAAGGAAAACCGAAAAAGAAAGTTATGCGTACACGTATAATTAAGAAAATCAAGGGCAAGAAACAAGAGTTCACTAAGATCGAGACTGTAGAAGAAGACGACAAGAAACCGGAAACCACGATTACGATAGAAGAGGTCCCTGTAGAACATACGCCGGAAACTATCGTTGAACTGCCTGAAGAAGTCCGTGTTATCGAAACTATTTCCGAAGAAGGAAAACCGAAAAAGAAAGTTATGCGTACACGAATAATTAAGAAAATCAAGGGCAAGAAACAAGAAGTCACTAAGATCAAGACTGTAGAAGAAGACGACAAGAAACCGGAGACCACGGTTACGATAGAAGAAGTAGCTGTAGAACAGACGCCAGAAGATATAGTCGAACTGCCTGAAGTAATCCGTGTTATCGAAACTATTTCCGAAGAAGGAAAACCGAAACAGAAAGTTATGCGTACACGTATAATTAAGAAAATCAAGGGCAAGAAACAAGAGGTCACTAAGATCGAGACTGTAGAAGAAGACGACAAGAAACCGGAAATCACGGTTACGATAGAAGAGGTAGCTGTAGAACAGACGCCAGAAGATATCGTCGAACTGCCTGAAGAAGTCCGTGTAATCGAAACTATTTCTGACGAAGGAAAGCCGAAAAAGAAAGTTATGCGTACACGTGTCATTAAGAAAATCAAGGGCAAGAAACAAAAGGTCACTAAAATCGAGACTGTAGAAGAAGACGACAAGAAACCGGAAACCACGGTAACAGTGGAAGAAGGCCCTGTAGAAGAAACGCCGGAAGATATCGTCGAACTGCCTGAAGAAGTCCGTGTAATCGAAACTATTTCTGACGAAGGAAAGCCGAAAAAGAAATTTATGCGTACACGTATAATTAAGAAAATCAAGGGCAAGAAACAAGAGGTCACTAAAATCGAGACTGTAGAAGAAGACGACAAGAAACCGGAGACCACGGTTACGATAGAAGAGGTCCCTGTAGAACAGACGCCAGAAGATATCGTTGAACTGCCTGAAGAAGTCCGTGTAATCGAAACACTTTCTAAAGACGGAAAGCCGAAAAAGAAAGTTATGCGTACACGTATAATTAAGAAAATCAAGGGCAAGAAACAAGAGGTCACTAAAATCGAGACTGTAGAAGAAGACGACAAGAAACCGGAGACCACGGTTACGATAGAAGAGATCCCTGCAGAAGAGATGCCGGAAGATATCGTCGAACTGCCTGAAGAAGTCTGTGTAATCGAAACTATTTCCGAAGAAGGAAAGCCGAAAAAGAAAGTTATGCGTACACGTGTCATTAAGAAAATCAAGGGCAAGAAACAAGAGGTCACTAAAATCGAGACTGTACAAGAAGACGACAAGAAACCGGAGACCACTGTTACAGTGGAAGAGGGCCCTGTAGAAGAGACGCCGGAAGATATCGTCGAACTGCCTGAAGAAGTCCGTTTAATCGAAACTATTTCTGACGAAGGAAAGCTGAAAAAGAAAGTTATGCGTACACGTGTCATTAAGAAAATCAAGGGCAAGAAACAAAAGGTCACTAAAATCGAAACTGTAGAAGAAGACGACAAGAAACCGGAAACCACGGTAACAGTGGAAGAAGGCCCTGTAGAAGAAACGCCGGAAGATATCGTCGAACTGCCTGAAGAAGTCTGTGTAATCGAAACTATTTCTGACGAAGGAAAGCCGAAAAAGAAAGTTATGCGTACACGTATAATTAAGAAAATCAAGGGCAAGAAACAAGAGGTCACTAAAATCGAGACTGTAGAAGAAGACGACAAGAAACCGGAAACCACGGTAACAGTGGAAGAGGGCCCTGTAGAAGAGACGCCGAAAGATATCGTCGAGCTGCCTGAAGAAGTGCGTGTAACCGAAACTATTTCTGAAGAAGGAAAGCCGAAAAAGAAAGTTATGCGTACACGTGTCATTAAGAAAATCAAGGGCAAGAAACAAGAGATCACTAGAATCGAGACTGTAGAAGAAGACGACAAGAAACCGGAGACCACAGTTACGATAGAAGAGGTCCCTGTAGAACAGACCCCAGAAGATATCGTTGAACTGCCTGAAGAAGTCCGTGTTATCGAAACTATTTCCGAAGAAGGAAAACCGAAAAAGAAAGTTATGCGTACACGTATAATTAAGAAAATCAAGGGCAAGAAACAAGAAGTCACTAAAATCGAGACTGTAGAAGAAGACGACAAGAAACCGGAAACCACGGTAACAGTGGAAGAGGGCCCTGTAGAAGAGACGCCGAAAGATATCGTCGAACTGCCTGAAGAAGTCCGTGTAATCGAAATTATTTCTGAAGAAGGAAAGCCGAAAAAGAAAGTTATGCGTACACGTGTCATTAAGAAAATCAAGGGCAAGAAACAAGAGGTCACTAAAATCGAGACTGTAGAAGAAGACGACAAGAAACTGGAGACCACGGTTACGATAGAAGAGGTCCCTGTAGAACAGACGCCAGAAGATATCGTCGAACTGCCTGAAGAAGTCCGTGTAATCGAAACTATTTCCGAAGAAGGAAAGCCGAAAAAGAAAGTTATGCGTACACGTGTAATTAAGAGAATCAAGGGCAAGAAACAAGAGGTCACTAAAATCGAGACTGTAGAAGAAGACGACAAGAAACCGGAAACCACGGTAACAGTGGAAGAGGGCCCTGTAGAAGAGACGCCGGAAGATATCGTCGAACTGCCTGAAGAAGTCCGTGTAATCGAAACTATTTCTGAAGAAGGAAAGCCGAAACAGAAAGTCATGCGTACACGTGTCATTAAGAAAATCAAGGGCAAGAAACAAGAGGTCACTAAAATCGAGACTGTAGAAGAAGACGACAAGAAACCGGAAACCACAGTAACAGTGGAAGAGGGCCCTGTAGAAGAGACGCCGAAAGATATCGTCGAACTGCCTGAAGAAGTCCGTGTAATCGAAACTATTTCTGAAGAAGGAAAGCCGAAAAAGAAAGTTATGCGTACACGTGTCATTAAGAAAATCAAGGGCAAGAAACAAGAGGTCACTAAAATCGAGACTGTAGAAGAAGACGACAAGAAACCGGAAACCACGGTAACAGTGGAAGAGGGCCCTGTAGAACAGACGCCGGAAAATATCGTTGAACTGCCTGAAGAAGTCCGTGTAATCGAAATTATTTCTGAAGAAGGAAAGCCGAAAAAGAAAGTTATGCGTACACGTGTCATTAAGAAAATCAAGGGCAAGAAACAAGAGGTCACTAAAATCGAGACTGTAGAAGAAGACGACAAGAAACCGGAGACCACGGTTACGATAGAAGAGGTCCCTGTAGAACAGACGCCAGAAGATATCGTTGAACTGCCTGAAGAAGTCCGTGTTATCGAAACTATTTCCGAAGAAGGAAAACCGAAAAAGAAAGTTATGCGTACACGTATAATTAAGAAAATCAAGGGCAAGAAACAAGAAGTCACTAAAATCGAGACTGTAGAAGAAGACGACAAGAAACCAAAAACCACGGTAACAGTGGAAGAGGGCCCTGTAGAAGAGACGCTGAAAGGTATCGTCGAACTGCCTGAAGAAGTCCGTGTAATCGAAACTATTTCTGAAGAAGGAAAGCCGAAAGAGAAAGTTATACGTACACGTGTCATTACGAAAATCAAGGGCAAGAAACAAGAGGTCACTAAAATCGAGACTGTAGAAGAAGACGACAAGAAACCGGAGACCACGGTTACGATAGAAGAGGTCCCTGTAGAACAGACGCCAGAAGATATCGTCGAACTGCCTGAAGAAGTCCGTGTAATCGAAACTATTTCCGAAGAAGGAAAGCCGAAAAAGAAAGTTATGCGTACACGTGTAATTAAGAGAATCAAGGGCAAGAAACAAGAGGTCACTAAAATCGAGACTGTAGAAGAAGACGACAAGAAACCGGAAACCACGGTAACAGTGGAAGAGGGCCCTGTAGAACAGACGCCGGAAAATATCGTTGAACTGCCTGAAGATGTCCGTGTTATCGAAACTATTTCCGAAGAAGGAAAACCGAAAAAGATAGTTATGCGTACACGTATAATTAAGAAAATCAAGGGAAAGAAACAAGAAGTCACTAAAATCGAGACTGTAGAAGAAGACGACAAGAAACCGGAAACCACGGTAACAGTGGAAGAGGGCCCTGTAGAAGAGACGGCGAAAGATATCGTCGAACTGCCTGAAGAAGTCCGTGTAATCGAAACTATTTCTGAAGAAGGAAAGCCGAAAAAGAAAGTTATGCGTACACGTGTCATTAAGAAAATCAAGGGCAAGAAACAAGAGGTCACTAAAATCGAGACTGTAGAAGAAAACGACAAGAAACCGGAGACCACGGTGACGATAGAAGAGGTCCCTGTAGAACAGACGCCAGAAGATATCGTCGAACTGCCTGAAGAAGTCCGTGTAATCGAAACTATTTCCGAAGAAGGAAAGCCGAAAAAGAAAGTTATGCGTACACGTGTAATTAAGAGAATCAAGGGCAAGAAACAAGAGGTCACTAAAATCGAGACTGTAGAAGAAGACGACAAGAAACCGGAAACCACGGTAACAGTGGAAGAGGGCCCTGTAGAAGAGACGCCGGAAGATATCGTCGAACTGCCTGAAGAAGTCCGTGTAATCGAAACTATTTCTGACGAAGGAAAGCCGAAAAAGAAAGTTATGCGTACACGTATAATTAAGAAAATCAAGGGCAAGAAACAAGAGGTCACTAAAATCCAGACTGTAGAAGAAGACGACAAGAAACCGGAGACCACGGTTACGATAGAAGAGGTCCCTGTAGAACAGACGCCAGAAGATATCGTCGAACTGCCTGAAGAAGTCCGTGTAATCGAAACTATTTCCGAAGAAGGAAAGCCGAAAAAGAAAGTTATGCGTACACGTGTCATTAAGAAAATCAAGGGCAAGAAACAAGAGGTCACTAAAATCGAGACTGTAGAAGAAGACGACAAGAAACCGGAAACCACGGTAACAGTGGAAGAGGGCCCTGTAGAACAGACGCCGAAAGATATCGTCGAACTGCCTGAAGAAGTCCGTGTAATCGAAACTATTTCTGAAGAAGGAAAGCCGAAAAAGAAAGTTATGCGTACACGTGTCATTAAGAAAATCAAGGGCAAGAAACAAGAGGTCACTAAAATCGAGACTGTAGAAGAAGACGACAAGAAACCGGAGACCACGGTTTCGATAGAAGAGGTCCCTGTAGAACAGACGCCAGAAGATATCGTCGAACTGCCTGAAGAAGTCCGTGTAATCGAAACTATTTCTGACGAAGGAAAGCCGAAAAAGAAAGTTATGCGTACACGTATAATTAAGAAAATCAAGGGAAAGAAACAAGAGGTTACTAAAATCGAGACTGTAGAAGAAGACGACAAGAAACCGGAAACCACGGTAACAGTGGAAGAGGGCCCTGCAGAAGAAACGCCGGAAGATATCGTCGAACTGCCTGAAGAAGTCCGTGTAATCGAAACTATTTCTGACGAAGGAAAGCCGAAAAAGAAAGTTATGCGTACACGTATAATTAAGAAAATCAAGGGCAAGAAACAAGAGGTCACTAAAATCGAGACTGTAGAAGAAGACGACAAGAAACCGGAAACCACGGTAACAGTGGAAGAAGGCCCTGCAGAAGAAACGCCGGAAGATATCGTCGAACTGCCTGAAGAAGTCCGTGTAATCGAAACTATTTCTGACGAAGGAAAGCCGAAAAAGAAAGTTATGCGTACACGTATAATTAAGAAAATCAAGGGAAAGAAACAAGAGGTCACTAAAATCGAGACTGTAGAAGAAGACGACAAGAAACCGGAAAGGACGGTAACAGTGGAAAAGGGCCCTGTAGAAGAGACGTCGGAAGATATCGTTGAACTGCCTGAAGAAGTCCGTGTTATTAAAACTATTTCCGAAGAAGGAAAACCGAAAAAGAAAGTTATGCGTACACGTATAATTAAGAAAATCAAGGGCAAGAAACAAGAGGTCACTAAGATCGAGACTGTAGAAGAAGACGACAAGAAACCGGAAACCACGGTAACAGTGGAAGAGGGCCCTGTAGAAGAGACGCCGAAAGATATCGTCGAACTGCCTGAAGAAGTCCGTGTAATCGAAACTATTTCTGAAGAAGGAAAGCCGAACAAGAAAGTTATGCGTACACGTGTCATTAAGAAAATCAAGGGCAAGAAACAAGAGGTCACTAAAATCGAGACTGTAGAAGAAGACGACAAGAAACCGGAAACCACGGTAACAGTGGAAGAGGGCCCTGTAGAAGAGACGTCGGAAGATATCGTCGAACTGCCTGAAGAAGTCCGTGTAATCGAAACTATTTCCGAAGAAGGAAAACCGAAAAAGAAAGTTATGCGTACACGTATAATTAAGAAAATCAAGGGCAAGAAACAAGAAGTCACTAAAATCGAGACTGTAGAAGAAGACGACAAGAAACCGGAAACCACGGTAACAGTGGAAGAGGGCCCTGTAGAAGAGACGCCGGAAGATATCGTCGAACTGCCTGAAGAAGTCCGTGTAATCGATATTATTTCTGAAGAAGGAAAGCCGAAAAAGAAAGTTATGCGTACACGTGTCATTAAGAAGATCAAGGGCAAGAAACAAGAGGTCACTAAAATCGAGACTGTAGAAGAAGACGACAAGAAACCGGAGACCACGGTTACGATAGAAGAGGTCCCCGTAGAACAGACGCCAGAAGATATCGTCGAACTGCCTGAAGAAGTCCGTGTAATCGAAACTATTTCTGACGAAGGAAAGCCGAAAAAGAAAGTTATGCGTACACGTATAATTAAGAAAATCAAGGGCAAGAAACAAGAGGTCACTAAAATCGAGACTGTAGAAGAAGACGACAAGAAACCGGAAACCACGGTAACAGTGGAAGAGGGCCCTGTAGAAGAGACGCCGAAAGATATCGTCGAACTGCCTGAAGAAGTCCGTGTAATCGAAACTATTTCTGACGAAGGAAAGCCGAAAAAGAAAGTTATGCGTACACGTATAATTAAGAAAATCAAGGGCAAGAAACAAGAGGTCACTAAAATCGAGACTGTAGAAGAAGACGACAAGAAACCGGAAAGCACGGTAACAGTGGAAGAGGGCCCTGTAGAAGAGATGCCGGAAGATATCGTCGAACTGCCTGAAGAAGTCCGTGTAATCGATATTATTTCTGAAGAAGGAAAGCCGAAAAAGAAAGTTATGCGTACACGTGTCATTAAGAAGATCAAGGGCAAGAAACAAGAGGTCACTAAAATCGAGACTGTAGAAGAAGACGACAAGAAACCGGAGACCACGGTTACGATAGAAGAGGTCCCCGTAGAACAGACGCCAGAAGATATCGTCGAACTGCCTGAAGAAGTCCGTGTAATCGAAACTATTTCTGACGAAGGAAAGCCGAAAAAGAAAGTTATGCGTACACGTATAATTAAGAAAATCAAGGGCAAGAAACAAGAGGTCACTAAAATCGAGACTGTAGAAGAAGACGACAAGAAACCGGAAAGCACGGTAACAGTGGAAGAGGGCCCTGTAGAAGAGACGACGGAAGATATCGTTGAACTGCCTGAAGAAGTCCGTGTTATTAAAACTATTTCCGAAGAAGGAAAACCGAAAAAGAAAGTTATGCGTACACGTATGATTAAGAAAATCAAGGGCAAGAAACAAGAGGTCACTAAGATGGAGACTGTAGAAGAAGACGACAAGAAACCGGAAACCACGGTAACAGTGGAAGAGGGCCCTGTAGAAGAGACGCCGAAAGATATCGTCGAACTGCCTGAAGAAGTCCGTGTAATCGAAACTATTTCTGAAGAAGGAAAGCCGAACAAGAAAGTTATGCGTACACGTGTCATTAAGAAAATCAAGGGCAAGAAACAAGAGGTCACTAAAATCGAGACTGTAGAAGAAGACGACAAGAAACCGGAAACCACGGTAACAGTGGAAGAGGGCCCTGTAGAAGAGACGTCGGAAGATATCGTCGAACTGCCTGAAGAAGTCCGTGTAATCGAAACTATTTCCGAAGAAGGAAAACCGAAAAAGAAAGTTATGCGTACACGTATAATTAAGAAAATCAAGGGCAAGAAACAAGAAGTCACTAAAATCGAGACTGTAGAAGAAGACGACAAGAAACCGGAAACCACGGTAACAGTGGAAGAGGGCCCTGTAGAAGAGACGCCGGAAGATATCGTCGAACTGCCTGAAGAAGTCCGTGTAATCGATATTATTTCTGAAGAAGGAAAGCCGAAAAAGAAAGTTATGCGTACACGTGTCATTAAGAAAATCAAGGGCAAGAAACAAGAGGTCACTAAAATCGAGACTGTAGAAGAAGACGACAAGAAACCGGAGACCACGGTTACAATAGAAGAGGTCCCCGTAGAACAGACGCCAGAAGATATCGTCGAACTGCCTGAAGAAGTCCGTGTAATCGAAACTATTTCTGACGAAGGAAAGCCGAAAAAGAAAGTTATGCGTACACGTATAATTAAGAAAATCAAGGGCAAGAAACAAGAGGTCACTAAAATCGAGACTGTAGAAGAAGACGACAAGAAACCGGAAACCACGGTAACAGTGGAAGAGGGTCCTGTAGAAGAGACGCCGAAAGATATCGTCGAACTGCCTGAAGAAGTCCGTGTAATCGAAACTATTTCCGAAGAAGGAAAACCGAAAAAGAAAGTTATGCGTACACGTATAATTAAGAAAATCAAGGGCAAGAAACAAGAAGTCACTAAAATCGAGACTGTAGAAGAAGACGACAAGAAACCGGAAACCACGGTAACAGTGGAAGAGGGTCCTGTAGAAGATACGTCGGAAGATATCGTCGAACTGCCTGAAAAAGTCCGTGTAATCAAAGCTATTTCTGAAGAAGGAAAGCCGAAACAGAAAGTTATGCGTACACGTGTCATTAAGAAAATTAAGGGCAAGAAACAAGAGGTCACTAAAATCGAGACTGTAGAAGAAGACGACAAGAAACCGGAAACCACGGTAACAGTGGAAGAGGGTCCTGTAGAAGAGACGCCGAAAGATATCGTCGAACTGCCTGAAGAAGTCCGTGTAATCGAAACTATTTCCGAAGAAGGAAAACCGAAAAAGAAAGTTATGCGTACACGTATAATTAAGAAAATCAAGGGCAAGAAACAAGAAGTCACTAAAATCGAGACTGTAGAAGAAGACGACAAGAAACCGGAAACCACGGTAACAGTGGAAGAGGGCCCTGTAGAAGAGACGCCGAAAGATATCGTCGAACTGCCTGAAGAAGTCCGTGTAATCGAAACTATTTCCGAAGAAGGAAAACCGAAAAAGAAAGTTATGCGTACACGTATAATTAAGAAAATCAAGGGCAAGAAACAAGAAGTCACTAAAATCGAGACTGTAGAAGAAGACGACAAGAAACCGGAAACCACGGTAACAGTGGAAGAGGGCCCTGTAGAAGAGACGTCGGAAGATATCGTTGAACTGCCTGAAGAAGTCCGTGTTATTAAAACTATTTCCGAAGAAGGAAAACCGAAAAAGAAAGTTATGCGTACACGTATAATTAAGAAAATCAAGGGCAAGAAACAAGAGGTCACTAAAATCGAGACTGTAGAAGAAGACGACAAGAAACCGGAAACCACGGTAACAGTGGAAGAGGGTCCTGTAGAAGAGACGCCGAAAGATATCGTCGAACTGCCTGAAGAAGTCCGTGTAATCGAAACTATTTCTGACGAAGGAAAGCCGAAAAAGAAAGTTATGCGTACACGTATAATTAAGAAAATCAAGGGCAAGAAACAAGAGGTCACTAAAATCGAGACTGTAGAAGAAGACGACAAGAAACCGGAAACCACGGTAACAGTGGAAGAGGGCCCTGTAGAAGAGACGTCGGAAGATATCGTCGAACTGCCTGAAGAAGTCCGTGTAATCGAAACTATTTCCGAAGAAGGAAAACCGAAAAAGAAAGTTATGCGTACACGTATAATTAAGAAAATCAAGGGCAAGAAACAAGAAGTCACTAAAATCGAGACTGTAGAAGAAGACGACAAGAAACCGGAAACCACGGTAACAGTGGAAGAGGGGCCTGTAGAAGAGACGTCGGAAGATATCGTTGAACTGCCTGAAGAAGTCCGTGTTATTAAAACTATTTCCGAAGAAGGAAAACCGAAAAAGAAAGTTATGCGTACACGTATAATTAAGAAAATCAAGGGCAAGAAACAAGAGGTCACTAAAATCGAAACTGTAGAAGAAGACGACAAGAAACCGGAAACCAAGGTAACAGTGGAAGAGGGCCCTGTAGAAGATACGTCGGAAGATATCGTCGAACTGCCTGAAGAAGTCCGTGTAATCAAAGCTATTTCTGAAGAAGGAAAGCCGAAACAGAAAGTTATGCGTACACGTGTCATTAAGAAAATTAAGGGCAAGAAACAAGAGGTCACTAAAATCGAGACTGTAGAGGAAGACGACAAGAAACCGGAAACCACGGTAACAGTGGAAGAGGGTCCTGTAGAAGAGACGCCGAAAGATATCGTCGAACTGCCTGAAGAAGTCCGTGTAATCGAAACTATTTCCGAAGAAGGAAAACCGAAAAAGAAAGTTATGCGTACACGTATAATTAAGAAAATCAAGGGCAAGAAACAAGAAGTCACTAAAATCGAGACTGTAGAAGAAGACGACAAGAAACCGGAAACCACGGTAACAGTGGAAGAGGGCCCTGTAGAAGAGACGCCGGAAGATATCGTCGAACTGCCTGAAGAAGTCCGGGTAATCGAAACTATTTCCGAAGAGGGAAAACCGAAAAAGAAAGTTATGCGTACACGTATAATTAAGAAAATCAAGGGCAAGAAACAAGAGGTCACTAAAATCGAGACTGTAGAAGAAGACGACAAGAAACCGGAGACCACGGTTACGATAGAAGAAGTCCCCGTAGAACAGACGCCAGAAGATATCGTCGAACTGCCTGAAGAAATCCGTGTAATCGAAACTATTTCCGAAGAAGGAAAGCCGAAAAAGATAGTTATGCGTACACGTGTAATTAAGAGAATCAAGGGCAAGAAACAAGAGGTCACTAAAATCGAGACTGTAGAAGAAGACGACAAGAAACCGGAAACCACGGTTACGATAGAAGAGGTCCCTGTAGAACAGACGCCAGAAGATATCGTCGAACTGCCTGCAGAAGTCCGTGTAATCGAAACTATTTCCGAAGAAGGAAAACCGAAACAGAAAGTTATGCGTACACGTGTCATTAAGAAAATTAAGGGCAAGAAACAAGAGGTCACTAAAATCGAGACTGTAGAGGAAGACGACAAGAAACCGGAAACCACGGTAACAGTGGAAGAGGGTCCTGTAGAAGAGACGCCGAAAGATATCGTCGAACTGCCTGAAGAAGTCCGTGTAATCGAAACTATTTCCGAAGAAGGAAAACCGAAAAAGAAAGTTATGCGTACACGTATAATTAAGAAAATCAAGGGCAAGAAACAAGAGGTCACTAAAATCGAGACTGTAGAAGAAGACGACAAGAAACCGGAGACCACGGTTACGATAGAAGAAGTCCCCGTAGAACAGACGCCAGAAGATATCGTCGAACTGCCTGAAGAAATCCGTGTAATCGAAACTATTTCCGAAGAAGGAAAGCCGAAAAAGATAGTTATGCGTACACGTGTAATTAAGAGAATCAAGGGCAAGAAACAAGAGGTCACTAAAATCGAGACTGTAGAAGAAGACGACAAGAAACCGGAAACCACGGTTACGATAGAAGAGGTCCCTGTAGAACAGACGCCAGAAGATATCGTCGAACTGCCTGAAGAAGTCCGTGTAATCGAAACTATTTCTGAAGAAGGAAAGCCGAAAAAGAAAGTTATGCGTACACGTGTAATTAAGAGAATCAAGGGCAAGAAACAAGAGGTCACTAAAATCGAGACTGTAGAAGAAGACGACAAGAAACCGGAAACCAATGTTACAGTGGAAGAGAGCCCTGTAGAAGAGACGCCCGAAGTTATTGTCGAACTACCTGAAGAACTCCGTGTAATTGAAACTATTTCCGAAGAAGGAAAGCCGAAAAAGAAAATTATACGTACACGTATAATTAAGAAAACCAAGGGCAAAAAACAAGAGGTCACTAAGATCAAGACTGTCGAAGAAGACGACAAGAAACCGGAAACCACTGTTACAGTGGAAGAGAGCCCTGTAGAAGAGACGCCGGAAGATATCGTCGAACTGCCTGAAGAAGTCCGTGTAATCGAAACTATTTCTGAAGAAGGAAAGCCGAAAAAGAAAGTTATGCGTACACGTGTAATTAAGAGAATCAAGGGCAAGAAACAAGAGGTCACTAAAATCGAGACTGTAGAAGAAGACGACAAGAAACCGGAAACCAATGTTACAGTGGAAGAGAGCCCTGTAGAAGAGACGCCCGAAGTTATTGTCGAACTACCTGAAGAACTCCGTGTAATTGAAACTATTTCCGAAGAAGGAAAGCCGAAAAAGAAAATTATGCGGACGCGTGTAATTAAGAGAATCAAGGGCAAGAAACAAGAGGTCATTAAAATCGAGACTGTAGAAGAAGACGACAAGAAACCGGAAACTACTGTTACAATGAAAGAGCTCCCTGTAGAAGAGACGCCGGAAGATATCGTCGAACTGCCTGAAGAAGTCCGTGTAATCGAAACTATTTCCGAAGAAGGAAAGCCGAAAAAGAAAGTTATGCGGACGCGTGTAATTAAGAGAGTCAAGGGCAAGAAACAAGAGCTCACTAAAATCGAGACTGTAGAAGAAGACGACAAGAAGCCGGAAACCCATGTTACAGTGGAAGAGGGCCCTGTAGAAGAGACGCCGGAAGATATCATCGAACTGCCTGAAGAAGTCCGTGTAATCGAAACTATTTCCGAAGAAGGAAAGCCGAAAAAGAAAGTTATGCGGACGCGTGTAATAAAGAAAATCAAGGGCAAGAAACAAGAGGTCACTAAGATCGAGACTGTAGAAGAAGACGACAAGAAGCCGGAAACCCATGTTACAGTGGAAGAAGGCCCTGTAGAAGAGACGCCGGAAGATATCGTCGAACTGCCTGAAGAAGTCCGTATAATCGAAACTATTTCAGAAGAAGGGAAGCTGAAAAAGAAAGTTATGCGTACACGTGTAATAAAGAAAATCAAGGGCAAGAAACAAGAGGTCACTAAGATCGAGACTCTAGAAGAAGACGACAAGAAGCCGGAAACCCATGTTACAGTGGAAGAAGGCCCTGTAGAAGAGACGCCGGAAGATATCGTCGAACTGCCTGAAGAAGTCCGTGTAATCGAAACTATTTCCGAAGAAGGAAAACCGAAAAAGAAAGTTATGCGGACGCGTGTAATAAAGAAAATCAAGGGCAAGAAACAAGAGCTCACTAAAATCGAGACTGTAGAAGAAGACGACAAGAAACCGGAAACCACTGTTACAGTGGAAGAGCTCCCTGTAGAAGAGACGCCGAAAGATATCGTCGAACTGCCTAAAGAAGTCCGTGTAATCGAAACTATTTCCGAAGAAGGAAAGCCGAAAAAGAAAGTTATGCGGACGCGTGTAATAAAGAAAATCAAGGGCAAGAAACAAGAGGTCACTACGATCGAGACTGTAGAAGATGACGACAAGAAACCGAAAACCCTTGTTACACTGGAAGAAGGCCCTGTAGAAGAGACGCCGGAAGATATTGTCGAACTGCCTGAAGAAGTCCGTATAATCGAAACTATTTCCGAAGAAGGAAAGCCGAAAAAGAAAGTTATGCGGACGCGTGTAATAAAGAAAATCAAGGGCAAGAAACAAGAGGTCACTAAGATCGAGACTGTAGAAGAAGACGACAAGAAGCCGGAAACCCATGTTACAGTGGAAGAGGGCCCTGTAGAAGAGACGCCGGAAGATATCGTCGAACTGCCTGAAGAAGTCCGTGTAATCGAAACTATTTCCGAAGAAGGAAAGCCAAAAAAGAAAGTTATGCGGACACGTGTAATAAAGAAAATCAAGGGCAAGAAACAAGAGGTCACTAAGATCGAGACTGTAGAAGAAGACGACAAGAAGCCGGAAACTCATGTTACAGTGGAAGAGGGCCCTGTAGAAGAGACGCCGGAAGATATCGTCGAACTGCCTGAAGAAGTCCGTGTAATCGAAACTATTTCCGAAGAAGGAAAGCCGAAAAAGAAAGTTATGCGGACACGTGTAATAAAGAAAATCAAGGGCAAGAAACAAGAGGTCACTAAGATCGAGACTGTAGACGAAGACGACAAGAAACCGGAAACCACTGTTACAGTGGAAGAGAGCCCTGTAGAAGAGACGCCGGAAGATATCGTCGAACTGCCTGAAGAAGTCCGTGTAATCGAAACTATTTCCGAAGAAGGAAAGCCGAAAAAGAAAGTTATGCGGACGCGTGTAATAAAGAAAATCAAGGGCAAGAAACAAGAGGTCACTAAGATCGAGACTGTAGAAGAAGACGGCAAGAAACCGGAAACGACGGTAACAGTGGAAGAGGCCTCTGAAGAAGAGACGCCGGAAGATGTCGTCGAACTGCCTGAAGAAGTCCGTGTAATCGAAACTATTTCCGAAGAAGGAAAGCCGAAAAAGAAAGTTATGCGGACGCGTGTAATAAAGAAAATCAAGGGCAAGAAACAAGAGGTCACTAAAATCGAGACTGTAGAAGAAGACGACAAGAAACCGGAAACCACTGTTACAGTGGAAGAGGTCCCTGTAGAAGAGACGCCGGAAGATATCGTCGAACTGCCTGAAGAAGTCCGTGTAATCGAAACTATTTCCGAAGAAGGAAAGCCGAAAAAGAAAGTTATGCGGACGCGTGTAATTAAGAGAATCAAAGGCAAGAAACAAGAGCTCACTAAAATCGAGACTGTAGAAGAAGACGGCAAGAAACCGGAAACGACTGTTACAGTGGAAGAGGCCTCTGAAGAAGAGACGCCGGAAGATATCGTCGAACTGCCTGAAGAAGTCCGTGTATTTGAAACTATTTCCGAAGAAGGAAAGCCGAAAAAGAAAGTTATGCGTACACGAATAATTAAGAAAACCAAGGGCCAGAAGCAAGAGGTCACTAAAATCGAGACTGTTGAAGAAGACGAAAAGAAAACGGAAACCACTGTTACAGTGGAAGAGGGCCCTGTAGAAGACACGCCGGAAGATATCGTCGAACTACCTGAAGAAGTCCGTGTAATCGAAACTATTTCCGAAGAAGGAAAGCCGAAAAAGAAAATTAAGCGTACACGTGTAATTAAAAGAATCAAGGGCAAGAAACAAGTGGTCACTAAGATCGAGACTGTAGAAGAAGACGACAAGAAGCCGGAAACCACTGTTACAGTAGAAGAGGGCCCTGTAGAAGAGACGCCGGAAGATATCGTCGAACTGCCTGAAGAAGTCCGTGTAATCGAAACTATTTCCGAAGAAGGAAAGCCGAAAAAGAAAGTTATGCGGACGCGTGTAATAAAGAAAATCAAGGACAAGAAACAAGAGGTCACTAAAATCGTGACTGTAGAAGAAGACGAAAAGAAACCGGAAACCACTGTTACAGTGGAAGAGGGCCCTGTAGAAGAGACGCCGGAAGATATCGTCGAACTGCCTGAAGAAGTCCGTGTAATCGAAACTATTTCCGAAGAAGGAAAGCCGAAAAAGAAAGTTATGCGGACGCGTGTAATAAAGAAAATCAAGGGCAAGAAACAAGAGGTCACTAAGATCGAGACTGTAGAAGAAGACGACAAGAAACCGGAAACCACTGTTACAGTGGAAGAGGTCCCTGTAGAAGAGACGCCGGAAGATATCGTCGAACTGCCTGAAGAAGTCCGTGTAATCGAAACTATTTCCGAAGAAGGAAAGCCGAAAAAGAAAGTTATGCGGACGCGTGTAATAAAGAAAATCAAGGACAAGAAACAAGAGGTCACTAAAATCGTGACTGTAGAAGAAGACGAAAAGAAACCGGAAACCACTGTTACAGTGGAAGAGGGCCCTGTAGAAGAGACGCCGGAAGATATCGTCGAACTGCCTGAAGAAGTCCGTGTAATCGAAACTATTTCCGCAGAAGGAAAGCCGAAAAAGAAAGTTATGCGGACCCGTTTATTAAAGAAAATCAAGGGCAAAAAACAAGAGGTCACTAAAATCGAGACTGTAGAAGAAGACGACAAGGAACCGGAAACCACTGTTACAGTGGAAGAGGGCCCTGTAGAAGAGACGCCGGAAGATATCGTCGAACTGCCTGAAGAAGTCCGTGTAATCGAAACTATTTCCGAAGAAGGAAAGCCGAAAAAGAAAGTTATGCGGACGCGTGTAATAAAGAAAATCAAGGGCAAGAAACAAGAGGTCACTACAATCGAGACTGTAGAAGAAGACGACAAGGAACCGGAAACCACTGTTACAGTGGAAGAGGGCCCTGTAGAAGAGACGCCAGAAGATATCGTCGAACTGCCTGAAGAAGTCCGTGTAATCGAAACTATTTCCGAAGAAGGAAAGCCGAAAAAGAAAGTTATGCGGACGCGTGTAATAAAGAATATCAAGGGCAAGAAACAAGAGGTCATTAAGATCGAGACTGTAGAAGAAGACGACAAGAAACCGGAAACCACTGTTACAGTGGAAGAGGTCCCTGTAGAAGAGACGCCGGAAGATATCGTCGAACTGCCTGAAGAAGTCCGTGTAATCGAAACTATTTCCGAAGAAGGAAAGCCGAAAAAGAAAGTTATGCGGACGCGTGTAATTAAGAGAATCAAAGGCAAGAAACAAGAGCTCACTAAAATCGAGACTGTAGAAGAAGACGGCAAGAAACCGGAAACGACTGTTACAGTGGAAGAGGCCCCTGAAGAAGAGACGCCGGAAGATATCGTCGAATTACCTGAAGAAGTCCGTGTAATCGAAACTATTTCCGAGGAAGGAAAACCGAAAAAGAAAGTTATGCGTACACGTATAATTAAGAAAACCAAGGGCAAGAAGCAAGAGGTCACTAAAATCGAGACTGTTGAAGAAGACGACAAGAAACCGGAAACCACGGTTACTGTGGAAGAGGTCGCTATAGAAGAGATGCCAGAAGATATCGTCGAACTGCCTGAAGAAGTCCGTGTAATCGAAACTATTTCCGAAGAAGGAAATCCGAAAAAGAAAGTTATGCGTACACGTATAATTAAGAAAATCAAGGGCAAGAAACAAGAGGTCACTAAGTTCGAGACTGTAGAAGAAGACGGCAAGATACCCGAAACCACGGTTACAGTGGAAGAGGTCCCGGTAGAAGATATCGTAGAACTGCCCGAAGAAATCCGCGTTATAAAAGTTATTTCCGAAGAAGGAAAGCCGAAAAAGAAAGTTATTCGTACACGCTTAATTAAGAAAATCAAGGGCACGAAACAAGAGGTTACTAAGATCGAGACTATAGAAGAAGATGACAAGAAGCCAAAAACCACACTTACAGTTGAAGAAACTCCTCTTATTGACCAAGTGGAAACCATAGGCGATACTGTGGTTGTTAAATTAAGAAAGAAAATTCATATACAAAAGCCCTGCGAGGAAGTTTCTATTGTTGAACTTCCTGAAAGAAAGTCAGTTCTTTTATGTAAAAATGAAAATGGAACTTCCACAGAAACTGTAGTTAAAACAAAAGTAATTAAAAAAGTTAAGGGTCCAAAGATGGAAATAACTAAAATTCAAACTGTTGAAGAAAGTGACAAAGCGCCTGTGACTAGAGTGTCGGTTGACAATTATATTCAGCCGTTCCCTGAAACCTTCAACGAAGAACCCATTACTGTTTTTGAAGCCCCAATTGAATTTTCTAAAGAAAAAGTAGTGAGTGAAGATGGTATTACCAAAATCCTAAAATCTAAAAAGAGAGTAATTAAAAAGCCAAAAGGAGAGATGGAAGAAGAAACTGAAATCAAAACAGTTGGCTATGATACCGTGAAACCTTCTGTTTCAGTGATAGTAACGGAAAAACCTAAAACTGAAAAAATATCAGCAAAGTTAATTCAATCAATAGAATTGCCAGAAGAAATAACAGTATTTGACACGACCTCTGCTCAAGGACAACGGAAAACCACAACCATTAAAACAAGAACGATTAAACGGCACGTTGATGGTAATAAAGATGAAGTTACTACTATACAAATCGTGAAAACTGACGACAATGAAGAACCAATTGCATCTGTTCATATAGAAGAAATAACATCGTCAGATGATTTTATGGAACCTGTATCCATAATAGAGTTACCTGAAGAGATAATTGTGGCTGAAATTATATCAAAAGATAAGACACCAAGAAAAAAAGTTACTAAAACACGTACATTTAAAAAGGAGCAGTCACCCGTAGTGGAATATTATCAGATTCAAACAATTGAGGAAGAAGGACAAGAGCCTTACTCACTTATTCGGGTTGTAAGTGATGAAAACATCGCGGATATAATTGACTTAAGCTTGCTAGATGATGAAGCAACACCAAGAAACACAACACAAAGACACAAACCTAGACACAAACCATCTGATGGTAAGACATTCATAACACAATATTATAAAAGTTCTTCAGCTATTTATATCAAAATATTTCAACATTTTAAGGTTTTTTAACAGATCAGTATTAACAGATTGAGATCTATGTGGATCATATTGATTATGTATTTCTTTAAAATATTATTATTATTTATTATTATAAACGCAATTTGCACATCTTTTATACCAGAAGAAGCTGTACCAGTTTACAATGAAGCAGAGAAGTCTATATATGTAACCACATTTAAATCAACGCAAAATGAAGACGGGCAAACAATTATTGATACAGAAAATAAAAAGGTTACACAAGAGCATGGTATGCTTATTGAGGAAGTTCTTAGCGATAATGAATCCATTCAGGATATAGTTAGACCAACGCCATACAACGTTGAGATTATAGAGGTCAAGGAATACGCAGGTATTTTACCTTTTCTTTATTCGATTATTTTTATTCAATTAAAACAATTAATTTATTTTTTAATTAGAAAATTCAAAAATAATATATTAGGCACCACAATTTATGAGGCATTAGGAAAAATAAGAAAAAATTCCGAATATTTGCGTTACTTTTGTGCTGAAAGAACAGCAAAAATTCAAATATCAAACTTACTCATATAAAATCTTATAAAGTAAACCTATCTCCAATAATATCCTCTTCTCTATAAGCATTGTCGATAAAAACTATATACTTATTTTTACAACGATAACCTGCAAGCAAACTTTTTCATTCTCTTAAATTGTTTTGTATGCAATTCAATTCCCTAGAACAATAAAAACTCAATATAATGTCGTTGGTTCTGTTATGTTCAATCGATATTTGAAATTTGTTTCTGAATAGGTATTATTATCCTATTCCTTTCAGTAATTCTTAAGACACTACATGTTTGCCATAATCAGTATTGAGCTAACACATAAACAAAATGTTTTTTTCGTATAGACGAAGCCAACAAAGATTACACAATTACAGAACCAGATGATGTAAGTGAAGACATAATAAGCACACCTGACACTATTAGACAAGAACTTGAAAAGAAATTGAAAAAACCAAAACGTATTAATGTCGACCGAATTGACGAGAGACCTGAACAGAAAATAATTGAATACTTACCCGATGAAATTTTGGAAGAAGTTTTGGCACCGAAGCAAGACGATACTGAGCCAAAAATGAGAACTGTTTCAAAACGTAAAATTAAAAAGAAAATTGGGGATCGTGAACAAATCATTGAAATTGTAACAACAAAGGAAACAGGAAAACAAGAAGAAAATACTGTTGTTGTGCTAACTGCAGGTGAAGAGGAAGAAGATATCCCTAAGAAACCTGAAGAAGTTGATGACATTAAATCTGAAGTTATTGAAGAGACAAAACCAAAGAAGAAAAAGAAAAAGACTGTTAAAAAAGTAAACAAGGATGATTTAGAGGACTACATTCAATTTCTTATACATCAAGAAATTCCAAAAACCGTTCTTCAAGAATACAAGCCTGTAGAAATTGAAATGCCCCAAAAAGCACGCCGCGATTCTTCGGTTAAATTGCCTAAGGCACAAAAGCTCATTCCAATGAAAATCGAAATGGTGGAAGTTAAAAAGTCCAAAATGCTTCAAATAACTTCTGTTGCGGAATTTCCGCAAATGCTTAAGCTAAAAAAACCAAAGCAACGGCCGAAAGAAGACAAGTTAAAGAAAACTGATATTCCATTCAAGGACTTCAAATTAAAGAGCTGGATAAAGTTTATACCCTATGCGCCCTACTGCTTTAAGCTGGTTGTAACACAACTCAATACAAATCCAGGTTGTGGTGAGCTCTCACGCAATGTGGATGAAGCTTTAAAATTGATAAAGAAACGCCCCAAGAAATTCAAGAGCGTTGATGACACTGAAGTTCACTTGGAAAGACCCGATTTGAGAAATGTTGAAAGTATTGATGCTCCGGCAGAAGTAAAACCTCAACAAGAAAAATATGAACGACCGCAGAAACCTACAAAAGAAGGCGATGAGGATAATGAAAAGGTGATTAAAATTGGTAAAGGAACTATTCCAAAGGAAACACTGCAGCCTGAAGACATAATGTTGAAACCAGTGCCGTTTGATAAGCAAGTAGCTGAAAACTTAGATGAAACCCCTTTAACTATTAATCAAAAGCCTAAGGAAAAAAGGAGGGGTAAAAAACCGGGAGTGGGCGAAACTTCCATTTCATTTGAACCTTTTGACATAAGTGATAAGGAGAGTGACGAACTAGCATCAAATGAAGACATCGCTGTTTCTGAAGATTTCAATATGGTTGCACCGGATAAAACTAAATACAAACGAAAAAAGAAAATACAACCCCATCCAAAAACAAAAAAATATCCCATTTTACCGGGTGGGCCTAAACAACTTGAAGAAACTCCAGACGAAAATCTCATACTCAGGAAACCCAAATCAGAAAAACCAATAGACGATAACATACTGTCCCAATTGAAGCCCTTCTATAAGATAAATCTTGTAGAACTTAATTCGGATACAATTTCACGAGATGTAATAGAAGAAGATGGAGGAACCAGAAAGGAAATTATTAAGAAGCGAAAACTTAAACGCAAAACAGAAAATAAGGAACACTTAATAGAAATCACTGAAGTATTGCCGGCGGCAACTGAGGAACCCTTGTATGAAGTATTGGTAACTACGATTAATGAAGAAGATGATCAGATACACAGTAGAACCCTAAAAACGAAAAAATTCAAACGAATGCCAAAAGCGGTAGTTGAGGAGTTCGTCGCCAACTTGAAAGAGGAATCGGACGATAAGCTTGAACGTAATATCGATGATTTTTATACAATTGAAGTACAAGAGTTAGAGCCTGAATTTATTGAGCGCGAAGTAGTCGATTCGCAGGGCGATATCCAAAACGAAGTAATAAAAAAGCGGAAAATACGCCAAAAAAAGGGAGATGTAGTGAATATTTTTGAAATTGTTGAGTTGAAACCTGCAGAAGAAGAATTTGAAAAAACCTTTGAAGTCATTGTCACTACTACCGAAGCTCCGGAAAAACAGGAATTCACAGAACATTTGGATGAACCAAAAAAGAAGAAAAAAGTACTGAAAATGAAAAAAGATGAACTTGACACTTATATCCAACAGCTTATCGATGCTGAAATAACAAAGACAGATCTGGAACAATATGAAAAATTTGAGATTGAAGAAGGACCTAAAAAGCCTAGGAAAACTAAAACCAAACCAAAAAAGAGAGCCGTAATTACTGAATCTGATGATCTAAACGTAAATATAATTGAAGAATCTATGGAAATTGAAACGAAAGAAGAACAGTCTGTCCGAAAGGATGACATTGTTGATTTCAAAGAAGTAGACATCCAAAAAACGATTCCTCTCCAAACGGAAAACGCGAATATTGTAACTACAGAAGATGCTTCACCTAAACGAAGCACTATAAAAGCCAGGAAACCAAAGAAATCTGAACAACAAGATGAAGAGCCGGTGGTTGTTGAGGAATTAGAGCCTACAATTGAAACTGTAGAAGTGACAGAAGTAAATGGGGAGGTTAGAGAAAAAACTATCGCTAAGCGTAAAATAAAACGCAGACAGGGTCCAAAGGTAGAAGTTTTTGAAATATCCGAAATAAGTCAAAATGATCAGCCCTTGGCAGAGGTGACGGTTATTCAAATTGAAGAAGAACAACCACAACCATTACTTCATGAAATTTCTGCAAAGAAAACGTTTAAGAAAACAAAAAAAGTAAAAAAAGAAGACATACAGGAATATGTTATTAGTATTATTGACGAACTTGTCCAACCTCAACTTCGCGAAGATGAAGCTGACATAAGTGCAACTAGTAAAGAACCAGTTCCTGAAAGTAATCAAGTTAAAGAAAAAGCTAAAAAAATAAAGGATGTAAAGAAATTACCAAAAGCCGAAGACTTTCCACAAGATTATGTAATACGTGTTGAAGAAATGGCCCCAGAGACTGAAGTTAAATTAATAACTGACGATATCGGTGAGACTACTAATCAAGTCACCAAAAAACGAAAAATAAAGAAAACGGAAGGTCCAAAAGAGTATTTAATTGAAATTGTTGAAACGGTAGATGAGAATAAGGCCGAAGCTGAAGTAGTGATAACAAAAACTGAGATAACATCAAAGGATGAGGAACCTGTGAAAATTGTCGACAAAAAGACGAAAGTAAAGAAAGACAATCTTAATGAATACATTACAGCTTTAATTGAGCAGGAAATCCCAAAAACCAAACTTGAACACTATGAACGAATCGATGTAGAAGAAAAACCAAAGAAACCTAGAAAGGTTAAGAAACCTCACAAAAAAACAGTAGAAATTATTGAGGATACTCCGGTTACTCTGCATGAATTCGAAAAAGAGGACACAGTATCTGATAAGGAATCCTTTGAAGATGTGCCAGTGACAGTGCAAGAAATTCAACAGACTATAGATGAAAAACCTTTAATGGCAGAGTTCAAAATTGATATCATGGACACAACTGAACCATTAAAATCTGATGTAGATTCCATAGCAATTAAGGAAGACAAAACTAAACCCAAGAAAACAAAAACCAAAAAACCGAAAGAAGAAGCCGAAAAACATGTTCAGCCAATAGTTTTGGAAGAAATCTACAAAGTTACTGAAAACATTGAAATTCCTACAGATATTGGCGAAATTAAGAAAGAAACTGTAACCAAACGCAAAATAAAACGAAAACAAGGGTCAAAGGAAACTGTTTTTGAAATTGCTGAAGTTATTAAGGACGATGTGCCAATGGCTGAAGTAACAGTTGTAGAAATTAGTGAAAAACCTATTGCAACCGATAGCTTAGGTGATGTTGACCAAGCAGAACCTATCAAGGAAACTAGAATTTTGAAAAAAGACGAAATAAATGAGTATGTGATAAATATAATCGAAGAGATTGTATCACGTGAAAATGACACCAAAATTGTGGAAACTGAAGCACTAATACCTGAAGAGAAAGATATTAAGAAAAAAACTAAGAAGCAATTAAAACACAAAATACCCGAGCAGACAAGTGAAGATTTACAAACCGAAAAAGTTCCAGATGAAACAGGTGTCGTATCGGAAACCGAATCCAAACTTGTTGATGATAAACCTTCAGTTAGTTTTACTACTGAATTGATCGAAGAAATTCCGGTTAATGAATCAAAAGTTAAGAAAATAAAACAATCGAACAAACATCCAATAAAACTGGACGAAAGTGAATCTCTACCAGAATATAAAGTACAGATTTTGTCGTTTGTCGAACCAAAGACATACGAGGACGTCCTAAAGGGAGAGGAACCAATCCAAAAAGAAAAATACTCCAAAGAATTTGACGATATTCCTGACGAGATCGTAGTTCAAGAATTTGATGTTGAAGAAGAAGAACATAACATAGTTGATGAATCCGGAAATACAAGAAAGCAGAAGGTTAAAAAGCGTAAAATAAAGAAACAAATCCGAGATAAAGAAGAAATTATAGAAATCATTGAAAAACAAATCGACGATTCTCCAGAAGTTGATATATCGGTAACCACAACCGATATTAGTACAGCAACCAATGAAAATAAACCAACAGCACTTAAATCACCAAAGAAAAAGCCAAAGAAAGTAAAGAAAGACGATTTACAAGATTACATCACAAAGCTTATTGAACAAGATATTCCTGTCACTGAATTAGAAAAGTACGAAAGAATAGATATCGATGAGCCAATTAAATTAAAGAAGAAAAAGAAGAAACCAATTCAGGAAGTAGTGGTAACAGATCTTCAACCATCTTTAACAGAAATACAACCCGACGAAAAGAAAGATGTGGATGACATAGCAAATCTTCAGCAAGAGGAAGAACCAGAACATATATCATCATTTAGGGTTCATGAAGAGGGACCAGAAACAGTTTTAACAACGCCAGCAGAAGTTATACTTGTAGACGAAACTGTAGAATCCGGCAATCTCACCGATGATGAAAGCAAAATCAAAGAAAAAACAATTAGACGACGAAAATCCAAAAAGGTACAGGGTCCACAAGAAGTGGTACTGGAAATTACGGAGGTCCAAGATACGCCTACAGATGAGACAGAAGTAACCGTAACCATCGAAGCAAGTCCTACTGCATTTGAGGAAAAACCGGAAGAAGTGATTATTAAGCAGAAAAAGATCAAAAAGGGTAAAAATGACGATGTGGAGTATTATAAAATAAGCCTAATCGAGAGCGAAATTCCAATAACTGAAGTAGAGGTATATAAGCATGATGTAAAAGCGGATAAAACTAATAGTCATAAAGAGACAGAGAGGGCTGCTAAAGTGACTGAAGAAGAATCTAAGCGACCCGTTGAAGAAACAACTAAGCAAATTATCGAAGTTAGTGAAGACCAATCTGTTAAAACTGGTCCAATATATGACATAACAGAAGTTACAAAGGAGTCACCATACAAAAAGAAGCCAAGAACACATCACAGAGTGAAAGTTCTTGAAAAAGAAAAACCTTCAGAAGATCTAGTAGCTTATAAAGTCGAGAGTAAAGATTTGGAACCTTCTGAAAGTCTTGAGAAACCGCTTGAAACATATGAGAAACTTGAAACTAGTAAAATTCCCGAAGATACTAAAAAAATTTTTAAAATTTCTTTACATGAATTTAAATCGGAAGAAGAAGAACCGGAACCGGTTACAATGGACGTAATTGAGGCCGTATCTGAAACGAAAGAGATTCTAGATAAGGATGGAGAATCACACAAAAAAGTGATTACCAAACGTAAAATAAAACACCCGAAGGACACTAAAGTTATCGAAATTACCGAAATACAAACTGATGACCAACCGGAAACAGAAGTAACCATTACCGAAATTCAACCAGATGACGAACAGCCGAAAATTTTACAATCTAAGAAAAAATCTAGGAAAGTTAAAAATGAAGATTTGCATGATTATATACAGAAACTTATAGAGGAAGAAATTCCAAAAACAGAATTGGAAAAGTATGAAAAAATTGAATTTGAGCCAAGAGCAAAGGTTACTGATGAAGAAACCCAACCAATTTCTGTCAGTGATGAATCGCAATTTAAGCCAAAACCGAAGCATAAGATACGAATTAAGCAACAACCTATTGAAGAGGAACAACAAATTCAAATTAAAGAGAAGGAAACTGAAATATTAACTTCTAGGGTGCAGATTATAGAAGATATTCCTATAGAAAAGCCCGTAGATCAAGACGTAATAACAATTGAAACGACTCCTGCCGTTGTAACAGTTGAAGAAGTCATCAACGATGCCGGAGAACGCGTTCAACATATTAAAACTCAACGTGTGTTAAAGACGAAGGCTGCTAAAACTGAAAGCACAGTCAACATTGTCACATTTGATGATAAAGAGCAACCTGAAGTCTTGGTTGTCTTTACCGAACAACCTGAAGAACAACCTACGGAACTACTTTCATCAATTTCAGAAAAACCTATTACTGAATCATCAGTTGAAGAGGGCGAAGTTAAAAAGCCGAGAAAACCAAAGAAAGTAGTTAAAAAAGTTAAACGAGATGAATTGGACAGCTATATTCAAAAGCTAATTGAACAAGAAATACCCAAAACTGAACTTGAACAATTTGAAAAGTTCGATATGCCAATTAAAGTAAAACCAATGCTTATCGAGGAAAAACCGACAGAACCGGACGACACAAAACCAGACGAAAGTACCGATAAAACTATTAAACAACCAAAGGTGAAAAAATTAGAGCAACCTAAAAAGACTGTACAGCCAACAGAGACGGAAGTTACACATGAAATAGTAGAAGAAATGACACAACAGACCACTGACACACCAAAAGTATCAGAACAACAATCACAAGAACCACAGCCAGAGGACACTGAACAAAAAACACCATCGCCAAAACATGAGGATGAATCCACACAGGAAACAATCAAACCAAAACAGAAATCAATAAAACACAAATCCAAAGAAAAACCACTGTCGATCGATGAAAGTAAGTGTTTGCATGGTAGATGCGTTCCCAAGTCGCCATATAAAACTTTACTTACGTATATCAACTATTCTGCATAATTTGTTCCTTTAAGCTACATACATCAACTTTTATTATAGAAAACCTTGCGTTTCCTCATTACTTTACAATTAATCCTAAATATTTACGTACATCCTCATCTTTTATCAAGTTCCCTAAGCATTGCTTGTTAAATTTATCATAAATAATAATTAATTTACTTATATATAGTAGATTATACATATTTACATACTTGTAGATTATGTTAAAATCAATTAACCACTTTCTGATAATATTTTGACTGATATCAACAGCACGCCACTTAATTTTAAAAATATCGACTTTGTCTAACAAATACAAGTGTTTAAAAATACAAAAACTCCGGAAGTTCCAATTTTGATCGATGATAGATTTAATACTAAACTACACGGTTAATTATCTTAAGGAGAAAATATTCAATTCATTCATACATTAAGTGTCATTTAATAGTGTTAATTGATAAACTTCCACCTTGATTGAATATAATTTCTTTTTTTACAAAAAGAAAAGGTCCAGGAAACGTCTTTCTATTAAACATTGTAGTGTTTGCAATTCATTAATAATTGTAAGACGCGTAATACACTTATTTCACATGTGTTTCTGTTTGAATTAGATATCAATCGAATTTTTATCACGTTTTGTTATGTATGTATGTATTTGCAGTAAAATCTTCACATCTCACATTCTTACCAATAATTTTTTTCGCTACAGAGAAATCCATTTTCAACAATTTTTTCAAAATGTGACTATTTATATTAAATTTGGTTTTAAACTAGGTGAAACTCTGGAGGTGCTTAAGGATTATCACATAAGCATCATTGAGGAAGAGTCAACAACTGAAACTGAAAGAAAGGAAGAATCTATAATGGAAGTGAAAATTATTGAAGAAGTACCTGAAGAAGAAGAATCGCATCCGGTTGAGGTAATTGCAGAGGAAGCACCCGCAGAGAAGGTCGAAGAGGCTATCGAAAATGTTAACAAACCAAAACAGAAGAAGAAGAAAACTTTAAGGAAAAAGACAGACGACCATGATGCCATTATTGAGAAACTTTTGGCTCAAGATATCGAGAAAACTGAACTTGAAAAGTTTGAGAAAATTGAATTCGCTGAGCGACCGAAAAAATTGAAGCCAGAGTTTTCTAATTTGGAACCAATTAAAATTGTTCGAAAGGAACAAAAACCAACAAAATTAGTTATTGTCGCAGCAGCCCAATTACCGCAGACTGTTAAACTAAAACCAGTCAAGGTAGAAAAAAGACCAGTCGAGGAAGATGTTGCATCTAAACCTATGTTCAGATTAAAGAGCCGCATGGTGATTGTGGAATATCCACCAGAGCTACTTCAACTGAAAGTGACAGAAATTGGAGATTTAAAAGGAACTGGTGAACTTTCCCGGACCATTGAAGACGCTGAAGAACTTTTAAAATTCAAGCCAACTAAGATGAAAAAGCCTAAAAAAATAATGAGCGACTTGGAGAAAGTAGAATTGGAAAAATATGAAAAATATGTTAGTAGCGATGAGGAAACAGAAAACAAAGCACTTTATGAGAAACCAGATAAGCTTACTAGGCCAGAAGCTCCAGCAGAAGAGGTTAAATTAAAAATTGGCAAAGGAAAAAAGAAACATGTCGCTGAAGAGCAGCCCGAGAGCGTAACGCTAAAAAAGATTCCAGATAAAATTAAAACTCCCCAAGAGTCAACAGAAAAAGTTTCCAGAAAGGAAGAGGACGTTCCTATTGAGATACCTGAAGATACACCTCAAAAGTCAGAATTCAAAATGAAGCCAATAGAACCTGTTGACTTTGAGCAACCGGATTATACAAAAGAAGATATCGAGCCTGTTGAGTTTCCAGAACAACCTAAAAAAGAGCCTAAAGAATCAAAAACTAAACATAAGCCCAAACAAAAACAAAAACCAGTGCAAGAAATGAATATTACCGAAATAGTGCCCGGAGTTCCGAAGAAATTTGAAGAACAGCCTGATAATGAAGTCAAGTTCCGCATTCCAAAAAGTCAAGCCGCAACAGAACCGGAAACTGAGGTTAAATTAAAACCATTTGAAAAATTGGAAGAAAAGGATGCAACGGATAAAGCAATCGCTATTATAAGCGACGAAAAACCTAAAGAAGTAACTTTAACTTCAGTGGCTGAGCCAGACGTTAGAAAACACAAAAAAGCCAAATCTAAAAAAGAAAAGCCTCTGGACGAATTGGCTCCCGAAAAACAGATCGAAAAGCAGTTGGAAGTTCGGATTACTGACGAATCTGTACCCATAGAAGTTACTCCCATTGACGAAGAAAAACAAAAGGATGTTTTAACTGAAATGGAAAAGCCTGAAGAAACTTCTGTAGTAGATATTCAGGTTATTTCTGAAGTTCCTCAACGAGAGAAAACGGATGAAGATGCACTTGAGTATAAAATAACAACAACTGTAACTGAGCCTGAAGAATTACCACAAGAATATCAGGTACGCGTCACTGATATTAACGAGAAAGAAGTCATAGTGGAAGAAATCATAGAAGAAAGAGTTGTCACTCAAAAGAAGAAGCCGAAAACACAACAGCCCGACGAATATGAGTACACCGTAGAAGAACCAAAAGAGGAGGACATTTCGAAAGAAGAAAAGCCAGAAGAAATCATTTTCAAGTTAGATAAACCAAAGAATGAAGAGCCTCAAGAAGTTCTTGTGGAAGTACAAATTTCAGAACCGAAGTCAGAGGATCTCACGGGTAAGGAAGTCAGTGTTAAAAAGAAAAAGCCAAAAAAGAAACCAATAAAGGAGGAAGAAGCTGAAGCTAAGGTTGTAATTGAGGAAATCGTAGAATCCAAAGAGGAAATTCAGGCTGTAGAAATTGAAGAAGAAGATGTTGTCTCTGAATCTAAACCCGAAGATTACGTAATTAAAATAACTGAGACTGAACCTGAAATGCTTGAACCAATTACATTTGTTGAAGCTGAACCAGTGGAGCCGGAGTATGAGACACCAGAGGAGGCTGTCAAAGAGGAACCGGTTACTTATGATATAAAGACTATCGATATCCAAGAAGAAAAGGTGGTAGAAGTAATTGATGAGAAAACTCCAGAAATAAAGAAGAAGAAAAATAAGAAAGAAGAAAAGCCGGTCCTCACAGAAGAACCCACCAAGACAATATTTGTAGAAAAACCACTGGAAGAGGTTAAACAGGAGGAGGAAATCCCAGAGGAAGCTGTTATTATCGTTAAACCGAAACAAAAAGAAGATAAGCCTGAGGAGTACGTGGCTGAACTCAGAATTTCTGAAGAGACACCGAAGGATATCACAAATGACGCTAAAATTAAAATTAAAAAGCAGAAGAAGCCAAAAACAGCTCAGGAAGAATCAAATGTTCTCCAAGTAAAAATAACAGAAATTGAGGCGCCGAAAATTGAAGAAATAGAAGAAAAAATTGTAGAAGTTAAGGAAAAGGAAGAACCAGTGAAGGAAACTAAAGATAAACAGGAACCAACCAAAAGTATTGAGGAGCAACCACGGGAAGAAGTCAAAGAAGAAAGACCAGAGAAAATATTTGAAGTGACAGTACTGGAAGAAACGTCTCCTGTTGATATTACTCCAATTGACGACGAGACAACGAAAGATAAGAAGGTTAAGAAGAAAAAAATTGAACCGAAACCTATGGTTACTGAAGAAATTGAACAGCCAAAAGACGCAAAAGAAGACCGAAAGGAAATTGAATACCAAATCACTACAACCGTGTTCGAACCTAATGAGTTTCCTAAACAAGATCAAGTACGTATAACGAACATTGAGGAAGAGCAAATAACGATCGAAGACACTGTTGAAGATAGCAATATCATTCGAAAGAAAAAACCTAAGTCGCAAGAGTCCGAAATTTATGAGTACACAGTTGAAGAGCCCGATGAAGAACAAATTCCAGAAGTAGAAAAATCAGAAGAAACTGTGTTCCACTTAAGCAAACCTAAGAAGACAGCAACAGCAGAAGCACCAGAAGAGGTTATTGTGGAAATAAAATTATCTGAGCAAAATCTTGAAGGTACCCATGATGTAGATGTCAGCGTTAAGAAAAAGAAACCAAAGAAGAAGCCAATAATAGAGGAGGAAGCAGAACATAAGGTCGTTATTGAAGAAGCTGTAGAATTCAATGAGCAAATTCAGGTTGTGGAAGTTGCCGAAGAAGATGTTATTACCGAATCAAAGCCGACAGATTTTACATACAAAATAACTGAGGTAGAACCTGAAAAGGTTGAACCACTTAAAACCGTTGAAGAAACTGTAAAAGGGGAAACAAAATATGAAAAACCAGAGGAGGATGTCAAAGAAGAGCCGGTTACTTACGAAATAAAAGCTATAGATTGTCATGCGGAAAATGAGATACAAGTTATTGATGAGAAAACTACAGAAATTAAGAAGAAGAAAAAGAAGAAGGATAACGAACCAATCCCCAAAGAAGACAATTCTCATGTAGCAATTGTAGAAAAGCCGTTGGAAGATGTTGAACAGAAAGAAGAAATCCCAGAGGAAGCCGTTTTTACTGTTAAACCGAAAAAACCAGAAGAGCAGCCGGAGGAGTACGAAGCTGAATTTAAAATTCGCGACGAAAAGCCGAAAGATTTTGAAGATGAAGCGAAACTAAAGATAAAGAAACCTAAAAAGCCCAAAGTTTCTGAGGAAGAATCGGCAGTTCTTCAGGTAAAAGTAACTGAAATTGAAGCCCCTGAATTAGAACAAGTGGAGGAAACAACGGTCACTTTGACTAAAAAAACGCAACCACAGCTCACAGAGGAGGAATCCACTGAGAAAGTAGTTATTAAGCCGAAAAAGCCTATTGAAGAAATTACAGAAGAGGCTAAAGTGATTACAAAGAAGTCTAAAAAACAAGTGGTGGAAGAAGCCGCAGAGGAACTGAAAATAAGGATTCAGGAGGAGGAAATTCCTAAAGATCTATCCAAAGAAGACGAAGAAGAAGCTCCTAAAGATGATTTAGTTGAGAATGTTCAGTTCAAAAAGCCCAAGAAACTAAAAAAATCTGTTGAAGAAGTTGTAGAAGAGGTGAAGCTACAAATTAAGAAACCTGTAGAGGACGAAGGGGTTGTTGCAGAAGTGACATTAAAACCAAAGAAACCCATAGAAGTGCAGGAAGAAGAAATCTCTGTTGGCTTTGAGCTCCCAAAGAAAAAACAAATAACTGAAGAGACTTCAGATGAAACTGTAGTAGTTAAGAAAAAGAAGAAGCTAGTCAAGAAAGTGGAAGAAGCAGCAGATGAACTTCGACTAAAGAAAGAGGTCATAGAAGAAAGACCCTATGAAATCGAAGAAGAAGATATTATTGAGGAAGCTGTTGTTAAGCGAATAAAACCAAAGAAAGTTTTAGAAACCACTGTTGAAGATATTGAAGGGGGAGAATTCAGTTTGTCATTAAAGAAACCACGTAAAATAACCGAAGATGTTGCGGAAGAAGCAACAGTCCTTAAGAGAAGACCTGTGAAGCCAAAGGATTACGACGAAGCTGAAGCTGAGCTTTCAGTACGGCGCGAAGAAGAATATGAACAAACTGAAGACGTGGAAGAGTTTATCGTAGCAAAAAAACCGAAAGAAAAACCCAAACAGGTTATAGATGAACAGGAACAGGAATTCACAATAAAGAAACTTAAACGTCGTCGAAAGACCATCGAAATACCAGAATATACCGATGTTGAAAATGTTACGTTCCGTGCCAAATCGACTAAAACGAAAGAGGATGTCGATCAGGAGTTTAATATAGCATTAGATTCCTATGCAGAAGAAGAAATATCAATGTCTGGGAAAGTTAAGTTAAAGAAACCTATTAAGAAAACCTATGCCGAAGCTACAGATGAAAAGAAAATCAAAATCTTGCAAGACTACGACGATGGTGAAGCTCCAATTATCGAAGAAATTCGTGAAGAAAGCAGTAGTGAGGATACCATGTATGACGTTGAGGAACCTGAGGAGTATCTTGTTGAGGAGCTGCCACCAGATGTTTTCGAATTAAAATTCAAACCCAAGAAACTTGCGGAGCATAGATATTCCATTCAAGATGAAGAAGAAGAACAATTTTTAATTGGAATTCGTCGTCCCGTAACCCAAACGATTACTTGTGAAGAAGATTCGCTAACATTCAAAAAGAAAGGAAGGGCAGTGCAGCAACTTTTCAATGAAGGTCGGTAGTGAACGCTATTAAAAATAATTTCTTCTTTTTTAATTATTTATTAATCACAATCTTCTTTTTTATTCATTTATCTCTGCTTGGCAAGCGAGTACAATATTAGTACAAGAAGAAAAATTAACGCTTTTCAATTAACGCAAAACAGAATTGTGCGTTAATATAAAACTTTTATGCTCGATTTATAATTTTAGCCAATTTTATCAAAAATATATATCAATCACATGCTTATATGATAACAGAATACCTTTGCAAGGTAATTTCGTATACAGTTTTTAATTTAATAACCGTTATTCGTTCTTAACCGCAATTCACATCTAAGTACTAATTAACTAATAAATTAACGATGAATTGAAACTGTTTCTTGAATAGTCCACTATTTGTCATTTATTAATCGTGATTCAATGATTTCAACATTTTGTATTAATTCAATATAAATTACATTGATTATACAGATGGTGCTTCTTTGAACATTACCAGAGAAATGCATATTGAAGGTGAGTTACTTGTATGACATATAAGTTAATGTATTGTAGCCTAATCAATATTTTTATTTCTATTTTTAATTTTCCATTCAATAGAAAATGAAGACGAAAACGCAATGTATTCAATTTGCAATTATATTGCTGATAACGATGAAGCCATCAATCTTGTCGAAGGGGAAAAGGTATATATAGTTGGCCGTCATAGCTCTGAATGGTGTTATGTCAAGAAACACCTTACTGAGGAAGAAGGTTGGGTACCAGCGCAATACCTGATGAAAGCGACCGAATATACTCAGTATGTGCAAAAGAAACTTCACGAGAAAATAGATAAACTGCCCGTTTTCGAACGTAAGTGAATTTAGAAGATTTTAGTGTGTATTTTTCTAAGAACTCATATCAGTTTTCCGTTTTCGATGATGTCCTATATATTTGCATATTTTTCTCGTATTTATGATTTGTTATATTTTTATATTGTTGTAATATTAAATTCTTTGTTTTCTCTTGCGTATATGTGGTCCGATTAAAAGTTAGACTTTAATAGTACAAGGCAATGGACAAAGAATATAGAATACTATATTATTGATAGAAGATTATAGGATTCTACAATCTTTGCTATGGATTTAAATTGCAATCCTCTATTGACTAATTGAATAAGAAATATATTTAATTCGATTTGTTATGTCTATTTGGTGTGAATAAAATTTGTTTATTTGATTTTGTCGTTCAACATATTTGTGCTCGCAAAGGTCCGGGTCCTGAAGAGAAACCAATGGCTCCTCGGTTCATTGAGAAATTGCAGCCTATACATACACCTGATGGCTATACCGTACAATTTGAATGTAAGGTTGAAGGTGTACCGCGTCCTCAAATAGCATGGTTCCGCGAAACTGCTATTATTAAACCTTCTCATGATTTCCAAATTTTCTACGATGATGATAACGTCGCCACACTGATAATCAGTGAAGTCTTCCCGGAAGATGCTGGTAAGTTCACGTGTGTGGCAAAGAACGCTGCAGGTTTCACATCGACTACCACTGAGTTGGTTGTCGAAACGCCGCTATCCGATCACGGCTCTGACGCCACCGGAATGTCGCGGAAGAGTATGTCGCGTGAATCTTCTTTGGCTGATATCCTAGAAGGCATACCTCCCACTTTCTCTCGCAAACCGAAAGCACAGTACGTGGATGAAGGCTCAACGGTTATATTGGAATGCCGTTTGGTGGCTGTACCGGAACCGGATATAGTGTGGACCTTCAACAATGAAGAGATCAGTACGACGGTCACCGAGAACGTACGAGTTGTAACTGAGTCGGATATGCATATGTATTGCAGCGTTGTGCAAATCACTAATGTACAAAAGTCTCAGGAAGGTATGTACGAGGTTATTGCCACAAATCGTGAAGGCGAAGCAAAGTTGCCTATAACACTTAAAGTCCGTACCAGCGATAAGGAACCACCGCAGGTTCTCGAACCGCTGCGTAACGTAAGCATACGTGAGGGCGAAAGTGTAGTTCTCTCTACACATATTGTCGGCAATCCAGCACCTAAGGCCACATGGTACAAAGATGGGAAGCCAATAAAGGCCAACACAAAGTCGGACAAAGATATACACACATTGACATTGATTGCGCCAAAGCTTAAGGAGAAAGGAGAGTATACAGTTAAAGCAATAAATCCAATGGGAAGTGTTGAAACAACGGCACAACTTACAATCGATGGTACGTAATTTGGTTTTGGAGATACACAAAAAAAAAAAAATCTACAACTAGGTACAATAATTTCAATATATAAATATATAATATGTACAGATATAATAGAAAATATAATCTAAAAAAATTTATTTGTCGTAATAAATATATGTTCAAGTGTACATTTCATAAGCCCAATTTACTGTAATGTCAGCAAGAATTTGTATGTTTTTTGGTCATTAACCTGTCTAAATTAATAATGATCATTTTTTCTATTATATAATTCTATGATGTCTGTTTATTCTTCTCATTTTCTTTTATCATTTTATTATCATTTTTTAATAGAACCCGACAGTGGCAACGCAGAACCGCCCCTCTTTGTCGAACGATTCGAAGAGCAATGCGTGCCTCAGCAGGGTACCATACGTTTACCTGCAAAGGTAACCGGCAATCCAATACCTGAAGTTCAATGGCTCTTCAACAATAATCCACTTCCACCCACTGATCGCGTGCTTCAAATATATGATGGCGAAAGTATCGAACTGCTTATTGAGAATGCCAATCCCGATACCGACTCTGGCGATTACAAATGCATTGCCAGTAACCCCGTTGGCAAAACTTCGCATGGAGCGCGCGTCATTGTCGAGGTAGACGAAGTCACATTCACAAAGAAGCTCAAGAAGAATATTACAATTGAAGAGGGTCAATCGCTGACCCTTGAATGCGAAACATCTCACGTCGTGTCGACAAAATGGCTTTTTAATGGGAAAGAACTCAGCGGAATGGATCACCGTGTGGTTGTTGAAGATGGAAAAACTCACAAGCTGATTATACGTAATACCAATCTTCGAGACATTGGCAAATATGTATGCAAGGTAAAAGATCAAGAAACGCAATCTACTGTAGAAGTTTTGCCACGCAAACCGGAGTTTATAAAGCTTCTTGAGGACTACGAAGTCACGGAGAAGGAGGTTGCTATTCTGGACGTAGAAGTATCAAGTAATAATGCTGAAGTGACCTGGTTCAAAGATGGTCGGGAGATTACTGAAAATAAAAAGTTCGAATTGGTAAAGGAAGGAAAAGTTCGTAAGCTAATCATTCGAGATTCGTCTTTACACGATGAAGGGGAATATATATGCCGACTTGAGGATCAGGAATGTTCGGCGGAATTAGTTGTGATTGAGCTGCCGCCTGAAATTGTTAAGCCACTGGACGATGTTACTGTAACTGAGGGAGAGAATGCAACATTTGATACCGAACTCAGCAAAGGCGATGCTTTGGTAAAATGGTACCGAAATGGCCAAGAGCTACAATTCGACGAACACATCCAACTCAGCATTGATGGCAAACGCCAAACAGTCCGCATTATTGCCTCTAAGCCGAAAGATGCAGGCGAATATTACATTCAGGTAGGACCGCACACCTCAAAAGCGAAGCTCACTGTGGAGGAACCCTTAGTAGACTTTGTTATGCGTTTGCCGGATGTCACCATTGCTACCAAATCATCAGATGCTGAATTCATTGTTGAGCTCTCACAGCCGGACGTTGAGGTAACTTGGTTCAAAAAGGGAAAGCCTATAAAACCGAATCAAAAGCATGAAGTATTTGTTGAAAGAACAATCAGACGACTTGTCATTCACAATGCGGACGATAACGATGCTGGTGATGTCAGCTGTACTGCCGCTAATGTTACCAGTGCAACTAAGCTATGTGTAGAAGGTAGGACCATTATTATAGCCTTCAAAGTGTTTAATTTTGAAGAACTTATCGCATTTCCTAATAATTAATTTAAAGTCCAAGATCAATTAATTATAATATCATCCAGTATTCGGAGTTATTATTGTTATGTTTTAACCATCTTTGCAGAAATCAAAACACCGCCAATAATAATATCCGATAAGAAACAGACAGTTAAGGTGAAAGAAAATGATGACGTTGTCATGGTAGTTAAATACACCGGTCTGCCGAAACCAGAAGCTGAATGGACGATATCCAAAAAGATCATTACCAAAACAAATAGAACTCAACCTACAGTCGATGAGCAATCAGCCACACTGACAATCAAAAAGGTTTTGGAGGAAGACGAAGGCGAATACAATGTAAAATTGGTGAATCCTGTCGGTGAAGCGGAAGCTAGTTTACATCTGGTCATAATGCGTAAGTTATCAGTATCGTTTATATACATATACATTTTTGTGCTTTATTTTCATCGCTTGTTTACTTAATTCTTTTAAATCTTCTACAGGTAAGCCAACAGCGCCTGGTACGCCGCAGCCCCTGGAGGTCATGCATGACTCCATAACCCTTTATTGGAAAGCTCCGGAAGACGATGGAAAATCCGATATAATTGAGTACATCTTAGAATATCAAGATGTCAAAGAAGAGAAGTATGTATTTTCATAATAAGTCGCACATAAACTTCTTGATAAATCTTATCAAACTGCAATGCATTCTAGATGGACCGAAATTCGTAAGATACGCGATACCACATATACGATCACTAAGCTAAGAATTGATACCGAATATGTATTCCGAACAATTGCCGTTAATGAAGTGGGGCCATCGCCACCATCACCATTGTCGCCACCTATTCGCTTGGTTGCCGAAATTAAAAAGGAGAAGCCAAGTGTTCAGGAACCACTTCAAGACATCGTTACCGAATTGGATAGAGAGATCACATTATCGTGCGTATTTGGTGGCATACCCGAACCTAAGGTTACGTGGAAAAAGAATGGAAAATCGATCGAATCAACGTCAGAAAATATACGCTATGAAAATCGCGTTTCAAAATTTTATATTGAAAAGACATCCATAGAGACTGAAGCATCGTACAGCTGCATCGCCAGTAATGAGATGGGCGACGTAGAGACTTCTTGTACGGTTACAATAAAAGAGAAGCCAAGTATCGATATCGACGATAAGTATTTGGCGCAGAAACTACGTACTGGCAACAAACTAACCATTCCAACAACAATACGTGGATATCCACGCCCCACGGTCACATGGTACAAGGAGACTACCGAACAAAAAACCACCCGACGTACCGTGATACAAACAACAGAAACTACTTCGATATATTCCATTGAGAATTTAACACGTGAGGATTCCGGACGCTACAAAGTGACAGCCACTAATGAATGTGGCACAGCGTCAGTTGAGTGTACCGTGAAGGTTATCGACAAACCCAGCCGTCCGCAATCGTTGGAAATTAAAGAAATGAAAAAAGACACAATTACATTGGAATGGACACCGCCCATCGATGACGGTGGACTTGAGGTCAACAGATATACGGTGGAAAAATGCGACCTACAAAATAATGTTTGGATGAAAGTGGCGGACCTCGATAAGGATATTAATTCGTATGCAATACAAAAACTTTCCATGAACTCGCAATACATGTTTCGCGTAGTTGCATTGAACCCCATCGGAGAATCCGATCCTACTGAGAGTAAAACTGTTACAATAACTAAGAAATACGGTATGCTAGCATATGCCAAGTCCCACGAATCAAAATTATTTATATTAATATTCCCCTATCCTTTTCTACTTCATTTAATTTGAAGTGTTGCTAGAAATAATTGATTAACGCTCATATTTTTACAGAAAAACCTTCTCCACCACGAATACCAATCGATGTAACAGGAATGGCTGAGACTTCTTTCACCCTGTCATGGGAGCCTTCGGAATCGGATGGAGGTTCTAAGATTATAGAATACATTGTTGAAATTAAGGAATTCCACGAAACTTCATACACATTGTTGGGAACGACGCAAAGCAATATAACTAACATATTAGTGAGCAACGTGGTCAAAGATAAAGCTTATCAGTTTAGAATATTCGCAAGGAATGAAGTAGGTACGAGTGAGGCGCTCGAGACTGATGATAAAATTGTAGCTGGTCGCAGAATAAGTAAGTATTTAAATACCAGATCAATCCATAAATGCTCAGGAATAGTACACTCAGAAAGTCTTAAATTAAAGTTTGTGCTTCACTTACTTACATATAAATGCGAATACTTATAAATATATGTATATATTTATCTATAGATAACAGTGTTCGACGAACTGAATCTATGTCATAAAATTATATTTTAGATGAATCTCTTTTTTGGTCATGTCCTTGATTATTCTGTACATAATAATAATCATAAATGAACATAACTTATTTCAATATTTTACTTCATTTTTGCACTTACCCAAACAATGCCTCCTGCCTGTTGCTTTTATTGCTTTTCCGCTTAGTACGCTCGTGGGAAAAAGTTGGTAAGTAGCTCCATCGCAGCCTACAAACAACTACTTTGTGCAAGTTTATCAATGCTTGTACCAAATAAAAGTTATGTAAATACTATATTTATTATTAATACAACTGTGTCACACATTCAGCTGCACCATCGCCGCCACAAAATCTCAGAACGCCTGATATAACAAGCAGAAGTGTGACGCTTGACTGGGAAATACCATCTAATAACGGAGGTTCAGAAATAACCGGTAAAATTTCATTCGCTTTAATATTTGATGGAGTCGAATTAATTAAACACTGACTTTTAGGCTATTGCGTTGAAAAACGGTCCGCGACTTCCACAAAATGGACCAAGGTAATCACATTGGACGCTCATTGTTTGCAATACACTGTGGATAATCTGAAGGAAAGATGTGAATACTCGTTCCGTGTGTCAGCGGAAAATTCGGTTGGATTAGGTGCACCAGCCGTAACTGATAGCATTTCGCTGAAGACACATGCAAGTACGTACATATTTAGATATATAGACAGGAATTCGATCATGTTGTATTCATTCATTATGTCGTTATCGAATTGGCAAAGACAAAAGAACTTTAATTAGAAGTAGCAATATGTAGTCTCGGTTTAAGAATTTTCAGTTGTTAAATTAAATCAGGTACTTAGAGTAAAGTAAGAGTATATTTTTTCACCTATTTCTTTTAAATTCATACATCCGTACTTTCAATTATGCTTTCTTGTCGTAGCTGTGCCATCGCCGCCAACTGCTCCACTTGAGACCAGAATAATCGCTGCCAACGCTCATGTTTTCGAATGGGGAATTCCCGAGTCAGATGGAGGTGCGCCTCTGCTCGGTTATCACATCGCCATACGAGACATGAAGAAGACGATGTGGATTGAGGTTGGACGCGTCCCGGCTGGAGTATTAAAATTCCAAATCAGAGACTTACAAGAAAACCACGAATATATGATACGAATATTTGCAAAGAATGAAATTGGACTGAGTGAACCTCTAGAATCGGAGGAACCATACAAGGTTATAACAACAGGTAACAAAAAAGGATATTAAAATGAATATTTTTAATTAATTGCATTGCAATTTTATATTAATAAAAATTATTCTTAAAATTGCAGTATTGTACAGTACAATTTAATTATTTGCTTTACTCTAAACTTTGTTATTCGTTTAAAAGATATAATCTATCCTTCTATCGCTATGCCAGGTCATCCAACACTACCAGACGAACCACATACAGAGATGAGCACCTGCAACACCTCATCCTGGCTCCGTGACCACAACATGGACGCGGATATACATTCATACGCTCGTGGAAAGCTGCTGCAACGTGACGAATATTTCTTCCGCATTTGGGCTAAAATTCCAAAGAAAAAGAAAAACTCAAAGTAATGTTTTCGAGCAAAAAAATTCTAATGTAGATGAAAATATTAGAAGATAAAATGGACGAAACCTTGAATTACACAATTCAACCATTAAGTACACAAAAATGTCTACAATTCATTTAATTAACCTTTGAAACATTTAAGTTGTTCTTTATTAAATTCTTTAATAAGTAATTAGTAAACTTTCTAATAATGATGTAATATAAATAATTTCACAAACTATGACACTTAAAAAACACGCTCAACATACATTATTGTAATTGCATTTTTAGGTATTTTTATGAATGTTTTGAATGCGAGCGAAGAACAGAAATCATTTCATAAAAATATCATAATAGCAATTTCGACATTTCATGAGGTGTTTATTTTATAAAAGCTATTATGTACGCGTTACTTACATACATACACACATTATGTATTTTACAAAGTTTTTTTTAGTTTAATTTATTCTTTTCTGTAAACTGTGATAAATTTTACTGAAAGAAAATAGTTTCATATGCGAAAACATACATAAATTAATACATCTATGTACATATGTATAGTATATGCTTAAAGAAAACTTAAAACGAACTGTGCGAATATAAAATGTACTCTAAGTAATTTACTAGGGAGACGTATATGAAAATTCATCATAAATATAGGTGCGAGTATGAATTGAATTGCGAAGTTCTTAGATTTTTGCGCAGTTTCTGAAGTTTTCCTTGCAAAAGCAAAACACACAACTACAACAATTATTGTAAAAACGAAATAGGTTTTAATGAATTCCCCGGTTCATTAGGACCATAAACAAACGATTGAATAAAATTTTATGAAAAACATTAAAATTTGAGTTGTTTCATTTAATTACACCTATCATCGTTTTATTAGTGTATGATTAAATACATGCACAAATAATAAATGCATTCATAATTTAAGTGTGTTTAAAATTTAAAGCCATTTCTATACGACCGTTACTGCATTTCAGTTCAAAATTGGAAAACAAATTACACGATCGGAGGTTAAGTGCTGCCAGGACTTCACGAACTTAGGTTAGGTGAGGTTTAAAGGACGTGTGATCAGAGCGACTACGTCCACCGGAGCGGCTCATTGCGATTGTCCTTTTGGTGTTGCGAGCATTGGGAAAGGATAGTATAGGATGTGGATACCAGCAAAAATCCGCGTCCGTCATTTTCCGATAGAGCGCCCACTATTTAGTTGAGGACGAGCCTTGAAAAGCGGGTTGCTGTTTTTGATCAATTTTAGCAGACTGGTCAAAATTAACAGAAAAAAAAGAAACGTTAAAAACAAAAACATTCTGCGATCATCCGTTTCCAAAAAAGGCATACATTTGCATAAAATTAAAAAAATTATACTTATTTAATTCCAATTTCACTTAATATTGATATTTTAAAATGTTAACTAATTTTTGCTGTAAATCTCATTAATTTAAAATGCTTGCTTCCAAATATCGTAAAAACACATTTTCTATCTTATATCTGGCAACATTAAACTAATTCGAAATCTCAGTAGATGTCGCTGCAAATAGCCATTTTATTTGGAATTTTTCCATTACATAAAAACAGTTTCTGTGTGTCATCTTTCTTTGCAATGCAATTTTTAATGAAAAGTAAGCTTTTTTCGAACTTTAATTGGTAAAAAATTATTTTGCAGTGGATAAAATTTAAGAAGTAGTTGTTAGTGGTAACTGCATAGAATGTACAATAAAATTGTGCTGAAAAATCAATCTACATTGCAGAAAATCTAATTTTAATTTGGCGTATGAATGCAAACGAAAATATGTGAAAACGCGCCATTTTGTATTTTGGTTTGTGCGTTTTGCTTTTGTTGTCTGACCAAGGAAATAAATCGAATGTTACCATACTCGATAAATCAAAAAGTTATAAAAATTTTATGTATCAAGTTTAAATACAATTGCAATTATTTAAGCAAGTGAAAGTGTCCTGAAGAAAATGTCCCAAGTTAAAACCAAAAAGATCAATTTCAAAGCAATATTATAAGACTTTCTTCACATTTCACTGTTTGCGAAAAATGAGAAATGCAACGCTGCCAACGCTGCCGCTGTCATCTGGCTTTGTGCTGTGAATTTTCATTCATTAAAGTTCAAGGACTGTGTGTATTTGTGGGGATTTTTACGCTATATATTAAATATTTATATAGAAATATATAAAATTAAATTTTAGTATATTTTAGTGCATACAAATTTTAAAAAAACTTGTCACGAAATTAAAAAGTGTGCAAAACTTATTTTGAATGTTTTTTTTTGGGAGAGGTTACGTTCAGGAAAATGTTGCCTTGGTCAGAAAGGAAGCAGACGAAGTCAACGGGCGTATAAAGCGACGTCTGCGTTAAGATACCCTCATCCAACACTTGCAGAGCACACGTTGAATGCGCAGCAACTTTCCGTATATTTTTAATATACATATGTATATAAATGTTGTCCATACAAAAGTGAGCTAAAAACAATATTTAAAATTTCTCGCATTAGCCACCGACGCCAAAAAGCTTTTGCGTTATAAAAGTGTAAACATACAAAAAATATGAGCAATGACGTCATTAAGATATTTTATTCAAGGTCTTAAAAAACTGCAATAATATTAAAGATATAGTCTTCGCAGGAGTTATTATTAAAATTAGTCGATAGTCCCTAGACTTTTATTTCCGATAAAGTAGCGCGGCAAGGCGATAGATGCCTAGAATATCATTCAAATAGAATAGACAAATACTGTTTTTAATTCACGAAAGTGTTTTAACCACGTTATGATGTCTGATAAATAAGAGAGTACAAAAGATCATCAGATAATCAATAAACACATTTTCTCCATTAATAGTCTTATTTTAATTACTCTCCTGTTTTGTATTTTAGGTTATTGGAAATGTAAATCTGTTGAGAAAAGAAGCATAATATTGGTATCACCAACTATTATGTTATTGCATTAAATTGAAGCTGCGAAACAGTTGAAAAGTTCGCAACAGTCTTGTCAATCTGTTGCTGTAGCATCCGTTTGTCGTCACCAGTTCATCAGCATCAACGAGAAATTGATTGCTGTGGTTTTTTGTTTTTTTGGAGCGTATACACATATTTATTATTTATAAATATATTTATATACTTACATCCAAAAACTTCCTCCTGATACATCGGCGACTGTGGCGTCATCAACAGTCGTCATGTCAGTGCAACAGTTTTGCTTGCGTTGGAACAATCACCAGCCAAATTTTATTTCGGTGTGTTCGTCGCTGCTGCACAATGGCACGTTAGTTGATGTCACACTCGCGGCTGAAGGCAGACAATTACAGGCGCACAAGATTGTCCTCTCAGCGTGTAGCTCATATTTCCAAGTAAGTATTAATGAACACAACATTTATTATGCCATTTGCTCAAGAGAAGATATTTGAAAAATGTGTACATCAATGTACAAAACAAAAATTTGGTCCTTTGATTTGATAAATAAGAATAAAATTGTATATATGTACATAAATGCATGTATGTGCAGAATCAATCGTGTCCAATTTAAGGTTATTAGTTTTATTAGGTTTTATAGACATGAATCAATAAAAGAGTGAACGAAGATATAGGAGTAAAGTAAGTAAGAAAGAATATGCCATGAACTTTTTCGATTTTATTACAGCTTCGTTTGTTCACAGAAATTAATTATGTTATAAATTGCAATGCATCGTTGCAATACATGTCTTATTTAACAGCACATTTTGAATACATATTTGAATTTTATTTTTATTTGCATTTAGATTTATTGTAGTTAATTAATCTTCAATAAAACTTTATTTTTAGACTCTTTTTACAACCAATCCATGCCAGCATCCTATCGTCATTCTCAAGGATGTTCAGTATGACGATCTTAAAACAATGGTCGATTTCATGTACTACGGTGAGGTCAATGTGTCGCAGGAACAATTGCCGCATATTTTGAAAACGGCGGAAATGCTGAAAATTAAAGGATTGGCCGAAATGCCCACAGATCCAGCCAACTTAACTAAGTCCGATAGTAAATCGTCGAACGACCACACCGAACTGGTTGGAAATGCAGCTGGAAATGGCGGGCAAGTTGGCCTGGGTAACAGTGGCGGCATTGGCAGCAACACTGGTGGCGGTGGTGTTAGTGATACTCTCTGGGGTAGCACTGAAACTCAATTTCAGCAGCAGCAACAGCAGCAGCAGCAACAACAGCATCATCACCACCAACAGCAGCAGCAACAACAACAGCAGCACCATCATCACCAACAGCAACAGCAACAGCACCATCAACAACAGCAACAACAAAGCAGCCAGACTCAAACAACCCAGCAACATCATCAGTTAAGACGGACACCATCACCGCTGGGCGCAGGCGCCTCTCCGGCCACAAGAAGAAAGCGTTTAAGAAAATCCTCAAATAACGGTAGATATTTTGATATCAGCATTTTGATTCCCTTCATAATAAATATTTAAGTTATATCATTGCTTCAAGGTTCCGGTGAGCGCAACAACTCCGAGGATCAGCACAGTACATCGATCGATCCCAGCAACACAGCCGGCGGCATCACTTTATCCCAAATGAGTCAGATGTCGTTTGGCGGTGGTGCTGGATCTGCCGGAGGTTCACTTGCTGGACTTGGTGGACATTCGTTGCATTCTGCCAAGCTGCTAAAGGAATCGACTAGTACTGACCTCGAGACGCACCCGCAAGATTCGGACAGTTTGGACGATCAACATAGCCACATGCACATGCAAATTGTAAGTAGTGAACCACTTGAGCATAACAATACTGTTATAATTTCACAATTCACAGAAGCCTGAAGTGGATATCAGCGGTGTTCAACAGTCGATCCCCCTGGATATATCAGGCGCGACAACGCCATCTGAACACGATGCTCCCAACTCTCAATCGGCACATTCTGGTAAATACTCACTATTTATCTAGCATTGTAAAGTTTTTTGTGATAGAAATGTTATAATCAAATATCGCCAATGTTCTTCTTCTTCTTCTTCTTATGAAAATTTACTAATAACTAACCAACATTTGTTATAGTTATTATATAAGATTTGTTCCCAATTGAATCCAAAAAATATTGCTTGAATTTTATCCAAATTTCACAATAGAATTTCGGGTAAATTTTCTTGATATTTAACAGCGATTTTGGAGATATTGTCAAAAATGTCACAGCAAGCATTTTGCTGCTAATATTTGAGATAATAACAAATACCCATTCAAAATAAATAATTTCTTAGATAATTTAATTACTTCGATAAGAACAAATAATTATTTAATTTTATGCAGATTTAATATTTTCTTGAATTATTGACTTTGAAGTTTCTTCATTCAGAGTTTATATGAATTCATTCTAAATACATCATCATTATGAGCATATATATTTTGTTTTTTCTTCTTTTTAACTATAACCTTTTTGAACATCTTCATTAATGTGGTCACTTAATAAATTCAAAGAACTCTGTACTCATTTCCATTAACAATCGCTCTGTCATAATTAATATGCACTCTGTAGCTATAGTGAGATCTCCTCTGAGGACGACGGTACCAATTCATCGTGCATATGCTGGAATTTTTCTTTTCGAACCATTTCTCAAATTCGATTTTATTCGTTTTTCTATTCATTGATTTCCTTACTGATAATTTTCTATTCAATATTTAACGTTGCAAATGCATTAATTCATGTGAATCACGTTGCCTGCCTGCATACATCTTTTTAATTCGTGCTATAAGCCTTTTTGGTTCCAAGCTTTATTGATGTTTTTATTTAATTCGTCACGTTGCATAAAGTAATTTAAGATATCGGTTAACAGAATGAATGCAACATTGAGTTACATTAAAATTGCAATCAGATCAGGTTTAGCAATTGTGTAATTAATGTTTCGCCAAATTAAAGAATACCATCGTCGTCGGTATTCATGCGAAAGGTGAAAATGTCCAACGTCGTTCCTGTGGTACTTGGGATTAGGAGAGAGCGGTAGCACAGAGTCTATATTTTTCGTAAAAAACTTCTTTTCAAGTAACTATTTTCGGTAATTTTTATATACATTTTGCATATGTCTACATTAAAATTAATTGTTTATTAAATCTTATGAATAATATTATCTTGATCGGTCCAAGTATTACTTGGCTGAAATTAAAGTTTTGTACTGAAATAATTTGATTTGATGCACACAACAAACAGGCTCTCTTTAATTAAACAACCTCTTCTCTCTCTATCTCTCTCTCTCCACTTCCCAGGTCTGCAGTGGACGGTCGTTGATTCGAACTATTCCCGTTTCTCGCTATCGTCTTGCCAGCCTAATCTAATCGGCAACGGTAACCCGAACACTAATTCCGCTAGCAGCGAACAACAACGGCACCAGCAGCAACAAGACTCCAGCGGCGCCACCACTAACCAACAGCATCAACAGCAGCAACAGCATCATCTGCAGCAGCTGCACTTCCAACAGCAGCAGCAGCAGCAGCAACAACAGAATGCTACTTACACTTCACAAATTATTTCAGTGAACAGCTTAGTCAGCGGCTATGCAGCAGCTGCGGCAGCCCAAAACCTGTCACCAACCTCACCAAATGAGTCCAACATGGTACAATCCGTTTACAGTCAGGGTCCCACGCCAACACAATCGCCAGTTCATCAGTCGGTGACTGGCAGCAGCAGCGTATCCAATGCTACAAGTGCCGGCGGCGGCAGTGGTGGGCCTACGTCCAACATTGTTAACGCTGCCAGCACCGTTGCAGCTGCTAGTGGAAGCAATAGCACCGCGGCCAGTGGCGGCGTTGTGAAACGTAAGCGCTCCGTCAATCCACAAGGCGATGAGAACTTCATACGTGCCCTCGAAGCTGTGCGTTCCGGCGGCATCGGATTCTGCAAAGCTGCACGACTTTACGGCGTCAACAATCGAACGTTATGGCTGGAGTATAAGAAACGTGGTTATCCGGTATCTCGTCCTAGTATTAAATCGCGCATCGTGAAGCAGGAGCCGAATCTGTCGCCGTCGCCCACTCCACCCACCACAGCGACTGACGACACGACCACAGAAAACTACGAGCACATGGCAGCTGCTGCGGCTGTTGCTGCGGCGCAAACGGCTGCCTTGAATATGCAAATACCACCGACCTCTGACACGCCGACGCCATCGTTGATGTGCGCTCCTCATCATGGCGGAACACCGGGCACTACTGGAGCTCATCCAGCGATGGGTGTCATGAGTTTTCTCGACACCCGGCACATGGACTTCCCCGCCAGTTTGCACACGATGTCACGGCAGCGATACATCGATGCTACTGGAGCAGGCGGCAGTGGTTCCGGAACTGGCACAATCAACGTTAATCCAGCAGCTGCCATGAATTTACAAAGTATTAATTTTAATTCAATATAGAATTCGATACAAACAACCTCAGCATCCACCGCTGCAATTACTATACAGCAGCACACACAACAAGCACAACACCAAGCGCCCACAGTCGTTGCCACGAGCATGCAACTGCAAAACTGCACCGTCGTCCCGCCCAACAGTACAGCTGCATTATTCATAAGTAATTTTGTATCAGTTCCTCCACTGACTGTCGCAGCTGCTCTGACGGCGGCACCTTCATCATCAACAGCGATCACTAATAGCAATCAATAGAATCGCAGGACAGACTAAAGCGCCCGAATTAAGTAAATTAATTAACAATTCGCGAATTCGCGAATTACAAATGTACGAGACATAATTCAGATCATCTTCGTGACTACTTTTAACGATCACGTCAAGATTCAAATGTGTTTTGCACATTTTTCTTGTGTGGTCAGTGAATAACATAATAAATGTTGCTCTTGACAAATATATATATATATATATATATATATATATATATTTGCAACTGTTATGCAAATGATGTAGCAGTTATGGCGCTAAATGTTCTACGTGATCATCAGGGCTGTCAATGAAAGCTATTTTTAAGAAAGGATAATTGCAATAAATACGAGTTCTAGCAACTCATGAGAGACAGGCTACAATTTTACAAAAGCTGATCTAATTTGGATGATCTGATAATTATTTATTTTATTCTAATTCGCCATGTAATGTGCTTGCTAAATTTTAAGTTTAGGCAGGACACACGCAGTGAGTGACTCTGTCTATAATTTTTGGTAAAATAGTCTTTTCTTTGAAACTAATTTGTTCCCAAAGGAATGAATAGTACTTTAATACAAATGTGCAGAAAAATTATAGTTCTGCTCTCGCTACACGAAAACTCTGAATACGTACAGTCTGATGAACACCATGAATATATACATATACATATATATGTTAATTATACAACGAAACCCTTCTGTAAACTGAGAAGTGAATTCTGAACGCATACAAGGTTCATTACATTAATATTTACCGTCATAACTGCATACAATATCCTTAAGAGTCAGCCATTATGTAAAAAAACAAAAATTACATTTACATATTATCCGAAAACTTTTATTTTTTAATAACATATTTTATAACCTTTAATTTAAATTCATAAATCTTCTGGTTATCTGTAAGTTAAAAATATATTAAATCCAAGTCGGATTTTTCCTTAATTTGTGTTAATAAAATTAGAAACTTTTTACAAAATAACTTCTGTATAAAGTGTAAGTAAAAATGTCTTCAAACATGAAAAGGAAGTTTAATTAATTGTTTTAGAACCGTTAGAATTGTACATTATTTTGTTGAATAATTTGTACATTGTTGTTGTAATGGCAACTTTTCCTTTCTAAGGCGAAAAATATATTCAAAATTTCTGTTCAACTAAAGTATTTTATTACCTAATATAATTGATTATATATTTTAGGGTATAGCAGCAGCAGCGACAACCACAATTTTTGTAACATAAAAAAGTCATCCTTTGTACGTTAGTATCAAGAAAATATTCTATCATCACGTAATTTACATCTGCCCTGTATTTCATAATCTAAAACATTTTTCAATTGTGTGTAGAAATAAACATGGGAGTTTCACAAAGTACATAAATAAATAAATACGTACGCTATAATAAAATTGTATATAAGGTATTTGCAATGCATATAATAATACTATTTAAATGTAACACACACACACACAAACATTTTAAATAAAACAATATAAACTACACAATGAAACTGTTTTTTACACAATCCTACAAACTGAATAAAATTAATACGAAAAATCTGTTAATATAAATGAAAATATAACAAAATTAAGCCTAATGTTTTTTTTTTAACAATTAGAAGTTAAACATACATTCTCTATATACTACAGTATATGCATACATAAAATTGTAATTTGATTTCAAGTCTTTTAACGATTGTGAAGGCATTCTATGAAGTGCACACACACGAGAATAATTCTAAGTTTTTAACATTTTTGTGCTCTCGCATTTGTTTAATTTTTGAGTAGGTTTAATTTAGTTATAAATTATATAATGGCGTGAAAAACTGGCAAAATGTACATGTAGAACACTAACACGATGTACTCGTATTTGTAGTTTTCAATGTTTAGTAAATAAAAATAAAATATCAAATATTAAACTATAATTTGCTTCGAATTTGGTTTATTTTATTATGGCGTAAATTGTGAAGTGGAAATAAGTTTGCGGAACACAAAAGATCTGTCGTCTTATTTTAATATTTAGCAAAATGAAGTTAAAAGCTTCAGTTACAGCAATCATTTGCATGACTAACATCTATTTAACGAGTTTTAAATTAAATTGAAACTTGGAATACTTAAAACAGTTCTGAATTCAGTCATTTATTTTGTCCCCTTTCTGAACCGAAGCGAAGATCAAGTCAAGATGTCTTCTTTACAATTAATATGCGCTATGTATTTAACCAGTTGTTAAAAGCTCCACTAATTCCATTTAAACTAAATTTTTTACTCCACAGAAAAACTAATGGAAGCCGCCGAATCAAGCTTTTCCTATAACAAACCCAACGTCCCTCAGCCAACCGCAAATACCAGAACAATTACATCTTGTTACTCGTCCGTGACGCTGCCAATGGGTAGCAAACGGAATCGAATTTTGATACGACAGCCGCGAGTGAAACGCGACAGCGATAGCGTTGCGAACAATCAAACTTCTCCGGATGAAGTTTTCGATGCGACAGACCCCATGGAATCGGAAACTTACAGTAGCAACTACAATCCACCGCACCCCTCTCATCAACATAATCGGCAACAACAACTTTTAACAGTACCACCTCGAATTGAGCGTCATTCTTCGGAACCTGCACCTAGTCTCACTCCATCGTCCCCACATCTACTCGCTCTTCCTGCAGCAACACCACATTTAATCAAGCAGCACTCGGATCCTTTGCTGCCCAGTCGGCAATCATTAGGAGCTTCTGGAGCCTCCGGCAGCAACAACTACAGCTTCAGTTCGTTGCACCGTCAGTACTCACATCCACTTTCAAGTGTTTTTGTGGACAGTTCAGGAGCGCCAGCAACGGTCCATCATCCGCACAACATGTCTGTGTCGGAGACTTCTTATCAGGAGGTACCATCGACGTCGCCACCTCTCGTAGCTGGAGTTAGCGTACACTACTCAATTCCCAGGACAACAGTAACGACTTTGGAATCAGATGGCAGCATGTTGACGGAGCAATTGCCGCTGTCCCCTAACAGACATGTAGCAGGCGCTACTCTGCCTACAACAAAAACAAGTTTGCCTGTCTTTACAACTGCGCCTGCGAAATCATCCGCCCCGTCTGCTGGCTATTCACCAGTTGCAATACATCGACTTTCATTGGAAGCTGATAATTTGACAAGCACAAAGTTAAAGTCGTCCAAGGCCAACTCATCAACTATAGTTTCTATAGAAGCAGTACCCTTCGCCAGTGCAAGTAGTTCACATGAGCAAAAACTACCGACGCTGCGAGTGAAGAATGACGAATTGCAAAGATCGCTTTCATCGCCACAGGTAAGTGAATAATGGAAGTTATCGAAATCCAAAGTAATAATTTGTTAATCGATAATTAATTATTGAATATCTTAGACCTCACGAGAGATCGGCACTTTGGAAAATCCTCGTTCTAGTCACTGTCCTGTGATACGTCCAGGACCGGCGCTCGGATGCAATTTTTGTTGGAACACAATAGATGGACATAACAGAATTTTGCGCCGCAAAACGAAGTATCATTGTCCTGAGTGTCAGACGAATTTGTGTATTGTCCCCTGCTTCCAAGAGTATCACGAACGCTTGAACAACGAAGCGACGTCAGCGACAAGCACGTCAAATCCGCCGCCTCACAGTGACAATCAGAATAAACACTCATCTGGAACTGCTACTGGCAGTAGCAGTGGCAACAGTGCTAGAAATCACCACAACTACCACAAAACCGAATCCATATAAAATGGTTCTGAGTGAACATTTGGAAAATTAATTGTGCGAATACTTCATTGTGCTACTGAGTGTTAAGTTTGATTAAAAAAATCGAACCTTTTTGAATGAATAAGTTTGAAGAAGCAACTCAGAACTTGAAGTTCGATTTTACATTTTTCTAGTTTGTGTCTTTTACCATGATGTAAAAACCATTTTAGATTTTCGTATGGTTTTAAATGTGTACTCGTATGTAGCAAAGTATTCGATTATATTTGCAGATTACTTTTTTCACAGAAACGAATTCTAAGCCCCATTACATTTAAACTTATTTATAAAAGAGTGAACGCATGCAATTTCTAAAAGTTGTATTTTGGAAAAGTCTTAAAACCATGCCTAATCGAATGCTAAATAAGATTGAAAAATACAAAGATTTCGAGCGTGAATTTGATTCAGTTAAATTAAGAAAAGTATCCACTTTTCTCCCAATAGCTTTAATAAATATGTACATATATGAATAGGGTGTAGTAAAAAGAAATCCACTCAGCAGTTTGGTAGGAAATTGAAGACCTTATTTATCATAGATAAAAGAATCCGATTTAGATCAAATAGATGATCTCAGGTCGATCTTATTACGACTACGAAGATGGAAATTAGGTCCATGATGTTTGGTAACCTGACATCGAGATTTTTTTGGTATCCAGCCTTCCAGTGGTGCCTATTTTTTTTTTTGGGCAATGTTTAATTCTTGGGCAATCAGCGGAACGGAATCGTCGAAAATAAAATTTATTGTGATTGGCTGTATCATGGCCATAAAACCTATTCACCCGGCTGAAATTGTCCAAGATGATTTTTTAGTGCGAATTAAAAAGTAAGTAATTTCTTTTTACTGCACCTATTATTACACTAAAAATCCTAAACTGAAAATATTTAAATGCACTAAAAGCAAATGCATCTAAAATACATTTATTACTGGCAGTCGTGAAAAATTAAAGAGGATAACATAAAAAAGTGTGTGTGATCATCGTCTTGAATGTAATTCTTCCGCGATAATTGTTTCAGATCGCAGATTTAATTGATGAACAATATATTGTTAATTGATTTTTGAAAATAACAATATATATATATATTTAAATGTACGGCAAATTTCACAAATGTTTGTTAAATAAATTTAAGTTCTAATATTATTGTAATCCGTTTAATTAATGTTATATGAGTTCGTTTAGAAAATAAATCTTTAGTTGCTTATGTTAAATTATTAGAGTTGATATGAAAACAACCTTAAACAGAATTAAATGAATCAATAACATTTTAGTACTTACATATGCAAAAGTACTTTAGAATTAATTACAGTACATACATAAATACAAATCCATTGTCATACTAAAGTGGTTAATTATAATATGGATGCTTATTGTATATTTTTTGATCTTCTATTAGAAAATGTTCAAGTTTTTAAATATGAAAGAAGAAAATTAAATAAGATATTTATCCATTGCTATATTTGGTATTGTGTTTAAGAATATTTATATATTCTGTATAAATAACAAAGTAACAACAGTTCAGAAATCTGCCTACATGAGTTTTATTTAAGAATATAAACGGTTAATAAGATCTGTCAAAGGTACCAGTTTTTTGTGGCAACATAAATTTATTAATCCTAGCAAAAATCTTTCAATATTTCGGAATCTCTTCGACATCCTATGAAAACCATAACACGCTGGTAAAATGCAAAATCTATACTTTTCTATGAGTTGCAAAATTTTATAGGGAAACTTTGTGTACTTCAGCTGTAGACGAATCGACTGACCACGATTGACGAAATCCAATCTCGATTCCAAAGCAAATTCTTTTTTTGGTTTTTTTAAGATTTTAATAGTCAGACATATATACATACATAAATTGAATTATTTTGGTATACAATATGAAACCATCGTACTCCCCAAAACAGCTTCTATAATTCAAAAACTAAAAGAAAGACGTAGAATCATACTTTACTCTGGACTGAAATAGTACAAATAGAAAAGCAATTTAATTGCACTATTATTACTAGTGATATAATTTTATTGATAATCTTCAAAAATATTTTCAAAACTAATAGCTTTAAAGTTCAACGATCACATATTATCTACTTCTTTTCAGGTTTTGTATCGACAATTTCATTTGGAGGATTCGTATTGCGAAAGTTTGGAAATTGTTCCCACGGTGCTGCAAGGTCGAATTTTCTGAATTCCTGCGCCATTTCTAAAGGTTCGCAAACTACTCGTTTCTTCTCATCATCATATCGCAACTATAAAGAAAGCAGAAATATACATATTACTATAGATAGCAACCCTACCACACCTACCTCAACATATCCAGACAAGGGGAAATCACGACGTTGTGGATGTCCTTCAAAACCATAATCAGTAAGTATGCGACGCAAGTCGGGATGGTTAGCAAAAAACACGCCGTACATATCCCAGACTTCGCGCTCATACCAATTGGCACCCTCGAATACCTCACAAGCAGAGTCTAGTGGCGTCAGCTCGTCAGTATAAGTCTTCACTCGTATGCGGGAGTTATATCGCAAAGATAGCAGGTTGTAAATAACCTCGAAGCGGTACTTACGGCAGGGCACGTCCATTCCCGCTATATCGACAAGGTTAGTAAACTGTGCATTGTGATGATCTTTAAGAAACTGCAAGACTGGTACTACCCCTTCGGGTGCTATTAACACCTCCAGTTCATCGCCAGCTGTCAATTGCACCTTTTGCACATACTTCGGCATACATTCAGCAAAATATTTTCCAAACTCGGTAAGACTGGAGCGAGCAGCTTCATTTGGTTTGCGTATTGTGGCTAAATATAAACCAGATCGACTTGTTAATAATTAAAATTTAATAAGTGTGGTCTTACGAGCCAAGTTTCCGCTAGCAGTGGTTGTTGTCCTGACCATTCTAATTGCTGTAATGCCAAAAGACTTTTACAATCAGTTGTTGATATTTAGAAGCAGTCTATTACCATTACGGGCATTATATCCTGCAGAAAATTTTGCTCCCAAATTCCTAAATAATGCAGCCATTTAATATAAAGGAATCAAAACCTTTTTTCCGAGTCTACCAAATTGACAGTTTATATAATGTTTGGAAAACTCAAAATAGCAACAAAACTTTTTACAGTGGTTAAAAAATGTATCTCATATCTCAATCAAGAGGAATGATTTTAACAAGCTTCTCAAACTTTTATAATTGTGCAATTCCTAACTGAATTCTTGGTTTTATAAAATCTAAAAATCCCAGACTCAAACATTCTGAGAACTCATATATGTATATAAATAATAACAATACATATTACAGCTATTAATTCATTTCGTAATTTATTATTCTTCAGTTTACAAATAAACAATAAATACAAGAAAGTACTGTAGTTTCGATAATGAAACATTAATGTTAATACACATTTTGAGCATCGATGAGTAGTTTGGTCATGACGTCTGTGCGTATGTATGGACCTTCAATAACTCAAAAACAGAATGACGTACAGTTGAAATTTAATATTTGAGACTCTTATAAGAGCTAGTTGCCGAGCTAGTTGAATAACTACCTTTTTGCATGAAATCGGTGGCCCTAAAAGGACACTCATAACTATGTACAACCTAAAAATTTTTTACCTACAAGGAAGTCATGTGTAGACCACATCATATATATTTTTTTTGTATTTAATTGTAAATAATTAACAACTACTCACGCCACTATTGTTAATTATCTAAAAGTTTAAAGTAATTTTCAAGTAATTTTTTAATGAAAAATACTATAGTAATTAGTACGTATTTTTCCGTGGCAATTCCAAAAAAACCCATTGTCGTAAAATCCCAATGACAATGAAAAATTTACCATTTGGGAAAAATCGCACGCAAACGACATCTCTGGTCTTTAGATTCCATAGATTTTATGTTCGGAACGCTTTAATTTCATGGTTCTCTGAATCTACTGCAATATTTCATTTTCATACAATTTCATTTCTGCGATTGAGTGAAAATAAAACAAAACAAAATATTTTGCTGGAATTTGAATTCGTACTTAAAATACCAAAGTGAAAAAAAGTCAAATTTTTAGGTGAATATGAATCACTTAAAATGGATGGGACACCAAGCAACTATCTACGATATTCAGAGAAGTCTACGCACTGATACGCAGAGCTGTGAAGTGACATTGGTAGGACGCGGTAAGTCTGTACGAGCACATCGCTTTGTACTGTCTTCCTGCAGCGATCTGTTACACAACTTGCTAGAAGATGTGCCCGTGGGACAAGACTGCACAATTATGGTTCCAGACGTAAAGGGCTCCCTGTTGGACAGTGTGCTCGCTTTCATATATTTGGGCGAAACATGCCTTAATTCCAACCACTTGTCAGAGTTTCTAGAAGCTATAAATCACTTGGGTATTAAATCTGCCATTAGTTTTGAGTGCAACACGCGTCTGATGGATTCTGGAGCAAATTCTCTGCCGAAGCCTTCTACTGTTATGCACGTGCAACAAGACGAAATCATTGAGGAGGATGAGGTCATGGGATCACCAAAAATGGAGGTAGACCTTTTTCACTGGGACTCATGTATGCAGTGTTAAAAGTTGCTTTAATTTTAGGATGAATCAGTCAATGATGGAAATGATCAACAGTCCACGCGTGAACTGGAATTCCTAGATGTTTACCACGAGCCAGAACAGAAAATCACCTATTCCATAGAACACATGGAAGCTGGCTCAACTAATGAATTCATTTTAACCGAAAGTTCTGGCACCTATACACTCACACAGAACGCAAAGATAGACGATACCGGTAATTTAGAAAAAGTTGAAGAAACTGAAGATGACGATGCTGACGGAACTCAAACCATGATCGAAGAATACAGTACTACGACAGGTGCAGTTTCATCTGAACCCCTAATTGATGTTGGTCAAACTTGTGAAGTGATCAACGCACACACGAACGAAAACATTCACAGCAAACCCGTGTTTATCAAACCTGTGAAAATGGAATTGAAACAGGAACCTAATACGCCTATAAGTATCCTTAACGACAACCAAATTCGCGACGAGAACCTCGACCACGCCGTGCAAGGCGTACTTAATGAGGGTATGAGTTTACAAAAAGCAGCACAAAAATATCGCATCTCCAAAACTGTGCTTTGGCGACGTGTTCGCAAGCATCCCATGTATATGAAGACAACACGCGAAAATCCTATGATTGAAGCGGCTTGTGACCGACTGAGCAATGGCGAATCTTTAAAAGTAGTCAGTCAAGCGCTCGACATACCAATGTCAACGCTGCACCGTCACAAAGTACGCCTTGCGGAACAAGGTCGATTGCCTGACTACGTTACATTTAAGAAACGTGGCTCTATTTCAAAAGAACAACTCCGAGAGAAGCTGGCAAAGGCTGTGCATTCCTGCCTTCATGAAGGAATGTCTCAAAATCACGCAGCTAATATGTACAACATACCTAAGAGTACTCTGTGGAGACATCTGCAGAAACGGATGCATGATGCGCAAATGCAGGGATTGCTTGATGGGGAGGATGCAATCAAAGAGGAAATTATTTTGTCGTAACCGATTCAATAGAAGATTATGTCAATGGAATTACATACAAATATAAGTTTGTTTTAGAACCTTTAAGCAGAAGATACAATATTCCTCAAGCAGGAACACTGCATATATGCCCTTTGATAGAGTAATTTTAGTTTTAAAACATTTTAAATAAATTAATTTAATGAATTAAAGTATACTTTTTACTTAACCTTGTGAAATACATTGTAGAAAATCTAAGGTAAGATCGTCGGTATAAAAAGTATACGCATTTATTAACCGATTTTGCACATTTCAATAGGATTCCGCCATAACAAAGAATATATCTGACAAATTTCGTTATATCTTTAACGGCTCTTCCGGAATAGTGATTTCAAAGGACATACAGACGGACGGACAAACCTCCATGAGGGAACACTGTTCTTCTTGTAAGATATATCAATATAAAAAACATATTTTTGAATTGAACGTAAAACGATATGTATTGCGTAGTCAGACCGCATTACAAACTCGTAGTTATATTAGTTATTAAAAGACATCTCGCAATAATGCCCCAGTTTAAAACCAATTGGAAGTGGTAGTTTACCTTCTAAAACTACCTACCACTGTGGTGGATTTCCATAAAAAAGTCCGCAAAATCAGCATTTTCCCAGTGCGTCTCACCTCTCCATACAAATTTGACAACTGACTTTTGGAAAATGCTGATTTTGCGGACTTTTCGTATTACTTCCAATGGAAGGATTACAAAAATTGTCATGCGTATTTCCGTTCCGACAACATAATATGCGTTTTTTTAATGTACTATATAGGTGCTGCTTCGCATAATGATTTGACATAAGTTGAAATTTCCCTAATCGTTTTCTTAATGTACTGGATAGCAAGACCTATATGCCTTAAACACATAAAATATCGCGCAGCGATGTCGCTCTCTGATAATTGTCAAAAATCAGCGCTGCTGAGGCGCGGCAGAGAACAGCTAGCATATAAGAACTCACAACAATCAACAGAAGAAGAACAAGACCAGCGACCAAAATGGAAAATTTTCCATTTCGATCGCCGTCGCTGGCAGAGGCAGCGGCGACCTGTTATTTTTTTCTTGTTTCCCATAAGAGCCTATGTAATTTTGACATTTGGCGGAGAGCGACATCGCTGCGCGATATTCTATGTGTTTAAGGCAATATAGTTCATAAAAAAAAACGCGGCTATACTTTATTAAAAAAACGCGGCTATAGGTGTTTGCCAATTTATTTATTTTTTCTAATTTATTGAAATGACAATGGCCTTTGACTCCAAAGTTTTAAGTCTTGTTGAAAGGGGAAATGAAACAGTGGCCTACAAAATTACTAAACACAACAAGAACGTCAAGAAATTTCTACCTACATCCATTGGAAGGAAAGCCAACTCACACACATTTTACATTTCTGTCAAAAGTTTTTGTCGACACTAGTGCCCTGAAAACTAGAAAACCAAATTAAACAATCAACGTCGTAAGTTATTAGTTAAAAATTTTCAGTAAATTTTTGAAGCAACCCGCAACAAGTTTTTTTCGCAGCTGTGGTTAATTTTCAGTGTCGTATGTCCATCCAGAATTTAAATACATTTGGTAAGTGCTTTTCTTTCATAGATTTTTTTGTGAAATTGTGAAGAATTTGTAAATGTCGCCATTAAAAAATAAAATAAAATGGCGGCCAAATGGAAGCCCATACTGCGCAGGCCGAAAAGTCACATAATTTTTAATGTGATAATTATTAATATTTCATTTATTAAGAATATATTTTGCATCGTACGCAAAATGACAATGATTTTCAAGTACATATATACTAAGCACTCCCAATTTCAATCGAAAAAGAAAAATGATTTCAATGAGCTTTTCCATCATATGTATGCAATAACTAATTTCCCAAATTGATTTTTTTACTGCATGTGCATTGCTTATTCTTTGGAGTATGGGATAGATTATTTTCGGTGCCTCTGGAGTTTCAGAAAAGTCTGAATATAGTAGTATCGATAATTATTATACATTTTGTCTGAAGGCAATGATGTCAACTAATAGTTAGAATCAATGGGTTTTTAAAGGACATTTGGGAAAATGTTTCAAAAAGTATTAAACTTTTACGAATTGATATAGCTGTTGCCGAAACCAACAACAGAAATACTAGTGTCACTCCTAGTTGTGTTAGTTATAAAGTTATTTGAATTTAATTTAACGCATATCTGTACCAATTGACATCTTTTTCGCATAGAATAAGAAATTATTAAAGACCTTTTTACTTATAAGCAGTTTCTTTTACAAGTTCTAAGTATATGAAAGTAGCTGCCGCTTGCTTTAAGTCCAAGTTTAATTTGTTATCATTTTTTATTATTAACAGTAACATTTAGATATTGCATCCGGTTAAAACATTTCTCTACTTTGCCAATGTATAAACAAAACCTGTTAAGCAATTTTCTTCTGTTGTAGACCCCTTTGCTGATGCAATCAAGGGCAATGATGATGATGTCCAAGACGGCCTTGTACACATAAGAATTCAGCAGCGTAATGGTCGCAAAACCCTAACAACTGTGCAAGGCTTATCAGCAGAGTACGATTTAAAGAAGATCGTGCGATCATGTAAAAAGGTAACTAAACAACGTTGAATATTCTGAGAATCGTGAAATAAATGGATTAATTCTTTATTATCAATTAGGAATTTGCGTGCAATGGCACTGTAATTGAGCATCCAGAATACGGAGAGGTTTTGCAACTCCAAGGCGATCAGCGTGAAAATATTTGCCAGTGGCTCACAAAAGCCGGCCTAGCAAAACCCGATCAATTGAAAGTGCACGGCTTCTAAATGTTTTCTTTTAAAATTAGGATTTCTTTAAATTTATTAAAGAACGTATAACTCAAAAAATGCATAATAGCCTATAAATTAGTTGTTAATATCATTGCAAAACAGCAATAATAATAACAAAATCTTATACATATATTTAAATGCAATTGTTAATGTTACAAAAATAGAACAACAAATAATATATTTATATAAAATTTGCAACTATGTTCATTATAAAGTTGTAACGTGAACAACAAAACAGCTACATTTTGTTTGTTTTTCTACTAGAATCGAAACTACACATTTCTACTTAAGTTTTTGTATATTGTATATTCACTATTTGGAAAATCGATACGCAATATGATGAGATTAATATACTTTTCTTCGATGCCTAGAATAAGTGTAGTGTATAGAGTTGTCAGTAAAAAGCGCAAGAACTATGGCTGGCGTAGAAAAAGAGCAGAGGTGAAAATACTAGCAACATTTAAGAACGTAAATAATATATAAATCGTAAAGAAAACCAATATAGTCAATTCGATTCATTTACTATTTGTTTCATTTATAAATTTGTATGCATGGATCAGCCATCGTTGCATGGATGCGTTGGTAACTTGATCGGAAATCTGTAATATAGAGTTACGCATGCGTTTTGATTTCTTGGTAAGTTTGTCCGGACTTCTCAACCGTTTTGCGTGAATTGATAATCTAATTTTATATATATTTATATATACTCTGCCATTGTAACATCAACAATCTCAAAATAACCAACTTATTGCTGGAATACCTAAAATAGATTTCGCTAGTGAACATTGGAAACAATAAAAAGTGATCTAGAAAGTGAAGAAGGTGCCCTTGAACCTTTCTATACCTAATTAAAGATATATTTTTAGCGATTATTAAACATATGGAATTCTCTCTGCATAGAACAAAATTTAAATTTTCCGGAACGTTTGTAGAATTCTTTGGAATTTACGTAAAAATGTGACAATATATTTGACATTTGCTGACAAATCGGGCTGTCATTTGAAGTCGCGTGCTAAATACTACGTGGTGGTTTGTGAATTGTGTCAGTCAGCGAAATTGCACAACTACAAAACACATATTGAATGGATTTCTAAAACAGAGGTCTCTGATCGAAAGTCTTCTTAAAATAAAAACTAAATGCCAGAAAATTCAAAGCATTTTAGAAGCTAGGCATTGAGATAATAATTTTGTTGCTGTGTTGTGTTTTTTGTCATTTTGCTAAAACCTACAGCTGTCTCTCTTGTGTAGAGTTTGTCAAATCTTAAATAAATTTTAGGTGTGATCAAAACAGCATAATTGCAATGGCATTTTAAAACGTGTGGAGTGCTAAAAATTGCCAGTTGAAAAGTTTTTATCACAATCTTTATCATAATTAGTTCAAAGGTTGATGGTAAAAACACACCGAAAAGGAGTCAATATAGAAATAAAATAAAGCCGGTATTGTAAAAAACTGAGACGTGTTATTTTAGGTATGTCCTTTAAAAATGAGTGAAACAAGTGGTTAAAAGCGAGAAACCAATTTTCGGAATAAACAAATGAATTGAGAATAAAACAGTCAAATTTTTTACATAATTACGTCATAACGTGAACATTTAACGCAAATTTTGCTATATATTTTTTAAAATAAAATAAAACGCAAGTGGTACTAGGTAATAATTCAATGCTAATTGAAATATTTCAGTAATAAGTAATCTAATTTCTAAACATTCGCTTAAAATAATGGATTACAGAAATTATGTTAAGTTTCTGATTTCATTGTTTTTATATATGTACATACATTTGCTTGTTGTTCAAACGAGGAGAGGGGAGTTGGATTCAAGTATTTTTTTGCTAATTTACAAGGGAATTACCCTTCTAAGGAAATCGGAATAGCGTAATATAGACAAAACTATGATTAAAGCCAACTCCACGCGACTTACTTGAACTACATACAATAACAACAATGAAACACTTTAGAAAAGGGGATTTTTGGGGAAATTCTGCCGTTCTTAAGCTTAGCTACCTAATTTCTAAAACGAATTTAAAAACGAATTAGACATTTACGCACGAATGAAACATTCATATCCATGGTGCTGCAACTATTCTACATTAAATACTTGTTTAGTATGCATGTCCAGAAAATTTATTCAAAGGCACACAAATTGTGAAGTTTGAAGATTTTCGAAAACCTGGATTGAAATTTCGATAAAACCTCAATTATGCCGAAGTAAAAAAAACGTAGTTTTCGTAGTTTATTTCAAACAAGACATTCAGTTTGCGGTTGCTTGTCTACGCTTTTTGAATTCATTTAACCAACATCACTTTCTAGTGCTCATTGTAATAATTAATTCGAACTAATCTCCATCAACACCTTTGCTTACGGTTCAAATCTATGTTCAAATTTATTTTGACAGAAACGCAAAGTACCATGCACATATTTAGCTGCGTTTTTAACAAAATATATAGGGTTTGCTATCCAGCTCATAAAACGAGTGAAATTTCAGCTTATGTGAAACCATTAACCGAATTATAAGAACAACTGTATTGCTAAATTTCTTTTTCAAGTCAAACGTAGTAAATTATATAAATTAATTGTAACAAAAATCATGTTATAAAAAACAAATCAACAGCTCCGGGAGCAAGAGCGATTCACATGAATGTTTTTGTTAACTTCAATCTTTCTCTTTATATATTTAAGTACGATACTGTTGTTCAATTATGTTTTGAAGATAATACATTATAGTCTTTAATTTTGTTAACACTTTCATATGAATTTTATAACTTATAACTTGTTTTGAAAAAGGCTCAATAAACAAAATTTGAATTTGAATTTGAAACAAATAAAAATTGGGAAGATAGCAAAATTTCTCAAAACTTAGAAAGAAATCTTGTTAACACCTGTGTTCTCTCAGTTGTATATTAATTACACTATACTTTGGCTAGAACGATATATTTTTTGTGTTTGCTTCAGTTTCACATCCCCCTCCGCACAGCAATAAAAATATTTTTCGCATATTGCATGTTCTCTTCATATAGAGTTAATAAGTCTTGACCCCAGATGTTCCCCATATGGAGTTTTTGTTCGCTTTTTTTGGTAGTTGCTGTAGTTTTCAACATTGATTACAACACCAACAATAAGAAAAAACATGAGTGACTTCCAGTTCCGGTTTTATAGCCGTTTGAAATTTTAACTATGGCTGCAAGTACCATTTTGAAGGTGTAAAAGATATCTTTTTTGTATGTAATATGATATTTTATCGAAAAATTGCCAGTTTGGAAAACGCATTTAAAGTTTTTAGTACTATTTTTCTCAAAATTACTGAAGATAATGGCTTGACACGAAAAAGTAGTAATCAATTTCAATGCGTTTTTCTCTAAATCGGAAATTTTTCAATAAAATACCATATGATATTAATAAAATATAAAAGCTGAGGTTTCCCAGGTTTTTTGTTGTTGCTCATGTAATCAGCGTTGAAAGCTACAACAACAACAACAACAAACAACTCCATATGGGAAACATACAGATCTACCTGAACGTTTTACGTTTAACCATTTTCTTTTTTTCATGTGTAGTGCAAAGGTAATGTGCTGAATTCTGACGATAAAAAGTAACAAATCGCCGCATAAATTTGCTCAATGCTGCCACTTGAAGAAAATTAAGTTCGACAAAAATTATATCCCGTATTTAAACGCTATATGAAATATCCTGACAAAAAATTTAACATTCAAAACAGCGCAACAGTGCATTTCTTCAAAAATCCAATTCAATAAAACAGGAAACGTACTGAACTAGTTCCTTAAAACGTGTTTTTTAATTCGATAAGTGTGTGGAAACCACGCGTGTTTCACCTCACAAGCATCATCATTTATTCCTACATCGCAGATAATATTATATGTGGGATGGATATAGGGGGTAAGTGCCCAAATAAAATTGAATTTTGCATTTTTGCTTAAATGCATTAAAGGCTTTTTATTTACTTGTTTACGTAGTTTATTTTGATAAAACTAAATAACGCCAAGAATTCACCAATTTTTTTACCTAATAATACGTACGCGTGGCTCCAAACGGATGAACCTGTACGCTTTGAGTAAATTGCGAAATGGTCATATATATTTAGAAATATAAATTTTATAACATGTACATGTATAAAATATTGTCTGTATTTCAATAATTTTCCATTTCGCAGTTTAGTGTTGCCAGAAAAATATTCTTTCATATATTTTCATTTTTTAAAATTAATCCGTTAATTTATTTAATTTTTAAAAATTTAATTTATATAATTAAATGATTGTGCAATAGTAAAATATATTTATAAAGTTAGGAATTTAAGCATTGCCTTAACACGTGTTATAAGAATTATTATTGTTAAAATGTTTTTACTTTTGAAATTTTTTCCCGACAATTTTCTCAATTACTGTACTTTGCGACAATGCTGTAAGTGCTCTCAAACAAAATTTTGTTGAAGCAAGTGTCATGAAATATGAAAAAATCACTATTCACGCAATAGAAGTAGAAATTGCGTGATTTGCGTGAATTTGTACATCCCTGTGTTATATAGAATTCGCCGCAATCAAGCGCTCAAGTATGCAGCGAACGTATGAAAATGAAACAAAGCGAGAGCTTAACGGCGACTACTATTTCGAAGACGACTGACGACTTATTTAATGATGATATGTCAAATTTTTTATTCAATTTAAAGAAAGGAGGATTCCACAAGGAAAAGAATTAATTATCTAATTTTCGCGTTTGACTGTACACACTGTTTGTACAATACAAAAACGTTAACTTCAAAATTAATAATCGCTGCAGAAATCGGTATTAAGTGTGTGAAAAAATATATCTTGTGACGGACATTTTTGATTTAAATTCGATATAATGTTTTGCTGAAGTGTGCAAAAATCAAAAAGGCAGTGTGTGGCAGCCGTCGTAAGCCATTCAAAAGAAAAGAATTAAATCATTCGAACGACGAGGGCGACGTCTACTGACAATGAAAAAATAATAAAGTTTTTACGAAATACAAAATAAATTTATTTAATACGGGAAAATATAATTTTTCTAGTAATTTACTATAGTGAATACGTGTGTTTGCCTTCCTAGTGTGTCTGCTGTGCAGAGTACGCGATTTGTCGGCCTCCAAATACTTGGCGAAAATGGAGTACTACTTGGGTTCGTACACTCACATTTATACACGATACGACGGGGCAGATATTGTGCAATTGACAAATGCTAAAGAAATGCAAGAGGAGAATGTACAATATTACTGCAAATGGTTTCGTTTTTAAAATTCATTGCTAAATAACTTTTCACTTTTAGTTATAGTAAATTTTGTCATGTACTCTTCTATAATATTATTCGCTCTATGAAAAGAAAAAATTCCTGATCGGAATGAATTTTATTTAGTAGATTCGCAAGTTCTACATTTCTAAAATTGTATTCACACTCTTTTCTTTTCGCCTATTTTTCACGCCTTCCAATTTCGTTCGTGCATTCGGTTCTAAGATGGTTTTCGTCATTATGTAGTTTCGTTAATTCATTAGGAATGCTAAATATTAATGTGGAAATTCAAATTAGAAAATGGTTTTTTTACAATATATGCAACACATATACATATGCATTTCCATTTGTTTTGTTGCTATTCATTTGAGTATTAAATTTTTTAGTGAAACTAAAGCCGCGGACAAAGGTCAATAAAATTGTGCGCAGATATATGCACAGTTGCAAATCAATATAAAAATAATAAATATAATAAACACGCACTGGTTTTAAGTTCCATCGGAGCTAGAGTTAAATAATACAAAACAAATACAATTTTTTGAAACCAAAATGATTGCCAAATTACAAAAAGAAAAGCAATTTTAATTGATCTAAAAAAATGTTGATAATCCAACAGGTTTTACGCCACGCAAAATGTAATTTTTTTACAAAATAATTATATTAAAAGAGCAAAAAATCTTTTTAGTGCTTCCTGTTTTAGTTAAAAATATGGATTTGTATAGATATAGAACTCGATACGATGAAGGCATAACACAATTGGGCTCTGTATAAAGTCATTCAGCCACTTGCGACATTTGCATTATTTGCAAAACATATTTTTGCGCAAATGTGTAGTCGAAAAGTAAAAAATTCCTAGTAATGAATACTTTAAAATCTTTTATTACATTATCTTTATTATCTTTACTGGATTTACATATATTTATGTATTTATTATATAATGAGAATTAAGTGCAATTCTCTTATTTGATACGAAGACAATATTAATTGCTAGAGAAAGTTTTTCATGCGGAATTTCAACGGTTTTTTGAAAATAGCCAGAAAACAAATCTTTTTAAGATTTCTTCTATGTACAAAATTAATTACCACGTTTCCTAGACCTTTGAGACGTTTGTTTAACTTGTAGATTGTCGACATGCACTTAAAAAAAAAAAACCAGCAAAAATTCCTTTGTTTCAAATTTCAATAAAGCGAATTTGATAACCATTCGCTGCGATATTAATAAAGATCTCTGGGAATAGAAATGCCGCGGAGCGTAATTTAAACAACTGCGAACATTGTAATTTTAAGAAATTGTAGACATTCATATACAAAACGGAGAAGTTTATTTTCCTTTAATGCAAACGAGTCGCCACTGAATTATTACCATTGGCGTTTCTGTCTCTTGTATCGCATGTTGTTGCTCCCGTCACCTTTGCGAGGGGTGCGTCGTTTATGTGTGCTTGCACGAAGCAACGTTATACATTTACATATATACTTTAGTTAGCGCTTATGTGGCAGAGATATTTTTTAATTAATTATACGTCTAAATCTAAAATTAACTTAAAAATTGCATTCATTGGGCGTGAGCTTATGTTCGATTCGAATCGAATATAAATTTATTTATAATGAAGCTGTGACAATATTTTTATGTATTTAATGGTTAAAATTTGAACAACTGCAATTTCGAATTCGATTTATAATTGATTTGATTTGATTAGTGTAAATTTTCCATTATTATTTACATTTTTTCTTTTTCGATTTTAGTTATTTTTTTAGTAATAACAACGATTGCAATTTGACGCTGTGGTTTTATCAGTTTCGCCTTCTTTTGTTTACAGGAGGGTATGTTTACATGAATGGGGATACAGTGAAGCTACAAGCTCCAGTTGCCACCACCGTATATGCGAATGTTCCTGTTGACACTGCTATGCTAGCTACCAACATCTACGGACCAACGACACAATTGGCTGGACCGCCTGCGACACACCACATCCCACTCATAGCCACGGCAACAGCTCCGCAGTCAGCTGCACATCAACAGTCATTGCAAGTGGCCACTACACCCACTCCGCCGCAGCAGCTGCAACTGAATCCGCACACACATCAACACCAACAACCACAGCAGCCGCATCCAAGCGCTGTACAACAAAATCCGCAGCAACTCCAACAACCACAGCAGCAGCAGCAGCAGCAGCCGCAACAGCAGCCAACGCACCAGCAGCAGCAGCACCAACACCAACACATTCAATATCAGCAGCCGCAACTGGCGCAGCAGCAACAGCAAGCAACCACATCGGCAACCATTGATAATACCGAATACACGCTGATCAACGGAGCCATGCTACAGGACGGCGCTGGAGCGATTGTGTGCTACAGTCCGGAGGATCTGGCTGCCAGTGGCGCGAATTTGGTGGCAGTGGATCAGATGACCGGCACCACGGTAGCAGCAGCATCGCATCAGATGCTCGTTTCCAATGGCGCCCAACAGCAAATCGTGGGCCAGAACATTGGCGAAAACAATGGCATTCCATTGGAGCAGTTAAAGCAAATGCTAGCCACTCAGTTGGAGTATTATTTCTCGAGGTTCGTCAAGTTGAATCGCTTTTTAACCCCCGCTGGTGTTTAATAATTTTTCCTTACAGGGAGAACCTCGCAAACGACACTTATTTAGTTACCCAGATGGATAGCGATCAGTATGTTCCTATCTGGACCGTGGCCAATTTCAATTTGGTCAAGAAACTTACGAAGGACATCAAACTAATCACCGAAGTTCTACGCGAATCACCGAATGTGCAGGTCGACGAGGAAGGATTGCGCGTCCGTCCCAATCACAAACGGTGCATCATTATTTTACGTGAAATCCCAGATAAAACACCTTTGGAAGATGTCAAGGTGAGGTTAAACGTTATTAATTACAAGTTTATCTTAATAATATTTGATTTGAGTATTAAAATTAAATAACTTACAATGAAACTTAACTAAATTCAAAGTAAACGTATGCTTCCTTTTCAAATTATAGAATATTTTCAATAGTGAAAATTGTCCTCGCTTAATTTCATGCGAATTCGCTCACAACAATTCGTGGTACGTCACCTTCGAGTCCGACGACGACGCCCAAAAGGCTTTCAAGTATTTGCGTGAAGAGGTTAAGGAATTTCAGGTAAACAAATCGATGAAACAATTGTTTAATTCACTGCAAATACGATTATTTATTTATTTATTTATTTATTTTAGGGAAAGCCAATCATGGCAAGAATGAAAGCCAAGCCATTCATTCATCGTTTGCCGATTGCTCCAGTTCCAGCGGCAATGAAAAACGGCTATCGACTGACTTCCCCACCTGCTGCAGTCTACGACCCGAACGCGGCTGCAGCTGCTGCTGCTGTTTCCTACACTGCTGCTCCACAGCGCTTCGTTTATGCAGCAAACGGAGCTGCCATGACTCAAGCACCGGTGCCATACAACGGCCAGGTACATGTTTTTACAGTAAGTTGCCAGCGGTACACATTTAAAACTTTTGATCATCCTAAACTTTTGATGCATTATAAACTTATTCTTCCATACCTCAGCCATTCCAGCAACAGCAATTCTATTCTGGCCTCGTCGCATCACCTTGGCCAACAGCGGCTGCTGCAGCTGTAGCAGCAGCCGCTACAACAGCACATGGACAGAATTACTACGAAATTGGTAATGTGTTCGCCACTCCAAACGGGCTGGCGGCACAGCAAACTGTTCCCGCAGCGTATGCAGCAGCAGCACCACCGCAAACTGTTGCCCCACTTTCGAGCTCTTCTAAACAGGGTGGCGGCGGTGGCAGCGGAGGCCGCTACCGCAACCTCAGCAACTCTGGTTCCGCCTCAAGCGGTGGCCATTCCAATCGCAACAAGCAGCGCAACAACTCCAATCAGCAGCAGTTGCAACAACAAATTGCAGTCGGCACTGATCCGCGCTCCTCCGGTGGCAATTTGATTGGTGTAAACAGTGGAGTTGGAGGCAGTTTAGTTGGTATTGTGCAAACGTCAATGGATCACCAACAGCAGCAGCAGCAACAACTGCAACAGCAAACTGCCACTGGCCAAACGCAGCAGCAATCGCAATCGGCCGTCGTCAATACTTCGCGACACTACACAAGCGTGAAGAGCAACTCAGGCAAGTTGACATGAATTAAATAACATAGCACCAAACTCCGCAATTGGTAACGGTCGAAATTAAACGGAGTGGCATTAGATGTCCTTATGAGATGCTTTTATAAGTTTAGGTTAACGTAAACATGTTTCGTTCAGGTGGAATCAATAAATCGTCCATTGATAAATCGTATGGCAGCAGTGGGTTATCCGCTCATCATCACTACAACACAAGTGCGCAGATGGGCAACACGTCTTCTGTACATCTTCATCAGCAAGCACAACAGCAGCAGCAGCAGCAGCAGTCGAACAGTTCCAGCAGCAGTCATATGCAACAGTCGCAGAGCCACTACCAAAGTCATGCCATGCCTTCCTCTAACGTAGCGGCAACAATGCAACATGCTTCCTACTCGCACGTGTCGCCCGCAGTGGCCGCGCAACAGCATCACCATCACCAACACGCCGCCGGTGGTGTTGAGCATCTGCATCACGACGACGTTGGAGTCGGCATCGAGCAGCACCAACAGACGGGCTCACACGGCCGCAGCAACATGTCGAACTCTTCGTCGTCCTTATCGACGGCTGGGAAGGAGCCGCACTGGACGCAGCCGCGCTTCCGACGACGAAGGCGCGACGACGACGGCTCCAGCATGACATATTCGCCGAGCAACCGCTTGAGCGGGGGGAGTGGTGGCGGCGGGGTCAGTATAACGACGCTTTATTCCTCGAGCACTAATAGCATAATCCAAAACAACAGTGGTGGGGGTAGCGGAATGGGCGTGGGCGGTATTCGTAAGGGGGTTGGAGGGAGCAGTATTGGATGCGTAGGCACCGTGGGCGGAGGAGAAGGCGGCAGCGGTACTGGACATGTCAATTCAGTTACTAGCAACCCCACCACCGCCGTCGCAGCCATCGGCACCAGCGGCACCTCGAATTTTACTTCAAATCCGCTAACAACTAATTTCCACACCAACTGCAATGTCCACCAAAATAATTGCCAATTCATTCATTCTACTACTACTACTACTACTACTACTACTACTAATTCTACTACTACTTCTACTACTAACAAATGCAACATCGATTCGAGCTTGCTTTCGAATCTGACCACTGCAAATAGTTATAATAATTCAACAACAACAACAACATCAACAATTACCAATTGTCCAAATGCAAAAACTCACCTCATGTCCTCCTCTACTTCGCAGCAGACATACAATTCGACGCACCATGCGCAGCAGCAGTCGCACTCGACGAACTCGAATACCAGCAGCAGCCATCACAATACCAACCGCGGCGTTGGCGACCATCACAGCGGCGGTGGTGGTGGCTACCAATCGCATCGCGAGGACCATCGCTATAAAAGCAGTAACTATGGCGCCAGTTCTCACTACAGCAGTGGGGGTGGCGGCGGCGGCGGCGGTGGTGGCGTGGGCAATGCTAGTGCTGGCAGCTCAGCACATCATCATGCTGCACACGCGTCGTCTGCGTCGTCTTCGCAGCATCATCAGCACCATTCTGCGGCGGCCTCCCATCACTCGCAGCAGCATTTGTCATCCTCCCATCACCAGACTTCGCACCATCACCACCACCATCATCACAGCGGCGGCAGTGTGGCTGGCTCCGGTGGTAGCAGTGGTGTCGCTGGCAGCGGCGGCCCACACCACCAGCAGCAACAGCAGCAGCAGCCGATTGCGCCATCACAACCTCCTCAATTCGACCTGGAAGCAGCTGCGTTTCCACCGTTGCCAGGTGAGACATACAAAACAAAATGAACTGCTAGAAGGATTTTTAAATGTGTTTCCGCTTTCTTTTTGCACAGCGTCAGCAGCGACTTCAACGGCTAGCGCTTTAACACCGGCTGCCACCGGTTTTACATCCACCAGCAACAACAACAGCAACAGCGCTAAACATACTGTCAATTCGCTCCAACAAAATCCGCCACTGCAACTACACCAAGACGCCAATGAGGCCGCAGTTGTTAGCAGCGAACAACTTCAGCAGTCTAGCAACAACAACCAGCATCCTCATCAACAACAACCACCACCACCACCGCCGCAACATCAACAACAGCAGCATTCATCGTACAGTAGTAGCAACAGCAGCCTAGGAAACACATCTCAACATCATCCACAACAAAACAGTTCCTCTTCCGCCTCTAACTTCAGTACCGCTAATAATAATAGCAACTGGACTGACAGTCGCCTAGCCGACGTAGTGCGCAGTGGCAACAATAGCAATAAATCAAACAAATCACGCAAGGATGCTGCGTACAATAAGCAGCAGCAGCACTCGTATAATGCGCAGCAGCATTTGCGCAGCAACGAAATAAGTCCACCTACAGTAATGACGACGACAAATGCTGCCGGTTTCCCTGGCGGAGGCAATCAAACGTACGTGGGCAACTTTGCTGCAGGTGATACAAAGGCAGGTGCTGTTATTTCGGCAAAGATTGCAGCAAACAAATACATGTCGAATAAAAATAACTCGCCGACTGTGATAACGTGTTTAACACAAACAACAACAAATAATCTTAATACTAACAACGTAGTTGCAAGCACAACAGTTGCTGATATCAGCGGCGACAATTGTCCAAGCCGCAACATTGACGTTTTCGCCTCTGCTGACAAGACTGAGGAATCGGCTGTAAATATAAATGTAGCTGCAGCTGATAATGGAATGAGCAACGATCGCTTGGCTTCTGCATACAGCTTACAGAAAACGACTGCCGCTGGTGGAATGTCTGCCACTTGCAGTGTTGCTACCATGACTGCGACTTTGGCCGAGTGCAATATCGTCGGAGGAGGCAAAAAGTCCAATTTGCCTACAGCTGGAGCTGCAATCAAGAAAGAACAGCCACAATTACAAATGTCAAAAGATGCTTTCAAGCAGCAAAAGAATGCAGCCACATCAACAAAATCGACATCGGATGAAAATGTAGCAGCTTCTGCTGCTGCCGCCGCAGCAGCAAACGGAGCTCGATTAAGTTATGCGCAAGTGGCGCAGGTTCACAAGGAGCGCGGAGTCGCTGCTGGCGGCGGCAAGGAAGGCGTTCCTGGCATATCGACAAATAAAAGTGATTCTCCCGTTGGTGTGTCCTCTGTTGGGCTTCCTTCCGAGTTGACTGCGGCTGTCGCCGTCGCCGTCGACAAGCCACAGTTAACAGCAGCAGCAGAGCAGAGAAAAGTTGTCCTTACTAGTCAAGTTGGTCAAATGAGTGTTGTTGGGCCCGGATCGACTCTAGGGTCCGGGGCAATTGTTGTGGGCGGTGCTAGTGCTGTGAATAGCAATATTGTTACATTGCGCACCGATGCTTCAAAAGACAAAGGTTCGTATTAAATGTTTCGTAGAGAAATGGGCATTTTTTTAATCGTTTGTTTTTCAGAAACATTTCGCGAAAACCGAATCAGCTCTGGCAGCAATATAAGTGCTGGCAGCGGCGGTGCTGCTGTCATATCCGGACGCATTCGTGGCGAAGCCAAAGAGCGAATTGGACGCGAGCGACATGATACTGCAGATAGTAGCAGCGGCGTTGCGACGGCGGCGGCTGCTACGGCTTCCAGTGCTGCAACTATCAATGGTCGCAGAACAGGACGAAACAATTAGTTGCAGATAGAAAACATCAGCAACACATTTGCTAATATTTTTAAGCATTTACTTGTGTTATTGTTGGTTCTGTTGCTTCTTCAGTGTAGGCGAGCGTAGTTGAAGCTCAGCACAAATCAACTCATGCACAGAAATACAGTGAAAAAAATCCGATATCGTAAGAAACAACAGCAGCAACAACAACAAAGCCATAATAAGCCCCTCCTCTCCTCTCCTCTCCTCCCACGCAAACTGCGCAGACAACGCTGCTACACTGAAACACTAAACGAAGAAGGGAAGAACAGGAAGACGCTAAACACTGCTAAACACTAAAATTGAAGGTTTCTTTACATTACACTAAGCCCAAATTAACTAAGCGCAGAACGTAGAAGCTCACAAAGGATGTTATGGCGTTTATTATCATCATTAGTGAATAATTTTTATTTTTACAAAACTGTACAAACTCGCAGAGTCGCCAGCGAAAAATAGTAAACGGTGAGTCTTTGTACTGAGCTGTTTCGCTCGTGTGCAATTCCATTTTATACTCTGTTTCATTTCATATTATACTCTGTTTCATTTCATATTCATACCCCGCGTCAGTATCTCTGTTTGTTGGTTATTAATACTTTGCTTAGACACAAAATATTTTGACATTTTTCATACTTAACTCTTTTCTATTTTCTATGCAGCTCATTGCTGAGGGGAGTACACCATGGACCAAGTCCGTCTGTGCAACATCAACGTAATCAGCAAAAATCAACTATGTTTGTAGCGCATGTACATACATACATAATATATTATATAAGACGTATCTGACATAAAATGTAAAAAGAAATCTAATTTAGATAGCAACTATATCCATGTATGCATACACATATATATATCTATATATGGCTTATGTATCATAGATAATAACACTAACTAATGTATCTGCATTATCATGGTCCGTATATTTGAATTATATTATATTAATGTCTGTAAAAATTCTATAAATTAATAATTAAATTAATCATGAAAAAAAAGGGGCATTTGTAAACGAAATGCCTACACTTTAAATGTAAAACATATACAAAAAATTTTAGTATTTATAATTTAGTTTTTAGTTTATTTTTTAGTTTTTATTTGTTTTTTTTTTTTTTTTAAATACGACGCAAATAGAAATTTAGATTCCAACACGGAAGAGTGGACATTTTCTATTATTTTCATGTTTCTTCTTCGATTTCTTATAGTTTTCCTACAAAATTTCCACACACACCAAATCTTTATACAATATACGAAAAAGCGTTTTCAAAAAATATTTATATTAACTACATTTCAATTAGTTAAACAAAAATAATGTTTTCCTTTTCATAACTTCATCGAGATTTGCACTAAATTTGAAAGCAATTCATTTAAAAGTTTTAATGCCAAGCAATAAAACTAATTTAAATAGAAACTGAAATAAAAAATTAAATGCTAACAACTTTATTTATAAATAGGTATAATTTAAAATGTTTCCTTTTTCTTTTTTCTTTATGTATCGATCGCAAATTTGGAATGAAATGCTCACAAATTCAAAAGATCATAAAAATCCTTAAAAACAAAACGAAAGACAACAAATTATAGTAAAAAATAATGTGCCATACTTCTTTTAATTTATTTATGACCCTTTCAATAAAGTGATGTGTGAAAATTGGCGCTTCGTTAACCACAAAAATTTACATTTAGCACAATTTTACAGTCGAAACGATTTCCATATCTTTTTATTGACATTATGCCACTCGTTCTTTCCAAAATAATCGTGATAAACCATTAAAATGTAGATATTTTTTTATTCTTATTTTTAAAAAATTAAAAATTGAAATAGAAACTTTATTGAGCCATTCAAAAGATTCAAAAACGCATAGAATAAATGTAAAATTAACTCGAGAATAATAAATAACAAGACGTAATAACGACATTCGTAGGATAATGAAACATTTCAGTTTTTTCCAAATTCAAAGCGTTTTTGTAGAGTAAATGAAGAAATATTCGCCTAACCAATAAAATTCATTATCGAAATGAAATAAAACCATGCTAACATCAGAGGAAAACTATAAAATAATGGATATGCTTAAGAAGTTGATTTAATTTATGAATTTATAAATTTAAAATATATTTTCAACATGTACGATAGCATAAAGAAATGTATATACGTTTATAAATAAGCCTACATACATACATATACCATATGTATATATGAGTGTGTGTGTGTAAACTGTACCTTAATGATATCTATAAACAATGAATAGAGCAAAGCATAATGAATTTAGTGTTGTATTTAGAGATCGATAATTTTTACTATATTCCATAGAATTTAATAGAAAGTTTCGTATTTTATTCGAATATAATTCTTCTATTTAAAACCTTCTTTTGCAAATAATTTTTAAATTGGAAATTGTGAAAAATCTAGATACAACACTTTTTCTCATTACACAATTATCTATGTATCACTCCTACATTTGTATATATGTATGTATGCAATGCAAATATTTATGACTTCACTAAAACAAGATTGTTAAATAATGTGCAAAAATCAAGAACGAAACATAACCAAAATGCTTGCTCTTGCTGCTTAACGATCACTTGTGAAACAAGACGCAATGCAACAAATACGACTGCGCAGTTCATGTTGCAGATGTCGTTTAGCTTCAAGATGTCTACATAAATAACCATTAGTTGTAATGCATTCGATAAGTCACATACATATGTATGATACATACTCTCAACATTTTCTCTAGTAAGTACACTGTTTGGCAACAGCCCAGAAACTAGATACATACTCCATCATCAACATGTAACCAACAACAGTAGCAACATGTGAACTTTCAGCGTTTCTTGGGAGAGTGAGAGAGCGCTTTTCTCTTTACAACTTAGTCTAAACACGTATTTTAGTTGGGCAACTGAAAACTCACGTCTTTGAAGTTTTTCTTTTATCCTACGCTCTATAAAACACTATGGCTCATTTTGATAACACTTGAAAGCTAAATTCATTGTGCCCAGTTTGATGGTTGTTTTTGTCCTAAGCGCTGTAAAGTTGAGTGTGTTGCTGGGAACTGCGGGCTGTTGCTTAACTCCTTAACTCCAATCATACAACAAAACAAACAATTAACAAATTCATATGTACACTAACACATCCATACAAACACTCCAAGTGGCTACGAATTGTTTTTTTTTTTTTTTTTTTTTTTTTTTTTTTTTTGTACAATTATTGAATACACCAAATTGTGTAAGTTAAAGAAGTGAGAATATAAATTAATTTATATTGTAAAATTACACCAAGTTTTTAGTTAATAATAGCTCTTAAGCGCTGTCATAGAAAATGCAGGCAAAACTAATATAAAATTAAAATTGAAATCATTTTAATGCTGAAGTGCCTACAAAGAAAATTATTCAAATCATTAATTCACTAATGAATTACGTATAAATTTATACATTTAGCTGTATATTTAAATATTACCTACATATGTACGTGTATATTTCATAAAAGCTATCAAACTGAATTTTGTTTTGTCATTATATAATACATATTTATAAATAAACCTGTTTCCATTAACAAAACAAAAACGAAGAAATATGAAGCAGAATTTAATTCGACAGACAAATCTGAAATCTGAAGAATGATTTAAAACACAAAACCATAAATAAATAAATTTAAATTATTTGTATAGTTGTAGCAGTAATAAATAACCCTTTCTTATTATATTAACATGTACTATATATATCTATATGTATATATATATACACGCGTTATATGTAGGAATGCTATTTTCGTAAGCCTAAACTATGACTGCAATTGAAAAATAAAGTGAAATGGAAGCTAAAATAATAATGAATTCAATATTATGTATAAAGATATATACATCTATATGTATATATATAAAATAAGAACTAAAAACGGCGAATCGCAGATACACAAATACACGCATAGACATACATGAATACATGAATATTTTAATATGGTTTGTTATGTTACAGAAGAAAATATATCTATTAGAATATAACAATTTGTTAATGTTAATTATTTTTAAGAATTAAATGCCGCTAATGGGTTATGATTATTATTATTATTTCCTTAATATATAAGTATGCGAACCGATAAGAAATACCAACAACAAAGTAATCTGAACGAATTCCGATTAGAATTTACGGAATTGACTGCTTAAGCAAAAATGTTGCAGCAACATCAATTACAAGCATTGAGAGAAACGAATATCAAGAGAGCATCAATTGAAATGCATCAATATTAATTATTGTGAGCAACTCTCCATAAAAGTCTTCAAATGTAAAAGAGCAAAGACAAATTACAAAAATCACAACCAAATTTTACTTTAATTTCGACTTAAAATTTATATTAAATAATGGTACTAATTAAGTTGATTCCTGGAGTTTCTCTTCGACTGCAGGTTTTATCTATGCATAACTTTCACTTATGCAATTTGAATTTTTATTAACGACGCCTCTAACAAGTTCTTATTTGATTTTTCTGATGTTTGTGTTTTTTTTGTGTTCTAGTACTATTTGTGTCTCCTTTTTGTAGTAAAATGAATTGAAAAGTGAAATATTTACAACAAATAATTAAACTATTTTCGAAACATTTTTTTAATATTTGAACAATTTCTGTTTTTATTAAAAACATCGATTTCTATTAATCAAAATTAAAAAATGTAATTTAATGCAGGAAAATAACTGCGTCGAAATTAATTCTGTTGCTATTTATTTAGTTTTTAAAATAAATTTGCGAATCACGTTTAAAATACAAAATACATATATAAATATATATATATAGAGATAAAGTATGTTACTAATATATATCTGAAGAAAAGGGCAAAACAAAATCGAAATGTATCATAAATAAATCATTGAACCGTTGAAACCATTGCGATCACATTTTAAAGCCATAATAATTTGTAACTTTTCGTGCAGATTTTTCTACACATTGAAAAACTGAATTAAAGTTTTTGATTTATGGGAAAAATATTTTGTTATTCGACTTGTGTATTTATATTGAGTAATGTTCATAAATTTCCTTTGAATTATTCATAAAAATCTTATGTTCTCGACGCACATTGTTATTGTTGTCATTATAATTATTTAACTATAAAAACGCGTACCAAATTTAACAAAAGCAACAATAACACTCACATGCAACATGCAACATGCAACATGAGCTATAATCTAGTTCTATGATAAAGAAAAGAAACACAGCTTATTAGGAAAACAATCATGATGATTGTGCATAAAATAAGTTAATATTAACAATTCTTACTTCGTATTTATAACGAGCAAAGTTTATAAATAACAGAATTTAACTAGTGTAGAAGTGAATGAAATTTAGCTCGAAAGGAAATTTGTAATAAACACAATAAGACACGAGAAACAGACAGGAAAGGAACACACAACAGAACCTAAATGAACTAAGTTGTACTCTAGGTAAAAGTGTAAACTAATTTAATAAAGTATGATGAATCAAATAAAGCCTAAAAGAGCGCCTGCTGAGTAGCTAAGCTAAGCAAGCGCTAAACCAACACAAAAGTGTTTATGTTTCAGTAAAATTATTTTCGGAATTTAATTTAAACATAACACATAACAACTTCTTTTACTGAGTGAATATTTTTCCAGCTGAACAGTTTTCCTTTTCCATCCACAAGAACGTCTTCTCAAGGCGATGCCTTTCCGCTTGCTATAAAATTGCATGTCTTCAATGTTGAAGACGTCGGCCAGACTCATATCCATCCATAAATCCATCCATCCACTCATCTTGAATTCCTTTTCGCCGCTGGTTGGTTGGTTAAATTGATAATTTAAATATGAAGATTAATCGAAATGTTTTAAATGCTTAAACAGCTGTTTTAAATTCAAGAAATTCTCAATTTTATTTGCATTCATCATTCGTGTAAGTTTTAATTCACGCTTTGCTGTTCTTTTATTCGATCTACTTTTAATAAAATGGAACACAATTTATTTTATTAATTATTAATGAATAATTGAGTTTTGTGAATACCGTGAAGTCATGTTTTCTTCAATTTAATGCTGGTAATGATATTATAATGAAAACAAATGAAAAAATACAAAAAAAAAATTAATTTAGTTCTTAAACAAATAAAAAGCGCAAAACCAAAAAAAAACATTTGTATTTAATTTTAGTTTGTACTTCATTGGTTCTTACAAATTTGATTTTTTCGACGACTGATTTTCTGAGTCAGGATCGACAGCGATTTTCTGATCAACTGTCAAGGAAAAGATCACCTCCAAACGAAATGTCTTAGTGCAGATAAATTTGAATTGAGTTCGGGCGTTTTAGGTTTTAATTCCACTGTTTTAAGGAACAACGTGAATTCTATGTTCATTCTGTTTCGTGATGTAGGTGGGGAACGTGTAATAATAGGACCATGAAAGAGTTAGATTTTTTGAAGCCACTATTTTTGCAAAGTGCTTATTTAAAGTTGATTGAAAAATTAAAATCATGATCACAAAGAAATATCTAATTTCTTTCTTTCAAAGTGATATTTTTGTAAACTCTGATCTTTGAAAAGGTGTAACAAATTCGGATTAATACTTTAAATCTCAATGTGCCAAAAAAAACAACATTCAATTAGGAAACTTATGACGAAATAACGCGGTAAGTTATTCCTGAAAGCAAAATCATTTATATTTTGTCAAAAGAAACCTATTTTGTAATCAACATTTAATTTCAATCAAATTCGTATAAATTCATTTCAATTATTTCTATTGTTTCTACTAATTATTTCGTTTTGTGTCTACGTGATTTGCAATAGGGAAGTTCTGCTACGTTCTAAATTGAAAGCGATCTCTTATTAAAAAATTACATTTGTAAAACAGAATATAAAAGTAAAAGTTTAGAAGCTTCTTATTTTTCAGCTCGCTCATATATTTGAATGTTAACTCAATATGTTAATTCTGTTTGAATTTGAATGTTAATTAAGCGTAACAATTTACGATATCGATGTTGTAAGAATAGTGCTTAGTTCACACTAAACTAAAATATCGTATACAAATGAATCCCGAATAGTTGTGTGTTTATAAAACAATTTAACAGAAACATTTATTCTAAACTGTTCTTCAGAATAAAAAAGAAGTTATAAATACAACTAAATGTGGAACTACAATTCAATAGATATAAACCATAGGAAGAATCTCAGCTCATGCATGTAGTCTTCAATTAATGACTAAATGTAAGCGACTGATTAGTAGTGTTTACTACAATGAAGTAAATGATTGCGAATCTACACAACTGCATGTAAATTACATACGACATTTCTTAATAGAAAGTAATATAGAGTCTAATATCGTATAAAACTTATATATTCACACATTACGTGTAAAATATAACACTTTAATGTATAAAACAGCTAAATAGGTCTACTTTTATAGGGCAATAAAATCACTGAACTATACTAAACAAATTTGTAGTAAACAAATAAAATCGCATTAAATTTAAGCAAAGGAAAAACCAAATAATGATAACTGCAGGTAAAAACTATTAAGAATGGATATAACATACGTTTATCAGTAACTAACTCAATCTAATTTTTATTTTTTAATTTAACTTTAAGTGCCATGAATTAAGCAGATAATAAAACAACACAAAAAAAAACGGTAAAAACAACTTCAAATGTTCTTTTTTTTTAATGTATAAACTTAAGGTAAGATTTTCGATGAAAGGTAGAAATTCAAGCATAATTTCTATAATTTTAAACTGTTTTAGAGAAGTGTTTAATCATAAATACGATTCCTCATTCTGCATTCATTAATCTAAGTAGCGAAAATAAATTAAACACAATTTATTTCCTTTAGATTGCTTTATTGCTTCTATTTTTTCAAATAAACATCAGAGAACGCCATTTTTTCTATAATTTTTCTTTGTTTATCTAATGTTTTTTCAAAACTTATGCATTAATTTTGATCTAAATATAGATGTACTTCAAATAAAATCATTTACAATTTACAATTAAAACAATAATTAGTACTAGAGTAGAATTTTCCGTAAAATTTACACAAGATGGTGAACAAAAAATATACGACTTAAAAAGACAACAAAATTAATATTTTTCCAAATTATCAGGAAATATAGTGGAAACATGTAATTTTTGTAGGTTGTTTTGTTTTGTGTTTGTTGTTTGATATTTAGTCAGTTCAGTAGTATGTATATATTTTGTCTCTAATTGATATTTCGTAGCAATTAAGCGTGAAATCGAAAAGCGTTCTCACAGCCTCGCTGAACGAAATGCTTCAATGAATTTGCGATACAATTAAAAATATATTATTTAAATCGGCAACGACCACACGAGTCATTATTAATTAAGTAACGATGTAAGTAGTGTAAAGTGTAATGGAAAATATAGTAATTAATATGCTTTATAATTAACCTAAACATTAGCTTATTGGGAATTTTCTTTGCGTCGTTATTATCGTATAAACGTACAGTTGACTTCTGTTGGGCTTCTGCTCTACTTTTTGTTATTTCAAATCCAGCGCTTCGTCCGTACTTGGCGAGGAGGGCGTGTCAGTGGTGGGCGTGGCGGCTGCACAGTGCGCAATTAGATGATCGTATGGCTTGTTGTGTAGCAGACACACAAGCACCACTGTCATGTTGTCACCTCCCAGTCCGCCCATCTGGCAGTCGGGCGCTAGGCAGTGATTCATCAGTTCTTCGCAGATCTCCTCCGGATACATTCCCATGCCGATGCGTTTGCGGCAAAAGTCGACGACTTCTTGGTTGCTCATCACGTCCCAAATGCCATCGCACGCCAAAACAATGAACTCCCAGTTCGGGTTGATTTCACGCGTTTCCACATCGGGATAGGCTGGAAGCAGAACGGTGTAAAAATAACATTAAACCAAAAATAGATGCGAAAAGATTATTTATACATAATTCACCTCAGCATTTTGGCAACTCTGAAACATAATGCACTCAAGATATGCAAATATATTCTTAGACATATCATAAAAATAATTTCAAGTGATCTATTTTTAGATTTAAATGTTTACTATAAGTTGACCACGTTTCGCCGCTGGGACGATTGCTTAAAATCATTTGAAAATATTTGTATTTTGTGTTCTTATGATAACAAACAATGAACAAATATTTCTCAAATATTTATCATATCAGTTAATTAAGTGATCAGTTCCATTTCTTACCGGTTACAATTTGTTCTTCGGGTTTCTTATTTGCATTGCGTTTGAAAACAAAGTCGCCCAAAGCACGTGATAGCGCCAGGTTGCCGTTGACCCGATTGAACTCAACCCAGCCGCCGCCTTCGTTGATGCGCTTCGTTTCGGCTTCGTTGTTCGGCTTGTGGTCCATGGACAAAGTCTCCACCTCTCCGTTAATACAGGCGATTGCACGTGAGTCACCGGCGTTGGCGCACCACAGCCGATTGTTTTTAATAAGGACGACAACCGCCGTCGACCCCGCCATTTGTTCGCCCCACGATTCGTTGTACAACATTTCGTAGTCGATATCGAGAAAAGCCTGAACATGCGACGAATGTAAATAGGAAATTGTACAGCAATAGTTTCAAATGTTTCAGTTACCTGCTTGAGCGCATTTTCGATATTCTCCACATACTCGGGACGTTTGAGTATGAATTTGTGCAAGTGTTTGCCGGCGTACTGGGCAACTGTAGCGCCGCCGTGACCGTCGTATACGGCGAAGAACGCTGTTCCGGGGTCGTCGGGCAGCGACAGGATGTGTGTGTGCGAGTCTTCCATGTTGATGCGCCAACCCTGCATGCAGCTGGAGCCAACGCGGTACAGCTCATTCTGACAATAGGACGATTCCTTCTCCGTGACGGGCTCAGACAGTGTTTGGCCCATCTTCAGCGGTTATAATATTTGGATTTTTATATGTTTGTTCTATTCTTCCTGTTTCGTTAATCTTTTCACAAGAAAGAAAAAGAAAATTAGTGAATATATTTCGTGATCGATTTTTGAAAATTATGAATAGAAAAATATTCAAAAATTTTGTACAAACGGCAACAGAACTGACAATTAGATCAAAGTTTCTATTTTTTAGCTTTTGATGTACAATAACAAAAGTAGCTTTGTCTAGATCTGTGTAATTATAGTAAATTATAGTGCTTGAATTATTATAGTTAACTTAATAATTAACTAAACCTAAGCATCATTCTAAATGAAAGTTATGACGTTATTATCAATAAGTAAATAATAATTATTCATCGACCTTCCTGTGCACAGTTGTTTTTTTTTCGTTTTATTTTCAGTAAACAACTATATATAAAGATATATTCTTTCATATATACACAACAATACACATTTCGCAGTAAATGAGCAAAGCGCAGAGAATATGTAGATATATTTAAATAATATTAAGATAATGCAATTATCAAAAAAAGGCAAGAAAAGTAGAAAAGCAATGATTCATTTCAATGTCAACTGAAATGATCAAAGAGTTAAAAACAGAAATTATTAACTTAATGATGTGTTCTGTTATTGGATTTTTCTACAGAAAACGCCAAATTAAATGCTTGTTTTTAAATTGTGAAAATAAAAACTAAATATTGCAATCTTCGCTGATAAAGGAATAGAACATAAATTTTTATAGAGCTTTTGTATTCTATAAATCGTTAATTGATGAAATGATGATAATTGATTTTTTAATAAAGGTTTTGCTAGATAATAATAACAAATAGTTTTACAATTTCAAGGATTTTTAGTCTATCGCAAACATAAAAAGTTATCAATAAACCAAATGCCAATTGAAACTAATGAGTTGAGGATCAAAAGCAACACGAAGTCAGTAAAACACGAACAACAACAGTAACAGCATATAATTGTAATAGATTGATTGTTTAAATATTGTTGAACACGAAAAAATTGCTTGATTCATAGAGTCACAAACGTACTTTTTATGCACACGATTTATTTAGTAATTAAGAAACTATTGAGCACTGTTTTCAAGTTAACACTTAAATACAATACAATAAAAATTGATAATAATTTGGCTGACTAAACAAAATATCATTTATGTGATTATATTTCCTGATGTAAAGCTGTACAAAATGGCAACTAAGCCACGGGCATCCAGTGTTTACGCATGTAGAATGAAGCTACGCAACTTTAGCTATTTTTAAACTAAAAAGAATGTGCAAATAAAGATGTAAACGCACTGAATTGCATATAGAAGAAATGAAAGGCTTGGAACAAAAATAACAGAAAATATGATTTTCAGAAAAAGAAAAATCCGACTGAAAATAAGTTGAAAAGAACTGCGCTTTTTTGATTGTTACTACGCATTCAACCGTTTTTAATTATGTTTAATGTCAATTTAAATTCTTTACGAGGCGTTATTTAAAAAGTGATTAAGGCAAATAATTCGTGCTCAACAAATAATTAACACGCACTGAATATTATTATCAATCAGTAAACAAATAGATTAGGAAAATATCACCCAAAATGCGAAGAGACAGAAATTGTAAAAATCCACCTACCTAAGCACACAAAAAGATCAGCGCCATAAAAAAAGCCAACAACCTTTCCAGAGACCGATAGCAGCGTTGGGTATCCTGCTAATGCTAATTTTGTTGTTGGTAGTGCTTGTTTTTGAATCGTACGTTTGACAGTAGAAGCAAATGAAATCGATGTGGGCATACGTTGCCGTTGTACTCGAATTTAGCTGATTGCGCACATATTTCAATGGCCAACAAGCAGACTAGTTGTCTAGGGCAGATAATAAATATATTCGTACAAATGTACACAAATCTTAGACTGTGAATAAGCAATAACAAAAAAATCTGTCGCGTGAATATTGACCCACTGAATACCAACATCACACATAAAACTTCACACAATTTATTCGTTGGAATGATGCTTTTTTAATTACCATAGCTAGTCGAACGTTTTTGAAACAATTCCAATACCTTGAATAAATGAATAAAATAAGTAATGAAATGCTGACTCAAAGAACATTAAATTCAAAATAAAAGAAACTGGAACTTGCGAGTAATTTCATTTAGAACGTTAAAAAGAAGTAAAACGGTTATTTATCTTTATTTCAGAGTTTCTTCTACATTTCTTATCTTTTCAGATAATTAATTTTACAATCTTGTGTGCAACAATCTGTGTTTAACTGATAACAATCAAGAAAAGCGCACGATAAATTTCAGCAGGAATACAATTATTGCCAAACAACGCTGCTAATGGTCGATTTTAAATTTAAATTTCAACTTTCTTTAAAAAAGAAAAATGTAATGACTCATTGCATTGTTTACGCTTTAATTATTAAATGTGGAATATGTAGTTGGATTCTGACAACTTTCGTCAATTTATCGTAGTTAATTTAAAGATCTCATTCAATAAATTTTCACAACTCGTTGGATTTTAATTAATGGATACTTTGTTGCCTATGTTTTTGAATTAAGAACAATCTAACCAGATGTACAGAGCGATTCTACCGCCACACGTGATGTGATGACCAACACGGGTAAAACGCAGCCAGTCAATCACCAACACGAATCAGCCCACAGACCAGGGGCAGCATGGAAACTTTTCCAAACGAAAAGTACTGCTAAAGATATTAGATAAGTAGACTGAAAATATTTACGTTTAAACTTATGTAAATATGTTAAGTTTTTTAATTTTTATGGTGATTAGCTGCTGTTGCTGTTGTTTTTTAATTTGCTAAAACAAACCTGCGTCACTGCGTTGTGGATGCTTCTGTTTTTATTATTACTTCAAGGCACTTTTGCAATGAATCACAATTGGAATTATATACAAATTTATTTAACAGTAAATAAATTTATAGGATTACAAATCTGTGGGACGCACTTTTATAATGTTGTTATTACAGATCGGGTTTCTGTTTCTATAGCTCTGTAATTCGCAGTTGAATCATTTTCTTTTAGATTTTGCTATATTTAAGCCCGACGATAAGAATTGTGTAAATTTTCAATTACGATACAGGAATCAAAATTGAAGGAATCAATCAACTTCAAATTCACTTCACTTGTGTACATGATGAATATGGAGAAAATTCCGACATATCGAAAAGCGATGCAAAAACAACTGACAAAAAGTGACAGTTCAAGTGCGGTGTTTTTGTAGAGTATTTTTAGCTGTTGTTATTGTATTAGCTTCGGCATGACATTTAATGAATGACTAAACCAGGGCTGTTCAAAGTTTTTAGTACATTCTTTCTAAAATTTTCAATATAAATTTTAATATCATAAGGATAATTTGAGTTTTTAATTTTTCAACTTCCCACTGGTGTCTGTTTTTGTTTTTAAAATGGTTTGAGTATACTCTACAAATATTGAAATAAAAAATTCAATGGCTGTCTCAAAAATTATATAAAGTGATTGTTTTGTTTTATGAGCATCGCCGAGAACGAGCTGTTGTATTAGATGCGTTTTTTAATGGTCTATCGATTGAGATTTCACTCACGAACTTTGAAAATTTTTCAAACTTTGCATTTTAAGTGTGTTTTTTCTTTTGATGATGTTTGTTAGGTAATTTATATAATTTACTATTTTTAATTATTTGTATATAAACAGAAATTTAGCAATACATAGTTCTTTCATTCATAATAGCGCTTAATAGTTTGACATAAAATTAAATTTCGCTTATCGTTTTTTAATAATCTGGATAACAAGATCATTAAAAAACACGGTTTTGCCTGTCCGGATCTATGTAGCTCTGAAAAAGTTTTCCGCAACGCTTGTATTTACTATGAATTCATTTCTATGAATGTTCACTGTAGCCGTACTCCTTCAGCGGACATGATATCATTGCAGGGACGTTTACAAATATTTGAAATTTCCGGAGCTATATTGATATGAGGAACTATTTAGCTTTTCCGTTCCTAGGAAAAACTAAGCCCCATGAGCATAGCTTCTTATATCGTTGCCTTGTCATAACACGAATTTATCAAGGAATCACTTTTCTGATTCTTTCCATTCCTGCTTTTAAAAATATACATAGTTGCTTTGAAAAAACTGTCAAATTAAATCTGCCAATTAAATTGGATGAAAGTTTTGGTTTTCTAACAGCCATATTGCGTTTTTGGTTCTATTCTGTAAAAATGAAGCTACGATGTGGTCAGCAGCGGTCGAAGTTGCCATCAAATTTTATGACACTCTTCAAATACATTAAACTTTCAGCTATTGTAAGTGAATTCAATAAAAAAGTTTCTAACCAAACATTTTCGTCTCCTGAATATCGAAACCGGTGAAAGAATTTTCATAAAATCGTTGATTTTTTTAGCTGTTGCTGATCTCTAGCGAATACATATTCCTCACCACGGCAGTCTGCATCGGAGAACCTGCTGAGGTAGCTAACAAGTATCCTTATGCCGCCCTTTTCGGGACCTTTCTACTGGTCATGAGTTTTACGGCTTCCGTTTTGGGCGAGAGTTGCTGCGACATGTTCACATGGATTATTGCCGAGGTGCTATCGAGTTTCGTACTGCTGACGGTCATGATTTGGGCATGCAAAATAACGTTGTATAATTGCGAGCGGCAGCTAAATATTATCTTCTTTTTGCCAGAGGTAAAGTTAGGTTAGGATGTGGTGTATATGCATAACATTTCTTGGTTTTGCAGATCATCGGCCTCACGGTTTCATTCATGCTTCTAGTGAATGCACTTTCCTGGTTTTTTCGTTATCATCCATGTGTTAATGCCGCTATAGTCTAATTAAATATCAACTTTGCTCAATCATAGCCTCATTTCAATATCAAATTTAATGCACAATAAAATTTAAATACAAAAAATTAAAGAGGCCTTTATTTTTTGTTCATTATTTACAATAAATAGTTTACTACCTTTTCAACAATTGAAAGGTCAATTTAATTTTATATTTTTTATATTATTTCTTTTTATTATATACTAAATATAAACAAATTAACTTTATTTTCAATTAAATTGTAGATTTTTGTGTAGAGAAACTTACTATATTTATTAAGTAATCAATTAAATGAAGGATCTATTTCACCAGCTCCGTTTAACGGACCCGTTATACGATAGATCACTGTGACTACTTATCACCTTAAACTCCGGTGAATTGTACTCATAAGGTGACTTAAAATGGTCGGTATCTTTCGGCATCTATATCCTTATACAAAACTGCTTGAGCAGCGTAAGAAGCTGCACCTTAATGAGCAATTACAGCGATTTATTGGGATTTCAAAGGAAAATCCACTATTTCACAATTTTCACTACTTGTTTGACGATTTAAAAAGCTATATAATTCTGTAAACATTGGCGATTTACGATTTAAATTGACCAATGTTCAATATCAAAATAATAAATCCAATAACAATAAAATATACTCGCCTTTCCTTGGAGATATTTAATGCTCAGACCATGTATATTTTGTATAATTGTTATTAAAAGTTACCTGATAAAAATATTCACATGGCTGCTACATCTATTCTAATAAATTTGTTTTAGGAATACCTTTCAGAACGCAAATGTGTGATATGAAACGTTTATCACAAGCCCAACAGATAACCTTTGCGTCATCAAATCGCAAAGGATTACATTTAGTTTTCATTTGATAAAATACTTGATGGATGGCAACTGTCGATTTTTAAATAAACAGTTGCTTGTGCAAATGTGTGCAAAGTAATACAATAAAAATTGATAATTCATCTATTATTATTCAGAACTGATATTCCACAAAAGGGTACCTGGAGTACATCATCACTTACATTCATATATTCCAAAGTTCAATTTTACTTATTGGCACTGTATTTATGCAGTTAGCGAAAAAACTAATTATGTATAGTAATTAATTATGATTATAAAGCTACGTTTATCGGGTTATGTCGTTAACATTAAGCTCCTTTTAGAGAGATAACAATTTTATGGAAAGAATGGACATATAAAAGTTCAGTCGGTGCCTTAAAAGTGTTTAGTTGAAAATAGTTTAATTTGTTCGTCGCAGGTTCGTGTTGAAATGTTTCGCTATATCGCGATTTTTCTTAGTGTTCTGTTGGTTAGTGAAGCCGCGTTGTTACGTGTGCCACTTCACAAAAGGAGCAATGTACGTACTGTGAAAACTGTTCCAGAGGAGTTGGCAGCGGTGCGCCAAAAGTACAGCTTCGGGGCTGCGGATGGCGTCACCAAGAAGCACTCTGAACTGTTGAAAAATTCGCAGAATTTGTGCTACTATGGAATAATATCAATTGGAACCCCTCCGCAATATTTTGAAGTGCTATTCGACACGGGCTCCTCAAATCTTTGGGTGCCCTGGATCAGCTGCTCCTCAACGGATCAACCCTGCTTTACTCATCGAAAATATGATCCGAGTCTTTCAAATAGCTCCGTGTTTATAGGCAATGAAGTGCCGATTACCTATGGCTTAGGCGACATGGACGGCGTAATGTTCGCGGATACGCTGCGCGTGTCAGGCATGGAAATCGAGCATCAAGTTTTCTTGGCGGCCTACAATGAGAGCAGCGACGATCTGAATGACCCATTTGACGGTATATTTGGATTGGCTTTCGTGCAAATTTCCGCTGGTGGTATTATTCCGCCCTTCTATAATCTATGGTATCAGAAACTCGTGGATGCTCCAGTATTTTCCTTCTATTTGGGAAACGTCGGCAACAGCATGGGCGGGGAATTGATTTTGGGTGGTTCCGATCCTGGACTGTATACAGGGTCAATGACTTACGTGCCGATCAATGCGCCGCTGTGGTGGCTATTCAACATAACCTCAGTTTCAGTTGCTGGCGATACAAGCTTGTGCGACAATTGCCAGGCCATCGCCGACACCGGGACCTCTCTTCTCGTGGTTCCGTTTAGTGTGTCTGTATCAGCGAATACTGCCATTGGAGCTGTTTTCAATAACCAGCTAGACGCCTTCGTCGTTAACTGCAGCTCCGTAGCCTCCTTGCCGCACTTGACGTTTCTGATTGCCGGTACCGAATTCGTACTAACCGCCAAAGACTACATCGTTCCGGTATCGGATGATGCAGGTGACCTCGTTTGCATGACCGGCATTAATGGGCAGCCACAAGAGCTATGGATATTGGGAGATATCTTCCTCAGAGCGTATTACACGGAATTCGATATGGGCAATAATCGGCTTGGCTTTGCTAAAGCCATTCCGAATGCCACCGCTGCTGATAATCCAAATTCAGGGAATCAATGTGTATGGAGTTTATTTGTTGTAGTTTCTGCTTCGATTGCTTTGCTTTTTCAACTGCTAACTTAATATTAAATTATGATATATCGATTAAAAATGAGAAATAGAACAATTTCTATGAAAATTATTTAGACAATATTATATAGCAGATAAATAAATAAGTAACTGGAAACAGTTTGATGTTTATTTTGAGTGTTTCTTGTATCTGCAGAAGATGTTTGTGTACATCAACGCATCAACGTACATCAAATTGATCAGACAAAATCAGAATTGTTTCCATTAAATTCTGAACTTATTTCTGTTATTTTTCTCTTTCAGAACCAATTCGGCAAATGCGATCTCTAACATTGTACCAAAAGCTGTATGATTGTTCATAATCTCATCTTTTCTCTAAACTCACAGCAATATTTTTAGTAAAATATAATATTTGATCGTATTGAGGGTCACTCTTCTCAATCATCGCCGCTTTAATTTGATTTCTGGCCCTCGGAAGCTTCACATTTCGAGTTATAAAAAGATTCCGAAGATTTCAGCATGAGATTGAAAAATGTCACTAAATTTAAATAAAATTTAGCATAAAAATAAAAGAAAATAGTTTCGGTGTTAGTAAAGCAACATGAAATAAAAATCGATATTAAAATCGAACATAATTGAAACTTCTTTCATCGAAAACTTCTTTTATCGAGCGTTACATAAGTTCGGATAGTTTATAGAGCAGAGCAATAAATTCGGAACCAGTTCGATGAGATAACCTTCGAAATATGCTGCCAGTGAGAAGACATCTTCTTTGCGTGTCGTTCGTTTCTGCTTTCTGTTATTTCTTTGTAAATGCATTTTGATTATTTGGGTCAAGAAGTGCTCGAAATGAAAATGAATCCACATGCGTGCATGTGTATATAGAAGCTCAAATATCCAATAAAAGAATATGAAAATAAACATCACAATAAATTTAATAATAAAAACAAATTCGCATACATAAAGCAAGCATAAAAAGGAATATGAATTCATTTAGTAGCTGGCAAATTTGTTCTCTTTGCGACTGTTTTCATCCTTAACTTCGTTTCTTTTTCTTTCGTTTGGCTGCGGCTTGTCTTCACCTGTTCACTGGACCGGAGGATCGAATGTGCGGCGATCTCAGGCGACTGTCGGCGGTAGTCGTCGACAAGGTCATCGTCGTCCGTTGACGATTACGTAGCCCGGCATCTGCTTTTATTTTGCCGACAGCGTTTCAAAAAAATGTCGTTCTTCCGTTCATAAGATTAAAATATGTGCAATGATGTGAGGTCATTTGATTCATAATTTACTGAGTGTTAAGTTCATCTGGGAAGGGCAAAGTAAAGCCCAGAAAATTTAAAAGTTGGCCAAAAAGTGGTTGGGGTTCGAAAGTGTTAAGGAAACATTTTCAGAGGCTTCAAACTTATTTAAGCAAGGCAAGAAGAAAGGAAAAAGGATTCGTTTATTAAGAAATTACTAAAATGAGTTTATTAAGACGTAAAAAACAAAACGGAGAAGCAGATGCTAAACTAAAAAATGAACTAAAAAATATGTGTGCGTATTCATTATAGTTTCAAATTTTGATATTTCGATACTCGTCAAAGTTTTTACGCAAACGTAGTTTAATTGGAAATTCTTTATTTTATTTGTTAAGCTCTTTGTAGTCAGTAAAATCTATAGCAAAGTATTTAATTGAAAAGAAAACCGGGTCAAAGTATTAAAATTTGATGTTAACAAGTTTTATTTCAAGTTTGTTTTTCAATGCTTATTTTTTAGTAGAATAATTTAATTAAAAATTATGAGGTAACAGAAATGAATGTACGAAATGATATGTGAAAATATACGAAACGCTTTTTCAGACAGTTTTCAAACCATTCGAATTATAGTAGAAAAACATTAAGCTAAAGTAAATGAAAAAAAAAAAGTAATTAAGGATTCGTATGTTCCATTATTTTGTTCCATCAACTGTGCTGCCAGGAAAGCTTATAGAATGACGAATCTAATTTTAGTAAAAGCTATCCTAAAAATATGCAACGTATTTCAATATAAATTCTTACGTTTAAGTTTTTCCATTATAATCCCTACCAAAGATTATAGAAAAAGGATGTTTATTCCAAAATTTTTACCTTTACGGTTCTACTGTTTTCTTTTATTTCTTCATTACTTAGATACGAGTTAATAAAAGCATTAATTATTGTCTTAACATTGTTCAACATACAATCGTTGAATGACCTCGTTTCTTTGAGATTACGGTTAATTATTTCGTATGGAAAAATACTTTATTTATCATAAATAATCAAGTTGCATTTGAAAAGTGTGTGGAAACGATCATAACAAATATGTTTAATGTGTAATTAGAAGATTATCGCTTCTTAAATAAGAAGCTCAAACTGAAAAATATGCCTCGATTAAATCTGAGTGACAGAAATCTGGTGCATTAATTTCAATACTTTGTATTAAGCAACTTTAATAACTTAAACATAACCAACAAGACACAGAACAAATTAAGTTTCAAGTCCATAAACGCACAGTATAACGTTTTCGGTTCATAGTACTTAAAAGTCTCAATGGAATAACCTATAATATTACATTTTATATAAAAAGTTTTCTTAAGAAAAAGTCTTCTTATTATTGATACCATTCTAAACAATATTATAATTATTAATGAATTACATAATCAATTAAAGTACAATTCATTCAATTAACAAACTGGAAGGAATGTTTATCTGCTTAGAAAATATATTTTTAAAGTTTAAATCTTCAGTTCATTGCGCTTAATTTTGGCGAAAATTATGGAGATTCTTCTAAATGTTGTATAAAAACTAAATTCTAAAAAATTCTCTTAAATAAAATGAAGTTAAGGAGTTATTAATTTTTATATCCGTCATTCAAAAATAATAATAAAATTACACTCGCTATAAAAGGCGAGTTTATTTATAATAAAATAAAATTTAAAATATTCTGCGGTATTCAAAAATCTGAATACATTGAATATAAACTTCTAATATTTTTTGTAATATATAGTATTAAAGAATTATGGCTTTTAACAAAGAAGTAAGTTAAACTAGAGTATAATTAGCTTAACCTTGGCATTCGTAAGTTTCTATACATGGTTTATACAAATGTTTAGTGGGGCCTATAGAATAAAAACTGTGATTATATGACGACAATATATATACGAATATATATTGTACATCGTCTTAGTTCTTGTAAATCGAAGGAATAACTTAAGTGATGCCAACACTTCACATCTTGTTAAGAAAAAAGCGAACTTAATTTCGTTTTACTGCTCTTTATACTGTGGGACGTAACGGTCGATAATTGATGAATCTCGATAATCGTAAAATACGTTTGACAGCGAGCACTACGACTGAATGAAAGGGTAGACAGAGGCCGGGGCCGGGACGTGGTGATAAATGCAGAGAAGTATTGAGAAAATCAGTGTGAAAAACGAAACAGTGAAAAGAAACACCGACGAAATCGACGGTACGAGTTCATGCTACGCTATATAAAGCAGTTAAGCGCTCGTCTTCGTCTGCGTCTTCGTCTTCTTGCGAATCTGAGCGGCATCCGTGCAGAAACGTAACGCAATAACGTGTTGGTTGTTGGTATTTCGATTTCCAGTTTACAGCTGATCTCTGTGTCGCCTTCCTTTTTTCTTTTGGGATGCTGCCGCGTGGATGTGGATGCAATTAAGTTCCTCGTATATAAAAGCGAGACTTTCGGCAGTCGTCACACTAAACTACATTTCGTCTTCAGCTCCACAAGTCAACATTTGCAGCCGTGAAATACAGAAATGTTCAAAATCGTAAGTTCAAAAGCACGCAGCTTTTTCGGGGTGAAAACATTTACGAAATAAAATTACAATTCTTAGGTTGTTGTCGTGACCGCGCTGTGCTCCTGCGCACATGCAATCAGCAACCCGAACGACGTCAATGCCGAGGTGCGGAGTCTGGTGAACGAGGTGAAGGAGGACGGCAGCTACAATTACCAGTTCGACACGACGAACGGCATCGCGGCGCAGGAGGCGGGAGTGGGCGGCGTGTACGCCTCCGGCTCGTCGCAGTTCTACGCTCCGGACGGCCAGCTGATTCAACTGACCTACACCGCCGACGAGAATGGCTTCCAGCCGCAGGGCGCGCATCTGCCAACCCCCCCGCCGATTCCAGACGCCATCCTCAAGGCTCTCGAATACATCCGCACCCATCCGTCGGCGGAGGAGCCGCAACAGCAGCAGCAGCAGCCGCTGCAGAGACTCGGCCTACAAAAACAACCTTTTCGGCGATTCTAAGGTTTTCTAAAGGACAAAAAAGGACAGAGCAAGGAATGTGATTGGGGATCGAGCAGAAACGGCGGATTTTGCAGCTTCTTCACTTCAGGTTTCACGTATTTCAATCATTTTAGCATAAAAACGGTTCCATTTTCAAGTTGAATGCAATTTAATCTGTGTTGTTGTTTGTTTGTGGTGCGCCAGTAAAAAAGGCAGCCAGCAATTTTTCCACGATAATTTTATTAAGTAAACACATTAAAATTAAGTACGAAATATAAGTAATAAAACTTAAATAATAATAAAAGATGTATATACTTTTTCTGCGTTAAATTTTGGGCCAAAAAATGTCATTGGACTTGCGATCAGTAAAGACCCAATAAGATAAAAATCCAATTAGATTTTCCATTGAGTATCCTAAAGAATGCAGCAAAACACATTCTACGATTTTAAATAATAATGAAATTTGAAAAATTATCTCTTTACAAAAAGGTAAAAGAGGTTATATAAAGAAAAAATTATATTTCGAAACCCATCATCGTAATTTTCGATTTCTGAATATTAATTTTTGCTTTCCAAAAAACCAAAAATTAAAATACAAACAAAATTCAATTTAAACTGATTTCTGAGCAGGTTTTTGATAGCTACAGAAAAACTCTTAATTTTTGTGTATCTCTTTTTCTTCTTCAAAAATTAGGTTAACACACAATTAACGACAATTTTCCGTGAATATTAATTTCTTTCATCATTAAATTAACATTAAATGAATTTCAAATATTGACTGCGAATCAATTGCATTGGAAATCCAAAAACCAAATTGAAATTGAAATTTTATTGAGCAATTTTAAACGGCGATATTAGCACAGTTATTTAATTAACATTACGGTACATTTAAAGCCTGTAATTTAATATCTAAATAAAAAAATAAATGTAGTAACATTATCAAAGTTATAGATGAAAAGATGAAATTAAAATTTATAATAACATAAATAATAAATTGTTAGTTGCCGAATTTAACATGATTTTAATACATGATGTGAAGAATAGAAGAATTTTTATGTCTCTCCTTCACAGAAGAATTATTTTCTTTTATTTTTAGCAAAAATTCGATATACAGATGTTTTATTCGTTATCCAGTTAACGAATAATAATTTCCCATAACACCGTGAACCGTCAAATAGCAGATTTGAAGCGCATTGCAAACATCACTCGTAACGAATTAATCATTGCCATTATTCAAACTACTAACGAAAAATTCGCAAAATTTTTTGTATTTTTTTTTTCAAATGTCCGTTGTACCACAACATAAAATGTTATTTATTTCATCCGTTAAATAATTAAATTTCGATTTGATTTTAATATGCATCATCATTCATCTGGTCATTTCAACACGGACCACAGCAAATTAATCGTTGGAAATACGCCAGAAATTTACACCCAAAAAAAAAAGGTACTGCAAAACAAAGAAGATTTTAAAATAAGTTTAGATAATTATGTATACAAATTCTTTATTAATATAAATAGCATTTTTCTTAACTGCTATTGATTTCTAAAAACAAGAGAAAATGTTTATAAAATGTGTTACGAAAATAGAAGAAAATATCTTTTTATAATTTTCATTGACATTTAATAATGTTTTTAAGTTATTATAATAACAACTATTAAAAATGACTATATTTATAAATAAAATAAATTTATTACATTATATTTATTTATTGTATTTTATTGTATTGTACTTATTTAATATAAATTATTGTATTTTATTATTAATTATTAGAAAAATTGGAAAAAATATGTTTTTGTTTTTATCTTCCATTTTTATAATGTTATCAGAAATTATTATTAATTTTTTAAATTATTTGAATTTAACTATATTTATATTTATTTGAATAATATAAAATTATTACATTTCATTATTAATAATTATAAAAGTTGATAATTTTATTATAAATTATTATATCTCAAGTTAGTTTTTATTAAATTATATATCCATTTATTTACTTACTATAAAATGACTATATTTTATTTACCTATTGTAAAAGTTGAAACAAATATTTGTGATTTCCATTTCAAAATTTTATGAAATTTAATTTTATTTGTATTTATTTAACTAAAATATAATTATTGTATTTTGTTATTAATTATTACAAACATTGAAGGACATATTTGTTTCTCTTTACCATTTGCATTTTTAATTTATTTTCCATTGCCTTTTCCACCTCCGTTTCTGCTTTTCCATCAATTAAGCTAATTCATGAATATTTTCCCCATTTCTTTTTACATTTTTGTTGTGTACATTAATATATCTCATGGTCTATATTTATTCAAGCAATCTTACAAATATAAACAAGCAAACTGCGGCCTGGTCGAACTATAGACACCCTACATCCACATTATAGACTCTTTTAGTCTTCACTTAGTAAATCTGTAGAACCTGGTAATAATACTTTATAAATATTGATATAAATTAACAATATCAACTGTTATGTCTTTATTTTAGTTTGTAGGTTGGACAGATGATACATACATATAATAAAATATGTGCCGGAAATTTTATCATTCTATCATTGCAACAAACTCTTAGAAAGTAGTTTTCATGAATGAGTAGAAATGAACCCATGATTGAGGAGAAATAAGTTTATATAGAACTAGCTTTGCCCCGGTGCGCTTTGCTGCCCCACTAAAAATGTTAAAAAAAGATAAAGTTTGTTGTTTTCTAACTTGTTTAGAAAAAGAAAATATAAAAGATTGTCTAGATAATAGTGCTAAAATTATTCTAATGCACGTGGATAAACAATGTTTCTTGTTTGTCTGTCTGGCGCCTAAACGTATATATAGATTAATTAATCCACATTAATTCTTATATATAAGATATTTTCTGTACATAATAAGAAGATATTTATGAAAATTTATAATTATAATAAAAGATAGCGAAACCTTCGCCCGCTTCACAGGGCGAATACACAAAAGAAACTTGCGAAATTTCTTTTCAATTTTCAGTAAAACTCATCCACAATCAATTTCTTACAATAATTTATTTTCAAATAAAAAGGTCGAAAATGAAAATACTTTAAAAATTAACTTAATGCTCTTTGATAAACAACGTTTTTAGTTTTTCCATCTTTTGTGTTTATAAATAATGCAGAGGGTTTACCACAACGTGAACAACCAACATACAATTGTCCATGCGAGAAAACAGGTTGCTCCAAATCTAAGCCACAAATATTCAAAGTCTGACCTTGAGCTTTATTAATGGTTATAGCGAAGGCAAGACGGACAGGAAATTGAAGCCGTTTAAATTCAAATGGCATATCTGATGGAATCATTGGAATTCGGGGGATTAGAACGTTTTCGCCTCTATATTTACCACTCAGAATAGTTGCTTCAATTAAATTGGCCATCAGTTTTTTCACGGAAAGTCTGGTGCCATTACAAAGCCGTGGTTGATTTATATTTCGGAGCATTATTATCGGTGCTCCCTCTTTCAATGCCAAATAATGTGGTGGCAAGCCTGGCAAATCAAGTGAATTCAAAAATTCAGTAGGATAGTTCACTACCTCATCTTCATTTATTATCGTATCCACTGATTTGTATGCAAAAAATTGGCCATCTATTTCTTGCAAAATACTTGCATTTAAATCGTTCACGTCTTTATTTTTTCCTGCCAATATTGCGCGTTCGCTCAACCAATCATGATTCCTGTACTTCTGCAATATATTTGGAAACACACGTTGAACCAGTTCCTTTTTCGATTGAGTGATATTACAAAAATTGCTTGGTAATGTTATTAATCCGGTTGATTTATCGACTGCAACTTTACCATTCCCAATTTCCAAAAGTTGTTTTGAAAATTCAGCTGCAGAAGGATCATTTTGCAATTGTACACGTACATTTTGATTAAGACGCAATGTTTTAACATATTTCCACAAAACTGAAGACTTCAAACATGCGTTTAGCTCATCAGCAGCAGTAGATCGTGGAATGACAGGTAAAGTTTGCCTAAAATCACCTGATAACAATATAAAGGCGCCACCAAAAAGTCTTTCATTTCCTCGAAGATCTTGCATGGTTCGATTTAATGCTTCTAATGATCTTTTGTGAGCCATTGTACATTCGTCCCATACGATTATTTTACACTGCTGCAAAACTTTTGCCATTGCCGACGTTTTGGAAATGTTGCACGTAGGAGATTCAATCGTTGTTATATTCAAAGGCAATTTAAGTGCAGAATGCGCAGTTCGACCACCGTCTAATAAGGTAGCAGCAATTCCAGATGAAGCAACTGCAAGAGCAATTTTATTATCCGATCGTATGGTTGCCAGAATCAATGACAGCAAAAATGTTTTTCCAGTGCCTCCTGGTGCATCAATAAAGTAAAATCCACCTCCTTCATTGTTCACACCTTCCATGATTTTGTCATAAGCATATTTCTGTTGACTATTCAATTGTGGAACTTTTAACTGCACAAATGTTCTCAATTGATTACGATCATATTGTTGTTCACGATGCATTTCTTGATTAATAACATCATGAACTGCACGATTAGGCGCTATCATTCCTAACTGCACTAATATTTTGTTTGCAATCATTATACACATGTCTTCAATCAAAATCAAAGCTTCGTTATGCATTTACGGTGTGATTTCTAATTCAGGATTTGAAACTGAACGTCGCACTCTAAGTAAAATGTCTTCCGTCATGTCATCACGAAATTTATGCCATATTTCAAATGGATTTGATGGACTGCATGTAGATATTATAATTGCAAATAATGTTCGTATTTGATGTGGAGATGATGAAATTACGGAATCAGCAAGTGTAGCTTCCCAATGCATATCATCTTCAAGTAGATTCAAACGCTGGCATGCTTGCCGATAAGTCGCACACAATTCACCATCGACTGTTCTTAAATCTTCAAATGACGTAGGACCACGAACGTTAATCAATAATAAACGCAAATAAAAACATTCATAATGATTTGGATGAACGGTATACACACGACCCAATGCTTCTGTAGAAAATACATTTGGATGGCCTCGTACTGGTTGCCCTTGTTTCCGTCTTTGAAAAACTTTCGCAGATTCATTCCATGTGAAATATCGTGGCACTTCAGAATACAATAACATTTTAGCAAATTCGTCATTTCTGCACATATCAAAAAATGAAGTCAACGTTGTTTTCGGTGGCTGTTCTGCTCGTTGCGCCGCATTCTCAGGTGTGAAGTACACACGTTGACCATTCTGAAGATGAACTGCCAAGTGCAGTACATTTGGATACCTTTCGTGTATTGCAAATGAAAAAATTCGCCATATTGCTTCATTTGTACTAATATAACGGCCTAATTGATATGAAGTGATTTCATCACTTTTATCCCCAGCAATTCCAAAATAGGCCAAATCACTTCCTTTGTTAACATATTTGCATATGTACTTGATGGATTTTACTGAGTTACAATACTCAACATTTATATGAGCACCAAAAGTTTTGGATAATAGCGGCGAATATGGAACGATCCAACGATTGTCAATTTTAATGTCTTGATTTTTGCATTTCACCATAACTGTTTCGCCATCATCTTCAGGTGAACGTCTACGATATAACGGATAACCATCATTACCAGAAATTGTTTCCGCTATTAATGCTCTTGGGTACCGTTTTGTGCATTTTCCTTCAGCCATGCACGGTGAGTTGACATTTAATGCCCCACATGGTCCATGAATCATGTGCTTCGTAACTGATTCAAACAGTCCTGGATCAATGATTGGATTAGGAATTTCGGCTGATATTACGCTATCAATTTCATTTGGCGTAATTTTATCAACTAACCAAACCAAAATATGTGCATGCGGAAGTCCTCTTTTCTGCCATTCCACAGAATACATCCAACATTGAACTTTTCCAAACACTTGTTGTTTGACAATAAAATCCATAAGCGTTTTCAATTTTTGCTTGAACACACGCGCAACAATATCGTGGCGATCAGAAGCACTTTGACCATGAAACATATATTGCTTTATTTCATTCCATTGAGGATTACAGGTGAAAGTAATAAATAAATCGGGTCGATGATAATGCCGAACGTACGTCATTGCGTCTTGCGCGTACTCGTGCATGTGTCGTGGACTTCCAGTATATGTTGCTGGTAATATTGTCATTTGGCCAATATCGTTGATATTCCCATCATTCTGAATTGCATCGCGCAAATGAATATATTGTTCGGATTTTAACTTTTTCTGATTAAATCGAATAAAATTCAATCGTTCAGACTCAATTTTAGCGTAAACATCAACTATAAATTGGTTGCAAAGCCTTCTACAATTCAATATATGATTAATTTCGTTCAGCCGAACCATTAATCTGTACGAATAATAGTTCATCGCACTAACTTTTTTTGCTGTTTCCAAGCCTGAAATAAATGCGAATATTAAGTATCAATAATTCACAAAATGTGTGATGCATTTTATTGTAACTAACCAGTTAAACGATGTTTCATCTTAATATTGAAATGGTAACCATCCTCGCCTTGCCAAAACAAAATTGGGTACTGCAACGCATCATAACAACGATGAGTTTCCGAAACATGCACAACACTTTGATCTCGACGATGAAGTACAATATCTCGACTGCTCGCTCCTTCATCCACAATTAATACGGCAACTTCATCAATTGTTGGTGCGTTTAACCTTCCAGCATGAATTCCACCAGGTGCTTTATCGGCCCGAATAACAATTCTATGAGAATCCGAAGGCATTTGATCAAGGGCAGTTTGAAATAATTTGATCAAACAATTTTCATCGTGAAAAAACTGCTGCAATCTTTCAATTATTCCTCTTCTCACTGCATTACTATCATTTGGATTTTGTGCCACCACACAACGCCGTTCAATTTCAACATCTGAATTTCCCATGAAATAAATTTGCAAAAAGGAATGATTGGAATCCAAACATGGTAATAACGATCCAATTCGATGATAGATTTGACCTTGAATCTGCATACATGAAACATTTGATTCAATCTCACGATAGAACTCATTGTTAGTGTCGTGTTCAGTAATTACCTTAAAAGTCATGAATCCATCTCTGATTATATTTGTGGCGCCGAAAGACGTCATTTGGAAACATGAATTGTACTGCTGTATTTTAGACAAAAAATGATTCGATTCTGGAGTCAAACCAGAAACTAATGACCTCAAAGGCTCAGGAGGAGGATTCAAAACAGGCAATTTTACTTGTCCATTTGCACAACACATTCCAGGAGTTTCCGATGGAAATTTCAATGCATTGCACTGTTCGCAGACATTAGTCATAGTTCCGATTGAAAGGCATGGAAGAGAACAATAGTCAACTTCACTATCATAATTGAAAGCAGCACGCATTACTCGCTGATTAATATTGTCATTGGCACGACTTCTAACAGCGCGATTGCGACTCATTCTCGCTCGATCCGAAGAATTACTCGCGAATCGTTCTTCGATTGTTTGAGCAGAACGCGATCTCGATTGACGCTCTCTTTGCTGTTCAAGTCTCACTTCACGTTCCGCTTCAGATTCACCTGCTCTAACAGATGCAACTCGTCTTGTATTATGAGTACGACGACCAATATTGGCGCCACGTCTCGGTCGCGGCATAATTATAACTAAAAAAAAAACAAATAATGTTTATAAGTGTTTATAGTGTTTATAATAAAACACATTTCGTCTTTTTCTTGATTCGCTTCGGTTTGCTGCTCATCACTTTTAAACGCTTCCATATTTTCTGTCATACGTAACACTGTTTTGGACTTGACACACCCGAAACAGAGTAATTAATCGGCATTAAGCCTTTTATAATTTTTAATTGTTTTTCAAAATTTAAAATAAAATTCTATGTGTGTCAAAATAATTTGTCAAAACAAAGCAATAATGGAAGACATTTACAATTTACTTACTTCCATTGTCAAATTGAAATTCAAAATTAAAACGTCAAATTTATTTTTCAATTTACTTTGATTCCTCTGTTTTCCGTTATGCAAAAATAATAATTTTTTTTAAATGAAATTTTTTTAAATTATTATTTCACACAAACCTTCTACAGGCAAATAATGAAAACATACCAAAAAATCAAGCAAATCGGACTTCACGTTCGCATGTTATGAACGTACAAACGAACAATTCATTTTTATATATATAGAAGATTTAGAGGCTTAAGGAATCCCTTTTTTTATTGATTTATTTTTTATTTATTTAACTTAGCAGAATTTGGGTCAAATTTATAACCCATACAGATCCCGAAATACTTACTCCTTATGTGTAGGGTGTAAAGTCCCCTCATTCAAACAAATGTAGGGTATAAAAATTCCACGAATACGTTACTGTGTTACTATTAAATTAAGCATTAATTAATTACTATTAGGTTACACGAAGCTAAGGATTTAATGAAATTACTCAATGGATTTCTTTCGTCTCGGGTGTCAAGCGGCAATGAAATATTTCACCGAAGACGAAGAAGAAGAAGAAGGAGATAGGTTTTGCGTGGTGACATGGGCCACTCCGACGTCAGTGGGTGGCAGTGCTTGTGGTAGATGAAATCATGTTTTACTCGATTCACTTGTTAATGCGAACAGATTCCAGCATCGAGCAGTGGTAATAAAAAGCAAGAAAAATGATAACTCGCTTCAGAAACAGACCTGCTGCGACAATAAAAGTATTCCATCTGTTTGAGTAGATGGGAAAAATAATAAGCAATCTCTGCAGATGAGGCAAATTGCGATGACTGTGTGTTAATGCCAAACGATAAAAGTTTGAATGAAGGAATAAAGTAGTTGTAAATGTTTGTTTCCTAATCAGATTTCCATGAGGACTCAATAGCGATTTAGTCGTAGGAAATTAGACACAACTTCAGTTGTTAAAAGTATATTATTTATTTTAAATTAACGATATTTCAATCATTGAATTAAAATTTCATATTAACACAGAAGAAACGTTAAAAGGCATTTATTTATTACGACGGTTTTAAACTTTTGCTTTGCTTTGCAAAAATATTTCAATTTAGCTTTGCACATCGATATGACTTTATTTAAATATTAATTAAAGTTTTGTAATAAAGTAAGAAATATGGTTTTATGTTGAATCGCGCAAATATCCAAAGTTAAGCTGCTTTAAATGTCAGCTTTGATTCTTCACCAGCGGACTTTAATACTGGCAAGTAACCGGTTCCACGAAACGCACAAATTCGAACTCGAAGATGTTGCCAATATTTAATTAAGATTGCTGAAGTTCACAACTGTGAAAAGACTGTTAACACGTCTTTAAACATGTGATCGAGACGATTCAGCGAAGGAATGCGTAACACTTGAAGTTAACATATGAACAAAATGTTTGGCAAGAGTAATAAAACCATCATTTGACACGACTTTGAAAATTAAATCATGTTTAAAATCATCAAAATTTGTCAAAATGAACACGTCATTAATTAACAACGAAATGGTGTGAAAAATTATTTAATCGTTGATGGATTCAAGTGTTTCTTTTTCGCTTCTTATTGACTCCGATTGATTAAGTTACATTTTTGTGATTAATTCTTTCTGAATGCTCGTAGAAGGAAAAGAAGCGCAATTTAATTTATTATTGCTTACGTATTGCAAATGCTAGGAAGAAATTGCATTTGCATTAACAACTGAAACTTATTACGAGCAACAACAAGTGTTTTTCCGTGAAGCTACACATGCATTCACACACACACAAGCAAGTCACATACACAGGCACATGAGCAGCTGATGTTGTTCGGCCCTCGACAAAGCATCACTTCATATAAAATATTTTCACTTCATTTAAATGGGTTTCTATGCGGAATGCAGCGCTTGTTACATGCTTTTCCAATGTCTTTATAAAGGGGCTGTCAGTGTTTAAGCAGCTACATACACACTCCTGTATGCAATCCCTGTCAAGGACTTTTTCCATTCTCTCTCTCCATGATTTACATATTTATTTGCACATCTTCTTCATAATGTGGTTGTTGTTTTCGTTCTCATATGTCACAACAAAACATTATTATCCCATCACTATTCTTATCGTCGTCATTATTTTCGTCATAAATACGATATCATCGTGAATATCATTACCATTATCACCGTTTCTCTGTTCCCCATGATTAATATATGCTAACGGAATAGTATAATATCATAGAGATTATAAAACATGTTTTATAATCTCTATGATAATATCATTATGCGATATCGCTAACTCAATATCTCTGGATTATAGCATAATAAAAGCTCCCTATATCTTGACATTTCCCAGTCGTAGCTTCTGAACACATTATCTGCTCCGAATGCTATTAGTTCAATTAGTAGATGAGTATAAGGACTACAAATATCATACCATAACAGTTTCAATAATTTATATTCAGAGATTTATAAATAGTAACTACTACTTTTCATATCTCATTCAAAGAGTCGTTGTTCAGTAGCTGAGTATTTGTATAGCTATATTATAAGTACTGATACATACTTATTAAATTTGTACCTTATCGGCTTATCTATTATTCCTCCCTTGAAGGGAAGAGTATGTCTTCCATTGTAGTTCTGTATTACTCTATAGTGGACAAATCCTTTGATAAATCAGGAGTATATTCTTTGGATTATCTATACCTTCTATCCTTTAATTATTTAGCCGTCTAACCCAAACTTAGCTCAAGAATATCTCGATAAGAACAATTTTGTAAAATAACGCATCTAAACTATTTCGATTTAAAACATTTTTGTAAAGTCATTTAGGTTTAATTGATATACGTAAGTAAGTGCTGTGTTGTATATTATACCTAATACTTCTATAAATAAATAAAATCCTCTAATATTATATGGATCGTTATACAACATTTCAGATAGTAGCTTCCCGTAGTTTCGAAATATTTCGTCCTATTTCGAGAACAACCTGCTATAAAATAGAGAACTCTCTATTCAAGATACGAACTCAATATTCCTTCACTGGCACTGAGAAGGAACTGAGAAGGAAACTTATTTATATATAATATAGGTATCGATAGTATAATTAGTCGATTAAAATACTTCAATAATTAGCAGTAACAGTTAACAATTAACTTTATATTCTGTGATATTTTATTACATATTCAATTTAATTACTCAAAGTCATTCTATTTGTGAACAATTATATTCATATTTTTCACGATTTCGGATTGAAATAAATGTTCCTTGCCGTGCTTATGAGCTATTTCCTTCTTATAAGCCTTCAAAAATATGTTTTTTCTTGATGTTTCGTCAACAATCCATATTCCGTATTTTACGATGAAGTGAATTAATTGAATATTAATTAGTATTATTTCTATTTATTTTTGGAACTGGGTAATTTTAATGTTCCTTAAGGGAAACACAACAAAATCAAGAAGGATTCCTTCAGAACAAAAGATTAAACTAACTTCAACTTGATGAATTTATTACAGCTAGGATTTGTAAATTTTTGTTTTATTCATTCGTCGACATGTCTAATGCTAATTCAAGAAGTTTGTTGGCGATGTTTTCAATTTAATCCCATGATTAAAAGCAAGCCAAACTTTGAGCTACGTAACGACGTCCCAGAAGAAGTTTGCTAAAGCGTCTACGTAGAATTTCGATAAAGAATATGGAACGAATTTCTTTTCTTTAATTTGTGTGCTTTAATTCATTCAGCTTTCTGAAGGCCAAAGATAAAAGAGTCTTTAAAATTAACATCGTGATGAAGCACGAAAGTAAAAAAAGTATGGAAATTTATTAAAAATTCATGGTAAATTCCATGCGAGCTGCCAGAGGAAATTTTTAAGAATTATTAAATTCTGTCTGGAAGTTATTTATTATTTAAATTGAAAGATTACGTTGATGTTTCCCTGACATGAAGGAAATTTAAATCTCGTTGGTGGTTCTTCTGAAGTCGATTGTGTCAATAAAAGATGAGCAACGAACCAACATTAAATATTCCATTTCGGCTTCACTTAATACGCAAAAATATTGCAATTCTTCTTAAAGTGATTCTTAAAAGAAATTCCCATTCCTTTTACGAGATTTTTATATCGATTCGTTTTGCTCTATTGCTTCGGTAGTATACAGCATCTATTCTTAAATTAATCTGTAATCAGTTTGGCTTCTATGGCGCTTTATCGCACTTAAAGTTAAGCAAATATCACACTCTGCATTCGCACATCTTTACTACTCAAACACACTTAACACCCGCCTCAACACTGAGTTACAGAAGAGTGATACTGAACTTTATTCTCGCAGAGTGATTTCATCCCCTGTAACCCAAGAAAAGGTTGCGGTTGCTTAGCTACGAGTAAAAGACGGATGCTAAAAACGTTTCAATCTGGTTTAATCAGGTTTAAACGGTATAATGCAGTATCAGCAATTTTTTAGATTAAGAAATAGTACCAGAAACTTAATTGTAAGGTGCTCCATATACAAATTTTAAATTAAAAATAATTTTCCAAGCATTTGTAGGTTAAATTTGCATCCAGAAATATGGAAATTGGGAAAAATGGGATGTGTTTATTTCCCACTTTTCCCTATCATAATTTCTTCTTCTTTCTTCACGACAGTAATTTGCAATACATGAACTGCTTTATGAGAACTCGTAGTGATTCCTCTTTTTTCTTTATTCGCCAACAGAAACCCATGGAATTGGGTCATAAAGGATTTGTGAGAGAGAGGAGAAGAGGATGTGTCGGGAGAGCTCCAGTAGAGCCGAAAGTGAGCCCGGGGCGTTTTGATGCCGTCTACTCAGCCTGTCAAGTGTTTGGGTAAATTTTTGTATATTTTTTTTTTTGGTACGCACATACATACAGCTCTCTGTGTCTAAGAACGTTTGGAGATTTTTTGGGGTGGGTGTGTTGCGGGTGGAGCTCTACGCTAATGATGGTACAACTCGATATTCAGAGCGGAAGTGAGAAAGTTTTGACTTCGCTCTCCTGTTGCGTGTGTTCAGTGCGCCTGTGCAATTGCCACATGCTGCAAGCTACAACAAGAAAAGAATTCCATGCTCTTGCTCCTTACATGGAATCAAACTGGCATTACTTAAACTGTGCAACAAATATCTTTACCATTCCTTGGCTTCAGCAGAAAAGTTACTATAAACGAGGAGAAGCTGAAATCGAAAATCGTCATTTAAGATGCTATGGAATCGGTGTTAAATGGGGAAACATTTGTTTGGTTCTTATTGGGATTTGATTTAAACTAGGATCGACGCTATTTACAGATTATAGAGAAAGCATCAAGTACATTAAAATTGATTTATAACAAGAAATATTTCGAAAATGGAATATAATATCATTGAACAGTATTTAATGATTCCCCTTTGATTTTTCCAGTGTTGCCAGTAGCTGCATTAATACAGTAGCTGAGCACCTTTCGTAATACGAATTAAATACACTTTACATAAATTAAAGTTGCGCTGCAGAGTTTAAGTAATACGCGCATTTAAACTGGTGGCAATTTGAAGATGTGACTATAAATAATTGATTGATGGCAGCAGAAGCAAAAATCGTAATAATTGCCAAGTCACTCGGTGCTGAGTAAAAGGCAAAAACAAATAAAGCGCCAACATGTTTTTCACTTTCCTTGCAACGTAAACAAATGCTTGAATTTTACTTTAGTGAAGTAAACAAAACTCTTCAGAGAACATAAATAAGAAATAGAGAAAGAAAAGCACAAATAGAGCGAAAGCGAGTGACGAGCGAGAGAAAATAGAAATGAGAGAGGCGATTCGGGAGAAAGCGAGTCGAGCTCGAGTTGAATGTCCTGCTTGGAGTAAATACGGAATCCTCGTCAGTGTAAAGTTGGCGCTTGAAGTGAAAGGACGGAAAAACGCAATCGCAAAAATCAGAAATAAGAGTTTCAAAACTTAGACCAAAACGGAGAGTAAAAGTGGAAGATTTAAGTGAAAATATTTAAGAAAGTTTGAAAGAAGCCGTGTTTCAGAGGAAAGCACGGATTCAACTTGGGTTTCTTTTTCCCTGAATGCCGTTAATTTTGCTTTCAACTACTTCATTGAGCAACAGTTTCTCTGCAGTCCAGTTTTTGTTGTGGTGGGGCGACTGTTGATGTGTGTGAATCGTTGCACGTGTTCCGTTAGACGCTGTCGTTTCCTCCCAAATTAAGCCTCTATTTCCTGCTTAAGTAATTAAGGAAGCTTCCAAAAACACAAATTAATTGATATATAGAGGATTTTCGGTAAGTTTTGTGGGTGAATCATCATGTAAAAGGAATTCGAATTTATGGCGCGTTATTTTAATAAAAGTTTCTTTTGTTATTATCGCTAAATCAAACAATTGCGCCGCTAATTAATTAAAAATTGTTGCCAGTAACGGGATATAAAAAGTGAAATTTGTAGTAAAAAGTAGAACGCAGTAAAATATTTATAACTTTTTTAAAAAAAAGTTATTTATGAGCATTAAAAGGTTTTTAAAAGTTCCCGATGAGATAAAATTTTGAAACTTTGGATGGAAAATGGATTACAATGTATATAACTAAAACTATAACAACTAAAACATAATAAACCTCCAACGCCGACTTAATGGGAGAAATCTTGACCATTATAAAATATTTGTTTATATTTACATATCGATTTTTTATTTAAAGTGATTTTGAGTAAATATTTGATATCGTTTTAAAAATATTTACACGTAAATTAATAAACAAAAAAGCTTCTTAAAAAGAAATTTTACAGTATGGCTTTTGTGTGGCATTCCTCTTTCGTCTTCCCCTCCTCTTACTTCACTCATCTTCTTCGATATTTCTTAGGAATCTCTCAAAACACCCTCCTAACTCAATACTTTATCAGGTTAGCAGATGGAAATATTTTATCAGTTTAGCAGATGGATCCACTGGAAATTATATTCCCAGGAGAGGACTTTCATTTCCTCTTCTCCTTTTACACTAATTCGGCAATCTTTCCTCTCCATGAATTTCATGTAATGGGCCAGGCACAAAAACCGTAATTTAATTAAAACATTTTCACCAATTGCTTAATTTATACAAACGACAAAAAAAAAAAAATGAAATAATCTCTAATTAAAGACCTTTCAAACAGTTTGTAGGGAATTATTTGCAGCTACGTATTAAAATATTAAAAGTTTTTAAAGGATTTTTTGGCGACGGAGTTAATTTCATTGCCAAATTTATAATTAATGAGGCTTTTTAAATTTTCTTTTCGATTACGTGCCAATTCTTTATACAGCCGCCATTTATTTACGATTAAATTTTCTTTTTATCTCTTTTCCATCTGCTTCATTCACCTCATGGATCGCCTTTCGTGGCAAGTTTAATAAACGCTTTCCATTTAATTTAAGTGTTAATTTAATGAAGATTGCAGCAACAACAATATTTTTATTGCAACAGTTTAAATGAAATCTTCATGATACGACATGTTTTTAAGCAATCAATCCAAAACATGTTTTACGATGTACTCACGTCGTATTTAAGTGCTCCGTGCTTAAGCAGATGCTCTAAGAATAAATGAATGACGTGTCGCATTTGAAAGCATGAATAACTCGAACGCAAAATGTTTGACGTAGTATATATTTTCCGTAAACTGTTACATGACCCGGTAATCGCATGTAACTGTCAACAAGAATCTCTGCTGTCAACTGAGTCGCTGATTGGAAAAGCAGACTTAAAAGAGACTCTCAAACACCACCTCAATGATTTTTCAAGAGACGATTTTGAATCTGAAGCTTTATAAAGAACAACGAACGAAAGAAAAACTGTCATTTAAGACCAGAAATGAGACAAGAGAAATCACCTTTAAATAAAAGCGTAAACGAATTCCAGATGGAAAATAAAAATGAAAGCGGAGCAGTCTGAAGAAAGACGTAGTTGAAAAACCATTTAAGGAAGATCAAGTAAAGTTCTTTGTATAATTTGAAAATGTAAAATAAAAAGAAAGAAATTGTTACTGAAGCAGAAGGGAAATTCCTGTAGAAATAAGGATAAAAAGGGAATAGATGTTATATAACAGAAATAAACTTGAGAATGGAACGATAAGAATTAAATATTATTCAAGAGAAATTAAGAAAAAAGTGAGATTTCTTCAGATTAGTTGATTTGCTTTATAAATATTTGTATTTCAATGAAATTTCCTAATCACACACATCTTTTTAAACAATTATTGTACAATTTCGACGATTATATAGTAACCAGAAACGATTTATTTTCGTTTAAAAGTAAAATTTATCCTAAACTGACATCAGTTCCAATATTTTCTCAATAAATTCGTCGAGATTATAACGATGAAATTCACTTGGAGCACGTTTAATTCCGCTGTCTGCTAGGTTTAAAAATACATGCAATATTTTTGTAGACAGACATTGATGAGAAAATAATAAGCTGTACGTAACTTTTCTTATTGTTTGGATATTAGCTCTTCCTCTTCTATTCCATTACAACTTTGCAATAACAAAAAGTTTCACAGATATTCGCAAACTTAACCAATAATTTTCCGCGAACGAATGAGCAAATAGAAACGAGTTGAACACTTGTAAAAGGCTCACATAAATACTTGTTTCGAAGTGAATATAAACACACGTACACTCAATTGGATACAGTATTTATGTGGTTGTGGCGGCGTTTCAAGTTGAGTGCCCTCTTTCAGTGGCTAAAGGACTCGCAGTCGGCCGCAGCCGATGTCGTGCTTGACATTCGCATTCAATTGATATAAATTGCCCTGGTCTTGTAAACAAGACTGAAAGGCTTTCACTCGTACATATGTTATTCTTCAAGTATCATCGAAATGTCCTTGAAAAGGAAATAGACAAAATATAGCCTTTGACTTGAGCTTTTGAACCGATCACGCTTAAGACCAGTGAAATAACAATAATAAAAGACAAAATTCTATTACATTGTTGCGTTCTAGAGATATTTTAACATTTATATATTTATTTAGTACATCCACATCTTTGTATGTGTATTAAATCCATTGTATTTGTGTTTGTATACAACGAAGATGGGTTCATGGGTTAATTTCTCCTCCATGTATCGCGATATTTCTATTTATTGGACCACTTAATCCTCTATTCTGCTAATATGAAATTTATTTGCTACAAAAGCTTTTAAGGTACTTAAATATATGCATATATATATAGACAAAAATCGAAAAGGAGCACACATTAAAATGCTTCTTACAAAATATTTCATGAGCATCGGTTACAGTTCCGAAAATTTAAATTTTTCCGTTTTTTGGATGGGAGCATTAAAAGCGTCAAGAGTCAGAAAAGTGTATGATGAACAATAAAGAATGAAAATAGAGGCTGATGATCGCAAATAATATAACCTCAAATATACAATAACATAACCTCAAAAATACAATAGCATAAACTCAAAAATACAATAGCATAACCTCAATTTACCTCTGGCAACTAAAAGGAGACGGTCGTCAACAATTATACAACGTTATGTTACAGATCTATCCGTAAACAGAATGAAACTCATACGTCGTTGGCAATACATATGCAGATGCTGCAGTAAGACTCGCCCAAAAGAAGGTCTGTACAAGTCAATGTAATTCGAAGGGAGCCATATGAAGATTTTATATCAAACTTTTACCAATGATTTCCTTGGTTAGAAATCTTTAATTGGGCTAACTCAACGTGTTTACCAATTTAATATATCTGCAGAATATTTTAACCCGAGTAGAAATATGTTCGGAATCTATTTGGAATCCAGTCCAATACCAATCTGATTCCGGAGAGATATGTAGCGCTCAAATCGAGAATCCATACAGATTCCATTCAGTTTATTCGATTTTTACTACATACAGATTTTACCCTATTGGGATGATTTCAGACTTTTTCTACGCGAGAAATTTTGATGCTAAGAATGACTGCTGCTGTCGTTTGAATTTCATTATTCGTGCCCCTTAATTAATGGAAAACCTTTAAATAAGAAACGTCTGGTGAGAGCCTCTAAAATGCGATTTTATTTGACAGTTTTTCGAAAGAAACTACAATTTTTACAAAGGTTTGAGTTATTTTGTGGTAAATTAGGAACAAATCCAACGGGATCTAATGATCCAGAAAAATGCATGCATCAAAAGAAAGAGCGACACCACGAGGCCAATTATCTGCAAAAGAGGTGGAATGATCGAAAGCACTATGAAAAATATCAGGAAAATGGGCTCCACCGACCTCTGGTAAAAAGTAGTACAGTTCTGGTGGTCTGATGCAGTTACGTAGCGTCATGTTGCACACCCAGGCCATGGCCGACAACAAAAGTAGGCTGGACAGAATCTCGATGATGATCCACGATATGATGTCGCACAGCGGAATAGCCGACACGAGCAGCATACAGATCAAGGCCAATAGAAGATTGCCGCAGAAGGCTGCAGACGGATATAGATTAACGAGCATTTTAGGCTGGCCCAGGCAAATCGGATTCATGAGGAAGAGGTATTCGCTGTAGATCAACAACCCCTGAAAAACAATATTTTCGTATTCCATCAAAGAAAATTAGAGAAACGTTATACAAACCATCGCGAGAAGTTTGAAGAATCCACAGGAAATTGTAAAGTTTCTAACCAGTCTTTTTTGTTGACATGTTTTGTTGGATTCAATCATTGTTAGAATATACGGCGAGATGCTTAGGAGCTGTAAGTAGTACAGGATGAAAAATTTAACGTCTTTCAACGAATTACCACATCACAGAAAAATCATACAAATTACAAAATCAAATTGACAGCGTTTTCACATAAAAAACAAGGAAGTAAAAAGCAAAAATGAGATCTATACAAATAATACTGTGGAAGAAAGTGATGCAATTTGTCATTTTTAGTAGTTGCTGGGATTTTGCAACTCGTTGCGATTATTTACTTACTTCTGGCAACGAGTATACATCGTCTTATATCAACGAGCATATATATATATATATATATATATATATATATACATTACATACACATATCCTTACATAAAATATATATATTTACATAAAATATATCTATACTCGTTGTTTTTAAATACCGTTTTTTTGTGGCCGTTTGTACTTTCTTTGTAATCGGTGGGATTTTCGAATTAATGGCGGTTATTTGGTCACTTTTCAAAGAGAAAAATTGATGCCAACAATTTCTTGAATATAATAATTCGCTATTGCACCGATTCATATATAATTTGAGAGTACATCTTCTAAATTTAAATTTTTATATCCTTTGCAATCTGACAACTATTATAACTATCATAAGATAACATGATCTTCTGAACAATTATATTTTTGACAGATTCCTTTATAAACTGAAAAATTTCTTTTGTGAGAGTGGTAATTTTTTTATCTAACTCTGCATTTTTAAATGTATTGGATTCTTTGTGGGATAAATTATAATATCGCTGTAATATATTTGTAAATATACATTTGTATAAATGCATTTGGATTGAAATTTTTTAACTGATAATTAAGGATTTAGCGATTTTTTGTAAGTGAAAAATTCTGGCAACACTATGATTATGACGGATAAAGTTACAGAAACTCCCTAAAACTCGATTCGAGTGGTTTACAGAATAAATACTTTCACGGCATTCTATTGAAATGGAATGCTTAGAATTGCTTGGTTTGTTTATGTTTTAAATGGCAATATCGCCGTCGAGATTGACACATAATGGCTATACTCGTATGTAAGCTTATACCCATTCATTAACTGTTCCCTACGGAAACAGTACAGTCTATATTGACGGAAAATGACGTAAAATCGTTAGAATGAATCAAAATATACTACGTTCGATAAGAGTGAACTATGAAGAACATTGAATCAGAACAATAAAGATTATAGATATCTAAATGGGACGAGTTATGTGTTTTTTTTTTTTTTTATTGCTCGAGTCTGCTTCATTCTTGGAGTAACCTCGATACAGACCAAACTTTTGACGATTTTCACCCGTTACTGAAATATTGTTTCTTATTGAATGAAATGAAATGGATTTTAGAAAATAAGTTAAAATAGTGCAGCAGTAACAACAGCTCGGAGTTTTTAATAATATTTGTGTTTTTCTTGCTCTGCTACATTCACTGGAATCATCCGTATTCTTTCAAAAAGCACACATAACAGAGAGTATAGATATGACATATAATCTGCACATAATCCACACAGCTTCCCCAGCGGCTGCCAGGATTCTTCATTCTGGCATCCGTTCACAGCACATGAGAAATCTTCTGTGATGATAAACGAGGGAATAAAATGTGAGAATAGCGAAGTGCGTGGTTTGCGGCTGTCAAATCTGCTGCGTGCCAATTTGTCAGTGATGCTTGGAGAGATCCTACAATCGTCCTCCTTCGTCCGTCCTTCGAGAAGAGTTCACTAAAGTTACATTGTATTTTTTGATGGTTCGTGGTTAACTCAACAAATGTTTTCACTCCATCAACGACGTTGTGAGGTTAAATAAATTAGAGTGAGTTGATGTTAAAAGGTTTGTGGTTGTCATTAATTTTACAATAAATAATAAACTCAATGTGAATGCGTTCGGGGCGGGCGTTGAGAGTTTCTGACGTTGATGATGGTTCATTTATTTCCTGAAAAATGCATTCCAAGCGAAGAATCGCGTTCCTATCGCAGTTGTCAGATGTTTACAATCAAAACTGCCAGAATCTGGCTGTCAAAAAAATAACATGAATTGAAAATAAATTTATTAAATTTCATAATAAATTATGTGCTCCATAAAATAACCGATATTATCCACGAAACGATAAATAATATTGTACATGAATAATATTAATAATAAAATATAAAATTTTACCAATTGGATTATCTTCGCGTGGAACGAAACGAAGTTTTAATGGAACGAAACGAATTGAAGTGTCAAATTGAATGATTGTTCGTTTCGTTGGATAGACAATTCAATTTCGTATTCAGTTTCATATCGCAAAGGTACATCAATATAAAAACATGCAAACGAAAAATGGAAAGAAATAATCAAAATATTTATTCCATGAACACAGAGGCAAAAATAAAGGAAAGTTTAAATGTAATGGAAATAAAGTCCCATGAAAGCAACAAAATAACTGAGAAAAATACATTGATGTGGGATGGAATCCGAAGCAATCCGGAACCATCAGCTTCACTTCGTTCACCTCCACAATCGAATGAAAGTGGTTCGAGTGGCTCTCGAAAGCAACCGAAGAAGCGGAAGCGGAAAAATCGAATGTTGTGTTGCAATGGCAATAATTGCAACGTAAAGGGAGATATATGCATAAAGGAGCCGGTGAGGAAATAAAGGAAGAGAGGGAAGAAAGATTGATAGCAGCTACGATGGAGTCTACAAATGGGTCTTCAGTGGATCTCATGCGTTGCAATTAAATTCAGGAGTAATGCAATTTCTTTTCAACGACCTGAAGGCACCGGAAGTCGATACGAATGTGTTTTACCGTTATGTACATGTTTAAGTACACTGGATAAGATTTCATTCTGATATTATTTTTCCATTTTCCGCTGTCACTTCTGTGAAATATTCCCCTTTCGTACCACTTTTGCTCCACTTCTCGTTACTGCGACTCTTCGATCACGACAAAGCGAAGACTGTTATTAATTTCTCTTCTTCTTCTTCTGATTCACGCAACCGTTTTACGTTTCGCGTGTGTTTCTTTTATCACGTGATTGCTTTTAATGATTCATTTTAATGCAGTTAATGCAAGCAGCAGCAAACTTTATTAATTTTCACTCAAATGCGACGTATTATTTTCGTTGTTGTTGTTCTTTTTATGTAGTTTCAGGGTATTAATGAATCCTTTGGCGTTCATAAATTGCATTAAGCAAAAGAAAAATACATTTTTTTCATGCAAAGATTTTCATGCATTGAAGAGAATTAGAAAAAGCGAAATAAATTATTTAATTAAAGTGCTTTCACAGTTTTTAAATATCACTTGCAATTTGTAAATGAAAATTATTTATTGTCACAACTCTCGACTGGCAGTCGCAAACCTTTTCCACCACGAGCAGCGCCGTAATTGCCTATAAAGTAACCATAACGACATGATAATCAATGCAAGGATTACCGTTGGCTCTTCATTACATCATCACTACTTGGCACGAACCCCGATCAACCTCTGCGACCAGCAAAGGGACCTCCATCGCTATTATTGGGCATCTATCAAGTGATTTCATAGTCCACGTCATACGTCGGCCTCGTAATTTCATTCGTTGTCGTAATGAAGTTAGCTTCACTTAATTACGGCTAATTAAATGACGAACTGAGAGGAAGCCATGACGTAACTGACGAGTTGAATGGCGCTTATGTGTGAATGTGTGTGTGTGAATACAGTTTCAAAGCTAAGCTTTGGACATTCGTCATTTTAATGCTAGATTTCAGTTGATTCCTGAAGAAATTTTCCTTGCAACAAAAAAATTAAATAATATTAAAATAAATGCGCTGAAATAATTTTTTATTTTTTGTTTAATAATGACACAAATAATTAACAATATTATTTGGCAAATGCCAAATTATAAAAGATGTAAAGAAAGTTTCTTTCAATGCTATAAAAACCAAAGCCACAGAATTACAAGGGAAAAAAGGGGAAAAAAGCAAATGAATAAATTTGTTGCTGTTGTCGAAAGCGTTGTTAAATAGTCAATGGAGAAGAAAATCGCGTCATTGGCTCGGTGTTCATTCACTTTGATGATGCCAACGCTCCCATCGGTATTGACACACTTTTGCTTTCAACTCATAGCTACTTCAGCACTTTTTCGGTGATTAAAATGAGCGTGCGTTGAATTAAAACTGACCCAAAGGAATTGCGCGCAGTTAATGGTGTTCAGTTTCCAACACACAAGGAAACCAATTAGAAATATGCATCTGTATTCATTTTACGTACTGTAAAAAGAATTTCTATTTTATATTTTAATGGAAAACATGAAGATTTTTTTAAATGTTTGTTTTATGAATCAGCAGATGATGAAAGTCGAAATACAGAGCATTTTTAATACGCAATTCAGGTCTGCTTCTGTATCCGATTACAATTCCGCAGATCCAATTAGGAAATGAGGACAAGCGCAATTCCAACTGAACAACTACGTAAACAAACGAAGTAACGTTTGATGATTCGCATTGGAATCGCTCGTGGCGCTGTTGTTTAATATTTGACTTTGACTTCCGGTAGTTGGCGCCATTTGTCACAGAGCGAAACACATTCCAAAGGAAAGCAAATAGCTTAGAATTAAAATGGATCATATTACGTCCCGTCGTAGAATTTCTTGAGTTCCCAGCACTAAAAATCAATTGATTTTCGAATGTGAACCTTTTAAAGTATCTTGAAGTATTTCAACCTATTTTTGTTCGTCATTTCTGCCAAGTGCTTAATGTTAAAGCCCTGTTTGTGACGCTTTATTGTTATGAGTAAATCGATTCGCAGTTGGAGTTCTAGAATTTAATTGATAGCAGCTTGTCGAGTGTGGCAGTAAATCCCAACAACAGCAGATTACAGTCAAGGTCAAGTGTACTTTGTGGCAAATGGCTAACAGATCATTAAGGAGCTCGATGAGGGAGTGAAAAAGCGGCAGTTCCAGCCATGAAATCAATAGAAAGGCAATAAAAATGGCCAAAGTGCCTTAGTACTTTGTTTCAACACGGGACAATTTATCAAAGAAAGCATAACAATAAAAATATGGAACATGCTACAGCTTCTTCGTCCGATGGCAGTTAACAAGGCTGCCAGCTGCATTCACTCCCCTGGATGATGGCAATACAAAGAAAAGAAAGAAAGCATACAGCTACAAATGCAAGGGAAGTGGAAAAGTTTGCGAGAAAGTGACTTCTATTTTCAGGTATCATCAATTGTGAATCTGACGCCCAGCATCTGATCGCAAAACAAAGGATGTTTTTTTATGTGTGTGTGTGTGTAAAATGCATGATGATTTATAAGAAAAACTTATGTCAAAAAATTATATGAAGGATGAGCGAAAGCGAAGGTTTTTCATGAATTTGATTGAGGAAAGATGATGAACTGTGAGTTCTTAAAAGCATCTTCATTTAACAATTTAAATTAGTTTTCTCATCTATTTTCTTTTTCTATTATTAAAGTTATGATTAATAATAGATTTGAAGAGTGGGAATACATCAATAAAAATGGAATGTTCCATTAATTAAAGTTATAGCAATAAAAACAAAATCTTTAGGTATTTTTTTTTAAATAATTTAATATAAAAGAATATTCACTTGTAAATACATCATTGAAAAGGAAATCTTTAATAAATTTTGTAATATTTTCTGACTTAAAAAACACTCAACTGTGAATAGTAAATTTTTTCCTTTGTGTCTGTTTTCGATTTCAATCGTTGCTGTTGGTTAATTCCCAGAATATTCACTGAGCCGAATGAAATACAATTAAGGTGAAGGCATTGGATAAATTAACAGCCGATTAGAAGCCTCTAAAATCCCTCTGAAGAGACTCGCTGTGAGGAGTTCAGAGAATAAAAATTATTTATAGAAAGTATCATTGAAGTGAAGGAATTCTGGCTAAGAAACTACTTTGCATAATTCATATTAACCAACAAACAAATCATTTAATAGATATCCGAAAGATAAACACTTCGTAAGTGTAAAAGAAACCTTTACTCTATATTAAAATAAATGGATTTCTAAAAACATGTTATGATTGCACGATTTAACTTTTATTCCGGTGAATCTCTGATGGCTTTCACTTTCTGGAACTGACACAATGTTTAGATAACTGAAAAATCCCTCTTTTGACAGATACCACAAATCCAAATGTTCTCGCAGCTGGAGACACGATTTTTGCGTTTAAACTTTTGTTTTGACTGCTGTAACATCATCCGCAGAATGTTAAATAACCAGAAAGGGTGAAGCTGAGTTGCTATATACTCAGCATTGCATATGACGAACCTTAGCATCGTGCAAAGGGTGGAAAAAGCAGGAAAAACGTGTGGATTCTGTAACACGTGCGGATTACGAGAATGAGAAACTCAGGCTGACAAACGTAGTGCACAAAAAATACTAACACATTCCTTTTTTATTTCTTTTCTTATTTTCTTTTTATATATTTGTTGCTTTTCCTAACTTTTCCTTTTTCCTCTTTTCTGGGAAGATGAATTCGAAGTTTTTGTTGGTGTTGAGTGGTTTCGCCCGCAACCCACGCTACAAATTATCCCGAAGTCGGAGGATTTCTGAATTATGGGAGTTTTTTGTAACCCTTGCAAATACTGGGACCCCTTTTATTCTATTTTTATCATCAGAGTAAATATGGAGTCGTACCATCTCCGAAAAATTATGTTCAATAAATCTCTGCTTACCCAAAGATCGAAATCGAAATTAGGACAGAATATAAAAGTATTTCCTGGAAGTAAGGAAAGTATAGAAACGTTTCCCTATGGGACGTCGATGTCATCACTTAATTTACATTTGCAGCATTTTTTGTTGTCAACTTAAGCCACAGAAATTTATGTCTACGGGGACACAAAATTGAATCAGATGCTAAATAAGCGAATTTTCTCATCATATAAAAAACATTATGAGAAATCGTAAAATTTTGTCAACCGCAATAAAGATCGATATTGGGTAAGATGTAGATGTAGAACTATGTACATATATCTATAAAAACTGATGATCTTTGAGATGATTTCGGGTTTTAAAATGGGGTGTAAGGTGTTTTTATGTTATCTATGCTGAAATATATTTCTATAGACGAACGTATTACGATTTTAAATAGAGTGCGAGAAGGTGAAAAGCAAAGTTCAAGGTTTTCCTTAGTCCCTGTCAAAGTCATCGGCTACGAATTCGCGTTCGGTGTGTGTTCAGTCGTGTGCAAAACGTGAGACAGTTCGAGAGCTTTCGGCTCATCACCAGACCGAATCATCGAGCGAATTACCAACCTTCTTCCGTTTGCTGTTGAATTCCGTTAAAGCGCATTTCGTTTTATGTTTGAGTTGAGTACTCAACAGCGATCTAAATTCATGTGTAAAGATTCCCATGATTTTCGCAAGGATTTCGGACAGCTTTTCCTTCTATTTAATACTATTTTATTAGGATAAAAAACGTATAAAAAGTTGTCATTTAATTTAATCTGTTTCGTTGAGGTGTGGTGGGATGTTTTTGAAGTATTTCTGCTTATTCGAATCTTCTGTCATCTCATGCAAACTTCTTCATGCATTTTTCAAGGCGCGTTGCGAATATCGGCGGCATATCGAAGCGCAGACATCCGCTGGGACCGAGTACATGTAGCTTGGCGTGGTCGGAACAATCGATTTTTCCGTCATGATTGCAGTCCCTGGCGAATCTGGCGATGTTCCCGTTGACTGTCTGAGCAGCACAAAGCGGGTTGTTCACGCAATTCAAATAGGCTGAAAAATATCGAAAGTCATTAATTATTAAGGTCATTATATTTAGTACATTATAAAGGTTTTTGCTGAGAGATTAGAACACTAGGACCCATTATACATCGGATCTATCTTAAAGAGATCTCCTTCTGTTCTCTTTCTTATCACAAATTCCTGATTATAATCGGAATGAATAACTATAGCCGCGATTTACTTGTAAAACAATCTCTAAATCATGGAATTCTGAACAAAAGGAGTACTGAAAACAAATAACTACTCGCACACGGCCATTAAAGAGGTGGAACTCGGAAGGAATCTACATACTTGCGTGTTCCGTTAGGTTCCTGGCAGCGTTGTGCAGTTGGGGGCGGCCCGCGTCCACCCAGTAGGGCAGCGATATGCGAAAGAGGCCGCACGGAACATCGAGCCCACACTCGGCTGGCATGCAATCGGTGGCTGTTTCGCAGATGCACTGCAAACAAAGTCCGGACAAAGTTTGGGACGTGCCAGCAGTTGCATTGATTGCTTCTGAGTTCGATAACAATGATGCTAATGATTGTGATGATGATGTCGCTGTCGCTGTCGGTGTCGCCGTGGCTGCTGTTGAATTGCTGATGTTTTTCTTGATGTTATTGCTTGGTTTGTGCGCCGCCATTTGTTGCGGTTGATGTTCCTTTTTCAATCGAGTGCGGAAATCATCTCCTTCCACTTCCAGTTTTCCATCTGCATCCGGCGATTCTAAAGCGTTGTCGGTTGATGTTGGTGCCTTTGTTTTTGCAGTGTCGTCGTAATGTTTGTTGTCGCTGGCGTCGTTCGATCTGTCATCATAATAATAATCTTCATCGTATTCAATGTCACTATCGCTGCTTCTGTTGTTGTTGTTGTAGCTGTAATCGTCATCGCTGTACAACAAAATCTTCTCCATGTTGGTCGGACTATGAGTTGGCCGCATTTCTGACATATCCGCGTCGGTTGCGTTGGGAGCTGTAATATTCCATGAAACCACATTTAAAAGGCATTTTGATTAGCGGTTTATGGAAGTGCTTTGGACTTGCAGTCAAGTCAATTAATATGCGTTTCGGATCGGCGAAACTCTTGCAGAGAGATGTCGATATTTTAATGTCGGTTTTTTCGAGTTTAGAATGGAAAAGTTGAGAAAAGGAAGCGTAATTTTCCAGCATCAAATATAGGGGAAAAACACAATATATTAAGAAGTGATGAAGAAACAAGAGAAACTAATGTATATGTTCTATATAATTTGAAAAAAATCTGAAATGGAAGCTCGTGTGTCTCTCTGTTTATCGCATTCAGTATTCACTCTGCACATGAGATTGTTGGGTAAATTAAATAGAATTTATTTGTGAATTGATTAAAGAAAATTGGCTTGAATTTTATTCTAAGTTTAAATTCTATTTTGATTTTGATTTACTCACTTGATAATTCGAGAGGAAGTAAATTATTTGTTGGATAAATGTGTTGTGATTGCTTCTTTTGTTCTTCGTTTTCGTGTATGTAGATGAAACATCCTATTAAAACCAACGAAGTCATCAGCAAGGAAACAGCTAAAATGTGTCGCCAATCGGCTTCTTCATCGTCGTCCTCATCGTCGTCCTCCTCCCTCTCTGCGGCGCCCTCGTCTTCCACTTCTCTATCACATTGCACCACAGTAAATAATCGGTTCATCGCCTTTTTAAAGATCCTTTCTCCACAATTTCCGAAACTTTGAAGATTCGCTTTCAATTGGCAAATTTCCCTTTTCGCGGTCGAATTGTTATTGTTGAATATTTTCTGGCGATGTCTTGTCTGTCGTTTGATGCTCTTTGTTTAACTGAGTGACGGCAATCGCGTCTTTATTTTGTTATTGAATTGGTGGCTGTGTCGCGCTTTCTGGCTTCTCAAGCGGTCTATCGAGCGGCTTGTGGATGATAACCTCGCTGCTTGCGGTCAATCTGACGCATTCCGAAAGAAGCTATCACAAGAAACGCTCGAAACGAGTATCAGCGGAAAGGTGAATCTCGAGCGGCATTGAAATTAGTTGACAAAATTAAGAAAACACCGAAAATTAAATGGAAAGTGATTTGATGGAATTAAATACATTGTCGACAGTTTAGCCAACTATTAACATTATTAATATATCATTGACATTGATTTAAACAACAAGAATCGATCGTAAATATTTCGCTGGGCATGAAACATGAGGAAGTCCCCAGAAAACCTCTTTTTGTGTAGATAGAATCGTCTTCTATAGTTTATGAAGTAGTTATTATGTATTTCCTAGGGGTCTATTTTCATTTTAATTAAACAATTAATCATATCATGTCTCAGCGATTAAATAATCAAGAAATTCGTAAATAAATTACGTAAATTACGTTTACGCCATCACGTTTTATGTTTTTTTTTATTATATCAATTTTTAGTGATGATTGCTTTTGTCGTTCAGTTGTTGTCACCACAAAACCACCAACGAAATGTATGAAGAATGAATAACAAGAGATTACAGCAAAGCAAATAAATAAATTATCATGTGATGTGATTTGTTATTAATCAAATGTACATATATTTTCATTTCAATTAAGTTTTCTAAACAAAACATGTGCTGTAAAGTTTGGACAAGACTTTTATTGAAATCTGTTGCATAAAAGTTATTGATTTAATTTGAAACTTTTTCATGTAATACAAAGAAATCTATATGATTGAGGTTCCCATTGATTTGAGGTTTACGTGTAAGAAACTCAGAAGGACTTCAGAAATGTAGCGAGATTTCGAAAGAGGAGGGTACAATTATTAAAACTTCATTGATGTAAATAACAATTTAGAGCAGTTGAGGTTTCGAAGAGTCATTTAAGCGGCTGCGGCTACGATTGTTGTCCCCTCTGAGTTAGAAACGTTTCTTTCATGAACTTCAAATGTTTTTTATCCAGGGATATCCAGGGAATTCGTATCGTTTCCAATTTTATAATATCATACTTCAATTCAGTACACAAAAAACAGATGAAATAAAGGTAGTAATGCTACATTTATATATTCAAAAAAACAAATTTGTTTAATTGCAAATAAAGTAAAGAAAAATTAATAATATAGACATAATATTTTGATTATTCCTTTACAGGAAGTGCGAAGTTTTCGCCATAACCTGCGTAGAAATCTCGATAGAAACAGAGTAACACGCATTCGTATACAATTCATTAAAAAAAGGCAGCTATTAAGGACGATTTAAATGTCGACTTAGGAATTGAACAAAGAGTGGAATGAATGAATGAATTTTTTAAACAAAATAACTACAAAATAGGGGAAAATCATTAATATAAAAAAAACAATTCTCCTATTTTCAAGAGCCGCAGTCGTCAGCTGCCTTCATTGTGCTTCATCACGAAATGATTGATTAACCGGATTTTAAACTTTCCGCCTTTTCGAACTTCCAAAAGTTCCTTTATTTTGGGTTTTTCTTAAGACGTTTTTGCTCCTTTTTTTTCCTTTTTCTTTTATTTGAGTTTTCCCTTTATTTGGTTTAATTTGTTTTGTTTTCGTGTTATTCTTTATACATTTGCTAAAAAGCGAAAACTTTGACTACTTTTGTTTTATTAAAAGTCGTTAGCAGTTTTGTTTATGAGTTTTTCACGTTTCTTCTTTGTTTTCAATAGAAGTTTTTCCTGCAGTTTTATTTAATTTTTTGGCACGCTCTGAAAACTTTATTAACCTTCTGTGTGCTATTTTCACTCTCTTGTGGCTGCCTGAGTATCAAGATCCTTTCCATTCGCCTTGTTTAACAGCCTCTGAGTATTCATATTCGTTGGTAGTTGTTAACAGAAACGGAAACTCGCACTTCTGCCATTCATCAGCCAAATGAATAAAAAACATCATCAGCAAACTGAAAACTTTCACGTTTCCGTGCTACGATTTTCCGTGGCTCAGTGAAAATGCTTTCATAATTAATTCAGCGTTCAGTTTATTTTAATTCATTTTTCGAATGCAAACACATCACACATTCTACCATTTTTTCGTAATTTCATTTCTGTTCAAATAATAACGCTTTTGCAGAATGTTGTGTGTTCAAGTAAAGCTTTAAAATCTCGATTTAATAATAGAAGGACAACCGAAGCGTAGTGGCTTTTGTTCAGTCCTTTTCATGTTGGATTTTGTTGGATTTTCGTGGTGCTGCTACAATAACAACAACAACATCATTTTGTGGCTTAAACCAAACGGAAATGTGTCAAAAAACTGAAAGTGTAAACAGAATCGAGCGAAAACCTGTCAAAGTATTAAAAAAGCTACACATTTTTAAGCTGTCGATTGTAAGCTTTAAAAAGGTTGACAAATTATCGCGCAAAAAAATTTAATATATATCCTTTCGTTGTGGCTTTGTTAAACAATTTGAAGTAAAATTTCCGATCATTATGGAAAAGTTACAACCAAAAAAGAATTCCAAAAGTTTCGCTAGAAGAGTTCCCTTTAAAAAGTTATTTATTTAAAAATTTATGCATTTTCAAGGGAAATGAGGGTGAAAATATATTAAGAATTTGTTTAGGAGGGAAGGAAAATGGGAAAATTAGAGATAAAAACAGGAAAAATGAACTCTTTCAGACATTAGACGTATGAAAATAAACTAGTAAGGGTACCTTCGGTCAGACCGAAGCTTATATACCCTACATCCCAGCAACCTTTATTATACATATTTAGTAAGTTATAAAAAGTAGGCGTGTAACTCCGCCGATTTTCCCCATTTTCAATACAGAGTTATCTATGATGGCAGAGAATATTCGTACCGAATTTCAAGTCAATTCTTCCAACCGTTATTCTGGAATTGCGGTTTATATCAATGTCATATGTTCGTGGGCGGACACGCCCATTTTTTTTAAAAATTTAATCTACCTGTACCGATGTATTCGGAAACAAAATTGAAGCTCAAAACTAAGTCTACAAGTTGAAATATTGTTAAAAGAATTAGTATTTGTTAAAAAAGTAGGCGTGGCGCTGCACCGATTTATCCCATTTTCAATCCCACAGAGTTTCGGATGACAAAGAATATACGTGCAAAATTTCATCGCGATAGCTTCATTCGTTCTCCTGTAATCGTGATTTCCACAGACAGACAGACAGACAGACAGACAGACAGACAGACTACGGACATGGCTAAATCGACTCAGGAGGTGACACTGATCAAGAATATATATACTTTTCCATACCTGCCACGCCTCCTTTAATGCGTTACACACGGAAGCACAAAGTGAATATACCCTCATTCCTTCGGATGTAGGGTATAAAAATATTCCAGATGAGATATTTTAAAAAGCAGAAAATTGAAATGATTTCGAGAATACTCGAAGATTTTGTCAAAATAAATCAATAAATCAATTAGTCTAAAATGTTTTAAATATAAAAACCCCAAAGGAATTCTCTTCTATGTATGAGTTAAACGCTTTTTTGCGTGTTTAGCAAAATAAAGCTGCTGATGACTTCGTCGTTAGTGACTTTTTTAAGCCTCTTCTAACCTTGAATGTTTAATGAATAGATTGCGAGCAATTTTAAGTTTAATTTAGAAATTCATTTCACTTTCAGTTCCGAGAGATTCAACTAAAAACTTCAATTAGGAAAAACAATGCAGCAATTAATGAAGGAACAAAAAGCAAGCTGAAGAAGCTTCGAAGGAGGCTTGAATAATTTAATTAAAAATCAAAAGCAGAAAACGGAACTGAAAATTCGGACCTTGGAAATTCATTTCGTCATCTCAAGTGGGAGAAAAACACCTGAAAAACTCACAAAAAAGATAACCACAAAAAAGCAAAAAAATAACCAAAGCAAAAACCTAGAAGCAAAAACCTAGAAACAAATAAAAATGAGTGTCGAACAATTCAACTTTGAGTGGGAAAAAACGTCAACTCAGCGTTGAGATCGCGGGGTATTTCCAGCACCAGGGAAGCAAACCACCGAAGGACGACCAAGGAACCGAAAGGAGCAACGAAGCAAGAATAAAGAAGAATTTTGCATATGCCGACATTCGATACCCTTCACTCCACGCTCCTCTTTCGCAGCATGGACAAGTGCAGCACGTGGTTTTGTGCTCGCTCCAACAACAGCAACAGCAGCAGCAACAACAACAACTGCAGCAACAACAACTGCAGCAGCAACAATAATGAAGCCAACGCCACGACTGCGACTGCGACAGGGACGGCAATGAAAATGGGGACGGGAAACAGCAACACGTCATCGGTTACCTTTTTCGATGCCATCGCCAGCAGTGAAAATGGAGCGGTGAAAACCGTTCTCTCGGCGCCGCGGGCATCCACTTCAGCGGCTGCAGCTGCAAGTGTGACAACAACAACGTCCGCCACATCGACTTCGCCTCTGCTGGCGACGGGAACGAAACCTAAACACATCAATTGCGAGGAAATCACACAGGAACCGGGACCGAGTCCTTCCGTGTCGGTGACATGCGACGACACGGAGCCACCACCGAAGAACTGCTATCGCTTGGTTATGTTGGGGTGAGTCCATCGCATTGTTTCTATCGAATCGATCTGTAAGTAAGAATCACTGGCATCACTCATGAAGTTATTTCTTCATCTCTTGCATTAAAAGTTGGTAAATAAACTCCGTAAACAACAATCGAGATAAATACACAAGAAGATTTCTATTTGTTATTGTAAAGGACATCACTTCTTTAAAGTCATGTGCAGCGAAAGAATCTCAGTGCACACAAAAGTTAAAAATGAACAAGTTTCCAATCTTTATTGAAGTTTGTCAACGGTTATTGAAGAAAAGATTTGCTCCATTGAAAAGTTTTAATTAAATGGCGTCACGAATCGTCGCGTGCCGTCAGGGGTAAATTAAGATTTAGTGAGAGCCAAATAATGTTATAAAGAATCTGTTCTTCAATTTAGATATCTACGATAAATTGAAAGAATATGAAAGTACAAAATAAAAGATCTGCGAGGTCTTTAAGTTACTTGTTCCATTGGGAAGGATTAGACTTCACCTAATCTGGTTATAGTTCAATCCAGTACAATCGTTGCTCTTATAAAGTTCTCCATTCAGCTTCAGCGTTCAATTGATCTCAGAACCACGGAGAAATTTAGTATTTTCTTTTAGTTTCTTAGATCCTTCTTTTGAAGTTCAGATGAACGGATAACATTCCACATCGGGTGTGTATTGTTCAATTGTATATCAATACTCGATTCCCTTTAAAGTCTTCCTTCCATCGTGCCGTTTATTTAATCATGTCATCACAAAGACACACCTTTTTCTTTTAAAGATTCTCAGATCTTTTCTCTTATGAATATGGTTATGAGTAGTGGAGGGTATACAGCACCCTTTACAGCACTATTTCTGTCTTTAAGTTCTCAACTTTAAAATGTTTGTTCGATTTTGTTGGAGTTGACTATCGTTCATGAAACATTTATGCACTCTACACCATCTATCAATATAAAATAATATATAATATAAAATATCATCCTTATGAAAATAATGAATAATTCTTTCAAGTTTATTCATGATGACATTGACTTGTTTACTTTCCTTACAATTGTTCCATTTAGATCCTCACGAACCGGGAAAACCTCGTTAGTTCAACGTTTCCTTGGTCAGAGATTTGACGAAAGCTACACTCCAACCATTGAAGACTTCCACCGGAAACTGTACAGGATACGCAGTGAGGTTTATCAGTTGGATATTCTGGACACTTCGGGCAATCATCCGTTTCCGGCCATGCGTCGATTATCTTTTCTAACTGGTAAATGGTGCAACAAATTTAACCACAACAGGGCTCTAACAGTACTCTATAGAAGCTCAGTTAAATACACAAATAGTGGAAGTTAATTAAAGATGAAGTGGATAGAGAAAATAAGACATAACTTGATCACATGACATAACTTATTATTAATCTGTTTGGACAAGAGTTTGAATTGACTCTGACGAAAGTGGTATATGTTTGACATTCAAGCCAAAGTCATTAAATTCCAATTTTGTGCATTGCGTATCGTAATCCAAATCCAAATCGTATTGTGGTTGGCATTTCGTTACTGCGATGTAAAGCCACTCACTTTGATGATGCTGATAACATGTCTTCACTCTGATAGCCTTGTGGCTATAGTACAATAAAAGCACAGAGGTTATGGTATTTGAATGCTTATTACCGAGGACATAGCAATGACGAGGATGCGTCTATGCTTTGCTTATTCAGTCGATCTGCAAACGAACATAAATGAAGCAATCAAATTGCTGTTCGATTGAAATTGATGTGATTGAGTTTAGGCCAATATTTACACATCAATCATCTCTTTAGGAATCGGAAAATTTATATGTTGTCTTAGATTAATATTTGTGTTTCGATTTTTAGTTATTAGATTGCATTGAATGGCTTTAAATAAAGTCTTGTCGCAGAGCGTGACAAATAATCGAAATGTTTATAGAAATGTTTTCAATTATTAGTCTAATTCGGTGATTATTTATGGTAAATATTTAAAATATGATATTTAAATTCACAGGTGATATTTTTGTGTTGGTCTTCAGCATGGATTCGCGTGAATCCTTTGAGGAGGTGGTGCGTCTACGTGAACAGATCCTCGAGACCAAGTGGAGTGCTCTGACCGCTTCGAGTGGGCGTTCGAAGAAGAATCTGCCCCGAGTGCCGATGGTAATTGCAGGAAATAAATGTGATCGCGATATGAAGTAAGTGATTCAATATAAATAATCCGAAATCGATATAAAGAAGATGTTATTTCAGAACAGTGCAATTGGACGAGATCATGGGCTATATCGCTGGCCAGGATTCGGCGTGTGTGTTCGTTGAGTGTTCGGCGAAGAAAAACTTTCGGGTGGAGGAACTCTTCTACGAGCTGTTTATGGCGGCGAATCTGCCGCAGGAGATGGCGCCGAATCATCATCGTTGGGTGTCGACGGCGTTCGGAGCGCCGAATCCCTTGCCCGCCCACTGCCCCTCGAGTCGCTCCAAGAAGTGTACGCTCTCGATCAAGCGTCGTCTGAGCGATGCTTGCGGGGTGATCGCGCCGAATGTCCGCCGACCGAGCATTCGCACCGATCTCATGCTGATGCGGACGAAAACCTGCTCGATGAGTGATCCTGAATCTGGTGGCTCCGGGCGCGGCGGTGGTAGTTGTACGATTATGTAAGCACCTTATTTGATGATGAACTCGTAGTTGGTGATGCAAAATACAAGGGAATTACACCCCAAATCGAATGATATTCAAGAATATAAAAAAATTCTGACATCTTTTGAAGAATGCTATCGAAAATTGCGAACATATATAATAAAATAAATAGCAAAAAAAAATATATTGCGCATAATTGTAAAGTAAATGTACCTATATTTACCTTATAAGAGCATATCGTAACTATATCGAGTAAAGATGAGGAATATTTATACCGATTATAAGCTGACGTCAAAGTTATAAAAATTTATCAAATGTATGTCTGTAAGTTATTACAATGGACCCAATAGAGGCCTAGGGTACCTTTGCATCTATCACATATTTCTTTGGGCGTGAAGAAAATAAATAATTCTACGAGTATTTCGACTTTGGTGGTGGTTTCTGAACACTCGATTCACTTCTAAGGTTTCAAAATATATTTAATTGAGTTTAAATTTATATGTGAAAGGTTCCAAATACCTTTCTCCGAAGTTGTCTAGTTATTCGAGGAAAAACAAAGAAAGATATGTATATTTTTTGTACGTAATATAAATGGCTTTAAAGCGTATTTTTGGTGACACATTCTGCAGACAATAAATTGTAAATGTTAGGCTATTTCGATTGCGAACATGTTTTATAATAATTTCTTAAATTCTTCCCCATTGTTAATCAGTTTGATTTCAACTAAAATTGAAATTGATTACAATTAATAAGTTTCGGAATAAACGGTTCCATCGGGTATTCGAAATGCTGTCTAAGGATTAAGATTAGGAATATTTAAGTAGGATTATTTAAGGTTTTTCTTAAGAAGCGTTGAAATCAACCTCAACTTCGTCGGTTAAATTAAAAACGACTTTTGGTTAACACTTCAAAAATGTTATAGAAAAATATTAATTTGTAAGTGAAACTTTTAACTGTATAAGAAACAATACAGTACATATATCTTTCTTGGTGTTGTTAGTTTCGTGATAAAAGTTAAAACAGGAAAAGCTTCACAAAACCCAGCGAATCTTTTAGAATCTTATTAAGAAAAGAACCAATAGCAATAATAAAAATTTAATGAATTTAAAGCTAATTTGTCGGGTTTGGAATTGTTTCGAATGATGTTGATTTTAATTATCACATTTTCGTTAAAGAATATTTGAGTAGTTTGCTTTTGATGAATTTCTAAAATTTTCTCTAAGCGCTCTAGCCCTTCTACAAATAATAGTACGGGCAGTATAGTACCAATAGCAATATAATTATAATAGTAATTTCAAAGCCAGGATCTAGATTAACACGCACACTGTAGACTAATCGGCATGATACGATTGGATCCAGCAAATGAGACAAACTATAGGGCGGATAAAAGTCTGCCGTGTGCTGGTCTTATAAACATGAAATTGAAATATTAAAAAAACATGTACACACAAAGGTTTATAGAATATATTCTAGTATAATGAGTGGTTTCTGCATGTCCTTGTTTTATATATTTTATAAATGGATTCGGAGAAATTATCATGAATGGATAAACGCTTGAAGAACCCTAAAGAATTGGTGATTATCGCATAATAAGTTAAATTCGGACAGTTTAAAGACGACTATTTTTGTATATGGGCCATAGTCATTCTTCTGACAAATTCATCCAGCGAACATGAAACTTTTCACGTGTCTAGCAATCATATACATTTTCGCTTTACTGATCTTGTTAATAAGCAAAAAGTGAGACAAGTCCACGAGATTATTGCTAAAAAGTCTATTTTAATATCAGCAAAAGCCAGCGTCTGATTGAATTATATTTTTGGCTGAAGTAGTTTGAAATGTGTTTCGTCAAAAGGTGCCTTTGGACCGGAATATTTTTTTAATAATTAATGAAATGTGGTGATGCTTCAAATAATGTAGACATCATGACAAATTTTAAACTAATATGCAATAAATAAAACCTTTCCTTCTTTTCTCAACTTCTATCGGGCTGGAAAATCTACTTTTTACATTGTATATATTTGTTTATAAGGGGCACATATCAGAGCACTGTAAATATTAATAAAACTACAAATTTGTTAAAGATACATGTAATATTCAGAATTTAAAAGATAAACATATATAAATGAATACATAATATCACAATCCTGTCTGAAATATTCACAAATTTAACGCACTATTATTTAAAAGAGAATAGGTAAAAGCATTAAAATTGTTTAAGCGATACACATGCATACATACATTCAATATATATATTTATTTACTCATTGACTTTAATTTTAAATTACAAAACAAGTTATCAGCGTACTTACACGAAGTTTACATTATAAATGTTCAAAAATGTGCTAAAAGTAGAAGAAATAAAAATAAATTCAAATGCTATACAAAAGTAATGTTATTAATAATGAATAAACTTATTAAGAAACTATATATTATATGAGCAAAGAATATGATAATCGCTTGTAAATTACTGTAGTCGATGTAACAAATTACAGACCACGCCCACCACTCGAACTATTAACTGTCTACACACGAGAAAATGTCTATTTTTTAATTAATGTACTTCCATGAAATACAGGAAAAAGATTTGTATATACGAGGATATTAAAGCACTAACCAAAAAATGTACTCGATCTGATCCACCTTCTTGTTGTATACAATATATATATTTATATATAATAATATGAATAAACCTGAAAAGAGGATATTAATATAATATTTAGACATTTATGTTTGTCTACGATAAAATTATATTTATACCTTAAACCGTAGAGGATCCATGAAATATATTATATTATGTAGTATATCATATTATGCACATATATTCAAAAGTATATGGATATATATACTTCTATGAATATAATAAGTGCATTTTTGAAATGAACGCCTCCAAAAAAAATTGCGAATTTAGGATGGATGGGCTTATTTACGGTTATTATGTAAGCGTTATACGAGTATAGATATTAACGTTATTATCAAATATATTATATAAATACCTATGAATGTTTGTTTTAAATAAAAAAGAAATAAATTTTCAACTGCATTTGCAAAGAGTTTCGATAGAATTGTCAAAATAAAATGAAATAAATCCGATTTTAGCCACGCTATGATGAAGGAAGCCTCGAAAGACCCATACTGCTTTTCTAGGTAGCAATTGGAGCTTTTCACCTTCAGGTGATGAGGGATTTTTTTAACTATAATCGCTATATTTTTGGTGGCATCATTGTGGACGAAAGCTGACACACCGAAGCTGCATGCAGTAATTCAAAGCTCGATATAAAAGCTTGAAGTGGTTGTCCGAGTTGTGCAAATTGTGCAAATTGTTTGCACAGTTTCGAAGCTTCGAAGCTTTATAAAGCTTTAAGCTCTTAGTTATTTACTAAAAAAACACAAATATTAGTACAGAGGGCCAGACATAAAAACTATAAATCGCAAATATAATATCTTCAAATGATAATCGTTTAAACGAAATGCTTAATTGTCTAACAAGGCTCCACCAGCTCCACCCTTTCATGAACAATAGAGAAGTTTGTATGGATGATAACTTTTAATACGCAATAACTCATTCGGTCATTCGTTGTGTGCTTTTACTGCGCAACACCACAACTCACGTGTGTGCTTGCAATCATTAATTACTCTATAAGCTTACGCTCTTACTTACTCTCCGCTTAGACGATTAAAGCGTCTCTTCTCTTCAGCGATCGCTTGAAGCAAAATACCAGAGATGTTGTTGTTGCTTTTAACGGTTCTCCCACCTTCGCCTGCTTTACACAATGCGCGGTAAATGCATTCACATGTGCTTCTGTTTCTGGTCGCCTGGTAGTTTGTTTGAGTTTGGCGTTGAAATTCAATCGGTGCTTATGAAATGAGAATGGAAAATAAAAAGAACTCTCCACAACTCCCCTTCTTCTTAAATAAAGCAAAACAAATTCCCATTTGCTTCTGTTCCTGATCGCCCGGTAGTTTGATTGAATTTTGTTTGAGTTTGGCGATGAAATTCAAACGCAGCTTATGAAATGAGAATGGAAACGAGAAGAAGAAGAAGTTTGCTGACTGCTTTCAGAGAAAGAAAAATGTTTGTTGTGTCTTGCTGATTGGTTCAGTGTTGTTCTTTCGTAGCACAACAAATGAAATATCAGGCGAACAGCATCAGCAGTTGGATTTTTTGCTGAATGTGAAACTTTTTCGACGTTAAACGAGCTCAGAGTCTTTTTTAAAAGTTGAACCGAATGAAAAGCAGACATGCTTTGATTTTTTAAGGTCTTTAAAACAGAGAGACACTTGGAAGCTCTTTTATTTATTTATTCCCTTTATATTCATTTACACTTTGACTAATGATATGCTATTTATATTTATTATCCGTTGTTTATCGTCGCCATGTTTAATCTGAGCCCAATGAACCTTAAAAACACCCATTCGAGCATTCATTCGTTCATTGGACGAAACGAATTTACCAAAGGAATTTTTAATCAAATAAAAAACAAAACTAGACGACGCTTTTTATGTTTTCTTTTCAACTGAGGACTTTATTATTCTTTATTCAGTGGTTTTATTCAAACACCTTAAGACTAGACATTGTTTCATAATTTTCTACAATTAGTTTTTGACTGATTCTTTTGAGTAATTATTAATTTCACTACCAACTAAAAAATGTTACTCTTAATTAAAAATTATATATTTCCTTACTTATCAACTATACAGTTGCGTGTGTGTATTCACGTTTTTATTGAATGTCGGTCCTTATAAAGTTCTATAAAGTTCTTGCGATTTACCACTTTTAATTTGCTAAATTTGCATAAGCTTATAAGAAATCTTTTAATGCATATGTTTTGGAGTTATTTCAGTGTGTGTGGCTGTGTGGGGGTTGGTGTTAAATGCTCAGTTTAAATGCATTTCGATAATAACTAAAAAACTTTGCTGCTTAATTTAATTCACGTATAAAAATCGTCTTTTTATAGATTTAATTTTATCATTTAATTGTTTCGTTTGTTGGTTTTGTTTCTATTATTTTTTTTGTAGTTTATAAATATTCGTTTTTAGTTAAAATTACAAAAAAACTAATATTTAAGATTTAAATTTAGTTTTGTTTTTTGGTTTATGTGAAAATAAGTTTACTATAGATTAATTAATATACAGTAAATACACACTAACTTAATTGTAAACTTATTGTTGATTCGAGTGATATGAGTATACAAAGGATTTGATGTGTTTTGTTATTGTTTCGTGAACGTCAGCCATGCTTTTATATTCATTAATTCATTATAAATATCAATATACATAAATAAATATGTATTAAGGAGTCCTTGTAATCGTAAGTATTTTAGCAAAAGATTTAGTAAAGGAAATTTAAAAAAAGTCTAACCTTAATCTATTAAAAGTTTATCTATTTTACATTTTTTAATGTATGCATTGCTTGGAAGAATTTAATATGGATTCCTACTATAATCTATGAGTACTTAAAAAACCATAGAGTCTGTCGGTCTTCGCCTTTTCCAAATTTCCAACAGTCAAAATGTGTCCATTTTAAAATTTATGTATAAATAAAATAAAATAAAAATAAAAATAAACAACTAAAGACACACTATCTTTTGGCTTTTGTTTGAATTAAAGTTCGAAATTGAGAAATTTGCAACTGCGATTAATTGTAATTAGTTTGACAGTTCGTTTGACAGATGTTTTATGATGTTATGTAAGTTTATATAATTGAAATAATAATTATAAATAATATTGTAGATTTTGGGACTGTTTTTAATAATTAGAACAGAGTTTGCATAAGAAAATAGAAACTATCGAAGTCTGTCGGACTCTAAGCGGGAGTTCGTTTAATATACATATATATTTTATATGTGCATATCATGTCATTTATTCATTACATTTGCAAATCAATGGGTTTCCAGTGTGTATAAATAAGAATTTCTTATTCAGTTGTTATTTATTTCAATTGAAATATTAAATATCTTCAATTATTGGTAGCTATTTAAAGTTAATACTATTCAAATATATATAGAAAACATCATCAGAATGGATATTAATGTGTTGTTTTGGTAGAATGTAAATGTTTTGACTATTTCATCAATTTCAAACCATTTGCATTATAGATATGTTCAGAAGAGTTTCGATTTTTTTGAAATGATTTTCAGGAAACTTTTTTAATTACTCAAATGTTAACCATTTCAATGATATGATAAATTATTACGATATGCAACTGTTTCAAAGTTAGTATCGAGTTAACTAATTCGGTTATAATGAAGTTCTGAAATATGTGGGATATATTCTCTAAAACATCCAAGAATATCCAAAACGTAGTAATAAAGCAAATGGTTGTGAATCGAACTAATAATAACATTAAGTTTGGGTTTCCTTTTCCTTTAAGGATTGAATTCATAGAACAGAGTGAGAGAGGAAGAGATTGAGAGCAAGAGAGAGACAGAGCGAGAAAGACAGACAAAGGGACAGTTAAAAATGGAGACCCATAAAGAATTTTCGGTCATTCGTAATTTAATTCGGAAAAAAGAAATAATTATCGTGGAATTTCTTTCTAATTATCTTATCATTTAACTAAAATAGTTATATACTACTATAAACAATAATATTGTAATAAAAAGTAACATCGAATTTTTACAGAGTTTTAAATATTTAGTTCTTTAAATAACTAAATATTTCACAATCGTTTTCACATTTTATGACTCATAACACTCAGTATACATCCATTTATGGCTACATCTATGTCTAACTAGAGATAATACAGAACATTTAGACGAGATATAGTGAATTTGATCCATGTAAAAATCATGTTCTTGAAAATGTAAATAAATTCGTGTCGAGTATATTTAATGCAAGAAAAGTTTAAACAAATCTCTATCAAATCCTGTTGAATATAATATAAAAATGATATTTCGTTTTACTTCTAGACTTATCAATTATTTTAGTATTTTAATAATAATAATAATTATACAAATTTATCAAAACTACGGATAAATCGATCATTTAATATTTATACATTTTATTTTTAGTTTATAGTTAAGTTTAAGGAAAAATTTCACAATTTTTAAAAGATTCTCCACATTCAATAGATTGAATTTATATGATTTTGTGTCTTTGACGGAGTCTACATAATGTCTACAGGACGTGTACGCTGTCTTCTTATTCCGCCTTCAGTAAAGGCAAAAATTGATTAGGTTCTAACGCGAACTGAATATAAAAGCGTCCAAATAAAGAGACTGAAGAAAATCGCGGAGTTGGAGTTCTTATTACTTTTCTAGATTCTGTTTTCGTTATTAATGGAATTTGGATTTCACTTCTTATCTGAGAATTCTCGTTTCATGGAGTATTTTTTCATTAATATAAATGTAACTAATGAAGTCTTAATTGTGTGTTTTTCCCTTTTTACAATTCGTCCAGAGACTTAATTCTTTAGTTTAAATTACTTAATAAATTATTTTATTATTTTTTTGCTTTTTGTTTTTGCTTAAAGCAGTAGTTTTTAAGTATTTTTATCATTAGAATTCTTATTTGACAGCTTCACAATAGTATTTATTTTTATTTTATTTTTTTCTGCTGTTTTTCTTTCGCGTTTTTATTTGCTTCAAATATAAGAAAATCCTAATTAAAAATTCCTTTGAAGCTTACATTTATTCAAGAGATTTTTTTAAAGTTTTGCTTCCTCAAAAATTTTGAGCTTAAATCGAAATTTCCGTTTAAATTTTTCTCTTTATTTGCGTTTATTTATTTCTTATTTGGTTGCGGTTTTGTATTGTAGCAATTTTTCCGTTTCGTAATTCTTGGCAATAATAATGTTGTTGTTTTTATTGTTATTGTTTTAATATCTGAATGTATATATTTCGTACAAAATAAGAGCGATTGTGTACAATTCTTCTGAAGAATCCGGGAAATAAAGAGAATGTTTTAAAGAAAATTCACAGGAAATCCTGCATCGTCAATTCGAAGGGATGTTGCTCGATGCTAATGCGATGTTTGCGACGTTACATCCTCCAATCAAGGATTTCGCCTTCAAGTCAGATGCAGCAGCAACGAGTTCAAGTGTCGCTCGTATTCTTCCGCCGTTTGAAATTCAACTTTGCTAAAAAGGAGACACCAAAAAGAAGGAGAATTAAATTATCTAAAAGTAAGAATCATTTCAAAATCTAAAAAATGTGTAATAGAATTGAAGAAAATAAACGAAAAACCATTGCACAGATTTTATTTTCACTCAGAAATAATCCTAATTGGAACTACAACTTAAGTATTACTTCATCTCATCTGTGTTTTTGCTCCAGCAGCTCTGAACCTTTGCTTGTGTAGTAAATACTTTTAAGAGGCTTAAAACATGTATGAAAATATGGAAAGTGCTGCCAAAGACGTTTGATGTTGCTCCAAAATTGTTCGATAGTACAACTCGAAACACTCTTTTTCTTAGACAACAAATTTGCAATTTCTTTACAGCTGATTTGGCAATATTTCTCTAATTGAATGATTTTCAGAAAAGGTTGTTGAATATTGTACTTATGTTTGTTTCTCCTCAAAATTAATATAAAATAAATACACATCTTGTATAAAATAAAATAGTTTCTTTTACAATTTTCTAAGGAAGATTCTATCATAAAAGTTTCGCCAGTATTGAAAACATGAAGACTTCTGCTGCTTCTGTTCACAGTTTGAAGGGATCGACAGGGCGAATGAAGGGTAATAAGATTAACTTTGAAAGGAGTGGCGAAGCGTTAAACATGACTGGGAAACGAACATCGAAATCTGTTGAAATATGCGCCAAATTACGAATAAAAACCTCTTTTTTCAGGTAAACGGAATAGCTTGTAATTCAGAATAATTACTTAGAATTTAGATATTAAGCTTCCTGAATTACAAGTGACACTTTCTGAATAAATGTCGCGCTTTTTGGAAGTTGTTCTTGATACATTATTGCCTTGAATAATCTTGTATATCAGGTAACATGCATAAAAAGCCATTTGTTGTGGAAAAGAAAACTCGTAGTATGTGTAAAAAGTCTTTATCCCTATAAAAAACCATTTCCCATCGCAGTGAAGCTTTCATAAGGTTTGCAAAGTTAGTTTCTTCAGAGCAAGACGTAAACACGAGCATTTGAGTCATTTGAATTTATCAGTTGACACGAAGAAGCGAAAAGAGTTGCCGAAGAGGGGGCCTGGGAGCAAAGAGATGCGACTAAAGACATCCTGCACTATTCTTTCCTATAAAATACATTTATTCTTTTTGCTGAAAGTAAGAAAATTCGTAAATAAGGAAACTTATGACTCATGTGTGTTGGGCAAAGAAGTGTCTACGAGCTGCTCATCTGTTTGCTTAATACGAAGGAAGATACAAAGTATCGAATGGATGCTTTTCAAAGTTTTTGTTTACGTCATTTCTTTGGAGAAGTTATAAAAGTTACACGGGGAAGGACTTTTTTAAGGAGCTTCTTCTTCTTTTCTATTGAACAGTTTTTCCCTTGTCAGCTCGAGAAGTTTTTATAAGTGTTTGAAGTTTTTCATACATTCGTTCAATGAAAACAGCAGCTCACTAAAAGCTCAGTGAAGAAAATGTCGCGTCGTTCGTTCCGTTCAACTCACCGTTCAGCGCTGAGGGCGCGTTTTTTTCTCCGATCCTGCGACAGCGCCTCGACGCACAGCACGATCAATTTGCTGTCGCAGGTGTAACTCTCCTGGTCGAGCAGCTTGTTGCCGAGCAGGTTGCTGGCCAGGCCCGATTTGCTTCTGGCCGACGAGTGCCACGCATCGCAGTACGTCTCAATGGCTCGTTCGCCGTTCGGCAGAGCTCCGTGCCAAACGATCTTCTGTGGCCTAGAAGAGAGGAGAAAAATTGGAATACCCATTCAATACACACTTTCTTCATTGAATATATGAATTTATAAATATATATTAATTATTATTGTTCACTCTTAAAACACAATTCTACGTTTTGATAACTTTGAACTTGAATTATAATGGAGACGAGTCAATTTTCGATGCCCATTCATTGGTTCTCTATGTATAGTGTCTACTATACTGGAGACTAAATGTAGATATTCATAACGAGTCGATCCGAAGAGATAAAATAAAACAATGAATTAATAACAGTGCCTCGGAGAGTTCAAATGTCATTGGAGATAATTCGTTATGTCCTGGCTGTGGTCTCAGACGCAACAATATAAGTTAATCATTGTTGGGAAGACACATACAGAGTTACAAAAGCACTCTACATATCTGTCCATGTATTCGTGATATGTGCTCGTAGACAATAAATTGTTTAGATACTCATTCAATGGGCCAGACGACGCACAACTGTCCGGAGCTGTCCAATGCAGCCGACGTCAAGTCGAGGATGTCTCCAGGGTATAATTTGTATTAAGTAATTTCGGACAAATGCTCACACACTTCGATGAAGCCGTATTTTCATGTGCATAACTCAGGCACACATCAATTCAACTGTGTCAAATTTCATGTGCTCCGGTAGCTTTAATTATTTATGCTAAATTTCTATATTGACTTCAATCTCAGCAAAACAACCCCCAACACCCGGGCAGCCATTTTTCTACTCACTGTTAAACACAAATTATTTAAATATAAACGACATTTGTGTTATTTTCGGAGAGAATTTAAATTCCATTATTGAAAGAAATCCAACTGGAAATGCCTTAACTATGAGTTCAAATTAACGAGCGATTAACTAGTTGCGAAGTTTAACTAAAGATTATTAGAAATGGAAAATTATTGATGCCTTTTTTTATACAGTATTAACAGATAAAATAAATTAATATTTAATTAAAGGAATGTGTTTCTTTTAATAGTTTTTAAAATTGTCAATTAAATGGAGCATTATTCAGTTGTTAAATAAAGGAAGTGAACATTTGCTAATTGCAAGTTTTATTTTAATTCCTCCGAAGTTTAATTTCTTTAATTTGCTCTTACTAAAGACTTTTCAAACGATTTAATTGTCATTTTGCTTAGAAATGTTGTGCTTTTTCTCTCATCTTTTTTTCTTCTTTCTTTTCTCCTTCTTCTTCGTTTCTTGTTTATCCTTCAAACAAACCTTTTAATTATGAAAACAAACAAAATATTTGCCTCGTTTTAATGCTCAAAGAGTCTCTGAAATGCAGATTTCCATGAAGCTAAAAGATCAACAGAGAGAAAAGGATGAAAAGCTTATAAAGAAGAGGAAGAGAAAAAGGAAGAAGAAGAGGTCTGTAGAGGAAAAATAGTAAAGAATATAAAAGAGAAAGACGCCGACGAACTGCTCAGGAAGATTGCATCAAAGTCATATTAAGACCATCAAATTTTGAAGGAACATAGAAGACAACACAACAAAAATTAGTTGCATAACAACAACAATAATGACAAAACCGACAGCAACTACAAAAAGGACAACAACATCTTTCGCAAATATGCGTTACCAGCAGCAGCATGTGAGCCAAGGAACTTAAGACTAAAACTTCTTAAAAGATTTGACAAGAGCAGGATTGAAGAGCGACAATGACAACGAAAGGACGACAGACGGATTCTTTTATGATAGAGAATTTTGAGGTAGTTTGTGGTAATCTTTCCTTCTCATCTTTGCTCACTTCTAATGCAACAGCAAAGGAACAGAAACGGCAACAGGATCAGCCCCAGCAGCAGAAACGCCAACAACAGTGAATCATCATCATCATCATCGCCATCTTCGTCTTCTTCAAACACTTAAAAGTGCAGCAGCAATTTTTCCTTTATTTTCTTAGTGAATTTTGATTTTATTGTGTTTCGTAGCAGCTACGGAAGCACGAATTGAAACAGGAAACGGAAACGTAGGCTTAAATGTAAATGAACAAGCGCCGGAGGGGACATCAAAACGCTGGAAAAGGAGATGGAAAGCATGAAGATGATGAGTTTAAGTGGAACCAGTTGCGGAAGTCATTGAAAGTAGTGAAAGTGGCAGAAAAAACGCCAGCTCATAACAGGTACTCGCCGAAGAAGGCTTTTTCCGAAAGCGTGAAGTAGCAACTGAAGCGGTGTGTGTATTTGGGTGAGTGGAACTGCGACTGTGTGCGTATTCGGAGGAGCAATGGACCAAAATGTACATGGTTGTGGTTAACGACGACTGTGGCGGTTATGAGTGAAGTCCCAGCCACAGAAGTTTAACCAAATACACAGAGATACCAGCAGCAGGACTCGAATGAATGCACAAGGGACCGAATACCATCCGCACACACATGCATACACTTATAAACGTACACATGTATGTTGCGCCATACAAAAAGACATTCGACTCGGGATGTCGTAGTGGAAATGCAAATAGTTTAGCAGGAAGGTTGGAATGTTGAGTCTGCCGTACTTTGTGGCTGTATTCGGTATGCGGATGACTCGCAGTTTAAGTAGAGCGATACTCATCCCAATAAACACTCGCACATGATACAACTTCGTTGAGATATAAACTCTAATCCGCAAATGGTTTTTCTCACACATATACGATATACGATATGGAACACGTGTTTTCTGAGCTTTAAAGCAGTCGTGTTTTTTCTGAGCTCCGTGGAATTTGCTCTTTTTTTGCGATAAACGCGTTTATTATTAAATAATTTTATACTCTAAACCGGTGCAAAAGTGTAGTGATTCGTGTGAATTAATTCTGCAAACGCTACCTTGGACACTGAAGTGTTTTTCCTTAAAATATTATTGGAATATTTTGTTTTACAACTTTTTATACATTCCACACTTTCTGCATTCATATTACCACAAACTGGTTTGAGTCTTCGCACGAAAGCTCTTCTATATAAAGCTCTTCGTAAATAATAGCCTACTTCGGCAAAATTTCCGGGGTATACTTTTAGGAGGAACTGGAAAGTATACTTTGGTAAATGCAGAATGGAGGTGTGTGAAAATCCTTTTTTGAAAAGTGCAAGGGTAGAAAGAACTCCTCCAGGAAATGGAAGAAAGGTGCATGGGGATACACCAACTATTGTGAGTAGCGAAGAGTTGCCGTCATTGAATGCAATGGCTTCTCTTAGCGATAAGGTAAGTAGCTGCGAGGCTGCAAAAACGAATTTCGGTAGGCTAGGCGAGCGCATTCGGTATTTGGTGGAAATGTTGAAGGATGGCAAAAGACGGTCCATACACCAGCCAATGCGGGACGCAATAGAGAGAATTAATGAGCTCTATGAGCTATGTGCAAGGGAGGTTCGTGTGGATCGCCCAGAAATTGGTCTAAAAGAAAATAAAATTTCACAGACGTCACCTTGGCTTAAGCGAAATGAAGGTAATAAAAGAAGGCAGCCAGTTGAGTTTGGCACACCAAAATTGAAAAGGAAAGCTGTAGATCCTACAGGAACGAAGACGTTACCAGTCCTACCTGTGCCACTGCAAGACGGATTGCCGGCACATGAAACCGACGGGGTTTGGAAAAAGGTAGATTCAAAGCGCCAAGTAGGCAATGGAAAGCAGCAGTTGAAGAGAACAAAGCCAGATGCTGTTATGATCACAACAACCAGTGATCTTTCATATGCTGACATTCTTCGAAAAGTTAAAACTGACTCGAAATTGGGTGAACTAAGCGGTGTTGTTTCGAGAATTCGCAGAACCCAGAAAGGTGACCTCCTCTTGCAACTCAAAGAGACGGGAGAAAAGGCAGAGACCTTTATGCAGGCTGTTGGCGAAACGCTTGGTGAAAAAGCAACTGTGTGTAGTCTGAAGCAGCGTGTGTCTGTTGACATAAAGGACGTTGATGAGGTTACTACCAAAGACGATATATTCGCAGCAATAATAAGTCACTCAGGGATTAAAAGATTCGTTAAGGACGATGTCGTAAGTCTAAGAAGAGCATATGCGGGAACACAAACGGCTACTGTTAAACTAACGACAGAAGATGCAAGTACGTTGCTTAAACTTGGCAACATCAAAATTGGCTGGGTGAATTGTCGCATTCGTGAAAACTGCATGCTGACTCGGTGTTTCAGGTGCTTGCAATTTGGGCATACATCAAGGCAATGTAAGAGTGCAGTTGATCGCTCAAAATGCTGTATAAGGTGTGGTGCTGAAGGTCATCTGGCCAGAGATTGCAAAAGTGAGCCGTTGTGTATGTTCTGCAAAGCAGACGAATCTAAAGATGCCAAACACACCGCTGGAGGCAGTAAATGCCCAGTTTTTATTAGAGCATTGTCACAGAAGCAGCAATGAAAGTTCTGCAAATAAATTTAAATCATTGCGAAGTAGCACAGGATCTTCTGGAACACTCAGTCAGAGAGGAAAACGTTGATCTTGCCTTAGTGAGCGAACCATACAAGGTAAAGAGGAGCGTTAACTGGATTAGTGATATATCAAACACGGCAGCCATATGGAGTTGCAGCACGGCAGTGCTCCAAAATACAAGCAGTAATTTTACGGGCTTTGTAAGGGCAGAGGTAAGCGGAATAACTTTTTACAGCTGCTATGCTCCTCCTAGGTGGAATTATGACGAGTTCCAAAAAATGCTTGATGACCTCTCATCAGACGCAAGGGGCAGAACACGAGTTGTTATTGCGGGCGACTTTAATGCATGGGCAGTAGAATGGGGCAGTAACCATACAAATGCTAGAGGGCGATGCTTATTGGAAACTTTTGCATCACTAGATCTAGTGCTGCTTAATAATGGCAGTAAGCTCACGTATAGAAAAGCTGGGTCAGGATCGATTATAGATCTTACCTATGTCAGTCCGTCACTTGCGGGACCGTCTAGATGGCGGGTAAGCGAAAAGTATACTCATAGTGACCACCAGGCTGTTATTTTCAAAATACAAAGTCGAAGTGATGCATTAAAGTACCATCCAAAACCCACTGGCCCGAAATGGAAGGTATCTAATTTCGACAAGGCGGCGTTTAATATAATGCTTGATGCCTATCAGGCATCAGCTTTACCTGCTGAGGAATTTTCAGGCAGTGTACATGCAATGTTAATAGAGGCTTGTGATGCATCGATGCCTCGTAGGAAGATTGGTAAAAAAGCGCCACCATGTTACTGGTGGAATGATGACATTTGCTTGCTCCGGACTAAATGTCGCAAAGCTAGACGTCTACTTCAGCGATCGCGGGGCAAACCCTGGTTCACTGAGCGGCTGATAGCGTTCAGAGCGCTTCGGAAGGCATTAAAGAGGGCCATTAAGGCAAGTAAAGCGCAGTGTTTCAATAACCTATGCGAGGAAGCGGATGTAAATCCCTGGGGTACGGGTTACAAAGTTGTAATGAAGAAAATAACGAGCTACAAGTCGCCACAAATTACGTGCCCGAGGCTGCTTAAAAATATAGTAGGGACGCTATTTCCAAGACAAGCGATCACGCGAGTGGACGCCAGAATTTTAAATACGTCTATGCAAATACCGCCAGTGACTGTAGATGAAGTCCAGGGGGCATGTGCCAAGTTTGGTGATGCTAAGGCACCAGGACCTGACGGTGTGCCAAACTTTGCGCTCAAAGTTGCGATCCTCTGGAGACCTGAGTTATTTGTACAAGTGTTTCAAAGCTGTCTTAATGCAGGCGTTTTCCCGACTCCGTGGAAAGTGCAACGTTTAATGTTAATACCCAAAGGAGAGAAACCTTTGCACGAGCCGTCGTCATACCGTCCTATCTGTCTTTTGGACACTATCGGTAAAGTGTTAGAGCGAATTATATGCAACCGATTGCACGCATTTGTTGAAGAAAACCAATCGCTTTCTAACCGCCAATACGGTTTCAGAAAATCTAAATCAACCGTCGATGCAGTGAATGCAGTAGTCCAAATAGCTGCTAGCGCCATAGCGGGCAAAAGATGGAAAGGCGGGTCAAAAGAGTACTGTGCAGTGATCACTCTAGATATTAAAAATGCATTTAATACGGCCAGTTGGGAGCACATACAGAGGGCGCTTATTCACCTACGAGTCCCGAAATATTTGTTTGATATAATAGAGAGTTATTTGTCTAATAGGAGGTTGGTATACTATAGCGAAAGGGGCAGAGAGTCCTACAGGGTCTCTGCGGGTGTTCCACAAGGCTCTGTGCTTGGTCCCTTATTGTGGAATATCTTGTACGACCCTGTCCTGCGGCTTCAATTTCCAAATGGTGTGACACCTATAGGATATGCAGATGACTTAGCAATTGTTGTCGTAAATAAGCATATTCAAGCATTAGAGTTGGCAGCAAATACCGCTATACGCCAAATTGAGAGTTGGTTGAAAGATGTAGGTCTTGAACTCGCAGCGCACAAAACGGAAGTTGTACTTATATCGAGCCGTAAAAAGGTAGAGCATATGAAACTAGTGATAGGTAATATTAGCAGAGCATCCGTTCCCGCGATTAAGTACCTCGGAGTAATGCTGGATAATCGACTCAGCTTCAAGCAGCACATAAGCTACGCTTCGGATAAAGCCGCTAGGTCACTAGCTTCACTATCCAGGCTTCTTCCGAATATTGGCGGGCCGAAGATGGATAAAAGGAAACTCCTGGCTTCTGTGGTAAATCAAATCATGCTTTACGCTGCGCCGATCTGGGCTGATGGTTTAAACATTAAATCATCGAGGAGAAAGATTGTAGCTGTTGATAGATTAACTGCTTTGAGAGTCATTAGCGGTTTCCGTACAGTTTCGACCGAAGCTGCAAGTGTGGTTGCAGCAATGATCCCCATCGACATATTAGCATGCGAGATGAAGCGAGTTTACTACCGTCTCCAGAGATGTCAGGCGAGTAAAAGTGAGGTGCAGCTCGAAGAAAGGTCGGTGTCGATTGCTGAATGGCAGGAACGTTGGGCAGCTTCAACAAAAGGACGATGGACGTACAGACTGATACCTTGCGTCAGAGAATGGTGTCAAAGGCGTCATGGCCAGGTAAATTTCTACATGACTCAATTTCTTACAGGTCATGGTTGCTACCGAAGTTACCTTCAAAGGTTTGGCCACGAAAACTCGTCGGAATGCCCAAACTGTCTGAGTGTTCCTGAAGATGTTTTTCATGTGTTCTTCCGATGTCCGCGGTTTAGAACAACGTGCTTTCAGCTTATTGAGCCGCAGGAGGTGACAAAAAATATGCTCCAAAATATTGAACTTTGGAATGAAATTAAAGCTCACGTGACGATTGTGTTAATAGAACTGCGAAGGGCAGAGCGAATCCGAAGCCTGATAGATAACATGTAAGTTCATACACGAAGATAGCATGATTGCTAACCAGCCCCCGCGAAGTAATGCTTAACGGTAGTCCCGCGGGGGAGAGTGGTAGTGGTGTATGGGGGGTGCGGTTTAGTACGTAGGCGCCACCAGAATGGTGGTGAATCGTGCATGCCAGTGGGCCGGTCCACTGGTATCTATGAAGATTCCACACCTCCGGTCGTCATACAAAACAAAAAAAAAAACACATATACGATATATGCTTCACACGCTGATAATCATGTCTCCACGCACAAACAAACACACACATGCATAAATTCCCAATCCCTAGAATCCACATAAACTCCACTGCGGAGGTGAATTGAAAAGAGACGAAGCAGCTGAAAAGTATGCAACCGTTTTTTATTAAAACTGAAAATCTTGCAGGAGAGCAGCAGCAGAGTAGCTCCACTGAAGCACAAAACTTTAGAAGATTGTGAATTGCAATGCTTATGATTTTGCTGACAAATCTATAAACAAGAACATTCATAAATACACAGGCAAAATACATTCTTAAAGACACATCGCAAAGAATTTTATAGATAAATTTCATAGATTATTATAATTCCTAAAAAAAACTCATTGCTTTTTTCTTATGGTAGAAATATTTTTAAAAAGCATTCAACATAAATACTTTAAAAGCAGAATTTTGCTTGATGTGAAGAATTTCTCGTTTCAATCATTGGATGCTTTCCCTTGGGCACTCAACATTCGTAGATATTTGCTGGCATTTCTATAAACAGGCGTCAAATTTGCATTTTAATGTCGGAATGTGGAAATTATTAAACAAATTAGAATTCATTGAAAAATGTTATCTTCTCTGCAGGGAATTGCATTTGCATAAATGCTATTAGGAAAATATTTACAATTCACTTAATTGTTTGTCTACGAGATGATATGATACGATGTGGATGTGCTAAAAGGACCGACCGATGCATGCTCCTGGCGTCGATGTACAATTTTCTATGGTAAATGGCAAATAATTTGAGACTTTACATGTGATTATGAAATTGTCGTAATTGTTTTCTATGCTTTTCGTGCGTTATTCGAGTACGTATTCGACTCTGCATCCTGTTGAGAGCAGAGAAAGATCTCAGTCATTGAAGGAGTCGTGATGAAGTCGTTTAAAAAGCTCCTTAGAGGAACTGAGGACGCTGCCAAGGAAGAAATTCTAAGAGCTGAGGAATAACGATGACAAAATCGTTATGTTCCATTTAAAGAGGCTTAATTTATGGCTTAAGCTACTTTAATGAAGGTGTCTTCGAGGGGAAAAAGAAAAACGATTGACTTGGGAAGAAAAATAAAGCAAGACCCGGAAGTTTTGGGCCGTAGAAAATTGTATAATGTAATGTTGTAATGTATTCACGTTTAATCAATGATGACAAAATTCTTTGAGCAAATATATTGCAAACTGAAAGAATTGCTGTTGATAGACGCGAGAAATCTATGCTAGATGGGAATATCCTGGATAGTATAGGATAAAGAAACCTATTCTGAATAATTAAAGAAACTTGTGTGCCGCTCATTACAGAATTTAATATTTGGAAAGCAGTTCTAGCTGGCGCTATTAATTTTTATAAATAATAAAATAGATTTGAGTTAAAAGTATTAACTACATTCTAGATCTAATCTCAAACCATGTTTGATTTAGGAGCAATAAAGTTTAATTTTCCCCTTATTTTTTTTAAATTCAATTTATTCATATATTTATTCATTTATTCATTCAATTTATATATGTTTTTTAGATAACGTTTTTACTATTGTTCACAGTTTGTTAAATGAATTATTTAAAGTTGTGGCGCTATAAAAACAGCTCAACAAAATTTCACTTTAATTCAATTGATTGATATGAATATCGAAAAAGAAAATCCATCATCACATTTGTTTTATCAGTTGACATTTTCAGGTGATTGCTTCCGCTTTCTCTACCGAAACGTTTTTTTTTTTAACAGCCTGAGTCTGTCGCAAGTGCAGAGTTTCCAAAAAACCCCAAACAATTTGATGACATTTGAACGACCACTAAGCTTAGAAAAGCCTTCGTCACGTTTGTTCTTTGGCATTTGTTTTGAAATGTTTCTTTACGGTATTATTTGCCTCGCTTTAGGTTTTATGCAAATTTAGACAATTTGTTGAGTCGTCTCTAAACATTCGTTTCAGTTTCCTTCGCACTTCTCCTCTCTGCACTATATTATTTCGCTCTACTCTGTTCATAGAAGTCGTCGCTGTCTGTTGGCAGGAGGCGGCGAAGGCGGACTGCGGCAACGAGGACGAGGCTTTCGCTTGAGATTCTCGTCCAAATTTGTGCAATGCTAGTGACTCGCATTTAGAGGATAAACTATGCACAAACAACATTTTGCATATGAAATGTGAAATTTCTGAAATAAGCGTGAGGAAATTCTTCATCAACTATTTGCGGCAACTTGGGGAAAATTAAAGTTATAAACTAAGACAAGAGTGCAACTCAAGCGGTTGCCATTTAATTACGTGAAGTGTACGAGCACAAACAATTGTTTTTGTGTGTTTAGATTCGTGGATGTTTGTGAATTGGAGTGTGCACTCGAATTGAAATGCACAAATCTTGTGTTCGAGGTGGTTTTTTAAAGGCCTCTAGAGGCTTAAAGGACCAAGTAATCCACTCTCCTCTTCCTCGGATGGATATAATGCAAAACAACAACCCCACAAAAATCTTGTAGAGGTAAATCGCAACCTCTCGGGAAATTATTGCAATGATTTACACCGAAAGCTGCTATAAAGTTCAATTTGAATGGTACCCTTTCCTGAATAACTCCTAGCGTCATTCAATACCAGAATAAGAGGTGTGCTTCTTTAGATTAGGGTACATAAAAGAATTCATAGTCATGTGTTGTAGTCAAAGCTCCCACGTGTTTCCTTTATCTGCCATTCGAATGCATTTCTATGCAACTTCAAATATATACGTGGATATAAATCAAGAACCTTTTTGATGTCAGCATTGCTAAACTTTCCCTAAAATTATGCTTTAGTTGACAGGTTAAAATTTGCTGATTTGTGGATAATTACAAGGATGAAACGAGGAGTATTTTTAGCGAAAAACGGTTCCCAAGGAGGTGGAGGTAGTGATTGCTACTAATTTTAGAGACTTCCTAGCACACGAAATGGTTCTTTAAATTAAACAAACCAAAGCGTTAATTTGCCAAAGGATCCATTCATGAGCATTACTTGGACACTACTAACAGGGAAACAACGGTCACATGGACTGACCTGAAAGAGTTAGAAGTACGATAGAAAACCTCTTTAGATGAGACAGAAAATATACGAGTTCTAGGCTTATACAGTCCAAAAATGTACACGAATACGCTGTTGAAAATACATTCTTCATGGTTTTAGTGTACTTTTTATATTAAAATTTTAGTTTTGACAGTTTTATGTTAGCCTATCTTTGAAAATTTTGAATTATAAAATTAACAGTGGATAATCAAAACCTTAATTTGCACTTTCTCCATGGGTGTATAGAGGATAAATGACCTCGTCATTTAATGAAGTCCTAAAACGTGATTTAGAAGAGAGAAGAAGGGAGAACTTTTGCTAATCCTCTGCCTGATGAACGGCTGACAGGCAGATGAATTAACGGATGACATTCAGATGAAGGAAGGTCTGATGATGTGTCCCCAACAACACAGAGAGAATAACCGTTTAAGGAAGTCTGTTTGTGGCAGTGAATTGTCATTAGAAAGGGCGCAAAACAGTCTGCAACTCAAAATGTCAAAATTAATTTCAAAAGTAATTAACGAACAAAGTTTTTATGTCAACATTTTTGATCATTTTCTCTCCTGACCTGTTCTCTATCGTCCTCTTCCTTCCTGCTTCAAGTGGAGTGGAATTCATGGCAACAGAAATGAGTCGCTCGGAAGACTCGACGTCATTAGTTACATTAAACAAGAGTTGGCATTTAATTTGCGTGTCGCTTTTTGTGAGTCTGCTGTTTCAGAGACTCGACTAAATTTAAGGTCACGTCTGTTGGTCCCTACTTCTGCTCGTTTGTCTTCTTCTGGCCGCCTCAGTTTCAACTGTTTGCAATCAGTGGACGAGGAGGAAGGCGAAGAGGGGGCAATAAAGAATCGCTGCAATTTTATTTAACAGTTTAAAATTTAGTCTCACAGAAATTTAAGTTAATTTCGTATACCGCGTTTTGGGAAACGTCTGTTTTCCCTTTCCTTTGACCCTTCAATGCCAACTTCGACATCCTCAGTCATTTAATTTGCCTCAAGTTTGTATTGCTAAATGCTTTGGAGCGCGGATGACAATCGCGCATGTCATGCATCACGCAGTAGTTGCAACTTAATGATGCTTGCTGCTTCGTGCAAAAAGCAAACTTTCGAAATTAACTTAAAACATCAACTTTAAGTCCTCCGCACGAAGGAGCGCAACGCAGTAAAGCGACAAAAAACGGTTGCTGGCGCGCTTCGAGGCTTCGCAATCCACTCGCCGAGTGCTTTATTTACCGTTGCCGGTGAGGGCTGTCGACCAAGTTTGCAGCCAAGTTTCGCACAAGTTCAAATTCGGTTTAAAAGTCACTTTCAAGTGGCAATCAAACGCGTGCTGCACTCGTTCACTGCGAGCGGCGAACTTTGTTCAATTCTGCTGTTTGTTGACTTTGTCTCAGAGTGCGTCGCGTGCGTAGAGCGGATACTTTAGCTGGCTACCGGAAGTCGGTCGGTTTGCGCTAGCTTAACCTCGGTTAGCAGGTCGCTGGCGGCAACACGTTAGCAGAAGAGGCGACTTAATGGCCGAATGACAGCGCCGGATGCGGTTGGCAGATGTTCTCCGCGTCAAAATTGTTATTTTCCCAATTGAATTGCGAAAAAACTTTCCTCAAATTGAATGGGGATGCTTTCAATTACTCATTGGTGAAGTTTTTCCGAGGAAATCAAAATTATTGCCTTGCATTGAAGGAAGCAACAAATCAAAAACACGAAGCAACAAAACTTTGAAGAATCAAAAGATTTATACACTCGATTTATAATGATAAGAAAAGTTTTGATAATTAAATGGACGGATTGCGAAAAGGGAAGCAATCAAGTTAATGTCGGAGTGAATGGATTAAGTAATGGAAAAATCAATTCTGAATCTTTCTTTAATTGACTGGGCCAACCTAGCAGCCGAGTAGATAATTTATGAAATTAAAGTTTTGAAATAGTAATAAAAATCCACTTCAGAATTTGAAATTCTTAACACTCGATGTGGTTTATAGACTTTTAAAATGTCAATAATCACGCAGTCGTCAGTCTTTATTTACAATTGTCAATTATTCGATAGAAATGATATTGACACCATGCAGAATCGATGTTTGCGATGTGATATTTCAACAAGTCTCTCTGAATTGTTGTGTTCTGTTTATTTAATTTTATGTGCGTCACTGGCCGACATTTCCATCAGCGTTGACTGCCTAAAACACTGTGTATAACGTTGTCTCGTTGCTTAAATTGACCCCGACAAGTGTCCATGACGAACTTCATCAGTTTCCGATTTCACACAGCAACCACTGACCACATGACATTTGTTTATTTGAATCCTTGGTCTAAATTGAATTTTTGGTCCTTCGACAGACACACGAATCTTCTACACAAACAAAATATGCAAACACTCATACAGAAGACTACACGCTCGGAAAGAACATTCGCTTGTATGCGTTAGGATGGAGGCGTGTCTGTCCTCTTTTCACTCTTTTGTAGGTTAAATAAAATGTCACTTTTATTGTTAAATGTTCATCAGATTTTCCATGTACATTTGAGTTGGTCGTTGGATTAGGTTTGGGAGCGAGTTTCGGTGTCCAGTTTCTGAATTATTTATGTATGTATATCGAAATATCCCAGATTCCGACAGGGATGCAGTTCTTATGCGATGCACTTTGACATTTCAACTTGTGGACGACAAAATAATTACGAAATTCTACTGCGTACACGACGACGTTAGCAGAACGAAGATTATTTTATTGCGATTCTCAGATTCTGAGCATCAAAAATACATCTCAGTGACATTTCGTGATTCACATTCAAATCTTGTTGCTCAAAGACAGAATCCTGCATCACAACTAAATTCATCACAGTTACGAATTACAGATCATAGAATTATAAATTAATTAAAGGCTTTCCTGAGGCAGATGTTAAATAGGAAGTTTTCACTTAATTTAATATTATTTAACTTTAAAAAAAGACTATAAATTGATGAATTTAAATCATTTAATTTTGGTGTACTGCAGAAATTGTCTATTACACAATTTAATTCTATAAAAAAGAATTTATAAGCCACAAAAAACAGTAAAACGTAAGTTTTTGTTTATGTTCCGGGAATAACTCAAGTTTCTTGGAATTTTAATTGAAATCGCGAACAAAGTAATAAATAACAAAAACGCAACTGACAACGTAGTTTAATCCTAAAAGTAAGCAACGTTTTAAGCAACGTCGTTAGCAATGCAACAAAAATTGTTCCATATTTTAAGAGTGAGCTGTGAAAACGAGCCACTAACTTAACATAAGAATGGCGTCGACAACGCTACTTACCACAGTGGATCCGACAGGACGTTTTTGCCGCTGAAGCTGTAGATGCGCGGCGCCTGCGAGAAGAAGCCGCCCTGTCCGTTGAAGATGCCCTTCCAGGAGTTGAAGAGGACGTCGCCGCGTGTGTTCACCACCGGCAGCTCGCGGTCGGAAATACGTACAATCGAATCAAGATTCTGCACCCTGCAAAAAGGAGCGAAACAACAACATGTAACAGTCGAATGGATACATTTAAATAAATAGAAATTTAATGTTGTACAAGAAAATTTAATGTTGCTGAAACAAGTTAAAAGAACAATAATCGTCAACGTGAAATTCGATACGAAGCTCGCGATAAACGTAAAACAAAGGATGAGCAAACATTCAAAGGAGACTCTTTTCCAAGTCTTTTCTTTTCTTATTTCCCTTCTGTCCCTTGAAGTTCAAAGTGAAGATTGGCGATTGAAATCTTTTAAACGTAAAAGAACCTAAAAAACAAAATAAAAATTAAATAGCCAGGAAGTAATGGGAACCGAGAGGCGAAGATAAGGCAGACTTTAGACATTCACACCTCGCAGCATCCACAGAAGCAGAAAGATTAATGAAAGGACAACCACAAAAGCTCCCGTTTTCTGAACATGAGAAGAAACGTCGCCACATAATTTCAGGCGCAATTATTTTAATTTGATCGGGGAAAGGATAAAATTCAGGTGCAGAAACGAGTAGAACGGAGCTCAGCAAGCGACAAACCAAAGCGCGTTCGTTTGCACTTTGGATGTAGTTGAAATTAAATCGCTTTCGCATATATTCCATGGAGAGTGGAAGGTTTTTCTTGTTCTCTACACTCTACAATCGAACGAAGAGGCGCAATCATTGTTTTTCCTCCAAAATCACAATCGATTTTAATTGAAGCGAATCCCTGGTGCGAAGCGTTGATCACACAATCGATTAATCAAATGAAAATAGGGAACCAGAAAGAGAAATATTCTTTTACTATATTAAGTATAATGAGTGGACTGTTAAATCTGTAGAAATATTACATAAAATCTGAAAATGCTGAGTTCAGGCTTTTACTCATAGGTGAAAATTAGTTTAGTTTTTCTCGCGCTGAAAATTAGTTTAGTTTCTCTCGTTTTTCTAGAAATAGAATCACATTTAAGAGAAATTGAAGAGGTTTTTGTGTGAAGAGGGTTTTTATGAAGATTTTTCGTGAGAGTGATATCAACAACAATTAATCAGCTCTCCTCACAAAAAACCACAGCAACTAACGATGAACAGGTGCTCGTAATGAACACCGATTTGTTTCAGTTTCTTCACTTTCGGTTGTGTTTAGATTTGGATTCGTTTTTCCTTCGTTTCGTGTTTTTATTAATTTTTTTCTTTTTCCGTTTTTGGTTTTTCTATTGTTTATTCTTTCATCCCGTTGCTGTTGCCCTGAATTTGTTCCTGTTACTTTTTAGAAAAATCTTTTGTTTTCCTCACTGTTTTGGCCTTTGTTTTCTAATAGGTTTTAGGGTTTTCTTGTAATATTTGATTGTTGTTTCTACTTTTCATCTTAAAAGTTTTTACACACGGTCGAATATTTTTTGCAATTTTGCTCTTTCTTTCTGCTTTGCATAGCGACGTGTGTTGATCTCGTGATAGTATGAAAACCCGAGAAAATACTGCAATAAACAGATGGAAGATGATGACGATGGGAGTGGTTCAGTCAAGCATAAGCGCCTTAAAATAGGCTAACTTTAATTGCAAAAACAACAACAACTGCGTTTGCATCGAAAGAACCGAAATACGACAACACCAACAACAACAAAAACAGCAATCATCCACGAAGTGGTCTCGTTGCAAAGTTTATTTGTGGCTTTTTTATAGTTTATACTCCAGTTGCCATTATTGCCGCTGTAGTTGCTGTTGTTGTTGTTACTTGCCATTGTAATTCAGGTCAAGTTGAGTAATAAAGAAAAAAATTGCAGCGTTTTCAACATTGTATCGTAGAAGGGAGCGAGAGAATGCAGCGAGTGAAGAACTGCTGATGGAGGTGCTTTTCTACAGCAGCATCAGCACGGCGACCAGTTGCTGCTGTGCTTTTGTTGTTTTATGCTCGTTGCAACTCCAACGCACGCTGAGCAAGCAGCTAACCTTGGTTCAATGGTTCTCGTCAATGACTTTTTAGCCTACGCCGTCATAATGAGGCCACCTCAATCCTCCTTTCCATTCCTCAACCCTTTCTCCATGCACGAAAAACTCACAGTGATTTCACCACACTTAAACATTTCCATACAAATCTTTTTTTCTCTCCCTCTCTCTCTCTCTCTCTCTCTCTCGCTCTCTCTCTCTCGCTCTCTCTCTCTCTCTCGCTCTCTCTCTCTCTCTCCCACATACCCATTCTCCTTGAAATGGAAGCGCTAAACATGTTCAGCGTTACTTATTTGCAGCATCCTCTGCACGACGGACCGACGGATGTCGCAGACGCAGCTAAAAATGAACGGACCAGCAAATTGCATGCTTTTAGGCACTTTCTTTGCGTTTACTATCCTTGTTGTTTCCCCGCTCTTTCTCTCTCTCTCTCTCTTTCGCTTTATCTCACACACACTCTCGATCTTCAACGCACTAGTGGCTGTCTCTTTCACACATCACTTATGCAAATGTTTGGCCTCATTTTCATGGAACAGCTTGGCATTGGAACGAAATGAAAGGAAGGCGAATTTAAATTTCCTTTTTAATTAGTAGAGAAAAACTGTATTTTTTTTGGAGCAGACTGGTGTTCGTGTGTCGGTTCCTTTATGAGTGATCACCATGAGCAATATTTATGTTCGTCTGAGTCAGAGTGTGCCTTGAATTTGTGGCTTTAATTGTGAACGTTGTATTCATAGAGGACACTACTATAGATCGGAAGTTAGTAGACACAGCGGCAGCCATACGAGACGATCCTGCGCAAACGCTTCTTCTGTTTACCTTTTTTAACCTTCAGTTTCGATTTTCTTGCTGGTTTCGTTTCAGCTGCGTTCAGAGCTGAAGTACAAGAATTTTACAATTTAATATGAAGACCTTTCTGTTGGAGTTGAGAATGTCTTAATTGGCCTTTAGAATTTTTCAATTAAACTTGAGAGCTTTTGCATTTCACGTACAAGTGAAAAATTCTAAATTCCAATCGATAGAATTTCAAGTACAACTCAAGTGAAAATCTGTATTTTAATTGATTATTCTGAAATGCAATTGTGGACTTCTGAGTCTATCGGGAAAAGGTGTGTCACGTGGGCCAACATAGGGTAATACTCTTAATGGATTTTAAAGACCTTATTATTTTCCTTCCTAGAAAATTAATGAATTCTTTAAAGACGTACAAGAAACATTTGCAAAAATGGCGCTTGTTTAAAATGTCACGTCGCATGAAAATTTTGCAAATTCCAAAGAATGCATACATCATGCTTACTTTAGGAAACAATTAAAATGACAACGCATACATATGTATACTTAAAACTATTCTAATTTGAAGAAGTTTGTGCTGCAAAAGGCAGGCTGAAAGACGGACTCAAGACAGCTTCAGACCGAAAGAGGATGTCTTAAGAATTGCACTGGAACACTTAGCAGTATTAAAATAATGTTGTGTCGACAAATCTACATCCATATTCAGTGCGATTAAATGTACAGATATTCATAGAGTCGTATAATTTTATGCGGAGCTCCTTTGCGGATGTCAGATGGATGCGGGGCGAAAAGATTCCACTCAAGCGGCAAAACGTGACGGAGTCTCGTTGGGAGTCTTCACGCCAACAAAAATACACCCAAGCTACCTCCTTGACAAGGCAACAGAGGGACGACTACGTATGTGTTTGTATTTGGATGATGTAGTCCTTAACTGGGAAGAGTGCAATGACTCCCGCACAATAACAGCTCCAGAATCAACAATACGAACAAAGGGGAACAGCAAAAATAACAAAAGCAGCTCCAGAAAACGCAGGTGACGCTTCTATAACAAGCATCAGTCTGTTTTCCAGGCGCTTAAGGATCATGTTACAAGTATCTATAAAATGTGCTGCTTTATTCAGTTCAATTGTTGTCCGGGTTCATACTTTTATTGGCATCTTTTCTTGCTTTCTAGCTTCATTTTGATAGTAATTGAAACAAATTAAAAGAAATAAATACTTCATTTTTGCAATAATGATCCCTATTTTAAACGAATCCTATTTAAGATAGACTTAGTTGTGATTACTAAATATATGAATATTGCAAAATATATTTAAAATAATAAATTCTTTGCTATGGCACCCGATTTCAAACATCGTTGGAATTTACTACAAGTGATCATTTCATTAGTGACAATTTAAATGCATTACCTGGACGACAGGAAGGCTTTGAAGGTCCCTAAGAGGCCAGCCCGACGGCCTTGACGGTAGCAGGCGAAATCAGCGCCGCGAATTCCCTGCAAATCACCCAAATAAGGTTCATTGAGTGCAGCAACTCGCAGCTAGAAAGGAAAAAACAAATGGAAGAAATAAAATTAATAAGAGTTATTAATTATTATTGTCATTATAGTCATTATATAATGAAATCACTTGTATATCACAAATTCTATATAATCAAAAATATAAAAATAACAGAAAATCCAGAATCACCAATTATTAATTATAAAAACAGAGGAAAAATTTATGTAAAATGATCAAAATTAAAATAACACCAATAATAATAAGAAAAACGCTAATAAAAAATAAATAAAAATTATAACTTAATAGTAATCATAATGTAAATAATAATCAATAACAAATTAATATTTGAAAAGCTTAAATTTTATAAAAACTCATTATAAATAATAAACTAATTAATTAGTTGCGGTTATTTTTGAACACAGCCGCTAATTTAAACTATAAAAAGTGGTAAGGAGAGCCAAATAATTTAATATAGATTTATTTCCTGAACCTACACCTAAAATAATAAACCTGAAATGCTCAAAAACTCACCATACGTGGATACCACTGAACAGGTTTTTAAATTCAAGTCAATTTTAATTTCAATGCCGATGCGAAAGGAATTAATATTTAATTTCATTAATTTTTTAATTTATGTTCCGAATTTTGTTCATATTTGCAGCATTTTTAGTGAAAATTTCAACAAATAAAGAGAGGAAGAAACGGAGAAAGAGAGAGAGAGAATATATTGAGAGTTTATATAAACTATATCCATATTTTTTGCAATTAAAAAACAACACCAGTAACAGAAGATCTAGGAACTAATTGTTATTAATCGAATTGTAAAAGTAAGGAATATATTTATTCTAATCCACACTTGACAAGCTTTCATACACATTCATATAAAATATTTATATATACGATACTTCACATGTATCTTGTTTTCTTTAGCATAAACGTAAACAACATCTAAATTAGTATTTTAAAAAATCCACTTACAGTACAAACACAGATTTAAAAAAGTATCTAATTTTATTTTAAATTACAAACGTTCCATGTATATTAAATAATAAACAAATCTTTAAATTCATTTATGATTAGTGTAAAACAAATTAATAAATTGTCTATAGAAACAAATTTAATCGTTTCCCATAAATTCTAATTTATCGATTTACTAAATAATTCAACTTCTCTGTTGAGTAATTAGAAGAAGTGAACAGAAAAGCACAATTGAGTAATTGCCTATTGATTGCTAATTACGAAAATCCTTTTGTTTTTGTTGAACAGAAATTATTTCTATTCTTCAATAAAAAACCAATAAATAAATTTAGTAACTTTAATAAATAGCAAAAGTCTCCATTCACTTGTGTAATTTTCATAACTCTAAAGCCATTAATTCTCAAAAAAGCAATAAAATGTAAATTTTCTATAATTGAAAATATTTCCATATCTTTCTTTATGCGCCAATATATAGGCCATGCTTTATGAGTTCAACTGATGCTCAAAGCGGGGAGCAAAAGAAGGCAAAAAATCACAATGCTTTTGCCAACAATTCGCTGCTGTTGGCAGGCTTTAAATCACGCGCGAAAAATTATGACGTCGGGTTGTAGTCGTCAGTCGATGAAACTGTCTATCAGTGTGTGTGCGCGCGTGTTTGCATGTGTGTGGAGGAGGTAAACAAATGAAATATAAAGAATCAGCACATATTTTCAGACATCAGAGTCGTTGCTGCTGTTGCTTTTATGATTGTACAGAGCTCACGAAATTCATAAAGAAGTCAAAATATGAACATTTTTGTTATGCATGCAGTCAACATCGGCAACATGAACAGCAGCAGCTGTGAAAGCAACTGTGACAGCGAATCAACGAGGAATTTTCATATATTCGATATGCAAAAACGAAATAAAAAGAATTACTAAAGCCGAATATAATAAAGATTTCAACATTCGAAGAAATTGTTTGTTGTTGTCAATAAAATTATAATAGAATAATAATGCAAATATTGTTACGTTCACAAAGAAGCACATGTGCTTTTATTATTCTTTGTAATCATTTATAGAAATGAACACCACTCCGAATATGAAGTGACAAAGTTTTTTATTACTTATGGAATTCATTTCTCTTAGCTAGAGATGCGGGATGTTTCATGCATAAAATGTTTGTTTTTTTTGTTTTAATCGCAGCCTTAAAAAACTGCTTTAAAAAATTACTAAACGAAATTTAAAAATGATTTTAATTAAGCAAAATTTTCATACACTAACTTTAAATTTGTATTTAAATTCTTCCGTAAAAGTAAATTTTAATGTATTAAAATTCCAGTCAAATGATGAAAAGAAACATGGGAAGAAGCGCTTTTTTAAATGAATAAACTTTTTCTAGAGAGTTCCCCTGAACAGGTCAACAGTATTAAACACTTGAACACTTTCAGCTGCCAATCACAGGGAATACACTTTAAATGAAGCAAATTTATTCATTCGCTCGCATGTACATTCCCATCTACAGTTAACAGCAGCAGATGTCCGTTTACATGCTCACAATGGCGAACAGTGGCCATTTTGACGAATTCAATCATCCTGCATCCTCTTCCATTGCTTCGGACATTTTCCGCCGTTGGATCGCCATCGGCCATCAGATTTTCCTGACATTTTTTATCTTCTCGTTCGCACAGCTTAAATTAAGAGGAATGCTGATGCTGTTGGCGGAAGTTTTTTAAAGTTTTACGAAAAACTTATTTTTAAAAATGTAAATAATATTTTCTCCAAATATTTGTGGCTACTTAATGAATAAATGGTCATCGATTGATATATTTCTGAAGTGTAAATAAAGATTTTAATAAGTGCTTTGAAGTTCTTTAAATTCCAACTGAAAATTTGATTGGATTGGATAATGTATTTTAGATTGTTTATAAATAAATGTTGTTTATAAATTCTTGTCGTGATTTGAAACATTTTTTTCTTTACAAAATTAAATTACCCTTTTCATAAGTTGACAGAAGAAAGTACCTTCAGCAGAACTAAAATTATTTAAAATTAACCTTTTTTTCTCATTGAACGATTTTTATCTCTGAATATATTAAAAAAAATAAATTAATAAAAAACTTAGAAACAGAACAAAAAAATTTCGATTTACTTGTCACTTCATTTGCTGCACATCTTTTTTCGTACGAAAAAAATAAGTTTTTTAATGTTTAATTTTACGTAGACTGTAATTAAATATATTCATTATCATAACAGCCAAGGATTCGTATGCATATCATCCATATATGCAGGATTGTTAGGTTCATTGCCTACTCTGCTATTATTCAGTTGAATATATTTTGATTTTCATATAGGTTTTTTCTTTATAATAAAAATATTAAAATTAAAAAAATTTGTACTAAAGAAGGCAACAATTTTGAAGCCAAAATGCAATATTATAATTATTATTAATATGTATATGTAAATTAAAAAAAAGAGAATTAAAGAATTAAATATTGTTTTTTCTCTATTTATAGTTGTACATTTAAAAAGCCAAAATCAAAACTTTAATGCAGCAATGTTTCGTTTTATAATTTGCTTTATAACGAATGCATCAGTAATAAAAATCAATAAAAATAAACAACATTTAAGACTCTAAAACTAATTTTTAATCAATTTTTTTAATTTGAGTTTGTGCGTCGATGCAACGGAACGGAAGCGGAAATGTTCAACAATCACAAAAGCTAAAAATGATTACTTATTCAATGGAAATAAAATTAAAAAGTACTTAAAAATGCAGCAGCAACCAACACCAACAACAATCATCACAACAACGAACTAACTTTAATCTATAAAAGTTTGTTTTTATTACAATTTATTATTATTATTATGTTGATTATTAAAACATGTATTATTATTGCAATATTTACCGTTTCATATTCAGGCGCTGTCGTGAACTGGACGCAGGGATAAAAATAAAACAAAGTTTAGAATAGGCAGCGTAAAATTTCTATATGTTTAATGAAAATATTTGTATTTATGTACATTTATTTATTGAAAGATTTATTTAATTGAATTTCTTTCAAAGGAACAGTTTCCATACAGAAACAAAAGCAAAATTAAACAGGAATTTAAATTAAACTACAAATTTTATGAACGTATTTAAATTTAGTGTTGTTATTGTGGGTAGTGTTGTTGTTGTTGTTGTTGCAGCTGATGTCATTGTTGTTTCAAAGCAGGTGATTATAATTTAATAATGAATCCATTCAATTGGAAATTGTATTGTTCATGAGATAGGTTTTGATGTTATTGTTGTGTTTAATGTGGATAATATTGAAAACTATGACATATTCCAATAAAAGTATACTTTATAGACTTTTCCGCCGATTTAACTAATTTTAATTTAAGAATAAGTTTTCAATAAAGGTTCATGAGAGAAACTGAATGAAATGCGTGTGTAAAACAAGTTTTCATTGTGTATAATAATTCTGTGTGAATACTTTATAAGATAAGAGTTTTCTTTTTCTATTCAATGCCCAAGCAATCTACCGAATCAACGCGAATTTATCTGCATATTTGTTCGTTCGCAAGTTCGTTTATTCTAATTTAACTCGAATATTCTAGAGATTTAAACCTTCTACTAGAACATATAGACAACTATTCGTTTCAAATATTTGCCTTCACAGAATCCGCTCACTATTTATTTATTTATCGAAGTGGACTCGAATGTGGACACATCTGTGAAAACTTTTCCTTACTCGAAAGTTGAAATTCGTTGTGACAGCTGATTTTCCTTAATTTTCCGGAAATTCTCACCGAATTTTGGGAGTGAAGGGAAATGGGAACTAGTTTTTAAACTAAAATCAATAAAACATGTTATACACTAAAGTGAAGGAGATTTTGGAGCATGGAAAGTGAAGTAGAGGAGGGGTTGTGGTGGCGTTCGAAGAGCTTCAGCTGTCATGGGAATGTGACCTTCGTTACAAAACAGCGATGGATGCGAGAGTAAGCGAAAAGGCAGATGGGAATTTGAAGGATGTTATCATGGAGCATCCTTTACATCCTTTTGATAAAATCAATATGTAAACTTTAAATGGGGAAAACATTGATTAAACATGTTAATGAAAATGGAAAAAATTTATCTCTAAAATGTAGCCAAGGTATGTTTAGAAAAAGGATTACAATGAAAGCATGTTTGGGATCGTTAAGTATGTCACGCCGCCCTTGTGACATTTGGCCTGATTTCTGTGGATCACGATTCTGAAATTAGTTCGTTATTGAATAGTATAGCATAATGTAGGTGGTAAAATAGGTCAATCGAGGACGGGGATAAGATTAACAAGAACGATTGAAAGAGATAAAAACGTGCATTGAAGCAGGCCTTGAACTATGTACTATGGATTCCTGGATTATGATATTTTATAGTGTAATAAAGTATTGATGGTTTGGGCCGAACTGTGAGCGCATTACTATGTTTCTTTGCTATGAGAAATGTCAGACTGGCTTCAAATTAGTTCTATTAATTTACGGACAGAACTTATGAGTTATTATAATATTCATATATCTAAATAATATATTCTTTCTAATGTTAATCTATTTAAACTAAAATTTTGCCAGATCATTAAACATTTTTTATTTATTTATTTATTAATTTTTTATTTAATTATTTTTAAGATTATTTTATTTTATTATAGATTTATTATTAAAGATTAATATTGGGCTTTTTAATAATCTTCAAAAGTGAAGTTCAAAATGTTTTTCGTTGGCCTTTCTTCGATGGGAAATAAACGATTAGAAAAGAACCATGTGACGGTTCTCAACAGTCAATGTTTGGAAACCCGTATTTATATTTAATTTACGGTGTTGACGAGTTAATTGCTTTGACTATCGTGTCATTATTGTAGGGTTGTATTTCGTAGAGTTTGTTGTAGATAAATATACAATTGTGAATATGTACGTAAATAAGAAAAAAAAAAGGTAAAAAAGATTTTAGTTTGCTACAAACATGCAACGGACTGACTGACTGACGTGATAACACCAACAAAAAAGGAAAAGCAGAAAAACCATTCAAGAGCTATTCGCTACATACATTAATAAATGATTGAATGCATCAATGATTGAATGATTGGCACTCACCACAGGTGTGTCTATCGGTGGCGGGAGATTATTGAGCAGATTCGATGATTGTATGTCCACGCGTACAGGAGGCGCGATGGTGGTGGGTGGGGCGGGCGTGGCGATCGGAACGAGAGTCCCCAGCTGTAAAAAATGGAAAAAGAAACGAAAAGAAGACAGTAAAAACATTATTTTAGTGGTAATAAAAAGTTGATTGGCAAAAATTCGATTGATAACAAGGACATATTAATAAATAATATTTTGTAATTCGTTTTTCGTAGGAATTCTTTAACGGCACCGATTAATTTCGACGTTGCCTATCGTTAGGAAGCTGCTATCGAATATGAAATATTTAAGGAAAATTACAATGTACAGGCATAAAACACGTTTTATATTCAATGGTTAATTTTTTCATCTTTTTTCCAATTTATTAAGAGAGCACGTTACATGCTTCACCTTTTGAACTTTTATGGAGAAACACCTCTTGACTTCTTTTGGAATTTTTATAGATTTGTCAAGGTCTCTTTAAGCGCAACCTTAAAAGCTTTTTACATTCTTATTTAAGTATAGTCCAAGAAATTCGTCTGATAATCGAGATTTGAATTCAAGCTTTTGGTCGTTTTATGGCTCCTTTTATGTAATGAAGAATTGTGCTTAGCATATGTTAAATAAGTGTACCAGTAATGCACCCAGAAATATCCCAGAAATTTTACAGAGAAAGTAAATCATGAATTTGAAGTAGACTTTATATTGAGTAGTGAATTGTCGAACATTAGTATTTTATTGGTACCACAATTATTCTGATATTGTCATTAATGAAGAAAGTCTTTCGATAGGTTCTATAGACTAGTGCCGGATATTTTAATGGAAAATATAGATATCTTTTTTCTCTATATAGAATAATTTTTTCAGTTGATACCATTAAATTAAATTTAAATTATATATTTGTTTAGTATTATTTATAAAGTATTTGTATTATAAAAACTGTGCAAATAGTTTTTGTATTGAAATATTGATTGCAACTAGAGGCATTTGCTCCACGGTTGAGCTCGTACTGTCCTCGTATTTTATTAAAGAGACGTACAACACGTAACGGTAACGTTATTACCACCAGCTAAGAGTTTCGTCAGCTTCAACATCGCCAGAATTCGAAATTGTCTAAATGATGAATCGTTTTCTGTGACCCTGAATGTCCTTGTCGACATAAAAACATGCATGTGTTTACATGGGTGTATGTGTGTGTGTGTGTGTGTGTGTGTGTGTCAGATGTCTGAATGTATAAAAAGGTGAATAAATAAAGCGTTGAGAAGCTATGATTAATTTCGATGTTTGGTGTTGTGAGATGCGTCTTTTTTGCCTGATGACGCTGAGAACAACTGACTGAAAGCCCACCTTTTACACTCTTCCTCAGAGTACTTAATCTTCTTTATAATAAAAACAAATCCTTTGGAAAGTTTAACGATTTACATACGGTTTCTTGGGTGTTTAAATTGAATTAGCCTTTGGAAATAAAATAGAAAAGACATGACAACTTTTGACAACTTGGAAATGGAATAGATATCTCTTTAAAAGCGATAAAAAAATTATGTAAAATCAAAACACATTTATGTAATTTTATCGTCAATCGAAGTTCTTATAAAAAGGCGTTTTTTTACTGAAATCGTGGTTAATATTGCATTTCGTAGTGATAATATTACGAAGTTCACTGCATTCCAAGTGGTCAGAGTTGTTGTTATTGCTGCTTCTTCTTCTTCTTCTTCAACATCGAAATCCAACGAAATTCCAACGCATTCATCGAATGTTAATCAATCGTAAATCCTTAATTACTGCATTGTGAGTGACTTAAAGGAGCATTCGTGGATACATACATAAACAGAGATCCACATTTACACAGTTGTACAAAAGCTACCGCAAAAACCAACATTTAAAATGTGGTTTCGTATTAAATTAAATACACCATCAAAAATAAAAAAAAAATAAATGAATTCATTTAAAAGCTACTGCAGAGAGTTGTGTAAGAGAACGGGAAAGAGTGAGCGAGAAGGACTCTATATGTATATTATCGAGGGAGACACATGGGTATAAATTGGGTAGATAGCAATAGGGAAGAATGTGAGGGAGAGAGACGCAATTCGAGCGTGGGGAAGGGAGCTAAATTAGGCCATTAATAAAAAAAGCAAATCCTTTGAGTAACGTGGTTTCTGGAAATTGATGATGATGATGACAATTGTAATGATGATGATGATGGCGGCTGTGGTGACGATGATGATGTTTGATGTTCGCAATAAATGGCACAGTTTCTGATAAAATCTGCGAACAAATCACGATTCACGATTGCTTTTTGCTTCATGTTTTCGGTTGGTTTTTTTTTTCGTTTCGGCTTTTATCAAAAGGATGTCATATGGTTTGTGGTTTGTCGATTTGTCAGCTCTAAGTTGGCTTCATTGCCACACAGACAGACAGACAGACAGATAGATTAATGAATGGACAGTGTTTAATCGATTTAGAAAATGACGCTAATAATATAAATACTTTTCTATAGCGTTGGCGTCCCCCTCGCTCCTCTACAAAACTAATTTTCGAATGAAGCTCTATAATATGCGAATGACAAATATTCTTACAAAAAAAAAAAACTCATGAAAAATTATTAAATTTCACCTCTTTTAAGTTCTTTCGTTGTTTAAAGTACTTTTCCCTATATTGATATTTATTTATATTGCCGCGAAGAAGCAGAAGATGACAGCATTTAATTCAACCCAATCAGCCCCAGATCAATGGCTTTGCGCCGGATAATTTATTAAATCCGAGCAAACAGCTTTTGATATTCATAAAAATCTTCTTTCTCCGTGATGTATTTCAATTTTCTGTCGTCATTTCGGACAAACGATGGAGTATTTTGTGTCAACAAACACGAATGGGAATTCATAAAGGTTCGGACGGATGGATGAAGGGATTTGTTCTGAATTTAATATCAATTTCCCGGACCAAAGTCGTGCCCAATATCTATCTCAAAGGAAAAGACGAACACCCAATTTTGCCAGAACGAAGAAGTGTAAAAAGAAAGGATTCCCTTGATTGTATAAGACTTTATCGTATCGATTTAAGCTTCTTATTTAATTTCCTCTTCTTATAACTTTAAGCCGACCCAATTACGTGGCGAAGACATAGATTTATATTGCATATAGTAAGTATGAAGCACAGCTCGAAATCCTTTGTTCTTCCGACGAAACTCAACGTCGGTTTTCCAACTTCGACGGTAGCTAAGCAACGTCAACTTCTAAAGTGAAATCGATTATCCTGGCGAACGGAGTGGCACACGAACATCGGCCAACAGCTGCCATAGTTAACTTTGCCCACGGAGCTGACGGAACTTTTCGGATTTTGCGCAAAGCAAGCAACGTGGCCAGTTTAGGATGAATGTCTGTCGAGTCATTTCATGTGCCAGTCTGCGGTTAAACTTTAACTTCAAGTTTTCGACAGTCCTTTTCCTTTCAAACCTTTTCGTTATTTCGTCTCTCTTCGCCGCTTTTTTTAAGTACTTAAATTATAAATTTAAGATGTTTAAATATTAAATTAGCGCAAAAATAATTGCGTTTACGAGTCCCAGATCCGGAAATCATATTTTTCTATACTTCAATTCAATCCACTTTTATTGTAACTTCGATAGTTTTCAGATTCAGCACCACTAAAACCAAGAAATCCACGCATTTGCGGAATTCTCTATGATCCCAATACATGGATAACGGCCTTTACCACACTTGACCAAAGAAGAATCCATGTAAAGCTGAGAAACTACCAAAAGTAGAGCCACACTTTTATATATTCAAATATCTTATACTACTTTTATTTCCTTCGATCAAATCAAAAGTGTGTATTTTATTAGTTGGTACACTGAGCCGAAAACATACAGCAAATCGCTGTTAAAATGACATTTTTCGACTACAATTTTGAGCCAACATTATGAACATTACAGTTAAATTCATTAATTTGACTGATTCTTCTTTTTAGTGTCAATTTAACGTATGTTATCGTAAGTTTATTGATATTATAATTAAATTTATTTTATACATTTCCCCTCTATAGCGAAATCTTACCCACGTCAACTTCTTTGCTAATGTGAACACAAAGGAACATAAAACGTTATGCATGCTGACTGGCTTTCGTGTTCACTTAAAAGCTACTTTGTATTGAGTAGAGAGCCCGAAAAGTTTAAAGAGCTTCAGTTTACGGCACCCTCATGAGCAGGCCGGGTGTAAAACTGAATGTCAGGCACTTAAAAAAGCGGTGAAAAGTTGCTCGTTTCTAGTGACTTTGTGCCTTGCAACATATTTAATTTCGAAATAGTTTCCCGGATGCTGTCTGAGATTTTAACGCTTCGGAGGAGCATCCACCTTCTCGTCAAGTTGCTGTCACGAAAAGAATGCGCTTCATACAAATGAAATACTCCGTGTGAACGTTGCAATGGCTGAAGAAGTTTTAATGACGTGTGGATTTTGCTAAGGGTCAAGAAGTGTAGCTGCTAATACAAGACTTTAGAAAGCTATGAGAAGGATTTAATTTCTGTTTCCATAGTTTCTAGAGTATCATTTTGGTTTTCGAGAAATTTTCGTTGTTTGATGGTAAAATTGGTTCGTGTTTCCCATGGTTTCATTATGAATGCATCTGCATTAATTGCCTGACCAAGCGATGAATAACCGAGCCTTTGCAAGTAGAATGAGTTTCCCTCGTCGATTTATTATGTATAAACAAAGGCAAGTGAAACGTGAAGGTCCACGATGAGGAGCACTCGCCTTCAACCAGCTGACTATACAGCGCCTTGGCTTGGTTCATTTAATTGCTAATTTCCATTTCTTCCGTCCGTGGCGTGGATTCCCTGGCGGTTGTAGAGATCTCGTTGCATCGGATCAAACGAGGTCCTTCCTTTTCGTCCTTCACAATGCTGAATTTTCGGTGTCTTTGTTTCGCTGTCGAGTGACGGTCACAAAGCTGACAAAAGTTATTTTAATTACCGTTTTTGAAAGTTTTAAGTTCCGTGAATCGTGCCCGGAATTAAAGCCAATTCGATTTGATATCCAAATCACGCTGCATTTTGTAATAAATTCCTTTGAATTGCAAAGTTTTAAGCTTGTTAAAGGATTTTTGACCCAAAAAATAGTGACTTTTAAATTGGCAATTTATAATGTAAAACAATAAGTCCCAAAAAGCAATGGAAGTGTATCAAATATTTGAGTTGGATTTTCTGATTAATATTCTAATTTTAATACTTTAAAATAATTAGAATGGAGGAAGTGAGGGTGAAGTGAAAGGTAGATGCTTTCTTTTCGTTAAAGCAATAACAGGCATTTTACAAAACGAGTTCACGTATTAATAAAAAAACTGTAAATAAAGGAAATATTATAAAATCAACCGGTCAATAATCAATAACATTTTGAATAAAGTTTGCCTCGTTTAACGCTAATATTTCAACTTGTTCGACCCATTTGAACAGCTGCTTTCATAAAGCGACTCACACGGAGAACAACAGCTGCCGGAAGTCATTGCACCAGATCCATGCTGCTGACATTTGATAACTCAATATAGTATATTTTAACAATCTGTTGCCATCGTCGTCGCTCTCCAAACTCCTTCGTCTATTGAGTCAACGATGTCCTTTCAACTTATTCAATTTGCAGTTCTTCCCACGTAACTAATGCATATGTGTCGGTGTCTGTGCCAGTGTGTGTGCCTTACGAAGATGTAAGAATGCTGTAGTTGTTTTTCTGGTCGTTGTCATGGCGTCTAGAGCCAATTACGCTGTTTCTGTGCATAGCGCACACGAATATAAGCTCGCACACGGGGTGATTGGGTCAATGGTCTATTGAATCATTCGTCCATTCACTGTTACTGTCGTCCTCTGCATTTGTTCCTGCTTCGGGCCATGTCTTGGCTTCGTGATTCGCCAATACAATGCTGCGTACATATCGCATCCTGAGATCTGCGTCATTGACTTCTGATCTGTAAGATTTTCCCGGTATGTAAGGCGATGGAGTACGGAGAAGAGGACCAATTGCATGTGTGTCTGTCTGTCTGTTGTTAACATGTTTAATTAATTGCTTCGCCCGATGGCAGCTGAAGTTGTTCCCACTTCGTCTCGTTATTTGACTATTCATTATTACAACCTGAACTTTGATTAGTTGTGCATGATTAAGTAATTTTACAGATGCACGACACGAATTCATGAGGGTAAACTTCGTATAAATGTACATTTTTAGGTACATTTAATAACAACTGTGAAGCTCATGGATGCTATAGAGTCGCGTCTTTGTGAGTACTGTAGATGTTATATTAGAGAATTTGATATTTAAATAGTATTCTAACTCTGTCTAAAAGGCGTGACTAGAAGGTTTTAAGTGGCATCTTCCGAGATGGTTTCGACCTGTCTATAATTTGTAATTTTTTCTATTTTTTAAGAGGTTTCGGGTAATGGAAATTTTTAGATAATTATAATAACAGCAAAGGCAACACAAATATTTACATTGAGCCTTCCTCAAATTAAAATTGATTGAAGGAAATGGAAAACAATAAATTTTGGGTTTACAAATTCAATAACACAAATAAAAAAGGTAAATAAATTAAAGAAAACTCATCAAATAAACAAATAAATTGAAGTCGAAGCAAAAAAGAAATTCAAATAAACTTAAAAACATCTTCGATTTCATTCAATTTAAATTTTTAACATAGACGTGGCCACAAAACCATAAAGAGAAACCAGAAACAACCGAGGAGGGTTTTTTTTAGAAGAAATAAAAGAAAGAAGGAAAAAACAAACACAGCAACAAAATACAACAAGAGTAAGAAAACTTTAAGTCCATAAAACTGACAAAATGCCAAAACGTAGTCCAAGGAATCGCATGTGATTGGAATAAACAAGAAACGATTCATCGAATTCCGGCACGTTGTTGAAAATGCAAAGAAGCAGAATCATGGCGGTCGATGGAGAGTCTAAGGAGCCGCGAGCGAAAAGGGACGAAACAGGAATTCAACAACTTTGGTGAAGTTATTTTAAAAATCAATTCCAACTTGGTTTTAGTCCTTCTTTATACGCAAAAATTACTAATAATAGATGTTTTTTGACGATAGGCTTAAAAGATTTGTACGTTGTTATAAACACATTTAAAACCATTGTAATGATTCAAATATGTTTTTGGAACTATAAAAATTTGGAAGGGATCAAGAACTTTGAAATAAATGCACACTACAGACATTATTAAATAAAAGCTATATAAAACTATAATTATATAACACTAATCATGATAGCAGGAAAGCGAAATAATAGCGAGAGGGTCTTTTTATTATAAGCCAGTTTCCCTTGATCAGAAAAATTTTGACTACTCCATGAGAATGAATTAATAATTAGCAATATTTGAGGATAATCATAATGAAATCAAAAGAATTAATTATATTATGAATTCTTATGATTAAGCAATCAATTGTTAAACACATATATTTAAAAGCTACTAGTGTGAAATTTGAAAAAATTATTTATTTAGGGTTCATTGAAGAGTCAGAAAAAATTCCAAAGAGATAACAAACTTTCTTCTTAATAAAACTTGACTATTTATCGAAGGGTTAAAAGACGAAGTATTTCACAAATACGAAGTAAACTTAAACCAGCAAAATGCGTATATGTGTTATTTTTCAAATGGATTCCATCTGTCAACATGACAACTGATCGAATGCTGCATCGAAAAGCATTCGAATGAAATTCCTTAAATGGAGCGGAAAATCAATGCATTTAAAAGTAATTTCCGTTAAACTTAAAATGACGCAGTCAAACTTGTACGAAAAGGGTCCCAACACACCCCCACACACACAAGCAAATGCATACAATCGCTTATCCATCGCACTAAACCAAAAACACAGAAAACAACCCACACACAAGTGATTTCTTGATGTCGCGTGGAAATCTTTGAAATGGTGAGACAAATGGATGGAGAGTGAGGGGAAGCAGAGACAGAAAGATCTAAAAACAAACAAATGTGAAACCGGAGATCGAACATGGCGCGAAATCATACTCACAGTTGGTCCACGGATATCGCGGGTGATGTTTGTGCATTCAAGGAATGTGTGTAAATTTGTTTTTGTTCGTAAAAATAGACTTATATGTATGTGTCCCTGAACGAGTGTGAGTGCGAGTCTACTTCATGTTCGTGTAATCCAAGTACTCGATGTACAAACTGTTTGCGAGTAAATTTAACCTTCTTCTTGCTTTCGAATCCACCTCCTCTAGAATAAAACCAGAGAATGTAGTAAAAATTGTAGAAAAAATAAAGCCAAACCAAATCGTAAGAAGTCAAAAGTCATTGCTATTGGAAAGTTATATAAAGCGGTGAAAGGAAAATAATAAAAACGGAATGAGGGAATTTTCGATTTCCTTTAAATGCTTTATTTTATTTGTTTGGCAATTTTTGCTCGTGTTTTTGGCGTTTCTTTTACGCGTTACGTTACGTTATGTTACTTTACGTGGTTTTTTAACTTTCTTCTGCTGATGTTGCCAAATCGAAGAACTGCGGATGACTGTGAACAAGAGGAAGAATGATTCTATGAATGAGGGGCAGGTCGAGGGGCTGTTCAAGTGAACCCCATTTGTACAGAGTCGTCAAGTTTGATTTTATCACAGGATAGAAAATGTTTTTCATAGCACGAGGATTCGTAGAAATTTGAAGTTGAAAATCCAAGTTTCTCTCGCAGATAACGACGAAGAAAGGGAAGAAGAAGAAGACGAAAAGAAAATCTTAAAAATATGCAACAAAACGGGGTAAAAGCTGGAATGTGTGATGAGAAGGGATTCAAAAGAAAAACTTAACGAAGGACCGATAATAACCCGTTTAGTTAGTGAGATCCTCCTTTCAAATCTCCCTCCGCTTTCACGCATCATCTTTTAACCAAACTTGTGAAAGTGGGTCAAACAATATTTTTATAAATCTTGAAGTGTGCACACACACGACTACAGTAGAAATATTCATAAAGAGATAAAGATTTTAATTAAATAAACTGTAACTGGCTTCAATGAATTCCCACAACTTCGAAAGATTTACTAAATTTCTTTTAGCCCGAAAATTCGTGTTGTGCTGATGTTATTTTTCAATTCTTTATTCAATTACATTGAATTCTTTATCATGAATTTAGATGGAATGATAAATATCTCAATATCAGCATATCTTCATTGAATTTACTGCAAACTTTATACAGACAATAAAGAACTAGAAAAAACAATTTCCCTAATCTCTTGTCCGATAAGGAGTATAAAGAATATTTTTACAAGAAAAGCTTTAAATAGTTACCAATCGTTCATAGTTCACGTGAAGCACGAACTTAGAATGTGTATAAAGCCACACTTGAAGAAGGTCCCCAAATTTCAATAACACCATGAAACTATAGATGGGAGGTTCTTGGAAAGTTAGACAAATTCCGAGGAATCCATCGTCTCTTTGGCGGCTGTAAGAGAAATGAAGTCTGTTGATTTAAAAAGACTTACAGTTGTAGGTCGTTTTAAATCTTTTTCCCAGTCTGGATATGAAATTCTTCATAGAAGTATTTAATTGAAAGTAAGTATACATATATGTAGTATATTCACTGAATGGAACACAACTTTAGAAACATGTGTATGGTTCTAGTATATCACAAAAAAGAAAATTTTTCATCCGGAATTATTTTTGAAAGAAGTATTGATTGTAAATGCATGCTATCACTTTTTGTGGAAAAGTTTACGTTGACGCTAGATATACATATGAAGAGTCCATACCCAAAACTTATTTTCCAAGTTATTTCGAAGGACTTTAAATTTTCAAAATTAAACTACCTTAACGACGAGGACCAATGAACGCTCTTAGTGCACCCCCTTTCGGTAGCAGCCAATGTTGATATGACGAAGGGGATGCAAGAGCTTAGAGAGAGAATCTTAAAATACATCAACTACGTGTCCTCTTTCAAGAAGTTTCCAAAATGTAGATAAAGGAAAAATGTACTCCAAGCTGATTTTATTTTCCATGTTGAATTTGAATGCATGGGGTGAGGTTGGATATACGAATAGAATGTTTTTTGTGGCTTTTTTATTAGTGCTTAAAGATGTGTGAGTGGGTGCTTCTTATGGAATCTTGCAATGGAGTTCGATCAAAATTAAATGGGTTGCTTGTCTTATCGATGTTTATGGACCTTTTTAAGAAAATCAAGAAAATTTTATTAGATTCATCTCATTCATGCATAGAAGAACCTAAGTACGTACATTTATCGACTTCTAGATAAGCCTAAGACAATAAAATAAACTAATAAAAACAATATAACGAATATAGATAGTCGAAAAAGTTGCAAAAGTCACTCAACTTGAAATGCTTAAATGTTCATGCATGAATGTGGTTTGCTGAATGGAAAAACACCCGTCTACCTTCTCGACTTATCAGACGAGAGTCCTTGGCTTTATATAGGATCCCAGATTGTTGCTTATTCAATAGAATAGCGAATTCAGTAGCAAATAAAATCAGATTAAATAACATGTTAAAGTAATTCAAACTGTTATAGGAATATATAGGCTCTTTTTGTATCAACGATACTGGAACACGGAAGAAAATGGGTTTAGCTTGTATATATATTTCGTAGAATATATAATAATAAAAGTCGAGACCACGTCTTTACTTTAGTGAGTTTTATTCAGAACTAAACTTACTTTCAAATTGCTTAAGCTTCAAGCTAGAACATAAAAGATAAAGAGTGAGAAAGAACAAATATGCTTATTATGTTGTAATATAAGAACTTGTTTGTTTGTCGTTCATTATTGCGGTTCACACAGAATGTGCTGACGCTTACGTCTGGCACTCTGTGGGAGCAGAAATTATAAAGAGATTAAATATGTGTGATTATATTTTTTCCTATAAAAAACTGCGATTTGAAGTCAAATTGCTTTAGTTGTTCCTTTGGGATTGGGATATTATTTTTAGTAACTATAATATGTATTATATATCGAAGTTTTAACGCCATAATGAATATCGCCTTTAAGAAACTCACCGCTATGTATTGCCACCCTTTGTTAACGCGCACTAAAATAGCTTCTTCTTCGGTAATGTATGCAATTGTGCCCGGCGGATTCATCGCTGATTTCTGTAAAGAAAGAACATTGCTAAACAGTTAACAATTATGGCAATAATACATCTTTAATTGGTGAAGGATTATAGACAAAAGCTTTAAAAAGTTTATTTATAAAATTAATCGGATTATTATTAAATGTATATAGTTTACAAAAGAAGGGAAGAACTTTAAGTCCTCTCTTAATAAGGAGTTCATTTAAAAGGATAAGAAAGCAAAGTGAAGTGATATTAAATAATGTTTGAGTGGGTCTGTTTTGCTGTTGCTTTTAATAAAATGTAATAATTACCTTCGTCATTTCTTCTATGTTCGGGAACGTCACGGCACCTGGAACAATTCTCATAGTGGATGATGCTGAATAATACGGCATCTCTTCGTCATCGTGACTGGTGGAGGCAGCGACGGCAGCAGCTGGTGGTCCGGGTGGACCCGGAGGACCCGGTGGACCTGCCGAAGATGAAAGGTGAAGCGAAGCGGTCGTGAGTAGTCAAAAGTAGTAAGCAAACAAATCAGTAATGCAAAAAACAATACAACAAATACACTTGATGAGTCTACAAAAACTCATGCGACGTCCAAATGATGAATGAGGAAACTTAGAGTGAGAAAAAGAAAATGAATGTTAGCAATAATTAAGAGTTGCCGACCAAGAACAAGGAAAAACATGCATTATAAATAAGTTATTCATTGAGAGTGGCTGCCTGGAAAAGTCGGCGATCGGGTGGGGAGGAAGGAGATTCTTCCTTTGCTCGCTATTGCGAGTTCCTTAGATCGCTTAAAAAAAGTTTTAGCAGAATTTTACTTAAGTAAAACGACAACAGAACAAAAAAAAATGTAATAGAGAAATTGTGTAGGAAAGGTGAACTAAGGAACAACTAGCAAATGGTTGAGTTAGGAGCGAGCAAAGCACGGAGAAGTGTTTGCATTGTACATCATAAATATGAAGTGTTAAAATCATAAAACGAGCATTTATGGGAAAATCGTAGCAGGAAGATCCAATAAATTGGGCGAATTTGGAAAGATTTAAGTTTATTTTAAATAAAAAAAGGAAGCATAAAAGTATGTATACATAAAAGAAAATTAATAAATAGCAAATAATAAAGTAAATAGCAAAATAATAAATAAATACTGAATATATCGTACAATTAATAAATTTTATAATAATAATAATAAAATTAATAAATAGGAAATAATAAAGTAAATAGCAAAATAATAAATAAATACTGAATATATCGTACAATTAAATAAATAAATAAATTTTAAATAAATATTTATAATAAATATAAATAAAATACCATAAATATATTATTAAATATTAATAATGTACTGTACATGGTATAAACAAACCCATAAGGAAAATCTTAATTTTTACAATATTGCGCATAGAATCAAGTAACAGAAAGTGTTCAAATTTCAATGCAAGGGTGTTTAAACGAGTAATAAAAATGCTAGAAATCATAAATGAAATACAACTATATCATAAAATATTTATGTACATATTCTCCACATACAATTATCCAATATTTATATGATTATCGCGTGCACAACACAACATTTTCAAAGAAGCGACAAACAACATCCATTTTAATGAAGAATTAGTAAGGAAGAGTAGTAGTATTAGAAGTATAAAGTTAATTAGTTGTAAGCATGCGATGAGGGTTACCATTTGTACCGTCGGGACGATCCTTTAGATCTTGAAGTTCTTTCAAGGCTTTGATCTCATCTAAGGAAGAACGTCCACCTTTTTTGAATATTTAAACATATTTAAAAAATTGTAATCGTAGAGAAGTAAACATAGTAAACAAATCTGAAGTATTAGTAAAGAAATAAAGATTCCCAAATAACGATGACTGGGTGATGATTTCAAACTACGTGTTAAATTCAATTAGGGATTACCAAGAAAAAAAAAATATTCTTCAGTGGTGTAAAACTCTTAAATATATTAAATCATATAATCATAAAAATAAGCCTATAAAAAGTTGTTGTGATTTACGGCTTCAACTTACCGGGTCGACCGTAGTACGTCGCTCCTCCATAAAACGGGCTGCGTGAGTCTAAACCTGGGTCGCCCTTTGGGCCTGCTATCGATAGGCCTGGCAAACCGGGTGTTCCAGGCGGTCCCGGTGGTCCAGGAGGACCCGGCATCGGTATGTATTGTACACCTTCGCCTGCAGCCGCTGGTAAACCTGGCGGTCCTGGCAATCCATCGCGTCCATCCATGCCTCGGTCGCCTTTGTCACCTTTGGGCTGCATCAGAAAAAAAAAATTGTTTTAATAAATTTGTGCTTAGATGTTTCATAATGTCGCTTATCTACTTATTCATTAATAATTATGGGGCAACTTTAACTAAGGTCAATTTGCAAAGCTTCCATCCTTTAAAGGAAGGTCGTTTGCATTTGCTTCAGTTGGGTTGAAAATTTCCAATAATTTCTATAAATAACCTTTGAAATTCTTAGACTAACTCTCGAAAATATTTGCTGTACTTTAGAAATGTGTAGATACAGGGTTGTTAATAGGAAATTTCTTATAATGCTTAATTTGTTATAAGCAATAATAATAAATATGCTGAGTTAACGTTTCACCGGAGATTTGATTATGATTTCTTCCAGTACGTTAAAGCCGAGGATGATCAAATCCTTTGAACATCACTTAAGAAGGAATAAGGTAACGGAATACATTGTATAGAGTTCTCTTGACGTAAGCGGCAACAATACAAAGACGATGACTACAAATACGAGCGTATAAAATTTTATAATTTCGCAAAGGAGCAGCTTCAAAAATCAAGAACTACTTTGACGATGCCGAAGTGTCAAATATCCAGTAATTTAAGATAAGAACTTTAGGTTAATGTCAGCCATCAAATGTTGAAAGTCATTTAAAGTGAATGCATTAAATTTTAGAACCCTCTAGGGCTTTGTCTTTAAAGCATCTTTGTTTTTTGAAGACGGGTATCGAAAGTTCGGTGTCTTTTTTTTGATGGAAAATAACAAGCAAATCACTTCGCTGTCCTCAACGGATTCTTAATTTATTCGTTAATTTTAAAGTTTGCGCTCATTAAATAAAAGCTTCATAAATATCGTGGTAAAAATCTGAAGTGATTTCGAAATACTGCAGCGTAATCAAACCTCCATTAATGACCATAGAAAGCGATTAATATGTTTGCTTTCTTCATTCGAGGGAAGTTTTTGTGAAGCATCGGATTGACCAAATTAACTAAATAATGCTTGAAATTGTTAACACACCGTCACTAGACGTCGATGGCTGATGAGGTTTTAATGACTGATGCTTAAATGCTTCAGCATCATAAAAAACTTAAGCGGAAGACAAAAAATATCTTAATGTTGAGTTTATAGTCATTTCTTATTGAAAACTTTATTGTTTTAAATAGGTTCCAGGACTTAGAAACACTCTTCCGAGAACTTTTATAAAGCATTATTTTTAAAAGCAGTCGTTTACTTAAACGATAAATGACTAAACGCTGACAGTACTTTAATTTAGAAAAAACTCTGCTACGTGGGAGTGGAAAACTGATTACGTATTCCGCATCAGCATCAGCATTTTCAAATTATGTAGAAGCGACGCAACTCTGCATGAAGTTTTCTTGAAAGAATGCAAAAAGCTGAAGCAACAAAGAATCGAGATGCTGCTAAACTTGCAGGATCATGAAGATGCAGCCAATTCAGGTCGAGGAACCACCGACTTGATTTAATACAAGGTAAACTTAATTAATGTAGTCTCGCTAAAGATGCACCCTGCAAGTTTTATCATCACGTCCCGACTTCCGTGTTGTGTGGCGGAGCTCGCGGTGAGGTTACGGAAGCGAAGTGACTTTTTAACTTTGTAAATATTTTCCGAGCAGCAACTTTTTAGTAGTTGATTTTATTCCCAAAGAAAAGAACTTAATGTGTAAACAAGAAATTCGAGCAGAGGCCCGGAACACGTCGCACCCCTTTGCGACAACAACATCGTCCTTAATTAATGACACTCTGCTAACCACTGAGCCGTTTTGTTCAATGCTTTGATGAGCAAAAGTGTGGAAGATGCAGACGACAGAAGGCCGCGAATTATGCAGAACTGCGGTTTCCATTAAGAGGAGGTTGAAAGAAGGGCGGCGGAGGCTGCCGAGAAGAGGTCAGTACTGCTTTTAGAATAAACTCCATAGAAACTGTCTCTGAAAGGCTTGTTGCAGGGTACCACGAAAAAAAAAGAAAAAAAAGACATGAAAGGGTGCTACAGTCGACGGTAGCGAATTTTTAATACCCTACATTGTAGTGTCCCCTGCTAGAAGATTCTCTAAATAGGAATTCTGGTCAAGGAAATCGTCTTTGTAAAGTAGATGTTTTACAATTTTAGGCAAAGCAGATGTTTGTATGGCTTGTGGAACACAGTGATCCAAAGGAAGGACCAACACCAGGACCTATTTTTGGGGTCTGCGATATTTAAATTTTACAAAGACGAACAAGCAGTTAACATCCGTATTTCGGCTCTGGCGCCGAGTTCACGCTCAGGTAAACAAAATTTTTTAATTTTTAAAGTGCTGCCAAGTTTGTGCTGTTCTTCCTTCGCTCTGGTTCGGGCTCGTTGAAATTGCTTTCCTCGCAGCTTTATGCTTGGCTCGGTTATACTCGGGAGTATTGCGAGCCTTACCGAGCCAGATGGATTTTTTTTCGGCTTCCTGTTGCTGTTGTTGTAGGGTTAATTGAAAGCGCAAATCTATGTTAAGCCGCTGACGGCACTGCTGCTGGGAGTTTTATTTAAAGGATGCTGATGACTCTGTGTCACTCGAGTAGCAACAACAGCAAAGACATGCAGAGAAAGTTCCGCTCCATTCAAGAATTTCGCAACCGGCTCGGGAGTTAATTCGGTTGTTATGTCGGTCGTGTTGTTACTGTAGTGTTCGTGTAGAGTGTCGGATGAAGGGCAGGAAGTGTTGTGATATTGTTGTTGTAATACTTACGCCTTCTCGTCCGCCTGTGTCGCCTTTAGATCCTTTCGCTCCTATATCGCCTTTGGGTCCCGGCAGACCAGGTCTTCCCTGCAACAAAGGAAGAAGCATTGAATAACATTGACCAAAATGACTCGAATAAAGGTGCAACCACAACAACAACTGAAATATTGTTGGCAATTTTTCAATGACAACAAAACTTCTTTAATGTTATTTACGGTTGCTGAAAAGTAGCGCAACCAACAACAACAAAAACATCAACAACAATACCGTTTGCTGGAGGACTGATAAAAATAAGAAGAACAAATAACCAAAAACGTGTGACAAGCCCAACAAAGCGATTTGTTCTGTGTTGTTTACAACTAAATATAAAAGATTCACGGATGCCAAATGAAGTTCTTCTTCCATCTCTCTCCCTTCTCCCCCTTCCTGTACTGTAAGAAAAATATATGTGCCGCTGGTATCAGGAATTCTTTTGATGACAACTTTGTGCCCAGTATTTGTAGTTGTTGTCAGCTATCAATGAAAATGCCATGGAATGGTAACAAACAGCAAAACTTGGACTAAGTTTTTTGCTACTTCTATACAAAGCATTATATTTGCAGCCTTCGAATATATTAATATGGGGGACATTGAATTTCAAGACATATGAATAAACTCATAAAGAAAATTGAATTTTCAAAAAATACCGAAACGCACATGATTTTGTGTTATCCATTACGTAGAATGTAGAAAAGCCTTCAATGGCTGCAAATATTCATTTTCCCTTAAACCTCCAAAAAATAAAAAATAAATATAAGTATTAAGCCTTAATAAGCAATTAACCTTCCCCTCCTGTGCTTATTTACTCTGAAAGCTCGATGAAATCCCGAAAGTAAACACAAAACTAAAGTAAATAATTAAAACAAGATTAAAAATTAATTAATTTTCTCCCAGCGATTTTGCACTCGGGGTTTTCTTTGATAAAAATTTGAGCAATATGAAAACAAACAGAAAGTATTATTTAAGCACGGTTACGATGATCCACAAAGTTTAGTAACTTTTTATGGCTAAAACGGATCGAGTGTCCGAGCAAACAGGGTGAAACTTACACTGGCCAAAGATGGGGCAACGACGGGAACCGGGAAACTCGTAAACTTTCGAAATAAGCTCCGAAGCAGAACCAAAAGCAGCGTCTGACTTGAGTTCGTAGCTGCACAATACAAACGTTGCGCTAAACACACAACAACTTGGCTAATTAAAACTTAAGCGATGGAGGGGCAAAATGAGAGGAGAAATTAAAATGTGGCGACGCTTCAAACAAACGACTTCCATTTATCTGATTGCATAGTGAATAAAGAAAATTTACGCCAAAAAAAAAGCTACGACTGCTTCGTGGATGAACTTCAATTGCTAGTTGTTGTTAATTGTCATAACGTATCCTTAGTTCCTCTTCGTTTTTTTACTTACCGAGTGCCCCATATCGCCCATCGGTCCTGGTTTGCCCGGCGGTCCAATCGGTCCAGCTGTGCCCGGTTTGCCGCGTCTTCCCCGCATTCCTTTTTCGCCTTTCTCGCCCTTGGTACCATTCATAGCCGTGCCTTCGTAACCAGCAGCGAAAAAGGCTTGACCTGGCGGACCCTCGGGCCCACGATCACCTTTTGGTCCGCCCAAGCCACGTGTACCTTTTTCGCCTTTCTCACCCTTATTGCCAGGCAGGCCGGTCAAACCGCTAGGTCCAGCTGGACCAGGGTCGCCGTTCAAACCGGGTGGACCCTCAAAGCCCTGAGGACCGCGACCGCCCTGTGGACCGGTCGGTCCGGCAGGACACTGACACTGCGTTGCATTGTATCCGGTCGGTGGCAAATCGTTGTAAAGAATTTGACCAGGTGGTCCTGATGGGCCCATGGGACCCACTTCGCCAGGTAAGCCACGATCGCCTTTTAGTCCAGAAGCTCCCGGAGCTCCAGCTAATCCAGGAACACCGGGTTGGCCAGGTTCGCCTTTCGGGCCCGCATTACCGTGCGTACCGGGATGACCCTGGAAAAGAAAAAGAAATTTGATTTAAAAATTATAAAAAATTCAGTGAAATTAATTAATTAAGGAATGCTTATAGTATATTTAAAATTAAATGATGTGGTTGAAATATTAGAAAAAAACCGAGTAATAAAAATGTTGAACTTTTGAAATAAAATGATTCCTATATATCTATAAAGAATTTATGCTGAAAACCCGAATACTAATTTTTTTGAATATTTCCGAATCCGTGTTGGCGGAAGAAAAAAAGAAAGAATTCCTTGTAACTTTATGCTTTAAAATTGGCTTTAAATAAAATTTCCTATAACAACCGTAGCAGTTATTTTCTTCTGTTTCTGTTTTAGTGAAGTAATATTGAATTACTCGCAATTATCGAATAATATTATTGATTATAAGATAATTGGTTTGCGGTCATTATTGGGTGAACAATTAGATATGTAAATCACTGTTAATAACAGACTCAAAGACTTTGTTTGTCGGTTGTGTGTTGTGGCTTCTGTGTTACCGAGGCCGATTTATCCCTCATAATATCCTCATGTTATGACGATGGGTTGTATGCCTGCCTATGTATGTGTTTCTCTCAGCTGCCGTTAGATGGTTTATTTAGTTTGGATTCCATTCCAGTTCACTTCATTCATTCTTTCGTACATTCAATGTTTTAACGAACAAGAAGTCTGCAGTGCTTTGCATATTAATTGCATTTCCAGTCGTAGCCAACATAAACTACGAAACAGGACCATATCCCTGTACCCACACATGTATATAGGTTTATGTATTTCTATTGAGGCTGTTTTTCTCTTCATCCAAAACAATGGTTGCTGCTGGCTGACTCAGTCGATGTTTGAGTTGTTGGCTGTCTGCTTTTGCAATCAACTTGCACCGTTTATGGCCACAGGATTCAACGCTGGCGTATTCAGAAAGTTCACTTCCGCTTTGAATGCCATTTTGCATCCGGTGTAATTTTATTATTGTTAGGAAGCAGCTGAGCAGTGAGTAGCACAGCTTGAAGCTCGGCTGTCAACAGAGCCATCCGTGGTACATGCAAACATTTCAATTGTTCAACTGCATGTGTTTATATTGTCCTTGTCATCAAATAATTACATACAGTGATCCATAAATGAATTTTTATTGTAGACCCATAAAAAAGCTTTTTTGATAGCGTTTGTTTTGAACTATTTCTGTTTTTCCCATGTTTTATTAAACATACGTCCGTTCTTTTAACCAATTAAAAGAATTTCGTTCCGATTTTATTAAAATTGGAATAGTTGAATATTGAGTTTTGTAGAAAATAGAAAGAAGTTATTTCGGAATTGCGAATACTTTTGAATAAATTAATAACTTTTGTTTTATTTACACACTAAAAGTTAGCCAAATAAAGTTGAAAATTCATCTTTCAAACATGTGTATGTAAAGAGTAGTAAAAATTATATTTGCAGGGAAAACACATGTAATTTTATAGGATAATTAATTTGAAAAGTAATTAAAGAGACTTCAAGTTCTATCTTTCTTTAGCTTTAATCATTCCCGTGGAATTTATGAAGAATCTGGCTTTGTGAATGTGGTGAAAAAGTAGAAGAGCCACGCCTTAATACTTGTTACAAACGCAGAGTAATTGCTTATAGATATCTATAACGTTTGCTTAACGAAATTCACTGTATTCACTACGATGTCATAAAAGATTTCACATTAAATCCCTTTCGCGTCGTTGGCAGTTGGTGCATAGTTTAGAACGTTTCGTTTTAATTTTATGTAACGCGTCTTCGTCGTCCTTCCGCTTTTAATCATGATCTTCATCACATCGTATCCCATTATGTTACAAGTCCTTAAAGCATCATCCATAGCTTGCTTTGACAGAGTAGAAACAGTGATGAGAGTGTTAAAAGCTACTTAACGCGTCAACGGAATTAACGATGCATCCCGAACTTGGAACACTTTCCTCCTCTAGCTAATCCTCCTCCCCCTTCCGCTATAACTGACGGACCTGATGTTGTACGAGTTGTTGGTTCTGCTTTCCTGGCGAACAAATAAATCTCCCTTTTAAGCGATAACTTTACACATTTTCTGAATGCAAGCTGAGAGTCTACGCAATGTAATGAAATATTTTCGAATTAAATTTACTTCTATTTCAATTCCTCAACTAGTTTCGTTTCAGTTCAACTACTTCATTTCAAGGAATTCAGATTTACATTTGATTAACTTTCTAATTTTATTCTGACCTAATTCTTTCTATCCTATATTTTAGAATTTCGGTTTTAGGAATTTCTCATTTGTACTCGTTTATATTGCTTTTGCAGTTTTCCATTTCAGAGTTCTTGCCCTTTGTATTTGTCAAGTTCTAAACATAAGAAAATAGTTAATCTTTTTACCGTTTAAGGTTGTCCACAATTTAAATAAATTCAATTTATGCTGCTGACCTATCATTAAACGATTATCTTTTAAAAATATTCGGCAAAAGGAGTTCAAAAAAGTCACATTTCCCACAAAGAAAGTGTTTGAAGATATTTTAAGTTTCATGTGTCAGCAAGATAAATAATGTGTCAAAGGTTACATTAATCTTGAAAAGCTTCTTTGCTGAAAAACACACGTTGTCCACCCACGATTTTCATATCATCAACGCAACGGGAACAAAAAACCACAAAAAAGAAGTAAAAACTCAAGCACAAAGATAAATGAAAGAAATAATAAAAATGGAATCTTTCTTTCTATCCTTAAGCTAATGGCTGCCGTGGTGAGGTGTGTCGGATGTGCAGAAAAAAGTGGCCTATGAAGAGCGAAAAAAGACCTCGGCCAAGTATAAACAGATCAGAAAAACACACGTCGACTTCAAGCCTCGGAAGGACTTCAGCCGATAGAAAAGAAGTTGCAGCCGCTGGTGGAATGAGAAAGTAGAAGAAGAAGCAACGAAACAGATTAGAAAACAAATTAAAAAAAAATCCAGAAAAAATGTAGAACATTTTCATGGAAACTATTTAAATCTTCAGCAATGCCAGGCAGTCAACAAGGACTACCGAAACTTGATTTTGTTCTTCCTCTGCTCCCATTTTCGGCCTTTCATGGGCTCTTTTTTCGGCCTTTCATGGGCCCTTTTTCCGCCCGAATAGCCTAATGCTATGCTGAAAAATATGTAAGAACAATAAATATTCTTAACGTGCTCAACATGCTTGCTGCGCGATTACGCATTCCAGTGGCTCGTTACCGGCGAAGAAGGAATGAAGCATCGAGAGGCGATAAAAATATGTAGCCAGAACTTGATCAAGCAAAGAGCAGAATGGGAGAAAGTGGCTGCTGTTATTATGCATACTTTATTATTATTATTCTAGGATATTAAATTAAGCGTGAAATTGACTGGACATGGGATGACAAAAGAGCTACCAATGGGAACACAGAGACTTCGTTAATAAAAGTAATCATATGTGTCAATCAGGCCATTCAAAGATGGTGATGTTAATGATGATTATGACATTTGGCAACTAATAGACTCAGAATTTCTCATTTGATTTCAGTCTCTTAGAACACACAATTTTTTACTTAACTAAATTGACTTCTCTGTGAGTTCAAGTAAGTTGGGTTTCTTAACAACACAACCCATTCTTTCTACTATTGCCATTAAATAGATCGATTTACTAAAAAATCAACAAACTTTTCTCAGAGTGAACACACACATCCTTTATACTACTATAGAGTTCTTTAGACTTGTCAAGTTTAATGTATAGTGTATTGGCTTTGTCATACATCATTATTGAGTCTGTTGCTATTATAACCAATTTAACAACTGCTTCATTGTTTACTTACCCTGTCGCCCTTGCTTCCCGTCATGCCGGGGTCTCCACGTTCGCCTTTTTGTCCCGCTTGGCCTCGATCTCCAGTGCGTCCTGATTCGCCCTTCTCGCCCGGCACTCCTTTCGGTCCAGGCGACGTGCTGCGCAGCGACCCCATCGAGCCCATCGAGTTGCCCATTAACGACTCCTGCGGAGGACGAAAGCGTGTCTGTTAGTCATTGATTTCACGAAGTTACACAAAAATTATTGGGTGAGATGTTGGTCTTGGGATGTTGATCCAAGAGAACGAATAATAAGTAATATTATCGAAGAATATATTTCAAGGGAAATTATTTTAGTTAGTTGGAATTCCTTTGGATTTTATTTCCATTTTATTGATTGCATTTTTCTTTATTGCAGCTCTGAACTATATCTGCATGTACCAGTAAACAAATCTATCTACCCATCCAATTATGGATCTGGCTACATGTTTGCATCTCCCTAACTTCCTAATTAAATTCAATGGTGTCCCTATCACATTATTTTGTTTACAATCATGACATTTCGAGTGACATTTCTTCTCTTTAGCAGCGATTGTAAACGTATATCTTTGTAACCACTCTTTACTAGTATTTCTATTGAACGCCTCTCTCTCTCTCCCTTCCTTTTTTTTCCCTCTCTTATTTTCTGTCACGTTAGGATGACTGACTAATCGTTTACAAGACTTTATTATTGTTTTTTCTGTTACAATGATTGATTGATTGGTTAAGAGATAAGAAAATAGCCATAGGCCAGATGTCAACTGTTTCAAGTCTGATTTGATTTTAAGTCATCATCTGTTATAACTGTTAAAACAGTCAGCTGAAGAATAACGAGAAAGAAGATAAGGAGTTTCGCAACAGACTGTGATAAGATGAGAAAGGAAAACTAGGTTATTAGAAGTGGAAAAGGAGAGTTAAGAAGACGAAAAGGAAGCCATTATAGTGAAAATGGAAAAAAGTTGCAGAAGGAGAAAGAATGTGAACGTATGTCGTTTAATTATTTTTATCAATTTCACAGACTTTTAAGCCAATGTCGAATGTTTGAATATTGCTTTTCAAACTCTGCATTGGGTTTCGTATTAAAATCCATGGACATTCGGATTAAAATATATATATATTTTTTTCCTAACCAAGTGCTTTGCAAATATCTTTGATATCAAATACCGTAGAAAAATATTATAACAGATATAAATTTGAAAATGTCAAATCAGTCATGCAGTCATACGCAGTTGACACTAATGACGAACACACCAACAAGGAAGCACACACACGTATGAACATGTTTATAATAAAACTGCAATTACAACTCAAACTGTCAGCTGTTTGAAGAAAGAGAGGGGAACGGATGGAGAGAGAGATTTGAGTATCTGCATGAGTGGCTGTCTCTTTATAAAAAGTAGTACATATGTCAATGTCACGTATCCAATTACAAACTAGTTTAAATACAAAAATCATCCACAAAAAAGGATTCCTATGAAAAGCTGAACTTTAATGACAGTTTACTTGAAGTTTTAGTAAAATCATCATTTAGTTTTATTATAAAATTTAAGGTATATTTTTAGTTTATTTTGTATTGCATATTTCAAAACTACTCTAATTTGTCCTACAAAAAAAAAGAAAGAAAAGTAAAGCAAAGTCCTACATAAATGTGGTTTAAAATCTTTTAATAGTGGATTAAAAGCGATCGCTGGGATTTCAACTAACATTTTTATTTGATGTGCTACGTAATCGTTACGAATTTCTTGTAATTTTCCTGATACAATTTCCCAATTTTTACCATTCTAAATATAATTATTTATTTGTTGTTTTTTCTTACTCTTTGTTAGTTCTTTGATTTCTTTATTTAAAAATATATACCTTGAAGGTCCTGGTTGGGTTCCAATGAATCTGTGTAAATCGTTTAACGTTTTGCGTGAAATTATATGCAACTCAAGGTGAATGTTGAGATCATTTAAACTTAACGGTGTTATTCTTAAAAATACTAATCTTTGACAATAAGATTTGGAAATGTTTCGAAAGTTTTATTCATTATTTAAGCTGCAGAATGTAGAATGTAGCCTTATAAATTAAATGATAAATTATTTAATCAAATTAAAGATTACTTGTATCAATTGTGTGTAGTTCTTTCGAAACACTTCACATTTATTGAATTCCATACAAACCCTTAGCTTACTTTAATGTTATTTATTTACTTAATAGTAAGGATTTAGTTAATAAAATATACTAAAATTTTGTATAGAAGACTTAACAATAAATATTAATGCTGAAGATATTGAGTTGTTAAATATGATTAAGTAACGTAGAGATTCTTTTAACAGAAAAGGAAAGCAGAAATGTTCTTCAAACTGTTTGCATTTCCTATTCAATTTGATGCGCCACTACTTGTGAAAGTAGCGCCATTGTTTTTCCGCTCACCCCTCTAAATGAATTCGTATTTTCCAATTACACTTAAATGAGGAAAATTAGAGAACTTTCAATGGGCGGAAAAACTCAACGACCGCATCGAACAACAATAACAAAAATAAACGAATTAGCAACAAATTTTGCGCAAGTTTTTTGGTTGCTTTTCAGTTTTTTCTACGCGGTAGGATAAGCCAATGAATTTAGCCCCTCTAAAGGGAAGGGAAAGCCACACCAGATGAAAATTGATTTTTTCGCCTAAAAGTGTAAATGGAAATTTGAAAATCAAATTTATCTGCGGAACTTTTTTAATGCAGTATAAAAAAGGAAATTAGAAAAGGAGTCGAAAAGAAGTTGTAAAGAAAATAAAAGAGGTTAAGAGTCATAGATCGGTTTTATTCAAATTGAGTTCCTTTCAATCACGATTAAAGATAAAGGAAAGGATAAATTTATTGACAGAGAAATAGACTAACAGATAGCTTTGATCGTCGTGCAATTCTCTGATAAACCGTTTCAGATAATCAAAGTAAGGTTAAATGCTGTCTTTTACAGACTTTTAATTGCATGCTTTATAACCAACAACATGAAGGAACAGCAATTTTAAAGTAGTGAAAGAATAATAGAACTAATAATAATAATCACAGCCATAAGAATAACAACAACAACGATCACGGCGAACTCTGAGAGCGGCAACATAGAAGCACTGTTAAAGCGGAAGCAGTCGCCTCCCCAAGGAGTCGCTGTCGCACGCCACGTTGCCGAAGGGCGCGGCACAAAAGGCAGCGATGTAGGCGCGCTGATAATAATAATTGCTACAAGAAGTTCAACGCAAGAAATCTTCCGCACGTTCGTGGAGGAAACACGTTCAGCGGGGAGTTAATTCAGGAAAGGTTCCTGGGATCAAAGGTGTTCTTTTTGAATAGGGGCGGGAAAGAAGTGGCCAACGACCGGCGAATGGAGTAACGTACATCTGCGTCAAAATTTCTTTACGTGGTTGCGGTTTGCGGCGTCAAGATGTGGAAAATGTGATATGCTTCTTCACACACACACGCGCGAATTTAAGCAGGTGTGCAGCACGATAAAGCTGACAGGAGCACCTGCAGCTATGCAGTCTTCCATCGCTATTATATGAGCAAGTAATTGTGCGGCCGTCCCACTGTGCACAGGAAGGAAATTAGTTTAGGCAAATTGTTTTCGCTGCTAGACACGGACGCCGGCCTTTGCCCACATTTACCGCACTTCGTGCTCGTTTCTCGGCCGACAATTTTACACTTGCCGCAGGTCGGCGACATAGAAAACTTTTTGCAACTCGATTTGGAAATATGTACTTTCTATCGACAAACGGAAATCGTACTAGAGGAGAGTTGTCAAAAAAGAGCAATTTATCCAGGCAATAAGGGTTTTTGTAAATATTTATGAATAAATTTATCATTTACTATTTTATTAACTCTTAAATTTTGTCGAGAGTGATGTTGCACTTCTCGGGCTTTAAATGGAAAATTTATGTTGGATAGACAACATGTAGTGTCCAATATATAGGGTCAATGGGGCAAGCTTGAACCGAATCGACATTGAGAATTGCTACCATGAAACTATTGAGAGTATATAGGAATCCTTATAGCCGTTCGATTTCAGTGAATATTAAGTTCGATTAAGATTGAAGTAACTTTTCAATGGAGGATTCAACAAGTAGGATTCTATGAAGCTTTTGGTGATCAGCACTTAATATCATTATATTCCTATAATGAACATTTTTACCTAGATATATATCGTTTATCTATCAGCTATTTTATTTTTTCACCTATTTTATAATAAGATATGCATAATGATAAAAAATGTTTCGACATTTAGAAATTATAATATAGTGCATTCTATCTTACATGTAAATATAATGGAATTAGAAAATGTGATATAATGTATAAACAAAAGAATTCGTCGTACACATAACAAATTTTATGTTATATATGTATATCAATAAAACCTAAGCCGTATTTATGTAAGCTTTAACCCTAAACTTATTTGTAAAAATATTATACTAAAATAGTAATATATACATAATAACTATAATATATTATAAAAATACACTCAATAAAAAGCAAATTTTTGAGATATAGAAATATATCGGAGTTACCTGAAATCCGTATACATACTCAAGTTCTATGTATGTATAATATAGGAGTTTTTATAATACATAATAATAGATTTTAATACAGAACTAGTAAAAAAGAACTACTTAAAAACGATAAATCTACAAATCATGTCTCTAAATTTTTAATTGTAAACGGTAATTGTACTTACATCGTAGCTCTCGGGCAAACCGGGAGGTCCTGGTGGTCCGGCTGGTCCTGTAACACCAGGCAGACCATCCAGGCCCGGATCACCCTTCTGACCCTGCAGACCCTCGGGGCCCCGTGCACCAGGATCGCCCCTTTCGCCGCGGTCGCCTTTTGGACCGGGGGCACCGCGTTCCCCTGGTACACCAGTAGCACCCTGTAAGAAAAGCGAAAGAGAAAACAAAGAAACATTTTTATCAGTATTACGGAAGTCTAAATCTTTAAATATTACAAATATATATTTTAGTGTTCGGTTAGCAGTCGAAGCGAGGTGCCAATGGTTGCCCTAACGGTGTCACTTGCAATTAGTCTAGCTTAAGCACGCATATCAATCGACTAACAACAAAGCCAAGTATGGGCCAATTTGAAGTTAATTTATAGTGGTTGCAGCCGAGGGAAGCGGGGAGTTGCAAATAAATGCCTTGTAATTTAAAGCTTCTTTATTTTGCTATCGTTGCTGCCGTTAGTGCAGTTATTCGTCTCTCCTTCTTAACTGCATGCTCCTAATCGAACAAAACGAATAACAACAAAAACGACACCAACCGAATTCATGTTTATTCATTTGTTTTCATGTTACACCGGAACTTTGCCATGTTCGAATTAATTGTGATAAGCCAAGGGATTAAACATGGTAGACCGAAATATCCGGTTGATGATGACGATATTTCTTAAAGAAATCAAACGGACGACTTTGCGGAAGGGATTGGATGGATTGGAATGGATTGGTTTAAATGGATCTGAATTAATTACGGAAAGTGGTTGTGAAAGGAGTCACGCTCTAACAAACTTTAGCGATTTGTTTTTCTCACCTTTTGCGAATGCCTTGATTAAATCCTCTTAACCTAATTTTTACCCATATCACCAAGCATTAAGTAACTATAACCTAATTGACTACTGTTAATCTACTTTAATTTATTTAATTGCAATAGTTATGCATGTTAGGCGGAGCAGGATGCAAGAAAGTAAATAAATTAAAATTTAACAAATTTCATTTAAACAAACCGATTTCTTCTTCAGGTAATGCAAGAGGTTACGATCCGCAGGTTCCTGAAATTTTAGTTTTTGTTTTTAAATAATTAGCAAATAAAGATAAATAAATTTTGAAAATAGAATCTTTTAAATCAATGGAGATATTAAAAAAAATATATAAGGAATAAAAGTAGTCAAAAGTGACGAGAGGAACAAGAAAGAAGGAAAAGACATGTAGTGGGAAAACAGAACAAATTAGATAAATAATTGATAGAGACATAAGAGTCTCATAATTGAAATCAGAAAGAAAACCAGTCAGAGTTGGTTGCAGAGAAGCAAATAATGGAAACAACAGAGATATTGTGAAAGGACAAAGCTGTTTTCCTATTTCAAATAATATTTTCATGACTATATTTTTCTTCTTCATGAATTTTTCTCTTTTACACTTATGTTTTTCTCTAGCTCGGCCTTTCTCTGTATTCTATTTTCCTTGTCTTTGGCTTATCATACTGTTCCTAGTTTACCGCAATGTCCCTTACCTTAGCCCAAAAGATTCATTTATTACCCAGCTACGACGAAAGTGTTTACACATATTTACATAATCGTGTTACCTCGACATGTTGTTGTCTTTATTGTAACTAAGCGCATTTGTGCATTGTTTATACACCTGTATTTAATCACCGCTGACTAATATTTATTTAGTTAGCTTAAACACATCGCCTGTACAATAAGCACAATTTTCTATAGTAGTACAGGATAATGAAAAATTTTAATTATAAAGTGACTTTGTTCAATGTACGAAAAGAAATTAAATGAGTCTATGTGAAGATTTTAGTGGATGAAATTATCTTAACTATGACATGTTCACTGGCTTGAAGGATGGAATGATGCTTAGAACATTACTCCCTTAATGCCTATTGTCAACTTACCGAACAAATCGATAGTAATAAATACTCTTTGTAAATTTCCTTCTAAATATAGATGAACGTGTGTGGAATGATACAGTTTCTAAGTAACGCATACCGTAGACATACCTTGCAGCATTATTAAAGCCAACTTCAAAATACGAGCAACAGTTGAGGTTACTTTAAGTAAAGAAATTATACCCAAAGAAAATTTATGTAAGCAAAAAAATGCACGTCGTCTCAGTATTCAACTTGCAACAAAATATTGTTGAGCTCTATAGTTCCAAACAGATTTGATTCTTGAAATATAATTGAGTTAACTAAATGCAAAATAAATATCGATTTACATAGGGAATCAATTATATACAAGTTCTAAATTCAAAGAAAAGAATTATGTATATTACTAAGGAAGAAAAAGAAATATTCGACTGAGTTATAAATGACCAAACATTGCATCATAGACGAATAACTCCACTAGAGAAGACTTTCTGAAATTTTGTTACTTTAAAAGCAGTAATATATAAAATATCCTTATATTTATTGCCGAGGTCCTTGTGCACACTTGCACAAATTTATTATGTAAATCTCGAAAGCCTCGTAAACAGCACGTTTGTAAATCTTACAGATCTAATAAATTGAACCACAACGTGGTCAATGCAAAAAGTGTTAACACCCGAATTTGTGTATGAGTGCGCAGTGATATCCGTTATATGCATATGTGTTAGTGTAAGAAGCTACATTCGAAGAAGTGCAGCATTCGATTCTACATTCTGCTGAGTGACTGCCAGTTTTTCGGAATTTATTTGACTCTATTCGACGTTCACATTTCCATTCTGTTGACTTCTGAATGCATAATCGATCCAGAAAGTTGTGAAAATTCTCTTCTGGCGTTTCTCGTGTCTAGTGTGGAGTGGAAATGAATCAATAAATTTAATCAACCGATCGATCAATAAACAAATCGATCGCACCTGTCTTTGTTCGGTTTTTTACTCAGACTTTTTATTGTAGTGCGTTTCTGCTACGAAGAATCAATCAATCGAAGAAAACAATAAAACTAACAACAGCTGATGTTGGGAGACAAATTTGGTGTCTGTAACTAAATCAAACAATTCAATGTATTTCTTAAACCACGTCGATTTCGAATTCAGTATTCAATATAAAACTTCTCAACGATATAGAAGTTTATTCTCGTTGTTGTTCTGGTGTGGTTTGCTTACGTGTATTTCTGTGTTTATGTGTAGGTTTGTGGACTTGTGAAAACATACAACAGCAAAGTTACACATGTAGTTTTCTTGGGTTTCTCTGTATTCGAAGTTGATTTCAAGTAGCTGCAAGGTACGAACTAAGGAATTGTGACACTCTCAACTACTTTCAGTCGTTTGTATATATTTACATTCGATTGCTGCTCTGAATTTTGCATTTTTGCTGGATGAGATGCTGAATTCGAGAGTGTTTTCTACAGCAGTATCCTGTGAAAAACCGTTTCGTTCTACTTTTACACTCCTCAGAATCATTGAAACCATTGAACCATTGAAAGCCAGAAACTTTTTGCACCAAAAAGTATTCAAAGAATATTCTGGGCGATATTGCGCTTTTAATACAATGGAGTATGTATAGTAAAGTATTGATGCATAGAATTATCTTTAAATAGTAAAATATACACAATCCATCTATTTACCAGGATCTTAAAACCATTTTAAAAATAGAAACACCGAATACAGTAGCAAGGGACAAGTGAATATCTTTGTCAGGTTTAAAGGAAATATTCTAAAACTATTTTAAATAATAAACGATGTATAACTTATGTTATCACACTTAATCAATAACAAACAGCATGTAACTTAACTAAAATAATAGTACTAAATAATAAGAAAACCACTGAGACATATCATTAATAATATCTAACGCCAAATGCCCCAGGAAAGGTTTGCGAAGATAATCGTTTTTCTTGTTTGAAGATTTGAAGAGTCATTAAAGTGCCACAGAAAATCTTACGGTTTATTAAGGTAGACAAAAGAAAGGGAAAATATGGAGGAATTCTTACAGATTGTCTAGGATCAAAAATAAAAAAACTGTATGTGAAATAGACGTTAGGTAACGCTATCTTTGCAGTCTACAGATCAGGCTTTTATAGAATTATTACGCATGTTTTATCTTCTTTGGAGAGAAATGTTTTCGGGGAAAAGTTTTTCGGTCATAAAAACTTAATACGTCTCAAGGAAACTTTCTCTGTTGCGTGAGACTTAAGAGGACCCAAAAGAAAATCCTGCAAAGTGAAGTTGATATATGATAGAAACGAAGACTGAAAGGAGGTGGGCGCTATCAGTTGTCTAAAGAAACACCTCGGCTTTGGTCCATGTCTGGTAAATTGTTGAACAGTGACTTGTAGCACCTGAAACTGGGCGAGTAATTTTGTGTTTAGTGACGTAAACGATTATGTCCCCTCACTCATTCCCCTGCTTTTCGCTGGAGAAGACTTGAAGACCCTTGAAATTGGATGTGTGAATGTAAACTCGGAAGCGCTCAGCTCTCGTGTCAAAAGTGGCATTGAAAAATTATCATGTCTCTGGTTTTTTGTGTAGATTCAACGAGTCCCACATACTCTCCTCACCAAAATACCTGCAGCATGCCTTCTTACCTAACCTTTTTATCTCCCAACACTTATTCAAGGAACTTTTGACCGATGTTTCCCCTTTTTATTCTCACTTAGTGTAATATTCGTGAATGGTTTTATGTATACGTTAATTTATAGAAACTCCATTCTCTGCCTTCACTCGTAGGATGCTTACCGTGAGTCCAGGAGCACCTGTTTTTCCCTCCTTCCCTGGTAGTCCGGGCGGTCCACGAACGCTTTCGCGCACCAATTCATTTTCCTTGATTGCCTCTAGGATATCAGACGCGTTACATGTGCATTTGCCAGTGTATTTCTGAAAGCATATGAAGAAAAGGAGGAAAATTAAGAATTTCAAATGATTTACTTGACTCGAATGATATTATTATTCATATGATTAAATCTAAATGAGGGTGAAGCAAAGACCTTCATAAAAAGACCCGCAAGAATGAAAGTCGTCAAATGAAAGCCTTCAATTTGACTTGCAATATTTACTTTTCTAGTGACTTGTGATAACTTTATTGCCGATCTACCGCCTGGAAATGTATTGCTTCCTATATATGTAGGTCTTTAAGCAGTGTTCAATGGGTCAACATGGGTTCATTATAGATTCATTATCAACTTGTATTGTTACGACTCCATTAAGAATTACTAATGAATTCTTTAATTCTAAAAATTCTGAAAACTTACCTAGTTGTTTTCTTTCGCTACACAAGGATTTTTCCTATCAATTTCTACTTCAAAGTTATACGAGTACTAATTGAAAAAGTAGAGTAACATGCAATATTATTGGACTGTATATATAATAGAATTCAAAAGCAAAAAATCCTAAACTCCTTCTGAACAAATTCAGAATATTTAAAAAGATGAGAGGAAAATGATTTCAAAAGCATAGAGTGAATACAGTCGATCAGTTGCTCAGTCATTTCTAAGTTCGTGTTTTTCAATTATGTACGCTGTTAAGGATTATAATATCTGTTGTTATGATAGTGATGATAACCATGGCAAGAATAGTATCTGTAATAATGACACTGGTATTGATTATTATGATGCTGAACTTACACATAATTATAATAAAAGGATTATACACATGATGATGGCGTTGATAGTGACAGTGACTGAATATTTAGGGGAAATTCATCTCAGAATCTTTTCTCATTTCTACCTGATTCAGCATCACTTGACAGAAAGTCTGAAGTATGCGTTGGCCCTATGCTTGGTACTCGTAACATTATTATATTCACTTAAACAAATTCACTATAAACAATTGGTGTAAATTCTGTTCTCCGTATATTCCTTGGAAAATACTCTTAAAGATGTGTAAAAAATATGTCTCAATTTATTTGGGAGAGGGTAAAAACAACAAATTCCTAGAAGTCGTAAAAAATTCATACCTGACATCGGTCCCAGGCAGTAAATGTAATTACGAATTCGAAATAAGGCTTATGTCGCTCAAACACACGAAACCACACACTCATTGCTGAGAAAATTAAACAATCAGTAGAAATTTTGTCAATTTGCCAAGGGGCAGGAACAACAACACCAACGCAGGTCCTTGTTCAGCAGTTGCTCCCTTTCCCTCTCTGCTATTATAGCAGTATTTTTGACAATTTCATGCAAATTGTTTTTAGTCGGACAGACGGACAGCAAGACAAACAACCGAGAAAGGTCTATGAATGTGTGATTCATAGATACGCACCGAACACACAGCCACTCACACATTTATTGCTAATTTCCATATTCAATTGGCAAACATTATGCAGCAATCGCTGATTCCGCACACAACCCACTGACCTCGTTCCACATTCTTCCATGTGGCACACTGCGTAGGGACCGAGGGGCTACATGGGCTGTCCAATCACTATATTGTGGAAAGAGGAAAGACGGCAGCAGTAGCATAGGTTTTATTATTGCCCTCAGCCGCGTCGTTGAAAAATGAACGATCAACTAAATACATATATGAAAGTGAATGAAATATTGTGTTGTGGCAATAAATTATGCCTCAAAGTTGCAATGATAACGGCTCCTACACACAAGCGCACTGCAATTACACTTACACACTTAAATATTCACATCTACGCCCTCGAAAGCAGATCTAAAACAGTTCCTAGGACGGAGGCGATGGATGTTGGGCGTTTTTCCCGCCTGACAGACGGACGCATGAACAGATGGATGAAAGGATGGACGGAAGGGAGCGCTCGATGTTCTACTGAGCTCATTCAAACGCACTGAGTTAATTTTTAGTTTGTTTTCCGGTTGTTTGTGTGTTTGCTTATTTCAATGTTTGCTCTTTTGTTGCTGTTGCTATCTAATTTTTATGTTTTTATTTGGTTTGCTTACTTTGGAGTTGACAAACAATATGAGGAATGCAGAAAATACAGATAATATACAAATTTCCAGAGATTAATTGTCAAAAAACCGCTTTAAACATTTACGGAATGTATGTGGCTTTATATAAGAATATCTGACTACATAGATTATACCGTATAGACTGTAGTAGAGAATATTTTTTAAATCAGTTATGAAATTATTTTATATGATAGTCACCCTTTCGCTCAGCCTCAATTCTTCAGTCTTCAAATTAGATTTTAATATTTGCTTTCGTAGATTTTCTGCCTTTTATCGGATATTGTTATGTATTTCAGTACATTTGTTTAATCTTTCTCGGTAGATCTACAAAGTACCATAAGCAAACATATAACTGAGCCTTCAGGCCGACTTTAAATCGAAGAATCTGTTTCATTGAAAGATAATTAAATTGGAATCTTACTGAGAGAATGAATTATTAAATGATAATTGCTTAGAGACAAATACAATGATGCATGAACATGATTACAAACGATAATTAATGGTGAATCCTATTGTGAATTTGTGACTGTGTCTATTAAATGCATCTGCCTATAAATCAGTCATTAGGCTATGAAAGTATATCAAAGCATCAATATATCTATTTATTTCTATGCAGAATATTTTTGTGGGAATGTTAAGATGCAGGAATTACTTTGATAGCTCTATTATTCACTATATAAATATAGTTCCCTAAATTGATTCGTATTTCCTTCTTAGGTCAGGTTGCTTATGTCGTTCAACAATCATCAAATCGAGATTGAATCTGTTTATAGTGAAGAACTCCTGATGCACCGACGTTAGTATTATCTTCTAGAGACCAGAACTCAACCAAACCTTTTTCTAGTTTATGCCTTCCCCTCTTTCTCCACGCTTTATCCTCAATATACTTTGTAAGTGATTCCTATTATTAAATCGCCTCAACAGCTGCTTCTGCTGCAGTTGGACTGAGATAGAAAATCCGTCATTATAAATATGGAGCATCTGCTGCTGTACTTTGGCCAATCAGGGTTACCAGGTGTTTGCAATTGCATCAGACAGCTCATAATTCAAATTCGAATTCGATGTTTGGCGCTTCGATGTTAACAGTTAACCACAAAAGCAATCTCCGTGCTCTGTTCTCTCGCAAAGCTCGTGCTGTTCAACGGACTAATAATCAATTCGGATTTTTCCTCTCCCGCCAGATCTGGCCACACTGCAGTGAACAGCAATAGAATTTATGAGCAACAACTTGTAGTGCTTCCTAAACAAATCCTAAACAAATCTCACTGCTTTGCGGTGAACCGTATATCGACCACGTCGTTCATTTCGATGCGTTCTGCCCTCGCTCCCTCCTCTGACGATGCGCCAGATGCGATGTGCTGCTCGAACGCACCAACAGCACGCTGCTGCTTGTTGTCCACTGGAGTTGTGCGTGTTTCAGTATTTGTTTTCCGCTCCCTAATTACGAAATTATTGCACCTATTTGAATTTAAGGACGAAATTCTGTAGGCTCGGTTTTAATAATGGCGAGCTGATGTTGCATTAGCAAAACGACAGAAAACAAATCGGCACACAGACAGACACAAGCACACAATGAAACCAACGTGCAAACACGTAAAATTTGTACCATTTTCCGATGTTCTTTATGATTGGCTGCATACGCGGTCGCGGCCAGTTTTTAATGTTCGACGTCCTCTGATCGCTTCAAAGATTCCCAATTGCAACTAACTGCCAATGGTTACTAATGAATGATGGAGAATATTTCGCATTACTGCATCAATACATCAATCAGTGCATTCGCTTGGTAACGATGACATCCAGGAGCCTTGAGGTAATCCTGGGTCAATGGTAGTCGCTGCTGTTGTCAATGCTGCTGCTTCCAATGCTGCTTCTGTTGATTTCGCTTCAATAATAATTCGCAATTCCCTGCATGCGGAGTGACTTTGCTGCTTACGATAGAAACTGATTCGAAGCTTGTCCTCCATCGAAAAGTTTAGCATAATTAAAAACGTTGTACAAACACATAAAATGAATTTCCCCATCTATGGATATGTGTGCGCCTGTGTGTTTGCGTGTGTGCTTGTGCACTACTTTGTTCCGATTTAAAACTTAAACCTAATGCATTTAAATATTTTAATAGCTTTTGCAAATTTGAACTTTGGATTATGGATTTTCATAATCAACTGAATTTCTATTGACTTAAAGTCTGTGTATTTTACTGAAGCGCATTAAATATTCGTTTATTTAGTGACTCTGCGTGTGTCAATAATTTTGTTGAATAGTAGATTAAGCAAGGCAGCAATTAAAGCAATGTTTTTAAATAATATTTGTTTAATTACAGACTTTAAATATCACCACCAGTTATTTATCAATAACTGTGTAATTTTATTAATATATAAGCGTCTAATGAAGGCTTTATTATTTTGTTATTGATTTAAATGTTCTATGAAGGTTCTTTTATGAAATCCGTGGGCTTGGACAAGTACGAATACTCATTTTTGACAAGTATTTTGCTTCCCTTTTGCTTTTCCCTACTTCAACCTAATCGAATATAGTTATTTTATAGAAAGATGAAAATTGACACTCACCGCCTCAGGATTCGTTGCAAAATCAACATAGGGTGGATATGGACCCGGGTCGCCCTTCGGTCCCGGTGGACCAGGAGGGCCTGGCGGCCCACGAATGCTGTCGCCAGGTGGACCCTTCAAACCACGCTCACCCTTGTCACCTTTGATGCCGCGATAAGCTGAAAGAGATAAAAAAAATCATGAAATATCATGGAACTCTTTGAGTTGTATCGTTGAGTTAGATTCTTGTTTGAGCAAAAAAAAAAATTGTTGCCGTCACAACAGTATTACTAGCCCAAAATAAGTAATTTCATAATTTTACAAATTATCTCACGTTCCTTTTTCATAGATCCTTAAAATTAAATTCATCATCACTTTTGCTCCGATTTTCAATTGCTGTTTTTCTACTGTCACAAGTCAATTGAGACACAATCAGCTATTAACGAATCAGCGATTGCATACTTTTGGGCAGTCCTTATTTAGTTGCGATTTTGACGATTTTTTTATTCGATTAAGAACTGCCGTGTTATATAAACACCGAATTGAAAAATGTTAACATAAATTATAATCATGATATTATATTTTTACACACATACATACATACAATCTTTATTTTTTAAAACTCTGTTTGAGAGGAATTTTAATTAAAGTTTTTATTAGAAAAAGAACAAAACAATCAGTGAAAAGCATAAATTACGGACCGCATGTCCTTTGACAGGATTCTATAGACACACAAAGGCACTGAAATCTTTTTTTCCCTAGTGTTTGTCGTTGCGTTGTTGTAGAAAAATATACTCTGTATAGTGGAAAGAGAGCCGCATTTCGGATTCCATTGTATTTCTTCAGCTCTCCTCTTCCGCGGTACCAATAATTTGATACTGTACAGCTTCCTCTGAGAAATGACAACAGTTTCCGTGTCTACCTTTGGAATATTTTTCATTTGTTCATATTTTTTGTGTCGTTTGCTGTTTCTCTGTCGATACGAACTTTATTAGCAAAGGTTTTGTAATAAATCCTTTGCAAAACGGAAGTATGAGTGTACATGTGTGGTTGTGGTTTTGGTTGCATCCTGTGTGGCATGCGGAGGTGTTAATGAGAAATTTTAAGCTTCGCAGTGAACTCACATTCAGACGGACAACGAATCACTTTGGCGTGGTTGTTAGGCTGTATTTTAATTTAAAGTTAGAATTAAACTATTTCAGTTGTTTGACTAACAATTTTATCTCCGCATTCGGCTTTCTCTCTGCCTAGCATTATGATTTTTATACATGTTTTAATTTTTTTAGTACATTTTAATTGTAAACCAAAATTATAAGAAATTACTTTATTAAATAATGACTAGCAATTAAAATTACTAAAATTTCACACTTACGTCGATCATGCGTAAACGAGGGCGGCGTCGGTGGCGGCACTCCACTGGCATCGTAAATGTCCGTCGCCTAGAAAAGAGCAGAGAGAAGAGTGCAAATAAGTTTTCGTATTTAAACATTAATATCGTAACTTGTGGAAAATTCCAAGCCAATATTGAATCTATTCAACGTTGAAGAGGATAAACTTTAAATTAAAATTGTATTTTTTCATTTGTTATTTATTCGAGTGCCTTTCTGAGCAGCGACGAGAGTTCAGCAAACACGGCAATCAACGAGTTCAACGGCTCTGCACGGCACAGAATCGCTTATAATCGATGCAAGAAATGGTCATTGGGAAGGTCGAGGGGCGGTGGTAGGGTCGGTGGTAGTCGAGGGGCGGAGGTCGAGAATAAAAAGGGCACGTTTTTCAGCTCTATTTTTCCGTTTCTTTGCTGCAGCAGTTCATTTTGCAAACTCATCGACATCCGCTGTTGTTTGAATTTATTGAGTGTGCACTTAAAAGAAACACGAATGGAAAAAATGAAATCTCATCAAATAAATAAATACCCACAAATATCATTGATATTATTGATTAAATGATATTATTTCATGACAGCTGCTTCGACAGAAAAATTCCCCACGATTTAAAATATCAAAAAAAAAGTAAATGTGAGGCTTTTATAAATCACTACTACTATCAACTATCTATCATAAACCTACTTTTAATTCCTTTATTTTTTACTAAAGAACCAATTGCGTTTATTATTTCTCTACTTTATGTAAGAATTGCATTTTCCCCAAACATTTGCTTATTAAAAATTTCCGGTAAACTACATAATATATTATAATATATATTCTACTATTAACAATAATATATTATTAATCTATATGAAGGTTTCCATATGGAGCTTCTAGTTATTTGCTGAACTCTTTCACAATTACAAATAACTTTGCTTAAGCTGCGCCAAAAATTTTTTTTATTAGTTATTCTTTTGGGTTTTGTTAAGTTATTTCAATTGTGTTTGCTCAGTTGGATTTCTGTTTGACTGAAACTTTAGCAATTAACACGCGTAGGTGCTTTTGGGCAGATCGATGTACTGTAATGTCTCCCGAATTGTGAAGGTGCAGTTTTAAGTGATATCTTATTCTCCTACTAAGTAAACACCCACAATTCACGGTTAACTTAAAGTGCTCTGGTTAATGTTGAAATCAATTTTTTTTTCTATTTCTATTCTATTCTATTTGTGTTTCGTTACCCACTCTCCGATATTCTTTCAGTTTTTAATGTACAGTACAGTTTTTAATAAACAAATAGCTTTTGTTTAATCAGATTTAGCATTGAATTCTTTTCAATTGAGTTATTAGTTGTTCTTTTCGAGTTTTTAAATGTATTTCAACATAAAGTGTTATTTCAACTGTGATTGCTCAGGTGGATTTCTATTTGTCCCCATTTCTTAAATTCCTTTCGATTGGTATAAAAGCACAATAGTAAAAAGACGTGAACCAACTTTACAAGGTTTAGTATCCATCGCCTTCTGTAACTATTCAGTTATGTCTCCATTAAAATTGGTAAGTGTCGTAGTGTCTTCAAACTAATTAAGTCACATTATTGAAGAGCTTTTATCCTGCAACAAACCAATTCTCTTATCACATCTTATTTTTTCGGGTCGTGTAGATCGTTTCGGTGGCTGTTTTGACCGGATTTTTTGTCTTTGCATCGGCCAAACCATGGAACAGGTATGTCGGAGAATCGAATAACGGAGTAAAGACCGGCAGTTATTCGCAACCACCGATGGAAGTAACAACTTCAATGCCCGCTGATGACTTCGTTCTCAATGATCCGAACAGAATAATTGCAGATACGAACCATGATATTAAATACGGATCAAATGAAATACCTACTTCAACGCCCACTGATGACTTCATTCTCAATGATGGTAACATGTATGTTATTGCAACATCAGGCAGTATAGTTAAATCCGGCAAACGATTGCTGGGAGACAATGAAACAACAACTTCAAAACCCACTCGTGAACTCATTGACAATGGTCCTCAAAAACCTATTGCGGTATCAGGCAGTAAAGGTAAACGAGCTTCAAAGCCCACTGATGAACTCGTTCTCAATGATAATGCCAAAACTATGGCGATAGCACGCAGTATAATTAAATCCATCCAACAACTGATGGAAATTAATGAAATAACAACTTCAAAACCTAGTGATGACGCCGACGAGTGAGGACGTCCCTGAGGATCCTGACGTTCTTGAAAATGGTGACGGGATATATAGTCAATAATTTAGTTTAGAGGACCTTGAATCTTCTGCACCAAAATAGATTCATTATTATTGGAATTTTAAACTTTTTTTTTTTTTTTATTTTATACTCAATAATACACCGATTGAATATACCAGCAACCAAGTTTGTCTTCATTGTTACTGTTTATTAGCATTATTAGAAGGATCAACTTGAAGTTTTCAACGCTAAATGAATTCATTCTGTTGAAAAGGCAGCGACAGTGTATTCATTGATTATCGAAACAGGCCGGTATCCATTCGATGTCCTCTTGCGATGATGTGATGGGGTGATATACATATAATATCATCAGTATTAAGTTATAAATGCTATTTTTTATCTCATCAATGGTAAATTAAAGAAAAAACTCGATGTTGTGTTGCCTTGAAAGAAGCATTCGTAAAGCAGACACATTCCACAGAAAAGCAGAAATTTTTTCTTGTTCAGCAAAAATTGTAATTGTCACCAACACAGAAAGAAAACATTTCTTGAGTTACAACAAAAAACATGCCATTATTTTTGCTATTGTTGATGTGTTTGAGAGTTCATTGAATGGATATCAAGATAACAAGGCAAAGTGCCACGTTAAAATAAAAGAATTGCTCCAGACAAGGCAAACACCACAACAAGATGAACTCCAACAGGATCAACAACAGTACGAAGAACAACAAGTCACACAACACTCGAGTGTCGAACAAGTTATTTCAATGATGATGATGATGATTCTTTGTCTACGTCTTTTAATGGTGAAAAATTATCTTGGACACAAAAAAAAAAAAAATAACAATAGCTTTCTAAGTATGTGTGTTGCAGCCTTTGTGTGTGTGGATGAAGTAAAATTAACGTCAAAACACAATAATAAAAGTGATCCAACAATAAAAATTATTCTTCTAGATGTTGATGTGGTTTTTTGTGTGTATTTTTAATGTTATTGTTGTAGCTAGTTGTTGCTGTTCTGGTGTCACTTATGTCAATCACTCTGGTGACATTTCGAGACCACACAAAAAGTCGATTTGCGTGAAAACATAAAACTGAAGCCACACAGAGACACTCACTCACAATAAACACAATAAAATCCTTCATTCATGCAGTCATTCATTTCCTCAAACATTCTTTCACTCATGTATCCAAAGAACATGTGTTCTTGTTAAAATAGTCTATTATTGTGCTTAATAAAACACACACATTTCGGGTGAGGAACGAAAAAGAAGAAAACTGGAACAACAATGGATCCTTTGATGTGGTTGTAGGGTTTCAAAGACCATAAAGAAAACGAAATCATATTGTGAGGGCGGAAAAGAGAAGGAGTGTTGACAATGGCGATAAGTAAGTATTATATATAGCTGTATAATTGCAGTTTGTCTGTCCAAATCAAGGCTCAATAAAGATTCAAGAGGCGAAAGCTGCAGCTTTTGCGATAAACATCAATTTTCAAGGGATATTTTCCAACAAATTGAGCAGAATTATTGCTATCGTAGTTGTTCTTTTTCTGCAGGAGTTTTTCTTTTTTGGTCCTTCGGGTACACTTTTCACTGAATCTCTAAAGCACAGCGTATGACTCAAAGTGGCCATAAATTTTCTCTCACTCGCAGCTTTCCCTCTGCATCTCCCACCATTCTATTGCTCCATCATTTTTCTGTTTCAAACTCTTCTGCGGACACTTTAAAGCGGGTGAACGCGGTGCGAAAGAATCTCAATCGTCGTTAACGTTGCTGTTGTTGTGTCTGTTGAAGTTTTTCCTCTCCTTGTTCACAGTTTCCACACAAACATTTTTTTATTGTCCTTTAAGGAATTGTTTTTTTCAAATTTCCGTTTCTAATTGGACAAACTTTAGTCTAAACAGAGGAGCTGGCATGTAACAAAAGCCAAAAACACACATTGGAATAGAATAACCAATTAAATGAACCTGAATTCTAGTAGAAAATCCAATTGGAGCAACAATGGGACTAAAATTAAGACTCTTCCTTGTTTATTATTGCTGAGGCGAACCAATAAGCATCAGCTGAGTTTCACTTGAGGTTTTTTCACCCGCTTGATGATGACGAAACGTTATTAATGTATGTTGGAAAGGATGCAATCATGAACAAGTCGTTCTGTCGTTCTCATAAATCGTCCCATTAGACTGACAGTTTCGACATCGCCGACTCTTATCGAGCAGCGGGACCCCGTCGTCAGGTACCCACTCAACGGCAGTCATAAAATGGCCATAAAGAATGATACATGGCTCAATAGAAGTGTCTAAGTCGTGGATGTCGCTGATGTCGCCAACAACAATGCGACTGTGGACGATTGGAGTTCGCTTTTAGCTGCACTGATGAAGCATCACTTGTCACTGCCGATTTCAGGCTTCTTATACTAACGGCGATATGCGATGGTCTGAATGCGTGTGTGGAATCCTTTTTATACATGGATTAGAAATATCTGTGTACCTCAATTCATATTTACATTTGTTTCCCTTTGTTTGTGTGTGACTCTGGGACGCAGGTGATGTGAAAGTTTTCGGTATGCGATGTTGTTGCCGTGGCGCGTGTTTCCGGTTTATTCGCTAGTCATAAATTTCAAAAAACTAAAGCATAAAATATGTCGGTCCTGCGCTCGATTCTGTGGGGAAAAATGTCACCAAAATTGGACTTGAATTGCGCCCGAGTGTTTGTTATCGCTCCCAGGACTCGGATTGGGATTCAGACGTCGTCCTTGTGACAGAACACGATAAAATACCAAATTAAACGAGTGTCAAATTTCACTTCGCAGATAAAAATGTTGCACAGTTGCTATTGGAAAAGTTTTGATTCCCAAAATTAGATTTCTTGTTGCGTAATTTTGACTTTAAGCTTGAAGCTAATCAATAAATCATCCAATAAACGTATAAAGGAAATTTAAATACATAAAAAAACACGAAAGGAAACACACTAAATAACTAAGTAAAAATGTAATAAAAATAATAATGCAAAGAAGCAATTTTAATTTGGGTATAATTTTCAAGAAAAAAGCTTTTTATAGATTTCGAATTGTTTTTAAATTGAGATTGATGATTGCATTTATTCATTGAAAGCTTTTCAAAAATTTTTCTCTATTCGAGAATTGGTTAATGATGATATTGCATTTATTTTAATATAATTTCTTCTTTGCTTTTGAATTACCTGAGACCAGAAATCGTCATCCAGCAACTCGTCGCCTGATGATTCATATTCATGCAAATTATTCTACATCAAAATAAGAAAAAATAACCAAATTACAAAAAACCAAATTCTTAAGCAGTGCAAAATGTAAAAAAAATAACTTAATAAACAAATAAAAGGCGTCAATGATAACAAATTAAGCGAAAAACTTACCGTGCTGAAGGAACCTTCCAAATCGTTGCCAATTCCATTATTTAAGTTCTACAAAGAATTAAACAAAACAAAATAATAAAACAAACCATAAATAATACTTAATTTAAAAATATTAAATTAAAATATAAGGAATAGCGAAAATCTTATTACTAACTTATAATTCTGAAATCAATGTAAAATAAAATTAAATGTATATTTTAAATATACATATTAAGCAAAAATCAAAAATAAATTTATAGTTCAAATTCAATTTTAAATTGCGTAATTTACTTTATTCTCTTTTTTATGTTAGCACTGCACTTCTTTTCTATCTTCTTCTATCACTTCTCTTCCAACAAAAGACTTCGAAAATCAAATTCACTGAGTAATGACATTTACAAATCGATAATTAGAAAAATAAATAAATGCATAAATAAATAAATTTATTATTATTATAAAAAGGAAAGGAATTGAAGCTAAGTTCACATTAATTAATTTAAATACAGATAATTAGCAACAAGTCAACTAAAAATTGAAAAATACGAACAAAGGCTATTTAGTACTTAGGTTACTTAGTATCTTTCTTTAATTGAGTATTTATTAAGGAAATTTTGTGAAAATATTTTAACGATTTTTCGTCTTTAAATTAGAAGATTTATGTCCATTCTGTACGTTCGGTGGAAATTTTATTATGTATTAAATATGGCATTAAATGTCTAATTAAAACTATTTCATAGGAACTTTTCGCAAAAATACAACCAAAAATACTTTATTAAAAACAGAGTTTTTATGTATTTATTGATTTTTAATTTTATATACGACGCTTTATTTGAAGTTTATTTGAGTAGATAAAGCTAAAATAACTACGAAGACTTATTGAAAAAGAAAATAAGAAATAATATTCAAATGATTTTCCTTTGTCTTCTTCACTCCAAGTGTATTCGCTTCAAATTCGATGCATTTGACAGAGAATCAACTTCATCAACAACCGCAATGAAGGTAGCAAGAGGACTTCTGAGTGGTTGTCAAGAAAAGAACATGGTTTATGTTTTAAATACTCAGAAACTAGAAAACACAAACACAAACAAAACGAAGCAAATGAATTTGATGCTGCTGTTGTTGTGTGTGCTGTGGTTGCTTTTATTTTTGAATTGTGTTTACTTAATGGAATTCAATGGGTTCTACACTTGCGTCTGAAGGGCGACTGAGTCGATTCGAGTTCTTGTGACTTTCTAAGGATCAAATTCGATCTTAATGTTGATTGGTATTAAACTGCAGTGAAATTCAAGTTAAGTTATTCTTGGTTCCTCTAGAAGATACAGAGACCAACAACATAGGAAGTTACTCGACGTCCAGTGAGACTTAATTATAAATAATGGCCAATAATTTGGAAGGAATATTGTAGCGGTGCAATGGTGCAATCACTTCGTAAATGTCGTAAAATGTTTAAAGCGCATCCAGATTTAAAAGTGCGCAATAAAAAAGGCGTATTTTTTATTTATATCAAGTTTTTATAAGAATTAAACAATCACTAATCCCAATTAAACACATTCAAAAGTTATAATAAAAATAATTAATATGTTAATAATTTTATTATAGATTATAGACACGTTAAAAATTGAGAAGTTTTCAAGAAAGAAGAATGAAGAAAATAAAAATGAAAATTTAAAGAAAAGACGAAAAATTTCATACGAAAAAGAAACGAAAAAAAAGTATTAAAACCGAATATTATCATAATCTATCGTCAGGTCACAGGGCAGAGAAACTCCCAGCGAAAAAGTAGCAAAAAAAAAAATAAATTAAAATCACTGACACAAAAATCATTCGTGGTGATGTTTGGTGGGCGACGCCAAGTGTTTTTGTTGTTGTTGTTGCTGTAAAAAATCCACAGACATACATTAATGACATTTGTAAACAACATTAAATCCCGGTGAATTGCGCTCCGACATGAATTGCGCGGAGACGACTTCGCCATCGCCATCACCACGACCGACACTGGTTCAATTACACACACTCACACGGCCGCTCACTCTCTCGCCCCCTCTCACACACACAGCAACACTTTAAACGTTATTTTTTAAACGCTTTACTTCGTGCCAAAGAGAAACCAGCTGCTGCTGTTACTGCTTCTGCTTCTGCTGCTTTAAATGGCTGCATGGCTAAATGTGATTGTGTGCAAGTGTTTACGTCTGTGTTTGTGCGGACGCTTGATCGCTGTGTACGTGTGAAGGCAATAAAATAAGCGACAGCTCAGGTGAAAGAATCGTTTACATGAAAAGGGTTGGCGAATCACAGCTGCTCTCTCCGTTTGCTCCTATGCATGTGTGTCTGTTCGAATGGATGCCTTTGCTGGTGTGTGTTAAACTATTCATTTTTGAGGAGAAGAAAAATCCGCTTAATACAGCAACGGCAAATGTAAAAGCAACTCTTTTTTAATCCTCTTTGTGGTTCATTTAAATTTTAACTAAATTTAAATTATAAAATTAAATTTCTTTTAGAAGTTATATTACTCAATTTGTTCGAAGGAAGCCTTTCACTTTAATTTTGAATTTATTTTTTGTTAGTATACAAATAAAGTATAGAGATTTTTATCCGTTTGCCTGATTTTATCTAATTTTTTTTTAGTTATTATAATGTTTTATAAATCAATATTGTGTGAGAATCTATTAACTATTAAAAATCTATTTAATTAGTATATCAGTTCTAATTAGTTATAGTTTTTACACTTAAGTTTTTTCATTTGAATAATCCATGCAAGCTGAGTAATAATTACACTAAATTTTAGTTATAAAAAATTAACTGTATTAAAATAAATTAATACGTACATAATCAATTTACTTACATTTACATATATGCCTTAGGAAATTATTACAAAAAAGAATTTAGCGGAACTTAATTTGAGATAAACGAACTAAAACTTTAACGAATTTATTTAATGAAATTTGTAATTGGCAAATTTTAGACAAAATGATTATAAATATATAATTTAATTGAAATTGTACCAATTTTATTCATTTGAGTTACAACAGAAATGACCGAAGTTCTCATGTATTTTCCTAAATTTAATTTAGATTCACTAATAATAAAATATTAAATGAATAATGAATGTAAATAATTAATTTTCGAGTCACAAATATATTATTAATGCAAACATGCAAAAGGCATTCTTTATAATCAGCATAAAATTCAATAGATAATATTTTTTTTGTTGGCTTTGAAAACCAAATAATGTATTTATTAATTTCGGGCTACATTTTAAAATGAGGTATAAAATTAGCGTAACATTTTGATTCTTTCTTTCGTCAGCACCTCGTTACTTGATTCACTAATACTTAGTTCAAGCTCAATTATTTTTCCATTGCAACACGATAAAAATAGCTTTATATCTTTTTTATGAAAGAAGTCGATAGGAGCTTTGATTTACTTACCATTTGTTTTGGCGGCGGTATACAGAAAGTTGAAATAACATCGGTGTTTCCATACACGTTGAGCTTCACTAAATTTCCCTATTTAGTTAAGATTATTTTGTGAGTGGCCAAAAAGGGAATAAAAAAATTAATAAATAAAATACAATGAATCCGTTCTGCTTGTGATATATTTCATCTCTTTTCCCCGCAACACAGAACACGATGGAAAGTACACACTTCAGAAAGATTGAATTTCTTCATTAATTGACATTTGAAATTTCATGATACAATTTCAATGATGTAAACAAACTCGACATAAACACATTTGTTATAAATGCAGTTTATTTTATTCTATTTAATTTCACTTCACTGTTGCAGTGTTTTTCTTATTGTAGTTATTGTCTGCGTGCTGTGTGAGCGCTGAACAGACAACAACACACACAGAGACTCACTGAACGCAGCTGCACAAACATGGCCCCACTTAACGTTTATTTATGTGTGCCCGCTGCATTCTTCTGACAGAACTGCGCATCGTCACCTCGTCATCATGCAGAACATGTTGTTTAACAAGCACTCAGCTGTCAGCATCATTAGCAGCCTCATTCTGTCTGTCTTTCTATGAGTCCTTGTGTGAATGTATATACAAACGAGCGAGGCTTTACTCCAAATGAAGGAGAAAGGTTAAATTGCTACAACAAATAGCAAAGCGTGATGTCTAAACAACGGATCGATTCATAGATAGATGGATATATGGATAAATATCACAGAGAGGTTTGATCATACATAGAGACATAATTAAATAAGGGAGAGTTTGAGAAACTGAAAAGAAATGTTGCCAAACAGCCAAGAAACTGCAGAGGATTTGAAAATAATATAAAAATTCCTCCTGTTCGAAGTCTTGTAATGCCTTTGAAAATTTTAATCTTTGAAGTTTTTGTGTTTTCAACACAGGAAGTTGAAAGTTTTCCCAAACAGTTTCCTCGTCGTATTTAAAGCCACAAAGTGCTCGCCCAATCCAATTTCAAAGCCCTCCACTTTTCATTTACTCAAAGTTCAGCTCTCAACAGGAGCCTGCAATCATTAATTCATTCGATTCGCGTGTCTGTCCGATGGACAGGATTCTTCAGCGTCGTTATCGTCTGCACCTTTTTCCTCCTACCACGACTCACCGTCATTTGGCTGCTGGAATTGCTATGCAAACCATGTCAATGTGATGGATTCGTTCATTTTCTTCTCAAACTTGTTCCAGGCTGCATTCAGTGATGTAAAACTTTTGAAAATCTTGTTGCAGCGAGATGTCAAAGATGCGAAATCGAAAGATAAGGAAACGAAGGGAGGCGCGTGCTGAGATTGGCAGCGCGGATATGCTTTGAGGACGGAAGTGAGAACGACGAGCTTCAACGCGTTGAAGTGACAAACACCTCCGCTTAAGACAACACGGAGTGGAAACTAAAAAAATTTGTTGAGCTAAAAATTTCATTAGCGACAAAGAGGAAGGACGATGCTGGGGAAAGTGAGGATTGCGGAAGAAGATTACCGGGGGCTTCTTCTCTCTTGGCAATTTCCCGGAAATGAAACTTACTCTTCGCCCGCATATTTAAACAACCGGCACGGACGCCTTGTGATTGTCGTCCAAGAGAAAATAAGAAATACTTGCTGAGATATTCAGCGGGGATCAAGGTTGTTTTTGAAAGTTGCTTTAATAGTAAATGAATTCGCGAAGAAAAATAATTTAAAAATAATTTATTTGGTATGTAATTAATTGTAGGGAGAGGAGATAAAAGAACACACAAAGTCTTTAATAAACAAGGTTCAATTAGAAGCAAACGCGATAGTATTTAAAAAGCGTATAATGCAAAACGCTACGAAACTTAACAATAACTTCAATATGTTCGACTGTCATAAGGAATTAATTAAAGGTTTGTTGAAATCACACACGGAATAAACCGCAAATCGACGAGTTGGTATGTTCTCGGCTTTTAATTCTAATTTCGTTTATATTATAGGCGCTTTCTACATATTTTCGCCTTCGTTCCTCTGTACTCTACAATTTTCAATCATGTGAAACACAAACAGATCTATTTTAACTCAGTTCTAGGTGAGTTAAAGTTACGCTTGTGGCAACTTTGGTGATAATGGAATTCATATTCTTTAGACTTTAGGGTTCAAAAGAATAATTTCTATTGGTGAATTGAAGAAAATGTTTTAGTTGCAAATATTATGCATTCCTAAAATGGTGGCTGCAGAGAATACGCCTAAGTAAAGTGATGGCAACATTGTTCAGTCACTAAATAAAAGTTCATCGGTTCGTATGATGAACATTGAATTCAACTCAATCGCCTTTAATAAAACTTTATTCACGTGTAATACTCATTAAAACAAAATTTGTCATTCTGTAGTATTGTTAAATATTTTATACGCTTTAAATATTTGTGATTTATAAAGCAAACAGTAGAAGGGTCTCCTAATAAAAAAGCTTAGGAATATGAAATTAGTTTCCTTGCAATCAATGTTCAAAAAGATTGCATATGTAGAGGGCGATTGCTCTTGGCCACTGTAAAAATCATAAAAATAAGAGCTCCTTTAAGCGGAAGTGTTGCCAACGTGAACATTGTTTTGCGCGCCAAACTGCAAAATGTTAACATCCGCCAAAGTTGAATAAAGAATGATGACGATGACGCGGGGAGAAGGAAGAGTCGAAAGGAAGCAAACTAAACGAAGAAGGAAGCTAAACGGGGAACAAAGAAATCAGAAGCTAAAGCAAAAAAAATAAAGCAACGGTAAGGAGAAAAAACTGCAGTTGAAGGAAGAGAGAGATAGAGAGAGGGAAGAGGATGAAGGAGCAAGTGAATACCGCTTTCGAACTGAAAATTCTCAAAATCAAAAGAGGACGAAAAAAGAAAAGCAATCAGTCCGGAAGACCTGGAAAAAATCCAGTTTGTTGCTGTTGTTGAATTGCTCTTTTGCTGTTTGCTTAGTTTGATTGAAATTTTTAAAAATGCAGCTCTCATAATTAATAACGGCACTAGAAACACAACACCAATAACAGCAACAACATCAATTGTTATTTGCTAAGCTAACATTTACAGTGCATGCGATTTTATTGTGTTTCATGGCAAACATTGCTGTTGTTGGTGGTTGTACTTGCAACACATCGAGAAGCTCCTACGAAGAACTGGCAACCGGATAGCGAGAAGGAATGCGGATCGAGCTCAACAGGGAAACATCCAAGCAGCGCAAAGCTAAACTGAGCTAATGTACCGTAGCGTGTTAGGGACTTGGATTGAATAGAGCCACACTCGCAGCTACAGCAACTCCATCGCACTAGGCAAATGTATCACAATTTGTTGGTTTTTTCTTTTAATATACGTCGGTTGGTTCTATGTTAGTGTATGTGTGAGTGAGTGTGTGCGTGTTTGTCATTGTGTTTGGCGTGTGCATTCAACATCGCGTTTACGGTTTCGTCATGCAAGCGGCTCGCAAAGGCTACTCACTCGTACCGCGCACACGTTCTCCGGCGTTTCCTTAATATTATCCGAGCGTAACGGTACGTGATGTGACATGATGTGATGTGACGTGACGTCGTGCACAGTACAATATGCATGGAAATGTGCAGCGTGGTTCATTTGCTATCTCCAGAGAGTCACCACATCGACACCATTTTTATAGTCATTTGTAGATAGAGTTTTGCAATATATTCTGCTTTCTGTAAATTTTTCTACAAAGAAAGCCTTTTTTGTATCGAGGTATTGCAATATTATATGGAACTTTTATGCAGAAGGGCAAAACAAAATAATTGCAAACAATATGAAAACGTAGTACTTTCAATCCTTCTTGTTGTGATTGATTTGCTTTCTCTTTTCATGATTTTATTGTTAATTTCTGTGCTAAAATTTGATAGCCGGATTATAATGCCCTTCGGTCCTAGAATTGTTAACTGTACCTTTTTATTCTGTTGCATTTCTATGCTAAATAAGACCTTCGCTGTGATTTAAGTTCTATTTGTTTATATATATTTATTTCCATTCCCACTTCTTTAAACATGGATGCGATCCACCCGAATTTCTCAGATTCATATATTTTATGAAGGCCTTCTGACAAAAGGTCTTCTGTGTCTCCGTTTTCCTTTATATCGCTATACATATAACAATATTGTAGTTGTTTATCGTTGGTGTAGTTCTATTGTAGTTTTTGTATTCGTTACTGTGGTCAACCTGTCGTATCCTGTCCTATTTTATCGATTATACCCTGCATATTCCTCAAAGGAGCTGCTGCTATTATTATTATTATTATTTATTTTCTGTACTCGTTCGTTGACTAGTTGTACTTTGCTCTGTTGTTAAAGTTTTTTCTTTCCGTTATTCAGCTGTTTCTTCCTATGATGGTCAATATTTATCGACTACCGACTAATTGATTCGTTTTCATGCAACAAGAAGCAACGTTACTGTTGCTGCCCTTAGGAAACTTATTAAATTTTTAGATTATTTCATATGCAAGATATTAAAATTTTATGCAACACTATTTAAATTATTCGTGTGCTAATGAATATTTGAATATTGTTATTTTAACATTGTTACAAAACAACATTTATTTTATGTGCTAATATTGCAAGCATATATACAGAGCAGTATTACTTCTGAAAAATACTGTGGAATGTTAGGGCATTTGATTCAGAAATTCTATTAGAACATTAAGACTAATTAACACTTAAGGATTCCTTAGATTCCAATTAATGAAGGTGGCAATCTTACTGAACTATTGTTTATTGCATTTACCTATCTGGTATTTAACTAACTTTCATCCTATTTCAACACACAATTTCATATAGTCTACAATATTTCATATTTATCAAGACCCCAATCAAATCGAAATGAGAAAAGTTCTTATTAAAAATATTTGTTTGCTTTTGTTTACAATTGTTTTTCTGAGTTTTTTTTTTCGGAGTATTCGGTTGGACCCATATTCTGTTACGAACGAAAAAGCATCTAAATCATGTCACTTCGGCTAGAAACTGTTTCAAGGCCTGTCTAGTAAATGCAATGGAATGGAAACAAGGATGCCAACGGCCAAATATTTCAACGCATAAAGCGTGCATCCGAAAGCAACAGTAGCATCAGCTCGCACTGAACAAACGAAGGAAAATATTTAATAAACACCTTTTTTTGTAGGCGAAAAGCAAAGGATGACAAGAAGGATGTTGATGAGTATGAACGGACGCCATGTTGACTAAATCATCGCGTTCATTGACAGATATTGTGGCTGGTTTTCCCATGATGTTAATTTTGATTATCTAAGGAATAATAAAGACGGGTACTATTGTTTATGTTTTTTTCTTTTATTCATATTCAACTGGGTGCTTCTCTGTCGAGAGGTAAATATGTAACAAAAATATTTTTAAATTTTACCAATGCAAAAAAATTTCAGTTCCAAATTTATAGATTGGTTAATGTGCTAATTAAAGCATTTAGAAGCGTTAGAATCGGAAGAGCCATACGGAAAGTTGAAGATTGACTTCGAGTCTTCGCCGATTAAAATTCGAAATAGGTCGATATCCATAGCGACATAGGTTGCTTAGATAATCAGTCACCTTTTTCAGACCGCTGAATGGCAGTTAAAGATTTCATGTATAAATTCTTAGCTCGAAGGGTGTCAAACACACACTTTAGATTAGTTGAGTCCAAAACGAAGAAAGGCAGGCCTTATAAAATTCTACCAACTTGAACATATCACGCTTCTAAGGTCACTAATCCTTCTTTTTCATAAAGAATTGAAGATGGTCAAGAAAGGATAAAATTATTTAAAGTAATTCTAAATAAATTTCAGTATTGTTTGTTCTTTGGAATCCACTTTTTGAAATCACAGAAGCTGTGCAATTATTAATTAGAAAATGACACCTAAATACAAAAATTTTAACTTCAAATATTGAATTTAATATCACATAATAATGTTTCTGAATAAGGAGAATTCCTTGCTCAGTCTGCGTCCTGATCTTCTGTCCCTTTTCTTATTCAAGTTTGCACATCATTTGCACGGTGAATAAATTATGGCATTAAATAAAATATCACTAACTCTGTGTAAGAGAGAGCGAAGATAGGAGAGAAATGGACAGAAAGGGCAAGTTGCACCCTTAGTTAAATTTCACATCCCAATCCCTCATTCTCATTCTCATGCCACCGTCGTGTTTCTCAAAGAAGCAAAGCTGATGTTAAAGCCACGAACTGAATTATTGGTCCAATGTCAATGCTGCTCACTGGCACCTCGCCAGGACAGACGCAACATACATCCATGCACATGGTCGTGTGAGGATATATTCAAGTGTAAAATTGCGTGCACAATATTTGATTTATGAACGGCTTCAGCTTTAGTTCTTTGCTCGTTGGAGTTGGTTGGTGTCGTGGTCTGGCAACATCACCGCACACTTTTGTGTTTCTCAACTACTACACACTAACGACACACCATTTCGTGTGTATGACTATCCGTTCAATCCGTTTCCGGCAAAGTTTTGTAATATTTTTCTCTTTTAGTGTAGAATTTTTCGTGTGTTTGCCTCTAAAGGGAAGTGTGCGCGGAGTGTTGAATCAAGCTGACTGCCAGAATAAAGAACGTGACTGCGTGTGTGAATGAATGGGAGCGTGTGTGGCTATCGTCGAAAGAAATCTAGGAACCGATAGAAACTTCCGTTGACAAATGCGAGCCACTAAAACGTTATGATCTTTAATTTAATGAAGGTATTTCTTTTATGGAGCCCGAATGTGAATGTGCAAATCGCCATCTGTGAGTTTCTCATAGAAATTTCCATTGGAAAAAACATAATAAACATGATATTTACAAAGCTTCGATTATTGAATTACCCAATGAATTATTTTACGCTTGAATTACTGCGTCGCGCATGCCACGTGTTTCTGCACTGTATATGTATTTAATTGGAATTTAATTATATCTCATTAACACAAAGACAAAGAAGAACTAATTTTGTGTTGTAACGGCATTTCTGTGTTCCCTATAGCAATTAATTTTCGTGTCGTTACAAAAGAGCTTTTCCTAATGATAATTGTTTATGTTGCAAATGAATCTATTGATTATTTATGGTTTTACTTATTTTGGATCATAGTCACTTATTACTTTTCCAAATTGCTTTTTATTGCCCGCTGTGAGAAATAAATGTAATATTATTTATGATGTCACTCAGGCCTCTAAAAGGAGAAATTTTTTCTACACATACGCTTTGAACATACATACATACACCCGATATAAATTTTGATTTGTTTGGGAGAAAAAGGCGTTACTTAGTGGTAGTTAGTCATGGACTACATGTGGAGCTGGAACCACGGTGGACTTTAAGAGTAACTATAACTTCCCATGAATTTATATGGTAAAATAATGGTCAAATAATATTCGAAATTAGATTTGTGTGTGTTATGTATTTTATATTATAAAGCATGAAGCAGTTTAGAAGTAAATATGAAGAGAAAAAGTTTTTTTTTTTTTTTTTTTGTAATATATAAGATGAAATATTCGAGAAAACTGTATAGCTTGCTTTCAAAAAACGCTGCATTGCTGATGTATTTTATATCATTGATCGAGGTATATCCGTAGTCGAACCATATTAATCAAAAAATATATTGCTAGATAAAAAACAGAAATGATCCGATCGAGGTTTTTATAGAAATCTATGGCCACAAGCACCGTTTTTCAAATTTGGAGGAGAACTATTTGAAGTTTCAGGCCTATTCCGCAAATCAATATATATTTGTTCCCTTTTATGTTGTCAGTAAATAAATCATCATTTAAAAAGTGCGAAATAACTTCTTAAATAAATTTTCTACAACAGCCAAAAGATATTGAAAATAAAATCCATTAATGCAGATAATAACTTAATGTCTTTTTAAGCGGATTTTTCTTGTAACTAAAAAATATTTTATTATATTTTGTTTATTATGTTAACAATTATCTATTACTGTTTTTATGTATTAATATTTTAATTGTATTTTCATTTTTATTGCATTTTATTGGTTTTGTTTACTGTTTTCGTTTTTAGTTACATCGTATTTCTTTGAGGTTATGAAACATCACGACTGTAGTTATCTTCTCCTACATATTCAATTGAAGTGATTTCTTTAATATTATTGTGATATTCAACGGCGAATTCGATTGTATAATCGTATTCTTTCTGAAATTTTGGTTTCATATTTTCCTCTTCCTCATTTCTTTCCTCTATATAAATTTAAAGTGATAGAATGTTGAAATGATTTTATAAGTAAGTTATTTTTTCTATGTTTAATTGAATTTTCATTTAAAATATATAGTTAATTTTTAGTGTATATATAATTTCGAACTCATTATTTTCACTATTTCATTTACTCTTTTTTACCAGCATCTATCGATTATCGATTCTCTTGCATCTATCGATTAAATAATAATAATAATTAATATCGATAGATTATAAATTTGCCAATTATATAATAATTAGTATTGGCTATATTTAATTATAACTATAACTTGTAAGTTATTTAGTTTATTGTTATATAGTTATTATATCCTTTTTATTTTTATTATTTCTTTACTATCAATTTTTCGTTAGTCTTCTGTTTTTTCCCAATTTTCTTTCTTTTTTTTTTTTTTTTTTTTTCCTCCAAAAAACTCTTTGTAAAAAAATATCCGCTAAAAACTGCGACAAATGCTTCACAAATTCACGAAAAAACGTAATAAATAAACATGAATATAGAAAGGCTTTTGTGGGAACCATGAAACGCTGGTTTAGACGGGTTTTGTTGTTGTCGCTATTAACTTTTGGTTGTGTTGCTACTCGTTGTAGTTGCTTTCGTTTATATTTGAATGCTGCCGATGATTGCACTCCAAAACCAAATGAAAGCGTATAGAAAAGAGTTCATTGAATGCAATTCAATTGAAATGAAGACTGCTTTGAACAGTAACAACAACAAGGATAACAACAACCACGGCGATAACAGCCACATCCATTGAATGCAAAGTTTAATATTCGATTTGGAAATCATTTCGCTGCATTTGAAAGCGTTTAAAAAAAATCCGAGTAATGTTAACAACAAAAAATATAAAAACAAAAACTACTCCACTCATTGAAGTATTTAAAAATGCAGTAAAACGGGTAAAAACGAAATTAAAAAAAAATCCCTTTCAAAAGTGCTACAAATTTGTTTAATTTTTTAACAATTTTGTCTGTTGCAAGAAATAAAAAGTCACTGTTTGTTGTCTGTTTCTGCTTTTGCTTAGCTTTGAACTTTATTTACGTTTGTGCTGTGAAGCGAATTAATTTAATAGTCGAACTCTGTCGGCAGCACTCTGCATCCTGCATCGAATTATCGTTTATCGAAGGAGTTGCTCGTAGTTTATGCAAAGCTCTTTATGCAAATCGTTTCATGTTTGCTAATTACTCCATATCTCTTTGTGGAGGGGCGTGTGAGTGCTTGTGTGTGTGTGTTATGCTTGAATGGGGAAATTAACGTCAAAACTAAGTTAAGTGCTTAATTTGAGTGGGAAGTACATGGAAGCAAAGTACTCATTATTGTAATGACTAAAGTAATGAGCTCTAGAAGCAGTCTGCGTTTATTTCAACAGCATTCGAATCGATCGAGTGTTTAATAAGAATTCTTGAACTTTTTCAAATTGTTTTATGCAATATAAAAGCTTGCAATGTGATTTAAAGAGGGTTAAACGAATACAAAGTAGAGAAAACATCAAAATAAGAAGCTTTCAATTACCCGACGTTGGAAGGAGCAAAGTTAACGTAGCATTTTAAATATTTCGAAAGATTCGATAAGATTTAACTTTCTGAACTCAGATGAAAATGACGATAATTAACTATTGAAGCGGCGAATTTATACTATAATCTAAGAGTCTCTCTATCTTAATTCTTTTGTCCTTCCCCGTAATTCTTTCACTTCATCATCGTGCTCAGCTTCATCATCGTTTCTGTCTTGAAGCGTTTCAATTTTCTTATCTCTGCAAAAGTAAAAACTTTGTCCTTTCGATGAGACGCAACTGCAAAAACAACGCAGGAGATGTTTTAATAGATATTATAAAGATAAAATAAGCCATCAAATGCTCATCCACGTCGTTTTTGATGAGACACCAAAAAACGAAGAAGAGCAACTACAAGGTTTCTTCTCTCTCTTTTGCTCTCTTTACAAGCATTCAATTATTTGACTGACTGATTATTTTTATGACCGTTTCAATTTCTCTTCTTGCTGTTGTATGAGGAATGGAAGCATCCACGATTAACTTCATGATGGCCGGGTAAATTTTTCCAGAGTTGCAATGAGACGTCAATATTTAAATACGATGGGAAACTCAAAAGAAAAGGAATAAGAAAGAGTGAAGAGAAAGCATGGAGAAGGTGAAAATAAAGCTTAAAGAAGCTTGCTTAAAATTTTTTTAAGGATTTTTGTGCGTCTATTTGAAGATCTTGGGTAAAAGTAGACAAGACAAAATTATCCTCTTTAAAATATGAATTTACTCTTCACTCTAGAATAATTCGAAGGATTTACAGTAGAGGTAATGCGAAAATTATTAAATTAAGGAATGTAACTCTTTAAAGAGGCGGAGATTTCATTTAAAAGTATAATTAAAACTTTCATAAGGACTTTATAAGAATAAAAAAAATTGTGAGTACTATTCACCGGAACACAGACTCAGGTAGAGTTTCCAGAGGAGTTTATAAAGAAAATATATAATATAAAATATATAATATATATAAATATTTCAACATAAATAACTTGAAGCGATTTATGTTCTGATATTTCTAAAGTTAAACATTTTAAACATAACATTTCATTTTAATTATTTTCGAGCACCAAAAATTATTTCATTCTCTTAATTTTAGTGCAATTTTGTAATACTAACCATTTAAGAGGGGAGAAAGATAAAAAAGAGAACAGCACGAGATGATGAAGAAGCAGATAATGGTTGTGAAGAAGATGATGATGCTTATGAACAAGTAGAAGAATCTTCTTAAGAATTCCTTTCTTTTGGAAGAACTGAATCATTTTCAGAAGTTTTTGCACCTTGAAGGCGATAATATAAATGTTTTTGTACGGTTATGGCTGAACTTCTTATTCTCTTTCGATTGCTTCAATGCTGCTCTTCTTGTTCTTTAGAAATATTTCGCAAACTTAGTTGCTGATCGAGAGCAGCAAATAAAAAGCGCAGCTCGCTGCAAATTGTAGCAAAGACAGAAACATTGTTAATAAGCTTAAGAATTCTCTTGAAAAACTCCTAATAAGAAATGCGGAGAGCAGCACAAAAACCAAATAAACTCTGCTTGAATGGAAAACTGCAAGAAAGACAAGCAGTCATTGTTATTTGTGATTTTTCTTTTATTTGCCATTTCATTGTTTTTAAAATGCGATATTTTTCATGGCTTTAGGTGCTGTTTTCGTTGCTATTGAGATTCGCTTATCTAAGTTTTGTCTGCTCTCAGTTTTCGTGTCTTTCAGTTTGGAACAGAACAAAAAATGGTCTTTGAAAGTGGGTCTTCTCGAGTTCGAGAAGTGGAGAGCTTTAAAGGGAGAAAGTAGTTGGTGTTTTGTGCCTTTAGTTCGCTTTTTGTTTGTGTTCTGCTTCGGTTTAAAACAAAGAAGAGATCATTGCATTGCTACGGAGAAAAACACAAAAGGAATTTCATTACAGCAGAATTGCTCAATTTGAATTATATTACAATTCGTTATGTATTTCAGCTTTAAAGTTCCTCGCATGTTTGTTAAATTTTAAGGTATGTTGTTTTTATTTTAAAGGGAATTTTCTTTACCTTATTTGAAATTTACTGCTTTTACTTTATTAGTTAGGTTCAATTTATGATTTGCATATTGAAAATTACTGCGTGACTTTGTCTACATTTTCAAAAATCTCGCTCAATATAAAGCCTTCATAGACCGTATATTTTCCCGAAAATAACTTCCTTTCAAAGCTGCCTTGTTTGGCAACAAACTCATCTGAGTTGCTGAGTGTTTTAAGCGCTTTATGAACTCGATAGTTTATTACATTATCTGCGTCGATTGTCTTTGCCAGTCACGGAGGACTTTGTGCTTAATACAAAAGACTGAAATGAACCAGCATCGAAGAACATAGCTGGAAGAATCGAAGAAGAGAAGCTGAGGGAAAGGAAAGGGATGACAAAGGAGAACAAAAAGCACAACACGAAGAATGAAAGGAAAATGTAAAAGAGAAAACGACGTTGAAAACTATCAGCGTCGAAAGGAAGCATTCACTAAACGAAGTCAAATTGCTTCGAATCCGATCAGCAGCGGCTGCGGTGAAGAAGCATGAGAACAATAACGCATTTGGTCTACATGCCTCTAAAAGGACGACTACGATAAGAATGACATCGACGACGTGCCTCCGAAGAAACGAAAAAACGAAAAAACGAAAAGCGGAAGAAAAAGCATACTCAAAATTACAATAGGAATTCAAAACAAAACGAAATGAAAAAAAATCCTATTGCGAATCAGTCAAAACTTACAATCCTTGATGAATGTCCTGTTGAACTTTCTAGGCAAACAATTTTTGGCTACAGTTCTGCTGTTGAAATTCTAAACCTATTCGAATCCGTATTTTCTTTCGAATCGGTTTAAATGGATCCCTGCATCGACGTTCGCATCAACGTCAGAATCAGAGCAGTGCGACAGCAAGGATGCTCGTATTTGTTAGAGTTTTGTTTACCGAACGATTTGCTTTGGAGTCGGATGGACAGATAAGTTTTCCCCAATCCCATTTGCACTCTCGTTCTTGTCCTCATCAAACAGAAAACGAACAAAAGTAGGAAGTGTAATAAAAAGGAGCCAGAAAAACAATACGTTGAAGCGAGTTCAAATATTATTATGTGTACAGAGTAAAGAAAAAAGGAAAGACGTGAGCAAGGAATCAGGTGAAAGGACGAAAACAGAAAGAGCATCAGCAAGAATGAAGCATCCTTCAGCTTTCATTCAATAAAGCAAATTGAATCGAAAATTAATTTTATTAACAGACGCGAAAATTGAACAAAGGAATGCACTGTACCAGTGTGTTATAGGAGTAAACGGCGAAGAACAGAAAAGGAACGTGCAAAATGAGAGCAGAGGCGAAAATAAAATTTAATAAATATTAGATCCTTGTCAACAGAAAAACTTCTGCTTCTAAAGTGTTATCCTTTGTGGTTTCCAAGAAGTCTATAATGATTTTTGTTGTTCTTGTTGATAGACTGTCGATAAGAACAACGAGAGTGAAAATAGAAAATGACCATTCATTTCTTATTGGTATTTAAAGCATTCATACTGAAATAAAAGTTAATCATACGACATGGTGAACAAATAACACATTTTGTACCTTTAAACTCGATTTAAGGGTTTTTGTATCTGTTTTCAGCTTCTTAAATAAATACTAAAATACAAATCTTCTTTTTCGTTGAATATTTCTTCCATTTTTTAAGCTTTATTATTTCTATTCAAGTTATAAATAAATAATACAATTTTAATAATGAACTTTATTCTTCTCTTCTACTCCATTTCATACTCCGTCTAACTGTATATACTTTGCTGTCATTTGTTGTGTCGGTTTTCATTACTAAACGTCACTTTGATCCGAAAGTGTTTCTGATTCGGACAACCAAACAACTGTTCATTTTCTGGACAGATATTTGAATGTTTATTGGCTTATGGCTTTGCTGTCGGTGTTGCTAATGGCTTGTCTAATGCAGACTTTGACAGAATTCAGGCAACTCTTCTTCCTCTTATTTTTCTCTCAGCTCGTTTCACTTTTGTTGTCCACGAAATCCGATGCCAGTATTTTAAGCGCATGTCGATATTATTATATTCTGTGTATGTTTGTTGCCATAAACCTTCATAAACATCGATGCCGCTCAACATATAAAAATTTTCTATTATTAAATATTTCGAAACTCAAAACCACGAAATATCCCAAAGCCATAAAAATCTAGAACAAAATTGCAATAATAAAGCACAGGATAAATTGCACAACAAATATGGCGATGACATTTTTAATTTTTCAACTTTTTTACTCTTACATCTTTTTTACTGTCTTTACTTTTTGTTGGTTTCGTTTTTCTCTGTCGCCAGCCGCTGTTGTGTTCGTTGCTCTTCTTTTCTGGTTGTTTTTGGTTCGTCGTTATTCAGCATGCATTCGTTGCACTTTTCTTGGGTTTTTTCCATACTTTCCTTCGTCCCTGTGCCACAATAAAGGACATTCATTGACAACTGACGTTGTCATCCTCTCGCTTGGTCTCTATTTGCGGCCAGGTCGAAGCATGTGGTGCCGACTTATGGAGTAGCGTTCAAATTATACTCTGACCACATCCACTGTGTTCACTATCGACAAGTTTAGTCATTCAGGCAGTCAGTCGGCCAGCCATGACCAGGAAGTTCTACTTTTTTCGTTACTTTAATGGCTTTGTTAGTTGAGCTTTTATTTGTTGCTTTTTCCTTTGGCAGAAGCTACGTTTCTGTGGTGTAGATATCGATCAACGGTATCGATTGAGGATTGAGCAAATCCTCGTAGAGGCCAGGAAGAAAAATTCCCCCGAGTGATAGTTCACTTAACACGTTGGGGTAAGAGGAGGGGACATAAAAAGGCAACCACTAAGTCTATACTCGTTAAGCCGAAGTGGCTCCCTGAAACCGATGCTACTTCATGCATGCAGCTTGTCTGTTGAACGAGTTTGAAAGGGTTTTTAGCTGTGCTGGTTTGGGGTGAACCTGAATGGACGCCAATTTAGAAGCTGCTCATATGTTGCTTCAGACGCTATTTCGGCTGCTTTGTATGCCGCTTCAGAAGCCATTTTGCGATATTCTAGAAGATTTGTACGCCTTGAGACCGAGGCCACCAACATCGTTCTTCCACCGACTTTTCCAACTCTCAGTCCGTCCGTCCGACTCTTTGTCTGTCTTCCTGTGCGGTTCGCAAATCAAGAAACTCAATTGGCGTATTTTAACGCTTCACCGAAGTCATAGTAGTGATTTTTCTTCTCTGATTTCTGAAAAACTCTTTCTTTCGTTCTTTTCGCTTGTTGGTGGTTCGGGAAAGAAGTGGTTCGTGCTTTCCAGGGCCACTATCCTTCAATAGCTTTGCAACTTGATCTCAATACGTGTGTGGAAAATTAAGCCAGAATTAAATCCTACACGCAGACAATTTTAGAAATAGTTATCCTTGTATCAGTTCGTGTGTGGCTGGTGTCTGCTATGAGCGAATTGTACCGTTGAGAATGCAGGTGGGATCGAACAAAGGTATTTCTGCTCCCACTCCTGCTTTTCAACAATATCAAGTGTCTTTTAACGGTTACTATCACTTCGTTCGCTATTCAAAGATTTAATAAAGTGTATTCTAATTGTCTTCTTTTGTTACCCATATTGCTTCCGATTGCCGTTGCCAGTGTCACAATCCACTGATGAAGAAACTGCTCCTGACTTTCTGTCGCTTTTCCTGTTGATGTGGATGTACTTTCCAGCCAAAGAGATTCTTAATTGAACCATAGCTTATAGCGATTGCATGTGACCTGTAGAAGATGTTCGCGCTCCATGAACTTGTCGAATTTCAGTCTTGGAAATGAAATTTAAATTAACTTTCTTGATTTAAATAAACTATATTTATTCATGGATTCTTAAACATTGACTAAACGTAAGATGAAGCCTGTGTATCACTTGATGCCGCTGTGTTCTTCTAACTTGTCGTCTATGCTGGACTTTCATTTGCACTCGGTCTATTGCAAAAATAACACCATTAAAAACGCAACTCTGCTGCACAAACTGTGATCATTCATTTTGCACAATTTATAGCCAGAAAGTACAAAAACGATGACGCCAGCAGCAACCATCGCATTCGCTCCTGTTCTTGCCGGATATTAATATATGTGAATATTCCGGCTGGAATTGATTTGACTCGTCACACTCTATTTGTCAAGCGCTCAAGCGAACGCACTGACGACCAGTGGAGCCAGCCAATTGATTGGCAGACAAACAGACAGACCGATGGACATACAGACAGATCACCCTGAAGACTACACGGCCGCGTTGTTGTTTCTGCTGAACAGGAAGCAGGAAGCTGAACAGACTCATCGTGTGTCTACAATGAAACGAAAATAAAACGACAATAAAACGAAGAAATCAGCAGACAAACTCAGTCTCTGGCTGCGTGAAGTCACAGGATCTCAGTGTGGACAGAGCGAGTCACAGTGTGGACAGAGTGGCATCTCTGCTTGGGCCGAGGAATGATGTTCAGAGGTGTTGGAATACCGATTCTTAAAGAAGCGAAAGGAAAACATGGTGTGAGAAGGGTCCAAGCAGGCGATTGTGAATGGAAGAAGGCGAAGAAATCGATAACAACGTAAAATATAAGTAATTATTGACAAACTATAAATAAATTGAATACGTTTACGACTTTTAAACTAAACTCGCTGTGGGTAGCATTACAAGAAAACAAGGCAATTCAATTCAGTTTGATTTCGTTCTTCCTTGGTGCTTATTTTGATTGTGGTTCTCAGTGGGAGAAAAATGGGAGTCGTTAATATGCAGAACCGCATCGTATTTCACACAAAAACACGCATTCATATTATTGTTTGTGTGCGTATCTAAGCAAAGTTTTTGCACTCGTCGTGCGAAGTCGTTCATCAAAACGCTTAACGGTTGCAGACTATCGAGGAGGATAAAAACTAAAAAAATAAAACCGCCGAGAAACAAGGGCAAAAACTGAGCTGGAAGCGTTGAATGAATGATGATTTGTTGCTGTTCTTGCTGTCGATGTTCGTGTTTTTTGTTGTTTCTTGGACATTTATTTTCTTTGGCTTATTGCAACTGCGACACGTATTCTACGTGGACGCATACAAAGTGCAGCAACAACCGCAACGAATGCCATTTAATTGCACTGCACGCATCCGCAAATAAATTTATATCGCGGTAGTCGTTGGCCGCAGGCCGTGTTAAGGGTCTCCAGTTTTATTGAGGTGCAACGTGTTTTGCCAGCATGCAACAGAAGAAGCACTTTGACTGTTGTTGCGGATACCTTAGCAAGAATAAGCATTTTCTCCCTCGTTTATCGTTTTAAAGCGACAAAACTTCATTGTTATCGCGAATTGCTCCAGTGGCATGTAGTTCAGTGGAGTAGAATTGGACCTACAATGTACTATGTTTGCGTGTCAATGTGTGTGTTTTTTGTTTAGATGCACTGGCATTGGATTGCACTCGAGCACTTCACCAGATCGATGTTTCATTAACAAGAGAAACGCGTTGTTGATGTTTGTTTGTGTGTTTCGATGGAGCTCTGCAGACAAATGAATGTGTTTGTTGCGTGCGTCTGTTTATAAATGAGTTTTTCTGTATAGAAATTACGAGAGAAACTATAACAGTTGTGGTTTTCATCCGCTATCATTCGTTAGAAATGACAAATACCACAGCCACAGACACACAGAAACACAAGCACACATCCCATTCAAGACATGGAAATGCAGCATTAAATATCTACTTCATCAAAAGCGCGCATCTTCTGCTACTTTAAGGATATTTCAGTTTGCTTTTGAATTGATTTTGTTTGAGTTTCCGTTTTCTGGTCTTTGTTCCCACATCGTTTATTTAATATGTGTCTCGCTTGTGCTCCGTTTCGCCTTCCTCGTTGTTATTTGTGTTTTTATTTCTGCTCGCTTCTTGTAATTTCTTCAAAGATCTTTAAGATTTTGATGTTTGTGGTTCATTCATGTTTCTCATTCTGAGATTTGCCTCAGGAATCGTTGAAATTTATAAAGGATCATGGAAAAGTCCACCACAAAAATATTAAAGAACCCAAAACGAAAGAAACTTTTGCTTAGTTTAAATTATTTGAATGTTTTCCGTTGGCCGCATGCTAATTGTATGTGTCACAAGTTTAAACTGAGGGGCAAAATGTGTGCGCTTGCTTATAATTGGTACAGATATTCAACTCCGCAGAATCCACCTGCGGAAGCCGCACGAGACCAAGAAACTTCCAGACAGATTAAACATTCGCAAGCACACTTCGTTCACTCACACATGAAAGCATGGTCACTGGAAACACATGCTTTACATTCGCCTAGAACTGCACAAAACTTCCTCGCTCTGCAGGATCATTTGGCGGATCTGCCCACTGAATGAGTGAACCGGCAAAGAGCGAGCCCGACTGATTACACATTCGGTGCTTGTTTGTATATGTGAATGTTGCGTGTATAAACTATAACCAGGTGTGAATATTACAGTTGCTTAGTTAACGTATTTTACAAATGTGTGTGGGAGTTTTTGTGTGTGTCTGACTGCCAAAGGTTAAGTTGAATGAATCCTTAGAGTGCTACAAATTAGCTTAGAAAACGGCCACTGCACAAATCGGTGAATGGAAGCAGACATGTGGGATTCCAGAGAGACATAATTCGTTGTAGCGCTATCGCTTCGTTTAAATGAACAATGCTATAAGTAATAGAAGCAGGAATATGCAACGGTAAGTGTTAAATCAAGCACAAAGTTGCAAAGCTTCTTTCTTTACAAAGTTCAAATATTAACATAGAAAATATAATGTTAAATAAAATATTTAAATATCTATTAAAAACAGTTTCGTAAATTTTCACTCAACATTCATTTTGCTAGAATGTTCACACGAATTTGCAATGCAAATTTGAAAACTTCAGCCTTTCAACAAAATGCAATGCTATTTTGTTGCCTTCTTTTTCAGTTTATTTGTAAGTTTTTATTTTTGCTAAGTGAATTTTCGGTTGTATGACTTTTCCTTTTCTTTATTTTGGCGCTGTTATTTGAAATTAGTGAGTTTAGAGTTTCAAATGAAAGCAAATTTAAATTTAAAAAACACAAATTTGAATTCGAAACCTGCACCGACACAAACTCGACCACCGAATGAGAAAAAATCCCATTAAATATTTATGCTGGCAAAAACGAACGCGACTCCCGTTTGTATGAGTTTTGATCCTATTTCCATAAATTCAAATGTCTGCATGTGAAAATTTAACGCTTTTTATTTACAGTTTTCTCGGTTTTGTGTCAAAATGTCACACACAACAAAAAAAATCTGCATTCACAAAATGCTCTGTAAACATAAACCAATTTTCCAGAGATGAGAAAAATTAACATTTTTGCCATTTGACCCATAAAAATGTATATCGCATTTTCGTTTCTCTGTATCATAGTCGTTATTATTATCATAATTGTCATCGATAATTGAAAATTATTCAAGTCATCATTTCGAAGAACTACTTAATTTTTAATTCGTCGTTTAAAAAGACGAAAAAAAGAACTTTTATTAGTCAATTAGAAAAGAAACTTTCGAAGAAAAACGTGCATATTTGTGCATATAACAGAGCGTCTGAATAAACTAATCAAGAACAAGAACCATAGAGAAAATCTTCGCAATGTGTTCGTAAAGATAGTTGAATAAACAGCTTGAAATTTCAGCTGTGAAATGAACAGCTTGAAATTTCAGCAAAACAGCAATAAGTAACAAGCAACAAAGTAAGAAACAACAAACTAAAAATAATGTTTTCAGTGGGCGATAATTTTAAGGGTGCTTTAGTCAATGAAACAGTAACTGCGATAAAGGATCCAAAACATACACAAGAACATCACATTCCTTTACACGCTCATGTACACAGGACATTCATGGGGAATAAACTTAAATTGCTGTTCAAGTTCTTCGCCAGAGGCTCAAAGAACACTCAACTATAAATTTAAACAATGCTTAACACGCAGCCTAAGGCGAAATCATTACAACAAAAACATGAACCAAAAAGTTGTTTATTCAAGAAGAAAACACGTGTAGTAAAACAACCATTTTTATAAAGATAATCGCAATAATAATCAACAAGTTCGAACCGTTTGTGCTGGGAAAGGCCACGTTTATAACAATGAAAAATTAATATAGTCTTTAAAGCATTCAATTATATATTAATGTAATAATAAATAGCTCAATATTTATTAGTTATTATTATTGATTATTCACACGGAATTAATTTAAAAGCCTGAAGACTGAAGCTCATTTAGCTCGTGCGTCTTTCAGTCTTTAGATAAAAAGCGGACCTTTGTAATTATTGTTTATAAACAAAGAGTAGTCAATCGAGGACAGACAAATTTATTGCAAAAGAAACAAACGAGAAGAAGTTAAATCCAATAATAAATTTAATTTTGATTAAAACACTCTGAAATGAAGAACGGCCGATTAATAATAACAGTCTTCAGATTCGTGGAATTGCTTTTTTAATATTCATCGTGGTGGATTTTTTCTATGGGCGAAAAAATGAATAAATGATTTAATGAATGTTTGAGTAATGAGCACTGGCTTGCTTAACGCTCGAATGAGATACGGACAAGCAGCAGCTCAATATTCTGAGTCTTGTATCCATTCCACCCGCGCCTTATTTAAATTGTGATTAATATTCGCAAAAAGGAAGCTGCAAAAGCCTCTTTTCATTGCAAACTTCAAGGAATTCTAACAAAATGAATAATTTATTTGTTCCGAGAATAAAATGGCGACCTCCTACTTATCTTTATCCACATATATTCTTTATTGTTCCTTTCTTTTGTGCGCTGTTGTCGTCATCTTTCTAAGCTTTCATGTAGAGGCTTTTTACTTAATTCTTTTCCATTATGGAATTGTAAATAAAATTGGAAAACGCAAATCAAAACCTGAATTGAAAAGGAATCTCTTGAAATGATGAAATAATAAATTAAATAATCAAAATTTCACAATGCTTCGAAAATCCATTTTAAAATTGATAAAAAACATTTGCTCGTTTCCGGTTGCGTGCTTCATTTTATCAACTAAAACACTATCCAATTTATTATTTTTGGTGGTGGGTTTTAAAGAGCGGCATCCGCACGAAAACGAACCCACAAACCGAGGTCTGCATCGTTCATTGTGCGGGCCCGGCGTCCATTTAACAAACAATTCATCAAAAATCAATTCATTGCTGGGTATTTGGGAGAAATTTATTTTTTCTTACATATTTGTTGTTATCATGGTCGAAAGTTTAACGAATTAATTCCAACAATCAATTAAATTTTTTAATTAATTTTAAAAATTAAGCTAGGTCAGGGAAAGGTTATGTGTTTTTATTAACCTAGTTCTGTGGTTTCCTTTAGAGTATTCTTACGAATCAAATAATAAAGAAAACCTTTAAGAGATAAATTAAATTTTGTTCTTCTCCAAAAGTTCAAACGGTCAACAAATAAACTTCAGTTACGATGAAAAACGAGGAAATCTACGAAATGCAAAATTTTACAGCAGACAATTTACTTCAGAGTCCACCTCAAATAAAGCCTTCCCACAACTACAACTGCAGCAACTCCTGAACTTCTCTCTACTCAAGCTGACAAAGAATGAAGCTAGGGAAGCTCAGCTTCTGTATTTTGCGTCAATGGATATAAAAGACATTGATTGAATTGTTGGAAAGCGCAAATAAAAGCCTCTCCTCACCGAACTTGTAACGACTTTCTATTAAACTTTTTGTAATTAGTTTTCTAATTAAAATTGAACAGTGCTTGAAGATAGCATGAATAAGGATGAAGATCAGGTAAACGAACCTCAGAAACGGAACTCAGAACCGACAGAAATCAGACTGCTTAGCGAAAAACAAATCTTGTGAATTGAGACACTTGATATATACTATTTAAGAAATGCTTAAGTCAAGGCAGCTTTTATTCAACGAGGAATAGCTTCAAATCTATACAAAGATTACGATTTATTCATGACTTAATCAAGAAAACGTTAAGCTTGAAAGAAAATCGCATTCGTGAAAAAGCTATGATTAACATCATCATTAAATTAATTGAGAATAATACAAAAATTTGCGAACGTATTTTATTTTATTATATCCGAAAGCAAAAGAGCAAATTCTCAATTTCCATTAATGAAAATTTATTCATAGCTTCCTGCAGCGATAAAAGAATACAAATGCAAAAGAAATAATATCAAAAAACAATCGCTTTTGATTTCTTTTTTGCTATTTTTGTGGAATTTAAAGCACGAATTTTTTATTATTTCTTTTTTCTTCAATAAAGTTAAAAATTGTCAACATTGTGCGTTTCGGTTGTTTTTCTTTATGACGGTTATTTTTGTATAATGCAGATGTTTAAGGTATTTTTTATGAAATACTATGCAAGCATTAATGATAATAAAAATTCTTTAGATACCAGTTTTTGGCGTGTTTCCTTAGAAAAGATTTAGTTTCATCAAGATCATGGCTTTAAAAATTTCGAATACCAAGAGATGAAAGATCCGACTGACTCCAAGAGACAGAATTTGTGTTCTATTATTAGTAATTGGTCACATTTGTCAAAAGGATTAAATTCAATAAAACAACGAACCTTGTAACGTTGTGGGGGGGGGTGTGGTGGTGGAAACACGCGATAAACTAAATCAATAAAAAAAAATTTCAAAGACGACGAAGATTTGACCACTGTCAGGGCAGCTCAGCTCGTCCGGCCGTGCTCAGGGAAAGTGGGGGGGTTCTTAAACAACCCCGACAGTGACTTGAAACCCCAGTTACAAAAAAAAGGAAATGAGCTGAGGCTTACGGTGGCTCTACAGCCATAAACCAGACCGAATAAAAATTATTAACACGACTCATCCCCTCGCGATCGATGCCAGACTGGTGGCGGCCAAAAAGAAAAAGATCCACCAAAACAAAGCGATATTACGCGGAGGATCGGGGGGGGGGGGGGGAGAGAGAGGTGAGAGGAGGAGGGGGGGGGGAGGAGTTGGTGTCATTTTCCTCCCCCTTTCTTTACCCACCCTACCATGGTTGGCGCGTTGTGCGTTTGTGCGCCAACCCCTTCCTTGTGTGTCGCCTGGCTGCGCGGGGTGGAACCGCTTACTCACCTGCTTACCTAATTAATTATTCAAACCATTTTTGTTTTACACGCAAGGAATTTTTGCTCAATAATTTTTTTTTTTTTTTTTTTTTTTTTTTTTATTAAACTAACAGTATTCTACAATATCGACGTAGTAAATAAGTTAATAATTACATAGGTGTGATCAAATGATGATTTGCGTTGCATTATAACAAAAAATTGCATATATAAATTTTAGGTAAGTAAAGTTGAACAAGTAAAATAATGTACAAACAAATTTGGCAATATTATAATGAATTACCTGTTATGGTCCTCCTCTTCGTAGGCGCCCGCGAGGGAAGGTCCGACCTGGAATTACTCAATTAATCCTTAGATTTATATAACAAAGAAAATTTTGTAGTAAAGATATTTTCTTTTGCCTTAATGATAATACAAAACTACATTTTAATATTCAGTTAGTATCAATGTTCGAAACCAAACGTCTAATTTAACTCATATTTTGGTTTGTTTTCTTTCTTAGTTTTTTTCTTTTCTAGATTCTAATCGCTTCAATTAATAAATGAATTGCTGGCTATATAAAATTTCTCTTAATTTCGATAATTTGAGCATTTCTTCGAGATTCATATGTAAAACTTAAATGGTAGCATTATTTGCACAGTTTTTCCTACTGTAATGAGTTGTTCAATTTACTCATTAGATCACGTGTAAGAAAAAAAAATAAATCATAAAAGAAGAAAAAAAAAAAAAATCAAAATACATAAATAAAAGTCAATTTTTTTTTTGAAAGAGTAGAATTCTGAGCAAGTTGCTTAAATGACAAGTAGTTGTAATTCTCTTGCTTTATCCTACCACCTTCGAGTAACTCTCACTTGTTAATAAACATAAAATATAAATGAAATTGACTTGTTTTTGTAGATTGGCTTAAAGCGTAATTCGTCGAAGGAGCTGCCTAAACGATGGATCGCTGAGTTGTGTTGACGATTATATAAGTAAATACAAATAATGACTAATAATAATTGCGTACATAAGCTCGAAATCTCACGAACTTGAAAGCTAAAGCAACTTCCATTTGTGTTTCTGAAGACGTGTCAAGCAAATTACAATAATTTATTTGCTGCAACGTGTTATTTAATGATAATCAAAATAAAACAATTTCCAATATTTCCCATTTCGCTGAGACTTAATGTTGGTGTCAACTTTTCATTATGTTATGTACTTGCGCGTTGATTTGTTGTGGCTGCTGTTGCAATTGTTGCGTTGGTATGTTCTATTTGCTTGTTGCCTGAGTGTGAAGCACGTTTTGTTTTTGTAGTTGTAGTTGTGTTTTCGGTTGTTGATAATTTGGATGACGATTTGTGGGAGAAACGATACCAATGTGATGTTAACTTCACCCTGTATCCACGTGGTCTTAGCTGTCGAATCCAATTAAACATTTAGGCGACGACGTTGCGATGGCAGCACGACACAATAAGTGCGAAGAAACGAACGGTGAATCTGCAGTAATTTTTGAAGCAGCAGCAAATCAACGAAAAAAATTATGTTCATAATTTTACAAAATGCAATTTAATGCGAATTTAACTAATAGTTGTCACTGAGTTTTCATTCACTTTAAAGTATCGTCATCGATTTAAAGAAATATTATAAACCAATTCATCTGCACTCGAAGCCAATTTTAGTAAGTTTTTTTTTTTTTCTAGCACAAATAATTGCACGATGAAAAAGAACACTTGTTAAACTCGTGTTTTTGTTTGAGTTTTTGTTTTGCACCGGCTAAATTTGCATATATAGTTGTATGTATATATAACGCCACATGTATGTTTTTTTGACGTGATTTCGTTAATATGCCAATTTCTATTCCGATTTTCACCCGCTTAAAACTGCGTTTTAGTATTCGAGTATAAAAGGTATTTTTATATCTCCGCTGAAGTTTTCACCATTAATATTTGTGATTTTTATCCGCAAACAAGTTTTTCAATTCACCGGCAGATTTCGCCGTTTTCTTTGCACTTCGTGTTACTTCAACTGATTTATATACCGATGTTTTATCGAATTTTTAGCGTCATTTTATACTGATTTTATCTCAATGAAGTCTTCTCCACACATAACTTGAGTTTTTTTTTTCAGAAATCGATTCACACTTTTAATTTGTTTGTCCGAATTTATAAAACTGAAATACTTTTTCTTTATAACCAACTTTTCCGTCAGCTCAGTTCACTCGCTGTCTATCAACTCTCTAACCCGAATCTACTGTTCTGCTGTCCACCTCTGTGTCGAAGCGGCACCGAGAAAACTGGTTTGCTTTGCTCATTCCAGTCGCGGCCGCAGCGCAGCCACCGACCTCTCGCTCCCTCTCATCATGATCGGCTTTCTTTACAAGTCCCGCAAAATGGCATGATGCGAAGTTCATAGAAAAAAAATTCTTCTAGAAACTTCGATCACGCCACTTTTCGGAACTTGTCTGTCCGTCGTCATGCGGAGCAAAAGGAGATGCCGATAACTGCAATGCGGATACGAACTGGAATGAGCGGCTCTCCGTCCGCATTCTCTCTGCGCCTCGACACAGAGAGCGGACCTCGCCACACCTCACAAAACAGGTGGTGATCGGTCACCTGTGACCAGAGCCACAGCTGGAAAAGGTGACATGCTCTGCCTGCCTCACCAAATGTCCTTGGCGTGGTATATCCCCATCGGGGCTCCCTTTGGAGTTTCTAGGCGATAGCACGAATTTCCAACCACTTCCACTACTTTAGCGGGTATCCCAACCGGGGCTAGCTTAGCGCAGAAATGATCGGCCTGTTTACTCAGTTGGAAGTTTCGTCGGGTGACCCGCTGGCCTACTTCGAAAACTCGAACCCTCGACCTGAGATTATACCTGCGGGCGTTTTTCTCGAAGGCCGCTTGCAGACGCTTCCTAACCTGAGTCTGTAGCATCTGGTTTATGTCAGTTCGTCGCGGTCGAATGGACCGGTCATTCACCTCGCCGAGTTTTTGCATAACTCCATAGTCTTTCCCATGAGTGACCATATGTTGGCCAAACAGGACAAAATAAGGAGCGTAACCAATTGACTGATGCAGGCTGTCACGCAGTGCACAGTTAATGCTACTGAGGTAAACATCCCATGACCGCTGATCCTGTTTAACGTATGCGCGAAGCGCTTGATTGATCGAACGGTTGACCCGCTCGGATGCATTAGCTTGCGGAGAATAAGCGGCAGTAAAGATATGCTTAACGCCAAATTTTTCTAAGAAGGTGGACATGTCCCGGCTGATAAACTGCCGACCATTGTCGCTCACTATTGTCTGGGGTACACCGAAACAATAAAACACGTTATCGCGCAGGAAATCAATAATTGGAGTCGCCGTAAACTTTCGTAGCGGCTTCAGAAAGGTGAATTTCGAAAAGTGGTCCATGACAATAAGAATGCCTATGTTACCGTTTTTAGTGCGTGGAAATGGACCGATCAGGTCCATATATAGTCGCTGAAAGGGGCTTTCGGTCGAGCCTAAAGATCCCATAGGTGGTCGCAAGGTCTGAGACGGCACCTTGGTCGTGCTACATACTTCGCAATTCGAGATATATTTGTATACCTGCTGGTACATTCCTGGCCAATATAAATGACGTCGGATTTTATGCAGTGTTTTCGCGATTCCGGCATGAGCTGAAGTAGGAGGGTCGTGTGAAGCTCTGACGACTTGGTCTCGAAGGTCGAGTGGCACGTAAAGTTTCCACCCCAAATCGTCGGTGTCATTGTTACCCGTGTTGAACTCTGTGCGGTGGTACAAATACTGATCGACGACGCGGAAATCCGGGAATTCTTCGCCCGAGAATTTTTCTTTCAATTCTTCGTACTCTGCGGATGAAAAAGCCGGGGACGCCAAGTCGATGAGCGGCTCGGTGACAATTTCGATGGATGACAACCCATCACTTGGGGCATCTTCCATCGATCTTGACAACGCGTCCGCCACGACATTGGCGGAGCCCTTCCGATGTTCGATTGAAAAATCTAGTCCTTGAAGCTTGAGTGACCACCGAGCTAGTCGGCCCGAGAGGTCCCTCTGACTCATCAACCACTTCAAACAAGAGTGATCGGTGACAACTTTGAATTCCTGGCCCTCGATATACATCCTAAACTTCTTGATTGCGAGGATCACTGCCAAACATTCAAGTTCGGAGACTGTGTAATTGCGCTGGGCCTTGGATAATTTCTGAGACATGTAAGCGATGGGTCGCTCATGGCCATCTTTGTCACGTTGCGCTAGCACAGCTCCAACCCCTGATTGACTTGCGTCACACTGGACAATGAATGGTTTGGAGTAGTCAGGATGTATGAGAAACGGTGCCTCGGTCAGTAGTTGCTTGATCCTGTCGAAGGACTTCTGAGCCAGAGGTCCCCATGCGAAGCTTTTGCCCTTCGTTAGCAATTCGGTCAGATGGAAAGTGACCGTTGAAAAATCTGAAATGAACTTCCTATACCAGCCCACCATGCCCAGGAACCTGCGCACTTGCTTCACGGTTTTTGGTTCCGGGTACTCGTTGATAGCGACTACTTTTTCCGGGTCGGTTCGTAGAGTACCTCTTCCCACAACGTAGCCCAAGTAGTTTACTTCGTGTAGGCAGAACTCGCTCTTTGACACGTTTATGGTTAAGCCAGCCCTGCGCAAACAATTCGCCACTTCGGACAAGTGTATCAAATGTTCGTCAAAAGAGCTCGATAGGATCAGCAGGTCATCAAGATACACGAACACCCTCGACTTGAGATTGTAGGGGATCACCTGATCCATAAGTCGGCACATTGTCTGGGGTGCATTGCACAACCCGAAAGGCATTCGTGTAAATTGGTAGTGTGGTCTGTTCGGGACAGTAAAGGCGGTCTTTCCCTTGGAAGCTTCGTCAAGGCAAATCTGCCAGAATGCGTCTTTCAAGTCGACTTTGGAAATGAAGTTCACTGCCGGCAATCGGCTTAAGATACCATCTATATTTGGCAGTGGATAAGCATCTTTAATGGTGACTTCGTTCAACTTGCGAGAATCGAGACAGAAACGCACCTTGCCAGGTTTGACGATCAGCACCCCAGGGGATGACCATGCTGACCCACCTGCTTCCTCTATCACGCCCATCGACAGCATCCGATCCAACTCTTGGCAAAGCAATCTTTCCCGAGCAGGCGAAATTGGATAATATCGCTGCTTGATTGCCTTAGCCACCCCAGTGTCGATGGAATGCTCTACTAGAGTGGTTTTACCCAGGCCTTCCCGTTCTGAGGACGGGAAGCTCTGAATAACCCCATTCAGACGTCGGTTTTGGGCGTCGTTCAGTGCTATGTATTTGTCATCATCGCGATTTAGTGACGCGACTGTACTTGTTCCTAGGCCGGAGATCTGGATATTAAATCTTCTCCAGAAGTCTATGCCGCAAATTACATTGGACGTAATTGATGGTATTAATAAAAAGCGAAAGTCAAGTGAATGGCTATTAAACTTAGTCTTTGCCGTGTAGTACCCAACCACTGCCTGTGATTGTCCATCGGCAGTTCGTATCTTTCCTCGGAAATTTTCGACTGCGCCACCTTCTTTAAGGATGGTTTGAGCTAAAGCACCTCCAATCACACTCACGTTCGCCCCGCTGTCTAGCAAGGCTAGATAGCAATTGCCATTTATTGACACATTCACGTAAGGCCGCGTATCGTTTGGTTTAGTGGTGATCGAGGAAATTACCATTTTGCTCAGTCGCCTAAGCCGGCTCCAGAACGCACGCAGACGCAGGGTTTTTCGGCTACGTCGTATTTCGTTTGCGAAAATTTCTGCTCGCCTTCGGTTGTAGTTGGCAAGCCGAATGTGATACGGTATAATATCTCGGCTGGGAGTAGGTGCGTTTGGAGGAAGGTTGCTCCCTTCGAAGTGGGCATTGTTGGGTCTTGGTAAAAGTATTAATGGTGGAATTAGTGCCGGTTCTGAGGCGACATTGGACGACTGGGACGCGAGACAGCTCCGGTCGTCCTCGCATGAGTGCTCGCCATTTGGTTTTCCGATCGATCCTTGCACGTCAAGCAGGAGGGTTTGAAAGTGTTCGGTTTACCGCAACCGTAGCAAAACGTACGCCGCGGCGTCACGTGGCATTCTTGGTATCGATGGCCATCCGCATCGCAGTTCCAACACTTTTCCCGAGTTCGTTGGGTTACCGCGCATAGGTCGGATGGCTCACCGGGTTGCCCTACTACGTCCTCCCAGTCGTCGGATTTCACCTCAGCCACCCGTCTTCTGGCGAATGTAGGGTCATGCTGGTCATGGTACCGCTCACGGTAATAGTTTTCGTGCTTGTGACATGCCCGACGGAGGTCGTTCAGACTAGTCAGGTTGACATGCAGTAGCTCTCGTCCTAACGTTGGGGACAAATTGTGGGTAAGGATCTCGAGCAGTTCAGGGTCCCGTAAGGGATGGTGTAAGCGATCATTCATAGCCAACACACTGTCGAAAAAGTCGTCAAACCGTTCGCTTGGGCGTTGCTTACGCCGGCGTATGTGTTCGCTCAGCTCGTAATCGGTTAAGAAGCTTTGGAACTTGGTTTTCAACTGGCTGCACAAGCCGGTCCAATCAACCCGATAGGTTTGTCGATGGAAGCGCCAGTACCACTCTTCAGCTTTACCTGTGAAGAGCAAGTGAGCGTGCTGACATAGCAGCGAAAAGTTGCCTGCCAGGCATTGGGACGTTAGCGCATTTACCCGGTAGATGAAGTCTTCCACGTTCATCCCGGAGGTATCGCCAGAAAACTTCAGCCGCCATCCCGAGATGACTGCTGAGGCCTTATCGAAAGTGCCTCCGACTAACGGAGCTTGAGTGGTTGGTGCGTGGTTTGGCATGGCCGGAGCCCAACGATTGTCAGCCATAGTGACTGCAGGAGTGACCAAAGTGGATCCCGTTGTGGTTGTTACACTGGTGGTGGCCACCGGTGCGCCCATAGATACGCGTCGCAATTCTAGAACGACCGACCGCAGTTCGTCCTTCATGGACTGAAGTTCTTGAGACAGAGTCGAATTGACTATCGAGTTTCGCTCTTGCGACCTGACCGTGGAGTTGTGTATAGCCGAGGCATTTGCACCATCTCTCTGCACGTCATCGTCTACACCTGAAGTTGGACGCTGAGTAGTTTGAAGAGGACCAGACTGAGACAAACTTAGCCGGTTTATTTCTTCGAAAAACTTATCACCAGTTACCGTCGGAGCTTGGGTTGCCAACTCCCGCGCTCTATCACTCGTCATGCTTCGCGTAACCGGGCCTGTGTAGTCGCCTACCACACTATGTTTTGGAACCGCCCCAGTTAGGGTCGGCTCGAGGTGAATACTACACACTGGGCATGTTTGGGATCTTTCCAACCAAGCTTGTAAACACCAAAAATGAAAGTTGTGTCGACAAGACGTACGCGTCACGGGGCCCTTCGTGTTAAGCGGCTCATTACAAATTGGACATCGGCTGGCGTTCGGCATTTTGTTCAAAAAGAAATAAACCCAATCCCAAGTTAAATCACTTATTATGTAAAATCGAAATTAACTCAACGAATTGAATTCGATCAACAAAAAAAAATTACGGCCAAAATTAAACCGAATTAATTTAGGCGAAATGTAAAATTAAACGCCGAAAATTGAGAAATAAGAAAAAAATCAAAAATCAGCATAAAAATTATAGGAAGCTTGAATTAAAATAAAGAGAGAAAAAAAAATAAGTTTACCTAACAGTAACCAAGCGGATTAAAACAACAATAATATCAACTATCCGATAAGTTAAATCGAGAATTAAACCAATAGTTTAAATTAAATTAAATCGAATGGCGAAACAAAAAAAAACCTAAAGGGAAATAAAATTTTTGACCTAAAGTAAAAATATATAAGTACAGGTAAACTGTATAATACCTTAAAAAGGAAAAAAAAAAAATATATATATAAGGAGTGCACTTTACGCATTCCCTGATCAACAACCAAAAAAAAATTAATGATTGAAACCAAAACCCGTCAATAATCGCAATAAACAACTCGCAAAACGACTTAAGACGAAGGTAGATATTTAAATGCACAAAAAAAAATAAGAAAAGATAAAGTCAAACAAAAAAAAAAGGTTTAACAGGTGGTAAAGCAGCGGCTCCACTCAACCAGACGACACCCTCACTCTCATTCAATCTCCCTATTATCCGCAGTCTTATGAAAAAAAACTTTTCATTGTCACCTCCAACTTGCACCGATCACGAGTGGTGTTCAGTAGCAACCACTAGTGATAAACAAAAGAAACCAAGGGCTAAACTAGAAAATAAAAAAAAATTAAAGTGAGCGTCGTCCAACGAGTCACCAACGAACCATCGAATTTCATTAAGGTGAAATCTCGAGTTGAACGAGGCTACACTGTACCACCATAAAAAAATTAATTAATTTGGAATTTCTGATGAGTTGCTAGACGACAATAAAATTCATGAAACAAAATCTCGAATCAGAAAATTCCTGCAAATGATAATAGTGGAATTCCAGAACTGTGTTCGTAATATTTTCTTCTTCGGCGGAATGACCAAAGCCAAGCAATCGCACGAAGAGATGATTCAGCGGTACGCACCGAACATATTCATTCGATCGCGCCAATCCAGCGAGAATCTAAAGAAAACCGAAAAAATATAAAAATTTAATTTACTTGAAAATTTAACCGAAATAATTAAAGTTGCTACCGAAGTTTGGGCACCACTGTACAGGGACTCTCAAACATTTCGGACGGACAAAACAAAAAAAAATTCACTACAGTGGGCCCCACGTTGGGCGCCATTTTGTAACGTTGTGGGGGGGGGTGTGGTGGTGGAAACACGCGATAAACTAAATCAATAAAAAAAAATTTCAAAGACGACGAAGATTTGACCACTGTCAGGGCAGCTCAGCTCGTCCGGCCGTGCTCAGGGAAAGTGGGGGGGTTCTTAAACAACCCCGACAGTGACTTGAAACCCCAGTTACAAAAAAAAGGAAATGAGCTGAGGCTTACGGTGGCTCTACAGCCATAAACCAGACCGAATAAAAATTATTAACACGACTCATCCCCTCGCGATCGATGCCAGACTGGTGGCGGCCAAAAAGAAAAAGATCCACCAAAACAAAGCGATATTACGCGGAGGATCGGGGGGGGGGGGGGGGAGAGAGAGGTGAGAGGAGGAGGGGGGGGGAGGAGTTGGTGTCATTTTCCTCCCCCTTTCTTTACCCACCCTACCATGGTTGGCGCGTTGTGCGTTTGTGCGCCAACCCCTTCCTTGTGTGTCGCCTGGCTGCGCGGGGTGGAACCGCTTACTCACCTGCTTACCTAATTAATTATTCAAACCATTTTTGTTTTACACGCAAGGAATTTTTGCTCAATAATTTTTTTTTTTTTTTTTTTTTTTTTTTTTATTAAACTAACAGTATTCTACAATATCGACGTAGTAAATAAGTTAATAATTACATAGGTGTGATCAAATGATGATTTGCGTTGCATTATAACAAAAAATTGCATATATAAATTTTAGGTAAGTAAAGTTGAACAAGTAAAATAATGTACAAACAAATTTGGCAATATTATAATGAATTACCTGTTATGGTCCTCCTCTTCGTAGGCGCCCGCGAGGGAAGGTCCGACCTGGAATTACTCAATTAATCCTTAGATTTATATAACAAAGAAAATTTTGTAGTAAAGATATTTTCTTTTGCCTTAATGATAATACAAAACTACATTTTAATATTCAGTTAGTATCAATGTTCGAAACCAAACGTCTAATTTAACTCATATTTTGGTTTGTTTTCTTTCTTAGTTTTTTTCTTTTCTAGATTCTAATCGCTTCAATTAATAAATGAATTGCTGGCTATATAAAATTTCTCTTAATTTCGATAATTTGAGCATTTCTTCGAGATTCATATGTAAAACTTAAATGGTAGCATTATTTGCACAGTTTTTCCTACTGTAATGAGTTGTTCAATTTACTCATTAGATCACGTGTAAGAAAAAAAAATAAATCATAAAAGAAGAAAAAAAAAAAAAATCAAAATACATAAATAAAAGTCAATTTTTTTTTTGAAAGAGTAGAATTCTGAGCAAGTTGCTTAAATGACAAGTAGTTGTAATTCTCTTGCTTTATCCTACCACCTTCGAGTAACTCTCACTTGTTAATAAACATAAAATATAAATGAAATTGACTTGTTTTTGTAGATTGGCTTAAAGCGTAATTCGTCGAAGGAGCTGCCTAAACGATGGATCGCTGAGTTGTGTTGACGATTATATAAGTAAATACAAATAATGACTAATAATAATTGCGTACATAAGCTCGAAATCTCACGAACTTGAAAGCTAAAGCAACTTCCATTTGTGTTTCTGAAGACGTGTCAAGCAAATTACAATAATTTATTTGCTGCAACGTGTTATTTAATGATAATCAAAATAAAACAATTTCCAATATTTCCCATTTCGCTGAGACTTAATGTTGGTGTCAACTTTTCATTATGTTATGTACTTGCGCGTTGATTTGTTGTGGCTGCTGTTGCAATTGTTGCGTTGGTATGTTCTATTTGCTTGTTGCCTGAGTGTGAAGCACGTTTTGTTTTTGTAGTTGTAGTTGTGTTTTCGGTTGTTGATAATTTGGATGACGATTTGTGGGAGAAACGATACCAATGTGATGTTAACTTCACCCTGTATCCACGTGGTCTTAGCTGTCGAATCCAATTAAACATTTAGGCGACGACGTTGCGATGGCAGCACGACACAATAAGTGCGAAGAAACGAACGGTGAATCTGCAGTAATTTTTGAAGCAGCAGCAAATCAACGAAAAAAATTATGTTCATAATTTTACAAAATGCAATTTAATGCGAATTTAACTAATAGTTGTCACTGAGTTTTCATTCACTTTAAAGTATCGTCATCGATTTAAAGAAATATTATAAACCAATTCATCTGCACTCGAAGCCAATTTTAGTAAGTTTTTTTTTTTTTCTAGCACAAATAATTGCACGATGAAAAAGAACACTTGTTAAACTCGTGTTTTTGTTTGAGTTTTTGTTTTGCACCGGCTAAATTTGCATATATAGTTGTATGTATATATAACGCCACATGTATGTTTTTTTGACGTGATTTCGTTAATATGCCAATTTCTATTCCGATTTTCACCCGCTTAAAACTGCGTTTTAGTATTCGAGTATAAAAGGTATTTTTATATCTCCGCTGAAGTTTTCACCATTAATATTTGTGATTTTTATCCGCAAACAAGTTTTTCAATTCACCGGCAGATTTCGCCGTTTTCTTTGCACTTCGTGTTACTTCAACTGATTTATATACCGATGTTTTATCGAATTTTTAGCGTCATTTTATACTGATTTTATCTCAATGAAGTCTTCTCCACACATAACTTGAGTTTTTTTTTTCAGAAATCGATTCACACTTTTAATTTGTTTGTCCGAATTTATAAAACTGAAATACTTTTTCTTTATAACCAACTTTTCCGTCAGCTCAGTTCACTCGCTGTCTATCAACTCTCTAACCCGAATCTACTGTTCTGCTGTCCACCTCTGTGTCGAAGCGGCACCGAGAAAACTGGTTTGCTTTGCTCATTCCAGTCGCGGCCGCAGCGCAGCCACCGACCTCTCGCTCCCTCTCATCATGATCGGCTTTCTTTACAAGTCCCGCAAAATGGCATGATGCGAAGTTCATAGAAAAAAAATTCTTCTAGAAACTTCGATCACGCCACTTTTCGGAACTTGTCTGTCCGTCGTCATGCGGAGCAAAAGGAGATGCCGATAACTGCAATGCGGATACGAACTGGAATGAGCGGCTCTCCGTCCGCATTCTCTCTGCGCCTCGACACAGAGAGCGGACCTCGCCACACCTCACAACCTTTCAAAAACTCCCAAAAAACTAAACTAAAAACTTCATTTGATGACTGCAAAGGTTACAGAACAAGAAACATCAAGGTTTAAGTAAAGAGTGAAGAAGATCGCTCAAGGACAACACCAACTTTAATTCTTTCCATGTCGAAATAAAAGAAACTTTTGTTATTTGACACCCCTCAAGCTTCAGCTGTCAAAGGATTTCAGGCTGCCATTGTTTTCAGTGTTCTATTGTTGATTGTTGCTGCTCCTGTTGTAGTCCTTATTGTTCTAAGGATCAACAAAGATGCATATATTTTTGTATCATGTTTGAGGAAGGGAGAAAATTAGCTTCTGCCTATCGGAGTCTGCGTCTATTGTCAGAAATAGCTCGGCTATGCTTGGTTCGCTCTCTAAAACCCGCTCAAGAGCACTGCTTGCAAAGGAACCCTTTTATTTTAGCGCACTTTGAATGCTATTCACAATAACTTCACGTTAACCTACTTAAAGTCAAGTGCGAGCAGACAATTGTGGAACGCGGCATGGAAAACCGAGACACGATGGAGGGAAAGCGAGTCGAGTTCAGCCTGAAGCTGAACTATTCAGTTTGAGGAATAGTTAAAAAAATCCAACAAAAACGTGAATATGAAGAAACGTCGAGTAAAGTAACGTCAAGGAAGCAACTTTGAGCGGAGTGAGGAATGAAAAGCAACTTCCACGAAATAAAAACATAAAGAAAAATCAAACGGCAAAATATTTGCAAGACGAAATTTCCGAATAATGTTAAGTTAAAAAAATAATAATATTCATTTTGAAGAGTACCGCTCAAAGAGGCTCCAGGCGATGGCAACGAAAACAAAGAAAACAACGCAAAAACAAACAAGAAAAAAAGAAAAACAAACGTCATGTGTAAGATGCCAGCAAGTGGCAACAACAATTGTTGTTGTATTAAAATCAAATTTAAAATTAAGAGAAGCCATGAGAAACAGCGCCAGCAAAAGCCTTGTGGCCCAAATATAAATTGCAAAAACAGCAAAAAAAAAAAAAGTAAATATTATTTCAGCTGTAAAATGGCGTCCGGAGTGTGTGTGTGTTCGTGCTTGTGTGAGTGTGAGACGATGTGATATTATTATGCGGATATTACAGCGTTTTAAAAAGATTACGAAGAGTTTTCCCAGGTGAATCACTGGAATGGCGCAGTAGAAAAAGAGCTGAAGTAACGTGTGGCGACGGGAAAGTGAAGAGAAAGCGAAGAAAGGAAGTGAAAAACAATCTGCGAAGCAACGAAATCGCGATGAGTTCGAGGCAGAAATTTTTATTTTTGTCTGTTGATTTTTCCTGCAAGTCGAATTAATTGAGGATGGAAAGTTGAGAAAAAAATATAGCTTTTTATGTAGAGAGGAGGATGAAGTTGGAAAAGATGTAGAAGAGTAAAGGAAGAAAGCGACTGGGCCTTTGTTTCAATTCCAAGGACACATCGATTTCTTTTTACTCACTTTAACCTCACTTATAATAATTTAACTACATTTTAATTTGATTGCGATTCTAAAATTTCGTTAAAGTGAGTTTTTAACATACTCGTAAAGTAACTAGGTTTTTTTATTCATGGTAATGTCAAAGTTTTATCATGTAATTAAACATACTGAGAGGCTTCATCACTTCGCTTTTCCTTTAAAGTCGTAAAAAAATGCACAACTTCACTTCAAAGGCTCCTTTCAACACACTCCACACACACACACACACCAGCAAACAACTCACAAACACACACACTCGAGTTTGTGTGAACACGTAATTAGCATGGAGGCGGCAACACAGAAAGATTTGATGATAATGTTGGCAACACTTCCTCAAAAAGCTTTCGGAGTTCATGTTCCGCTCCGGGAATGAATGAAAGCAACTTTTCCGGTGTTTAAAAAATATTTTGCTATTTTAATTGTTCACGACTTTTGTTGGATTTGAGTTTTTAAGCAAATTAGTAAAGTTACAGAAGAGAATGGAATAAAGTTCGCAAGAGAAAATGAATATAAAAAAATTAGTTTCAGTAAACTTGCACTTCATTTTCCTCTTCTGCTTCTTCTTCTTCTTAATTTCCTTTAATGTTTTCTTTTTCTTCGTCCTCTTCTTTTCCGGAGCAACTAAAATTAAATGTACAGCATTAAAACAATTAAATTTAATTTACATTTCAAGCGAGAGTGAAAAATTTATTATTATATTAATTAGAAAAGGAAGAAGAAAACGAAGAAGAGGGGAAAGAAAATTCGAAAACAGCAAAACCAGAACAAAAACTTTTACATTCTTAATTCATGCTAATTAATGTCACGTTGTTGTGCGATTCCCCTAAAAACCATCCACTCCCCTCACCAAAAAAAGGTTCTTCCTTCTTTTCCGAAACTTTTACTGAACTTTCGCTGATTTTTCTTTGAGTTTTTCTGTCTCTTTTGACCTTATTTTTCAAATGTTTCTCTTTTTTTCTATTGTAGTTTTTTGTTTCTTTTACCGTTATAAGTTTTTTGCTTATTCTTGTTAGTTTCTTTTATTAAAATGTACTTTTTTAGTTAAAACTTTTGTCAGTTGTAATTATTTTAAAATAAAATTATTAATTTCGTGTTTTCTCTTTATTTAAAATAAGGATGTTATTTAACACTAAAAGAAGTTCTTCTACTATTTAAATTGGAACCGAATTAGATTGAATTTTTATAGTAAAGTTAGAAACTGACTTTAATATTAAATTTATTGGTTCCTCAAAGTTTTGAGAAGCACGGAGCAAGGCGCAAATAATGTTTAGTTCCCCAAAAACCTAGGATTTTTCAAGTAGATTAAAATTCTGTTCGGGTTTATTTCACTTCTCCTTTAATTTTCACAGAAAAATAATCAGTATCTGTTGTCAAAGGTGCAACACATTTTCTAGACTAAAGACTGAAGCAACTAGAATGGATTTTCTTCATTTCATTCCCAGAAGCACGATCAAATCCAGTCTTCGTGGAATTAAGTTTAATTATAAAACTTTTTCTTTTGTGGGCTCCTCCTTTCTCAAATACACACGCACACATAAATAGAACAAGAAATAAATTTAAACTGACCCTAATAAAAAAATACCACAAAGCAACGTTTCGAGCACTGCACTTTCAACAGTTGCATCATCATGACGACGACGTCGACGACTTCCTTTACCGCTTCTAGTACAAGTCCTCTTTTCACTTCTCTTTTAGGATTTTTGCTCTCTTTCGGTACTTTATTATTTTCATCCTTTCTCGGATTTCGTGTTGTACAGATCCGAAGCTCTGCACTTGTTTGGTAGATAAATTCAACTTTTCCTGCGGGACAGAAAACACATTGAGCCACGCCTCCATCTCCATCATCCTCCATCGTCTGTACAGCGTCGTCCCGCGTCTACACGCTCTCGCTCATTTAATTATACCAACAACTAAAGCAGCTCATTAACAATCCGAACTAATTTTCAACTCGTTCGGGAAGACGAAACCTCAACCAAGAATTAGCAAAAAACAAAATAAAAAATTCCGAAAACAAAACAACAAATAACTACACAAATTACAACAACAGGTAGACAACAACAACAATGAAATTAATGCAATAATAACAACAACAATCAAGTGCAACAATAAAGCAAAATACAGTGGTAAAACTTAATTTAAAGGGACATCATGGAAAAAGCAAGGATAAGAAGACAAGAAATGAGCTAGAAAAGAGGATGATCACGTCACAAGAGGATTAAGAAGTGGGCGTGGGTGTGTGCTTTTATGTGTGATTGAGAGAGACTCACAGATTGAGAGAGGAAAATCCAGGAAAAAGATGGAGAACTTACATTTCAAAACAGAGCATTGAGGCAGTATAAAGAGACTGTATAGCAGTAAAATCCGATTTAAATGATGATGCAAAGTGTAACGGGGAAGACGAAAAGTACTAAGAGAAGGACAAAACAGAAGACATCGCGGATGCTTTTTATAAATAGTTGAATGAATTTCATCGAATAAAGAAGTTTTGCTCTACATGAACAATTTGGGACTAACATGGTTCCCAAAAGCAAAATTCCGGTATAGTTTAAGAATTTAAGAATTCATTTTCATAAAGACATGATTTGTACTTTCGAGTTCTTCATGGATGTTACAGAAAGATAATTGGAACTTGTTTTTAAGGATCCTGTTAGCATAGGAAAATTATTGGAGTAAAAAACGCGTAGATATTGTCTTCTAATAGCCGTAAGAAAACATCTATAGTCGTGTTAAGTGTACATATATACAAGTAAAAACAAATAAAGAAAAAATTGATATAATTATGACGAAAATCTTCTCAGAGTATTGGGTTTTTGTACTTAAATAAATTGGTACCAAGAAGACTTGTAATATAAGCGCTCAATTAAAATTGTAATAGATAATCCAAACGAAAGAGAGCAAGGTTCAAGGCAGCAATTGTGATTCCGCTCTGCCCTCTTTTCTTTACTTTCATTACGTTCCATTGTGTTTTTCGTGTTTCACATGTTGAAAATGTTTCCTTGGTATTAATCGAAAGCAGGTTTTAATTATTAAGAAGTTGCTGGAAGACACGTTTCAAAATAAACCCACCAGAATCCTTGAACAAAGTTCAATTAAATATTTTAATACGATATCAGTTTCAATTATTTTTCGGATTGATGTAATGATAAAACAGGAGTTACAAGCACAAAAAGACTTCAGTTAAACGAGTCAAGGTTCAATCTCTTTAATAATTTAATTAGAATCTTTAGAAACAGACAAATTTAAGGCCACTTTAATTAAAGAAAACATTGAGAGACTTATAAAGTAGGTTTGCACGATTAGAAATGTTGGTTTAAAATTAAAAGTTTTCAGTAGTATTTATAAAGTTTAAGAATATGTATAATAATTCTGGATTAAAATTCGACGCAGCTTTCGATAAGTTCAAAAATACTAGAAAGTCGAATAATATTTCTCCTTATTATTTAATTATATTTCTAGTAGTTTAAACTGTATTAAAATTGAACCTAGATTTCTAATCCTGCAGGAAAAAAAATAATCATATTTTTGAGAAATTTTATTTAAATAATTTACAAATTAATTAGTACTGAGCCACTAAAAGGAAGGACTTATTTGCAGTCTCTTTTTAATGCAATCCTTTCTGCAATCATGTTTTTTAAGCAATTCCCAAAATGTTTGAAAAAAACCCTTAATGATCATGATCTTTTGTAATTTATTTTTATCTTTTTTTGATATTTTTACGCCAGCATTTACTTTTATTTATAGATTAGATTTAAATTCGAGACTTTCAATTCTTAATTTTACTTTAATTCTTTGCAATTTTTAATATTATTTCTCTTACTAAAGTAATTTCTTCTGTATTTTACGGCATACAAGAAAAAGAAAAACGATTTTTGCCTTAAAAAGAAAACTTTTATAAATATTTATATATTGTATTTTTTAATGAAGGAGCTATAAAAATATTTCGAAAACTACAAAGAAGTAAAGGGAAGAAATAATAAAAAAATTCTTCAACTTTCTGAATAAAAACGGAAATGCATTTTTTGGGAATATTTCTACAAATACGACGAGTTCTCACTTCTACAGAGACAAATTCTCCGCGGCTATATTGTCTTTTCCTTACTCTCTATACCGCGCTCACCCTTCCAAAAACTTTCTATCTGTTATTTCATCTCTATTTTTTTTCCCGATTTTTTTAATCTTCTTTCCGAAAGCCTCATGATGGTTTCGCTCGCATGAAATCGCAATGCAACATTTCGGCTTTCGTCATTGACTCCGTGCGTCTGCTGCGTGGTGAATATGCAAATCTTTTGAAGCGGAAAAATCATGCATGAAGTTCCTAACACACACACACCAACGCACCGCAGGAATGCTGCGGGCGGGGGCGCCAACAACCCGCCGACGGCCCTGATGCAAAGATATTAACTGAAGCACGCTTCACGCTCGCGCATTCGGCAAGTTTTGAGTTTTTATCAGTAGCAGCAGCTCAGAGCCAGAACCAACACATTAAAAACTTTGCTGGCGCTCCGATGCAAAGGATACGTGCAGGATATGTGCAGGATGTGTTCACAGAAAGCGTTGCTGCTGGCGGCGACGGTATTCACAACTTGAAGCTGACTATTTTTAAAGTACAACAGAAAACTAAAAAGTTTAGCGAATACGAAAAAGCACAATAACTTTGTAAAGGAAGGTGAATAAAGTACGAATATTAAGAAGTAGACGAAAAAGGAAAAAGGCAGCAGCGTGTAGTTAAGTGAAAGGAAAGAATAGGATACACAGGAATAGCTCAAAGAAATGGCATCGAAAGAAAAGACACGAAAAACTTTGCGGTGTCTCAGTTTTCACATTCAAACGCGAAAAGAAGAGGAAACTCAAAGGATTCAACTGCTCAAAAGTAGCTTAAAAGGGCTTAAAGAGAGAGAAGAAACAAATAACGAATAAAGAAGGATGCAAGGGCGAGAAAGAAAGGCGAAAGGGTGGAAAGATGAGGAGAGCAGTGAGGGGAATGACACACAGAAGGCAGTGAACGGGAATCAAATACTTTAAGCTCACGCAAAGCATGAATAATCTTGCTCTGCATTAAACACGCTTCGGCAGCCATTACATAAATATTAAATATTTACACAAATGTAAAATACGTCGAATATGTAAAAATTGTAATAACAACAACATGAAAAACAACCAATAACAGGTGAACATCATCCGAAGTCGTGAAAAGATGTCAGATGTGATTCCCTTTCCTCTTTTTACTTTCGCCAACAGAACCGTTGTGAGCATTCTATGTAAAAGCGCGCCAATTTAAATTTTAACGAAGATTATAGTCACTTCTAGTTTTTGAGCTGCTCTTTTATTTTTCTTTTCTCCTCTAGCCACTTTTTCCAACAAATTAAATGGAAAACTTTCAATACGCAGAAGTTGCAAAAGTGTCAACTCGCTATCGTTTCAAACATTTCCCTCTCTTTCCTCCCTTTCTTTAACAAACACAACCGAAAACGCTTTCCTGTGTTTTTCGCTTCGGAAACGCGAAGGTGCATAATTGCAAAAGAGCACCATTTCGAAAACCTCTTTGTTAAAAACTGTAAAAAGCAACCAAACCGTTTTGTTCTTGAAGATGGGAGTTTCAAGATCGGTTTCAAACAATATACAATTGATCTATATCCTCTATTAGGCTATAATGCAAAATCATTAGGAAATTATGTTTTAAAGCATGAAGAGAGAGCATCTGATGTATGAGTTGCATTCGATAATTTAAATTAAAAACTGTATTTAAGCAAGGAAAAACTGGTTTGTTTAACAACTGTTTAAAACAAAATGTTTTTATCTATTTCGTCGTGGAATAGCATGAGTTGCTTTTTAAATTAATAAATCATTTAATTTTTAACTGTTTAAAAAATTAAAAAATTCTGTTATTGGTGGAAATTTCGACCAGCAACCAGCAATTAGTCGTGATTAATTTGAAGTTTCCTTGTTAGTATTGGAGAGAAAATTGAATGAGTCATTAAAATGTGATGATGATGGTAGAGTGAATCGTATAATTGGGGACTCTTAATAATTGGGGATTTTCTAAACAACAGCTGCTTTAATCTCATAACTTTAACCTCGTCCTTGTTCAGTCTTTCCTCCTACTTTCGGTTCCCTTTGTGTTAATAACATTCAACGAAATTCCAGCTTTAAGCTAATTAATGTTTTATTTGCATATCGAGTTTTTGAAAACGGACAATTAATTGTAATTGTATTTTTACTACAACGTAGATATGTATTTAGTAATAGTAGCAGTAAAAGGCGGCTTCTCTTTGAATGTAGCCGCTTTTAAACGATGCGTGATGTTCGTCGTGTTGAAATCCAGCGGCGTCGTCAACGCAGACGAACGCATGCGACGTTTCCGTCACACGCAAAGTGTTTTTAAGGGCAATAACAATCAGTAATGAATTTAGAATTTGTTCCACTCGTAAACAGAGAATTTAATGTGTTTTCTAACAAAACATTTACACGAATATTTCACGACATTTCGAACTTTATCACGCTCATATATATTTAATTATGACATTAATAATAGTCCAGTATTAAGCAATTATTTAATCAAAGAAATTGAAATTGCTCATTTTCAATTTTATTACTCATTTATTAAGATTTCATTACCTATTATTATCTATTTAATTATCTATTGTTATTATTAAATATCGCTATAATCCTTAATCTGCATTTCTTTATCCGTTTCCTTTTGTTGGCAGTTTTTTTTTCTATTTTTAAGGATTACAACAAAGTTTCAAAGTTTGGTCTCTTCCCCTCTTTCTCCATTACTTTTACTTCTTTTGACAGCTTTTTCTGAACATGATTTTTATTATTTTTACAATATTTTTGCCAATCTTGCGAACAAACAAACAAATTCACAACGAACAGGATTTCTCGAGAGTCGTTGGCAACATTTATAGGTGCCACAGCCACTTTCCACTTCTTCAACGACGTTGAATAAACATTCTTTTTGTTTATTGTGGATTTTGCTGGAGCTCAGGATTTATTGTGTGCTCAGAAGGTGTCGCTGCAGGCTTCTTTGGAAATGCAACAGACCAGTCAGCACACGAATGCGAAGGCTAAACGAAAACCAGTGACAGGAAAGAAGGGGAAAAGAGGAAACAACAACAGCGACAATTGTGAAAAAGTTTACTAAATAAGGTAAAACCATAAAAAGCTGTTGAAAGCAGACGACGAACAACGAAAGCTGCAACTGATATTTTTCGCTGTATTGAATCCCAGTTTTATTTTAATCTTCTTCGTACGTTTTGCTTTCGCTTTTCCTTGTTTCTTTTTGTTTTTTATATACAGTTTCTTCTCTGAATGTTATGCAACTTCTTTGAAAGTGAAGAAAGCGGAGAAAAATTCTTTTCTCTTCTGAAATTCATCTAATTTAATTGTCTCTCTCACTCCTTCTACCTCCTTGTATGAGTTTGGCATTCTTTGGCAGTGTCCCTCTCTCTCTCTCTCGTTGACCAAAGCCTTTCTTTTTCTTTGTGTTATTAATTTTTCCCCCCGCGCTCTAGTAAAAATTATTCTTTTCAAGCAAATAACCGCTGCTACTTCGTCGATTGTTTGCTTTTTTCTGCTGTTTTCGTGTTTAACTTGGGATGGAACTGCGATTTACGAGTCACCAGTCGCAACGAGGTGTCGACGACAAAGTTGCTTTGTAAGCGACGCCGACGACGCTCCTGGCGATGTTCACGTTGACGTTGGCGCTCCACTCGGTTTCTGAAGAGTTGTCGTTTGTTCGTTAGCTTACTTTGTCTGCTTATTCCTTTCGTACCTTTTCTTCTTGTTCCTTTCCTATTTCATCTTATCCTTTCGCTCTATTGTTACGTTTTTTATAGCTAGAATCGCTTTTGTGTGCCCAATTTTCTAAAAATAAGAACAGCAACAAAGCGCTACATGCACGTTGCAGTGACTGATTGAATTACTCTTTATTTGGATAAAGTGACATTTCCTTGTTTACTTTTCCTTCCAAGTCTTAAGCGGTTATGATTGATTAGGAAATCGCACAAAGAACTTAAAAAATAATCTCTGTAAAAAGGCATTTTTCCATATTTTATTCTTATTTAATCCGATTTGAAGCAACTTTTCATCTTTCTCTTGTTTTCTTGGCAGTCAAAGTATATCAAAAAACATAAATATTAAACATATGCATTTAAATATCTGTTCCAAATATTCTAAGCGATGGATTTTGCTGCTTATGTGAGTGAGAAGCAACAATTTATTCATTGCATTCATTGGATTTGCTCTCAACATAATAATAAAAGAACCAGGAACGTTTTTTCTTGATTCCAAAAAAAATAAAATCTTTTAAAACAAAGATGGGAATCGATTCCATTCATTTAATACAACCAAATTTAATTAAATTAAAGCTTTTAACGATTCAATGCAACTGAAATGATGTTAAATCAACTTCCAAATTTAAACTTTCAACTTTTGATTCATTATAACTAAATTTCTATTCAGGTTGATGTTGAATTTAGCGAACACTTTTCGGCGTAATGAATTTTCATTTAATTAAAACAGAATTTTCCTGCAATTGCTGCCGCTGACAAATGAGCTTTTCCGTGAGGTTCGCTGCTTCACGGTTTCCTTGTTGCTGTGATGCTTACAGATGTCATCACAGTTTCCAAAGAAAACCGCATTCAAATCTGAGCGCTTTGCTCCATCTCCGGTGGAGATGAGAAGACGCCAGAAGCACGAAGAACAAACGAGGGAAGGAGAAGGTGAAGCGGAGAAGAAACGCAGGAATAGAAAAAACACCGCAACGGATCGCGAAATTTGCTGACTTTTACAAGTTTCCTGTGCTGAGGCGGCGGATGTCTGCGTCTGTCTATTTGTCTGCCTGTCTCCATCGTATATCTGCCAGTCTGTGCATTTGAGAGATTCTTTTGTTTGATTTAATGAACTTCCTTTTTTTCTGCCTTAAAATAATTTGCTAACATGTTTCATTCCGAGTTGAAAGAGTTCAGAGCGTACGAAGTTTTTTACAGATAGAATATATAACTAAACAGTATTTCTGTGTATGTATTTAAGTGCACATGCATCCAAAAACTATTTGTGCAATTTTTTCAAGCAGCAGCGTCGACTTCCGGTTCCGCCGCTTTCGGCGCTCTGCGGTTTTCAGTTGAATATAAAACAGATGAAAGCCAACGAAAGCAATTCAAACCGAAAGAAAGAAAACACCTCGAATGGAAGGAGAGAGAAAGACAAAGAACGCGAAAACCGAGGAACAAGAGAAGGAACGACAGCAGAAAAACCTTAGAATTGCACAAAATTCGCAAAAATAATAATCATAAAAAGCACTGAAATTATTTTCCCGTAAAAGTTATGTTTATTGAAAGCGAAAAGTAGTAATGGTGAAAAAGGAGGAAGCCGAAGAAAAACGAACAGAATAGTAATAATCGTAAAGAACCAGCAGCAGCCTCATTCAAATGACCGAAATTTCTAAATTGAATTCCTTGCAACAACTCGACTTTGCCAACGCCCCTTTTGCGATCTACCTTCCAACGAGTTTCTCCCTTACTTATTATTATTATCCTTTTTCAATCAAGATGTAGATTTGTTGAATATTCGGCGCGCACTTTTAACTCCGTAAAGAATGTTCAAAGCCGTCTTCAATGCTGTCATTTTTGCTCATTCAAGCAGCAACGAATCGGCGTCGACGGCGGCGCTGACGACAACGAAATCGACATTTCAAACTCAATCGAAAAATGATCGTAAAGATTTCGAGGCGACGGGGGGAGAAGTAAGAACGAGGCAAGAACAAGATTTAAATATCCGTCGGTCGCCGAAAATTGCTCCCTCGTTTCTTCGTTTCTTCGATTTTTCGCTCCGGAGTCAGTCGCTAGGAAATGTTTAAAAAAAAATTATAATTTAAGAATTTTTCCGTCTTTCAATCGAGTGCAAAGTGGAGGAAATGAAGAGGAATAACGTGAAAAAACTGCTGCAGGATGTGCTTCTCCCTCTTCCACCTCCTTGTTAAAGCAGCGTGAGGTGCTCACTCGAAAAAATCTTTAGAATTTCCATGCAATAAAATTACAATTGATTTTGTTGTAAAAATTCATTTTGATTGCAGATTGATTCTGTACAATTGACTTTTTCTCCTTCCCGTTATTTCTTCTTTGCTTTTTTTTTTCTTCTTCACTTTTCTTTGTATTGCGTCGAATTGGTTCTTCGCTTTGTGACGATTTGTTTGACACTTTTCGATTATTCCGAATGAGTGCCGAATTCTGTGAAGTATCCATTTTCATTGAGCACATTTCTAAGGTCATTAAACTATATAAAGTGGAAATATTATAGGATTTCATTTGAATTTCTATTGAAAATAAATTAAACGAATTGTTTAAATGCGTGATCAATGGGTCAAAAAGATTGTGCGGATGCTTGGATGGATGTGAGAATTTCTCTTTGCTAAATACATTCCATTATTTTATTATTATAATCAATTATAAAGTCTCTCGAATGCTACTTTCATTACTTTTACTAGTGTTTTTTTCTTTTTTACAAAATCGCAATAGTAGTTCGGTATCTGATCACATGACAAGAACGTCTCACGGCCCAAGCATTTAACCTGCTTTATTTAATATCATTTAATTCAGACCAGTCAAAAAGTTTTCCCTTAATTTTACATACATGCATAAACATGTTTGTATGTGTGTGTGCCTGCGTCTATGGCTCTGTATGCGAAGGTATCCTTTTCTATCTGCAAAATTATCACGTCATCAAGGTCACGTTTTTAATGCGGCGATAATGATGTGAATATTAAATGTGTTAAAAGCAGATTTACTTTTTTTGCTACTACTCATGGAGACAGACAGATATACAAATGTACTCATGCATACAAATGTTTGTGATACACTCACTCGCTCAAGTATGAATTCACTCCATAATAAATGTATTTATTGTGTGTCTGACACGTTTTTGCAAAATTAGATACTGGGCCACGCAAAGGAGTGAAGCGATTCTGCTTCTTTGTGCTTAAAACCTTTTAATACCTGACAGTTTCAATACAGAAGAGGCTTAAGATTTCGACATTGGACACAGAATATTCGCCTGTTTAGCTGAAAATAAAGATAACATTTGAAATTACGCAATAGGAGCGAGAAGATGTTAGTGTGAGTCCCTCTGCAGTCGAGGGACTTACAGAGGCTATAAGAATAAAGTAAGTAATATAATTCGATGTTATTTAAGATATTAATTTATTAAAATCACGGTAAATGCGTCCCTTAATGATTTGATTTAGAGATAATTAAAACAATAAACACTATCTATTAAACGTCGATTTTCAGTATATATCCGAAAACAGGTTAATTGTTTCAGTTAACGCAATTTCGTCTCGTTGTGTAACGAAGTCTTCGAGATCATAGACTAAAAAAAGCGGAACTTGAGGGAAATGATACAAACATTAAAGATGCTACGAGAAGAATTAACTACACGGAACAATGTACTCGAAGCATTATAACAAAATATTAAATATTGTCTCACGAAAAATTAGTCAATTCGGATAGTCTTTTGTCAGAATAAAATGCGAAACCTAAAAAAGATCTCCTAATTTAGTTGCACAAATCGAAGTGAACTTGCACACTTCAAATAAGCAATGTATTCCTTCTTGAGACTTTCCACCCACTTACAGTCCATATGTACCCCTTTTTCGGACTTTTTTTATCTAGAAATTTTTTTCTTTTTTATATATTTTTTTGCAGAGTTTATGTTTTTTTTTTGCTTATGTTGCTTTATTCAATAACGTAAAGAGGACCCTATTGCGATTTTCTTGCCATTAACTCATTCCAGTGGCTCCTCGGCTTACGATTCAGTTTCAAAGATTTGCATACGATCGGAGCTCCGCCCTTGAACTTCGTAGCACATAAATTTTGAAAAGAGCCATGAATATGCGGGGACGAAGGCAGGCCGACCTCGATTTCAAGCTGCAAGGACAGAGAAGGAGTCAATAAGAGACTGTGTCTATCCTTTACATTCGACTAAGTTTTCATCGAACAGGAATCTAGTTCAATATCATCGAAGAAATTTGAATAAGTAGAAACACATTGAAATTTGCAGTTAAGTGGTTTAACGTCTTAAGAAGTGGAAGTGGATAGTTGAGTGTTTGTTTTTGGTTGAGTGCTTTATTATTTAATTGCTTGTAAATATTTTATTAAGCATACGATAAGTAGAAAAGAAGATTTCACTGTAAGCTTAAAAATGCGAAATATTAAATATTGATTTTGGATAATTCATAAAAAGAAGTAAATTCCAATTTCTTAATAAAAAGAAAGAAAGAGTTGTATGTGATTGTGTTATTATTTTTCTCTTCCTCTTTTTTCAAATTAATATTTGAATTTTTAAATGATGCATTTTCTTTTAATTTGTTTTAAAATTCTGCTTCTACGCAGGACCAATGATCATTCATGTCATTCATCAGAGTCTAAATCTTCATCAGAGTGTAAAACTGAGTACATCACGACGTATGAGCAACTTTTAAATACGTTCCCAAAAGAAGAGAATCATTTAAATAAAATTCAGAATAAAACAGGAAAATGCTGTATGTTGAAGAAGAAGAGAAAGTATATTTTTCGTACATTAACGCTGCAGCCTTGGTTACTACAGCAAACCATTCTTTGTGGTATTGCAAAACCGTTGAAAGCATTTCACCAAAAGAATACTGCAGCTAAAATCTCTTCGTTAAATGCTAAAATAAACCGAAAATTCTTCTCTTCAATGTTTTCGAGAGCAGATACACACATACACATACATGTACACCCATTCACACATGCATATATTCAAGTACAGTGGACAGAGCAGTGGAAAAAACTAACTAAAATGTGACTAAAAGTTAATTTATGATTTGCAAACGCGGTCATGAGGTGTAACGGTCGTAAATTGCAACATGGAACAACAACCGAAGTAAAAACAACAACAATAGCCAATGCAATGGAGGAGAGCGAAGCGATTTTATTGCTGTTGGTGGTGAATTTGGTTTTGTTGCTGCTGCGCCACATATATTTTTAATATTTTGACATGGATACATTTTAAATTCAACCAAAAATTCAAAAACATATAGACATTTTGTAGTCGAATATATATTAAAGTTTGTAAAGAATTTTCAATTAATAATTTTACAGGGAGTTTTGACCAATTTTTCACTGGTTCGCCTTCAGGTTTGTTGGTGGTTTCGTACAACAATCGTGACAGAAGTTCACGAATAACACGACCAATATTTGATTTGATTTGATTTGATTAAATAAAACATGGAGAATATTCATTTGGTTAGCAACACATCGAAATAGACTGAACGATAGATCGATACACGACCACACAGCCACATGACACAATTAATCGCTGCTAATAATTGACACAAAGGATATTGTGAATGTATTAAAAAATATTTCTGCCTCATATTTTTGATTTATTAAGAAAAAATAAGTGATATTGTGAATTAAAAATATCACCCAAATAATTGAATATTATTGCACAATATTAAATTGATTTCTATTGTGAATTTTTTAGTAATTTTAAATTTTTTTCGACTTATATTTTAAAAATATTTGCTATAAATAATAATCGCTATCGAAACATCCACAAATGTTTCTGATTAAATTTTTAAATGCTTGTAATTTTTTACGATATGACTGTCAATGATTATGAAGAAGAAATTCTAAATAAAGCATTCTTTTGCACCAGAAGCAGAAGAAGAGAAATAACACCAACAACAATAGCATTGAATCTCATTCAGCTCAGTTGCTGCAGCGGTTAAAAACCACAAAAGTTCAAAATAAGGCAAACGAGGTTTTCGTGAAGCATTCAAATGAATTAAGGCAACTGAATGACTAACAGCCTTTCTTCCTTGCCTCTTGCTCCCTCTCTCCGTAATAATTTAACCGCCAATCACTTCGTTTCCCCTTTCAGCAATGAAACACCCATCTCGCCAGATTTGAAGTCACTTCGTCAGACTCAAGTCGCGGCTGTCAGCAGCAACTGGTTATGAATGCTATGCAGTTGAGTGAATTTATGTATGTGTGTGACAGTCAGTGATGTGTGTGTGTGTTCACCAGCTTGTTTTTAACTACTTCAGGTTGTTTGTTCGTTCGTTCATTCGTTGGTTTGTGTCTTTTGCGGTCTTGTGATATATTCCTATGTGAATATGTCTGTCTATGGCTATGTCTGTATTTATGTGGTCTGTATGGCTTTATTTATGTCTATCTGGAGCTACGTGTTCAGCTTCTAAGCTTTTGCAAAGCCGAAAAGCTTAAATTTTAGACTTTCTTTGAGACGTCTTTGAAACATTGCAGCGCTTTCGAAAAGCTTAGAATTCGCTTGCAAAACGACGTGTAACCAGGCGAAGTTATTAAATATTTGTGTACATGAAGGCACAGACAGTGAAACTGCATCCTCGGTAATGTAAATTTCATTTCTTCTTTGTTTATGTATCCTGTTTCCACTTTGTGTCTGTGTACTTCAATAAGAAGTTTCGCTGCTTAACAACTAACAGAATCTAGCAAATGTTGATGAATTAAATGATTTATTAATTCTGTTGCAAACATAAACAGCGAGATTGTCTCTTTTGTATCCTCATCCTTTAATAATCCACAAAATCCACAAACAATTGTTTTCGCGACGCTTTTTACGCAACTTTCGAACCACTCACTACTCAATGCCATCGAATTTCATTTATTTCAAGTACCATACGCTGCAAACATTTGAAGGAAATATGAATATAAAAGACTATCTGTATGTGGCTGCATATCATACAAAATTTCCTCGAATTTTGTAGTCTTTCCATTCGAATTCCTATAAGAAGCAGCTTAAGGTATATAAATGTTTGCCTAGGTCAACACAAATGTATATATTTCGCATATATATCAATGTATATATGCGTAGGTGTGTGTTTGCGCTTGTAAATGTGTGTGATATTCATGCCCTAACATATTTATGCCATGATTTATGCTTGTTACTTGCTTCGTTAGACGCAAGCGAACTCAACTCTTCGAAAGAGTTGCAGTTGAGACATCATAAACACGTTCCACAACAGCAACAACAACAGGAACATTTACACATATGTATTTTGATACATATTCATTTAACTGCCAACACTGAGCATAAACCGATGTATTTGACTGTATAATGTCTGTAGGTGTATATTTTTCCATGTAAAAATATTTTGCCGTTAAAATACGAAAGAAATAATATAAACAACAGCTGAGAAAAAAGCGAATATAAGCAACTCGGAAATTATTAAATATTATGTTTGCCAAGTAAAACACGAGCATCAGTTTATTGCATCAACTTTTGTTGATATTGTTCTTCGTTGGTCTTTTGGGTGATGTTGGCTTTTGGATGCAGTTTATGTCTTTCGGTCTTTACGATTGTTCAGTTTTTTATACAACTTTTCCATTGAATCGGGAAAAACATGTAGTAAATGCTAAGAGTTTCATAGTGCAAAAGTTTGCATTTAAATTATTGGGAAACTATGAAATAATCAACCAGAATATATTCTGTTGTATAGATTATAACTATTCTTCTATTCAAGGTATTTCAAATATTGTTATAAAAGTTATTTTTATTATGTTATGTTATTTTCCCCACATTTATTAAAATAACATTATCAAAATATCCTGTCACATGAAACCGCCTGAAGGCGAAAAACCAACACCGATGCATTGTCGAAGGGCGTTTAGAGTAACTGAAGTCTGAGTGGTGCACGGGCAAACGAGGAAACGAGTGAAAAATGTAGAAAATAATTGCTAAAGGACAGAAATCATTTTGTTTGCATAAAATTAACACGAAAGCGCGTCGCTGAGTTGCAAAAAACCACAGGAAATACAAATAAGAAAAAACCGCCATCGATGCAAAAAAACACCATGGAAAAATGCATTTAAAAGGTAAACAAATAAAGAGCGAACTGGAAAAAACACTCTGCTTTTGTTTTTTTATTATTTGCGAATGTGTCAAAGTCGGGAAGCGCGTCATGCTGCGTCGCCTCGACAGTCCATTCAGAGAACGCGAGCAATTACAGTGTTGCCAATTGTTGACAATAATTGTGTGGCGTTAATTTGTATACACGCCACAGTGTGTCGCTGTCAGCCACACGGTTTGCCTGGAAAGATCTCAGTGCTTCCCTCTACGTCCTCACTTCATTTTGTGCATCTGAGTTTTTTTATTAAAGACACGCTACACCGACTCTAGCGGCTCTTTTGGGTCCGCTTCTGTGGATTTTTGGTGTTAACTATGTTTTGCGTTGAGGAGGGTGAGAATTGAAATGGACTCTAAAGGTGTGCTCTTAATAGAATCGTGGGAAAGCGGCGAGAAAACCTACAACCCTCGTTAACTTCCGTGCGATTAATTAATTTGAATGCTGTGAGTTAAATTCCGGGACCGGTAACTGATTGAGGATAATGGGAATATCAACAGCGGTAATATTAATAAAAATGCATAGCTATTTAATTGATTTGATCTTAAAAGAAAATCACTGATTATACATGATTGCACAGTAAGATTTAATTTTTATTTCCTTCGTAAAGAATTAATTTATTAAAAGATGAAACTTCAATAAATAAAAAAAGTAAAAGCGATTCAATTTTTAACCACTTCTTCCTTTTGCTGTTGTTCCTTTAATTCCGCCGAAAAGCGATTTTCATGACCGCGTAGCGAAATGTTCGCTGTGATAATCGATGGAGGCATCCACAATAAAACGCATCTTCTTGTCAATTACACAGAGGAATGCGAAAAGCAACTTTTTTCTGAAACTTTTACAATTCAATTTAATTAAAACGTAAATTGGTCGTGGTGTGAAGTAAAAGAAAATGAAATGGAAACAAGAAACAGTGGAGTGAAATAGAGAAAATGAAGGGAAATACGAAGCTACTTTACAGAAGAGATTCCCGAGTTAAGTGAGACAGAATCAGTGCATTGATCTACATTTTCATATATCCAAAAATGTATATTTTAATCGTTCACACCACCCGAAAAGTCATCAGTAAATTTTTTTATAATCCGATTAAAAAAAAGTTACTACTACAACAATTATCACAATTACTATTTATAGTTTATTTTCCTATTAAACGCCATAAAATATGCGTCGTAGTTAATACGTTAACGTTTCGCTTTGCATCACCAAGAATAAAGCCAACAATTTAATTTTAAATATGCATCTTTTGTGTTTGCTCGTGTCTGTTTATGCGTGTGTGCTGATATTTGAACAAAATACAATTTAATTGTTGCTACTGTTTAAAGAACACTCGATAAATTTGACAAATAATGAAATCAAAAGCAACCAACGAGCAAACAAATAAACCGCAAAACAGAAAACAACAATTTTATGACTTAATTATTTACTCATTTGTATAAAAAATGCAAATAATGGTTGGCTTAATGAGCGTAAAAAATATGCACATCACCGATTTTTAATAATTAATAATATTTTCACTGCATTCAATATTTTCATTTTGTTTAATTTTGCATGAAATTTATATTAAATATTTTTCGAAATAAAAGTGAGCTTGAAACGTATTTTAATTTTAAAGATATGAAAGCAATTTATTTCAGGAATGAATTTTCGAACAGAGTTTCATTCGATTCGCAGATTAAATAATTGGCACACATTTTTTTATAAACACTTTAGCAACTAATCAAAACATTCCAAGTAGTTCGGAATCACGATTTATTCATCGTGTGTAAAAGTATGCTTTACTTTTTAATGCTCATCTAATGCTAAACGAAAATATTGCATCCTAAAAGTATGCCGTCATTTTATCACGTAAAATATTTAATTAAGTGATATAAAAATTCGATTCTACGCTGGGTGCTTTCAACCAGCTAATTTATTTTAGTTAAACTGTCGTCGCACTGCTCACTAATCGATGGTTTTAGTGTTCAAAGGCTTTGTTGATAACTACAAATTTCTGTTTATTGTTAATTTTATACTATTTACCTGTATCCTAGCGGCAACACGCTCGCCGTTGTAGCGCTGCGGTATGAACCATCCTTTGGTGGAGCCCGTCACCAGGACGATGCCCAGCAGAAATATCAAAATCAATGACGATATCACAACTTTGGCGCGCAACGATATAACCATCGCCATTTTGTATTTTTATTTTCATATATTCGTAGCACTGGCAATTGAACACTTAATTAAACGCGGACACTTAATTTAAATTCGCGTTATTATTATTACTATGTAATTATGATTAAATTAAATTCACAAAAATGATTTTTCGTTGCTTTAATTGATCCGAACTTTTTGTATCTTCTTTATTAAAAATTAATTAAATATTATTATCACGCAGGTGGAATTTAGAATATATTTGAAAGAAAATTATGGAATGTTATATTATAAAAAATAATTATTTAGTGACATTAAAATGTTGTTATTAATAGTATAAATCGATAAATTTTACTCTTATATTTTCAACTGCTTTTTCTTTTAATTCTATATTTAAATTAATTTATAATTAAATTTTATATCATGTAGAGTGATGTGGTGTTTAACTTAATTTTATTTAATTTTGTGTTATATTTTTAGTTATATTTAATATAAAATTTTATAAATTGATTTTTTCATTCATGTCGAACTCATTTCGCATATTTATCAAGCACTCAGTCATTCATTGACATTTATTTCATTCATTCCGTTAAAACCGAATGACTAAAAAATACGCCGCATCCTTTTTTAATTTCACAATTTTATGTTTAATGAAAACACTTCACAAACCTGGAATCAATTAGTTGCTTAATAAAACAGTTTTTTGAAGTAATATTCAGAAATTCAAGTGAAGTTTATTTAAATAAATAATTAAACAAATTTTAATATGAAGATTGGATTTTTTAACGCACATGCATTCGCACGTTTAGGTTTTAATGCAGTTTTATCATTTAATCGCCAGTTTTATTGGCAGGTCTTGGATTGGGTCACGTTTCAGTGGAGGTCGTTATTTGTGGAGTTCTTCGAAGCCCGTGAAAAATAGAGTAAATGAAAACTTTCTGATTGGCAATAAGCGAGGCAAATATTTGTGGGCCGACGTGTTGCTAGCTCGATACTCGTAAAGGATGCGGAAATCCTTCTTCAACTAAGTTTTAGGACAACAACTCGAGCAGAGAACGCAAATGTTACGGTTCCATGAACAATAAAACGTCTTTTTAACATTAATTAACTATGATGCTGATGTTATGATGTGAATAGTTGAAATATTATTAATTTTTGTAAAGTTATTTGCTGTTTTAATATTATAAATAAATAGGCTTTGAAAGTAGAGCAGAGGAAATGAGAAAGAAAATTGCAAAGTGTTGTGCAACGCTGTCAACTCTGCCATTTCATGATTAAACATATTTAAACAGCTGTCTGTGGCTTCAGGGCAAGGAAGTTTCCCGTTCTGTTCTGTCACAGTCTGACATAACAATCAATTAACTTGATAAACAGCCACTTGTTTGTACTTCTTTTTGCTGCTTTCTAGTCGAAGGAAGAAACACAAACAGAGTGGGAAAACAACGAGTTTTGAAAGCAAAAAAGGACCAAATAATCTCTAATTTTCGCATGTTTCCAGGAGCAATTTAATTCTTCCTTTTCATTCCATTTTTTTTTATTGCTTTCTTTTGTTTATTTTAGCTTTTTTTGACAACGCACTGATTGTGAAAGAAATTTCCAAATCATGCTACTTTTTGCTGCTGCTTCAGTTTTTGTTTTCATGTACGCTTGAAGGTCCTGTCAAACGCCATCCCACCTCCGCTCCTCTGTTATTCGTTTTGACGTCTTCCGTTTAAGTGTGCATAATTACGATAATCGTAGGCGAAGTTGCTCTTATAAAGAAGTCGAAGGAGCAGAAGAGGAGGCAGCAGCGTGGAACTGAGGAATTGAAAACTTTCCGTACAACTTTTGGCTTAAACGATGAATGAATAATAAACAACTTTTTCCTCTGAGTTATAAAAAAAGATCAAATCCAAAAAGAATTAAAGTAAAATAAACAGAGAAGCATTTGCGTTTCACATTCGTATGAAAAGGAATAAAGAAGCTGCACTTTTTCAAAGTCGAGACCTCTTATTGGCCAAAGTTTTACTCTGTTTTTGTACCTTTGGCCATTTCGCAGTTTCATTTCTGCCCTCTTTTTCATGTTTCCTCTTCCTAAAGCATCTCGTTTCTCTGACCGCTCGAAGAAAGCAAAGAAAATAATAATAAAAATAATGAAATTTATGATTATCGCGTAATAAAAGAGATGATTTTATTATTTTTCAGTAACTTATAATGCATAAACACGAATGCTTCTTTATCTTCTCTTCTCTTCCTCCGCAACCTTACAATTTCACTTTGTTTTCGCCGGTGAATCTTTACCCAACTTTTCACTTTCAAAAAGCTTTCTTCTTAAGAATGGTTTTCCTTTTATTCTGCTTTTTGTTTCTTGATTTTTACTCTACATTCAAGTAAATGAAATCGCAAGTAGAAAAGAAGAAGACATGCTCGCTTCCCCGCTTTTCCCAGTACGATAACAAGATGCGGATTATTACGGAAAAATTGAATCGGACCCTTTCCCGATCGAAGGGTATTCGAGGGTGCTCAGCGGATGATGCTCCAGCTTAATGATAATCTTCTCTGAACGCTCCCTTTAGGTTTTCTGTATATTTTCCTCACGCTTTTTTGTCTCGCCTTCATTTTCTTCCCTTCTTCCTTCCTTTTCTGGCTTAAGCGATGGCGAATGAAAGTATTTTGTGATTTTGAAACAAAAGCTTTTTATTTAGTGAATAGCTTGTGTGTTGTTGTTGTTGGCGTTCTTGTTGCCTCTGCTGAAGACGTAAGTAGGTTAAAATGGCTGGAAATTTGCATATTTTTTACTTTGTTGTGTGTGAATAACTCTGAAGGTTCACAAAAGTCTTTTGTTTCAGACATTTTCATAAAATTCTTAATGCAACATTTATCAAATTTCGAAATTTCTATTAAAAATGTGCTCAATTTTAGACTACAGAAAATGATTTACAAAAAGGCTTCCGTCAGGACTTTCACTACAATCAATGCAAAACTTTTGATTTTATTTTCAAAGCATCGCTTAATTAATATCATAAATTATTAAACTTATTGATTGTTAAATGTTTTGCAGTGATATTTTCATAAATAACAAGTCTATAAGAATAATTAAATTATACATATCAACAAGCTAAATTCTGTATTTGAAGTTCTTCTAGATTTCCCTTCTTCTCACCTTCCTTTTTCTGCGCTCCTTTAAGAGATTTCCAAGTGCATCTACACGCAAAGGCTAAAGCCCCTATAAGAGTTCTCACTAACTTGTTGTCAGCGCCTTTGACAAGCTTTCAACAACACTTTTCGAAGAAAAGAGCGATTTAGGCACTTGAAACTTCAGCGAAGCACAAATAAATCACGAATCACAATAGCTGCCACTGGTTTAAACCTACAAGAAGTACTCTTGAGCTGCCAACAACTCGAAAGAAACACACATGAAAAGCCATCGAAAGGCATTAATCCGCATCATAAACTATTAAGTTACTCCAGCCAATATTTCCGCATATGAAATTAAATACCGCAGAATTATGTGACAAAAGCAACCCTAAACCAAACACATACATCCACATTTCCACTTCCTGAAACATTTATTCACACATTCAATTAGTAAAATAGTTCATTTTTCCATCTCTTCTCTTCGCTGTCATAAAATGTTTGTTTGTGGAGTTGGCTTGTTGTTTAATGAGTTTTTGTCTTTTATTGTATTTGCTTTAATGTCATTAACTCATTCCGTCAGCATCGGGAAAGCGTCTGTCGTCTGTGCTTCACAAATGAAGCGTCATGAATAAAACCGTTTGCTGACAGCATTCGCTTTCCTTTCAACCGTTTTCCTTAATAACTTTTCATATTTTATTTTGTGCACCGAGTGGAATTCCCCTTTCACGCAGTCATTCGCTTATAGGACGATGAATACATACTCTTTCAAGGACTTTTCTTCATCACATACGTCAGCATTTAATTTCGGATGAAAATGAAATGATTTCTAAATGTTTCGCTGCTTGTGGTTGTTTATTTCTGTGCATATGTGTTATTATAAACATATATGAATTATTGTAGATGACATAAAGTAACAGGGAGGAATTACATGCTGACATTATTTAGTTGCCAACATTTCAAATTATTTCTATGCTTAGATAAATGTGCATTTAGTATTATTACTGTTGCTATTGCAGACATGGTTCAGTTTATAATAGACTTTCCTTTGTGCTTCTGTCTGTCAAAATATGTTTCTATAAATTAATTTAATAGCTGAAGTTTATGAAATGTTCTTCAAAGAAATATCAATTAATATCAATCATACGCCCCGTTGATCGATATTAAAAGATTTAAAACTCGATTAACATCGTCAGAGAAATGAGTCAAAGAAATCTGCGATTGTAACTTAAAGAAAACCCTTTTTATACTGTCTTTCGCATGCAAACTGTTTGTTGGAATTACCTAATCAGCAATTACCTAAATAACCAATGCTGTAATGGCACGTTGGATAAAGTGGGTTAAATTTATCTCTGATTATTTGCCGCTGTCGCTTTAAACGAAACCATTGAACAGATTTAAAGCCCACATTCATTTTAATCGAATTTTGTGCTCATTTCGCTGCTTCGTCGTATCCATTTCAGTGGGCAGATTTCTTTTATTTGCAGGTGTTTAAATAAATGGAGGGAGTTCTATGCTCTGTTTTTAGTAAAATAAGTTAATCCGATAAATCCTTAAAAATAATGAATAGTAATGGAAACCGTTTTTTAGCACATAAACCAATAATTTTTAATAAAAATGGTCGCTTTCTAAGTCTACTTTTTCTTGAAGCAAAATTACAAAAAAAGAAAAACCAACCCTGTAGAATCAAAGCGAGTAATTAATAAGTATAATTCATGTACTTCACAAATAATAACACCTTTCATTTCAGTTTCCGATTTTTGTTTTAATTTCAGTTCAATTTAATATTTTTTTAATCTTCACTTCTACGCATTATGCATTCAAAATGCGTTTGTTTTCATTTTAAATTATTGCTTGAAGAGGACTTCAATTAAATTTTGTGTATAATAAATGACTAAATGTGAATTCGCTTTTCATTCAGCTTTTTTTTGGTGCAATTTAAAATAATTGAGTTATCATTTGAAATCATCAGTTGTTATTATTACGTTTTTTCATAACAAAGTTTCCCGCTTCGAATTTTATTAAGTCTTTTATTATTTATTATGCTTGCATTATGTTAAAAACGTTATGTTAAATAATATGCAGAAAAAATTTCCTTTTTTAAATTGGCCGCTTTTTGTGTAATTCATATTTTAAGCGTTTTAAAAATCGGTTTACGTTTTAACATTTATTATTAAATTTTATATGAATTTTAATGTGAGTTCTTTTATAACTCAGGAAATTTTTCCCATTAACTAAAGGAGTTATTTGTGGGTTATGTATAACTTTTGCATGATTTGGTTCGGTTCATCTTTTAATTTTATTGCTGCAATTCAACTTAAATGGGATTTTTTCGGTGGCTTTCCTACAGATTTTAAAATAATTTCCTAAATGATATTAAAAACAACGTGCAAATTTTATACATCGCTTGTTGCATCCACAAGATATGGAAAAATCCACAAAGCAAGCACACCACCCACACACACACACACAGACATGCATATAAAAGACCGCACACTCACACAAAGTACATCATTTATTTTCTATGTGTTGTTTTTGTTATTATATTATTAATATTGCATTTATTATATTAAATTAATATTTATATTATTTTTATTTAATTTTTTAATTATATTATAGTATTATTATTCCTGTTATTTTCCGTAATTTTTTCTTTTTATTGTTCTGAACATTTTATACAAACCTATAAAACGCTTGAAATGTGTTTCTATTTCAATTTCTCAAATATCCTTAAATCCGTTCCACTTTCTTTGCTATTTTTATAGTAAATATTTCGTTATTGTCATAGTTGCAGTAGCTTTTATTGTTGTAACTATTTTTATTTGTCATTAAAGTACATTTTATGTTATTCATCAGCAGAAACTTCACCGTAGCTGGAGTATTTGCTGTGCATTTTGTTAATTTCGATTTCGTATTCGTTAAATTGTTGCTTTTACGGAAGTTTTTGTTTTTATCGTAATTTTATTATTATTTCTTTTTTCAACATAAAACTGCTTTTCCTTTAACGACTTCTTTTAATTGAGCTCCTTTCGATGCACAACTTAAAAGCACAACAGCGCCACTAATAATAGCAATAAATAACTTATAAAGCAAATCGCATTCTGTTGTCGATCTCTTTTTTATCCGTCTTCGTTTTATTTTCAATCTTTCCCGTTTCCACTCGTATTTTATTCGCGTCGTTTTCTTTTGTGCTTCCGTTTGTTTCGTTTTATTATTTATTGTTCGCGCGCAACCACAATTACCGTTAGTTTATGGGAGACGGATTCAGCTTCCCCTTCACATCGTTCAATCATCAGTAAACGCGGCGTAGCGATTTCACGCGTAAAGACGCGACGACGGAATTACGCGACGTTCCGTTGTTAACTTTTCACGCGACTCTGAAGCTGCGTTTAATTATTTTAAGTGTAGTTTATGCGAGTATTAATGATTTTTTCCAACTTTAAATACGTTTCGCGAACAGTTTTCCATTCCGTTTATTCATTTATAACTTTATTAAATATCGAGGCGCTCTTTCATCTCTTCTTTTTCATTTCTTTAACAGAAAACTTTGCATTTCGTATTGTTTTATTATAGTTCGATGCACGCGATTGCATTTAAAACGCTTCAAAGGCTAATAATACACAATTTCTGGTCAGAGGCTTTTGTTCAGTGACCGCGTGCTGTAATTTGGCAGCACTGGCAGCCAGCGTATGTGGCAGGATGTGCAGTAATTTTTGTCCAACACGACGAATGAAATTATATACGCTGACTGTTGTTGTTGTTGTTGTTGTTGTAGTAATAACCGTTATGCATGATCGCATCGACGCTTCGTTTGAAAATCGCGCGCGCTTCTTCCGAACACGCTTCATTTGATTCGGTGTAAAAATTGCCCATAATTTTATATGGTAAACATTAAATAAGGGATGGCGAAAAGTGATTCAATTTTCTGTTAATCTTCTTATTCAATTCTGTTTCTATTTAAGTGAAGTTTTGAGTGGGCATTGAATTGGGTGACATGCGCTGCGTTTAGTCCCAACACAAGCATTCGTTGCATATCCTTAGGCGGCTGCAGAATTTCACAGCGCTTAAGCGAAACTTTTCAATTTTAATCTCAACGAGCTTCAATTTATTTTTTCTTCCTTTAATACAAATACACGCGAACGTACACACACACACACGCGCGCCGACAGATGTTGTGCTCTACTTTGGAGATTTTTTTCCTTGCACTATTTTAATTTCTTCTTCTTCTTGTATATTTTAAACGCAATTCGCACAACAGATCGCGCATCGACACATCTTCACCGGTTGCGGCACCAAACGCGACTGCAGCCGAACACGTTGAAGAGGCGAAACTATAAAAAACAACGCGCACACACACACACACACACACACACAACCATACGAACAGCCACGTTTAGCAAAGGCGCTGAATGGCACTCTGCGAAAATATCCACGAGCAGACACGAATGGCTACGAGCAACGCAGCAGAAGGCTCAAACAGCAACAAGCAGGAAAAGTTCACTCCCACAGCGTATAAAAATATTCAAGGAAAGGACGAAAGCGAATGATGTGAAGGAATTTCCGTTGTCGTTGAACTTTGTGCAGCCGAAGACCGATTCAACGGAAGGAGAGAGAAGGAGAACGGACAGAGAGCGAGTGCAAGCAATGGAGTGCTGAGAAAATTAAGTGGAAGCCTTCTGAAGACCGTTGTTTAAGAGAAACTGAGTGAAAACCAGTCGAGGTCATTTCCATTTCTATTATTGCGCTGTTTGTCAGCAGAACTTCACAAAGCACCGCGCTGATTACACTCATGATAAAACTTCTCTCAACTTTTCTCTTTATTTATTCACAATACTTCCACTCAATTGGTCTCATTTCTCAGCAACGGAATTTCCTATCACCACCTTCATAAAATTTACCCTCTAAGTTCCTTAGTTCGTACACTAACCAATGCCAGTTAAAAGTTGGGAATCACTCTTGGCTGGCCTCGCTGTGGTGCGTGGTGAATACTGTTAGAGAAGTACGGAAATCCCTCTATTATATACGAACAAGAAAACATCCCTAAATTTGATAACAGTTTTCTCTTATTCCCCAATTACATTTTCAACATTCTCAGTTTATCTGTGCCAATGAAACTGGGAACAGTTTCAATTCAGAGTGATTTCCCTTTATAAATATTTTGTATAAGCAGTTTTATGCACTGATTTTAGTTCCTCTTTTAACCGCCGCGTGGAAATAGAGGCGCAGTTTGCCTTTTCTTCCCCAAAAAATTATCTAAGCAACGAGGTGGATAGGTGAAGTTGAGTAAATTGAGCTGGAAAAAGTAGAAATACTGTGAAAAGGAGAAGCTGAATAAATTGAGTTTGCGGAAGATGAAAATAAGGATTTTGAAAAGCTTTTTTATGAACACAGAAAAGTCAAACTCCACTTTAACACTTGCAATTGCATAAAGTATAAAGTAAAGGAATATTTGTAAGGTATTATTAGTTTCATACATATATACAGTTGAATTCAGTTATAGCGACTCCGTTTAAAACATAAAATCGCTTTAAACGGAGCAAGCTTAACCTCAAGATTGGTTTGCCTTTCGGTTTTAGCTAATATTATCTTCCCGGTTTTAGCATCGTCCACTTAGTGCGACCGAATTATTGCGTCTTTCCATTTTATGCAATTTTGCTTATATTTTTAAAACAAAACTATTCAAGTTTATTAAAAAACATAATTTAAATTTACGTTGAATATAATTTTAATTTAATTTTAATTTTTAACTTTAATTTAATTTTAGATTACTTGTAATTTCATTTTAATTTAATAATGGTTTACTTTGGTTTGGCTTGGTTTAGTTTTATGCAATCGTAGGAAATATCAAAGCTTTTCTATTTTACAATCGATTTACGTAGAACGTTTATTAGAAATTATTAATTATTTTTAATACGTTGAATACTTTTAAGTCTTCTTTTTCTTTTTTGTTGTAGACACTTTGTGATAAACACTTAAGTGGATCTTCAAAGAGAACCACTTCAATTAGATGCGAACGCTCGACGAACTCGGCCAAGATTTTCATTTCTAAAATTGTATATATTATGTAAATCAATTAGATTCTATTAAATACTATTCGGATAACAGAAGTTGATTCTGCACTCTTAAGCGTTACACTTCTTCTTGCATGATTTCAAATACGCAATGAATAAAAACTAAAAATTATTTTCGAAATTCGAATTTTATATTTCCTTTGTTCTTGTGGCTATTTTCTGTTAGTGTGTACTTTCCATTAGCGAGGTCAACGCTTAACCGCCCATTGGCCTAATCCGCGTGTGTTTGCGGGCAAGAGAATCACTTTCAAATTGCAACTGGGAAAATATTATTACTCACCTCGAAGTGACCTTTCAGTATGGAGCCGGCCTGAGCCAAATACAGCGTAGATGCCGAATCGAAGATCAATTCGAAGGGTTCCCGCTTCACCGGCGACGTCTCACGCTCGACACAGTCATAGTAGAAGACAACTTTGTCGCTGAAGACCTGGAAGGCGAGCGAAGTCCACTTCTTGGCCTCGTAGGGCAGCTCATAGGTGACCAGCTTGCGGCTGGCCGGGCTGCTGTCCGCCTGCGTATAGAGCAACGTCACATTCCACACGTTCTTGATGGCGGGCGTCAGATGCAAGCCGAGCTGGACAATCGTGTCCAAGGGATTAACCACGCTGAACAAATATCCGCCGGAGCGCGTGTGAGGCCGGAATGTGGCCATGATGGCGAACTCGTACAGTTTCTCCGGCAGAAGCATGCGATAAGGCGATTTGACATCGGCCGTGGGTAGAAATTTATAGGCCGGAAACCCATCTTCGGCCAAATCAAACTCAATGCCTTGGAATTGATTGTTATTGACGACATCGAGCAGCATGTATTCGCCGAGTGCATCTGCAACGACAGAACGAGAGACAGACAATGAGAAAGAGTGGGACCAATTTTAAACTTTATTCAGGGATGCATTTAAAAGGCTGAGTGTAAATGAATCACAACTCTCCGTAGCCAAGAGCCCTGTTTGGTTAATTGTTTAGGCAAGTTTAAGCGGTAAACCAACGGAATTCAATATATTTCCATGCATGTATTGCAAATTATTTTAATTGTAAATTCCATCGCCACTGATCGCGGTTTCTGTATCGACAAATTCTCGTTTTTGGTTTGTTCCTGGTCGGTTTCGTTTATTTAAAATTTCAGTACAAGTTTTGGTTGCACAATTTTAGGGTTTGGCAAGAGATGCCAACCAAAACATGGCTTGTGTTTTGTTCATTCACCATGTGAACGTTTTGTTAGTGCGGATTCGTTTAAGTTTTTATGAAAAATGGAAAATTTAAATAATTAATAATTACATAATTCAAGTTTGGCTCTGGAAGCAAAAATCTATTTTGTTTGGTTTGCAAGCGTTTCATGAAAAAGTCCACTTATTGACATAAATTGACTAACATAATAAAGACTGCAGCTCGTTAGGCGTGCAACGAACACACCACACGCGAAGCTCAGTCAATTCAAGGCTAATTAAGTCCATTAAATGATTCGTTTGGTCGGCACTTTGCTTGCTAGCGGAAATTGTTTCGTTGTTGAAATAAATTCGGCCTAAAGCTATGCAATGAAATTTGCATGTAGTGGCTGCTTATAGAAAAAGTCGTCATGCATGTATGATGTCTGGTTGTTGGTAGATTCGAACCATGACGAAGGGAATGATGATGAACGATGATGAAGTATTGTTTCGTCGAAACCGTAAATCAAATAATAAAATTTTATTTTTAATAAAATTATTAAAAAGGTGTTAAAATAAATATTATTCCAGTAAATATTTGTGCTTCGGTTGTTTATTAATGACACATTAGAACTGTGTGAATAAATGTAGAAAGGGCCAAATAATATAGACAACTTAACATACGAAGAACCTTTAATTTTTAAGCACTTTTTATTTGGTATTATTACAAATATTCCTTTAATTGCTTTCTTATTGCTTGAACTTTTGCTTAAAAATGTGTGTTTTCCACTTTAGAGATGAATCTTATTCAAGAATTAAAAGCTGATTATTATCACCTTACCTTTGATAGACTGTCCAGTTAATTCGATGCTTATCGTTTTAACGATTGCAGCAATTGAAATCACAAATAAAAGTAGATGTTTGCCGTAAAATCTGAAACGGAAGAAAAAATTCAATGTAGAGAATTTATAGTCAAGTTATTATTGAAAAACGAGAGAAACTTCGAGAAAAAATCATTTAATGACGAGGTCATAAAAACTATGGACCATAACCATTGAGCAAGAATAGATAAAATATTGACACAAAAGAAGTTTATGTGTTTCTCATATGTTGCAACTGCAATGAACAGTTATTAATTACGAAAAATGCCAAACAAGTTAACAAAATACAAAATGCATTTCCAAATACCACGACAACAATAAAAACGGACAGGACAACATGGATTATGATGGAGACAATAACAAGAATAGAAACCACAGAAATACAATAGTAAACGATGGAAACTTTGATTTATGAGACGAAGTTTATTCTGTCCGAAACAATTAACTACTGCAGTCTACCACAAAAGCACCCACACAACCGGAAACTCATAACCACACACACAGAGACCGCCGCTCACACATGAGAAGATACTTCATAAATTGATACTTCGCTCCTCTTCGAAAACACTTCAATTTGTGTATTTTTCGTGGTTCTAAAGTGGCTTAAATCTTCTGTACAGCATCAACTCCTCCTCCTCCTCCTCCTTTTCAAAATTTCCACATACTTTTTCGCTCTTGACCAATCATTCATTCAGTTCTTAGCTCCTTTTCCTCTCCCCTATCGAGTTACCTAATTCAGAAACCTCAGTCATTGGCAGCAGATGGTGCTTGTCGAGCCACTCAACCGCGTTGCCAGGAACAGATGAGCTCCAGTTCTTTGTGTCGGAGGCAGCGAAGGACATGAAACTGCATTGATTTCTAATATAATGGCTGATCTCGGGTTCTTTATCTTCACCGAAGAACCTGAGGTTTGGATGATTGTCGTTTTACATGACCACAGAAAAAGGGGAAAAACGGGAATAGAGGGCAGGAAAAGGGGATATTATTGAGAGCAAAGAGCAAAGGATGAATGCAGGATTGATTGCGTGAGAATACAGATATCAGCGGAGGAAGAATAGAAGCTTTTTCTGTAGGATGAGGACAGAATTACGAGTGAGAAGTGCTTCTAAAAGGGAACCATAAACGGTTTAATACCTAAATAATGAGAATGTCTTCTTATACCTTCAGAAAAAACGGATTTTCTGATCATCATTCACATCAGTGTCATTTCTCGTTGTCCCTGATTCATTCTCTTTTAACTTTGACGCTGAAACTGAATATAGCCATCATTACAAGTGACCATCACCGAGCGGCCAGAGAAAAATCCTTAAAATTTGCGGTCTACATTCTGACTCGTATCACAGCCAACACTCGAACCGAGTGCAGTGCAAATCGATGTATTGAAATTGATTGCTCACCATTCGACCGCGTGCGCTTCGAAGCCACAAAATGAAATGTTTTCCCATACAAAGGGCAACGCGGATTTGTGTGAAAATGGTCTGTGCCCACATCGGCTCACACCAACACTTTAAGCAAAGGCGATTATGGACCGGGCCAAATTCGGTTGGTCAGCAGGAAATTTAATTGGAAAAAGTATTCAATGCACGATATTTTGGACAACATTAATTAGAACTAAAATAAGAGAAACAGAGGACACAGAAAGGAACCACACAGAGACGGAGAACAACAGGAGGAGAAAAACAGCGAAAGAGAAACGAATTTAATGACAGTGATACTCGTAGAAGGCCGCAAATTTGGTCAATAGAAGGACGCGTCGTTATCGAATTTATCACAGACACCAACCGATTTATTTCTCATCTTGTTTGATGTGGTTACGATGAAAATTATTTACGATCGAATTCATGGCGTTTGAAATTAAATTAAATCTACTTTTATTTACAGTGACATAGTGAAAGTATTACATTTAAAAGAGATTTAGCACCAGCCGATAGAAAAGGATGGGAATTAAGACAATTGTCATTACAATAAAATTAAGTATATCATCAAGTATTCTTTCATTCTGGCAATAAAACAGTTTCAAAATTTGTTTATTAATAAAACATTTTTTAAATTAAAGTGTGACTCAAAACCGTTGCCTGCTCCGATTTTCCTCGCCCGTCATTGCATTATTGTCTTGCTTAATTATTAAATAGCGAAAACATCTTAATTTTGCATCTCCACGGATCGTCTGCGACGCTTTAAAATTATAGAATTACCAAAACAGTGCGCATCGTGCAAATGATTTATTAGCTCTGGCTGTCAACGCATCGCCCTTTAGTGGACGACTTCAACGCCACGCCTAATCAATTGCTAACTGAGCTTGAGAATGCTGCGTCGTAAAAAAACGACGATTGTCTGGTTGCTTGGTTGCCAGACTCACAGTTCAAGTGCGATGACTTTTTGTCGAGTTGCATTTGAAGGAACTTAAAAATTGATGGCGTTTTTATTGCACAGCATTCAATTGTCGAGATGTCGCGTGTTGTTGTAAAGCAATTCATTTATTGCTCTGATGACGAGTCGAATAATGACCACTAAAATGTAGTTAGAAAAACAATCAAAATAATGGTTGATTGGAAAGTGAAGCATGCGTAAATATTTCGGTTTTAAATTTCATCGCTAAAATATGAATTTTAGTTTGAACAGTTTTTAAACCGCTTTTAATTTTTGTTATCATATTTTTTTAACTCGAAATTGGTAAAGAAAAAAAACATCCACTACCACAAAACTGTGTGCATGTCATACACGAATGTTATGCTTTCTGTGGTTCTTTTCGTTTGGTCATCATTCAAAAAAAAATGCTCAGTCAATCGTCGTCTGCGGTTTGAACGTTGTTTTTAGTCCACTCTTTTACATTTTTGTTTGCTTTGTATTATGTTTTTTAAGCTTGTTTTGTGGTATTAAATTACGTCATACGTTTGACTAACATAATCCGATTTATTTTGGTTGGGATAGAAAAAATCCCTAAAATCCAATGATACAGAAAGTTTAGATGAGTGTTTATTTTTTGTGTTTTATTTTGTTAAAATTTATTCGGTTGAATTTTATCCTTTCTTTGTTTTCGTTAATGAAAAACGATTTAAAATTGCTTAATATTTTCAGATATATTCCAGATATTCATCACTTCTCATTAACAAAAGACTATTAATCATTTCTCATTAAGATTTAGATTATTTATTTATCATTCCTCATTAAAAAGTTTCTTTTAAAAAGCCAATTTTCTTTAATCAATTCGACAATCTACGCTAAATCCTTCTTAACTTAATTTTTGAATATTTTGCGACTAAATGTTTCACAAAATTCTAATCCTCTAAGAATAATGAATTGTAATTCATCAAATGTATTGTCGAAATCTCCTAACGTACATTTAAAAGATTAAATATCATTTAGAAGTCGTCGATTGGAAATCAGATGGCATCAAATTTATTGGAGACTTTGTTAAATTGTACTCAGGAAATTCTTCGCCGATTTTCAGAACTTTTAATAAATTTAAAGTAATATTTGTTTTCAAGGAAATTATGTTCCTTTGTCATCATGTTGTTCTTTGTTTCTTTTACACACTGCAAGTATGAAATAATAGTCTTCTCAGTCCTAAAACGAAATTTTACATCTTTCCAACACTTCCTCGAACTTCCATTTCCTTTCATGAACTATGAACTATGAATAAATGCAATTTTTTACAAATAAATAAACACGAAGAACAGAAGCTTTACGTTATTTTTTGGTCGAGTCGAAAACGAATTGATAAAAGTTTCGCTGCGGGGTACCTCGAAAGAAACAAATGAAAAATACAACAAAAACGAGAACATTTAAATTCTCAGTTTCAATGAATTTTTTAGAGTATTTTCGCTTCTGTTTCTTAATTGGAAGTCATCCAAAATTAAAGAGGGATTCATAACTATTTAATTAAATTCAATCGCCAATTAATTGGTTGTTTAATAATTCAATCTGTGCATGTCAATCATTTGCGAGTATTTTGCATGGCGCCATTAAAGCCTTAATTAAACGAAGGTTAAGAATGGCAACACTTTATCAGATTCTTGTTTGGGAGCTAGTTTCGCCACGAATCAATTTAAGTTGAAACAATTGAATGCTCGTAAATAATCCATTCACGTAGGAAAAGATTTGTTGGACGCGAAAAGCGTGTCACTCATAAAAAACTGAACAAGAGTTGGATTGTTTTTCTTTATTGCCATTATTTCAATTTTCTGTATTCCAAACCAGCGATTAAAACGACATTTAGCGACTTGTGAGTAGGTTTTGTGAGCTGTCAAGTGATTTCGTTGCAGCAAATCATTCAATTACAACAAATAAATAGCGCCTAGTTAGCGATAATAATGAATGGCAGTCGGAGTAATCAAAATAACGAAGCATTGAGCGGATGTTGCGGGTGGGTGAAATGAGTGGGTGGTTTGTTGGCGCCTGGGTGAGCCCCGGAAAGGCAAATACTAATGAAGGTAGAACGAACAAAAAAAAAAAAAAACAAATGAAAAGAATGCGTTGTTAGTTGTTTGTTCTCATGAAGTACTCAAACAAGCAAATAGTCCATCAAAAAGCAATGAATTGATAAGTTAATCGGTTAATTGGTCAGTCAATTAAAAAATTAATCACGCAGTCAACTAATAAAAATAAGATTAATTCAATAAATAAAGTATCGAATTATGCAAAAAAATATTATTAAAATAAAAGCCACAATACATAAATAATCCAATTCGCAAATCGTTGTCAGTCAGTCAATTCAATTGCTAAATAAATAATTGATACAATTAATCCATGGTCAATCAATTGTCAAACATTCAATAAATCCAATCAATCCATCAAACAACAGAGAGACTATTCGGTTCACTCAAACCATCAAAAAGTCACTTATTCAATCAATTATTCCGTCAATAAACTATTGAAACTTATCATCAGTTCACGTTTGATTCATTTGATTCATCAATCTCAGAGTCACTCACGACTGAATAAAGCAATCAATCAGTGGCCAAAGTGAGTCATTAAATGATTGAATTACCGAAGCAATTATGAACTCAACCAACCGATAATTCAATCAGTCTATCAATCAATGAAACACTTATGCAAATATGTCCCCATAGAAAATTCGTTCACTGCAAGAAATAATGACAATGATTTAATTGCAATTAAGAGTTCTTTTCTTATGTAGTCCATAAATTGATCAAAATTAAGTTGCGTCATTCGGAAAGTTGAGCTTCATTGATTGGCACGTTGATTTGCATGTAATCGAACTGCTTCAATGCGAATACTCGTGACCATAAATTTAATCGAATTTCCGAAAACCGACTTTTTCACAAACTAACGCACACATTCATGTATGTTTTTGTATGTATGTAGGTCATTAAAAAGGTATAATTTATGGCTACTATATGACACACTCTTGTTGCTGGCTAAATATTTTTCCTGTTTTTCTAGCTGCAAGGCTTTTTGCGTGCCTTATTTATGCAGGCATTTCGCTGAAATCATGACGCGCTCGTGTTGAGTAACCACTTAAGTGAGTACGACTTAAGTCAGTACATTGCTCGACTAGCTGCCGCTGGAATTTCTCGTGACGATGCGACTGTTGCACAAACTCTGTACATTTGCATCTTGTCAAACATAAATGAAGAATCAGCTGCTCAAATGTCTTGTCTACTGACGATTAACAAATAACAATGAATAATAATAAATGCAACAACAGAAAGCGCCAAGAAACAACAACAGAGATGACAGATGTCGGCGCTGATGTCGAGTTGCTTCGCTGTTCTGCTCCTCGAAATCCGTAGACAACAAATTGATTAGAAACACATTCGCATCGCGCAACGTTTGAGCAAATTAAATGATGACAAGCGAAGTGATGAAATGACTGTGGATGATTTTTATTGCCTGACTTTTTATCCATCATCTATTTTCATTCATTCATTTAATTCTGACTGGCATTGAAATTAGAAACAGATGATGGCTGAGAAATATCTAAAAATAGGCAGCAAAAAGGCAACATAACCAAAAAATCACAATAACCACAAACAGCATTTTCAATCGGAAATCAAAGCAGTAGATTGCCTCTGATTTATGTTATGATATGAAGATTGACACAGCGATAAATAGAACTGTTAGATAAGGACATTTGTGAGAACAGAACTTTGGACTGAGTGACGCTACATAACGAAGCTATAGCAAAAGTCTTTTTAGAACAATTTAATGTGGCAGAGAGACTTTGCAAAGCTTGGAAGGATTGTTGAACTCGAGCATATAAAGTAAATACAAATCTGAACAAATAAATAAATAAATTAATAGCGACGTTTATTGGTAAATGCAGAGAGATAGAGATAATCAACATCCAAAATCTCGTCACTCAGAGGCAACACCTCTGAAACTACTAAGGACAGCAGGATGACTGTATATAACACCGCCCCCTTTACAAACGAAGCAATGATTACTTATTCTTTACATATCTGAAACCATGTAAGCAGCCTCACCGGGAGCCTGAATGCGTTATTACCTATACAATATTAACCGCAGCTTTCGAGTTGGACTTTCATTTTAATTAACCTTAAATCGACTCAAGATTTCTTTCTTTCCATATAAATTTTTCATAAAAAACTTCAACTGAAGCTATAGGACGTAAAATTAATCTTCAGTCAGGAAAAAGAATATTACTTCGCTTGAATTCGTGCAGTCGTTGGTGGGCGTGGTTGATGAGACGAGGGCGTAAAGATTACACAAGATAATGACCACAACATTAACGCAGATGGATGCACGCCAAATTAAAATTGGCAGACTTCGTTTAAATTAAGATTTTAATTTCAACCCACAGAAACTTCATCAACTCGACCTAATTTCAGTTTTTATAGAAAGCAAATAAGTGAGGAAGACTTCTTTTTTATAATCGCCGATCTTTGTTTTTCTTATTTGCTTTTGAGGAATAATTTTGTAAAGTTCTTTGTTTATTAGGTTTAAAAATTTCGCTAGACTTAAGTTCGGTTTAGTTTCTTATCGCTGCAGATGAATGTTGATTTTATTTTGTATTCTTAGCTTCATGGCGGCTTTTTTTTAAATCCTCTTTAAATATATTAAAAAACTATATATTTTTAAATTTTCAAGGGTGTATTTTTTATAAGATTTTATTTAATATAAGATATGAATTAATTTGTTTTTTTTTTGTTTCCCGACTCGTCTTCAATTTTAATATTCGGTTTTATTTTAAATGTGCTGAAATTATGACTTTGTAGGCATCGTTATGTTCCTCATATTTTTCTGCTTTTTTGCTGTTTCGGGACGCATTTTTATGAGTCTTGATTTCAGTCATAATTGCACCGTCTTCTACGTCAGTCTTTTCTTCATCTTCCTTTTCCACAACTTTTTTCCTTCTTTTTCAGTCGTAGTCATTCTTTCGTCTTATTTTCTCATGGATAAAAGTTAAAAGTTGCTTCTTCTGAAAGTCCAACGAAAGCGAGGCCCCAAAAAACAATAAAGACTCCGTAGCATGTGTGTTATTGCCTTTTATTATTATTCTTCTGTTCTTTTACTTTGGTGTTTTCCTTTTTTATTGTCTCTAAATAAAGTCCATGATGATTTCTTCTTTTTTTTTTCTTGAACTATAAGAGTTCTTCTTTTGCTCTAGTGTTGTTGGTGCCAAAGTACGTAGGCGTTGCGTTGAGTTGCGTTCCGTCGAGTTCCTCACAAGTCATTACAGCAGCAACCACAACAACAACGCGCTAAATTCCGTCTTTAATAATATGAATTTTTGGTTTTTTCTCCTTTTTACTTTCGCTGTAGATGGATAAAATGTGTTTGTTCGGAGACAAAGTCCCTGGCTGATGTCCAACACGAAATTATGAGTTTATATGACCACAATCTGCACATTAAAATTAATTTGGAAGAGGAAACGGTAAGCGAAGATTATAGAAGGAGTTATTCGGGCGGTCATTGGGAAAAGTTGTTTCAATTTACGATGAATGATGATAAAAAATAATAAGAACTATTTGTTAAATTATAAATGGATAATCTAGAATAGAAATGGAGTTGAGAACAACAAAAATTTAGAAAATACATCAGTTAAATGGGAAGTTTTCACTTAACATTTCTAATTTTTAGTCTGTTCACTTCTTCTGTTTTTGATTATGTTAACTTTTAATATTCAATATATATAATAATATATATAATGAACAATTTAATATTATTTTGAAGTCGACATTCTTAACATTTTTTATATATTTACTAATGCTTTGGTACATCATTTGATAGTCACCGAGCAGCAGTGACTTAAATCAGAAGCAAAATTAACATCAACGCTAAAATCTTTTATTGACATCGCTTAAGTGACGTGATGACGACAGCATCAATTTCGCATTGGATATAAAAACGCCTGTCTTCAACAGATGCACTCGTGCAGAGATACATCGCCGGCAATTTCAAAAATTATGTTGACTTCAGTCAAATCTTGGCAGCATTTGCCAGCAAAAGTTTTGCAATTGGGCTACATTAGGAATGGACTATTTTTGGAAGCGACGCAGCACGACGATAAATTGGAACGGAAAACGTATCAAGTTGAAGTCAGCGAAGAAGAAGTTGCGAAGACCGACGAACAGCACCCGCAGCGAGTACCGTCGAGTAGCTCGTTCGATAAGACAAGCTACAGCAGGTTGGATGTCGCAAGGCATCCGTTCTAGCCGTTGCTCCCCTCACCACTTCCCTGTTCTTTTGATCCATTTGATCCACTCTCGTTTACCGCCGTTTTACTCCTCTCCCTCTCAACAATCGTATTTTGGGTCCATTCTGTTTGTTTGGCTTCAGCTTTTTATGAGTTTATAGCTTTTATGGTAGAGCATAAAATACTTTAATTGAGTACTCTTCTCGAGCATCTCAAGAGTCCATATGTGACCATAGATAAAGCTTTTTCTTCAAACCAAACACAAAATTATGTTCATTTCGCGATTTGTAGAAATCATGCTTCAAAGGGTACGTCTTTGGTTTTTAATGGAATTTGTAAATGATCAATATAATTTTTATTTCATTTTTGATTAAATATAAAATTGATCATTACTGAAATCCAATCTTGGCCGCTTAACAACTCCAGCAACAGTTTCCACATCCGCGTGTCGCCAATCGATTATAAGCTAAGCTTTAATTGAACAATATTATGAAAAAATATTTCACGTCAATTTCGTTGTTACACAACAGAACTTTGCAATGCAGTTTTTCGGGTTTTATTGAAATTTATTGACCGAGAACGGCATGAATAATTAAGCTTCATATGAAAACAAAAAAGGTTTACAATAGAAACAGATGCAAAATCAGAAGCAGGACCAAAAGTGGACAAAATAACCAAAAAAGTGATTATAATAAATAGTTAAAGAGACAAGAATTCATTGCAGCCCTCCTCCTCCGATCGAACATTCCCACAGAAACAAGTTTATTTGCATATCTGTCGCCATGTGTATTATTCGGCTTTGTCATGCATCCAAAGGCTCTGAAACACAACCGACAAATGGTGCAAAATGGTCCACTTTAAATGAATGCCAAATATTTCGCTGGAGAAAAACCGGTTACCACAGAAAAAGTATCACAAAAAAAAGTCTTTGATTCACAGTGGTTAATGTTTAATGTTGATAGATTTTTAGCCTATGCAACGCAACTCACCTCAACATTTTGATCTGATTTTGTTGAATTGGCTCGCGGTTTTAATGAACTTTCCGCAGCTGGCCGAGGATATCCGAGAAGTCAATATTAACTAAATTAAATACTTTGCTGATCTTCTTTTTCAAACTGGATTAAAACATTTCTGCAATGCTTTAAGTTTGCTTTCCTTTTCTGCTTCTTCCGCTTCTAATTGATTACTTAAGTCGTTCGCGTTCAATTGTTTCGGGGCCACACGCATCCGCAGTGGCATTAACTCTAATTTGACTTCAGCTATTGATTTATTGGTTTCTGTCTGTGAGTGTAGAAGCATTTATCACACCAAAATACTAACAGGCATAATTGTGTCTAATGTAGTTGAAGTTGCGTTGTTGCTCGATGCACTGTATAAAGATATGAATCACTTTTAATGGTCCTTCTGTCGTCCCTCCTGGTGAAGGGCCCGTAGGCCGGCCGCACTCTATTTATACAAATCAAGTTAAATCTGTTATCGTTGCATTCGCAGCTGTCGTCCACCTCCAACGCTTGACTAGATTGCCGACGGTGCAATTTGTTGGCCAAGATTTTTCGCAGCTACCGTTCTGGGCCAGCAATTTCAACAAAGTCCTGCAAATACATTGAAATATCATTCATTAGTTTTATGGATATCAACATATGTTGGATGAAATTGCCTGTAAATAATGGATAAAGTAATGAATTATGAGATATATTTGTTTAGGCAGTGGACAGAATGTAAAGTGTGAGATATGAAAACATGTAATAGTACCAAATCATGCTAATTTAATGATATATATGGAACCTGTATTGAATATTGTTTTAATTTCTTCGTATTTCTGTTGGAAATTTATAAAAAAATTAGGAAGAGGACTAAGATAATTTAAAACAAAATAAAATTGAATAAAACTATATTAGTCACCTATTATTTATTATTGGTACTTCCGCAGAATCACCAAATAATGTAGATTTAACATTACACAAATCAAGGTAAATTTAAATTAAAGCTACTAGAAATTCTAAAGAATCTAAATGTAACGACAGTTAAGGAAATCAAGAATAAAAATTATAGCGCTGATCTTAGGAATTTTTTACGTAGAAATAAGAGTGGGATATATTCTTTAACAAACTCACATCCAACGTATACAATTTTTTATCAATGACTGTGAATATTTTGTTGACGAATGCGAAAAGCAAATACAACCCAATCATAAGAGAAAACACAACACGAGGTCACGCATAAATGTTTATCAGTCGATTCAATAGGGAAAACCTTCGTTCGTCTTCATTTTTCTATATTAACAACGATTCCCCTCCCCATCTTCAAAATCTTTGGCTAAGCAACGAGCAACCAGAGAAACGACGAAGCGTAAAAATCGTACAAGAGGCTTTCGAATTCCTGTTCTTCCCCACGCTCCAAACACAGAGAGAAGGTCACTGCGTGGTTTTCCTATTATTTTTATTATTAATATTTGTTTTTCAGCATATGATTTCTTTGGCAGTCTTATTCGGCCCCTTACTGGGTACGCAAGGACCTCAAGCTGTAAGCTAATGAAAAAAGAGCAATATTTTGAAGAGGTTAAGTGGCAAAGTGCAGGTCTTCAAGCCTAAAGGACCTGCTGGCTGCCAGGGTTACCCGCCCTTCTCGCCGCTCCTTCTCCCGAAAAGCTTTTGACACGCTCCAACGCCAAAGGCCATCCACATCCATCTTCTGCCCGACCCTTTGCATGTTGTTGGCTGTCGGAAACGGAAGAATTTAACTGAAGTACTGCGCTTCTGATAAAAGAAGTCAAGATACGAGTACTCGTACGAACAAGTGTGTTCATGTATGCATGGGAGTGAGAATGAGGAGCGAAACCTTGCTGACATGACTGCTGCTCGAAACGATGCCGCTGCTGCTGCTTTTGCTCTGTCTGTGATGATGAAGTGAAGTGAACGAAGCTCATAAAATTGGCCGTAATACAGTGGAGCAAATGGCAGTCGTATAAATGTCCTTAAGTGTTATTAACTGTTTGTGTGGCATTTTGTACTCCACTCAGTCGATGGCAATGATGGCGATTGTTAGTCCCATAAAAGAGTTCAGGAAAGCTTCTTCGATTATTTACTACTGTGTGTTAATATGGATCAAGTGAAGCATTGGAGGAAAAAGGATGGATGAAGGAAGAATTAAACTTATTCGTTTCATTTTTTTAACAGTTGTTAATAATAATCATCCCAGAATCCATTAAGGTTGATTTTTGCTCGGAATTTGCACATTGTCATACGTTCGCTTTCATGTATTTACTTATGTGAGTATTTTAATAGTTCTTACTTTACTCTAAAATATATTTCTTTGATGTGATCTCATTACAGAGATCATGAAAAATATCACAGGGTCATTAGCGATCAAGAAGTTATAGAAGTAAAGGTGTGTGCGAACCCGTTTTTAAAAACAATTGTGTCGAACGTAAAAATTGTTTATTCTTATATCAATCGAAATGAAATCATCCATTCAATTACATCACATGTAGTAAATCCTAGTAAATAGGCTTTATGAGTTTTCGCCCTCGATATGTTTAATCATCACATGAGTTTCGCCCTCGATATGTTTAATCATCACATGAGTTTCGTCGCCTGAATGACGCTTTGTCTCCCGACGACCCACTCAATACTTTCGCTAGTCTCTTATCTCCCTGCACTGAGCAGAAAGCATTCCACTTATCATCGGTTACATATGAATGCGCTGCGAGTATTTCATATATTCATCAGTGTTTCTAGAACTTCGATTATATTTTTATTTCCTATACGTAGTAAATCACTCTCGCCAATTCTTCTCGTTTCTTTCGATTCACAGTTCAAAAGGGTGAACAACTCAGACGCTACGTTGACAATGAACTACTTTTTTATAGACTTCAACAGAAGAAAAATCAAATTATGAATATTAAGTAAAATTTCCATGAGTGTTTTTCCAATATCCGGCCTTTCTTCTGTCTGTTGGTCGTTCGGCCTGTTCTAGACGTACATCGTCTCTTTCATATTTTAGCAGGTGTTCAACAAAGTTTACTCCATCCCATTCCGCACGGGTTAGGAACTTTTGTGGCTTCAATATTCAATTTGTGCTGGAAATTATATTTTCATATTTTTTCCCTTTTTTTTGCTGCTTCTCATAGCAAATATCGATCAATTTATTTGGATGCCGGTTGCCGGTAAGCAAGCGATTCTTTTGTGTGTCATCTTTTTGTGCTTCCTCAAAGCCGGCCGCCGACTCTTGGCAACCAGACAAAGGGCGGCGATGGTCTTTGCTCGAAGTTGTTTCTGCTGTTGGTGTTGGGGTTTTGTGGTTCTTCAATCGGAAGTTTCTTGAATGGTTTTGCAATTTTATACAATAAAGAAGTCGAATTTATGTTTTTTACTCTATATAATTTCCTTATTCTATTGTATTGAAGTTTTTAATTTTATTTTCTATTCCATTCAAATGAAAGAAACATTCTTTTCACACGTATTGTATAAAATTTCTGTAATTTTTAAGACTTCTTCTGGAAAAATCTCGTCACTATAACTAAGCAATTTAGTGTCTATAATATATGAGTATATAACTATTTATTTATGGTGTGAATTCATATCGCAGATGACAAGTGAAATATGTGAATGAGGTCAAAGACAATTAAAGAATGTGGGAAAGAATAAAAGAGTGAAAGTGACAGCAAGACGATATATTCCGAAGTCTGGAAGTACTTAATATATTTATCATGTCTTGTTTTTTACCAGGTTAACTTCAAGAAAAAGATACTGAAAACTAATACGAAATGCTATGCAATAAACTCTTCACTCCCTTCAAGTAACTACATTTAAGAAGAAACTACGAAAAGAAGCAGTATATGCACCAGAATATCTATGAACTAGTTATTCGTCAACCTCAAAAACCTTGAAATTTACATTTGTAATCAGTCGAAAGCTATTATTGCCTTTCTCGGACAACCCTATACAGTCATTAGAAAAGTATGTCCATTCATATAGCGAATTGAATGGACTCACTATGATATTAATAGTTGAACAGTCATTATTTTTAATAATTGATATAACAATTATAAATTTTATTATAGCAAAATTATACAGCGTTTCTCGAGAAGTCGTTAAAAAGTAAAATTACGGAATTTATGCTTAGCTTTTTCTTAGTTTCAGTGGTTTATCTGTATGTTGTGGATCCGTAGACATCCATAAATTTTAAATATTTCGAAAAAAATTTGTGGTTTTCCATACATATACATTTATATACTTCTTTATTTTGTAGAATCTTCATTAATTTTACAAATAATCAGAATCGCTAAATAAGACACTTGGTCTGTGGGTTAGACGAAGACAGAGAGAGGATACGGCAGAGGTCAAAAAGCTCTCATTTCGACGCTGTTTCTGGTTCGATTGCCTCGCAAAACATCTGCCTCTCATTACATCGAATGCTGTTGCTGATCGTGGATAAGCTTTGGCATCAAATCGCTTCCATGGTGTAGATAAGAAAAAGATTTTTTCATTTATTCTGAGTTATTTTGGAATTTGTTCCAATGGTTTTTAAACATTTATGAAGTGAAGATGGTTTATTTTATGATGATGACGATGGTTTATTTTTAAACAACTCTTTGACGTCGAGTCAGGAAACGCTCTACTCTGACATCAGACAGTCCTGAGTAATTAGGAAATATTCAAACAAAAACCGTTTCGTTTTTAAAAAAACGACGTTTTTAAAGCCCAATTTAATTTTTTGTTTTTTAAACTATGTTATAGAAAAATATACAAACTAAATTATAATTTTTGATATTTGAATTATTCTTAGTTCTATGTTTTCTATATAAGAATTTTTATTAAAATTACAAAGAAGATTCCAATTATTTCAAAACAAAGAAATGCTACTGTGTTTAAATTTCAAATAAAAAACAAAAATAGAACAAAAGAAATAAATGAAATAGAAATGTAAAATAATATTAATATTAGGAAAAACTCACTACAAAAATTAGGAAAAAAGTATAAACAAAGTATAAAGGAAAAATATTTTTATGGCACACTTCGCAGATAATGCTCAAAAGAATCGATAGAGTGGCACTGCTAGAATCGAACATTGAGCAGTTGATAAAAAACGAAGATAAAGTATTTATAAAACGACGAAAAGTAAGATCAAAAGTGGAACAAAATAAGTAGCAGACTTAAAATAGTAGTAGTAGTAGTAGTTGCAGAATGGAACTGAGGCGGAAGAACAAAGGACAAAAGAAGAATAAATAACTATAATAAAAACAAAAGCGAAAAAATGTAAAGCGTGCAATCAGATCGATCGCGGAAAACACATCAGAACAAGAAGATTGAAAGAAGGATTGGCTCTAAAATACTACCCTTTTCCTGCTTTCCATAAAATCCAAGTGAACAAAAATAAAAACAAAAAACCACGACAACAAAACTTAGAGTAATCAAATATCTATAGACTGTATAGTATAGAGACAAAACTGAACAGCAGCTTTAAGAAACAATAAAAAGTTCTATAAAAGTAACTCAAATAAAGCCCATTTTTAACAATAAATTAATTTTACATTCGCTGAATATAAAAACATTTACATAGCGTATATAGTTCATTCGAATAATTGAAATAGCTATGAGTTCAAGGAATTCCTTAATTGGTACGGAATTAAAATTTACGGACTGATTTTTTAAAGTGTTTTTATGATTTCCGCCGTCAATTGTTTGTTTTTCAACAACATGTAATGACGTAATTTACAATTCCAAATAAACAATTGTCATTTCGTATAACTTTGTAGTTCTTTAGTTAAAATTAACATTAAATTCTTAAATAAAATTTACCATCATTAATCAATGGACAATGGACAATGGACAATAGCAATGAAAAAGCTAGGTATTACCAGCGAATAATAGTTGTCTACGATTTCATATATGATAAGTTATCTTACAATCTTGGGACACATGAGATTTTATTATTATGATATTTTTAATCATGTGTTTTATAGTGTTGCTTTTATGTTGGACATTTTAAATGAGTGTGTGGCGTCTGTTTGAAGAATTGCAATAAAAATACCAACGAAACTGTAATGGAAACAATTATAAAAGCACCAACAACAACAACAACCATTGCATTTCATCTACAAATTGGACACATGCAATAAACTAAACGAAGCGCCATCGGCTTCTCCAGTCTAAGCGCCAACACAGTCACCGCCCTCCATTTCCGCCCCCTCCGCCTCCACCAGCTCTTTTCTATCAATTATTGCTTTTAATTGACGGCGGTGTACGAATGTCCCCCTCGATTAAACTGTCAGATAATCATGCATGCAGCAAACTCATGAATTATGCATGAAATCTATGCTAAACTTGATAGATTTTCAACTGAATTCTATTTCGCTCTGCCTTCCTATCGCTCCTTTTCTGTCCTTCTCACGCTATTGTTTCCATCTCTTTCCGTTGTCCAGTGGTTCGTGTTGCTGTGGTTGTTTCTATTATAATTCTTGCTGTTGCTTCTGTTGCGGTTTCTGTTTTAGTTGCTCCATGAGTTGATGTTATTATGGTTGTTGGTGTTTCTGCTTGTGGCTTGTCTTGCCTCAGACATTTATCACGCTTTACTTCAAACGATTATTTATTTTATCCGTGGTTAATTGGTGCAAAAAACTAGTTGTTTTATTCCGCCGGTTTTTATCACATCGCGTTAATCGTTTCTTGTTTCTAATTTGTCTCTAATCTCAATGGGATCAATCAGTAAAAAGCGAAGAGGTTTTTCTGAAACATTTGATCTCTTCACTTCAATGAAATCTTTCTCCGGATAAATCAGTTTTTAAACATAATTATTTTTAATTTAATGAATGGCTCATTTCCATTCAATTGAGCGCTTTATGATTCAATGCGTCATCGATTTTTAATTGTTTATTTATGTGTTCTTTTATTTTTGTTTTAATTTATTTTTTTGTTTTACCTTGTGATTTAAAAGTCGCTTTGAAATAATAAATTCCTTAAGCTTTAACATATTTCGCGTTATTTAATGACATTTTACTGAAGTCCAAATAAATTCATTTTGACAGCAAACTCCGCTTAATGTGAGTTATGAAGAATGGACGTGATTGACATTCATAATCAACATAAAATAGCACATAACTTGTCTCTGGTATGACTTCATTTATTATTAATTATCGTCTTATTTAATAAATGATATTTTTAATATTCACATGTCGGTTCTCTTCTAAAACTGAGCGATTGTTAAGTTTCGAGGTCTTGTAAATGGAATAAAATAAACAATATTCTTATAATAACAATCAACAAAAACTCACAAAATATAAATGGAAATTAGAAATTAGTTCATTGAATTGTGCTGTCATTATTTTGTATTTGTTAAAACATTTTTAATAACATTTTTGCTTGGCTCTAGGTCGATGGCTAGACACCGTCTACTTCTGCCCTCTCCATGCTTACTAGTGTTCACAGAGACCGGTGAAGTTTCAGTTATTATTGTGCAACAACGGATTTCCTAAAAACATAAACTCAACAAACAACTTGCAGCAATGAGAAGTTTGTTTCACTGCATGAAGCACGATAAATTTGGCCCAATGGTTTGTAGACAATAAAAATTAATAAACGCCAAGCATAAAAACACGTGAAGAATGCAAAAAAATACGTAGACCTGAATTTTAAATCGGAGTCGTATGAAGCGTGATGATATTCATGATGTTGAACACGATTTAAGAAAAAAGCGGCAATCAAATAAACAATGAAGCAGACAAACAACGTGAGAGAGACAAACATGCGACAAGTGGCGACAATCACTGCTACATTCGAACGTTTTGGCACCACTTTCTTTTGGTAAGTAAACACTTACACACACACGTACACATATATTAATGCTAACAACAATGCAACTGCAATTCACGATTGTAAATGCTTGGAGCAAAAATGTCGACCCGCCGAATGCTAAACGCAATAAAAACATAATTTATAACCGATATGTGTTTGTCGACAAATGTTTTGATGGGGAAGAAGAAGAAGTAATAACAAGAAGGAGGGGCGTCGAGAGGGAAAAGTTGATAGAAAAGTGGACAACACTTTCAAAGCAGCAACACAGCAACACGTAGTTGTCACATGGACACTTTAAAAGCAATAAATTATCTGAATTGAGATGTACTGTGAAAACTGTTTTATTTATAGATTAAATGAGAAAACGAAAAAATTAACAATGAACCAAAAAAAATTATAAATAACAACAAAAATAAAGAAATTGGAAATATTACTTACATAATTAACATATCCAGAAAAACTAAAGAAAATTATATTATTTAGTTAATAAATGAATTTACAATAATAATTCTAAATAAATAATAAAACAATTGAATTAATTATAACGTAACTTAAACACACAATTTTATATTAATATCAAAATCAATATATTTTTAAAAACTAAAAGTTTTTATAATAATAATAGTTTAAAGACCGACAGTATTAAAAAAGTGTAAATATGCTTCCTAAAAAAAGTCGCTTTTTTTATAGTGTATGCATATTACACTTTAGTAATTGGACTAATTCCAAGCTTCAATAAACAAATTTTTATGTTTGGTTACACAAAGGATTTTGTTAAAAAATCTTCAGGAATTTTATCCATTGCCAAGTATTTCAATTCAATTCCTTCTTGGACTGTTTTTCTGACAAAATGATGACGTATATCAACAAGCTTCGTTTTGTTGTGGAATACGGGATTCTTACGTAGAAGTTTCCCCTTTTAGTTGTCAATGAAAATTATGGTTGCTTCTTGTTGTCCTAAAATTTATAATAAGAATTTTCTCTTTCCAAACTCCTTCCCTTGCGGATTCCTAGAGTCTCAGCTTCATTCATTCATCAGCTGATACACGGATTCATCACATTTTAAAGGTCATAATCATCATCAGCAGCAGAAAAACGGAGAATATTTTCAGCCTCACTAAAAACATGATTATTTTCTCCCTTCGTTGATGTTTACAATAAACAGTAACATTGCTTATTGTCCTTGTTTATAGATTTCAATTGTAATATTTAATTGTTTTTTTGATTTTGATAATTTCATTGCACTTTGAATTGCACTTATTTTTTATGTGTCTGATTTCATTGCAATTTAACATTCGAATAATTATCAAAAGTACAAAAAAAAAAAAAAAAACAACAACAAAACAACAGCAACAACAACTCTTTAATATGAATCATCTTTGAATCGTGTTGATAAAAAATAACAAACAATGAAATAAAACCGTTAAAAAATGCAGATATTTTTTTTGCTAGTTTTCAAATAGTTGAATATTTTTTTAGAATTTTCGGATACATAATAATAATGCATACATAGTTTTCAATCTCAGCAACATTTACACCTGCATTCATGCAAACACAAACAACCAGACACCTAAGCAAACACATCCGCATATAAAATCATTCGCAAAAATATGAACACGGAAGAATTTAGAGTCCTGTCGTCTTTCCATTCACAACAGATCCATATATACACAAACCCACACTCATACGCATCTGCACACGCATTCACTTGGATGCTGTTGCTTATGTGTTGCCTATTATTGTAAATATTTGATGTCATAAAGTGACAATGCATCGGGGACATGACACAAATTTTCCCATGAGTTGATGCGATTGTTATTGTTACTACTCTTCTTGTTGTTGTTGTTGTTGTTGTTCTTATCGCTCGTGTTCGTACTACGATTGATATTCGATGCTGGCGCCGCTGCTGCTTCTGCTGTTACTGATTTCATTGTTGTCATTGCTTTTCATCTGCTTTGTAGTTGCTTATGGATTTATTCACTATCAGCTGTTGTTGTTAAATTTATTGTTGTTGCAGTGATAATGTTGCTGTTGCTGTTGCTGTTGCTGCTACTTGTCACATGTCATACATTTTTGACATTTAAATTCAGTCCTTGCTGATGGATCTGTGACATTTGTTGCTGTAACTTTTATTATTATTTGAAAAGTAAAAATGCCAGTTGACACATACATCAACACAAGAAAAAAGAAAATCTAAAAAGAGTTTAATTTCCCACGTATCAATGACGCATGCTACAAAATGAACAACCACAGGAGCATATAATATCAACAATAAAAAAAACCAAGCAGAGAAAGTCCTCCCTGAATTATTAATTTTTTTCATTTATTTGCCATTTATAATGTCCCGTTTCAATATAAACTATTATAAGATTTTTTTTTATCATCCACACTATTACCAATATTAGAAATATCAATATTATAATTTTTATTTTGATTTTTATCGTATCTCCATCACCCCTTACTTCTTATTTCCACCTTTCTTTTTACTGTTATTATCGTTATTATAGCAACAATTATAGTGTTACCATTAATGTTGTTAGCACCATTATTATAACTATAATTGCAATATTATAATTTATAATATTATCGATATTGTAATATTTTACAATATTATAATTTTTTTTATATTCTTATCGTTATTATTATCATTAGTATTATTATTAGTTATTTACATCATTTCCTCGTTTGTAATTCTTAATGCAATATTTCAATAATAACGAAAGAGAATTTATTTATAAACTTTTCAACCGAAAACGTGCGTTTGCAAATAATTTTCAAAAAGCATTCACTCACGAGCAGCTGAAAAGTAGGGAATTTGAAAAAAATTTCAGATTTTTAATATTAACGATGATGAATTCAATTCAGAAATTGAAACTTTATATGCTTTACAATAAATTTCGAGACGGAACAATGCGAGGACAAATAAAACACGTACTTCATTATTAACCAAACCCAATTTTTTATATAAAAATGCATATTTTGCTTGATTTTAAAATGATTTCACTCATCGTAATGATTGATTTTCGACCGAACCTATATACATGTTTTTAACATTACGCAATTAACCTAACGTTAATTTTTTCCATCTGAATGTGTGTCATCAGTCCTTGTGGCATTAGATTAAGATTTTGGTATCTATTTTCCGTAATAAGTTCTAAAATACGTTTTTAATTCTTCATCATAGTTTAATAAAACTTTTTGAGTTATTCAGTCTTTATAAATAAAATTAAGAATGCAGAGATAAACATCAACATTTGCATCTGAAGCAAATTTTTGATCAGGTAAATCAACTCGAAATGAATAAAATTAACTTCCTCACTTTTTCACTAAAACTTGATTCGCTCGATTAACTTAATTCACTCAACAAAAACGAAAATGCAAAACTTATATCAGGTTGTTCAAATGTTAAATGGAGTCAGTTAAAAGCTAAATGTATAATTTTATGATTTTGATTCGTCTATAATTAATTCTCATTAGAAAAGCGATAAAAAGGCAAAAAGAACTCAATAAACGTTAATAGCAATTAAACAAAAAATAAAATCAAATACGAAATAAGAATGAGTCGTAAAAAACTTGTTGACTGCATGGCATGCAGCCGAAGATATGCAGATATACAAGCAGATTATAATAGAAAAGATAACGAACCTGTTGATGATTTTTGGAGGTATCCGCTGCGATGTTGGAATTTTGTTGCTTGCATCAGCATCATCCACAGCGGGCTTTAAATATGATGCTGTTGGATGCCATGAATTCTTACACTTTTTATAAGAGTTACTATCTCAACTTAATCTTGTTATTGTTGGTTTATCTCGTCACTGTTGAATTAACACCTGTTGGTCGAGTTCCATAAAGGAACCGTTTACTACACGTCTGGACTTTGACGCAAAGTCTTTGATGCAACAGGCGATGATAAGTTATTTTGCTGTATGATGTCGGAGATATTTTAATAACTCAAGACGCAAAACCCACCGTTTACAAAACTCTTGAATATATTCAAAAAACTTAAGCATAAAAATCCGATTAAAGATACCGCGAAGATCTGAACTCCTAAGAAAAATATTTGCATTAATTTTTATATTCGTTAACATGGGCTGAGTGAGTTGTTTCATTTTTATCCTATCCTAACCTATGCTTTGTAATTGCATTGTTGGCCGGTCATTAAGGGGCCTGAGACTAGAGTTCAAGGCCCCCACAGGAATTTTGTGGTACCAAATACCACAATACCATGAATATTTTCGATGGACAATGCTATATACAATCCTATTCCTACTAATGCAAGTAACTTAATATTCCAATGTTTTGTAATCCTTATATTCCTCTCCCAAAACTAGAGAAATTTCCCAATTAAAGGAACGCCTCTGTACGAAATTCCCCTTGAGGTGGAAATAATCGATGCAAACCATGTTTTGGCAGGTCGACATGGAAGATGACGAAGCTGTCGAAGTTGTCAAAATAACCTGAGGAAGCTTTTTATTGCCTTAATAAAGACCTTGCTTCTTAATGTGCTTAGGCTTTGTTCTTGAAGCAATATTTAAGAGGCTTAAAATCTTCATGAAGTCAAACACATTTATTTAATTCGAAGCATCTTTATAAAGTTATTAACGTCATGAAATGATTCAACCATTGAACATCGTGTTGAATAAAAAGTCTATCGAAAACCCAATTATTAAACAGATTTGTCTTTTATCTTTTAATTACTTCAAGTAACCCAAACATTAATCTTCAGCGAATAACGACACTGACTGTCTTAAAAATTAAATGAAGATGGTTTGAATGAAATGTAAATGTTTACACAGCTTCCTTTAAAGAAAAAAATATCAAAAAATGTTGTTTTACTCTGAAATAGTTAATTAATTTTTATTTTTTGGCTTCAAACACAAAAGTATCTAGTAGAGATAAAAAATAAATTTGTTAATATTAATAATTTGCATTTATTTGAGAAAAAAAATGCCGATTGCAACGTAATTTTTTGCATCAACAACTCTTTAAAAAACAGTAGATCCTTTGTACCCGTTTATCTTAATTTCACACTTAGTTAAATTGCACTATATTCACAACTTGCTTTATAACAATTATTAAGAAGAATTTTAATAATTTAACAACTCTAAAAACTGTTGTTTTTTGGCTTTTTTGGTATATTTTCGACTTTATCTTGCGGTTAAATTTAATGCAACAATTTGGCGCCTTTTCGGTGAAATACAAACACAATCACTATGCACGCATACACAACTAAACTTTATTTGCCGGCTAAAAATGTGCGCAGTAGCAACAATTTTCCTTGCATTTCATCAAATTCAATATTTTGTAAGATTGCTTTTCTCATGTCCTTTCTAGAACTGCTGCACAACACATGAACAACGGTTCATGCAATAACGAGAAGATGGACGAACACTACACAAAAGCGAATGCCCGATCTCAACACTACGTTAATTATAAACAAATCAACTGAAGAAGGAGAGCAACAACAAACAATAGCGCGAGCTTTTTGCCGCCTGCCTTACTTTGCGAACGTCAAACGCCAGACTGAAGCGGCGGTTGACTCCGAGGAGACGATGATACCAACGCAGCACAAAAAGAGAACACAAATCGAACCGAACCAGCTTCGCCTCGCTGAGACCACAGTCGGCAGCCTCAGCGTCAGCGTCGGTCTCCGTCTGAAACTCAGACAAAGCCTCAGCGTAGCCGCAGTAACGGCCGTAGTCGTGGCGGCGGCAGCACCAGCTTCTCACTTCACACGCAGCAGTCGTGACTCCAAGAGAAGCACACAGAAAGCATGCTTTTTACGCTTCTGTGTTATGCTATGTTAAGCTGTTTGTGACGGTAGTAAAAGCGAAAACAACAACAGCAGCAACACTGCTGACGTCAGCAGAAGCATTAAAATAACGTTGTTGTCATTGTAGTTGATGTCGCTAATGTTCTTGCTTTTCCTGATTCTCCGGCTGCTACTGATGATCATGATGACGTCGCTGATGTTGTTCATTTGGAGCAACAGCATTTCAGCTGACTGACGGACTCACTGACTAAATGGACCGCCGAACTTGACTGGCCTGCCGACCGCGTTGGCATGTTTGTCTGACATGTGACTGCAGACTAACGGTTCTTCAGCGCCAAGGCTGCTTTTGGCCGCTACTTTTACTGCTGACATTGCTGCTGGCGCAACTCTGTGAAATTGCCCCTCACTCCAGTCTGTTACTCGGCTCTCGAGCTGACTTAATTTTGTTTTCTCTGTTACAATTTTATACGTTTGCGGCAGCGTCTGTCGCTGTCGGCGATGTTGCTGGTGGGTGGTTGTCAAAAAAGTTAGAGCAACACATTTGCCTTTGTTTGAACGTCGTTGCTCTTCTTACTTTTGTGTCCCAGAATATTCCTGCTAATGTTTGTAAAATATTCAGTGTTTCTTCTTAATTGTACACCGTTTGACACAATTGCGATAGTTGCCAACATTATTAAACAATAATAGTCAGAGAAGCAGAATTTCACGATGTTTGATAATGTTATTATATACCTTCAATTAAAGAGCCATGAAATGTTTCCTTGGAATGTACTTGGCGCTTAATGTGAGTGTTTGTCTTCGAGACTCAAGATGTGTGTCATTATTCCGTCTTACGTGGAGAAACCAAGTCGCAGGTTCCAATTGAAGACATGCATGCAATACGTGGCAAAATGTTGGAGTAAAGAATCCAGATGCTGTCATTAATGCCGTTGTTAGGGATGGCCATCTTCTAGGTGAAGTTTCGACGACCCATCCAAAGAATGTAATCCTTCATTGCGGAAAATGAGGATGAGGGTTTGGATGGAACGAGCTCCTTTATTCCTAGAAGTGCAGACAGGTACCGAAATAGGCAGCCTCGTCATCATTGGCCAGGGAAAGGGATTAATTTTCGTATGGCGGCAGGTCTGCTATTCAATGGACTTGTTGACCAGAATACCGGACGGAATAGGCGATAAGGGAGACATCAAGAAAAGTAATTGCGAATTGGTATCAGTTACGATCGGAATAAGAGTTGAAAAATTGGGTGAAGTAAGGACAGCGAAGAAAGCAGCCTCGTCTATCTCTATAGGATCGGGTTTGGAGAAGTCGCAAAGAACGACAGCTCAGTTCTCAGAAGAAAGTTCAGGTAAGACACGTTTGGTCAATATTCCCCTGCCTCGGAGGGATACTTCTTTTGGTTATATAAAAAATAGTTCAAAAGTCATTCCACTAAGGCCCGTTTTTAAAATGTCCGGTTAAGCACTAGTTGGCCCTTCAAGCAGAAGATCCTGTTTGGCTAATATTCATACAAATATCGTGAAATCGACTCTAAGAATTGCAATTGAAATATTAATTGAAGGGGCCTAAGTATGCACCTTCATACACTACGAAATGTAATTATTCCGAATGTTATCACGAACACACATATTATATATTTACCTTAATTATATTCAATTGAGAGTAATATGAAATAATACGATTTTTTTCGGTATGTTCGAGTTGGTAGGAGGTTATGCAGGTGGTGAATATCGTGTATACACGAGGACTGAGTATAAACAAGGAATAATAGCAAGCTAACTAACCTCTTGAGGGTATTTCTAAAGGTGATCATGCAGTTAGTATAGATGTTCGACTTTACTGTTGCTGTAATTAATATTGATTAAATATTGGTTGGAAAATAATAATTGTTTTTTCATTTTTCACTGCAAAAAAATCATATAAATATATAAACATTCAGAAATGTGGCCTATTTTCCACTTTTCGAAGGTGCCCTCACCCTGCAGATTATTCCGACAAGTTGTTGGGATGTGAACTAATTCCTAAAATAAGAAAGAAATTGTAAAACTAAATACTCCTAAAAATAAAAAATAAAAAAAATCTAGGAGAAGGAAGACTCACAGAAAGTGAATGATAAGCAAACGTCGAAGCAACCGCGAAGTCGTCGCAGAGTTCGTCATTATCGAGAGTCGTGGCGGCAAGCAGCGCAGTCGGCAGTGCTACAGCGCAATGCACACAGTGAATGGAGCATTCGCTTTCGTTTCATTGAAATTCAGTAGTCAGCGTCGGATAGAGAAATAGACACACAACTCAACTTCTGCTTCTGCTTTTGCTGTTGATGGGAGCATTAATTTCTCTGGCTCTGTTGCCGGCAACCAGAAAACCGTGGCTGTTTCTGTTTTTGTTCGTTCTGCTCTTGCAGTGGCAATTGTTTGTTTTGTTTTGTCGCCTGCAGACACATTATTAAAGTGGCCGGCGAGTGAAATAGTATGTGAATTGTCTGGTGCCGTGGTTACGAGTGAGTGAATCTCAAACAAGTGTGAAGTCGGAGAGGAAGCCGACGGGTAGCTCGCGCTACTCTCAAACTTGTTCGTCTGATTCGTTCGACGCTTTAGTTATTGTTCAGTAAAGCATCGGATCTCGTGTCATACAACTTGCTTTGTACACAAAAAAGTAGCTGTTTGGGTTTTGCATTGTTTTGTTCTTCCTGTGGTTGTGTGATTCCGTTGCTACTATTATCGTTATCACGGTTCGTGACGTCGTCGTTGTTGCGGTGGTCAGTGCTGCAAATCATTGATTTGCTTATGACTTTGTTTCCACGTTGTGGCACGCGACTGACGCGCCCCAAACCTTTTCTGCTCACTCAATTAAATCGCTTTCGATGGCATTCAAGTGGTTTGCGATGCATTACAACCTGCAGCACGCAGCACCATAGAAAAGAGGCTGCGCTGCGTCCGGGGATCGACTAGACTTAACTGTGTGCCACACGGTTGCTCATGGCTTGTTGCTTCTGGATGCGTTCACGTGCCGGGTCAGGAGTTGGCATCGTTGTCGCATGGAACGATGCCACACTGTCGCTGGGGGCAAGTGCGAGTGTCATTTATCTAGGGGACTATAATAGCGTCGAGACATTGAACTTGAAACAGGTTCGAGCGCGCGGAAGTGACAAGAAAAAACGAAAAACCGGCGATAACAAAAGCGATACCGGGAATTAAAATAGTAGAAAGCCTTTAAAGCGATAACAGAAAGGGAAGCTTATGAAACTATATAAACTAAATTTGCACTTGATTTATATAAAGACTAAAAGAACTACTTTTTGTGAAAGGACACAAAAAAGGGGATTTTGCTTTTGTGTTCGATCAGGATACACCAAAGTTTGTCCGATATTTGTAACTGGTATGGATTATGTGAAGACAGCTCTAGAGCTAAACTAAAACATAGAAAGAAATAGCTAAAATCACAGTCCGTTAGTCTTTAATACACTTCATTCGAAGGAATGGAATTCGATTAATTTAAATAACTCCTTTTCAAATATTCCCACATCTTATTTTCCGCGAAGTTTTGCCAGATTTCCATTGAAAGCCGAAACAAGACATTAATAAAATTTGCAAGAAACTTTCTGTGTTTATTGTGAAAACGCTTCTGATATTGAAAGCAAAATTAAGAAGTCAAAAATTCCATTTTCATGCAATCAATTGAGGTCGCGACACAAGTCACATGTTTGTCCAAACACAACAACCACAACTTTTCGGCTTCTGTTTAAAAGCAGCTCTGCTTTTACTTCTTAATGCAGATAAACTCTATAATCAATTATAACATTCGATAACTAGATTTGCATTGTATAGAGCTCTCCAGTTAAGTGCAAATAAATTATTAAATTCAAGTTATTTAATAAATTATTTTGTGTCCCAAGGCTTTTTGTAGTATTTTACATAAAAACTCTCAAAATGTACCATAAGCGCAGAAAACTGTTTTGAAGCATTATTCAATGTCAACAAGAAGTGTGGTTCTTAATTAAGTGAGTAACTAGGCTAGAAGAAAAAATTAGAAATTACAATTTTAGATTTAAGTTAAATTCTTTATATTTAAGGACCAAGGCACATATTAAAAGATTAAAATAGCCAATATTTAACTAGAGCTTCGTGCTGTTCAAACTGCTTATTGGAAAAACAGAAAGTTATGTATAATTTTTAAATGTTTATTTATATGATAATCTTTGTTCGATTATATATTCCTATATATGTATATATTAGACATACCCACATACAGACATATGTATACATAAATATACACATGCATGCACAGCGGCATACCCAGTACACATAACAGTACATACAAACACACATAAAATATATTATATACATATATAATACTGTATAATAAACAAATAATGCCTACATAAAACCATATACATATATGAAAAATGGATGTGTGTATAAAATGTATACCCTATCTGCAAATCTGTTTATATACCTCAGAACCAACCGCACAAACCAAAACCAAAAATAAACTAGTAAAGGTGTTGTCTACAGCCGGGCTGTAGCCGAAATACCCTACACCTACTCGTATATATAAGATATATAAGATAAACTATAATTATAGCTGCTTAACTATTTCTGTGCGTTACAAACACCGGTACTAAGTGGGTTTACTCTCAAAATTTAGGTGTAGGGTATAAAAATATACTGCAATACTGTGTGGATGGGTAAAAAGGAGGCGTGGCCCGCCCATTTTTTTCCCAACAGAATATTATTGGTTCACAAACTACAATATTATGTACACCATTATTCAGGAAACTTATATACTTTTCAATACAATCCATGTAAAACCCTCCATGACCTATGTAAACTAAAAGTGGGCGGATCACGCCCATATTTGGCATATTAACTGGAAGCATTAGTCTAAGCCTACATATAAAATTTTCTTGTCTTCTCTCAGAAAGTGATGCTGATATGGCCTTTTTTAATAGGCAAAACAGAGGTACCTGCACTCTCGATATAAAAAGTAGGCGTGGTCCTTGGGAGATTTTGCCCATTTTCAATACGAAACACCCCAACATAGCAACGAATATTTTTGCCAAATTTCATTTTGAAATCTTAATCCGTTCTCCTGTGATCGTGATTTCAACGGACAGACAGACAGACAGACGGACAGACATCGTCCGTTCAATTTTGGTGGTGGTGCTGATCAAGAATATATATACTTTTCCATACCTATCTTGTCTAGTTCTATGCGTTACACACTCCGCTAGAAAGTGAATATACCCTCAACCTTAAGGTGTAGGGTATAAAAAGCAAAACTTATATGAGGCTGTTAACTCTGTCTCTCCTACTCATTTCACTGGTGATTTCAACAGCCTCACGTGTTAGCAATCCTATTGCCGGTGAATGTTATGACCAGTTAACTGGTTCTAGTTTTTCCAAGCATGATGTTATTTTCTTTAGCTATAATTTTGGTAGTTGTTCACATGAAAAAACCATAAAATATCGCGGTTTTCAAAATATTAATAATGCTAACCTTGAGCATGACTTATTTATAATAAATATATGGAATGCCATCAGTTGATAATCAAGTATAGTTCTTCACGGACCAACAGATTCAATTGTTCAATAAACACGTCCCGTTACGAACCAAAATGTTACACACTAAAAATCCTCCGTGGTTGACAAATGATATCCTTGTGCACATTCATAAGTGCACATTCCCTTTAATTTCTCCAATGTTATGAGACTTGATGTTCTAAATGCAGTGTTGGGAATTTAGTCTAATGTAATAGGTATAGATGACATTAACCTTGCTAAAATTACATTATTAACTACATTATAAGTGACTACTTCCAATTTTCCAAAGCTTTGGAAAAAAACTAAAATTTTGCTGATACCCAAAAAAATGAGAGTGAACCAGAGTACAGGCCAATTGCTATCGTCCCATATTTCTCTAAGGTATTTAAAAAGGTAAACTTTCTCAGATTCAGGCTAAGCTTATTTCCAAAGATTTTTTTGTCCCTTACCAATCGGCGTTTTGTATCAGTGGTTGAACAAATTAGATTACCCCTAGATACGGCATTTGACATGGTCCCTCAAAAAATTCTTACTTGGAAACCTATTTGAATTTCCCGACGAAATATGTAAGCTTATCTCTTCTTGTCTATACAAAAGGCAGCAATATGTAGTTTTTAAAGAACTTTCAAGTTTCCTTGTAGTTAACGCCGGCGAATCACAAGGCTCAATCTTGGGACGAATCCTTTTAAGTCTTTATATTAACGATTTACCATCTACAATTAAGTATGGTTCGGTTCATATGTATGCGGACGACGTTTAGCTTGTACATGCTAGTTCTCTGTATCTGTATACTGATCTTGCTTTAATCAGAACCTGGACTTGTAAGAATGGCTTGCGTCTGAACAGTGCTAAATCGAAAGTGCTAGTCATATACAAAAGAAACTTGGATCTATCACGCTTTCCAATTATAAATATTGGGGAAGAGCCGATTGAATATGTTAGTACAGTTGAGAACATATACATTACTTTCATATCATATCAACGTCGCCCAAGGTAGAGTCTTCTTCAGTCTTATGTTCCGTCAGCAATAAAGCTGATGGTAGTGAAAACTCTTTTGTTTCCGATACTTTTATATGGATCTGAAAAACTTTCAGATCTGGACTGAATGAAATACAAAGAAAATTTAAAGTGAAATTTTAAATTAAAATTTAAAATGTTGCTCGATTTGTGTTTAATCCGTGACGTTTTGACAACATATCCTCTTTTAAGCGTCTTTTATACAATTGTATAATTGTTATATAACTCATTACCACCTGGATTGAGGACAATTACCGTTAGAGCCGAATTTGATGTCAAATTACGCGAATATTTTAATGAATCCAAAACCTCTTTTCTTTCTTTTTTCTCTTTCTTTTCTCTTTTGGGTTTGAAAATAGTTTGAATATTCCAATTGTAATACATTCTTTGATTTGTTAAGGCACATTTATTAATAAGATATTATATCTTTTGCGTGTTACATCCTTTTAAATAGAACAATAAACAATGCATAGGAACGTTGATGAGATTGTTTAAATGTTAAATGGAGTCAGTTAAAAGTTAAATCTATACTTAATTCTCATTAGAAAAGCGATAAAAAGCAAAAAGATCTCAATAAACGTTAATAGCAATTAAACAAAAAATAAAATCAAATACGAAATAAGAATGAGTCGTAAAAAACTTGTTGACTGCATGGCATGCAGCAGAAGATATGCAGATATACAAGCAGATTAGAATAGAAGAGATAACAAACCTTGTTGATGATTTTTGGAGGTATCCGCTGCGATGTTGGAATTTTGTTGCTTGCATCAGCATCATCCACAGCGGGCTTTAAACGCGATGCTGTTGGATGCCATGAATTCTTAAACTTTTTATAAGAGTTACTATCTCAACTTAATCTTGTTATTGTTCGTTAATCTCGTCACTGTTGAATTAACACCTGTTGGTCGAGTTCCATAAAGGAACCGTTTATTACACGTCTGGACTTTGACGCAAAGTCTTTGATGCAACAGGTGATGATAAGTTATTTTGCTGTATGATGTCGGAGATATTTTAGATAACACAAAACGCAAACCCCACCGTTTACAAAACTCTTGAATATATTCAAAAAACTTAAGCATAAAAATCCGATTAAAGATACCGCGAAGATCTGAACTCCTAAGAAAAATATTTGCATTAATTTTTATATTCGTTAACCTGGGCTGAGTGAGTTGTTTCATTTTTACCCTATCCTAACATATACTATCCTAACCTATGCTTTGTAATTGCATTGTTGGTCGTTTATTAAGGGGCCGACATCAATACACTATGCAACTGAGACTAGAGTTCAAGGCCCCCACAGGAATTTTGCGGTACCAAATACCACAATACCATGAATATTTTCGATGGACAATGCTATATACAATCCTATTCCTACTAATGCAAGTAACTTAATATTCCAATGTTTTGCAATCCTTATATTCCTCTCCCAAAACTAGAGAAATTTCCCAATTAAAGGAACGCCTCTGTACGAAATTCCCCTTGAGGTGGAAATAATCGATGCAAACCATGCTTCGGCAGGTCGACATGGAAGATGACGAAGCTGTCGAAGTTGTCAAAATAACCTGAGGAAGCTTTTTATTACCTTAATAAAGATCTTTCTTCTTAATGTGTTTAGGCTTTGTTCTTGAAGCAATATTTAAGAGGCTTAAAATCTTCATGAAGTCAAACACATTTATTTGATTCCAAGCATCTTTATAAAGTTATTAACGTCATGAAATGATTCAACCATTGAACATCGTGTTGAATAAAAAGTCTATCAGAAACACAATTATTAAACAGATTTGTCTTTTATCTTTTAATTACTTTAAGTAACCCAAACATTAATCTTCAGCGAATAATGACACTGACTGCCTTAAAAATTAAATGAAGATGGTTTTAATGAAATGTGAATGTGTAAAAAAGCTTCCTTTAAAGAAAAAAATATCAAAAAATGTTGTTTTACTCTAAAATAGTTAATTAATTTTTATTTTTTGGCTTCAAACACAAAAGTATCTAGTAGAGATAAAAAATAAATTTGTTAATATTAATAATTTGCATTTATTTGAGAAAAAAAATGCCGATTGCAACGTAATTTTTTGCATCAACAACTCGGATCTTAATTTCACACTTAGTTAAATTGCACTATATTCACAACTTGCTTTATAAGAATTATTAAGAAGAATTTTAATAATTTAACAACTCTAAAAACTGTTGTTTTTTTGGCTTTTTTGGTATATTTTCGACTTTATCTTGCGGTTAAATCTGATGCAACAATTTGGCGCCTTTTCGGTCAAATACAAACACAATCACTATGCACGCATACACAACTACACTTTATTTGCCGGCTAAAAATGTGCGCAGCAGCAAAAATTATCCTTGCATTTCATCACATTCAATATTTTGTAAAATTGCTTTTTTCATGTCCTTTCTAGAAATGCTGCACAACGCATGAACAACGGTTCATGCAATAACGAGAAGATGGACGAACAGAACACAAAACCGAATGCCCGATCTCAACACTACGTTAATTATAAACAAATCAACTGAAGGAGAGCAACAACAAACAATAGCGCGAGCTTTTTGCCGCCTGCCTTACTTTGCGAACGTCAAACGCCAGACTGAAGCGGCGGTTGACTCCGAGGAGACGATGATACCAACGCAGCACAAAAAGAGAACACAAATCGAACCGAACCAGCTTCGCCTCGCTGAGACCGCAGTCGACAGTCGGCAGCCACAGTCGGCAGCTTCAGTCTCAGTCCGAAACTCAGACAAAGCCTCAGCGTAGCCGCAGTAACGGCCGTAGTCGTGGCGGCGGCAGCACCAGCTTCTCACTTCACACGCAGCAGTCGTGACTCCAAGAGAAGCACACAGAAAGCATGCTTTTTACGCTTCTGTGTTATGCTATGTTAAGCTGTTTGTGACGGTAGTAAAAGCGAAAACAACAACAGCAGCAACACTGCTGACGTCAGCAGAAGCATTAAAATAACGTTGTTGTCATTGTAGTTGATGTCGCTAATGTTCTTGCTTTTCCTGATTCTCCGGCTGCTACTGATGATCATGATGACGTCGCTGATGTTGTTCATTTGGAGCAACAGCATTTCAGCTGACTGACGGACTCACTGACTAAATGGACCGCCGAACTTGACTGGCCTGCCGACCGCGTTGGCATGTTTGTCTGACATGTGACTGCAGACTAACGGTTCTTCAGCGCCAAGGCTGCTTTTGGCCGCTACTTTTACTGCTGACATTGCTGCTGGCGCAACTCTGTGAAATTGCCCCTCACTCCAGTCTGTTACTCGGCTCTCGAGCTGACTTAATTTTGTTTTCTCTGTTACAATTTTATACGTTTGCGGCAGCGTCTGTCGCTGTCGGCGATGTTGCTGGTGGGTGGTTGTCAAAAAAGTTAGAGCAACACATTTGCCTTTGTTTGAACGTCGTTGCTCTTCTTACTTTTGTGTCCCAGAATATTCCTGCTAATGTTTGTAAAATATTCAGTGTTTCTTCTTAATTGTACACCGTTTGACACAATTGCGATAGTTGCCAACATTATTAAACAATAATAGTCAGAGAAGCAGAATTTCACGATGTTTGATAATGTTATTATATACCTTCAATTAAAGAGCCATGAAATGTTTCCTTGGAATGTACTTGGCGCTTAATGTGAGTGTTTGTCTTCGAGACTCAAGATGTGTGTCATTATTCCGTCTTACGTGGAGAAACCAAGTCGCAGGTTCCAATTGAAGACATGCATGCAATACGTGGCAAAATGTTGGAGTAAAGAATCCAGATGCTGTCATTAATGCCGTTGTTAGGGATGGCCATCTTCTAGGTGAAGTTTCGACGACCCATCCAAAGAATGTAATCCTTCATTGCGGAAAATGAGGATGAGGGTTTGGATGGAACGAGCTCCTTTATTCCTAGAAGTGCAGACAGGTACCGAAATAGGCAGCCTCGTCATCATTGGCCAGGGAAAGGGATTAATTTTCGTATGGCGGCAGGTCTGCTATTCAATGGACTTGTTGACCAGAATACCGGACGGAATAGGCGATAAGGGAGACATCAAGAAAAGTAATTGCGAATTGGTATCAGTTACGATCGGAATAAGAGTTGAAAAATTGGGTGAAGTAAGGACAGCGAAGAAAGCAGCCTCGTCTATCTCTATAGGATCGGGTTTGGAGAAGTCGCAAAGAACGACAGCTCAGTCCTCAGAAGAAAGTTCAGGTAAGACACGTTTGGTCAATATTCCCCTGCCCCGGAGGGATACTTCTGTTGGTTATATAAAAAATAGTTCAAAAGTCATTCCACAAGGCCCGTTTTCAAAATGTCCGGTTAAGCACTAGTTGGCCCTTTTAAGCAGAAGATCCTGTTTGGCTAATATTCATAAAAATATCGTGAAATCGACTCTAAGAATTGCAACTGAAATATTAATTGAAGGGGCCTAAGTATGCACCTTCATACACTACGAAATTTAATTATTCCAAATGTTATCACAAATACACATATAAATAATATTTACCTTTATTATATTCAATTGAGAGTAATATGAAATAATACGAATTTTTCGGTATATATCAAGTTGGTATGAGGTTCTGTAGGCTGTGAATATCGTGTATACACGAGGACTGAGTATAAACAACCGCATAAGGAATAATAGCAAGCTAACTAACCTCTTGAGGGTATTTCTAAAGGTGATCATGCAGTTAGTATAGATGTTCGACTTTACTGTAGCTGTAATTAATATTGATTAAATATTGTTTAGAAAATAATAATTATTTTTTCATTTTTCACTGCAAAAAAATCATATAAATATGTATATAAACATTCAGAAATGTGGCCTAATTTCCACTTTTCGAAGGTGCCCTCACCCTGTAGATCATTCCGACAAGTTGTTGGGATGTGCACTAATTCGTAAAATAAGAAAAAAATTGTAAAATTAAATACTCCTAAAAATAAAAAATAAAAAAAAATCTAGGAGAAGGAAGACTCAAAGAAAGTGAATGATAAGCAAACGTCGAAGCAACCGCGAAGTCGTCGCAGAGTTCGTCATTATCGAGAGTCGTGGCGGCAAGCAGCGCAGTCGGCAGTGCTACAGCGCAATGCAACACAGTGAATGAAGCATTCGCTTTCGTTTCATTGAAATTCAGTAGTCAGCGTCGGATAGAGAAATAGACACACAACTTAACTTCTGCTTCTGCTTTTGCTGTTGATGGGAGCATTTATTTCTCTGCCTCTGTTGCCGGCATCCATAACACCGTGGCTGTTTTTGTTGTGGTTCTTTCTGCTCTTGCGGTGGCAATTGTTTATTTTGTTTTGTCGCCTGCAGACACATTATTAAAGTGGCCGGCGAGTGAAATAGTATGTGAATTGTCTGGTGCCGCGGTTACGAGTGAGTGAATCTCAAACAAGTGTGAAGTCGGAGAGGAAGCCGACGGGTGGCTCGCGCTACTCTCAAACTTGTTCGTCTGCTTCGTTCGACGCTTTAGTTATTGTTCAGTAAAGCATCGGATCTCGTGTCATACAACTTGCTTTGTACACAAAAAAGTAGCTGTTTGGGTTTTGCATTGTTTCGTTCTTCCTGTGGTTGTGTGATTCCGTTGCTACTATTATCGTTATCACGGTTCGTGACGTCGTCGTTGTTGCGGTGGTCAGTGCTGCAAATCATTGATTTGCTTATGACTTTGTTTCCACGTTGCGGCACGCGACTGACGCGCCCCATACCTTTTCTGCTCACTCAATTAAATCGCTTTTGTAGCACGCAGCACCATAGAAAAGAGGCTGCGCTGCGTCCGGGGATCGACTAGACTTAACTGTGTGCCACACGGTTACTCATGGCTTGTTGCTTCTGGATGCGTTCACGTGTCGGGTCAGGAGTTGGCATCGTGGTCGCATGGAAGCATTGTTGTTGGTTGGTTGGTGGGTTGCCTCACACTGTCGCTGGGGGCAAGTGCGAGTGTCATTTATCTAGGGGACTATAATAGCGTCGAGACATTGAACTTGAAACAGGTTCGAGTGCGCGGAAGTGACAAAAAAAAGAAAACCGGCGATAACAAAAGCGATACCGGGAATTAAAGTCGTAGAAAGCCTTTAAAACGATAACAGAAACGGAATCTTATGAAATTATATAAACTAAATTTGCACTTGATTTATATAAAGACTAAAAGAACTACTTTTTGAGAAAGGAGACTGAAAAGGGGATTTTGCTTTTGTGGCCGATAAGGATACAACAAATTTTGTCCGATATTTGTAACTGGTATGCATTATGTGAAGACAGCTCTAGAGCTAAACTAAAACATGGAAAGAAATAGCTAAAATCACAGACCGTTAGTCTTTAATACACTCCATTCGAACGAATGGAATTCGATTAATTTAAATAACTCCTTTTCAAATATTCCCACATCTCATTTTCCGCGAAGTTTTGCCAGATTTCCGTATCACCTCCATTGAAAGCGAAACGAGCCATTAATAAAATTTGCAATCAACTTTTATACTCTGTTTATCAATTAATCATTTGTAATTTAGTAAAATTAGTGAAAGAAACCGCTTCTGATATTGAAAGCAAAGTTAAAAAGAGGAAAATTCCATTTTCATACTATCAATGAAAGTCACATGTTTGTCCAAACAACTTCTTCATGGTTCAAATTTTGTGAAGCAACAACAACTGCAACTTTCGGCTTTTGTTTAAAAGTTGGTGCTGCTTCTACTTCTTAATGCAGATAAACTCTAAAATGAATGCGACGCGGTTTTGTCAATAATTTAGTGGAGCCCAACAGAGCAACGATGGAGATGAAGAAGACTTTAGATTAAATAAATAGAACAAAATCTGCAAGAAGCTAAAAGAGACTAAAGGAAGCTGCTAAAATCACAAAAACGTTCCATTTACTGACTAATTGTATACCTATTAGCTATATAGTACCAGAGTGAGTAGGTTTTTTAATACTGAAAAAAGAATTGTAAATAAATAGCTTTCAAAATGAGCATATTATTATTCCAGTAAGAATTCGTATTGTTATTTATTAAATAGCCCAAAAACTTATAGTTAAATGCAATATTTTAAACCTAAATATATTTATACTATTATATTTAGGAATAGTTACATATATTCAATACTTCGATCTCACTGGGAACTTGAGTTCAGACTAAATATTGCATATTTGACGCAATTGAGACCCTATGTTCTAAACCAGAGCATACAGGGCAATGTATTCTGTACCTTCGGTATTTTAGCAAATTATTTCAAGTACTTTATACTTGAAAAAGGACTTGGTACTTGAGCCCTGAAAGTACTGGTATTGATACTGAGTCCAAAAATGAACAACTTTGATGCTAAACACTAGTCGGAAAATAACTTGCGAACTTATAATTAAATCAAATAATAAATTCAATAGTTTATCTCAATCTTCAATAGTTTTAGATGGAACTGGACGGAGTTTCTTAGAAGCTGCTTAAGCAAGGAAGAAGTTATTGCGAATTAATAGAGAAAATGTGCATCCGAAAAAGTCATGTCAAAATATTATGTGACGTCCTTTTGTTTTGACTCTAAATGCAAGTACAATGGTACGAAATATCTTCAATATCATAATTACTTGAGGGTCCATAATAGTAAAAACTATTACAATCATTGTATATTAATGGTATTATTTTTCAGAGTGTACACGAATGGAGATTCTCTGCCGTTCATGAATTTCAACAGTTGCAGAGTCGTTGTTTGGGACTTTCTTTAACTTTACACGAAACTATTAAGAAATTTCAAAATTTCAAGCATTCTTGCAATTAAATTATAATTGAGAAACCTAATTTACACTAATTAATGAAGGAACTGAAGGGAATGAGTCAATGCCTTTTAGGTCCGCTTTTACACAAGATGAGTTCAAGACACGGCCATAAATTGCTTTTTAATTGAGAATTATTGCCATTCTTTAAATTGGGGATTCTTTAAAATTAATAAGCAACTTGTTTAAATAATGAAGATGATTCTTGGCTTGGAATCGAAGAAGAGTGATTCAGTGACTCAGGAATTTTGAGCAAACTCTGCGATGTGTATAATTTTTTTGATATACAATACAGATTATTATTCATATTTTATTTCATATTTTATTATAAATTGAAATAAACCATGTGAAGTAAATCTAACTTCAATTACAGACTTTCAAATAATGAATAAAATTGAATAGATACTCAAAACTATTTGAAGAGGAATAAATATAAAACTAAATCGGAATTTTTTTATTTGTTAAAAAAGTGGGAATAAATAAGGGAAGTTAGGAGCCAAAATGTCGTTTAGGGAATTCTAGCAAACGGTTTTCATTTCCTTCGTAGACGAAAAGACACGAAAATACAAAAACACTTCCTGACATCACCAAAAACAATTGAAGCAGCAGAAAGTTTTTGTTGTCATCCGGAGCGGATGTGACGTAGCTTCAAATGGCTCCCAACGACCTCGGCAAACGCTCGACGGAGTCCGTCGCCTTCCCCAGAGATATAAGGTCCACTGCAAGGTGTTGAAAAGATTTCGTTGCTCTTTCACTTCTCGCCATTCCACTCTTGAACATGCTCGTTGGTTATAAAAAATAATTGCACTTATTTTATTCAGTGTTTCTACAATTTGTCCTTCCTCTATTCTCCTTCATCGCTGCGCGCTTTAAATCCCTTTAAAATCTTTTTCTTCTCTTTTTGTGACTTACTCGTTTTGCTTTTTTTGGATGTATTTTTCCTCATCATGTTCTTTCTGTCTTTCCTTCGTTATTCTAAATCGTTGCACTTTAAATCGTCGTCGTGATTGCAAAAAAAAAAAGGCGACAACAACTCGACAAAAGTTTCGTAAATAAGAATTACAATGTTACGTAACAACCAAAAAATGTTACACGAAGTGCTGAAATCCAATTAAAAACAACAGCATCGAAGAAAAGTAACTGACGATAAATAAAAGTAACCACAAAACACAGCGAATGGCTTCAAGTGGACGGTCTATTGGCCTGATTATTAACGCAGAATTTGTATTTAATGTGTTCTATTTTCCTTGATTGCGGAATTCCAAAAGGAATTTTAAATTTATGAACATTTTTCACATTTTTTTATACCTTTAATTAATCAAAGGAACAATGGAAATTTTAAAACATTGCCAAAAAAAAAAAAATTCTTCACAAAATTCACATTTCGTGTTGTCTGCACACGTGGGTTGCATTTTCAAGCGGCATTAAAACGTTGCAAATAAGCAAATGAGTTTCTGAAAAACTACTTGCGCTTTTGTCCCATTACCTTTATTTTAGTGACTTCGATGACTCGAGGAGCTCGTTTAAAGATCGCATCGCGACAAAAAGCCTGCTCAAGTCTTACTCACTTTCGATTTCAATAGAGTTGCGAAATAAAAACGTGTCTGGAAAAGAACAGCAACAACAACTCGCAAGATAAACTGAGATAAACGTTGTGTAAACCGGCCTTAAGTTAACTGATTTTACATAATTTACGACTTTAAATACGTATTGCAAATGTCATCTGGGACTTCAATTGATTTTACTTAAGTCCGGAGTTCATTGCATTCGTACTCATTGAATTCGATGGTTTTCTTTGTTTATTTTATTAATTAAACAAAGACCCATTCATTTTAAGCAATCACCATATTTCTTAATTGTTGGTTCCTTTAATGAAAATTCAGAATTCGTTGCATTTAAAGTGTTGAAGTCGATTTCTCATAAATCTTCTTTGAATTCCAGGTTCATGAAGCGAATTCCTAAAAATAAATTCGCATAAGCAACACACATCGTTTCGTCCCTTTCTACGAACGAGTGCGGATGAAAAAGGGAAAAATAATGTCACATATTATTATTAATAACGTGTTAGATGTAAACCATTCTAATTAGTTAAGAGATTCCAAAATAACGCTTCTCAAACCAAATTTCGTTATAAATTGTATCCACAAGTGAAATTGATTTCAATAAAGAATTGTATTCGATTGATTGATTTATAAAATTGTGATAAACGATTTATAACGTTGTGATTATTATAATAAATAATGTTTTTTCGTAACTACATAGCAGTTATCAAAAGGAACCTGATTTATTTCTTGCACACGATCGATCTGCAGGTGAGTTAAAGTAGAAACCAGAAAATTGTAATTATTATTATTAGGTATACAAACGCGGTCCGATACTGTTCCACTCCAGCATACCATTTAATCGCTATATCGTGCAAGTTTTTGTGGGTGTGTCAAGGTCGAATATTGGACTTTGGCGATATCTGCTAAAGAATGAGGTGTATCGTAAAATAAACGAGGTACCGTTTGAAAAGTATTTCTGCTATTTTTTTAGTTTTTAATTTTTCTTTCATATTTTTAATAATTTTCGAGATAATTCAGTTTTTGTGTTGTTGCTTTCTGATGTTGTTGTTATTATTTCGGTGTGCGTTCTTGTTATTGTTGTGTTAAGATTTTGCAGTAATGATATTATATTTAATGATAATTATGAAGGTAATTTACATTTAATTTTGTGGACCTCATATCCAAAGACAGCAATATCTTTTCATTTGCTAATGGATCCAGGGAAAATAACGTTATATTTTGTTCCAAAATTTCGCTTAAAATTCTTCGGAATGCAATCATTTCGTGCAAAGTTCTTAGGTTAAAAACATTGATTTATTAATATTAATTTTATTAAAATTTATAATTTACTCAACAACGGCGAAAAAAAAAAATTGAGTGAAGCCTCCGTAGTAGCGCTACGAGAGTGGAATTTAATTTCAAATTAAAAGCAGTATAGGTGTCGAAAGGATCATTTTATGACCTTAGTTGTGGATAATTTTTTATTTGGCGTTAAGTAAATGATTTCTTCCTATTTTTAAATGTGAAGTTAATTGATTTTAATTCGATTTGCCTGATTTAAATTTGAATTCAATTTGTAGCTGCGAGGAGAAAACAGCAAAATGTATCTGCGGATATAAGGTTTTGATAAGAACGTTTCTAGAAAAGTCCCACTTGAGTGACTACCAAATAGTTTCCTTTCCCTACATGCACAAATACAGCACACGAAACGAATATCCAAAATTACTGCATTAGATTGGGATGCGACTTTGTCGCGAAGTTGCCATGGATACCATGCTACCTTGGAAGCAGCCAGTTGCTGGCCATGGCACTATCGTCAAAATCGCCGAGAGCTTATTTGGTAGGATAAAATATTATCGGGGTCACCGATTCGTAGACCAATGCGTGATTGGAGGCACTCAAGGTGGACCCTAAAATGCGTCTTGATGCCAATACTTTCTGCAATAGAGAAACCTTATTACCAATTATAAAGGACTGGATACTTCCATGAACAAGAGTAATATTTGACTGTTGGAAGGTAACGTATTTGTATGACTTTGAATCATTTTTAATTAAATTTTTTTTTATAGGCGTACGATTGATTGCGATTACGGCTTTTACTCACTCGACTGTGAACTACAGCATCAGTTTTAAAGATCCAGAAACTGGTGCTCACACAAATACTCATCAGGGCCTCTGGAGACATGCAAAATACTCCATGACCTAGTATTACACAATAAAGCCTAATTTTAAAGGCAACATGGCGAAATTCATTGTAATGCGGCAACTCAAGGACAATGCCGACAGGGACCAACTGAACCAGTTTCTGAGGATGGCTGGTCGGTTGTACAACTCACTCAATCCTCCGCAGACGAACTACAGCGGTGACGAAGACGACGATTACGAAAATTTCGTAGACGATGACAAAGTAATTTCAAGTAGTTTAGGTTTTAGTTTTAAGTTAGTATTAAATATAGTATAAGTATTACTTTAATAGTTAAATAAAATACTGTATGTAAATAAAATAATGTATTTAAAATAATGTATGTAGATAACGAGAATAAAATAACGTATTCATGATTTTCGTCTGCGGCGATATTGTTTACTTATTGCACCCTAATTTCTAAGCAATTGGGGCTTCTGTTTACTTAGAAAATCAATTATTTACAAATAACTTCTAAACTTTTTTTTTTAAAACGAAATAAATAAATCAAAATACCTTTCAGTCGATACCCATATCGACTATGTAGGTTGCATACTTCCGGAGTTATTGACGTTTTACTATTCGACCTTGACACACCCATAAATCCAATTTCAGGAATTTGGACCGAATTCCAAGAATTAACGGAAAAATAATGGTAAATTTTGCCAAAAATTGCGCATGGATAAGACCTCTAATCCGTACCTGATTCTTTCCAAAGACGATTTTTATTTGGATTCCTTACAACATGTGGCTGATGTTACCTACGTTGTTGTTGCTGCATCTGCTGTTGGTTTTCCGCTGGAGTCTTTTTGTAAAACTCAGAAAAAAATAAATTTTTCCTCTGCCGCTTTCGCAGCTCTTTTGTTTTGCTGCCTTTGGTTGCTCATCTGTAGAGTCAACAAAGCAATCCGCTTCAAGTGGCGATTCACACGAAAGGTAATCAAAATAATTGCAATTTTTAATCAATTCCGTTTTTTATTAAAAAGGCATAGCCATGCAGAAATTATTCAATTGAACTCAATTGCAACATAAATTGCAATCGTTGTTGTAGGTTATTGGTGTTGCTTTCATAACACATCCTTTAGGCTTTAATTTTATTGTTTCCTTGGTGCTTCGTTTCATTTCCTTTGCATCCGTGCATCACTCGTCTGTTTAAAAAGTGAAAATTGTCCGAAATACACTGATGTTTTCGTCAACTTGATAACGACAAAATTCCATTCGAGTTGCCGTCCTCTTTACAACAACGAAACACAGAAAACTCAATGGAATCCGTTAAAAACCCGTCCAGAGCCTGTGGCTAAGAATGATGTCTCTCCGCAACATGCAACAGCAACTTCAGTTGCAAATCAACGTATCGACAGCTCGTTAAATAATAATATGGAAATAGGAAACAACAAAAAAGGAAAACCATACAAGAACTGTCGATATAAGAAATTCTGATATATAAAGAATTTCGATGAATATTCAAAAATTAAAAGCATAGGTTGATGCTTCGAATCCTGCAGGGTCACCAGAATTCGGCTCTCAGGACGAATGAATGAGCGCTCATTTCTAGCGTGTGCTTGTTCACTACACGAACACTGAGAAATATGTATATAAAATCGCAGACAGGACACTTTTCTGCTTTTGGTTCTGTTTGTTTTATTTTTCTTTTGTTTTCGATATGACTTTTGTCTTTGTTGTTGCTTTATTCTGCGTATGCGGCTTTTTGTTTTGCTTCATTGCGGTCACATAAGCTTTAAATTTTTAATAATGCATTTTAAACAAGAAACAAGCCGCCAAAAACAAACTTCAGCAAAAACTCCAGCATCGATACTGATGACAACAGCAAAACCAGATTCTTCACGGACCAACTTGTTAAATGTCAACGATGTGCTGACAACAGAAACTCAACAATAACAACAACAGGAAAAAACAAACAGCAACAGCAAAAAAAGGCTTTCGTTTGCTTTTCTATAGCTTCCGAAAAAACTTTCAAAATAATTTATCTCAATTTAAAATAAAAATAATAACTGAAATAAATATCCTCTTTGCCAATTAAAGAACCATAACAATTAACATAACATTAATTGATAAATAAATAAATTAAAATCAGCATTGAAATCTTCCATTGTTTACTTTATAGTATTTATCTGATTTTTAACTTCTTGTCTCCCTCTTAAAATATGCAGTGTTGGTTGGAATGTTATTAATGTCCTTTGAAATCCAAATATTATATTTAAAACTATAATAAATAGAAAAAAATACAGATTTACGTCATGACGAAACTCAAATGGTCAAATAGTGTATTTCCATTGAAATCTGAATGTCGACATTTTTCGCGTATACCGTCTGCGTTTTATTGTTTTTCTGTATATACAAGGAATTAACAGATCAAGAGGAATTCGTAAAAAGTAAAGGTAACTGTATGCTTATCCTTTAAATGATACTACATGTCCGAGGGCCCAACAACCTACTCAATTATTTTAGAGTTCGTCTGGGTTGCTTACACTGATCACAGCTCACGGTAACTTTGAATATCACCTCTTTGAAGCTAGACTTGGAGATCATGTTACTTGCTGGTTGACATAATAGAAATAGGAGACCCATATAATGTGCACTATCCTGATCTGGCGACCGGATGCAAGGCTTGGGCGGCGATTTCAGAAAAATAGTTAATGATTACAGATTCCTCTACGAAAATCAATCCAAATTCCAATTATATGCATCTATTTCATTTATTAAATTTTAACTAAAAGGTCGACAATCGTTGTGGCCTTTCAAATTAACACTCAGTAGATTTTTAGCTTTCGACTCACTCGATTTGAATTGTTTTTAATTTATACAAAAATCGGTTCAATCAACATCACTTAATTAAGTTCACTTCGTTACTTCAGTCTCATATTGAAGCACTGCAACAAATTCAAAAATCTATTTGAAGCAATAATAAAGTCAATAATAATGAAGCGAAAAGATTTGCCCTAAAATTGCATTTGATAACAATACAATTAATAACACTAGCAAAACGAAGCGAGACAGCATCCAACTCTCATTTATGCCGTGTTAAATAAAAATAAATCGTCATGATTTTTGGTTAAATAAACGAATCGAAATCTGTTACTGGTCTTAATCACGTTGCTGCAAGCCACTCCTTCACGGCTTTCAAAAGCTTATTAAAGCGACTTCAATAAACAATAGAAACACATCTAAAGACATAAATGAGTTAATTTGTTATTGTTGCTTTTTATTCAGCTGCTAAAACTTAAGAGAGAAAAAACCGAATTAAAAAGACAAAACCGAATTTCGTTGCAACATAAAATCTTCGCAGCAATTAATTGTTGCTTCAAAATTTTCGTATATTTCTTACCTTACCTTAATTTGTTACTATTAATATTATTATCGATGGAAATCTTTTGATTGAAGTTGTTTATTCAGTAATTGCGTTACTTTTTTTATTTATTTGTTGATTTATTTGTTATCAAAAACAATCTATTAATTTAAGCTGCATTCAAAATTATGTGCTTTAAAATTATATTTATAACTGTTAAAGCTCTTAAATATAGTTAATCATCGATGGAAAAAACATCATTCCCTACTTTGAACTGCTTTCGGACTCAATAATGTGAGCAAGAATGAAACTATTTTTATTCTTTTCTTCTGAAATCAACTACATATATCAGCAAATATCTACTTACTGAAATATTTCCGATACATTGTATAATAATGATACATAAGTCTTTCCTTTGATAATTTTTACCACATTTTTTACGATCCCTTTGATCATTTTTATTATATTCGTTAATATTAATCTTTGAAGAACTTCTGAGAATTTGTTGAGTTAAAAAACCGTCTTTGCAAGGCACAAAATTTCAGCATGAGTAAAAAATTCCAAAAAGTAAGACAAAATTCGAACTCGAGTCTGATCGATCAACACGACTCTTCAGTTACCATTAAAATTTTTCTTAAAAGCTGTGCGAAGAAGATTGATCGATGTCCTTGAAGTGCGAACCACTCCATTCATCGCTAAATGAGTTTCATCAGCGAAAAATTCTAGGGTTAATAAATAAAGTTTTATTTTCGACGACTGACGAGACGATCCATTAATTTCATTAGTCACGTACTTACAGCAGTTCATCACTGCACTCGTGAAATTCCTGTGGCGAGACTTCATCAGATACGATTTTTTTATAAACGAGAAAAATCAGATTTCGAAAGCAAAATCTACTCACAGATACAGCTTCTTCTGAGAACATTAACAGAATTATTTAATTAACACAGTTTCTTTTCATTTCCCAAAATGGAGCAATGGATAGTATTTTTCAATGAATAAACATAAAAAATAAATGATATATAAATCTAAAATATTTCTGTACTGCTTTAGACAATTTACTCTAACAATAAATTACCCATTTGAATGAAACTACAAAATTACTAAGGAAATTAAGATGTATTAATAATTAAAATAAGCAATTAGTTGCGTCTCAGTTATTAACTTCCAATCCATTAAAATTGATTTAACTGCTCTGTATGGTTATTTTATTTTATATAGAAAAGTGTGTAGAATAGAAGAGAAATGTGTTTTTTATCGTGTATTCATTTTGTATTATTATTTCTGGTATTTACAACTGTCACCGATTTACTCCAATTTCTGTAAACAAACATGTTTCTATTGCTTTGCACTATAATAAAATGCATTTCGCAATTGAAACTCAGTTGAAGTGCAATTGACTTGGCTATCGGACGCTTAGCTTTATCGGACTTAGAGCTTAAGTATCGCCAAAAAGATTTTCTAATTGTTGGTATAATTTGCAAAGATTAATTTGCAAATGCAGATAATAAAATAAAAAGTGTTCGAATAAATTATGGATCCGCTTCGGGATCGTCCAGCGTTCAATTTTCCTGAGAATCTCGCTGTAAATGAGCAAATTTCATCACAGTCATTGACATCACTCACAACTGCTCCAATTAAAAGAGGATGTTTCAGCAACAAAGATCAACCTCAATCGGATTCTGTGTTTACAAGTGAATAGTGAATATATTGTGATTATAATTAAAATATAATATTATAGTGGAAAAATGATAATTGAGTTAATCACGTTTAAGTTATTATTTGATAATTCATTAACCCTTTTTGACTTTTCTTAAAAAATTCCCATATTTAAGATGCGTAAATAAATATTTGCTTTTATGGCGATTTCCGAAACATTTGCCAATATTCTTTTCGAATTTTTACTTAAATTTGATTGAAATATTGTTTTTTCACATTTCAATAGGTTGGTTTTGCCTAGGAAACAATCCAAAATTACACCAAAATAATGTACTTAATGCCCTAACATAGATTATCACTAATTGGATATAGCTTTCTCTAGGCTCAATATAGGTTCTGAGATATTTGAGTCATTGTCAAACGCCAGCTGAAATCATTAAAAAGATTTCATACTTGAACTGAATTCGGTGAAACCTTCGCTTGTCTCTAAAACTTGATTATTCAAATTAAGTGTCGACATATGGTTTGAGTTATTTGCTTTGAACTTCATTTTAAGACTGATCTGAATCTTTTTAAAATAGTAATAACAAAAAACATATGACAACTTTGTTAAATAGTAATTGTTACAAGTCATTCGATTCCCATTTGAACTCGACCTAAAAATGATTTGCTACGAGTTTTGTAGTTGCTAATATTTCTATTGTTTATTATACAGTAAAATGAAATCGATTAACTGCTTTCTAATGAAAGACTGTATAATTATTATTGAAATCGGAATGAAAAAACATTATTTATTTAATCATCACAAATAGATTAGGTTTAATTTTATTGATTGACTATTATTAGTTATTTGTAAATAGCTAAAGCAATTATTAAATAAGCTTTGAGACCTAGAATAGATTTACTAAAGCCTGAGACAAAAGGCTCTAAGCTTTTCCATCAGTTCATTAGCATTTATCTTTAGTTTCTATATATGTATGATATATATTTATTTATCGAATTCATTGTCTCGTCGTTTAAAAAAACTTTTGCTTTTGTATAGCTCTTTATAAAAAAAAAATCGAGTTATTTAATCAACATCGTCTAATTGTCACTTCCGTTGCAGGCCTCCTACTGATTGTCACCGGCGGCATGAACATCAGCTGGGGATTTGGATTCAGTGCTTCGTCTGTAAAGACCACGACTTACATGAGAAGCTGCTGGTTCGTTGCGGCCATCGTCGGCAGCTTCGTGAGTGCAGTCCTCAACCCGAGGCTATCGAAGAAAGTTTTGTTAGTAAGTCATTTCGTGCAGCACTCAACTTACATCATTCTACATTTCTATCGCTTTGCAGCTTGTGTCCGCGCTCTTGGTCATGTTTGGAGGCATGCTTTTCATTGCGTATCCCAGTGGACACGCAGCCATCATCACTGCACGGCACCTCAACGGGTTCGCCGTAGGATTTGCAATAGTAACTGCATTGGTGATGTGTGGCGAGGAGCTGACTTACAGCAGACGCTTCAAGACGACGTCTCTAATAGACAGCGTCTCATTCAGCATAGGCGCTGGCATTCAGATCGTCTGTGTTGGCTTCTGGAGCAGCGACAGCATCAACGTCAATCAGATGCATGGAGCCGTGTGTGTTTTATTCGGTGCCATTTCGATGTTCTTCTCGTTTCACAAAGTCATCGAGTCGCCAGTGTTTCTGCTGCTCCGCGGGGAGGAGCAGGAGGCTGTCGACTCTTTACGATGCTTGCAACCATTCGCGATCAACACGAAAACCTACCAACTCTTGGACGAGCACATGTTGTACGTTGCTGAGAACAGGGAGAAGACTCTGAAGGAGTGCATCGCAGAGAGTCTGCCTGCGTTGGGCAAGCTAAGCCTCTACCGCGGAATGGTCGCCATGAGCTCATCGCTAATCGTCAATATCAACGTCGTTACCTTGACGATGTACTTGGAAGATGCGTTCGGAAATTGGCCGTTTGGGATCTACGGATTGGTGCGCTACGCAGGGACGTTGATAGGCGCTTACATGATGGACACGCTGGGCCGAAAGAAGCCACCGATCTTCTCCATGATCATTTGCGGATGTGTGGCTATTGTGATTGGGTACAAGTTCCCGCATGCGGACGACAGCCTAATAAAAGTGAATGCGATGAAGAGGCTTTTAGTGTTAGCTCTGCTGTATCAATTCTTCGCCGGACTCGCAGCCACTTCGTCCTCGGCCTACCTCAGCGAAGCGTTCCCATTGAACATCAAACCTTTCTGCATTGCCATCACTTTCGCCGTCGAGATGTTGGTGCACGTCATTATCGGGTCTCTGTACCTGGAATTCTCATCAATTGCCGTTTATTTCTGTGCTCTTGGAACTCTATCGCTGGTGTTTGCCGCCTTCGCGACACTCTGCCTGCCCGAGACAAGAAACACGACTTTACGGCAAGCACAAGAAAAATTCAAAGGTTTCCTAAGCATTTCCTAAAATTCAATGAATTGCAATATTTATGTCTGTCTACTATGCTAAATAAACCATATTTGAATAAACTAAATAATAGACTTTTATTGATTATTTATTTAATCGATGTCTTTAAAGACTTCTTTCTTCGCCGTCCGTTTTCTGTTTAAATTGAAGTTCGATATCACTGAAAAGGTGGTTATTTATTTGTCGCCATTTCGATTTCAAAGATTGAGATTCATCATACTCATTTTCGTCGTGCATACTCATATTCAATACTCATACTCATTAACATTACCTACCAAAAAAATTCAATACAAACTTTTTCATTTTCTCTACTTTATATCAGGCGATCATGATTTGCTAGCACAGTTATTTTTTCATTTTCCCGCGCTTTTCTACTTGCTCGTAACTCGTTACAATGGCCCGAATCGTTGCTCCAACAGAACTGGTATAACTACTCGTTGTTATAAGCTACGAGTAATCAGGTAAATGCTGTTTTTGCTTTTCTAATTATTAAACAAACCTTATTTTTATCTTATACATGAACCAGCAACGCATGTTGAATAATTTGTTTGTTGTTTTTGCTTTAGAATTTCCCTAAGCACAACAGCTCTTTTGAGAATCACCGATACAATCACTAAAACAAACATTTGAATTCAACTATTCAGTGCAAATAAATTTAATTTGACGACAAAATTGTTGAGATCCTGCAATAATTATTAATAAAAATATGAATATGAAATGAAACTAGTTTTTGTTTTGTTTTTCTTACAGAAAATCAATATTTATTCAGACAAAAAATTATCTTTTTAGCCTTGTTAAGAGTTTTGCAGATTCACTTTCTGTCTCCACATTTTGCATTGTTTTTTCAAGTATTCATCTTAGTTGTATGTTGTTTTGTTGTGTCGTTTCAGTTTCTTAATTTCGAAATAATGATTTATTTTATCCTAGAGCATTACAGAACTAGAAGAACTTAAAAAAAATTCTTGTTCTTCGCGAATTCTGCAATATTTCAATGTCTTATAATATATCTTTCCTTGGCTGTGATGTCTTTACCTTATCTGCTTTTTATAAATTTTAGTTTTCTAAGTTTTCTAAGAAAGGAAATTAAAAATATCTTTAACTGCATTCAAAGTGAAGTTTTTCTTCTGCTACGTTGCTTTTTACATACATCATATTTACTTTGGAACACAGAGCAATGCTTAGTAACTAAAAAGAAGGAAATAAGCCAACGACTCATGAGATTTATTAGAGAAAAAGCTATAGAAATTTTATCTTATCTCATGCACCAACTTCTCGTTTCGATTGGCTAGAAAACAGTAAAAGTTAAGGTAAAAAGTGACCTCTAACTGTGAGAAGCACGGAGAAGAACGCAAGAAGAAAGTAGTTACTTGAAAAAGGCAGCAAAAGTAATAAAGGAGATGAAAGACGCTCAAAGCAGCGCATTTACGGAATTTTGTTTCGTGTCTCCATATTATTTTTGTATTCTTTTGGAAATACATTTTCATGTCTCTTAAACTAGATTTCTGCTTAAAAAATTTGCGGTTTTTTCGTCAGACTCTTGCTAAAAGCGAGTCTCTGCTGACTTATTTTCCCTTGACCCATTCTCCATCGCTTTTTTCAATAACTTTTCATCAAATTCTTTCCCTTTAATGTTATTGTTTTCTTGATTTTTCTTTATTTTCATTAAGATTTCTGTGTTCAATTTATGTTCTCTTTAATTCTGCATGGTTTTTAAGTCCTTTTTCTGCTTTTTTCTCTAAGCTTATTTTTTGTGGGTTGTTTTATTTTCTGTTGTTTTTTTTTAATTTACTCTTTACTTATTTTCTCAAAAAATGTTTCAAAAAAATATATATTCTTCATTCCTCTTATTTGCTTAGTTGTAGAATTACATAAAAAAAAATTATTTTTTATTTTTTTGTTGATATTTGTTATTTATTTAATTTTGGTTTTCCTACGGAAAGCGAATGAAAGAAGAACGAAAATCTAGCAAAAGCGATTACGTAAATTGTTAATTAAAATAAAAGCAAGTTTTTTGCTTTGTTAAAATTTACAGTTAATAAAAAAAAATAATAAACAAAGACAAAAATAAACAAAACATTTAAAGTGTAAAAATTAGTTTTATCATGAATTTTGAGGGCGGAAAATGAACGAAGAAGATAAAATATTTTGAAAAATTCGCAATAATGAAAATATCAAGTCATCCCTATAATTTGTAATAATTATTTAATTGATTGACTAAAATAAAAAAAAAAAAAAACAAATTATGAAATGAAGCATATTGGCATGATTTGCTTATTATTAAATTTTTTTATGGGAAAAATGCGTTCGTCTTCGTAGAAAAAGGTTTTTAAAAAATTATTTAATTTATGAAAAACAATAAAAAGTAAATACAAATCAATAATTCAATATGAATTACTTCACATTACTAAATAATTAAATCTTCATTGCTTTAGTGCCAATATTAATTGAAATATTGAAATATATAATATATAATGGAAAATGACGATGCAGAAACAGATTGTTTTTTACTTGTTTCCTTCTTTTATATCCCATCTAAAGCCAAAGACAGTTTTAACAGAGGATCAAAGGAACATTCTTTGCATTAATCAGGCGTTGGACAAACCAAATCCATCGGAAAAATGACGCTGCTTCATTTAAACCGAAGTGTGAAAAACCAAAAACATTTTATTAAGAAAACATCAGCTGTTCTTGGATGGGAAATAAATCAATTGAATTAATTAATAATTAATGAAGCAAATAATTGTGCGTAGAAGTACTCCGGAAGCAATGAAAGAATTCGCAGAAGAAATGAAGAATTTAGAAAATTAATCGAAATAATTTTTCCCACTAAACTTTAACTCAAATTATAAGTTTTTGAAAGAATTTAGGATTAGTTTTCTGCCTAACACAATGAGAAATCAAAATGTTCACCTCAGAAGATGGCGATAATCAGCAACGAAACAATTCAATGTGACCGATTTCTGTCTGTGTTTTTGTTAGCAATTAATTTCACAATTTTTGTGTTATTTTACTTCACTTTTGCCATCTTAATTTAAACTTAAAAACACTGCTGAAGCTTGAAGCTTCGTTGATTCACAAATTTTGAAAATACTTCTGTTCGTTTTTGTGTTTGTTTTATTCTGCTTTTAGATCCTTTTATTAAATACTACTCAGTTGGTTGTTGTTGGTTTCTGTTTTCCTCACTTTTATTAAGTTTTGCTTAAATTAGGATTTGGATTTAGATGTGTGTCTGTGTGTAGATTCTTTCAATGCAGCGCTTTCGCTTGCTAAACGCTGAGCGTTGCGAAATACACAATTGCTAATATTATTATTATTTTAACGTTGTTCTTTCCTTTTTCTGTTGCTGTAAATCTACTTTATTTTAAGCCTATTACATTTCGTCACATCTCGAAATTTATTCCACAACTAGTTTTTAATTCTCGTATTTCTTTTTTATTTTTTACTTTTTCTTTAATAAAACTACACTTCTTTCTGTTTGCTCCTTAAAAATAGTTTTTGCTTTTAATTTTCTTTCATCCTTTTAATCGTTAAACTTAACTATAAAAACTACACCATTTTTTGCCGCTGCTTTTCGCCTATTCTTATTTTTAATAATGTTATTATTAATCAGAGTTCTTTTCTTTTGTCATTTTCTTATGCATTTTGCAAGTTGCTTTTGTTTTTTCTTTGTTTCTTTCATTAAATATTCTAAACTTAGATTTAAATTACTTACTTTAGTAAAATGTTTTCATGTTCAAACACTCTGCGCCTTAAAACAATTCAAATTACAAAACTATTTAATTAAAAATATTCACTTGTTGGTTTCTTTTGTTGTTGTTGTTGCCGTTTTCCGGGTTCTCTTACTGCTAAGGAAACGTAAAACACTAAAAAACATACAATTAAATCTTAAAGTCTAAGATTAAAACATAAAAATCAACACTTAATTTAAAATTTCATTGAATCTTTTTTATGCTTATAAGCAAAAAATCTATTAACATCGCATCATGTTTATAGCAACATGCTACTTGCTGCAACATGTCCCTAGCAGCATTGTTTCTGTTGTAAAAATGTACATATAAATTTATTAGTTACTTTCCCAAAAGTTTAAAAATCGGTCTTTTGTATTTGTATTTTAAATAGAAAAATATAACTAAAATTCTCAAAATTTAAATTGGAATGTAAAAGAATTGAAGAAAGTGTGAAGAGACAAATAATTAAGACACACAAAAGCAAAGAAAATTTATTAGCAATTAAAATACATGAAAATAAATTTTTCTATAGAAATTTTAAAAAAGAACAATTTAAAAAATTATTTATAGATAATATTTTAGCCTTATTTCTGATCTCCGAACGTTTCTCATCACTTCGTTTCCAATCAGCACCAGATCCAATAAGAAACTGCCACAGAATGGAGAATGGCAATGAATAACGTTTCATTTCACAGCGTTTCGCTCTTTGATCAGATGTGAGGCATTAAATTGGAAGCCCTGCAAGTTTTTTTGCCTAAATTATAGTTTAACGAAAACTAAACAATTTTTACATATCCACATCAAAAGGTTAAAAATTACAAAAATACAAAAAAACAGAAGGAAAAACATAAAAAATATTTAAAGTAAATTGAATAAAAAAGCAATGATGCAAAATACATCTTCTTTGAAATTTTACTATGATTAAGTTCACAAAAAATAATAATTGATTAAATAACTTAACAATTTATAAATTCAAATTATTTCATAAGCATAACCTTTTGTATTTTATGTTCTCTGTTAAATCACAATTAAATTAAATTGTTCAAGTGGTTAAAATGGTCTTTTGTTTGAATTCAATGTAAATAATCATAAAGTGTTAATTAATATCGTTGAATTTAATTTAAAACACTGACAAAATCACACATATCCAAGTATAAAATTTATAATTATAACTACAAATGAGCAAAATCTTTAATTTATTACTTTTAATTTGGATTTCGTTTGAGGAATGTGTTTTTTAAGTTATTCTACAAAAACTAAAAACAAAATTTGGAGAAGAAAAAATTGCAATTGCAAATACAAAAAACCGATTTTCTTCTTTACTATTTTAAAGAAGTCGCTTATTATTCAGCAAGAATAAAACTTTAAAACTTTTCCCTTCTTTTTATTGTTGCTTATTATTTTCACAATGTTTTATTCATTCAGAGATGCGTTTCATTTCATCAAAACTCTTCACTTCGTCCCCATTGAAATTATTTATTTACGTCTTTAGCTTAAATTATTATGGATTTTTTATTTCTAGTTTCATTTCTTTAATTTATTGTTTCATTTATTATTCCTATTTGCTTCTCGCTTTTCTGTCTACCTTAAAAACTATTCTTTTAAGAACTCTTCTTTCTGCTTGCTCAATTTCCACTGACTGTTGTTTTTTTAATCTAACTTCTAAACGATGTCTATTTTTTAACTACTCGTAACTCTTTTTGCTTATTCTTTTCCTTCTGCTTCCTTTTCGTTTCGCTTATAATAGAAAACTACTTAATTTTACAATCCTTGTTTCATCATTGCTAAAAAAACTATTTGTTTACTTTGAATTCAAATGAATTTTCCATTCCATTATCAGTTTTATTATTATAGGTATTTTATTATTTATATTATTATTATTATTATTATTATTATTGTTTCTGTTGTTGTTGGTGTTGTTTGTGTGATGTAAAATTCATTCATTCACTTTTCTGTACCTTGTGAGTTTTTCTTTAGCTCTAGAAACATTATTGTATTTTCTTCAAGTGTCTTTCTTTTATTATTACATTAATTATTACAATTTATTGTTTTACAAATTACATTTTACTTTTGTTGTTTAATTAAAGCATTGCAATGAAAACGACTCACTTCAAGATGAAAGAATTGTTAAATATTGACGTAAAAGGATTCTAATAATTCTCAAACATTCGAAACAGTAAGAAAATATTGAAAACTCTTTAATCGTTTTTATTCAATCAGCAGTTTTAAAGCACTCAGTTCTAAAGACAACAAAAGACAAACAAATAAACATTATTAAATAAACCCTCAGATCACCGGACAAGATTTTTAATTGCGTTTTTATTAACTGCTTCAGCTTGTTGCCTTTTTAGGTCCGTCTAACAGCTAAAAGTAAGCCTAAGGTTCTTTATAAAAATCCCTAAACACAATTGAAACATAAACTAACTAGATTTAAGTCTATAAAATTCAAATCAAACACTAGATACACTTTAAGCAAGCAGCAAAATACAATAAAAACCAAATCAATTCACTTCTCGACTTGACGCTTCTAAGAAAAGCTACGTAGAAAAATCGTCTAAGGATCTTCTTATTGCTTACAAACTAAGTTTTTAATCCCGATTTGAATTCATTTTTCAAAGAAATAAAGCGTTTGAACGGTAGATAAAAACTACTTTCTTGAAAATTGAAGAAACTTCTGGAAAATTGTTTCTTTTTCTTTTTATTCACGAATGCTGCTTTTCATATTCCTCTGCTCCTTCCTCGTCCCTTTCTCCTAGTTCTCCATTTTATTTTGCTTAAATATTTTCTAGTTTTCTTTGTTTAATTCTATCGACTACTCTTCTTTACTTCTTCTTGTTATTTCTTTCTTTGTCATATAAAAAAATCCTACAATATTCAGTGAGTTTTCTAACTTGTTTCATTTCCTCTTTTCGCTCGCCCTTTCTCTATCTTTCTTTCAACAATATCCTTTTGCTATTCTATTTTCACATAAATTAAATTCTCATCATTCATTTCCGTTTCATTCCCTTCTTCCTACCCACTTTTATTTCGTCCCTTTAACAATTTTTCACCTAATCGCCCATCTTTCGTTTCCTTTGCGTGTGTTTTGTGTATTTTATCCAAATTTGCTTTTGTTTTTCCTTTGCTACAATCTAATTTTATTCTTCTTAAGGCTGCTTAAATCTTATTCGTTTTCTCGCCGTCGTCTTTCTTCTTTTTCGTTAATGTTTAAACTTTTGTCTAGTCTTCTACTTTGTTTTTAGTTTCCATTTTTTTCTTTGCTTTAACACTAAACTGCTTTTTCACTTATTCATTCTAAAAAAACTCCTAGCGCTAATTTCGCTAATCGCCGCGAGCAGCGCTGCTGTAGCTGCATTGATTCCCAATACAAATCTTACTAATTTTCTGCCCGCAAAGCCTACGATTGGCTCCACTGTAAAATGGCCGCTGGAAAGCATGCAGAACACTCAAATTTAAAACCCCACCCACCAATATTCAAATCAATACAACTCGACATCAATTGATTATAACATCCGTTAAATGAATTGAATGTTGTTCGTTTGACTGCGACTTCGATTTGAACAAAAACATGAATCAATTTTTAATGACAAATTTCGTTCAATTCGCTGCTGTTGCTGTGATTCGTTTCCGTGCTCGTTTCAGTTGCATTCAGAATTGTTTAAATATGAAATTACTATGAAAAACAGCTCCAATTCTTTGGAGGTGAGGAGAGGAAAAACGACAATACAAACAACTAATCTGCTTTGTTCCTGTTCACATTCGCCCGAAAGAACAACTGAAGAAATTGCATTCTTTTCCTTATTTTCTTGCTCATGCTGATTTATTACTATTATTAATATTTAACAATTCTTCTGTTCATTCGCTGTTGCTTTTTCTTATTCTGTTTCGGTTGCTGTTCTTGGTTTTTTCCCTTATAAACTGCACTCTAAAATATAAAATCAACAAACATTCACACTCTGTTTACGAAAATACATTACTTAACATCATTTATAAAATAAAAACAAACGATAAAAGAAATTCAACAAATCGTGGTGGAATTTTAACAGAGAAAAAACAAAACTAAACATGGATAGATTTTTAAATAATATATATAACTAATAAATAAATGAGCTTTAATAATATACATACATAAAATGTTAACAATCGATTTTACAAAAATACTTAAACGTATTGGAGAAATACATTTATTTCGCAATTTCTTTGCGTTTCTTTTTGTATTCTCTTCGTGTTGCTTCATCTCCTTTTCAACATTTTTTGCTTTTTCTATTCCTCTTAATTATTTTGTGGTCCAAATAAACAAAAAATTGGATTCTCCTTCGCTTTTCCTACTTTTGGTTTTTACTTTTTCTGACTTTTTTAATATCATTTCCTCCACCATCAACCACTTTACACATCGTTCTGTTATCCCTTTTAATATTATTATTATTTTTCTTGTTTTCTTCCTTTCTATTTCCGTTTATCGAATTTGCTTTTCTTCTTGTTTGTTTCTGTCTTTGTCCATTTTTATGCTGCAAAAGCTTTTCTTTATTATTACAATATTTTTATTAATGCTTTGAAACTTCTTTTAATTTCAAAATCCATTTTATTTGACTTTTATTTTAGTTTAATATTTCTTTTATTTCTTTCAAGTCTTTTTATTTCTGTGTGTGTGTGTTGTTTGCTTGTGTTTGTTGTAATTTTTTATCTGTTAAATTTTCTTTTCATTGCATTTCTTAAATTATAAATTATGGAAAACGTTGCATTTTCATTCATTTCGTTCACTTGTTGTTGTTAATGTTGCTTGTGTCTTATTTTTGATTGCTGTTGTTGTTGTTCTTGTTGTTGATGTTCTTGTTGTTGTGTTGGTGTGGTTCTATGTGGTGGTGGTTGTTGTTGTTGCTGTTGCTGCCGTAGTCCCGCTATTCATCCATAAATATTAAGCGTACATCATCATTATCATCTTCCTAATTTTCATCATCATTTGTCGAATGTGCGAAATATGCAAATTATATCTAGATAATGGATATAAGTAAAGGAAATATTAGAAAATATGAAATACTGAATGAAATCGAAGGAAATCTATAAAGAAACCCATAAATCTGGGTTAAAGAATTGCTTTAATTTTCAATAAAGCTATAGTCTTTATATTTGCATAAATGTAGTTAATAAAATTGTAAATTCTGCATATAAAATATCAAATTGCAAAGCTTTAAACAAATCAATTTATGCAAATAATAAACCGATTTCAATTGCAATTTATATTGATTAAAAGTCACATAAAATCATAAGCAAACAAACAAAAAAAAAAAAAAAAAGTAAAAAAAATAAGTGAAATAGAAAATACAACAAAAAAAAAGAAAAGAATTGAATTCAAACATCAACAGTTATAAGCACACATAAACGATAGATTCTCCATCTAGCAAAGTAAACAAATCGCCATCTGCTGTGTAGTTTATATGGAAGCAACAGAAGCAAACAAAAAGTAGGCACAGATAAACCAACAGTCAACATGGGCGCGTGGAGGCACCGCGTACCGAGAACGGACGACGGAAGCGGCAAAACACTGAGCAAAAACTGGCGTAGAGAGTGGAGAAAGTGCAAGAAAAAAGCATTTGAAATCTATAGAAATGATAGACGGCGATAGAGAGGGAGAGATGGAGACGGAAAAAGAAATGAATGCAGAAAAAGCGGCCAACTACACTTGATACACACCAACACTTGATCGGCCAACAAGAAACCTAAAAACCGAAAAAGCAAGAGTTCAAAGCAATTGAAAACCAGACTTAAAACTAGGCCAGCAAAATAAAAGCACTTGCTGCAGTTGCTAAAAACGCGCTCCAGAAATGTCTCAAGTCGTTCGATTAAAAGAAAGGTCCATTTAAATCAAGCCAAGTATAGCGACAGTGCATTAATTTAATTCGTACGACAAGTCTGCAAAAATGTCCGCATGATTGTTCGTCTGTTCATTTCCATGTTTGTATGACTGTACATCGTCTAGTTTTCTCTTCTCAGCATGCAGCCGCGGAATTAAAGACGAAGGAGAAGAGGAGAGTCCATTCTTGTACGTTACTTATGCTGTATTAATCTAAGCTAAGCTTTTCCTTCACTTTAACTCTTTACGGAGCAATCCCTTGCCATCCATTGCCTGGCACGTCTACCCTCCAACACACTCACCTCTGTGTAACCTATTTCGGAGCAGCTGGATGTGGATATTGTGTGTATGCCTCGTCGGGTGATGCAGCCGTGCTGGCCTGCTCGGAGTCTGTCATTGGTATTGTTGGAATTATCGTTGGCGGTGCATAGTACGGATACGTCGGACTAATATACTGTAACGATGGAGAGAAGTTCTACAAAAACACAAAAAAAAAGGTTAATAAAGAAATTTAATTAAGACCGAGGAAACTATAATTAATTATATATTAAAAATAAAGAAAGGTTTTTAAGAGTTTGGAGAAATCAGATCCACACAAGGGTATATTTTAACATCTTCTTGTAAGACTTTAATAGAAACATCTTAGCAAAGCAAAGATCGGAATATTGTAAATCTACTATAAATACTCCAAGGTATTACCACCCTTTGTATCACCTACACTTTCAACTTCATTCATACGTATTATAGTCTCTAAAGCGATACTTACTGAGTTGCCAATTTGTAAGGTAGCCAATTGAGGCATCATCGTTCCATATGGCACACCAGTCTCGCCGCTGACCATCATCGAAATGCCGCGTGGTTGAACCTGATTGACCCCGTCCGGTTTGTAGGAGGTGACGCCTAATTGTGGAGCAGCGGCAGCCATCTGCATATACTGCGAATTAAACTAATTTTAGTTTATTACAACTGCCTGTTATTGATCAACTGCTGTTTGTTTCATTAATCCTATAAATTTATTTCAATGATGGAGTTTTGGTAGCGAACTTACTTGATCGTCTACCTGAGCGATGGGCTGTGTCATCATATAACCGGGTATCCATTGTGAGCCGGCCATCGGATAGCCACCCACTTGGGGGGCTCCGAATCGTGAATACGGCACACTCAGCGGAGTTCCCACATTAACACTGACTCCGTTCTGCTGCATTCCCGGATCATAGGCTACCGGTATGCCTTCAGCGGAGACATCACGCCACGTTCTGGATCCCTGATCCGGCGTTTTGAAGAGGTTTTTCTTCTTGGGCCCGCCATCGGCAAACTTCACCAGCAGGGCATCTTTGGCACCCGGTATTGTATTACCGTTGAACATCTGTATGATGTGTTCGCATTTCTCGCGACTCTCCATGCGTGCGAAGCCAACACCTACCGGGCAACAAAAGGGGCGAAGACGTGATTAGTGAGCAGATAATAAGTCGAGTTATACAAACGCACCTTTGGAGTTCATCTGTTGATCGCGGAGGATTCGTGTCGACACCACCTGCCCATATTTCGACAGCATGTTCTCAAGGTCCGTCTCCTTGAAGTGCGGCGGCAAATTGGCGATGTACAAATTTGTGGGATCTTGTTCTTGTTGCTGTTAGCGTCGTTTTTTTGTTGGTAATGTTGAAGATGTCAATTAAACAAAGCATTTATTGAAACAAAAGATCGTGCAGAGATTAACATAAGCATTTAAAGCATTGTTTTTTGTTTTCAAGTAGGACAATTTCAACGAGCGCAAGTATGATGAGTTAGATAGAGAAAGAAAGACAGGAAGAAAGTAGAAAAGTTGAAATATGCGTTAATAATTGAAATATTTTACAATTTCCTAAAGGTGTTTTTTGTATAATTATCTGTGGATCTGTCTGCCTGTCTGTGTGAGTGAATAAGTGTAGCTGTGAAGTTTAGTTGTATATAAACTGTATCGGATACAAATAGCCCTATCGATTTTAAGACGATCTACACTTCAACATATTATATATTTGTGTAAATACTATAAGTAGTATACAGATATATGATCGGAGATATATTGCAAACTTTAGGTAATATTTTAAATTTGGCACTCAATCGATGAATCTGTAAGCGAATTAAAACTGACACCTATAAACAGTCCACTGAATCTTTAAATCCCAAAACTCTACTTCGAATATTAAATATTTCGGAAAACAATTATGTATTTTAGATCTTTATAATCATTTCTATTGAAGTTGGAACCCTGAAGATAATCTTTATAATTGACTAAAGAATTATTATCACATATTTAGGAAAATACTTGTTACTGTACTTTCTAATTTTTAATATTTGATAAGTAAAAACTGTTTTTATTTATCGTATTAAAGTTTTAAATTTTATATTGTTATTAGTTTTTATATTTTTATATTAGACTATATCTATTCTCAGTTCAACCGCGATCTTCAATATTGCATCTTAAAGACTGATTTCACTATGACTGGTTAGACACTGACAGAGACTATTACCGGTAGTTTTTATTGTATTGATTTTTATATTTATTTTTATAACTGCTAAAATTGATATTTGTAGTTTTTATTATTATTGGTACTACCCTATCCCTATCCTTATTAGTCCTCATTAGTAATTCGCAATAATTATCTCTCAAAAGTGACAAATAAAACGGACAACGGAAATTAAAATGTTTACATACAATATATGGATTATACGAGTATAGTTTATATGAGATATATATTCTTAAAGCTAGAGCATTTTTCAGTATAATTGATTATATTTATTAAATACTTGTTTTGGCCGGCTCACTAAATAGATACATGGTTAAAAAGTTAAAAGACGGTGGGGTTAAAAATATTTTTCTGCTTTTAAGGCTATTTTAATTACACAAGTTATAAAAACTATATGCTGTTTGCGAACTATTTCTATCTACTAATAGTAATCTATTGAAAAAATTAGTATTAAGTTAGGCAAGGTCCAAAATTAATATCTATTATAGAAGAAGTATACAAAAAAAAATTGTAGGCTGTAAGAATGTGAAAGTAAATATTTTGTATAAGTATTTGTCGACAAATATCTAATTGAATATGTAGTTATTTAAGTACGAGAGTGTATATGGTGGACAATTGTTATCTACTAGCGTCGAAACATTATTAATATTGGACGTATGTATCTACAACAACAGGTACGAGATACTTAATAATTCTACACAGTTTAATTTGAAATTATCAAAAAGTACTACACTTTGTAAAGGTACTTTACATGTTACTATTTATAGACGTTATTTGTTCCAGATTAAAATTATATGTTATTGTTATTTTATTAAATAATTACGTATTTATGTTAAATATTTTAGTGTTGTGAAAATATTGAATGAATATTTGTGTTCGGATGTTAAAAATGTTGCTCTGTATGCTGTGGTGTTTAGGTGACAATGTTCCTCTCTTGTTCCATTTTCGATTGATTATTTTAAATCCTACTTCCAGTTATTTATCACTCGTTTTTACCAAAAGGTTTTGCTACAAGATTTTTTACAAATACAACAATTTTACTTTGGAAACCAACTACATACATAATATAAATATTTATTCCAAGAGTTATAGTTTATACATCCTTCCAAATTATAAATGTATTTGTGTCTATACTAAATACTATGTATTCTAAGGAAAATACTGTTATTAATTATTTTTTATCATTTAAATAGCAGAACGAAGATCATTTCCGGATTGATGAAAATTCTGGGGATGGTCTATTGGAATTTCAGGAATAAATAAAGGTTCCCGTGGATTTCATTCACGTTATTAAAGGATAATTCATAACGGAGTCGGTAACAAGTCGAATGTAATTCAAAAAGCATTAAATATAATGATCGAAAGTGTCTGATATAAATTCACAACTTAAGTTTCCATCCATAATCTCAATTTATGTCGATGAAACCAATTACGATGTTTATCAACCCCTTTTTTAGATTCAATTAAGTTAATTTTGACTTCATTTGATACATTGTATTAATTTAATCATGCGAAACCTTATGAAGATGTTATTAATTCAAATTCCCACACAAATTTAGAGTGTATTTGTTTATTTTTACCCATAAATTATTAATATTACCAATAAAGTTAAATTAGGTTCTAAGAAGCGGCTTAGAATTACCGGGATATTCTTGGGCTTAAGTTCGGCGTTGTCCTCTTTAAATTCGGCATTTGTACAGAGAAACTAGTAGTGTATACATTAAACTAATTAATATCTAAAAAACTCTATATTTGGTGTAAGAATAAGGGATCCAAAAATATACACAAGAAATATCTATGTATAGATACAACAGTCTATAATAACATATGAATATGAGGAAAATGTTCTAAATACTAAACGACACTATGTTAAAAATTATCTATGTTAGTACTCCAATAAAGCTAATTATAGTACATAAACTGCTTACCACACTAGGAGAAAATCTCATAGTTACCAAACAGGTGGAAGGAGAGAGACCAGGAGAGGGGAGATATTTAACTAAAATTGTAAAACTCGCTGAGACTCAATTACTAAATATGGGCTAAATATGTAAATAAACTAATTAAATGTATGTACGTTTGTATGTACAAAATTAATTCTGTTTGAGCTAAGATAATGTAGTTGGATCTAGATTAAGTAGATGAAGACTAAGAACTAGGTTTGGAAACGTTGGGGATAGGATTTTGGCTACATTGGCTACTAGAGGACCATCAAAACACAAACGGGAATAAAAACAAAATCAAATGTTGAGCAATAAATAAGAGCAACTGCATTAGTTTTACCTGGCATCATCCTGAACATGAAATGCCAAGAAAAGAGGAATGAATTTACAAAATAAAAAAAAAAAAAAAAAAAAAAAATTATCCTAAAAGAAATAAAATTTAAAATCGATTGAGAGCAAAGGTTGTTAGAAAAACTTAAATTCAAACGTTATCGACGAACATAAGCAGCCCGGAAATTGAACAATAATGAATAATCGCTGTACACTTCATTAGCAGTTCTCGTTCTCTTTCGTCCTCGTCCCCAACCTAGCAAGGATGTATGGCAGTCGTGAAGTCGAGTCAGGATAATAATGGGTGCTTACAAGCTCTTCACAAGCTATTCGATTTCCGGACAAACCATGAAAATAAACGGAGAAATAATCAACTTAATAATGAATTTATGCCAGAAACAACTGTTGTTGGTCATGCCGTGGGGAGTCGCCAAACCCCTCGACCCCTCCCACAGCGACGTGGCCCACTGGTTGCATCGTGGCCATCAAACGCAGCAGCATTCATGTTGGCGGCGGACGACAAACGCACTGCATCGCTGCGACACAAAAGGATAATTTATGGAAAATATAAATCAAACTACAACTCGTTGCCGAATGCACTACTCAGGGCGCGCTTCAGCTTTCATCGTCCCACGTTCATATACAATATATACACTACTTTATGTAGCATACATATCTACGTCGTTCCTAAGAAGCTATAATTTGTAAGTGCATAAATGTGTATATACAGTCACATCTGTATGAAGGCACCAACAGCAACTTCAGAAAAATGTTCTTTAATTAAAACTATCGTAGCTGATAGCGTCTCCCTTCCGTCTACCGCTGAAACTGCTTCTGGAGGCGACAGGAAAAGCGATATTTATTGATTTTATTGCTCAGTCAAGTTGTCATAAAAATAATATCGAGTACGTCGTCGTAATTAAACGAATTGAAGTTGTAATAAATAGCTTTACTAAAGAGCAAAGAGTTCTTTTATTGAAAAAAGAGTTTCTTGTTTATATGTTTGTTTCGATTAAACAGAAGCATTCGCCAATAAAGAGAAAGAAGCATCAAGAATTTACTTAACTGCCGTCAATCTGTAATCATTCGAATTGAAAAAATTTGTGGTATTTTGAAAGAAGAGCAGTCGATTCACTGTTATTAGCTTTTGGTTGTGATTATTATAGATTTCTTATTGGTTGGAAAATATCTCCAGTTTCACTTAATTCAATTCTAATTATAAAAACAAATAATCCCACGAAATTGTTGTTTTTGTAAAAAATTCTATAGAACTGTAGAAGAATGGAACTAAAATATAATAATAATAATAATCATAATTTGTAAGATATAATCGAATAAAAGAAGAATAAATTCCTTAGATTTTCATAATAGAATATATAAAAAACCGAAAAATACTAGAAGTAGGTGGACCTCGAAGTTGGTCCAAAAGGTTTACTTTGAATGTGAGGAGGAAAGGCTGAGGAAGAGGGGCAGTAGGAGGCAATGGTCGGTGGGGAAGTGGAAGGGGACAGGCGCAGGGTGTGAGTATTACTTGCATGCAAACAAACGTACAATGGCCGGCCTATGAAGCACCCAGATACCCACTTTGGCCATCTGAGCTTGAACGCCCTTCGCTTGCAGACCCTTGACGGCGCCCTCGGCGTATGCTGGCAGCTCGAAGTCTACAAAACCGTAGCCTGAAAAAAGAAAACATTTTGTTTTTGTCGATTGGGTTGCATAAATTTTGATTTTCAAGAAACAAAATGCGAGGAAAGCAAAGAAAAAAGAGAGTTAGAGAGCGAGAGAAAGAAAGAGAGAGACGAGAAAGGAAAAATAAAAGTTAATAGAATTGCATTTAATTGTTTTGTAAAGGTTAAAGTAGCTTGGTTAATACAATTGTAAATATTATGGATTATTATTGAAACGAATCAACTACACTAAAAAACTACAGGTTACTAAATTTTAACAAGTTTTGTAATAAGTTGTTGCTGTTTTTAATTACGTTACTCTTCAATAATTTTTCGTGTACATTTAAAGAAAGTTTATGCATTTTTGTTTGGTTTGTTTATTTTTGAATGAGTGAGAAAAAAGAAAAGTTAAGGATTAATAAAGTTCAAGAGTTAAAAAATAGACTTAGAATAGAAGTCAACAGCTCTTCGGAAGTCGTCGTTGTCAGAATCGTTTAATTTGATATGAATTCTGAATGAAGAATAATATTTCATTCTTTCAAAAGTACTTTAAGTAATATTTATTCTTGGAAAATAGAATTTGATTGTGTAGTTGGGAAGATGATTTTCCCCGATGACGTCCGAAGATGTGAAGTGACTTGTATTAATACGAAATTCATGTTTTTCAAGTCGATCCATCGATCGATCGACACGACAACGAAATGAAAAACTTGAATTTTTCTTTGTACCAATTCTGTTCTTATTGACATACGGAAGGAACCACATCAAAACAACACAAATTAATAAATGATGGAACTGATGAAGAAAAAAATACCTTTACATTTGTTTGTTGTTTTATCTAAAATAGCCTTTGTCGATATAATTGTTCCGTATCTGTAAAATAGAAATAAATGTTTAAAAAGTCTCAAATGCTCACATTTCAGAGGTTAAAAATGATGAACTGAAAAAGGGAGAATTTAGAGTAACATCTTGTGATATTATTTCAACAAACACTTAAATATATATTTCGTATAAAACTGAACTCCATTAAAGCGAAGCCGATAACAAAGGAAAAGGCACTCGTTTTTGAATTATTTTATTTTTAAAATTACAACAAATACACTGGATCCGCTTTCTGTTTGCCACATCAGCGAATCGAAAATTGAATACATGTCTTCATAGATATACAATGACATCAATCAGAATTAACGCAACTGTCAATGCATTGAAATCGTTATTAAGTTACAATACAGCGAACCATTTAAATTGAATGAAAATAACATCACGAACGAACAGACATCAAAATAGCTACAATTCTTCGTTTAAATGTCCAGAAATTCACTTAAGTGACAATATATCGTTAAAAAATTTTATGTTTTATTATTTTTTCGATTTTTATTTGTTCGCCAGAAAAAATTTTATTTAGCTCTTTTGAAACTCTGCGAATTTCTCATGTTTACGTAAGAATTTACGAGTTTTTTGAAAGGGTTTCTCTATTTCATACGAAAATTTCCTTTAATAACGATAGGAACAATGAAACCCATTGCATCGGGAACTTTTTCATATACCTCTTAACTCAAAATTCATTCTTGAAGGAGATGGAAGAGTTTCTGATGTGCTCTTACTTCTTTTCATATACGGCTTGTTTTTTCAAGTTATCGCTTCCCCCTTCACTGTGAACTTTGTTCATAGCTCTATATTCTCTTTAAAGTCTATGCACCTTTTCTGTTTAAATAAAGAGTCACAGATAACTCAGGTTAACTTCGTTGTCTCTAGAATCGACTGAACTGAGCAACGAGATTCATCTTTTTTGGCACATAAATATTCATTTTGGAACCTCAAGAGCTGTGAACGGACCCACTAACAACTACCACTGGGTTTCAAGATTCACACAGATGTATAGAGAGTACGAATATAATTTATGCATAGTTGTGTATAAGTTTTTCAACGGATTTCCTTATTCTTCACTTTACATTACTTGGCATTCTATTGTCTACTCACTGTGCACACATAGTAACTAAGTCCTTGTCTGTTGTGCCCTGCTGTAGGCCCCTGATGTATAGATTTGTCTTTGATAACTGTTCGCCCTGCTGCTGTGTGCCGTTGTTGGGACCCATGGTGGTGTTCGTGTTGGTGTTGCTCAGACTAGTACTCAGTGTTCCGCTCTGGGAGCCGGTGTTCGATGAGCTGCTTGAATTCGTGTTGCTGGGCGATGCGGCTGTCGGGACTCTTTGGCCGTACTACATAAAGAAAGGTGAAAGAAAAAAGGAATACACAAAAATAGATTAGTAAAAAGTTTTCATTATTAAAAAATATGAAAAGATGAAAATAAATTTTGTGCTATATTTATTTAATAAATATTTCACGTCCAACATTGAATGAGAAAATTTTTGCATGTAAAAATAGATTCGCACATCGTTACACACTCTAAGAAAGTAATGAAAATCAGGAAATGGCAGTGAGATGAACAAGGAAAAAGGACGATACACACACAGAAGGAGCCAAACCCTGCCACGTAATTTACAGCCATGGGACATGTCGAACAGCAGGCGCCAGAAACGCATATCAACTCCTTTGAAAACTTGCCAACAAAAACCGAAAACAACAAAATACAAGCTTCTGCTGATTCTTATTCTTCTTCACCCATCTCCCTAAAGAAGTGTAAAAATAAAATTTGTCACGTGCTGAGTGCCGCCTGGCAGCCAAACAATCGCTGGCGCGTCTTTAATTGCAAGTCTAGGAAATGCAAATTTTTCTTTAAACTCAATCAGAGCAAAAATTCATACATATATTCGCAACCTAGTAAAATAGGGAAAGGGGTGGAGAGGGGAGCAACGTTTGAATGTTGCAAGTGCGAAAGAAAGTACATTTTTCGACTTCTTGGCACATTTCTGCTGAACGCAAGAATGAACGTCGTGAACCTTTGCTTTGATTAAAGAAAGCAGAGCAACATTAAAAAATGTTAAAAAAAATACTTCAAGGAATCGCAAACTCTTTAAGGAAGAGCGAGAAAAATTCGTAGAAAAGGTGAGAAAAAGATAAAAGAAAAAAAAAAGTATTCAATATTTTTTCAAATATTCGGACGAAATTCCAAAGGTTTTTGAAATTTTTGGTATGAAAAAAAAAATTTAGAATTTTATTAATTATATTTTCAAATAAATTATTTTTTAATATGTGCTTCGAATAAACAAATGCAAAAATTCACTGCTTTGTTGTTGTTGTGTGTTTGTTATTTGATTTGATTTGATTGATTTCTGTTTTTTACTAATTTCTATAGCTTTTATATAGCTCTAGAAATGTAATCTTTTAGATGGATTTTATTGGCATTTATAGAGCTATTGAAAAAATTATTGTTTTGTGGCATTTTTCACTCTGTTTATGGTTCTATCTTTTATCCCATAAAGTTTTTCATTGTGCTTGGATTTGGAATGTGTTCATTCACGTAGTGGAAGATTGCAATAGAGACAAGGCGCCAAGAGCAGCAGATTTCCTAAAGTTGAATGAAAATCGTAGGAAATATATTTGCATTTAGATAGATTTAAATTCAATATCAAAATAACAACATAAAATAATAAAATTAATAAAATAAAACACAGTAAATAAGTACTTAATGCAATTTTAATGCTGAACTGAGCACTGAGTTGTGAAACACGTAAAAACCCAGCTTTAATCAGCATTAGTCAGCGTCTAGAGTTTTCATTCATTATTATTATTATAATCTTTATATTATTCAAACTATGTGAGTAATGAAAACGTGACAAAATGTAACAAAAGTAGTGTAAAATAAATTAGTATCCAGTTTACGAATGCCTTAAATATGTGAGAAAAAATGGCCAACGAGAGGTTCTGCATAGTGATGCCAGCATCAGTCGCTCTTATTCTTCAATCAAATGTAAGAAGTTTTATTAAGTATACCTAATGCTATGTTTACCTCGATACCAAATTACGAATTTCAGCTTCATTTCCCAAATGGAATTACCAATCCAAATTTTTAATTTTGGAAGGAAATGTGAATTAAATGTAAGAAGAAACATTATTATTATTTTGAAGTATATCGTAGCGATAACAACCTTCCCAAAACAACACAATTAAAAGGCAATAAAACTAGGTGCAATCAAGCAAAAATTAGAGAATCATTAAAGATGTATGTTATAAATACTGAATTTCTTACAATTATTAAATTATTTCAATTAATACGATAATAATATAAATAAATTACAGTAGATATAACAGCCGCCCGAGTAGAAAACAGTTCAAATCATACCAATCTTAATGGAATCTGAATACATTTCCCGATTTTATCCCACTTTGGAATAAACTGAGTGGAATCTGAATGGATCTCAATTTGAGCGTTACATATCTAGCCGGAATCAGGTTGGGATCTTGACTGTACTCCGAGCAAATTTCTACTCGGCTGCCAAATCAAATGCAAAAAGGCTGTGTAAACGGGATTCAAATTAGTGGTTGGAAATACGTATCTAGGGTCGATGTGAACGTAGCATAAGACAGCGTGAGGCATTGTGTGCCAGTGGCCAATGTTCGCACTATGCAGTCAATAAATGGTAATCATAATAAAATTAAGTTTAATATCGTTGCTGTTAGTTATAGTTGTTTAAATGTTTTTGTCGGTTCCGTTGTTGTGGGGTTTATTGTCGGTGATAAAGTTTCATTATCAGTACGGTTCAATGGCTTGAGAACGGGTCGCGGAACACTACATACAATATAGTAGAAACAGCAACACTTGGTTCAAGATCCATTGAAGTGAATTTACCTCAGAAATCACATACATATGCATCATAATCATTCTCACTATCATCAGAATCATCATCAGGAGAGGTTTTTGTCTCACATTTGTCAGCCATTTAATTTATAGTTTTATTACTAGTGAAAATAAAATGCAATTCATTTGCGATCTTTTTCGTTTTTAATCACAAATAGCTGATGATAGTACAACGTTTCTCTTATACGCTCCTTCTTAACGTAAATGTTTAATCAACAATTCCAACGTTTGTGAAATTAGCTGTCATTCGTTTCTTTAAAAGCTTTTATTTCCACAAATTCTACAATATCCTCAGGATTGTGAACGAAATACTAATCACCGAATATCTAGTAGATTATTTCATTACCTGGTCAAAGAAAATTAACGGCAGATGACCGAGTTTATTCATTAAGTGTCATTAATATAGTCGATTTTCTTCTTTGGCGACTTATCATTATCAAGAAAATTTATTACAATATATATTTATATATTTATATAAAATTTGTTCTTCCCTTACAGGAAGGTAAAGTGAAGCTTCCTTTAACGAAGGAAGACGTAACAGTGGATGGCAAAAGTAGTTCCGGATGGGGGAAGTGGCGAGGTAGGATAATGGATAAAAGTAGGAATCTCCAAAGTTTCAAGGAAGTTGTTCGTGGGTTGCATGTTTTTTAATTATAAGTTCCATGGCGGACATTTCTAAGAATCTATCTAAAATAAAACCCAACTTCCTTGATATTATGAGGAAGAAACAGACAAAAGAAAAAGGAAGAGCTAGCGAAAAGCTCTCCTTCAAAGCTGTCACAGTAATAATCTGAAGAAAAAAAGAAATGTGGCCGTAAGTAATTAAACTTTAATAAGTTTTTTGTGTCTGAAACGTGGCATACATCTCAAGATGTCGTCGTAGTAGCAGCAGCTTATTAAGTGACATGTGCAGCTATAAAAGACATCACAGACGAATACTTAACACATGTGACGTCACTTGATAGTTTTCGTGTCATATGGAGCCATTATTAAATGAGAGCTATGAGAGTGTGTGTGACCATACAAGTTTCTGTCTGTAAAATACATCCAAGAGATATACACACAAGATTCGTAGTCATAATTAAAGACTTAATGCTTACATTACATCACGAACCAAAACTGAAATTGCTGACTTTTATTTGTAAGCCTTTCAGTTGCAATTGATAGACCCTAATTTCAGTTAACAGATATATATACAAACAATAATGATGCCATAATAGTGCAAATGCATTCTGGATTTTCCTAAAACGGCAGACAAATTAATTTGTCCACGCGGAATGTGAGACGCGGTGATAATCATAGAATCACAGAACTTCAGCAGCGACATGAAGTGCAAACATTTGGCCAAAAGTGCTCAAAAGTCACGTACAGATGAAATTTGTTCGGTCAGCTTGACTGTATGTATGAGTTTTGTGTATATGTTGGGTTCTATACCTTATAGACGTTCAGAATTCTTCGGAATCTATGCACACTACACATCCGAACGCCGGTCTATTTAAGCGACTCTAAACATTGTTGTTCGTAGCACGTTTATGAAATTCCATTAAAGCTTTTTTCGCTTGATTTAAGAAAAGGTACTGGTTTTTTTCTGCTGTCAAAAGCGTTCGATTATGTGAGATTTTTATTCGAATGACACCAATGAAAAAAAGTCAGTTAAAGCGACCAAAATATGGATGGAAGCGGATGGATGAAGGAAAAGTATCCATGTAAATGTTACTTGGAACAGGTAAAATCCATTCCTTCGCTCACTCATCCACCCACAATCTGTGTGCTTATCTATTTCTATAGCATCGTCGTATTTTTAGCGAAATGTCGAAGAGAACTTCACGTGACTTCGCATTACAATGTCAGACAAGCAGTCATAAGGAACGAGACCACTTTGATAGTTCCATGGAAGGTGAGGAGATGAAAAAGGTGAAAATGAAGACGAGAGGAAGGATGATGGTTACTTTAACCTGGAGCATTACTTGGCTCGCATTACGTCTAATAATAATGGCTTATAAACGTGGTACCCTTGTCGAAGAACCAAACCATTACACGTAAAAAAAGCAAAAAAAAGATTTGAGATCTGGATTCGATTTTTATTGCTCTCTTAACTCTCGTTGTTTGATACCATTACGAAAGGATAGAAGAAGAACATGACGCCCACTAGAAAATTGTAGCTAGAGAAATTCATAGATTTAATTAAATTCACAAAGTTTTATTATTTTCATTCAAGGACTGAAAATTTCGTCATAAAAATATACAAAAACAAAAAAACCGCCATCAAATCGATTATTACGAATGGCTACAATCATAATGTAACCATTTTTCAGGTTTATGTTCCTCATTTAATGTATTTTTATAAGACAAGGATATTTTTTCGCCTATAAAATGTGAAATAAAACATTTCACTGTAAACCTTTTTACTTAATATTGGATTTTATTATTATTGCTTTGTAGATATAACAAAATTGACAACAGATGGACCACAGCATCTGTTACTCGAGGGCTTTTCATGAGAATGAGAGCGGCTGCGAAAGTACGTATTGTTTATGAGGAGGAAATCAAGGTTATACGCTTATATAGGAAGGTAAGGTGGGGAAGACATTGCGCATCACTTATAGATATGTTGTATGGGGCAAGCGATTCCAACTATCAACGATCACGAATTCCCTAACCGAGGTACCGAGAGCCTCTCCTGTCTGAGGATTACTGAGGCAATGGGAACCTGCTCTGCGGTGTGAAAACTCCATTGAGCATGTGTCCTCTGCACCTTGTTATAGACTCATTAACCGCTGCTTTTAAAGCGCTGTATCACTTTGCAAGTGTGAGATCGAACAAACCTCATGGAATTGTTCTGATATGGGTCATAAAATTGTCTCCTTTTAAATTGATAATTAATCTTCTAATTGAATCTTCACAGTGATTAGTTTTTTTAATATTATCAAGCACATTGAAAATCAAATAGCAGAAATGCTTGAAGTAACCTTGAACTTCGTTTCATTTTTATTTGTTTTGTTTCAAATTGAAATGGTTTATTTATTTTTGTGTAATTATAGCTTTAAAAAAAGCTTGATAAATAATTTTTTCAATTTGCTTTTGATGCTATATTTTAATTTGGAACACAAGTGGAACACCCACAAAATTTTCTGCACATCAGAACAACTTCTCTCTTAAGCTTCATTAAATTAATTGATTACGAATTCCATTACGTAGCGAAAACATAAAAATAACTGAAATTATTATACAACAAAAAACAAGTTTATAATCCAGAGTACGAAATGATAACAATTAAAATTATTTATGGTTGGCAACACACAGCCAACTAAGCTGCAACTATGAATTCTCCAGACACTTTTTTGCTCTTTTTTTTGGTAGTTTTTTTTTAATTTCGTTTCGTTTTTCAATGGATCAGAAATTTTTAAATCAGAAAAATTTTAGTTTATATGTTTATAGTTTTGAAAAAATTTATGCGAAATATTAAAAGAGGGAGAAATGAATTTTATAACACATGCTATTAAGAATTAAATAAATAATTTTATATTGTATTCTCATCAGTATTATTTACTAACTTTTGAAATTTCCTTTGATTTATGGCAAGTTTTGTTTATTTTCGTGTTTCTTTGTTATTGTCATCCCAATTCTATTTCTATATTTGTTTGCGTATTTTTTGTGTCATTCAATTTTATGCTTCTTTTATTTGCTTTACTGTTTCCTTTAATGAGTGCTTAATAGAAAAAAAAAAAGAAAATGTTTAAATCATTGATTAGCTTCAATGAAATGCGGTGAGTCAGCCTCGCGTCGTTCTGCATCGACGACGTGTTACCAAACAAAACTTGGCCAAAAATAGAACAAATAATAAGTTGCAAAAGCAATAAAAATTTCAAGCACAGCCAAAGCAGAGTCGAGCTGATTTTCGTGTGCATATCCATAAAAGTTGCACGATAAGAAATCTTATTGTTTTTTGCACTTTTGCGACATTATCACAGAATTATAAATAATTTTAATTAAAAGTATTTAGTTGAAATCTGTTAATTAAAACGAAATTTCATCAAAATATTTCATCACATGGAAAATTTTAAATAGAGGCTTGAAAAATCTTTAAAAAGAATGACATTCTTTGTGAACAGTTTTAATAATTAATTAATATTTGTTTGATTTTGTTGATATCTATATTCAATATTTTTTCACTTTTATTTAAATAAGTATTTAACTAAGTTAATAATTTTACTTTTTATTAATAAGTTCATACTTTTCCCCATCACCTCTTTTATTAATTTCTATTGTACTCAGCAGATTTTCAAATAACTTCAATGGTATTGGTTTAAATTGCTTTTATTAATATAATTCTGCCATTAAAATTTTAATTCCTTCATGTAAAAATTTATATTTATCCATTGATCGCCTCCTATATTATCAACTATGTTTCTTTTTGTTGTTTAGTAGACATTTTTAAATCTCCAAAATTACGATGAAATGATAATTAATTTAACATTGATTAGATGTTAACAAATACAAGCTGATGTTTTTATATAACTTTTTGAAAAATATATAATTAAAGTCCAATTATAAAAATAATATTCCAATGTGAAAATTATTCACTGTTCACTTTGTACAACAATAATGATTAAGTACGGGTTTTCGTTGTATTCACCAACTTCTACAACTAAAATAAAATAAATATTGACAAATAATTAGGATAAGCTCAATTATAGATAAAACCACGTGATTACAATAGTTTGTACTAATGATTAAGCGTTAATTTAAAAAAAAGTAACCATTAATAAAAAAGAATTTACTTATGTGGTATTAAAATAATATATTTTAATTTTTTATTTATAGATAAGATTAAAATTTATACAAACAACAAATGGCCGCATCGCATATCCATTAGAAAATAATCTTGGGAGATTCTTCAGTATTTCCTCAGCACTTAGAAGCAGGAAATTCGCCACAGACATTCATTGGCGTCCACTATTGATGCAACGAGCTTATATCGTGATATACCACGACATATCTTCGTTGATTGATGTTATAAATCAATCAAACATGTAAAGACTTCCCGCAACTTTTAACTCGCATGACAAAACTTTAACTAAGCGTAGTTTCAAAACTACATGATTAAACTTTTAATGGGTTATGGAGTAAGACTTGTACATCTATTGATAACACTTGAATTTAAATAAGTAGCAAGAGTTTTAACTCCCGTAAATTATTGTAAATTATAATAATTATAATTATTGTAAACTATAATATACTTAACTATAATTATTTATATATTCGAATGACCTCAACGAACTCTTTTGTGTAATGATTTATCCAGCCACTGTTTAATCATTTTCATTTAATATTTAATAAACATGTTATTAATAGCAATGATATATTTATTCCCCTTACTTATTTGCTTAATTGCATAACTTTCAAATTCTCATTAAGTAGTAGTTTTTGCATTTATGTTTCAATTGACTAACGAAAGTAGTTGTTCACTTACGTTATAAATATCAATATAAAGACGCGATGAATACCGATGTACACATCATCTTCTGTCGCCTATCATCGTGTCGAGTATCAAATAAAGAACTTCAATTTAATCCGAAAAAACAATTACAAACAGATACAAACAATTCGTATATAACGCATCTATATAAATATAGTATATATGCAGCTATGATGTAAACAATTGCAAGATAATAAAAAGCAATGAAAATTCATTAAAGTGTTGTTATCGACAATTCGTGCTGCGCCATGTTATGGAGTCGAGCTTCTCAGCCGGAAGATATCATTTAACTGAGCATACGTATGGCTTTATAATACAGTACATTCAAAGATATAGAGAGAAGATCAAAAGAGCCAAAGCCATAATTAAAAATATTCATAGTTTTATTTATATTTATTAAAGAAGAATAAAGTATACTTAATAAGGAAAAACAATGTGTCAAATGAAATTTAAATGAAAAACGATTACTTATAATAAACCATTGTTGAAACATTCTAATTATAGTAGTAACTATAAAATAATAAAAAATTGTTTAAGTGGAATATTTTTCGGTTTAATGCACAACAAAATAAAAACGAAATGGGACGATATTGACATTTTTTAAGCATGACGCATGTGGAGATGCATCTACAGCATGAATAATTTCATTTTCCTTTTTTCGCGTATATTTACTTATATTTTAAACAATAAAAATAGCACTGAATGTAACTACAAAGCACACAACGAATTACAAGTTATGCAATTATGAGAAGTGGGAAAAGTTACAGCCGCAGACACCGACACCGACGACTGTCAAAACAATCAACCAACCAAGCATCCAAGCAGCCAAGCCGAGCAACATCACATGTTCTATGATAGTCACTGAACTGTACCCACCACACGAAACAACTACACTTCATACAGATGCATATACACGCTGGAATACTTGCAGTAATACGTGCAACCACTGCACCACGTACAACTCAAATCCATTAAGAATTATAAAATATTTCATTTTATTCGTAATTTTTACGATAATTTTGCGATCGTGGCTTTCAATGGCCTCAAACGGATTAACACAAGTCCAAATTATTAATTGGAGTGGAATGAATGAGTGAGTGACTTTGAGTAGCGACTAACTGATAGATATAAGATATATAAACAGACAGATAGATAGACATCAATTCTCTTGACAACAGTCGAAGAATAAAACCAACAAGTATTTCGACAAAGTTTCTCCGATAATAAATTTCGCGAAAAAAAAACTAATGATGCTATAATAAAGTAAATAAATTGATGAGAAAGAGGAGAACATCCGATCCGATTTGAAATTTGCAAGATAAAGTTTTCATTTTATTCACTTAGTCAAGGTAGAAACATTAAATATGGGTTGCTTACGTATTTACGCTTTGTGGGATTCTATATACGGGTCTATATCCATTTTACGAAATGGTCTTATGAGTAAATGGTCTTATGAGAAAAAAAACTCTTGTTAAAAATTAGGGGAAGGGTGCAGACTATGTAATAGTTTAAATGAATTTCCGGATGACTTTAAAACACATACATAAAAGGGTCTACTAAATTAAAAAAAACACTCAACGTGTCGGGGAAATGGTGCAGCATGCTTAATAGTGTGGAAAATTGTGGACGAAATGAAATCAGCAACAACAACGTGCATTGAACTTTGCGCTGCTTTGAAAATGATAACAGAGACCCGGACAAGTACGATTACGAAATGAGTGTGAATAATAATAGGCATATAGTCAGCCTATAATAAAGAAACTGACCATTTTTATTATATATAATGGTAATAATAACCTAATAACTGCTAAGAAATAATTTATTTTATTTTATAAAAATCATAAACTAATAATAAACGTAATAAATGTTGAAATACAATTTCAGTTGTTAGAAATTTATCATTATTACAATAATTATCCCAAAATATTTCATCCTTAAAGAGTCCCAATTAAGAGCAAAGATATCCTTAGTAGATGACAATATAATTGATTTATTGTGGTTATCGGTATTATTATTACTGCTTCTCTTATTAGATAAAAAAGTCCTCTTTTAATCAATGAAACTCATTCATTATCAGTTAAGAAAATGCAGGACCACATTTTATTGGTCTTGCTGATTACTCTTTTTGAGTAAATAGCATTCCTTTGTATTGCTTGTTTCGTTATCATCAGTTTTAACATCATTGCAGAGACCCACATAGAAATATATGTACATAATATTTCAATTCGGCTGCGCTCTGCTGCAGATGCTTTTAACGTAGAGTAAATATTGGGATTGAGAGAACAATTCTGGACTGAATACACAGTAACGACGATAACAAAGAAGAATCTGGAGCCTAAAACAGTACCGAAAACATCACAAGAGCTGGGAACCAAGGAAAGGCTGCAATTCAATGGAAAGTATGAGTCAATTTGGTCAGATAAAATTCATTCACTTGGTAACTATTTTTTTGATTACTATAAAAAGAGAGACAATCAATGAATCGACAAAAAAATGTTCCCTACGATGAAAATTGGGCTTAATGTTTTATAAAACAGAATAGTGTACTTATATTTATAAATAGACAATTTTTCTTTGAAGAAAATCAGACGAATGGGGATGATGTCTGCAGGTATAGACCATCTGCAGCTGCAATATTTTATATTTTTTTAATAACCAGGAAGAAAATATTACAATTAATATTCCCACTTTTGGTTAATGTACATACATCAAGATAACCTATACTTAATATCAATTCTTATTTAAGTAAAACTTTTATTTAGCCTGTTTTTGGTGTACTGTAATAGGAGACATTACGAAATATTCCTTGGCATTTCTCTAATGAACTGAATAACAAGGCACAGCGATAAAGTTGATTGAAAAACGCGGTTTTATTTAATAAAGCAGTTGAGAAGAAGCCTTCGTTCTAAAATGGATGGTCTATTTCTAATGTGAATTATATTCATAATATTAATGCTATTAAAACATGGATATATAAAGAGTCCATCATCACTTTAGCATGAATTATTTAATACAAGGAAAGTAATAGCAAGTCTTTTATGACAGTAATTGGAATTGTTTCGGTACAATATGTAATATTTTAAAATACTCCCTGATCGTAACACTTCTGACACTATTCAATACCGACAAAGGCTTATAATCGTCCCTCAACTAATCTCCATCTGACGAATTTTTTAAGGAATCATTTAAAAAAAAATAATATTTCAATTTATTTATTTCTTTTTATAATACAAAAAATTATTTATTTATTAAAAGGCGGACGTCATTTTATTACTGTTAATAACAGCATAAAAATTTCCAAAAATAAACAAAAAAGATAATAAACAAGCCATGCAAAGCCGAACATCAAAACTGCAAGCGACACCATATAAAAAAGAAACAAAAAAAAAACGTATAAAACCAAGTAACTTAAGGCAAAAACGAACACCGAAAAGAGGAAGGGACCGTTACACAAAGAGAAAGAGAGAGCATCTAAGTAATTATCAAAATCAATGGTAAGCAAAGAGAATAGCTCTGAAAGACGAGGGAAAGAGAATGTGTGCAAAAAAATTGAAAGCATCACCAGCAACGATGAATCGAAGAGCGAATCGAAACAACGAAGTAATGGCGTACGTGGAAAAGCACGAATGCCACGTAAACTTTTGAAGAAGAGTTGTCAAATGTAAAACAGAAAAGATAAGGAGCAGCCAGGAGATGAATCAGTCAGAAATGGAAGGAGTGGGTGCCGCTGGAGGCCAAAGTAAATATGCAAATGCGGTCATCTGCATTCCCACCCACGCACTATAAAAACAAATGGCGATAGCGAAGAGAAAAGAAAGAAACTGCAAAAGCAAATTAATCGCCAAAAGAGACGCGTCGTGGCGGAAGGGTGTCGTCAATAGAAGCTGGCGTCACTGTGTGAAACCGCGTCGAAAACCGAAACTAAACAAGACTTGTAATTGTAGTCAATTCAGCAAAAGTACTCGTAGAAAGCTTTGAACTTTAATAATAAAATTAATTAAAATCGAAACGCAGCACTAACTACGAAAAGCAACTACTAAAATACAAGAAAAGCGTGAGCGACACACAACGAGAGTGAGGTTGTGAATATGCCGAAGAACTAACATTGAAAGAGCGTAAAATAGACGCAGAGAGCGAGAGAGAGAACAGAACGTCTAATTACCATTGAGAGCGTCTGCTGCTGTTTACTTGGCAGTTTTTCGAGTACTTTTTTGTTTTACTTCATTTTGGTTTAATCACAGAAACGTACGGACAAAAATGTTGTCCACGTAGACAGGAAAAGTGAAAATATCATAGGAAAAAACCGCAAACACAACACCAATTTCGCATTTGACCTCGAGGCTCGAGTCCAGGCTCGAGAACGAGGCAACGCGTCACAACAGAGAGGACGCAACTCCGTGCCGCAACCCACCCTTGAATGAGAAACTAGCAGACGTGGGTCTTTTAATAGTTTTTTTTTTTTATCTATGTACATATGCCTTTGTAGGTGATTAATAACAAAAGTAGCAAAAATTGTCTAGCAACGTGATAACCATTCGAATTCTGTGTGCCGACAGATGGACAGACAGAGACACACACACACGCGCGTAACACAACCACAGTGGCAAATACACAGAGAACAAAAGTCTTTTGAAGACATGATGTCAACGCAGAGACGTAAAGAAATATATTATTAACTAATTTATAGCCACATTGATAGATCTTCTTCAGCGGATTCAGCGGACTTTTCTAGAGAAAAATTCCATGTACCTCAGATAAAACATACATCAATCGATTGTATGTAAGCACTTAAGTGGCTCTGATGTTGTCTGGCTGCATTAATCCACAAATCGAAGGCGGCGAAGTTGGCGTTGTAGTTGTAGTCACAGTTGAAAAAAAAGGAAAGTTTTGATATTTTTGACTTGAAGTAATTGAGAAAGTCAATTTTGTGTATAGATTATTGCAATTCACCAAAAATAAAGCAACGAATAATAATTTTTTTCTTGAACGTTGCAAACTCTCAGCCACATATACACACACGTACACAGTCTCACACACACACGCACCTATATTCACTGTCGCCAGTACACAACGATGATATATGCCACGCGATTGAATATTCTGCAATAAGAACGAACGAATAATTGAACAGACGACGGAGCGACCGATTTACGGTCTTTTCGTGTGCGCGTAAATTTAGCCGATGGATGGAAAAATTTCTTGTAAATATATTAATGAAACTAAACAGCAGAAATGCAGAAAAATGAAGTCAAGTTAACGATAATAATGACAAAAATCCGTGTGATTCGAACGAGCAAGCAGCGGTGAGCGGCGATGGCAACCCTGCAGCAGCTGATCTCAGAGACGACTGACGGATGAGGCGCTGCCACCGCCTTGAATACTATACAATTGCATTCGAAGACTGCAAAAGCAACAAGGAAACACAGAGAGAGGCAAAGACACGAGAGAGCGCATAACTGCTGACGACATTTGTTCTCTTTCACTGTGGTCAACAATTGTTGTGAGTCGATTAATAAACTCTTTGTGACTTCGGTATTGCCTTTTATCAGTCTTTCACTCTCGTTTCCTTTTACGGGTTGCTTTCTATTCCACTTCACTGTAAGGTCGTTCGCAAATTAAACTGTTAATCAAAAAACAAGAAAAAACCAAAAAACAGGAATATAAAACCAAAGCAAACTTGGATCCACATACTTAACGGAAAGTGGAAGAGAGATGGCAAGAGCGGAAGCGAGTGAACAACAATAGAATTCACTCGGTTGGGGCTTGCTTGGAAAATATGTAGCAGTGGACGAAAGAATTCAAGCAACAAAAAAAAAAATTCCTACTGGTTTATCAAAGAGCTTTCTTAAGAACAATGCAAACATAGCTTTATTTTTCAAAATTATAACAAAAAAGAAATCAGAGGGGATTCATTATAAAGCAAACAGCGAAAGAAACTGAACATCTGACTCACGCGCTGTCACCACCCATTTTAGCATATGCACAATGGGCTAATAATGCGATTATTTATAACAAAAATGATTTTTTTAATTGTAATTAAGAATAAAATACTTTCAAATAAAGTGGAGTCCCACATATAGCTACATACATATATACTCAAAATATTTAGCAGGAGAATATTAAAGGTATTTTTACAAATTAACTAAATACATACATACATATGTACTTTCAAAAGAGTTGCACAGTTAACAATGAAAACCAAGTAATTACACGTTTTAAAAACAAATCATCTTTTCAACAAATTTAATTTAAGTGCCTCAGCAGCTGTTGAGGATGCAAAAATCCTCAAACTTTGTTTTGCTTTTATGAATTGTAATGAAAATAGGCTATAACATAAATGGTGATATTTAAATTGAATTTAAATCTCCTGCATAGTTTTAAACTGTATGAAATATGGAACTATAAAATATATTTTAAAACCCTTTCCTTTCTTAAATTTCTCAGACTCTGCACGTTTCACTACATGAAACAGATCTTTCGTTTCATCATTTTCATTTTACTTGATAACGCGATCCATTAAAGAATAATATTTATTGCATATTCTGCGTTTTATGTCCACTGTGCGACAAATAACACCAAAGCAGCACTAAGCCGATAAAATGCTGAATTAAAGTAAGGGAAACAGTAACCAAAGAAGAGAGGCATAAGCAGAAGATGATAATGACGAAGAAGCACAATCGTTTGGTACATAAAACTCACAAAGTAGATAAAAGAATAAATAAATAAATAAATTCCCCGGCATTTTAAGCTCAACTGTGTTGCGGGATAGATACAAAATTCCAACATTGCCTTTGTTGCTCTCTCACGCGCATGCTCTCTTTTTGATTGGTTTCACATCTATTTCTCTTCATATTTTGCTCTCTTAAATTTGATGGCTGCTAAAAAATGTTAACAATTCATATTTGCAAAAAAGGAATTCTTTTTGAAAATTCAAAAACAAATTCTCACTCTTATCAAAGACTCTCATTACCCGCTCTTTACTCTCCACAACTTCACAAAACTATTATGATTATGATATTTTATGTTTCTCGCTTCTATGTTTGTCTATGATTCTCTTTGGGCGTTGCTTGCATACGAGCAGTTTTTGGGAACATTTGGTTTGCCTTTTTATAGTGGATTAATATTAATTGAAGTATTTATTTAAGAAATTTTTTGAAAGAAAACCCTTGGATGAGTGATTGTATGCTTACAAATGTAAACTTAACCCGTATAGACCAAATATTTTAATGATGTATGACCGTAGAAGCACGATAATCATCATTACCATTGATGCTGTCCTCATGCCTAACGTAGTGTGGCTGCGGACAAAAACAAGCAACTGCATGGAACGAAAGAGCAAAAGAATTCAAGGCAAGAATGACACATCACAACATGAGGGCATCGAGAACCGTTCATGACTTTCCCAACGAAGCTATTGAAAGCGGGTGTGAAAGCGGAAATTAGCAGCACTTTCTTCAACTTCATCAACACGTCGCTTTCATCAGAAATGATTCAAGGCAAGCAGTGAGAGTGAAAGATGAAAAACGGCAGCCAAATGACGGCGATGACTTCGGCGACGCCAATGATGACGATGATGATAATGACGATGTTGATGGTGGTGATCATGATTGTTGCTAAGGTCGGCCTACTTTTGTGCGTGTCGAATCCGGAGTCAGCGATCGTAATCACTGATAAGCGACCCCGATTCCCTGTACGCACGCACGAAGTCGACCATAAAGTGGACCGTAGACGACAAGCGGCTACGACTGATTCTAAAGGCCGCTGAAAAGAGGGTGGAAAAAGGAAACCCAAGTAAAATGCTTGATTATAAAGCACGACAAAGCAAGGCTAAGCCGAAGAGAAAACCAAAACAAATATGTATATGGTTAAACACATACATTGCATACATATATCCGAGTATATACATATTTACGGAATCAAATGAGGACAAACAAACTGAGAGTAGACTGCAGAAAAAAACAAAGGGAAAACAAATGACGGCCATGGAAAATCCATAAAAATTTGAATCGAAATCCTTGCGTTGGGTGGGCGTAGAGCAGATGATTAATGGCGACGTGCTGGCGGTGATGTGAGTGACGGAGTGAGAAAACGGACGTGGAAGAGCATCTAAGCCAGCAATTATTCCTTCGCATAAGGATTTTTTAGCACTTCCACAGAAGGAATGAGAAATCGGGCGAAGGGTTTTCACAAAAAGAAGGAAAGCCTCAACAAAAGAATAACCTAAAGTGACTTGAGAACTTTCCCTATCTTTAAAAGAATATTCTTCAAACTGTTGACTGTTATCAACAGATATTTCCGAAAGAAATGATAAGAAATACAACGAAGAGTGTGAAAGAATATTAGAGATAAAAAAGGGACCATTCGAAGGAATATAAAGTGATAAAGGCCAAATAAGCGATATATACAAAGAATGTCTTATCTCTAGGCTTTTTAAAAGGATTATTTAGGTTTATTTCTATTTCCATATAAATTCCATAAAGTATATTTAAGGGAAAGGGTAAGTTTTTGGATAAGAACTTCCATCATCTCTCATCACAATTCGGGTTATAGCTGAAAGGTTTTTCCGACTTCGATAAATTCAACATTAAATAATCATACGAAAAACTTCTTTCATCCATAAAGAATCATCAGAAATCGCCTAACATTCAGGCTACAGAAAAGTTATATTCCCATATTAATTAAGAATCGACTTCTTTATTATCAACGTCCAATCATAATTTATCCCATACAAAAAAGAAACCATACGCTGGACCAAAAAAGTAATATAAGCAAAATCTTCTTTCAAAGATAACAATACTAAAAATACACCCATTTTATTGATTTGGCTTCAGTGCTTGTTCTTAGTAGCAGTGATAATCGAAGTATACATTGTGGAAAAAGAAACAAATAAGCAAATGTGTAGCTATTTGCAAATATACTGTACGAGTAAATAAAGAGTACAGCTGCTTTTGCTGATAACATCCAAATAATGGAAGAATGCTGTGTATATAATATAAAAGGATGTAGTCCAAAAGAATTGATTAAGAATGAGTAATGAGTGATGAAAATAAACTGAGATTGTTAATTGTTTTTAAGACATTTCTACAGTTTCATTGTAATCAATTCAATAATTCCTCAAGTTTAGTATCAATAAAATTAATTAAAGTCACGAATTTAATTTCTATACAAAAATTTAAAATTACAGAATCTATTATATTATTCACGAAATGAATTATTTAGTTTAGCTTTTAACTACAAAAACACGATTGCTATAAAACAAATTATATCGCACTAATTTTAATATCTTGTAAGTTTTTCACGAGAGAAATATGAAAAGAATTTTTATAACCAAACTTACGATTATATCATGTAAGTTTCTTCTAGGAATGGAATTTGTGAGAGATTATTGTTTAATTCGTAGACATATTTTATTTATTTTCGTTTCGTATTTTCAAAATGCATGCTATAAATTTTTCTTTCATGTAACAAATAATATTAAAATATTTCCTTACTCTATAATTAAACTTTTAAAAATAGTATCGCATAACTTTTCATGAACAAAAACCACAAAAATTCGTTCAGCTGGCGGGTTTTCTTTATCTTTATTTATATCATTTAATATTACTTTTTATTCGTTTGCTTTCACTTAACAATGATTCGTGCTGTGTTTACAATAACAACAGCAACGACAACACCAAAAATAATCGCACACAAGTCAAGTTATTAATAATAATATTAATTGCAATAGAAATAATACTAAAGTTAATAATAGTATTTGTGGAAATTGCTATTTTCATTGCAAAATAAAATTTAATGTGAAAATGTGTTTTTGTACATCGTTCAAAAGTCATTTTGCACTTATTCCAACATTTATACAAATAAAAACACGTATAAAGCTCAAATAATTGTGGTGAGCAGGTGATTCCATGACTCTCCTCCATTTGGAGGTGTGTTTGTATGGCTTTTACATTATTGTTTTATCGGCTATTAATAGAATGTTATTTAAATTTTATGAGGTTATCGACGTTCAACAGAAATCTTTTTTCTTTTATCGTTCAATGTGAAAATAAATTCGGATTTTTTGCCATGAAAAATACTAAAGTTTACGTTACTTTTTTGTAACACTTTTAAATTATAAAATGAATGAATTTTGAAAGTGAATTTGATTTATTTTCGTAAGTTTATGAAGAAATTATTAATTATATATTAAATGCATTCATTTATTTTTGTTTAATTAAAGCGAACTTCTGATGAAATTTGGATTTTATTTTCTTATCTTTTATTTAATAAGGAAAAATGTGAATAATAATAATAACTTCATTCTCATCAACTTTGATCTTCTTCCTCGGTTCGTCCTTCCCCTTTATAACCATTAAATTAAGTACTGATCAAACTAAACTCCGTTTATTGATTGCTTTGCGAATTAAATAGCTACACAGCGATGATATAATGCCAGCGATTGATTTTAGTAAAGTGATTCACTAGTGAAATTAATATTTTGAAGTTGTCTATATAAAGTGAAATAACATAAGCGATCAGTGGGTCTGCAGAACGACTCATTTATATATTGATCTTATCTGTAATCATTAGTATTTCTTTCGGCCCGTAGGCAATCGGTTGGAATGGGAAGCTTCTAGGGCCCGCTTAAACAATATTTGTTGGGTATGATGCGACCACAGCAACACTTAACGTCCACTCAAAGCAGCTCGAACAAGGACAAATGTTAAGGAATAAGTGCCTTGAATAGAACAAGTACGAAGTCAATTATTCTGTCATTTACTCAATCATTCTCACTCCAACTTCTTTTCGGTCGCTATTACATCAATCTTCTGTTGATTCTTTCTGCCATGACGCATTGTACTCTTTCCATCTCTGTTTTCCTTTTTCTAAACCATTGTCAGCTTCTGTTTCTACCACTGTTTCCCTCTTTCTCACTCACTCATTCCTTGTACAGTCCAATTGTCCTTTTGCAATTATTTCAACAGCTCGTTAACATATTTCAATTTTCTATTCTAAACTTATTAGAATATTAAATAAATCATGATTTAAATTAAATTTGAGTTTAAAATAGTATCTCTATAGATTCTTAGACTTCAAATTAATCATGTTTTCTATTTCAAATCATTTAAAGCGATTGGCTGAGTGTGTTTATTGAAGTGGATATTTGTTAAAAGGCATGAAGGAATCAATAAGAAAATTCTTGCCCCGCATCACCTTTAAATCGATTAGAATCCTAAGCAATTCTGCTTCACTAAATAAATGAACGGGTGACTGAGCTGCAGGAATGAAATTCAATTCCCGACATGTTGGCCTTTAGTCAAATATCATAATCAGAATTTCATGTTAATTAAATAGCAATAAATGAACAATAAACTCTAAATACTCTCAGAAAGAGAAGGGATTGAGTGAAGAGATGGAGTGAAAGGAAATGGTTGAAAGCGAAGGAAATAAAGCAACCTGTACGATGAATCGACCTCAGATGAACTTTCAGTACAAGTTTCATCCTTTATAAGTACAAATGTTAAATTATAATTTATAATATTATCGCTATTGTAGTCTTTCTGCATCATATTTAATCTTTAAAATAATCTTAGATCATAAAACACAGATTTAAATGCTCTTTTCTTCTATTATATTAAGTAACACAATGTAACTTCATCTCGGTAATTTTGCTGTCAGACGGTCTCCATGTGGTTATTTTGTGGGCACAGCAGGTGTTAAATTGGCAACTTATAATGCGTTAATAATTTAAGTGGCAATCAAGGAACACAGAACCATTTTTAAAACGTTAAAATTCACGTTGGTGGATGTTGGAGAAGGCAACATTCGACTTTCATGTCTGCGTTTAATGATATTATCACAAAAATTGACAGCAGAAATTAAAATTGACGCCGTTCCTTAATTATTGCATTCAATTATTGTTCTTTAACGTCAAGTCATGAAAAAGCAGAATAATTTAAGTGATTTTCGCATCATGACACTGAAAGTGAGTGGATATAAAATTGAGCTTAAAAAAGAGTTTAAATTGCTTGTTATTTGAAACTGTTGCTGTCTTTACGATGTTATTTAGTAGCTCCTCAATTGAAAATAAGGAAAAAGCGAATTTTCCAATTTTTAGCGTATTGTATTACGTTTCGCTACATTACATGATGAAAGCGTACGTTACACTTCAGTGTCGACGTAGCAAAAGGACATGCAAGAGGATAACAACGACGAATAACGTGCTCTTGACGTTCATCTGACGTCACGTAGAATGCAAACGGTTATTAAAGCATCCATCCTTTGTTTGTTGTTAATGGTGCACAAGTTGGCGGTACGACTTCCTTTCCCTCACATCCTTTTCTCCCACGTACCTGCCAAGCACGACAAACTATGCAAGGAATTCTTTTAATTAAATTTCTTTCACTTTGACAACTCAACAGAGTTTTTTCTACTGTTACGTAGTTAGTTAGTCAGCTTAAAAACTAAAGTTGAAACAAACGATGATGGCTCTGTCTCTATCAAAGCGGATCACAGACGAGGCTAATGTCTGCATGTGTGTGTGCACCGTAATTTGATGATGTGTGTTTGCTTGCATGTTGAACATACGGAAAAAACAAGCAAACACAAAAGAAAAGTCATCACTTCCGGCTCGCAAAGCTCCTAGAAAATGAAGTAAGGACTTGAAGTTGTGAAAATTAATAAAGCAAAACGATTTCACGATTCTCCATGATTTTGCTTTTAGTTATTCCTTGTGAATGTAAAAATTAATTTAATCTGACGTAAATCTCAGTGATTTTGAGGTAAATTTAGTCAATATTACAACACTAACAACATAAACAAATTAAACACTGATTAAGCAATTAGTAATTACGTAATCTTACCTAAAAACTAGAAAATAAAAGATTTACATTCCATAAGATTTAAGAGAGACTTTGCTTTAGAGACTTTATTTATAATTTTTATAGCTTAACATTAACAAAATCAATTATTAAATTAAACATTCAAATAAACGTCAAATTAATAAACGACTTTTCAACTTCGTTTAAAAGAATCTTTGAAGCTTTTTGTCGATAAGAAATCTTAATATAATCAAAAGGCTTAAATCGAGTCATAAGGCGTTTTTCTTTCTCGACCCTTTGTTACTCTTTTTATACCCTACAACTTAAGGTTGAGGGTATATTCACTTTCTACCGGAGTGTGTAACGCATAGAACTAGACAAGATAGGTATGGAAAAGTATATATATTCTTGATCAGCATCACCACCGAAATTGAAATAAGGATGTCTGTCCGTCTGTCTGTCTGTCTGTCTGTCCGTTGAAATCACGATCACAGCAGAACGGACTAAGATTTCAAAATGAAATTTGGCAAAAATATTCGTTGCTATGTTGGGGTGTTTCGTATTGAAAATGGGCAAAATCGCCCAAGGATCACGCCTACTTTTTATATCGAGAGTGCAGGTACCTCTGTTTTGCCTATTAAAAAAGGCCATATCAGCATCACTTTTTGAGAGAAGACAAGAAAGTTTTATATGTAGGTTTAGACTAATGCTTCCAGTTTATATGCCAAATATGGGCGTGATCCGCCCACTTTAAAAAAAAATTTTTGTTTTTATTATTATTATTATATATATATTGTATATTTATTATTAGATATATAATATATATATTGTATATATATATATACGAGTATATTATATTGCACCACTTCTAAATATATATACGAGCTTATATGCAGCTTTAAGGTGTAGGGTATTTCGGCTACAGCCCGGCTGTAGACAACACCTTTTGCTAGTTTAGTTTTAGTTTGGTTTTTTAATTTTGCTGTAAATAAGTCGAGTCGTGTTAAGACGAGTTGAGAGCCAAACGTGTCATTCTTCTGGCGTGACAAATGCTCTGCAGCAACAGTAATACCGACGTCTCCACCTATGAAAATAGAGTGTAACGTGGTTGTTGTAGTGATACTATTAGTCGCTGTTGTTGTACTCAACACGTATGTTACTCATTGTCACTGCACGATTTCAGGCCCTCGCACTGCAAACAAAGGCTCCGAGAATCAATTTTGGATTTTTGTCACGTTTGACATAATATTTGAGAAGAATTTCGCACAAAGCGAATTATTTCTTGTGATCTTTGATGATGTTGCTTTCGCTGTTGCTGTTTTTGTATGATGACGAAGGTTGGTGATACGCTTTCGCATTCTCTCGAGTTTCACAGAATATTTTGGATCCTTAGTTTTAAATCAGCCGAAGCTGAAAAGCAAAGTAATGCATATCGCAGTAAGATGACGAAGACTGATGATTGTCTATTGACAAAGAAGAGTTTTATATGTATGTGTGTAAAAGGAAGGGAGAAGGAAAAGGTTTCGTCTTTGTTTCTTCCAACTTTAATGATATCCTTGTATGCAAGGATGATAAGCAATCGTGTTGGATGCCAACACGACTCACTGCGTTACACGTTTTCTAATTTTAAAGCCCAAGAATTCCTGTGTCAAAAAACCAAATTAATTTTGTGAATCCAAAGATCTCATAAATTATATACACACACATAGATACAACAGTATAATTTCGCACAAATTCAGTTTCTACTTTTTAGTATTATCCCCCAAATTAATATATTTTTTCCTTTTAAGATAATCGCTTTAATTTTCTGTAGAATAATGAGAAGAAAACAAACTATCAACAATAGAAAAAGGTAAAGGGAATCGTACTCATTTTTCAATGTATACCAATCACTTCTAAGTACCTTCACCTTATCAAAATAACACCAATCTATTTCGTTAATATTAACAAACTGAGTTATTCTAAGGGTCATCTCGAGAGACGACGTCTTTCATATGACACCCTTGCAATAGTCTGTTTATAAGAGAAATTTCTAAAAAAGCGGAATATTTTTCAACTACAGTGCTGCATAACACCCGTGGTTATGTGTCAATTAAAGCCCCTAATTTTGACGTCATGAGAAAAAGCTTTTACAGCGGTGTCATCCATGAAACCAATAATAATATGGCGCCTATACCCAAGGTCCTACAGCCACGCTGCATACAAATTGTTCGTCAATTATTGTGAATGACGACTCCTACTCGTCACCCACTGCAAAACGATTCCATGTCCCTTTCTGTCATTTACGCCTCATCTGGATGCTGGCCATGGCATTATTGGGTTAAGGTTATTGTTACGATTAAAAATGTTCAAATAACTATAACTTATTTACAAAATAATATTAAAAAGTATATAAATTTAAAGTGTATTTAATTCATATATAAATTTGTTTAATTCTTGTATTAATTAAACATCTGCTTTATTTAATTCTTGGTTTAGGTTATTTACTGCTGCACAAACTTTTTACCAACTCCCGAAGCTTGAACAGTAACAGAGAAAAGTTTTCCAAGAAGTTGAAATTTTCCAAAGTGTGAATTTTTGCATTTTCTTCTTTTTTTTGCGAAAGTTTCATATGATTTCCAAGAATCCTCTGCAGAAACGAAGGATTTTAAGTAATTTTTGGTCGTGTTTTATTTTTTTTTTTTTTGGTAGTTTTGTTTTTTTTAAGAAAATATGTTTGTTAACTGAAAGTTTTGTTGAAACAAAGATAAGTTATAAAAATTATCAGGTAAGAATAAACATTTTTAGCAACTTATTTTAATGTAACTTAAACTCGTCGAGTGCAGATTCTATGGCTTAAAATAGCCGACAGAAGGATGTAATGCGGACTGATGAAGGGTGTAGGGCAAAGGAGCTTGTTAAAGAAATGCGAAGTGAAAAGTTTTAGTAAAATTTGCGGCGTCACAATGAATGAGGTGGGAAGATTGCAGTGTTGCCAAATAACCCACAGCTAAAGTCCCACACGTAATTGTTAACGGGCGGTTGTTGTAGTTGTTGGTGTTGCTTTGGGTCCTTTTACTGCTATGTGCACGAAGGAAGGACGAAGCGGGTGTGGCTTCGGCTGCACACATGCATAAACACGCACACACACACAACAAAACTCGTACAGAATCTCATGTTGCGAATGTTCTTGTTGCAAAACGCCCAATTTAAATAAGTATTAAATTCATATACAGCGAAAGTATCCGAGAGTACTCAGAGTAGATATCGGTATCAAAAAAAAAAAAAAAAAATTGCCTCACAGGCTCTTATTATTATTCATGCTAATGAATATGAAATTTAATTATCGTAATTTATTCTCCATTATTTATAATTATTTCGGTATTATGAAGGCTTTAAAATATCAGCTTCAAGACCTCCATGCTACTAATTTTAATATTAGAGACATAAGAGTCGAAAATTACTGTTCGCCGTGATTATTACGAATGCTTTTTTGTAGTGAGTAAAGTTTAAACATTCCTGCGAAGAAGCATGAGGCAGTAAATGGATCGTGTCGTGTCGTGATAATGGAATACGCAGGGGATGGATGCACTAAGCAAAGAGTAAGTTTCTGTGGAAGCAGTGCCCATAAATAGCACTGTGAATAAGAAGAAAGTTTGCATGATGGCAACACAGCGTTGCAAACAAGTTTATTGGCTCTAAAATTTTGCAACTAGAAAAGTTGGAAATGAAACACGCACAAACTTCGTGTCGACTCGATAAGAAGCTGTTCTCGAGACAGTTTAGACCACTTGGAGTTTGCGGAATAATGTCTGAACATCGAGCCAAACCACACAGACACATGATACTTAAACAAGCCTTCAATACTTAAGACATTCTCGGGTTCGCGACCGAATTGCCACCCGAAAAACTTTAAAGTTCATTCTGGCAGCGGCTCCTTTCTTCTTCCAGAAGAAAATATTTAATATGCGCGGCTCCTGTTGGCAATTACTCTGCATTCTATTCACACTTCCTCATCATCACGTGTTTCCCTGCTTCATCATTTTTGCCTGCTGTGGATCTTCCTTCCGTCCTCCCGCATTTTACACATTTTCATTGAGTGCAAAAATTTTAATGATTATGGCGAACGGCTGCATAGCACCCTGATTTCTTTCGGCTGCTAATTTATTAAATTTGTGGCAACCCTAAAAATGTAAATCGCTCCACGCCGCATCACAAGTGTCAAAACCAAACGATGTTAAGTGTATGTCGATAAAAACTGTCGCTTCTGTTGAATGGAAGTGTGTGGAGCCGATGTTAGTTGGGCGAAGGGCGCCGGAAGTGGGACGGTATTGATAGTTTCCAGACCATATTCGCCCACTCCTACTCCTTTACTGTACCAGATATGGCTGCAAAAAGTTTTACAATATTTTTACATGCACCAGCAATTATCTTTTCATCTTACAAGAAACTAAAGTAATTTTGCAAAGTAATTATTCGTAGTTACACGACAATAATGAGCTAAGAGGGGCCACCAAGGGTCGGAAACGATCGAGACCCAGCAACAAACCCGAAACCAGAGTGCAATTTAATCGTAATTAGATAAATTCAAAAACGTGGTATAAGGAATGATTTTTGTGAATTAAACTTGACTTAAATTTATTTTTTTTTTACCAAAACTATCTCTAAAGCGTCTATAATTTTCAATAATATACGTATGATAATTAAAATACTAAAAATTCTTTCAATCAAGTGACGCAAATTACTGAAGTGTTTTAAAAATTTCTATGGCTCGGAAATTCATCGTCGAACTTTGATAATATGGTTAAAATTTTATGCTGATGTTAACGTATTCATGTCGAGTGCATTTCAAGGATTCATAGCGAGTACTTCGTTGTCTTAATTCACTTCCAACTAACCTCAAACAAGTTCAGCTTTGAAAGTTTTGCATATTGATAAAGTTGATGAGGATAATTCTTTTAATGAATCCGCTGACGGCTGATGACTTCCACTCAGGTATATAACACTTCTTATAGAAGGGTTATAGTACATGAAAATATACACACATTCTTACACGTTGCAGGAATTATTTCATCGCCTGTACCACTTCAGTTGGCAGTTGACTAAAGTTTAAGTTGTTCGTATTCATTTAGCTTCATTTACGAGATCCGCCTCACACTATTTCGATAGTTTCTAAGACCCAGCAGTCTGTCAGGCAGACGTTCATCCGTACAAATTGCTTCGAGTGCACTTGAGGTTTATGCGAATGCAGATGGAACGAAGTCCTCCTGCTTGTGTCTGAATGCAACCGCATCTAAAACAGTTTAACCACGTTTCACCCACTCATTGGTGCTAAGCATACTTTCAACTGTACTTTACTGTCTTCCCAGGAGGCGCGGATATCAGAGGAAGAGAGATCGGCCTTTTTTCATCACCTTCTATTCATTATTTTTGTATATCCAAGTCTTGTTGCTTTTTCTCGCTTCAGGTTGATTAGAATAGCTGACATTTTCGCCTGTTCCTCAATCCATCGAGGTTAATCCTTAAAACTCGCTGACGTTTTAGTGGTACAGCCAACAACCGAGTCACCACTCACGACCCACAATCACCCAACGCCTCACCACAAGCAGCTTTGAAGTGATACGCCAAATTCGTTTTGGTTTTAGTTTTATTTTCATTTTTTTCTATTTTTTCGACCTTCTTTCCTGCCGTGCTTTTTGAATACAGTTACATTATACCCATAACATGATTTAATTTCTGTCTCTCTTTTTCTCACACTTTGTCTGCATCTTTTCCGCTCTTGACTGTTGGTTGTCGTTTTCATTTGATTACATAATTAAATTGAAATAATTTCATGAACAGCTCTTGTATCACTGCGTAAAGTTTTCGAGGAAATGTCAAAAGTTTTCGCTGCAAAAATAGTTTTACAGTTGCTCTTCTAGACGCAGCAAGAGTTTGTTGAAGAATCTACTATCTCTCTCTATTACTATGCCTTGGCTGTAGACTACTTCTTGAGAGAGGTGTATAATTATCATAACAATAACTGTCAAAATCAACAGCCGAATAAAAGCACTTCCAAGTACAATCACATTAAATCGAAATCATAGCAGATATGCGTGGTACCAAAATGGGGAAGAGAAAAGCGGATAACATCTATGGGTAACTCTTATAAAGGGTAATACAAGAAAGATTAAGACAGGAATGTGTACGACAAGAAAGGATAACATAATAATATGCATTTTTATATTCTTCTTTAGAAACTCAATGGTTTAAAAACTTAATTTTAAACGAAAGTTACTCGTAGTGGATCTTCTATAAGTTCTCCTTGATCAAGGTAAGTCTTTATATATGACCCAAGCTGTTTATGGTTCAGATAAAAAAATAATATATCGATGAAAGTGGAAGTTGCTTTATTAAAAATAGAAAGACTCCAAAAAAATCCACAGGGCAATCACACAATAAAATTTACTGAAACCCATAGATAATGAACCCATGAAATCACAGACAGATTAAAAAACATTAAAATTTACATACGATGGATCTGATCTTGGATAAAAAAGGATTAATTATCGAAAATATTTGTATAATCACTTGAAATATTACGTTCAGGAAGCCAAGTGCTTTGTCATCTGATCAATTGTTTAAAATCGGTGCGCCTTTTATAATTGTACTGTTTTTCTTCTCACTTCACAACACTTCATTTCCCTTAAATGTTACTTAAACCTCAAATAGTTGTTGGATCAGCACTTAAATAAAATTAATTGCTAGCATTCTTTTGGTGACAGTTTTTACCACGGGACACAATCACAGTAATCAATATTTATTCATGTGTATGAAGTATAACAGCTGTTAATTATATTTTACTATATTTTCTTTTATTTTTTGTAATCAGATTCCGCGTAGGGGAAAAAGCGGATGTAAACGGTGAAAGCAAACGAAGAGAACGACAGCAAAATAACTGATATTATTCGTTAAATATTCACGAAGTCGACGCACAACCTGTTGAGCCCGGGAGCCGCCCAACGTAAATGCGTTGGATGACGGCGACGGCGACGAAATGAAATGATAAAAACGTACAGTAAAACCTCGAATGACGTCTCCGAATGCTTCGGTGGCTGGAATCTGATATGAATTCATGCGCAAGCAACCGACGACAACAACATTGGTGATGCTTCGGTCAGAAGCTAAACTTTTTGTTGGTTTCTTTGCACCGATGAGGAGAGAACGAAGGACAGATTTCTTCCCATGTCCATTAATTTTCTAGCAGCTTCCGCTTCAAAGGCGGAGCTAAAGTGTCATCTTTCGTCTTTTGCAGGGGGAAAAGTTGATGGAGCAAGAAGACAACTTTTCATTTAAATAACAATACAATATTAAAAGGAGAAGGAATCTGTTGTAAAGCCTTGACATTGATATTGTTACTTATATGCAAATGCGAAATTCTTTAATATCAATTTTAAGAAATTAATTATGAATTTTCTCTACTGTTTTTTATAGTTTATTTGTAAAGTGTTAAGGACTACGATAAACAGCAGTTACTGCTTTAAAAATACAATCAACAAAGTAAAATTTATGGATTATTTACTTCAAAAACAACACTGGCGAAATTCCGTCGTGCAAAGTAAACAGTGAAGCAAGCGACAAGAGCGAAGCAACGAGTATTTTAACGAATACTCTTCGTAGCGTGTATCGTGTGGTATGTAACATGAATCCACCATTAAATAAACACTGAAAAACGCACACTCGCACACACATTTGTCGCCCTACGCAACTTTTTCTCTACAACGACAATGACAACAACGAAATCGTCGCGCTTTCCGATGCAACAGCGTCGTATTTTTACCCTGCAAATTTTTAGGGTTGCTGTTGGAGTTTAAAGGACGCTTTTTCCATTAGCCTTGAAGTCTTGAAAAAAGCTAGATGACAAGAAGGAAGCCGTGAGGTTCGAGAAGAAAGAAGATTGAAGTGTAAAAGAGCATCTCAACTACAATGAACAATGTGAAGATGCATTGATAAGTTTCAATAGTTTATACGCTACTACTAATAGTTTATACGCTACGTTACGCACTTTACGCTTTTGCTCCCAAACAATAGAACAATGAAGACGATTCAATGCTGTGAATACAAATAAGAATCTTGTGGTCATGTAATGAACATGTTATCATTGCTATTATTATCAAAATCGTTGATTGAGTCGTTCATTCCTTCAGTCATTGCTTCTATCATTCCTTCACAAATCATGTAGCAATTGGAAAAAATAAAATCAATCGATCCGGGAAATTGTTTTTTTTTTACTTCTTTTACTCAATGTTGAAGGTGGGTGTTAACGAACGTAGCAATGATTGCGATTAGTGAAATAATATTGAAAATATAGGAGCAGATGCCTAACAAATATGAAAACGAAATTACGAAAACAATAGAAAATAAAACAAATTCTACTATAGAAAGCAATAAGAATGAGAAGCTGTAAAATTCCGTGAATGTTTGTTTATTTTCTTTCTATTTTTACTAACAAAAAAAAACCCATAAAAAAAGTATTTCTGTTTAATGATTCCCTTTGGTATAATTTTTGCTTTCCATTTCGTCAATATTATAACAAAACAATTCAGTTTGTTAAATAAAACGAGGGCGATCTGAGAAATGTCTGTAATGTGAAGTTCTCTCAAAGGAAAAAAGATACACAAACTGAAAATAGCGTAAGCAAACCTTTGATTAATCAAAGAACCATCAAACTACACACATTTTAATTTATGAAATTGTTCTTTTTATAGAGTAAATTTATTAAATTTTAAATGATTTCATAATAAAAAAAATTCATTACAGAATAAGTTGCACTTCATGTCTTCTGCTTCCTTTCGCCTTCACTCAGATTTCTAGAAGAAATATTCGCCCGTCTCCATTTCGTTCTTTTTGCCTTCGATTCTTTTGTTGTCGCGACAGCGAAATGTTAATTCACAATCTTCAGTTCGCATGCTTCAGATGTAAAAGATGTCCACGCCCCTCCCCCACCTTCATCCATGTTTTTTTGAAAGATTCCCTAATAGTCGTAGTGTACCCGACGTTTCGCGTAAACTGCACTTGAAATCGTTTTGTTATTCTTCGTGCGTCTCTCAACGACGGCAAAGGAATTTCTTTTTAATTAAGTTGAGAAATAATTCTGTCTAAATGTCTGTTTGTGGATATGAAGACATACTTTTTATATATAAGTGTTTCTACGTGTCTTTTTATTCGCAAATATTTTAATCAAAATAATATTAAAACGAGGAGAAACTGTTTTAACTTTAAGCATAAAATTAACTATCTTTTTAAGAGGATTTTAAAAGAGAGCTGCTTTTGTTGCTGTTGTTAACGTGGTTATTAACGTGACTGTTAATTTATAGCTTGTAGTTATTTACACTTAATGAAAAAAAGACTTTTTAAAGAATTTTATTTTTGATTGCTTAATTTTAAGTCTTATTTATTTATGATAACAATTTCTTCAGCTCGAGAATTTCAATTACTTTTAATCTATTTTTCACTGACGTTAAATGCCCATTAATTGATTAAATTTTTAATTAATGAAGTAGTCCAGTTATTACAAAATTTCCAATTTATTTTGCCCCTAAGATGATGTTAATTTTTCTTCATTTAAACATTTGTCTTCATTTAGCTTTTCTTCAATTATTTCTTCTTTCTATCTTTTGTATAATAAGTAATTAAAATTCAAACAGCGAAGTCAAGCATTCAACTGCCACCAGATGCGAGGGTACAGCAATATATATAGATATATACAATTTTACGTAGAATATAGGAAAGAATTCGGTGCATCAGTGAGAGACAGTGTTTATTTGTTCTAAAGAGATGAAAATCGTCGAACAAAAGTTTCATGGATAAACGCTCGAAGATGCTCTGTCACCATTTGACATTTCAACTGTCACATCGACGGGCATACAGACACCTGCCCACGTCGAGACCCACGCGTAGTTAGAGGCAGACGTCCATAAAATGAGCGCTCACATTTGTATGTATTGCATACAGTCAGGCGCCTGCGTATTGCGTATACGCCCTGGTTGACCAAAGAGAATGGGGAATGCGGTGCATTTGGAAATAATGATAAAGACAGCCACGCGTCAGTGAAACTCCCCGAAAGCTCTTTCGAAATTCAACAAGCTTAAGAGTTACAAACAAAGCGATAAAGGTTGTTTAAGAGAGAAAACGAGAAGAGAAAGGAAGCGAGAGTTCCGCGTAGTAATAATATATCTTGCGTTCAAAAGGGACTTTCCGCATGTTCGGAATGGTAACGTCGAAATGGAGTCTATTTATTTTTTATGTCTATGATTCTTATGACGTATGCGTTTGACGTCATAGAGGGATCTACATTAATCTCCGGAACTTCTTCTGGTTCTATTACTAGTCTATAATACTTCATTTGAGAGAGAGATTGACGCTTCTATTATCATTTTAATATTGATTATTTAATAACACTTAATTTTTCTATAATATGTATTTTTAATGTTATAATATAAACTAATATATTCTGAAAAGAATATAAAAAAACAATTTCTGAAGCATTTCTGTATCTCTCTGAGTTGAATGTTTGATGGAAAGCCAAGGAACTCATGGATAGAGTCAGTAAAACATTAAGAGAGGCAGTAAGTGTGTATTTGCCAGAAAGAACGAACTGAAAAGAAAATAGGAAAAGAGCGAATGCGAGAGAAATTGCGAGAAAGTTGCCGAATGCGTCAAGTGCAGATGATTCTACAGATACGCAAACCTACAGAAAATGCGTTACCGGTGTTTTGCTGACTTCGGGTGAGTGAAGGGGGAATCCGCTCGGAGTGTTTGTTTGCTCGACAACACATCGCAGCAAAATTCGTCTACATTCCCAATGGATCGAAAAAACCTGAAGGTTAATTTGCCGGCTTGTTGCTGAGGCAAACCGCAAAATATACAACTTTGAACGTTGACTAAAAGGTAAATGAACAATAACTAGAAAACACATAAACTTGCAATTTAAAACAACACAAAATTCGTTGACATAATATGAAAATATTATAAGTAGACCCTTCGAAGGGAAGAGAAGTCGAATTTCGTATGAATTTCTAACCCATTACAAACATTTTTAATGCTAAACTATTAATGTTAAATAAATTTGTTGGCTAGAGATGTATTTTACAATATTAATATTAAAATAAAAGTTAAAGAGAAACGACAGACAATATCAACAAATAAAAAAGAGCAATCGTAATAAATTTAATTTTAATTGAAACGAGAACACTTTTCAATGAAGTGAAATATTTTTTGTAATTAATTAAAAAATATAAATTAAGAGGTTGAGTGAAGGGTTTATAGTGTCAATACAAAATACTGCAGCATAAATAAACATGATGAATATTTACATTTGTTTTTATAAACAACCTGCTAAATAAATAGGAAACACAAATGAAAAATCAATCGAAAAATGTACATGGTTAAGAAGACGAAAACAGAGAAACAAATTAGTTAATTTTTAATATTAAAATTAAATTTAATTATGAAATACTTTTTATAAATGATAAAAAGAAAATAAATGGAAACAGTGATTAAAATGCAAACAAATTAAGTCGAATAAACTTCAATAATTAATAATAATAACAATAAAGAATTAATTAAAAGTAACAATAATTAATTCAGTTCAAACTGAATTCAAAATTATTATCAAAATTGTGTTGGTCTTCAATTCAAAGTCTATTCTTTTCCTTCTAGTTTTCAATAAGCAAGATATTATCTATTTATTTATTTATTCATTTATGTATTTATCTAAAATAAAGTGTCAGGACCTTTATTATATATTGGTTTTTATTACACGTTATCTGCACATTGAAATACATGTTTGGAGAAATTAATTTTAATTTTTAAAAATCTACTGAAACAGATTTTATATATTTGTCGTGGAAATATGTCCTTCGCTACATTATTTATCTTTGCACTCACCATAAGAAGAAGTATGTAAAATACTCGTGAAGCTTACAAAACCAATAAAGACTTACCTGAAAATAAATACAAGAGAAGAGGAGAAAATTACTATGATTTGTTTAGCACGAGTTCGATGTGCAAATATCATATTTTAAATACGATATAACGTTATCTTTGGAGAATATAATTTATAATGATTTAGTGCGGAATCCCTCAACAACGATTACCTGGGCAATTAATCACAAAGTTTGTTGGGCTCAACAACAGAGTGATGCTGTTTGAGCAAATATCTAAGCTGAGCCACACAAAAGGATAGGCGAGGTTTGAGTTAGGAATTTTGATAGAGACATATGCTCGAACATACATACAGTGTATATACATATAAACGAAAATACCGAAAAGGGCAGAAGTGGTGTAAATGGTGATGATGATGATGGTATTTATTGTGCGAGAATCGACGATAAATGGGGTGTGGATATGGTTGCAGACCCCACCAATCTGTGTACATGTGTTCCTTCTCTGCTTTCATGTATACACTGCCGGAATTTATTGGCATTTCCGCAGTAAGGTCAACAATTTTTATGCAACAATATATAGCAAACCGGCTGGAATTTTCAAATATATTCAGTAGCACGAAAGCCTGAAGCAATGCATTAAAATTGGCCAAAATATTTTCATGGAAGAATCAACTGAAAGAATGAATGAATGATAAGTGCAAATATTTGCAACGAAATAAATTCGATGGAACTAAGCAAGGATGATGATGCTTTCATCGGTTACTCATAGCTACTTTGGTACTTTAAAATGTATTTTAGTTTAGTTGCTGTTTTATATTAAATTTAAAATTTAAGAATTGTTTCGTTATACTAAAATAAAATACTGTAAATATTAATAGAATTTTTCGAAGACCTATTACAATTGATACTGGAAGAGAACAATATAGAAAATTAATTGAATTTAAATTAAAGGTCAGATGAAAAAGTATAACAAACATATATTATGAACACTGAAACTAGAGGGTATTTGAATGAAACAATCCCTCTTTTTTGTTGTAGGGAGAAAGGAAAAAGAAAAAAAAATAAAGAAAGGAAAATTAAAAAAGCAGCAAAATGATTTCAAAATTGGCCAAATATTACTGAAAACACGAATAGCACGATGACAGCAACGAACAGTTGAATGTTAAAGTGGCAACAGGTACAAACGATTGTGGAAACGCTGTATAGTATAGACTCTATACTATAAATAATTCGCTATAGAGCTGTAGTAAGAAACCACATTATTTGCTGTGAATTTGTTAGTGCCACTGGAAAAACTATATCAAATTTCAAATATATGAATAGTATATGAATTTATATTTTTATATATATTTGTATATGAAGTTTCTGCTACTGTACACTTCATAGTAAAATTGTAGTTTTGACAATATTTGCATTATTTTAAATTGAATTTGCATGTCTTTCCTAGGTGTGGAGGCACTCACTCCATCGAGTTGGTTAACCAAGGTCCATGACGGTCATGCCTTACCTTTGCAAGAAGTAATTATTGAAGCAATATCTGAGTAAAAACTTAATTTAAAAGAGCCAATTAAGGCTCCAAACGTGACAGATGATACCCTGGACAGTCACTAGTTATAAAATTCGCCTATTCGTTAATTTCTTACGACTTATCGCTATAAACAACTTTATGTGTTGCTTTACAACTGCACGCTTTTTTACGTTTTCCATTTTAGCTTTATCGAATAAAATGAAACTGTAAATTAACAACAAACTGGTAAATAATTTAATTAAAATTGCTGCAATTCCATAGAAATCCTTGTAGTTGATATCCAAAAAAATGTTAATCAATCACATGTTGCATTCAGGAATTCTTTTTTCCTCTGTGCATTTTTTCTCCTGTTCCTTTTAGATTTTCCTGGACATTTGCTAGTTTTTTATTTGTTATTTGTTGCTTTTAGTTATTTTTTCAAAACAATTCGTGTTTCACGGTACTCATATTTTGTTGTCTTCTTTTTGTTTTAACTTTAATTCTCTCTCAGCTCGTATTTTACTAAATTTATTGCAACAGATGAATGTGAATGTTAACAACATTGTTTCGTTGCGTTACTGTGCAATAAACGCTGTTGCTGTTGTTTTTGCTGTTGTTGTTGCTCATTGTTGCTGTTGTTCGTGTTCATGTCCGTGCAGTTGTTGTTGTTGCTGTTGTCATGTGTTTGTTGCAGTCGAGAGCGTTTAAAATAGTTTCGAGCAGGCAAACGAAATTCGAAATGAACTTTCGTCTGCACACTTGACACAAGTGGGTGTGGCAAAGAAGCATCTGCAGTGTTTGGTAATGTCTACATGGTTGCGTGTGTGTGTGTTTGTGGAAAACTCCACTAATTTTGGTTTTATTTTCTCTCAATTCTTTTTTGCATTGTTTGCTCGTTTGTTTTGTTTTGTTCATTTTTTGGCGTTTGAAGTGTTGCTCACTCGTTCACATTTATTTGCATTCGTAATTAATGAAGAGTTATTAAAATTGCGTGAACATTTTAATTAAACGACTCAAAAGTGTGTCTATTATTTGCTCATAAATCGCTGAAATTTTCCCAACTTGAAGTAACAAAAACCGTAAAATAACACGAACACGAATTCTACTCTCGTCTCTTCTCTTATCTGTTATTGTTGTTGCTTTGTTGTTGGAGTTACACACGAAAAACTTTTCATTTTGAAACTTTATTTAATTAAATGCAGTCTCGGTAAATAAATTTTATGAAGTTGTCTGTAGTCATAATGATCAAAATAACGATGAGACTTTCATAATTCATCATCGTGAGTGTACTTCAAGATAAATTTCAGAAGGTGAGTAATTTGGCTGTGGAATTGGGGATTCAATGATAATTGTACCAGAACAAACAACAGTGATTGGACAAAGGAAAACGACCAAATCTGGATGAAGATTCCTATACATATAATAAATTAGTTTCCAATACCTTAATACATTTCTTTTGCAGAAAACAAATGACCCCTTAATTGGACCCTTTAACTTGGTAAAGAGAATTAGGATCACGCTTAAAGATCGCTTCAGTCGGACCGAATATGCTCTCATTTGTACTGTATTCAATGCCATACATCTAAAGAAGGAATATATTAAGAAAAGTCCATTGTAGGTTGCCGCTAATGTATGTTGTTAACAGAAAGAGATGTCCATTGGCATGTAATTTATTTTCTTTCTTCGCTTCAGCGTAATAAATTTGTTTGTGCTTTTCGGAGTCTTTTATACGGTTATTTAAGGAAATATATTTTAGGTAACCAAACAAGCAATTAGTAATCACAATAAACACTAAAGAGTTTCTAAAAGTTATTATTTGAATATTATATTATTATATTATTATACCCTACACCTTAAGGTTGAGGGTATATTCACTTTCTACCGGAGTGTGTAACGCATAGAACTAGACAAGATAGGTATGGAAAAGTATATATATTCTTGATCAGCATCACCACCGCAATTGAAATAACGATGTCTGTCCGTCTGTCTGTCTGTCTGTCTGTCCGTTGAAATCACGATCACAGGAGAACGGATTAAGATTTCAAAATGAAATTTGGCAAAAATATTCGTTGCTATGTTGGGGTGTTTCGTATTGAAAATGGGCAAAATCGCCCAAGAACCACGCTTACTTTTTATATCGAGAGTGCAGGTACCTCCGTTTTGTCTATTAAAAAAGGCCATATCAGCATCACTTTTTGAGAGAAGACAAAAAAATTTTATATGTAGGTTTAGACTAATGCTTCCAGTTAATATGCCAAATATGGGCGTGATCCGCCCACTTTTAGTTTACATAGGTCATGGAGGGTTTTACATGGATTGTATCGAAAAGTATATAAGTTTCCTGAATAATGGTGTACATAATATTGTAGTTTGTGAACCAATAATATTCTGTTGGGAAAAATGGGCGGGCCACGCCTCCTTTTTACCCATCCATCCAGTATTGAAATATATTTTTATACCCTTCACCTAAATTTTGAGAGTAAACGCACTTAGTACCGGTGTTTGTAACGTACAGAAATAGTTAAGCGGCTATAATTATGGTTTATCTTCCGAATTTGGGCGTGAGTCGCCCACTTTGAGTTTACATAGGTCATGGAGTATATATGCAGCTTTAAGGTGTAGGGTATTTCGGCTACAGCCCGGCTGTAGACAACACCTTTACTAGTTTTAATTTTAGCTTTATTAAAAGTTTGGTTTTTTGTTTCTTTTTTGAGGCTATGTCCCAACAATCACCAAAAAGAACTAAATAGTGATTTTTCCAATTATTATTTACATTTAAAAATTAAAACTATTTTTTGTTTTCCTAATCATCTTTCGGAATTCCTCCAGTTCAAAAGGTGATGATCATTTTTTTCGAAAATGCTTAAGCGCAGTTTAATTGTAATATTGTGCAAATGCAAGTGCAAAGTACTCATGCATCACTGCATCAGTATTTAATGTGGTTTCTGGCGGTTTTACGCTGCTGCTTTGTTATACGTATATTTGCGGTTGTTGTTGTTGTTGTTGTTGTTGCGTTGCAGCTGGCGAATTCATCGGGAGCAGACCCGGAGGCCAGGATATGCAGTTGCGTGCCAACATATGCAGCATACTAAACACACGCACACACAGCCACAAACTCATGAAATGGAGAATTTCATGCATTAATCACGTCTGTATGCATTTCAGATCCTTGAGATTTTACTGCTTGTTGGAGATTCGTTGTTGTTATTGTTGTTGTTGTTGTTGTTGCAAAATTATCCTTCCGCTTTAGCGATATTAATTTTTTCCAAGCGTGTTCATAAAAGTATCTGCTGGAACATATACACACATACATATATGTGTCTGCCTGTGTGAGAGGCTTCATGTGTAGAGATGTGCGTTGAAATTTCCTTTCAAAGAGCGTATTCAAAAAATGAGGTCATTTTGTAAAAAACAAAAAAAAAAAAAATACAATAAAAAAAGTGGAGGCGGAAGAAAGCAGAAAAAAGCAAATACTTATGAAAAAATTACATAATCAATGTGAGCCTTTGTTGTTGTTTCAATTGCTTTCATGACCGCACAATTTAATAAATTTTTGTAATGTACATTCAAAAAAGAAGTCTTTTCATCTTAATTTTATTAAAAGTCCTTGAATTCGTCCTTCGGTTATTATGACACTCAATTTTGAATCCTTTACAAACGCGAGGTTTACTCATTTTAATGATGGTTTAGAATTCTTTCATTTATCGTCCAATTTTAAAGGTGATTCTACTTTTGAGATGCGTTTTAATTTTTTTAAAATTTCTTTCTCCTTATTTAACTGACAATTTCTGAATTTTGCCCACTTTTATCGACTCCCTTTTAATTTAAATAATATCCATAGAACATATTTGCAGAATAATGGAATACATCTAAATCCAGGATCAATATTTCTCTAAGGAAAAGTGTTTGTTATCCGCCCACTGTTTCATAGCCCACACAAATCATGCGGAAATCGGTCTTCAAAGATACGACCGAGCGTGACGTTGCGCTCTTCTTTGTTAAATTAAACAAGCCAAGTGAAGAGTTTACACTCTGACTTTTATACTCGTGCCCACGTTACATTATAGCGCCCACACAATATAGCGTTTCCCGTTCAAGAATATTACTACTTTTGTCATCGTCACCCTTCTATCAGCTTTCTCCATAAACATTTAAAAATCCTGCCATCGTTTTACTCTCAAAACTTTCCATCATTTAATCTTCTTTTCCTTCTTTTAGATTTTTTGTATGAACGAACGGATGTGTCTTTTCAGTCTTCCTCATTAAAAGCAACACGTTTCTTCTTCAACCGATTTACATATAAATTAAGATTTTTATTGTATTAATTTTTTGTGAAGAAGAAGTGATAAAAGCAACTGATTTAACAGATTAATATACGTTGCATTATAGTATAAATACTTTTCTGTCAATCAAATAATTCTTTATTTTTACTCCAAAATGTGAATAAGTTAATCCATTAATAGATTTATGATGTTATTATGTTTAACTTTCCTAGAAAACCTTAAAATATTCCTTCCTTAACCAATCGACTTTTAATACATAAAAAAGAATCAGTTGAGGAAACAATCGCAAAACTTATTGTAACTCGATAATCTGTAAATTGAAATCATTGAATACAAATAGAAACAACTTCAATTTTATCACTACATTTAAAATGCAAATATTTTGATTTTATACTTAAGTGTAGCATTTAAATTCTACTGTTATTTTGTATGAATACTACTGCTGAATTTGGTTATTATGTGGTACAGAATGTGGCCCGTCCCTTCAGTCATTCACACATTCGTGGCTGTCAAAGCGTAAAGTCGTGGTTTCACGATTCATAACCGTCCACTGTTAAAACAGGTGATGCATTATTATTGCAACTCTCTGAATGCATGAATAAATTATTTGGACCAAAGTCGAAATATTCTCATCGATTTTAAAACGCAAGATAAAAATTCTAGACCACAGAAGCAATTTAAATGCGGTTTGAAACATTTACTGGTACTTTCATAGTGGCAACACCGTTAATTGCTTTTAAATAAAAACACACACACAAAAGAGTAATTTATAAATAAAGTCAATTAATTACATTAATGTAAATGTTTACATTTGCTCCGATAGCATTGATGTATGGGTCCTCGAGTACCCATTTTAGTCCCGTTTATATATAACACGACGAATAGGAATCGCAATTTCACTTCTTGACACTAAAGTATCGCTACATAGTACCATGGAAATTGATCATAGCGACCTTCTTTTGATTTTTTTCACAGACTTTTTACTAAAACCCCATCTAAACGCCGACAACTTATCACGGTATTACCCAGTTCTGGACTAATGCTCATTGTGAAATCTAAAATCATCATCGATTGGTTTTTTGGGTCCTAAATTCGAGCCTTGGGTAAAACCTATAGCGGTACCTTCATCCGAAACATCTTTAATAACACCGTATACCTACGATTTTGGGCTTAAAGTTTACAGTATTTAACAAGTTGATGAATACCATCCTGAAGCCGGCTCAACTTTATAAATATGGTGATTGTTTCTACTCAAGTCTTTTGTTATTTTCTCCTCTAGGCAATTAACATGGTTACATACACCTTCCTCTATCTTCACTGATAGCTTTGGGTCTTTTTTTTTATTTCCGACTGACGTCCTTCTGATGGTTTCTCGCTCTGCTTGACCATAAAACATTGACAGGTTTCCAGAAGCTTGACACACAAATTAACCCAAGTGTCAATACAGTTAGTTTAGCAAATATAATGTAATTTTTCACCCTTCCTCACAGACGTTGAAAGTGACGACAAACTTTCAACCTCTGTCACACGATGACGTTCACGGCAAACTTCCGTCATTCAACATAATTTTCCATAAACAAATTTATGCATATTAAAAGGCAAACACTTTGCTGTAGTTGGGTAGCCGACATGGAATCACTCAAGCGCGTTACTGCGACGAGTCTTCGCTCTGATGTTCAGGTCACACCGAGCAGTTTTTGGACCGGAGCTGTTCCGTTGCTGTCTGTCGCATCGAGTGACGTTTATTTGTCAACGAGAAGAGGAACTGCAGCGAGTGGCGAAATGATCTGAGAGCAGCGGTTGGTGACCGGCAACAGACCCTAAAGAGTGACGGGAACTGAAGAAAAAACTACTGCAAATGAAATGTTGGTCAAAGCTTCATTTTTATAGTCTGCAGTGGTTTGTAGTCCTCTTCGTTTTCGCTGTTTACTTTTAGAAATGCGCGAAGTGAAAAAGCGATGGAGGAAAAATGGGGCGGGGCGGTCGAGGGCAAGGAAGAGGCCTGAAAAGCGTCATTGTGCATCATGTGACTGAAATGTAAATAAAATCAATTTCGTTTAGCTTTGTTTTTGTACTATGACTCGGTTTGCAGTCACGCCGCACGTGTTGCAGAAAAAAATAACGAAAGGAAAAACGAACGGTGACGGCAAAACAAAACCGTTTGCTTGCGGCCAACAGCATGTGTCCACGAAGGATCATAATGAAGCCAGGATCTGATTCGACATGATATGCGGAAACTTCATAAATTCCACTGCACTGCACTGGCCTGTGAATAGTTGATGGCTCGTGATTTAATTTGAATTTATAGTGATTCGTCGGTTGGTTGCTGCTGCTGCTGGAGATGATGGTCACCTACGATCCTGACTAACAAATCCGTATGATGAATAATTGATCTACGGTTAACGTGTTAAATTTGTTAGCATAAAAAAAACAAAAAAAATATGCAGGCTAAAGTACACAAAAAAGCAATGGAAGACTAAACACACTAGTTAAAGCATTAAATTATTAAAATTGATAATTTCATTACTATAAACGTTGATTTAGCATTTGATTATTTATTAATTTATAAAATAAATTAAAGTAAATAGCAAAAATTTGTCGTTCTACATTAGAAGAACTAACTTCTCCTTTTTGCCTTTCAAAAATTATATCAAAATTCAATTTTATTGGCGAATATTACAAATTACGTCCAACTTATGACTATTTTACTCTCTCATTCTTATCAATGAATTCCTATATCTATAAAGCTAATTTTTTCTTTTCCATTCGCACAGCGAAATGATTTTACGTTAAATATTTTATGCACTTTAATCACAAATAGAATGAAGCACTGTAACACTAGAGTTAATCATTTATATATGAATTTGTTCATTATACTTACGGAAAAGTATTCTAAATGGTTCGAGTCATTGGTCAATCCAATGTAAATATTTAATAATCTCCGGACGTTGCATGACATCGCTTCGAATAGCAGCGATTGTCACATTTTGACATCCGCCAAGTGTAAAATTGACACTATGACATGCCAGGCGCACGCGATGCACTTAACCACGAAAGGAGATAAATAAAGAGGAAAGCGAAAATGGCAATTGAAAAAATTAAAAAAAAATCACTTAAAACAGTAACAACAACAACTCACTGAAAGAAGAAAATAATTTTAAGTAAGTTGTTTGTATGTATTATAAAAATGTGTTGCATACTTGCAAGCGCTTCCTTTAATTGTAAATTCCACGGAATTGCATTGTAGTTTATGTGAAACTTTTAATTGTAATTTGATCATTTAATTGTCCATTGTAATTTAATCTTTTAATTGTAAATTGGAAATTAAAGGCAGCTTACATACAAAAAGGTGTTGTATAAGGGCTTAATTTAAATATAATTTTGGGAAACGCAACGTACGTTGAAGTGAAACACAGGTAATTATTGTTTTTGCGCAAAGAAATTAAAAGCAATTCTTATTGATTAACATTTAATTACAAAATTTAACGTTGAGTTTATTATTACCATTAAATTTACTCTTTTCCTCAAAAAGTATACACATTTTAATTAAAATTGATTAATAGCACCAGATAAAAGGATAAAATAACGAATAATAGGACAAAAGATAATGTAAGTAAGGATAATTTAGTGCCTGTTCTGTTCTCTCTTTTATCTATAATACAATTAACTAACTCCACATTTTTTACTTTCTATGAGCGTTCGAATCAGATAATTAAACAACCGCTCTTCAAACCCAAGAACAGCAACATAAAAAATAAATAAAACTCTGTTAAAATAAAGCTTCTGATAAAAATTCCGTTGACGTGCACTCCAATGGACGATAAAAACATTTATTTCACGTTGATTACTTCGACAAGCAATCAACCTAAATCTCTAGAATATATACACACATACACCCTTTTCCTCCAACTCCCGTGGCCGTTATTTTATAGCAGCCAATCGCCATCTTCGGCATTTACAACTATAAGAATCTATCGGATCTGTTGCCATCCACAACTGGCAAACTTTATGACCACAGACCTCTTTTAAGGAAGTGTTGATGGAGGGGAGAATGGAGAAGAGGTATCCGCACGATGTCGGCTGTTGCAATTCCTGATATCAACTTCAACAAAGTTGATTATTTATTTGCTCATTTGTTCAAGTGTTCAGAAGATTTCGGAACATTCGGAACACAAACGTTGGCTCATAATTTAAACATCTTATTATTAAAATGGTGTTCTTTTTTTCCTATATTTCCTTCCTGCAAACAAACATAAACACAAACATCAACGGAAACTTATTCATTCCCCTAACATTTGAGGGTTGTTGATAGTCATTGCTGGGTGAAAACAAAACTTATGACAAATTATCTACTAAACAAAAAAGTAAACATGACAGCAACAAATGTGCTTACATAAAAAATGCTGCCATTTCCATTTATCGCTCATGCCAACAGCAAATGGTTCGCGGTTCCACTTGGTATTTAACGGGAAGTTATGTTTGTTATGTTATTATGTTATGTTATTTTTATGATCCATATTTGATACTTTCACCTCTGTTGAACGCTGAAAGGGTATATTAAGTTCCTCCTTCATTTTGTTCCTCCTTCATACAAAGGAAGGCGTGCTATGTAGAAGTACTCGTCGATAAGCACTCGTATATTCACAATAATGGCACAGTATACAATGCATCAATACTTTTGCTATTATCCGTAAATGGGCGTGATTTATACCGTCTCTTCTTAAAGACTCTTTTATCGTAAGCCACGAGGTTGATTCAACTTTGTTCAAGTCGAAGATTGTAATATTATTTTTCCGTTTTCCTGTTCCTAGTTGTGACTGTTTGCTCTCCTTGCAATCTTTCGGTGCAATTTCCTTTGCATCCTTCTTGTTTTCTATAATTTTAATACGATTTTTACGTATCTCGAAGGTTTTTCGCCTCGAGGTTTACATCACGTTTTTCTCTTACGTATCTCTCGACAGCTGACAGAACCACATTTATAAAAAAAGATTTACCTTTTTACTACATTCCCGATTCGACTCACCTTCGTCATAATAAACACCAAGCACGTTATTATTACAATTCTACAGACCCAATAACGCAAATGATTCCTCCTTTCTTTCCCTGCTTGTATTCAGGGTCTCCCCCATCACTATCGCCATGTACGAGTCCGTAGAACCACGCAACAATGATTCAGAAAATGCTTTCGATAAATTGCAATAAATAAATCATTTCATTGTCATTAAACTGAAGCATATCCTCTGGGAGAATAACAGGTTTTTCCGTTTAAGTTGTGTGGAGTACTACCCACAATACAAACCTACTCAAGCGTCATACATAATGTGTTAACGTTTGTCACAGTATAGCAACGTAGAATTGTGTGAAAACCATTTAATTGAAGCTTATGTTGAGTTACCTTTCAAATATTTACACTGGAATCTCAAATTTTACTACAATCACCGTACTTAAAAGCCCAAATTCAAATAGAAAAAAATAATCAATAATAGAAGAGTTTATTTTGGGAATCTCAAGTAATAATGCCTTCTTAAATAAACGTTATAAATTATAAGAAAATTATATTCTCCTAGGAAATAGCTAAGATTTTGGTCTTAATAAAAACGCTTAATTAACTTCTATTTACATAATTGCGAATATTGGAAAACCACTCAGAGGGACTATATTAATAAACCACAAAACAATTGAAATCAAACTACACAAAGTAACTTTACTTTGAATGGAAATTAATTATGTACAATAAAGAAAACTAAAACTAACATAAATTAAGTTCAGGTTTTCCCCACACACAAAAGTATTTTTGGTAGCGAGGGAAGGACGTGGAAAAGTGGAATGAAAAATGGGAAGGCTTCAAATTCAGATGCCGAATTAATTTCATTAGCTATAAATCACAACGGTAAACACGACCGCAAAAACCAACATTACCAACAACAACATCAACAATAGGAGCTCTAATCACCAAAACCAACATAAAGCATTGAAATAATTAACAATATCCCGTTCCCTGAAGAAAATAGAGTATAGACGATGTTGTGAGGGTGGCTCATTGACTACGATGAGGCTCGATATGGGCCCATATATGCAACGTATATCGAGAAAGACAAAAGGAAGAGGTGTTGAGTGTAAAAGACAGCAAACAGACGCTTTCAAAGTTCTTTACAGTAACCTAACCTACAGAGAGTGAGGAGAGATCGAAGCCGAAAGTAATAAATCACGGTGATAGTGTGGCCAGATACGCCGATATCTTTGCTTATGCTTGAGTGATATTAAATTTCCCCAAAAGTTAAAATCACTGTTTAAATACAACTAATAAAAGTGCCTTGTTTGGTATCAAACTATTTCAGCATAATTAGGAACTGTTCAAGTAATTAATTTTATTGGAGATGAAGAAGAAGATATGCTAATCATTCGATAGAGAATTGAATGATTTCTTTGTTTGGTTTCTCTTATATTTATTTAACTTCTTTGTTAAAATTACAAGTTCCGACTACGACTTTGAGCCAACAGTGGATCATATCAATTTAACAGTGCTATAGCATTATAGTGGCATTTATGAAATCTAAAATTCTACATGAATTTTTAAAGGAATTTCATTGTTTTAGCGTATTTTACATATACTCAAACTTTTTTGTATACTTGAGCACACTCGGAAAAATGTCTGCTCTTTCAGTACAAAAGCATAATATTTAAAAATCCTTTTTTGTATTTACTACGTATTTAAGGAAGTGAAAACATAATTTTTCCCGTTGCTATTACTTATTATTTAAAATCCCTAAAACCATTTTAACGCTATTGTTCCCAACTTTTGAAATGAATTTTAAAAACTCATTCGAATGCATTTGAAATAAATTTGCCACAGACTTCCGTCCAACAAAGGAAATAGTTTAGCCGCAAATTGTAAAATGTGGTAAAAGAACCACTTTAAACAGTACCATTTACATATTATTTTCGTTTAATATTGTTTTTAATTAAACCGTATCAAATCTATTATTTACTTTTGTGTAGATATGTTTATTTATAATAAGTGATATAAAATTAATCAACCATAAAATAACTATAGAAAAAGTTTTATGTTTCGCTTAGGCTTTTATTTAATTTCTAAACATTCCTCTTTAAAAAACTCGTTAGCGTCACCACAAAAACAGGTACCTCGTCTATGATCTGCTTTGGATTTACTAATTATTAAAAGAGTTGTTTCCAGTTATATTTTCGAATGAATATTGGTATGATTGCATGCATTTTTCTACTGCCAGCTGCAGATGCTGCAAGTCTACCGATGTAATTAAGAGAAAATGACATTTTTGTCCCACTGTATTACGTAGAATTACGAAGGATCTGCAGAAGCAACCAGCAACCGAGCAACAAGCGGCCGATGAAATTATAAAAATTGTCTATTACTTGATAGACGCTTCTTCAGACGAACTACGAATAATGGACAAACAGACACAATCACTGACTGATGAACAACCAAACAGAATCACAGACTGACTGATGGCTATGAATTTAACTTAAGGACGTCCGTCTTAAGGAACTTCTCTGGCTTTTATTTATTTTCAATCTTCTTTTGTCTGCAATTTCGTTTGCATATTCCTTCAGCTTTTTCTGATTACCATCATTCATCAGAAGACTTCCTCATCATTGTCTTGTGTGGTTTCTTTCAAATAACAATTTATAAATACATATAATAAATGTATTTGTAATATTTTTCTTTCCGGTGAATTCGACTTTCATCTCGACTTCCTTAGACTTTTCCTCTTCTTCCTCAGATAATTGTGCATTTTTGAATTTGAATAGAATTGAATAATGGAATAATTAAAACGAAAATATGCTAATAGACATCAATTGAATAACTTTACAAATATAAAATCATTTTAAAGCAGTTTACAAAAGATTTTATAATAAAAAACAACTCAATCAAATCTCAAAAGGTTCAATCAATTTCAAGCGAATCAAATTTATTTAAATTGCTTTTCCTTTCAGGCTATGGTTTTCAAAATTTAAAGGATGAAAATATAAATAAATAAAATATCCACATACAAACATCGATATCAAAGAAAACAGATATTAAAAAATCACACAAACGCATACGATTTATGGGTATTAAACCAAAGCAAATAACAGCAATAAGAACTTGGATTTTTTCGGGGAAGATGCAAGAAAAATGCACAACAAGAGGCAAAACAAAAAACTGTTAGTCAAAGTTTCTTAATAATGTTTTTGTGCTAAAGTTTGTAAAACATGTTGCTGCAATTCTTAAAGGAAATACGGATAGAGTAAAAAAGTGTTGAGAAAGTACTCGTATATAAATATTATGTAATCATTATTATTATCGTTCGATTCCAATTGAAATTAGGAACAATTTCGCATAAGCCTTTTAGGAGGTTTTACGTTTTTAGGAAAGCATAATTTTTGGAAAATTTTTAATAATTTATATTGAAAATTAACAACTTTTGAACCCATTTTACTATAAAATTATGAGTAGACGGAAATTAAATTAATAATTTGTAAATAATATAGTACTTGTTTTATTTATTAATTTATTCATATTTTATTTAGACTTTTAATGTATTTTGCTATACTGTGGACTTTCAACTTGATAATGAATGATATTGTGATGAAAATAACTCATTTTGGGAGCAGTAAACTATTCATATCCTAACTGCTTGATACTATTGCGAATAGAATCATATTTTTGATGATGAAGAAGATGAGAACGTCTTCCTCCTTCTATGATGGGATCGAATCGAACAGACTTTGGAGCAATGATATAAATTTGAATTTTTTCGTCCCAAGAAGAACTTTAAAAATTCATATTTTACGGTTGGGGCAGTCCAAATGTAACCCTGAGGCAATATTTAACCTAATGGAGAGTTTTAAATTCTTTAAACACTCCATAACATCAAAATTTTCAGCTTCAAGTCAAACATTTATGTTTGAGGTGGATCCAAACGAGGGTTTTTGAAGTAAAGTGAAGTGTTACCTTTACTACAGTTCATTTTTAATGTTCTTTGAGAGAAATTACATGTTTTTAAAGCAATAAAACATTTCATTAAAACTTTTAAATTAGCTTTTTCCCTCGAGAAATTCTCTAATAATTCATAATTTTCGTCCTCCTACATTTTTCACTGTCAACAGCCTTCATTAATTGTTCTTACTACTAAAAATAAACGTGATTGAAACTGAATCTTAAGTAACCACAATTAAGAAGTTAAAATTTTAAATAAGTTTTAATTAATTTCAGAAGAAGGATCTAATAAAATCAACGTTTTTCTTTACTTGTTGATGGAAAGCTGTACTTATTTATAAGAACTAAAGTCAATAACTAAATTAAACATAATCACGTTTTATGGACCAACAAATGGAAACGAATTTTATTTATAAATGGCATTAATATTTAGGAGAATTTGGAAAAAAGCCAGAAAATAGTGAAAAGTATATAACGAATACTTATATAAAACTTCTCTATTAATATAGTTAATGCTCCACATAAAGCAAGCAACTCCCCAAAAACAGAGCAGAGAATCGAACGCTCTCTATAAGGCCAAGGTTCCATTATTTACTCGTCCTCAAAGGAAATTTCAATGCGTTTCACATAAACATGTCACGTAAATCAAAATCAATCAAATCCTGGCCAAGCGAGTGTTTTTCAGCAGCGGTAAAAAATCGGTTCTCTTTTGAAAACAACAGCCATCAAGCAAACATCGAAGCTTCAGAAATAAATCACGAGTTCGTTGTGTGACGATGACAAAGATGGAAAAACCGCAAAAAAACCAAACCATTCTTTTAGAAAGACGTCAGTTTGAGAAGGACGAAAGCCATGCTCAGTTATGGACTCAATAATCTTGTGGCCATTCTGAAAGTGTTTGACAGCGTGACCAACGAATGAAGCTATATAAACACAACATCAACAAAGCAGAGAGAAAAAACCATGTTCCATAAAAGCAGAAAATTCTGCTAATCAAAATTCTAATCTAAATAAAGCGTTCTTGAAGCATTCAATATCTTTCTATATCTCAAATTCCTTGGATCATTTCACATCTTTTCAAGGTTTGTGAAGAGTACGGACTGTTACTTAGGAAGGATGTTTGTTTCACTAGTTTTCACGTTATTTTTATACGTAGACTGGATACCGGAAAGTTATTTCACTATACCTAATCAGAATACATGATGATTATATCTAATGAAAGAGAAAAGTTTGTAGAAGCATAACTTTTATAGATCATACTTGAAGTACTCTACAAAATATGGGCGTGGGTCTACGTATTTCATAGTATATGCACTAGAGAGAATTCTTATTTTTTTTCTAGACAGAATTTTTACATGAATCCACATCGATTAGAGACATACTACAAAATCTTCCAATAATGGGCGTTATAATACCCACTTTCCAAGTGGTTTTCTCTAAATTTCTTCATGTACACATCAAATATATCCTATTTCATCCGTTGTTCTATAGAAGCTAAGAAGAATTTGAACAAATTTGCGAAAGATCTTCTGATTGGGGAGATTCCGTGATTTATTTCTTAATTTTTTATTTTATTTTTTATTTTATATAATTTTAATCACTCACCGTAGTTGTTGTAGTCGTATGTGGAGCATATGCAGCATACGCTGGTTGTGGTAACGGTGCCGTGTACCTGTAGGCTGCTTGTTGAGCGGCAGCTGCAGCTGCTGCAGCTGCAGCAGCCGCTGGTGCGAAACCCTGTGGTGTCCAACTAGCCCCGCGGTATGGAGCACCAGCCAAGCCACCTGCAGCCGCTGGACTAGTCATAGCTGGCCTCTGGGCCCCTTTTAGTGTGACCGGGGCTGGGGGCGGAGCACCCGGAAATGCGGTGCGCGGTGCTGCTGTTGTGCCTCCCTAGAACAAAAAAACAACCAACGAACGTTAAAAAAGAGAAAAGAATAAGAGGCGAGGCGAAAGGGAGGAAAGAAAATTCATCAGAGTTTAGGAAGAAATGGAGAAAATATATCAGTTGCTGTGCTTGACAATTTTTATCATTAAAATAATATTAGGTCAGGAAAGAAATAATTTAGAATTGTGGCTTAGATTAATTCGCTTTTAGCATATTGTTGAATCATTTCTTAAAAGACCCATTTTATGTTTTTTTTTTTTTTGTTGTAGCATTTGCAAACGATTTTTCATTTATTTCGAGCCTGCAGCTAAATAAATTATCTGCCGAATCTTAGCTTCGAAGAATAGTTCTTTATTTACCGTTGTTCTTTCTTCCGTCGACCTTGTGCTAAAATTCGCCGCTACCCGAAAAATCCTGGCACTGTTTTACGATTTTCTATTAGCAGCATGTATTTTATTTATGTAACAATCGTGTAATTCGTTGCTTCGGTGTTGGCATTGTAGTTGCTTCGTAGTGCATCTGTTTTCCGTTTCACATATTTTGCGGTTTGACAATCGCAGAAAAGCACCACCACCACCAAGCAAAAGTTTCAATTTTCGGTTATCGCTAGCAGTTTGCGAAGGTTCTAGAATTTTCTTTCCGTTGGCCCCGAAGCCATTCATCTGTCGAACGAACATCGTGTGGACCACATCGCTGGCAGGCCTGAAGCATCCTACACAAAGTTGCTGCAACAATTTCAACCGAAATGGAAAACATTTCAGTTGTTAACTTATTTTCCGTTTAGGCTGCTGTTGTTGTTGGTGTTGGTGGCAGATTTCTGTTTTCTGTTTGTTGTGCTTTTGTAGTTCCTGTTTCTGGCAATATCGAACTGTTAAATATATTTATGCGTTTGCGGTTCTGCTATTAAAGTTGTGTGTGTGCGGCCTGAAAGTGGCACTGCTTCGAGGACTGTGTTTTGTTGCAAGTGGCTGCAAGTTTTGCACTGCTTGCATTTTTATTGGTACACAGCAAAACTTTTGCCCAAAATCGTTAGCAAACGATTTTTGTGGCAAGAATCAAGAAATTTGTTCGCGCTTTGTTTGTTATGGGTTTAAAATAGTTTTAGTCTTATTTACCCTGTCCGTCCATTCAACAGCTAAACAAATAAGTAACAAACTAGTAACAAAAATATAGCAATCAACTTTAAAGTTTCAAGTGTCAACCAAAAGTTAACGAGTCGCTGCAGAGTTGACAAGGAAAGCATTGAGAAACGACAAGCATTAAATTTATAACGAGTCGAAGAATTAATGACGAGAAACGGAGTAAGAATTGTTGACGAACTACGTTTGCAGTGACGAATCAAAGAGTCGCTGAATTAACGAATTTTCGCAACGTTGGGTAAGAATCATCGGTCTCAAGTATGACAACAAGCGATGTGAGGAGTCAATGAGTCATAATTGACGAGTCCAACAGTCGCTTAATTAACGAGTAGGTGATACGTTGATAACACGGACATGGATCAATCAATAAATCAAGAATATAAACTTTAGTTCAAACAAATCATTCAACTAATTAATTAATTAATTTTAATTTCACAAATTTTTGGAATTTATTAATTATCTGCATGATTAAGAGCAATGCGTTTTTTAATTTATTATTTTACATTTTAAATTCTATTTTATTTGCGATGCTTTAATAAATCCTTTGCAAATTTATTAATGTAACTCACATTCGGCTACCGAATCGAAATTAACTGAACTGAAAGTGGCCGGATGCAGACACATGAAAAATGCAAACTTTAATTATGGTTCAGTCGTTATTCATAACTAATTCCAACCGAATTTGTGACCAAATTGAAGCCATCGACGTGACAGAAAAAACAGAGCGCGATTCATTAAATTACTATTATTATTATTATTATTGCAAATTTTAGATACATAAATTTGAAACTGTTGGGCCGCAGTTGAATATTTCGAATATAAACAGTAGCAACAAAAATTTAAATTAGGCTTTTCACTGAAGCGGCAGTTGAACGCTTCAACATGAGCTCTCAACTCTCGAGGCATTTGTTTCGATTCACCCCCGCAATGGACTGTAAAAGCACTACAAATACAATCAAGCATTAAACACACACTCACACACACCCTCATACACAGACACACCCTCCCAAGCGCAAAGCAAATTCATTAATATTCACTGCAGGCACTACAAATACCAGTCGCTGGACGTAATTAATAACTATTAGACAAAATTACGTCACAGCGATAGATAACAAGTATAACTAAATATTTATGAAAGTGGAATATAGCCCATTATAGGGCCTAGTAATGGCAATAAAAACAGTTGGAGGGTTGTGAATGAGCTTCGTTGATAGCAACTTTAACAATTGCCAACCTCAACAATTTAGTTAAAAGCAGTTTTTAAACATAAATACAGGAATCATGGAGGGAAAAAGGTGCCATTTCCGGTGAAATTATAATCATAGCGGTAATTATTTCACTACTCACTAATACACAGTCAGTTGTAAAGCTCGGCAAAACAGGATTTAAATCCTTCGCCAGAAATGATTAATGAAAGCAATGGGAACTGTTTTGTTGGTTGTTTTTTAAATATTTTTGTTTGTTTTAAAGCTGATAACGATGATAATGATGATGATGGCGGCCGCCTGCAACTGGGCGTGGCTGTGGGTCTCGCTGTTTATCGTCGGCACTGGGGAGCAATTTAAATGCAACCCCGACACGTCGCTTCTCGAATACACAAGCTGCCGTTGGTTTACCGCCGACTAGTTTTGCAGACCGATCATAAATTACACGAAATAGTTACTGAACGTGCATATAGACAAACAGACAGACCGACAGCAGGCAGGCAGACAGACAGGCAGACATCGTCAATCTATAGCAACTTTTACGACTGAAGGATTTGCATGCAACTTCAGCCAGACTTCCGTTTATTACATAATACGCTATATATTACAAGTGCACTTCTCCATATGAACATTTAAAAGTTGCTGTTAAAAGCAGACTTTTTAAAATTAAGCTCTGAATGAGAACCAAACGACGACTTCAATTAAATTTTTGCATTCTTTTCGCAGTCATCTTGTTGCCTGTGTCGGTGCTGTTCTTGTGATATAATCCGATTACAGACTGAAAACGAGTTGAGTTTTAAGCTTTTATTGCACAAAGTTAAGTGCATTAATTAGATACGCCGGTTGAAGCAGGGATTTTCCACGAATTTTCTGAGGCAATTAAAAGAATAACACAAAAAAAATAACAAACAATAAAAAGACAAATTAAATTTCACAACTCTATTCGCGATATTTTTTAAATAATAAAAAATTTAGTTGATTAAAGCGACGAATTATTTTTAATTTTATTTATTTTTACTTCATTTATTTTTCATTTGCTTTATTTTTTCATATTATTATTTTGACTGCTTGGAATTTCGTTTACAATTCCTACTTATTCTAAAAAGATATCATCAAAAGTGTGAAGTGTTTATTTTTCCAGACAATTTCCTCGACAACCTTGGTGCACATTAATATCATCATCCCATCCGCAATTAATTAATTAATATCCATATTATTTGAAGTTGTTCTGAAGGGAAAATGCAAAAAATTATGTGGTGAAGCGGATGATGCAGCAGCAAATAACTTTGTTGTTGGGATGCATTTAGTTGAATGCAAGCAGCCGCATTAAGATTCATTGTCAAAGTGTAGCAACAACACAACTCAATTCATTCGCATACAAGAAACGCAGAAAGGATGGATGGAAATTTAATTTTCACAAAAGTCCATTGTTAAGCGATAAAAGCGTCCTCTATTGTCACTGACTCTGCGCGTAGCATAATTTTAATAATTTGCATTGAGAATAAAATGAAAATTGCGCGTGAAAATGTGTGCAAAACTTTAGCATTGTTGTTGTTGCTGCTATCGTTACCGTTAGACTTTTGCTTTTTTATTATTTTCAACTTATTCTTTCTTAAAAAGAATGCAAGCGTATGCAAATGAATGGAAGCAACAGCAGCAGTAACACTAAAATTAATAAAACTAAAGTAAAACAAAAAAAAATTTTAAATAGAAATTAAAGAGGCAGCAGTACAACAAAAAAGGAAAACATAAGAAATTCAAATAGCAAAAAATTATGCAAAAATGAATTTTAAGAAATGCGTTTGCTTTATTATTTGCGGCCTTTGTTTAGTGCATCCATTTTTAGAGTGCCCCTAAATGTAGGGAATGCTGCTTTGCAAACGCACGAATTCAGCCAAAGCCAAATGTTTGTTTGTTTGTTAGTTGGTTTCTATTTTGAGCTTTTCCTCCACTTTTATTGTTTATATTCTGCTTCTTGCTGCATGTTTATGTTCTTTTCTTTATCCTCGTCGTCGTCGTCATCAGCCATAGAAGCCGTCGTCCACGTTGCTTCTGTTGCTGTTGATCTCTTTTTCTATCCAAATCTCATACTTATTGTTCGTTTGCATTTCATTGTTTTAAAAATGTATTTGAGCGCAAATTCTGGATTTACTGATGCTGCGAGGTTGTATACTTATTTATCTGTGGCTGTGTGTTTATAGTTTGACTGTGTGTTTATAGTTTGTCCGTAAAATGCATTTCGAAAGTTAATTTTTCCGATATTAAACTTTAACCGATATTAAACTCAAAACTTTAACACAAACGTATAAAAGAAGGAATTACTTTTTGACAGATTTTCATTTTTTGTTAGCTTTTCAGAAAACTATTTAATTAAATGATTTTCCACGATTTATAAAAATGTATTAAGAGATTTCTAATTTTATAACAAAGCATGGAACTCTATTTAACAAGAAAATCTGCTTGCATTTAAATTCGTTATTTGTTATCACATAATTTACCTAAACTACAAATTTATTTTCTTTCCATTAAGAGGATATTTTAAGAATCGAAAACTTAAGAATCGATGCTTTTGGAATAAGACTTTGGGTAGAAATGATTTGTTATCTTTAAGATGCTCCCACAAAAACGCAGAAATCGTTTAAACCGGACATAGAACTCTTAAATAATGTTGCGTTTCATCAAGCCGACCGTTTTTTTGAAATATTAACCACTTTACACACGCTTGGACAATGTTCTTAAAAAGCATAACAAACGAACCTAATTTGTTCTTTTATAACGCTTTATATAGAGTGAATTAACTTATGGTAGAGAAAATAAGACTATAAAGTTTACAAATTGATTGTTATAATAAAATAGACGAAGCGGTAACTTAAGGACGAAGAACAAAAGAAAACTTAATTATGAAGAAACTAGAAACGTGTTATTAAAATTCTTAAAAAATGGAGATAAAAAGTATGGAGATAAAAATCAAAAATCAGGAAAAAAAGGAGAAATAGGAAAGCTGCTTATTTTAGAATATATTGAAAAACTCTAAGCACAAAATTTATTACACTTGTATAAGATAATTGTGTAATAGCAGTTGAAAACTTTATAATTTGCGTTTAACAATAACTATATTTATTCTATTCTACTTCTATTTTATATTGTATATTTTTATAGCTTATAACAGCATTAATTTTCCAGATGGCTTTCATTTCCCTTTTTTTCTTCGCCAGAAGATGCCAATCACAACACAATGTCGACAATCAATAATCAAGACGCCGTCAACTCACGCTTTGCTGTAATGCATTCAATAAAATAAAAGATGAGAACTTACACTTAACAACAGACACAATTTATACAAAAAAGCGATCTAAAAATGTTAACAGATAAAAGAAATATTATCAACTAAATCCCAGAAGTAAAAATGGTCATAAAATCTGAAATGTAATAAAAAAATTGAAGAATAATTTTAGGCAGTTCTCTTCACAGCCACTTTTAAATATGAGATACTAAATCAACAAATTGTAAGCAAATACAAATATTCACAACTTTTACATTTGATTTTATTCTATTTTTATTTATCTGCCTTCATGTAAATAGAATTTCATAAACAACGAAGGCGAAAATATACAATTTCATCCTCAAAGCAGTGCAAATTTAATCGCAAACAGATACTTAAACGTTTTTTTAAATTAAGATTTCCTTTAAGTTTTCCTAGAGGATTGAAAGAATAAGCAGATTCCAACGAGAAGCATTCGTCGGCTGCGTGAAAGATAATAACGGAAATGTTCACAAAAATATGAGTATGAAAAGCAGAAAAAGCCCTGTCAAATTAAACAAGACTCGTTGTGCGGAGGAAGGAGCAGGGTCCACGATGTGCAAACTGTGGACAGTGGAATAGAATCTGGGGAATTGGGAAAACGATGGATGGTCAGGCAAGAATTAAATTTCATCTTCAGGGATTCGTTAATGGAAAATGCAGTGGAGCCAAGCTGCTACTCAGATGACTTCCGCTGCTGTTCGAAATGTAAGTAGATGCTGGCTTTTGTGTATATGTAAGCCATTTATATAAAGCCACACGCACTAGCAAAGTCATACATGGGTCTATACAAGGAATACAAAGCAACTTGGCAGCACTTTCTGTCGTGCTAACAATGAGTTTCAGCATTTGTTTGCCATGTTTTTATGTGGTTTTTCGTTTTTGTTTTATTTTTTGTTCTGCTCGTGAACACTTCGAATATGATATGAAAATTCTAAGGATAAACACAAAAAAAAAACAAGGAGGATTCCTGAACATCCTGCTTAAGGCGCTGAAGGATATACAAGCGCCAAGAAGCAACCGACCAAGTCTACAGCCTTGCGGCATTCATTTCATGCCGCATTCGGGTGGCCTGCCAAACGAATAACAATACCAGGAAGCAACAACAACAACGACAACAACAATTATAGCCAGCTACTTCACGATAGATGAAAAGACGTCGTCCTTAAATCTATCGGAGGAAGAAAAGAATAAAAAACAACCAAAGCATGAAGTAAGAGAAGATTCAAGAAACGAAGACGAAGGAGAAAAAGTGTTAAAAGAAAAGTGCACCATACGTTGAAGCAGCTGCAAATAGATAAAAAAGCCAACAAGGAACATAAAAGAGCAGAGCAAAAATACAAATGGAAGATATAAAAAATTTCACACACAAACACACACGCACACACGATCCAACAATGACGACGACATTGGAATTTGTGATAATTAAATTTTTCTTTCTCGCATCTCCCAACGCTGTAGGAATTTGCCGAGAACCACTTTAGCAACAATGCGAAGCTGAGCATGGAGCCAGGAGATGACGGCGGCGCATCATTTCATTGCCTCAGTCTAAGTAATGGTTTACCAAATGAAATTATCACCGTAGGAAAGGCAGGAAAGTGCACCATCTGCGGCGTTTCCATTTCTCAAAACTTTGCCAAACACGATGGCTACACGATGGCTACAGGAAGAGGCAGAGGGACGCGGCCATAAAACTAAAAGTAGTTGGCTTGGCGGCGTTCGTCTTGGTTACTTGTGGTTACTAATAACGCAAGCAGCCAGCAGCTAGTGTTACCAAGAAATTGGGCCAAGGAGGCCCGCCGGAAGTAGGGAGAGGGGGTCACACAACAGGACATCCGCTCTCTCCGGGTGAGAGTGTGTCAAGCAGGCTTCCGAGGATTCGCCAGGAAGATTATTCTTGAACATCTTGTAAGCTTAAAAGTTTTGCGGCTAAGACTCTTGCAATCATTTCGAATCACTCATTCCAAGCAAAATGGGCTAAGAAATTGGCTTGGCCTCCGCCATCGCATTCACTTTGTCCTCTGTCCTTGCGTCAAAAGTGGCACCAATTGTCCTCTGGAATGCGCTTTCGCTACAGAATCTGAAGATGAGTGCCTTCTGTTGTGCGATTATCACGTCGTAAATTAGTTTTAATTGAATCATCATTTAAAATGAAAAGCCAAAAATAATATATATCTATAAGTAGCCGATTATTAAAAGCGAAGGCTGAGACTGCTCCTGAATCGCTTTCTTCGTCCGTGCTGCATCCATTCACGTTGAGTAGTTTCAAAATTACTTTGCTAAGGACTTTCGAAACGTCGGGGAAGAGGATAACATAAAATATCACTGCTGAATCTGTGAAATGCAATTGTTATGCGCCATAAACGCATTGAGCTCTGGATTAATAAAAATTAGAAGTTTGCAAATGAAATGTGCCAATTACAAAATGGTTTGTCGACAGCAGATGCAGCTATAAAATGTCTCTAATTGATGGACAAAAATAATAAAAATTATGCGCCACATTTTAGAGGGTTTTCACAATTTTTCAAGTAACGCAAGCGTTAAAGAATAACAAATAATTAAAAATACAATTATTATATTAATATAAGTTGAAGCTTAAATGGCAGAAAGATAAAGATGACCAAGAAATCAAGGAAAAGAACGAAAGTAAAGATAAGAACTTAGATGAATATAAACATGAAGACAGAAACGATATGAGAAATAGAAGGGAAATCAAAAGATAAAGATTAAAAATAGAGATGAACCCAGAAATTATAACAAAAATTAATTTAAAGTTTCTGTGATTATAAGAAGTACGTCAGGAGGATTATTTGCTTACTTTTATACAAAATTATATGTACAATATATGACAAAAAAGATATTTTAATAACTGTGATAATTATAAGAGAATTAATGAGCCTCAAGTGATATAATTTAAATCCCAGCATCCGCAAATAATTAAAAACTCCTTTTCCACATAAAAATTTAACTAAAATCTGTTTTCCAATGACATATTTATAAGCATTTATTACTTAACAAATAAAATATTTAAGCTTTGATATTTCTACAAGCATTTTTAGTTAGTAATTTATTTGGTAATTCATTAAAGTTTAATCGTCATAAGCACCACACACGCCCCGCTGCCGACTGGATACAACACTGACTCATAAATTAGCAACAGAAAAAAGCATAAATCACACCATTATTTGAAATGAATGTAAGTCTATGCTAAGGTCGACATGTTCCGTGGCTTTGAGAGGACAAGGACTCGTTCCATCGAGAGCTCCATTTCATCTCTAGTTAATTTACGTTAATAATAAAAAGGACAATAGCAATAACAATTACAATAATTCTCTTTGTTCTTGAACAAAACACCAACGTATCTAAACATAAAAGTTTAGTTTACATGACGGACATGATTTTTCTGACCCATTTCGAAGTGAATCCGAGGCTGGCGCAGATGTGTTCGGGATCGTTCGTGCTCGTGTTGATGCCGCCTATCAACTGCATTGAAATTTATCGCTCACAAATTACAATTCTATGCTTTCTGCAGCATCTGTTGTGTGCGCACATTTCCTCGTACAAATCGTGAGTGTGTGTGAGTGAGATCGAACAAGTATATAAAACAAACACACACACACACACATAGAAACACACGTGGCTGCACTCAAATTATTGTAACATTTGGGAAAATCAGCTCTTGGCTGAAGCATTAGCGTTTGAGGCACTATTACACTATTACAAAGCATAACTCATTTAAATTGTTTTCGCCATTTGTTTTTGCCGCCGGAAGCAGCATCGAGGTCACACATTTATTTCGCTCACTAAAATATTCCCAACATAAATTGTGAAATTTAAATTTTCCACCAAGGAAGCGGCATTTTTGCCATTTTCCATTACATTCGCCATTTTGCAATTTTGCAATTTAGCTTTAGTTTGTATTTTCCAGTTCGCAGCACTGTTGACACGCCTCACTCACATAAACATCGTTCCTCGTCATCTGCTTCGTCTTCTTCTTCCCCATTTCAGCCTCCATCTCGTAGCAATTAAAAAGGATATTTCATTCATTTGTGACACAAAACAGTTTCGAAAATCTACTCTTTGTCCCGCTCAATGTACGCAAAAGAAAGTCTAGAAAATGGAGGAGGAAAGTCGAGAAAAAGCAGGGGAAAAACAAGCAATTGGAGACCCAAAGACTAAAGAAAGGGGCAAAAGAAGCCCCGAGTATAATTTAATTAAATTCTATAGAAACAATAGAGCAAGAAGAAGACGAAGACGCATCTCCATCCATCGCCTCGAGCTGCTGATGGGTCCCATGAGAAGATAGAGGATAGAAATATAATTAAGCAAGAAGTAGATAGAAAAATTATTTCTAATTATAAATCCAACACAAGAAAAGATCAAAGAGTTGTAAAACGTCCTGAGAAGCTATTTGAAAAGCTTATATAAAGCTTTGATCAACCGAAGGACAAAAAAAAATATAACTTTAGATCGCTTCGAAGTTTACGATTCTATTGATCGTAGATATGATTTCCGAGTCAAAACTGAACATGATTCATAGCAATGGCGACTTTACACTTATTTCATGATCTATTATAATTTGAAATACTTCATTCTAAAGAATGTACAGAGAGAAGCTAATGGAAAAGTTTTTATAGTTTCTGCAGTTGGGTGGTGTGTCCCTCAATGAACTGCAAGCCTTTAGTAACTTTGATTTACGGTAAAATTCATTTACCTTCTCTTTGAAGATTGACCCCTTTTCACACTTTTTCGAAATGAAGTCAAAAGAAAAGGAAGAAAAAATAAGAGTTAAAAGAAAGCAAAAAGTTCTATTAAAAGGAAATATTTCTCCAGGTTCATTAAAAGAAAAATGTGGTTGATAAAATTTCACACAAAGCCAAAGAAAAGGAAGGGAGCAGAAAAAAAGATGATGCCGAGAGCAAGGAATGACCACAAGGGAGAACACAGGATGATGGAAGACAAAACCGACAATAGCAACAAAAAAAACTACTCCTGAGTCATCCTTCTGACAACATACAAAGCTAAACTACATAAGCATCAAACTAAATAAAGTTAAGAATACAGAAAAAAATAACAAAAAAATCTTGGATAACAAAAAAGTGGGCGTTGGAAGCTGTAACGTGGCGATAGGCTAGGCATAGACCTTTAAAGAACCTGGAATATAATATAAAAATATACATTTAGTTTCTCTCGATGTAGAGTTTGATATTTCTTAAAGATTACACAAAGGTTTTTGATGAATGATTCATTAATTCACCCTCTTAAATTCCTCATCAAGTCCACAACTAATAACAACCGCAGTGATTTTGTGATGATGATGGATGGTTATGGAGTCTCGTATGACTTGTATTACTTTATGATGCGTACGGAAAATGAACCATAAACTTTGCCTTGCCTTCTTGTTTTTGGATCTAGTTTTTAGTAAGGCGAGGATTGGAAATGAAAACCATTCTTATTAATGATGCATAAAGATATCAAAAGAAAAATCCGAATCAGCGTAAAAAGCATTACAAAAAAGATGGAAAGAAAGGAAACACCACCGACCACAAAACGGAAGTATTTCCATAAAAAACAATCCAACTTCGTAGTTATTTCATTTGGTATTTGACCCAACATAAATCTTGGTGTCGCATTTCTTGAAAAGTCATTTCATTTAAAATCCATTTCCATTGAATATTCTGATTCAATTCTCAGAAGAGATTTTATTTCAGCTTCTCGGAATTTAAGTTACTTTTAGCATTCGTTAGAATGATTTACAGCAATTGGTATCAGTTAGCATTTCATGAGCAGTTATAAATAGATGACAGTTGTAATAGATGACAATACTAAAACAGAAATAATGCTTGAATCAGCCTGAAGTTTGAATACACTACGGGTTTATATTTACTCTGAAACGCTAAGGTAAACGCCCTCGCAGGATTCGCTGAATAAAAATGGCTTTTTTCCATCAAGAGGCATTTTTATGCCACATTTACGATTTTTCAGCGCTCAGTCGTGTTATAATTCGCACTTAGTTTATGAGTTTTATTTTAGAAATGAGTTTTACTGTATGGAGACGTTTAACTAAATGTATCCGTTGGTCTCAGACAACTGGAAGTGGTAAGCGTTTCTTTCTCTCTTTTAACTTTTTAGTCGATGGCGTTCCTTGTCATTACTGTTACCATATATCCCAAAATATATTTGTCTTTCTTTCTTAATATCATCAGAATGTAATAATAATGGTAACAAATAATGAAATCTGAGGTGTTACTATGTGTATACCTGTGGTAATTGTAGGTCATATGATATCTCTAATAAAATGTTTTAAATGTCTTTTGTAATGTTGACTATACTAAGAGCGGGGGCCTTACTTTTTAGTGACTACTGTTTTTATTGCCCATAAAGGCTTTACTGCCTATAAAACATACGTGCTAAGGACAACAAAATACAGTATATATATTGTATATTTATAGATTACAAAGACTATAATTTCAACCAGAAATATATCACGATAGAATCCACCCAGATAAGAGCTATGTTAACATTAAAATTTTCATATTATATTGTTTAAGAAGGGCAACACTTATCTGAGAAAGAAAGGCGCCGAAGACGGATGTTTTAAACTGTAACCTAAAGGCACAAACTATAAACTAAGTCTACAGTAAAACTCAAATAAATAAAAACAAAATATAAATTAAAATGAGGAAACAAGACCGTTGACTTTAAATAAATTTATAGTTTTCAACTTCAACTAATTTAGCATCAGCTTCAGTTTCAGGCTGTGCGAATTTATAGCAAAAAACTGTAGTTTACCTTGTTTTTGGTTTTTTTTGCTTAAGGACAACTAAAGGCTTCAAACTTTTACAGTTCATACAATCGTAACGCATACAAACAACACTACAGCAAAGAAGCAACACAATAAGCAACCTTATTTTCAAAGTCCATCGAAAATTGTTCATTGTTTAAGCTAAACGACTGTAAAGAGCAGAAAAAACAACTAACAATTAGAAAAGAACGAATTTCTCTATATTCTGTTACCGAATTATTTCAAATATATAAAATGAAATAGGGAAAAGTTGTAACTTGAAATGCATACTAAGAAATTCACGAAAAGTTAAGCTTAACTTAAAGCAAGTTTCTCCGTAAAACCACTTCTAACACAATACAAAAATTTAGTGCAACAAAAACTCAAAATAATTGTTGCAATTAGGAAAACAACTTGTTACCATTTCGCCTCCAGCGAAACAATCATACACTCTATCCTACTACTCCTTTTCCCTACTCTTTGAAACTCCATTCCACGCACATAATGAGCAGACACCCATCTGAGTTAAGACATGTTGCTTAAGTTTTTTAAAATGGCAGTAATTAAGCTTGTTAAGTTTGCCGGCGCCAGCAATTATTAAAACTAATGATCCGTACTTTTTCAGTCAGTCTTTCCTCTCTCTCTGTTTCTCCCTTTTATACATCACTCTTTTGTCCCTGCCCCAGCATGATTTGTGCCTCAATGTTGACTATAATTTATCACACTTGACCTGTCCCCCGCACCACCCACAAGTCCACCACCCACTCAGCCTTCCAGCCAAACAAGCTGTGGCGTTTACAATGGTCTTGTCTGCTTTGCATGTAGCCGCTAAGTGTGCTACCAAATCGGTCTGTTGCGCTTGTCCTTCGAAGCGTTCGGCCCCGTTTCGCACTTTGTGTCTATTTGAAGAGTTTTCAACGAAATGAGCTGCGTGAAGCTTAATTATCTGACCTTAATTGCCTCTTATCTGTGAAATCTTTAGTTCTTTAATTACTCCCAACATCGCTAGTCTTAAACTACTTCACTTGTTTAATTATTCAGCACAATTATACAGCAGAGATTATCGCACAGGCAGGTTGTTTTCCCACCGTCCTTTACTCCAAATTATTCTGGCGCTACAAATATGCAGAAATCAATCTGCATATTTACTACAATTCTACAAATCACGTATGAAAGTCTGGTTTAGGGAAGGCGGAATGACATTTCAAGGGGAACGAATACTCTAAACGAATTACAAGAATTCGAGTGCTTGAAAGTAACGTCAAAAATAGCTTTATATTGCACTTGAGAAATTCGAGCTATGAATGCTATGTAGCGGTATCTAGACATGTTACAGCAATGGATCAAAGATTCCTGAAGGCTAAGAATCCATGAGAAGTACGTACAGCATTTTTCAGGCGGAGGTCCAGTGCGTGACATTACTGTCTACAGCATTGAAATACTATCAGACCGCCAGATCTATAACGGTCTTACCATCGTACAAGATTTCATCGAAGCTCGCAGTATGGAAATTTCTAGAACTTATTACCTTTCCTTATAGTCCCCAAAAATGATCAAAACGGGGCGCGACCAAAACATTTGTGAGGAAATCGTGGTAGTGGTCGAGATAGTACATATGTGTATGACAAAGAGCAGAGTAAAGGAATTGCTCGGGAGAAATACCTACCAGAACAACTCTCTCGGACGCAGGCACCCATATACAGACCCGGATATCTAACCAGACCCGGACATTGTAGATTTGAGATACACCATAAAACATAGTTATAGAGGCATTCAACTGAGGTACAATTTAGTAAGAGAAGCACAATATTTGACCACCATTAAAAATCTTTAGCTTAATGTAAGTTTATCATTGTATATTTGATGTTATTGTTATTTTTATTATGGCAGATGGCAAACAGACATCTCTTGTTCTCTGTTATCCATTATTGTTTTTCTATTAGTGTTGTAAGCATGAGATATAATATTATAAATCATAAAGAGTGAGTTTCAAGGCATCGTGATGGTGTCTATTTGGAGTGAGGTATGTATTGCACAAGCTTCTTCAAAACAAGACAGAATTTATATATAAATTTTATGAAGAAGTTGAGTATGAATTCAGGCGAGTAAAAGAAGGTTATAACATTGTGTCCCCATTCTGATGTTAGTGAATGAAACTTTTGTTACTTATCGAAAGCACTTAACTTTCGCCACCGCCACCTGTTAAGACGCATGCCACAGAAAGCGTTCATCCAACATATGGACGTACATGAGACATGCTCGCGACGAAAGCTTTCAAGCAGACAGACTTCAAGTGCATAGAAAACCGAAACTGATTGTTATTTACAAAAAGATTAACGCTACACTTGAAGCGGTTTATTGTTATTTCGTTGTGATGGGTGTGGGCACTAAAACGTTTTCCTCCATTCATTAAATAGCTTTACAAAAATATAAAAATTAAAAATTCGTAGTAGATGTTGGTGAAAAAACAAAATAAAAAAAAATCCCAATACCTCTATAAAACCAAAAGATAAATATATAGATAAAGACGTCTGTTCTAAGCATTTTAAGGTTCCTACTTCAAGAATCTTAAATCGAAAGGGTTTCTCAAGTTTACATTTTACCTTTGTGATGGAATTTCTGCATTGCACAGCGCTGTTTAAATTCTACCTGAACAGACATAAAGCTATGCACTTTCGTAAAATCCTTTTTCCTTGGGGATCTTTTGGTTTTTTTCCAACACAACTATTTGACTGCCGCACTTAATTTTCTGCCGGACATTACAAAGAGTAATGCAATCGAAGGAGAATTCAAAGAATTGAAGTATTTGAGAGGAAAAATGGAAAAAATGAAATCAAGTTGAAAATAAAAATAAAATTGTGGCCAACACCGAATGAATGCAAAGCAGCAGAATCAAGTATTTGAAAGCGTTCGGCAAAGCATGTCCCATGGAATTCAAAGAGGCGCAGAAGTCAAATCATTGCGATTTATTCAAATGCATGCAATCCTCGAATGGGAATGGATACCGTTCCATATCGCATTGATGCCAATGAAAAGGTTGAGAATAGACAAGGGTACGTACATATATTATATGTCAGGAGCTGTCCGACTAGCTTCAGTCCTTCAGGAGTGAACACATACACATAAAACATTAAATAATTTCAAATCAGTAGCTGGAAATAGACATACAAGAGCACCACAGCACGTTTTATACTCTGTAGGAAGCTGAAATGAAACTACCGAATGAACCGAAAATAATATGAAATCCAATGAAATAAAAATTGTATAGATTTTATTAAAGTAAAAAAAGACCATTAACTGGTAACAGGAAATTTTGGAATTTGAAAAGTGATTAGAAAACGGAAATTCTTAAAAACCTTTTAATATACAAAAGTCCTTTAAAGTTTGACTCAAAGTCCTTGTTGCTTTTCGTTGCAAAACATTTTTCAAATTCCTCCTCGTCTCCGTTCTTTAATTCTTTATCTTCATCTTCCTCTTTTTCTCTTTTTCTAAGAACTTCACTAACACTGCAACTATTTTTATGGAAACAAACAAAAATACTTCTTAACTGTTAATTTAATGAAATGAAAACATAAAAATACTACCGGGTACTAAACAGTAAATTCCAGAATAATTATCCTCAGTTTAAGAGAGTTATGCTGCAGATAGACGGGGGAGGAACGGATGAAAAGGAGTAAAGATGGAGGTGGAAACATTCAAAAAAGCACAAGCCGTAGCTTTTCAGTTCTCTTCTTAAACCTTAGCATCGCAGCTGGATGGATGATACAGCTTCGAGTCCTGCTTTACTTTCTTCCCGTTGCCTTCCTGTTGCCAACGGCAAAAACAATTTCTGCGAAAACATAAAAATTCCCTTAAAAATGTTTATGGCAGCTCTTCTTAATAGAGTTGTGCAACTCGAGGGCATTCAAGAAAACACCACCTACCAACTTATTCAGCCCATCTTATTTGTTCTTCCGTTTTGTACACCATTGGAGCTCACAACCGCCGCACTGCCTCATTTTAACAAGAGATCCTTTTCTGCAACTGCATCCAATTGAGAATTTTATGTTTCCAACCCACCAATCATACATTCGATGTCGTTACTCTCAGTAAACTTTCCGCGAACTCATCCAAATAGATCCAAATTAGGGCCAACCTCTTTTCTTTTATCAGTTACTTAGTAAATGTTATAGAAAACCTGCTCTGCCATCTGTATTTTTAAGCATTTACTAATCTTAATTAGTTGTCCTTTATGCGTTATTAGATTTCATGGTAATAATTTGTTTGCAAAAGCAAATAGAGTGATACCTGCTTAAGATTTGTTTGTAACATCAGATAGAGCAAATAGAAGCAGATGGTTTCTTAAAGAAAAAAGTGTATTTAGGAGTACATTTGGTAGAGAAAGATTTATACTTTGGGATACTTATGTATCAGCACTCGAAACTCTAACGTGAAACAGTCATGAAGTCTATTGGAAAAAATATTTTTTCATAGGACACATGAGCTACAAATACTACTGATACATGAGTTCTCAAGTTTTCGTACTAACTTGAGTAGGTCTTCGTTCGAGTTCATTGGACCTGTAGCCACGAATATATTTAATCAAAATGGGTCTCTAGAGTCTTTAGGAGGACGTTAATGTTTGCTATAAGCATTTGTACATGAAAACACATTTACAATATTATTTCCAAAACAATTTTAGAAGCATTATGGATGGTTCCTTGATTCATTGTAATTTGTTTTATGTGTGCAGAGAAAAAAGATTATTACTCTGAAGAAAGATTGACTTGATCTCTTTGGTAAGAAATATGTAGATAAAACGGTGGCTTTCTGGCGATTCTACTTTCAAAGCCTTATAAAAATACAGAGTTGGATGTAGTCAGTTGAAACTTCATCAATTTGAAAAACTACAAAAAAAGTAAAACACAAAATACTGATATGGATTTAGATTAAGTAATTTATTGAACTTGACTATTTCCTGCACAACAACGTGCATTTTCAGAACAGAAAAGGGAAAAGTCATGGAGTAAGAAAACTATAAATGAATACAAAAAAACCGATATAAAAAGAATGCATGGAGGAAGCACTGCTTTCATGGATAATTTGCATACAGAGGGATAAAACATATAATAATATTTGCATACAAACAGTTTGAGAAAACCATGTTGAGATAAACCCAGACAGAAGACATTTGCAGTTAACATTTCCAACAAAATTAGCAATGAGTGGATACCGAAAAGTATAAAAGGCAGCAAAGGGAAGAGAGGAGTAACGTAGTGCAAAGAAGTTAATACAAAACTATGAAGGATAAGAAAAAAAAACTGATTCATCTCCACAAAAAATCCAAAAATGTTTGCTATCGGAAAAGCAGCACCAAACCAAACAAAGAAAGCACTAAAAGAAGGGAAAAAAAATATATGAGAAATTGTGGAAAAGAGTGTTAAAGGACAGACATGCCTTCGCGGTAAGAAGTAAACACTTTCAGTGTTAATGAAATACAAAGACTCGTTGTTAAATTCGCAGTAAAAGGCAGAGAATGTCGACAAGTTTCGGTTTTGGGGAAGTGCGAATGTGGCAACATTGTGCAAAAAGGTCAGCGAAAAAAGAAAATCCAGAGTCGAAACCGTCATGTGTATGAAGGAAAATAATAAAGAAAAACGGCGAAAGCAACAGCAAGGAAGGAAATCAATACGCAAGGGTAAATCGAAAATAACGACTGATTGGATGACTTGGAAATTGCTTGGAATAAATATTATACACGTTCAGCAGGATATGGGGGACGCATTCGTGAGTAAGTATGTATGTACATATAAGCAGTGAGAAAATATACAATATCTAAGTAAATAACAACAAATCTACATCAACTGTATTTAAATACATAACAAGGAGAAGACAAAAATCAGCAACAAGCGTAGATGCTTTCACGTGTTGAAGTTCAATAAGCACCCTGATGTATAGCAACACACACACATTTCACACACACAAACACACATACACATAACCGTGGAAGTTAATATAATGCACAAGACAAGAGAGTCACCAGCTTGCAAACAAAATAAGAAAAATTGAAAAAGGATATAAATACATGCATACATACATTAATAAGTACGTATTTGGATGTGGTCTTATCTTCATCAACGTACAAATAAACGTTCATACATTTGCATACAAAAGCGTGAAAACCAAAGCGATAGCGAGAAATCGTTTACATGAGCAACAAATCAGCGTAAGGAAAGCAACAAGAATTTATTGTGATGTATGTAGTATTGTAAAATGCATAATGAAAACAAGCGAAGAGAAGTAGCAATTAATAAGCATTAAACATAAAGGACCAAGAACATTGCTAGCATAAATTTCTTTGCAAATTTTCTTCAGTTGTTACAGACAACCTCAAGAGAGTTTATTAAGAAGAATTTATTTCTGTTCAATTTAACCTCCCCGACTTCTTTATAAGACATTCTTCATTAAAGCATTTGTAAAACTTTTTAAAATCCTTATATATCAGATACAAAATAGATTTTAAGGAAATTTTAATAATACAATCAGCCACAACATATTTTTAATTAAATTTAAACCTGATAAGCAGCGAAAATTGAATTAAAAGAAGTCAATCCAAGCATACGTCAACAAGTGCAGATTAGGGTTAACTTACCTGAAAATAAAAAAAAAAAATAAATATTAATAAAAAAAATTTTTAGGGGCACTTATAATATAAAATTTCTTAGTATACTTAAAAGATAAATAAAATTTTTGTAAAAAATGTGTAAAGACGACTTCTTAAAACGACTTCACATTTGCGTTCGTGAATTTAATTTGCAGCGTTGCCCTTTCCTAAAGATTGGGCTATATACATATGATATACAGGCTCTATTTTTACCATAAAATCATATAGGAAGTATCTAGTTTGGCGAAGTGGTGAAGTAGTATTAAAACAAAGTAATTAAATAAATTAAAAATAAAAAATTAAATAAAAACAGATATTTCAAAGATATTATGGAACTAATATATTGGTTCCGTATCTTTTTTACCGGTCAAAAACATAATAATTTTTAATAATAAACCGCAAGATCCTATTTTACAGAGCTAGCAATAGGCATTCAATTGGTTTGCCTTTCATATGTTAATGCCGTAGAATCTTTAAAGAGTCGTTATATAAGTTCCAATAATGCCCATTTATTTTATATCGAATTTTAGAGACGATCTAATATGTACAATATTTTATTATAAAGCGTCTCAATATGCAATTATATACCCAAATATATTGCATATGTTGATTATAAATCGTTTAACGTAAATTGTCTTTCTTGCTGGCGTTTATATTACTTTAACTAGAAAAAAGTGCCAAAAACCGGTGAAGCACAAACAAATGCAATTCACAAAATGAAGTGAACCAAATTAGTGAGTTCAAGTTGGTAATAACAATGAAAACAATAGCAACTACTGACATTAGCACCACTTTTTTAAACACTGCAATTGTTAATGGCTACAGGGCAAAAATGCAAAAAACACCAGAAAATAATAAAAAGAGAGAACAATACTACAGAGATTCAATGAGAACAACAATAACAAAACAAACAGCAACTGTGGAAGAAGGTAAAAACCGTATAAAAAACTTGTGAAATGCATGAAAACATCAACAAACAGCAAAACGAGAGGACAAGAACAAGTACAAAGTTCATTTGCTTAACGATGTTTGCAAATAATTCAATTTTAAACTTGATGATTTCGGTTCGGTATTGATATTTCTTCAGTTTTCCACGTTAACGCAAGTTAGCAAGTCTATATTTATATGCAGATGTATTAAACCAATATCAGGATAAATGGCCAATCATTACTTTTGTATATTTGTGAAGCTTTCAACCGCGCTTTGTCATCGAATTCCTCAACAAACAAACCACAAATTCCTCATTCAACTGTCGAAAATGTATAGTAAAGGTAAAATAATCTTATTGGAACATGATACATAGTTTGTAAATAAGCTGCTATTGGTTAGTTTCAGTGTCTGTTTAAAGGTTTCGAGCAATGCATAATACCAAAACAATATTATACCAATCTTAAAATCAAAATGTCTTTAACTAGATTCTTATAGTTTTTCTGTCAATTCTCTAAAAATCCAAATAGCATTGAGTGAATTTCGGCCGATTCATTATACAAATTTATTTATTAGATATTTACACATATTTACACATATTTACATTTATTTATAAGCATGTACCTCATTTTACTTCGCTGTTCAAACAGAAATTCGATTATTTATTCAACATGCACACCACCATCGTATTTAACTACAGAAGCACCAATGAATGAAATCGGTGGTGCTCATTGTTGACATCAATAGTTACTGACAGTTAGTGTCACTTTCCGCCATTTCGACGGCTCGTGTGAAATCGTGCTGAAAACTTTGCACGAATCAATATACGAACGAATATATGCATGGGTTGTATACAAGGTATTAAGATGAGGAAGCATACACACCCACAATCCACACTAGCAGCTGTTCAGCCGTTATGTAGAGAATGTTTAATGGTCGGTAAGAGATAAATAAACAACAGATATTGCAGAGATCAGACAAGTCATTGAGTGATATGGATTCCCCAAACGAATTGCATTCAATTAATACAAAAAAACAACCCATTTCCATTTTTCGTTCCCTATCCAAATCATCCATCTCTCTCACCTCTTTTTCATCCTCTACCTATTCACGGAAGAAAAAAAGCGATGGATCATTTCTGCTGTTTAATTTCAGCTTTCCAGCTTCAGTTAATCTCCCGAATCGCAACATGAAATGAAAGTCATTATGCTGCAGGTCACAGAATATATTGAAATGGGGACGTGTCGAGGGTGGATTGTGGATGATTATTTATCAAATATTATAAATATATTTGCGTCAGATTGACTTCTGTCACTCGATACAATGCGTCGAAGGATGCATTCATAACTCAAAATAATACAGTAATTTTCGTTTTGCTGATGTGACTGTTAAAAATACTGAATAATTATGGATATCACTAGTTAATATATTAAAATTAGTGTTTTATAGATATAGATAGATATAGATAGATATAGATATTGATATAGTTATAGATATATATATATAGATATAGATATAGATAAAGATATAGATATAGATATATGTAGATAAGGATATAGATATATATATATATATAGATAACTATAAATCAACGACTAGGATCTACGATTTAGCTGAAGCCCTAAATACCCAGTGAACTCTATTGTAAAACATTTACAAGGAAAAACATTTGTGAGCAGTTTTCAAAAACAACATCTAGAAAGCTGTAGTATCCTATCTAGCCATGAAAATATACGCTTAATTATGTAGTTATATAGTGAACAGGCTTCGCTCTTATCTACCGCAAAATAAGATTACTAATTACTATTGCTAAAATGGCAACTGACCGGATTCTTTGTTTTTATAGTAGTATCCCATCGTTCATAGATATTATACAATGAACTTAATCATAAAGAGTTTTGAGTAGATTAGAAACGCGATTAAATCAACTTGATGACGTCCTTGTCTATACACTTCGTTATCGTTATCGTTATTTATACCGTAAATATATCTACTAACGTATGAATAATGAAAAAGAGACAAGCAAAAGTTATGCTGATACTTTATAGGCATTTACTAACCATCAACAGCTGAAATCAGCAGTTCAAACATGTGCCGCAATCACTTTGCTGCTGCTAACTTCAATGAAGTCAGTGAAATCGCAGAAAGTATGCGAAAAGAAAGTCTAGGCTAGGCTCTGAAAACTGCAATACTATAAATAGTCACTTTATAAATATTGTCACTCGTGGCTGACAGATAAACAATAGATTTCGAATGAGTGAATGAGTTTTCAAAAAGTCCAATTAAAATATATGTATGTGTACCCATAAAAATACAATAATATAAAAATTCATACTTATGCAAATTGTTTGACTTTTAAGAAATTCAAATTATGGCCAATCCAAAATATCATCTCCATTAAATTCACAATAAAGTCTAAAAACAAAATGTCAGAAACAGATTTGATGAACAATTTTGGCGAAGTGTAAAGTAGAATTAAAAACTAGTAAGGGTACCTTCGGTCAGACCGAAGCTTATATACCCTACATCCCAGCAACCTTTATTATACATATTTATACATATTTCCGATTTATTTAAATAGTCCGATTTTCTTAAATTTCCGTATCAAGAATTTGTTATAAAAAGTAGGCGTGTCACTCCGCCGATTTTCCCCATTTTCAATACAGAGTTATCTATGATGGCAGAGAATATTCGTACCGAATTTCAAGTCAATTCTTCCAACCGTTATTCTGGAATTGCGGTTTATATCAATGTCATATGTTCGTGGGCGGACACGCCCATTTTTTTTAAAAATTCAATCTACCTGTACCGATGTATTCGGAAACAAAATTGAAGCTCAAAACTAAGTCTACAAGTTGAAATATTGTTAAAAGAATTAGTATTTGTTAAAAAAGTAGGCGTGGCGCTGCACCGATTTATCCCATTTTCAATCCCACAGAGTTTCGGATGACAAAGAATATACGTGCAAAATTTCATCGCGATAGCTTCATTCGTTCTCCTGTAATCGTGATTTCCACAGACAGACAGACAGACAGACAGACAGACAGACAGACAGACAGACAGACAGACAGACAGACAGACAGACAGACTACGGACATGGCTAAATCGACTCAGGAGGTGACACTGATCAAGAATATATATACTTTTCCATACCTGCCACGTCTCCTTTAATGCGTTACACACGGAAGCACAAAGTGAATATACCCTCATTCCTTCAGATGTAGGGTATAATTAATGAATGAAGTGAAGCAAGTAAACGGTGGAAAATTGTTTGCTACGTCATTTGGCAAGAAAAAAGGAAGCTTTCAATTCGATTCTACAATCCAAATGAACATCCACACAGCACATGTACATGTCGTATATATGTAACCTTGGCTACCTTTCCAAATGGTAATTTTATTGTTTTTTTTTACTGTTTGGCACTGTTTTTTTCAATCATCGAGTCATCGAATATCGAGCTTTGGGTATTCATGACTGTCCACTTCAGAACTGACCAATCCAATTGGCAATAAGGACAACAGCTACACTAACAACAACAACACCAAAAACAAAAACAATAAAAAACTGCATTCCTAAAGCCAAAAAAATCTGGTCTAGTGTAATAAATATTTTGCTTTGATTTTGTTGTTTTGTAAATTTATAACTTCGTTGAAATGCTGCCGTTTGAATGTGGGCCATTTGCACAAAGTTTGCGGTTTTTTATTATTCATTTTGTGTTTTGGTTTTTTTAATCTCAAGTTTTCATTGCTCTGGTTTTCGGTTTGTTTCTTTTTGACGGATTTTTGGCTTTTGGTTTAGTAATAAATCAATTTTCAGTTTTTTCCAGAACTGTTTTTAAAGTTTTTTTTTTCTTAGAAAAAGGGAAAAATCAAATCTGACGCAGTGCTTTAAAACGTTTGAATAAAGATTAGAGAGGATTTCTGGATATTATTAAAGTAATTATTTCAAAATTTAGTAATCGCATTGCTTTTTCAGGTTTTCATTAGCTTTTTGGCAATACTTTTATATATACTCTCATGGTTTGAAGTATACTCCGTAGTTTTATATACTCAGATCTTGATAATAAGCCATAAATTTTCTATTGTCAACAGAGGTTATTTCTTTATTATTCCTCTTTTGACGTTCCATTATAAAATATTTTGGAAGAACCATCACACGATCTTTTATGGACTTTATATATGTTTTTTAAGGGTTTATTTAAACATACATATCACTATTATTTTGTCTGTGTGTGTGTAATTTTTTTGTGATACAAGATTTCATTTAACTTTGTTTATTTGCGTTTTTATTTTACGGTTTCGCAATTAAAACTACAACACTTTTTCAATTAATCAATTTCATCGTCTGGCAAGCACTTCATCAGGCAGACACCCAACATTACTGCAACCTGGTTAATTTCTGTCGGTGTGCGGAAGGAGGATGGGAGGGCATCGGTATTGGAGTAGGAATGAGTACGTATACTGTGCAGTAAAAACGCACTTACACATTGCACTGAAACAGAATTAATGGCCAGAAAGAGAGGGAGAGAGAGAGATGTATACAGAAGCAACCGGCATAAAGTTCTGAAAGAGTTGTAAAGGAAAAACACGCAATGAATGCTTGGACCGGAGAATCCAGTGCAACAAGAAACTTGACTAAAACCGTTGGAAAGTGATTCGATGAATGAAGGGTGATTCGTGAAGCGATGTTTAGAAGAGGAAGGATGAAAAAGAGCCGGTTGTTAGTACAAATTGCGGCCGTTCTGTTGGTCGAGTGAAAGACATGTATAAAAAATCGAATCGGAAAGGAGTTCTAAATGAAAGTAACGAGCAAGGAAGCACTAAAACTACTCAAAGGCTTTTACGAGTAGATGTACAGCTTTAAACGCTACCTTCGCGATTTAATTAATTAATTGCTTTTCCATAAAACAATTAAATCATTAATGGAAACCTATAAAATCACGTTTGAACTTATTTATGAATTTAAACTTCTTGCGAAAATTCGTAAAATACACTTTACATGAACGTCAAAAATTTATATACCTAATTTTTCTATTCTTTAATTTGGTTTCTTTCATGTTATCTAGTAGCTAGTTATGGATGGATTGTTTAAGCTTCCCTTGTGAATACTATTAGTACTTTAAATAAAACCTTTGATTTTCTAAAAGCACAATCAGAATTTTCACTGTAGCTTTCTTTATACCACCAATTAAATTATATACGCCCCTTTTATAGCTCCAATTTTTGTTTATTTTTATCCTTTTGTGTATGTTTGTGTATAAAAATATATACAAAACTCATAGAAACACACCCATCTTCTGCTACAGCACTTGAATTAACATTGATTGTGATTTGAAACCTGTCAATAAATGTTTCACGCGAATAACGCTTCGGCTTCTGTTGGTTGATCAGGTGATTGTTACCCCACTTGGTCAATAACGGGAAATTACTTGTCGCAGCAGTCGACTTTGGACGACGTACGCAGGGATTGCTGCGCCTGTTACTATAATCTCCTTAATACCAGCTACGGGTGACTGTTGCTACATACACCGAGACAGGGTTGTACGTGTGTTTGTGTTGACGAAAAAGTGTACTTACCTTTGCTGGTTTTTGCTTGAATGTGTGACGTCGTTGTGGCTGCTGTTGATATTATTTCTGCTGTTGATGTTACTCGGTGTGCACTTGACGCTGCTGTTGGCTTTGGTGTTTGGTTGCAGCTGCAGCTACGCAACGCAAGAGGGAGTGGCGACAGTCCGACGAAAGAACGAGTTTATCCAGAAATCGTCAAATGCGTTTATAATGCAAATATTTTACACTTTTTTCGCTGTTGCTTTTTATAGAAGTGGTTGTTGCTCTATCGATGATTGCTTTGGTTTAACGATTGTCTGGCTGAGTTTTCCGCTTTTTTTCTTTTCCTTTTCTCGAGAAAACACGCTAAAAAAAGCAACAGCACTGGAAAGAATTAATCGATAATCTGAAGACAACCGCGTGGCGAATTTCCTATCGTAGAGAGGGTGAAATGCATTCTATGGCGGCGAAATGGCGCAGACAGTAGAACAACGCAACGTTCAACATAAAGCTTTAAGCATTGATGGTCGTTTATTTTCGCTTTTCTTTGCAGCAACTGACTACTAACAGACCAACACACACTCGTATAAAAAGAATACAATAATAAAATCTTTGGAAACACCACAATTAATCAATTAAATTTAGACGATTCAATTAATCAGTACATGAAAGGAACAATTATGGAAGAATGCAAGCGATTGTACGTGGAGCAAGAATAAACCAACGAACCCAACGAACGAACGAACGAACGAACAAGCGAGTGAACGAACGAGACACGACGCGACGATCAACGAAACGAGAGTCTCACCGCTTTCTGCAAATAACGAAATTCAACTGATTTTCCAGAGAAACACTGGCAAGCAGGCGGCCAGAGTCGTCTGTTGGTTGGTAGTGTTTCGTATTGGCGATGCATGGAATCGTGTAATTGTGCTGCTGCTGTTGTTGTATTAGGTTGCTGCTGTTTTTGCACTTGTTTGTTGCTCTCTTGTTGTGCTCTGTTGACTGCCACACGACGTTGTCTGCTATTCGTGTATGGCTGTACAAGTGTAAGCTTGGTATGCACTCGGCTAGATAAATAGATACAGAGATATTCGTACATACATACAGAAAGGCAGACTTAAATATTACAGAGACAGCCAGTAACCATATTAAAGCAGAAACAGTAAAAGCAAAGAAACAAAGAAATATAAATTCCGTGAGCAAGCCGAGAACAACAGAGAACTGAAAAGTAGACAGACCGCGACACAGACAGTTATGCAGACTCGGGAAATACATATGTACAAGTAGTGGCAGAGAAAGGAAAGTACTAGGAACGAAATATATGAGTGAAGCCCAGAGGACTGAAGCAACTACAAAGTTGAATGCCACATACAATACGGAGACACACACACACACACTGCTATATCTAACCGTTATATAGTATGTATCGTCTGTACGTCTGTTTCATTTTTCAAAAGTCTCTAAAGTTCAAAAGTGTACAAATGTTTTTTTTAAACATATTTTTGCATGTTGCATACAGATGTACATAATATTTACGTTTGAAATATTTCCCTAAGGATCTCAGATCCCATCCACGTATACAGCATAAATAATCAAACATCCTTCATATGCTTGAAAATTAAAAAAGTTCTCCAGATAAACTTTTCGCGTCCAAAGAAATGTTTACATTTCGCCTGAGCCATCGAAATTTTTCGCTGTATACAGTCCGAACCTCAAGCATTTGGATACTAATATTTCCATATATTTTCAATAATTTAATTTTTTTTTTTTAATATAGAATGACCTTAATCATAGACTGCTAAGAATTCAGAAATACCCATTCTAGTTTCACCATAGTTCAATAGACCACACAATTCTCCTGGGACTACTTACTGGTAATATAGAACTAGAAAATGCATAATGTTTATAATTATCCATCTTCGTTAGCAAACTAATAAAGAGGAAACAGGATGGGGGAACCGTTTTCAAGCGTCTACAGACTCAGTTTATAGGATGATAAATAACCAAAGCAACTTAATATAAACCCAACGTCTAGTGTTGAATATTTTTAATATTAATTTAGCATTAACCAAAAAAACTTTAAAGGAAATCAAGCAAATTTCAACTATTTTAACGCTGATTGGTACAGCAATAATCATGGAATAGTAAAAAAGTGGCTTGACAGCAATGAACGTGCTAAGAAAAAAAAACCAATACGAGTATTGCTCACGAAACTAAAAGCATATCGAAATGCAATCCGAATGTTTGCGAAGGACGTCTTTGGTGGAAAAAAGACCTTCTCTTTCAGCTGTGCTGCATGTATTGTTGTTGCGCTGCTACTGCTGCTGCTGGAAGTACTTTGACTCTACAACGTTGCTGTTAGTTTCGTCGAGCAGTTAAACTAACGCTACATGCTCTGCAAACCACTAGCAGCTACTCGTTTGCCAACAACCACCAATTTTTGCTTGCAACCTGTCCGTCCTTCGAGCCACAAAAATGAACAAGAAGAACCGCGGCCGTGGTCGTTCACGGCAAGAGCCGAACTGAAACGAGTTGAGTTGCGCTTGAGTTACTTGCTGACAACTCAAGTTGCTGTTGTGCAAGACAACAAAATTCGCATATGCAGAGCGGAGAGCAGCCGCGGGCGGGCGGCTGCCTTTGCTTGCAACTCCGACTCCTAATGTCCACAAGACAACCCTATTTTTAGAGCTTTACAGATACCGTTGGATTGCATTCGTCGTTAGAAAGAGTACCAGATGATGCTCACAGAGGGGATCGCGGAAGCGGCTGGACTGGGCTTTTGTGTAGGTCGACACCAAGTGAAACGTAAACAGCTTTCAATGCGAATTCTTAGATAGAAGAGAAAACAATGACTACTCTTTTTGGACTCTGCAACTCAATGTGTAGTCTTTCCTCAGGCCGAACTTTGACCTACCTCCCACCGAACTTCGGCCCGACCACACCGAACATCTATTGCTGTACCTGTGCCTGACAGTGTAATTTTTATAGAAACAACAATTTTTTTTTGCTATTTGTTGGGTTGTGTGAACTTGTTTATTAGAAGGGCTGAGAACAACACCAGCTTTTGTTAAAAAAAAATTGTAGAATCAAGCAAATTTTTTTTAGAATTCTGCTTTATCTCTTTAATTCTCGTAAATGCTGAAACTATATAAAATAAGCCTCTGTGCAATCTGGAACAAAAAGCATACTAAAGCATTATGAAAGCGGAATGGAGAAAAAATCTGAACACGTGGCATTTTCTTTGGAAAAGTGGTAGTGGGTCCATCTAAAAACTAATTCTTTTAGAATTGGTTTCAATCGGACTTAAACTTACATGTACCACATGTTTATATCAGCAAATGTATATATGTATGTTCCGTAATTACATTTATATAAACTCTGTATACAGCTATGGAGCTGAAGAAACTGTCATCCACATCCAATTATAAATCCTTTCTATAAACTTTTTATTACTTTTATGTGATTGTTTTATATTTTATTGGATATTTTGATTTAAAATTTTAGATTCTGTAGAAGCAATTCAGAAGTTAATTTCAAGAAAACGTGTCTTGTCTACATGAACAGATTTGAAGTAACCTTTTCTGTCAGTACCCGAAGAGATACCCATGTAAAGGGGACACCGATTATAGCTCCTTCTATGGTGTATAAATAGAAATGAGCCACCTAACAACCACCACCCTGTTACATAAATGACCACAACACTGATGGGTGAATGAAGAAGAGGATGAGAAACACAGAAGGGTTTGATTATGCCAATCTATGGCAGGATATTCTGGATACGCGTGCAAGACGAAGCTTGTCTCAACGGACACCTCGGCATTGCGAATAACAAGGCAAGTAACCACAGGTTGTCATTCCTGGTCAGTTTGTATGTCGTTTTTGCAACCGAGCTTTTTATTGCCCTTGACCATCGATGGTGGCGTTAGTGAAAACGAAGAGTATGTGTTTGATGCAGACCATTTAATGCCTCCTCCTCCTCCACGTCTGTCAATCAAAGTGTTTGGCCCGAGAAACTTCAGTACGGTCGGCCACTAGTTTGCTGCACGTAGACGTCTGACCAGCAGTTGTTTTTTAGGGTTCACATTGCTGGAACTACACACACGCCTCAACTACAAAGGCTACAAAATACAAAGGAAATGAAAACCCCCGTTCATGGAATTTAGACGACGAAAATAAGAGAGAAAACCCAAATACTGTTAGGATAAGAATGTCGGAAGTCTATGGATTGAAGTGGGAAATAACCACGTGAGCAAGAAAAGGCGAAGAAAATATCAGTAGAGTAGAATGCGTTTAATGATATACATACGTATGTGCATATATATTCAGATTTACACTCTATGTTCGTAATCACAGAGTGCAGCGCTGAGTCTTAAGAATTCCAGGCATTCACAACAGATTTCATGACTACGGATTCGTGTTTTTGGGGTCATCAAACTTTATATAAACTTTTCATCAAGCAGCAACGAATTGAAAAAAGTAAAATAAGAAAAAAGAGAACAACGTCTTCAGACGTTTTTAGGTAAAACAACTCTTGCATGTATAAACTCTTAGCGTATATATTGTATTACAACTTGAAGAGTAATAATTACAAGCTTAAAATTTGCCGAGTCGTTAGTAACGTCCTTCAAAAAAAAAATGCAAGGAAAACTTAAGCAAACTTGTTACAGATTTTAAGAGGTACTCGTGGTGCCTTATTTCTTGTGTGTTTTTTTCTTAAATCCTTCCACACAACCCACAAGAAGCATTTGCTATATATATTATAAAGTATCAAGTATAAACCGATAGCATCGGCCTTCAGTCTTGCTTTATACTGTAGATTTGGATTGCAGAAGCTTCGCAGAAAATCTTTTAAGCAAACATTCAGAGACCTCCTCCTTCTCTGTTCGTAATATCAAACTATGTTAAACAACTATAGCTGCTCACATACACAAACTTATATGCAGGGAAAAAGTATGCGTAGGAGAGTGGCAGAGAGCTAAGAGAGATGGCGCGAGAAGGATTAGCGGTCGGTAGAGCAGCGAGCAACATGTACACGAAAGAGCAACATCGACAGAAAAGGATAACGAGGACGACATGGATGCTAATGGAATTGGCTATATATATTTGCTATTAAATTTGCATTAATCCTCGGGAATAGAATGCATAAATGATGAAAACCGACAAAAACTAAGTCACTGTAGTATGTGAAAATGGCAAATTATCCGCTATTCCCTGCAACCAACCCAACAACCAAAATGAAGCAACGTCTACTTTTCTCGGTCTGAGTTCTCTTGTTGTAAGATTTTGTATGAGAAAGAGTTATTTAACCAATTTCTAAAGTACAGTGTTCAAGTACATTCCGGATGGAGTACCTTCTTCCACTGCAAAAATGTGTGCACACAATGGGCCGCAAAATTAATTCCCTATTCTTCACATAGTGGAAATCACTGATGAAGCTTTTAAGAGAATATTGAATGCCTTGGACAATACTAATCCAAAGTTATGAATCAATTTCAATCACTATCGTCTATTAAAAAATTGACGTGAACAGCCCTGAAAAACAGTAAAAATTTTCCTTTTTAGTTACTTTGAAAGAACTGTCAAATAAATATGTATAAAATTTTGGATTTGCAAACAAAGAAAACAGTGTTCTGAGAACGAGTTATAAATTTGAAATTGAAAAGGTAATGGAGTCCGAACAAGATCAATGGTGTGCACAGTTTGCAGACAAGTATAAAAAATTCTACGGATACATTAAATTTTCAGCAATGGTAAGTGACTAACATTTAAATTTTTTCCCAATCATTCCCAACTTATATTTCTGATGATGTTTTTAATGGTAGGTATTGCTGATCTTCAGCCAATATCTGTTCGTCAGCTGGCCAATCTGCGGCAATCAATCTGTCATCGTAACCAGCTTGTATCCTTATGCCTGCTTTTATGGCAGTCTTCTACTGACCTTGACTTATCTAGGCTTTCTATTTGGTGTGCCGCGCTGCACAATTTCCTCATGGATTAAAGCCGAGGTGATGTCGAGTTTCATCCTGCTGACGGTCATGATTTTTGTGTCCAAAGTAACGCTGCGTAATTGCGAGAGGCCACCTCAACTACTTTTCATTTTTCCAGAGGTAAAGTGAGGTTATATTGTTGAATATTTAGGGATATGTTATTTTAGGTTATGTTACTACAGATAATCGGGCTGTCGGTATCGATTTTTCTGCTGCTGCACACACTCATATGGATGTTCCTTTACTATATTGCTTACAATTCTACCGCAGAAACGTACCCGCCATTCGTAGCTTAGACCTAAATCCTACAATTTTCAGGGCTTTTAATCTTGCTATACCATCGATGGAATGAAGGAGTTTTATTATTTTATTACGATAAAATTCAAAGAAAGAACTAACGAAGATCAGCAATTAAAAAAAAATAAAATTTTAAATAAAAATTTATTCAAAAATTTAAACTATAGATTCTTTAAACTACGTAGGAGTCATAATTTTTGATGAACAATTCTACACCTCAATATAGCAAGCAATGTAATTCTGGTGTGAAATGGAAACGAGTGAATTCTGGCTGTACTTCATCGTATAATTTAGCACGATTTATTCAGAACAGAGAATTCATTAGGTGGTTAAAACGTTTAAGAACGTAGCTAATAATGAAGAGATATCCGTGGTTTTTTGAGACATATAAAAAACCTGTTTAAAACCTTTCTTTCCACAGATTTTATTTTGCTAGAAATATTTTTAGAAATATTTTTAATGTGCTAGTATTATGAAACTTTTATAATTTACTCAGGTAACTCACTTATATTATTGTTATTATTATTATTTATGGGCAATAGCGCACCGTGACCCTTGATGTCTATTGTGCATGGCTTTTTTTAATCCAGGTTTAGGCCCTTTATATATTTAAGCACAGTACCCGAATTGGTGTCCCATAACTTGCAGTGAAGCAATTGTGGATCACCAATGTATTAGCCTCAGATTGCTGAGGCCGGACATTTGCAGCGGACGAGCTCTGAGATTTCCCTAGCATCGTCACAGTATCTGCAAGAGTCCGATTCCGACAGCCCGATTTTTGCCCAGTATGAAAGCTCGCAAGTATGCGTAATTCGTCCCTTTTTAGCCCCAGGAGCTTGCTAGATACTCCTTTAACTAAGGTACGAAATCGTTTAGCCTGCCGATGTCCAGGATCTCTGTCCCAGGCACTTGCAAATTCAGTCTCTTCCCATTTCCGAATCACCTCTAGTTTATATACCTTACATAGTCCACAGAAGGGTTCCGGACCAATGAAATAGCTTTGTGCTCCGCGTTTAGCAAGGTAATCTGAAGCAATCTGTTACAGCAGGGAGAAGAATTTCTTATTTTTTGCGAAGCTGAGTGTCACCGTACTTCTATAACAGATGATTGTAAAAATGAACTCATATTCATATACTTATATGCATTTTTATACAATATATTTTATGTTATAAAGCCTTATATGCAGCAATACGACAACAAAGTCGTAATTAAATAATATATCATAATGATAAATAAATGTAAAATAATTAAAATTATATTCACACACACACAATAAGATTTCTAATATATTATTTTAACCCCTAAACTATATCCCATTTAATATTAAACTTTATGTTCTAAATATAATCTAAATTTATTCTAATCAAGCTATTTTTCATTAATTATTTTATACGGAAGCAAAATCAATATAGAAAAAATATATAGGAGTATAGAAAATATGTAAAATACATAAAGCAACCTAATAAAAATAATTTTAAAAGATCGGCCGCCATTTTATTGTTACTACAACGAGGTGCTCTGTGTTGAAACGGCCAAAGATTTAGGTGTAAGCTCGAAAAAATCTCTCATCAGTTCTTACAAAATGCAGTTAAATTCTCCATTTGTATTTTGTATGGATGTGTATATATGTACATATCTCAGTATCTCTGTACTTGCTTATTTTTGTATATAATGTGTTTCTCTCAACCTTCAAAGCCTTTCGCTCGCAACGTTCTTTTCCAACTTTGCCTTTAACAACGTGTTGTCGCCGTTGTTGTCGCAGAATGTCTTAGTAAAACGTAGATGAATGATCCGACTGCGACTATTTTTCTTCTATCTTCATCCTTCTTGTGTCACTCGGAAACTCTAGCTACGGTCTTCCTCAGCAACAGAGCAGCAACTTATTTGGACAAGGCGAGACGATGGCTGGAGCACATCCATTATTATGCAATCATCGTGATTTTCACTTCACGAATAATGAAGTGAATTGAAACACCTGTCAAGTATACAGCTCTTACTTGCAGCAGGATGTTCACTTGCAGTGGAATGTTTAAGACGAAGGATGGAGATGGAGAACACCTGTGCAAAGCTCAGCGCATAAAGGGATTTACAAAGTCCAGGCCAAGAAGTTTTCCAAGAAATGAAATATATTTAAATACATTAAGAAGTCAGAAGAAGCTAGAGGTGGAGAGAAAAAGACAGAGAAAGGAAAGAAGCCAGTAAAATAGATATTCACGTAGAACGGGGAAAACTCTAATGAAGTAAGCGACCAAGAATTTTGATGGATTTCTTATCCCAACAACTTCAGTCAAGCCGAATTCTTTAACCCGATGCGACTATAAAATAAGCAGTTCAATGAAGAGCACCAGAAGTGGAAGAATTAAAGGAGGAAAAGGTAAAAATATAGTGTTGAAGCGCATGAAAATTTGCCTTTCAACGGAAGCTGCGATGCTCCATCGAAAACCCTTAACATCCTTTATGCCATCAATACTTTCGATATCCTTCATGATTGATTGATGTGCCGACTGCAATTGAAGCGATTGACTCTTAATAAAGCTCTTGATACCCTTTCTAAAGAAAAGACCCATGTGAAGAACAGATGAAAGGCAGGGAACAATGATTAATCAGTAAAAATCCTTTAATATTGGGAGCCAAATATCAACTAGAAAATACAAAAATGTTCGATCATCTTTAATAGGAGATCTACTTTAAAATTCCCATTGAAAACCTATTCTTTCCATTTCCTTTCAAAATCTTATACATGGAAAAAAACAAGTTTTACTTAATTAAATAATTATCGTAAATATCAGTTCTAGTCTGAAATATATTGAAGACAAAATTATAAACAACAAGTAAACACCAAACTGAACATAATGAAAAACCTATTTCTTATCGTCTTTGCCTAACTCCTTCAAGTTACTTACTTTTTGCTAATATGAAGACACCATCCCAATAGCCTTTGTTCTTTTTATTAAATATTAATGTGCGATATACCGACTTGTAACTATTATTCTTGTAAATTCCATAAACCAAGAAATAAAATTCTGCTTAATTAAACCGATGGACAGACTTCTAAAATGTTGTTATATTTTTATATCTGCAACTATAAATATTGAAAAATATCAATAACTTTAATATTCAAGTAGCTAGAAATAGAGAACTCATTCTAAGGAATTCCGTTCTTCAAAACTATCCAACTTCGTAGAGTCGTCCTCAAAGATTTTCATTTCCTTAAGCTTGTTCTAAATTTGCTTGTTCTGTTTAAAGGAAAGCAACGGAAACGAAGGGACTCGAAACAAATGCAAGAACCACGCATAGCAACAGCAAACAGCTCACAGAAGTGTGTTTGCCAAAAAAAAATTTTATATCTATGCGTGTTTTGTATGTGTGTTAATGTTTGAAGAAACAAAACCACACTTTTACGACTTCGCTGGCGCCCAGAATCTCGACGAGAATCTAGTTGTTGATATACGGCTCCAGCTACGTTGATACAACTTCTTGTGTGGCGAAAGGGTTGCTGCACGGACTTAAGGAAGTATGAGGAAATTAGATTCGGAGAAATTGCGAGAGATGTCGGAAGACGGGCTGAGGACTTTATAGCAGTAATGATCAGTTTATCGATTACACTCATCCTGACAGGATGCACTCGAATCTGAATAATCACGCCCAATCGCGCTCCTGCCGCAACACGAAACGTTTGAATGTGTGGACAGAAGCCCACATGCACATTCGCACATATACGAATCGGCTGATATACGATAGGACGTGACCCTTGTACTCAATTAAGTGACATATGCTAAACTATTAGTGCGAAGCCATAAACCTTATTCTTGAAAGTCTCTCTTGCTGTCTCTTTCTTTCTTTCTACCCCCTCTTCCACAGGATTCAATAATTTCCGCTGCGGTATCCTCAATTTGCGTGCTCGCGAACTCCGAGTGGCTGAGTAAAAGTACTCAGTGGGCGATAACACGTCTTTTCGTTAGCTTTTCTATGAATGATTTATTTTTCTATTTTCCCCAACACCCTCCAAACTGTATTCCACAAATTACGTCCTAAGAAAGTGTGAATCTTCAGTGTGATACGTTATCAAGCAACACTTTGATTTATGAACTACAACCTTTAGTCTTTTCAGTAACTTAAAAAACCCTACTAAAAAAGAGCATAATTTAAAGAAAAAGGAAAGAAACCCGCACGAAAACTATTGGAATAATTTGAGAAGGAGTTCAATGAATATTTTTCAAATAAAAAACCTTTCAATACTAAAATATTTCTATACAATTGGATGTGAACATGTTTCATAGTTTCCGTACTGACTTTTTGCCTAATAAATGCAAAAATAAAACCCAGAATCTAATTTTTTAAGTTAAATGCTGTTAAGCGTGAAAAGAAGGAAAAACAAAATGACAGAGAAATTCTGATGATAGGAGAGAAGTAATAAATTGAAAAATCGACAAAAAATATAATATATTTTGGAAAAGCAAAAAAAAGGAAAAACTAAAAAATTGACAGCTCTATGACAACATATTGACATACATTTATATATATAGTTTATATGAAAAAAAAATGAAGATAAGCCCGAGTTGCAGCTTAAAAGAAACTTTCATAAGAAACTGAAACTTCGATGAAGCGTTGTTGTCCTCTTTTTCAAAAAATAGTTGAACTCGGGGCGTTGGCGAGATTCTTGGGGTTGGATGACGACAAGAATTGATGGAAGGAAGTGCAGAAGATTGTGTCAAGTGGAGGAGACAAAAAGTTTAATGGCAACACTTAAGTAGAAAGCATCCACTAAAGCCATTAAAGTATTAAATTGAGAGCAAGCAAAGCGAGTTTCTTTGCTTTTCTTATCCGCTATATAGTCACATTCTCACACGTTTCGAGCTTAGTTTATTTCGTGCTTTTCTCTGACTTTTCTGTGATGAGCCTTTAATCTGTTTCTGAACTTAAGTGGCAAATGTAAGAGCAACAGAAGTGTACAGAGAAGAGAATAGAAAAAAGGCTGAACTACAGAGAACGGTTAAAAAAAACAAAAAATTCTTATGTCTTTCGGCCTTTAAACAAATTTACAAGTAATTAAATTCTTATTTTCCATATCAGATTTATAACAATAATTAATTTGATATATAAAATAAAGAATATTTAATATTTTTTTCGTAGCTCTATCCTATTTTTGATTTCGAGAGCCTTGACCCTTAGTGGACTTCAAATATATAGAATCCAGTTTCCAGTTTCTGCTTTTCAACAAACGGCATAAAGAAGCATCAATCAAATGGCATTAAAAACTGTTTATACAAGACGCTGGGAAAAAAGCAGAAGTTCAACAGATCCGTCAAATTAACCACGTTCACTGGATTCCCTTTCACCTGATTGACGCTCGTTCAACTTTCGGTTAATGGACGGTTACAAGAGGAAAGAAAAGAAAGTCAGTCTATGAACGTGTGGTAAGCTAAGTCGGTCAGGAAGTCATGAAGACAGAACGAAACCAATTGTGGACCACGAATAATGAATAAAAGTTTCAATTGACAAATCAGACTAAGGATAAAAAGCGGAGATTATACAAACGGCACGACAGACTTCATTCACAATTAAGTATGTGCACACTTACTACAGAACGAGGTGGACAAATGCATGAAGGACACACTTGACAGAAATATGCAGACTGAAGAGCAACAGCAGATAAAAAAAGAAGAAATGAAAAAGAAAACAAATGAAAGCCATATAAAAAATGACATGTGTGTGTGTAGGTTTCAGAGAAGAAGGATTCACAACGGATTGAAATGGAAGGTACGGGGACGCAGTAGTTTTGTGCCGACAAGCAATTAGGATAAGCGCGTGACACGTTGAAGACGACGATGAAAACGATGAACGAACAAAAGAATGAACAAGCGAATGAACAGCCGAACGAATGAATGAACAACCGAACGAATGAAGGAACAAACGAACGAATGAAGGTTGCAACCAGACGATGGCAAAAACGACTATCAACATGGATGAGGCAGCAATTTTCGTTCCTGCTACAAACTCATTTGACTTGAACAACGAACGTCAACATGATATTAGATCCGGCAACGCTGTGCAGCGTTGACATTTCAAAATGTCATTCCGAACAAGTTGAAGTGGAAGTTAAAGAGCAAAGAGAAACAGGAAAAGCAGAACATGGAAATGGGAACGCGCCAGTGTCCTTTGGCAGCAGCAGAAAAAATGCATCTTTACACAGCACATATATATATATATATATATTATATTCATACATGTGTACCATCATCCACAGAGATCATGGAGTAGTATTTGTTGTGTGGAGGTCGCTCGATTTGGCGGTGGGTCGCTTTTGTCCTTGCTGTCGGCGCGCTCCGTTGTCCGGCCGGCCGTGGGCAGGACTCTGGCGATGAGTAAACTGCAATTTGTAACGTTAATTTTGTGTACTCTGTGGTGACAATAACGAGTTGGCGCTGCTGATGGCGACGATGATGTCTGGCGTTGGCGATGCTGTTCATCAATTTGCTTTTGTTGTTGCTGTGTTATTGGTTTTGGTCGGTCTTTCTTTTTAAACCCTGTCGCCGGATATATGAGCCAACAATCTACAGTTCAGTCAGACTTTATTAAGCTTTCAACTGCTCTTCCATTGCATCCATCGACTGATCCACTGTCATCAATGGTGGGTGTGATAAATTGATGTAGATGAGGTCGATGATGATGAAGATGCTGCTAATGACTTAACTTAAAATTCAAACGTTCTCAAAGCAAAATATCGAAATAAATGAACTTTTAATAGCATCTGTTTTCGTGTGATTGAATGATTTCTTCGTTTAATTATGGTTGACGGTGGACAAAATTCATTATCGATACTCATTTAATAAAGAATATTTATTTTCCGCTTTGCATCTGATATTTCTTCTTCTAATTACTAAAGTTTTTCCGTTGTTCTACGCACTTAAATCTTTAATCATAATTCGAACAATAAAAAAATCTTCAATCCAGAAAATGTGGCCCATCATCAGCAGTTTCATTGCTGGCGGATGTCTCGGCTTTAACGACGGCCACGTTGTCATCTGCTGTGACAGCAGGAAAAAATCTAATCTTAGATCATTACCAATTGTGGACGCTTTCTGCTAATGATGACCTCAAGGCATTTCTGTGACTTGGCTTCCTTCACTGCTTCGCTCCAGATAAAAGCTTTGATAAAATAAACAATACGTAGTTTATGAGTTGCCATAAACTGCTTCGGACGAGCAGCATAGCCAGAAAAATCGAGCAGTATTTCAATGAGAATATAAAGAAAAGTAATTTTTAGCCAAGAATCATGTTTGCAGATGTCCTTTTTTTTTCTTATGCCTCGTTAAACGCTTTAACGACGAAGAAAAATAGCAAAGGAAAAGTGACGTGAAATGCTTGAGGTGAAAATTCTTACAGAACCTTAAGCGACACAAGGAAAAATTCACGAATATTCATTTAATTAAAATCAAAGAAGTTTTGATTATGAATAAATTTTTCAGGGAAGTTACAAAAGTCTTCAATCGACTCCGGCGAACATCGTAAAAAGACATCATCAAGGTTTCTATGCACAGTCGATATAAAATTCATCTAAAAATTTCATTTTCCCTAATGAAAGTCAATCCACAGAATTATAATCATTCCAAAAGCATAGCAAAAACGCTTGCCTTTCCCTTAAGAATAAAACTAAAGACTGAATTGGGGACAACAGCAAGGGTCACGGGGTCACATGGGCTGTTGTTGAAAGCTTCTGCGATTTAATTGAATAACTGAACATAAAATTTTATGCTTATACAGCTCGAAAACATAATAAGTTCAGCAGATCAAAGGGAATGGAATTGAAGAGCAAGCGTCCGTATTCCATGCATCCGAACACTAAAAATCTTGTATCTTCAGGCCGCTTAGATGATTACAACTAACGACAAGAAGGCGTTACTCTGCTTCGGAGCAGCAACAACTGTAAATATTCAAGAAACAAATTCATGTTTTGAAGCAGAGCAACATTTCAGCCAAAGAATAAAAGCCAAGGTTCATAACTTTATGCCTCAGATTGATATTTGTAGGCAGTGGATATTAAAGTACATCGAATCAACTGAATGACACCATAAAAAAAGTAGAGCAACAAAAAGGATTTTCGGAAATTCCTGCTGAAAGCGAAACGATGAACATGATTTGGGCGGCCGTCAAGTGAACATCGAGAATTAAAGCAGCTGAAATTGTATCAAAAGTTCGAGTTGGGTTTAAATGAAGTAGAATCAGTGGAGAGGAGGGTTCTTCAAGCAGTTAATTACATACGAATTTGCTTAATAAAGTTTAAATGTGAAACGCTTCATAGAATCCGCAACTAGAAATGGAGAAAAATTCAAAATTCAACAAAGAATGGAAGGTCGAAATATGAATATAGCCAGGAGCTTATGAATATAAATTATAGTATAAAATAAATTGTTCGTGTGTGTGCAGAAATATGTATGTATTATGAACGACGCTTTGTAACGAGTGAAAAATTTTGCAAAAACGTGAATTCAAATGCATAATCAAAATATTCTCACCCTTGAACTATGCAATACATGGACTATGAAGCACATGGAATAGGAAACACATGGAAAAGCATACAACAAACATATAAAAATAGAGTGAAACAACAAACGAAGAGCGGAAGGATCGAGTGAAACAAATAACGCTATGAAAAAAGGATCAGTAACAAAAACCAAAAAAGCTGGGCAAAGTGACAGGTAAGAAATAAATTATGTGACTAACGGCGGTGTACCGCTCACACACACATGCACACACTTAAAAAAAATACCTGTGTGTGTGTGTCTAATGGCGCAGAGTTTCCAGCTTAGCCCCGTTGTTTTGCTTTTGGCACTTGCCGCACCTGCTGCTGCGGTTGTCAGACTTAAGACTTTCATAACCCTCGTCAACCACCACACCGCATACCACCGCCCCGCTCCCCCAACCCAACACACACACAATTCCCGCCAAACACTCGCCAACACAAAAAAGGAAACAAAAGGCAAAAATAAAATCACGTGATTCTTATCGAATTGAATTAATTCCGGAATTTATTACATGCATTTCATGAACAAAAAAAAAAAGAAGAATGACGAGGGAGATGAAGAAGATGAAGGAGACACAGAAGCAGCAGCAGCAACAGCAGCTTTTGAAATTTTCAAGTATTTTCCTTTTTTCTTTTTGGAGTTGCCTGAAGCAGGTTCCACTGTAGTCTGCATCCGCAGCGACACAGACAACGACGAGCAACGAGATGACGAAGGAGAAAACTCCCGAAGTTCAGTTTACATTTAAAACTTTCTATCGACGAAGATGGCGACGACCAGATTCATTTGACACATGACGGTGTGCTTGTGTGCGGCTGTGTGTGGCTGTGGTGATGGTTTGCAATTCCCGAACACATTCGTCGCTCTCTCATCGTGTAATGGTTTTCGTCAGTCGCTCAGCTGACGACCTCGGGCCATCAACAGAAGCAGCTGCTGCCTACGTCGTCGCCATGGCAAACATTACCTTCGTTTATGCACCGCAATTCAATGACTTTCGATGAGTTTCGTTTCGTTCAAGTGCCGACTAATGTAAATATTATTTTACGTTTCTATTGGGAATTGATTGAAAAATAAACCATGAATTGGCAGAAATGCCGAGTAAGACAACAGAGAATTATTCGCTTTATGGGAAGACCATCAACGGATATGCAAAAACAGGAGACAAAATATATTTGTGATTATTAGAATATAATAATAAAAATGACGACTATTAAAGAAAATATCTGATGTGGGCAACACATAACTTCCTTGTATGACGGCAATTGTATGGTTTTATTTCAAGAGTGGTTGATATATTTTATTTATATTTTAAAATTGAAGTTTTAAAAATTTTAAATATTTTTACTTCCATAATGAAAAAAATTTCATAGGCTCCTCTTAATTTAAATAATTTAAATAGTAGTAAGTAAAAACAAGGAAGTACAAATTAGTTTCCACACAGCTTTAACTATCAATCGTAGTAATTTTGATTTCCCTGTTTAGTTCTGTAAGGGTACAACCAATTTTTGTAAAAGATATAGTAGCATAACATTCATTTATCATTATCATTTATGTAATTCGGATAATGCATGCTTCGTGTTCCTTTGGCGAAGAGTCCTTTTGGTGCGAACCATCATTAAAATTGGAGCTACAAAATTGTGTCTTATGTAAGGCCCAATATACTTTCTAGGAGTGTTTGTTTTTGAGTAATGTATGAAATTTGAAAAAAAACTATATGAGAAGTGTCCTTTTCGCGCAACCGATTGCATCCAAAAAGGGAGGTGCACAACTAGGTCTTATAAGAGTCTCAAATACCAAATTTCAAGTTTCTACGATTCTCCGTTTTTAAGTTATTGAGGATACGTACATACGTACAGACGTACAGACGTACATACGTACATACGTACATACGTACACACGTCACGACCAAACTAGTCAAAATGGACTCCGCGATGGTCAAAATGTGTGTTACCATCAAAATCTCAATATCGAAATTTTTCATGATTACAATACTTTCTTGTATTTACTACGTATACAAGGAAGTAAAAACAAAGAGCAATCGTGGGAAAAAGAAAGGAAATAATAAAGATAATATTATAAAAAGTTATTATAAAAATGTCCTAAAATAATATCATAGAAATGATGAACCAACACAACAGAAAGGACCTCAAGGAAATTTAAAAAAGGGTCCCCTTAGCGCTTAGTTACTCTTCAAAATCCATAGGCTTTATAAATTTAAGTACAAAGATTAAAAAAAACTTTATTAAAAGGAAAAAAGCAACAACTTTAAACATTGGGACATCTTCTTTGAAATTTTTGGAAGCACCAAAATCCTTAAAATAAATGAATCCATGAGAAGCTTAGTGAAATAGCGATGTAAGCAACCATAATCATAATCAAAATACCAAAAAGAAGGGAAGAAAATCACGATTTTAATTTTTCACAGACGAAAAAAGTCTTTTTTCGTTTGTTTGATACTCATTTTTCATGCGTTCAAACAACATCGAAACATGAAGCGACGCAGCGGCTTCTTTGCTCCTCTACGTAACTCACCATCGTCATAATTTCCACCACACCGCCAACGCCAGCGCCACTGTAAATGAAGATGGAACGCGGTTGTACGCATCGCTGCTACCGAAACAGTGATGGCTACAAAAGTATGCAAAAGTAGAATTCGTTGGTACTCAGCTTTGTTTTGTAACCACGGGAAATGCAAATAAACAACAACCAACTTTTTGAGCAATTTTTCTTTTTTGTCTATTTTTTGTTGTTGTTGTTTCTAAATATTCTGCTTCATGTTTGATTGTAGTACAAATGCTGATAAAAACCAAGCAAAAGAACAAAAATGTTTCGCTAACATTTCATGTTTTTAATGAAAAGAGCACCAACTTGGATGTTGTTGTTGTTGTCACTGTGGTTTACAGACCTTTTGTAGTAATTTCACAACCAGCAAAACTAGAAGAAGGTGCTTCTAACAAATATTTTTACCACAAAATAACGGAGGCTGTCCGTTGACCTCTGTTCAGGTGAAAACCCGACTGAAAAAGGCCGTATATTTGGGTGAGGGATGTTTGAGGGCTTTGAATACAGCCGATATTTACAAATGTTGACTGGATGTCTAGAGCTTAGTTGTAAATTGTATGAAAATATATCCGGCTTTCCCCAAAAAATAGTTCTAAAAAAATTTTCTAAAATATAACAAAATAAATAAAATACAAAATAAAATCATAGTAAATAATTTGAACTATAGCAGGTTTTATAATATTTTAAATATTTCGATTTTTCTTAAGATTTAGTTCAATGAAATTACAACAGAATTCAAGGTAACCTTCAAGGTATCAAATGCTATCAATCATGAATTTAGTCTTCGCTGAGAAGAATTCAGAAAAGTTTAGACAAGTTCTAGAAGCATTAAAATTTTGAAATGGGGCTACTTTTACTATAGACACCAACAACTACACTGTACAAGGTAGTTTAAAACCCGGAACTCATTACTAAATTTTTGTTAGCTATACAAGGCAATCCTATCTTTTTTCTTAGCTAAGAAGAATGTTTTAGAGTTTGGGCGAATTTTGGAATCATTAGTGGCTTAAAATACACCAATTTTTCATATAGAACCTCCGTCTGTCACTTCTGTCTCTTTATTTGACCACAGAAACCTCTTGAAAGAGTTAAATGGCAACGAAAACAAATTTCATTTTTGCTTTAACATTATTCTAGTTCTACATGAAGAGGTATTAAAGTTTCGAGCTGCTTTGACTTTCCCCTCAAAATAACTGCATAGAAATCAACATGGAGCTGCAAAGGAACCAATTAACACTAAAGTTGAGGATAAATGAGACCACGAAGTGAGACATTGACCGCAAAAGAATCGGATAATAACCTTAACTCAGAAGTTAAAATGTTTCGAACAATCATGAAAATATAATCAAGTGATAATGATAAAGATAATTTCGACAAATGCTCAGCAAAGCCATGGATATGGAAATCGTTAACAGAAACACATTCATAAATATGTATGTATGTATTTATTTATAAACATGAATGAGGAAGAGCGACTGAACATGCACAATGTTGCAATTCAACGGTCTCTGGTTTTGGGTGATGGGGTTGCATGGCTCCAGCATCCTTGGAGCCCAACCCTAACAAACGTCAGGTATTCAGATCTCATGGAAGAACAGCTCGTCACACTGAGTGCAGCGTTGCGTATGACGAGTTGTTTGTGAGTTTGTTTTGTACGCATGCAAAATATGCATTGCAAAATAAGGTTAAAACCCAGTAGGAAACACAGAAAACAGAAAATATCCGGAGGCATTCACATGACCCACTCCAATCAGCTCAATTTGCGATTATAAAGGAATAATCTAAGAAATTATAATATATTAAATTTTCTAAAGGACTATTTTGATTATATTTTCTAAACAACAATAAATATAGAAAATTTATATTTACGTTATTTTACAAATTTTTATTCTTTATGGTTTGAATATGATAAAAATAAACTCAAAAACTAAAAATAAAAATATCCTTGTTTTAAATAAACTCAATTTAACTAAAAATCCCTCTGAAAGAATAATTCTTTGGGTTTCGTTTTACCAACGAGGTTTTGATGATGCCAACGTGTGTTTCTGCTGTTGTTGGGTTTTTGTATATTGCTGAGTGTTAGGATGTTTCTTAATTCAACTTTATGCCGAGTGCCGAACCGAAAGAGTGTCAAAAGAAGAAAAAAGTTTTGCGAAAGGCTGCAAGTAGCATAATTCTAGGGGTTAACAACTGTAAAGAAGAAATCCAAAAGAGGAAGAAAGAAACAGAATAAAATTGACGAAGTAACGCGATGGAGACACGCTTCATTCCTCCTCTTCATCCACTCATCATCATCACGACTGCATCCTTTCATGGATGCTTTTAGAATGAAATGAATGCGAACAACATCAGGAACATATGCGTGTGTGTGTGTGTGTGTGTGTGTTACGCCAACACACATCTTTGCTTTGACGTCACATGGAAAATCGCTTACACACAAATAAAGCAACAAAACAAAACTCTTCTTTGTTGTTCGTGCTTTTGGCTACAAAGGAGAACCTTTGTGCTTCTTAGGCTTTAAATCGGAATTTCTGTTTTGAAATAAGGACAACTTTTCACAAGCAGCAGCACAAAGTAACGAGGCGTTAAGTAGCAAAACATTCGCTCAAGCCGAAAGCAAAATTACGAAATTTTGGTAAATGTATTAAAACAAACACATAAAGAATCACTTAAGCGCCTTCAGCTGCAAAATATTAATGAATAAAACATAGAATTCAAATTGAAATAAATATGAAGAGAAATTTTAATATGCAAAGTGTCACAAAGTGTTATAAAGATCATTCAGCCCAAGGATATGCTATAATATCCTTTTTATCAAGGATCTACTGATATGTTTGAGTTGAAAATTTTAATTATCCTTTCATTGATTCCATTGCATAACTCAATATCACATCGAAGCATCTGTAAAATGAAATCCTGTGTCGCAAACAACTTCCGTTTCCTCACACGCGTTTTTAATGATGTCGCTGAAGCAGCTAAAGGCAAAAGAAGAAGGAAAAAGAAAGAAGTGGAAGAAGAGGCAAGGCGAGAAAGTGGAGCACCCCAATTGACACTCTGTCGCCAGTTGAACAACGCAGCAGAGAGCACAAATGTCAACACGTCGTAATGTCACGCGGCGAGTGTGAAATGAGTTCTGTGACAGGACGACGACGACGACGCCCGAAGTTATTAGATTTTATAGTTTGCTTTCGTTCAGTATTTTAAGCAGCAATAAAACGCACAAAAAGCTGCTCGTTTTAACAGTTCAAATCATGTATTGAATTCCCCAGCATATCCGAAAAATGTTGTAAATTTGACATTTGTGTTGCTTTGTTTTTCCTTTTTCTAGTTTATATTAAGTCAGGAGCAACAATAAAATTGTGTGCAAATGCAATTCAGTGAAATTTTAGAATTGCACGCTTGCAACTTGGTTAGAATGAACATTAGCAGCAGCAGAAGCCACACCTTAAAATCGTATTGCTAACAGCAGCAACAACGGCTGTTGGTTGGTTTGTCCTAGCAACACACATCGCCACGCACACAAACACACACACACACACGATTCTATTCTCCGTCAACCACTCGCCGATCTTCTCACCACACATCCAACAAATGGCACTTTTCCTCTGACACTCCGAAGTTTACAGTTACCCACGCTTTAATGCACGGAATTCAATGCACGATTTCAAGAAATGAAAAACGAGCTACTGCTGCTGTTGTTGTTGTTGTTGTTGTTGCTGGTGGTACATTCGTGACACGAATGTTGGTTGTATGTTCCGTAGTTGCCGATGTATTGATGCTGATGCTGCTGCTGTTTAAATTGAATAATGATGCAACCACTTCAACTACAACACAGCAGCAACTTGTAATAATTACTCAATTCAACAACAGATCGCTTTACGTGTTTAAAGACTAAATTGCCACATTTTCCTAGTCATAAGGCAAGATTTTAGTACATCAACTACTTAAAGAATAACGAAGACACAGCAAATAAGCATGATAATCGCTTCAGCTGCGAAAATCAATTAGAAAAACATTTCACAATCATTTCATGTCATCATTTTAAACTTTACAGCATTAACGTAATAAACTTGCTAAGTCTTTTGCTAAGTCTTTTAACTGATTACTTCTATTAAATAGGTCCTTAAAATACTGCGCAAGTGATTTTATGTGTTGCTTATGATCGTTTTTAGGATTGTAACACGTCTGTACAGACTACGACCCATCGTTTCTGTTGACAAAAGTTTTGAAACTTAATGTAAAATTGGCTTATAAATTTGAATACATTTCGGGACATTTTTGGGGTCTGTATGGACTTCAGAAACTCGTACAATGCAATGACTGCAATTTGTACTCGGAAATTATATGTTTTTATTTACAAATTAATGTTGACAGATTTAATTCCATTTTAATTTACGTCGAAACTTCAGAAGTTCGCATCTTATTTACTATATTACTTTCTTTCTTTTCCGTTACTGTTTCTTCAGCTGTTCCTTTTCTCGTATTGAATGTAAAATTGACTATTATAATGTTCTCTATCGATATCGTTAGATTCATTCTCCATCTCACCACACAAAAATGGCTCTTAAAATAACTAAAGACTCTGTCAAAAGTCGCCCTTTGACAGGCGAATTAAATATCATTATCGTTCAGTTTACTCCATCTGTAGATGGAATCTACAAATCGTCAAAGGATCTACACTAAATAAACAATAAATAATTTAACCTTATTCACAATCACACACAACTGAATGTTTAAATGGTGTATCCTTTATTTTAGGAATCATATTGACTTTAGCAGCAGACTAGCCATGGAGTAGATATGTACAAATGTTGGTATCACTTTCAAATGAAAGACTAAAATAGAATTCGGTTTGTAAAGTACTTATTAGGAATATAAACATACATGCAAATGTTGTGTAAGATGCATTCATTGCTTTGCCACTCTACATAAATGCATACGTTTAATTCTCCTTGAGCTTTTAAAGCCATTACCAGAGCTGGCAATAAATGTGTCCAGGATGTCTTTAATCTTTCCCTATTGTCAAATCTAAAGAGCATTTTCCATGTTTCCGTACGTAAGTCAGAATTTGGACAAGATAGTGACAGTGGCAACAACTTCAACAACCACAACTTTAACAAAACCACAACGATTGTGAATCAATCTTTTCGTTAAAAGGAGTAAGCAGGTAATTATCCGGTTACTGAAATGTTTTAGCACTTATCGAAATACTTGGTTTAGTTTCAGAAAAGGTAAATGCTCCGTCTGGTCACTTGTTAACCTATTTTCACATGTATAGGGAACTGAAAAAGAGCTGAATGCATTGAAAACGTATTTTAACTGAATTAGAATTACAAAAGAATAAAGATTAAAGCAGATCCAAGGTACTTTTATCACCGTATTGCGGAAAAACTGCTAGAAAATTTCGTAATTTTTTGTTTTTAAAACTATTTCCAAGATGATCTGAACAAATTTAAAGCTTAACATAACCTTCATAATTTTTTTTTAATTTATTTAATTGGTCAAAAAGAAACCAGCTCATTAAATTTACTTTTTCCTACTTATATCAGTTGAGTGCAGCATTGACCGTTGAAATAACCGAGAACCCGATTAAACGGAATGTGTTTTCTTGTCGAATGTGTTGAATTGCATTTTGTAGGTGTGTCGAGAAGTCTGTTTGTATGAGCATACATACACAATCGTGGTTTTCTTCAAGAGGATTTCAAAATGCTAAAGGTTACGGTCAGTTCGCCCGCATAAAGCACAATCAACAACGTACCGAGGATAACCCGCAGCATGATTACACAGAATGCTTTGCAGATGGAGATGGACTTAAGTATCTATGTGTGTGTGTGTGTGCGAATGAGCGATTATGTGTTTTTGTTTAGCTATGCAAAAGATTTAAGAATGATGTAAGAAACTGTGTTTGAAGCTACAGGTAAGATTTTAAATTTTAAATCCCAGCTACGTAAAGGAGTGATTAAAATAGAGATTTGCACAACGAAAGAGTGAACAAAGTGAGTGAGAAGAAGAGGGATTTGGAAATTATGATGAGGTTGGGCAAAGGAAAACAAAAACAATTTCTAAAGCATTTCGTGTGTATATTTTAATAGTGAATTTTGAAGTGCGCACATAGCTATATGTGTGTGTGTGTGTGTGGATATGTATGGGTATGTGTTCAGTATTCAAACATTTTTGTAGAAGGTTTTTTCCACTACTAATGGATTCATTTTGCACTTCAGGGAAATTCACACAAAAGTAAAATTTTTGCATTTGTGCTAAAAAGTCTTGTGGGATTTTAGGCGCTTTTTGTTTTACTCTTGCTGTAGTTGCTTTAAAATGGTTCCCACCTGACGGTGATAGTCACAGATGTGCACCATGGGAACGCTTAGAAAAAAGGAGCTAAAAGAGCTTGATTTCTCTCTCTGGGTAAAAATGATGAAGAGATATGTAAGTGTGTGTGATGTGTTTGCACAAAACCCGATTATTAAATCGAATTTCGGTTTTTTTTGTTTTTAAAATTCGTTTGTTTAAACTTATCAACAATAAAAACACATCATTCACTGATTCACTGAATATACAATTCGATATCAATTTTATAGTCTGTGATTGATTCCAATCGCGTTCATTGATTGATGTGAAAAATTCGCACAAAAATAAATCATCAACATGACGAATTTGAGTTATTTGCTCGTTAAAAATAATTCCTTTAAAACCATTTCAAAATTCCTTAATTATAAATTTTTAAAATTGGATTTTTATGACATTATTTAGCTTTCAAAAGTATAAAAATTTATGTCTAAAATTCGTTAAAGTTAAATACTTTTGATATCAAAATGTAAAATGAATTCTTAGATAAAAATTATGACATAATTAAAAATAGTTTCTAAAATATTGTTCATTGCTATGTTCACCACGGCGCTCGAAGGTATGCAAAGATATTATGAATGACATATTTGAAATTTGTGAAAATCATTTAGAAATTTAGAAGTGAAAATAGTTTTTTATTAAGTAGATTTAATGCCAAGTATTCCTGCGATTAAAAAGTACAAAATCCAAAAAAAAAATGTTTTCAAGTTTTAATTAAAACTGTGAACGTAGCATTTTTTGTAGTAGGGTTTTTTTTAATAAGTGCCTCTTTTCATTTCTAGTTTAAGTACACTTTTTGTAGAGTTTATCAATGTGAAAACTGGCATAAAAGCAAAAAAAAAAAAGAAAAAAATTATTATTATTGCGCATTATTCACTTTTATTGCTGCATCTCACAAAATACGCTATAAAATTTATTAAAAACGAAGATATACAAAACAAAAAAAAACGACTTTCATTCATTGTGCTTTCCAGTATTTTAAGAAAAAACTCGAGTATTAAACAACAACAGCAACATTAACCACAACAACAATAACAATAACGCGCAGGAATAAAACCAGGACTGATGCAAAGGACTGTGACTGATGCCTGAAAGGATTGCTATGAACATACTTGATATATATACGTATACATTTTTACGTACGGCTGTATATATATCAAAGAGCACAAGATGGATGGAGTACGTGAGCGAGAGAAAGGAAGAGGGTGACCACGAAAGAGCGAGATATTGTTTAATATTAAAATATATTTTCACTGAAGTATACGCAATATTTACGTATGTGTGTCAATCTTTACTGTAGAGGCCACAAAACGTTAAAAACTGATTCTTGTTGCCTTCTTCATGGTTTCATCAAATGGAGCAACGCATCAGTGGCACTAGTAAAGAGAAGATTAATGTTGGGGAACTGCAAAGGATCGTTGCAAAAAATGACTACGATTTATGCGAATGTCTGAAGAATCTGAAGTATTAACATCATGACGAGGTTAGCAGGATTAATATACGATGATCTGAAGTTTTTCATTGGCTTTCAAGTGCGGTTAAAGTCATAAAGTAGACAATTATAATCATAAGATAATTAATCTTCTAATTTCTTCTCTTGAGATATGAATCGAATGTAATCATGAGCTTCTTATAAAATGTTAAAGAGGTAATAATTTTTGAAAGGCATAATTAGATTACATAGCTAAGGATTAAGGCTGACTTTTTCGGTAGATGAAAACACTGATAGCTGAAGCTCGTAATAACAACCTTTAGTCATAATACAAAACGCATTATTAATAACAATAATAAAGGAAAAAATAATTGCATTGAAAATTTTTATATTCTCTTAATTCGAATGACTTGATTTTTACGGAGAACGACGAAACAGAAAGACGAAGGCAAATCAATTTAACAAAAAAAAAACGTTCGTCGCCGGTGGTTCTCTTATTGATTTCTTCACAACCTCGCAACTATCGAACATTTCAACATTTTTATCTTCCTTGCAGAGACATGGATTTCCAATACGGCTACTAACACATTCACACATGCAAAGATCTCTGCAGACAGTTAACGGGCCCGGATGCTGCCAAATCAAAAGAAAGCTCTAGAAATGCTCTGCATTTTCTTTGCATGCGAATAAATCTCTGTCAGAATTCTTTGTATTTTGGTTACGGTCATTTTTTTATTTATTTGTTTTCAGTTTTGTTTTTTTTTCAGTTATTTTCTCACTCCTCTCTCTTTTATTTTATTCAGCTGTCACACATGTTTTCTTACACTTCTTTGCATTTGTATTCTTATGAAAATAATGCAATAGAAGAGGAATAAAAGAAAAATCATGCTGATGGACGACAATTCAACGATCCTTACATGAGTAGTTTTGAGCGTAGTTCCTTAGCTATCTAAATATCTGATGTGTTGGAATGTGTGCGTTTGTGTGTGTGCAAAAAGCTTTCTTTGTATGCGTGCATTTGATTTATATGCACCGCATTAAAGCATTCAATGCGATTTATTTGAATCTGTATCTGTGCAATTGTTCACTGTCTCAACTGACTACGTTTTTCTGTGTGTGTGTGTGTTTGTTTGTGTTTGTGTGTTGTCGTTGTTGTTTTTCTTCCTGCATCCTATGTAACTGGCACACGTTACAAATGTAAAATGACAGGGAAAAGCGAAGGGGCGGAATGGATAATGGAATCGCAGCGTTGCAACGGAAAAACTTTTCCACTTACGCTCGAAAACAAATCGATGTTTTCTCCATTGGAATTATTTCAATTGGAAATGCTTTTTTCAATTTGTGGATATGTACTTTATTAGCATTGATTGACAAAAGAAAAAGTTCGATAAAATCGGAAGAGAAACGAAAGCTGTCAGAGGTCTGTCGTGTTTTATTAAAATCGCCGTTTAACTATTAACCCTTTAGTCTTCAGGGTTTTCTATTCACCTGATCAAGGTTTAATCTCAACTCTGGTATCTCCATGTTAATAAATAATATATTTAACAAATTATATATAATTTTATACAATTAAAGTCATCGCTTAAATGTTACGTGATATTTTGTTGCAGTGAATCTGAAATAATTTGGTATATTGCTCTTCTAGAACAATTTTAGGCGAAATAGACTTAATTTTAGGGATGTTTTAGTCGATATACACTGAGAGAAATAAAGTCTTAATGACAATAATAATTTTAATACAAGATTTCTTCTCAAATATTTCTCAAACAAATTCTGAGATAAGAGATTCATTGTAAGTCTCCCTTCTATTACCTCTACCATGCATAGAAAAGGAGCTGCATTTAAGAATTATAATAATTAACTTTACAACTTCATGGTCTCTCTCCATTTCCTCATTTATTTCCCCCTTCAGAGTCTCCTCCTTTTTCCTATTTTTGATTGTCCATTTCCATCATCAGCCCCATCAATAAACAATTTCTATGCAAACCGTCGAGACATTGCATTTTCCAAGTGTAATAAAAATGCTTGGCATGAACACAAAATGGCCACAAAGCAGACATGAACGAGGACCATTTCCCTCGATGGCGCTCCACTATCTCAGCTTCCGCAGCTGTTCACTTCACTGCAGTAGAGAATCTGCCGACCACTAACACTAACACTACCCACAGACCGAACCTCGCCAAACGTCATTTCGTCACCTCACCAACATCACTACTAGATATCCACCTTCACCACATCCACCATCACCATCGCCGTCCTCGTCTTTCGCCGTTGATTCGGAAGGAAAGCGATGTTCAATTCACTTCATTCAGATGCGAATGCGAATGCCGAGCACGTTCGGTCTCGTACGTCGATTGTCGTTGAAGTTAAGAGCTCGCCCATATCTCCGAAACTTAAGTATTTCCCGATTGCATTATGCGACAAAAAAAGCACCCGGATACACAGAAAAAAACAGCATGTCATCAACTGACTTATACCATTTTTGTTGTTGTTAGAGTCGCTACTGTTGTTGACCCAAGCATCCAGAACAGAAAAGGAGAGGAGGGAAAAAACCAGAAAACTGTATGCAGTCAGTTACTTTTGCAGCGTTGGTGAATGAAAGAAACGCGCAAAAACGCGACAATTGCAAGCGGCAAAAAAATGACGTTACAGCAACATCTGCGAAAGAATTCGTTAATGGAACTTCGTGGTAAAACTGGAAATGTGCTTAGATGACTTACATAGTTCACAGATGATGGCAGATGAGTGGGCGAAGGGATAGGAAATGTTTCTAGTATTCGTAGTATTGCCGTAGAACTATAGAGACCAACGCTAGGCTCCTTCACACACCCACAACAGCGTGATATTACAGAAAATGGGTGTTATTAAAGTAAATATTGCAACGTCGTCGCTAAAAGCATGATTAATTCGAAGTCTTAAGGATATTAAGCATATACGTACGTAATAAAAGTCCTTAGGATTATTATTATACAGTTTATATTACTTTACCATAAATAGTTCATATAAAAGAGAAAAATGCTCCTTAGCTTACCTGTAAGAAAAAAGAAAAAAAAAATTAAAAGAATGCAAACTAGAATAAGATTCAGTAAGGATGAAAGCAGAAATATTGTATATTACGACTATGGAACTCTCTCTCTTTCTCTATTTCCTATTAAAGACTCTATTTCTTACATAGTCTGTAATGCAGTCAGAGTAAGACAGACCCCAATGAGTCTAGAATTCATGCTATTCATTTCATACAAATTTTCCCACTTCAGTTACATATTTAAATATTTATAGAGTATAATAAGAATTTTACTTATAAAGATTAATGGATTATCCTTTAAGGTTTCCGGCATATTAAACGAAAGAATTAAGAATAAACTAGTAAGGGTACCTTCGGTCAGACCGAAGCTTATATACCCTACATCCCAGCAACCTTTATTATACATATTTATACATATTTCCGATTTATTTAAATAGTCCGATTTTCTTAAATTTCCGTATCAAGAATTTGTTATAAAAAGTAGGCGTGTCACTCCGCCGATTTTCCCCATTTTCAATACAGAGTTATCTATGATGGCAGAGAATATTCGTACCGAATTTCAAGTCAATTCTTCCAACCGTTATTCTGGAATTGCGGTTTATATCAATGTCATATGTTCGTGGGCGGACACGCCCATTTTTTTTAAAAATTTAATCTACCTGTACCGATGTATTCGGAAACAAAATTGAAGCTCAAAACTAAGTCTACAAGTTGAACAAGTTGAAATATTGGTTAAAGAATTAGTATTTGTTAAAAAAGTAGGCGTGGCGCTGCACCGATTTATCCCATTTTCAATCCCACAGAGTTTCGGATGACAAAGAATATACGTGCAAAATTTCATCGCGATAGCTTCATTCGTTCTCCTGTAATCGTGATTTCCACAGACAGACAGACAGACAGACAGACAGACAGACAGACAGACAGACAGACAGACAGACTACGGACATGGCTAAATCGACTCAGGAGGTGACACTGATCAAGAATATATATACTTTTCCATACCTGCCACGCCTCCTTTAATGCGTTACACACGGAAGCACAAAGTGAATATACCCTCATTCCTTCGGATGTAGGGTATAACTAGTAAGGGTACCTTCGGTCAGACCGAAGCTTATATACCCTACATCCCGCCGATTTTCACCATTTTCAATACAGAGTTATCTATGATGGCAGAGAATATTCGTACCGAATTTCAAGTCAATTCTTCCAACCGTTATTCTGGAATTGCGGTTTATATCAATGTCATATGTTCGTGGGCGGACACGCCCATTTTTTTTAAAAATTTAATCTACCTGTACCGATGTATTCGGAAACAAAATTGAAGCTCAAAACTAAGTCTACAAGTTGAAATATTGTTAAAAGAATTAGTATTTGTTAAAAAAGTAGGCGTGGCGCTGCACCGATTTATCCCATTTTCAATCCCACAGAGTTTCGGATGACAAAGAATATACGTGCAAAATTTCATCGCGATAGCTTCATTCGTTCTCCTGTAATCGTGATTTCCACAGACAGACAGACAGACAGACAGACAGACATACTACGGACATGGCTAAATCGACTCAGGAGGTGACACTGGTCAAGAATATATATACTTTTCCATACCTGCCACGCCTCCTTTAATGCGTTACACACGGAAGCACAAAGTGAATATACCCTCATTCCTTCGGATGTAGGGTATAAAAAAGGTGTAAAAACTTGAAAATACTGCAGTCAAAATGCTTAAAATTCACTCAATGTATGAGAATTCCTTTTTTAAAAATATTCATTTTTGCCCATTTTTTTCATTTATGATAATTCTTAATATTTTCTTTGCATTTGCTGCGTTCAATTATTCTTAATTAAACACTTTTTACCAAAGACCAACTTTGCGTTTCCTTTGGCTTTTCTTTATTTAACTTTCTCCTTGATGATTTCAAGTAGAACTGGACACTTCTTAATGAACAAGACAAAAACTTCGCAGAGTAGTGAGCAGTACTTAGAACTTTTACTTTTTTGCACTTTTCAACTTTCAAGTGTCAGGTAATTATTCATTTATACTATATATTCTTGGTACTATGGGTACTATAGAAGCCTTTCATCTTAGTGTGCATTTTTAATAAATAAATAATAATAATAAAGAAAATAAATATAATAAATATAATATAAGAAAATAATAATAATAAATAAAGAATATTAAGGAATGAATGAATATATGTATTTTAATTTTTTCGAAGAATCTCCAAACAATTCTTGCACTTAAAGTTTAAACATAAATGAAGTTAATTTTTAATGATGAATACATGAGAAAAATTAGGAAATAAAATAAAAGGAAAACCCCATTAAATTGAGAAAGAGAAACGACAGAAAAATTACAAAAAACTAAGGATATAAAATAAAAAAAAAAAAAAATAAAAGAAGGAAAGAAAAACGAAGAATGCGAATTTCCATTCGTTGAAATGTCAAAAGCAATCATTTTAAGAATCTCGGGTTCATAGTTAAACATATATATATATAAATATCTCGATAATGGGTAAAAACTCGGGCAAAGTTAAAGATAACTGCAGATAAGAAGAAGAATAATCAGAGGAAAACTTTTCTCATTACTATTCAACATGACAGCAATCGATGTTTTCTTGGATATTTGAACAAACACCGTTGAATTAATTTCGAATAAAAGAACCAGCATTAAAAATTCCTCTACGCTACTAAATTGGGTTAAAGCAATAATGATCGTGGGTCAAATAATAATTGTAATAAAAACCAAGAGTCTTTTAGTATTTCCAATTTCAAGTTTTATAAATGTGAATTTAATAGTAAGTAATTCGAAAAGTTGATTTTAAGTATATTTAATTTAAAAATCCGGAATTCACATCAAAGAAAATTTTATCTGTTCTTCTATTTCAGCCTATTTTATTTTCGTTTTAACCATATTTTCAAAAAACCATAGATAAATATAAATTCGAACTCGAAGATTTACTTGAAAAAATTGTAGTTACATTAAATGACATTACTTAAGAACAAAAATGAAATTAACTAACATTACTTAAACACAAATAAAACAAAACTATATAGGATTAGGATTAGGAGAGGGAAAAAAATATATATTGAAATAAGCATAAATAAATAAAGTACAATTATTATAAACATAATCAAGTTGAAGTTGAAATCAAATTGAATTGAAATTCATAATGAATTGAAAACAGATTTAACTTTTATAGTTTTCTAAATAAATTATGGGATATTTTGCTTAATAAAGCTTTAAATTATATTTTTCAGCTTTAAATAAAATTCTCAAATGGACAATAAAACGACACTGGCTCAATATCAACAAAACATCCGACATATTTACGGCAAAAGATCTGCTCTGGATTATTGAGGCGAGGCCCTAAACAATCAAAAGTCCATAGAAAGAGATGCACACAGACTGTGTGTGGCTGTTACTGTACTCGTTTTAGCCGGCATGCATGCAAGTGTGTCCTGTGTGCGACATGTATACCCATGTAATCCTTTGTTAACACAAGACGGCTTTGAATCCTTGCATGTTGCGTACGAAAGTGCAGACAGAGAGAACAAAAAGTGTTGCCAACATCAGAGAAAATCGGCTTGTGGTGGGTTGTGAATTAAGAAGATTGCCAGTGACACGATTTGATTGTCAAACTAAGCAGCCAGCAGGGCCATTAAGCAGCTAATATTTTGTTGTAGTCAAGAAATGGTTCATAGGGAAAACATAAAATGTGAAAGCAACGGGGAAAAAAGATGAAAAGTAAATCGAGGAAGAAATCAAACAGAATAAACCTACACATTTTTGGTGCTGATAAAAAACTTGTCCCTCCCATTTAAAACTGATAGAAGTCGGGAAGAAGAGGGCTGCACTATAAAATGGCGCCTTATACGGATTCCGTCCTGAATTCGCTTTCAATTTTTAGTTTGAAGAATGCAAAAATCTTAAGCGTCACAGAGTAGGAAGTAAATAATGGAAAGGCGAGAGACGGAGTGCCTAAGAAGTGGAGACGGAAGATAGGCAGAATCATAATCAAAAAGAGGATCAGAGAATCCTGTGATTCTTTGACAACATTGTTGACTTGGTTTCCGAAAATACCAAATAAAATAGAAATGGAAAAAACAGCACAGAAAAAACTTATCGACAAAGATTTGCAGGAAACATGAGCAGCAGCAGTACAAAAACAAAGGAAACCAGAGTTGTTTTCAGCGTTGAAGTCACCATCCGCAACAACGCGTCCTTTGACCTCTGCCCTTCCCCATTTTCACCAGTCCCAGCTACACATCAGGAGCTGCTGACTGAGTGACAGGCCACAGAAGAGGTGAGTGCAGTGGGAAAAGTTTTCGTTTGAAATTCAAGTCTGTCAGACAGCATCGCAGCTATGCATTTATATAACTATATATACACTGCGGGTATTTACAGTTACTCCTCTCGGGTGACTAAATTTATTTTTTATATATGCAGTAAGAAAATTTCAAATACCAACAACATGAAAATCCAGCAACAACAAATAATTTTCACACACTAATTAACATTGAGGTGAAGATGTTGCCAGAACAAAAAAAAAATCAACGGTGAGCTTGACAAACAGATTGATTGACTGACTGACTGCCAACTACCGCAGATCCACAGACTTCGTCTTGCTGCAACGTGTACAGCTGTCGCTTGAAAATAGCATCTCTTCTTGCTGCATGTTGTCTGGTTAATTTGTGCCAAGCATCACTTTCCCACCGACTTCCGTCTGAAGCACTGAACCCGAACGAACCTGTCCGGGGATGCATCAGGATCTCTCGATCCTCGAAGCCCTCGCGCTGTGCACGAGAGTGACACACACAAAGCACAGCACGTAATTTGCTTGTTGATAAGATGTCTTCTTAATATTTATAAGTTCTGCGGTAAAAGATTTAAGGCTGCTCTCTTTTATTTTGCAAAGGAAAATTGCAGCCACTGCAAATGGATGCGGCTGCCTCTGGAGACTGTTTTATTAAGCCGGCTTAAATTGCGGCTGGAGGCGCCAATTTAATGCAACCACTTAGCTGCGGCTGCGAGAAAATGTTACCACTGCAGAGATATGTATTCATATGTGGCATATATAGTTAAAATATGTGAAATATCATGTTTGAGGGGTTTAAAGCTGCTTATAAATGAACGCAACTTTTACTAGGAACTGTATAGAAGTTTCATTACAGCTTCTATACAGTATTGAAGATGGGAGACCGGATAAAGTATGCTGTATCTATGTAAAATTCCAATTCGTAAGATTTTTTTCAATAATTCAAGTAAAGAAGTGCAGTAACATCTTCGTCTCACTAGTCTAAATTTGAGGTCAAGAAAATCTTACTTTGTATGTATCACTCTTCCGTTCGTATCATTGAATTAATTAAGTAATTAAGTTTAATATTAAGTGATTTATTTGAATTATTTAAACTACAATTCGAAGCAATTCAAAATAATGCTCCATAAATCCAATTTCTCATTTATTTACTTCTGTTATTCTCTTTCACTCAATCATTCATATTATTTAATTATTTTCTTTTTTCGCTCATTTCTTTTCCGTTTAATTATTTATTACTACTGAGTTTCTATTTAATTTTCTGTTAATTCTCTGTTTATTTAATTGCTGCTGCTCTGTTTTTCTTTGTTATAAATAACTTTTCTTGATAACATGAAAGTATTTCGTTCTTCCTCTTAAACTGATTGTCGTAAATTTTGCAAAAATAATCAAACAATTTTTATCGTTATTTTTCTGTTTGTGCCCATTTAGGTCGTTCATTGCATTATCGCTTTGCATTTCATGACAAAGGCACAAGAGACGAAGGATAAAAATGTAAAAATCAATTTTCAATTTCATGCTTCGTAATTATTTTTGTTATCATCGCAAATGAAAGTCTGTCACAGCTAATTTTGTATGTCTTTAGAAAGCTGTCAGATATCATGGACATATCGGCTGCTCGATTTTCTTTTGTTGCGCTCGTTCTTTCTTTTACAGCGTCCTACAAAGTGGGCCAGAAAAGTATAAATGTTTTCAACACAGTAAATATCCCGGTTGTTCTTTTCGTCCTTCGTTCCATGCACCAACTGTACAAAGAAAAGTTTGGAAATTAAATTGATTCCGAATATTATCTTTGTAAATAAAAACAAAATAAGGACGAGGAATTTCGAATAAACTTAAAACAAGTTATGAAAGCGGACATTTTCGCAATTCAACTTGATAATGGACCAATAGTAATTCTTTTATAATAATAACTAATAGTTGAACCAAGTGGAAAGTTATACAAAAAATAATAATAAAAACGAAAAACAAAATTATAATAGTTAAAATTCGCTTGTACGATGAAAATTATATAAGAATTTTAATAGGAGATTAGATTTAAGATTAAAAAGAAGATGAAAATTATGTATTATATATAAAAGAAACCTTAATTTCGAAGTTCCACGAAGGTGCTTTCTATAGTATTTAGTATTTGCCGGAGATGATGAGACTGTATTTTATACACAGCAGCCAAAATGTAGACTTGCTTCATCAGCAAAGCGAACTTCCAGATAAGTGATGAACATACCACGTAAAGCATGAACAAACCATAAGTATGAATGAAGGAGAGGCAAAATGAGAAGGCACACAATTCAAAGACTAAGTTGTTATTACAGTTCTGTTCAGAAGAGTTGCAAGAGGAAATGTACTCGAATCTCGCCTTTTATTCTTTTAATCCCCTTTGCTAATGGAAGTTTTGTTTAATTAAAAATAATGGCATTTCATAATAAGAGAATAGAAATACAAAGGGAAAAAGACGACAGTAGTAAACTACGTTTCCGTTTTTGCTGGATTTTTAGTGGTCACAGAGGTGATGCTGCTGTGCATGAACGATAAAAGGGAACTCCACTCCATGCAAGTAAAGGAAACCATCACAGCTGGGTTTCTAGGTGCTTTAATATATTGGACGTTAAGCGAGCTACCCATCAACTCCCTCTCCTCTTTCGGCCCACACACCTTGCTCCCACACGAAAATACGTAGATTATAAAGTCAAAGTTCATATTAGCTTGATTAAGGGGGAAGCAGGAAAGCGGCATGCGATGGAATGGGAAAATTCTGCTGCGATTAGCTTATTATATTAATTAAATAAATCTCGCTTGCTTTGGACCAAAAATATTTGGAATTTTGCACACCCCGAAGTTAGAAAATTTCTGTTCTGTTCTTCTGTTTCGAAATTTGTCGGTTTCACTGAATTTAAAGTACCACTTAAATCCAAAGCAATTAAAATGCATATTATTCTTAGAAGCTTTGCTTTTCTTAATTATGAGCGTTAGTTATCTGTTTAAAACCAGGGACATTTAAGACAATTCTGGATTTTGCACTTTTCTAAACATCTCAAAGGGTTCTCTATTTCAATAACCCATAAAGGCGTTTATAGTCCTTCTAACTACTTACGCACATTTACACCTGAAGGCATAAATATCTTTTAATAGGGATCTATTCTCATTAAACTATTCTGCCTCTGAGTAAAAATTTGGTTTCTTACAACTAGTAATTAACAGATTTAAGGACCCATAACTTCTTCAAATGTATTCACGTCCCATACTAAACGTTTAAGTACCTTAGATTACTAATAAACACATCGTTTATCACTGAATGTGTATTTGATCGTTTTGTATAAATGATGATAGTTTATGTCACCATTAAATTTACGTTTTTAAATGGGACAAAGCATTCATTAATGACATTTGCATTACCTGCATAAAATTTTATATGGGGAAGACTTGCGAGCTCATTACATAGACACAAAGTATCCTTCAGTATCACTTGCAAGATTTTCCTACACATCTCTGAGAAATTTGGCATTGCCTCTTTTAAATATTTCTTGTATTGATGCTAAATTCTTAAACACGATAAATTTTCCTCTTCTTCAGACTTATGTGCATCATTCATTCCTTCATTAACAATCATTTATATATATTATTTTATAATGTTACTATGACAAGACAAATGATTGATCAAGTTAACCTTTCACTGTTTGGGGGAAAATTGTTCAGCAGTTTATGTAAAAACCAGAACCATAAACCAGAACATAAATAAATAAATCTTGCCACAAAATTTACATTCTTCACAAAGTCGAGGGGTATTCCACATTCAGTTCAAGCTCTAATTTGAAAAAAGCATTGAAAAGTTGTAATTTTCACCTTGCCTTAGCCTTAGGAACAACTTTATATGCAGCTCCATTGGCACTCATTCATTATTATAGTTCACTTTCTTCTTGATTATAAACTCAGGTCTGCATATTGTGTTTATTTGAAGATCGATTTTCAAACGGCTTTCTCTATTCCTAGAAATTTTGCTATCGGTGGGTCATGTTATGTCAAACTAACTCTATCAGGAAGCTATAATTTGGAAAAATTTTTGGAGATGCTACAGATTCACCAAGAACATATTTTTTTTTGAAATCTAAGCCTCCGTGGGTGTTAAAATTGCTTGGAAAATCCTAAATAATTTAAAAAGTTGAAGATCTACGAAATTGAAATTTTACGTGAAATTTTATGTGTATATGTAGTAACCTGACAATAGTTTCTTGTAACCAAAATAATAAAAGAAATAAACTTTGAAAAATTCTCTCTTTACAATAATTATAGCTTTAGTTTCTATTCCGCTTCGTAGTTTAAATGCAATTGCATACGGCTGCGGCGTTAATTCGCCAATCACAGTAACGCTTTATCATACGAGTAGAATATGGTAATAAATATAAATAATAAAGTAGATAAATGACAAAATATTTATTGGCCTTTGTTAGAATGTAATTGTTTTAAAAATCTAAAAGTTTTATATTGTTGCAGTTTTAGTTATGCTGTAATCCTTTACCGCAATTCTCCGCACATCGTCCACTCTCGGGTATTTATTTAACCATTACTCCAACTAAGATGGGTGATTTTTACCTTTAAATTATTATCTGCAGGCTCTTTAAGGGCCTAACTTCTAAAAAATACATTTTAGCTGCAAGGATCTACAAAACAAAACGTTAAATGAAATGTTTATTAACTGTGAATTCAAAGGGAAAGCGACAGAAACCGAAAAACGGTCGAGAACATTTCAGAAAAAACCGACATGACACAAAAAGGGTCATCATATATTTTACAACGAATTTTCTCTGCAATGGATGAAAAAATATACATTTTATACGCTTCTCTTCGTCGTTTGATATGAGTGCCGTTGGTGCTCGGCTCGTGCGTGGAAGTGTCAAGCGGCTGCCTAATATTTTAGAAATTTAAAAGGGCGCTTCATGGTGCTTATAGTCGTAGCCCACGAGACCATGCAGCCTGCCAGCCAAGCACGGCTCGCCACCCAACCGACCAACCAAGGATGTTTGTTCTGCTGTTGAAGCCCTGCTGCTGCTGCTGCTGCTGATGATGATGCTGCTGGTGCTGAGGGTATTCCAACACATGCGAGCAGCACTTGTGGATTGGCAGAGTGCTTTAAAGTGCACGCGGAACGCAGGAGGAGTTGGCACTCGTCTGCTCAGCTGACTGGGTTAAGTAGGATTCTAGGTGCGCTTCAGTACCTTTTTCATATAAACACATGTATATTTCTGACGTTTGTTTTTATGTTGATGCTGTTGTTGATTGTATTTTTCTTCCTTTGTTTTTGCTTATTGCGGTTGCGTCTTTTCTTTTCGGAAGTTGAACTGGTTTTTTGCTAATTTTAATGTTTCGTTCTTGTTGTTGACTTCTAAGTTTATTTTTTATTTCTTTTTTATTTTTGTTTTTTGCAAATATTTTTCTGTGTTTTGTTGTTTATTTTTCCATTGAGATGATAACTCGTTTGGACCACGTTTAAATACTGTAAACATAATTTTACACTCAGCGAGTTTACGTACTGTTGTCATTTGAGTTAAAAAGCTGATGGATATTTTAGAAAAATACTTCGTACTTTGTAGCATATTACCTCATACTCTTTAACATCATAAACATTGCAGTAATAATCATGACCATCATCATCTACGTAGCATTTGTGTGCGAGTGAAAAGTTGTTAAAAGTAATTGGAACGAAACACTTAAAAGCGTTCCATGGATATTTTTCTTCATACCCACTTCAAGCCAACAAACAAAACACAATAAAAAACATCAAAATGTCAGCCGTTCCTCGAAAACTCACTGACTTGACTTTTAGCCTAGAAGAGAACTTAAAACGCTTTGTGCACAGCAGGCAGCTGTACACTTTTATGGTCAGGTGTGTGCGTTGACAATACAGTGACACATCCTTAGATTTTTGTTATTCTTGTTTCTTTTTTCTTTACAAAGGACATAAATATGTATACATATTGCAATGGACAATAAGGAAGTACAGAATTCTATGGGTTAAATTTTCTGTTTCGTATTATTCTCATTTGGTAACGTTTTTTAAGATCTTTATTGAAGGTCAGGTTATTAGAATTTGAGCTCATAAAAGAATTTAATGTAAACACTTATGAACATTAAATTTAACAAATAAAGGATAATAGTATTACAACCATATTCAGAAAGGTATAAAAGACAAATCGCAAGCATGAAATAAATCCGAATTTCGAATACATTCGGAAAATGAAAGAAGTACACAGAAGATTTTGAAGAAGTCGTAATTTGTTAGTCAATAAATTAAAAAACTCAGAGGTTTAATTTGATTTTGAGCCCAATATAAAAGACTGAGTATATTATACAACCTTCAGAGTAATACTTAAAGCACATTGATCTCAAAGCTGACGAAATAAAGTCCATTCAGTTGAAATTTTTGCATTTTCTAAGAAATTCGTAGTTCCAATTGGTGTATTTCCCTCTACAGTAATTTAAGCCTTTACATATAAGCTTTTGATTATGTTGTAGCTTGTAGTCAATAATTTAATTTAATCGTAATGTCACGTCTAATTAACGTTTTCCTCATTATTTCCGCAACTGCAAGAATGCGTTACAGCGTGCTTAAGGTAAGAGTTTAATTTAGGGACCTCGCCGCTAATCAATTAGTCAAAAATATTATCTGATGTTTGAAATCAGTTGCAATTAGTGAATCTCTCAAAGGGAACGATTCACTAGTGGGCTGTACAGTCCATCCTACGGCAAAGGAGACAAACACATACACGGGAGACATTCAACGACGCGGTTGTACAAATAGAATTTGTCCAGCACACAAACAGATACGGCGAAGTGATGCTTCAATAACAACTGCAGTAAAATGGAAACGTTCGAAATAAATCGAGCGAAACAAATGCAAACTGCAAAAGTTCAAATTGGTACAGTTATGGTTGGCGGATGAGAAGGCCGACACGCAGAGACCCTGAGTGAGAGGGCGAGAAAAGAGGAGAGACATGAAAGGACGTTACGAGGAAACTGCAAGAACATGGACACTGATAACGTGGGCAAAAAGTCTTTGCTCTTTGCTATGCTCACATCGTTAGAATGCTGTGGGCTTTGCAAGGGTAAAGGAAGACGTACTAAAAAGAGGAACGGTGCAGAAAGGCCAGGGAAGGACGACATTTAGGAGCGTAGAATTTAGGACGACTGCCGCACACACAGAGTGTTTATAACAAACAATGAGGCGATGCTACCAAAAACGTTCGTAATGGCCAAAGTTTTTGCCATGGCGATAGTATTATGCGTCATGAAGCTATTAGGCGACGGAAGGGAACAACGAAGAGGTGGGATGAGGGACGAAAGCAAAGAAGGATGCGACAGCTTGGACAAAGATGATGACGCCAAAAACTGTTGCAAGCAAAGAATAGTAGGAAAAAAAACAAAAAGAAAAGTTGCCACGAAAAAACAGAGTAACAAACCGAAAAAATTACATAAAACAGGAAAAAAATATTATTAGAAAAATAAAAAAATGGAAATACGTTAAACGAAACACAAATCGTTGACTTACCGACGAAGTTCCGCTATTGTTGATGAGTTTTTGGGACTATTGTTGTGATATTAGAGCATGTGACAATTATTTATAGACGATAAGAAAAAACTCATCACTTGAGAGATAATTTCAGACGACTGAAGATCGCTTTCGTACTTAAATTTAAACTGAAGTTGATTTATACAGATGAAGGACAACAGACATGGCTTTTCTCTAATCGCCCCATCTTAGAATGTTCCCCGAAAACATTCCAATACTTTTCGGAAGGACGAAAGATTTACACAAGCAGATGAAATTAATCACAATTTGCAGAAGCATAAATTGAGCCAATAAAAATGTAGCTTCACAACAAAAGGATTACCCAAAGTATATCCTTGAAGCGCAACAACAACAACAACACCACCAACGACGACGACTACGAGAAAAGGAACCATTATACTCATGTACGTAGTTACGTATGTTCCTTGTAGTTATTCCTAGCTTCGAAAACGACCTCTTGTCAGCACACAGACTGCAGCACTCGGTACATAAATAAATCTCTCTCACTATACTTGAGAGACTTTTTTCAATACACTCGGCATTAACTGTTCGTACAGACGCGCAAAGTCTATACACACAATAAAAAAGCACAGGAAAAAAACAAAAAAACCATACAAAAAAGGCAAACTTAAAAGCAAAGAAAAATGAATAGGATTTGAAATGGTCCTTACGAGATGACGTTAGTTGCCGTTCCAGAGGTTTTATTACAATTTCTTGTTGCTGTTGTTGCCTCTTTACTGCCGCCAGCAGAATCGTTCATCAGTTCAGGGCAATTAAAACGGAGAATTTCGCATTGCGCTCCAAGGATTACAAAGATTGGAATGAAGTGGGCGACATGAGTGGGTTAGGATTAATTGAATTTTTTGATAGCCAGCAAAACTTTAAGGACTTTTCCATTCGCTTCTAAGATTAAAAACAAAACGTTTTGTCAGTCGTCATAGTGGAATTTTTTCGGATTTTATGAGAAAATTTTAGGAACATTGAAAAATTGTGTGTTTTTATTTATTTCATATATGTACGTTATTCATGTTTATTTAATTTGTATTCCCAGTTCCTCCTCTATCCCAATCATTTAAAATTGTTTTCAAGTCCTTCAACTAATTTCATTACTTAAATTTAATCATCTTCTTTTCTTCGCTCATTCACTCCTTTATTTCTTTCATATTCTTCCCTACTTTCTTCTTTTTCCACCAATTCCCCAGTAACACATTTACAGGAAAAGATTAAATTCATTTTTTATTAGATTTTTCACCAACCAACTTCATTCTGTTTCTTCATCTACTTAAATATGTCTCTAATATTTTTCGTTGTTTATATTCCCCTCTTTACTCTTTTTCACTAGTCTTCATCCTAACCCACTTCAATTTTCTCTGCCCTTGTTAACTCATCAACTCTATAAAATTTTCTGCTGCTTATTCATATAAAATGTTTAATTTCATTGCGGTTTCTGATGGTTGGCTTTGTCGGTCGTAACCGCAACACTTGTCAACATTTCTACCGAACACTCATGGCTTCAAATGTATATGAAACTATTTCGCAAATATACAAATATGTTGAGAGTTTTCTAGGATTAATTATAATTTAGATTAATAATTATCAAATAACGAGCCTGACAAATACATCGTAACTGTCATACATGAGTCGCTATATCGCAACTGAATATATCTATATCATAAGGAATAATTTACTCAAGTTGCTGTTGCTTCCATGAAAAACTTTTACCGCGATTCTGTTTTCCCTTTTCCTGTCAGCATTTCGCGACTTGTTGATGTTAAGTTAATGATGTTGGTTTAAAATATCTCTAACCCGATTTTGTTAGCTGACGTTTCTGACAGCTCCAACCGAGTATTCTCTTCACAATTCATCCATGCTGCAGGAAGGAGAGAATGGGTGCTAATGCACTATACAGTAGTGTTAATATTTTAAGTTTTTCTACATGTATCTGTGAAGTAATCCACAAATATATCTGGAATATTCATGGGTAATTATAAGCTTTACTTCAGTTTAAGTGCGCCAAGTTCAAAGCAGTGTGGCAGCGAGAATGCAGAGAATATTTCGAGAGATTGCATAACTCAATCATCACTTCAAAATGCTCTAGGTTCAGCTATAATTAGAGTGGAGTATTTAAGGATTATCCAATACGCCAACATTAAAGTATTGTATCTGTTAAGATTTTACGATTTGCACGGGGAAAAACGGTTTTGACCTGAATTTTAATAATATTAAATATTAATTCTACTTTAAAAGCTTTATGAATGTTTCCTCATTTATTCTGTTATCGACTTCTGCCGTGGATATCCACAATTCATCGAAGAGTTTAAGAAAAACCAAAATAAAAATGTAAAAAATTTTTATAGGACTCCAAATTACTACCAATAGAAAGTTTCTGGATCAATCTCAAGTTAGAGAAAGAAGACATATATTGAGTGCTTTGAAAATTCTAATTTTAATAACACTTTTCGTTTCCTTTGAAATATTTCTAAACACTTTTCAAATTCAACAGGTTTTTCTGTCTTTAATGGAGTTTTACTATTTGTTATTTCAAAGAAAATTTCTATGAAAATCGAAACAATCGACATTTTTTAAAGATTGTCTCCCAAAATCTAATCCTAAAATAAATTGTCGAATAGTTTTGTTCCATAAACTCTGTTCGAATTCTTCATGCAACAAAAATATTTCAATTTGTTTTCATTCTATAACTTAACTTTAATGGAATTTCAGTTACTTTGCAAACTTTTTGACCACAGATTGAAAATACTGTAGTACCTAAAATAAATTGTATTTTCAATCATTCAATCAAATTTCAATTTCCAACACATCCCTGGCAACCCAAGTAAAGTTATTATTGTTATATCAGTTTGGTTTATTTTCGATAAATTTTATTTTCTCTCCTTCTACTATGACTCAGTATCAACAGATTGATTGAGAAATTTCACTTGGTCCTTTGAAACTGAAGAAGCAAATATTTCAGAAAGATATGATTTTGTAATTGTAACTCGATAAATATCATAAACTCAAACATTTCTCTTCAGTAAAATGCTGAAAACAGAAGTGCAAACTGAATTTTATTTAATTTAGTATTTAGAAAAGATATTTCGTATATTACTTTTTCTGGTTTGTATTTTCTATGACTCTATTACATCTTATTGATTCTATCACTCTCAGTCGGCCACAAATTTAATACGTTTATATGTTCTTCTTTTCTATGCGAATATATTCAGAATATTTCCTGAAACTTCTGAAAGCCAACAATAAATTTGCATAGAAGCTAAACTTCTTGTTGCTTGGAGAAAATACCGAGAAAAACATTTCATGATTGAACCTCTAATGACTTCGATTGCAAGATTAAACGTCTGGGGAATTTTCAATGAGTAGACATGGCGAAGTGAGTGAAAGAATGATTGAACAACTGAATAAAATTGTGAACCAGTTTCGAATTGTTTCAGCCATTCTTGCATTAAGTCCCATGAGAACTGCCAACGTTGGAAGCTCCTACAAAGGGTCCATCGTTCCCAGAGGCATTACAGGAGGTTTTAGTTATTTGGGTAGTTGGTTTGTTACTTGCACAGTGGGTTGGTTAGCGAGTGAGTGAGGCGCTGAACAGATTCAAAATCGATTTTGTGCTGCAACTGAAAATATTGCTTAAAGTTGTAGGGTTTTTTATGTCTTTCCTTTATTGCCGTTTTTTATAGGTACCCAAAAACACAAACAAATCTCTGACTAAACTGAAAACGAGGGCGTTGAATGAAACAAGAATTCAAACAGCATCAAGATTGGGTTGTTTTTTGGCTTTTGATTATTTCTATTTTTCAACTGTTTTCAACAACGAAAACAGATAAAAAACTTTAGCAATGATTTTATATCCATCTGTCGACCTTTCCCATTCTCACGGCGCTTCTCTTCGACGTCCTTTCTTTTCCTTTCCCTCCGTTACTTCCCGTCTCTTTCCGTTCCCTCATTTACTTCCTTTCCCTTCCTTTTGTTGGGTCTGGAAACGACGTTTGTTGCAGTAAGTAATCGAAGGCATCTCAGAGTAACTGAGACACGATGCATTGTTTCACTCTGATGTCCTTGTTGTTGGCTGCTGTCGAAACGTTCAGGGATTACATCTTTTTTCTATTGTTAATTTTATTTTCTATATCCTATGATTATGGTAATTTTATATTCGTGTTTTATGGTGCCGAATGCAATTTTGCAACGGATCTGGCGTCATCGTCATCATGAGTTGATATACAATATTGAATTACGTTAAATTTATATATAATTTATAATTCTTTATGATCGAAACAACTCAAGCGTCAAATCAGAATCAGAAGATACCTCATTAAAAAAAAGAAATATTTCAAAAATTAAAATAAAATAAAATTAAAATTAACTTATTATGAAACAAATGAACACAAAAAATCGTAGGATTTAATAGAAAAAATTGGAGTTGTATTATAAGTTTTTATTTTTATCGACACTTTCTTAGCATAAACTTTGATGTTATATTGAACGAACGACCTGAAGTCTAATTTTGTTAATACGACGTTTTACAAGTTTCGACTGCTCAGCATTTCAGGTCACGCATTTGACTATACATAAAATCTTGGAAATAAAAGTGACAAGAAAATTAATTAAAACTGCAACATTGACGAAAGCGTTAAATACTTCGTTCCAGAGCAAGTAAATGTATTTTTGGCTAATGATACTTTCTATCATTGGCAATTATTGAGGGACGGAACATTGTCTAAAACATCAATGGACCAAAGCATACAAAATCCATAGAAATATGTAAATAAAGCAGCATTTCGCCCACTGCAAATATTGCTCACATGAATATACATAAAATTCACGTACTGTGCTGCCTTCTTCTCCTCACTTTACCACATTACGGACAAGCACACGCCCATTTGTACGCCCATTCATCAGCATATCGTACCGACGATGCATTCACAATCAGCCTCTTGTAATACATCTGCACATTAATGCACCTTTCTAAAGATGATGACGATGACGATGACAATAACGATGACGACGACGATGATGATGATGATGAATTTGAAAACCTGCTACTCAACCACTAGACGAGTGCTGCCACATTGTTGCAAGCGTGTTTATTCTAATGAGAAAAAATACTACTTCAGTCAGAGGAAACCATTCTTTTTTTTCTTTGTTTGAATTGCATGGCAACTATTTTTTATACCCTACACCTTAAGGTTGAGGGTATATTCACTTTCTACCGGAGTGTGTAACGCATAGAACTAGACAAGATAGGTATGGAAAAGTATATATATTCTTGATCAGCATCACCACCGAAATTGAAATAACGATGTCTGTCCGTCTGTCTGTCTGTCTGTCTGTCCGTTGAAATCACGATCACAGGAGAACGGATTAAGATTTCAAAATGAAATTTGGCAAAAATATTCGTTGCTATGTTGGGGTGTTTCGTATTGAAAATGGGCAAAATCGCCCAAGGACCACGCCTACTTTTTATATCGAGAGTGCAGGTACCTCTGTTTTGCCTATTAACAAAGGCCATATCAGCATCACTTTTTGAGAGAAGATAAGAAAATTTTATATGTAGGTTTAGACTAATGCTTCCAGTTAATATGCCAAATATGGGCGTGATCCGCCCACTTTTAAAAAAATTTTTTTTGTTTTTATTATTATTATTATATATATATTGTATATTTATTATTAGATATATAATATAAATATTGTATATACTATATACGAATATATTATATCGCACCACTTCTAAATATATATACGAGTATATATGCAGCTTTAAGGTGTAGGGATTTCGGCTACAGCCCGGCTGTAGACAACACCTTTACTAGTTTTATTTTAACTTTTAATTAGCCAAAGAGGAGAGCGAGAAAGCGGTAGGCTACAGGCTGGAAAAAGATTCCTTTCAATACCACACAAATTTAGGTTACTCTCTCAATCGATTGCCTCGATTGTATATATAGTGCCCTATTTTATATTTATCTTCTATATTTATTATTTAAACAGAAATCGAAATTTTGACCACTCCAACCTCGAGTTAAGTGCTTAAGTATTGTGCTCAGGAAAGAATAAAGTTATTCTTTCTTTCTCTATGGCTCAATATAGACGCGAGTACTTTTGATCTACAATCTAATCGAATACTCAGAAGAATAGAGTAAGGGGGAATAGACTATATTTTCTTGAAAGGGTAACATACCACCTTTTGAGGATATACTATATAATTAAGTTATTACTTATGATAAATCAATCTTTGAACTCAGTGTATGTGATTTTCTGCCAGTTTTTATAACTTCATTGGAAAGGTTAACTCACTTTAAGCATCTGCAATCTTATTCGCCTCTCTAGTGTTTTACCTGAGTGGGTGTTAAGCATAGAGTAGGAAGTCCGTAGAAGTCGTAGGTTGGAAATTAATTAGTGTTCATTTGAAAGCATTTCTGAGCCTGTTAATAGCAGTTGGTATTTGTGTAGAAAAGCAACTGAAATTTATATCTATTGACATCTTTAGTGTTCTTTGCTTGGCAATTCTCCAAAATGGCGAAATTCAATTTGAGAACATCTTGGAACAATTACAAGCCATGCGCTGCTGAAGCAGCAGTGCAGCAGGTGAGAGGAGTTGAAGGGTCACAATCGATGGTACAGCGCCGAGATTGCGAATGGAGCTGCTGATTTGTGTTGTGTTGTTCCTTGTATCGTTGAGAAACGTTCGTATTTTTCCCTCAGCCAAATGTATTTTTTTCGATCTTTTCCTTTTCGTTGGCAAGACTTTTCTTATAATTACGGGTAGAAACAGTAATTAATGTGAGGTATCCACAACAAATACTGGCATGTATGGATGCATGAAGATATGTGAGGTCAGCAATTGAACATTGGCTTGCTATACAAAATGTGTACTACAGATTGGCTGAAATAGTTTATTTTGTCATGATCGTAACTCGTGATTGTCAGCGGTAAATACGCGAAGTTAAATTTGTAACGAATTTGTAAGCAAAAAGAGTAAGAAATATAACTAGTAAGGGTACCTTCGGTCAGACCGAAGCTTATATACCCTACATCCCAGCAACCTTTATTATACATATTTATACATATTTCCGATTTATTTAAATAGTCCGAATTTCAAGTCAATTCTTCCAACCGTTATTCTGGAATTGCGGTTTATATCAATGTCATATGTTCGTGGGCGGACACGCCCATTTTTTTTAAAAATTTAATCTACCTGTACCGATGTATTCGGAAACAAAATTGAAGCTCAAAACTAAGTCTACAAGTTGAAATATTGTTAAAAGAATTAGTATTTGTTAAAAAAGTAGGCGTGGCGCTGCACCGATTTATCCCATTTTCAATCCCACAGAGTTTCGGATGACAAAGAATATACGTGCAAAATTTCATCGCGATAGCTTCATTCGTTCTCCTGTAATCGTGATTTCCACAGACAGACAGACAGACAGACAGACAGACAGACAGACAGACAGACAGACAGACAGACAGACAGACAGACAGACAGACAGACAGACAGACAGACTACGGACATGGCTAAATCGACTCAGGAGGTGACACTGATCAAGAATATATATACTTTTCCATACCTGCCACGCCTCCTTTAATGCGTTACACACGGAAGCACAAAGTGAATATACCCTCATTCCTTCGGATGTAGGGTATAAAAATTAGAACAAAATGAAAACAAGACTATAGAAATCAAGAAAGTTTAGGTTAGAAAGGATTGCATTCAGCAGAATGATGTCAATCCAGTCCCTGGTAGTCGAGCTCATTCCAAATATTTTGTTTATGGGTGCTAACCCCAGAACCACCGTCAGTATGGCAACCTAGTCAACTGAATGGCCTCTTCAACGACATCGTAATCATCTCAAGGATATCGGTTATACTCTATATTCGCACATCCCCGAATCTGGCCACAAAAGAGTTGAGGCGTTAATTCGTGCGAGTTTCTAACAGATGGCGTAAATATAATTCTTTTTTTTTAATCTGAAAATTTCGAATTTCGTACCGGAAAAAGCTGCCGAAAGTCATGGTATTTTGGTGGCAGTGTATGGTGTGCGTGCTCTAGCTGAGCGTACGTGCCAGAAGTGGTATGTACTGTTTAAAAGTGGCAATTTTGACTTGGAGCACGACGAAGTATGAGGACGGCCAAAAAAGTTTGAAGATCACGAACTGGAGACATGGTCGACCAAGATCCAAACGCAAGAAGAACTTGCAAAATCACTTGGCGTCGCTCAACAAACCATTACCGATCGTCTAAAAGCAATGGGAATGATCTGGAAGGTGCAAAGCGTCGAGCAACGTATGGATGCCCATGTATCATCATCGACGGCCGTTCAGAATATTCATGGCCTGAAGGTTATGTTGTGTATTTGGTGGGCTGGGTGTGGTGACAATGCTCGGTAACATGTTGCGCAGAATTTATAGTGATTCATCTTGGTTGTAAACACAATGGGAACCATGAGCCTTTTCCAAATAGAAAAGTTATTATAATTTAAGCAATAATAAATTTTCCAAAGAATAGACAGTAATCGCGTAGTGTTTTCTGAATGTAGTTTGCAGGAGCTTCTACAACTTTCTGACCTATGTACTTCCTGCTTGTATGTCTACGTTTTTGAAGAATACGAATCGTGTTTCTTTAATTAGAAATATATATTAATATATGCATTTAGTCCCATAAACCTTGGATTTGGAATGTTTCCCTTTTGCGGAATTGTCAGACGATTTCTTAAAGTTACAGTGGTTATTTTACCTTACCTTAAAAGGTTCATTCAAGGCTTCAGTCAAGGATTCATTTAAAGTTTCATTCAAGTTTTACTGATTTATCTCAACTCTGCACTGCTTTCGATTTTCAACTCGTATGAAGTGTTTGGTAAAAACAAATATTTAAAGAGGGTTCCTCAACAAATAACTAAAAGTTGATTATCTATTGATTGTGGTAAGAGGATGCAGTTGCAGTATTATTTATAGATCCGCAATCCTTTTGAACACTTACCAAAACAGGAATAACGCAGTAGACACAAGGATGCGCAGCAGCAGCTGCAGCAGCAACTGTTGGCAGACTGTAACCGTTCACGCACAGATGCTCCGTCTTAAAAATCTTGGTGGGCGGTGGATGGGAAATAATGGAAGATGATGCACACAACGCCGTGGAGAACGACGATGAGAGTGGTGTGGAATAGGATGTGGAGAACGTTGGCTGCGGCAATAATTGATACACTGCGCCAAGTGAGCTGGAAACAACGTTGGAGGACGATGAGGAGGAGGCGGAGGCGGAGGAGCAGGAGTAGGCGGCGGATGGGAGCAACTCCTGTAATGCTGCGCCTGCTGTGCTTGTTATTCTTTTATAAGAATTCTTCGCTGTTGCTGTTGAAGCGGATGTTGTTGTGGTTATGGCAAAGTTTATGGTGTTGCTGGAAAGGGAAGTGTATGCTGCGGCGGCGACGGTGTTGGCGTGTGTGAGGCTGGCGACAGGTGCGACGGAAGCGGCGACGTTGGCGTTGGCGGCGAAAGCGGTTGCAGCAGCGACAACTGATGATTGAGGAGTTGGAACCGGAGACGTTTTTCTTTTGATTGACGTAATTTTAGTGATTTTTGTAGGAGCCGTTGGGGAGACAACAGCTGGCGCAATGGTAAATGATGATAAGCGGTTAATTGTAGAGCTTGACGACAGCGAGTGGTTGACTTGTGATATTTTTGGCCAAATATGCTTAAAGCGCTCTTTTAGGAATATTTTTCACGATGCGATTGCTTCAATTATTTTCTATGTATTTATTGATTCTATAGATAGTTATATTTGTACAAGTTTATAGCTATTTATGCAACTTGTTACAAGTAATCAGATTCTTCAGCAATCTGATTTTTATATTACTTATTACAAATTTATTTATGATTTCTAGGATAGTTTATTAATTATTAATTTTAAATATATTACTGATTTTCGTTATTTTTCCTTACTTTAATTTTTCATTTCTCAGTTTTTTGTTTTTGAATAATTTGTGGATTTTAACTGTTAATTTATCTTTGGTTTGTTTGACCTTGCCTAAATTTTTTTTAATGTCAATTTTTATATTCAACTTCGTTTATTTCGTCTATTATTACTTTAAACTTTACGAACTATTTTCTGGTTTTTCAGCTTTTATTTCTATTGATTTATTTCTACTTTTATTTTTGGTTTTATTTTATAAATTAATATTTCTATTGAAAGGTTTTTTTTTTGTTTAATTTTCAGTCTACAAATTTTTGAGCTTTAATTTATTTTGGCTTTAAAATTACGGTTTCTTTGCATTTTATTAAATTGTATTAACACTGTAAAATATAAATAAAATGTTATTAAAAAAGATATTATTAAGAGAGAATATTTTACTAATAAAACGTTCCCTACTTTGTATTGTAAATTTTTGTATTTGTCTTTAATTATATATTTTGTTTTTTTGCTATATTTTTTTGATTATTTCGCTCACAAAAATACCTAACCATAAATACCATATGGCATTTAATTAAAATATAGTTTACTAGTAGTTTAATTTCTCTGTGCTTTTTTGAGATCGTTAAGTTTTTGGTTTTCCGTAAAAAGATTATTTTTTCTTAATGTATTTAGTTGTTTATTTAGCTATTAAATAGTAAAATTTCTCTATTAGATGCTTGAAAATAGATTAGTAAAGCAATGAAAACGTCCAAATTTAATTATAAAGAAGAAAATATTTTTTTTTTCACAAATGTTTTAGCTTAAATTGTAATTAACCTCAACACTGACGATTTGATCCGCAATTAATGCTTTAATTTCTTTATTGGAGCTAAATTAAATAACTTATCAGTTTATTTAATATTAAAAGTATTTGAGGTTCATTCAATTTCAATAATTTTTAACTCATTAAAAAGCATCATAATTTATTCTCATAGTTAAATTTATTAGTCTGATAAGAGATGTACCACATTTTGAAAATATTTTAATTTAATTAATGTCTTTTACCTTTTTGTGTTCTTTTCTTTCCGTTCTATTCTTGCGAAATTATTTAGCCAATTTCGATATATTTTTAAAACTTATTTTTAATTTCTTTTCAATTAAAATCTCTAATATTTGGCTGTTTTGCTTTATATTCTATGAAAAACTATTCATCGCTTTACTAAAGTGAACATTCGTTTAGATCTTTTCAGTTTATTTAATTTGTTTATTGCTTGTTTTTATATTATTTAATAATTGGTATTTAATCAAGTCATATTAAATTTCATGTTGCACTAACTTTATTATTTTTATTTCAGCACAATTTGTAATTTATTAATAAAGTTTGTGTATTTTTGTTTTGTTAAAAATTCCTTAGTGAATTAGTTAGTTTTTCTATTATTTAAAACCTTTGTTTAAGCACTTTTTTAGATTAACTAACTTTTAGATTTCTCCAAATGTAACTTTCAATGAGTCAATTTAATGATTGAAGTTTTTAATTTATGTTCTTTAATTTGTTGAAATTCTTTCTTAGATGTTTTTTTACGTTTGTTTATTGTGAGAAGCGTTTAATTATACATTCGATATTTTATAGCTCTGCTCTGAATATGTATAAATAACCTTTGAACATTTTTGTCTGCTCGTATTTAATGTTGAACTTCTGCTCGAAAAAATTCGTATTTTTTCAATTTTTTTTAAATAGTTTACTTTGTTTTTTCTGATATATAAACTGAACTCTGCGTTGAATGGTTTTGTATGAATGGCTTTTTGACTGGGTGACTGAGTGACGGTCTGGCTGTGTTCAATAACCGTGCAATGTTATTGAAACAAATATGGCTGACTTTGGTACGGTTTTCGCGTGGTTACTGTTAGTTTTCTGTTTCGCTTTTATATAGTTTCGGAACCGGCTTCTTTCTTTGGAATGTTAAAACATTTTTAGTGCATTTTTTGGTTAAAAACGAACGACGGAATTAATTTGTTGTTTGCGTTGGACAAAAGTTTCGTTAAATTCGATGAATGTTTATAACTGTTCTTCTTCAAATTAAACAAAATACGCTATCGGTTTCCGTTGCTTCTCAAAACCTCACACTTTATACACTGCGACACGCCCACACACCGTGAAATTTGTTGCTTTTGAAGTGAATTTTGTTTATCAAACACTTGTATCGCAGCTCTAGAGATGTCTGAAGGAGCAGCAGCTTTTCACGGACTTGACTCGGCTGACGACGAATGGATTCTGTTTTTCACATTGAGTAAGGTTTGCCTCCATGATGGTAATCGTAGAAGAAGAACAAGAAGACGCTAGCTATCGTAGGAAAGAAAAGCCGGCTTCATTTCGCTCCCGAAATGTTTTGTCAAGCGCACTACAATCGCCTTCTCTCTCCCGCTTGCGAAACTCTCCTCTTTGGTCGGGTTATTTACTCTCTCGCGCTCTCGCTGCAGCCTTTCATAAAGTTTCCGAATTTAATATAACAGGGAAGTTTATTTATTTGCGCAGTGAGCGGCAATATAATTTTCTTTAATCGCATAACTTTTATTTTCACTCATGCCCCGAAGTTGTTCGGCAGTCACCAGCGCCATCATCACTGCATTCCTTGTCTCTGTGCGCAGCCCCAAAAGGTGGACGGACGGACGGACGATGGTAGGCGCGGACATGCGCAGTTTGCAACCGGAAGTATTTGTTATCATCACCAGCAGAAGCAGCAGCAGCACAAGCAGCAGCTGTTTGTAGTAGATGCATGGGCACACACACAAAAACCTACTTATAGACGTGTATAGCTATACACACACACAGTCTGCAAAGTGATGACGGTCACCCAAACGAAGCCATCATCCATTCTGTTTGCTGCTTCTCGAAAATACCGGATATGTTGAAATCATATTGGGTGAATTTAACTCCAACAGAGCTTCGACTCTCTCTTATACAAGTAAAAAGAGAACGAGGAAGACTTTACATTGATAGCGTTGCTGGCGACTAAAGCATAATGAAGGCTACTGGAAAAAAGCGTTTATGTGGAATTATTCAAAATATTTCCTATTCTGAAAGTAAAAACCTAATTTATACGGTCTAAATCTCACATTTATAGGGTAAAATATCGAAATACTGAGAAACGAGAAATTTACAGAGAGAATCTTTTAGGCAAACTCGAAAATGTGTTTTTATTTTCAATTTAAACACGCTTAAAGAAATTATGTCGGAGTATTTAGCTTCATTGGGCTATTATTGAAGCTCAATACTGCTTCGAAAAACTTTAACTTCAGACTAAACGCTCCATACATTTGTTTAGACTATACTCATGCTCGTTCCATTTCTGAACCAATCAAGCATGACTTATAAACATCTATGTACATATATAACAACAGAAACACTATAATCGACATTGGTAAAATTATCAGATTCTTAGAGAAGATCGGGCTTTTACAGGAACTGTGACCGCGAGCAAAAGCCACAATAGATCAGCCGGTGGCAGTGCACTACTCCTTACCATTAATAATAATAATAATCGACATGAAATATCCTGTATAAATGACGAGATTCAATAAGATCCATTTTCAGCAGAAGGATATAAACTATAATAAGTCTCAAAGGAGCTGCGTTAAAGGATCTTTGAATATTCGACACCCTCATCGTGCTATAATATTTCAACATTTAGTAGATTTTACCACAATTTACTTGTTTCCTCTATCCAAAAAGATTGTGATTTCTTTTATTCTTGTTGTTTTATTAAATAGGTGGGGAGATCTTCCAAAGTAACCAGCGCTTGGAATGCACGACTCACGCCTACTAACGACCACAGCATCACCCGCTGATCGGTGCGCATTCTTTTTAAAGCCTAACCGTTTCGTATCACAATTGGCTACCTATCCCTCCTACAGCTATCTTACCAGAACATATGATATTTATCAACCTCCGTCCTCATAACCATGTACCGTGTCTTTGCAAACCTTGGAAATATGTGCTGCCAACGTATTCGTCATTTATAAAATTAATAACCAGTAGAGCTATACCTCTGATTGCTGCTGCCGGATATTGGGGCAATTATATATATAATCATCATGGAATATCATGGAAACTTTACACTTTCTTCTTGAATTGAAACTGATTTAAGTGATAACTGTAAGTAAGGAAGCTCTTGTATGTCGAAAGATATTACAAATGTGCACAACTATTCGTCAACGTTTGTGATTTATAGAATTGCGATCCCCTACGATTGTCTTTAACATACAATCCCTGATATGGAACGTTCTCTCATTATTGTACTGTATTATCCTTATTATGTTTGCTGCTTGAACCAGTAAAAATAACCTTGCTTTAGGTATGTATCTGTTTGAATTGTCGTGCTAAAGATGAAACCGTTGAAAAAGCATTAGAAAGCATTCGAATTAAAATCAAGAAGATGTAGTCCATAGTATTGACCACTTCAATTAAAAACTGATCCTATATGAAATTCAAATCTTTTAACAACTTATGAATTTGCGAATCTATTTAATTAAAATATACTTATATAAAATTCTGAAAGCACCAGAATACATTTGCAAAGTTTATATAAGTGTTTATTTGTTGATAAATATTCAATAAAATCAGGTTTGTTGATTTAATTTGGAAAATCAAATAAAATAATAAAAGCTAGATACATACATATATTTATCGGTAACCGTTAGAAAAACTTTCCTTCCTCTTTTTCTCACTTAAGTGGCTGAAAGTCAAATATTTGATATAGAAAGCTCACGACCGAACTATAGAGAACTCAATTGAGCGAAGCCGAGACATTTGTAAGTATGAATTCTTGGACGAGGAGATCCGTTGGACCAACGGGATGAAATAAGTGAGAGTGCGGGATGGAGAAGTAAAATAAAAAGGAAGCACGAGATTCTTTTCGAAATGAGTCTCAGCTGAAAGCGGTCGGTCTTCAACTAACCAACTGACTGCGGTCAATTACATTGCAAATCATTTGAAGGCAAACGTATTCGTGTGTACAAACTGCATCCGAGAAGCTCAAAGCCAGACGAACGAACGCTGCGCCGAAAGTCAGCAGCTGCTGGCCAGTCATCCAGCCGGCCAACAAGCCACTCAGTGGAGAGCTAGAAGCATTTAAGTAAATTAATTTTTAATTCAGAAGCTGTGTTTGTGTGCGATTCTCTTTTAGAGGAATTTTATTTTCAGCGTTGTTTTATTCGGCGAATGCGGAGAATGAGAGGAATTTTTTATAGCCTTCGTATCTGTGAAAATAATAGTTAATTAAAAACGCAAAATTAGTTTTATATAACTTCGCAGTTCTTTGTTCTTGCTAAACAAAAGACAAAAGAAATCACTGGAATCATTTCAACACGGAAAACAAAAAAAATTCTTAAAAAAAATAGAACCAGAAAAGTATTTAAAAATGTGTTATAAATTGAAATTCGTTTTGCGCATTTTATTTATTTAGAAAATTTTATATGGATTCAACTTTGCTGTTTTTTAATTAAATTATTGTAAATATGTTTTGCAATTTCTGTTTTTGTATAAAGAACAATTTTGGAATTTTTCATAGCATTCAACGTCCTTTTCTTTTTTATACTTCCTTCTTTTTTAACACTTCTTCCATTCTTCCATATAATCAACGCCTCACGCAAACGTAGACGATAAACAGAGCCACAGAAGTGGCACCATGAAAATACATGTGTAATTTTGTCTGCATAGAAATCATATATTAAGGTCATTCCGAGCGAAACGTGATTCGGAGGTTAAATCGTTTCGATTACCATTAGAACGGAAACCTCTTCAATGACCAGGAGCAATACGAACACCAAAGAACAGACATCCGATTGCTGACTGAAAAACATCAAAGGATTGTGGAAAAAGGCTTTTACAGTAGTTCAACGAATGCACCCGTCTTAGGAACCTTCAATACCAAACCAATCTCTATATAGCCAATAAATAAAGAACCAAAACTTGAAGTTAAAATTAGCCTATTCACAGTTAAATTCTATTCTAAAGGATATTCCTCGTCATTGCATGCAATTGTGAACCATGAACTGAGAACGGAACTAGTTAGACACCGAAAAAGTAGTTGAAATCATTGATTTCAGAGTCGGCTGGGAACCTAAGACCAGTTATTGTAGTTTGTAGACCAAATGGACTTTTAACGTAAAGGTTATATTAATAATAATCACTATATATGTCACAATTTATGAATATACATACATTTATATATTTTCTGTCGTATATTTAATTTAAAAAGTCTGTTTTCGTCAAATCAGATATATTAAACCTAACCTCAATGTATTACATAAAAGGTGCATTTTGAAATAAATTTTAGTTAATTGCAGATGTTCGCCTTGTCTGGCTGAATTCAATCCTGAAATTTTCAATTTGGTATGGCCCTAAATACTAATGTTACTTAAATGGGGCAACGAGCACCTGGACTTATAGTTCTATTGTTTGCGCTTCATATTCGTCATTTAACAGTATATTCCCTACAGCAAGACTGTGGCGGAAACTCAATATACACATAGGTTAAATTAGTTGATTTTGCAATTGACAGGAAAACGTCCACACTTCTGCGATTGATTACCTCGCAAGTATAGAGGAACTGTAAGGTTCAAAGTATCATTCATCATAATCTCAAGACACAGCTTTCTCCTAAAGAAAAGTTATCTTACACTGTCACTGGTTTACAGTGTCCGATGGGAAACCTTATTATAATCCTAAGAGTTATAATTCCTATTAAAGCCAATACAGATTTGTGCACGTCATTGGATGTATCCACCAATAAGTGCGGGTTATGGACTATACACCATAACCAAAGAAACAGAAAAACATTAAAGCCAAATAATAATATTAATAGTAACATTGAAAGTGGACATTGAAGTAAGGCTAAATGAATTTCTCATACATATGATTACACAAATATGTATTGTGCAATACTGATTGCTGTGGACAGAGAACAATAACATATAAAAAAAAACATTTTTATATTACTTTATATATAATTATATCAAGACATAATTCTGATAAATCGGTAAATCATAATCGAAAAATTGTATCGAACTTGTTTTTCACAGATTATGCAGTTAGGTACTTACATTTGCAAAAGTTTGTGGGCGTGGAGGCGGCAACTGGCCCGGCGGTCTCATTCCGGAAACCTGCGGCGGTGGAGCGGGACTGTAACGTGGTTGATGCATTTTGTGTTTTCGATCTTGGTTTGTTTATGTTTTGAAATCTTTCTTTAAACGGCTTTAATAAAACTTTAAAGCCTTTCGCAAGTTGTAGAATTATTTTAATGATATGAAGAAATTATAGCTAAAATTAAAAGAAGGAAATAATTTTTTTATATTTTTACAATGATGTAACTTTAATTACAAAAATATTTTATAAGATAAGCAAATTTTTCCATTTGTTTTTATAAGAAAGAAAGAAATATTAAAGAAAATAATAAAAAAATAATTGGAGAAATTAAGTATTCAATTTATGGAAATAATAAATAATATAATATATAATTATTAAGTTTAATAATTTATAAATATTCAAGAAAGTAAAATTTTATATGTACATAATTTTTTTTTAATTTTTATGTAATCTACGATAAACATTTGTTTACATATAAAATAATGTAGGCAAGTGACTGTGTTTTAGTGCATAAGTTGCATATTCATAATAATAAATAAAAAATAATAATAATAATAATGTAATACATATATATAATTTATGATATTCTGCTATATTAAATACTACATATTTAACTCACTGCTATTCGAAATACATATAAAAAAAAACTAGAAGGAGTAGGCAAAGTAAAACATGAAAACAAAACTGTATGGAAAATAAAAGTAAACAGAATGTTAATTAAACGGAAGAGGGACGTGAAAAAACAATTCATAGGAAGCTTAAAATAAATGTCCATTCCAATAATAGCACAATTACAAAAAACTGTAAATGCAATGCAATGCAGAGTTGCAAAGCAGAAAATTTTAAAAAAGCTAAAGCAATTGAGTTTTTAATTCTATTTTTTTTTTTTTTTTTGGTTATTCTTTGTTCAGTCTAAATATAAAAAATACTCCTACCATAATAAATATTTTATAAGTGCTAAAAACAACTGGCTTAAATGCAATAAACAATAACCGAAAAATGAAACAAGTTTATACAATTGAAAGAATTAAAACGAAAGATTGTTAATAAATTCTGTTAAACACACGGAAATGGTAACTCTGAATAAATATTGCTGCCGATTTTCCTTTATGCACATTGTTTCCTTGTCTCTTGTTTTTATGTTTTGTTTACCGCATATATCTTTGTATACATAAATATATTCGTAAATATATCCAAAGATATACATATATACACGAAATAACGAGTAGGACTGAATTCGCCGCAAATTTGCACGAAATTCTTATTGGAAAACTCAGCCACGGGAAGCGTGACCGGAGTAGAGTTGCCAATTGCAATAGGATCCCTACTCTATATTTCGCAAAAGGGAAAACTTATTTAAAGTGAATTAAAATAATAATAAGTCGCCTTCAATCACTAAATTAATGTAAACTCACCAATAAGCACTGGAAACACTTGAGATAATTTCTTTTATTTGTACATTTATTATAGTTGAGCAAATTCACAGTTGAATTTCTCTGAATTTAATCAATGTTTTGAAAGATTTTCATGTTTTTTTGTATACAATCTCGTTCAAAAGTATTTAGAATTCCTTATTGTGTTGTTAGTTTTTTGGAAAATTTCACTCATCACACGACGAAAGGCACCAAATCAGTCTAATTTAAGCTTTTTTCAAACCTTCTACACACCTTTTAGATAAAAACTATTCATAATTATTATAATCAAATAATAAAAAATGCAATTATTATGACCTAATGCAAATTAAAAACAAATATGTCTACTTTTCACATGTCACTTGTATAAAAACTTTTATTACGCCATAAAACGCTTAAAATTAGTGGAAATTAAATTAATATGATTTTTCACAAACAATTCTAACAAAAAAAAAATTAATCACACGATTTTCATTGTCTGTTTCAAATGAAATTTTCAAAGAGGTTTGTTTTCAGCACATTATTTTGTGCCTCTGAATTTATTGCGTTTAAAAATGAGTTTTTTTTTTGCAATTTAATTCTTTGTCATTTCTTTGATTTTTTGCGTGGGAGCAAATAAAATCAATCTACTAACATTGAATTCTTGCACAGATTCTATCGACTAGGTAACAGAATTTTAATAATAAGCGCAGAAGACGTTACAAAGCCGGAAATTTAATTAAAACTCGTGCCTGATTCTTTTGCATTTAATAGTTCTTAAAATAGAACTGCATGCAAGCAGAGAGAATGCGAAGAGATATTTGATAAAGTCGTCTGCTTCGCTCGCACCAAGGCGAAAGTGTATCCCCTTCTCCACCATTTGGAGCTACGCATCGTTCAGACAGCGAAATGACATCCAAATGGCAGCTGATAATTATTTGATTAATAAAGAAACTTCCTCTATGCGATGTGCGTAACTTGCTTTGCTTACGTATTAAAAAGAGCAAAGATTATTGCAAAAATGGTTGCGAAATTACACAAAACATTTGTTGTTTAATTTCTTTTCCCCATTTGTTTATTTTGCTCTCATTATCATCCAAAGTTCAACACACCCAATTTCGCACACAAACTCACTTTAATGTAAAGGAAACCTAAATAATTCTTGTTTAGCAATTCGCTTATTGCGATTCATATCTTCATTAAATTATTTTTTCAAAATGCAATTTCATTAAACTGGACTAAAAACATTTATTGAATTTTGAGAATTCGTAAATCGTTATTTATTATTGCATTTGATTTTGTTTTTGCTGATGTGGTGTGAGATTTATTTGATTTTAAGGGATTCGCTTAAGAGCGAATGTTTTGTTGTTGTTAGCTTGTTATACAATATATTTGCCTATAAATATTTCCGCAGTTTTCTTGCACTTGTGCAAGCACCTTTCAATAATTACTTTCAATAACTTTTGCGTGGATTTAAATGCGCGTGCCGCTGATTATTCCGATTTAACAGGTTTGTGAATTAATTAACAGAAAATACGCAGCCGACTTCGAAGTCAAAGAAATGCATTTTATGAAAACGAATTCGCTCTGGTTTCTTGTGCCCCCTCTGTTCTTTTGTTCTGTTTTGTGTTTCCTCAAAACATTTGTAATTCCAAGCTTCCAATATCTTCGCAAAACCAACTGGCAAAACACTCTGAAACAGTGTTGCCATTCGAACAAATATATATTCTAAAGTTCCAGAGTTCCAGCTGCTGGCAGACTTGAGGAAACCAGCAAAAACACCACAAAATCCTAAAAGACAGTACTTTCCAGATTTGCGCGATTCTCGGGAAACGCAGGATATGCAGAATTTCCCATAAAACATCAAAAAACTTTGTTGTGCGCTTTTAAAAAACTTACTGGAAGGCCACGTCGTGGACTCGCATGACATTTCATAAGGAGGGCTTTTTTAACACGGTTTACGAATCTAACATAAAATGTAATTCAATAAATTCAAATAAAAGAAAATGATTAAAAATTTCTAAAATCTTTCTTTTTATTCTAATCAACTATCTAACTAATTTCCACTGCAAAATTTATATTATTGACGAATTTAATTTGTTTTTTCTTTATCAGTTCTTCAGATCTTAAAAATTTTGCTAAATCTAGGAATTGTGGAAGACGTTTTTCACTTGAACAATATTCTTTTGTACACACACAACATTCTGGACAATTTTAAAATTCCACCAACTATTTACAATTACAATTTGTTTACAATTTAAAACATGCGAAATAATGTAAAATATTATGAAAATTCGTCTCCGACTAAAGCAGCAGTTATTTACATGCACTTTACATTAATTTTTTATTCTACAATGGAGCTAACTAATGTTGAAATGTTAAAAATAAATCCGCTGTTATGAAAATAACTGCTTCGGCTGTTCAATTAAGTACAAAACGTCCGTCGTCAGCGAGCAACAAATCCCACTGAGCTACCACGCCCAATCGGGTGCCACTTTGTCGAAATCCCACTCGTCCGGATGCCCCTCGTGCTCGACGGTATCCAGTTGTTTGGCCGCCTCCGACCATTTGAAGGGTCTGTTGTCCATCTGTCGCCTGGCGATGGCGCGCATGTCGTTTCGCACCGCGCGGCTCTCGGTAATCAACTCGAGCTCGGCCAGTTCGGCAGCGTCGTCGATCGTTACACTCAGCCGCTGATCGCCGACGGCGGACACTGTCGACTGTGCTGCTTCTGCTGCAACGGGATGCTGCGGCGCGTGTTGCAGCCGCATGAAGATCGGCCCGGCAAACGCGTGGTAGTCGCTCAGTCCGATGCGCGCGTTGTAGGAGAACAGCTTGATGTCGATGTTGCCGTAAGCGACGGACGCTTCGCCGAGCAGGTCGCCACGGAAGCCGTGCTCACGCAAATAATGGTCGACCGCTTCCAGGTTCGTCAGCTCAGCCTCGTTCGCCGGCGACAACACAGAGCTGAAGTTGTCTCTTGTCACGCCGCTGGCTGCGAGCATTTCCTCGAAGTATGGCACCCCGCAGGCCACCCAACTCCAGTTTCCCGCCAAGATGAAGTCTTCGGCGACGTCCTTCGAGTGCATGCGACCGGGCAACTGCTCCACGATCCACACCATGCCTTTGTGGAGGTTCTGCTTTTCGTGATCGGTTAGCAAAGGAGGTTCCTTCCTCTCCTGACCCGCTGTCGAATTCGCGCTCAATGCTCGATTCGGGATTGTCGCTTCTTCGTTTACATTCAGCTTGTTCATATCCACGGTGATCCATTGCTTGGAGCCGGTGAAGGGATGCCGCGACATCGCTTTCGCCCACGTGCGCCGGTTCTGCGAGATGCGGTTGGCGGTCATGACGCGAGCGGCCAGCGGCACTGATTCACGCACGTCCACCGCTCGCCACAACTCCAGGTTCTCGTTCTTGATGCCCACCCCGGCGACGATCGACTGCACCTGGCGGCCTTTGATGATGTAAAAGTCGTCGGTGGAGCCCAAAATCCCGGGGTAGCCCGTGAATGCGATGTCCACTCCAGGGACCGATTGGCTGCGTTGATTGGGCGTGAAGTGGTAATGGAATTTGTAGCGTTTCTGTATGCGCAACATGGACGAATAGCTGCCGGCGGTGCTGTGGCCAAAGAGTAGCTTCCACGACGACGAGTCTTCAGTGCGAAAGATACGCGTCAGCATCGTAGCGCTCGGCAGGAAGAAATTCTTATCGCCGACGGTTTCATTGTTGGTCAGGACGAAGTTTTCGTAGTATATCTTCAGATCTTGTATATCAGCGGCAGCGTTCATCAGCAGCAAATCGGAAAATGGGATTTCTTCCTCGAGGTCCGAGCGCGCTCGTTTCGCCCCTCGCATGTAGCCGGTCTCGATGCCCTCAAGCTGGTTGTAATAAAGACCGATCTGGTGCCAGTAGTGATCATGTTCGGCGCGCTCCGAGGCCAACTGTTTGATTTTGACGTAGTTCTTGGTAAGTAAATTGCGCAGCCAGGTACAAAAACCCTGCGAGGCTTCATCACGTTCGCAAGATGATTCGATCGTGCTGCAAGGAAAACAGAGAATTAAGTTTGGACGGAGATGATCGATTTTCTGATAACTTACTTTCGCCACTGATTATAGATGTTGTTCCAGGTCAGTGAACCTTCTAGTATTCCAGCACCATAGGCCTGAACTGAATCTGGATAAGTGCGTTGAGTCTCGATCTCGATTTGTGCCCAACTGAAAGATCATTTAGAAATATAATAAAAGAAAGTTACAGGAATATATATTTAAATCTAAATACGTATATATCTCTCAATCCCTAGGAATTCTAAAGAGAAATCGTAAATAAATATTACTATATAATTTATTTGCTTCTTTGTTTTCATTAATTCAGTGAAGAATTTACAATAGTTTGAACTTCCTGACCTTTGAAGGTCTTCTCCTCACCCCTTTTCATTTCCCCCTCTGGACATTAAACCTAAGGAAGGTATTAAATTGAATGCAAACTTGCGATTTTTTATTACTTAATAAGTCAGGCGATCTTGACAGACGTTTTTAATTGATTTCACTCCGTAATTCTTGTGTTTAGCTTACGACAAATCGCAAAGAATTTATTTATTCATAAATTAGTTATATCACTGACCATATAAAATATGCAGTGGTCCAGTTTTATATGATCAGTGGCTATATTCACAAGTTTCTAAAGATCTGTCTAATCTTCCAAAGGATTTCCAGTATAAAACTAAAAAAATCCAAATGAGACGAGGAAAAATCTGTATATAGTCTTGGCAGTTCTAAATCTTGAAATCATTTTAAAGCTGTCAAAATTAAAATGAAGCGTTTAAAAAAAATCCATCAGATGATGAAGTATTTATTCGGGTTCGGTAAAGAGGATGCTCAAGATATTTTGATAGCAGGTGGCAGTTCTAGGCCAACACATCGATCATTTAAGACGTTTATAAGGTCTTTACTATACTTTGATATACTTATTGCTTTCGCAATGATATCGCAACTGATTACGTTGTAAATTAAAACATTATAAGGAGTCGTTTTGAGGGATTTTATAGGTCATATCCATTCAACTGACATTTACCAGGTTTTATACAGGTTTCTATGTAGCTGATGGAATATTTTTTATTGGAGGCTTTTTCTATTTTTATAGGAGTGTTTTTTATCTAGAGGCTAGAATTTATTACAATTTTAATAGAATTAAAGAAATTACATTTCTTCTTCACTGAAGAAATTTCAAGTTCATTGAAGACAACGCATCTATAATGAAGCTGTTATTTATAGTGATTCTTCTACTCACCCATTTTCATAGATCGAATCCTTGTAGCATATTCTGGCTGCCCCTTTTGGAATGTTGAGAAGATCGTTTTGCTGCTTCCAGTACTCGATCTGAAAGCCGACGCTTTTGGTCCAGAACGCCGTCGCACAGTAGGTGCCATTGTAAACGGGTCGCTCGATGTAGCTGATGAAGAAGGCGCCGATTACCAGTAGGCCAGCGCCGATCAGGATGTAAGTCCCGATGCGCGTCTTCTGCCATGATGCGCCGATCACTTTGAGTGTTGGTGTTGTTGTTCCCGCCGTCTTGAAGCTGTTGTTGTGCGGAGAGGTGAGGAGATGTGCTCGCTGGACAGGACGTCGATCAGCTCACCCAAAAATTTCAGCCGAAGTTATAATTAAGATCCGCTCGAGTTGCATACGAGTGGATCGTGTTGGTTGCCAGCACTGATTGCTTGTGAACGGAGATGGTGCGGGGTACGGTGCAGGTGCGGATGTGGATGAGGGTGCGGGTGCAATTAAAAGCGGCCAATTTATCGAATAAACTGACCGAGTTGGTCATCGGAAGGTTGAGGATCGTTTCAGGTTGATCTGCAGTGATTCTTTTTGGAAAAAGCCGGATGAGGAATGTTTCCGAAAGGTTTTCTTTTTCTTTTATAGACGCCAAAAGTTGTAATTTTGATATGGACTTGACAGGTTTCTCTCGTTGCTTAATGATGATTGTAAAGAAAGATTATTAGCTGCTTTAATTTTCCCTGAAAAAATAAATAGAAAAACGTAAAATAAGTATTTTTTTAAACCGTGAAGGGGGAATCTTCATAGCTTTATAGACATTAATTGAAATACTCCCGCGGTTAAAAAAAAAATTATTTGCTTTCAGGCGCATTCCACTCTTTAAGCTTTTACCAAACAAAACAATAAGAAATTCGGTCAGTAAAGAGCCATAAATTAAGCCACAATTTCCATGATCGAAATTTAGGTATATTTGTTATTATTTAATCTCTTTCATTTGATGATTTCTTTTCTTTTTAGATCACTTAATCTCCGCAGTGCTTTACATTTTTTTATTAATTCGAATTCAGCCACAACCTCATCATTATAATCATAATGATCGTCTTTTTCTAAAAAAAATTGTTTACAATTGATTTAAATGTGTTTATTTCTGATTTTTTCCACACTCGACCTTTGATCGTTGTTTCTATTTCAATTCTCTGTCGATGCTAAAAGATTTTCCTATGGATTGTAATTTTTATATTTTTATAAGTAATTTCAAATAATAAACAAGGGACTCGTTTACTTTGATTGTTATTTCCTCCCTTTAAAAATTTTTAAACACATTGTAACGAATTTCCTTTAACTTATTAAAATATTAATTTAATTGTGGCTTAAGCAAGGAAATTTTTTCCTGCAGAGAGATAAATTCCAAAAATACTGCAGAAACCCCAAAAATTAAAAGAAATCCCGAAAGAAAAATTCTTTAAAAATAAAACGAAAAAATTTAATAGTCAATTTATAAATAAATTCCAATGGAATAAAAAAAACCGCTTTAAGAAAATTATTTATGTACCCATTAAAAACGAACGTCGAAAATTTATTGTTTTTATTTTAAATTTAGGTGCTGGAAAATCAAAGAAGGAATCTCTTGGGGGGAAGAGTGGAAAAGATGTGGTTGCGGAGGCATCGAAAGGAATTTAGCACAGATTATATTAAATGAATTTTTGCGGGATTTGTGCGGGTTTTTAGCAGTTATTTGAAAAATTTTATAGTTTATTAAACATAAGTAATGCGAAATATTTAAGTTTAATCGAATCGACGCCGGATGTGGAACAGCGGGTATTTAGTTTTTTAGGTGAGTGTGCAATAAAATCAATTTCATTGAAATTTAACCAAAAAAAAATATAAAACTAAACTATAAATTTAAAGTTAAACAAGAAACTTAAACACGAAAACTTAAAATAAAAAAATTAAATTAAAAATTGTTCTCATTTGGAACTTTTGATTTGTCGATCATTTTTAAATTATTTTTTAAGATAAATTCATTAAATTTTAATTAAATTAATTAAACTGAAATTAATATACATATGAATTTAGGAATTCTAACAATATTCTGAAAAATGCTGCTTGTTTTTTAATAATTTCATTTATAAATGATTTAATTTTGAGGGTTTTCTTTGATTGTAATGAATTGACTCTAAATTAAATATTTCTATTTTCTTAAGAGAAGTTTTGAGCTCTTTTTGTTCTAAGAAAAACACAAAAATCATTTCTAAATTTTAATATAAGTATTTATGCTCTTTTTTTTATTTCATCCATACTTTTTCTACATGAGTAAAATTATAAACACGTGTTCATTCAAATATTACAATTTGCAGATTGCAGATTTGAACAAATGAGCAATACTCAGAATCTTATTATAAATTTGAACATATTAATTGAATAACTAATAATTTCAATATCAAGATTATATAAAAAGGAAACAACAATTAATTAAAATTAAAATAACTACTTTGCAATGAATTATTAGAAAAGGAAATGTATTTCATTGCAAACATATTACAATAGAAATGTCCTTTGTTATTTTGCTTATATGTATAATTTTATTTTTATTTATTTATTTATATTCCTGTCGCACTAATGATTTAAGACGATCTATGAAAATATTATTCATAAACAATCTTAAACAGAAAGAAAACTTTTTATTTCACTGCAATCAAAGAAAAGAAAACAACATTTGAAATAATCTTGAAAAGAAGCTAACTTTTCGAACCATTTTGCACGCTTTTCTAGAATGATTTCCTTTTCTTTTCGTTGTTTTTTTGTGCTGAAAACAACATCAAGAACATGGAAAAAACACAACCACCTGCAAAATGTGCGAATCTTTTCTGTTCTGTAAACGGAGCGAATGAAAAATAATTACTTCACAATTCTGACATTAATTTTATTTACATTTACGAGTAAAGGAAAAAAAATTCCGCTTTTACTTCCGCTAATGCGAAATTTTTGTAGTTTTGCGTGTTGTAGTTGTTTTTGTGATTCATTTTAAATCGCAATTCAACGATCATTCAACAATCGATGCCAATTAAAATCGATTTCTTTTCAATTTCTTATTATGTAAAGAGGAACTCTTTGTTCTTTTTTGAGGATTTTCTTTTGATAGCTGATGTAGCATCTTTTCGTAGTTTTTCTATTTACGTTGTTTATTTTTTCTTTGTATTATTTTATAAAGTTTTTTAGTAGCAGAAATTGATTTGATGTGTTTATAAATTGGTTAGTTCTTTCTTTAATAAATAAACTTCCTTTATAGTCTTTACTATTTTTACAATTCAAAATCACGATTTAGTTATTGAAATTAACAAAATTTGCAATTTATTTACACGTAGTTACAGATAACGACGATATTCCACTTTTCTGATTGATGAAAATATTGTAAATTAAACAAATCAATATTAATATATTTATTCTTAAGTGAGATATGTTTTTAATCTATGGTTTTTAGACAATATATTATGAAATCTTGTTTATATTTTGGTAATTGAATTTATATGAACTTATAATCAAATAGGCTGAAAATCTTTGAAATTCATCAAATAAAATGAAAACAAATGATTCACTGCTGAAAACGCGCAGCCTAAAAGTAAGCAATTAGATGACGATAAAGGTTAAATTAAACAAACTAACGTAAAGTTAATGCAAATACGAATTTTAATTTAATTTTTCTTAAAAAATTAAAAGTTAAAGTTAAGTTACATTATTCCACTATTTAAAATTAAAAGTGCAATTTTTGTTAATTGGTGTACCATAATATAATTGCTTGATCCGAAAGGAGCCGTTATTTAGGATGGCACATCTAACTCCTCGTTAACGTTAACACTATTGTTCGTTAAATGTTCGATTTTGGATTTATTGAACAAATTTAAACAGCAATTTCAATCTTTGCTTTTATCTATAATAAAAATAACTTTCTTGTCTTTTTAGCAACAAAATAACACGTGATATAAAAAGGTAAACTTCTAAATTTAAATAGATGTAAATAAAAAAACTTATTATTTAATAAGACTTATATTAATCGGTTTTTATATATAATTATTCATTTAATTTTTAAAAAACATACGAAGGCAATATTTAAGCTTTTAACTATAATTTTTTTAATTAAATTACTTTTAATTAAATTAATTTTTAAAAAATATTTTATTTATTTAAAATTTTTTTGATCAGAAGAACTTATGAAAATATATTTCTAATAAATTAATTTCTTTAAAGATACCTCTTAATCCCGGGTTCAGGAGAAATCGTATCCACAAGTCACCCCATCGAAATACTGCAAAAGAAGGAATAACAATCATTAAAATAATGAACAGTTTTCCTAAACTTTTGATTACTTAAAAAGCAAGGAACTTTATATAAATATGTAATGTATTTATATTTATGATTTAGGACATTATGAACCCTTCACCCAACATTAACTATCACAACTCATAATATATGATTATATGTTTTTTTTCTGATGAAGATTGTCTGATTAAAAATTTCTGTTTAGTCTACAAAAATATCTTCTGTTTATCTTTGTCTTCGTCTTCCACTCCTTTAAAGATGCGGATCTTCTCCAAATGTTTAAAAAAGTGTTCATTTGTATTGCCCTATCTGCTGAAATTTTATACAGATATCTTACATTGCATAATGATCGTTGTTTGGATTTGTGATATCTTAAAAACAGTATCGTTTGATGCAAAATGATATGTTATTTACTCGTGACAAGTCGGGCGCCGTGTCCATTATTTATATTTTCTACTCATATTGTTTGGCACGAGTTCAAAACCTCCTCATATAACTCAGTCCCATTCTCCCACTCTGTCAGTCTTTTTCAGTCACTCTTTCACTCATTCTTTCAATTGATCTAGCGCCTATTGATTTGTTTACTACGAAATCTGACCCAAAGCGTTATATTGAAGTTTTGTTGCTTGTTTATTGAATATAACTGTAGAAACAATAAAACACAAATCGACGGCTGTACAAATCTGTTGTTGATAGTAGAAATCAATCTCATCAACAAAGTCGAAGTCAAGAAAAAAATACTTTTGATAACGCCTTCTGATCTTCAAAATAACTTCGATTTTTTAATAGATTTATTAACTGTTATGTTTAGTTATATATTAAAATTATTATTATTAATATAAATTATTATTTTTATTACAATATATTAATTTGATCAGTTTTTCAGTTTAAATAATTTTTCAGGCTTGAAAGTGATCAAGATAACTAATGAAAAAGATTTAATTAAATGTTAATGTAAGTTAAGTTAATCTTATGTTAATGTTAAGTAAAGTTTGATGTCAGGACATCAAAGACGTCAATTAACAATGAAACGCACGAAAGGCCGACTCAATTATAATGATCAAAAAAATACAAAATTCGGTATGTATCAATCTTCAAAATGTGTCGGAATTTCAGGGTCAATAACCCCATCCACATTACAAGGTATTTTGTAATGAAAAGCAAGGAAAACCTACCCCCAAATTGAGTACAGTTTACAGCTGTATCTATCCTTTAAACTGTATACCTTTAAGTAGGCCGCAAAATTATATAAAAATAGCAGCTGGAAAAAAGTTAACTAAAGAAGTTGATAAAATTACTTTTGGAATGCTTCGATGTATCAAATAATTGTCTGCTATTTTAAGAATGTATCTACAACAAATTTACACCAGTTAATATCAACTAACAGACCTAATAAATAAGATATTATTCTGTTGTAAGGATCGTTTTCCCAATCGATTTTACTACGCTTTCCATATTTTCGTTCTTCTGAAGAAATCGAATAAACATTTACATTTAAACATTTCTTTAAAGATTTAGAAAGAATTTTATAATTTCAAAAATCGCTGAAATGATTTACGATCGATAATTTCGGAAAGATGTAAATTTCAGAAAATCAACAACGTGGATCTTTTGTTCGATCTGCAGATGCATGCTTTTCACTTCAGCGTTTCTACTGAAAAACATCTATAGATTATTTATTTTAAGTTCCCTTCCGTCTTTTTTAATACTGTATAGAAAAGTGCAGAAATATACGGAATTTATTTAATAGCTTTAAAAATATATTCATGCTTTTTTAAATATGTTTCTATTTTTCTCTGAGAATTTGTACACGCATGTGAAATTAAGGCTTTTATTTATATTTCTTTATAATAATTCGAGAGCTTAATAAGTTCTTTAACACACTACCTTTATTATTTATATCGTATTTGTACAGAATATATACATATATTACTTTATATTTATAACACATCGACTCGTTAACGACTTCACTTGAAAAATTCTGGTTTAATTATCTCGTCTCTGGCGATAAGTAAAGAAACCAATCGTGTTGAATAGCATTTTAAAATCTTTCAATGAACTTTGATTAAAACTGAAATGCCTTGTATTGTATATTGAATAACTTCTAAAATACTTAAAGTAAAAATGTTATTGAGTTTATTCACCTTCTGGCAAATGTGAAGGTTAAATATTTTTAAGAAATAAAAAACTTTTTGCTTTTACTTAGATTAATAATTATTTATATTATTGCATTAAAAGTTAGAGAGAAATAATAATAAGAAATAATAATCAAGAAATTATTCTTATATAATTATAATAAAGCAAATAATTTTATAAAAGATTTCATTTATTAATTCATCATATCATTATACAAATAACGTTTTACAAATATTAATATAAAAAAGACTGATCGGGAAAGAAAAATAATAATCTGGTACTCGACACTGACTGATTATGAACATGAAAATTACTGATTGAACACATTTATTGAATTGGTTGTGAACATTTGAAGCATGGCCGTCTTTCAGAAAGATTATACAATATATTTTTATAATATGTAATTCTTCTAAAGACCTTAGAAGCTTCCATAATAGCTATAGCCTTAGTTTACCTCTGTGATCATCTGATTTTGAAGTCTTTTTTAAAATTTAATTTAATATTCTAAATTTCTTTCTTTGATTAATAATTTTTAAACTTTCTTAAAGGAAAGTTTTGAAATTTTAGTCATTTATTATTTGTTTATTATTCCGCTCAAGTTTTAACAATTAATTACCCTTTCTTGATGTTTATTCGTTCAATAACTCTCTGCAAATTTAATAATATATTATTCCGAAATAGTATATTTTTTGGCTGGTCAAAACAGAAATATCTATAGGCGGAATGCGAAACTATGAATATTTATCGATAAATCAGATACTTTATATATTTTATATATATCTCAATTCATTTGTGTGTAAAAGAAATAGTAAGCTTTTATTCATAACAAAAAATCACTATCGAAGTTAAAATTTTATATATTTTTTATACAAGAAAATATAAAACACTAGAAGCAAAAAATTAATCAGATGTAAAGTGATGTTAAATAATTTAATTCAAAAGTTAAATAAATTATTCCATTTAAATTAACATTTTAAACAGTGGATAAATTTAGGTAAATATATTTTAACCACATATTTCTTTAGCTTTTCCATAGTCATTTCATTTATTTATTTATAATTCAAATTACATCATTGCCTTACGAAGTGTGTTCTTTTATATATTTTAATTGTTTTATTTATCATGGATTTGACGCACAATTATTTATTTATTCATACATTGTTAATTTCTCCACACATTGTTAATTTGTAATTATAATTTTGTTATATAAATACTTTTCTCAAGTCTTCTTTATACAATCGAACACTGAACATTGCCATTCATATATCTATTTATAAGCTGTACCTTCCGCAATTTCCAACCACGTGTCGCCGAAAAAAAAGATCTGTGGGACATATGTAGGTATACCCTTGATTTGATATATATGATACATACATAAGAAGGGTATTTAATATAATAAAATTATTAAGAAATAGAAATAAAACATTTCTATTAAGTATTTTTCTTGGTAAAGTGTCACTTTTATCATTTGTTGCTAAGTAAATAATTGTCAGGCAAATTTAAGTTAAAGAAAAGAACTTATGAATAAATATTAACTTACTAAACACGCCAGCAAAGCAACAAAATCTCACAACAACAACAACAACACCGCGGAATACGTTCGGACAAGACGAAAGCAGTTTACGAACTGATCATATAATGGATATAGTGCTCTATAATAGCCACTGAGAAAGAGAAAAGTGAAAAAGCAGGAACTGAAAAACCGAAATCGTTGACACAGTGTACAAAAAAACCATTACAATTAAAATTAAGAGACTTTTTCAATAGAATTTATATTAATACAAAAATAAAACAAATAAAAATAAATAATCATTAAAAGATTAAGCTGAATAAAATAAAGAAAAAGGTTAAAAATATCACGAAAATAAATAATCTTTGCGATAATTAATTGTATTTGGAGAAAGTGAAGAGAGATGAATGAAGAAAGAGCAGTGTATAAGAGAATGAAGGAAGAGAAATAAAGAGCAGCTCTCAAGTCGCTGCTGAAAGATCACAGCCCAGTAGATTTTCAATATAATTTAAGATACTTTCCAAAACTCTTTCTAGTACACATGGTAACAATCAGGTAACAAAATCAAGTAACAAAATCAGGTAATGTAAATCAGGATATTGTCAGGACATTTCATGGCAGTCGCAGAGAAGCTGAAAGAGTTTTAAAAATATCTCCCGATCTTAATTTCTATAAGGAAGAAACTGAATTTATTTATAAATAGCTGTTATCTTCTATAATGCTGATATCTTCTCGTATCTATTTTTTTAACTGTATTTTCTGCTTATTTGTTTCTATTTTAATTTCCGGATAAACTTAGAAATCTCATATTAAATTACTGTCGCTATTTCTCATTCTTTCACTCACATTCTTTAAATTTACACTCGTCTTAAAGACAAATACGAAAGAGTAAACAATTAAGGCTTAAAATTAAACTAAACCAACATCTCTTCAATTGAAATATTGTAGATCTCTTAAATTTTATTAAATTTGGTTACAAAATCGAGTTGCTTTCGGACGTTTGCAGTTGACAGAGTTTAAAGTTGGTGTTGATTTTTGCTCGTGACAACAACACCAACAAAAACAAATATTTTTTCTACAGAGCAACCAATTCACACGCTTCGAAAATGCATTTCTACATAAATATGTAAAAGTGTCAGGTGTAAATATAAACGTGTTAATGCACATGAAGGTGATTAATGCGAGCTGCTTCTGCTGCTGCTGCTGTTGCATTTATTACAAACTCTAAACAACTGCATTAAGTTAACAGCTACCTGTTGATATAACTCAGTGGCTCAGTGGCTGTTTTCCGGTTATAGGAAATTTGCGATGTGTTTAATAATTTTTCTCAAATATCAACTCAGCTCTGTAACGGACGACTGTACCTAATACAATATTTTATTGGCATATTATCACAATCACGAGCTTAAGTCATTCAAGCATTCAATATAATTGCTTCTATAACTTTTACGACTTCAAAAAATTGGATTTTCTAATGAAGTGCATTTGTTAAAAGATGTATAATAAAGGAATGTAAAGAAAACTACGACGAAATTGATGATGACGAAGGTAGGAAAAGTGAAAGCGTAGCTTCTACCTGACAGCTGAAATCTCTTCTCAATCTGAAAAATAAAATTAGTAGAAATTCTTGCTCTCGGATACTCTTTGAAATACTGTAAAAAAATAACAATACTCATTCGATATCAAATAAATCAAATTTATCTCTTAAACATAAGTTTCCTTTTTCTTTTCTATTTCTTGTACATTGTGAAAACTCTTCTCATTTAGGAAATAACAAAGAAAATTAAAGATCCTAAATATAAAAATAATTTTCTCCATATTTTACTCTTCTCTACTTCTATTCGTCCTTTTTGTCCTTGTTGTGTTTTCCGTTTCCTTTATTATTTTTCTCCTTTCTCTTTAGCATAAGAATTCTTATTTTAATGTACGATATTTAATACTACATTATAATATAAACGATCAAGTTATCCAAAAGAACTGAATTTAATGAATGTATTAGGGAAATAATTTCTGAAAGCAAAATTGGTCATTTATTATCATGTTGAGAAGAAATTCAAAGTTTTCATTAAATTATTGACGCTATTTAATTGAGAATTTTATTCTTTTGAACACTTTCGAAACACTTTAGTTTAGTAGATCAATCCAAATGTTTCCTATAACTACTTAAGTTCGAATGTAATAAATTTCTATTATGAATTCTTGAGATTTTACAAAATTTTTTAAGTACATTTTCAAACTATTTTAATTTTTATTGCTTATATAAATGTTGATGATTTTATTATGAGTTAGAGAAAGAATTTATTTGTTGTCGTGGTTTTTCATCGATTGACTTTTTAATTATTGTAAAAATCTCATTATTTAATTAAACTAATTTTAATAAATTTCTTTTACATTTCCAATTATGATTAAATTAAATATTAAAATAACGTTTACATGACTCTTTAGACTAAATAATCTTTTTAGAATAACTAAAAATAAACGTTTAAATTAATGTTTGCAATAAATAAGCTTTTAGAATAATTAAAAATAGTCTAATATTTTTCATGGGATCAAAATAAAATTTTTAGATTTTTAAGCAAAGATTGAAGTGCAAATAAAATTTTTATCTGCAAACTTTGAGGTTTAAACAAATAAAGCATTATGTAAAAATTATTAATAAAAAGCAGGATTTTTAGTTATTACAATTTTTTAAAAATTATTTCCTTATTTGCAATGGAATTTCCTGAAACACAATTTTTATGCATCAATTTTAAACAAATCCATTGCAAAAGCTTAACCACAAAATAAATTGTTAATTATTTGTAAACAAACCTTTTATTATAAAATCAAATACATGTTAATTAAATATTTACACAAAAGACTTCGCAACTTTTTATAAGTTACTAATTTTTCTTTGAATGATTTTTATCGTATTTAATTATTATAATTATTATTTTGATTAGACGATTTTATATTTTTCCAATTGTTATTCACTGAATTCAACAGAAGTAACCATTAATTGCTTCGGTTTCTTTTAAATGTTACTAAATATTTAACTGATCACTTAATGTTTTACTATTATTCTTTGAATCTCTTTTCCGATAAATACTTATTTATATATCACTATCTTGAGCCATCCGCTCTATTTCGAATATTGCTTCAGACTGCCGAATGGATTTCCTTTTATTTCGGACTAACATTGAATCGGCCCGAAAATTACAGAACACAAAAAACTTTAACCGTCTGCCAACGAACGATTCGTGGTCTCCGACGTCACTAGCTTCTATATGTGCCTGTGTTTGAGTGTGCGAACTCAAGTTGACGGCTGTACAACAAGCAATTTGGCCTCTAGATAAGTTAAACAGAATCAGAGAACATCTCGCGGAACTCTTCACTGCTCGAGGAAGTAAAATTCTATACAACAACAACTTTTGCTATAAGTATCGTAGTTCATAGAACGCTGAGAATTTTCACGATCAGACATCGAGTGGATGGGGTTCATTGCTGTTGTAGCTGAGCGCATGTCTACAGAGATAAGAATTTCGTGCACTATCAGTCGCCGTTAGTGTGCCGTCGCTGTTATTCTTACTGTTAGTGTTGCTGCTGTCTACAGAGATGAAAAAATCTAATGCTATCAGTCTTTGGTATTCGTGCGATCGCTGTTAAACGTACTGTAAATGTTGCTGCTGTCTACAGAGATGAGGAATTCTTATGCTATCAGTCGCTGGTATTCGTGCTGTCGTTGTTACTGCTGCTCTTGTTCTGCTACATTTAAAGAAGATATTAAACTCTGTGACAGAGTAAATTAAATAAGGTGAAGATCGTTAAGGAACTTTTTCCAGTTATCACAATCACAATTCAATTCGTTGAGTAGGAAGCTGTTAAAAATTATTAGTTAAAATTAACGATCGTTCCAATGAAAATTCACGGAATTCCTTTAGTTATCATTTAGTAGAAGCTCATTCAATAAAACTGCTTATTATTTTTCCACTTCGATCAAATCGCTGTTGAAAATGTGAACTCAAGTGGACTCGAATATTTGCAGATCAACTTGACATTTGAGAGGCTTTCGAAGAGCGCGAAAGTGGATCAAATCAATTGATTTATGAACTATAGAAAAACTACAGAAATACTATTATAAAATAAATAATATAAGATAACAACGATAATGCAATCATGAAGCAGCATTAAATGCAATAAATTCCAGAAAAGCGAAAAATAAAGAAATACTTCTGCAAAAATATTATAGAAATCAATTGAAATGTGAAATATAAAGAAGAAGGCATTTAAATAGAAACGCAGATGAAAGTGCAAATTGAATAAAATAAAGAAATTAGTAATTTTTAATTCAGAAAATAATTTTAACAAATTTTACTGAATGAAAGTTTTCATTGACGTTTAAATTCAGTTGCAAAAAATACAAACTTCTTCTTTAAACTTTGTTTTCTCTCCTTTCTCATCCTTCTCGAGCATTTTTAGCTTTTTTACTGATCTTCATTAAGATCACGAAGCGTCTCTTTGATCATTTCAGTGTTTTGTTTGTTTTTCTTAGTTTAGTTTGTGAATGTTGTCTGTGTTGTTGTCGTTTCTTCGTTGTTGTTGGGGCAGTTGTTATTCTTCCTCCTCTTCGTTTTTTTTTCGCAATTCCTTGTTTTCTGATCGTCTCAACTGTAGAAGGACAAAAACCTTAAGGATTTTGAACTCTTCGGTATGTATTCGATAGACGCAGACATAGGAAATCCCTTGTAGAGTTACAAGTTTGCCTGTATCATTGCCTCCGTGTTATTTACCCTGGTTTTAAATATCATCAGTGATCTCTGTTGATTCACTTGTCTTTCTATTCTTCTTCTACTCGTTTTTATAAATAACAAAGATAAAATGCAGACATGTCCATAAATATTTCAAAGTTAAAGATAAAGAAGGAAAACTCATTCCCCTTTCCTCTCCTCATCACTTTCCTGATTCTGATCATTCATTATGCGGTGAATAAACTTTTGTATTAGCTATAAAACATAGAGAAAAAATAACTTTTGGGTTTCCTAAACTTTTAGAATTAATATTGCTTTAGAATTATTAATCTTTTGTTATTATGTATTACTCTATTTATTGTTATTACTCTAAAGCTGAAATTGTCTGCGAGCAAAACATTTAATTATTTTATTTTATTCATTTAAAAACCATTACAGACACTGGTTTTTTATACCCTACACCTTAAGGTTGAGGGTATATTCACTTTCTACCGGAGTGTGTAACGCATAGAACTAGACAAGATAGGTATGGAAAAGTATATATATTCTTGATCAGCATCACCACCAAAATTGAAATAACGATGTCTGTCCGTCTGTCTGTCTGTCTGTCCGTTGAAATCACGATCACAGGAGAACGGATCAAGATTTCAAAATGAAATTTGGCAAAAATATTCGTTGCTATGTTGGGGTGTTTCGTATTGAAAATGGGCCAAATCGCCCAAGGACAACGCCTACTTTTTATATCGAGAGTGCAGGTACCTCTGTTTTGCCTATTAAAAAAGTCCATATTAGCATCACTTTTTGAGAGAAGACAAGAAAATTTTATATGCAGGTTTAGATAAATGCTTCCAGTTAATATGCCAAATATGGGCGTGATCCGCCCACTTTAAAAAAATTTTTTGTTTTTATTATTATTATTATATATATATTGTATATTTATTATTAGATATATAATATATATATACCAGTATATATGCAGCTTTAAGGTGTAGGGTATTTCGGCTACAGCCCGGCTGTAGACAACACCTTTACTAGTTTTTAATTATTTTTTTTTTTTTTTGTCTGTGATCAGACTCACTTTTAGCAAAAAGTTTTAATAGGTAAAGAGATTTCACGAGGCCGAAGTTACTATCAACATGCCCAAAGCTTTAAAATTACCTGGCATTCATTTTTAATGAATGAGACATTTCAGCTACACATATCTAATTGGAAATATATCATTCGCATCGAATCTGAGTGGAATCTGGAGTAAAACAGGAAATGTAATCACAATGCAGTGCATTTCCGTTAACTGTAAATAGCTTTGCACGTGGGAAATTTTATTGGAATTTTAGTTAAATTCCTTTATTCACGTAGTACGAAACTTAAACGCAAAAGTAAACTAAAAATCACGTCTGTTTTCTAGAAAACAAGAGCAACGCATTAATTACATAATGCAATATAAACAATTACTTATGTATGGAATGTAAATTAATTTACATATACTAGAATATAAATATATGTAAATATGAACAAATGTGTAATTTTTATTGCAACTAAAATGAACTATTAATAAACTTTCTTGGAACGTTGTCCAGATCTGATCAACTCAAGCTGCTTTATTTATTAGAGGAAATTATTGCATGCAATTTTAATTGTATTCACTTGAATGGAAAACAACTTTCGTCTGTTGACGCATTATGATGGCGATTATTATGCGGCTGATGATGACGACGTTGATTAATTTTAAATTGGCTTTTTTGGGGAAATAAGAAGGCGTATAACAGGCTTGGTTTTTGGTTGGCGGGAGAAGGAAGGAGTTGAGGGTAGTGATAAAACTCACCGAAAGTAGTGATAAAATCCCGTGACTCTTGATCACTCAGTGGAATATTGTTTAATTTATTTACTTATTTTTATTACTGCGTTCAAATGACAGAGGAAGCGAATTCTTCTTTTCGATTATTTCTTCAATCAATTAATAGTTCAATTAATTTCTAATTGTTCAGACTGAACACGACTCGGCTCGCGTTCTTTTCCCTGTATGGCTACATCGGAAATACAAAAATGATTTTTTTTTGTCACTCGTCGGGTACGAAAAGGATCGCCGGAATGTTTTTTTTTCCACCTCTTGAAGTTATATTAAACTCGCACTTTGTACCTTTCTAGTTTATTTAATTTTATTTGACTTTTTATTCTCTACTTCAAAACCTTGTGAAATTCGTAGGTTTTGTATCTCTTTTCTCTTTATTTGGAGCGACGAATTATCGCTGTACGTTGTACGATAATCAACAAAAGACTATCAAGACACTAACTAAAAACCTCGACGAAAGTCGATCGTGCGAATGTGTTCAATTAAATTTTCCATCAACGATCGTGCTTCCAAGAAACCTCTCGTTTCGTTGCGAAGTTTTCCGAAGAGTTCCAACATTCGATTTCGCTCAATTTCTCTCAGAGAGTAAAAACTGAGCAATTTTTGCTGTTGTAGTTTTCCCTGGAAAATTGCAATTCGTCCTCTCTTTTCCAAGAAATTATCTCTCAAAGATCACTTTCCGATTTTATTCCAAGAGCGAAAAATTAGTCAAAAAGTGAGTTGATTGCAGATTGTTTGGAGATATAGCTAATGATAATCGTCAAGAAAATATCATCTGCAGTTACACGAAAAGGGACATTAATTTATCTCTAACAATATTTTAAAACCGCTCTTATCTATAGATTGTAATATGTTTTTTAAAAATTCGAACAAATTCAACTTTTTTATAAGTATTCAACAACCGTTTATTTAAGTATTTATAAATTTCAAATAAATAAACACATTTTAACGTCATTGTATTACTAATCTATATTCTATAATAATAATCTAGATTGCAGAATACAGCTGTATTCTAAAAATATTTCAAATTTCTATGGGATTTTTTTGGCATTTTCAGATTTGTATGTAAATTTGTACTGTAGTGCAAATTTTTTGCTGTCTAATACAGAATTAAGTATTCACATCGACATACGGTTCCATGGTGTAGCGGTTATCACATCTGCTTTACACGCAGAAGGTCTCCGGTTCGATCCCGGATGGAACCAAACAGAATGTCTCTGTTTCAATTTTTTTTTATATTTTATAAATAATTAGATTACAATAACATTAAAAATTTCACTTTTTAAAATGAAATCGTATTTATAGATTTTTTTTATAGTAAACTCTTTTTTAGTTCATATTTTACCAAAATATTCTATATAAATACATATTAATATTGTTTCTCATTGATCATTTGTTTTCTATTTTAAAAATTATTAAATTTCAATGTTTTCGTTATTTTAAAAATTTCCAAAAGAAAAAAGAAATTATAGAATTTTTTATAGAAAGAATAATATTCTTTGTTTACTCTTTTACCACAATATAATAAATAAATACTCACATATTATTAAAAATCTTTTATAAAATAACTTAAAGTCGTTATATTTTCCATTATGGATGATTACAAATTACATTTTCCGGCCACGCCCATTTTAAGCCTTGCAGCTGTTCATAATTTGGAATTTCAGCAGCTGCATCTCCTTAACTAGGAAGGACAACACTAAAAAAACAGTGTTCGCGTTTTTAGATTTTTTCTAAACATTTTATAGAAAATTGAATACTTTTGGAAAAACTGTATTTAAGAAAATGTAATTATTTTAATTATTTACAATAATTAATAAATATGAATAATTATTGGTCCAGCTAAGTAAAAAATACTACAAATATTAAATTCCATTTTCCCAAAAATATACGATTTTCGGTAAAATTTTGTTTAAAATAAATGAAAATTGTTTATAAAACTTTCATTATAATTTTTATAAATTGCGATATCCTTTCTAATTAAGGAGATAAAGTGTTTTTTAAATGCTTAACTTAAGGATCAAATTAAAATATCTCTAAACATTTCAATAAATGTAATGGGATTTTTTTAAAAGTCCATTTGGGATTTTTACACTTTTTATTAGAAAAATGGCGAGATTTTTTCAGCAACACTGATGCGTATAATAATAACAATTTATTAAGCAAATTTCATTAAAAGCATTAACTAATTAAATATCCGGAATACATACGGCTCGCTAACCTAATAAAAACTAGTTCGGATTGATTTATTGACTAATATTAACTAGCTAAAAATTAGTTATTTTCACTAATTCTGCATTGGAGAAATATGCTGCAATATATTTCAGACTTTTGCAGTTACTGGTGGTTTCGGTATTTGATGGTCACAGAGCTGTACATGGTGGAAAAATGGGAACGAATCACGATACGTGAGCCATATTTTTATGCATAATACACACAAAAATAGTTGCTTAAATTGATCAATCTTCTGTTGCTTTGGCAGATGTACTCTTTGCTGTGTTCTTCTGCCTGTTCTGGTTTTTCAACTATTCGGTGCTGCTCTCCTTAACCGGTAGACTGCTGGGAATCACTCCGTTGTCTAGTGTGCTGGACAGTCGTCCGACGGTCAAAATGTAGCCAAGTAGACAATTTTCGAGAAACTTGCATGTTTATGGACAAGTTTTGAAAGTTCTGCATGAACTCGTGCGTATTATATTTCTGTATTATTACTTTTACCTCAGCTTGTAATATGTAAACTTTTAGCGTTTTATAATGTATTTTCGTAATGTGTTTTATACGCTTTATGATCCGGTTTCTTCATAAAATCTTCTTAAAGCTGTACTAATAATTCAGGAAAAGTTATATTTAGCTTTTGCCACACCTTCCACCGCTGAATTTAGACCCATTAAAATTTTTCTTGGGTTGTCGCAATTGTTTGGGATTTCTGAATGCATTTTCGAAGTGCGATATTTTCTAATTAAACGGCCGGGTGCATCGTTATAGCAGGAGTACCGTTAAAAAGGCAATTTGAAGATAGACATACTTTTGAAATATTAAAAATTCAATAAATCATATAAAAATTTAGATGCTGTGGATGTCGACAAATTTCCAAAAAATTTCCATTATTTGTTTATGTCGACGACCGCCACAACAACAATAGCCACCAATAAAAACAAACGCAAAACGAACAACTTCTTTAATAATAATGAAAGCTTCTTTCATCTTTTTATTTTCTATATTAAAATAAAAAATACTATTATTACTAATATTACCCCAACAAAATGTTGTAAAATTCGACGACACCGCTAACGTGAGAATAGGTTACCTAGTCTAAAGTTATTGGCAATATTAATCAACGACCTTCAAGCAACTTCGCGACCTTCACACGCTAAAAAAACCTAAAAAACGGTACTCGTCGCATTAGCCGACACATTACACTATTATAGCACAAAAAAAAATAATAATTATCTTATGATCACCACCAACACATTAAAAACATTTAGCAAGTTTCCACGAAAATTGAGGTAGCATTTCTTGTTTCTACGAACTAGAACTTCAATTAACAAAGAAACATCAATTCTTTTAGTATTCGACAAGTTAAAGATTCAAGCAGAATCATGACATTAACAATCGCAGTCAGTCGAGATGGAGTTTTTCGCAATAGGATCATAAAACTTATGAGCATCCCTCCACAGAACAATATTATACCAAAAAACACTATCCAAAAACTACGAAAAAAGTTTAGAAGCAATGTAGAAAGGATTTGTATATTCTAAATCTTTATTACTTCAATGTATTTTCGATTAAAAACATATTTATATTTACATGTACTAAATTTAATTACCATAAAGAATAATCTTTGTAAAAATTTTGTAAATAAAATAAGCCAAGCTAAGAAGTGATTCGTTATATATTTATTGAATTCTTATTCATGTTCGATCATATGCTGTGCATTTATATGATCTTTTTAAATAGTCCTTAACAAATACCAACGACCTCAGGTTCAGCTTCAACATCATTATTGATATTTAGCATTTACATTCACATTGTTTAAATACACTTTCATTTGACGATTTGTTCATTATCTCGAGACATTTTTTTTGTCTTTAATATTTTTACAATTTACAAAATAATAGTACGCTGTTATGTTATTATTATTAACTACTTTTGCAGTTCATTAAGAATATTTTCAGTATTAAATAACTCTACACATTGTTATTTTATAAAAATACCGTCTTTTATCATCAAATTACAAACTATCGTATTAATATTTTAATCTAGATATCTAGAACGTTAAACTAAAGTTTATGTACATTCTACCAAATCTGTTAAGCCAAATATGATAAAAAGGTATATTTAAGAAACGTTTTGGGTGTCTGCCAAGTATACAAATTTTGGATCCTCGCCCAACTCCACACGTCCATATCGAGCAGTTACCGATCTATTGATCTGTGAATTGCGTGTCCATTTGCGTTTCGACTTGTTGTGTGTCAGCATGTGAGACTTCAAATTCGTTGATTGCGCGAAGCATTTAGTGCATCCGTCGACTGGACAATGATAAGGACGATCACCGGTGTGAATGCGGACATGAGTACGCAGGTTGAAATCGAGCGAAAAGCGTTTGCCGCAACCTTCAAAAGTGCACTCAAATGGTTTCTCACCAGTGTGCACCAGCTGATGGCGTTTCAGCTTCGAGCTCTCGACAAACGATTTACCGCACTCGGCGCAGACGTGACCGCGTGGTCCATGCGTATGCATATGCTTTCGCATAGCCGAATGGTTGCGAAAAATCTTCTGGCAGCTCCGCTGCGGACAGCGAAACTTCGAATCTAGAGGCTCAGTTGCTGGATTTTCTGGAGAGCTATCTTTCACTGAGGCGACATTTGAAGTTTTCAACAAGTCATTTGAAGATACCACCATCGACGGTGAATTGTTTCGTTGTTGTGCTATTTTCAGCCGTACATTGGAAGAACTTGGCACCGTTTTCTGCAACAAGATTTTCGGTGCGGACGGTGTGTAAGAAATAATGAGCCTGTTTTCCATATCGTCGGTGTTGTCTCCATCGTCACTGCTCTCATAATAGCAGTTCAATTCCTTTTCATCAGTTGTTACATCGAAAAGAGCATGACTCGCATCAGCAGTGTTTGTATATTCGACACCATCTTCTGCAACCACATCAGTCTCAATTTTTTGCTGCACTGGTGCTGTAAATGGATCAGGGATAACGTATTCCGAGCAGCCGTTACCTACAATCAGACTGTCGATATTGGACTGAGATTGTTCGTCGTCCTGCTCTTGTTTAATATACGACGGCAAATCTTCTTCGTCCGAAGTGACCGCAGACCAAAGAGTCACATTAAATTCCTGCTTGGTGAGGCGAATCGGTACTTTGGTTTGCTTCCAACGCTTACGCTGCGGACTGTTCAGCGAATCGTTATTTACAGTGTCCATTGTCTCTACAACTTCCTCCTTGATTGCAGTTAAATTCTTTCCAAATTCATCTGCATTTATAGTTACATCGTTGAAGTAGACTGTCTTTGGCATGTCATCCTCTGTTGTGTTGGACAATAACGTCTCTTCTATTGCTGGCAATTCAGGCACATATTTCACATACATATTATTAGAGTTAGAGTCCTCAGCTTCAAATTGTTGCATTATTACGTGCGCAGAATTGGCTTGCGGTTCTAGTCCGGGAAATGAATTATCGTCAGACACTGCATAATACTGCACACTTTCACCAGATATGAAAAACTCTCCCGGATCAATTACAATGTTTCCTTCCTCGTCCGCGACTTCTTCGATAAGGTAAGTGTCGCCAGTTCCAATATTAATTTGCTCATTTAGAGTATCTGTGACGAAGGGTTTTACATCACGAATGTCATCGCTGCATTCTGCTAGTAAGTGGTGGGTGAAATATAGAGACGGAGACGTTTTTGCACTGGATACCGAAACTGCCGTCGATGCAAGGGAAGGGTTGTTGGCTATCGAACCGACAGCAGTATTGAACAGAAAATTTTGAGTTGCCATTATTTCAGTAGGTTCTATTAAATTACCAAAAGTTAGGACAACTTCGGAATATAATTTGGTATTTACTTACCAAACAATATTAGTACCAGAAAACACTCGCATATTTTGCGGACAATCGAAACGAAGTTTGTTGGGCAAACGAGAACGCAAAATTGTTCTGTGTTTGCGAGTTGTAACTCTTTGTTAGCTGCACTATTTTTGCTCCCAGATGTTGAGAATCGATTATATCAATTTGTTTAATATCGGAATTGTTTAAATATTTTCAAAAAAGCCGGTTAATATGGCGGAAATCTTTTCCAAAATGGCTCAATTGTTCAGTTCCTCACTGCCAGCGAAATATAGCTAATTTTGCAGGGCTGCCAATTTATTTAACTGCTCTGAAAAAATTACGGCACAGAAAATTTGTATAGAAAAATTTTTCAATCAGCTGTCAAAATTCAACGCTTTTCAATTAAAGTCACAGCGCAATTATAAAATTGTTATTTATTCCTTTGTACAATGGAACTCATTGGGTGTAGATACAGTTCTTCAAAATATGTTCTTCAAATAGATGTGACCTGCTAAAATGTGTATTGAGGAACTTTACATTGTTTTCTTCGATTGAATTAAAAATTGCATGATTTGTTTCAATAAATTAGATGTGAATTGGCATTGGGATACTTTGAAAGGCACTGTGCTGTGTGTGAATATGGTCAAATTTTGCAACGCCTCCCAAAAAAACAAATGCCAAAATTTGTGGACCGTAACTACTAAACCGTAATCAGTGCGCCGTGCGTTGAAACGTACACAACTTTATAAAACTGGTATATAAATCGGATTGCAGTTTCCCGTCTTAAATCAATTTTAATATTCACATAAGAAATGTATTTTGAAATTCGTTCGTTGGTCTGGCAACATATGTTTTACAACGCTTAATTTTACTCTTGTTACTTCTTATGAAGTATTGAATGATTCACCATATTATGAAGATGTTCAATTTTTATGAAAGGGAGGTTTATATATATGAATTCGTGTATAATCATATCTATTTGTACGTGCTTTGTTGTTGTTAATCTTAAGGCGAATATTTTACACTTCAAAGTTGGATTTCAAAATTAAAGCAAAATGAATAAAGTGAAAAAGACAGTAGAAATCCGTTTAGATAACCAACCATTAGTTTACTTTTAACCGATATATGTACATCTGTATGCTTGCGATATATTAACAGCACAAACCAACAATAAAAACAATGACATCAACCTTTAGGGATGTTTTGTTCTGCTGCATATTGCCTACTTTATTTTGTTTTGGTAATGCATAGCAATATTCTATTTGGTTTTCGTGGCATCCGTCCTGACCTTTTATTGCTGTTGATTTTATTTCTTACTTGTCCTCATGTGCTCCTGTTCAAAGTTGTTATTGTTCTTGTTTGTGGTGTTGCTGCATCTACTATAAGAACGTTCTTTCCACCAAAGACAAGCAATTTTTGGATATTCCGTGTGTCGCTTTGGGTTATCGTTTCTTTTGTCTATGCAATCTCTTCACACTCACACAACACACGCCTGCAACGCCATCGGATGTGTTTTGAATGTTTTTCAAACAGGCGACCAGAGCAGAAACGAGTATTTCTGAATTTCCTCTGCTATGCAAATATTAAGGATGTTGTTTTTGTGAACCTTTATGATGTGAAATCGTACCAACTGCTGCGCCAACAAAATGTTTTTTAATATTGTTTCTGTTCCTGACTGACTTAATATAACCAAAGATGTACATTGAAACTTGAAGCTTGTTGCTCGCCGTATTTTTTATTTTTACGTGCTGTTTGTTTAATGGTTAGTAACACATTTAGAAACAAACCATCAAGACGTGAACACAGCACACAGGAGTGTGACTCATAAAACCATCAAACGGCTGAAAGTAACAGGGAAACAGCTAAAAAGACTAGTTTTTCGCTTGTTGCTGACATTGAAAGCATTCAGGTCCTGTTGTGTGCAATGTAAGGACTTCCATTGCTGTTGTTGTGTTTATCCTACACTTCATTTATAAAATTAATGCCTTTTTGTAGTCTTCGGAAGTCTCTGAAAAATGTATTTTATGTACATCTCCGTGAAGGCATAAATTTAGTAATTAAAACAACAAATAATTCATTTAGGCAGCTAAAAGTTAATTGTTTGAAATTAAAAAAAAAAACCTGGTTACAGAGAATACCTTTTCTTCAAATAATAGAAGCAGAAAGATGATTATATTTCTGAATATATATGATTAAAGAATAAAATGACCGAAGGAACGCAAAGTTAAACTGAATCTGTTTTTATCGAAGCAAATGATTTAAAAAGCTTTCAGTTGTTATTCTGTCGTCATTATTTATACTCCTTTTTCAGTAGCAAAAGCAAACAAATTCATTGTTATTTTTAGTCACACGCAGTTGAATCACCACGCTCCCACGAAGCGATTATTTCGGAACGAAATCTGGACAAAAAGGACACCAACCGGAAGGTAATACAATAACAATCAAGCAGAAATTCCATTTGCTCAAGATGATTCTATGTAAACATATGCTAAAGCTGATGAAAGTGAAAATGAAGACAGAAGCAAGAAGAAAATACGTTTCGCAGTATAAACTCCTGTTAAACTGTTCCTAGTTATGTATTTCTCTAAAAGCAGCAAGCCGTAATAGCGGGAAAATATGTGGGTGGTTTTTTGGAGAAATGTTGCCGCTCTTCGCGTCATAATAAAAAACCTAATCGACAATAAAGACACGTAATCAATTTGTTTGCATTTTGTTTACCTTGGACACTTCTGTCTGAAATGTAGACTGAAGTAACAGGCGATGTCTACAAGTTGGAGCTTTCACTTTCGTATTCCAGAACGAGCACCTGTGAAATGAAACCATCGCCGGACAGAAGCAGTTGGGGATATCGCATTGTTAGCAGCTGGTGACGGAATTCCTCGAACTACTAACAGAAAATTGTAATTAATAACATAATGAGTGTAAACAAAGATTGTCTACGCAAAAAGCCTATATAATTATTCCCTTTTACGTTGCTGAAGAACCTCCGTCTGTTGCGGCTTCCATGGACTGAAAATTCTCGAAGGTAATATATTAAAGAGCTTAGAGGTAATATATTTAAAGAGCAGACAGGTTCTGGCTTTGCTAGATTGTTGGCCGAGCATTTGGATGGAGTGTCCAACTGAACACCGATAAAATTAATAATATTTCCTTAAAAGTCCAGCGTTAAAATAAAACGGTTTAAAGACATAATTTAATAATATTTCATAGGAATCTACGCAGCTCTCAAATATCTCCATAATTATTGTTTATCACAAATTATAAATATGATCAAAATTATAATAATTAATGCAGAAAGTATACATATAACTAATAATATTGTAATCGTAATAATATTATTATGGATAGCAACAAAGGAAATAATAATAAAAAAATAATATTAAATTAAAAGATGTAATATAAAATACAAATTAATCTATTTTATGAAGAATTTAAAAAAATGTAAAAATATGGAGATTTAAAGTTGTTTACACTTGTGACTTTTTGCATAAAATAGATTTTATTAAATGCTGAAATTTAGCGTTTTAATGTTTGTGAAATGATGTTTACTGCTTGTAATTTTGAATTTATCGTCTAATTTAGCATTAATAAATTCATAACAAAATTAATTTCGTAAATATTCACATCGTATCGACGGATAAGAAAACACAATCAATATTATTTGAATTTTCTTTGGTTTTATTGATTGAGGATATAAAAAGGCACTTATAATAGTTAATGTTAAGTAAATGTCTATAAAAACTAAAGTTTGGATAAATACGTAAACATACATTCAAAAGCGAATAGAATTCTGTGATGAAGTTGTCATGTCATGCTTAACTTCTAATGATTTCTTATTAAAGTAAAAAATTCATAAGCAACTGCATTCTAAATTTACTCGTGTGTTTTAAACTATAATTGAAAAATGCAAATAACGACATCATAATTAATTTTATCGATTTAATCAATATATTGTTCGTTAAACCTAAAAACTACAAAGTCTGGAATTGGTGAATCGATCGACTGCTTCGATGAATGTGATTGTTCGCTGGATGGGAAATCATTTTGCGTGGCGTCCGAAGTGCAATAAAAGCTTCTGCGTGGGTGGCGTTGTTATGCGTTTCATGGCGAAGTTGGCAACACTGCTGCACTTTGCAGTTTTACTCGAAATCTGACTCTGTCGCTGAACACTTCCTCTGGAGCGTATTGAGGAATAACTGTAATATGAGAAATCAAACCGAAAAACATTGTGTAAACATTGTATAAATACAGCTCTCAGATATCCAGAAACAGAAAAATTTTTGCAAACAATCTTCAGTGAAGCCACACACCGCTTTTAGTAAATTTCAACACATAGTTAATTATTTTTATTGCTTGTTCTAGAAATTCCTAAATAAATTTTCTTAATCATAAATTCAAAAATAGACATTCCAATCAATATTTTAATATAGAAATTGGTTAATAAAAGGTATGAAGAAAATTGCTTTTTGTGAAGTTTTGTGTTATGCGTTAAATCGGTTATACACAAAATTAATTGATGAGATGTCATTTTGCTACCATGATATTTTAGTAAGATTAGTTTATTATGCACATCCCAAACTTAATTTATTATTCTCAAAGTCAGCCACATTTATTAATGCAACAGCGAAAGTGAAATTAATCTTTAAGCTGTTTCAATCTAGTATGAAATGAAAAGTGAAGTAAATTGATAATTATATTGTTAGTGATTTCTTAACTATTTTCCCATTTTGCCCTAAATATTACCTTTAATATCGTGTAATTTCTTTAACATTTTCTGAACTGTCTCGATCCGTAGTTTGCATGGCAATTACATCGGGAATGTTTGAAATAACCGAATTTGTGGAATTCGTTGAGGCCGAAGTCTGGCCACGTTGATCACTTAACTGAGTATTCGACAATCTTTTTGTGAAAACATTTATGATTTTAATAACTATCATAATAAAACTTATAATACGCAACAAAATACAAAACAAAACAAAAAATTAATAAAATTAAACAATAAATAAATTTTAATAACAAAGGATAAACAAAATACAAAAAATAAATAAAGAAAATATGTATATAAAAATGAAATTAAATAATAAATAAATATTATATATTTATATAATTAAATGTAATATGAATTATATTGAACAATTCTCAGTTTTTATTTCTATAATTTGTCCCAAATCTAATTTATTTTTAATGTTTTTCAGACATTTGCTTTTTTAATAAAACGTTTCCTCATTTTAAATCAAACTCATTTAAATTCGCTAACAATTATTGACAGATCTGTCGTCATCAGGATAAGTTTTTTTATGTTCAACTATAATTAGAATATGTCAGTTATTGTATTTTTATTTATTTTATTTTTTATTTATTTATATAGTTATGTATTTGTTTATTTATTTATTTAATCATGTGTTCTTTTATAGCAGTATTAAATTTATTTAGTAGAGAGAGAAATTAATTTTTCAAAGTAGTCAATAATTCAGTAAATTAAATTGTATTAAATTTTTAAACACAATTAATAGTACATAGCGACCTTCAATTATTTTTCGCCATATTTCGATCCGCCTAACCTAATTATTTTCAGTCTATTTAATATCGTACAGTTTCAACTCTGCTTACCTATTTACGATCAAATCCTTGACTTTTCTCTTCATCACAAACAGCATGAAGATGACGAATCCTTGTATGGCATTGCAAATGTCCGCCACGTAGAATACTTTTGCCCATACCTTGTCGGAGCCCACGAAGTACGAGAGTATCTCCAGGGACCAAGTGACGCCCATTACCATGAACAGACGTAAAAATAGGCCGAACCTGTTGAACAAAAGATGAGGCTTTAATTTATAAGTAACACACAATGACTCAACACTTGATTCATTACTTATCCTTCTCAGTGCGAAGATTGCGCGTGTTGTCCTCACGCGCCAGGATACGCGCCATCTCCTGCTGTACTTTATGGATTTTCATTGCCGTTCTAACGAACATAATTACATTAGCCGCAATGATGAAGAGAATAGGCCCAAAGAAGTATATCAGAGCAGACCAGCTACGAACTGCCAAAAATCATCGTCATCAACTAATTGATCGTAGTTCATTAACCTAACTTCATAGTAACTCACTGTCAAGCCAACAAAGACCATTAATACCGATGCCCGGTTTGAATTGGTTCGGTATTGAAAGGCGTTCCTGAGCGAGCCAAGTGAAAATCAAGAATATCGCAGCCGATCCCCAAGCGTAAAAGGAATAAATGACGAACCGCTTCTTCTCGTGGAAGCGTTGGACTCCGTGAGTACCGCGGAAATTGTACCACAGATCAAAGCTAATCACGCTCAACCAGAAGAAGGAAGCCATAAAGGAAAAATAGGCCATGTAACCTGTAGAGCATAAAAGGCTTGAATGCCGTTTAGTTGTACATAAAGTAAGGTATGAAATCTTTCGACATACCGATTCCTTTGCACGCCACACCCCAGGACGCATTAATTTTGAACATTGCTATAGCGCTGAGGGACGAGTAACCGATGATGAGGCCCACCAAGTAGCAAACTAAAGATTTACCGTGCTGATTGCGTAGCTCTGGAATCGCGAGGTACACGATTATTGTCAGTACCATAAAAGGTACGGAGAACAACATGACTAAGAGAAGAGACACGGATTAAAAGCACGCACAAGGATTCGTTGCAGTTTTAAGAACCTCACCATAAGCATTGACGATCTTCATGGTTGCAAACTCAGTCTGGATGTTGCAGTTGGCTGGATTGATTGTAAATGTCGTATCGCTCTCATTGGCAATGGTCGGCACGAAACAGTATTCATTCGTGGTAAAATATACGTAGTCGTCCATGCGCAGCAATGTACCATTCTGCAAACCACAAAAATATTCTTCCGTTCAAGCGCCAACGTCGTATGTCTATATAAAATAATCCTGGTAAACTCACCTCAAACAGATGCCATTCGTCATAACTCTGAGCCTCCGGCACCAGCGGATACATTATTTCACAAGGACGAAACGTCTTTACGGCGAATTGTTTGAATATGTTGACAGTCCTGAGACTCTTGTCGGCCAGTGTTAAGCTGATTTCAGGTTCTGGCCATTCCATAGCCGCGGAGGTATTGACGCAGACGCTAATGTTGTTCATAAAAATGGTGCCCCAAGGGCAGCAGAAATTAAGGCATGACTTCACCTTGCAAATGCAGCCGCGATAATGCGGTTCCACATCTATTCGCTGGGCGAGATCTTTGTAGACGTAGTCGTACAGACCGACCAACTGGCGCGGAATAATCACCCCGTCATGAAGATACGAACCGTTGGCGAATTGTGTATCGCCCGTCACGTTTACCGTCTCCAGGAAGGCGCACGGCACATTTCGCCCATCGTTCATGTGTCGCGTATCGCTGGGACTGCCGGATATTTCGGGAGCATAGACGACGATGCAAAGAAGAGCGTTGACAATAAACGATATACGAGCTCGGAGTGGCATTTCAACGAAGTAGAAGGGTTTTGAATCGAGGGAGAACAGCAATAGTTATAAAATTTGCACTATAATAATATAAGAGAAATTTAAAAGGTGAATTTTGTAGCGTAATTAATAGATAGAATTCTATTATTATATTGAGTATCGTCGGAGAGGATTATATAGAAATCTTTGTACTTACTCACTGTTCCTCAATTATTTCTCCAAATCTTTTTCGTTTCAAATAAAATTACAAATTATATGTAAAAGGAATATATAAAAATAAAACTTCTGCATTAGTAAATTTATTATTTGTATATTAATTTGGTAAGATATTTGTTTAAATTATAGTAGTCAACATTCACAATTTGTATCGTATGATATTTTATTTTCATAAATTATCACGTAACACAAACTATAAATCGTTTTGAAAGGACGAAAATTGACAATAGGCAAATAATACGAAAAAATATTTAGTGATTTATGATTGCCCATTGAAATTCCGTAAATGAGAGTCATTAATTTCATATTGATATTAGATTACATCCATTATTGCAGCAATAACGCCGCTTGAATCCATTTGAAGTCATCGTCCCAACAACTTTTCAAGGACGAAATGATGAGGATTAATTAATATTTGCTTAAGCAGAAATCGGTTGTTAATTTGTGTCAAAGTGACCCCAGAAAAACCCCTAATGAGTAACATTTTAAACGATTAAAAATGTAATGATAAATCAACTTTACTTAAATGTAGAAAATTTAAACTTTAGCAACTTAATTAAAGACGAACTTCTTTAAAAACACTCGACATAAGCAGATGCGGAACAGAAAAATGCAAATATTTTCTTAAAAAAAAAAAAAATAAATTAAACACCCGTCGTTGTCTGGAATATAAAGTAGACAACAATGTTTACTCACATCGTGGTCGATTTTAAATGCGCAACATGCTTATGCGAAAGAATTCAATCTTCGTTTTAAACCTAGCTAAAAAATGACATCGAATTTATGTTTGATATAAATAGTTAAGCGAACATTAACACCAACAGGTTCTTTAAACAGTTGACAAAATCGTGTACGTAATAGCATTGTAAATTTTAATAAAAATAAACAAAGGTAAATTTAAATAGACGTAACTAAATAGAGCCTAAATTTAATTATTCTTTGCAATTACGTAGCTGTGTTAATAACTTGTTAAATTCGCTAACAGTATCTAAAATAGCGCTGAATGAAACCAAAAAAATAGCCATCAATTAAAATAAATCAATTTAATATTTAAGTGTCTTTTTAAACCAAACAATTTTTTGCTAGCATTCAATCAGCTTCAATCACAAAAGTATTCACGAAAACATTTCTTTCACGTTATAGTGAAATCTATCAATTTTTCTGTTTTTTTCTTTCTTTAAAATCAAAGAAATAAATCGAATTATTATATCTTATAACGATTAAATCCAGATTAAAATTAACAATTAAATGAGAGAATTTTTCTTAAGAGAAGAAAACTTGGAAGGTGAATTTAATAAAAAATAAATTTATAATTAATTGTTTTTTGGCTATATTTTGGGCTTACTTTGTGTAACTACGTGCATTATTACGTCAATAATCAAGGTATAAATTATTTGTCGGTCTATCTAGTATCAATAAAAGTGTTTATATATTTATTATATATCATTTTTATATTTAATATTTGTCCTTCAACCAAATGATATCCAATATGATGATGATTATGATAAAAAATACAATAATTCCATCTATTAATTTATTATTTTCGTGTTTTGTGTGTTTCCTGGTAATACACAATTTATTAGCTGTAGTTCTCATGTAGATAAACAATTGCTTAGATCTAAATTAATTTTATCGCATTGTCTCTACTTAACAGAGATAAGTTCTAAACTGTCATAGAAAGGAAAGGAGTGGAGACGGATAAAACAAGGAATTTACTCAGTATTTAGCACCTCTGGAGATTACCTTATATTAATTATCCTGTGTTCATAGCAAAACTCATGTTAGAAATTTTCAAAAAAATTATTAGGAAATGCGGATGTTGTTGTTATTATTTTTTATAGTTTTATTTTTGCACTAAAACTCACAAGAGTCTAGATTTCGCTGATTACCTTCCCCTTCTCGTTTTTTTAAATTTATTAATTTTGTTTAAGACAATGTTAATGAATTAACTTTATTTTGTTTTTTTCTTTTGCTTCGGCATTCATGAGCAACTGCAAATTTATTACATGCATGTCTTTTGCGATTAATACAAGGTCATAAAATTCCCTAGAAAGTTTTATACATTAGTCAATTCAAGTACAATCTTCTAGTTGCTATTTAACTCTATTCTAATATTCTCTTCTATTCTTGTTAATACAAAAAAAAAGATCAAGTGATTAGCTATTTATAGATGTTCTATAAGAAGTTTAAGTATTCGTAAAGTAACTAATTTTATGAACACTCTTTATTAAGGGAGACCTTAAAGAATCTTTTATAGACAAATCAAAGAATAGAGTTTGTATGGGATTTACTCTGAAGACTCTGTGTTGTAATGCTGCGATAAATTAAGGCGGGCTTGGGATTGTATAGGACGAGCCAATAGCGGCTCATTATTGTGACCGAAATAAAAACTGAAAAAAAATACTGATAAATTTAGTTTATTGATTACGGTGGAAATTATTCTTGTTCATTGTTTGTGAATTTTTTAGTAAATGAGACATGCAGAAATATGTACTTAGAATATTTTTCGACATTTTATTTATTTTATTTTTTTTATTTATTTAATTTATTTTATTTATTTTATTTATATTATTTATTTTATTTATTTTGTTAATGTTAAATATCGAAACCTAATAAAATTTGTTGGAAAAAAAATGTGTAATGGATAATATGGAGTAAGATTAAATATACAAAGTATTAAATTTTGCAGTTTTTTAAGGTGTTTATTTTCAAAATACAATTATAAAATAAATTAACTATATGTGTATACGTATATATAGTATAAAAACAAAATTCATAAATAAAATATATTAATTGAACGATAAAAATAATACTGATTTAACAAATTTTTAATATAATTAGTTTTAATAATTAGCTATAAATTTTAGTGAATTTTAATTTAAATTAAGCCCCGTTGAAGTTGTATTAATTTACTTTAAATGTTCTCCTTTTGTTTATATGCAAAATATAAAACAACTGCAACAATTTTAATTCACTGAATTTTGGCTTTAAATTGCTTTGGTGAATTTTTTTAATAAATCTTGGGTTCGTTTTTGCTTTACATTTCATTCATTAACGTTTTCAAACTGTATGTTTTTTAGAAAAAATTACTTTAAGGTTGCTATTCTAAAGTAGAATTAAGACATAAAAATTTATAATATATAAAAATTTAATTAAAACCTTTAATCATATATTAATATTTTCTTTCTTTTCATTGGCTTCTTCTCTGATATTTATTTTATTTATTTATTTTTATTTACAAGTACGGAGATATTGAATTTATTTTAATTAACTCTTCACATGGCAACAGGATTTCAACCTGTCGATACCATGTCTAGCGTAAATGAAAATATTTCTCACTACTTCCCAAACACAATTCAACAAGTTTATTTGTTTATTTCTTTCTTTCTGTTGTTTATTCTTGGTTGTCACCAGAAAACCCACAGAAACCTGTTTGCTATTTTATTTAACACTGTAGAGAAGCCAACGACGTAAATATTTAAAAAAGCAGAAATTCACCAAAAGAAGAGACAAGTTTTTTATTATACGAATTTTGCTGCAGAGAAAAAATTTTCGGTAACGCGTAGTAGGTCAAAAATACCGCTTCGTGTGGAGATCGAAATTAAATTCAAGGTCCTCCGATGGGATAATCCAAAAATGGTTGTATAATAATCAATGTAAACCATCAACTAACTTATATTCATATATTAAAATAAAACCCATAATTGCAAATAAATTAAACTGAAATTTGAACCGTAGTTCTTCATATTTTTACCCACCTTTTAGTATATTCTTTATTTTATTTATTTAATATCCAGGAATATTTTTTTGAAATATTAGACACTCATATTTTTATAATCGTTAAAAGCATTCGTTTTTAAATCCGTCAGTTTCCGCATGCATATTTATGATTTTTATTAAATGTGACATAAATATTAAAAACATTCAAAACTTTTAGGTAAAATTTATTACCTATTTTAAATTATAACTGAATTACGTGTGGTTTTAATACTGTCATGAGACAAAGGAATTTTAATATTTCGTAATTATGAAATGGAATTTGGGAGTTATTTGGGTACTAATTTAAGCCATTTCGATTCTTTTTGTCACACACTTTTATTCCCACAAACCGAAAACCAAACACAATCACACATTTATTAATTTCTTGAAATCCTTCACCATTGTATATCATTTCTTGTAACTTCCTTGCTTTTTCACTTCATTGATTCAAACGATTTGACTAAACGGATGATCGAATCGTGTTTCAACAGAGCCACAAACCTCTCTAAGCAACGTGTACGCGTTAACTGACAACATTGAAGCTCTACTCGTTCGAATTGAGCTGAGCCAATGTGCTGAGCGCCAACAGTCAGTCACTTCGCTGAAATGATTCGCGCGCCATGGCTTTCGCTATCATCGCAATGATGCCAATGTTGTCGTTGGCACCATTACGATGGTCGTTTTCGTAGTCTTTATATGTTGTGTGGTTACTTTTGGGGTACCGAAAAGTAGATCGTCAGCGTGGTGAGCAGATAATAAAAATGTACTCAACACACAAACAGCTCTTTCAGCTACTGGATATCATACATTTTGTGGTCAAGTGGTTAAGGTCAATGTTATCTATTTCATTACTTTCACATCAGTTTTATTATTTTTATGTCGGTATTTTTTCGGGAGAACGCACGAAGAAGACAAACAGCAGCTTCTACACATGAAAATTTAATATAATAAAAGTGTTACGCAAGCATAAAAATAGTCTTAAAACAATTTTCGTAATTCTTTTTAGGGAAGCTTTTGTTTCGTTTCTTGCCAATTCAGAGACGCAGGCTGTAGTCGCTTCTTTTGTGCTTCTTCTGTTGTGCTTCTTCTTGTGCTTCGCTGAGAAGATTTTTATTCAAACTTCTCATTCAAAGCTGACTTAAAGAAGAGGCGCGCTATCTATTGCATCTTACTCAAAATAAGCTGCCAACAACTCAGAAAGAAATACTTCTACTGATAAAAATGATGTTCACAAACAAAAATGAAAATCATCAGGATTCTCTATTTATGAATTATTGGAAGCTGCCATTAAAAAAGTGTCTTCCGAAAAAATATGTATTGATTAAAAATAAAATCATGTATATATTTAATCGATTTCATTAATTAAGTATCCTAAAAGTTTCAAACATTCGCCGTCACTTAACGCTAAACAATAATTTCACTTTATAAAATATCTTTACTTCTAATAATAATAATAATAATAATAATAATAATAATTCTATATTCTTAACCTATTAAGCTTTGATATCATACTTAACTAATAATCTTATTTGTATCAAAATCTTTCATTCATCGCAGTAAAGTTAGTTAATCGTAGAGTGGAGACTGCATTCGTCGATAGTTTATAAATAGATGAACAATTATCGTTTTCATTCTTATGACCAAAAAGACTGAAAAATTTAAAAAAATAATTGAATTAATAAAACTGAATCGCCGAATCGTTGAAACAAATCTAAACGAAACGAGTCTTAAGACTAATAATCGTATGGAAACATAAACTGAGTTCGAAATCAACAAAATGCATTGTTGAAAGAACTGAAATGCAACAAGACAAAACGAAGACTTCAGATGCAGGTGCAGATGCAAATATGAGTGCTAAAGATACCAAGGCCGGATGCATAACGTTCACCATCACCAATAACCAAAAGAAACACAAGTAATACCTGACATGATATGAAAAAATCATCCGCAATTCGCTTCAAAAGTTCGTAATTAATTTTATCTACTTTCACAAAGCGAAGCTACTCCTTGGGATTATCCTGCAAGGACACTTCTTCGGGAAGCTCCGTGTCTGTCGAAGCGGATCCACCTGCATTCGATTGTTTGCCACGCATTCTTCGAATTCATTTAAATTTCTTTATTATTACACGATAACAAGGAAGCGAAGAAAACGCGAGACAAATTCCGCATTTTCAATATATCAAAACTTACCGCTTCATTATCAGCAGTTTAATTTTTTTCTTCAGTACAAACAGCACGAAGATGATGACGCCTTGAGCACTATTGCAAATGTCTGCTACCCAGAAGAAGGACAACCAGACGTTGTCAACACCAGCCATGTACGAGAAGACCTCCAACAACCACGTCACGCCCATTACAATGAACAGGCGCAGGAATAAACCGAAGCTGTGAAGATGGAATTAAGTCCCTTTCACGATAAACCAACATTTTCGGTGACTTACTTATCCTTCTGCGTCGTCAGGTGTTTTCTGCTCTCCTCGAGTGCAACCATTCGAGCCAATTCCTTCTGCACTCGATGAATTTTCAAAGCGGTCAGGATAAACATCGTCAGGTTGAACAACATCAAAAGTAGAATCGGTCCATAAAAGTATATCATCGGCGACCACAGTTTACCTAAAAAAAAATTTAAAAATAAGAAATGAATCCTCGAAAAGAAGTCATGATCTGTTGTCTGTACATACTATCGAGCCAGCAGTAGTCAATACCAAAACCCGGTTTGAAGGTTTCATCCAGATTGGAGTTCTGAGCAATAATTGTCAGGCTGGACACGATGATCGGTATACCCCAGGCGTATATAGAGTACATGAGGAGTCTCTTGCGCTGCAGGAAGCGATTGCACACTCCTTGAGCTGTATGGAAATTGTGCCAAAGGTCGAAGCTAATCACGCTCACCCAGAAGAAGGCCGCCAAGAAGCTGTAGGTGCCAATATAGCCTAAGAAACACACAAACGACTATAAAATTGTGTTTAAAATCGTGTCATGTTAGCATTGAACCTCACCCAGAGCAGTACACAATTGCAAGGAGTACGGATTATCGGGGTTTTCGAAGGATATGATGACTAGCATGGTATAGCCCATAGTGAGAGCGAACAGATAGCACACTAGATATTTCCCATGCAGGTTTCGAAGCTCAGGTATCCACAGATAGACGAATATAGTCAAAATCAAGAACGGTATAGAAGTCAACATTGCTGCGGATCGAAATGATAAGAACTGAAGAAAATGGCAAAAGAATAAATAAAATAAAAGCCTACTTATGCTGTTGACAATTTCCCTGCTGCTTCTCTCCTTGAGGATGGGACAGTTGATCGGATTCAGTATGAAGCTGCCATTATTCTCGTTTGGCGTCAAGCAGTACTCGGATTTACTCAGCAACGTCATATCATACATTCGCAGCAAGGAGCCATTCTAAGAAAAAGACGGAAATGATGTTTAAAAATAAATAAAATTAAGTCTCGAAAGAATCGCAGAGGATTTTCGGATTCTTCGTACCTCAAATAATTGCCAACTATCAGACTCGCTCAGTTCTGGCATCAGCGCAAAGCCATCGTGACAAGGAATACCTCGCTGGACGACGAACTCGTTGAGTACGTGCATCTTTTGCCGAGTGCCGTTGTTCAGAGTGACGTTGATCAGCGGCGAGTACTGCAGTTCTTCGGCTTGCTCGCGGCTGCACTCGAAGGAGAAGTCGACTTTAATTTCGCTGGGGTGACAGCAGAATTTGACGCAGGACTTCAACTTGCACACACAACCTCGCAAATGAGGCTCCACCGGAACGCGTTGGCTACCATTGAAAAAATCGTAGTCATAAACGCCAACCAACGCAGGCGGCACTACGAGGTCTTCGTACAAATATGAGCCATTGCTAAACTTCAGGCTATCGGTTATGTTAACGGTGTCGACGAAGGGGCAGTTGGGAATCTCTTGAGCGACTGTGAGCAGCAGGAATGGCGACCAACCCACGCACAAGTAGAATAAAAACCAACACAAACCAAAGACACGCATTTTATTTACATAAGGCGCCAATTTTACCAAACTGAAAACATTAAATTGAAAAGAATTTTTATTACATTGTTCCTAAATTTATTTCATTTCACAGGAATTTGAAAATTTTTAAATTTTGAATCTTGGAGGTCAAAGTGCCGAGATAAGTTTAATTCCTCAGCTTCATTTATGACTAATTATTTCAGTTTTTTTCTGGAATTTATGTATGTTTTATTTAGCGTTTTTTACAGCTGCCAGTTGATGGCGATTCAGATGAATGTTTCTTATCTTATTTCTCTACGTAAGACTTAAACTTTTATTTAATATGGATGAAATAAATTGGAAGTTGAGTGTGAAGCATGTTTGCAGTTTTTAATACGCTGAGCCAAAATTATGCTGGATTTCTAAGAGGAATATTTAGTTAACTAACAGTTGATGTAAAATTACCAAAGAGTTAAGAAACAAAACACTGAAAATTGAAGACTTTAAAAGAAGATTAAACACTAAAAAATACACCGAAATCATTCGATGTATATATCTTTTAGTGATATCGTCGCAGCATAAACCATATTTTATCACTGTTGAACCGCAACACATTCCGGGGAAAAATTGATGGAAATAAAACTTGGAAATATCTAATTGTTTGTGATTTATGTTTGTCTTTTAGCCGAAAAGTTAAAAGATAAGACAATGACGCTTTTAAAATACACATGTAAACTGAACTCATGTCTTTTGTACTTACGCGTGCTTAGAATTTCAATAGACGGTACATGTTTCAACTTACACAAATAACAATAACAATTAAAACAATGATTATTTAAACGTAGCCACTTTTAAAGCAACGTTCATTTGGCAAGAGCTCCCCAACAACTAAATTTTACTAAATGAATGAAGCCTCAAAACTCTCCGAACCTCGTGTTGTATACAGTCAGTAGAAACTCATCCTCGAAATGAGTGGCGCTTTTTAAAATTGAAGTCTCCAACTTGGATCTTTTAACTTGTGAAATGCTTGTGAAGTGCGAGAATGTGAGTGTGATAAATGAGCGCGCGATCGCGGGAGAATGTGAGAGCAATAAATGGAGATTGGGAGAAACCAAACAAAAACATGTGCTGATTGTACAAATGCGTACAAAAAAACCATATAAACAAAGGGTAGTGATTCGATCGGAACGCAAATAACAAACAGATAAATACAATAAATATCCAGATCTATTTTTGTATAAAACGTCTCATTATCATTCAAAGAAATTTCCCTCTCCGTTTCTGATAAAAGAAATAAAATAAAAAAAGCAATATTAAGACCTCCCAGATGGATATAGAAACACATATATAAATAAAAGGTAGGTGAATCGAAGGCGAACATAAAGATAAATTGTAGATTTAGTGGACACAAAATGATCAAGGTTACATTCACACTTTCCAACGTTTATACAAGTATTTCAATTGGCCATAAAGAACTAAAATTATTCATATATAAAAACAGAAATTATGGTATGTCATGATAATAAAAATTACAATTAATTTTGTTAGTGGCTTTGTATAATTGCTATTCATAAATAAATTCTCCAAGAGCACAATATAAAATTCAACTAAGTTGCATTTATATAAACAATATTTAATATGGTGATTTATATCTTCTTTTATTAATATGTAAGAAATATTGAGGCTTTATTAATAGGCCTAAAACTAATCTTTAAAACAAGAGTAAAGCAAAACATAAAGCACCAACCGATTTACAACGAATATAATAATCATTTTTTTTGGGATAATATTATTTTTGGAGATGTACCACCAATCATGCGATGTATATATCTAATGATGAAAAGACCTCTCATCGAGCAATATATAATATTGGCAGTAAAAATGCTAGCTAGAGATAAATCTTAAGGGAAGTTTACTTAGCAACAGTAACACCTTTATTATAATAGGATTTTCATAGTTTTTACTATTATTAACCGTCAGTAAACCTAACATAATTACAATTATCATTTTGAAGCTTTAAATTTTTAATAGTATTCAATTCTAAAAAAGAATCACAGGACGTTACATAACATTTTGATATTGAATTATCCCTTTAATTCAGTTGCAATTCCAAACGTCACCTTATAACATATCCCAGTTATTTTGGCCAACCGCTAATCAGCAATGGAAATTCTGTATTCGAGAACGCTTACAATAAAAATTATTATCAATTATTAAACCGCGTACGCGTTCAACAAAAAAAAACTGCAATGAACACGAGCACGCGCCTTACTAATGGGCCGACCGGCTTCGCACGTGGGTGTACGCTTCGTGGTGTAAGCTTTTAAATAAGGTAAGGTTGGTAGGGATGTGTATTTGTAGCCATCGCCATTCGCCTCCACCCCACTTTGCCAATAGTCGTCCTACTAGATCTAACAACTGCGCACTTGAAAATCCGAAAACAGGCGAAGACGGTGCTATTCAAAAGAATACTGGCGACAAGACCCTGAGAAATTTCCGTGAGTATCTTCTATCAAGAAATAACATGTTGCAGAGACTTAGCTTTAAAACAATTAATATTCTTAATATAGAAATTACTAATGGATTATTAATTATAGAGTTGAGCGCAGCTGGGACTTTAGAGCTAGACGCACCTCCACATTTTAATACGGTTCCCTGAATATATATGTGATGCAGTTCCTACTCAATTGTTTACTTCATTGGTACAATTGTTTGTTGCTTTGTTGTTATGTACATTTTGAAGATTAAAGCAATTTTTGAATCTCTTGCTCCCTTCTATACAAATGCTTTTATGTACTTCCGCTCCATTTGGCTCTTGAGAATGATCAGCAAATGTTGATAGGGTAGCTTATAAATTGCTATTGCTTAAAAATTCATCAACCTCAATGTAAAGGACTTTGCAAATTTATTTAATTACTTAATTATCGAATAATGGATTATTGATTAATTAATACACTTTAATTGTAAACAAAAAATAATTTTTCAATCCTAAGACTGGTCGACAACATAATTATTAATGTCATCATAATGTCGAGGAAGAAAATTGCTCAAAAGTTCTGTAGAGGACTTGATGCAAAAGATGTATATGCAATCTAAAATCATAATTCTCTTTTGTTCAATAATAGATTATTGATTCATTTAATCGTTTGGAAACACTAATGCGATCATATAATTACATAATTGTACGACTTCATGCTACTATAATTACGTAATCATCGTTACCTTAAGCTTAGTGGCCTTGGAGGTGAACCATTTATTTATGTACATGAAGTTCGTGAGCTACTGCAGGATGACAACAGGAAGAAACGCGAGGAAGTGCTGCATGCTGTGTTTACTTTGCGTGAGAGGGTTTTGTTATTCCATCAGCTGATGATGAGAATACATTATAACTTAATTAGATAAGTCATAAATGTAGAAAAGTATAGTTATCGACTCATGATCTCAATCCATGCAATGTTAGTATGCAATTTATGTGTTTTTTGGGATAGGTCGTAACTATTTTCAGTCATTAAAAGAGAGTGGAACTCCTCGCAATACTAAATTACCACTAAAACCAGTCGGGAAAATGTTGGGAAGCAGCAGCGATTAGCTACTGTAAGAACCGAACAACCAATGTTAGCGGGAGCACAAAAAAAAAGCCAAGTGGACCATAATATATATTTTATTTAGTAAATTTAAGCTGAATAAAGATGTTCAATTCATAATCAGGCTATTAGATGAGTTAACTTCAATTCTTTACAAAGCAAGCAATATAAAAGTCTATAGCGTAGGTCCAATATCTTGGAAATACTCTCAAGAGTAACATCAGCTCCAGAAGAGCAACACATCGAAGAAGAAACCTACGTGTACTACTTAGGTTGCTGAAAATTTTACAAATAGCATTACTAATCATCAACATCCAATGATTCCGGAGGCAAGTTCTCTCCATACAACTGCTGCAGCACTGCCATATAGGTGTAGGATTTGCTTATGATACCGGTGAAGGTGGGCAACGAGAGGGTAATTAATCCACCCGCAGAGAAATACAATGGACGCTGCGCTGCACCCAGGAATATTAACAGTGAACTCTTGAAGCGCTGGTCGAACTGATACCAATTACAGTTGTAGCCACTTGTTGCGAGAGTCTGGCTCTAAAATTAAGGAAAAAAAGTTACATAAATGTCGTCCGGTTTTGAGTTCTTGAGGAGACCTGTTCGAAAACTTCGTTTCCAAACCAGCAGTAGAGAAAAAGTTGCATCAGTGTGCAGATAAGATAGAAATAAATGAAGATGTATGCTCCAGAAGCTGTAATCATAAATCCCGCCAATGCGTAGACGATGATCGAAGTGAAGAACTGTATAATTGCGGCAAAGCTGAAAATCTTCTCAATATCGTTTCGAAGTCTGCAAATATTCGAAAAGGTTACGAAGAAAAGTAAATACATGATAAGATCGAGGAGCCTCTGCAAAAACGTACTCTATAAGCAAACAATGATGCTTAATAATGAACTTTAAACGTTCGTGTTTAGACATCTCCTCGCAGTCTTCATCTCTTATATCGAAGACCATCAAATCTTCAAAAGCAATGTTTAAAATCTGCAGTTGGAAACGTATCTGGTTCATAAAGTTGATATTGAAATAATCCACGCCGATAACTTGTAAACCATACATTGCAATGCCGAATGACATGCAGACATGTTGCAGAGGACACGGTATCCACGACGGCAACACGACGTGAAAGGGGAACTTTTTTCCCGCAACGTTTTCAGGATCTTCAAAAAATGTTTAACTTAAATAGAAGTGTAAAATACTCATGGAGGTTACCTTTCAACAGCATTATTATGGACAAAATAATGGCATTGCAAATAGTAAGTCCATAAATCACCATCAACAATTTATTCTCAAACTCCCCACGAAAAAAGACGGGTCGCTGAAAATTTTCGAAAACTGTGCTTTATATTATCGACCATCAATAAATTCTCACCTGCTTTTTAGACACAACAAATGTTTTCACAACAAATTTCAGCTTTTCGATAAGGCAACGCATCTCACAACGATAATAAAAAAGGTTGAAAGACTGAAGCAGAACATTTGAAAGGTACACAGGAAAACATATAGTTTCTTGGACTTACCTTTCCCCACAAACTTAAATGCATTAAGGTGATACAAATGTTGTGCACCAACGCTTCAAAATCTCTCAAAGAAATACAGAGATCATAAATTTCAAATCCAATGTAAAAAAGTAAGACTGTAGAAACAGCCGAACCATAGACCACCAACATAGTCTTCAGGGACTTTGACTCTGATTTCAGTCCAACCAGAGGCACGCCCGTGATTTGCGGTAGCCATATATTGAGGTCAATTGAGCCAATGGTACCCGTAGTTGGCTCCGACGGAGCTAGTCGTTCTATCAACTTCACAAGATAATCCATATTCACAATCCTAAGTCTGGATAGTAACTGTTCACCTTAACAACGTAAAATATAGCACGCTGATTTACATGCAAATTTTAAACGCCTTTTTTGCCTATAAATTGCCATTGCACATTGCCACATTCACCACCTTAGCGTAGTGACTTTGCAAATTTTAAATAACTTAATTATAGAACAATGGATTATTGATTAAATAATACACTTTAATTGTAAACACAAAATAACCATTAAGTGCAAAGCCTGGTCGACAACATTGTCATTAATGACGTCTAGGAAGAGGATTCCTCAAAAGTGTAATAAAGGACATGATGCAAGACAAGAAAAACATTTTTGCTCTTTTCTTACTGAAAATTTTAGATATTGGCACATTAGGCATAGTTTGGAGGGTCATGATGTACACACGCGCTATATCAAAAAATCGTCTTTGATAATTCAATTACTTAGGCCATATATATTTAATATCTCCTGTAAATTCGAATTAACGATCTTTACTCTTACGTAATAATATATATATCGTTGTATACTCTTAGGACACAGCAGAATTTTCAGCTTGATCGCAGTAACCGGCAGGCCGACTTTGTTCTGCTATTGTACTATTTTCTGTACACGGAGTCAAAAAGTGGTTTCCGGATTAAAATGTCGCTTTTAAAAGCCAATAACGATTTTAAAAAATTGTCACCGGATATGTCTTTAATTAGAACCTACAAACTGTCTCTGGGGCAGGATTTATTGACTGATTGTTTTGATGCTGCTCATACTACTGAGAGTCAAGGTTGCAGCGAGAATATGAGATTGCCATCCATCCTACCCCAACGGTTTTGCATTTCTTGACCACTTTTTACTTAACTCTAATCTCATAAATACTGTAAATCCAAATTTTAAAATTGCAGTCTTCCTCACTATATATACTTTCTATAAGAAAAAGAAGGTTCGTTCTCTCGATGACTTCATATTTCTCATTTGACTTCATAAAACTAAAAATTTGTAGGCCGTAGGTTCAAAACCGAAGTCGGTTAAAGAAATAATTTGTAAGTTTATAATAATTTTCAGATATTAAGTAAATCAATTATTCCGAGGAAAAAGTTTTTCAAGTAATTGGCCTCCAATGGATTGAATATGCTGAATTTCACAATATATAAAAAAAAAAATTTAAAATATAAAAATCTTAAATGCAGCAAAAAGATATTCAACCTAAGAGATTATAATTTCAACATTATAGTTGATTTTCAGATAAACCTTAAAGTTTAAAAATCAAACTCATTTCATTAAGGATAAATATGCAAACTTTTATGGTTGAATATTTGAACTAAAATTGTTGACCGTGTGTATCAGTTATGATATATGATATGATACGTGATATTTACTATATATATATTGCAATTGAACTTCAATTATTGAAGACAAAATTTTCATTAGGAGAGAATTCATAGGTTTCGTTCCTGTGTGAGCTTCAAACGTAAAGATTTAGCAACATTTATTCTTGAAATACTCAAACCGCAGGAGATAAGCCTTAGATATTTAGGATAGTACCATTTAATGATATGCAAGCGATAATTCCACGTAGTTATCATTCAGCTTTATATGTTTATTGTTGCTGCTATTCCCTAAATTGCTATCATATACGGAAATGTATCGTTATAATAAAATCGACCCATTTTTTCTTTTTTGCTACGAGAGCTGGGACTCTAGCCCAACAACTAAAGGAAACTTGTCCTGAGACAAGGTGGTTTGGTCCATTGCTGGTAAAGGCTTGTGTAGACAACTACGACGACTTGTTGAGATTTAAGGAGGTTTATCTAGCTACAGCACAAACACTTGCACTTTTACAACTATTGAATTCGTTGTCAGTTAATCCTGTCTTCCTGACCTGTCTTCCGCTATTCAACATATACAAGTCATCAAAGATGCCATTAAAGACTTTCGTAAAAATATTGATGTAAGTTTCACCGAAATTTTTAAATCTGTTGTTTTACCTTCAGTTTTTTAACAAGGAAGTGTTTCCTGGCACCAAGGACACCGCAAATTGTTTTAGAATAGTAATAGTTATTCCCTTTGGAAATTATGTTCTCGATCAGCTACAAAGTTTCTGACACATAAAAAAGCATTTATTGGTCTAGGTGCTTGGTACTATCTGTATGTTGTCAGGTTCTTAATGGACTTGGAATTATATACTCGCCTAACTGGTGATGAATTTGCGTGGAAAATATGGATACAAGAAGAATCTAAAAATCGGACGACCACTGCAATACACGCATTCAACGAATGTTTCAGCGGAGATTAGTTCGCAAGTAACCTTAGGCTGATAAAAATAGGCTTATTTATGCCAGCAATAAATGCGCATAAGAACAATTGAGTTGACACAAATGTGTATTTTCACTTTTATATTCGTAAAGCCTTAAAATACTACTTTGTTTCTAAATTCATGAATGTATCAGGGTTCTTTTAAGGTTAAATTTTTCAAGCTAAATACATTTAAAGTTAACTACATTTTGGTGAAGTGCGTTAACCTTACTCAAGGAAAAGAATTAAACATTAATTGTAACAACGAAACAACCAAGAACAAACAAAAAGCCAAGTGGCCATAATAAATATTTTACTTGGTAAATTTAAACTGAATAAAAATGTTCACTTCATAATCAGGCTCTTCGATGAGTTTACATCATTGCTCCACAAAAACGAGCACAATATAAAAACAAAGACAAAAAATATTATATATATAGTATTTGACGGTGATAAAAGACTACGTATACTAAGTACATAGATTTCTGAAAATATAAAATTAGCATTACTAATCATCAACATCCAATGATTCCGGAGGCAAGTTCTCTCCATACAACTGCTGCAGCACTGCCATGTAGGTGTAGGATTTGCTTATGATACCGGTGAAGGTGGGCAACGAGAGGGTAATCAATCCGCCCGCAGAGAAATAAAATGGACGCTGCGCTGCACCCAGGAATATTAACAGTGAGCTCTTGAAGCGCTGGTCGAACTGGTACCAATTACAGTTGTAGCCACTTGTTGCGAGAGTCTGGCTCTAAAATTCAGGAGAAAACGTTACAAAAATGTCATCTATGTAGTTCTGAGTTCTTGAGAAAACCTGTTCGAAAACTTCGTTTTCAAACCAGCAGTAGAGAAGAAGTTGCATAAGTGTGCAGATAAGATAGAAATAAATGAAGATGTATGCTCCAGAAGTTGTAATCATAAATCCCGCCAATGCGTAGATGATAATCGAATTGAGGAATTGTATGATTGCGGGAAAGCTGAAAATCTTCTCAATATCGTTCCGAAGCCTAAAAATATTCGAAAAGGTTACGAAGAAAGGTAAATACACGGGAAGTCCGAGGAGCCTCTGGAACAACGTACTCTATAAGCAAACAATGATGCTTAATAATGAGCTTTAGACGTTCGTGTTCAGACATCTCCTCGCAGTCTTCATCTTTTATATTAAAGATCATCAAATCGTCAAAAGCAATGTTTAAAATCTGCAGCTGAAAACGTATTTGGTTCATGAAGTTGGTACTGAAATAATCCACGCCGATACTTTGAGAAGCATACATAAAAAAGCCGATGGACATGTAGCTCAGTTGTAATGGAAATGACATAAACGACGGTAATGTGATATGGAAAGGAAATCTTTTTCCAGCGGTATTTTCAGGATCTAGAAGAAACTTCAACTTTTAGTAAAACAGTTGAATAGCTGAATAACTCACCTTTTAACAGCAGTGCAACGGCAAGAAAAGCTGATCCAATTATCACGACGCCATATATTACCATAAACAATTTAATCTGAAACTCTCCATGAAAAAATACCGCACGCTGCAAATTCCTCTTAGAATAATTATCTTTCAATAATTTTGATTTCTGTGCTCATTTTCACCTGCTTTTTAGACACAACATATGTTCTTACAGCCAATTTTAGTTTATCGATGAGGCAAAATATCTCAGAATGGCGATAGAAAAGGTTCCAAATCTGTAGCAGAATAATTATTAAGGGGTTTGCTTTTAAACGTAATCTTACCTTGGTTACACAACTTATATACATAAAACTGATGCAAATGTTATGTACCAACGCTTCGAAATCCCCCAAACAAAGCAGATCATATATTTCGAATCCCAAAAACATAAGAACGAATATAAAATGTACGATCGAACCATAAACAACCAGCGCAGCCTTCAGAGACATGGACTCTGCTTTCAGTCCTACTATCGGTACGCCTAAGACTTGTGGTAGCCATATATTGAGGTCAATTGAGCCAATGGTACCCGTTGTTGGCTCCGACGGAGCCAGTCGTTCTAAAAACTTCACAAGATAATCCATATTCACAATCCTAAGTCTGGATAGTAACTGTTCAGCTTCCCAACGTGAAATATAACACTCACATTTCATACGCCTTTTTTGTGTATAAATTGCCATTGCATAAACATTCATCAACCTCAGCGTAGTGACTATGCATATTTTAAATAACTCAATTATGCAAATTTTAAATAACTTAATTATAAAACAATGGATTATTGATTAAATAATACACTTTAATTGTAAACACAAAATAACCCTTCAGTGCAAAGCCTGGCCGACAACATTGTCATTAATGACGTCTAAGAAGAGAATTCCTCAAAAGTGTAATAGAGGGGCATGATACAAGACAAGAAAAACCGAAAAACCAAACAACGACGGTTCTATTGGAAAATAATTAAATTTTTCTTCCGTTCTTACTGAATATTTTAGATATTGGCACAAGAGGCATGGTTTGGAGGTTCATGATGTGCACGTGCAAAAACCCGCGCTATTTTAAACAAACGTCATTGATAATTCAATTACTTAGCCCGAATATATTTAATATCTCCTGTAAAATTAAATTAACGATCTTTACTTTTACGTAATCATAAACACTGAAAGGTATACTCATCATTCTTCATTTTTTATATGGAACTATTTCATGGCTACGTAAAATTTCCGAACTTAATTAATATTTTAAACAGTGCTGGAAAAGTCTAGTATACTTTTAGGCGGCAGCAGAATTCTTCACCTCGATTGCATTAAAAGGAAGGTAGGTATATTCTCGCCAGACAAGTCTTTAATTAGGGGCTGCAAACTGTCTCTGGGGCAGGATTTATTTACTGATTGTTTTGATGCTACTACTGAGAGTCAAGGTTGCAGTGAGAATATCAGATTGACATCCTTCCTACCCCAACGGTTTTTCATGTCTTGACCACTTTAAACCATTTGACCATTTTAAATCCAAATTTTAAAATTTCACTCTTCCTCACATCACGTCTTCCTTAATCACATTTGACATTCCTTATTCAGTCTTCGTTAATCACATTTTAACATTTGCCCATCTTTAAATGCAACTTATACTTGTCCATTCTACAGCATTCCCTGTTCTTGCATATGAGATCACTGATTTAGCTTAATTAGAGCAAATGTCTTCGTCCACGGTCAACAATTTGGGTTCGTTTTTTAAACCTCTATCAAGATTTTTAAGTTTAAACACTGATTTTAAACTTTTTAGTACACTTTTTTTAACTTCCATAGTTTAAATACTGTTTTAAAATTTAAAAACAAGTTTCTTATCTTTCATAAGAATTATTTGTTGTAAATCCATTTCGTTAAAAACTTATTTACTTCGTTGTTTTAAAAGCAACTTACGCAATTTTACAAAACTGATCCAACTGGTTGGAAATGTGAGATCAAAAGTTGAAAGGGCCTATCCATTTCTCAGTAAGGGTGGCAATGTTAGCGATTGGCTAAAAATCTTTACTTTGGGTACACAATGCTTAAAAAAAGAAACGTCGTTCTTTCGAAGAATTCGGAAACTACATACTCGTATGCCTCAAACACGAGGTCGTATAGGGAAGTTATTTTAATTTGTAAGTTCATAATAATTTTCAGATATTTATTCAATCGATTATCCAGAGGAAAAAGCTGTTCAAGAAATTGACCTCGAATGGATTGAATGGTTTTATTTTATGTATACAAGCCCGTGATGTCTGATACGAGTGTGTATATGATGGAATTGAAGACGAAATTTTATGGAAGAATTCATAGGTTTGTTCCTGTGTAAGATTTAGCAACATCTATTCTTGAAATACTCCAATCGCAGGAGGTAAGCCTTAGATATTTAGGATATGCCGTTTATTGGTATCCACGTACATACATAGTTATCATTCAGTTGTATATATTTATTGTTGCTCTATTCCCTAAATTTCTATCATATACGGAATTGTATTGTTATAACACTTCGGGACTTTAGCATTAGAAATAAAGGAGAAAAGATGGAAACAGAACTTGTCCTGAGAAAAGATGGTTTGGTCAATTGCTTGGAACATGTGGTTGCTCGGAGCTATTGCATCGACACTTTTACTCCATTCTGTCTGAACGCCGATTGAAGTGGCGTCTGGCTGGTGCGAGATTAGATATTACTTTCTATTGCATTTAATTTAAAATTTGGATTAGTTTCTTTAAAGACGTTTAGCTGTAGGAAAAGTTCCTGATACTAGGGTAGGTTGTTCTGTTTACGAGTGTGGGTGTTTTTAGAATATTTAGTGAAGGGTTTTGGATGTTTGCAATTTTGTCAAAAACTTTGAGGGCTTGTTTACTGTGGATGGATTGTTTTAGTGTCTCGAGGTTTAAGCCGTTGTGTATGTCTCGAGTTTTAGGCCTCATTCCTTACGTACCAAGAGCTAAGTAAGACAGCCGTATAAAAGACTGGGCCTAATTATTTGCTTCTAGAGCAGAAGTTTGTTTTTGTGGCTGAGTTTGTTTTCTTTTAGACGGGTTTAGAATGATTGAATTGTTCCAGCACAGCGCCCTCTGCTCTTATGTATATGTTGTAGTCATCTTAGTTTGTTGTCAAAAGTGACTCCGAGATATATGGCAGTGTTTAGCCAAGGAATTGAGGTGCCACTTACGGTTAAATTAGAAGGAGTTTGGCGACGTTTTCTTGATATAAATATAGCTTGAGTCTTACTTGCATTGACTGCGATTTTCCATCGCCATTGCAAGGTGGAGCTTATGCATGTTTGCAACTTTCTGCAGATACAGCCGCTGATTTACCAGTTTTGTAGATGCATGCGTTTCTGGGTTTTCGGATTTCAGCTGTGAAGAGATTGTAGTGGAGCAGTGAGAGGTGTGAATCTTGCGGGACTCCTGCTTCTAAGTTTTTCAATGTAGAGAGATGATCTTCTACTCTAACTTGAAAAGTTCTCCTTCGGAGACAAGAGTCTATAAGTTGTGTAAGTGGAATTAGGACTTGAAAGTTGTGTAGTTTAAAAATTAGGCCAGCGTGTCATATTCTTTGTCGAATACTTTGGAAACATCGAACACACCATTTGAAGCTGTTTTGTTGTAGCCATCGATTATATGTTGAGTGACACGAGCCGTCACAGATGCTATTCACCGAAATCTTTAAATCTGTTATTTTACACTTAATTTACGTTAACGAGAAAGTGAGAGGTTCTGAGATTGCTCTCAATAAAAAAAAACATAGCTATGTATATCAAATTTGAGCACCAAGTACTCCGAAACTTGTTTTAGAATAGTAATAGCGATTCCATTTGGAAATAATGTTCTCGGTCAGCTACAAACAAAGTTTCTGCGACATAAAAAAAATGTATTAGCCTGGCTGCTTGGTACTACTATCTGTATGTTGTCAGGTTCCTGATGCGAAAGTGCAGGCAAGTGACATGGAATGATATACTCAACTAACTGGTGCTGAATTTGCGTTGAAAAAATGAACACAAGAAGAATCTAAAAATCTGCCTACCACTGCAATACACGCATTCAACGAATGTTCCATCGGAGATTAGTTCGCAAGTAACCTTAGGCTGATAAAAATAGGCTCATTTATGCCAGCAATAAATGAGCATAGGAACAATTGAGTTGACACAAATGTGTATTTTCACTTTTATATTCGTAAAGCCTTAAAATACTACTTTGTTTCTAAATTCATGAATGTATCAGGGTTCTTTTAAGGTTAAATTTTTCAAGCTAAATATATTTAAAGTTAACTACATTTTGGTGAAATGCGTTAACCTTACTCAAGGAAAAGAATTAAACATTAATTGTAACAACGAAACAACCAAGAACAAACAAAAGGCCAAGTGGCCCATAATACATATTTTATTTAGTAATTTTAAGGTGAATAAAAATGTTCACTTCATAATCAGGCTATTATATGAGTTTACTTTAATTCTCTACAAAAGCAACAATACTAAAGACTGTAGCGTAGGTCCAATATCTTTGTAATACCCTCATGAGTAATATCAGCTCCAGAAGCCCAACACATTGCAGAAGAAACCTACGTATACTATAGCTCTTAGTATACTAAGATTATGGAAAATTTTAAAAATAGCATTACTAATCATCAACAACATTCAATGATTCCGGAGGCAAGTTCTCTCCATACAACTGCTGCAGCACTGCCATGTAGGTGTAGGATTTGCTTATGATACCGGTGAAGGTGGGCAACGCAAGGGTAATTAATCCACCCGCAGAGAAATACAATGGACGCTGCGCTGCACCCAGGAATATTAACAGTGAGCTCTTGAAGCGCTGGTCGAACTGGTACCAATTACAGTTGTAGCCACTTGTTGCGAGAGTCTGGCTCTAAAATTAAGGAAAAAAAGTTACATAAATGTCGTCTAGTTCTGAGTTCTTGAGGAAACCTGTTCGAAAACTTCGTTTCCAAACCAGCAGTAGAGAAAAAGTTGCATAAGTGTGCAGATAAGATAGAAATAAATGAAGATGTATGCTCCAGAAGTTGTAATCATAAATCCCGCCAATGCGTAGACGATGATCGAAGTGAAGAATTGTATGATTGCGGCAAAGCTGAAAATCTTCTCAATATCGTTTCGAAGTCTGCAAATATTCGAAAAGGTTACGAAGAAAGGTAAATACACGGGAAGTACGAGGAGCCTCTGGAACAACGTACTCTATAAGCAAACAATGATGCTTAATAATGAACTTTAAACGTTCGTGTTTAGACATCTCCTCGCAGTCTTCATCTCTTATATTGAAGATCATCAAATCTTCAAAAGCAATGTTTAAAATCTGCAGCTGGAAACGTATCTGGTTCATAAAGTTGATATTGAAATAATCCACGCCGATAACTTGTAAACCATACATTGCAATGCCGAATGACATGCAGATCTGTTGCAGAGGAAACGGAATCCACGACGGCAACTCGACGTGAAAGGGGAACTTTTTTCCCGCAACGTTTTCAGGATCTTCAAAAAATTTTTAACTTAAACACAAGTGTAAAATACTCATGAAATTACCTTTGAACAGCATTATTATGGACAGAATAATGGCATTGCAAATAGTAAGTCCATAAATCACCATCAACAATTTATTCTCGAACTCCCCACGAAAAAAGACGGGTCGCTGAAAATTTTCGAAAACTGTGCTTTATATTATCGACCATCAATAAATTCTCACCTGCTTTTTAGACACAACAAATGTTTTCACAACAAATTTCAGCTTTTCGATAAGGCAACGCATCTCACAACGATAATAAAAAAGGTTGAAAGACTGAAGCAGAACATTTGAAACATTTTTCTACACAGGACAACATATAGTTTTTGGACTTACCTTTCCCCACAAACTTAAATGCATTAAGGTGATACAAATGTTGTGCACCAACGCTTCAAAATCTCTCAAAGAAATACAGAGATCATAAATTTCAAATCCAATGTAAAAAAGTAAGACTGTAGAAACAGCCGAACCATAGACCACCAACATAGTCTTCAGGGACTTTGACTCTGATTTCAGTCCAACCAGAGGCACCCCCGTGATTTGCGGTAGCCATATATTCAGGTCAATTGAGCCAATGGTACCCGTAGTTGGCTCCGACGGAGCTAGTCGTTCTATCAACTTCACAAGATAATCCATATTCACAATCCTAAGTCTGGATAGTAACTGCTCACCTTCCCAACGTAAAATATAGCACGTTCATTTACATGCGCATTTTAAACGCCTTTTTGCCTATAAATTGCCATTGCACATTGCCACATTCACCACCTTAGCGTAGTGACTTTGCAAATTTTAAATAACTTAATTATAGAACAATGGATGATTGATTAAATAATACACTTTAATTGTAAACACAAAATAACCATTCAGTGCAAAGCCTGGTCGACAACATTGTCATTAATGACGTCTAGGAAGAGGATTCCTCAAAAGTGTAATAAAGGACATGATGCAAGACAAGAAAAACATTTTTGCTCTTTTCTTACTGAAAATTTTAGATATTGGCACATTAGGCATAGTTTGGAGGGTCATGATGTACACACGCGCTATATCAAAAAATCGTCTTTGATAATTCAATTACTTAGGCCATATATATTTAATATCTCCTGTAAATTCGAATTAACGATCTTTACTCTTACGTTATAATATATATATCGTTGTATACTCTTAGGACACAGCAGAATTTTCAGCTTGATCGCAGTAACCGGCAGGCCGACTTTGTTCTGCTATTGTACTATTTTCTGTACACGGAGTCAAAAAGTGGTTTCCGGATTAAAATGTCGCTTTTAAAAGCCAATAACGATTTTAAAAAATTGTCACCGGATATGTCTTTAATTAGAACCTACAAACTGTCTCTGGGGCAGGATTTATTGACTGATTGTTTTGATGCTGCTCATACTACTAAGAGTCAAGGTTGCAGCGAGAATATGAGATTGCCATCCATCCTACCCCAACGGTTTTGCATTTCTTGACCACTTTTTACTTAACTCTAATCTCATAAATACTGTAAATCCAAATTTTAAAATTGCAGTCTTCCTCACTATATATACTTTCTATAAGAAAAAGAAGGTTCGTTCTCTCGATGACTTCATATTTCTCATTTGACTTCATAAAACTAAAAATTTGTAGGCCGTAGGTTCAAAACCGAAGTCGGTTAAAGAAATAATTTGTAAGTTTATAATAATTTTCAGATATTAAGTAAATCAATTATTCCGAGGAAAAAGTTTTTCAAGTAATTGGCCTCCAATGGATTGAATATGCTGAATTTCACAATATATAAAAAAAAAATTTAAAATATAAAAATCTTAAATGCAGCAAAAAGATATTCAACCTAAGAGATTATAATTTCAACATTATAGTTGATTTTCAGATAAACCTTAAAGTTTAAAAATAATAAATATGCAAACTTTTATGGTTGAATATTTGAACTAAAATTGTTGACCGTGTGTATCAGTTATGATATATGATATGATACGTGATATTTACTATATATATATTGCAATTGAACTTCAATTATTGAAGACAAAATTTTCATTAGGAGAGAATTCATAGGTTTCGTTCCTGTGTGAGCTTCAAACGTAAAGATTTAGCAACATTTATTCTTGAAATACTCAAACCGCAGGAGATAAGCCTTAGATATTTAGGATAGTACCATTTAATGATATGCAAGCGATAATTCCACGTAGTTATCATTCAGCTTTATATGTTTATTGTTGCTGCTATTCCCTAAATTGCTATCATATACGGAAGTGTATCGTTATAATAAAATCGACCCATTTTTTCTTTTTTGCTACGAGAGCTGGGACTCTAGCCCAACAACTAAAGGAAACTTGTCCTGAGACAAGGTGGTTTGGTCCATTGCTGGTAAAGGCTTGTGTAGACAACTACGACGACTTGTTGAGATTTAAGGAGGTTTATCTAGCTACAGCACAAACACTTGCAGTCACCAAAACTCGACCTGTTTTCCGCTATTCAACATATAGAAGTCGTCACAGATGCCATTAAAGACTTTCGTAAAAATATTGATGTAAGTTTCACTGAAAATTTTTAAATCTGTTGTTTTACACCTCCTTATTTACATTAACGAGGAAGTGAGAGTTTCTGGGGTTGCCTTCAATAGAAAACATAGACCAAATTTGAGCACCAAGGACTGCGAAACTTACTTTAAAAAAGTAATAGCGATTCCATTTGTAAATGAAGTTCTCGGTCAGCTACAAACAAAGTTTCTGCTACATACGTTGTCAGGTTCTTGACGCGGAAGTGCAGCCAAGTGACTTCGAAATATATATACTTGTCTGACTGGTCCTATATTTACGTGGAAAAACTGGACACGAGATCTGCTTTCAAATAATCTTGTGTTGAAAAAAATAGGCTAATTTATGCCAGCAATGGCTGCGCATAGGAACTATTCAATTGCCACAAATTTAGTGCTAAACATTTTTGCAGCAGAAAAAGCTAGAAGGCTGAATATCCTATTATGAGTACTATTAATATTAATTTGATTATTACATTTAAACAAGAGAGAAGAAAATGAAAAAATTCAACCTACAAAAAAATATTCCTGGTTACGGGCCTGAACTAACGGGCACCACGGTTTTGGATCCGATTAATTCGTCAATTTTTATGTTTGGTAAAACAAAAAAATTTGCCTTTCTGCTCAACACAGAGATGTTAATGAGATCATTGATAACATTTTCTTGCCACTATCTAAGTTTACTGTATAGGTTATTACATTTTTATATCCCTCATTTATTCTTCAATATTTAATTACTTGAAAGGGCACTTTCACTTTTGCATTCGTAAAGCTTTAAAATACTACTGGCCAAGTGGACCATAATACATATTTTATTTAGTAAATTTAAGCTGAATAAAAATCTGCACTTCATAATCAGGCTATTAGATGAGTTAACTTCAATTCTTCACAAAAACAAGCAATATAAAAGTCTATAGCGTAGGTCCAATATCTTGGTAATAATAATATCTTGGTAGTAATGAGTAACATCAGCTCCAGAAGATCAACACATCGAAGAAGAAACCTACGTGTACTACTTAGATTGCTGAAAATATAAAATTAGCATTACTAATCATCAACATCCAATGATTCCGGAGGCAAGTTCTCTCCATATAACTGCTGCAGCACTGCCATGTAGGTGTAGGATTTGCTTATGATACCGGTGAAGGTGGGCAACGAAAGGGTAATTAATCCACCCGCAGAGAAATACAATGGACGCTGCGCTGCACCCAGGAATATTAACAGTGAACTCTTGAAGCGCTGGTCGAACTGGTACCAATTACAGTTGTAGCCACTTGTTGCGAGAGTCTGGCTCTAAAATTCAGGAGAAAACGTTACAAAAATGTCATCTATGTAGTTCTGAGTTCTTGAGAAAACCTGTTCGAAAACTTCGTTTCCAAACCAGCAGTAGAGAAGAAGTTGCATCAGTGTGCAGATAAGATAGAAATAAATGAAGATGTATGCTCCAGAAGTTGTGATCATAAATCCTGCCAATGCGTAGGTGAGCATCGAAGTGAAGAATTGTATGATTGCGGGAAAGCTGAAAATCTTCTCAACATCGTTTCGAAGTCTGCAAATATTCGAAAAGGTTACGAAGAAAAGTAAATAAATGGGAAGTTCGAGGAGCCTCTGGAACAACGTACTCTATAAGCAAACAATGATGCTTAATAATGACCTTTAGACGTTCGTGTTTAGACATCTCCTCGCAGTCTTCATCTCTTATACTGAAGATCATCAAATCTTCAAAAGCAATGTTTAAAATCTGCAGTTGGAAACGTATCTGGTTCATGAAGTTGGTACTGAAATAATCTACGCCGATACTTTGAGAAGCATACATAAAAAAACCGATGGACATGTAGCTCAGTTGTAACGGAAATGACATAAACGACGGTAATGTGATATGGAAAGGAAATCTTTTTCCAGCGGTATTTTCAGGATCTAGAAGAAATTTCAACTTTTAGTACAACTGTTGAATAGCTGAATAACTCACCTTTTATTAGCAGTGTAATGGCAAGTGAAGCTGTTCCAATGAGCACAACGCTATAGATTATCATAAACAATTTAATCTGAAACTCTCCATGAAAAAATACAGCACGCTGCAAGTTCCTCTTAGAATAATTATCTTTCAATAATTCTGATTTCTGCAGTCATTCTCACCTGCTTTTTAGACACAACATATGTTCTTACAGCTAATTTTAGTTTATCGATGAAGCAACATATCTCAGAACGGCGATAGAAAAGGTTCCAAATCTGTAGCAGAATAATTAGTGAAGGGTTTTCTTTCAAACGTAATCTTACCTTGGTTATACAACTTATATACATAAAAGTGATGCAGATGTTGTGTACCAACGCTTCGAAATCCCTCAAACAAAGCAGATCATATATTTCGAATACCAAAAATATGAAAACGAATATAAAATGTACGATCGAACCATAAACAACCAGCGCGGCCTTCAGAGACATGGACTCTGCTTTCAGTCCCACTATTGGTACGCCCAAGATTTGTGGTAGCCATATATTGAGGTCAATTGAGCCAATGGTACCCGTAGTTGGCTCCGACGGAGCCAGTCTTTCTATCAACTTCACAATATAATCCATATTCACAATCCTAAGTCTGAATATTAACTGTTCACCTTAACAACGAAAAATATAGCACGCTGATTTACATGCAAATTTTAAACGCCTTTTTTGCCTATAAATTGCCATTGCACATTGCCACATTCACCACCTTAGCGTAGTGACTTTGCAAATTTTAAATAACTTAATTATAGAACAATGGATTATTGATTAAATAATACACTTTAATTGTAAACACAAAATAACCCTTCAGTGCAAAGCCTGGTCGACAACATTGTAATTAATGACGTCTAGGAAGTATTCTAGTATTCCTCAAAAGTGTAATAGAGGACATAATGCAAGACAAGAAAAACCGAAAAACCAACCAACTCGACCGTTCTTTTTATGTGATTTGAAAAATAATGAAATTTTTGCTATTTTCTTACTGAAAATTTTAGATATTGGCACATTGGGATTGGTTTAGAGGGTCATGATGTACACACGCGCTATATTAAAAAATCGTCTTTGATAATTCAATTACTTAGTCTGTCTATATTTAATATCTCCTGTAAATTTGAAGTAACAATTTTTACTTTTACGTAATCATATATATGGGGTCAAGTGTTTCACTACACAGGACAAGATTAAGCGAATATATAGCCTCTGTGGCGTACGCCATTCCTGCTCGAGGTGACCCTGCTTCGCTAAAAGCTACGGATCTAGACCGGGAGGTCTATAAAATCCCCCCCTAATCCAGGGTGTCATGCGACCCGTGCCCATGGATGGTTTGCAGCAAGGGGTAACCGGCTGTATTTGTACGGAGCCATACTGATACCTGGGCGCCTCAGTATGCAACTGTGCCCTTACCATGTTATCGGGGGCTATGACATGGCGGACCTCAATACCCCTATACTCGTGGGATTAATATTGATTTAACAAATAATACAACTTTCACAGAGGGCGGCCCTCTTAAAATACCGACATCTGGAGGTGCTAAAACTTCCAGCCCAACCCGGCGAGGTGTTAAAACCTCCGCCACTATAGTGGGTGGAAACACCCAAAAACCTACCAGCTCGGGTATTCAACGCTCCAAGGTGGCAGTAACAGCTAACCGTAAAGCCGAGGTACCTAGACTAGGGAGCGTACCGAAAACGGGCTCAACTTCAGAAAAGGGTGCGACGGTTGAGGTGAAGGGACCTGTTCCAGAATCCCTGAAAACAGCATCGGTGACTGGTGGATCCAAGGACAAGCGGGTCACCACCAGTCAATCAAAGTACATCCGTCCGTCACGCATCAAGCATAAAAATCTCCGCTCGGCACAAAGACTTCTTAGGTTGCATGGAGAGAAGGATCCCTCTAGTCTTTCCGAGGAAACAAGATCCGCTCTAGAATGGGCGAAAGGCGTTACTTCAGGGTACGCCCGGCCTATTCCCAGCAGCCAGGAGACGGTCAAGCGTATCAGGTCCCCAGAAGATGCCATCCAAGCCTCCAAGAGAATGAAAACACCCAGGGACAAAGCCCTCTTCGGCCCGCCGCCAAATAGCTTCAGCGAGGCGGCAAAAGCTTCGCTGGTTATGGCGGTTATCGACCGAGGTGACAAGGATGGCGGCATCTCTAAAGACAACTGGAGATGGGTTGAAAGCTCTCTAGCTTCGTCGTTCCTCCAAATCCTAAAGGAGAAGCCTGGTCCCATACCCACCTGTCAGGATGCTGGCTGGTACCAGGGTAGAATTAAGCTGATCGCTTTCAGTGACCAGATATCCTTAGACCTCTACAAGGACGCGGTGAACAAGGTTGGTGAAATCTGGCCGGGATGCTCACTGGATGTGGTCAGCAAAGAAAACATCCCTGGTCGTCCGAGAGCACACGCCTGGATTCCGTCTGCCCCGGCAGACGAGTCCTCTATTTTAGAGCTTATTCGGTTGTGTAACCCGGATATACCCACCAGTGACTGGAGGGTCAATAAACTGGGAGATGCTGAGGGTGCAAGGAGGCATGTATACTTCGTGCTTAACGCTGAATCTATACCTCATCTTAAGAAGTCCGAGGGCGCTATAGCCTTCGGTTTCAGCAAAGTCGTCCTAAAAATATACAGGTCCGACCAGAAGGCGATAGGGGCTGACGACCGCTGGGAAGCATCGTCCGCACCCCCCATCGATCCCACTATTCCTACGACTCAAGTTTCGGAGACGGTCATGAGCGTAGAGGAGGACAATCTTCTTGTTTCTGATTCAGAGTCGCTAGGATGCAGAGATCTCTTCGAGGAGGATACACTACTCACTTCCGAGGAAGAGACTGACAGAACGGTGGTAGAGGTGGACAACATTTCTGCAGATGCTTCGATGTCTGCAGATTAACCTCCACCACTACAGGGCTGCCAGTGCAGCACTCCTGCTTCGTCTATGTGCAGACGAGGCTGACATTGCCTTCATCCAAGAGCCTTGGATCACCAAGGACCGCATTTCTGGATTGAAGACGCCTGGTTTCAACACCCTTGCAATTCTTGGCGCAGGTAGCTGTAGAGCCTGTGTTATAGCTAAAAAGGGTCTTAACATTTCTATCTTATATAACTACAGCACTAGTGATCTGACTGTAGTTACCCTGAACATAGACGGGAGGGAGTACTGGCTGGCATCGGCCTATCTCCCATATGACGCGCTGGAGCCACCGCCGAATGTAGAGCTGCACAAACTCATCCATGATGTAGGGAAACTACAAAAGGATCTTATAGTGTGCTGCGATGCGAACTCGCACCACACACTATGGGGTAGCAGTAACACAACCGATAGAGGTGAGTCACTTTTAAAGTTTATCTTAACAAATAATTTGACAATATGCAACAGAGGGCGGGAACCCACCTATATTGTTAAAAACAGACAGGAGGTAATAGACTTAACCTTTGCCTCCAGTCAAATTTCGGATAATGTTGGTGGCTGGAGAGTCTCTGGTACCGAATCGCTCTCGGACCACCTCTACATAGAGTTCACTCTAGACACCAATCGCGTCAGACAGAGTATACCTCCTGCTAGGTCAATCAGGAGGACCGACTGGGACAGATACAGACGTATCTTCTGCACAGGGCTAAGGCGTATTCCGACGTGCAGCCCCCATAGCATTGATGATCTAGACTCACTAGTCGATGACATAACCAAGGTTTTTAATACATCCTTGGATGGAGCCTGTCCAATCTCTAGACCATTAAAGAAGAGGAAACCAGCCTGGTGGTCGCAGGAGTTAAAGCTGGCTAAAGAATGCTGTAGAAAGCTCTTTAACAAAGCTAAGCTCACTAGAGATGCCCAGGATTGGACCGAATACAAGGAACAACTTGGATACTACAAGAGGTCCATCAGGAAAGCTCAGAGGACTTCCTGGAGAAATTTCTGTAGTGATATAGAAAGCATCTCGGAAGCGTCCAGGCTGAGGAAAGTCATATCATCCAGCCCCAGTCAGGCGGGGAATCTAAAGGACAAGGATGGTAGGTGGACAGTCTCTAATAAAGAGTCCTTGGAACTACTATTGGACACGCACTTTCCGGACAGTACCTCAGCACCTACTGATCGCGACGGTCTCACATATCATAATTCTAGCGTAACGCCTAATGTTATATCCAATGAGAAAATCTTCTGGGCTATCAACAGTTTTAAGCCTTACAAGTCCCCTGGACCTGATAACATCACCCCAATCGAGATACAGAAGGTCTGTGATATTGTCACTCCAAGCTTGGAAACCATATACACAGCCTGCATTTCTCTTTCCCACGTCCCCAACAGATGGAGGGAAAGCAGGGTAGTGTTTATCCCCAAGGCAGGGAAACGCACTCATACGGAACCAAATGATTTCAGGCCTATCAGTCTAGTATCCTTCCTCCTGAAGGTTATGGAACAACTTCTGGACCTGCACATAAAAGGCAGATTAGACCCTGCTAAATACTCATCAAGTCAGCATGCTTACACCAAAGGACGCTCTACTGAGACTGCCTTGCATGCGCTAACGAGCTCTATTGAGAAAACTCTCATGCATAAAGAATTTACTCTTGTATCGTTCCTAGACATCGAAGGGGCTTTTAATAAAATAAAACCAGAAGCTATAGTGCAATCCCTGGAACGTCTCAATATAGACGGCCCTACCGTTGGGTTTGTAACTGAGCTGCTGTCGAAAAGAAGCATCTCGTCCCAATTGGGCTCCACTAAGGTTACAAGGTTTGCAACTAGGGGTACTCCTCAAGGGGGAGTCCTTTCACCACTACTGTGGAATCTTGCGCTGAACAACCTACTTTTAGAGATGGAAAACAACGGGTACAAAATCGTTGCCTATGCCGATGACATAGCTATATACATATCGGGCAAGTTTCCATCGACACTCAGAGACCTCATGCAAAAATTAATCTATTAACTGTTTGGGCCAGAAATTGCGGCCTATCGGTGAACCCTAACAAGACTGATATCATACTGTTTACAAGGAAACACAGGTCACCAGTCTTGTCACCAGTGGAACTAGATGGAGTTCAACTCTTCTTCACGGATAAGGTCAAATTCTTAGGAATCATTCTGGATAGGAAATTATCCTTCAAACCTAATATCGAATATAGGATCAAAAAAGCCATCGTGGCTCTCTACACCAGCAAACAAATAATAGGCAGGAGCTGGGGCTTTTCGCCGAGTATTGCGTATTGGCTCTATGTGACCATCGTAAGACCTATCCTCTTATATGGTATTGTGATTTGGTGGCCATCGTTAGAAAAGCTTTCTAACCAAAAACTGGCAAGTAGAGTCCAAAGGCAAGCAACCATACTTATTAGTGGTGCCATGAGAACCACTCCCTCTGATGCCTTAAACGCTATGCTGCATCTTCTACCCATAGATATTTTTGGGAAGATGCTAGCTTTAAACACAGCGAAAAGGCTAAGTCAATCGGGAAATTGGACACAGAGGAACTATGGACACAGTTCCATACTTAATAATCTCAGTGATAATTCAAATCCAGTAGATTATGAAACTGCAAAATCCCCCTTCGGAAGAAAATTCTATACTCTCATACCGCAAAGGTCGGAGTGGGTAGGAAATATTCCCGGCAGAAGGAAATGCTTAAACTTCTACACGGATGGGTCCAAACTCAATTAAAGCAATGAGCGCTGAATACTTGACGTCAACAAGTGCAATCAAGTGCAGGAGATCTCTAAACGAGCTTGCAGACTTTTTCAACATACGCTTGATTTGGGTTCCAGGTCATTGTGGCATATCAGGAAACTGCATAGCAGATGACCTAGCCAGGGCTGGAACTGTCAGTGAGGAAGCATTGAATGAAATTATTGCAATGCCCTTATCCACTTTTAAACTAAATACACTAAATAAGGCCATGGATATAGCAAACCACAGGTGGGCCAGTAAAGACAACTGTATAGTCTCTAGATTGATCTGGCCAACCTATAACACAAACCGCTCTAGACACCTTATCAGATCTCCGAGGAAACAAATTGCAGATCTGGTTGCTGTGCTTACTGGGCATTGTCTCATAGGTAGACATGCGGCAAGACTGGGAGTGGTGTCGAATGACTTCTGCAGAAGCTGCAAAGATCCGGAGGAAGAAGAAAATGTCTTCCACCTGCTCTGCGAATGTCCAGCGCTATCCAGGAAGAGATTTATCCACTTAGGGGCCTATTTCTTTCAGTCACTGACCGAATTGAAAGATATTTCTGTGTTACTTCTGAGGAAGTTCATTTTCAGCTCAGGGTGGTTTTCATCAAACAGTGAATTGCAGGAATCCTCTTCCTCACATACCTTAAGGTGATCCTCCGAGTTAACTCCGAGTCTGTGGTATCACAAGGGGCCTTTTCTGGCCTAAGTGAGCTGTGCAAACAGCTGCCACTTAACCTAACCTAACCTAATCATATATATATATCGTTGAATACTCTTAGGACGCAACGTAATTTTCAGCTTGATCGCATTAAACGGAAGGTACATATATTCGTTCTGCTCGAAGAAAAAATTAAAAAATGTTAAATATAAATGTTTAAATTCTTAATTTTAATTTTTTTTTTTAATGAATTTATGCAAAACTATTTTCTGTACACAGAGTCAAAAAGTGGTTTCCGGATTAAAATGTCGCTTTTAAAAGCCAATAACTATTTTAAAAAATTGTCACCGGATATGTCTTTAATTAGAACCTACAAACTGTTTCTAGGGCAGGATTTATTAACTGATTATTTTGATGCTACTCATACTACTGACGGTCATGGTTGCAGCTCGATTATAATACTATAATATATGCTTGTTGATTAGAACAAATGTCTTCGTGCACGGCAACGAGCATATATGCATGTATGTATGTATCTTGAAGAGATTATAAAAGCGAATTTACGGCAGAAATATTTTGACGAGATATGCAACGATTAGGGACGGACTATTTGACTCAACTCGAACTTTATTCGCTATTGTTTGATGCGTTTCAGGCAGCAGAATGCCGTATAAACTTATGCAAGAAAGTGCTTCCAAGCAACCATCGTTGGCATATGCTGTGTGAAGTAAAACACATGAAGATTATGGATTTTATCGAGGATGAGAGCTAAAGGCTAAATTGAACTTCTTATTATTTTACAATAACAATTTCCAATCGTCCGCTCATGTACAAAGCAGATTTATTTCAATTTTGGGTTTTATGACCTTTGAAATAATACTGTTATTGTCATTTTTTCTTCTAAGGTTGAGAATATTGCTCTATGATTTTGCTTATCACAGGAGGAAGAGAAGCAAGGGGCTGTTTCTGTTTTGATTTTTGTGCTTCTGATTATTTGACAAATTTTTACATTTTTAACTTCTAAGCATTTTGGTCTATTCTATTCAATTTGTTCCTTTCGCACTTTGGCAATAAAATATTAATCCGAGTGTAGAAAAGGTACCGCTTACTTCAAAATGCACGTAACGTGAATAAAATTAATACAAAGAAAACTATTTTTATCTGAAGTATAATATATGGAAAACTAATAATATAATATGTATATGATGCAATTGAAGAAAAAATTTTCATTAGTCTGGAGAATTCATAGGTTTTGTTCCTGTGTAAGCTTCAAACGTAAAGATTTAGCAATATTTATTCTTGAAATACTCAAATCGCAGGAGATAAGCCTTAGATATTTAGGATAGTACCATTTAATGATATGAAAGCGATAATTCCACGTAGTTATCATTCAGCTTTATATGGTTATTGTTGCTCCTATTCCCTAAATTACTATCATATACGGAAATGTATCGCTTTAGTAAAATCGACCGGGTTATTCTTTTTTGCTACGAGAGCTAGGACTCTAGCCCAAGAAATAAAGGAAACTTGTCCTGAGACAAGATGGTTTGGTCGATTGCTGGTAAAGGCTTGTGTAGACAACTACGACGACTTGTTGAGATTTAAGGAGGTTTATCTAGCTACAGCACAAACACTTGCACTTTTACAACTATTGAATTCGTTGTCAGTTAATCCTGTCTTCCTGACCTGTCTTCCGCTATTCAACATATACAAGTCATCAAAGATGCCATTAAAGACTTTCGTAAAAATATTGATGTAAGTTTCACCGAAATTTTTAAATCTGTTGTTTTACCTTCAGTTTTTTAACAAGGAAGTGTTTCCTGGCACCAAGGACACCGCAAATTGTTTTAGAATAGTAATAGTTATTCCCTTTGGAAATTATGTTCTCGATCAGCTACAAAGTTTCTGACACATAAAAAAGCATTTATTGGTCTAGGTGCTTGGTACTATCTGTATGTTGTCAGGTTCTTAATGGACTTGGAATTATATACTCGCCTAACTGGTGATGAATTTGCGTGGAAAATATGGATACAAGAAGAATCTAAAAATCGTCCTACCACTGCAATACACGCATTCAACGAATGTTTCAGCGGAGATTAGTTCGCAAGTAACCTTAGGCTGATAAAAATAGGCTCATTTATGCCAGCAATAAATGCGCATAAGAACAATTGAGTTGACACAAATGTGTATTTTCCCTTTTGTATTCGTAAAGCCTTAAAATACTACTTTGTTTCTAAACTCATGAATGTATCAGGGTTCTTTTAAGGTTAAATTTTTCAAGCTAAATACATTTAAAGTTAACTACATTTTGGTGAAGTGCGTTAACCTTACTCAAGGAAAAGAATTATACATTAATTGTAACAACCAAACAACCAAGAACAAACAAAAAGCCAAGTGGCCATAATAAATATTTTACTTGGTAAATTTAAACTGAATAAAAATGTTCACTTCATAATCAGGCTCTTCGATGAGTTTACATCAATGCTCCACAAAAACGAGCACAATATAAAAACAAAGACAAAAAATATTATATACATTATTTGTCGGTGATAAAAGACTACGTATACTACTTAGATTGCTGAAAATTTAAAATTAGCATTACTAATCATCAACACCATCCAATGATTCCGGAGGCAAGTTCTCTCCATACAACTGCTGCAGCACTGCCATGTAGGTGTAGGATTTGCTTATGATACCGGTGAAGGTGGGCAACGCAAGGGTAAATAATCCACCCGCAGAGAAATACAATGGACGCTGCGCTGCACCCAGGAATATTAACAGTGAGCTCTTGAAGCGCTGGTCGAACTGGTACCAATTACAGTTGTAGCCACTTGTTGCGAGAGTCTGGCTCTAAAATTAAGGAAAAAACGTTACAAAAATGTCGTCCAGTTCTGAGTTCTTGAGGAAACCTGTTCGAAAACTTCGTTTCCAAACCAGCAGTAGAGAAAAAGTTGCATCAGTGTGCAGATAAGATAGAAATAAATAAAGATGTATGCTCCAGAAGTTGTAATCATAAATCCCGCCAATGCGTAGACGATGATCGAAGTGAAGAATTGTATGATTGCGGCAAAGCTGAAAATCTTCTCAATATCGTTTCGAAGTCTGCAAATATTCGAAAAGGTTACGAAGAAAAGTAAATACATGGGAAGTTCGATGAGCCTCTGCAATAACGTACTCTATAAGCAAACAGTGGTGCTTAATAATAAACTTTAGACGTTCGTGTTTAGACATCTCCTCGCAGTCTTCATCTCTTATATTGAAGATCATCAAATCTTCAAAAGCAATGTTTAAAATCTGCAGTTGGAAACGTATCTGGTTCATGAAGTTGATATTGAAATAATCTACGCCGATAATTTGTAAAGCATGCATTGCAACACCGAGTGACATGCAGACCTTTTTCAGAGGTAACGGTATCCACGACGGCAACACAACGTGAAAGGGGAACTTTTTTCCCGCAACGTTTTCGGGATCTTCAAAAAATGTTTAACTTAAACACAAGTGTAAAATACTCATGGAAGTTACCTTTCAACAGCATTATTATGGACAGAATAATGGCATTGCAAATAGTAAGTCCATAAATCACCATCAACAATTTGTTCTCGAACTCTCCGCGAAAGAAGACGGATTGCTGAAAATTTTCGAAAACTGTGCTTTATATTATCGTACCATCAATAAATTCTCACCTGCTTTTTAGACACAACAAATGTTTTCACAACAAATTTCAGCTTTTCGATAAGGCCACGCATCTCACACCGATAATAAATAAGGTTAAAAGACTGAAGCAAAAGAATTTGAAAAATTTTTCCATCCAGGAACAACAATAATATAAGAGGAAGAACATATAGTTTTTTGAACTTACCTTCATCCACACACTTAAATGCATTAAGGTCATACAAATGTTGTGCACCAACGCTTCAAAATCTCCGAAAGAAATAAAGAGATCGTAAATTTCAAATCCAACGTAAAAAAGTAAAACTGTAGAAACAGCCGAACCATACACCAGCAACACAGTCTTCAGGAACTGTGACTCCGATTTTAGTCCAACGAGTGGCACGCCCATGATTTGCGGTAGCCATATATTCAGGTCAATTGAGCCAATGGTACCCGTAGTTGGCTCGGACGGAGCCAGTCGTCCTATCAACTTCACAAGATAATCCATGTTCACCATTACCAAGTTCGGATGCACAACTGTTCACTGTGCAATCGTAAATGTTAATGTTTCGGCGATCAAGCTTATATCGACTAAAAATTTTTGAACTATGGTTTTATGTAAATTCATTCTCTGCCTGTAAATTACTGATACGCAGAAAAGCCAACGCAAAATTACTTAATTACCCAATAATGAATTATTTATTCATTCCTGCTATTTAATCAATCAATAGACTAATTTAACTTGGAAATCCTTTGGTTTAGGCTATTTAATTACTTAATACTTAATTATTATTTATTCAGTAAAACCAGGTAATATTATAAGGTAATTCAACAAGAAAAATTTGAGATTTTCTGCATCCGCTGAATTTGAAGTAGCTTGAACATACTTCGTCGCAGAATCAACTACTAAACAAAACAAAGATTTACAAAATTATGAGGACATCTCCATCTTAAATACTTTTTTTCTTTACTGCTTCATATTTTTAGATTTTTTTGAAGTATTTTTTATAAACTTCCTAATTTTTAATTCATTGGTTAACAGCAAGCTTTTTACTATACTGGATCTGAGGGAAAGCGATTCTGTAGGACGGTCTTTCAGAAGTGTTACAAGTTAAACACATCACTTTTTTCATCGGTAGCAGGATAATATAAGCGGCACTTCATTCATAAAACCTCTCCATATAAACGCCGGAAAAAAAAAAAAATGCCGGAAGTAACCCTAGAACAGGGTTAAACAACATGCACGCAAAAGAACAAATTCTCGAAGTATCTGTAAAATGATCACATAAAACGCTTAACATGTTAACCATATCATGCAATTGTTATTTTTAAAAGCTTTACCTATTTTTTTTAAAACTAAAATGTTTGAGTCAATTATGACTGTTATGGATTTTAAAATATGTAACACAAATCACGCAAATACGAATACGTTTTCACGGAACCTGCGTGTGTTGCGCGGGAACACGTATTCCACGCGGATGTGTTCGGCAGTCAACACTGATCGGCAATCAAATAAAGCTACGTTTTTTTTTTTGTATCTACCTCGATCTTAGCAATACAAATGACATATCACATATCTTATCAAGTTTTCTATATCGATCTTGGGAAATTTTTCAAACCTCCCAATTTTAGTGTGTGTTTTGTTTATAACATTTTTGTTACAGTTTAGTTATGTAATTAACTATAAAATATTTGATTATTTGCAAACAGAAATTTAGACATACACAGGTTTGACATAAGATTAAATATTCCTCATGGTTTTTTTAATGATCGCAGACTTAGTTTGCAAAATTTTTTTTAAATAAAGCTTTGGAATAAAATTATTGCATTTTATCGCAGATATATAATAAATAAAAGCCAGAAATTGATTGTTCTTTCTCACAAATACATTTTCAAATAACACCAAATACACGAGAGGTACAATTAGTTTTCTTAGAAAATATCAACCTATTATAACAAAATTAAATAATAGGATATAATCCACGCAAAATAATATGCAATAATAATAATAATATTCTACTGACGTTATAGTCCAAAAGCCCATCAGACTTGGATAATAAGCGCTTTAATTTAAAAGCGTTTATAACTTCTCAACTGAAAGACTGCGACACAATTAGCGTATGGGGGAAATGAACACAATAACACTGGAGCTGTTTCAGCAATTATTGCTATAGCATTACTCAGCGCACTTATTCCTATCCTTTTATTTCAATATTATTAAAGTCAGTTTATTCAAGTTTGTATTTCGGAAAAAATAGCTTAATAATTAAAATAATCCCTTTCTTTTTTATGAAAGCATGGTTTTGGTTGAACGGCAACACTGGTGATTATGGTAATCTACTACTCGTTCATTTTGCAACGGGACGTGCGTAGCGAAAACGTCAAAGTTTCCGTGGACATAAAAGTTTATTTTATTTCATATATTATTAAATAACTATTTATTTTTGATTTCTGTGCGATTATTGTGTGCTGGTTTTAAAATTACATTAATTTCTAACAAAAAAACACTAAGTTCTTGTATTTATCGAAAGTTATCGTATCTCTATTGCGTCCTTGTTGCATCTTATGTCTACTGTGTTATAATTATACATTTTTTAATTAACTATTTTTGTGGAATTAAATTGTGTAAAATTAATTTAAAGAATTTCTAATTTACTTTACATAAGAAAAAAGAAATTGAAAGAGAGTATCCTGGGATTAGTAAGCACTTGTAATAAAATTCGATAATCAATTCGGTTCCCAGCACGGAAAAAGTTTTGAGGAAGTCGTGTATTTATTTTCTTCCTTACCTTCTGCAAGCCGAGGTGCGATGCGCTTCTGGTGATTCATGTGTTGCTCATGACGCGTAATGATGAAAAACGTTAAAGTGTAATCAATTCCATTACCAGCTCTTCATAAACATATCTGCTTGCGTCGAGGAAACCAAAACCATCAAAAAAAAAACTTCATAATTGCGTCTAACTGAGAATTATTTTTAAAAATGAGATTATAAACATCAAGAATTTAAAAATCGAATATAAAAATCTACAAAAAGACCATCATATGCTGAGTAAAAGGTAAGATTTAGATAAGTAAAGTACATATCCTTAAATAATCTTTCTTATTTGTGTTTCATAAATGGTTATTATGGAACATGCAATAAGCTAGATACTAAATGAATTCACAAAAATTCAATAAAAAGCCATAAAATGATAATTATTTTACCTGTTGCTTACAATTTGTTGAAAGCGGCAAAAAGCCATTTATTTGGTCGACCTAGTAGGAACTTTTAAGGTATCTACAGTAATCGACAAATTATGTGTTTGCTATTATTATTATTTACTTATGCTGGGTCGATATACATCTAGATATATGTATGTGCATAAAAACTTATATCACAATTTCTTTTTAACACAACTGCATTTCAAATTCATTTCGGATGCGTGTAGATCTTATTTTGAAACCCTATAATAGCACCTACAATTCACCTTCTTAACCCAGAAATCCTTGTAACCGTTAAAAATATGTGAAGCAGAGCAAAGTTCCTTCAGAGATACGATTTGAAATGTTCTATATACATTTTGCATTGTGAAATGTAAAGCCAACATTATAATTAGTATAGAATGTAGGGTAATAATTGTAAAGCAAGAAATATCACCCCAAAAACGAAGCACCACAAATGTTGAGCACGCGTCTAGTGTTTGGCAGTGGCTGTTGGTTAGTATAAAGCATGAGTTGAAATTTATGTTATCACAGCACGAGAGCCAAATCAAGTGATAACATAAATTTCCATGAAGTGCGAAAGTGTTCCAGAGGTACTATACATATGTTGATGAAGATATAACTTTCAGATAACAGCTAAACTAGTTCTTACTGAATTTAAGCGCCTTATTCCTCATCGACTTTAAATCAATTTTTTTTTTTTTTTTTATTTAGAGTTATATCGTCGAGCAGACAAGAAGTATGTATATATGTCCTACCCTACTAATTATTAAAGTTTCCACCCTAATTGATTGCTTGGTCATTTAGATAAGCTTTGAAAGTGTATTAACATTTTTTTGTGGTCTGCGCGGATCGGCGGCCATATAACATTATACGTACAACCACAAAAATATTTAATAAAATTAAAATTTCAATTACAAACAATTGCTTTCCCGATCAACCAATCTTCCTGTTATAAATCTAATAAATGAGATTCTTTATCAGCTTAGCAATACCGGATTTCTCTGTTCGCGTGGAAGAATACGAACTTTAAATGGAGAAAAAAAAAGTTAAGTATTTTGAAAAAATAGCTCAATGGAAATTGAAACATTCTGATCTCGAAATTTTTGCTGATTATTGTATATTTTTGAAAAGTCTTATTTTAATGATTTTGTTATATATTGAACCGATATTCCTCGTAATTTCTTTAAAACTTTAAGTACTCTTTTTGGATTACTACTTAAATAATCTTTATTACAAAATTCTTTACATGTTTTTCATATATTTCTCTTTGGTCAAAGAATTCGCTACTCAAAATAGTTTTTCGTGGACTTCCTTGTAATTACAAAAAAAATTCATGGCCAAAGATGTTGCTTGTAATTTTATTCGTCCTCCCACATTTTTGTAAAACGAAATAAAAGAATTTTGAAGTTTACAAGTAACATAAATTAAATTATATTGCATGAAGGTGTCGAGAATGGACATCACCCTTATACGGCTACGAATATGTGTAATTATTGTCATATAAATTAAATGGAAACGAAATGCGACACTCGCCGGGTCAATGAACGCTAAATGTAGAACATTTCTTTTCAGTTTTAGACAAGAGAATGAAATGCAAATACATACATACATATGCCATATAAGCTACATACATTTATTAATTACAGTCGCTAGCTGTCCGCGACGCTTGTTTCTTTTCTGATGCGATTTTTGTAGTCGTCATATAGACCAATGCTTTGTGATTTCAATTTTAAAATTGTATTGTACTCGATTTTGTTTTTCTCGTCTTTCTCTCATGTCATAAAAAGAAACAATATATCGTATAGATGATGGTTTTCGATTATGATTCCTTTATCAGATAATCGTATATTTTAATAACGAATATTCTTTTTTTATGTATGAATTCTCCTCTCCCTTTGCTTGTTTTTCTACTTTACTAAAGCATCTCTTATCAATTTTATTTCACGATATTCAAACGCCTTGTTTGTTATAGTGATAATGATAAAGCTGTGTACTTTATTAGGGTTTTCTACACTTTCTTTAAATCGTATTGAATTTTTATGTATAATTGAATTATTGTCTGTTCGCTGAATATTTAATCGTACATTAATTCGGATGCTAAAAAATTCTATATAGTGGTGTTGCAATGTAATTAATTTTATTTATTATACGAAACACATTATTTAAGTCATTAGTTTATGATTTTAATTAATTAATTGAAATATCTTAAAGCTATTGAAGCATTAATTTTGAATGAAACAAAAATTTGTGTTTCGGAGTTATATAATACTTATCATTTAAATAGTTGAATGGCTTTCTTCCAAACTTAAACTATTATGGGTTTCCTTAAGATAAAGTTAACAACTTTGGTGATAAGAAAAGTCAGATTATTATTATTAAGTAGATTATATATTTTTTTCGTTAATAATATAGAAAACTGAACAATTTTAGTTGAGCCAATTTCTTTCTCTCGTTCTTAATCACACAAATTAATTAAGAATTATTTACTACTTAAATAATGAATAAATTTGTGTCGCTCTTCTGTTGATAATTGAAGCAATTCATTGCGAAAGGTAGCAATAAATCAATTATGGTTTTATATTTGTCCACCTTTAAGTATATTTCTGTGTACAAATGGCACAAATATAAATGTTTGTGTATATGCATATATATACTGTATATTTACTATGTTTAAATGTTGGATAACCCACAAGCGAAGCCGGCGAACTTCACTCGTCCCTCACTCAATATTAGATGTCGATTGTTTGCTTTTATGTTTGCGGCGTTGTTTTTTTCGCTTCCTTTTTTACGACAAAAGTTGCACCCAAATTACCAACAGGAAATTATATTTCCCTTCTTTTTAGTGTGTTTGCTTTTGATTATGAAGTCCCAGCAACAAACAGTAAACAATAAACACAGAAACAAACAAATAACTAGTTGCTCTTACTACGTAGATGACTACAAAAACAAAGTAAGCTTTTTTGATATTAAAACTTGTTTGTTTTTACTTTTAGCATCTAGTAAATAGAAATATAAAAATTTAAGTCATCATCATCGCATTCTTGTCTCCGTGATGAAGTTTAAATACAAAAAACAAACGCAAATTTACACGCAAAATTTTTTAATAATAGAATTTGTATAGAACACACACACATCTTCCTCAAATCATAGCACAAATAATGAGAACTTTACACTAATATTTTATAAAGTTTTGCTGAATAATCGTCTCCAATAGGCCAATAGATTTCCGATTAGGCTTCGTGTGAATTTCCGCCACATTTCTTATTAATTCAATAAAAACTCAGTACACACCGTAACTTATAAGAAAGTCTGCATAGTTTTTGTAAGCTCCTGTATAACTTCGACGTTTTTACATGCAAATATTTCAAAATGCAGTCGTCGATGTTTTGTCTCTGCAATAATTGCGGCATTTCATGTCTCATGGACGCCTAGCCGGAAGTGATAAATATTTTACTATCATCAACGATGATTATCAACTGAAAACAATAAAAAAGGCAGCTTTACTTTGCTGAAGTGTGGGGCTCTGCAATGTGAAAGAACAAAGGAAGAAACTGAATGCCTATGATGGAATATTAATTATTATGTGTTTCCATGAAGCAATGTAATGTACAATAACTTAAACGGAAATTAAGTCTTTAGAAGAGTCACCTAACTACTCAATTCTTATTTAATTTATTTATCAAATTAATTAATTATAAAATATTAAAAAATTTTCAATAGTTTTGTATGCTTTTCCTTTTCAGGGTTACTGCACTCAACAATCCATCCATATTATCCATTAAATCTATTATTTTTAATTGTCATAATTAAGAAAAATAGTAATAAAAACTGTCCAACGGAAGTTTGAAAGATTTCGAGATTGCTTTGCGTTTAATTGTTGTCTTCGTGCATCTGAATCTGCCTTTTTCACTCTGCTACGATGGGATTTAGAAATGCTTGAGCGTTTCCGTTGGAGTAACTTGAGTGCAGCCTATCGTTTTCGTAGCGCAGAACTGGCGCGAGATAAGAAACAACGACAGCAATGCGTCACCGTGCTGTTTCTAGATGACACCACGCACACCTTCCAGATCGAGGTAAGTGTCAATAAATCACTTGAAGTGCATATATTTTCAATTCTTATTAATGTCGGCAATAGAAGAGAAAGGGAAGAAAAAGAGGATGTGTATTTATAATTAAGAAAATAAATCAGAAATTATTTAATAGCTACACAGAATTCCAAAAAGTTCAGTAATTTTTAATATAAGTAGTTTTAAATCGTAAATTAAATTTAAAACAGCTCTAAAATACTAATATTAAAGTTAATGATTTATTGCAACTGTTGTATAATAAAAACTATTTTACGTATTATTTTAAGTCGTATTAAATTAAAATACTTGGATACAGTGCAAAAATGTTAAAGTATTTACTTTCCTTCTTCATCTCTCGAAGTTTTCTTCAATTCATTAAATTTTTCAATATGAAAAAGGAAAGTTTTTCGCGATTATATATTTATAAAACCACTTGCAATTCATTTGTTGCGGTTTATCTTCATTTGTTCTTCGAAACGTAAAAATAAATAATGATGTTCATTACTTATAAAACACATTTATACCTTGTACGAAACGTATTATTGTACGTGTGTTTCACTTGTGCCAGATTTAGTCAACCATACAACAGAAACCATAAACAGAAAACTTTATTGGAAAGAAAACAGCAAAAGCAAAACGCTCCAATGAAATTTCTTTGTAAATTTTCTGATCTTTTGCTGAACTTCCCTTTCAGTGTTGGCCGTCGTCAATAAAACGATATATAGTAATAATATTGGTATTAATTTCCTTTTTTTGTCAATGTTTGTTCAGGTTTAAAGTCCTTCGCAACTTCTTAACTTCATTTACTTCAGCTGTACAAAAGCGCAGCTTTTTTTAGACATCGGCTAAATTTTTAACTCTTATTGGTCGTAATTAGAGATAACTAACGATATACGCCTTCTTCATGTAACTTTAATGTTATTGCAATAATTCCGCTTTGTTTTTCTTTTGTTTTAAAATCGATTGCGTGATAACCGAATCATCTACTTAACGAAGTGTATAATTATAGTTTAACTGCGCGTGTGGGTGGATTCACTTTTTGTATATACTTCGTCTGCAAAAAGGCATAAATATATACATTGTATTGATAGGCAAACGATAAATCGTAACAATCAAAACAACGCATTCAATATTTATTAATACGAATTTACCATTAAACAATCATTTGAATAAATTTTGTTATGTTTTTTAGAAACGAGCCAAAGGATCTGAATTACTTGAGCAAGTATTTCAATATCTGGAATTGTCCGAAAGAGATTACTTTGGCCTGTTGTTTCCACAAAAACCTGGCGAAGTTGTTGTAAGTATGATCGTAATCGAACACTTAAATCGTTTATATTCCGATTATTACTGTACATTTGTTTTTCCTTCTCAGCGATGGGTTGATCCACACAAACAGTTCAAGAAACAATGCAACAGCTTAGCTTTGGACAACGATGCCGTTCCATTGTTAGAATTTAGAGTAAAGGTGAGTATTTAATTCCTAACTCAGTACTTTATCATCATAATTCATCATAAATGTGTTCTTTTTATAGTTTTTCGTAAGTGATCCAAGCCGCCTGCAGGAAGAATACACTCGCTATCAGTTTTATTTGCAAATCAAACGGAACGTTTTCATCGGCAAGCTGCCATGCTCCATAAATACGCAATGTCTGCTGTCCAGCTACACGGTGCAATGTAAGCTGCTCAGTGCCTAGATATATTTAATATTTGCAATTCGAAATTAAAAGCAGATGGCAGCCGATGGTTCAATTGACTAATTAAATTCCCTTTTTTCCACCCGCACAGCTGAGCTGGGTGATTTTAATGCCGGTGAACACCAACCTGGTTATCTGAGCAATATGCAGTTGCTGACCGATCAAACGGTCGAGGCAGAGCGCAAGATGTCGGAGCTGCATAAATTGCATCGTGGACAGCTGCCAGCAGATGCCGAGTATAATTATTTGGAACATGCCAAACGCTTGGATTTGTATGGCATCGACTTGCATAAGGCGACTGTAAGAAGCTGATTTATATCATATTAATTCTTAAGACTACTTCAAATTATTTGCTCAAAATTATCGCATTACTTTACGACGTTTGCTTCCTGATGATAACATCAACAACTTTGTTTTTCTCAGGATTCTAATGGAAAAGAATTGCAACTTGGTGTTTCTGCTATTGGATTGTTGGTCTTTCAGAATAGTTTGCGAATTAATACCTTTTCATGGTCGAAAATGGTTAAGGTCTCATTTAAACGCAAAGACTTTTTCATTCAACTGCGAAGGGAACCGGTGCGTTAATGCATACTTTGAATGAATTTATTTAAATTAAAATAATATATTTAAATTTTAACTATTAACACTTTCAGTCTGAAAGTTATGACACGCTGCTCGGTTTCAGCATGAACTCACACAAGCATGCTAAAGCTCTGTGGAAATCCTGCGTTGAACATCATTCATTCTTCCGTTTGAAGCGTCCGCACAGACTGTCGCGCTTCCTCAACATCAGTCTAGGGTCCAAGTGAGTGTTTACTAAGTTGATTGCATGAAATTATAATTGTTCATTCGCACACAGATTTTACTATTCCGGGCGAACAGAGTTGCAGGCTGTTCAGGAGTCACGGGAACGTGGTAAAATACATAAAGCATTCGTGCGCTCGCCCAGCAAGCGTTTAATAATTGCAGGTATTGGCTCCGCGAATACGATCACCTCACCACAACTAGTTGGAATAAGCAACGGTGCTGGTGGAGGTGGCGGTTCCTCTGACAGCAGCTCTTCCCAAAACGGGAAGTCCGCCGCTCCAGCTATTGTACCCACGTCCATTTTAACCATAACGAAAACCAGCCGTCCACACGACAATAAAGTAACGTCCAAGCGAACCGATTCCATACCGCGCAAAGCCTGGGAGCAACAGAGTGCCGAATACGATATTCAATTGTTAGTTATAAAGCACTAATTGCTCCCTTCTGCTTTTAATGGCTCATACAATTTTGCAACTTCCATTTCAGAGACACTGACGTAGTAGAAAACCGAAGTTCTCGTCCATATAGCTCGACCATGCCCGCTTACAATTCTGACAATCAGAGTCCCATTCCTTTTTCTAATGATGGTCACGTTGGCGCAGCCATCACAACTCGAATCAACGGCGATAGTGGCAGTGATTTGGTTACTATACGATTGCACGCTGACGAACAGGGCCGCTTTGGATTTAATGTTAAAGGAGGCGTTGATTTGAGTTTGCCGGTGCAAGTCTCGAAGGTGGTACCGAACACACCAGCAGATCGTTGCACTCCTCGTGTTTGCGAAGGCGACGAAGTGGTCATGATCAACGGTCGTGAAGTGCACGGGTTGAAACACGAACTCGTTGTGAGCATGATACGCGAATCTCGCGATTATCGCAACGGCGAATTGCTTTTGACAGTACGTCCGAATTCACGAGCGCCTTTGTTGAAGACCGAAGAGGAACCGCTGTACCAATACGTGCCTGAAAACATAGAGATCGGTTCGCACTCCAATCTGCTCGACGGTGATGCGCTGTTTCACCAAAGCCTCTTGTTACTTAGTGACGGTCTAGCGTCGGGTGCTCTTTTGGCACAGTACGAATTGATGTATCGTAGAAATCCCGATCTGGCAATAACCGAAGCAAGAAAACCTGATAACATCGCCAAGAATCGTTACAGAGACATATCGCCCTGTAAGTGTAATTCTCTCACATCGCTGTCCACTTCTGTGTCCCTAGTTTAATTTTGCGTTGCTCTTTTTAGATGACTGCACTCGCGTTTCACTTGTTAACTCACTCACCGGTGACTACATCAACGCCAACTACGTTAACATGGAAATACCTGTTGGCATCGTCAATCGTTATATAGCTACGCAAGGACCATTAGCCACCACTACAACGGACTTTTGGCGTATGGTGCAACAAGAAAGTAGCCATTTGGTGGTCATGCTAACCACAGTAATGGAAGCCGGTCGCCAGAAGTGTCATCAATATTGGCCAGTAACGGGTGAAGAGTTGTTGCTTGGTGAAGGCTTCCTAGTGAAATGCCTAAGTGAACAGCCGGACGAAACGGGCAGCTTTGTCTTTCGGGAATTCATCTTGATCGATAAGCGCACAGGCGAGCATCGTCACATTCAGCATATGCAATACCTAGCCTGGCCCGATCACTGTGTGCCATCAGATCCAAATCTATTTCTGGAGTTTACAGAGCGCGTGCGTGCTGCACGAAATAAGACATTGCTGCAGGAGATTGAAGAGAGTCTGAAGCAAGTGCGTCTTCTGGATGCAGATGCGGATGAAAACGGCGGGCTGATGGGAGAGCGCAAATGTGCTGCCAGTAATGGTGTCACGCCGGAAGACGAGACTCCCGTATCGACCAGTGTACATCAGTAAGTTTTGACTAGTTTTAAGAAAAAAATCAAGTTGTCTACATAATTATTTTCTATATAGATGCATTAGCGCTGCAAATCCACCCGTTATAGTGCATTGTTCTGCCGGCATCGGTCGCACAGGAGTGCTTATTTTAATGGACACTGCCTTGGCGCTAATGGAAGCAAAAGAACCCGTCTATCCTTTGGATATCGTGCGTACGATGCGCGACCAGCGTGCTTGTATGGTGCAGAATGTGGTGAGTACGCAAGTACAGATTAGCATAAATAATAACTGTAATATAATTCTATAGCCCAAATCGCAGTCGTTAAGATTAGCTTCTTTTTTAAAATAAAATATTTATTTTTTTCGCAGAGCCAGTATCGTTTTGTGTGCGAGTGTATTTGTGCCGCCTACATGAAGATGTCAAGAAACAGTGCTGCCATTAAAGAAGATTAGTGATATAAACAGTAGCATGGTCATGGATTTTTGTGTCGTGCTTCTTTCTTCGAAGACATGAAAATTATCCCGAAAGTTATATAATTTAAAATTTATAAATTGAAAGTTGAACATATAGTTTTGGTTATAACTTAAAATAGTTTTTTTTTCTATATTCGTAAACCAAAACCTAAAGTTGGTTTTCAATAGCCTTTAAAATTAAATTTTTTCATGATCGATATTTTGGAATCATTTTACTCGTCTACTGTGCTCGTCATACCATGTTGCTCTGAACACATTTATATATTTCTATCATATATATAAGTTTGCGATTAATCCTAACGATTTTAAAGTAAGTTCAAACATTATGTTAACTTTTTCTACTTTACTATTGCGCAATATCTTCAAATTTTTGGCCCATATTTTTCAAAAAATAATAAACATAAAAGTGCTAGTAAAGAATTTGCTAAATTTTAAGTACACGTAATGTAAAGAAAATTAGCTAAAGTATAATATTTAGAATATAGCATATGCGCAATTGCAAAGATTCGCTGCCTAAAAATGGATTTTTTAATATACATAGCAAACCGTTAGTATTCTGGCACCAAATAATTGATTGTAATTGATAGGAATTATATTTATTATTAGTAGATTGTATTATAGATTGCAAAGTCTACTTTTGACTTTAATTTAATTCAAATAAACAAAGTACATAATTTGAAATCGTGCATAAGTTTTATTTCAAAACTGGCATAAGTCCCACGAAATTCTTTAATTTTCATAAGATTCTGTGGCCAATGCAGCATCGTCGGTTGTAGTCTCTGAGTCTGTATTAATTTCTGTTGCCACGCAGTTCATCCACTGATTTTTATAAGTTTCTAAATCTTCACGCAGCGTGCCGTATTTTTGCTGCAATTCCTTTTCACGCTCCATTTGCCGGCGTACATCTTCTTGCAAGGACTAAAATAAGGATAGACATTAACCTGCAATGAAGGAGTCAAATTAAAAAACAAACCTCCAATCTTCGCGGAATGGCGACCGACTCCTGATCTTGCAGGAACTTAAATGTGGATAACGCAAGCGTATTCTGCTCAATTTGCTCATACGTATCCTGAAGTTGTTTTATGAGAGCCTGCGCTCGTGCCTGATAGCCTCCGGTTAATATTTTCAACTTTTTCTCCATTTTGCCGCAACGTTTGGCTTCTTTCGCCATGTGACGTCGATTTTGCTCGAGGCGCTTCTCGGCTGATTCCAATCGATCCTTCTTACTGGCCAAGTTTGCTCGTGTATAGCGATTTTGTGATGGTAGATACAGCACCTGACTGAGGCATTCTTTCCATACTTGTGAATACGCTTCAATAGGCAAATCTCCGTGACCCATTCCTTGCTTCACTACTTCCATTTCTTCCTCTAATAATTTGTTGGCAGCTTCCAGGGTATCTTTAGGAAACTCCTCGTACGGATTTGCTTTAAAGTAGCTCTGCAACTGTTCCATTTTGTTTTGCGACTGTCCCGGCACCGGATTTTTGACAGAGTCATAGAGTAACATGGTAATCATTTCATGCTTAATCATTTCTTCCGCTTTTTGTAAATCGGTGAGATTTTGCTTCTCTGAAGGCGGACGTAAAATCTTAGTGTTGACTTCAGTCGGTCGTGGCAAATTCCGTTGTATGGTTTTAGAACGTTTAGCTAATTCTCGTTCAATGGCAGCTTTTCTTTCGGCCACACCTCGTGCATCAACATCTGCTTGATCCTCAACGACATTTTCTGTCGAAGTACTCGTCGGTTCTCCGTCATCGTGGTCTGGCACAACAATTTCGTAGTCATTACGTGGAGCGGGTAGTGTAGAGAGACCTTCACGTAGAGAGCTTTTAAGTTGCTTCTGATAGTTTTTGTATTCAGCAGGCGTTTCGGTGACGCTCATGTTCTCTTCTGGATTGATATTAAGTTTATCACGTACGTATGCAGGCGTTTGCCCTACAGCAGCTCCTCCGGGCGTTTTACTGGCCAAAACTAGTGCAGTTGACATGGGAGTGGCAAAACCTCCAGGCGTAGCAGCCTCACCAGCACGTTGGGTTCTAATAAAGTGAATACAATAAATAAACGATTCTTGGAACCAATTATAAACCTCACCTGAATGGAGTCGCGATGACGGTATTAGGAGTGGCCATGGCACTGGTTTTAGGAAGAGCGCCCGAGAAATCTGATTCATGCAGTGGCGTATTTAGTCCACCCTTAAGCGGAGTGTCAACATGTGTCAATGCCATCATATTTTTAGCTTCTTGCATAATGCGGTCGGTGTATGGTGCTGGAGTGCGTGGCGTTGCGGCGATTTGTGGTGTAATGGAATAGTCTGAGAGTAAAGCATCTGTTGTTTCTACTCCACTCTCGACAGCCACTTCTTTGGCTATTTCGCTCGCCCGACCCAATTTAACTACTTGCTGCAATTCCTGATCAGATATTTGAGGAGCTGGCAATACTAGCTTGGAACGTTTGCGTTCCGGTTCCAAGTTTTGAAGCATCGCTGTAGGCACATCATTTTCCTTGCGTTGCTTCAATTTCTGTTTGTCTTTTTTACGTTCACGTTCCTCCTTTTCAAATCGTAATTCGCCGTCTAAGTCCTGTTGACGCATCTTGTTAAAGTCCGGTTCTAGTTTCTCGACCACTTCTTCGGAAGTATCATAGAATCCTGGCGCCGGACGTTTTTCAAACGGTATCTCGCTATTAAAATCAATTCCCTTGAGACGTTTTCGATTTCCACTCCCAATTCCGGCTGCGCGCAGTTCGCGGCGCTTTTGCAGAGCCGCAAGACGACGTGCTTCTTCGAGTTGCTTCTCACGAGCCTTGCGTTTGGCCTTCTTGCCCTGAGTGTTTGCGAGTCGAGCACGTGCCTCAGACAACATTTCCAATTCTGTAAAATAAATATTAATTTACACCAAGTCTGCATTTTTAATAACTTTTTTTGTAGTTAAACACCAACCGTCCTCATCCATATCCTTCGGGTCTGGACGAGCAGGCTTAGTCTCAGGATTAGGATCTATTTCACCAGGTTTCAGTTTACGAGGGTCGTCAGTAGCTTCTTCTCCATCTTCCTTGCGCTGCGCTTGATCACTGCCATAAAGTATATAATGAAGATAAAATCGAATATTCAACATTCAAAGTTATTTCATATTTACAGCAAATATTCGTAGCGTTCCAAACACTGAGCTGCGGTACGTCCTATGATAGGTGCGATGGTGCGCCATTGCGTAGGCATTAATTTTGCTAAATGTAACAGTTTTTCATCCTCTTCCCTTGACCATTCGGTCTTTTTGATGCTTGGATCTAGCCACTCATACCAACGAGCTTTGCATTGCTTTGCTGATTTGCGGTGGAGCAAGGACGCAATTCGGGACCACTGATTTTTGCCGTACTTCATAACGGCCGCTTTAAGAATCTCATCCTGAAGGATTTGTTAGATGTAGTTATTGGATTGAACAAAACTTGCAATATAGAGCGACTTACCTCGGTGTTGCGCCAAACACCGCCTTTTATCATTATTCGCGGCATGTTTTATTTATTGTAACTTATGATTTTGCACTTATATGTAGTTTAAGCTGAGGACCACTAGTTAAGCCTCACTTCTTTTTAATCGTGCGGAAACTATTCAACGTTGGAAGTTTTGTGGTTTGGTGCTTTCAAATGCAAACACTGAACTGGAGGTTATAATACTATCAGTAATTAAAGACTTCGTCGGTGTACAACGTCCTCACACATCAAGAATCCCTTTTGATAATTGTACCCAGAAATAATTGAGCGGTTTTTGCCAGAGATAACCACAGTTATAGCTGGTTTTTGCTGGTCTACAAAGCACTTTACTCCGTAAACACTGTCATAAATGCAAGATGCTAGAGGCAATTCAAAACTGTTATAATTACATGCGACCGTACGGAGAATCAGAAAGTTCAATGTCGCTAGAGTTTTGTCGCTTGGTAATACTTGGAAACAACCAAAGAGAGAAAGGGATAGTAATAGAGACATGCATTTTGCATTTATGACTGTGTTTCTCCTATAAGGCGGTTTTCACACCAATGAGACAGAGACAAAGAGACAGTTCGTGTTCATTTTTGACTCTTGTGGCATTTACATTGAAGAGACTAAAGTCTTCAAGCTTTTTGCTACTTTACTGCTGGGGAGTATTGCCGTTCTGTCATTACAAATAAAATCGTACTAAATCGAAGCCGACAATTTTTAAAACAGTTTTATACTTTAATTGCAATTATGGAATCAAATAGGTTATTAAGAAGAAATTCCATAAACCAATTTATAACCTTCGCGTTAAATTAGAATAATAATGTGGTGATGTGGACACAAGAGACTCGCTATATATTTTCCGACTTTCGATAATAATGAGGACAGCGACAACAAAAAACAGAAACAACAAAAAACTGATAAAAACTACACAAGGTATGCTTTAATCTAATAGCTCAGCCATGCACTTCTATTGCACAAAGTAGTAAAATTTAGTCCGAATTTAGCAAAAGGGACTAAATTCCACTCCAAAGCTTAATACACTTTTACTGTATTGGTGCGACAACACTTTTGTCTCTTTGTCTCACGGAATGCCGTGAGACAAAAATGAACCAAAGAGACAAATTCATCCGCTTGTTCTTCTTACAATTTTATTAGCAAAACAAGAACAAAATTTTGTCTCTTTGTCTCTGTCTCATTGGTGTGAAAACCGCCTAACATTCAAAACATTCTTCTACGGGCCGACCATTCCAGTGAGTAAACCTCCACTTTGAGACCAGAGAGTATAGTTGAGACAGCAATTTCCACAAACCAGGACAAATTTGGTAATATTCGATCCGTTGTTCATAAGCATCCCAATTTTGTTGCTGTGCTTAAGAGAACACAGTTGCTTAGTTATAGCCATTTGACATTAAGAATTGGTGGATATCTCTTAAACTGTAAGAGATATTTGGTTAACTTACACATAGTTTGAGAGATAATTAGAATATATTTTTTTTTTTATGACTTTTTATCAAAAAGACTACTCTTAAAATTACTAAAAAGAAATTTATTAAGAATTATTTTAGTAAATTACTAAAAATAAATCTGTAAATCTGTTGCCATTGGCAACAAGCATAGAAACATGAGGGCGTATCTTTGCTCGTTGAAAATGTACAGTCTTTAGTTACTCGTTGCCGATGACAATTTATAACAGCTGCTTTTTGTTTTCGCTTTGACATTTATTGATGCTATACGTTCTGCACAGTACACTCGCGTTAAATAGAACATTTATGTTTAATAAGTTCTTTAGTTCTGCCCTTTTGGAATAATAGCCTGAATATCTTTTTAAGTATTACAATATATTGCAGTTTTTTCCGATTAGAAACATTAATCGTGTGGCGTTATTTATACATGTGTATGTTAAATATGTATTCGTTAATTTATTTAAATAGGTTTACTATTTGACTTCTTTGTTGTGTATCCACTGTATTAAATATCGTAATTGAAAAATTTTCTAATTGGTACATTTTTGTGCAAATTATTTGCTTTAATGTGATAAAATAAAAATAAAATGAAAAGAGCAATCTGCGCTTGTGAAAATGAACGACAGCAATTTCTCCAGTGACACATATTTCTGCTTTCAGGTAATATTGTGAGGTGTTTAGCACAAATTATATTAAGATAACTATTATTTTTCGTATAATCTATATAGGATTTGTCCACATCGCACATTTCGGAAGCAGATCAGTCCAGTGTTTTTGGTTATTTCAACTCTCTTGGCAATAGCTTGCAATCACAACAGCAACAACATACAGTGCACTACTTGCAGTTTCCGCCGCTTACATCGAGTCCACAAAGCAGCCATCAAACGATACATGGCCAGCAAAATGGTTTAATTTGCAATATAAACAATAACAACAATGGCAATATTAGCAACGCGAATGGTAGCAGTTTGAACACTCTTCCTTTTGTACAAATACACACTACCGATGTGCATCCGCCTCGTAGTAATTATGGAAATGTATTTCGTCGCAATGCTACAAACCAAGATGAAATTAAATCAGAACCTATTAAATCAGAAAGCGCTGAATCCAGCACGAAAGACAATGCGAATAATACACCCACCCCACCCACTGTGCAACTTGGTGGCACTGTCAATGACACTAACGCCTCAAACGAGCGGTTGTCATCAACGCCGGGAAACTCAGTTTGTAATAGCGAGCAAATGGTTGAGCTGCGTAAGCAAAGGGGCATAGAAAATAGTTCCGGGATAAATGACATTAACGATAAGAACTTAAAGAGCATAGATGACAATGGTTCCCTCCCGAAGATTTATAAGTGCTCACATTGCCCTTTTATGAGTTTAAGAGAACAGGGAGTTGAGCAACATGTTAATACAAGTCATCAGAACACCGAAAGTTTTCCTACAGAGATTAGGCAACGCATTGGCTGCCCAGGTTTATTACTTTAAATAATTTCTAATTACATTTAAAGGTTTTACTGTTTATAACCAGCGTGAATAAAATCCGCTTTAATAGATTATACAGACAATTTTTTAAATAATAATTCTTATTTATTTGATGCTTATTCTCAACTCATTTGTCCTTACAGGATGTGATAACTTCTTCTATGCCCATAACTCATTTTATGTTCATCTTTGTGAAGATCATCGGATGAGTTTAGATGAAGCCAGCCAACTATTACAAGCTGTAATTGAAATGTGCCCATATTCAAAGGACCAACAGACGCAGTCACAGCATCACGTTGATGGTCGCACGAAAGAGACGCAACCTAAGATATTTCTAAAAAATGTGGCATGCTTACAGGAGCCACCAACGCGTCCTTTAGATGACCAAATAATGCAGTTGAACGATAGTAACTATTTTCAGATGTCTGACTTCGATGACGGATGTGGCGCTTTACTTACAGATGTTGAGGACGCTGAAAAAGATTATCCTGGAATTCCAAATACGTCTATTGAAGATATGGCCGTGGTTGGAGATTCCAGTCCAAAACCGCGTAATGCACTAAAGCAGAAGATTTCAATAAAAAGCGTTGATGTGCTGCGGGAACCAGCGTTGTTGCGTCGTGATTTCGACATGCAAAATTTGAATATCGTTGGCGTTGGTCAGTGCAGCGACCACGAGTTCCATGATGTTTTGGAAGCTGGCAGTCAATTCAATTATGGCACCAACCTTGAGTTAGGTGAAAGTACTGCAGCATCGAAGGAAATGACGGCCTTTGAAAAACCCAGACGTCCAAAGATTTATATTAAAAACGTAGATATTCTTAAAGAACCCATTGTTTTACCTTCAAACTTAAATGTGACAAGCGGAGGCATGGATTTCAGTTTTTTGTCACAGAGTTCGGGCAATTATTTGAGTTCTATGAACTCGGAAGTTGTAACTACCCAGGCACAGGTATTTAGTGGGACGTCTGGAACTCATATGTGCATAGGGAACATGGTTGATTCGTCCCTTCCTTACGACGGTTCTACTAGCAATAATTTTTTGCAGAACATAACTGAACTCGAATCTTTTCCCTTGGCACAAAACAGCAACGGCAACAATTTTCTAGAGTTACAAAATATGAGTACAAATTTGACAATTTGTGCAACTCCACAACCTACTGTGACGGAACCAACACCGCCGCCTCCGCCGCTGACCACAATAAATCAACCAAACCAGTTTGATTTTGAAACTGCAGTAGGAGCAGCAACATCGGCCCAGCATAAAAAGCAAAAAATTTTTATTAAAAACGTCGATATTCTGAAACAGCCGCAATTCCAGGAGCAACGGCGCACTCTACATCTGCGTACCGTGGATGAATTGAATTTAATGAACAAAACTGAAGTGGAAAATCTAATTGCGCCCAATTTAGATGGACCTCAAGGTTCCCCACTGAATCAGCATTACGTAGAGTCCAACAACAACTTATCCGCGGAAAATTCCAAGACTTCCGATGATGTCAGCTCGTTCAATAGCTTAAATTTAAAAATTAACGAGTGTGATGACGCACAAGGACTGCATAACTGGACAGGTGGCTATTCGCTTGGTGCTGAATTGGAGTCAATTATAACGGAGCACACGCAGGCTATATCAATGGGCGCTGACACAGAAATGGCACTACAAAAGCAGCTCTACGATCTGGAAACACCACAAATGTCTGTCATATCAATCCTGGACATAGAAGATTTCACTGATGGCCAGAAGGGACAATCGTTGTCAAATGGTACAATTGATAACAGTATCGTGCAAATAGCTAAAGAGATTGTCGATCAACGTGAGGTTGTGTCAGAAGAGAACTCGGCTAAAATGATGCCTCAGCCTACAGAAGAACAACATCGGCGTTGTGATGCTATCCAAGATCAAAATACCGATGAAAGTGTTGAGTATGCATCACAAAATAAACAAGTTTGGGTAGACAATTCGAATGAGCTAAAGCGTGAACAACAAATAAGTGTCAATCAGACGTCTGAGGCCAGGACGCCAACTCCAGAGAAACCAGAGTTAGTTTATGCGGCTGCTGGTGATTTGACTGAACCCATACATGAATTAGCATCGTGTTCTACAGAAATTACTTCCATGACTGTGCCTGAACCGGTTCCATCACCCATTGCTCCAACACATGCAGCAAATTCAAATGTAAATCAAAGCGTTACTATAACAATTGCTCCAGACAAAGCTCCTGAGAAGGGACGCATTTATGTAGCTGAAAACTTGATGAAAGTGTCTTCTGAAAAAACCACGACCAAAGAATGCCCAGTGGCGGTTTCCATAACTGGTGGCACCTCGAATCGGGGAAGACCGTTTGGATCGAATCGCACGGGCATCACAAAAACACGGAAATTGTACGGAAACGTGGCGGCGATTGATATAGGAATGAAATGCAATGTAGCTGGATGTGCTTTTAGATTTAAGAAATCAGAGTCATTGGATTACCACAAACGTTGTCACACGGGGTAAACATAGATTATTTTATATTATAAAAATTTAATATCTGTAACTTAATTTAAATTCCATTTGTCTATTGATATCTTTTTGTTAGAATGTTGGGAGCTTCACAGTCAATGATGTGCCCAGAATGCCAGTCGACAAACTTCTCTAACTGGAACACTCTCCATACACATCTTTGGCGAACACATCAGATCGACATGGAGTTGTACAGTTGCGAATTATGTACGTTTAAGACACCAATTTATTCGCGCCTGGTGAACACACATTCGAAAATACACTCTGAAGAGCGCAACTACAAGTGCGATCAATGCGACAAAGCCTTCAAAAACAGCAAACAGCTGAAGAACCATCGCCGGTGGCATCGCAATGCTGCAGCAGCCTCGCCAGTCACAGTAGCAGCTGGAGAAGGGGCGACAAAGCCAAATTCTCAACCACTGCATCGTTGCAATTACTGCGGTTCCGTTTTCTCACATCGGAAAACACTGCGAGAACATGTTTGCAAGGAAAATCCTGACGTGCAAAACATCATGCGTTGTGATATTTGTGAACGAGTCCTGTCATCAAAATCTTCGTGGACACTTCACAGGCGCACGCATGAGATGGCGAGTCGTTTTAAGTGCACTGTTTGCGATTACAAAGCAAATGATCACAATGCATTTCGACGGCACAAAATGACACACGACAAGAGCAAGATGTATATTTGTCCCTACTGTGATTACAAGTCTATACAAAGTATAGCTTATCAGGTATTTTTTATTTTGGCTCTAATATTTATTTTCGTTAAATGATAAACTGTATTTTATTTTCTAGAAACATATGCAACAGAAGCATCCACAGCTGGCTGACAATATTGTGTTGAAATGTGGAGAGTGCAATTTTTCCACGATCAACAGTTCCTTACTTACAATTCATATGGCGAAGCATACCAGCATTGAAGACGACCCACAGACAACAATCATAACAGTCACCAACGGTATCAAGCTCGGTGCTAACGAAAGTATATGTTCCACGCAATCGGAGCACGTCATCGAAGGCAATAGTAACGAGACTGAATGCACTGCCGAACAGCCACAAAAGAAGGTGCAAAAAAACAAGATCAAAGTAAAAAGTGATCTTCTATTAACCGATACCGCAAAATTCTCAAAACATACAAATTCCAAAAACGTAACGTCACGGGTCGTGCGATTCGAAAATGCAGTTACGTAAAATAATTGGAATGTCCTTCATATAATTTTTAGATGCTTAAAAAATGCATATGAAATTAAGGAGAAAGAATATTTATTCCTACTGTAAATACAGATTTATTTTCGCGGGTTGAATACTGGAGTGTAATGTACTATATCTAAACGTATCTAGTGTACTTTGTATATAAAATGTTAAGTATATATTATTATGTTTTGTTACGTCTTGTATATATTATTATTAAAATCAAACCTATTTATATAAAGTAAAAATTTATCAAGTGTTTTATTAAAATGTTCCTAATCATTTTTTGTAAATGTACAAAATGTAGATTAAAACCTTTTCTAAATATCATACAAGACTCAGTCTCGAATAAAGTTGAACTTAGTTGGCCACGGTAATGGAACACATGGGCTGTGAGATACGCACAAGATATATACTCAGCTGGATCAATCTAAAAGCACCTCATAAAAATGTATATATAACATTGTCTATATAGTATTACTGGTATGCTGGCTCCATGTTAGATAAAAACCAATCATTTTGTATTTAAGAGTCGTATTATGAAGATTATTATTTAGATCTAAATAAATATCACTACAAAAACTGCCCAAGTCAGGAGTAACTATATTTTCTCAAATATGCTTGGTTAAGTTACTACTTATGCTAGTTTGCCTTTTCGTTAATAATAAAAGTTATACATTTTGCCATCTTCCTCCGAGTATGACAAAAATAAAACCTTTTATTATTTAGAAACAGCTTTTTGCGGTTTTAAAACGTTTATAAAAGATGATGCATTATTAATTGTATTAATAAATGTAATACTTAAAAAACTGCGAGTCAAAAGCGAGTGATTTCCCTCTTCCTAGGCTTACATCAATTTTTAATGGTGCTTGGTTTCGTCGTAGAACTCTGACAATTCCGATTGTAAGCGCAACAAACGGACATAAGTAACAAGTTTCCAGCTCCTGAAATCTGCTTCGTTTTCGAACATTGAGACATAAGAAACCAACTCCTGCGATCCATCCTGATCCAGGTCAGCAATCAGCATTGAATTTTCCTGATTATTCAGATCCGGTTGGCAAACGACTTCGTTTCGTTCGTGGCGACAGAATTGAATGATGCTGCTTTGCGAAGTGTTCTCTATGCGCGTATCGGCACCAATAAATATCACCAGAATCACAGTCTCGGTAATCGTATGCATTTTGTATCTGTTTTGGTCGTAGCGCTTTGTTGTGGTAGTCATGTTAGCTGTACTGCGCTCGGATCGACCTCCTCTTGCAGTCGCGTCAATACTAAAAGTCTGTCTCTTCTGCACAACATGATCGAAAGCATCGAAATCGCCAAGTGGAAATTGATGGTCTATCGAAGGCTTTCTAAAATGATTACCTTGGTCAGTGCTTGCTACATTTTCAGAGAATCTTGTGTGATTGTTTTTAGTCTTCTTCTCTTGTTTTGCGGGCCTGTTCCATTTCCAGAATTTCATAACGAAGCCAGACATTTTCGACATGCTATTCTTGAAATGCCATTGCGCTGGCACCATTCCATACATGCCGATATTCGTGAAATTCTTTATTATGTTCACTTTTCCACCAATCGTTTCGCTTAATATAAGCGTAACGTTGCAATCTTCCGGACATTTGCCTCGGTTCTCCACTACTAACTCGCGGCCGCTTAGCGAGTAGATGTTGCGCTGAGCATCAATGTCTTTACGCTGGCCGTAGTGCCTATGTTGGGCTATCTTCGAGATGGGCAACAGTTTATGGCTTACAATCGACTTGTTAGTAATCAGCGCAAAGAGTTCAGCTAGTGTTTTTGAGCGCTGAACTTCGGTATTGTCGTGCAAACAGTAAAACGTTATTTTGTCAGAACTTTCTAAATGAAATTTCCGCAGGTAATTACAATTGTGTAACCTGTAACCTTCGCCGATGGGCCTGCCGCTCTGTCCTGAAAGAATTCGTATATAATTTCGTTCAATCACATCCCTGAAAGCAGAGTTATTTTTGAAATCATGTTGGCGCAAAAGATTTCTCGTTTTTTGTTCCAAGGATGCACTTGTTCCAATTAGTATATCGAGGATGCCATCCCCATCCAAATCGGGTAGTATTATAGGAAAACTCCCACTATCTACTTTTAATGCGGATCTTTCGCGGAATTTCCAGTACCATTGTCCGGATATGGGATTTATTGCGCCCACTTCCCCATATTCATCGATCACCAGACAATCCGTCTTTCCGTTGCGGTCTACATCCAACAAAGTGCAGTCAATGGCCACTGGTTCATCCACCATTTCATCAAACCAAGCAACAGCTCCTGATCTGCCTATAAGACAGATAATGCCGTTTTTTTTGGTTTTGCCCGATTGAAACTCCGGAAAGAAAACATCACCACGATAGAGAAAAATCAAATTGTTCTCCCAGCTTCTAAGTCCGTTCACAACATTTACGCCGCCGATTAACTCCAACCTCGTGTAGTTATTGAACCAGTTGTGAGTCTTTGACCGATCTATTTGCGCTGGACAAGTTTCGCCATCCGGATCACATGGGACAATCCAAACAAAAGCGCATACAGCGAAAATACAAAGCAACAAAGAGGCGATAAAACATAATCTTCTCGCTGGAGTCATCGGTTCGTTTGCTGAATCTTTCGATGCATCGCTGTTGCCGCCAAGAATTGCCACATTGTCGGCATCTATGTGGTTACGTTCGTCGAAGTCGGTGTTGAAAGTTGAAAAATTGTTGCCAGCACAATTCTGGGAGCCAGCTTCACCATTCATCCCAGCATCCGACGATGTCATGACGGATCGAAAAGTGTTCTGCATGTTGGTCGTGTAGCTACTAGGCTTATATTGACTGTTTCCTGGTTTAGTTGAAATAAGAATATTAAAATTGGTACTAGAAGAAGTTGCGTTTGTTGGAGTACGTACCTAGTATTGAATTTGATTGCAGCTTGGTTTGATATTGCTCTTGATGGTGATAGTGTTTCTGCTGCTGCTGCACCATTTGGCGGTGCCGCTGATGATCTCGATCTAACTCCAATTGTCGTTGGTATTGAATATGTGGATGGTGTATATCTAAACTGTTGCTTGGGCTTTTGGTCAAATGTTTGATTTGTTCTTTCTGTTGCTGTTTTCGATGTTTGCTTAAATTGTGTATCTCTTCTTCAGAATCGGAATCCGTCATCAACTGATTCAGTGGCGCGTAAAAGCCTTGATGTGGTGATTCCATATGAATCATTTTGGCTAAAAGCAATACATTTATGGATCTACATGTCCTACATTCATATCTATCAAATTATGTTGAATGGGATAAATCGATACCAGGCCCTCCATTATTGCACATTCAACAAAATTCAACTGTTTTTTGTTTAGTTTGTCACAAACACGAACACAATTTAATCCAAGCATTTCACATGGCCAAGTCGCTGCTGATAATAATAGCAATATAGCAAATTATATTTTTCAAATTTTTCCGTTCCGATTATAGTTACTCCTCAATCGTCACAGATTTATTTTACTATTGGCTGTAATAGTAGTAGCTTGGCTTCAGTAATAGTTCTATCCCATGGGCGTAATACGGAATGGAACAACTTAATCGGTAGCGTATCCTTCATAGTACCTTATTTAGTGGTGTGGAAAAGAATAATGGCTCAGAATACACTTTTAATATAGTTATGGCTAGAATAAGATTATTTTGAAAGTCGAATACAAATTCGTCACTTGGTCTGCATATTCTTCTTCTTTAGATGTTAGTTTATACGTCAATTGGCTTATATAACTCTTAGTTAGAATCTGAATTTTAAGCTAAGAGCCTTTTCAAGACTATCAATCTTTAAATTTCGAATATGTGCTTAGATACGTTGCTAAAGACCAATTTTACTAACCTCAAGTTAACAAAAAAGTTAGTCGGTTAAAGTCGCGACAAGTAAGAGATTGCGATGTTTGTTCTACTACATTTTCGATTATAACATGTTATATGAATGTAACTCTTTAGTACTGAAATAATAATTAAGTAATGATGATTTCATGTTTTTTATTTGTTAAATAATGTATTGTTATTGTTATATAAATGAAAATTATTTCCATTTGGAGACTTTCTGCATTTCCTCCGTCTGTATGAATGCAAAAACTTTTCCATTTATTGCTGATATAAATTAGAGGTTTACAAGACGTGTTATAGGTGCAAAAGCAAAGTTAAATAGAAAGCCTGTAATTGTTTTTTATTATTAATTTTATTCCTGATCATCGTTGGATCATTGAGTGCATCTTTGCAAATCTTTGTATGGTGCTGAGTAAGTTAAACATTCCTCCGCAAACAATTTGAAATATATTTACATATGTATAAAGTTTATTCACCCTTTATTTGCAAACACATAAGTAAAATACACATTAAAAACACTGAGCTGCATTTTCCAATAATAACATTCTCTAAATAAAATAATTAACGTCAAAAATGTTGTTTCATATTTTTGGTTTGGCTTAACTTCTCCATGAAATAACAGAAAGAAATCTTGAGTTAATTTCAGTTCAATAATTTGCATCTGTGTTTTTGATAAATTATCAGCTTTCATGCATTTTTTTATTATTATTATAATTGATATTTCAAAATCTTTTTAATGAATAATATGTGTTTATATATTTATATAGATAAATTTTTAAATATTAATTTTCTATTGCAAACATATATTTCATATATATGTTTTTATATATGAATATTGTTTATTAATAATTGAGAGTTTCCAATAGAATGAAATTGTTGCTACGAATTTAGATCGATTCCACGTGATCTTGCGAGCGTTTTCCCCAACCTGTGTGAAGCTTCTGCCAATCCTTGGACGCACGTTTGCCCCACATTCCCTTCAAGTTGTTCCATCCATGTTCACGCTTACCCCAGGCTCCTATAAATGAACGATATACAAGGTTATGAGTGAATGATTGCCCATTAAATGCATTAACCAACGGACGCACCTCTGAATTTATTCCATGTTGGTTCATTCCTTCGCTTGCCCCAAGCTGCATTCATGTTGTTCCAGTTTCGCTTCTCGTTGAGCAGGTTGTCATGATCGCTCTGGTCTGCTGCTGCCAATAAATCATCGCTGCCATCCTCCTCGCCAGCATTTAACGATTCAGACTCTTGTTGATTCGCCAACTGCTTCAACACCGCTGCGTTTGTCAAATAAATCATAGAATATTTCAAAACTTCAGGATGCTGCTGCGAGCGACTGCTTCCGCTGGCTGCCAACACCGGTATCCATCGCTCCGCAAGTAGGGCGTCATCATCGGTTGGCACAATGTTCCAGTCGGTGTTGCTGGGCGAGCGTTTTCCCCAACTACTCTGAAGCTGCTGCCACGTGCGCTTCTCGAGCATATCGTTGACGAAATTGTTTACAGCGTTTTCATAGTTCTCATTGATGACGCTGTCGATTCCCACGTCTGGCGATACGGTCGACGACATCATAGCAAGTCTGGCATTAACGAAACTCAACGCCGAAAGCAGTTGCAACAAATGAGTTGCAATGCGAAAACTTGGCAAACCTTTACAACGCAGCTTTAATAAAAATGACATCTTTTTTGGCGGTACACGGAAGGATTCAAAATCTGTAAATAATATGAATTAATTTATGAAAGTGATGGATTCTTTACTATTTAAGAGTATTAAGATTGTTGTTTTGATTTTTGTCTTTTAATTTATATACGTGAAACGAATCTCATGGTATCACTTTAATGCGTGACAGAACACTTATAATTTTATTTCATCCCAAGGGAAGGAAAAAAAAAGAACAACCCTCAATTGCAAAACCTTCCCCACTTCACTAAATGATGAACAATTTGTGATGCTGATATAAATCAATCAAATAAAGGAAAAAAATCATAAAATTAAGTCAACCTGTTAAAAGACAGACAAAATAATACAAACTTGCAAACTGTGTTGAAAACTTCTATCCTAAAACGTGGAATCGTGTATCTATAAAATAATATTATCGTTGTTTTTGCTAGATTATTTTCTCCACTACCTTAAGCTATTATTATCACATTTGAATACAGCTTCAAATAAAAGTTAACTGCTTTAGTATTGAAATTCTTTTATTCTATTATTGATTGATATTCTACTTATTTTTGAATAGTGAGTATTAAATGCATCCATTCATTTATCATCCTTTTATCACCTTTGCATTTGTGGTTTTGTTAGGATGACTTAAAACACTGTATAGTTTGCATCTGTGTGTTTGTAGCTATTTTTTTCACACCAACTCGTAACTCTTCAGTATCAAATAAGAAACTATCGTGAAATTTTATTTGTTTACAATTCTCGTAGTTGAATAAATAAGTTGGTGTATTTTCATATTTTCACCTGTTTTTCTGGCATTCATATCATCATAAATACAATTTATTACACCGAGCTTTAACAGTCTGGATTAAGTCAAGATGAGAAATGAATTGCTTGAATTGGTAAAAACAATAAAATGTAAGTTGCAAATATTAATAAAAGTTGAGAGAGTGAAATAAATTAAATAAAACAAAAATAAATTATGTGGAGTTAATTTTCCATTTTCTGTTTTTTTTTTTTTAAATTAGAAGCAAAAATTCTTCGATAATGCAAATCAAATTGAATCATAAATCATCTGTTTGATGATATTCTGTCTCTGAATAATAATAATAATTTCTGGGTATGCTTTAAATATTGCAATTGAACCTTATAAAAACTTTTAAAAATCTTAATTTCGTCAATTTCTAAATAACTAATTTTCTAAATACCTAAGCTGCTGTTTTTTTTATTCAATACATTTCATCATCATGAGCTTGAGTTGTCATTAGATAGCAACGACCTGTAAATGTATGCAGAAAATCTTTCCACCATTTGTTGCTATCTTTTAGCTGTGTGTGCGTGACAGGAAATACGATTTGAATTCAATACTCTTCAAATGTTAGCATTAAAAATTGGTAATCTCAGATTAAGTTGATAATCTAGATGAACAGAAAATAAGAAGCTAAATATCTTTAATACCAAATCCGAATTCCAAAATAACTAAATTGCTTATTTTACTTTATAAATTGGAAGGTATCATCTCACTCTAGCTTATTTTCCTGGCTTTTAGACTCCACAAATTATATGCAAATCAGAGAAAGAAATGTTTACAGTAGATTAAAAAAGGCATCCAGATATAAACAAACAATTAGAATTATTATGAAGAAGGGAAACACAATACACAGTGCAAAATACGGAGAGCAATTTTAAATAATTTGGGGATCTGCGAACATTTAAGACGAAATCTGATTTTCTAAATCTATAAATTTACTGAAAAGTTTAAGCAAAATCGAATAAATTATATAAAATCTTATCTAGCAATATAATTAATAATCAATAAAATATTGAGAACTTTCTTAAATTCTAGTTAATTTATTGAAATTCTTATATAAGTAATATATATATAAAGGATTAATTTTCAAATCACGCATTCCATACGTAATTCAAGCAGTTCAACGACAATTTATCCATCACAAATGGTAAATTAATGGCCAACTTCCTGGAAAAGTAAGTTCAAAGTTTAATTAAAATATTGTCTAAATCCTGTCACCATGCAACCTCAGCAGAGCTCCGAGTGTCAATCGGCTTTTATAATTATCCGTTGAGGTGGCTGCTGTATAAAGTTTCTGTTATGTTAAAGAAATTTCGTGTTGATTGAAATTTCATTGGACTAAAATCTACAAATAGTCAGATTAATAGCATGAATATCGAGTGTTTTCGTTGAAGTTATGGCTGCTGGCGTAATTATACTCTTTGAAATAATTACGTATTCTTCGCAGTCAATGAAGCTTTGTTTTGCATGAAAACACATAACTAATATACAAATAATGTTTTGAGATAGAGCAACAGATGAATTCATATTTGCCGAGTAGCTTGACGAAAATTCGTCCTGTTTGAATAGGACCCGAATTTTTGTCATCTTTCTCACTCCTGCGTGGAAAAGCAAGAGTTTGCAGTCCACGTAGCGTTGACGGTGTGGTGAGCGGAGCTGTCAGCTTGATTGGTGGGTGGCGAAAGTGTGGGAGGATTTGCAATCTTCACCCGTTAAAACGGGTAAAACACAAGCAAACAAATGAACGCAAACTCAAAAAATCGTGCTTTGAATGATATTTTCTTGAAAATAAGAACTTGACAAATATTTAGAATATTTAAGTTCAATAAAACCTGAATAAAAATTCAAAGAAGTTTATACGATATACTTCAAAGTAATGCGCTAAGATAAGTAAAATTTTATCAACTAAATAATATTAAAAATTCTTAATATTTCTCTTCTCCATTACATTTTATGGAAAAAGTATTATTTAAAATGTACTATGACTAATTTAATTCTTGATTTATCTGTTTCTCCTCTATTCGTCTTAATTAATTTTAAAAAGCAGCAGAAATGGTTTTTTACTTATTCAACCAATTAATAAAAAAATTTTTTGAATGGTAGACATAAATTTTTATGTATAACTAGAGTTTTAATAAAAATCTCGTACCAATAAAAATGTCAGATTAAAGATAATTAAATACGAAATTTGTCTTCTTAGAAATTTGAATGAATAAAACAATCTATCACACAAAAAACTAAGCATGTGAAAAAGTTGTTATTGTGAAGTGCAGTTTTCTGCCTGCTTTCAGCGGTTGACAACCACAAAAAAAAATAATGACAAAATGGGTGTCACGTAATGATAACAATTGAAAATATTATCAAAAGAGAATTTTATTTAAAGATTATTGAAAGTATAATGATTATTCAACCAAAAAACTTCAATTGTTGTATTATTTTATTATTATTTAGCCATAATTTCCCTAGTTTTCAAGTTAAAAATGTATTTTTTCCCATGTTAGAACAAAAAAAGTTTAATATTATTGTGAATTGGAATTTGAGCGATGATCATGAATATATAAATTGTTTAAACTCTTTCTATTCTTCTATTTTTATAACATATTCTATTCTTTATACTTATAAAGAACCGCAAAGTGTTATTATATAAAATGCATTTGAGCAAATATTTTTCAATTGAAAAATTAATTGTTCACAAAAGAATATAATGAAGTATTGGTAAAATCTTATTATAAATTCTGTTTTAGTTCAGTCCGAAAGAGTCGTTTTTTATATAACAAAATTACTAAAGTAAAACAGCAAAGTACCTTAATAGGAAAATAGCGAGAAACGAAATATAAAATAAATATCAGCAAAAAACCCTTATCCTTGCACTTTAAATTTCGTTAATAATTAGATAATATCAAATTTTTAATTGAGTTATTTCAAAAGTTGTTTAATGTAATACTTATGAATTGAACTTTATTTATTTCAAATGTAATATTATTAAAACAAAAATAAAAAGATTAAGTAAGGAAAAAACTGGTATTAGTATAAAATTATTCAACACATCATTAAAGCTTTAATTTAAACGTATTTTTTAAAAAACTTTAATATTTCAAAAAGAAAAACGTCTCAATTTTTGTCTATGATTTCGTAGAACTTTTATGTAATTTTACAATTTAAATTATTTTTTACGGTTTCATTTATTTTTACTATTTACATTTTCATTTTATTACATTTTTGTTGCAGTTATAATTGAATAAATCTGTAAATATTATCAATACATACCTTTTTATAAACTGCAGTAGAAAATCTAATGAACACTTAAAATTATTCAACAATCAAGAAGATATCAACAAATTTGAGGTTTTTTTAAACTAAAAGTTAGTTAAATCAACGTAAAGACGCGTTTTGTAACCGCTGAATTAATCTTTAATTAACACTTTACTAATCAGATTTGGAATTGAATTTGCCGCTCAAGTTACAACGCCAACAACAACGACAGCAATCAATTCTTCTAGTTGCGCTAGTTGATGTTGTTATTATTGCTATTACTTTACTGTTAGTTCTTCCTGTTGGCTCTGCACGAACCTGTTGATCAACTGCAAATGCTACTAACTGGCCACAACCTATTTATTTATAGGTAAAAACCGCATGGAAAATATAGCAACGCAACGCGCAGCGACCGCAGTTAATCGTGTCGTAAACGACGCAGCACGAACAAACAGCAACGACGAGTAGCGGAAATGCTCACAAAAGCGCAGGATGCGCAGGATAGCAGCAAGTGTTGCCAACAATAGTCCGAGCGGAGGAAGTTGAGAGAAATTCATTTTTTCGGAGAATTTAGCATGATATAAATATTTGTCAAAGTTTCCAGTTATTACTTAAAGAGCTTTAATAAAATCGAAATAATATATACATAAATAAACGATAGAAATCGTCAATAGCTATAAAATTGAATGTTTTGCTGGTGGTAAAATTTTATGATACGCATTTGAGCATTTTATAATTGCCTTAATGGTCAAGTCAGTCGCTAGAAGTGAGTGTTTTCATAGTTTCTTTACCAACTGCACAAACCCGCTTTTCTCACATTAAGCCAACCATACAAGCAACAGGCTTCCGTTAAACTTGGCAGAAATACGTTGGAATGCATAAATGTTTTAGTGTATTAACGCATAATCACAGTGTGAAGATGTGAATGTGAAGATGTTATTGACAGTGGATAAAACAAACATTCTTTTAAATGTATTCTTGAATTGTATAAAAGTTGTGAATAATAAATTTGCTACGAAGGTAATATGCAGTAGGAAAAGATTATATGAAAATAGAAATAGTTGTTGTATAATGCTTTTAACTGATTCTAAGTAGTAGTAGTAGTAAAATAAATAGATGAAAAAATCAACATTTATGGAATAGTAAAATAAGAGAATCGAAATTTGAATTAGAATGATAAACAAACCAAGACAATAAATATTCTCTAGTACTACTTTAACAACTAACAAGAAATTTTCAAATTTTCTGACTTCCATTCTATCACCCTTGTCTAAAAATCAATATAGCCAACCATATGAAGTAATAAATAGATAAAAACAAAGGCAACTATTTGCCATCCGTTGAATTTATGTGGTTGGAATTTGAATTTATGTGATGACTTGTAATATTTTATAATTCCTTTACTATTATTAATTATAAATGTGTTGAATAATTTTCTTATTTAATATAGTTTAATAGATTTTATTCAGATCAGATTATTGAAAACTGTATAAGAAGTAAGTAGAAATATTTTGTTGGTAAATAACAATTTCTTATACATCTTGGTTAAATCCTTTCTTGTCCCATTGTAATTTAATCGAATAAAAAATATTTAAACACAATAAACACAAACATAATTTAAAAACATTTAAAACACTGTTTCGAGTTTTTTTTTATGATATCTCTTTCTTACTTACTTACTAAGTTCTTTTAATTCTTCAGACTCATTTACTTTAACTTTTTTGTATCGAGACGAAATAATGGAGAGGGATTCAGTTGAGCATCCACTGCGACCGACCCTACGCAAGTCTTAAAAATCCGTGTGTTTGAATCAAATGGTCACTCGATGAGTGCTGCGGAAAGGGAAAAAATGATGCAGACGTTGCGGTGCGTTAGTGTTTATTGCCGAGGATTATGGTAAGGAAGAAGTTTTCGGATGCGAGGAGAAGCGAGTGTAATTTAAGTGGGTTTTCTATATTAAGTGGTTGCCTATTGTTTTTTGCTTTTTGTTTATTTGTATGATTTTATGAATGATTTCTAAGAATGATGATTGTCATGAATATTCATTGATAACGAGAAAAAAACAGCCTTTTTTATTGTTCAGGAAAACCAAGCAAGTGTCGGAAGGTGCTGAAGTTCGGTGCAGGGGAACCCGGAAGCAAAAGTAAAAAGTAACAGATAAACTGCTTGATATTGTTGAGTATCTGTTGGGCAATCTATTAACAGTGACGTTTAGAGATATGATAAAAAGTGTTGATGGGCACTTTTATTACTACACTCTCGCAACCCATAAATAACCGAATGGAATGGAAATTGATAGTTCTCTTAGATTCTGCAATCCTACATACAGAATGATAAATATTTCAGAAGCAGCAACAAATATGAAACTCCACCATATATAAATATACATCGAAAAAGAATTATTTTTGGCCTTTCAGATAAATGATTTACGAATCAAATTGAAATTAAATACATAAACAACAATACGCTTGACATATTATTAATATTAGATATTATTAATCTTGGTCTGTAATAAATATTTTATTACCGTTAACTGAAACCTTAAATTTTGCTAGTTAAATTTAAACGTTTTTTCATATTTCACCTTCAGTGAAGAATATCTTTTGGATTGTTATGCATATGTCGTGTTTAGAGTAGAATTTAATATTAAAATAAGCACTTAACAATCTGAGAGGTTTAAGCAAATCAAACAATTGGCATCTAAAGTCAAAGGCAAACATAATAAAGGAATAATACAAATTTATGAGCTCCTTAAGCCATACAATCAACCATCGTATGCTATGCTAAATGAAGTTGTATTTCGCAGCGCCTCCGCTGTTCGATGGAAACCATGACAGTAGCTGGGAAATATTAAAAATGCATCTTTATGGCTTGGCATGAGTAACGTCGACGATTGTGTTGTGTGTCGAAGGGGGCAGTAAATATTTTCCTGAAGAAAGCTGCACGACATTTACGCTGTTTGTTTATGAAGATTTAATTTCACATTTAAACGTAAAAATTTATTACATATACGTACATATTTACGCGCATATATGTATATATAAAACGTGTATAAAAAATGGGGCATTTTTTTTATCTTATCGAAATATTAATTATTAATCTATTTTTTGTTTTGAATTTTTTATTTTGACAGCAGTCTTTATTTCTATGTTAATTTGCAACAATTAATGTTAATTGAGAGATCGAAATAATATATCTATGAAAATACATATAAACAAACCACTGACGAAATTGGTAATAATAATCATCAAATGATTAAATCATCAAATTTTATCATTTCGTATTATTTACTGCTTGGGAGAGTTTTTGCATAGTCAAGTCCCAATTGAATGTCTTTTTTCAATTCTGGAATTAGGCATTGCAAAACGTTCGTCTCGTATTTGTTGAGAGTCGGAAGACCCAGATTTTCAGCCATACCATCTTTACCGAAGCGCAGAGGCGTTGCGAAGTACTCGAGTCCGGAAATGACGTTGGATACAACAAAGGAACATTCGACAGGAGTATTCCGCATTCCGTTCAGGCCCATCAAAAGTGCGTTAATAAATACTCCACTGGCATAGGACATCGACAAGGTGGCGGAACCTGCTCCTGCCTTGGCTTCAATAACCTCTTTGCCGCCGTTTTGAATGCGATGAGTTAGTTTTTCTACGTCCTCCTCGCGAATATCGCTAATAGTTTTTTGCGGTTCAGCATTCGAGAAAACTGGTAACATTGTAGTGCCAGAGTGACCACCGATGACATCAATTTTTACCTTTTGCGGTTCAAGTATTATATGGTTGGCAATAAAGGTGCGAGAGCGCACCACGTCCAATGTGGTTATTCCGAAGTAGCGATTTGGATCGTAATTGTTAGCTTTTTTCATCACCTCTGCAACGACTGGTACGATCGAGTTTATTGGATTAGTAATTACTGCAACCAAAGCTTTCGGACATATTTTAGCAATTAGTTGCACTATTGGAACGATTATGTCAGCATTACTCTTGAAGAGATCGGATCGCTTCTGGCCAACCTGACGTGCTTTGCCAGCAGCTATGACTACGATTTCGGCGCAATTCAGCACGTACTTCAAATTGTCAGCACCACAATATCCTTTGACAGGGCAATGCGTGTTTATATGTGACAAATCCACGGCAATTCCTGTTGCCTTTGAGATGTCGTACAATCCCAATTCGGTAACTAGTGGATTGGTTTTTAGGATCATAGCAAGGGGCTGTCCCACACCCCCGGCAGCACCAAGGACAGCAACTTTGAAATTGTTCTGTTTACCAACAGAAAAACCTCTCTTGAATTGACTTCCGAATTTTGCCAAAACTGATTTCCACATCCTTATCGTGGTTTTTCTATACGTTTTCTTTGTTCAATAATTACTAGAATAGACAATGATTTTGCTCAAAAAGTTTTTAAGTTTTGTTTATAACTTGAAAATAAAATGTGAGTTTGTTTGTTTTTTTTTGTTTGTTTGACAATTTTTATAAAGTGATTACTATTAAGGTTTCAATATAATTTTATTTTTCATGGGTACTTTATCGGCAATAAAATAGACTAAGTGAAGTTCACTTGATCTAGCTAACTATTCAATACACATTTCTACTAACGTTTGGCTTTTTCGGGCAAGCGCTAACTTAATTTAATATATGTATTATTATAAACCTTACCTATTAGAAGATGATATGTTTTTTTAAATACTAGTGTCCAAGAAGCACACATCTCTTCCATTATTAAATTTACAGATTACACTTTTAGTGAGCATAACGGATGTAGAATGATGTAAATTTGATTTTTGATCCACTGAGCCATTTGGAGCGCCATCTATATGTAATATGATGATGAAACGTGCGTGATTTATAATTTCGTGCGGGGATAATTTTTGGAATATCGTGAATTTCGAACGCAGTAACCATGTTTACTAGTAATCAAAATCAGCCGGTTTCTAAATATATATATATATACAAAAATGAAAGAAAACCTTGCGAATTTATTTAGTTGACATTAAAATTAAATGTTAATTGATATCATATTTCTTAAAATTATTAATAAATCCAACGTCGTGCGATAATTTAAACAGATTGGTTAAGGATAAAAAAACATTAAAGTGTAGTTTAGGAAAAGCTGTGCTAATGCACAAACGTCAGAAAGCCATTCCTTTTCGGGCACGTTCTAGCGAAACCATATATTTTGATTCCTCAAGACTATTATCCTGGCTGAAGTTATTTATTAAATTAAAACCAGTAAATACTTTTTATTAAAGGTCGAAATGTATCAAGTTTTATCAAGTATATATTCAAAAAATTTTACAATAAAAAGTCTACAAGAAGACGCCAAAGAAGCTCGCTTACTAATAACTAATGTTAGGTAAATGTTTTGTTTGATACCAGCAGTGGCTAAGAAAAAATGCAACTTATATTGTTATTGAATAAAAAAGATGAAAAATCCTTCCGGTGCAGTGCCATTGAAATAGGTTTCGACAAATTTGTGTTGGTAGGTTTAATTTGATTTTGAGAGTATAGTTGAAGTAATATTTATAGTGTATATTCCTTTCAGAGCAAATTTCTCTACACCTTGCAGGAGTCGGATCTAGACGTCTATCCTCTGTTGCACGATGAACGCATATCCTTGCTTATTTATGGGTGGGAAACGTGTGATAACTATTTACAGAAATTCCAAAATGCACCTACTACAACGTCAGTCTACAACACAGTCAACCAGAATGTACATACTGTGATTAAATGGCTGGGCTGCTTCTCATTGGACTTGTGGTTAAGCAAGGAGTGGGACAGCTGTGAATTCCAAATGCGTCAAGGTCTACTCTATTGTATGCGTCGTGCTCAAAGTATTTTAGTGCAAATACCGGAGCTACTGATATTTTGCTGGCCTCAGATTCTAACTTGGGACTTGTCCCCTTGGAATCACCCGTATGTCAAAAAGTTCTTAAATATAAATGGAGAACATTCACAAACGAGTGAAGAAATTGAACAATCCATTGAAGAAATTGAATACATAGCAAGCACAGAAGGTAACTTAGAGAACTAAGTAACATTAACATTTAATAATATGTCCATTATACAGACATTTATTATCTGAGGGATGAGAACGTTTACATTATTTTATTGCGGCTGATCAAAATGATAGACAGCTTTAATTTGGAGGGTGCGAAGCAGTTTGCGATGCGTGTACTAGCTGCGTGGAATGTAGTTTTTGAGCGAGGCAAAGATATTGCTAATAAAAGTTCTGCCAAAATAACTAAGCAGTTCAGGGAGTGCATCGTGTGCATCTGTCACGTTTATTTGCTCATCGTCTATGAAATGGATAGTAATCGTGGTTTCGTCATTGACAATATGGTTAGTGGATTTCAGTTTCTGCTTATAACTACTGCCTAGTGTAATACTACCACTTATTTTTTTAGATGAACAATATACGATTTTACTATCAAAGCCTTATGGACAAACATTTCAAACGGCCTTTTGCCACTTTAGCCATTCAGATGAATTTTACTCCTGCCCGTTTTATTGCTTTGACGTGTATTAATCTAAAAATTTCCATAAATAATTTCTTTGAAATTTTTACCAGCCGTAGAGCAGAAAAAAAGTTTTCGACGCTGTCTGCCGTTATATCGCAATCTTATATTAGTTACATTCTTGGTAATCAGCTAATGGAAATAAACAATATGAACGAAGAACATTTCAATGCGCAAATGGGACGTTACAAAAAGATTTTTAATGCGTACTTAGAAGAACGGGAAATCAGCGAAGTATTCCTTACAGAACAGTTGAACAATCTTAAAACGAAATGTAATTCGCATAGCTTAGGACCGACAGTAATAAGTTTAACGAACATAAAGAGCAAATTTTGTAAAGGCAATCGATCCTATAATACTGGAAATTGTGAAATGGGTATTGAGGAGGAACATGCTCGAAATACAGAATCTGAACAGGGTTCTGATAGAAAAACAGATGCCATATTTGAAAATATGCCTAACAATGAAGAACTACTTCTTTACGTGTACCGAATACTAGCTGCAAGTGTAATTTATTTTAATTAAGAAACTAGTGAAGTATAATAACAAAAATATATATTTTTTGCAGAGTTACAAAGGATGGTATTTTGCTAAAATTGTTTTGCTGCTTAAAATTATTGTGCACGAAGTGAATGCGATTGAAACCTGGCGCTACCACCCAGGATTAACCACTGATTTTATGCTTGCAATAGAAAAGAAGCTTTCCAAACATTATGAAGATTTAGCACTCTTATTCCATGAGGATTTCTTTTTGGAACAGGAATTCTGGTTAACGGCCTTTTATTTAAATCCAATTAGAAAATATTATTCTCCGCTACTTCGATGTGGACTGCGTTGGCAACGAAGATTTCAACACCCCGACGAAGAAAGTGATAAAAGTATTAAACCTGTGCGGCTTGAGAAGAACAAGAAATGTGTCAAATACGGTCTTTTAAGTTCGACAATTGATGTGAATGAGATATTGAAAATTAGAAATCATGATGTCGCTAACGCTGATTATGACATATTGAATAAATCCCTTGTTGCACTCAAGCTATCGTCGAAGACAATAAAAGATTTACTTACGGCGATATTTTTGCCCCGTAACAAGAGCCTATCTTGGGCGCTTAATTGGTCCGAATTGCGTAAACGCTGTAAAAGACTTCTTAAATACCCTGAGATGAAAAAGCGTTTGGTGGAATTAAATATGGCTGAGGCAAATGATCGACTTAAGTTTCTCAATATTAACTACGAAAAGTACAAAAACCGCCCCCAACTTGACTACGGTACTATTGAGCAAGGATACGAAAATCTTATGATATTCACGGAACCGCAGAAGTACGACGATACTGATGATGACGACTTTGATGACACTGAATTGGGGCTTGATGATTCAGACGAAGCATTGCGAGAGAAGCAGAGTGTGGATACAACAATACGTGAGCAAGATTGATTTTTATACATTTTAAAATAACCTGGCATAAAATATTTTTGATTGTAGTTAAATCCCCGGATTTCCCTTCAGTGGAGGATAATGGTAGTAGCGGAGCAAGAAGAACGCGAGCGAGGACTGCGGCCGCGATAGCAACAGCAATATTATGTGCAGACCGCACGCGAAAAACTGAGACACCTGCACACGAAGAGGATCAAGAACCTGAAAAATCACATCTTTTGGCACCCTCAACCCCAACGAAAATTTCTGACGAGGAGTTTAATTGCGCTGCAACAGTAAATGTGACCAAGCGTAATTTGGAAGAGATATTACAGGAACGGACGGTATATCGCAATGAGACGGAAGGTTTTTTGTCCTTTCCCGATATTTGGGATTTTGACAGCGACATAATTAAAACTGTGGACACGAAATGCGCTGTTCTAAAAGAAAATGAAGCACTCTATCAAAGAGTATTGCTTCTAAAAAACCCGAAAACTGCCCACTCTGCAGGTACAAGTGTTAATATTTCTGATGCAACAACATTAAGCACTCAAGAAGTGGGTATTTATGAGGAAATCAATATTAATAACAGTTCGTCACAGCGTAGTGAAGGAGAAGAGGTAAGAGTGAAAGGAACGGAAAGCACACCAAAGAGTATGCTTCCAGACTATCGAAACTCATTTAAAGTTAATGACGAAAGCAAGGTTAACGCGAATCACATTACTTTAACAAATGCTTCAGCTGATATTGAGAAAAAACTACAAAATGATGGAAAGGAAAACTGTGATGCCTTCAGAAATGATGGTAATGCAATATAAACGAACTACCTATTTAAAATTATTCTTACATTTATTTAAACTAGCTACAAAGACTAAAACTGTTGAGCCATTCTCCAAAATATATGAACGCCATAAAGAAGTAAGTACCATAAATTAAACAAACTTCTCACCGGATAAAAGAGGTACTTTGAAAACCATATTTAGAGGTATATCCATATTAAGCTGAAGTACATATTTATTTTCTTTTCCTATTTCTATATTTCATGATAGGACAAAATAGAAGCACATAAGCAGTTGCCTATAGCCAAGGTTTTGTCAGCAAATGTAAGTGAAAATCATTCCGATTGAATTATGACTAATGTGTGTTTAATTTAGGGCATAACTAACTATCAAAAAGCTTTTATTGAATCGCTGGAAGGAAAACCATGTATAGATCTATTTGTAGCAAAAAAACCATATTCAAATAATAAAGCAATCCCTGACTTTGGAACCGTTAATGACAGAAATTCACTTAAAAAATCGAACGAATTAGCTAAACATTCACAGCAAAAGGCCACATCAAAGAGTAGACTGGATGAATTGACGTCAGGTAATACTAAAAATAATTGCGAAACACGTTTCGCGTATGCTGTCGGTTCGGACAGTAAACGTACCGAAGGAAATTGTTCAACAAATACATTGAATCTTCTTTCGGGAGAGTCTGTGGAATTGTTGTCTTCAATTGAAGACGTTGATGTAATAAAGGTAAGAGCGATTATCAAATGGACAAATTAAATGCAATAAGGTTAACATTCCCATAGAGCAAAGATCTTCCAGAAAAACAAACTATAGACATGACTTCCAGTAACTATCTACCTGCAACATCAACAAACAACATAACAACGGTAGTTGTTGACAAAACTAAGGGTGAAAAACAAAAGTTCAAATTGAAGGAAGTAGTTGTCCGTCTAAAGAGACTAAAAGTTACCGACTGTATGAAACTACGCCAACCACAAGTTCGCGTCAAACGTGTTGGCAGCAGCACTTCCTCATTGAACAAAGGAAGGCAATGCATTAATAGCAGGCGAAGTAAGTAATTGTTTTTCGTATTAAATGTGAAATAACATTTTCTTTATTAGAATATGTAAGGTCAGAGGTTTCTTCCAAGGCGAAACTAAGGTCGAAAACTGCTCTTAAGTTAAGGGCATACAGACGAAAAATGCATCGACAAAATTATTTAAAAAATTTAGGAGATCCGAATAACACCAGGTTTCTAAATGCATTTGATCGACGAATGCTGAAAACTAATATGATGAGGCAACAACATACCCCAGTTGGTCATGCAATTGGACTACCCGGAGCACTTGTTGTCTCTCCGCGCAGTGCAAGTGCTCAGCAAATGCGTATGTCAACCGCCCCAACAACTTTTGCTTCTGAATCGGATTCTGCTTCTATGGATTTATTTCCAACGTCGAATTTACCATCCTCTCGATTGGATGATAATATTGAACTTATACAGATATCTTCGTCGTCCTCATACGATTTTATCACGAGTGACGACGAAATCAATCCGATGACGTACGTAACACCAATTCTTGGAAGCGAAATCTCCCTCGAAGATCCGTTGTATGAGGAAGAAATAATACTATTTGACTAAAAGTGCTAAGAACTGTTATATAACGCTTTATATGACTTTATATTTTGCCCTATATTCTAATATTTTAAAAATTTTAATCAAAAGAAGTAATTTATATTTATATTAGGTTTATATTAAGCCGAATGTTAGGGTAATTTTAAAAAATTGTTAAGGTAACTGAACGTAACGTTGTTAACTGAAGTATGTAAGTAGAAAACGTGCATACCTCAATAATAAGTCACAAAATCATATAGCAGCCATTGATTATTGGAAAACTTTATTTTTCAATTTTTTCCTAACATGTAATGTATGTACATAGGCCAGTTATTGTGTATTAATACCTTTAGTAACTACACTAACAAACTTGTATTTAAATCATTAGCTGTGTAATATTATCCGTTTATAATATATGATAATGTATAAATATAATAACTACAAGTAAAATAGCAAAAACTACTAAATAAAATTTTTATTAAGAAACTATAATTTTTGTTAAAATTCTTAAAATGTTTAGGTACAGTAAACTGTTATACTTCTCTTTTTGTGCTGAAAAAATACACTGATATCCCTAACTTGATCAGCTGTTTAATGTGGCGGCTTTTATTGCTCTAATCTCATAGTTTATAGAATTTAAGCATAAATTAGCTTTAATATGTCGAAAAATTGTCGCGAACTTGATTGGAATTTGCAAAACACACCCAAAAGAGTTAAACGCAAGTGCAAGTTTCTAAATCGAACCGCCATTGAACAAACCCAGGATGTCTTGTGGCCGACGGACGAGAATGAAAGTTTCTTCTCCAACGCAGCGTTGGATGGACTAATTAACAATGCACAGGAACCATCGTTTACGGAAGAACTTGATAATTTGGAAACAAACTCTAGCATATTTAGTAATATTAATACGGGTTTAGAAGGCTCAACAAATTTTAGAAGTTCCATAGGTGCACCAGTAAAAACGTGTAGTACTAGCACTTCAATAGAATCCGATTTGGAAAAGAACGATACGTTATTTGCGGATATTAGATATGAAGACATCATTGAAGCTACCGAAAGTGAAAAAATATCGGATAAAACCAAGCAAGATTTTGAAATACAAAATACGCAAAAGTTCTTAAATGATCTTGTTGAAAAGGCACACCAAACTAAAAAAATTGAGTCATTTGCATCAAGAAATTTGCTAGGTAGACAAAACTCTTCCCCAGAGTCTCGGTCTCTTATTAGCTGCGTCGTTAATGGTAGTCAATATGAGACATGCGAGGAAATTGCAAATCGTTCCATGTTGACGCAGCATCTGACCACAAGTAAAAATCAGGTGTGTCAGCGCGATATTGGCAATTTAAGTGTATTCAATTGGGAATCGCAGGCATTTTCGGAGGTGTTTGAGACGTTCGCAAACAAAGGTGAATTTTATGGTTTGCCAAATAAAGTCAAAGATTTAATATTTGAGCATAAAGGAATTAGGAGTCTCTACGGTGAGTGATTTAATCAGTGATCTAAGTATTAAAGTCTAATTGAAGATTTTAGAATGGCAAGACGAGTGCCTTAATCTCCCAGCAGTGCTAAATCGCAAAAATTTGATATATGCATTGCCTACAAGTGGAGGAAAAACTTTGGTTGCTGAGATTCTGATGCTTCGCGAAATTATTTGCAGACAAAATAATGTATTATTTATTTTGCCATATGTATCCATTGTGCAGGAAAAGGTGACAACATAAATAAACAATGATAATAAAATTGATCGACCGAAATGAATAGTAATCAAGTAATATTTCAAAAATGTTATATTCAGGTCAGTGCCATGTCACCCTTTGCCATTGCTCTCAACTTCATAGTAGACGAATATACAGCGGGCAAAGGCAAGTGTCCCCCCGAAGCAAGAAGAAAACGATCTACCATTTTCATTGCCTCTATTGAAAAAGGCGCTGTGCTAATGGACAGCTTGATTGAAGCCGATCGTGCAAATGAAATTGGTTTAGTAGTTGTAGATGAGCTGCATTTAATAGGCGAAAAAGGGCGTGGCGCAACGCTAGAGACCTTGCTCACTAAAATTATGTTCCTGAAAGGTAAGGCTAAGAGATAGCATTTATATTCTCTCCATTCATTTAATGGAAACACAAATGCAGCTAACATTCAAATTGTCGGCATGAGCGCTACTATCGGAAATATATCAGAAATATCCACCTTCTTAAATGCCGACGTCTACACACGTGGCTTTCGGCCAGTCGAATTGACAGAATACATAAAATGTGGAAATGATATACTGCAAATTAATGCGGCAGGAAAAACACTGGAAGATGTCTTTATATACAAAAGATCTGTAAACTTCAAAGTTAGCCGACAAGTGGTTCCAATACGAACATTTGCTCTAATGATGTTATTTCCAGTATAGCGATAGCGTGGCGCGTGCGGATCCAGATCATTTGGCTGGTCTTGTAGCGGAATGTGCCCCCGAGAATTGTTGCCTCATTTTCTGTCCAACACGGAAAAATTGTGAAAATGTGGCAATTCTCCTTAGTCGCATTTTGCCGAAGTAATTAACTCTTTAAACATCTTGCATTCCCATTTTCTAATCAATTGCTATACTTGAAAAGATCCAAATTTTTAGAGCATCGCAAAAGTGAGAAAGATGATCTAATGGATGCTCTGGATAAAGTTTGTGGCGTGCTTAGTCCTGTACTTGCAAAAACTATTCCATTTGGCATTGCGTATCATCATTCGGGCTTGACTACAGACGAACGGAAATTCATTGAAACCGCTTACCGATTTGGTGTGATTTCAGTTATTTGCTGCACCTCGACGCTGGCAGCCGGTGTTAACTTGCCCGCCAAGCGGGTCATAATACGCGCTCCGTATGTAGGTGCTGAGTTTATGACATTGTGCAGATATAAGCAAATGGTTGGTCGTGCTGGACGTGCGGGTATGGGCGAGGCCGGTGAAAGTATTCTAATAAGCTCTAGCCGCGATAACGTGCAAGTGGGTGAAATGCTCTTCTCGCCGATGGACAAGGCGTTAAGTTCCCTGGATCACAATGATGCGATTGCACTTCAAGTAAATTTAGCTAAATATAACGCCCAGAATAACTAAAGACTCAAGCAACAAACTAATTCTAACTTCAAATATTGAATTTTTGAGTGAACAATTTGATTCCGATTTCCATTTCTTTTTTAGAGCCTTATCCTGAGCGCTGTTGGCTTGAATCTGGCCGCCTGTCGGAAGGATTTGTATAGTCTCGTTAACAGTACTTTGCTTGCTGTTCAAGCTGAACATCTAGGAGTTTCAATTGAACAATTAATTTTAAGCATTCTACGGGAAATGTTTAAAAATAAAGTACTTAAAATTTGTGCTAATGGTAAAGCAGACAATAGCGATATTTGCACCAGTCAAGACACTCTGACGAGTAGTCGTTCACAAGAAAAACGTCTTTTCATAAGCAAATCAACAAAGTTTGAGCTGAGTATCATTGGAAAAGCTGCATTCAAGGCGGGTATTGATTATAAACGCACTCAGATCGTCTGTAAAGAGCTACAGCTGGCTCAGAAACAGCTACTACTCAGTAACTATGCTCACCTATTATATCTAATGGTTTCCTTCAACTCAAATGCTAAAGGCGATGAGCTCTTTGCTGCCAACGCTGATATCCTCTTCCGTTCCTACACAACACTCGATGACAATACAAGATCTTTATTTCTGTTGCTCGGCTTCACAGAGGCTCAGGCAGTAAAAATCGCAAAATCGCAATCTGTTGAGGGGCCAATGGAACTGACACTGAATCGTTTATTCAAGGTGTTGATTTTGGTTGATATTCTTAATTTAGTACCGCTACCAACGGTTGCCGCAAAGTATAGCATTGAACGCGGCACCCTGCAGAACTTAGTTAGCCAGGCTACATCAGCGGCGAACGCTATTGTTCGGCTCTGTGAACAAGTTGAAGAATTCTGGTGTTATAAGCCGCTATTTGAACGCGTAAGTGCGAAAATAGATCGGTGTGGAACAATGGAGTTGGAGCCGTTGCTCGAGTTGCCTGCCGTTAAAATTGTAAGTATCCGTATACTTCCATGCATATATCTTTATTGGTAATTCTTTGTAAACATTTAATAGAATCGAGCAAAGCAGTTGTTTGCTGCTGGCTTCAAAACTATAGGTGACATCGCTAAATGCCGGCCCATGCACCTCGTCAGGTCGGTGGAACACATGCCTTTGAAAATTGCCAAAGAAATCGTATCAGCAGCTAAAGTAAATATCATGCATTAGTAATTATCTTTAAGTTATAATAAAACTATATTGAAATTGAGTTCCTTTTTAGATAATGTTAATGAAAAAACTTGATTATTTGGAAGAAGAGACTGAAGTTTTGAAGATGTGTTTAAAACCTGACGATTGATTTCATTTCGATGGAAGACGCAGTTCTATTAAAAGAATATTTAAGTTGAATTTATCTTTAAGTTTTATAAATATAAATAGATAAGTAGATTGCTAAATGATAAAACCTGTTTAATAGTTTACGAATATTCGTTGTATTTTTATTAAAACTTAAGTTTAAGTCTTTTCACTTGATATACATAATTAATTAGAAGGAAAAGGTATTTGCGAAATTCTTTTCTTTCACATAAATTGTACATAATAGTTGTATACTCAATTCGATGTATGTAGAATTTATAAAATTAACAAATTCCAACTAATTTTGTGGTATTCACGTAGGAAATGAATAAGGAATAATTTACAAGGAATAATTTAGGTATCTAAAGAAGAGGAAAATAAACATGATGATATATTTTATTATTTATCACGAAATATTAGTATTCTATAATCAGTTAAAATTTGCTGCTTTACTGATGCTTTACTTTCTCTTCTTACACAAATTCAAATACGACGTTATTCCCGTAATGCTCGCCGTGTTTATTGTTGTGGGATGGAGTGTTTGATCAGGAATATATTTACATATAGGCAAATTTCTACATTTAGACCTTAAAAATAAACAAAAGTAAAGAAATGAATCTATAATATAAATGTTAAAAGCAAAGAAGAAATGATTTAAGAAAGCAGGCTACATTAATAAAACAATATTTCAATTAGATGTAAAGAAATTTCCAAAATTGAACATGTGAACATCTATAAAATATATTTCATAGTAAACTGAAGCCTTGAAGAACCACTTGTACGCCTAATCCGTTTTCCATCTCGAAAGGAGACTTTACAAAATATTAGTTTTAGGATTACGTAGTCCGACAGCGAACAGCCGACTGTGCCTGAGTAAACTCAGTTTTAAGGTAACCGATTAAACCGATTTGCAATAAAAATTGCAGAATGTATCTGAGTTTTGTAACATGTAAGAGATGTTTATAAAATTAACGGGGCTCACTTTTTACGGCGTCGTGTCAGAAGTCATTAGTATTCGATATCATCGTAGAAATGTTGTGCTATTCTGGCATTAACTCCTCTGTTAACTTCTTTACTACTAGATCGTTCCGCCGCTGACGCTGGGAGTATTGCTCGTCTGCGGATATCTGTTGATGAGAAATACGAGTCACTATTGTAATTAGGCTGTTGTTCTACTGGCTGATTATTTTGATGAGAGGCTTGCAAAGAAGCTTGAGACTGAGTTTCAGATAGTGACTGAGGCGAATGCAGCAGAGTTCGATAAGCATTTGAATGTTGGTTTTGGAAATTATTGTTATTGTGATGAGTGGCTGGCGAGGAGTGGCTGTTATTGTCGAGGTATGCATCTGCGGTTAATGCAAAGGCAATCGGGTAATTGCGGTTATGGAGATGGCTTTGATGTGATGTGAGCGGTTTAAGCGTTGGATTGAGAGCGTCGTTTAGCGTGACGTCGTAGTCATTCTCGTAGAGCTCATCCAGAGTGACTTTTGGTGGTGGAGCAGAATCACGCGCTTCACTCTGTTTCTCCGTCACGACGACAGCAGAAGGAAGATTATTGCGCGGTGGCAAGGTCGTGCGCGGCGCCTGCGACTCTCTCATCGCACCAGAGTCACGTAGTATGGGTGCACCGTGTTCGAGCAGACGCACTCCCGAGATCGTTGATCCCATGTCGATGGGTGTGCTGTCGGTAGTGGGTGCATTCTGCGGCTTCAGCGCCACGCCGACGGGTTGCAGGCCACGCGGCAAGTATGGACTACCTCCACGTGATGGCAGGAAGGGACGCTTTACGACACGTACCATGTTTGGGCGTCCACGTCCATCTGCCGAACTCCAAGTCGGACTTTTAGTCGGCACTGGCTCGCGTTCATCCTCCACGTCTTCCACAGGGTCGCCTGCAGCAACATCGTCAAGCAGCGTTGCCGTCGTCGATGATCGCTGGCGTTGTGATGCGACGAAATTTTTACGACGACCTGTAATCGCAGCTGCACCGGACCGATTCCTCACTGGCCTCTCAGGTTCTGGCTCTTCATACGGGTCTTCTTCTTCTTCGTCGTCTTCGACGTAATGAGGACGTGGCTTCTTTAAGCTTTTCCGTCCCCCTTTGTTTAGCCTGAGTCGGTGCGCAGGTCTGAGCGGGCGTTCGTCGTATTCAATGTCTACGAAATCGATGTCTTCGCCGCCGTTTGCGGAGGCGAATGGCGCACGATTGCGGTTGCTAGACGAATGCTTGCGACCTGTTGGCCGACTGTCAAGGCGTTCGTTCGAAGCGCCGATAGCGCTGTCATAATCCACATCTTCGTCCTCGGTCAGCAGAGGTTTTCTGTCAGTCGCCGGTTTTCGCAGAGTGGTGCGTAGGGGCTTTCGTCCCGCTGAGCTTCCACCACGTTTTTTCGCTGGCAATGGAGGTGGGAGGTCGTCCTCGTCATGAATTCGTCGCCGCGGATGTCCAACGGGCTGAATTGCAGGTTCCTCGTAAACCAGCTCGTCTTCATAATAGTCTTCGTCTTCAGCTTGTGCCGCGGGGCTGGCGGTGGTGGCACTGGGTTTCTGCACTGGATACTGGAACTTTTTTTTCTCGTTTACTGGCACTGGACGCGCAATACGCGGAGGAGCACGCGGCCGGGCATAAACCGAAGAGAGAGAAGCCTTGGGTGTCACTAATTCCGCAATCGGTTTAGCGGAGGTCTTTTCCATCACAGATGCTGAGTCCGATTCTTCATCAGCCGCGAGGCTTTCATCAACTTCACTCGCATCGTCGTCCTTAGCCACAGATCCTGGAACAGTTCGCTTTTCGCCAATACGCCGTCTTCCAGTCAAACGGCGCTTGGGCAAAGGCGAAACTTCGTCGGACTGCCCAAGGTCGTCTATTACAGGCCTATTGTTATCCTTACGCCCTGCGATAGGACGTTCTTCGCCAAAGCTACGCCTCTCATTGATGGAGCCAGGCTTGCGACTACCGGACTTGCGTTTGTCGGCGTTAAAGGAAGGCTTTGAGCGCGACTTCGGCCGGTCGTACTTGCGGCGATCCACGTCGTATTCCGCATCCTCAACCTCCTCCTCGTCACTATGGTAGCGGTCACGAGAGCTGCCACGCCTTTGGAATAAGAATTTAGCACAATTTTAAACGAACTTTAGTCTGAGGATAATTTCACGAACCTTGGCTGATCATCGTCGGTAAATGCACGCTTCTCGTCCTCGTACTCCTCCTCGTAGTCCACAGACGGTTTGCGCTGGCGTGGCCTGTGCTTGCGTCGGCGTGAGTTCAGGCGTTCCTCGTAATATTCATCGTCATACTCCACGTCTTCGTAGTAGTAATCATCAAGTGGGCGCCGATTCATGGGCCGTCTCAAAGGTCTGATCGGTCGCGCCATGGGACGGCGGCGTGGCGTAGGCGGGGGCTCAGTGGTCGTGGTCGTTGTGGAGGTGGTTGTTGTGGCCATGTAGAGATCATCATTCCTGCGAAACACATAGCGAATAGTTGTAATGGAGTGAGTGCAGAAAAATGAAAAGAGGCAAACCTATTCCAATATTTAAAGGAATTTTCGCAATCGACGTCCGACACGAAGTGGCAAATAAAAGTTTTCTGGTCGAAGGCAGTGAAGTTGGCGCACAAGAAGTCATGTCGTATTCCATACACGCAATGATGATAAAGCTGCAAGGATTTAAGCCGTTGATTTAAGCCTGTTTCTCCCCAACGATTAATAAATTAAGGTTAACATAACGACACAATTCCAAGAATTAACCGGTTTCTTTATTATTTAAGAGAAAACAACGAAAAATATATTATCATAAAAGTTTAAAGCAACAGAAAACCCAAAACACAATGGAAACAATCTCAGACGCGATATTTAGTTACATAAATGAAACTTTTAAAAATTTATTTCGCTGAGAAAACGTCAAAAACGAAACAATGTCCATGAGAAGCGTTCGATCATAATTTCAGGTCAAGAGCAACATGTCAACAATAGATTTTTATTACAATGATAGCAATTTATGCAAATGACGATGTCGCCTTAGCATTGTTAAGTTCACCAGCAGCTATTCTTAACTTGATGCTAAAATTAGCTAGAGAAGAGCTATAATTGTTTGTCTTGTCTCCATCTCGGTTGGAGAAGCTTTTGCTTATGGATAAATTAAACATTAAACATGATGCTATAATTCATTATAATTTCATTAATTGTCGGAATAGAAGTAATCATTAATTTTTTAATAAACTTTATTTGTTTATCATTGTTTCTATCGCCAGATTAGAACAATTGTCTTGTAATTCAATTCATTTTGAGTGGGTCACGCAATCGTCTATTCAGGTCAAGGTCAACTCCACTCACCTATTAAGTGACCGCCTAGCATTTATCATTACCTGACACTTGTGTTCGATCGACGCATAGAAACCATCGTGGTGACCTTCGCATTTGAATGTAATGTCTTCCTCGGCAGGCACAGATGAGAAGAAAGGGTAACTGGACAGATTGAAACTGAAAATTACGAACGATATTTAATGAATTATTCATGAATATTTTTTCGTTTGCTTTTATTTAAATAGAGCCCGGAGCTGGTCAACGTACCCTCGCAGTTCGCGTGGCAAATTTGGATCCCAAATGTAATCGATCTGAGGAATTCCAGTCAGTTTGGAGTTCTTAGCTTTTGCAGCAGCTGCGGCAGCACTTAGCGTAGAATTATCGAGCTAAAAGTAGGAAAAGGGAAGCACTTTCAAATAAGTTTAAGAAAACAATGAATAAAGAATATAGTTAAATAGAAATTTCAGAGAAATCCTTGAAATTTTCAGTGTATAGTATTTAATTTTACCGAAACATAATGAAAATTGTGGCAACACTCTATAAGTTGACTTTTATTTATTTGGTAAAGTGTGTATATGTGTCACTAGTTCAGTATAAATTGAATTCGGACAAAGAAATTTAGAAGCATAGGCAATGCTAAAGAAGGCGAAATAATTTCCTGTTAAAGTTTGTTTCTTAAGTCTTTCATTACATTCAAAGTTTTACGTGAGTTCGTCGCGTTTGTAAAAATAATATGTACATGAATAGCGTTTGTTTTGACTTGTATGATTATATATATGTATATATATATATATATGTGGGTAATGCACCTATGATTACATTATGTAAACAGAAGCAATCTATCAGAAATAATAGAAAAATTATGAAAAGCGGTGAAAGTAAATATTATCTTTTGAATCAATTAAAAGCGAGGTGTTGTTGCTGGTGTTGAAATATGTATTAGCGACAGAATAGCTGACCTTTCCGTCTTCTGCTTCGGCTGTTGGTAACTCTGTCGTTGTTGTTATTGTTGTCGTTGTACTTGTTAACGACGTGGCTGCTGTTGTGGCTATTGACACTCTTCGAAAAGGTTGTACCGCTCCGGTCTGTGACGCCAGCACCAAAACAAGCACTGAAATGAACATATATTGAAATGAGAATAAATCAATAATAATCGCCGATTAAAACTGCGAATTTACAAAATCAAAACGCTTGGAATTCAGCATAGGAATTGAATCGCTTAAGTGGCTTTATGAGCGATTGACGAAATGAAATAAATTAAATCGCCTTCAAGGTTAAAACGTTCATTTTTAGGATTGCGCTTTGATGTTTGGTGATTCCAAACTGTGTTAATTCAAATTTCAACAGAGATTTGAAAGCCAAAATTCGTAAAATTGGATTTTATGAATATAGTTTATTTATTAGTCAAAAATTATCACAAAATCAGATCAATTCACGAGCATTTTTATCTCTTTCTGTGTTGCTTTAATAATTATCCTCACTTTATAAATTTGTATTTCTAAATTGGACTTAAATTTATTTTCTAAAACTTCTTTTTTTAAACTTCTGTTTTCTTAACAGAGTGATCTCTGCTCATTGATGATTACCATTTTAGAGTTTGCCTATTTAGTATAAGGCGTAATAGCAGTTAAGTGAACGGTTTACGCAAGTGAAGTTAACAAAGTTTTACATAACGGAAGCCGCGAAGAGTGCACAGAAAAGCGATAAATACGATGATACAGAAAAAAGGCAGGAGAAGAAACAACAACAGCCGCTAAATCATGGTCCACAAATGACCGCAATATGGATGCATAATAATTTTTGCTGATGTGCTCGACTTGGAGCATTCGCGGCATGTAAATATGCAGCTTAGATGCAGATTTTTATAACTCAAGCCACTGCTAAAGTGGACCGAGTGCACTGTGGTTTACTCACCTGCTGACACAAGAAACCATCGCTTGCCTCTTTTCATGGTAAATGCGTTATTAGCAGAAAAATTGCGCCTGCAAAGAATAAAATAAAAAACACTTGTAAATTATTTCACAACTTTTAAAAATCCTCACAAAATAACAAATTAATCTTTATTCTTCCAGTCAAACACTGTTTTTTGTTCGCGCCTGTGAGAGCAATAAAAAAGTGTCGACATTTCGAAGAATTTATTGTAAAATGAAATCCATGGCTGTTATTTCTGTTGAGTGCAAATAAAAATCCAAAAACGTCTTTTCTCAAAAATCTTTCTGTCATTAAAATGCTTAATTTATGCCTATCATCGTGTCAATAAACTGCAAACTTGAGTTTGCACAATCAAGATGAGGAAAAATATAATAAAAAAGAAGATAATAAAGATAAAGGTATCTCCTGCAAAGTATTTCTACCTACAAAGGAATCGTTTGTCAGCTCTTGAAGCTTGCGCAGGACAAGCAAAATGTCATCCGTCTGGACACGACGTCTTCATACTTCTTTTCTTCGATATCCAAGCTTGTCTATCTGTCCGTCTGTTAGTTTCATTGAGTAAAAAAAGATGGAAACAATAAAGAAATAGCTGCTATGTATTAGTACAGTCGTTATACAGAGGATACAAGCAAGTCTTGGAGTAAAAATTAATTTCTTCATTGCATTCATATTCAGCACACGTTTGTGGTTTAAGAATAAAAACGCAAAAAGTGTTCATAAGTCATTCTACCGCTTTTATTTATCATTTAAAAGGAACTCGTAGAAAAAATAAAATTTAATGTGGTCACGTCTGCTGTGGCTTGTGAGTACCGTTTGACCGTCGGTCTCTTTCCCCTCGCTAACGCAGAAACAATCTGTGAAAGTATTTTAACATGTAAAAGAGTCTGCTTTATTAAATGGAATAATATATAAACAGATGGCTTCTTTGAATGCATTTTTAGAAGACTTAAAATTTAACAACAAATTTTGAAAACAAAAAAAGAGATTAAAAAAAGGTTTGTATAAAAAAATCTCTAGAGAATAATTTAATGAACGAATAAAGCTAAAAATTGTTAAAACCTGATCTTGATATTATTTATGATCGTCATAACTTTAGAATATTTAATGTTTTGCTCAAAAGATTTATTAACGTTAAGTAAGATCCATGATTTACAAATTATATTGAATTATATGTTTTTATATGCTTTATTATAAAAATATTGCTACTTATACACTATAAATATTAATATTAAAACTAGTATTAATTACAATAATAATATGATGTTAGAATTTATTTAATATGTAATTTTTAAATCATAAAAATGTATAAAAATGTGTTCAGTTGTGTTTTTAACCAACATTTTGACGCATTCGATCTGCGGTCGCCCTAGACAACATCTGCTCCTCGATTATGCAACAGAATACAGTGCCAATTAACCCATTCACTAACGATCGAGTAAATACAACGGCGACTGAAGGCGTTCGGTTGCTCCAGAGAAAATATGAAGTCGAGAGCGTGACACTCAACACTTTCATTTTCACACAATTTAACAAACAACTGTAACAATAAAACACATGATTGCATTCAAAAGCAAACTGATTACTGATTACCACACAATTAAAATGTAGCAATCGAATCATTGAAGCAGAGAAGCAGTTTAAAGCAGAGATAAGATACAGAAACTGATATTTTATTAAAATGAATTCAAACGATGATCATAGTTCACTGGAGCGCATTAAAATTGAAGCCAAACATAATTTCTTCAGAGTTTGCATCTATTTACAGGCGTTTAATTGGGTTTTATATATGTCGGCCTGCACTCAAGTTACACTTAAATGTCGGCTCATCAAAAGAAAGAAATAAATAACAATCGGAAGTAGGCACCCACATCATATCGAATTACTCGGAAAATCGTTACAGAAAATGTTGAATTAAACTTTGCCACAATAACATTTAACATTTACGCATTTAAAATAACATTTAAAGCTCCATCGAAAGTCTTAGCTTTTCATTGTCTTCCATCACATCTGATTAATTAATTTGAGTGCATTACGATCAAAGAAAAGTAGTTGACTTTCTGATTGCGAGCAGCAGTGCCAAGTGCATGCATCTGCCGAGATTTCAATCAATCTAAACCAATATTGAAAACCTGATTGCAACACGATAAATGGTTTGGGTGCCATAATTTTCGAAAACATCTTTTGACATTTAAATAAAGCTGCTGATGTTTCGTACAGGTTTCTTCGTGACAGGCTCAACAACATTTTGAATACAGACAATATATAATTTATTTATATACAAGAGTATAATTTGAATACACGAAAATACAAAAAACTAGTCTTACCAGAGAACGATTCAACTTTTCGGCTACGAAATCATATCGACTATAATAACTTCCAAAATTTGCCAACTGAACATTTGCCAAATATGTTTGTAGCCTATTTATGATACAATAAAATAATCTAATTTTAAACTAATTTAATTTTAAACTAATGTAATTTTAAACTAATGTAATTTTAAACTTATCTAATTTTAAACTAATCTAATTTTAAACTAATGTAATTTTAAACTATTCTAATTTTAAACTGTTGTAATTTTAATATTAAAAAAACATCGGAGGTTGGAGCTGTAATTTTAGTCCAATGAGTAAAGAAAAAGTTTGAAGATTATGGAATATAATGTGATGCATGAATGCATAAACTTACTATAAAGTGGAATAAGTATAATATATGTTAGGATTGAGAAATATACGTGTGATTTCTACCAATAATCTAATCTTAATAAAGCAAACGTAACTAAACTCCACTTAATGAAGCAAACGTAACTAAACTCCACTTGAACTCAACTAAACCGAACTTGACCTCAACTGAACCGAATTTTATCCAAAACTAACGGTGTTTATATTAATTTTTTATAATGTTATTGAAATAAGAATAACTTTAAATTAAAGGCGAAGTTGATTTGCATTGAAATAAAACTTCAAAGCTTTTCTTAGCTATTTATTAATGCCGGCAAGAGAGTTATATGGCCATGTGGGACAGCTATGGAACCGGAATGGTAAATAACATATGGATAAATATATTACTAAGTATATAAAATCATTTATGGTATGTTTATATATAAAGCAAAACTGTTTCTATCACAATCACTCGGAAATAAAAGTTTCACCCGGTGGATAGCGATGACTGTGGTAAAACAATCGTAGATAAATCAAGACGTGGAGAAAACACTGGCTAACAATGAAGAGAGATAATGCAGAAAACTTTGCATAATTGTAAAGGCAGACAATGCGATGGATGAGCGATAGTTTAAATAAACGACGTCATTGAAATAAATTTAAACTAAAGTTTTTGTAATTTACATAAAAAACCCCCCAAAAAAAACAAGTTTCAGCAACTGCTTCACTGTTAAGTAGCTATAAAAACAGAAGTAGCAAATTGCTGTCGGAGTTAAAATTATACTGAGGTTATAAAGAATTGTTAAAAGCAATTTATTAAATAGATTTAATGTGAACAAATAAAGAAAACACTTTCAACCTGCAAAACCAACACCTCAAAAAATTATTGCAACATTTGAAAAGAGTCAAATTTAAATACCAGAAGTAAACCCTTCATTAACCTCTTCATTAAAGAATGAGTTAAAGTGAAGGATTAAAAAGTTTAAAAAGATAAGTCTTAATTAAATCAACTATAAAAAACTGCAAAAATTTATTGAACGTTTTTAAGAAAAATTCTTTTTGAAGCAACAATGAACAGAGAATTATTATTTCCACAGTTTTGTTTTCTACAAGAGTCAATATCTTTCATTGCACATAATGAATGATAGTATATTGATAGAAACTAATAACAACAAAACAATAGCAACAAACAGTCAAACAAATTTGATTTTGAGGACTTAGATCACGTAAAATTATTTAAACGTAGTCGAAAAACTTATGTCAGTGTTTTGGCAAATAAAATCAAGCACAAATGAATTTTAATTTAAGTTTGACGAAATTGGAAACATGTTTTGAGGTCTAATTTAAGCGTTTCTTGCTTTTTGGTGCACGTAAATGCAAATACATTTAATGAATTTTTTGTTTTGATTGAAATTACATTCAAGTGCTAAGATTTCAGTAGTGTTCCTGGAATTTTTTACTCAAGGCAGACAAGAAGAATTGTTTTGTTTAATTGTTTGCATTTTATAATTTTTGTTTTGTAATTTGTCGATTGATGGTGCTTTTGTAGGTTGAATGATTCCAAAGTATTCCACTTGACTGTTTTTCACATCTTCATTTTTGTTGTTGTTTTTTTTTTTGGCTGAAGCAAAGGTTATTTATATTATGCATTCATGTCGAAAGATAAGCAAAAAAAAAAAATAACAGCAAATGTTATAAAAAAAAGGCTTTAAAAAAAATAAATAATATCGCTATGAAGCAGAAATTATTTAGTAAATATGTTATAAATTGTAGTAAGTATTAAAAATATATACATATGCATATAAATTTATCAAAAAACAAAACTCAATTAAGACTCATTTTAAATAAAATTAAATAAACATTAAAATAAAGAAGCGTCTGTAATGCTGTCAAATAACATTTTAAATTTACAAATCTATCAAACAATATTTTTTATTAATTTATGTGTTGTTGCTTGTTTTGTAATCTCATTTGAATTAAGACTTAAAACCTACCTCAAATAAGCAAATATTTCCAAACTATGATTAAAATTTTAATCCAAATTCAAGTCGTTTGTTTTTTGGTTGCTGGCACCAAAGACTTCTTCATTCCCGCACAGACACAGTTACAGACTCACACACACACACACACACTGTCACACACACACTCTTGATGCTTTATACAAGGTTTTCCGCTTGAACTGATTTCATGAAAACAGCTCCGATTTGCATCAAGTTAAATATGTATATAAATAAAGAAAAAGAAGCAAGAAATAAAAGACATATCTGTCTAAGACACTAAATTTGAAAATTATAACACTGAATATATAAAAAGCAGGAAGCGAGAAACATCAGAAGGAAAAATTTTATATGAAACTATAAAAAAATGGCAGAAAAACTTCTCGCAGCGAATAGCAAAAGAAAAACGCCAGCGACCAAAACGAAGAAAGCATGAAAACTCAAAAAACAACAACTCGAAACCGAGCTCAGACGGTGTTTGCGTTTGTGTGCAGTTTAACACGCTGCTTGTGTTGGTATTGGTCGTTGCTGTTGCTTTTGGTAGGAAAATCATTGCCACAGTAGACAAGAAAAATACTTGCGAATTTTTGTTCAAATATTTTGGAAACTGAACCGAAAATTCATTGCGTTTTGACAATTCTACACTTAATTTAAAACAAGATAAAACAACACTTTATTTGCACTCTTTTCCATCATTGATTTTTTTTTTACTTTCTGTTTTTTATTTAATTTATGTAACAACTTCTTCAGTGGTTGAAATTATTGCAGTTACTTGGTCTGGATTTTTGCCATTCCACGGAATTTTCACTTTCTTGAAGAAGCGCTTTTATTTAATTATGAAGTTTAATTCAAATTTCTTAACCATTTTTAATTACTTTATTTTTCGGCCAACTAATTTATGGATTCCGATATTTCTTCTCAACGTTTGTAAAAAAAGTTTTTTGATTTTAAACAAATTTTGATTTTTTTCATGCGATTGCGTTTTTAATAAACGTTTGCGCGTTCCGCAAATTGATCCCGCTCGCTTCGCTGCTCATTTGCAGACTAACTTGTCGAGTAGTTGGCTTAAAATAAGTTAAAGCCAAGTCGGCCGTTTGCTTACTCGTAAAGTCGAGTCCACGTCTTTTTTCTTCTTGCCGTTGAAGTCTTAAGGCTCGACTGTTGACAAATTCAGCTGAGAGAATCACACACAGCCACCAAATAATAACCACTAACAACACTTTTTCTCTTGCACTCATACAAAGACGTCAATCATTGGTTGCTCTCTCAGTTTTGTAGTTGAAAGCACTTTTACGCATGAGTAACATCAGGTTTAAGCCACTGCGCTGCCGCAGCTGCTCTTCACTGCAAAGCTTTTTGTTCAGCGACTTAATTCTCAAGTTATTATTCTCATTTTGACAGGCAGACAGAAACTCGATCTTCTCGACTGCTTGGTAACTTTAAAGCTTTGCCAGCGATTGCTTTTTATTGACTTTATATTATTTATTTAGTAATTTTTAATTGAAATACTTACCGTGTTTTGCTTCATATATGAAGTGGATAAAATATAGATGTCTGTGTTGTTTATATTAACAAATGAATAAACCCTTCTCGAACTTAATTCCTTGATCTTTGAAATCATGTTTATTGTGAAAGAAAAATATTCTCATTTTTTGCAAAACTTATGTAGTTATTTTTCCTGTTTTCATTCACTTATTTCTTTTTCCTTTGTATAAAACAGAGTTTATTTTATTTATTAGTATTTCGTTTTAAAATCGTGATCAATTTTTTCAATTTATATCGAATTATATACTAAACATATATTAATTATAATAACTTTTATAATATTCTTCTTTTTAAAATCTTTAAACGGTTCTATTCTTCTCTATATCTTTCCTTCTTCTTCTTCTGTTTATTTAATTTCTTTGCAATTATATTTATTTGTGTGTTTTTATGTTTGTTTATTTTGTGTCTATGTTAATTTATATGTTCGCTTGTTTCTTTGTAAAATGTTTTCCATTAATAAATCTTCCATTGAATCAGATGTAGATGAATGCGTCGTGGCTCGATTCACTTTCGCTTTGGTTCCTCGAGCTGTCGTAGTTCGTTCACTTTTAGCGATCAGTTGGACAACAGAAACAACAGCGAAACACTAAGAATGCATTTCAATTAAACGACTTCAAGGCCTTAGGAGAATGTGTCCAACGGAAAAGCTTCAAAGCAGGCTCTGAGAAGCGATTAAATACGTAGGCAGAAGCAAACAAGTCCAACGACTTTTTCTAGTTTAGTTCGGAATTCGTTCTGACACGAGTCTTTGTAACTGTTGCAATTTTTTGGTTTCCTGTCAGAGCCACGGTTTGTTAGTGAAAAACCGGTTCTGGTTTTTGTGTCGCAGTAGTACCAGCGATTGATTGTAGCTTGACGTGATCCATATACACCGAAAAATAATTCAGATTTGGTTTAGTAGTTCACTGAAAGTAGTTTGAAGCTCATTCATACACTGAGCTTTTCCGCTAGTCACGTTTCCTATGATTATTTTATGTTTTCCTCTTGCTTTTAGGTCATTAAAGCTGCCAATACAGTCGCTGATATATGTAGACATAAATTTACAATTTTGACACAAAAGTTGGCAAGCAAAAGTGCACTAAAAGTCTTTAATACGAGACTCCACCAACACAACGACAAAAGGTTGCTGGTTGCATCAACTTCCAAGCAACTAGAGCAATCAATTCGACTGACAACATTCCACCATCTCACCTCCGCCTCACCGATGTCTGCATTTGTTACCACAGTCCAATACTGAGATTTAACTTTCACATACCTACTTTTCGAGTGATGTAATTACGAAAACTTTGCCATAAATTCTGCGGTAATTAAGCAGTAAAGCACTAAATCTGAGCTTAGCTAGTTTTGTGATTTTTAAATAAGTCTTAATTAGTATAATATCAAATAAGAACAGATTTTATTTTACTAAATTTGAAAAAATACACTAAGTAGCAAACAATAAAAATCAGTTTTCGGATGTCAGTTTTGTTGAGAGGACATCGCTCGCTATTCATTTCTGAAATTAATTAATATTTTATGTTAAAACAATAAAATAAAAAAAAGTAGCAGGAAAAATAAGCAAGGATTAGAGAAAGTCTTTCCCATCTACTCGAAATGATCACATTTCCACAGCTTCAAAAATTTGTAGTCCTAAAAACGTAAATTTTAGTAATACAGTTTATAGTATAATTGATAGTATAGTTGCTAATACGGTATGTGGAAATATTTACAATTTAGACTAATGAACAGCTTTTTGTTAGTTTACAGCAGAGTTGACAATACAGCAAAAATGTCAGTGTACGACAATTCGCAGTTCATTTTGCTCTACAATACGACACTTCATACAACCATAGAGATTATAATATGTAAGGTATGTAATATAATATAATATATTTTGTTGTATCTCTATGATACAACACACTTTGCAGTGAGTAAAGTTCGTGACATTTGTCTGGTGTATAAATCTATAAATATCTAATAATATTTCATTAAATGAATCTGAAATAGATATAAATTATTGACATATCCTTTCTAAACAAGAAATGTAATTACTTTTTAATTTATTAATTACTTATTTTAAAATTTATTTAATTATTAATTTCTTTCTAAAAATAAAGTATTTGAAGCATTAAATTATGTCAGAATTATAATATCGTTTAAATAGTTTTTATTAATTTATTATATTTATTTATTTATTCATACAAAGGAACTAAGGCTTTAATTAGTTTAATTATAATAATGAAATTGAATCAAACTGTTAAATGATAACATCCTTTATATTTTCAATGTGATTTTTTCTTTTTTCAGGCGATGAAAAATTTAAATAGAAGCTTTAACATTTTATCTATCGTACTGTTACTCGGTTGAGTTTGCGCCATTGTTGCATCGGGTACAGAATAATCTGTATCGCTGTAATGCAGCACATACCATTCGGTCAGGAAATATATAATCACTGTTAAGATCGCAAATTTGAAATAGATTCTGGCGATTGCAATGAAATCGGCGAATATGTTTTGTAACCACTCCATGTTAATTGTCAAAATCTGCAGAATCCAGAAAAACCAAGTTATGACACAAGATAAAGATAATCAAAACAGATCACGACAGAGTATCGCTTACGTTTCCTTTAGATGTTTTATAGAAAAAATAAATCAACCAAATCGTGTAGTAATGCAGCAATCAATAAATTAGCACATAAATTGATTGTTAACTCATCGTCTTTTGAATTGAATGTTACAGAAAAGTTGAAAGTTCAGATTTTGTAGTCCAAACTCATTTCAAGTCGCTCAAAGATGACTTTTCATTCCCTTCGCTCTTTCGTAGTTGTTGTTATGCGGCTGTTTATCTTCATTGTGTGGTCGTTTGTGATGACTTTATTATTATTAGTTCAGTAGTTTTATTATTAGTTCAGTCGGTTATGCAATTCTTATTTCGGTAATCTTTTGTTTTCAATTTTTGTTGCTTTTTCTGAAAAGTTAATGGTTGCCTTTGTTCATTGTTTCATGTCTACGTTCGAAATACAATCCCTTCGCTTTGATTTGATTTATGATCATCTGATACGAGAGGAAACTTTAAGCAACTCTACTGATGTGATTATTATTAGTGATAAATTAAAGGTCAATTAGAGTGATTGTTTTTAATTATTTGGGGCTGGAAATCATGTTAATTTTATGCTGAACTCATGAAATATCTGTTGGATTTAATCACATCACACATCCTGATATTTTCGATCTGAAAACACATACAAAAAATATGTTATAAACGCTTTTTCTATGATTTAAATGAAGAGATGAAGTTAATTTCATTAAGAAGATTATTGAATCGGTCAATAACTAAAATAACTATTAACTCACTAATAGATATTCTAAATAATACTGATATGACTTATGTTATAATATATTCTGCGAGGTTCTTTTATTTTCTTTCTCTTATTGAGGTAATTATTTTTTATTAATGGAATGTCTTGGAATGTCTATCTATCAAAATCAATCTTTGCGATATATAAATTCTTTTTTTTTCACATTGCCACAAGTTGTTTTAAGATTTTTTGTTCTTTACGAATATATTTTCTGTATTTTTTTGATCAATATTTGCGTATATTTAACCGCTAGATTAAGTATTGTTTAAAGTCGTTACCTTAGAAAGTCAAATCACAATTTAAATAAGATAAATGAATCGTTTAAACTCGTTTACCTTCGTTTGACTCTACCAACTTCCCTACTGCGTTGAGTTAATTTAATATTGAATAAGAAAAAATCATTAAATCTGCGCTGCGTGCGGTGTAAAAACGTATTTAAATGGAGCTATTTTTACACCTCAATAAAGCGACCATTTTAAAGAAATAAAGTGGATTTTTATATTTCTTTAACTTAATTTTATTGCCACTTTGGAACCTGCAAAACCAGAAGCATGTAGTTCAGAAAATGGCTTTTTGAAGTACAGGTTTTAACTGAGGTTGACGTTTAACTTTTGTTTTTCTCAATTCTTAGCTATCGAAGTCTGAGCATCGGACATTCGAAGGTCTGACATCCATCCAAGTTTGCATCATCAGCAACTGAAATGATTATCCTCTGCAAGACTTCGCCATGAAAAAGACCAAAAAATATTAAATTATTATGTGCAAAACGAGACGATTTTAGCAAAATTTTATATAATGAATAATTTAATATAATAATAATAAATAAATGATATAAAATACAATCGTATTTTACATACGAATATTCACAAAAAAATCCTTTTCCCTCCTTCCTTTAAATTTTAATTAAATTATTGAGTAAAAGTGATATTTCAGAGGTGTTGCAAATAATATTTAATTACTTATTTCACTTAATTTCCATGAAGTAAAGGTGAAAACTGTCTAATTTTGTTTTAATGAAAGCAACTTTTAATTATGCAACGTTCAAAAATTAAGTGCAAGTTCATTAAAAAAACCCTGCAGACGTTGGTATCTTTTTTTTATAGCTGTAAATATATATTTTGTCATATATTCGTGTGAGTTGCTATACATTTAAACCTAGCTGCAAAATTCACGCATTCAGGCCTCGAAATAAGCTTTAAGCTGAATGTTAATTAATTGCAAAGACAACTCGAAATTCAGTGACCGCATTACGACGTTTTCGACTACAACAAAAAACAAACACGCACCCAGTAGACGCTCTGCTTTGTTATATAACAGTAAGAAATTAAAAGTGTTGACAAAAAAAAAAGCCTGCGTGGGCGGCGATGGTGCAATGAGACATATATCAAAGTGAATCACAACACGTTTTTAATTTTATCAAAATTTAAAGATTCGCAAATGAGTTCATTATTATGCTGTGCAGAAATATCATTTATAAGAAATCTTGTTGTTGTTGTTGTTATACGATATTATGTTAATCGTTACTGTTGTTATGTTATTCGTTTTTTCTGTCTGTTACACGATCGATGCTCGGTGCGTCGTCGTCTTTGATCTGTCAACTGAGCACATTTGAGTCAACTGATTGTCGCTGCCTAGTATTAAATTTGTTTTTTAACACGTTGTTAATATTATTTAATCGAAGTATTAAAAATATATCTATTCACTCGTACCAAAAGAAATAACCAACAATTTTACTATAAATGTATAAATGTAAAATAACAACTGATCAGTTTGACTGCTTTGAAGTTTTGTTTTGACGTTTCATTATAGTGAAATGAGACAAAGAAAAATTAAGAGAGAGACTGCTCGTTGTTTGTTTAACAGGAGAGAAAAAATAAGGTTAAAAAATTACTTTTGCTGAAGAGAAACGCTGAAGAAAGAGATTATAAACGGCAAAAAAAAATCTGTTTTTCAAGATTGAGAAAATAGAGAAGGTAAAAAAGAGAGAGAGAGACAGAGAAATAATAATCTTGATAGCTTTTAAGCTCAGCTAGTAGTGCCTAAAAATATACTACACAAAAGCATAATTAACAAATTGATTACTACGCAATAATAACGAAACAGCCAAAATATAAAATATAATAATAAATACTATATTATATTATTATAATGTAAATATAAACGGATATTTAAAAAGGTTTAATATTTTATCCGTTAACTGAACTTAATTCTGTTTTAATAATGAATTGCCGTCCAGTTCTGAACTATGATAAAATTAGATGCTTTTTTTGTCTCGGAAAGTTGTTAAAAATTTGTTGTACATACAGAAGTTATGAAGTTTGTTTATACAGTTAGTACAGGCCGAGTCAATAAGAATATTTTAATGCAGATATGTTAATTTTAATATATGTATGTAATTACTTCTTTATATCGAAAGGTTTCGCTGTCTGCCTTCCTTTCGTATTGTTTCCTGCCGACGTTAATTAACTTTATTTACCAAAAACAAAGATGATAAAGAAAACAAAATTATTCGCCATAAATTAACCTAAAAATCAAAATTTATTGTCTCTTTAAATAAGAAATTTTTCATTACTTAAATTAAATTTGCAATTTAATAAAGCGAAACATCAGTGAATTTTCGTAAAGATTATATTTCAAAACAGAAAACTACAATATATTATAAAACAAAACAAAATAATATAAAATAAAATTCGATAAACAATTTTAATAAAAGACCAATTTTGTTCTCCTTCAATTTTTAATTAATTTCATTCTTTTTGCTGATGCTGTTAGTCGTGCAGCGTTTAGACATCACTCGATGGCCTCGATTATTTCGTACTCAGCGTCCAGCGAGTGATCGTAGTCGATGTTGTATTTGTTTTTGATTTTGCTCTTGTAATCCTTGAGCTCATCATTGGCCAAATTGTTGACGTTCGTTGCTTGTGATGATTTGTGTTGTTTGTTCTTTTGATGTTTGGAGATGCGGTTGTTGTTGTTGGTCTTCTCTTGCTGCTGACTTATACTATAATCATAACTATTTTTATTCTTATTGCTATTATTAATATCATTTCTATTATTATTATTATTGTTGTGATAATTGTTTTTATTATTATAATTGTTGTTGTTGTTGCTGCTGTAGTTATTCGTGTATTTAACAGCACCTCTAAAGCTATTTTTGGTTGTATTGCGGCTGGATTTTTGTAAATATTGCGACTCTTTTATTTGTTGTTGTGATTGTTGTTGGGGTTGTTGTTGTTGTTGGCGCTGCATCTGTTTTGGTTGTCTTCTACTGGAACTTGTCCCATCGATATCATTTAAATCCTTCTGTTTTCCCTTTCGGTCCCCTGTCAGGTTGGCATCTGAGCGCCCGTCCTCGCTTTTGGCCTGATATCATACGTTCTTCTCGCGACTCTGTTCGACTGCAGGCTGATAGAGTTCCTCGTTGTTGCTATACAGCTGCTCGGAGCCGGGACAGTTGACGTTGGACCACCAGTCGCACACGCGCACCGCTTGGTTGAACACGGTGCCATTGGGACAGAGGAATGAGTACTGATGGCCCGAATGCAGACACCAGTGCCAAACCTGCGAGGGAAAAAGAGAGCGTGAGAGAGACTGAGTAAGTCACTTCATCGGCGTGGCTCGCTGCGCACCTGACAACGCGTCTCGGTGTCTGCATAGTAGCCCGGCATTCGTCCTTGACACTTGAAGCTGAGACCCTTCGGCACCGTTTCATAGGCTGGATAATCAACGCCAGCGGTGTAACCATCGATTTGCTGTGTATGAAATGAAAGCGAATGGAGGATTTTTAGAACAATTGCAAATTTAAGGTCGCAATAATTTATGTGATTTATTCTTCTCTTCACCTTCTAATCCCTTTTCTCCCAACCACCTGAATAAATGCAAATAAGAATTACTTTAAATAGATTGTTAAATTTTCCTAGGCTTGGATTTTACAGAATAAATTGCCTATGATGAAATCACTAATCACACAGCCATTGTTTCAGTTTAATCACTGAATCACGCTCATCATAAAAGGGTAATAAAAATAATTTTCTAAAATATTCTGCATGCGACCTTCACGGCGAATCTTTGCATCACAATGACTGAGAATTGAGTCGCTGTTCGTGTGGTTGGTTAGTCAATTGAATGCATTAAAATTTGGTGAATGAATTCAGGGCGTTGCGGTGGGCGGTGCAACGCATTTCAACGAGTGTGACGCCAACTGTCAATCATGTGCGTACCAACCATGAAACATATACAATGCAATATCGTCAGCAGCTGCAACTAAAGCAGCATGAAACACAACGAAAGCAGAGCTGCTCATCCGCTGCTCAGAAGGTTCAAACAATCACACGCAGGCGCAACAATCCGGCTGCATGACCCAATCGTCCGACGTTTGTTGAATGTGCAATTACAAAACAACAACAACACAAACATCAGTAACCATAAAAGACAATAAAAAAATTGGAATATGAATGTGAAATGTTTATGGAGGAACTGAGAAGATTTAAATGGATCGCAATGATGGTAATGATGATTATGATGACTGCGAGTTAAAAACGATGAAAAAGAAGATAATATTTACAATTATTGCGACGCTTATGATGAGAAGATGTTGATAATAATGAGCAGAGAACAGAAATTACCAAAAAATTTATATATAAATAAAAATAATGATCGAAATTATAATAGATAAATAAAATATAAAAAATACTAATCAAAAGTTTTACACTTTCCAATATTCAATATCAAAGATATTTTAAAAATTAAATTTCTAAATATTAAATTTTAAAATATAATTTAAAATTATAATAAAAATGATTACATCAATTTTATATAATGATTTAATTATTACTAATGAAGATAAAATTATAATAATGACATAATACACTGAGCTGAAAATGTACACGCTTCCGCTGTTGAGATTATGTTTTTGAGCCAACAGTGGCTCATCTCAATTTAACAGTATTCCACTATAATTTGCAGAAATCACATTATTTACTATTAATTTGATATTGCAAATGAATTGGAATAATTTAATTTTATCATTTCAGGGTTAATATTACATTAAAACTTTGGTTTTGGCAGTTATAATTGAAAAAAATTAAATTTCAGCGTATTATTAATCCCTAAGTTTGATCTTTTCTCTTAAGTGTACAAATAATAATCAATATTCAAGTTATCATAAATAGCAAAATAATTATCAAGTGAATACTCTTGAAACTTATGATTAAAATTATGATAATTTGAATGATAAATAAATGAATTATGATAACTCGAAGGTAAAATGATGCTTAATAAATATATTTGCGGTCGAAGCTATGATTATAGTTAACGCAAGATCTCATAATAAAAGTTTTGACAAAACTGTGACTGATGCGAAGGAATGATTACAAAGGCTCCGATGTTAACACTTAAGAGGACCGTGTAAACTATGTTCACAGCAATAATCACGATGATCGATGACTATACTGTGTGATCAATGGCCGTAATAATTATAATGACAGTTATATTGATTTCATCGTGATGGTGATGTTGATAGGAAAGGTCAAACTGTTGATAATGTGGCGTCAATCTTTTGTTGTGACTTTTCTAAAAATATTCTCTCAATCGTGAATACGCTGATTGTGGTTCAACAATAGACATTTCCTTAATTTGAAGAGTTTATTATCTATGCGTTTCGAAAAGGTTTTTCGCAATTGGTTTTCGTCTTCTTAAAACCTTAAACTAAATTTCTTGGTTTTGCTGTTGCAACTAGACTTTTGTTTCTGTTGTTGGCGCTGCTGTGTAGTGAAGCGGTTAGTGATGCGGCTACGATAGACCAACGCTTCTGGACCAACACCAAGTATTTGGCCATCAACGAAACGACAAACAACAACAACAGCAGCATCACAGCAACAATAACAAATTAAATATAATGCAATAATGCAATTGAGATTGTTAGAGTTTTTATTGTAGTTGTTGGTGGAACAATTAAAATGCAATAACAACGGCAAAAATCATTGGAAACTCTGTTCAAGCTGTCAGCGTATTTCGACAAAGTTTTATAAAGGATTTAATTAACAATGAACCCTTTAATACACCATAAAAGAGCACAACACCAAAAACAGTGACCACAACTGATTAAGCGATAGTTTAAAGCTGCGATTGAAGCACGCAACAATTGAAGATGTTTGTTATCTTTATTGTTGCAGGGGTTGCTGGCGATGATCTGAATTTTTCAAACAATTTGCTAAAGGTGAAAAAAGTTAATTCTTATAGTCAATTTAATACAAACAATTTTAACACAATTTCTTATTATACTTCAACAACAATCAAATGCTCCAAAATTGCTATTAATTAATGCAAATTTTCTTTAAAAGTTTTCGCATTTTTTTTAGTTTATTCCTAGTTCATAAGTTGAAATCAGTTAAAATCAGCTAAAATTTATGAATGATTACAAAATTGAACGTGCTCCCGTTTTACATTAATCATTACTTAATCTTCTCTTTGCAGAATTTTTTACAATGAGTAACTCAAAGTTTTCCATTTTACAAATGCTTCAAATGCCAACATCAAATAATCAAGATATACTAATTTTGACATCTTCTTTTACGAGTGGAAACCACTTTTTCCCCTCTTATTCACATTTCTGTTAGTCTTTTTCTCATCTTCAACAATATGTTGAAGTACTTTTAACATGTATGACTCAATGATGAATAATAAAGCGTATCTGCTTGAAGGACCGAAAATTCGCATGTTTTTTGTTGTTGTTGTCATTGTTGCTATTGTGGCTAATTTAATTCCTCGCTGCTTTTGCAAACAGCGTGAGATATCGAGATCTTTATCAAAACTAAGTGTGTGCAATCGTTTTTATTGGGCTGATCAACACGGACTGACAGCAGATTTAGATTGAGATTCAGTAAGGTTTGCAAAATAACTAAAAGCATGGATAAGAAACTTTATTATAAAAAGGAAGTTAATTGAAAACATGTTGAAAAGAGGTTACTTTTCTTAAAAAGAAAGGGAGAAGTTATTAAAGTTAATTTTAGGATTTGTTCGTAAGAAAATAGAAGATAAATCTATCGATCGCCTTCACCTAAAAGTTAAATGTGCATTGATTTAGGTACATTTCCATTCAGCTGCTGATTGAATTTGTGCTTCAGCTGAAACTAACAATAATAATTATTTTTAATATGCATATCGTTTTTCTGTCTCGAGCCCTCAAAATCCTGGGAACCTTTGCAAATATAATAACGACTACTAGAAAACCTTAAATCGTTATCTGCATAAGAAATATGTTTCTCAGGAGATTTGTTTGTGTTGCTTCTGCTGTAGTTGATGTTTTCCTTTTCGCCATTCAGCCAAATAGTCTGAAGCCTTCAATGAAATTACAAATGCAAATTGCTAATAGCAAAGCAAAACGTTGGAAAGCCCAACAACAAATGAAGATCCCGCTAAGTCTAAACCACTTCCATCAGTATCAGCAACAGCAGCAACACCAGCGCCAGCGCGGCAGCCACAACAATGGAACTCACGAACGGCTTCCTTTCTAATTGCAGTCACAGACTTACCCCATTGACACATATCGTGGCCAAAAGTAATCCGAACGCCGCCAGTTGAAGCAACTGAAGATGTTGCAGCAGCAGCCGATGGCACTGAATATGTTGACGTCGTTTCTGTTGCTGCTTGTGTTGCTTTTGTTGCTGTCGGAGCTGTGAATGATGTGTTGCAGCAGGGGCAGTCATAATGTTGGTGAATCTCTGGCGACTCCACGTAGCGAAGTGTAATTTAAAAGCGCTCCTTTGTTATCTAAATAAAATATATAAATTTAGCTGCGATAAAATCAAATCCAAATGGGGGAAAAAATCTAGAAGAGAGAAAAGAACAACGCTTGAAAGGGCTCCAAACCAACACGATTTGCTGTGACTAAATTTATGTTGCAAAATTTTGCAATTTGTTGCAAATTAGTATAACTGAAAAAAGCACACACAAATAATCACATCGACTCTGTTCTCACATTGATGCGCATGCGATGCTGATTTCGAAAAATTTAATAAAATTTAGATAAAAACTATTTCAGCGATAAACAAGCGCTGCACTTAAAACCGATTTAAAAACGCACGCAACAAATTTTTATAGGCTTTTAAAATTGTTTCAATACTTTTTTCTACTCCTATTTTTTTTTTCTTTTTTGTCTTTGATATTTTTCTTCTCACACAGGTTTTTATTGCACGCTTCGGATGGATGTCTTCGAGCGATGTTGTCACTGCTTGAGCGAGCCTACGAGCCAAACACGTGTTACTCCGCGGACGGTCTAAATGCAAACGTTAAAAAAATCAGCGCAAATTTCAGTTTTATACCAGGCGATGCGGAGTCGCGTGAAAAATCATCATCATCATCGCCGTCGACATCGACATCACCGTCATGATCAGTAGCAAGCATCAACGCCGCGAACATCTACATCATCATTATCAGCATAATCATTATTATTAACATTATAATGAGCTATAGAAATAACAACAACCATAAACTTTGCAGACTTTCAGCGCTGTAAGCGAAGCATTCAACTAACCAAGCTACTCGTCTCTAACATCCTCTTCATCTTTCTGTTTGTTTGTTTGTTATACGTTGTAGTTGTTTTTCGTTTCAGTTCTGCTCACTGACAGTCGCTCAACACTTCAGCAAAGCGCTCTTCTGCAAGCGCTACTCTATTTTACACTTAAATATTTCTGTAAACTCCTCAAGCATCCGATGAGTTGTTTGGTATCGTTGAAGGCCAGTTGAGGGTCAGAAATCTATGATTAATTAAATTAATTTAAAGCAATTATGTGTTTGAAATTATTTGAAAAATTATAATTGTTTTTTTATTTCGTATACAGGAATTTAGTTTTCTCTAATGGATCTTTACTTCCTTCACAAGTTAGCAATTAACATATATTGAAGTGTATTCCAGATCAATTGACAATTGATGATGCAACACTTTTAACACTTAATATTTTATAATTTATGGCTGAAAGAACATAACTCGATTCACTGGAAGGCGATGCTCTTGAAGGCTGCAGGAGATGATGAAATATTATGGCATCAGTTTAAACTTTAAAGATTGATTTAGTTGAGCCAAATAAAAGACTCAAGACACAAACTCGATTGTGCGGTGATGATTTCTATATGGTTAAAGCTTTGGTTTTAGATACAGAGATTTAGAAATAAACCTTCACGCTACAAAGATTAAGCCTCTTCGTCCCATCTGCGACTCCAAACGTTTTCCTGTAGATCGAAACATCCGTTGTTATGAATTCTCTAAGCATCATCTTCATTTATTACGAAAGTGTAAAAGGTAACAACAAGATTTTCTATTTCATTTTTATTTACTTAACTTGTCTTTAGTTTCCTTCGGTTAATTTTATTTTTTCTGCTTAGTTTCGTTTTTATTTATATTAATTTTTAATTTGGATTTTCTCCTAGTGTTGACTTTAAAACTGTGGGAATATTTTCAAATTAAAAATACGTCAAATCGTTAAATAATTTTTTGACAGAAGACCTTGACGCACGATCACCAAAAACAGCGTGATGAATGACAATGGGTTATCGATCTATCAATACTTAAGAAGAAGGGTAAATCAAAGCTCAAAGAAACCACAACATAAACACTACTGAAATAAATAATTTGAAATCCATAGCTTTTTTAATGATGTCGATTCTTCTACGATGTTCTTTTGTAACTGTACACAATAGTTTATAATTTTACTTCGTATATTATTAACCCATTCCATCTGAAATTTACTGAATTTAAAAACTATAAGAGACTTTCTTCAAACAGTATTTTTATTTAGCTGCTTCTGTTGTTATTGTTTCCTCTACTTCGGCTCAAGAATTCTTCAAGTGTGAAAAATGTGATATTAAGAAATGGGATGCAAAAAGTCCAAACAAACTAAAACAAAGATTAAAAGCATTAAGAAATCAACAGAAAAATAAAACAGAAACAAAAATAAGATATGAAAATATAACGTTTATTTAAATTTTTTATATGAGAAGAAACACAAATAAATTTCGTTGAAGGCATTTTATTACATGAATTTGATCCGATCTACGATTTTTTATGTTGGTCATCAAATGTTGTTGCTGTTGTTTTATCGTTGTTAATGCTTTTATTGTTTAAAATATTGTTGCTGTTGCAAATGTTTAGTGAAGTTTTCTATTATTCAACTTTGATGTTGAAGTTCAGTTTTCTTTGTTGTTAAAATTATTGTAGTTGTTCGTATTCCTTCATTATTTTTCTTCTTTTTCTTCCTTTTATGTGTGCTGCTGCTATTATTGTGCAAAGAATGATGAGCGGATGCGTTCGTAGTGCAGTCCGTTTGTTTTGAAGTCATAGCCTCGCCTTCCGCCCTTCCTTCCTTACTTCTTTCCTACCTTCTTGTTAGCATACGTGTCTTCTTTCCTTCATTTCGCTTCCTATTGCAATTTTTTATAAAATTAATTCTTTTTTTTACAATTTTGCATAAATTGATTCAACTGCGCTGATAAATATTTTTCAACTGCTGCTTCTTCAGTACAAGGTACAAACTCTTTAATGAATATATACCTATCTGCATACATTGATACAATTACATGCACGTCTGTCTGCATGTTGGCATCGTTCAAAATCGTCTTGAATGAGGCTTAACATCGTTTAGAATCATTAAGGTCTTAAGTTGTAAATTTGCGTAATGACAGCTGATGACCCTGATATTGTTGTTGTTGTTTGTTCTTCTTTTATTTATGTCTTCAGTTTTCTAATGAGTCACCTCTCAATTTAAAGTTAATGCGATTCCAAATGCAATGAGTTCTTCATTTAAATGTTAAGTTTAGCTGAGCTCTGAAATGATTTACTTTGGGAAAAATATTGATGCAGATGATGGAGACAAAGTAATAACTGCTGTTATTATTAGTAATAGCAGCGCTTAATTCAAGAACAGGATGCGAGTTTACAGCATACATTCCATGGGTAATAGTATTCAGAGATTAAAACTCTTTACATGAAATTAATTTATTAATGGTAATACAAAGATTAAAATTTAAATGAACGATTTACTTTTAAATAAACTGTTTGACCTGTTATGTTATGATTTATTATTATTTATATCTCTCTATATAATATTTTAATTTAATTTAAATATTTTATTAACTCATTTTAATTCAAGGTAGTAGATTATTTTCCGCTAAAATCTTTTCATATAGAATTTATTAATATTGAAAAAATTAAGAATTAAATAGCACCCGATTTCAAACCAGTTCTAAACCCCTTCACAGAAATTAAAATTGTCAATTACTGTTTTTTCGTCTTGTTTTTTAGCGGTTTTATCTTGAAACGTGAAAATTCCTTCGATCGCCATCTGTTAGCTGTGTCACATCTTTTACACTAGTGACCTTGCTATGCATTTTGGCACCAACAACTACATAATAAAAACTGGTGTATAAACAATGCAGCTTCTGGCTAAATGTCAAACTATTCGGCTGACTTTTAATGTAGTTCACATAATTCTTGATTAACTCAGGACTTCAGCAGCGGAAATACAAACGAGTTCGGTGCATTTGTGCCGTTGGTCAGCTTGAAATGCTGCTCTAAATTATGTCGAGCTTTGCAGTGATTTGGCCACGGTTAGGATCGTGAAGTGGCTAGCGAACGTTCGAGTTTGAGTGGAACTTCGAATTAGAGTCAAGTTTCAAGTCGTTTCTTTGGCGGCTCGGTCGCTATACATCTCCAGCAGGTGCCAAGCGATGCAGCCAACGCTTACTCATCACTACACGTAGGCTGTAGACATCATGTAGCAATCGCTGATATGCAAAATACTTAATGGACATAACATTTTATTGACAGTGCGATTGAAGTCGAATTCAACTGCGATGAGATCGTAAAAAGTATTCTCAAGTTTTTGCTAAAGCTGAGCTGATGCACTTCTAATTAAGTGTTGACCTTTTTCAAGATGTTGCTCGCAAGGGAAACGTTTTCAGTCTGAGTCAATCTTTTACCAAAAAAGAAGGGCAAAGAAATTATTTCAAAAGAAGATTGTATAAACTTGTATTACTTTTGCGCTTCTTTTCTGTTTTTATAAAAAATTTTAAATATTTAATTTGTTTAACTACCGTGAATGACAAGTCCAAAACCGTTTTTGGTGTAAAATGTTCCCGATTTGCTTTGAACATGATTTTTTCTTGGTTTTATTGTTTTTGTAGTTGTGCAACTCGATGAGTGACGAGTGGACTAGGTGTGCAGTCAGCATGAGAGACAGCTGATTCTTTTGGAACTCGTAAACGTGATTAATGGAGCTTCTTTCTTTTCGTCATAAAATAAGAAGAAGAGGAGAAAATATTGGTTTTTTTAAGTTATCATGGATTTAGAATTAAGCTAAGCTTTAGTCTCTTCACCTTGAAATCTATAGCAAGTTTGGAGACCCTTTGGAAAATCGCCTGAGAAACTTTTCGTTTTTCCATTGCAACTAAAAACATCGAATCAAATTCAATTGTCATCAAATTGAATCATCATCAGCTGGAAAAGAAGACAAAAATTATATCGATTTATCTATTGCGATAATCTCTGAATGAACAAACTTCACAAATTCAACTTTTTTGCCTTTGTCAAGTTGAAAACAATGAAAAGTTTTTTTTATAATTTTATTTTTTATTTTTGTAGCATTTCTTTGAAGGCTTTTCCTTTGGGTCAAATTTTGTCTCTGCTTTACTTCTTTTCTTTTCTTTATCATCTCATCTATCGCAAGTAAAGCTTTTTATTGTTTTTGTTGTAAAAGAGGTGATTAATTGATTGGCGCTGATCGTTAACGTGGGAAACTCAACAGTTTCTTGTTTGTTGTTGTTGCTGCTGTCGTCGAAGTCTCTCTACTTGCTGTTCGACTGTGTTCGAAGGAATACAAATTTGTGCTTTGTCATTACATACTACTCTAAAATTTTAATTGGAGTCAACAAAATATCCCAAAAACTGTTTTTGCTAGTTTTGAAACCTATTTTACTTATGTGCCAGGAATGGCTATAGCAATGATATATAACAATATAGCATCAACTATATAACTGTAGTTATCTCAATTTCAATTCAAATTGCATTATTACATATTATATATTTCAGAGTAAAAGTGATAGCTTCATTATGACAAACAGTATGTATTGTCCTCTCTAACAAATGAGGAATTATTACGTTGAAACGAAATTAAAACGAAAGTAATGGCAACTCTGGCCAACAACAGCTGTAAACAAACAATTATTCCCACAATTCCGTGAAAACAGCTGTCAATGGTAAATATGATAGTGGTGCCACATCAAGCGAGTTTCTGTAAGAATTTTTCTGTCCACTATTAACAATCCGTGCCACACGAAGGCAGTTTTGCTAACATAGAAAACCAAACTATTCATTAGGTAAACAGTTGATAGCTCTGTAGCAAATAATTACATTATTATATTAGTACACTTGAATTCAATTCGGCCAATCATTCATATTCAATTATTAATTCAATAACTTTATGATATAATTATTAATATCATTTAAATCTGGATTAGTCACCAAAATTGAACTATTAGTTTCTTTTTTTTTTAAATTGTGTATTATCTTTTAAATTTGAGAAAAGCTTCAAAAAGATCGAAAGGTTAGAAGGGCACATAGCACACTTAATACTTCGGAAGTTTAGCTAGCAATAAAAAGCAAGAACTCGGCAACACTGGCTGTCACTAAAAATCGTAGAAAATAGCACAGCAACCAGTGGTATTAGATAAAATATTACTGCTGTTAATTTACACATCTTATGATAACTATTTGAGTATATTTAGGTTAAATTTGTTGTGTATTTTGACCGGTGTCTCCATGAATTTGCTAAATAGCAATTGCAAAATTGGTGGCTGAAAGCAAACGCACACGAAAAGTTCTATATTGTAGATTTTTTGCAGAATGGAGGAATGCAATATGATCTCACAGCCTCAGCTGACACCAACGCCTACTATCGGTCCCTTAAGTCAACAGTTCTTTCCTTTGGTTGCAGAGATAAATTCGCAGAGTGAAGAATCTGATCCAGAGTATCTCGATAATACCGTAGAGCTACGAGGATATCTAAGCAAGTGGACCAACTATATATACGGGTGGCAGCCACGTTATATTGTTCTAAAGGATGGCACGCTATCATATTACAAATCGGAGACTGAATCTGATTTCGGCTGTCGTGGAGCCATAAGTTTGAGCAAAGTAACAATCAAGGTTTGACTGATTAATGGCTTTTATTGTACATTCATGGCTCTATTTATTTCGCTCTCTCTTTTCAATGTAGACTCATGAATCGGATGAATTGCGCTTTGATATTGTCGTCAATAATTACAACACTTGGTGCTTGCGTGCTGAGACACCAGACGATCGTATGCACTGGGTTGAGGTGTTACAGATGTATAAAGAAGATTCTGCTAGCACAGACACTACCTCGCTTCGACGCCATGGCAGCACGGTCTCGTTGCAATCGAACTCTGTATCCTTAGCCAGTTGTGGTAGTCTCAAGAAAACACAAAGGAGTTTAAAGGAGAAAGTAAATGAAATTGAAACATTTAAGGATATTTTATTTGGACAAATTGAAACGCTGCAACGGTTCGTTTAAATTTTGTGCATTATTGCAATATTCACTTTACAACCTATAATTATAAATTTAGTTATATTATTATTATTATTTTAACTTCATGGCAGTTATTTTGATGCCTGCGCTGATGTCAACAAAGCTACTAGTAAACCGCTGGATCTTGGGGATGGTTTAGCTCCAATCGATTTCAAGGTATCGTCGTATTTTCTAAACAATTAGATGTGCATATTTTTATTCTTTTATTTTTTAGGGTGAGTCTATAACATTTCGTGCTACGACTTCGGGTGTTATTGTTACACTTCAACACTGCCTTGAAATAATTGCCGAACGTGATGAATTGTGGAAAAAGAAGCTTGATAATGAAGCGGAAAAACGAAAAAAAGTTGAAGAACTGTATCGGTAAGTAATGATAGAAAGAGAGAAAGGGAACGTTCTAACAAAAAATATTAATTTATCTGATACTAAAATAGGAAATTTCTTTTACAGAAAACACAGAGAAGAAATTGAGAAAATTAAAAGAATTTCGTATCCTGGTCCAGATTTAGAGGTAAGCTGCGCATATTACTTATATATGTAGGTTTATATGAATTTCAAAATTTGCATAAGCTCATTGAAAAAATATAACGAGCTTTTATTTATTAACCACACCATGAATCTGAAATCTTTAATAAGTATTTATTTATATCATTAGGCATAGATTAATGTATAATTATTTATAAGAAATGAGTAAATTTTGATTGTATCTTTTTTTGTATTAATTCATTGAACTGTTGCTGTTTTCAGTTTTAACTGTTCACTAATACAAATTATAAAGCAAAGTCGACAACGCTCAAGGCTCAAGACATTTCATTAAACCAAAGATAATAGCAAAACAACAACTACTGCAACAAGTCATCGTCCCGGTTTTTAGGCAATCGCAAATGTCGATAACCATAGTAATAACCATTACGATAGCAATCAAAACTGCAAATATTTCAAATATTTTATGAAAGAAAACGTGATATTTTATAAAAACATTAATACAATTGCGCTTTCCATTTTACATTATAATTGTATTTCTGTTAACTATTTTTGTTGTATTATCGTTATTGCCTAAATTCTGTTTGACAACCGATATTTGTTCTACTTTTAGAGTTATGAAAGAAATAATATATATATTTTGTTTAATTTATTTATATGTAATCGGAATCGCTATTCGACTAATATTGAAAGCTTGCCTTAGAAGAAATGACGAATAGTGAATTTATTATTATGAATATTTAAATAAATACAGTGACAAGGACAAAATTTGTTTATTGTATGCTTAAATGTTATTTAGGAAATGTCTTCTTATGCCTTTTAACATTATCATCGAACTATATTCTACATTTATTTAGTCATATGACAAACAGTGTTACAAAAAAAAAAAAAACTGCAACAAAAGTATAGAAAAACTAAGTAACTTCAAAAGATTACAAAATACCATCAAGAAAAGCAGGAAAAGATCGCATTATTCAGTTAAGTGTAGAGTAACATCAGGAAATAATAATATTTAAATGTAGAAAGAAAGAATTTTAAGAAGAATTTTATTACCACGCAAAATTTATTTTTGTTATAATTAATTGTAAAATATTGATGCAGCTGTTGTGGCTTTCAGCATAGAAAGGGAAATATAGAATATATGTATTAATAGGAGAACAGATAATACTAATAATAATCATCGCAATTTTGGAGAAGCAGCTGCGGCTTTCAGTTGAACAGTAAAATACATAATATATGTATGATAAGAACAGATAATAGAAATATTATCGGAAATGGGAAATAAATTTTGGGCTAAAAAGTAAGCGTATACCTTATTCATTGCTATTTGATTATCAAATTTTATATCGATTTGTTCAAATGTACTCTATGATACACCTCGGAGTTGGAGGCATAATTGTTTGTTCATTGAATATGTTCACAGAACTAATTATTTAAATAATAATCCGAGGAGCTAATAGTTTTTTATTAATTTAAATGTTGATGAGTCTATACTTTGGTTAAGCCTACTTGGTCCACTTAATTAGTTATGGAACAGTATGAATAAATAAATAATAATAAAAACAATGTAATTAAATTGACAAGACAATATTGCGTCTTCAGAAAAATATGTACAGATTTTTAAGAGATTCGGCGACCGATGAACACAGTCCACTATTGAAATAATTAATATTTATGTTGGATAGAACCGTCAATGCTTTTTGGTCCTTATCATATTTCATCTAACCAATTGAAATATGTACTATTAAATTATTTTTTTGGTTGAATTTTAGTTATTTCAATTTTTGTGATATTGTTATTTTAGTTAGTTCAATTATTGTTTTCATATTTATTTAATACGCTTAAGTCTTTCTCTTGCCTTATATACAATAGCAACAAAAAAGGAAAACGTGAATACCAAAGAAGTCCCTAGTATTACCATTCTTGGTTGATACTGTAGTATAACATTTTGTCAAATGACAAAATATTTGACAAAACAGACGTTTATACAAAATCGCAACAAGTATTATCGTAAATCAGTCTTTCTTAATATTGTCGTTATAAATCGTAGTAATTTTGTTGTTGCTGTTATTGTTGACGTAGCTTTTAGCTGCTCTGTTTGCATGCTGGTCAACATAATAACCATTCAACCCCGAACATGGCTAAAGGCCCAACCTCAATTTAGTGTTTTTCCAACTTTAGACGCGCTCGCATGAAATCGTGCTTAAATTAAGGTTTTAAATTGATTTGTTTGTGGTTTTGATTTACAAATGAATATTTAAAATGCAGTAATAAACAATATCAGCACTTGAAAAACGGTTATTGATATTTTTATGTCCCATTTAATCTGTGAATTGCGGATTTCCTGTTTTATAAAAACTCAGTTATTAGTGCTTTCCTTCGTTACGTTTTATAAAACGAACATTTATTTAAAAATTTCTCAAAAAATGCCATCTGTACGGTTTTTGGCAAAAGGATTTAAGTTACCTAGAAGCAAACAGATTGTAAGTTATTATTGCGGTTTATATTAAATTTTATAATGTTTGAGGATTGAGTATTGTAAAAATTCAAATTCAATCTGCCATCGAGAAGCATCGAAGTTGTATGTTGCGAACATCGCTCTGACTTAAGAAAAATATTACAGTTTTTCTTTTAATTTTTTACTTTAAAATAAAATTGTTTTTGAAAATTTCGGCAAAATAATTTATATTGAAATCTTGTGGAATTCCTTTTAGTAAACGTTCCGCTTTTTGATTTTTGTACTCATTGTGTTTTTTTTATTAATATGTCTACATTTTATACAATTTTCACGATCTTTAATTTTATTCGGCGATGACCCATTTAAAAGTGAGACTAACTGAAAATATGTTTGGAGTGAATGCAGATGCCGAAGCTCAAGTGTCTGTTATGTTTTAAGACGTGGAGATTGCTTAACAAATAAAAGTATAAACAATGCATTCAACTGTTTTAAGAAAAATTAAAATAGTTTATTTGCAGCCATTAAGAAAACCCAACAGAAATTTTAGTTATATTATATATATTTTTATATATATTTATTAGTTGTTTGTAAATTTAAGTTTATTATTTTTTTGTTATTTAAAATTTGTCATACTCATTTTTCGTATTCGCTCTATTTTTTCGATTTAATCTCGTGTTATAACAAATTTATTTCATGATTTTGGGGCTAACAAAATAAGTTCACGATAATATTTTCACTTTTTACAAATTTCCTTCTTTCTCTGCACTCTTCTCAACCCATCCCAAGCAGTCTTTTGTTTATCATTAAACAAGTTTGTGTTCAGTGACCCTATTTCGGCAACATTTGTGTTATGTAAGCTGCAGAGGAAAAGGTTTGTCCACAGCTACAAATGTTGTGGCTCTAATTAATTATTTGGATACGCTTTGGTTGTTAGAGAAGCCGCTAAGTAAAATTGTTGCCAATTTCTTGCTGGATTTAAGATAAGGATAAGGGCTGTATTTGAAAAGGATTTTCGATTGTGTATTTCGCAATTGAGATGTTAGATGCAAAAGGTTTTCATGTGCAACAGGTTAATTTAAATGTAGCAATCACAATAAATGCTTTGTTGCAAAATGAAACAATTTTCGCTGTCCATAAAAAAGTATGCGAAGTATTGTTATAGACTCTTGGCTTCGATTTAAGTGTCAACTGTACCTTAAATAAATTGTTATTGACGTGTATTATCAATTCAATCAAAGCATTCATTAACGTCTATAAAACTGCGTAGCTAGTAGCTACTTTGATTTTTGCGCACTCAATACGACTAGAAACCTCTTAAAACTAGTGATTGACGGTATTAAGTTTGCGCTTTATTCTTGTCACGTTGATGTTTATTGTTTCGAACAACCGAATGATGACGGCAACGAAGTGATTGATAAAAAACTAAATAATCGGAAAATATTCGTAATAATAATACGAGCATTGAAATTCATAACAGATTCTGTTGCGTGCTGTTAACTATTAATAGAAATACTTCTCTTTTTGTCGCTTTTTAATCAATCGCAAATTGTTTTGAATGCATACTCGTCTTTTAAACAATGCAATTGTTAAAAGAAAATTAAAAATTTAAATAAAAACACGATTAATTCATTCATATAATCGTATTTCAACATACGTAATATTTCCTGATAATTATTAAAAAACAAGTTTTATAAATATCATTACAGGAAGGACCCAATTCAACGCTGCCGGAAGATGAGTTCTTCGACGCGGTCGAAACGGGGCTCGAGAAGATCGAAGAAGACATGCAGCTGCGTGTTAAGCTCAAACTGCAGTCTCAACAGTCGCAGACGCTGGTCAATGTGCCGCATCAAGCGCAACAGCAGGGCGACAACGCGTTGGAGGAGTTCGGCACCGGCTTTTCGGCCAGAAGTCACTCGCTGTGGCCAGAGGTGAGTAAAGGGAGGCACAAAAAAGCAATACGGATATTGGCACATTTCTGTTTTCAGTTTTAGTCAGTTGCTTCCTTTTTTCCTTTCATTGCACTTCGATTTCCATTTTTGCTTGTAGATTGATCGTGTTTGCAAGGAGCAACTTCATTACGCTCGCGAAGGCGTTGGTCAGGGTGGCAACGGCTGGCAAATCTTCGCCGACGAGGGTGAAATTAAGATGTATAAACGGGAGGAGGAAGTTAACGGCATGGTGATGGATCCGTTGAAAGCCTATCACACGGTGAAAGGAGTGACGGCACGTGAAATGTGCCACTACTTTTTTATGCCCGAATTTCGCAATGAATGGGAAAGTAAGTAAAACTCAGTACTGAGGACAAGGATATATACATACTGACTACGCTCCCTTAATCCTTAAACTTTTTGGAAAATAATTTCCTAATTTCGCTTCCTCGATTTCAGCTACTCTGGAGGACTGCACTATACTGGAGAAAATATCTCCCGATACTTTGGTATTTCTGCAGACACATAAACGCATCTGGCCGGCCAGTCAACGCGACGCTCAATTCTGGTCCCACATGCGCCGCATCACCGACGGCCTCGATGACGGCGCTGTTGATACATGGATTGTGTGCAATAATTCCACAGATTATTCCAAGCAAGAGGTTCGTGTGAAAACAACAAATTATTATTACTATGATAAATAAGCAAATACGTTTCTGAGAAGTGATAACAGTATCGTCAAAACAAAACAAATTATCGTTTCCCACATTTTCATCGCATATTCTTTTGTATCTTGTGTTTTATAGGATTGCTATTTATTACATGATTTTTATGAGTTTAATTCTCATGACTGTATTCAGTCTAGTAATTATTAATTGTAAATACTTTTATATTGCAATAATTTCTCTTTTTTCTAGTCAAAAAATGGCAAATGCGTTCGAATATTTCTAACAGTTATTTTAGCCTGTCAAACTCATCTTCCGCCCGATAAACTAAGAACTGATGAACTGTCACGCGATGAGTTAACATGCAAAATAACATATTGTTCAGTGGGTGAGTGAATTTATAAAAAATATACATATATACTTACATAAATATAATTTCTTTTACTTCTTTTAACTATTTTTAATATATTTTTAATAACAAATCGTTTGTTCCCTTAAAATTACATATCCATACATCAATTACATTTGTTTTAATGAAAAGAAATCAAACTAATTTTGTATTCATCTTAATTTTTAGTAAATCCTGGTGGCTGGGCCCCAGCGACCGCTCTGCGTTCCGTCTACAAGCGCGAATATCCAAAGTTCCTGAAACGCTTCACTAGCTACGTGATAGATCAGTGCAAAGAGAAGCCGATAATGTTTTGATGCTTGACGCTTTTTTTCCCAATAGAAATTATTCCTTAATATACACATGTAAAGGAGAGCATGAAGAAAATATTACAGACACTGTTTTCACCCTCGCCCATGATGTAAATATTTAGTCAAGTGTGTTAATAAATCATTTGATACACATTACATTTTATAACTAAACAGAAACACTCTACATTCATCTATCTTATTATACATATGTATATAAATAATATATATTATATTGTAGACTGTAATCATACGTCAGCTTTTATCAATGCACTCACGCACACTAGAGCCACACAATAGCAAAAGCAGCCAAATCCTTTTAACTAACGAGAAATGCATACGTATATTTATAATAAAAAGAACCATTTTAAGGTGTAAAGTTGCTAATTATTCAAACAATTTTCTATTTTGTTAATATGAAAATAAGGAATAGATTTTTTATTCAAGCATTAGTATGTAAACTGTTTTTATATATAAAAGTTACATAAAATATTTGCAGAGTTCCATTACAAATGTTAAAATACTGAGTGTTTATAACAGTTTTTAGAAATTTGTTTTTATATAATAAACGATAAAATTACAGCGGACAATCAAAGCTGATTTTGTATTTGTAAAAAAGAGGATCTTCTTTTTAAAATAAGAGCGTCTAAGAGTCTCTGTCTGGTTGATTCGATTCCTTTTAATTTTAATAAACAAACCTTGTTGCTGTTGCATTTTCTGCTTTAAATTTTAGAAAAAATAAATTAAAAAAGGAAAATAGATATATAACATTTATATGCTTATATTCCATTCTTTCAGAAACTATTTTTTCAAAATATGAAAATGTTGCAAAGGATTTGAAAATAATTCATCAAGTCTTGACTGAATATAAAGTTGATGGTACTTTAATTGACTTCTAACTGATTTAAATAGTAAATACCTTAACTTTTTATTGTGTCAATACACATTCTATAAAGAAGACTACTGTATTTCGAATGGTTAATAGAAGCATTACACTAAAATCCTTTTATTTTTCATTTGTATTAAAAGTTGCAATGAACTGTATTATAATCCAATTTCAATAACAGACAGACTTTACGAAGAATTTTTAAAAATATTGCAGCAAATGGATGATGAATGCCGGATAATGAAATACCGATGACATTCGTTCTTAATTAAGTTATGTAATTTAATTTTATTTTATTTAAAATGTTGTTTTTGTTATTCTCTTGTATTTCCTATTTTTCACTTCTTTGAAGTCTTTTATATACTTTCATGAATTCTTAATATTTAGCAATAGTTACTACGACGATTACTTCTTTAAAAAGCACATAATAAAAAATTGTAAATAAAGCACAATACCATTTTATCCTGTAAATTCCCTGCTTTACGGGAGAGCTGATGGTCTGTAGTTAATTTTTATTCATAGATGAGGTTCAATATTTAATTAACTATTCAATATTTAACCAAAATCTAAGTGTCTTCATAAAAAACTTTCTGCCTACAAAATATTAACTAAAGCCAAATCTTACGTAGCTCTCACATACTATATAATCTTATCTATATTTACAACAAAGAACTTCCCTAAAGTAATTTTCTGTCTACTTGCACTAAACTTATTCCTAAACGATTATTAATTGTCTTCAAATCACAACCGATGCCTTTGTAACGAAACAAAAATACTTTTCTTTGCTTCCTTTAATAATTAAAGTTTAATTGAATATCCACAAAAGGTCATACACAAAGGAGCAGACATATTTAAAGATATTGATAGAATGTGAAGTACTACTTTATCATTGATCTGGATCAGATGTAATTTGAATCGTTATTAATATATATTATATGTTGTCTATGTAATAAAATTGTTTAATTGTCATATAATGAAAACTAAAAATTAAACAGTTTTATGAAGAGTTTTAATACATTTTTAAATCTTTTTGTGTATTATTTACTCGTATATACACACATACGATATGAATACCTAAATATATTTTAAATAAATGCAGTTAATAAAGAAGTTTTTTATTAATATATGGTTTTATTTAATACGAGGGATATCAGCTTTTACGACTCAACTAAATCGTTAAAATAACCAAATCTTCCAAAGATAAAATAATTACAATGAATTCTTTACCATACGATAAAACTAAATAGCCTAACTAGATAAAAGTTTTTCAGTGTTTATGAAAACGCGGCTAAACGACGCGGCTAAACGACGCGGCTAAACGACGCGGCTAAACGACGCAGCTAAACGAAGCGTTCTTTTTTCTTTTCGTACCAGGCGCTCATAAGCATACAGGCACAATGTAAAAATTAGACTCTCTATCTATCTCGTTCTCTCTTTCGTAATCCGATAGTAACCTGTGTGTGACTTGTGCCACGAGCGCTTTGTGGCTGTGTTTGTGTACAATTCCACACAGCAGCGCCAGTCAAACTTACTCTTTCGCACGTAAGAGCTAAAGTTACCAGGAGTTCATACTTGCATAGCACAATTACATTACCTACTACCTTAACTCTCTGTGTTATTGAAAGAGTTCGTTTGCAATAATAATCTGTGTGAGTTAACCAACGAAAGCTACGTTTGTTGCTCAGTGCAATTCAGTGCTTCCCTCCATTTTATATAATCTACATGATTAAATTTGATTTACTCACAAATGAAAATACGATTTAATTCTTTTTTAAGGATTAATTGTTGACACTTTATTATCAGTTTTATTTCATTCCATTTTTAACATTTTAATTTTTGTCGGGTTTGGTTTTTACTCTTCTTCCTTATTGTTTTACACAGTTTTATTTCGTTTGCTGAAGTTACATTCATTACTTGTGATTTGTATAATTTTTCTTGATTATGTTTATAATACACACACCTAAATAATTTTCTTGAATTACAGTTTACAGTTTGGTTTATGTTTTTCCGCATTTCGATTGATTTCTTTCAATGTTCAAAATTTTAAAATTTTTGCATATGTTTTTACAACCAAATTTTTTGACGATACAATTTTTTAGGTTTGCTTCAATTTTCTGATAGGTTATAATTTTTTTAGTGCAGTCTGTGAAAAGTACATTCCTTGTGTTTGATTTAGTTTTAATTTTTTCTTAGTTCAAGGTCGATTTCTTTCATAGAATTTATTCAATACCAATGCCTTGGATTTAGTGACGAATGTGCGTTTATTTTATGGTTTTGCTTGTTTTAGTTTTGTAAATGTGTATGTATTTATCTCTGTTTTTCAAGTCGATCCCATTATTCAATAAATATTTCTTGTTGTTTGTGATTCATTATCTGTTTGTATGGAAAAATAATTATTCGATTTTTTTGGAATATTGTCACATAATTGGTTTTGGTTTTACTTCTTGCATAGTTATTTTCTGCTATTTCGGTTTATCTTTCTTTTATATATTTATTTTTGATATTTTAATAGCTTTCAATCTAATTTTCATATCATTTAATAAAGAAGATCGCTTTCGATAACGTAAATTGCAACGATGCTTGGCTGCTTCAAATGGAATAATGCGAAATATTTATTGAAGACGTCGAAAAATGATGGAAGAAACTGTTTCAAATGACAGGCAACATTAATGTTAGATAGATTCCAGATTTACAGCGAAGAATAATAGAAACTCGAATAAATGCCAACGAAATTATTCTTTTGTAGGTTATTTAAATGGATTTTGGTTGCTTTTGTGACTAACTTTGTAGTGAATCGATTAATTTATTAGTTACTTCAATAACATAGGTCGGTTGGTTGCTGGTATTTAGCTATTTATATGTTTATTATTTATTGTAGTATACTGAATAAGATCGAATCTTTTCATTCTATCTTCAAATATTCTTTATTTTCATTACTAACATTGTTGTCGTTATTGTTTCCTATTTTAATTGTGTGTATTTTTTCACATTTAAATTAACCGTTTTTACTATGTGTGTATTTTTTTCTATTCCAGATCTTCAAATATATACAGTATTTTTTAATATTTATAGCGAATATCAAATACAATTTTTGGCATAATTATTATATAATTACGTTAGTAAATAACTGAGTTATTTATTAGTTTATTTACTGATTAATGAGTATCTTAAACTTAAACTTAGTTTCAAAAACAAGTTTAAAAATATTCAAAAAATCAACTGTACTAACAATTTAATAAAATTCATTAAAATTATTCCATTTATATATATATGTATTTACAACATACATATGGATGTATGTTAAACTTGCGAGTTTTTTTTCGATATTTTCTCTAATTTTTCTGTTCTTTTACAATTTCGTATATTTTAAGTTATTCAAATTTTTATTTATTTTATTTTATAAATAAATAGTAAGGTTCTACAGTTTAAATAACTAACAGTAAGTTTTTTATAAGCATTTTTATTAATAAATAAGTCTTTTATTTGAAGTTGCTTAAGTAAAAATTTAGCTACATTTAAATATAATATATATTTTTTATTCTTCTGTTTATTAATACAAATGCAGTTGGTTTTTCATTTCATAAAAACGTAAAAGTACATTATAAAAAAGGAAAATATTCTTTTTGTTTTATTGCATCTTAAAAAGATAAAAGTTCAGTTGTTGGGAAGTCTTTAGTTTTAAGTTTGCTCTGTGTGTGGCTTCAATTTACATTCAGACTCAAAGGTTTTTAACTTCTTTCTTTAAAGTAACTTTTCACCAATTCTGCTCCTTTAAGAATATTTTTAATAATTTTTTAGGTTTACATTCGTCGTTTTTAAGGACTTAAACGTCCAGGTGAGTCCGCCTAATTTTTAGCACTCATTTATTTAGCGAAAACTGGAACTGATCATTTTTTAGATGAGCTCCAACGTTTTTATTCCATGAATTGAAATCTTAATTTTTAATACTACTTGGAATTAACAGAAACTATTCAAATTTTATTGATTTAATACTTAATCAGCTCGGATTATTTATGTCAAATTATTCCCGAGTTGGTGCTTCGTTTCCTTTGAGTCTGTAAGTCTGACACTTAAAATATCCCCCCCAAATTCTACTTTCAATAGGTCCCCCATCTCTTGAATCTTTTACTTAAATATAGTTTACTTCATTATGCAAATTTTTTGGCTGGATTTACATTAAATTTACAGTTCTTCTTTTATGTTTTCAGACGTTGTTTGGTTTTCATTTGGCATATGCTTTTGCACCTCATCGCTTGGCGGATTTCTATCCAGTCCCTGTTGCTTCTACAGGTTCTCTCTTTCCCTTTCCTATACATTTATTTGGAATGCTTCCCTCTGTAACTTCGGATTGGCACGAATTCGTGGCGAGTTCTGAGTTTTACTCTTCTCGCCGTTGTCGGAAAACCGGGCTGGAGGATTGATGTGATCCTGATAATTTGCAGGATAATTCGATATGCTTTTGGGAAAAGGAATAAAAATACATCATTACTCTGATTGGTTCTGTTCGTTCTCACTCACCTAAAAGTTGTCTCTTCGTTGTGGCTCGAGTATCCGCTGGAGCTGCGTACGTGGCGCTTCGAGCCGCTTTGGCTCGATTTGCCCGCTTTGCGTGTGGCGAATGGCGGTTTCGACTTGCGCGACATGCTAGTCGGGGTGGTTTCCGACGAGGACGACGTCTCTTCCTGTGTATCTAGAGTGAGAGCGAACGACAAAGAAAGAGGCAGAGAAAGGAGGTTACTTGTGCTGGAAGCATTCGTTTCAGCTGCGGCGATTGTACCTCGTTGCGGTCGATATTTGGCCGAGTTAAGAGCGCGCGACGACACATCGTTGTCTGACTCGGAGCCGAGTGTGTCATATTCTGTAATTGGTATGTGAAGTGTTAGGATTTTCCTAACTTCGGAATCTGTTGAACCTGGATTGTCCGATTCTAAAAGTTTAGTACGATTTGATGGAATTGTTCTTGTTTAGATGAATTGAAATGAAGTTAATAATACGATAAAAAGAATGGGTTGTTGGTTGTGCTTGCGAGGAGTCAATTTTTGCGGTATTTCGGACAGAGGAGTTGGGTCAGTCCGATTGAGGAGAGGCTGTGTGAGGTTTGTCTGCGCTTAAAAGAATTATAATAATGAGATGCTGCATGCACGCATTTTCGAATGATCTCTCCAAATTTTGCTCAAATAAAAACATCTACTTAAAGCTAAAATCTGACGGAGCAAAGTCGACGACCGTTGATTTACCTTGGCTTTCCGAGTGAGGGTCGCGTAGCCGTCCGCCTTTTCGCCGCACCTTCGTGTACTCAGGTTCTTTAGTCTGCAAAAAATAATACGAAATAATATTGCAAAATACCCAGCAATCGAAAAAATAATGAGTCAAAATCGCTCTCCTCACATGATAGCTTTCCGGCTTGACATCGTGGTAGACGAACGAGCCGCGCACCGAGTGGTACGGTCCACTGTACACGTTGCCGCTGTAGGAGCTCTCGCTGTAGGTCTGCTTGTTGAGTTGGAAGGTCGCATACGGACAGATGTCCTCGATGTACTCGTTGCCCTCCGCTTTGCCGAAGCTGCCCGAGTCGTTCGAGTTGGAGCCGCGGGTGGCGCCGGAGCCCGGATTACAGCGCACCGCCAAATACTGCTGATCGCGGTTCTGCTTGTTCTGCAGGTTGGTCAGGCTGGGCGACTCCGACATGGAGGACGAGGCCAAGCGCGCCTGGTTGCTGATCTCTGTTGTTCGGCGGAAGACATGTATGGGTTTTAGGTTAAGAGCTTCTAATAAATAAACGCCAAACTACTTGCTAACACTGACTTCGCTTGCGGATGAAGAGCACGGCTGCAATGAGGCCCAGCAGCATCAGCAGCGACAAGCACACCGGCAGCAACACTTTGAAGTTGGCGTAGAAGGGGCTGTCGCTCATGTGAGACACTGGATTGGTGTGGTCCGTGCTATAAATCACTGCGTAGAAAGAAAGAATTGAGAGAGCGATAATGGCATGTTTCACGCCCACCACCCACCTCCCTGCGGCGACAGCGTCGTGAAGTTGTAGAGCGCTGTTGTGGAGCCGGCGTTGTTATGGGCGGTCACTTTGAGCTGGTACTTGGTGCCAGGCACCAAATCGCTGACCGTGTAGATGCGTTCGGTGGGCGCGATGTGATTCGACACGACGTTCCATTGCGATCTATGACACGAAATATAAAATAAGTCAAGGGATTCCTCCGGCTGCTTTAGCTTCATACCTTCCATACACTCGCGACTCGATCATAAAATACAGTATACCGCAGCCGCCGTCGCCCCACGAGTCCAGCCAACATGTGACGCTCGTCGAGTTGTTCGTGATCATTTGCGAGTGCTTCGGCTGCACCGGCGGGTTGCCTTTGGTGAAGGAGTTGACGATGTCGCAGGGCAGCCCGGTGCCGATCTTGTTGTAGGCCGTTATGTACAGCTGATAGCGGGTGCCGCACCAGAGGTTGCTCAGCAGATGCGAGTTGGTCTTCGAGTCCATTTGCAGCTCCTCCCAGTCGCCGTTGTCGCGCTTGTAGTTGATCACGTAGCCGAGGATGGGGCTGCCGCCGTGGTTGTTGTCGAGCCACTCCAGGTGCAGGCTGTCCGTGTAGGTGTTGACGACTGTGAGTGCGGGCGGCTCCGGCGGCACCTTGATGATCACGCTGTACACGATCTCGTCCTTGCCCCATGTGTTCTCGACGCTGCACGTGTAGTTGCCGGCGTCGGTGCTCTGACACTCACGTATGTACAACGTGCCATTCTTGGCGATGGTCTTGCGTGCGTTCGTCTCCATCGAGTGACCGTCCTGGCGCCAGATGGTGACGGGCGCCGGAGCACCCACCTTGCGGCAGGGCAGCTCCAGATGCTCCTTCCACGGCGATACGATGCGTTGGCTGAAGGACACGATGCGGGCAGGAACCTTATTGTTGGGCGGCACAGTGACGACCTGCGTCTTTTCGCCCTCTCCCACTTTAGTCGATGCCGTTAACCAGAACTGGTAGGTGGCCGACTCCTGAGTGCGCTGCGTCTCGTGCATCTCCACGTACGGTCCCAGGATTCGCTTGTGGGTGCCTTCCTCGCGCCCTCCCTCCAACATGGACATGTAGAAGGTGTACCCCGTCTAAGTTGAAACATAATAAATACAAAAATCCATAAATAATACGGCAACACTTCAAAAAGTTACTCACGATATCTCCGTTGGGATTTTCCGGTGGCAGCCACGATATGATGATTTTCGTGCTCGACGCTGGTATCGCTTTAATGGCTTGCGGTGCTGAAGGAACTACGAAGTTTACATTCCGCGGAAACATTAAGTGAAAATTGAAGAGTGCGAATGAGAATCGAAAGGGAATAAAGTTAAAAATTCACTTGGAAATTTCGATGGTACCACACTCACCATCTTCGTGAGTGCGGCAGAAGAATGGCTTTGTCTTGATGCCGTCGCCCACCTTCGTGTATGCCAGCACCCACACCGTGTAGTTGGTGTACTTGTGCAGGTTGTCGATGGTGACGTATTGATTCGTTGATTTCACAACCTCGGGATCGGTCTCTGCGAGTGGCGCAAGAGGCGAGTGGGGAAGAGGAAAGCAGGAAATAGAAGTGAAAACGACTTCTTTATTCTGATATCCTTTCGGAATTCAATAAATTTCCTGAGTTGCCGGCCGCGCAGTTGTTCCTATCCATCGCGTTGTCAATTAAATTCTCTTGAAGCATGTTTTGCACGCTTCAATTTGTTGGCGATATGAGTTCGAATGAAGAAAGAAAATCACCGTTCAATTCTATCATCTCAGCGATATTAATTCTACTTGAATTACATTTCTTGCGTGGTGGCAACTTTTGCAGGAAGTTCATTGAATTTCATAAATAGTAAAATGATCTCTTTCCAACTCAACGGATGAAGAAAAGTGTATACACAAAATATAGTAAAAAAATGGGTTTGAAGACGAAGAAAAATGGTTGGTAACTTTATTAAAATTTCATTACTATTTTTCACAAGTTAGTACAACTTTTACAATTGTACTTCAGAAAATCTAATTTCAATTTCAGAAATGTTCAATAGTAGTTCAGATTTTTTAATTGTAGTGTAGATTTCATAATTTTAATGTCATAAAATGTGTGAAATAAAAATGGAATTTTCTGGAAAAGGTGTAGACAATTTGTCGTCTTTTCCCTTCATTCTCAATAAATTTCAACATTTCGTACAGTCCGATTTCCTTTCCTATTTATTTTTAGCAATTGCGTCCTTTTTATCGTACATTCTACAAATATTTTCAACTTCAATATTACGAGCTTCCCGATGGACCTCTGTGTGGTCGTTCGAAAAGTTTATTTATTGGCCGGAGTGTGAACAATTAATGAAGCAAATGAGTAAAGTCCGTCGGAAAATTGGCAATCGGTGTGTGTATCCTAATTTTAAATGCAAACATTGAATGAAGTTTCCTTGCTGCCAAATTGGTAGAAATTAAATTATTTACTCTCAACAGCAAGTGCTTAACTTCACCTAAACTCAGTGCATCTGTTTTCATCTCAGTTGAGCTCATTTCAATTAAATGTTTAATGGCCCAATCGGAAAACTTTTATTTGGGTTCCCTGTCGGTCGTTCGTCATGTCCTTTTATCCTCCCCGATCACACTCACCGTACAATTCTTCGACTGATATGTAAAACACTTTGTATCCTTTGATTTTGCCGTTTTGCCCATCAACATCCGGCGGCGACCAGGTTATATAGATTGATGTGGATCCAAGGACGTCGCACTGCGGACTCTCCGGTGGCGTTGACGGAACTGCCGAAGGCCATAATTAATACAAGCGCTAGAGCAACGAATGCAGCCGCACATTCAGCAGCGACTTCCAAAGGGACAGACGACTAGGACATAGACGACATCCATTCATAAGTTTTGGTCTGTTTTTGGAAATCCATGCTGACGAATTAGCAGCGCATGCAACTGGCTGGAAAAAGGAGCGATTCTGCTGTTAATTCTTCCTCTTACTCACCATCCTCCATTGTTTGGACGGCGACTTCCTTGCTGGGTGGGCCGCTGCCCTGACTTGTGTACGCCTGCACAATAACGTGGTATTGGGTGAATTTGTTCAGGTTGCTCAGCACCGTCTCGCCGCCGAAATGCGACCGCACCTCGACAGTTTTGAAGCTGAAACCCTGCGTTGGGTTCACTTCTTTGTCGTCGGGCGACGTGGACATCTGGTAGCCCACATAGTAGCCCAGCAGGATTCCGTTCCAGTGGTCACGGTCGGGCGCGTCCCATGTGACGGAAATCTCGGTGGAGCTCCTCGACTCCGCTCGTACATTCAACGGCGGACCCGACGGCACCTCCTCCAGTGTGGTCACCTGCACGACTTCGGAGAACTCAGACGAACCCAACTTGTTCTCGGCAGACATACGAATGTGGTACGCTTTGGCGGGACGTAGATTCTGGATGTTGACGACTGTTTGGGTGCCGGTTATGGAGATGCGTTCGGCATTCTGCCAGATGTCTACAAATGAGTACAAAGAGTAGGTGGAAAAAGGACAGAGGCGATGTATTACAGAGCTAATTAAAGAACTTTTGCAATATTTTTTAAGGTCGAGCCGGTTCCATCGCTATGTACGAACAACGTTCGATTGTTTGTTTTCAACTGCGAACCGAAATCCTGAGCTATTTATTGTGGCAAAAAATATGCTTCATTAAACCACTTCAAGCCGATGAACCGCCGTCGACCTCGTCTATCATCCTGACGTGGGTGAATTTAATGAGCTGCTACAGCGTACAAACCTGAGATTTGTTTGTAGAAGATGTGGTACTCTTCGATGGGGCTGTTGCCGGCAAATGGCTGGCTCCATGTAAGCTGCAGGCTGCGAGATTGTTGCGAGTTGATGCGTAGGTTTTTGGGCTGTTCGGGAACTTCTTGTACGATTAATTGAATAGACATTTCATCCTGACGGCACGGGCGCGTGTTGAACGAAGGATATTATTAACATTAGAGTTGAAAAGTAGAAAGAAGGAGACGTCATGCAGACACGCAAAAGCAAAACAGAACCACGATACAGTAAAATTTAACACGAATGTCTAACATCATCATAATAAGGATAGGAATATTAAATACACAGCTCACCTGACCGAAGGCGTTGCTGGAGTGGCAAATGTAGACGCCGGTGTCCTGCCGATATGTGTGAGAAATCCCCAGCTCAGAAACCATCCCGTCGTCGAGTACCTGATCACGTATTGTGTATCTGCAAAACACAGAAAGGAAATGCAAGGAAATCATGATGGAGGTATGACATGAAGAATTACAAGTTTTAAAATGTAGATGATGTCAGCTACTAGAGAAGTTTTAAAATTCAAGGTGTAAAGCGAATAAATTATCCGTCGTCACTCGTGAATCTAGCGTCAAGACTTAAATTAAAGTTTGTAAGTAAAGTATAAAAAAGCCTCCATTTCCTGTACGTAGTCATTTGTATGCTAAGGAAGACCACAGTATAGATATTCCAATTTACACACGCATCAAATATTTTTAAAAGGATCATTTTATAAGTTTCTGACTTAGAGTTTATGTAAGTATAACTCCGACGTAAGAAAGTGTAACTTTTATTTATGTGGAAGTAATTTTATTTGTCTGATTTACAATTCTATACATTTTATATAATTTGGAAGGAGTCGTTATTGTTCTTGTTATTGCTGTTGAAGCAGTCGTTGTATGCATGAGATGATGACAAAGCAAAGCCAAACACAACGTGTGTGCTCCACGTCATGTTAAGTGTTCACGTCTATGCGTGTGTGTGACATGAATACGTACAAGAATAGAATTAAGAGAAGAAACAGAACCAAGTAACAACTTTAGTCGAGCAAAAACATGACAAAATGTAAACGTAGTGAAGTGTGTAGTTTCGAATAAATGCTGGAAAACGATAGTCTCTCTCCTTCGCAGTAGTTATCTTGAGCTACTCGCAGTTGTATGCAAAAGCAAATACAAATTATTCTTTCGAAACAGGGTGTGAAAACTTTTGCTGAACTTGAAAGGACTTACAAAACGTTAAAGGTTCTTAAATGCTTTATCTAACCTCTTTTTAATGTCATAAACAAACTTTACATAACTCATAGATTATATTCACGTAACAATATTCGACATTTAGAGAAGTTTTAAAGAAGTTTTCGATTAATAAATATCCAAGTTTCTTTCTAAGTTTAAACTGTCCGCAGATATGACTTCAATTTGCTTTTCCACATTTAAATACAATTTTAGGGAAGCAAGCGGAAGTCTCTCGAGGTCTACCCGTTATTATCGTCTGTTCTTCGTCGTTCTTCAAGCGTTTCGTTCGATTAGTTTTTCACAGAAGGACAACTCGTACAATCGTAAGCAATTTCAAGGACCACGTATAATAAACGTGCGCAATTGTTGAATAGTTGCCATTCATTCGTTCATTGCTTGCGACTGACAGCCAACCGAACAAGGAAGAGAAGTCAGCGTGAATGGTTTCGAAATCCATCTAACAACACATTTCACACCCAACCCAATTTCCTCTCGGTCCCATCGAGCCGCCCAACTGAAAGGCGCTCAATGAACGCGTTGTTTACCTGGAATCCAGCGATTCGTCGAGATACTGCTGCGTGCTCTGCATCTTCCATTTGATGACGATGGGATTGTCGCCCTGCACATTGCACTGGACGTGCACCTGTTTTCCTTTCGCTACAGATATCTGTTTGGTTTTCGTAGTGAAGTGAGCCGGGACTAAGGATACGAAGACACGAATACGAGATACCATTCTCTAACTTACTACTTACCATTAACTTTCAGGAAGATAACTTTACTCACGCCCGAACCGATATTGTTCTTGGATTCGCACAAAAAGTGCCCCTGCGATTCTTTGCTGATCTTTTTGAAGAAGATCGTGCCGTTTGCGAACAGCTGTACGCTCGGCTCGTACAGGAAGTCCTTGTATTCGCCTGGCGTGGCACCGATGGCCTTCTTCCAGGTGATGGTCGGCTTCGGATACCCGTCCGATTGGCAGTGCAGCAATACGTCCTGCCCGGCCTGGGCGCTGGAATCCTTCGGCTCTAGAATCCATTTGGGTGGAACATTAACGGTGAGTGGAACGGTAAAGCGTTCGGTGCCGGCCACGTTGCCGGCGATGCATGTGTAGTTCCCTGAGTGCTCCGAGGTGATGTGTTCAATAACAAGACTGGCCGAATACTCGTCCAGACGACGAAAGACTTCATTGCTGAGAAGTGAAAGCAGAAGAATATCGAATTAAGCTGGCTAATCATCCACAAGAGGTGAGCAACCAATCTAGGTGCCAACATAGATAATAGGCAAACAAATTAAAAACTTCTCCATCCTGCTTTTTTATTCGGCATGATTGAACCTTCCTTTGAACGTAGCTTAAGCTGGAGGTTCTCATGAGGCTTTTGTGATTTTCGCAGTTGCCACATGACAAGCACTAAAATATGCACGTTTCAATATTTACCCGGTTCCGATGAGTGGCTTCCCGTTGCGTTCCCAGCGAAAGCTCACAGGCAAATCACCCTCAAGTATTTGGCATGAAATCGCGGCTCTCATGCCTTCGCGCAGCATGTTTGTCATGGCCTGAATCGGCATAATTTTCGGTGGCACTGCAATAGACGAAGCATACAAATAGAGAAGGAAGCACACAGAAGTGAAGGAAAAGCACGACCAGAGAGGGCGAGGGAAACGGAGAAATGGGGAAAAACGAGTGATTGATGAGTGGCGAGGAAGAAGAGACTCATTGAAATTGTGGTTGCGCGATAAGCGGCTGATGGAAGGATGATGATTACGATGAGTTACTGTTAATAATGACAAGAACGATGATGAGAGCGATGACAGAGGTGGTGATGCTAATGATGATGACTTTGATGGAGTAACTAGGTGATGGAGCTCACATATATAATAATTGGTGACAAATTTACTGTTATGACGAGTCTGAGGTTGATGATGACGAGTGTCATGATTTTAATGTGGTTAGAAATAATGATGATGATGATGGTTCTGTGATGTAGCTGAGGATTGTGTTGACGACGATGATGATGAGTGTGATTATTTATTTTAGTGATTTCCATACCAGAACGAGTCAAGTCAATGACTCCTGCAGAAATGCCGCGCCACGATTTTCAATTAATGAGTGGAAAACCCCGTCACAAACGGTTGGATGACGGCTGAGGAATGGGAAGTGGATTGGGTGGTCTTTTATAATTTTTAATAATTCCAACTGCTGAGAAATTAAAGTGCAGAATGTGCGGTCGCGTCGTGGTCAGTGACGCCGCCGGAAGCGCGCTACGCAATTTCAATTGGAATTTTAATAATAAATCAAATGCTGTTGGAAATCATCAAATCTAACCGAATCAAAAACTAATGGCTAACAATTTTACAAATGTAATTTGTGGTTTTTGATTTCACATTTAATTGATTTTTAGAAGAGGGTCTCGCGGCCCGAAATATGTACCCTTCCCAGACTGGGTGTGATGCTGGTGAACCATAGATACTTCAACCATCAGAAAACCAAACACACAAGCGCAGAGCTGCACTCGGAAACATCGACACACACGTTTGTGCTTTCGCTCGTGATTAGAAAAAATGGCGAATCGGAAGTGATGCAAAAATACTACTTAATGAGAAAATTATTTATTTTTATATTTTCATTTTGAAGCATCGCTGTTTTTTGAAGTTTTTAAGTATTGCGAGAGCAACGACTGCTGCTGCTGCTGATGATGACGATCTATTGTTCACGCCGCGGCCAACGCCTCGTTCTAGGTGGAAAAACAATGTGAATAACCGAACAAATATTTTAAAAATTCTGATTTAAATACACTTCAGTTTTTCTATTTAGTTTGAGTGTTTTGTTTGAAATAAAATAAATTAAATGATGACAGATAAATAAACATTGCCTTAAAAAGCAAACAACATTAACAAAAACAAAAATACATAAAAAATAAGGCAAATAAAAGCACCTAAAAAACAGAAGCAAATATAAAAACAAACAAAAAAAAAAGAATGCACTGGCTAAAAAATTAAGTAACTAAAACAGCCGAGAACGTTTGTTACGTGCTTGTGTAATAAACGAGTTACACAACGTTTGAGTGAAGGTTGTCGTCATGTTAGGTTTTGGAGTGTTGTGCTGCGTTGCTTTACGATGCTTGTACGTGCTTTATTTACATGCTTTTGCAACTCTCTCTCTCTCTGCTGCGCATGTTGCTGCATAAATTTAAAATTTGAGGAACTCAGGTAGTTCGTCTATCCGTCAAAAGGTGACACTTTTAAGTACAGCATCGTTAACAATGATGACGAGCTCAGGGAACGAGTTCAGTTCGTTAAAGTAACGTAATTTTGTTGCTGTCCAAACACCACTGCTTAGGAATTACTTAAGGTGCATTTTCGAAACCGTCTGACGAGCTTGTACTCCGCAGAGGAATATGAGGAATTCCGTTCAGATGTTAAAGAATTTAATTAGATATTAGAAAAGGCGGAAATATAAAAAAAAATATATAAGGACATATGTAAGGAAGGAGTATATTAAATAACTGAGTAATTAAAGTGTTTCTTATATATGCTCACTTCTATTACTACATTTAAAAGGTTAGAAAAGGCAGGTACACCACGTCGTATGAACAATTTTTAATTAATATTAAAATGTTTCCTCTCCTATTGTTGACTACGTTATTTAATTTAAGCATTCATTAAGTTTTAGCTTAAGTTTTTCTGAGAAAAAGAACGTAATTATGCATTTCTTGCTGCTTACCCAACACTTGGATCTCCACGTTACGCCGCGAGGTCTGCTTTTGTTTGTTTTGCGCCATACACGTGTAGGTGCCGGCGTCCTCCAGGCGCTGCAGCTGCTCAATTACCAAGGTGCCGTTATTATATGCGCGCTGACGACGATTAATAGGCAAGGTTTGGCCATCTACATACATGTGGACAGACAATTAATTTAAAGTCACTGACAGGCCTATTTCGAATAATATTTCTTAATATGTAAGTAAGGTTAGGTTGAAAGGGCGTGTGACCGCAGCGATGATGTCCAACGAGGCCAACCGGCCCATTTCTTAAAATCTAAATATAATTTCAGAATAAAAGCCAGAACTTTTAACTATAAAGGCTCTGAGTCTTTAAAAGCAGTTGCTGAACAAAGTAACAGACAAATTTAAACAATTCAATGTTTTCATCATAGAAACTTTAATCGTAACACTTAAAATGTATTTTTAAAAAATTACATTGCCAAAATGTCGGCAAAGCCAAACAGCTTCAAAGAGATTATGCAAAAAGCCAGATGCTTTGACAGCAATCAGGAATTTCATGAAATATTCTACTAAAAGTTTTCAAAATTGTTATAAATTTTCAGAAGCGTATAAAAGTTTTTGTTTATTGCTTTATATAAATATTTCTTTGTTTCATTTTTGTTATGTTATAGTAACACAAATATTTTTGGGTCACAGATATTCAGACATAGACGCAAAATGTGATATAAAATTTACTTCACGCTTGAACGTGTTTCTACCTTTCCAACGTGCATGAGTTTGACATTCAGCAAGTTTGTAGCATTAAATATAGCTATCTATTTTTTTATGCCCAAAAAATGTTATCGTAATAAAAGTGTACATTTTTTTATGTCCGTACACAACTTTAAATCTATCAGAAAGGTTACAAAAATGTAAACAAAATATTGATGTAGCACTAAAATAGCACTAAGAAAGCATTTCTAAGTTAGAGCACGTATTTGAAGGGAGTTTCTTTAACTTTCAATACTCAGAGGACTCTTTAAAGTCTTTTGAAAGCTAAGCTAAGCTCTAAGTAAAAATTTGATGGAAAATTAACCTAGAATTAAGAGAAGTCAGCACCAGGTTTAAGGGAGCACTATAGAAACACTTATTAGAAAAAGAGCTATTATGAATATTATCTAGTTCACTGATTTTAAATATAATACTAAATTTACTTATTGAATATTGAATGGAGTCTATTGGACAGGAAACAATGTGTTGATTCAATATTTCTTTCAGTATAAGATTATATTTAAAGGTTAGTTTTTTCAAAAAAAAAAAACATAACTTATTTTATATAATCATTAATTATCTGAAGTACTCTTCTTTAAATACCATGCACGATCATTTTAAATGTTTCGTTCAGCAACTTACATTAAAATTTAAAGCATGCAGTTGTTTTCAACACTCAGTCGATTGCTCACTGAGTACACCTTTCACTCACCTCGTTCCCAGTGAATTTTATCGATTGGATATCCAGCTACAGGACATTTGACAATCAAATCACTACCAGATATTCCAGTTATTTTTGGCATTTCTCGTATGAATGGCAACCCGTAGATGTTGACTTTTGCACTGTGTGAAACTCTGCAAAACGGAAATTTAATTTCATCAAAGAGGATAAAAACGAGAAATAGTAAACATTGGGAGAAATAGAGAGAGAGAGAGGAAGAGAGACAGAGAAAGGGGGAAAAGCAGCAATGAAACATTATTATTCGATTTGTAATATTGGATCAAGTGTATAGAACGAAAATCTTTGAAGCAGAAATGAGAAATCAACTCCGAGGTTTTTAATCTCTTAATCTAATCGTAAACACGGTGTGAACACATACGTATGTTCGATGACAGAATTTAATTTGCGGGTATCCAATGCGAATATCACATATGACACATTTTTATTGGAAATCCCATTTGGAAGTAGTTTCTTGAAGACTAAAACTATAAAAGGACAATTTAAAAGGCGGTAAAAATTACCAACAGTTAAATATATTAGCAAGGAGCATTAGAAAAGCACTTCTTCGATTGAGTGATATAGGAAAGGAACAGTTTAATGGGAGATATGACCAAGTATCTATCCAAGTAATGAGAGATATATCTTGAATATAGTGCAATAGAGTTCTTGGATGATTTTTCGGCTCTCAATATACTTACTTGCCAATCGCATTTTGGGCGGTGCAGGTGTATTCGCCGCCATCCTCTTCCTTCACATTGGATATGTTTACGTGACTGATTACGTCATCGTGGATCGTGACGTATTGACCGACTAAAAAGCGTGAGTTATCGGGAATCTGCAAGAAATAAATAAGGATAAAGAAATGCAATCAGCAGCGGTGCTAGCAAAACATACACAAAAACTGCAGCAAATATGTATAAACAAAAATATATCTATGCAAATATATAGATATGTATATGCTATGTGTATATGCTTTTATAGTTTTTTATCACTTTGACAGTCCGTTTGCCGAATGACACAAACGTAGCTTAAAATCGCAATACAAATGAAGTTGATTGGAAAGGAAAAAGAAGTTTTAATGGGGTTGGGGCGTGTTGAGGAGGAGTTGAGGGGGGGGGGGAGATGGAACTTAGAAATAAAATTTACATAAAACATGAAGGAAGATGAAGATGTGAAATAAAAGGGAAAAAGTAACACAAATCGAGACGAGTGGGCAAAAGAAAAAAAGAAAAGAAAGTAAAAGGAGGAGTCTGAAGATTTAAACGGAAAATTATGCGCACTCATTCAAATGTATGTACATGGATTGCACTCCAGAAAAGGATGCAGGAGCAACAACAACAACAACAACAACAAAAAACCATGACAGCATCGTTACAAAAGCAAGCAATAAAATCGAACGAAAGATGGAGCTGGCGATAGAGAGGTAGAGTGACAGAGACAATGTGATAAAATAAGTGCGATGGAGAACATGAATGAAAGATTGAGAAAAATTGTATCGATTTTATAAAATGCATAGATTTTCCATTATAGTTGGTTGCCTCCAGTTGATGTGGTTGTTTGACTTGCGATGGCGTGCGGATGATGCAGAGAGGGGCATAAACAAAGAACTAGAGTTACCAAAGCGAAACTTAAGTAATGAAAATTGTTGGAAAACAGTTGCTGCTACAGATGCTGCTACCATTCATCGTTGTCTGTCTATCTGCCTGTCGGTTGGTCTGTATAAATTTGCAGCTTAAAACAAATACAGCAAATAAAGGACCGTTGAATGAGAGAAAACAGAATAGGTAAAAGCTAAAGGAAAAATCATAATAATAACAATTTCGATAGGAATAACAACGAGTCTAACAATAATAACAATAACAATAACAATAGTGATGAAGAAATAGAAAATGCATAAGAATGAAAAATGACTGCAATGCTTACCGGAAATCCGTCCAAGGACCATGTAAATTGAGGTAGAGGATTGCCAGTTGCAACACATTTTAAAGAGACCGTCGGTCCTGGCTGCAAAGTTTGTTCGGAAAACCAATAAAGCAGCTCTGGCGAAGCATCTGTAGAGAAAAAGGAATGCAATGAATGGACGTGGAATGACACAGTAAATCATTGTGATGATATTGCAAATGTTTACGATAATGAAGCAGATGATTACGATGACAACGATAAGGAGTGTAAAGTTTATGATTTAGGATTTTTTTTAGAATTTTACTTAAAAATAGACAGATTGAACCAGCGACCATTGATAATGACAATTAATTAAGTTGAAGTTGGATACTAATAATAAAAATGGCACTAATTTGAAATGTTTAAGGTTCAAAACTTTTTTCATTTTAACTGTAAGACTTCCGTATATTCTTCCTCATACAGGAGCTTCTCTTGCGTTGTACTTCTTTGATTATATCTTAAGAAGGAAATATTTGCTGTTTCTCTGTTACTTTTATTGATAACAGAACCGCTAACAACAGCAGCAATACTTTGTCCACCGATCAGATCACACTTTTAGTTTCCTGTTGCAGCTCCTCCCCTCTCCATGTCCTTCCTTAACCCCTTCAAACGATTTGAAACATTTCGATTAGCTTTTAGGCAATCGGAAATTGATTTCGTTATTTTATTGAAAGAGTTTTTATTTCGTTGCCGATGGCTTTTGGAATTCATTTTTGTTACTCCATTTTAATCTTGTGCAAGGGAAACTTGTATAGAAAAGTAGCGAGGAAATCAACAGCGGATGGGAAAAGCCAATACGAAAAGCAACACCAGCAAGAAAACAACAAAATCAATGGCTGAGAAAATAGCATTTCAATAAAACCAACCAAAAATAAACACAACGGAAGAGCAGATGTCGACGTCACGAATGCAACAAATATTGGTGAACCACGGAAGATGAGTCGGCGGTGGAGGGGAGGCAGAAAGCGGATATGAAGCAGTTGTTGGTTGCTGCCTTGAAGCTAATCTTTCAGATCATGGATCGCTGTTGTTGGTGGTTGATGGCAATGCTTTGTATTTCACCTCGAAGTCAATACCTTTTCTCATTCCCACGGCGGAAATTTGCAAATTCACATTAAGAATGTTTGTTTTTGCCTTAAGTTGAGTTTCTTTATTTACGCTTCATGATTGAATGAATAATTTGAAAGCAAGAATTTGTTCCTTTCTGCACAAAGACTCAGCAAATCACTTTTAATCCTACAAATTTTCTTATTGTTTTTAAAAATCGGGTTTTAAAATCAGTTGGCTTTATTGTAATTCATTTGTGCTTTAAATTATTCTGAGTAATGATTTTACTCTTATGTTTAATAGATAAAGTTAAAGGTGAATACTTTTGTTTAGCGTAGAATACAAGTAGAAATTTAGAGTTATCTCAGCTTATTGTTTTTATTTGCACCGTGTTAATAGTTGTTTTTAATATATTGTATATTTTTTCGCAGTAATCTCTATTATCCAGGTTTCATCAACGTTTTTAAGCAGGTTATGGGCTTAACTTTGACTTTTGTATAGGACGATATAAAGAATATTTGTATGTTTTTTTTTTATTTATATCTTTTTGTTGTAATTTAATGTTTTTGTGTAATTGAAAGAAGAAATTGACCAATATACCTTGGTTTTACTAAATATTTCGCCTAATGGCTTGAGATGTGATGAAATTTATCTCATTGTTTTCCTCTACGGTTCATTAGAAACGGCAGCTTATTTTAGAACTCTTGTAGATCTATATATCTCTCTGTTTGTCAGTTTTTTATTTGTTCCACTATTTACCCGACTATTTACCCGACGATACACGAGATACGGTGCGTTTGTGAACTTGTGAGTGGTAAAGTGTCAGAAAGAGTTCCACCATCAGGAAACAAAGTACCTGACGCTTCCAAAACTAATTTTTAAATGTATAGGATTTCACTGTTAGAAATGATAATCCACATTTACCCTCGATTTACTCACCTCCTAGCTGCAGTTCGGCGGTCGATTGTATTTGCTCCCATTCATTTGAGACGAAGCACTGATACATTCCGGGATCGTCTTTTTGCACTTTCTTGATAATCAGTCGCGGCGGATCGGTGAGTAGCTAAGAAAATTCAGAAGGTAACACAGATCAGTAATCATATTCTATAGTAAACTGTATAAAATAAATCATGAAGGATAATTCTGGGTATGTATTTCCCATAGACGACCTATTTTCGATTTGGTAAAACCTCGCGATCAGTCATAAAATCCTTTTGTGAGACAAACAGACGGACCTTCTTCATTCCCAATTTGATTCTTAATCACTTTCATCGACTTGTGATTACCTCGACTCGATTATCTCGTAGAATGGGTTTGCCATCGTGTAGCCAGTTCACATCGTGCACCGGATGCCCTGAGACAATGCACTGGAATTGCGCATCTTTATCCACGTCGACTGTTTGCACCTGCGGCTGGAGATGAGCTGTCAGTGGAGCTGTAATCGATAATATTTTATTGTGTAGTCGGCTTCTAAACATGTTACAGCTGCTTAATAAACATGGGAATTGAGCAAGCATCCTGTCAAAGTAGGTAACAAGAATTTCTTCACCCTGCTAAACATGTAGAGCTTAAACATGGTTGTTTTTGTCTCTCTTTGTCATCATCCTCATCGTCGTTGTTGGTATTGCTGTTGCTGTTGCTGTTGCTTTTGTTGCTACTTGAAATTTATATGAAATTCTCAAATAATTGAGATGACAGATTCTTGATAAGTCCGTTGGTGGCTGTGCTGCAAAGTTTGGTGTTGCTGCTCCTTCATATCTAATTTATTGACAGACACGAAGAAGCGTCTATGAGTGCGTTAGTGTCAGAGAATATATGTATGTGTGTGCATGAACAAATTTATTGACACGAGTAGCAATTTTGCGAAGCTTCTCAAATTCTCACTTTTGGAGTTTATTAAAAGCATACTTTAGTTACTATGAGCACATGAATTACGTTTACCATTTTGCAGCATTCTCAGCTTGTCACATGAATACATCTACAAATACACACACACTCGCACATATAAAAAACATGTATTCTAATGCAGAGAAGCTTCATTTTTTGATGTCAAAAGCTTCTTTGCTGCTAATGACAGGAAAAACGATGCAATATTTTCAAAAAATTTTACTTATGAGAAGTATATTAAAGCAAAATAGATTCAAGGAAAAAATTCTAAAGAAATTCAGTGTTAGTATTCAGCAAAGGGAAATTAAGGAACCCATGAACGTCCTTGAGTTGAGATTCATTTGCCACTTGAGTTCGTGTAAATTAAAATGTGCTGATTGTAAAATATTTAAACAGATTTGGAAGTTTTTATTTCTTCTTTTACTGGTATAAAAGACGGTATTGGATAATTGAAAGTTAACCAAATTCGTAATCACTAAGGATTACTTTTCCCTTGAGAATCAGGAATCATCATTTAATTCTGTTCATTTATTCGAATCACTTGCAAGTTCATTATCAGATTAGTTTTATGGCATTACTCTATCAGAGTTTTCTTTTCCTGTGATAAACTTTTTGCTAACGCATCAACGGTTTTAATGCTGATTTGAATCTTGAAGTGAAGTCTTCCCTTAAAAGTTTAATCTGTCGGCTTCCGTCCTCGTCCTCGCCCTGTTATTATTTATGGCAACAGCAACAACAAATGACAATCTTTAAATGGAAGTTTGGAATGTGTTTTAACTGCCTCGTAATTTTAGTTAAGCGATTGCCTTGAATTTTATAGTTTATTTAACACACAAACACATACCTGTAACGGTTAATGAAACTTGGATGGTTTCCTCGCCCGCGGTGTTGTTCACCCAGCACAAATACTTCCCGCTGTCCTCGAGACGTGCCTGAAGAATAATAAAAACAATCTATAAAATGCTGTCGTTGCAAGGAGAAAAATAAAATAGGAATATTGGTGATAAACGGAAACACTGTTGAATTCAAGAATATTGATTTTATATCTTTTCCTTTCTGCTTTTGTTTGTCTTTTTATGGTTGTTCCTACACTTTTAACGAACAACAATAAAAGCCAACGATTTAATGACCTGTTTTAAATTAGCGACGAAAAGTATGCAATGGAATTTGGGTCACGTCCACTTAAAACGGACATCAGTTCGCTTAAACAAACGCAAATACTGCGAAACGAATGCGTTCAGGCGAATGCAAGAAAACAGCAACTTCCGGTGAATTTAAATTTCCGTTTAACTAAAATTCTTGCTGTTGTTAGTGTTCGGATGAAGCTGCTGTTTGTTGTTGCGTTGCTGGAACTTCATCATATTTACCAACTTTCGATGGAGTGTTTATTGTTGATTTGCATTTCAATTAATTATTTTAATTTGTATTCCATCAAGATACTCAACGTTGGTTACTGTTGTTGTTGTTGTTGCTGTTATTGCATTTGAATTGTTATTCATTGTGCATTACTTAAAGACGTTTCGATGGCTTTTATTTGCTTTCAATTAAATTATTCTGTATTTTGAGTTTAAGCACATTTGATCAGCCCGCCCTCTTCGCCACGACCACTGCTTACCTTTGTTATTTTCAGCAATCCAGCTGAAATCATGCTGATGCGTTCGCTTAACTGCAGCGGCAACAGTTGCTCGTTTTCCTCCTTGAACCATCTGCTCAATCAAAGCAGTGATTATAATACAATGGCGATGGTTGAGGGTGATGATGACGACGATGCAGACGGAAGAAGAAAGACAAAAGAAGAATGATTAAATACAAAGCAATTGTATCGAACTCTCAATCGTAAATAATAATAATACATTCAAGTGTTTTTGTGTTTCTGTTGTGCATATGATAAGTGAATAAGGATGTTTGGAAGGATTGTTTGTGATAGATGCTTTTGTATCTATCTTTTATAAAATCATCAGTTTACATATTATGTTAAATATTCTTGGAATCTTTTATCAAGGAAAGATTTATTCACAATCAATGCAATTTTAAAAGGAGAAATCGATCATAAAAATAACAATTAATAATTTATTTATACTATTAACTACACAAATTCTAGAAGGTTTTAAATATAAATTCAAAAAAGCTATTTAAATGCTTAACTGTGCAACTAATTTAAAAAATATTTTAACAAAGATATAATATAAAAAGAATTCTTCCCTTCGCTTCACTTGTTGTTTTGGGATCTCTTTGAATTCAAATCTTTTTAATTCCTTTTTTCGTTTTGTTCTTCATTCTCCTTCAAATTATTTCTATTTATCCTGAATGTCAAGGAAAAGCATCTTTAACTTCCTTAAAACTGTTTTAGGAAATATTTCAATGAGTCTGGAAGCGGAATGAAATGAAGGGAGTGAGTGACGCCCTCTACTGATTCTGCATCTCCTTCCAAACAGTAAAATTTGCACCGTGTTAATTGGAAACATTTACAACGTGGCTGAATTCGTGGCCGTTCCGTTGACTTCAGTTGAACACGCGAAACCTTTTAAAAATTCCGCCGGCAGCTGAACGCGGCAAGAGGAGAAAACGAGAAGTTATCCTCGCTATGAATACTAAATCTCCCCGCTCTAATGTTTTCCCACCCCCTCTCCTTGGCTTTTGACCTAAAAAGCACGGTTGAACCTTGCATGAGTACAATTTTTTGTTTAATTCGTTGCCGCTGTATTTTAATTTAAAAGCGAAATCATTTAGCAAAATAAACATGAAAATTAAATACGAAAAGCAGTGGAAAAACAACCAGAGCAGCAGCGAAAGATAACAACAGCAGAAAATCTCTTCGGGCCGTCGCACAAGTCATGCTCAAGTCATGTCATGTTGAGCATCCTGAAAAGTTTATGAGTCCGCACAGGATACACAACGGAGTGCAGCGAGTGCACGAGGGACGTGCAAGTGGACGGCGACGAGGCCCAGCGAATGGAATGGAATATTTTTCATCCCATGCTCTGTTTTGCGCTCGTTCGTTCCAGCGCGCTGCATCCAGATGAACGAAAACAAGCACTGAACGGAGAGCCATTAAGAAGAAGAAGAAGAAGATGAAATAACAACAACAGTTGCAGCTGGCGGAAAAGAATTAAAAGCAGCTTCCAGAGAGAAATAAAAAAGTATGCACAAAATAATAACGACGTCGTGTCGCTCTGTAGCAAAAGCAATTGAAAAGAAAGCGTAACAACAGCGACGTCGGCAGAGAAGGAAGGAGACGGCTTCAACATCGGCTTCGGCATCAGGTTTTCCTTTGTAGCATTTCTTGAGAACCAACAACAGAATTTCCCTTTGTTTCCAATACGCGCTGCTGTTGCTGCTGCTGCTGCTACGACTGCGGCGCATAAACCCAATGAGTACAACAACAACAGCAACAATAAAAAGCAGAAAAACAGGAGCAGCAAATTTCTTAGCGCGGCAAATGAACGAAATGTTTTCAGTGTGAATATTGCAAATGTTCCGAGTTGCATGAGGCCAAGGATAGAGGGGGACGAGGTGATGGTGAAAAAATGGGCGTGGCATTAAGGTGAACGTATATCTGCATATAAACTGGGTCAGATTCGCATTCGCATTTGCATTGGTGAAAATATCTAATATTTGGATTAACAGCAGAGCAACAACAATGAAAGCACAATAAGAAGAGGAACAACAAAAAATTTTGTTCATAATAACAAGAAGACGAAGAAGAAGAAGGAGAAGAACCATACAGAACAAACACAAAACAATGGAGCAGAAATAAAATCACATTGAATCACATGTTTACTCGAACAATAAAATTCCTCAACTGAAAACATAACCTGAAAATGAAAATAATAATAAGAAGAGGCAAAAATAGCAGAAGAAAATCAGAGAAGTTTTCAGCGATTTTATTTTTGTTAATAACAAAAGCAAAACAAAAGGAAATAAGAACCGAATTCGCTCTGCTAAGCTTGCCATTTACTTGTATATACACAAGTATTTACAGTTGTACTATTATTGTTGTTGTTGTTGTTGAGAATAGCGGAAAACTTTGTAAAATTAAAATAATAATGAATAACTTTAGTCAAGTTTTGTATATTAAGTAGGCGTGTAGGAGGACAGAGGAAAAATAGAAGAATAAACGGACGAATTCAGAAAACACAAAAAAATTAATGGAGTTTTTTAAAGAAAAATTAATATTAAAATATTTATGTTTTTCATACAGCTTGATTCTCGAGAATATACACAAAAGACTAATTAGCACAGCCTAAAAGTTTGCTATCGCTTTTGGTCATTGCGATTTAGACTTGTTTGAAACAATGTGAAAAATTGAAAGTAAAAATTCAATTCTACATTGAACCGTTGTCATTACGATACATTACGTTATACGACCATCCAAGGTAACATCAGCAACGTAACGAAACGTAATGCAGTGGAAACAAAAGATTAACGATATTCAGATACGACTAACCTATTAAAAGCTTTGTTTGTTTTCCGCGACAGGAATCATACAAATACACACACACACACTGCGCCACATGCACAGACACATTCACGTGTTTATTTCAAAGTTTGTGTGACCGTTTCCTGTTGTCCTTTCTTCAACCCATTCGGCGAGTGCCATAAAAGCAACTGGCGCTCGAAACTCACCTATATGTTGGCACCGGATGTCCTTGAGCGATACACGGCAACGTTGTCTGGCCATTAAGCACGACATGCCGCATCGAGTGCTTCTCCACGTTGATGCGAGGCTGCACCATTCCCTTCGGTTCGGTCACAATGATGCGGCCGGGGTACGTGGAAATTTGTATTTCACCTGCGAGAGTGAGAGTGAAAGAAAGAGCAGAGAAAGGAAGAAGAGAAAGCAATAAAACTGTTCCATTTTAATGTATAACTTTTATTTCATTAAAACAGATAAAGGATGTTAATTTCATTAAAATATCAATGATAAACTGAAGAAAAGAAAAATATCAAGAACAAACGATAATATCATGAATTTTTAATATAATAATGATCATGTTTGTAGTGGGATAAATAATGTAGAAAAATTTAAAAAGAGTTATGAGAAACTGCTTGCGATTATTACATTAAAAAAGATGTAAGATTATTTCAAATGGCTTTTATAATAACCACTTCAAAAAATTGTACGTATTTGAAATTGAGAAATTGTTGATTGAGAAGTTTTAAATTTGGAGATAATTATCAATTCGGTTTTAAACAACTTTAACTTTAAATAACTTTATTTTAGAATAATTTTCTGATCATTTTGATTAAATACAACATAAGTAAGCAAAACTTTATACAAAAAGTAACGAAAATAAAAATAAATACGTAATCTTTTTCGATTTTAAAACGAATTGAAACGCTAGAATCATTGAATACGTTCAGGCGGTTAAAATAATCAAACAACTCGTAGTCGGGTGGTGTTTGTTTACCGCTGGAGTTAATGCGCTATTAGCAAAGTTGGTGTGGTTGATGATTGCTGTTGTGATTTGGCAATAAACGTATTTTAGAGTTTGCATCACAGCAGCGCTGTTTGCTCAACAGACTCGTATCACCCACAGCCATCAACATTTAAATTCAACCACACTTAACCATGGACCATCAATTTATTTAATGGTACTCCGCTATCTCGTGGTCTTGTGCTTCGAATGTTTGTTTAAAAGCATGAGTGAGACTTTACCAATTCAATTTTCATCTGACACTTGAATTATACTGAACACATATCTACAAATGTATCCAACGCTATAGACGAGAGAAAGCAACAACTGTGCTTTATTGAGCTGTTATTATTACATTTGTACATCTACTATATATGTTTATATTATATTATTAAATCTTTTATATTGTTATATCTTTTATATTATTAAATACACGTTTATAGCTACGTTGTTATTGATGATTTTTTGGTTTTGTTGCTATTATTATTAATACCATTATTACCGAAAACCGAAATTCATTCAACGTTCAATTAAGAGATCAAAAATCGCAATCATCTACGCGTACACAAATGCATTTAACACTCACACATGTGTACATAAATAATCACCCACTCACACACATCCCCGGCGAGGCTGATGCGTGGGCGTCGTTCTATCGTTTAATTACCAAGCACATTAAATGGATCCTTTATAACGGCACCAAAAGCAGCAGCAGCAGCCGCAGCTTTCGTTGGATGTGTTGCTGTTTTCATTGTTTGCACAGCTCGTGTTTAGTGCTCATCACCGTTCAACGTTGTTATTTCGAGCAATTATTAAAGCTTCTCCTTTGTGCGGTGCTAATGGATGGCGAAATAGTGGTCATTCCGGCCGACGGTGTATTAAAACAAGCGGAATTGTGTTTTAGAATTTAAAATTTTCACATCATTAGCAACATCGGCTACACAAAATCGTATTCATGTATACAATGGATTGTAGAGTATGCGTTTTGTGTATTGAATGAGTGTATAAAGGCCACAAATGGATGAGGTTTGCACCAGCACAGTACAAAAAGCAAAGCATTCAAAGGACAACGAGTCTCTGCTTCATATCACAAGACTTATTACTTAATTAGACTCTAAAGAGTTTCTCATTAGAATTAAATCTCCAAAGACTTGAAATTTAAGTTTAATTTATGCAATGCAAAGACTCTGCTTATGATTTCAAGCTTTGTCTAACGTTTTTGGTATATGATCGATTTTCTACGTCAATAGTTGGCAATTTATTTTCTATTCTTTCAACTTGAACATTGATTGTCATAAATAATTGAATTTCACTCGATTGATTTATGATGTTATGCTATAAAATGTTGAATTTTAAAGTGAATTTAATTTTCCGACGATTGCGAAGACAAAAAGCTTCCATCTTTCGTCGAAAGCCAGCCAACAAAAATACACACTCACACAGTTACATACAAAATCATCCTGGACGAACACTTTTTGAGTTGTGTAGATGGCGAACGAGTTGAAAAGCGCCGAATGCAGGGAGCGGGACGCAACCGAAACGGAAACTGGTTGCGGCTTCCGGCGGGAAACAAGATTTTTGCCATTTTCTTCAGCATCTTCATCATCTTTCTTCCTTCTCTGTCTTCTTCTCCCTATTCCCCCTGCCTCTCCTTATCCAAACTTTTGAATACTCTGCTTCCGTGCGGAATTCTATTTTATTTATTATTTTTTCCTCTTTTGTCATTTTGGTTTTTCTTTTTCAACTCAACGCGTTCTTGTATTTTATTTGAGATTTTATATTTATTTATTTATTTTATTTTTTCTGTGTTACTTTCTATTCTTTTCTATATTTTTAGTTCCGTTATTGAAGCTTTGAATATTTTTCTCTTGAATGGTGAACATGAAGACGTGGAAAAACTGCATTTCCTTTTATACATTCGATATTGCAGAATTGTGTGTGGTTTTCAAACCTTTCCCCACACTGCAACGACCCTCTACCAAGCAAGATTTACACATTACATACCTGTCAAGCGATTCACGGTGCGGCATGTGTAGGTTTTGTAAGCGTCATTGGGGCCGGCGTTGTTTATGTACAGCTCGCCATTCGCCAGGACCGTGTATTTGCCGCCGATGTCGGTGTTAGGGTAAAGATGCATTCCGGTGTCTTGAACCCAGGCTGTGACCATCACAAACTCAGACATGTAGCTAGGTACCTGCGATGTATTATCAAGGAGTTAGACCACAGAAAAGAATAGAGGACGAGATGATATTTCAACGATAAGTCTAGTGATTGAACTATTTCAATAATAAGTTTAATTAATGAATACTTACTTGACATTTGAGCACCGCCGTGTTGCCTGTCATCACGTATTCGTCGTGAACCTGTACCGTGTACTTCTGATTGACCACTAAAATAAAAGAAGATTAAAGTTTTAAGCACTTTAAAGACGTCGAAGACAGTTCAAAGGGAACAAACTGTGTAAAAAAGCAAAGAGAAATCTTCGTGAAACAATTAAAATGCCATCTAAACAAGGACATGTTAAATTCGAGGGTTTCTTCTGAAATACACATGTAAAACATGGTTTATTGAACTACCCTCTCCTTCGCTCTTTCCCAAGAAAAGTATTTTTTTTCTTCGTTTGTTCGCTGAAGTTAAGAAAGCGTCTTTGAGCTTTTCACCTAAACACGTTTAAGTAATCTTCAAACCTTCAGTTTTCTGCTTTACTACAAACGATGATAAGCTTCAAACTCTGTGGTACCCTGGTAAATATGCTATGCTTACGATATACAGAAGAATAGATGGATGAATGGCCCTGACTTCATCGTCAGATTTCTATTATCCGGTGAAAGGAGATGAACTCTTTGAAAATCCGTCCGACGGTTGTTTATTTTGTGTTACGTTTGTTTCATGTTTTCTTATCTTATTGTCTGCTTCGTTCTGCCTGTAGTCGTTCGTCACAACCAAGGAAAGGATTTGTGTTAAAAGGATTTTGAATCAATACAAGCGATGTCCATTTAAAATATAAATGAGACTTTTCAAAGTGCAAAGCGAAAATCTACTCAGCTATTAACAGCTAAAGAACTACTGCTATATGCTTATAGCAGAGAGCAAATACTATTGCCGTTCATCAATGAAGACTATGGATTAATAGACCATTAGAACTTCAATTATTTTCAGTAAAATACTTATAATGCTTTAGGATTAAAGATTTGTGGGTAAGTATTGTTAGCATTTTATATTATCACTGTCTGCATTCTCATCGCCATCGCCACCATCATCACAATCCGTCTATTATTGTCATTAGAATTATTAGCGCCTTGAGCACTGTAGCAACTTTTCTCATTAGCTTTATTGTTGCCACCATCATCACAATTATTATTACCTTTATTAGTTTTAAAACTTTTATCTCATTTGCTATTATTATTGTTCTATCTTTAAGAATAATCGACCAATCGGCAGCATCGCAACTAATAACGAGTACTATAATTATTACTGTCGTAATTTTAATTGTATCATCAACTAATTCCTTACTGAATGTCCTTGATCCCTGTCTCTCTTCACATTCCCCAACATTCTGAAAATCTCTCCCTCATCTTTCTTTAGTTTTGTTGTCTGATCCTGATATTTTCAGCGTCAAATATCTTTTCGTTCTATACAGCCCTCTATCTGTATACAATACTCTTTCTCCCTCTCTCTCTCTGTGTGTCTATTTCCATATCTCGGCGTAAGTTTTATATTTTCCGTTTCAATGAGAGTGTTAAAAGTTTTAGAAAAGAGGACTTAAAGAAGCGCAAGCAGAAAAGCGATATACAGCATATGGTAACTAGAAAGGACGTCCTTTCGATGTGCATTCCCTTTCACTTTCGTCTCCATTCTTTCTCTTTGATTTAATTAATTAAGATGGACACGATAATCTCGCGAAAGCTTAACAAAGTGAAGACAGCAGAAGTTTTTCTGATGGAATCAGGCGCCGGGAAGGAGTTTTCAGGGAAATCAGCATCGAAGAATAGGTGAAAACTTTGGTGATAAAAAGAAAAATACAAAGAATTGAAAGAGAAGAAGAAAACTACACAAAAATCGTCTACTTTTCTTCGCATTTTTCTTCATCGCTTGGTCTGTCACAAAAGTTTCAGATTCCCGCCGCAGTCCTTCGTAGCATGCTGCAAAAAACTTCTGAGGAGCTCATAATTTTACGATGGGTCGTTTTTCTTGATATACACATAATTATGACAACTTCTACTTTTGACAACTTCTACTGCTTTCCGTGTTTTCGATTTTAGTTCTGTTCGTTCTTTTTTGGAATTTTGTATCTTTTTTTTCATGAAGCAGCGGAAACGTAAAGTTTTCTTGAAGAACGACAATCCGATGACTTTTTGCATTCAGAATCAGCATCAACATTTTTGCAACTTTGTGAGTTCTTGCGTCTCTGTCAGCTTTTCGCGCTGTCCTCTTCATACTTGTTGTTGTTTCGAAGTCGATAAATTTTCGTTTCCTGGAAATTGCTTTAATACGAAAAGTTTTGTTCAGCGTGGAGCTAAAAGTTGGCGACAACTTTTCACTTTTCGGAAATGCAACCATTCGACGAATGGAAAATGGAAATACATTAGTGAAAAAAACACGATAAAAAATTAACTCATCCTTTTAGTAGTAAAGTAGTTTTTTTCGCGCACCTTTTACTATTTTTCTTTGGGTTTGTTCACTTTTCTTTTGCTCTTCTTTTGCTAAAAATAATGCACATTCGAGGAACTACATTTACAATGTACGTAGTTTGGTGGTTATTTTGGTAAGGACTGCTTACAAAATCACCAACAACTGCGAGTGAAAATTGGTAACTGCAAAAAAAAACACTACCTGGAAGAAAAAGTGTCCTGGCCAAAAGCACTTCATGCGGTGCTGTTGGTTATAAAGATTTTAGAAAGAGAGCAAAAAATAACTCAAGAACAATCAAATTAAAAAAATAAAATATGAACAAAATATATTATAAATATTGTATTTACAAAAGGGAAAATCTAAACAAAAGATAAGTAAATAAAAGTAAAAAAAAGTTAAAGTGAAAATAAATCATGGAACTTTTCTAATATAAATGTTATTAAAAATAATAAAATAAACAAAAGAAGAAAATTAATTAATATCTACATTTTAATTCGGCCTTTTTATATAGTGAATTTATTAGATTATTTATTTTTTTGGGCTCAAGATCAAGTATATAGAAAACTTTAATTAATGTAATCCGAAATATTGTATAAGAAACCGAGTTATAGTTGCTTTAAGCACGTCTTTGAAATACTTGAACTTGAGCTATATTAAAAAAATACGAAAAATGTATACTAAACAATCCAATAAAAATATATTTAATAATACTGCAAAAACTCTTGAAAATTCTAAAAAAGGGGTGGAAAAATTCATGCAGCATTTTGTACTGTGATGATATTTTTGATGTTTACTCAACTTAATCATCAATCAGAGAGTCGAAAAGCACGTCGCCTGCTTTTGAGTGTTTGATAGCGTTTTTTCGTGCAGGAAACTGCAAATACGACACTTGAAAGCAGATATTCTAAAATGAAGATGGGGAAATAGGTGAAAGGAAGTGGAAGGGTAGCTCCAGCGAGAAAAAAAGATAGAACGAAAGAGATAAATTCAGAAACAATGTCTTACAGAAACCGAGGCAAAGGAAAAGTGTATATTGATGAAGAAAAAGTTTTGAGTGTTCTTAAAAGCAGTCATCATTCATGCAGCCGAATGAAATGAATGATTCGAAGAGCAGAAAATTCAATGCATGTAAGTTTGGAACATTTGATTTCTGAAATAAGGTTTAAAACATATATTGTTTGTCTCTTTAATGACGTAGCCGCTTTTTTTCATAACCTTTTTATCAGTCATTGACATCTATTGTTAAGATACAGTAAAAGCTTTTCTTGGAATTTGTGTTTATAGAAATAACACCATTCAAGCGTATTACGCTTCAAAAGCTACGAATTAACCCTCAACAAAGACAATTGTCCATATTGCAGAATTATAAGAAGCTCATAAATATCTCTCAAGTTAATCTCAAGCAATTAAGCAGGAATTGAAGACAGAGAAGTAGAAGGACCAACAACATCGACGAAGAAATGCAATAAGAAGCACAAAAAATCCAACAACAAAGAATTAAGTAAGTCGAATAAGCCACAGTTGGCAGAAAATTAGAGCCGAATAAGTTGGCAAATTACAGCTGAATAAGTTGGCAGATGTCTGAACGCTACACTTTCCACTCTCCAGCGTTATCCCTTTGCTGAAGTCCTTCTCAACGGGCCAACCTTTCCTTGGACTTCGCCTTCGTCATCAATTCACTCGAGCAGCAAACAATTCCAAATGAACGTAATAAAGAGCAACTCAATCCAAGACTAGTTCCGAAATTTACGCAGGACCAGGCGACCAGGACATCAACAGGACTCTTAACACATTATTTGGGGGATAAAACCAAGTATAAAATGTTGGCCATCAAGATGTGTGGAAAGATATAGTGAAGGAAGGATAGAAATACAAGAAGAGTGAAGGGAATGGAAAACTTTTCGGTAATGACTTCAATGCTAAAGTTTTGCTAAGAATTTTTTTACTGTCCATCGTCTGATGGCTCCTTCAAGAAAACGAGAAGATGTTTAAGAAGGACGTAAAGGACGAGAACAAGTAAATTAAAATTTTACAGTGTGAATGTGAGTGTGTTTGGTTAAAGTTTCTGTGTTTTAATGCTGTTGTTGTTGTTGCGGACAGTTGGACTGATTGAAATAGTTTCTTGAGAAGTTTTATCAGAAGGGAGACGATTTTATTTAATCTCAAACATGTGTTGAAAGTCCAACTAAACTAAATTGACTGTTTTGAAAATGTTCCGAAATAATCTTAATACAATAAGTGATTGAAAACAACTTACAACAATTATGAAAGTTGCTACAGTGACCAAATTGCTATTTAATGTTTTTATTTAGTTTCAGGTATTCTAGGGTTACCTAATACTGTGGCCCCATTGAACAAACTTTTGATAAAATGTTTGAGATTAAACTAAGTAAAAAAGTTAAATAAACTTTACGGTTATTTCATTCTTTCACATTGAAATAATTTACCATGAATACAAGGACGATTTCGAAGTTTATTTTAACAGAGACTAAAGTCGTCCTTCTACAGTTTCTTTTTTATTTTACAATGTTTTGTTTCTGCTTTGGTAAAATCAAATTTAATAATTAAAAACGTGATATTAAAATAACCAAAATAAAAATAATTAAGAATTTCGTAGAGAGAAGAAAAATTAATTATTGTGATAATATTTTATTATGAAATTTAAAAAAAAATTGAGCTCGTTTAATGTTATATCTATATTCAACAGTTTTTTTATATAAATTCACTTTTTATCGCTTTCTTTCTCTCTGGTTTTTCACGCTCTGCTGCTTTAATTATAGCAAAATTACATTATTTTCATGCATCGATTATTTTTTGTCTTTCTAAAACTTCTGAGAGCTGCTAAATAAATTCAAAATAACTAAATTTAAACTTATTTAATCTGTTTCAATTCGTTCTCTACGGTTTCCCCAGTTCGCCGATGCAAATGACAACTCGCAAAACTTTTAATTGGCTTTTAAAGTGGCCCACTTCGCATCCAACAAAAATTAAACTTTATTTGTGTTTTTATTTTTAACTTTATGTCGCAGACTAATTTTATGGTGAAGTTACGTTTCATCCTTCGTCGTCAAAGCATTCGATATACTTTTCATGATATACATTTTAATGATGGCGGTTAATTTAAATAAAAAAACATTTTCTCGGTTCCGGACTTGTCAAGCGAATACGAAATAAAGTTTTACAAATAATTTTGATGGCTCCTTGATGTCATTTATTCTCGTTTGGCTTGAAAATCTAATTGAAGCGTTTTAGTGGGTACTTTAATTTCAGTTAAGAGGAGAGTTCTAAGAGTCTTCCGGCTGCAAGGTTCAGTAACATGAAGTCAAAGGACGAAATTAGATGGGTTAGATTATCCCAAAAAGAGCTCTCTACTACTTAATAGACATTCGGACTAAGCATCTATAAAACAAAATGGAAATTAACAAGACTTACCGCCTCGAACGTGTACCTCTCGACTGAGAACAGTTCCAACCAGATTTCGAAGCTTGCATCTGAAAAAGAAGCGGGGAAGGAAGAGGTTAAGAGAGAAAGTTTTCATATAAATCATAAAACGAGGGAAAGAACAGCAGCCACTCACCTGTAGACCGTCGAGTGTATCTCGTGTCGGTACTTTTCCGCTGAGAAGGGATAAAACATGAGGCTGCCATTGGATATGGTGAAGACCAAGTCCTGTTGCGGCGGAATCGGCGTCCATTCGATCTATTCCAATTGAGAAAACAAATCCAATTCCAATTATAATAAATAATACTACTCGAAATGGTAAAACGATTGCGAGGCAAAGGAAGCAAATGAACCGGAAATTTTATGTATAACTTTCTAAACTTCGCCTCAAACCAAATTGAATTCCCACATATTAATTGAAGTGCATTTAATTTATTTAACATTGTTAAGTAATTAATGGGGTTCAAGTCAAAGGAAGGCCGCACGAATGAATTCCTCCTCTTTCTGCTCTCCCCAAACACAGAAGAACATAAAGAGCTTGCGTCATTAAACATTTGCAATTAAAAACACTTTGCCTAAAGCTAAAGTTAAGTGGGCCAAGCGAACGCCCCCACATCGCACACCTTCCCTTACGTACCTCTGGCTGCGGACTTCCATGGCCTGAACATTCTATGAGTCCTCCAGAATTATTTGAAAATTCCACTTTGTGCGGCGGTTCATGGAGAAATATCGGTCCCTGCAGGTCCAGTCCATTAACGACGTAGCGATGCTGCTCAGCTGCTGCCCGGAACAACCAACCGCATCATCATCGATGGAGGCAGCAGGTCGAGGGAGACCGCATACAGTGGAGTTGAAGCAGAGAAGAAGAGAGAGAGAAAGAAAAGTTTCGATACACAAATAAAATTCAAATTTATAATTAAAATACACAGTTTGTAGGTGGAAGTAGAAGAAGAAATATTAATAAACCGAGGGGCGAAATAAAAGGCGAAAAGAAATGAAAGGGAACGAAGCAAGACAGCGTTTGAAAAATGGCTGAAGGAAGGAATAAAATTAGGAAAGTGAGGAACTAAAACGATGAAAAGGTAAAACAAAAAAAAAAAAACCGAAATAATTAAAAGAAGCAAAAAAATGTTCAAACACCAAAAAAGAAATTATAGAGCAGCAAAAACCAAAAACATGATTTGGTTTCATTTTTAAGTACATATCTAAAAATAAAATTAGGTTTATAAGTTATGAAGAAAGGTTTAATGTATATGCGCTTGTATATATTTACTCTGTATTTTTATTTAATCTCTTAAGTATATATTATAAAATTCGAATATTTAAAGCTTTTGTTATTAATGGAGTGATTCGGTTCAGTTGGTCCGAGTTAAAAGCGTTTATTTTAATTTATGACTCTTGTTGTTTGCTGTTTGTTGTTGCTATTGTCTTCCTTACTGTGTTGGAATTTTATTTTTTATTTTTCCAGTTGTTTTTTATTGTTGTTGTTGGTCTACTTTTCACAATTACCTCCGAAGGAACCACTAACATTTCACCATTTCACATTGTATTTTTTCTGAACGTTTTTCTAGTTGTTTTATTATTGTTGTTGCTTATTTTTGTAGGTATTATTTATGATATATATTTCAGAAGCAAATTTAGAAGAATTTTGCGCCTTCTTAGGATTTTTTCTGTAGTCAGTTTAGCGATAAAAGCCCATTAAAAGCCCACTCGTCTTATCTTAACTACGTATTAGGACACGAAAGTACTTTTTGTTTATGGAAGAAGGCGTGTGAGAGGATGAACGGAAGGTGGTGATGGTTTTCTATGCGATACATAACAGCGTAATATATAAAAAGCTGACGCTGAAACAATTTTACACGATAAAAATTTGTAGGTTATTACCCATCACCTTTCTCTTCTTCTACATAATTTTCTACCTAGTTTGCTCCTTCTTTGTTTCCATTCTCTTTTCCTCTCCTCATCGTCCTACGCTGAATTCTACTCAACTCCAATCTTAATTTTCAGAATTTGATGCTGCTTTTGACACTTTGTTGTGTATAGAAAACCGCAAGCTTCACAAGGACGATGAAGCCGCAATCGCCTCAAACTAGAAACTGCAGCATCTTCTTTACCTCTACCACAAAACCACCATACTGCTTCCGTAAGAAAAGCTTCACATTCTCTTTGTGATGTCAAAAATATGGTAATACAACAGAATTTGCATCGCTTGTTGTTCGTCACTTTTGCTGCAGTTGTTGTTGATTGTGATGTCGATGATGGTTAAAATTTCCGAAATTTCCTGTGACCAGACCAAATGATGAAGCGACCACTGACGTGGTTCCTTTGTATCCTGCCTGGCAGCAAACTTCACTTTGGATCCATTAATTTTAACAAAAATTTAATTTCCCCAAAGGTTAACGTAATTGCGACTTACTCGAATTTTGTTTAAGAAAGTCAAGACAAAGTTGGTCGGTATAAAAAGGAAATTTTTGTGTCTTAATTTTTATTTCAATTGAAACCCAACAAAACCCTACATTCAAACTGATGAGATAGAGATCAATCGCAAGGACGAAGAAATAGGCAAAAGCAGTGATTGGTTTGAGACAAAACGCAAAAATATTCACCCGAAAAATATCTAGGTTTTAATTATTTGGATAAATACGCAAGAAAATAGATATTTCAAAGCTTTAAAGGACACGCGATACATAGGAAAAAGTAGTGAAAAATTGTAAAATCCTGGCTGTGGTCTTTTGCGGCCTAAAAACATAAAGTGGGCGGATGAGGGGGCCGATGAAGAAATCATTAAACGCCCGTGAATAGATAAGAACAAGTTGAGAACGATTATAACAAATGAAGAAAATTACTTTCGAAGAAGCAAAGCAACAGCACTTGAGGAGAAGACAGAATGAAATAGGGGCGTATATATATAAGATCGGATAAAATTCACAGCAAGGGACGAAGGAATAACAGAAAAACAGACTGAAAGACAGTGAAAAAAAACAGTCGTCAAAAGGGTGGCGTAGAGCTTCCATAATCAAGCTATGGAGAACAAAACCGTTGAGAGGAAAGGGAAAAAACGAGTAGGACAGAGGAGCTGCCGTCATTATTACGGATCATTAAAAATTCCTGCGACAGCCATAAAAGAGCGCAGCATAACGAGTTCCTGCTGAGTGAATCGACGAGCTGAGGTGGCGAAGCTGCTGGAATTCGAGCGCTCAGAGACGACGGCAACAAAGAGCCGAAGGAACCGGAAACGCAGGAAGGAAGGAAAGCAGCTTTAATAGACGAAAAGGGTCAACGAAAACGAACATAAAAATAAACAAGGAAGTAAAAAATAAATTAATGAAATAATAATTAAATACTTTATTCTAGTATTAATCAAAAATGTAATGCGTAAAATTCACGCTTTTAGCTTTTTACCATTCCGTCCTTCCTTTGCACTTTAATACAATATTTAAAATTAAATCTACATATATTTAAAAATCGTATGCAAGTTTTAAAATTCCAAGAGGATTATTTACCGAAAAAAAAGGAAAAATTAAAATATTCAATTTCCTTTCGTCTTTCGAACAGTTGTAAGATTAAATTTTAAGTAGTAGGGATGAAATTTTAATTAAATTAAGAAACAATTGCAAATCCTTCATCACGTTTATCACAAAGCAGAGCAGAAGCTGAAGACCGATGTTGAAGGAGCTGAATGAACCAGTTGAAAAACTAATTTAAATAAGAATGTAAAAGGAATAACACGCTGCTTAAAGGCTTCATAAAATCTGTCCGAGATACTGACATTCATATCCACACATAATAAAGTTTTCTTCACAGCGCTTTCTAGGAATTCAAGAAATTTCATCGCTCATTCAGTTTTCCCCTTCTTCCTTTCATTTTATTTTATTTACTTGTCTAAAAGGTTCAAGAATTTCCTTATAAATTCAAGTAAAATTTCCAAGCGAAAATGTCGACGATGAGAAAAGTCTAAATAAATATCTATCGATCTCCGTGTGAATGCTTGGCATAAATTTGTTGCTGTGTGTATGTTTATCGTTTGACGTTATTCTTTTATATGGCTGTGTGAATGTGTCCTTCAAGTAGATGACAATTTTCAAAGACGGAAAATGGATATGCAAATCTATACGACATTATATTCTGCTGACATCGCTTTGCTTTTTATTGAGTTCGCTTCAAACGGTGAAGAAAAAGCGCAAAAAGAGGAAACCGAAGAGAGAGAAAAATTTAAAGGAACGGAACAAATAAAAAACTAAAGCAGATGCACATAAATCTTGTTTATTCATTTTTCGCTACGATTCCAAAGCGATTTCCTTTAACAGTTTGCAAAATACTGAAGAGAATTTAATTTTCTTCGTCCTGATTTTTTATACAAATAATTTTACTATACGTTGATCTGACTTTATATAAGACATACGTATTTAGTAGAGTACATACATATGTACATCCTATATTTGATAGAATTGAACCAGAAATTACTATAACATATCTATAAAATGGGAAACATAAAGTCGGCCTAAGGGACTTATACTCAATCAAACCAAACTGAAATAGGTCAAGACTATTCACATAGCCAACCATTAATAAAATATAATAGACCCACTTAAGCAAATCCAAAAGTGCGATATTGAAAGGCTTCATTGGACAAAAGTCAGGTTAGTGCGGAAACTCGACAATAATGGACCGATCTATCTACTCTAGACACAATATAAAATAAGAAAAGAAAACAATGCAACCGAGCAAACAGACCAGACTAGAACCGGTAAAAAGCTGTAAAAGCGCCGAGCAGTTAACCGAGACTTCTGATAAGAGATATTATAAGAGATATAATTAGATAGATATAATAAGAGATACTATAAGAGACACAATAAGAGTTATAATGACCATTTCAGAGTAGATGGAATACGAAGATTAGATGGAGAATCTTCTTTTCATACAAAAGGAAAATACCACAGACAAAAAACACACTTAAAGCCTTACGGTGATAGAACATCCAAGACCTACCTTTTTTAATTGTATTTCAGAAATATTAATTTTAATAAATTCCTTTGGAAAGAGTTCATGAAAGGAAATCCAAACTGTAAAAGAGAGATAGAATCCTTTCAGATCTACCTTAGAGTTATTTCGAAAATATGTACATACATATGTACATATCAATAATAGCATTGAAAAGCAAAAATTATTCATAAAATTTCTTCGTCTTTGTTTTTTGTTTTTCGTTTCGTCAATAATTGTAATCAATCAACAAAATTTCACAGTTGGTTTCAGTAATTTCGGGTTTTCGCTTTTTCATTTGGAGTAATTTATGGAAGAGATGCTATTTTTTTTTTAAATGCCGCATACCAACACATGTTATAATCGTGTCACGTACACTTAAGCATACGTTGCGCTTCGGCAACACTTTCCAAGTAAACGAGTCAAAATAATACTCGAAGGCATAAAATATAAAGTAAAGGGAACAACAAAAGCAACAGCAGAAACCTCATCGACACAACATCAAAACAAAGGAATTGAATAAAAGCAAAGGCTGCACCTTTGTTGCGACTCTCACTTAAAACAAAGCAATGTGAATGGTTATGATAGAAGAAGGAGGCGAAACGAAGGATCAACAACAATAACGACAACAAGTCTTTAACGCTTTATGTGTATGCATCAGCAAACAGACACATACACACACTTGTATACATACAATAACTACAACAACAGGAATTAGTAAATACTGCAATGGTGTTTGTTAGTGCAATTGCTGTTGCAGGAATTGTTGCCATTTATGCTGTTGTTGTTGTTGCCGTGTCTTTTGCTATTATTATTATTATTATTGTTATTGTTGTTGTTGTCGTTATGGCTTCTGCTGTTGTTGTAGCAAACCATTAAGCCTCTCAAGTCACAAAAAGGGGTGTGAAAGCAGTATCTCAGCGCCACGAAATGTAAAAAAAGGAAGAAAAAATAAGTGAGAGGAAGAAGAAAAAATCGCCATTCAAAAAGTAATGATGAAGATACTTGTATATAACAAAAGACGCTAACAAAAGATTTCAAATAAATGTACAAAACTAACCCAACAAAAAGGAAACAAATTAATGCAAAAATCTTAATCGTACAGATATTTCAGAAAAAGGAAATAAAAACAAAACCTTTTAAAAGATAAGAAGATAAGATAAAGAAATTCAAAACAAAAATGTCTATTTTCGTTTCAAAGAATTTTTATAGAAAGAATTTCTGTAACAATCTTTTTTAGTAGAGTAAAATTTTGTTAAAAGATCCTTGAAAAATGTAGAAAAGAATTACATTAAAAATGTTTCCATTCCTTAGTCTTTATTCTTTTCTATTTCTGCTTTTAATATAGAAAGCAGTTTCATTTCACAGTTGTTAAAGATAAGAAATCTTTTTATGTAGGAATTCTTTGCCTTATTATATTTCTTCTAATAAAATCCTTCTTCTTTTATTTTACCTGATAAAAATGTTTACTTTTCTATACAAACTTCTTTACTTGCAAAGGATTTTCTCATTTATGCAATCCTTTTTTTCTTCGTTTTTGTGGTGTTCTTTTTGTATTTTCTTTTATATTCAAGCCTACACTTTCGTTGACATACAGCTTCTTGAAGGCAGAGTTGTTTACCATCGCAGCCAAGTTCAACAACACGCCCTCGAAATGTGAACGACCCCAAGAGTGTCATTTTGCTGCACTGTGCACTGTATATTGTGAACCATATGAAAAGCAGCTGGCTCGTCGGCTGGCCGACTCTGGGAGGCGCAGTCATTTAAAGACACACTCTCTACACCGAGATATCGCCTTTTAGTACTGTTTTGTTGCTGTTCTTGTCATGAATGAGCATGAATAACATTATCTCCAAAGGACGACATTGCTCATTACCATCATCAACGCAGCAACAAATAGCAACAGAAACACCAACAACAACAATAAGAAGACAATAACAACAACATCAGCTTCTGGTGTATACAATGTAAATGTTGCTTTGGTTTCTCCAGTTGCTTGGTGATCTTCGTTTGCTGCTGCACGTCATTATATTTGGCAACCGTTTCTAAGTGATTCTGTTCAGCTCTCTCCTCTTTGCTTCGTGGTTGCTTCCATTATAGTCTCTATTTTGCTTTTTAAACAACTGAAGTGAATGAATGGCAACTACTACAGTAACAGACGTCAGCAACAACCACAGAGAAGCTTGAAATCCTAGCATTTCAGAAACATATTTCAGACACATGTTTCGCATTCATTCGTTTATTCAAATTTCAATTCCAAAAGCAGTCAGAAGAACAAAATATGAACTTCTTCACATTTGATTTGTTATTCGTTAGGAATGATTATGACAGACAGAATTACAAGAGACAGACACATGTACGATACATATATCTTTTACTAAATATAATGTTTTTATTCTATCTAGATATTTTATGCACCCTTTTTTATTGTATTTCTTGTATTGTATTTGTACTTATGGCTGATTTCTTTATGAAAATAGAGAAATTGTGCTTTTAATAGAAATTAAAAATAACTAATTATTATAAATAGAATATATAATAATAATTACTATGACATTCTTTAGATTGTTCTCGCATGGTTTTTGATTATGTAATGTAAATTCAATATCCTCTCGATACGCTCTCATGATGGAAGTTAAATATCGTTTAAACGTTTTATGAAATTATTGAGCGTTTATTGATTATGTCGACAGTAAATTAAAGAAAACCGTGAATAAAAATAAGAAAGATTAAATAGAAAACCAATAAAAAACTACATGTGAAAAGGAATCATTCAAGCAAAAAGCTTTCAAATAATAAAAACGTTTACACAAACATTTTATACACGCACACACCCACACATGATATTGCGCAATAAAATTGCATTTGTGTGTGTGTGTGTTTTTCTATGCTTGTAACTCACCTCGAATGACATACAGGATCAGTACAGCCTTGAAAAGGCTTTGTAAATCCATTTTTTATGAACTCTAATGCTTTCCATTACATTTTTTATGAGAATTTTTGCAAATCGGTTCTTTTTTATTGCTTTTGCTTTAACTGATGCTCTGCGTTGCCGTTGATGCTTTTGATTTTATGTGGATTGCTTTTAGCCACGTTGAAGTTTACGCTGTTGTTTGTTGTTGCTGTTGTCCCAATTGTAGGTGGTTTTTGGTTGGTTTCTTTTTGTATCACTGTTCAGAATGCGCTTCATATAGTATTTTTTGTTATTTTTTTTTTTGTTATTTTTCTCATTGAACCGAAGAGCGTCCCGACAGCCGTTTAAATGCAGAAGCAGCAGTCGATGTCGTCACCGTTTCAAGCACGTCTTCCTGTAGCTTTTTATGGCGCAATCCTTTTTTGTTTATTGTACGACCAATCGATGTGGGCAAATTTCACTCTTCTGATTAATTTAAACCGATTCACGCTTTGCACCGGTTAAAATTCCGGCCCACGAAGGTGTTGATGGTGACGTTTTGCTCGCTGTTGTTTTTTCAGTCTGTCGTTTAATACATTCCATTTTTTGAACACTCAGACTCCACGTTGAATATTTATTTAGCTGTCGTTGCGATTACGATAATTTTTAGGCTGCAGTAAAACCTAAAAAGAAAAATAAGTATTAAAATAAGTGTACTATTGGAGTTTAAAGTAACTTTCGTCTTAATGATGATTTAAATTTTAATTTTTTCATGTACACATAAATTTTGTCCTTCTTCCTTCACTCTCCTGCTTTTATTACATTTTCTCCGTGTGCTGTTATCTGTCCTGCTGCGGCCCCTCATCTGTGCAACGTTTACGGTAATCCTTAAATTATGCTTCGGGCCAACAGCAAAATGCAAACAGCAACAATACTTCAAAGTTTTTATGTGAAGGGTTTGCATATTTTTTATTTATGCAAGGCTTGCATCCCATATTTCAATGATACCGCGCCCCTTCCCCGTCCGCAGCCACGCTCTCGCATCACCTAAGCGCCGCATCGCTGCATCTCAGCGTCTCTTGCAACTCTGCCATCTTTTCACCTCATATCATTCATTCAGTCAGTCATTTGGAGCGCCGGGAAAAGTCTGTAGCCTGTAGTTCTATGAACTTTGACCCAAATCTGGGTCGAGGAGGAAGAACGTCGCAACGAGGTCGGTAAGGAAAAGGGAGCACGAGAAGTGTTGCTTGCAAAGGAAAAGCTTTACTTTTTCACTCTTGCATTATCCTTTTTCCCGCCTACGTTGCGATCCTGTGTTCCAAAAAATCCCCTCTGTGACGGTTATGAATTTTTCCCACTCTCGTCTTCCGTTCCCCGAGGTCTTTTCTTCTTCTCCTTTATCCTTTTATTTATTTCCCCTTCTGACTTCCTGCTTTTTAACCTCTTCCTGTTCCTCTGCCCTTTCCCTTTCTCTCGTTCGTACATTGTACATATCGCTCACTATCAGAAACTTCCATCTGTCGCTCTTTCGATCAACTTGTCAGCAGTTCTATTAATCATGTCATGTCAACATCTCCATCTCTGTAACTGTAAAATGCAACACTTTAACTCACTCGCTGCCTTCCATCGAAATATTGTATTCCGCTCTAACAAATAATCGCAAAAAATCAAGCTAAAAACAGGGCTCTAAATGAAAAAATTTCCATGAACAATTTCTCGGGCTGTTCATGTAACAACGGAATTCAACGAGGTCCTTTGGGGTGAACTGTAACAGGGTCGTTGGATGGGGTAGGGGTGGGTTAATAGGGTGGCTGAGTGGTTAATAGGTTGACTTCAGAGAAGATGACGATTGCGGCAGAGTAAAGAGGCTGTTAAAAGCAAGCTTCTTTTATGAGATTTTGAAGATTTTAATGTATGTTCTTTTGTAAAAGGAACGAAGATAGGAAAACAATGATTGCGCCTATAAAATTTGCCTTTCAATGTGTTGCTGATGTCCATTATATAAGTAAAAAAGACATTGATAATATTAAGGCTTGTATAATTGATATTTGAACGGCTTTTTAAAGGGCATTTTTAAAATAAAAAAATCTCTGTTCATGCAGTATAGTTCTTGACACTCATCACCTTTTCCGTTGGTAGCGAAATGACAAGAAAATATCAAAAATTTATTGTTTCAAAAGAGAAAAGTTCTTGTTGGCGGAAATGTATTTAAAATACATTAATTTAAGCCGCTACAGGAACCGAAGATAGAAAGGAAAAATATAAAAAACGTGTAAAATAAGAAATACATTAACAATAAAAATAATAACAAGACGAAAAATTTTGTTTATCTCTTTATTCAACTGAATTCACGCAGTGACAGCAATTTTTTTGCATACTTCTCATTGCATTTTCTGTGCAGTGACTACGCAAGAAGAACAACACGAACCACCAGTGTCATTTGCACACACAGAGCCTCATTTCTTCACACTTAAAAATACATATATCGTCGTGTTACAAACAGATGCTGACGGAGCAAGGACACAACGAATTTGCTGCGTCTACAGATTTTTCAATGCGTCGTTTATCAATTTTTTCATTTTTTGTTTCTACTTTATGTACACCATTGGTTAGTTGTTGCTTTTATTTTGTATTTTCGTCCTTTCGGAAGTTTGTTTGTTGCTGTTATTAGTTTTTAAAAGAGCGAATTTTAAAAGTTTTGTATAACTTCCAAAGTCAGCAGCCTCTGCTATTGGTGCAAGACAGCTGTAAACAACATTAAGGAATCCTCAACAGCATAAATTTGTGCAAATTTGAGAATCAAAAGATTCATCAAAAGAAAAAATATTTTCGCTAGTGAAATATGTGATTTTGATCTAGTATCGTTTTTGTCAAGTTCAGTTTTTAGTCGAGATTTTTCAATCGACTCTAATAAAAAATTGTGCACCTCCACGTCGTATGATTAATATTTAATTTTGTAACAGATCTGAGATGGGAAAATAACATATTTTCTCATTTAGTCCTCTTTTTGATACAAGATATATAAAACATAATTTTTTATTTATTTTAAAGATTTATTATTTTATTATTCCTCTTCCGCGAAATATTTTAATATTAAGAACAAATAACTAAAAAAATTTACGCCACGTCCTATGATCAACATTTAATTATTGTGCATATACAAAATTCGCTATTTAAAGAATACCAAGTCAACCAAATATGTAAAAAAAATTTAAATTCTCAGAAAGCAAACGTAGTCCAATGCCACATCAACCCACACAAAAACACAAAGCACACTGCCCCACATATCTCTATTCAGATTCATCTGATTTCCTCAGAAGTTCGACAAAACACGCAAAATTTTCTACTCTGCACTCTCTTTTGTTGTATATCAAATGCAAATAATAACAGCCGCTTGGGAACAATTTTACTCTAAAATTGCTGTTGGTTTTCCGATTTTTTTGGTTGTTTGTCTATTTTTGTTGCTCGTGCTGCTCTTCCGTTTGCTTTTATTTTGTGTTTTCTACTATTTTTACCAGTATTATTTATAATATAATACTTTCAGTTCTTTCTTCTCCACGTTCTCTCCTCGGTCGTCCCACACAATCCATATTTCGATGCTATTTTTTGCTTCATCAGCTAAATTACAGCTACATTTGCCATTGCCATTGCTATTGTTATTAGAGGGAATGAGAGAGAAAGCGAGTGACTGAAAAGATGTTGTTATAGGAGTTGTTGCCTTTCCATTGTCGTTGCTATCGTTGTTGATGTCGTTGTTTGTGGCTGTAACTGTGACTGTGCTCAGCATCACACCTCAGGGACCAACTCCATTGCCGTTGGTTCAAAGCGGAGTGGATTTGCTATCGTAACACAACAAAAGTGGATGTGCGGATCAGTTCTGTGTGGATGGGGATGCGGTGTTTGTGTGTGTGTTATTCTCTTAGTGCTTGTGACTATTTGGGAGAGTTAATTTTGAAAATGGTTTGTAAAGATTACTAACAAATATGTCGCAATGTTCAGCGCTTCTGCTGTTCAATGAGCTGGAAATTGAATGCGACAGATTTCTGTTTTTTTTTCTCCATTTTACTTTCTTCGCAATCCGAAATAACGTTTTTTATCGATAATGGTCGAGCTAAAGAAATGCTTAAAAAGCGATAACTGAAATGTGGGTGATAAGAAAGCACTTCTTCGGATTTACTGTTATTATTGTTTATTTAGCTGTTGAAATTGTGTAGTTTAAGAACTTTCTTGTTCGTTAAACGCTTTGAGTGATTGTTTCTAATCTTGTTAACGGCTTTTAATAATTTTAATGCACTCACTCGAAGAATTTTTTAACTTGGCAAGCTTAAAACGCCGACCAATCGCTTAGTTACCATCATGCTTGCTTATATGTCGATGGAATAGACTAAAAACATCCACACACAAATCTATGCACTTAACTTTAACACTTCAACCGTCTTCTCACATTTCATTGTAATCATCGCCACAGTCATCATCATCGTCGTCGTCCCTCGTCGACTCGTGGGTGGATACCGTGAAAAAGGCAGAAGTCACAGCACCTTCCACGCTTTACTTTATATTATTTACTTACGCTTTATTTTCGGTCTCCTTCACCTTCCTTTCATCTTCATTCATCCCTTTTTCCTCACACCTTTTCCTTTTCCTAAAGAAAACTTTTATTGTTTGGCTTAAAAGTCATTGATTTTTCTTTCCTCTTGTCATTTCATCGGCAGTTGATGACTCTTTACTATCAGATTTCTTAGAAACTTTTTTTCAATATTCTCTGGAAGAAAGGAATAGAGATCGAAGAAAAAGGAAAGGGAAAGGAACGGGACAGAGGAAGAAGTGTAAAATCGGGAATTAGTAGATATATTTGTCTACCATTCGTCCACTGCGTTGAGTCGTAAAGCGCACATGTTGCATCACGCCACAAGGCAATGAATTTATTGCCCCCTACAAGAACAAGGACTGCTACTAACAAAACCACAACACACACAAATCCCCACCATAACGAAAACAGTTCTGCGAATATGATTTATTCGCCAATAACTCGTTAATGTTTATAATGATTCTTTTTATTGTTATTATTTCTTTTATTACTTTCGTTAATCTCTTCGAAGGGTCGTTGGAGTTCTCGTAGGTTGTATAAGGAGAATCTGTCTTTCCATTTTCACTGCTGGCGATTTCTCTTGTATCATCGTGCTTGAATTTCCTCGAAAGCGACTTACTATTGCTGTAAGCTGTGATGATTCGGGGCCTGTTGACGCACTTCATTTCAGAATAGGAGAAGGGTCACTGTACACAAATCGTCATCCTAACGGCACGTTGATGGGATCTGGTGACGTATCATACAGCTGATGATTGCAATTTCTTCATGCTGGCGTGCATTTCATTAGTGAATACTCGTCCATCACGCATACTCACAGATGCAGTTATCCATGCAAACACACAGACACATCTCTAGACATTTTATAGCTGCAGCGTGCCAAATTATGTCATTTTGTATACGGCTTGCAGACGAATTAATGACTTGTGTCACTGCAATGTTTTCGTTTTGCAGTGATTTGTCTTTAGCGAGAAAACAACAACAACTTCGGTTAAAGATCAATATTTTTACAGCCTCCATTTCTCACTTCTGTTGAACTATAGTGCCGTTTTCTTCTTTCATACTTAGTACTCTAGCTACGACCGGGTTCTTTTGTCTGTTGTTATGTTTCCGCAGAGCTTTATTCGCTCTCTCCAACACATTCTCTATTTGCTGCTCTCTCTCTCTCTCTCTCGCTCTCTCTCTCTGCAACTCGCCCCATCTTACAAAACCTGTCGTCACGAGTCACTGCAATAACAACCATAAACCGATATCGGAAACAATTACTGCTTCTACAACAACAACAGTGATAGTAATGGCGGCAACGATAGCAATAATAATAATAATAAATTATTACATGCTTCATCTGGTGAGTAATTACTGAGGCAACACACTAGAAATACACTTCACGGGCGACTTTAAAACTTCCTAAAAAAAAAATAATAATGAATAATAGAGGTATTGAAGGGAAAACCAAGAAGAGAGCAAAAGAAGAAGAGAAGATGGGACGAAAAGCAGAAGGGTGAAGCTATCATCGATAGAACACAAATGCAAACAACAGCAAAATTCTCTAAAGGAACTTAAAATCTAAACATTGTCTTTAGGAGCATACCAGGAATAGGTAAAAGAAAAAACTGATAAATGCATCAAAAATAGAAAAATCATTGTCTTTAGAAGCATACCAGGAATAGGTAAAAAAAAACGGATAAAGTCATAAAAAAAGGTCTAGCAAAAGATACCAAAATGGTCAAAATTAAATACAACGGCTGTTGAAATATCATCACTGGTAAAGTGAGAAAATCCAAGCAAAAAACGAAAACAACAACAAAACATTGCATAGGACAATTCCGGTTGAGATGAATTCCAATCGATGCCGCTGTTTTTGGCATTCCAATAACGTTTATACCCTAACAACAACTGCATTACAATGATATATACATTGAAATATATAATTTTAAGAATAATACAAAAAAAGTTAATCATATTCGGAAATTTATTAAACGCTCATCACTCATACGACGTGTTGTACGATTTTTAACAGGCATTAAAAAACTGCTTAAAGAACTTAATTAAAAATAAAAATTATTGTTCGAAAAACGAAAATAGCGGTAATAATTCATCGGTATACAATTTTAATAATAACTTAATATATGAACTATTCGAATATCCTCATTTGACCGCTCAAATGAATCATTAAAATTTATTAGTTTTTTTAAAATTTTTTTAAAGTTTTTTGTACTATCTAATTAATTAGCCAGCAAATACATAAAAAAAAATCAAGTGTAGGAAATTAATTTAATTCGATTTAAAAAAATCCACTGAAAGAAAAGCGCATTCATCACTAATTTGAAGTCCGTGCTGTGTTATATCCGTCGAAATAGATTGGATCAAAGGTTCTGGCACAAATCAATCACCAATGTAAATACCAAACCACTCATAAAAGCAGAGGTATATTCTTAGGATTCAATCTTTTCGATAAGTAGCTGCTTTGAGTTGCTCTCTGTGCCGAACGCAAGAAAGTTTGACCGAACACGCACACAAATGGGCACATGTACTCTCACATATACACTGAAGGGATGCAGCAACATTCAGCCTAAAATCCGTTTCTCATTTCAATGGCAAAGGGTCATTCTTCAGTCGGTCAATGACATTTGGTACATGATAAGTTGGCAGTTATTAGTACAGCCGCCTGTCCACGAGCCGTTGTGGGTGTGAGTCTGTGTTTGTGTGAGAGCGAGATGGAGAAAAACAAATGTGAGCACGTTTCTTTATTTTATAGATAAGTTGCGATGTGTTGATATTTTCTCTGACTGATTGCCAGTTCTTGTAGAAGTGACGATGTCCATAAGAAGTCACGGTTACCGAAACGAAAGTTGCTAGTTTTATTCTTCTTTGTCCATTGAGCTAAATTAACTTTGTTTGATCATATTACACAATGATATTCAGTGCGAAACAATTATCAGAAAAATATAAATGACTCTATAACTTAAAAGACTTCTCAGATCTGGAACACGGTTGATAAATTGACTATTTTTAAATGAAGCCCAATACCCTGTAGGCGATTCTATAACTTAAATAATAATAAGAATACTCTAAAAACACAAACAGGTAATTACAAGCCCCAATTAAAATATTATTTAATGAATGGTTTTGGTTTGAATAGAGCTTCAATTTAAGACCATTCTTCAGCGCCGATGTTGGTAGAGCTGCAGGGGCAACGCATGGAGATGAATGAGAAGAACAAGGAGCAGAAGAAGTCAAGTGGAAGGAGACACAAGATATGGAATAGTGAAGGGTTAAAGTGAATATGCAAATATATTTGATAAAATAGCACAAAACACACACAAAAATAAAGACAAAATTTTAACTTAATTGAGGTTGAACATTAAATATGACACTCCAATACTTTTACTTTTAAAGACCTTTTTAAATTTTAAATACTTTTAGAATACTATTTATACCTTAATTTTTCTTTATGTATTTATGTAATCTTTATGCTTAACGGGTATTTCTTTTTAGTTTGTTATTTGTTTATTTTTCTACTTGCTCAGTTGTTATATTCGAATATAAAACTAAAAATATATACAAGGAAAATAGAAGGATGCTTGCAACAAGAAGAGAGGCCCTTTATATCAACTGCTTGATTTCATATTTGGTAAATTGAGATTTCATATTTGGTAAATTGAGATATGTATGTAACAATTTCAATGTTATTCATGTTGTTGTTGTAATTATTGTTGGTAGCCGGCTGATACAACAACAATCTGAAATTGCGAATGAATTGATTTTGAATTAATCAAAAATCATTCAATTTAACAGCACAAATAAAATACAAAATCAACAAATAAACTAAAGCAAATATTAATTTGTGTGGTTTTATGTAAAATTTGTTTTTTTAGTTGTTATTGATTCTGTTGCTCAAAACGAATAAATGGACGATGAATCAACAACAACAAAAACAGAATCCTTTTCTCGTCCCAGCGTCACTCGGTTCACACTTAACAACTTCCCGTAGCCGGAAGTGGATATGTTGGCCGTAAGCACGCCTCTAACGGTAGTTCAAACCAGACAGACGCCATCGCAACATCTGGTCCAATTTAGTTTTTCGTAGACAGTCCATCCTCTCCTCAGTCTCAATGATAATATTTCACTATTCTGTGGCTGAATGTTTGTTGTTGGGGGTTGGTGCTTGGTTTCGGTTCGTGGTCTGTGCCACGCCCACTAAAGCTCAAAAAAGTAAACCCAGCAGCTACTTCGAATGAATTGCATTTCGATGTTTGTGGTTTATTCACAAAAAAGGCCAATATAAATAAATGGAAATCTTAAAGGTTTTTATTCTCTCCTTTTCTATTCTTCCTTATTTCTTCTCCATCTTCTCCGTCGCTTTATTTTAATCCCCATTTATGTCGATTTTCTTGGATTCCTTTTTCATATTGAATTTAATGCTGTTGCATAGAAATGAGAAAAATGTGCAAATTTATGCAATGAGTTTGTGTCTGTGCCGTTCTTAAGTGTGAGTGAGTGAGTAATTGTGTGTATGAATTTGTATGATTTGCTGTGGTTTCAAGTGTCGTCTTCTTATATTTTAAACTTCAGGCTGTGAACAGGAAGGAAACTTCAACAGAAGTACGTCTTATTTCTTGTTTTTCCATCAAGTTGATCGTCGTGTATTATTTCTTTATTTTGCATTATTGTATTTTATTTTCTTGGCACTTATCACTTCTTATTGTTCGTCTTTCCCATGCAGCGAAAGTGATTTCTTTATTCGTTTTGCTGATTATGCTGACTGAGTTCGTGTGTGTCTCTATGTTTTAAGTGTAAACGTGACTTGAGCAGAGATTTTTCTGAGAAAGCAGTGAAAGAGATGATCAAGGGGCATCAACGAGCAGAAACAAGGGGGGAAAATATTTCAAACACGATTTATTTTAAGCTATACGAATGTGATTTGAGTTTATTTCATTTTTATATTCGAAAAAAGAAAAGATTTTTCATGTGAAATTGAAGAAAAAAAAGCATAAAAGGAAAAATAGTGAAATATGAAGGAAGCACTCTACACACTTGTCATGCATGTATGTCATTCATGCATGTCAAATACTGTTAGAAGAAATTTTATTAAAAAATACAAAAGTAAGACTCTTCAGCTACTCGAAATCGAATCAGTGGATAGACTCAAAGGAGTGAAAATGCTATGCGAAAGGAGATGGAAGAGAAAAGCAGAAAGAAAGAAAGAAAGAGGAAAGCAAGTGTGTATAGAGAGAAACTAACAGAATAACGAACCGAAAGGTAGTGAAAAGCGACCGAAACATAGTCAAATACTCGTCGGTAAATGCATTCCTCTGTCCATTCGCATGTTATGCCGTGTAATACGCGCAAAATGCATACATACATCGCGTAGTAGCTGCATGTATGTTGGTCACACGTCCAGCAACAACATCGTAAACAGCAGCAACACTGAAACTACAACAGATTTTGTGAATGCAACCGAAACGAATCGCCGCTGTTGGGCAATGAATGCCGACGATTACGACACAAACACACACACAGACACGTCAGACACACAGCCACACTATCGCCCGCCCATCAAACACACCTTCCATGTACATGGATACGATTTAAATAAACCCATTTATCGGTCAGTGTCTCTGTGCTGACGTTCCCTTTTTCGGACATTCGTTTAAACATCGCTTCACTTCTCCGGCTGAACAATGACAAGGATGATGATGATGATGATGATGGTGTTGATGATAGTCATTACGATGATGATGGTGATGTTGTTGTTGATATTCCTGCTTCCGATGCTGGGTCACTGATGGTTGCCGGGAGCTGTCCGCAGCTGATGATGATGACTACGATGTTGAAATAGTCGTTGGAGTGGCTTCTGCTGTTGTTGTAGCTGCTGTTGTTGTTGTTGCTTCACTCATAAATGCATATCGTACGCTATACAGAATATTGTATACATGGAAATTACGACGAATTTTACTACGACGATAACGATGTCGACGGCACACAAATCAATAAAATGCATGTGCATTTAACTGATACATAATGTACTTGTTGTTGTTGTTATTGTAGTAGTAGTTGGTGTTCTCGTTGTTGCATTTGAGTGTCTGCAGCTGCGATAAAATGGACCCGCACATGTGAAACATGAAACTTGAGCTGGACGGGAGTCTGTGTCTTTGTGCATGTGTAGAATAAGGATAAAATTAATCAATAAAATAAAAGCCGGCCGGCTGAAAAGCACAACACACTGCAGAAAATGTGTATTAAAATATTCACTAACAATAATAGTAATAAAAGTAATAATAATAAAGCGACTACTTCTTGAGGGAACGTATTATTTTTTCGGGAAGTTAAATATATTTGCTATTTAATTAATTAATTAATTTTTCGAAATCTACCATTATAACAATCAATTTATGCATTAACATTATTGATCAATGCAGTTATTTTGTTAAAAAAACCAAATCCATTGTTGTTATTCATTCCTTTATCCATCCATGTCCTTTATCCATTAATTTTATAAATTTTTTTATACCCTACACCTTAAGGTTGAGGGTATATTCACTTTCTACCGGAGTGTGTAACGCATAGAACTAGACAAGATAGGTATGGAAAAGTATATATATTCTTGATCAGCATCACCACCAAAATTGAAATAACGATGTCTGTCCGTCTGTCTGTCTGTCTGTCTGTCCGTTGAAATCACGATCACAGGAGAACGGATTAAGATTTCAAAATGAAATTTGGCAAAAATATTCGTTGCTATGTTGGGGTGTTTCGTATTGAAAATGGGCAAAATCGCCCAAGGACCACGCCTACTTTTTATATCGAGAGTGCAGGCAACTCTGTTTTGCCTATTAAAAAAGCCCATATCAGCATCACTTTTTGAGAGAAGACAAGAAAATTTTATAGGTAGGTTTAGACTAATGCTTCCAGTTAATATGCCAAATATGGGCGCGATCCGCCCACTTTTTAAAAAAAATTTTTTTTTATTATTATTATTATATATATATATATTGTATATTTATTATTAGATATATAATATATATATTGTATATATTTACGAGTATATTATATCGCACTAATTCTAAATATATATGCGAGTATATATGCAGCTTTAAGGTGTAGGGTATTGCGGCTACAGCCCGGCTGTAGACAACACCTTTACTAGTTTTACGTTTTAAGAGTTCTTTTTACTATTGTTCATTGTTACTAATATAGCTGATAATCATGTAATTATATTATTTATTATAATTAATTTTTTGAAATTATGTTATTTTTAATATTTTATTTATGGTTATTACATTTTTTGTTATAATTTTAAAAACTCATTTAACCAATTCAATCACTCTATTTTAAAAACTAATTTATTTAAATAAACAGTCAAAGATCGCTAAAACTTATCCAATTGTTACTTAAAATTTCTGTCTATTGGAAAATGTAGATGAAAACAGAATGATAATTATTTATGAATCCTGTGATAATGAAATTTATGACTTCTTTTCATAAAAAAAAAATTAAGATGCAATAAAATCATCATCATCATATATTATAAGTGCTTTTGAGTTCGTATTGATGTTTGTTGTTGATTTATGAATTGTTATATTGCTAGATTGTAAGGAATTTCCCACTCTAGATTTAAATAAAATAAAAAAATTTTATAAACCAATTTTGTGTATTCCCAAATCAGGAAAATAAAAACTAACGACTCTGTTTATAACAGATCATATATATATAAACCACAGTTTAATGACATACTCTTCGCGCACAGATCGAGGTACTTAAAATAATAATCAAGACGTTTCTCTGGGCTATAAGATCCTGACGTTTGACCAAAATAATAAGTTTTCAAGCAAAGGCTTGCACAAGAATTGTGAGCACGAGAAAAAAGCTCAGTACACCAACAAATAGCACTGCAACATAAATATCTACTTAATTATCTAGTGACATAAGTTAAATATTAGATGTATGAACTGAAATTGTATAAATTCACCAGAAATAAGTTAAGATAAATTAAATCTTCATTGAATACTGTAAGATTGAAGTTATTATTGTCTGTCGAATGTCTGTTCTCTTAGCTAAGTTCACTGTGTTATAGTAATAAGTTTACATTGCTTAAAATACATTTCAGAGACCAAAAAAGAGGGGAAAGTAACGGATTCAACAGACGTATTTGTAGTTGGTTTTGTCTGCTCTTATAAGCTATCGAAGACTTTAGTTTGCAACACGTGTTGTGCATATATTTCAGCATAAGTTTGTTTAGCAAGCAGATGAAAATTGACAGACAACAGGACACTGACAAAAATGGCTGATGAAGAACTCCAAAGCTTCTGCAATTTGGCAATATTGACTGAGACGCAATGAGTCGGGAAGAATCAGTGATGGACACATTTCATATATAATTATTCTATAATAAAGTTAACAATACTAAGAAACTAGTTTATTTTTCTAAGACAAAGTAATAAACAAAATTTAGGGAAGTATCATCATCACCATTATCATGATCACCATTTTAATTGCAGTAAACATCATCCATTCACGTTCAAGGATCAGAGCAGCATTTAAAATTCCGCTCACGATTTCAACATCGACAACGAAAACGAAAAAGCAAATATATGAAGAAGGAAAGAAGCGAAAAGAGAAAACAAAAAACGTAAAAACCCAAGACGGAAGAAGAGCCAAACAATTAAAAAGTAATTAGGGGAAAAATTCAAGAGGTTGCACAACAAACGGAAAAGGAAGAAGCGGGAAGCAAAAACAAACTATGGTTGGAAAAAGGATTCGATCATAAAAGAGTCCAACACAAAACAAATGAATGAAAAGGATAAAATCACGAAAAAGACAGAAAAAGCATTGATTATTTGCTTCAGAAAAAGCGATAAAACGATTTTTTAAAAGAAACTGAAGCAGAGCAATTAAAATATAGCAAGAAATAAAAGCAACTCTAGAAAATAAAATATTTGATAAATAAATAGAGTAACATCAATAATAAATCAAATTAATTAAAAACTAGTATAGGTGTTGTCTACAGCCGGGCTGTAGCCGAAATACCCTACACCTTAAAGCTGCATATATACTCGTATATATACTTAGAAGTGGTGCGATATAATATACTCGTATATATATACAATATATATTATATATCTAATAATAAATATACAATATATATATAATAATAATAATAAAAACAAAAAATTTTTTTTAAAAAGTGGGCGGATCACGCCCATATTTGGCATATTAACTGGAAGCATTAGTTTTAACCTACATATAAAATTTTCTTGTCTTTTCTCAAAAAGTGATGCTGATATGGACTTTTATAATAGGCAAAACAGAGGTACCTGCACTCTCGATATAAAAAGTAGGCGTGATCCTTGGGCGATTTTGCCCATTTTCAATACGAAACACCCCAACATAGCAACGAATATTTTTGCCAAATTTCATTTTGAAATCTTAATCCGTTCTCCTGTGATCGTGATTTCAACGGACAGACAGACAGACAGACAGACGGACAGACATCGTTATTTCAATTTTGGTGGTGATGCTGATCAAGAATATATATACTTTTCCATACCTATCTTGTCTAGTTCTATGCGTTACACACTCCGGTAGAAAGTGAATATACCCTCAACCTTAAGGTGTAGGGTATAATTAGCAAAGGATTGAATTGAATTGAGACTGCCGTCGGCTTCACGTACACTCAGACGACACTTTTTGAATAATTCCATCCAAGATTTTTTGTTTATTCTTAGTGGAGTATTCGGTCTTTTCAGTTATGAGTACATAATTATGTACTCATTTATTCTATGGCTACATTTTATTTTTTATCATTATTCTTGGTTCGTTTTTTCATTATTTCTTTTATCATTTATTTAGTATTTTACTCAATTTTTTATTTAAATCATTAATTGATTCACTTATTGGGTTTTTTACTCATTTTTTTGGTTGGTTTATTTCTATATTTATTTATTATTTAAACTCTCATTTCTTATTTTATTTATTCATTTGCTTGTTTTCTAAATTATTTCTTATTATTATTTATCTATTTATTCATTCCTTACTTTCTTCCTTTATTTATTTATTTCCTCCATTTCTGAGTGATTTAGTTTCTAAAAACAGAGAAACGTCGTCAACGTTGAGATTTGAAGCTGATTTCCAGGCGTTTGCTTTTAGTTTCATGATTAAAGTTAAGATTTTGTTGTCAACGTCAGTTTTTGCTTTTCCCGTCGTTATTACACCTTTTCGCGCTGCATTTTTCATCATCTTTTTCGTCCTTCACTCGTTCGCTGTATATAAAAAAGCCGGTGTAGTTTTAATAGCCTTGAGGTAGATGTTGTTGTTCGTGTTGTTGTTGTTGCGATATTTACTCAGCCTCCGTTTATACATCGCTCAGCTCTCGCTCTGTTCTCACTCTCCACTCGCTCTTTCACACACACTTCATAAAACTTGATGCAAAATCAAAGCATAAAACAAAAAAGATACGCACCCTGTTTTCGATGAAACCAATCGAAGATTTTCGTCTTTAAGTTTGCTTTTTACTACTCATGAATCACTTGCAATTATTTAATTTGATGTATGAACTCTGTGCAGTTTCTTTTTCCGCTTCCTTTCGCTTCTTTGTCACCGGAAAATTGATGCAGCTCTGTTTTGTGGATATTCGATAAAAGACCAACAACAACTTCACTGAGAAATGCACTTAAATAACCGCAACCGACGGAGCGTCGTCCAGACGAGACAAGTGAACGAACGCGAGTGAAATGATTCCTTGAGGAATATCCTTGGTTTTTGCTTCTTATCGTCGCTTGCTTCTTAATGCCTTTTATTGCACTTGCTAAGATTTACACTCTCGCTTTGGCTCTCTCTCTCTCATAATTTCACTTGCTTGCTCTCTCTCCCTCTCTTCATTCCTGTCACGCTTCAATAAACTTTAAATAGCATTCACATCTTTATACACATTTCACATTCATCTAACTGTTTTAGAGCCTCTCTTTGCCGTTCTAACTCTCTCTCAAATCTCAAATAGTAATTTTTATTTGCCTTCCTTTTCTTATGAGTGTCACTCTCCTTTCTTTCCGGTTTCTTTCGGCTTCTTCCGCTTCGCTCAACCGCACGGACCGAACGACGAACTGCAACTGATTATTTGCCGAGCATCTCAGACGGTTTTTAATGTCTGCAAAGCAAAGAAATCAAGCAATTCACGCAATACCCTGGCGGTGATGTTACAGGGGAAATTGCGTGATTTGCGTGATTCCTTTCCATGATTGGAAAATGCCGTGTTTTTGTTGTCGAAGCCGGCAGCGCCATTGGAACCCAACGTCGTTTCGAAAAAGAGGAAGAATTTCTGCAAAACTTCACTTCGCGTCGTTGGAAGCTGCAAACGACGTAGTAAAAGCTGCAAAGGATACACGATTTTGGTTTTTTTTTGAAGAGGGAGGGGATGAAGCTCTGAATTCTGTGAATGTACAGAAACATCATAAATGATATGAGTTCCACGTGATCCACTCGTTCCACGTGTTGGCACTTCGTTGTTGGTTTATTGAGCAAATGGTGCGATTCCTATTGGAATGCTGTGCGATTTCCATGAGGGATTTCAGTGGATGCTGTTTCTGATTCGAACTGTGTTTTTAATGAATGAATTCAACTGCAAAAATCTTTCGTTCAGCATCCAAAAGAGAACAAAGAGAATTCTTATTTTAAAATTATTTAAAGAAATTCCTTTAATGTGCTTCAAATTGTTTTTAATTCTTCCTTTTCTTGCCATTTTTAACACTCGATTGACTTAAAAACCATTCGCAAAATACATTTGAAGGTAAAACGTCACCCTTGAAGTTAAACGCCTTTTTTGTGGTTCGGATTAAATTCAAAAACAGTCAAAAAAGGAGGAGACTTTAGAATTCATTGTGCGCAATCAACCAGGATAAATCCAGCGATTCCGAAGGAAGAAACCCGACAGGACAAAGAAATTCAAGACGAGGATTTCTTCGCTTCACCAGGTTTTGGGAAGCTTTTCAAAAAAAAGGGGAAGAATTTCTTTGTGTGTAAATTAAAGAATTAAAATTGAGGCGGATCCGCTTTCAAAACTGACCAAAGAAGGAACAGAAATAAACGCAAAAGGTGGGCGGAGGGAGGGGTAAGGCTTTTAAATTAAATTCACCACAAAAAAAAACGTTCCTTTGTTCGTTGCTTTTTAAGAGTCGTTGAATTCGTTGTTGTAGTTGTTTATACACATACTCAGAGTAATATCCATGTATATATTTGTTTATACTGCCCGGCATCGATATCTGTTGCTTCTGTTTTTTTCTGCAAAGTAAATTTGAGGAACTGTTTTTATTTGGTTATTCAGCAGCCACTGACATTTGTAAAAATTTATTCACACGAAGTAATTTGATTGAGATGCTGACAGAGGCGCTTCAGATGGTAAGGCTCCTTAAATATCATTGAAAATTATAGCTATTTGTAGATATTTATTTCTTCTACTGAACAAAACAAGAATTAAGAAGAAACCTTTACTAAACCAAACGATATCGACGCTTGAATATGTTTTGCGTACTACATTCCATTCGCGCAACATTGTTTATAAACATATGTTCCTAAGCGAAATGCTTCGTTCGTGAACTGCAAACGTTCAATTCAAATTTGAATTCTTATTTTTCGTGCAATTGTTATTATTTCTATTCGAGTCCATCGTGAATCCGCTCCTGTTTCGTTGCTTCACGATTTATCGACCAATAAACTCGCGCACACATCAATTAAATGCTTATAATTAAATTGTAAACCGAATCAAATATTCCGCAGGACGTGTTTTCGCAGGACGTGTTCTGTTGTTGCGTTCGCTCTTCCTCGCCGCTCTTTTTCTTTCATTTGTTTGTATCAGTGTGAATGGTGGCGAGTTTCTCTGAAACTTTATTTGCTTTGTTGTTGCTCTCTTCTCACGGATGCAGGAAACTCTTTAAACATAAAATTAATCATTTAATTTGTCTTCAATACGAGTTTTGCTTCATTTCGTTTTAGTTTAGCTTTGAACCATATAATAATAATCTGCACATGGGTTTAATTGTGAATCCACCTCCAACGACGCCTCCTTCGCCTTCGTATTTATAGCAAAACATGTCACGTATTCGGGAAAGGTGGAAAAGGAGGGAAACAATGACAAGCATTAAACGAAGAAGAGGAAGAAAGAACACTCCTTTCTAATTGAATTCTAAGCATCGTGGACAAACGTCACGCACAAAACTTGCCAACAAAAGTTGTTTGTTGATTGTCGTGTAGTGGACATTAATTTCCCCATTTTCTTCCGCCATTCTTCTTTCTTTCGCCTTCTTTTTTCTCTTTTCGTGTCTCTTTTTTTTGTCAGGTTGCTGTTCGTCCTTCTGCTTCTTCGATTAAAAATACTCATGGAGAAGTTCGTCATGCAACTCAAACACCCTGTAATTAAAGCTCAATCAATAAAAGAGAACAATACGATGACAAGAATTAACTTCCACCCACACATTTTAGAGAACTGTGTGTGTGTGTGTGCAAAACGCATTTGCTTGGAAATATTCAGTGAAGAAGAAAGATGGGTTGAGAGCGAGCAATGCTATGATCACACATGGAGAACATTTCAATGAACGAATAAAACAACAGCGACTCTAATGAAGCTGTTTACAATACATTGCAGAAGGATTCCGATCTCTACTCTCTATTAAAGAGAATGAATTGCAAGCCAAGCAAGAGAATACACGAACAACGCCAAAAACAATGACTAACCATTGAGACGATTGCTTAGGTCACGAACACTATTGAGAGGAGCTTAAATATACACAAACTTAAAGCACTTCATATGAGTGAGAGATCGATCCACGTTGCATCTCAGCTCCAAGAAGAGGGATGTTTAATCGAAATGTTACAGGCACTGCGAGAGAGGCAACTGAAGAGAGATGTAGAGAGCGTTTCAGCGATAATTGAAACGTGACTCATTAACGCCATCGTAAATGTAAGTTTAGGTTTTGAACGATTCAGGAGCAGAAGAAAAAGAGAAAGGAAGTAGTGAAACGAAGAGCGAAGAAGACACTGAAAATAGATCACGACCTACATCATTGCTGAATGAAGTGGAGGGAAGTTCTTTGGCAACTTTCACCCCTTTGCAATTGTGCAATAAATGGGAAAAAGTAACTGAAATTTCACTTGAGCAAATGCAATAAATTTTAAGAAACATGCAAGTGGGTCGGTGGTTTTTAGCGCAACACTTTCTCCTTCTTTAGAAGTTTTTTCGTGAGTCTCGTACGTTAGCCGGAAGAGAGGAGTGATGGGAACGAACACTCATTTTATACCTCCACAATTTTCACTGCAATCAACTTTATTTTTTAGGGTTTTCTTGTCAAATATGTTATGTTTTAGTTTTATTTTATATAAAACGAGTTTTAAAAACATTTTTGTTGTTGACGACTCGTCCCTTTTTAGCTCCCTTTCTTTCTGTTTCTTACAGAGACGACTGAAAGTAACGAGTAACGAATTTACCTGCCGTTAACATTCGCCGAAACGCAATAAATTTATTACTTTCGAAGCATTGAGAAGCACAGGAAACGGAACTTAACTTTACTTTTCCACTCCTTCCATTGTAGCTCTCCTTCCTCTTCCAATTTCCCTACTTGTCACTTGTTTTCACAGTCTTTTTTGCTTTTAGCAAACTAATTAAAACCAACAGCAGGATTTGGTTTTATGAGCAACGCTAAGAGCATCTGCGTCCTGTTTTTTATGCTCTTCGTCCAGTTACTGTAACTGTTGTTGATGATGTTGTGTTTTGTCGTTCTCTCCATTCACTCGACTTTATCTGGTCGATGTGAATGCTAAACACTGCTCAGTGCTCCGTTTTCTGACCAACCAACAACAGCAACAAAAAAAAACGGCCAACAACGTTCCATTTACATTTTTTCCTTTTTAAGACAATTTTTCCATGTTGTTTATAGGAATTTTTGTCAAAGTTTCCAACGTTTTTTTCGTAATGTATAAAGTTTTTTAATGTTTCCTGTGACCAACGGAAGTTTTTAAACTTTTTACAAGCATCAAAGGCAGTGAATTTGCGTTCATCATCAATCATTCGACATCTTCATCACTAAATTATTTACAGATGACTTTCCAGTTCTATTCAGATATTATTTTTTAATTACGCTTTAAGTAAAATTCTTCTAGAAAAATGCAAAAGAAATAGCAACGAAACTACGATTAAAAACAAACGACTAGGATTCTACAGAAACTTTCGTTAAAGTATTATTAAGTAAAATAAATCACTTTGCATACAAAAAAAGAAAACTTTTAGCTTCAGTTTTAATTACTTTGTTCGCCAGTCTTAGAACGAACAGATTAAGAGTATTTTAAATTAATATTCTCTCATTCAAATGATGATATGTCCATGAAAGTTCACAGAGCAACATGCCTAGACTGTAATGCCTTATCTATGACCGAAGTGAAGCACTGAATAGCAGTCGCTGTTGATTGTCCCCCTGTTATATCCGCCTATAGACAAACTGTAGAGGGTATATACATAAAGACCTAAACCTGGATTAAAACTAGGGCATGCACAATAGATCCCAAGGGTCGCGCCATTGCCCATGAATAATAATAATAATAATGTAGAGAGTATACATGTAGCACTGTGTCCCTGATATACAAGTCCGGTAGTTTCTTCACTGTCCTTAGGCAAAAAGAGTTAAGGCTTATGGGTCGATATGCTTTACGCAATTGGGCAGAGGCGCCTATTTGCCTTAGGTTTAAAGACAACCCGAACCTAGTCTTTGGTACATGTCTAAGCACCAATCCCTGAACAATCTTGACAGAATCGGAATACGCACCTTGTTATAAAAGGCACTGATATATTCCTTCAGGTAAAGCGCAATGGACTAGCTCCCTTTCAAGGATGCATCCCGATTTACTTCGATGGAGCAAAGAATAGTGTGTGCACACAGCGCAGCAATATCTAGACCACAAGTTGGAAAAGACCACAAGTGACCTGGTTAATTTCGTCAGACGGTATAGCTTTTATAGCTAGAAGAAGTTTCGATATTTAACAAGCCAATGTGACTTCCACGAGTACAGGTGTTAGGAGGTCTACCGGGACACATACATTACTATCTCTTCAACGCTAATTACATCCAGAGGGCACTGTTATAAGACACACATACGTAGTGGCTTTCGTCGCATAGGTACTGTTCAGATGTCACCTGGGATTACGGTGGTTTTTGAGTTTTTCTCTCTAGATATGTTATGTTTCGTAGGAGCAGGAATACCTAATAGAGTGAGCGGCTCTTCACTACTTAGAGGCGGTCTTGAACAATTAAATTGGAAAGCCTTCAAGCTCCTGGGACAGTACTTCACAAACATGATGGTTCTCATACGTCTCCTCTTCTGCTATGACTTTCTATAAGAACAATTGTTGGAAATAGACGCGTCTGCTTGCTTCAGACAGCGAGACAAATGCAGACGTTCGGCCAGATTCGTACGGTAGCTACCATCCAATGCCAGTTAAACACAGTTCATTGTATATTTATGAAGCAACTGACAGACAGACAAGTCGCTGATCTGATTCTCCTGCATCTATTTATCGCACATTGTGTTCATGCTTTTATACTAAGATTATTTATTACCTGCAAGAAGCGTTCCGTTCGTAGATCAAAAACAAGTTTTTAATTTGAAGTAGTTTTGAATTGTGACCCAATTCTAATTGCATAAAAAAACACACTTCATTTTATTGCCCACTGCTATTGTCACGTCTTGGAAATTCTTCGCTTGTTCGTAGTGAATAATTCCACACAAGGAATTTCATAGGAAATAATAAACAAAAGAATCCATACGAATGCCGGCAATAAAATTATGTTTTTTCATAAAAGTTTTGTTGCTTATGTTTGTTCCGTCACTTGTCTTCTCCATTCACTTGAATTGGTTGCTTTATGAAATCAGCTGGCACGTCCTCGTCGGCATTGAGTATTCCTCTGCGCCTTCGCCGTATCTGAACCACTTTTCTCACCTTCCCATTCACCACATTCGAGGCTTGAAGCAATGACTTGAACATTCCGAAAAATGCAATCTTCCTCGGCGAACGCACGAACATTTCAACTTCGGTTGATAGATGGGTTCTGTGTGTGCGCTTAAATGTGAGTTTGTGTGTTCGGTTGAGTTCTCGTGACCAACTCGGACTTGGAAAGTTAACTGGAAGCCTTTAATTCTCCATACAGCGACCGAGCTGCACCAAATCCTAGATGCACACGAGCGCACACTCTAACTAAGCCTACTTTAGACACGCTTAACACACACACACGCTTACACACTTATGAAGCATATGGCTTGGTATCAGCAGCAACCGCAGCGCCAAAAAAGGAAGCGTTTTTGTGGCAAAAGCATGTCTTGTCGCCATCCGGATTAAGTGGCTATCGTGCGACAAGTGAACTTGCAATATATGCTTGTACAGCAGCCCCTCCGCCATCCACCACGCCCACTTCCAACGCCCTTGTGTGCTCGCTTGTGTGCGTGCGTGTAAGCTGATAGCGAACGTATGAAGCTAAGCAAAAAAGTCATACGTACGACAAACCTTATCAACCGGCACGTAAAACATTCGCAACTCCAACAGCAACAACAGCAACAGTTAAAGAAGTCGTGGAGTCTATAAATTTCATGCTTTCGCATTAGGAATTTAAAATTTATGAGCGGAAAATATGATTTTCTGTCTCAAGGATCAGGTAAATTCCCAAAACTATTATTTATATTCTTCATAAATCCGAAAATAATTCTTCTATATTCCATATCCACATGAAAAACTTCCAACATCTATCGAAACTTTGAATGTTTTAAGAATATTGTAGAAGTATCTCCCACAAATATTAATTTATTATCAATCAACTGAAGAGTTTTTGAGCGCGTTGTTGAAAACGTGACCCAACTCAGCAACACAAGAAATTAAAACTTTTACAAGTTTACAACTATGAAAACTCACAAAATTTAAACGTCCCTGCGCTGCGATTCTCAAATTAACGAGAGAGCAAAGCAATGAAACACGAACGACCAAACGAACGAGCGAACGAATAACTGAAACTTGGAAATGAATTACGCCAGCGAACGGAGTTTCTTCACGAACATTTTTCATTTTTACTACGCCGAAATCCTTCCCAATTTGTTAATAGACTACAACTGCACTAATAACACTTAAGACTAATAGAATTCTTTCGCAGCCACCTCCTTCGTTGGCAAACTTCAAACCGCTGTTGAAAATTATAGACATCGCTGAGTCCATCGAGCGCTATTGGGTTCGATCCTTTGGCAGCTCCTCTTGGGCCACGGCTTAATGTATGTGTGGTGCACGCATGTGTGGCTGTGTGTGTGTGTTTTTGGCAACACCAACATAAAGTAAAACTTCGTGACTTTCTTCGCCAATTTTCGCACTTGGTTATTACGTTCCAACAACCAACCACACGCCACCACAGCGCTGTTCCTGTTACACCACACCAAACCACACTCGCGTCACCACAGCTTGATACCTCCTGCTGTGGGCAAAACTTATTCAACAACTCGTATTCGCTGTCTTCTTCTTCCATTTGTGTGCTGGTGGAAATTTTATGTTCAACTTAAGAAGACAAATTTTTATTGCCGTCGATTTTTCCTCGTCACCACTCCCCGTAGACTAGGAAACGTCGCTTACTTCATCATGTTTTCATTCGATTATTGAGTGCAGCAACAGCGACAGCCTCCATTCAATGAGCTCGACGAAGTATTTGTGCAGCATACTTCAAGGAGCTGCTTCGTTCATGCATCGCTTTTACTTCCTTTTTCTTCATCTGCCTTTCTCTGTTCTTCAAAGTATTCCAGTCAATTTTTATTATTTTCTCTCATCCATCGAAGTTTGGTTGACTTTTTCTTTTATTGGCGCGATATTTCAATTGAAAATGCATACTTGGAACAATGCCCGTGACACTTGCCCCTCAACGGGTGCGGAGGAGGGTCGTGGGGATGAATGAGTACATTAAGAATACCAGCGACATACCAGCGACCCGTCATACGCCCCGACTGCACCAGCAAAAGTTCTCTGATGATTTATTGAATGGATTAAGCGAAGTTTGTCTTTGCGATTAAATTTTACGCCCGAAAATGAATTATTTTATGAATTATAAAGGTGATCACTGGCAATAAAAGGAGAGGAGTGGCGAGCGAAATGAAGAGGACGATAACGCTTTGAATCTTTGCCATTTGATTTGTTTAACATTCGACAGCTCATTACTTTAAAGCGTTTATTTCCGAGAAAACAGCGAGGTTCACCTTAGATGACGAAGATTTCCATACACCTAATTTTCATTCGAATTTATTAATAGCTCATTAATTTTAATTTGAGATTTTAAATTGCGATACAAGGAAATAACAAAGTAAGAAATATCGTAGTTTCAATTTAAATGGCAAAAATGTTCGGAAATAACATGGAAACGGAAGCTTCCATATAAAGAAGATTGTTAAAGAAGCAAGAATTGAAAAAAGTAGAGAACTCAAAAATTAATATAGGAAGCAAAGTTTAATGCGCAAGAAAAGTGTAAAAAGAGAATAAATAAAAGTAGAAACGAGTAGTAACGAGGTTTAAAAGATTTTTAAAATAATACTCGAAGGTAGATGATAAAACTGAGGGAACTGCAAGGGGCGAAGAAGAACGACAGATCACGTAGGGAGTCATACTTTTGTCCAGCAACAAAAACTGACATCATGAGAAAACTTTAAATTTATTTAAACCTTAATTTCTTCTTCTTTGCTTTCCTTTGTAGTCCTTTTTCATTTAATATTAAATTTATTCTTTTTGTAGTCCAAACTGAGAACATTTAAATTAATATTAAAATGAAATTTGATAAAATCTTAATAAATTATAAATTTTGTTGCTATTTTAGTTGCTATTCAAGAAGAAGGTTTAAAGAGGAAATACGAAAAATTCGTTGCATAAAAATTCCACTTGAATTTACTTGCCCGTTAACTATTTATTTCAAAAGGATGTGTAATAAATCAACTACTAACAACTAACACTTTCTTAGTGAGCAACGCTTTGCAAAGGAGTCGAGAAAAATATAAAAATGCAATAAAAATGCTCGGTTGTGTGTTGATGTTTCTTTTAAAGTTTCGTTATTTCAACTTCTTCCAGAAGATGAACTTAAACAAGAAGATTAAATTCACAACTCGGCAACAAAAGTAATAAAAAGTTTCTCTTGTTCAGCTTCAAAGATGTTCAGTTTTTCCCTCCACGTCGTTGCTGTTGTTGTTATTTTTACATATTCCTTGTCGCTGTCTTCTTACAGCTTCTTCAACAGCTTCTTCATCTTCGTTCCTTGTTTTGACTGCTTTTATTCGAAGCAGATGCACCTGATGCGGATCTAACGATGTTTCCTGTGTGTTTCTGTATTTGTGCTGGTGTCTGTGTCTGTGAATTACGTAAGTAAGCTCTTTGGCCATATCCGTGGCTCTCGTTTTCAGCAGTTTTTTGCATCCGCTTCAATTTCCTTCAGCAGCACTAATTTTTGTGCTCCAGTTTTTCTCCTGCTTTTTTTAATGTCTTCTAAAGTAGTTTGGCGTGAAATTACTTGGTAGCCACCTGCAGTCTCCGTCGCAATCCCCATCATTATCATCAGGATCGCCATCAACTTCACGAAAATAGAAACCAAATGATGTTCGCCACCGGTCGCTGTTACTTTCAGCATCTGCTGCTGCGTTTAACCTTCGTTTCCTCTTCCTTTTCCAGTCTAGTCCATCTGTTTTCTAGTTTGAAGATTACTCAAGCTTTGTTCAAACAAACAATGAATACGAGATGACAAATGAATGAGTTTCAATAGCTTTATTTTAAACCAAGCGAAGATGAGATTCCTTAAACAGCAACATTTAATTCAAGATGCGTTGTAACACGCGACAGTCCTCTTCCCAAACCTTCAGTCCCACCTCAGATTCTCCGCACTCCTATCTTAAACCCTACACTGCTCCCTGTGAAAAAGAGAACCTCTCAGCTCCGAAGTTTGACAGTTCCTCAGCCTCATAGCTGCCTTCTTCTGTCTCCCAGTCTGTGTTTTCGTCTGCTTGTATCTGTCAGTCGCCGCTGCAGCTGCGAGCCTTTCTGCTTTTGTTGGCACCCAGAATACAGTCGCATTCGCGCGGCTTTCGGTAAAAAGCCCTCGACTGGCTTTAAAACCGCGACTGCTTTTTGCCGTCTGCGAATTCGTCACTGTCATAAGGCATTTCCTCTGCTGTCGTCTCTGTTTTCGCTCAGGCATCCGGCGCCACGGAATCGCGCGTCCTCTCGGCTGCGGCGCCTAGAAGGCTGCTCATGTTTTATTGTTTCCTGACAATAGAAGGGTTGCGAGGCGGTTGCTTCATCTCGTTGCTAAGCTTTTAAGGTGTCTTCAGGAAAACATCGCAAATTCTCAAGGCATTCACAAGACCGTGTTTAGTCTAAATAACAATAACAAGCTCCATTGTTTCCTTTCCATTGTTCAAGTTCTTTGTTTGCTGCTTTCTAATGATCAATCATCATTTTCAGCAGCTTCATCTTCATGTTCATCAAGACTCTTTTGAGGTTCTTCAACTCCTTCGAAGCATTTCTCAGAATTACTTCGGAAAGACATTAAATATTTCACACAAGTGATGAAATATGTGATGTAAATAAATAAATGTATGTTTATTGATGAGTTTGAACGTGTAAATGTTTGTTTATGGATTCAAATTAATTATTCTTTGCAACGAAATTAGTATTTTTATTGAAAAGACTTTGATTTAAAGCGTGTCACGGAAAAATTAAAGCCCAAAACAATCCCAATGCAATGAAAAGTCACAGCAAGTTTACAAATTCTCAAAATGGGCATCAAAGCAATAGAAAAAAATACAAATTCAACAGCAACAACAGCAGCAATAATGGGCGTTAAGTGCATCTATAAAAAACGCAGTTCAGTCAATGAGTACTTTAAATCAATTGTGTCATTCGATCGTTTAACATCACCAACCGAATTCCACTAAACCGTCAAGAAAATGTTTAAATTTGTAAGTGAAAATATTGAGAAACTCAAGAGAAAATCAAGGAATTTATTAAATTCCTTTACATAATGTAATTTAATGTTCGAATAGAAATTAAAATATATACAATTGCTGAGTGATGAAATAGGGAATAATTTGCGATACGTAATTGCCAAAGTTTTCAGAATAATAACACACATTTCAGAAATGTTAACGAATATTCTAACAAACATTGGAAGGATTGTCGAATAAGTGTATGAAAAACAATAAAAACATAAATAATAATACTAAATAATAATAAACACCTATATAATAAATAATAGTAATAATAATTATACACAGATTTGAGTAAAAATAGAAAATCGGCTTTGTGGAACCAAAACTACTCGTATGTTAAAAATGAATTAATATAATAAGAATAAAAAAAAATTAAAAAAAATTTTAAAACTTGCAAATTTGAAAACTTCAAATATTTGTTAATATATGTAGGCGTATCAAAAATAATTTAATTAAATCGATATAATCTAATACTAACCCGAAAAATTACCTTATAATCAATGAAATAAGATCCGTATTTGACCATTATAATAATAAATAATGATAAGTCAAAAAATAACGTAAGATAACTCATAAATTTGATTTTAAATAACCTTGTAAAATTATTAAAATAATTTTAATTAAAACTTATGAAAATATAATTCTAGAAAAACTCGAAAATTACACGATTTCTTCCTTTAAGAATGAAAAGGTTTTAGAAACGACCTAGGTTTTCAATCAGTTGTGGTGTTCGAGATATCGACAAAGAATTGTTATTTTTTTGAGATTTTGTCGTAAAATATTTGTTTTTGTAATGAACAACAGATAATGCCTTCGCCAACATTTTTACCAAAGTTAAAATCAGAGACAAAAATACAAAAATTCTTAATTTTTCGTTCGTAAATTCTCAAATTACCGTAGGATTTTTTAGACACACGCTATGTTTTGTTTAGAAGTAATTTATAACGATAATCCTTAGGATTTTTTCCGTATGCGTATTTTTAAATTTTATATAGTGTATATACGAGTATTCTGAATGTATTCACTTTTAGAGATATTACAATAAAAGTATTTTAAGTTCTCATTCGTAGTGGTTTGTGTTTCTTTGTTTTAGATGATGATTTTATTGTGCGCCGCACTCGTTGTCGCTGCGAATGTTGCGATCGCCAAACCGCATTTTATACCTTATTCGGTCCCCGTCCTCGGCTCTGGTTACGCTTCTCCATTCTACTACTCTTCGTATCCGTACATCGCATCGCCGTACTACACGACGTCTTCGTATTACGTTGGATCACCCTACGTTTATTCACCCTACGCTTATTATTTCGGTCGATAAAATTAAATATAGGAAATATTGAAAAGAGTTTGTTAATAAAATTCCCATGTTACTTCCTGCTTTGTCGATTTATAATATTTTACTAAATATATAACAAATAAATGCTTTATTAAATCGTATTTTTTTATTCTTTGATAATTTAGATAAACCTTAAATTTAATTCTAAAATTATCTTTATCATAAATCAAGCACGTTTCTTAACGTTAATTATTCAATATTTTCCTGGTTTCAAGGATTCTTTGGCTTTCATTTTCAACGTCGTTTGTTGTGTTTGTTTTGCAGTGTTGCGCAAATTAGGAACAGTTACTTGGCTATTGTTGTTGTTGTTATCGCTTTGGTTATTGCGTTGATGTTGCTTCCGTCTACATGTTGAAATGTTTGCGGTGAGATTTTGTCTCAAGAATAAACAAGTTGAAAAGCTTTCATACAAATACATGTGTTTCACTGTGTGCGCGAGTGTGTCTTCTGCTCATGTTCAAGTTTATATTTTAAGTTACTAACAATGAGACGTGGTGTTAACTTTCAACTTGACTTGTCTGCGGCGCTACTGATTGTCTGTGGTGGGTTGCGAAGAAACAAGATGGAGCCTACTGAAGCAAATGTATGTTCGTGTGTGTTTGAGAGGAGCAGACATGACATTTACTTCCACGTTAAATTCACCTCAAAATGATTGAAACACTGTAAGAAATTTACTAAATAAAGAAAATATTGTCGTATATTAAATAAAGAAAATTGTCGACTATTTTTAATGTTTATCAGAATTTGAGGATAAAAAGTCTGCATTCTCTTTACTCCGTGGCTCGGTGCCTTTGAGCAATTTTAGCAACAAACTGGGCCAAGAGTCTGACCTCAACTCTTTATTGTCCAGTCTCACGACTTCTTCTTCTTCTTCCTCCTCCTCCTTGCTTTTTAAATTCAATTCAAAACAAATGCCTGCAGCAGGACTCTAAACTTGAAGTTTTATTTAATTTAACGACGTTTAAATTAATTTTGAGTCTGGTTTTTTTCATGGGTCTCCTTTCTCCGGTCTACACGACATCACTGACCTAAATACGAATACTTACCGTGAATTAGGTTGATGGTCGGTGAGTCCTCGGTCGCTGTAACATCTCCCGCTCAGCACCGACGTCCAAACCGCCCATAAACACACTCACGCCATTTGCTCGTTCGTCCATCATCGGCCAACAGATGCAACATTTCCAACGTGGTACTTTTTGCATCGGTTGTTACTCTTCATTACAAAAACACATTCCCCTTCACCTTGCTTCCCCTGCACTGCGTCGTCCATCAACGAGTTTTTTCGAAAAAACTAAAATGAAGTACACATCCTTGTTTCGTGTCCTTTTCCGTACAATTTTCAGGTCATAGCTTTTTCAGCAGTGTATTTTGATGTGAATAAGTAACGGTTCTTTGGGGCAACATATTTAACGGCATCATTTGTTGTCAGTGATGTATGCAATAGCGTTTGTGTGTGTGTGTGTGTGTGTGTGTTTGTTGGTTTTGCCGCTTTTGTTACTCTTAACATACTCCCGAAGGTAATCTCTATAAGTGCATTTGAGAGACTTTTTATTTGAGTGTGTTTGTGTCTCCCCAAACGAACACGTGTATTTATCCATTTCCTTCCAACTCACGACTTTTCTGTGGTTGATATCTGGTTTTTGTTTCTCTTCTGCTTTTGGTACTTTTTCAGCCAGCTTCAATGTGCTTTCAATTTACTTCATCTGCTCCTCTTTCTCACTCTCACTCGTTCGGTCTCTCCCTTTCTCACCGCTCTCGCTCTCAACTGTTACTCGTTATACTTCTCTTTAGATTTCGAGTACTCGTTGCTGTTGTTGTTGTTCTTTTATTTGCTTCTTGTGACTTTTTTCTTTTCTCATTTAAACATGTGTGTTATTTGTTCATTTATGCGTTTGTTTGAGCTCGCTTTGTTTTTGTGCATCGCCGCAGTCGTCGTCATCTTTTCCGTTGAATGGCTTCGTTCATTTCACGTTCGACGTTTCCGCCTGACATTTCACAGTTAATAAACACGAATCTTTTGCTCCATTCTGTCAGCCAGCCACTTCGAAACGCTTCCAATTAGCAATACTTTGAAACTCCTTTCTGTTTAATGACTTTCGAGTGTGTGACGGCGAATGAATGAAGACAGACAACAACAATAAAAAGAGCAGAGCAAGCGTTTCGGGGACCGATTCGTAGCTTTTCAAATCAATTAATTAAATTGTTTCCTCTGCACATTGAATTCAATTGAAACCTTTTACGTAGGAAGGATCAGGAGTGTGAATTTTACAAATTTTCCACACGCAAACCCATTTCTCTTCCGGTTCTTCACTTTTTCTTAACAGTTTTATTGATGTTCTCTATAAATTCCATTTTTTAAAAAGTCTTTCAGATGTTTGTAATACAATCGACAGCTAATAATAACGACTAAATTCCATCGTCGGAAGCAGGTGTCAATTTAAGCCATCCGCAAACGCAATTTTTCACTTATGGTAAATCAGGGAGGTGAATCAGTGTTACCAGTCTTCATGTTTCCCTGAGATAGTGCTGTCGACGTTGCGAGATGTGGACAGATCGAGCTCATTATTTATTGATTCCACAATTCGCCACTTGGAGCGAATGAATTTATGACGTAGTTGCATCTGCTGCCTGGATATCATGTCGCTTTCATATCCTCGTCTGGAGCTGAGAAACGAAGCCTTCCATTAGAAAAGCTCAGAATTTGAGAAATATTCGGCAGTAAAATGTCCTATCTAAAATCTGCTACATAATATCGTTCACGTTATGTTCTGTGCTATTCCATTTTATCCCTTTATTTCTTTTATGCCATTTCGTCTCTCAGCCCTTGTTATGTCGGCTTGTTTTACCGATTCCTATCCCGATTCATACTTTCCTATCATGCCGTCCTTTCCTATCCTCTCTTAGCCTCTGCTTTCCTGACTCTGTCCCCTATCAAATATTTTAAACTCTTCTCGTTTTATATCATTCCTACACTAAATTATTTAGTTTATTAGTTAGGCTTTGAGAGTGTATCTTATAGCATCTCTAATGCAAGCGTCTTCACCTTCTAGTGGTACTTTCCTCTTTCAACCTGTCGAAAAGCCTCCCGGTGAAGAAACTTTCTCTGGGTTCTCTTTCCCTCTATCTGGGTCATTATTCTAATTTCTTTCTGGGGAATTCCCTTTTCTTTTCTGTCACTAGACTAAAAACCTGGGCTAAAATTAGCAAAGTTTTAAAAGGAACTAGTAGAGGAACTCTAGAACTATTAGAGCTAGAAATGATTATCATTGGCTAAACACACAGATCTCAGTGCGTCAGTGTTGGCCTTTGTTTATCCGAAATGTTTTAGACACATTTTTACAGATATAAGACAGACGAAAGTATTACGGGGACGATATGGAAGGTTACAGAAGACAAGCAAGAGCTGACGTAGTTTCCCAATGAAATCAGGTGCCACACGTGCAAAGTACAGAGCCTATGACTACAATAATAGATACAGACATAGCACGTTAAATTCTCTGAAACTTTGGACAAGACTGCTGGGCCTGAAGAAGCCGGGTTATTATAGCCCAGTCGCGAAATCTATCTGCATTCCTGCTGCCGACATTATTAATTAGTCTTTACTGCTCCGAGTGTATTGCTCAGCCCGCAAGATCTCGCCAAATTAGAATTGGTTAATGACAATGATGTTGGTCATCGGTACTAGCTTTTGAAGAAATTGAACTTGAAGCCAGGTGACCTAGAGATCAACTGCAGTGAAACTGTTGTTTAGATGCAGAAGGCGATCCAAAGTTTGTCGAACTGGCATGTTCAAGCGTAGATAAAGGAAAACATTCCGCCGTTTCACAATATCAACATGTTCCTACCAAGAAGCAGGGGTGTGGGGCAAATCCACGCCGTGACACTACTGCAGGGAGAGAATACAATCTTTAGAGCGTTATCCCTTTCAAACCTAATGGCACTGGTACGAAGATGATAGTTGCCCTTGATGTTGGGACATTACACACTATAAAGGCGAAAGATTGCTCCAGATATGCCGCTGCCGGTAACACCACAGAGCACCAAAGTGGAACATCGCACACTCTCAATAGGTCCTCGAGGGCATAGGTCTTGCGATCCTATCCGTCTTCCCTTGCATATTATCACCTTCCATGAAATTTCACTGCATTATTATTATTGTAATCAAATTAAAAAAGCCAGTTGAAAATCTAATTTAAAAGTGAAAAAACTAACTACCAACTTCCTCAAACTCAAGAATATGAATGAGAATAAAAATCGTTGCTAGTCGCATTCCTACTGTTTTTATTGTTGGAAACTTTCGCTTATAATTTCCATAAAATCGAAAACTTTCTGCTTGTGCTTTTAATGAAAGAATCACAAAAAATAATGTGCATGATAAAAGTTTTGCCAAGCAGCTTGAATATTTGCTGGAAACTGACTGTTGTAATATTGTGACATGATGGAGGAACATTGTAAATGAATATAAAACATTCGCAGCTTCCAGAAGCCGCTCTACCAAAGCTACCGACCTCCCAGCAACCATTACCACTCACGATGCAGGGTGTAGAGTGCAAAGTGCAGACAGGGAAAGTTTTCAAGTAGCGCTTCCTTGATTCTTTGCACACGTTGCAGGAAATGTCGTGCAGCGCATTCAAAGAGGATGCAAAGGATACGGAAAATTAGTTGGATGGCATTGAATTGGCACGCATACAACGTTCAAACAGACTTCTTTGCAGCTGTGTGTGTGTGTTTTAAGGACACTCATCCGTGTGACTCTGTGTGTTTGTGCTTCTGTGCAGCGCAACGAGTGTGGATAGTGAATTTCGAATGCTGCTTAGCAACGAGGCGCTCACGGGAGACGTTCAACTGCGTGGCCTTTGATTTTCAAAGCGAGATCGGGGCATAGTGAAGCCCCATCGTAGAAGTTGGATTCGAGTGAAGTCAAGATGAATTCCAGGCTCTGAAGCTATTCCGATATGAAAGCAAAACAACAAACAAAAGTCTTATGATTCATGGAAGGTAGATTTTTTTATTTATCTCGGTCGGGTACATTTTTCAACACGCAGACACTTCGCTGTCGATCCTCTTCTTCCTTTCGCATTCGTCCTGTTCCTGGTTAATTCCCATTTATCAACAGTTTACTTGAGGAGCAGAGGCGCAGCAGGAGCCGCTACGTAGGGGGCTGAGAGGAGTGGGGCGGCGCGAAGAGGTGCGGCGGGGGCGGCTACAATCGGGGCAGCAGGGAAGGCGGCGGAGTGGGCGATGCTGTGGGCGGTGTAGCTGGCGGCGTAGGGCGCAACGTAAGGAGCGGCTCCAATCAGCGGGGCGGAGTAGGCAAGCGGGGCGCTGTAGGCCAACGGGGCGGAGTACGCCAGGGGAGCGGTGTAGGCTACAGGAGCGATTGCGCCAGGTTTGGCAGTGCTCACGGCGAACAGAGCAAAGAAACAGACGACGATCTGCAACGAAATTAAATGCATTTCGGAAAATTCAGGATTTCATTTCGTAAAGTTTTAGTATGCAGAAATGCTTAGTCCTTATAAACATTAACCTTTTTTATATATGTACATAATTCTTTTCAACTTACGATTTTGAACATGTTGATTATTGACTTGGATTTTGTGGTTTTTGTACTTTGAAAGCAGAAATGTTTTTGATGTCAACTCGTTGCGAGCCACGCTTTTTATAGTTCTTATTGCTGCCGTCTGTCAGTCCGTTTGTTTGTTTCTTTTTTTTTTTTCTTTTACTTTCCTTGCTGGCAACGCTGTTGCTGCTCGGCCCTCAGTCGCTGTTTAATTATTCGGGCTGCGTCTTTTCTTGGTTCGGTTCTGCGGACGGTCGTCGAAACCGAACGCGTGGGCTGCATTTTCAGCACGTTCAACCGCTTTCAATGCTACAGAAATCGAAAGTCTCCGGCGCAGCTCTTTTTCCACCACTTTGTTCACTGGTCTTCACTTTACTTCGTCACCATTCAAATGATATGAGGAAATATGAAGCCACTTGTCACCGAAGTAATTACCGTTTGATTTAGTGTTCATATATTGTTTTATATTACATTATTTATGCATTATAAATCCGATCTTTGATCATTACTTTTCCACCTCCAACTCTACGCACATCGATACTATTTTCACCACGCTTCGCTCAGCATCGTATGTTGAATATGGAGTGAAAGAAACAGGGTGAATATGAGAACAATTTTAAATATTAATAATAGTAGACTTACTCGAAGTGGTATTAAATTTCAATGTCCAAAATCACATCGATAGTCAGAGGATTGCTTTTTAAGCCGTCATTTTATTTATTAATAATGTGTGATTATTTCAACACATCGCTGTTGCAACAAGTGTTGCCACTGTCATTAAATTTAATATTTATTTCAAGCAAAAATTTCCAACGTCCACAATCTGTGTCAGTAGTGTGAGGTTTACAAAACAACAGACCAACAACCACCACCAACTTGACACTTGTGCTCACGTTACGAAGGCAATGACACAAAAATCAACAACAACAAAAACAATATTGAGGTAGGTTGACTTGCAAAAGTAATCCAAAAACATTTAAAAAGTTTATTTATTGTTGCTGTTATTATTATTCAATTTATGGAAAAAATCATAGTTGAATAAAAAGAAGCATTCAATTAAAATTCATCACAAGCGCGAAGCTTTAAATTGCTGCAACAAACCATTTGCTTCGTTGCTTTTTTATGCTATTATTTTTATTGTCTGTTCATTGACCTGATATATTGAGCTACACGCACACACACACTTAAACGGAATATGTGCTAACGTTACCGCAACTTTTGCCAATTCCCTTCTAACAAAATGGCATCTACAAATGAAAAGAGTTTATAAATTAAAGATTTGAAACATTCAAAGGTTGTGAAAGATTTGACCTCTTCAAAGAGAAATATACAGGAGCCGAGAAAAAACAAAGTTAACTAAAATGGTAAACCAAAACGTTGTAATTTGTCATAACGGAATGGATCATAAGTCACAAATAAGGGTCAGTCTCATCCTTCAAGATGATTTTACGCTAAAGGGGTCGAACTGGACATGGCAATGCTTCGAGTGGTCATAATTTGACAACTACAACGCCAAGGAAGATGAAATTTTGAAATTTAAATAAAGATATTGACACAAAGTTCGCTATTTCATGCTCACGAAAGTAAGTAAACCGAATATTTTATTACTCAGCATGATGAAAGTTAGTATCAAAAATTATGTCGCTCACGTCTCGATTTAATTCGCGCCTTGACCTTGGGCTGAAGACATTTCAACGGTAATGCTTCACTTCGAGACTTTAAATTGCAATTTCTTTTCACGTTTTGACGAATGGAAGAAATTGAAAATGAAAGCGCTGACGAAGTATAAAAGAAGTTGATTTTTCGATGTTCGATATCAAAACAGCTTTTGACTTCAAACAACTTCGTTCGCAAGACCAAACACAAAAATGTTCAAATTCGTAAGTAAATCAAATCAATTTTTAATACAGGAAATTTTAAATTAATTTAAATTAAAAAATACACTTAGAAACATTTCTGCTTTAAGCAATATTTTTAAAATATAATTGCTAATTTGATGTAATTTTTCTGTCTTTTTTGCAGCTTGCAGTCTGCTTCATGGCTCTGTTCGCTTTCGCCGCTGCCAAACCCGGCCTTGTGGCACCTTTGGCTTATACTGCACCCCTGGGTTACTCCTCCCCGCTGGCCTTGTCGGCTCCGTTGGTAGCATCGGCGCCTTACGTTGCCCCCTACGCATCCAGCTATACCGCCCACAACATCGCACACTCTGCAGCTTTCCCCGCTGCTTACGCTGCAGCTCCCATCGTAGCAGCCGCTCCAGCACCACTTGTTGCCCACGCTCACAGCGCTCCGTTGCTCCTCAAGTAAAATAACAAGAGAAAAACGACAAAAGCTTCTGTGATTTTAAAGCAAAAATAAAACATTTCGCACAACAAAATAATAAAATACGATTTATCATTTAATTTTAAAAAAAAGAAAATTATAGAAAAATAGGAAAACCCAAATTTACTGAAGTATATTATTATGACAAAGAGCACAGCCGAATGGAATTAGTGTAATTCTTCAGCAGACTTTATAAGGTCATGTGTGTGTATATTTTCCTTGTCGCACTTATCACATCTCCGTGTGCGGTCGTATAATTATCAGTCTAATTGGGATTTTAGTTGTGCGTTGAACCAGTTTCATTCAAAGCACAACAATGGAGTAACAAACGATGATACAAACAAAAGCTTGACGAGCTTAAATCCCTTTTTGGGTCTTTATAATAAAGTTTAGAAGTTGGACTTAGAATTTTTATTAACAGCTCATATAAGTAATTTTGAAATAAAAATAATTAAGAGTTAACTCATGTTGGAAGTTCTTTTTTTACAAAACTACAATCCCACCGAAAACATGGTGTTCCCTTGTTTCCTTATTATCGTAGCTCTGAATATAATTGCATTATAGTAATTAACACGTAGTTACATGGTTTTCACATGAATTACAACCACCAACGACTCCAATTAAAAGTCATTACATTTCGCTTCAATGGAAATGTTGGATGAATGCGCGTTGAGTGCCTCGATTTGGTTTCCTCGAGCTGAAAAGGGTGTGCGGGGAATCCTTGTTGAAGGAGCGGTGCGCGGGGACTCGCTGTTAATTTCTTTATTAGTGAATGACGAATCCATGTGTCTTGTTGGTTACTGATAATTATTTCATCAGAAGGTGGAGTTAAATTTATTCTGCACCGCATCCGACGGCCACTTATTAAAATGCGACAGTGTTGCCAGACGTCGCGGAATTTACAATTTATTTATTTCCGTTTCTTTCAGTAAAGGTAACGAATTAAAAAACGCAGCGAGAATAAAACCACGCTCAATGCAACTAATCGCTTGTACTCGTTATGTTAAACTCATTTCGTTACATTTTGTCCAGTCGTTACTTTTAAAATGCTCGCTGCATTTATTTATTATAGTTTTTTAAACTACTTCAAATTGTTAAAACTATTTTTTAGAGGTATTTAATTTTCTGAAACAACGCAAACGATTTAATAAAAAAATAACGAACATTGTTTTCAATACCTTGATTTAACTTGAGCTTTATTAAATTGTGAATATTAAAAATCTAAATGAATCTTTAATTGATGGAAACTATAAATTCATTGCCTTCAATGCCTGTTGCCTTAAATGGCAATGAAATTTAGTGAGTCTTGTTCATTATTAAAGGATGAGAAACGCTGAAAATTACGTCCTTGGTTCATCCTTGCGTCCATCCGTTTGCTCACGGTTCGATAACGAACTCAGTCAAGCAGAGGAACTTGTTTTTCAGCTTTTGTAGCCGGAAGTCGGTTGAGGGGAAATCAAAAAGCAAATGTAGGAAAGAGAGAGAGAAGATAGCAGAATTTGTATTGTCGCTTTCTTTTCGTTCTTGATTCATTCTGTCGAATTTCCTAAAATAAACCAAGTTACAGTTTTTTCCACTTCTTAATGAGCATTAAAAGTTTTATAATTACAACCTGAGGCCATTTTTAACGGTCGTTTTGTTTAACGGTTCTCTATAATTTTCCATTTTCTATTTTTTGTTTTGAACATTTTTTTCTTGTTTCTATTTCTTGCTTAAAGGCAAACGTATTTCAGGTGAGCAAAGTTTTCGTTCTATTTCGCTCTATTTTTATACAAGCTGTAAAATAACTTTACGAAAGTAGAAACTGTTGAATAAATATGTACTATGTACTATAGGTACTAATGGAATTATAATTCTTTACTGAGATAATGCTTGATTAATTTTTAAGAGTGTTTACAAACGAATGGCCGCACCTTAAATACCCTAAAACCTTTGCAAAAAATTGAATAAAAATTTTTGTTATTAAAATTTTAATTTATTTCAATATCCATACGTTCCTCTGCTAATAATAATGCATCAAAGAATATTTCTGCCAAATTTCATCCCGATTTCTTAAACGATTCGCCTGTGGTCGTGATCCAACGGACAGACAGTCGGACGGACATGGCTAAATGAACTAAGGAGATGACGCTGATCAATAATATAAATACTTTTCTCATTTCGGGATATAGTGAATATACTCTTGCATAGAAAGGGTGTATAAAAATTCAAAAAGAGTTTCTTTTTATTCTGAATTATTTAAAACGTTTTTAATTATAAATTACTAAATTAATTTAATTATTATTAATACTTTTTGAATTAAATTTGTTGTTATTGGTAAGGAAGGGATAATAAAAGAAGGAAATTACCGTCGCAAGGTTATAATTAATTTCATAATTGCAATTAATACATGAAAGGGCGGAAATGGGATTTGTTTAAAATGCAATTGAATTCTAACTGTTTATTAAACTGTTTAATTGCGTTAAAAATATCACTTTAAGGGTCCTTAAGTAGCAACAAAAGCATTAATAATAATAATTATAACGACAACAGCGAATACAAATTTGAATTCATTGTTAATGAAAACGAGAATAGAAAAGAATTGAAAATAAATGGATAGACAAGAGGATGTGGGAGGAAGAGGAAGAGGAACACTAATTACGGTGTGGCGATGCCCTTTCGCTTGTTCATATGCAATAAAAAGCGCAATTAATTCAGCTTGCGTGCGCCTAAAATTATGCAAACGTGGCGTAAAATGCAAACAATGACATGAAACTCAAACTCATCTAATAATATGCATGTGTGTGTGTGTGTGCGTGTGTGTGTGTTTCTTTCAATGCTTGTTTGCATACGTGGACGCGTCAGACTGAATTAATTAATTTTTCTTTCAAGGTTCTCGCATTCAACGGTTTATTTGTATTTCTCCTTTTGTCTCTTTCCTTTTCGACGACATAGCGACATTTTTCAGTCAGTTTTTTGCCCTCTTTTGGGTTTTTGCATTCCGAGCCTTTCACTTTTGCGAATTTTTAATTAATCACTAAATCTATATGCATCAAAACTTATTAAAATGTGCGGCTTCGTTGCCTTTTTGCATAATTAATATTTTATGCTCATGAAACGTAATCCTTCACAGGCAGCTTTGATCGTGATTAAGCATTGATTTTGCCCACACCATGAAGGCGACATCATGTCTGTGCAGTAATCAAAGATAAGCAGTTGGAGGGAGAGTTTTCCCCATTTATTTATTAACTTTGCTGTAGCGACTTTTATGAAGGCAAAATACGAAGAGACAAAAGAATTGCTTTTTAAGTGCAAATATTTTACAATAAAATTAAAAGAGTTCAATGGAAATTGATGGAAACGACGGAATTTACTGTAATTAATTATCTCACTTGCAGGAATGTGTTTGTGTAGTTTTTTCTGCCTCTCTTTCTTGCATTTGCTTGTTGATTTTCTCCTCATCTGATTGCATCGTTGCCAGATTTGGCGTGGAATTTACAAAATGGGAATGTTTAACGAGCCGTGGGATTCGTTGGGAATTTTACAAGCTCGTATTTATTATTTTTTTTTACATAATGAAGATATTTTAAAATAGTTTCCTGGCTAGAAGTTTTAATTACTCACATTAAAATCAGAGATTAATAATAATTCAATACAATAATTTTTGTTATAGAAACCATCTCGTAAATTTGTTAATGTAAACGTTTTGTGTTTGCTTGTTTTCCTCGTCATTTTCTGTCAGAGAAGCTTTTCGACATTAAAAATGAAATAACAATTGAATTAAAGTTTAATTTTATTTTAAGTATTGAAATAAAAGATGATCGATTTACCTTTGATAAACGCGTATAACTCCGAAACTGAGAATTAATCTGTTTATGCGAATAAAATTAATTATTCATTTCATTATTCATGTTCACTGTAATTAAAATTTTAAGAATTTTTTCAATATGTTGTAGTCGATATTTTAATTCCCTACCTTTCTGCTTCGAATTAATTTCAAATTCGGGGAAAAGGGAAATTTTTCGTGTGAATTCTGCGTGGGAATTACTGACAGCTTCGGGCAACAAACGCAAGTTTCTTTGTTTGGCTGAGTTCGTTATCGAATCGTGAGCTAACGGACGAACGCGAGAATGAACTAAGAACGTAATTTAAGAGCTTCTCTCTCTGTATTAATGCATGACAATCACTAAATTCCCGTGTCATTTAACCAGACGAACATTTTACTAACATTTTCAGTTGCTATTTAAAGCTACGCAGTAATTAATTGAATACTTGATGATTTTCCTTCAGCTTCGGGTTTTTCTCATTTTATTGTGTTGCGTTTGTATTGGGCTTTGTTTGAAACTGACCAAAATAAAACACAGGGTGGTCCGCTGTTGCTGTTATTCCACAAAGGCCCGAAAGTATCCCTTTTTCAGGGTAATTAGTAAAGCACACAAACAGCGTCGTTGGGTGAGAGGTAAACATTTCAACGTAAATTCATTGACGTGGTGCGGTGGTGAATATTTGTGACGCTTACAGTTTCGTGGTTTATGCAAGACCAAGCAATTAGAATAAAGCTAAAGCAGCAACAAGGAAAACTCAGCAGCACTTTAACAGCAGCTCCAATTTCCACTTGAACTTTAGTCATCACAAGTGCCACACCCTGCCTATCCCGCCCATATTTTCAACCCCTTTATGTTCATTCAGCATTCAAGTATCTGGTTCTGCTTTTCGTAAATGATTCTTAAACATTTTGCTGTTTATTATTGTAGCTGAGTTGTTCTTGTTTCGTTCTTTGAAATTGTTGTAGTTGCCTGTCGTCGCATTTCCACACAATAAAATAAAGCAACAACCCAGGAAAACTACTGAAACACGTGAAATAAACACAGAAAAATGCACAAAAAAGCAGAAAGAAAGGAGAAGGAAAAATTTAACAAGTTCCTTTTTTGAGTCGCTTGTTTTGAAATAATTTTGGGCCGTAATTTTTCGTTCGTTTATCTTTGTTCTTCCTTGTTGTTCCTTTTTAGCTACTTTTATTAAGCCGCGGTTATTTCGTTTGTATTTCTTTTGAGTATTATTTCCTTTTAAGTTTTTTATAAATTGTTCGTTTTCATTTTTGTAAATCGTTTCGTTTACAGACTCGCGAAACGATGCTGTTTAACCGCAAGCAGAGCTTAATTAAAAAATTGCCTTTGTTTGGTTAAATTTAGTTGTTGTTGTTGTTTTTTTGTTCTCCTTTTGGTTTTATAGAACCACTTTTGGAGTTTTTTATGTTCCTTGCCATGAGGCACTGACTTTTTACACATTTTCTTCTCTTCTCACCACCGTCAAAGGCTCTCAATGGGCGCCAACACACCTACCATCATGAGAACGGCCGCATTTGCATGGAATGAATTGAAAGAAATCAGTCAACTAAGTTGAGGACTTCCTCATGAAGCATGGTGTGGCATCGGCCTGATGCGAGTTGGTGTTGGAGTTGTTATTTATCAAACACGAAGGAACAATTGAGAAAATACAAGTTTCGTTTTATTAGCAAGATGAGAAAGTAGTACACAGTCCATATATAATACAATAATAAATACAGACCGTATTTCAATGATGCTTGATAATAGTGGTTCTGATGGTCGATTACGCACTTTCTACGATCTTTATTAATATTTTCTATGAATTTTCACTTTAATAATGGAAACTTTAGCACTTATTTTCTATGATGATTCAAAATTGGCGTGTTAAATAGGAAAAACTAGTTTAAAGATTTGATTGTCTGCCATTATATTGCCAGTGCTGCTCATTTTTCATCGGGTAACAGCAAAGTTGTGGTTGTTGTTGTTTTTGGTAGAACCGCTGCCCACGCTCTCTATCGCCGAAATCGCCTTGAGAATGAAACGTATTCTTTTCCTCTTCTTCCAAGTCCCACAAACACAACGCATTGCGACCGAATAAATTACTACTGCGGATGAGCACGCGACGCGCATGCACCGCATCTTCGTTGGTTTGGAAAACGATCTGGTACACGAAGTAGTTCGGAGAGAGCTCGTGTCCGACAAGCTTACGGAAAGGAACGAGATTGAGAAGCGTGTTGTACACCATCGGCGGCGACATGCGATACACTCTTTTCAGCAGCAGCGTCGAAGAGTTTCGTGACGCATACACACGTATCGTCGGCAAGCCATAGTTTTTAAATAGCTGCTGCAAACTGTGTGAGACAAACACAAAAATAACACGCACACACACACATGCACAAAAGCGTTATTTGAATGCAGCGTCGTTTGCAACGGAAAAACTTACTGAATAAGGGCCACTTGCAAGAGATTTGGATTCAAGTACTGCAGATAGGCGAAGCCTCGCGATCCGCCCGAGAAGGTAACCTTGAAGCGCAGAATGTAAATTTCTCCCAAAATAGATGCTATTTCGGCAATTTGCCTGGGGACCACCGCAGACGGAATTCCGCTGATGAAAATCTGCCGAAAAGCAAAGAATCTTCAAGCAGCAGCCGAATAAGTTACACTTCGTTTACGTACCTCGCCGGCGCATTGGTTCAGCTGCTCCAACAGAATCTCCGGCAGCTGCCTGAGGCTCTTCACGTACTTGGTGCCGTTCTCCTGGTACGACTTGTAGTATTTGGATGGAAACTCGAAAGGCGACCGCTTATACTCAAGAACCGTTCGGCATTCGTTGGGTGGAACCGTAAACATTCCGCAGATTCTCAGAATTTTATGCTTACCACAGAAAAATGAAGAAAGCTTCGCTGCAGGTAAATTTCCTAGGAATTTTTATTAATTTGCTGCTGGGACAGAAATTATGCTCCTTCTACTCACACTTTCCGGAATGAAATGAAGCAGGAATTCCAGGAATTTCGACACATTCAACAGGTTCGATGTATTGTAGTATTGGTGCTGTTTGTGTGTGTTTTAACGTCTCCCAGTAAAGTTTCTCCTGCTTTTGTTTTCTTTCGCCCAACAAAATGGCATTGCTTTTAATTTCTCCCTTATTACCAATTCTCTTAAGAACTGTACACACAAGCAAACCATTTGCGCACCCTTCCAAACACTTGGATTGCGCTGCCAACGGCGCTGCTCATGCGTAGGTGAAATAATTAACCACAAAAGCGAGAGAGTGAGCAAGATACATTCCTATCAGATCTGAACATGGCCACCACAGCTTGTGATTCGTATGCAAGAGTGAAACAGAAAGCGTATTTGCATTGTTTCTTCTCTTCACTTGACACAAAGAGAACCTGTTAACGGTTCTTTCCTATAAGCATGACTTGTGTTCAATTCTTTAGAAATATTGCTCATTTAATAGGGTTGCTCTCCTTCAAATGTCCACCCTCTCTCAATTGCAGTTAAAATCAAAATCTGGTTTGACGTCAAATTCTAATGGTCTGTGCTACACTTCGTCTCATGAGGACGTTCTTATTAGCAGTGAATTAGAGCTAATACAGCAATTATATTGGGCATTTCGCTCACATGAAGCGTCGTGTGACAGCGGCTAATGACAAATGAGAAGTAGAAATGCAAACAAAAAGCAAGTGAAAAAACCCAAAACGCACACTCATTGAAGATATTTGACTGTGTTGAGGTGAACGAAAGCCATTTTACCAATAAAAAGCGGAAATTGCACAAATTCCTTAAATGCATACTTGAAAAAATATGAAAACATCATTATTCCGTTTGATTGGAGTGAACGACAGAGTGACTAAACGTCAGAGGCTGCTGCAGCAGACAGATCAGAGGCTGACAGTCATGCTAATTTTGCGTGCAGCGTTGTTTGTTCGCTTCTTACTCACCACTCCGTCGGCCACTTCAGCTTTTGCATGACGCCGTGTCGCCCTTATGAAATCTCTATAAATTGAATCAACAGCCACCCTTTTAAAATCTCTGCTGTCACGAGCTTTGTGCATCAAACAGTGGGCAGTTTGTATAAAATACCACTAAATTAAATAAGTAGTTGCGATTCGGGGTTGTTCTAAGATTTATTAAGGACCTATTTAAAGCTACATTTAACGATCTTTTTATTTAGAGCATAGATTTTGCTGGACAATGATTTCATTATCCTTTTCTTTCGCCATTGTGCAGCAACCACTGTCAAAAATTCAATTAAATATACCGTGAAAGAGCTCAACATGCATCATTAGAAGCAGCAGCTTTCTACATTCCTCCTTTGCAAAACTAAGGATGGTCTGAAGAAGGAAGAACACGAATAAACTGCAGAACAAGACGGCGAAGAAGAAGCACACAAACGAGAGGCCGACGTATAACAGTGCGAACTGAAGAACAACAGCCTCAGAAGCAGCATCGTCAACACCCTGCAGTCATGACGAAAGAAAGCTGCGATGCCTACGAAAGCATGATGCAATTAAACGCTCGACCGTCTTGTTGCTTCGCAATGCGAATGTGTTGTATAGCAATTGAAATGAGAGCAACAGCACAAGCGAACGTAGAAATAAAAAGAAATATTTAAAAATAAAGTGCAATGAAAAATACTTGAAGGATTTCTCTTTTTTGTTGAGTTTATATGGAAAGGGAATATGAAGTTGGAAGCCATGTTGAATTTCTCATGGCGATGAGTGTGTGAGGTGTGTTGCTGCTGGGGATGTTTTTGTTGCTTGTCGCCATAACAGAATCGGTGCAATGATCGCAAGGTTTCACAGCCTTAAATTAAAAAGCAAACACACACGCACACACACTGTTGTAAGACTTTCGGTATTACCATCTCTCTTCCTATAATTTGCCATTGTTCGTCATACTTCTTCGAACTCACCTTTTGTCGCTCTTTTAACGACAGAGAGTAAAAAACAAAATTATGTGTGTATTAACAGTGGGACATTTTGGGTGAATGTTTTTGGAATATGGTTTATTATAATTATGCCTTTATGCTTGCAAATTTCCTCCCAGCGAGGTTCGTGATAATGCAACTAATTTCGGGATTACGTGCTTTATATTGAGTGGCTAATGTGTTAATACAAATGACATAAAGACTTATAAAACTCTTTATACGAAATGCATTCGGTTAAAATTAAATTCAGACGCGCATTTTATACCCAAAGACGGCTTTTGTTATGGCGATTAGCTTAAAATCCAGCAGATGTTTCGATTTTTATGAACACGTTAAAGTTTCCAATTAATTAATTAAAGAAAATTCCAAACGAAAACCATCACTTCTTAAAGAAATTGTTATAAAACCGCAAAAGTTCTCCTTTCGAAATGGTGTTAGGTTTGTACGAACGTTAACGAAAAATTCGTTTTTTATTTATCATGAAACATTCCAATGTTCTTTACATTTCCTTCCTTCCTTCATCAGATATTTGATTGCTGTTGCCTTTTGCAAAGATGTGTACTAAAAACGTATCTCCTTTTAAAGTGCTCTTTATTCAACAAAGAAAAAACAACACTAATTTGAGCATCTCTCATTTTGGTTACTTTAAGCAACTTGTAAGGCACTCACCATTATTAAATACGGTGAAGCGTCGTTCTGACACGGGAAGCTACGTTTTCCAAACTAGTAAACATAATACAAATTTAAATAACTACATACTAAGCAACGAGCATATGTATGTATATACATAAAGAGATTACATGAGATTGCAGAAGAAAGAATATGCTTAAGTACACCGTAAAAACTTTTATTTCTTACTGAATCGGTTACTTTATTTATAAAACTGAAGGTTTGAATATTTTTAAAGCATTTTGAAAAGTTTTAGAACAAAAGCCATGGACTATAATTCGGAAATTATAATTTAAAAATTATCTTCATAGATATATTAAATTTACTATTTATATTTATATTTTTAAATTAGATACTCTGTTCTTCGCACTTATTATTATTTAAACTTTTTTTATTTTACTTAATAAAAGTAGACTATTTAAGAATTATGAATAAATTCTGGCAAATTGAAATAATACCGACTTTTCCTATGAAATTATTATTTTATATTGCTAAAATAGATGCATTTGTTTACTACACTTAATAAATTTTTAATTTTTAATAAATAAATTCTGTCAAATTCGAAGAATAGCACTTTTATAAATGTTAAACGTAGCACACGTTTTGAGTTTTTCCTAGTGTAATCATCGCAAGACTTCAGAATTTATCCCGCTTCAGTTGCTGCTTCTTCACTGAGACTCCTGACAGTATGCAACACTTGAAACGTTGAATTGCTTTGAGCTACATTTTTGTTTTTGTTTTCTGTTCCCTCATAAGATTTTCCTAATTTAGACGAAATGAAAATCCGGCCTCTGGCAAAACCAGGTTAGAAACAAGAAGCATTTGCAGTTGAACTGAAAGTTGCGGTGGAATATAACGCATCCCTCCCGCCAGCGGATTGACTTATTGTTTCTTAGAAAAGCAGAAAGCAAGTCAACTCAAAACCACAGCAGAAAAAGTGGTAAATTTATGATGAGCTGCAGCCGTTGCCACTGCTGCTGCTCTACTTACTTCAAGAGCTCTGCTTTGGGGATTTTTGATATTTGCTGTGGAATTAATATAGAATGACGCATGATCCTAATTAGAAACATATTCAGAAGTCACTAACGGTGCCTTTGATAGCCTGATGACATCTCCACCAGCATAAAATGAAAAAATATCGACATACAAAGTCAATTGGGAAGGCGAACTTAGTTTTATTTCCTTCCGTTAAAATTAAACTTTTAACTTACATTAAATGCGCTTCCTTTATTTACATATATGGATGCTTTTGGATTATATAATTGTGAATAAATGCATGAATTTATCTTTTAATATGATAAAACGAAAGATTGCATAAATGCAAACACGAATTCTTTGATGTTTCTTCTCCGTTTTGCCAAGAGTTCCTCTTTTTTCAAGATTCCTTTCAAGTTTTTAAATATTTAACAAACTCTTCAGCATGTGAGCAAAATACAGACTTGAAGCTCGACAACAACGACCTACGACGCATAGATTACGCTGTCATTCGAAAGGGTAAACAGTGATGACTCTCGACCTTTCGCCGGGCGCACATATATCAAAGCTTCAGAACGAGATTCCCGTTCTCCATTTTAACATGAAATTGTTAATTCAAGCGTGAATTAACACCACGCATTATAAGGCTAAGAGCCTTCATTTAGACGAAAAAAATACAATGATTAAAATTGCAAATTCTTTCCTCAAACTTATGCAGATGTTTGCACTTTGCAAAACATTATCGTCGAAAAGAGATATTTTAATTCTCTTTTATTTTCAATTATGTCCACTTTATGCTGAATCAGTTCAATTAAAATGTGGTTTAAAATCTAGTCATTTATAATTTTCTTAATATATAAAGCATCTTAATTATGAAGTATATTTTAGTAAATCAAAACATGTGAACTTAATAACTCTATATACATATAAATAAATTTCATGTCTGTCCCGTCTAATCATAGAAACTATTAACCTGATGATGGTGAAACGTAGGGAGCTCAGAGTTCAACTTCCAAGGAAAGTTTTATATTATTACTCTTTCGAAAACATCAAAGAAAAGACCGACTTATGTAATTTAGCTGGTAGTTATAATCTGAAAAATGTAAAACATTTGTGGAACTCATGTTTGTACAAATATTATTCAAGTAACGTACCGTGTGAAAATAGTTCTTCATCACGGCAAATCGATTTGCAGAATGTTTGACTGGAACTCACTTCCTTTGACTTCCGGTAAATCGTCTTCAGTGTAATTATCTGACTGCGGTGCAGAACGGCGCAGCCAACAACTATTGTCATAGTTCTTCCCTTGCATCCCTGTGAAAACAAATTGGGAATCGGAACTTCCATACGCTTAAAGAGCGCTTAGCTCTGTTCCCTTTTCTTATTTGCCACTCATTAACGACCGACATTAACCATCAGCGGTCAACTGTTGGTTTTGCCGGCAGGGGTCATCAACATAGCTTTGAGCCGGCTGTTGGTGAGTATGCTACTGTCGTGTGTAGATCCAGGAAATCTGCAGACGAAGTCGAAAAAATACACATTTGCATTACGTTTCCGAAATACTTCAGCAGTGCCTCATTCCGATTGTACGTTGGACAGTAGCTTTTAGCTCCCGAAAATCTGTGTACCGGGAAATTTGATGAATTCATTGACAAACTCATTGCATAAACCTTACCTATACCGATTTTTATATTATAGATATCTTACGCAAAAGAAACACAAACAAGCTTGAACACATAACAATTAGCAAGAGAAGTGGCTTTATTTGAATTCCTTTTTGCCTATTCAATGCAGCTAGTTTATGGAACTGCACTTATCAATTGTTGCCAGCAGCAACCAATTTGAGATAAGTAACATATATTTAAAGTGTATATCAGGAAAAAATCTGAGATAGTTAAGGAGGAAAATTTTTAATTCTTTAAATGGTCTTTACCAACAAAATTGGAGTATTTGATAAGACATCGCCTGAAAGTGACTAATAGATTTGAATAATCTAAAAGAAGTGTATACTCATATATGAATACTTTTAGGAAAAAGATATAAATTTTCAACCTCAGAAGTTTGCAACTCTGTTCTCTACAAACATTGTTCGCAATCTATTACAATCTTCTGTTTTCTGTTCTCTATATTTATGCCATAATGTTGCCATCCACTGCCGGTTTCATGTAAGCACTGTTTTTAAGACTGGAAAGCCGTTTTATGGAAGAAGTATTGTTGAAATTTTGCGTTGACTAATGGAGTTTACTCATTTCTCAGCTTTCATTTCGTTTTTAAAAAAAGTGCAAACCCCTAAGACATTAAAAAAATCCCATAGAAATGAGAACACTAAGCAAGCATTAAAAAGGAGTCTGGAAAAAAACAGCACTTCCCACGATGAAAAAGGCAACCCTGTTCACAGTCCGTTTGTTGTACGCCAGTTTTGCTGGCTGCGAAAAGATTTTTTGGTTTTATTTCGTGTAACTATCAATGTGCAGTGGCAAAAATATTTCCAAATTATGTAAAAATTTGTGCTTATATATTTAATTAAAAGTGTTAAAAATTTTAATTGTTAAAAAGCAATTGGGACACAAACCAAAAAACAACAAAAGAGACGTGGACGTTTTCTTGTTGTTTTTTTGTTAAACGCATTGGATGAATTGAGCTGATAGTATTACTTCATTAATTTTATTAACGCAGGCAAATATAAGGTGAAGGACAATTTACTTACAAGACAAGTAAGGTTTAAAATCATTTTACGAATCCTAAAAGATTTGAAAAAGAAGTAATTTGTGAAGACGCAGCAGGAAGCTAAGTGGAACTGCTTTGTCATCATTTTTATAAAAAAAAAAAAAAAAAAGAAAGTCATAATCGCTGAAAAAGCGTACCCAGTAAATTATACATATATCGTGTTCTGCAGAAGAGGCTAGTGCCAGGCAAATATATAATTTTAAGAACCTAGTTAACCAAATCATACCAGCGACTTTTCCAAATCACTTTCGGCACCGCCTACGAACAAAAGTCTTGTGACGCATTTTGCCTGTATATTTGTACATTCACTAAGGTGAGCATCAGTTTTTATAGTAAGTGCTGTAGCTGAGTTCAAATCTATATAGTAGAAAACATTATAAAAACCTGTTTTTTCTCATTTTAGTTGGCATATTGTTTGATTTTTTTGCATTTCTTTCATCTCCCGATCGATAAGTGAACTGTATTTCGCTGTGCTGTGTCTTCCGGCCACATTAATAGCTTTTCTTCGTGTTACATGCAGTCATTCTCTTATTCTATCCACATAAAATATATTCATTTGCTGGAAAAAAGTTTCACTTTAGTAAGACAGCACGTCTAATGTTCCAGTGATTCTCGCTGAGGTCTATGTTTGTATGCAGTTTCGCTTATATGATAAATTCGTACGAAACTACGTCAGCAAAGATGTAAATTTATTATTTGTAATCTGCGTCTGCGTATGCTTATTGTTTGCGTGATTGCTTATTTATGAAATGTTGTTTTGTTGTGCAATGTTCTGCAATATCGCATCACAGATCTGCTTTTCTAAAACCAGCTACTTACTAAAAGAAACTGCCGCTAAACACGTTCGATTAGTTACTTAAGTTTATAATAAATTAAAGGTAAACATAGTCTAAAACTACTTGACCAACAAATTAATGGAATTTTATACTTTGCTAAGCATTTATCGATGTTCAAAATACTTTATTATTGAAAAAATTTAACAGTTTCTTAAGCAGTCATAATTTAAAGGTTATTTGAAAGTTGTTATTAGATATTATAATATCATAGTATTTATTAATTATTTATTTGTTCCTGTTGCTTAACAAATCAGTCAGTATTAGTGTAGAACTTCTTCATTTCACTTAAACATTTTACATGGTCCATCTACGTCTAATTATTTCTACGCCGTTTGCTGTTAAGTAAATGGTACTCAGATATTTGTAGGCAATTCCTTTAGATACATTCTTGAGTAAATACTTTCATATATATATAATATCGCTATCTGTTGGAAATAAAACAGAAATTATCAGTCTTTATCAAAGTGACTCAGTTTCATAGCTATAAGTAATAGGTTTTTGAGTTTTATCACGCTTTGTTGCAATTGTATTGTTGTTTGCTTTGCTATCACAGATAATGGCTTTTATTTAAGTTGTTTTGGTTCTCGCATTTTCGGGTGCTTCTCCTTTACGTTGTTGTTTTCCTCTGAATATTTCAAGAGCATCGACCAAGTAAAGTCTCAAGGCAAGTCAATATTTTAACGATTTTAAACATTCACACATTTTTACTGTGCCGTTCTTGAATAACTTTACTTATTCCTAAAAAAGGAAAGCGAAAAAGATTCTCTTCAAAAACAATCACAACACAAAAAGTTATTTTTACCTTTTTTTCAGTTTTGTATTTTAAATTTTGTTTTGTTTTGATTTGCTCTTATTTTATGCATACATTTTTGTTTTGTATTCAAGAAACTTTCTTTTATGGGAAAAGAGAAATAATTATGAATGAAATCTTATTTCTGTTTTGTTAATTTTTTGTTTTTGCGATAAGCTGACTTCGATGGCTACTAAAACTATATTTTATTTATAACTTTTCGAAGATTTCCAAAAATGTAGAAAAATGTAAAAATATAATAACGAAATTTCTCACCTGTTGAATCAGTAGCAATAGGAAGCTAATTTTTTATCAATTTGTGTGCTAATTATGTTTTATAGCTGATATTTTTATATATTAAACGAGCTACTAATAGTTTACTTATATTAATTATACCTTTACTTATAAGCATTGTTGAGGTTGTTGTTTAAATTTAAGTAGTTTCTCAATGAATTTTTTTTCTTGTGCCTTGAATTATTTCTCTCTTTCAAGTGCTATTTTATTACATTCCTTTCTTTATAAGATTGGACGTGACCGTTTAGTCGATATTTTCTTCTTCTGATGTGCTTTTGAGTAAGAAGTTCAGGTTTAGTATTTATAAACCCTAAACCAATCTTTCAGAGGAGAGTAACAATTCTGTCAATTTGCTTAACCTTTCAGCAGATTATTAATTATATTTTTATTTTGTCGATTCATTGTTCAGAAGGCTTAACTTACATTTACTTAAGCAAACTAATATTTTAGAATTTCAATAATTAAAAATAACTAAAGTAATTTAACATATTTTTTAATCCTTATTGATTCTATCAACCCAATCAATTCATGTTGGGACGCTTTTAAAATATGTCTATTTCGGTTTACAATAGAATATGTATTCAGTGATTCAGTGCTAAATGTCAACCCCGTTGTTCGTTTTCTCTATAATCGCAGCGTTCTGAACAGGCACGCATTTCTTTGGCTTCCTTCAAACCACTCTTCTGCACTTCAGCAAATTGAATTATTATTCTCGACTGCTTTTAAAAACTGTCCATGTGTCAGCGTCGTCGTAGCTGTTGTTGTTGTTGTCTCTGGAGGTGGTATCTTGGGCGGTCTGCTGGAAGGTTGCATCACAATGTTGCGCTGTCTTCGCTCGTTGGGGACGTTCGTTGAACGCAGCACCTGACCTCAGTATTAACGCGAACTTGCTACAAATTGCAATCGTGTTCCTGTTCTTGTGTTTCCTCTTCAAGTGCTTCCTCAATGGAAAACCTGTCGAAGTCCTTAAAATAGTCAGAGACTGAGATTTATTGAAGTTATTTTGTGAGTGAATCACAGACGAATATTCAATCATCATTCCAAGCTTCTTAAGCGGCCGCTTGTGCATTTTTCAAAGAACGACTTTTAAAGTTTCTGCAGTAAAAACATCATGTAAAGAATTTATGGAAAATAAGTACCATTTAAGTTAATCCGCCCTTAATTGTTCGTGTTTTGAATAAGTACTTGAATATTTTTAATGTTTAGAATTTGTGAAAGTATTATTTTGAATTTTGATCTTTGTTATTTTTATTTCCGAAACATTTTTAGTTGTTTTTATTATGCTTACAAATCTTTTCTATTCAACAAAAATTAATATTAAACCAATTTCATTTAATATATTGTTCTCATAGCTGCTTGCTTGTGGAGCAAACCTAAGCCAGCCACTAAATCAATTCAAATCAAACTAATATTGAAATATCTCTTGAAAAGATAAACTAGAGAAACGCGAAAAGTAAGTAAAATGTCCCACGATTTACATATTTATATCCTTACATCAGTTTATGCACACTACATATCAAAAATCATAGCCTAAAAATCATAACACAAACAAATTTTATATCGCACCGCTTTCGTTATAATTAAATCCAATATTTTATGGTATATCTTTTGTCGTTATGTTGTCATGCGATCGATTTTGTAATTGTTTTGGCGGGTCGTTCAAATTCAATACCTGTTCATCACTGTTGCATGCGCTCTCATCTTTTCATCACGTCCTTTGTAAAACTTGTCATTGATATCTCCATTAAGCAATCAGTTTGATAGAGACGTCAACATTATAACCTAAATTCAAAGCTTCATAATATCGAGAGACACTAAAACCAACTCCTTTAACCTAATGACTAAACAAACCTTCAAACTAATCAACTAAATTAATTAACAGTGACAAAATATTTCGGTTATATCCTTACGTATTTAGAAATTAGTGTTTGGGTTTACCTATTATAAACCGTAAGTGATTTTTGATTTGTAATTATGGCAGCAGCTAATCTGACAGACGGTCTGGTTATGTGCTAGTTTCGTCTTGTCGAAATTTGGTCCTCTATGAGCACATTAAAGCTTAATTCAAATTGCACAATAATTTGCGAAAAAATGTATATTTGCGATTAGCATTTACGGAAATTTCTAAAACGTTGCCATAATTACAATCAAAAAAATGTTATAGAATTAAAACTAAGTGACACCATATTTAGTTAGGTGTTTGTTGGTTAAAATCATGGCTTAATTGATATTTTGCGTCGTATATTTTAAAGTGAAAAAACAAAAGGAAGATATGCAGGTAAATGTCGCCGGTCTGCGAAGGAATATCAAGAACTTAGCGCACAACTATTCGGATGCTCAAGTAAGTCTCGAAGTCTGATGGTGTCTGATCGGAGGCTCATCCGTTTAATTCTGCTTTAGGTGAAGGTACGCGAGGCTACTTCGAACGATCCATGGGGACCATCGGCGACTATCATGGCGGAAGTCGCCGACTTAACGTACAACGTTGTGGCCTTTTCCGAAATTATGCAAATGATCTGGAAGCGTCTTAACGATCACGGCAAGAATTGGCGTCACGTCTACAAGGCACTCATTCTGCTGGAGTACCTCATTAAAACCGGCACGGAGAAGGTTGCACAGCAATGCAAGGAGAACTTCTTCGCCATACAAACGCTACGCGACTTCGTCCACGTTGAGGAGGGCAAAGATCTGGGTACTCATGTTCGGGAGAAAGCGAAGACACTCGTTAACCTCCTGAAAGACGACGAACGTCTTAAGAATGAGCGCATCAAGGCGCTAAAGGCCAAGGAGCGCTTTGCGCAGCATGCTAGTGGTTTCGGCAGTGACGGTTACATTGAAGGGCCAACACATCGCGACGCTCCTCCCGGCTGGCAAGAGGAACCCAAACCTGTATCAGAGCTGGAAATGGTACGTCCACAAACCGCAGGCGAAGAGGAGCTGCAGTTACAACTGGCGATGGCCATGTCCCGCGAAGAAGCGGAGCAGGAGGAAGCAAAGCGACGCAGTGACGATGTGCGGCTGCAATTGGCGCTCAGTCAAAGCGAGCAGGACTTTAAGTAAGTGCGATGAAGATTGGATGATAAGATAATCCTTCCACTTACGACAATAACATTTTACAGGGTGAATCCAGCGAAGGAGGAGCCCCAAAGTCACCTCTTAGACTTGCTGGACATTTCAATGGGCACCGCCAGCATAACAAGTCCGCCTCTAGGAGCCGCAGGCGGCCCAACGGATCCCTGGGGTGCCCCGGTGAGAGCCGAGAGTCAGGTTAGTGAAAGAAAGCACTTTATTCATTAAATGCAGTGATAAAAGCCAAACCGTCTACAGCTGTCCGACCCGTGGTCCGGTACCTCGTCACCACCCATCGATCCCTGGCAGCCCGCCGCACTAAAAGCAGCAGCGGCATCTTTGGGCGCTGTCGGTGGGAGCGATGCCTGGATATCACAGCGCACGCAGTCGCCTTCCGTCACTTCGGGCTCCTCCAACGAAGGTTGGCTGCAACCAAACCATTTGCTATCGAATGGAGCAACGAATGGAAATGGAGCTGCCGTCGATCCTTGGATAGCAAAGCAGCGAACCGTTGCGCCTGCAATGGCACAGCCACATCTGGCAAATAGTGTAACAACGGCAGATCCATGGCTGGCGGAAAGCAGGCCTAAGGGACGAACATCCGCTGCTGATCCTTCCGATCCGTGGGCACCAAAGGCAGATCATATCTCCAATGCTGATCCATGGCGCTCCGTTGCACAGGTGAGTTTAGGCTTTCATAAACTTTAGCTTTTTAGTTAATTAAAACTTTTAGAAAACTTCTCCTGATATGGATGAATTCGACATTATTACAAACCGCACGAAGTCTGCGGATTTGCTAAGTAACGACATAATCGGATCCAATAATAATAACAGTAAGTAACTGCATCATCTTCGTTACTCTCGTCTTCTATGATGTTATTAACAACATTGTATTTTTAGCATCGCTGCTAGATGAGCTGGATCCATTATCTTCATCCATGAGTTCTTCAACTGGTACAACGAAAAAGCCGCTTAAGAATCCGCAAGCGTTCTTGGGCGAAAATTCGTCGCTCGTGAATTTGGACAACCTGATCAAACCTGTGGTGCCTCAGACGGCTGCTGGAAATGCTGCGTACAACCCATTCAGCGACACCGTGGTTCCACCAAAAACGAATCTATTCCAGCAGCAACAACCAGCAGTACGTAGCATGCCCCATATTGTGACGTCCTGTTATGATGGACGTTCCTCTTTCTCCCTTGTAGGTGCCGTCCATTAACCAGTTGAAACAACAGCAGCCTTTTACTATGACCATGAACCAAGATCCTTGGGCACCGCTAAGTAACTCCACAGCATCATCCCAAGTAAGTAAATCAGCAGCTTGATTAAGGGAACAAAAAGGGTATTCAAAAGAAAATCAGGCCCGAACATACGTATAGTATATTGACAGAAAGTAATTTGAAGTGGACGCTTAATGACGGACTGAGCAGTTAACATGAAATATAATGCAAATGCCTAAAGAGAAACGATTTCAAATGAAGCAATATTAATTCAAGTTATATTATTAGTTATTCCTTTCCTTCTTGAGTGTCAAATTAAATGCCTTTTTATTCTTTTCAATGTTGTTTTCCACTAAATATGAATTTTCATTGCCAAATATTACAACATATGACAAAACATTAATAAACACATCTAAATCAGAAAGAAGACATTCTAATCGATTATGATTCTGATCAAATAACAATTCAATTCACAACCACCGCCACAATTGAGCCGTACCATGATTATTCATCATCGACCATGAACGGCGGTCATAATTTGTACGACAACAGCAACAACAACTGTTCGTATAAGCGGGAAGATAAATACGACGTTTTCGATACGAACTACTGCAATAATAGCGGAATTTTAAAGCGCAGCATCAGCGCCAACAACAACAAATACAATAGTTGCAATACCAATCGCTTTTTAATGCAACAACATTACGACATCAACAATATCAGCAGCTATGATAACAATTCGTATGCAAGCATGAACTCGAAGCGAATGAATTGTGAATACTCCACTGTAACTAACCAAAGGAATTCTTTAAATATTGATTATATGCCTCTAAACACCAACAACAACAACATAAACAATCATCCACGAAATCGTTCGGAATCATCTGCCAATGGATATAGCAACGCATTGACTGCTTCGTTGGCGGATACGCCAGGGGTCATTGTATCCGGTTTAAATGCAGGCGGCAGTGGCTCCTTGTTTAGCTATGGTTTCTATGATTCGATGAGTGCGGGTGGAGCGACTGCGGTCAACAGTTGTCAAATGGAAGTGAGTACTTGTGGTACCACCTCCATCACCACAACCCAAGAATAGTGCGCTAGTTGCTGCCGCCATAAAGCTTCAAGCGTGTCCCTCCGCTTGGAAGTGTCCATAATTAATTGACTTGTTTGATCCTTCAGTTAATTGCTCCAATACGTTATTTCCCTTATAATCTTACACTAAACTAGGAACATATGATCCTGAGTTATGATTTTAATCCATACTTATTCGAAATATTATTGTTATTATTGTTTAATTGCTTAATTTTTGTTAATTTTACATCTATCATAATCGAATGGAGTTGAGAAAAGTTTGTTATTGTTGTTGTTGGCATCAATTGGCGTAGCTCATCTCGTTGCTATAACGACTATTGTAAATAGCGCTTAAATATAAGTAATCATTAATTAATTATGATAAATCAACATGTGCTTTTATAATTTATGCGATATAATGGACTCTTTTATTTTATATAAATCTATATTGTAGCCGACCATGGAAGCTTGGACCCTTAAATAATCGGTAAAATGATTACTAGAGATCAATGACTATTATTCTGCACTCATTAACAAATCCGTAGAAGTTTCCTTAAATGCCAGCTCAGCTGCACTCATGTTATTATTTTAAACAAAGTTTCACTCATCCACTCACTAGTATTTAAGCTATATTGATAAATTGCTAACTATTAAAGCTTAGTTGCTGGATTTGTTTATGTGTTTTAATATATTTTTATAGAGTTATTCTAATTTTTTGAAACGATGCATGTCCGATTTTTAATGTTAAGGAAACGTAAATTGTAGATTAATTTAATTTGCAACACGATTTTCGTATTTGCAGAATAATAATAATAATAACAACAGCAACATGCCTTGGGTGAAGCCAGAAGTAGCTGCATCAAATCCGTTTTTATCGTAAATCAGCGATTTTTATTTGAGGAAGATTGAATAAAAAAGAAGCGACACGAAAAAAATTATTTTATATAAATTTTAAAAGAAGGCGTAAAACCAATAACTTAAGTATTATAATATTTTAATGTTTAATGGAAATTAGATGGCGATCCGAAGCGTTTGGCAGGCGAGTCTTATGGTCTGGAGTAAGTAGTATTTCTTGTTTTATTTCAATCATTAATTTCTCTTCTCCGTTTAATTGCAGTTTTAATGAACAGCGAAGCACAGTGCTCATCAGTGCAATTAATCAAATTCGGAGGGAAAGCAAGGGTCTAAAAAATTGGCCTTCCACTTGTTTTATATTAAATTTATCGTATATTTTTTGATTGTATCTACAAAAAATTGGCTTTTCAATTGTTTTATTTTAATATTAAATTTATTGTATATTTTTTCGATTGTATTTATAAATTTAAGCCAGTATTTTCCAATTCAAATTCTCTTAGTTAAATTTATATTGTATTCTAAGTAGAAAACATCGCATATAATTTTTCGCAACATTATTACAAAGATTTCCGGAAAATAAACAAAAAGCACCTTCACATAATTGCAACTTTTTGAGTATGCTTAACTAGAAATTAAGATCCGTCAGCGGAATGCTTGTCCTGATTTTGCAAAAGTTATTATGTATCGGCAACTAAACACATTAGACAATAAGCTTTAAAGTACTAATTATACAATTACCTTTTATAAGATTTCGTCAGTTAATGGTTTGTAATTAAGCTTAAGTTTTTGTTGGGAGTTTATCAAAAAAATTGTTAAAATTTGCAAAAATTCAATCAAACTTAAGAACGTTTTTAAAATTTATATTTGTTTTTAAAATTTATAAAGTTTTATAATAGAGGCGAAATTGTCGACGATCAATTTTTAAATTTTAATAACTAAAAAACAATTCCTATAACAGACACGTCAATAAAACTACATAATATCAACGATTAAAATAGTTGCTGTCGAAAGATAGATTTTTATATAAACCGAATAATAACGAAATTTAAAAGTAAACAATATTCTGTCAACAAATAAAACAAGAAAGTAAAAAAGAGAAAAAGTTTTAAAAAATATCAAAAGAGGGTTTTTTGTGCATTAATTTAATAATATAGATACAAAATAAATAATTTGCACGCTTTTCAGCGATCGGTTTAACAAAAAAACCAAAACGTAGAGAACAAAGAACTAATTTAAAATAAATTTATTGTATATGTAAATGCGATTGTGTATGATAAAATATGCTATATACTATATGTACATCCAAATATTTATTTTAATAAAATATTATTTTTCTTAAAATTCGCCTAAGTGCATTCATTGCAGCTACATTCATTTCCCCAAATATCTGACCAACTTATTTACAGTCAACTTTCAATAACTAATCGAGCGGAAGTTGTAATCGCCGATTGACGACGTGTTTATTGTTAACGTGATCGAATGGAAAGCGATTTGTAGTCAGTCGGTTCGTTGGCAGCTAGGATTTGCAGTCACACGCAGTGCGTGTGAATTTTATGAGCGCTGCTTCAATGGTTGAATGCAATGAATCGCGCGTTTTAAGCCTCTGTGAGTTTCGGAAAATGCAAATTATGTTTACGCCGTCACACAATTTAATAAATGGGAAGTAAAAAGTGATATTCATGTTCCATTGTGAGTGCATAAAAATTTATTTTATTTAAGTTGAAGCCGTAAACATGAAAAATAATAATAAATTAAGAAAAGGAAAAGTTTTCCAAATGAATATCGTGCGTTCAAGTCCTTCAATCTATTTTTTTTCAATTTCTATTTCACTTTGTTCAATCCATATTCAAAACTCAAAAAACCAGTTTCGGTTTTTTAAAAATTTGACAATTAACTGAGAGTTAATTATTTAGCTTAAGTCTTGCTGAGCAAGCAGTTAATTTGTGGATGGATGCTTTTTAAAATTTCCTTACGAAATGAAAGTTTTAGCTTTTAATGGAGTTAAATAAAAACGAATGAAAGATGAGCTCACGCTGGGCTACCGATTTATTTATAAGATATAATAATGTATGGAACGATGCGAAAGAAATTCACCTCGCCAAATAAACATTTAAACATTTTTAAACAAGAAATTGAACAATTATAATTAATCGTTTTATTAGCGACACTTCGTCAGTCACGAAATTTGGAATTCATACACTTCTACGGTGATTATGTTCAATCAAAGTCACTTCGATGTTTAAAAAGCCCACAATTCAATGTTGTGATGGTGCTCATGGTTCATAGATAATTTCTCTGCAATTTTCAAATGACGCTTTCTGAATTACAAGTGTCGGCTTCTGAATTACAAGTGAGTGTAATAATAATATTACAAAAAATATAAATGCATTAAATAAATAACAATAATAAAATCAACTTATAAAAACGGAATGAAATAATTCATTGTAACTGCAATTTCAAAATCTTTTTTAAAAATCACAAAGGTTCGCGGGGACTCAAACAGTTTTCCAATTTGCGTGATAATTTTGGTTAATTTCGGTGCGTGTTTGTTTACGGAAGTTGGCGAAAAGCATTTTTAACTTTATTGCTTGCAGTCGTTAAATTTTTTGTTATTTACAACACACGCGCATTTAATTTGAAGCTGAGGATTTTATTGCCTTCGGGCACGATTTGAATAGCTCAATATGCAGTTGCAGGAAAAATTGTCACTGCAGGAGTTTTCCAAGCAATAAGAGAAGAAACACACACACAAGAAAGCAAAGGTTCAAAGGGAATGACAAGGAAGAGAGCTTTTCAAAAAGGAGGATTGTGTAAATGTCATAATGTTATTTTTTTACTGAATTTTCCTTCAACCTTTAATAAACCTCAATCCAAATGCATGTGTCGTGTAAACAAGTCGAGAAGCTCGGCTGCACGCACTGACTGACAGCCAGACACATTTCTCACTATGAACACGCCACGACAAGCGGCTGCTACGCTTCACTTGGCATCAATAAACGTTTGTCTTCTTTTGAATTTATTTTATTCGCTTGGGATCGTTTGCACGCACCCAGCTTTCGGACAACGCAATCTTGCCACTGGCAGCATCCATGTTTTCGTCTCGTATTCCATATTTTCATCCAAATCCATTAATTTCAAGATCGTGCTTTGGAAATGTCATCGAGGGCGGGCGTCATAATCTTCCGTTTTCAGGCTTTCATTGGCATTTCAACGTCAATGGTTCGATTTCGTTTAAATAAGAGAGATTTAAAGGAGATTTGTTCTTTTTTAGGAAATATATTTTGCTTCTCTTTAATATTTCTATTATAAATACGAATAAAACCTTAGGCATGATTCGCTGAAACTCTCAGCACGATGTTAACCACCAATCTGACGAGAGAACGCAGCGAATACTTTCAATGATTTTGTCTCAAATGTTGTTGAAGTAATTGCTATAAAATTACAGGGAAGTCTACGTAAATATATCTTTAAAAATAGCTCGATTACCTCCTAAAATAATCTTCAATGGGAGAAATCCAAGCCTCACTTTTGACCATCGATTGCATATTCACAATTGGTTTAGTTATTAATGGGAATTAAGCGCAGTTGCCTTCAGTTCGGCGATTTATCTGCAAGTGTTATTATTCGAGACACACGCATATTGATTTCATTATTATTGCTGATTTTATTGCTTTTTAACAGACTCGCAGGATCATCAATTGAAACGGCGTGAGCGTGGCTCTACGACTTCATACAGCTTCACGTCTTCGTATGCTCAAATTGCTGCCATAACGACTGCGATGCCGCCTTCGATGGCGACTGTTTTGTTGCTTGGAGCGTTCGATTTCATATTTAAGATTTTCAAACTCTAATTTTGTGTTAAATCGTTATTTACATCGACGTGTTGCGCAAGCGGCTTGAATAAACACTCGTCGTAACTGCGAAATAACGCGCAGACTTTTTTGTTGAAGTCGGGGAGTGACCATCCAATGACCATCGCCTCGATTTATGGGCTGTTAACAAAATTAATGGGGTGATTTGATGCTTTATGAGCTTGCGATGCCACGCCGCTTTCAGCAGGAAGATCGCATCGCTCAGATACTTCGGATGCTGCTCGTTCCTGCCGTGTTGCCATCTACGGAGGATGGACGGCACTGCATCTCCTTTGTGTCGCTTAGTATAAATTCCGAAAGTAGTTTTCCTCTGTTTATACTTTCACCTTGGTCATCGCTTTAGATTGTTGCAGGGAAAGAAGAAGGAAGATGAAGCTGAATTTTTGCTAATTTCCGTATTTATTGCAGTGTTATTTAAAAATTAATAAAAACTCTAAAAGTCTGCTTTGATAATCTGTTTAAAAAGTTATTCGTCGATTATTCGTCAACATTTTTAACATAGTAAAATAGTTCTTCGATCTTCCTCGAACTGTATTTCCAGAAAAGTCTGCTGTTTGTTTTATTAGCTACAAGCAATAAAATTATAACTATTGAAATCTTTTTTATGATTTATATATTTAATGGTTTCATAATTTCTATAAATATGTAGTAACATTTTATTTCATTTAATTTACACGTTTAAATAACATGAATTTCTAATGTAATTGCTACAAACACACTAAAAGAGCATCACAGAAACGACGGCAGAAGCAGCAAAAAGTCAGAAAATATTTTAATACAGTCGAACTTCCCTATAGTGAAGTCGAAGGGACCACAAAATTACTTCATTATATAGAAATTTCATTATATAGAAAACATAATACTTTTTAAAATTTTTATTTTAAGTAATCAGTAATTTCAGTTTGGATTACACTTTTCCATTTTTGTTCTTCAACGAAAACTTCTAATAAATTAAGAGGTTCGAAAACTTTATTAGGTACATCATTTTTCATCTCCACAAAAGTGGTAGGCAGAATTCCAAATTGTTTAGCAATATCTTTTTTTTTTTTGCTCCACCTTCTTCAACTTTATTAATAATCAACAATTTTTTTCAATAGAGAGACTATTTCGCTGCGACATTTTCACACTGTTTGTTCACTTAATGCAAGTAACTCAATACAGGTGTCAAAATTGTTAGTGATGGTCATTTTTTATCTTTTTCTCTTGAAATTTTCAAATTTCGGGGATGCCCATATAAAGTTTACTTTTGCATCGGAATACAGTGTTACTAGTATAGCCAACGGAAAATTATTTGAAAAAATTCATTATAAGGAGACAAAAACGTATGAAATTTGAGATTGCAACTGTAAAACTTGTTCATTGTATAGAAATATTCACTGTATAGAAATTCATTATACAGAGATCAAAAAAGACCAGAAATTGAACGAAAAAGCAGTGTACTTGAAAAAAATTCATAATAGGGAGTGCTTCACTGTATAGAAGTTCACTATAGAGAAGTTCGACTGTATCAATTTTATGGCTTTCTGAAAGTGGAAGTGAAATGAGATTGAAGGAATCTGATTACATTCTCCGGTTCCATGTGAGCCGGTTAATTTGACTTAGATCTGTAGTTATGTATAGAGTTGACCGATCGGTCGCTAGCTGCGTTGGTTGTCTTGGCGCCGTGGCTGCTGAATTCACTGCACACGATTGGAAGCCGCGGCTGAGCTCACGGCGACAGCGGCGCTGAATTTTTTTTTGTGTGGTGGCAGAAATGCGCCAACGTCCACGTTTTTTACTAAACGCCAAGCAGGCCAATGATAACGTTAACAAGAAGCGAACAGGGAAAATTGGAACTTGACTTTGGAGACATGGAAGCAAGAGAAAAAGATTTACGGTCCGCTGTCGATGTCTAAAATGTCGGCTTAATTAAAGCTCGCTTACTTAAAGAGCGAGAAGTAAAAAGTTCGCTAGTTGTTGAATAAAGAGGATATGTTCGCGATTTTGCCTCGTATGGAGGTTTCAATAGACTTACACAATTTTCCTCAATCTAACGCCTTTGCGCTAACTATTTGCTACTTCCCTTTGGTTTTATATTTTCATAGTTTTTAGTTATGAATTTTTATTTCGTCTCTCTGCTGCATTCGAATTTCTTTCACTGGTTGTAGTTACATCGTCTGTTATGATGTCTGTTGGTCATCTTTGTTTTCATTTTTTTTGCTAACGACCCTTATTAAATGAAGGATTTTAAAGCGTTTATAAATGACGATAAGATAAAAGGAGTTCAGTTGCCTCCTCAACTGACCCACGGATTGATCGATCGACCCACCGGCCACCTGTTGCTCCTCAACACAAGTCATGCACGCAAACGCATCACGTCGTTGGCCGTTACTTTTGCAAAGTACACTACACACTGAATAAATCGACTCAAGTGATTCGTGCTGTTTGACTTTCTTGATATCTCAACTTTTTCCCGCCTTCCCGTGACTGCAGCATTCCTTTTTTTAGTGGTTTTATTTCGCGTATCGGCTGCGTGAGTTTTCAATGCATAAAATTCTGCAATTTGAATGCGGAAACGTTTGCTGTTTTCCCTTTACGCCCTCCTACTTTTGGTGACTTTTTATTGCTGCTATCGTTCCTCTTTTTTTAGGAATTTATATAACAAATGGTTCAAATGATCCTGTTGCTACTGATTCGTTTGCTTTCGTTCATAGAAAGGGACCCTGTAAGGTTTTAACAAATTGGTTGTATAAGTTTTCAGGAAAATCAGCGACTCAGTGCCTACGAAACAGTGTAGAAAGTAGAATAGAAGAGAACAGTATGGGGAATTGCATGGAAAACTGTAAAGTTGGAGCTTAACTGCAACATTTCTGGCGAAAGTGGTAAGGGTTGTGCTGCAGTATAAACTGAATTTCTGTTGTAACGTCATCTGTATAACTAAATTCATGTGTTAACATTAACCGTGTTGACTTTCGTTGTCGGTTGATGCAGTAAGCATCCTGCAATCTATTATTTCAGAAAAAGTTGTAAACGTTGCTTAAAAAGAAAGAGAAGAAAACAAACAAATTATTGTTGAACATATTGTTGTATGTTGGTGAATGTATACAAGGAAGAGAAAAGCCGTAAGAGTCTCAAGTATTTATTGAAAAATTCGACCTGAACTACTTCTCTTTTTAAAGATAATAAATTTCGTACCTAAATAGTGTTTTTAAAAAAATTTGTATTAATTAAAATTATATGTACCAAGAGAAATGCGTTTAAAATAGTCTTTGTTGCGTTAAAATTATGAAATTTATATTTTTGCCTATTATTTTCGCTAGTTTTGTGATAAATTTCCGCAAATTTCGAAGCCTTTAATTAAGCTTCGTCTTCGCCGCTTCATTACAAATGATGGCTAAGTTTGAGTCTTAAGTCTTTCGTTTGCCGTCTGCTGTGCACACTTCCGCCAATCAAGGTCGAGCAAGTAATAGCTACAACAATGATACCTGCAACCACTAGAAGAAGAAGAAGAAGAATGTTGCATTTACGTTGTTCACTCACTTGAATGTTGCTGTTGCATAACGTGAAGTTTTGACCGGACGAACTGAGATTACAATTAGACGGACTTTTAACTGCTTTTACTTCAAGCCGCAAAAACATGCGCACGGTTTCGACATCTGCACAGTTCAGCTACTGCGGCTTTTCGAATGCATTCGTGTGTGTGTTTTCTAAATATTTATTAAATGATGCTTTGATGGTCGTGTCTCTGACTGACTTCTGAGATACGAACTCAGTAATGATGCATAATAGCAGCAACAACAACATCGACCGCTGAACCTGCAACAAAAGCGTGCTGAAAATTAATTGTTATTAAAGATTATTTTCCGGGCGAACAGTTGAACACAATGTCTACGTAGTTGTTGCTGTTGAACTTCGACATATCAGCGCGATGTGCGCCGCCAACAAGCAACTTAATCAAAGCGGACAACTTGAAGCCTGCAAATATAATCTAAAGATCAGCTGAATGATCAGGAAGGATCAGTTACGAAACAGAAAGCTGAAAGCAGAAAGATTTTAACCAAAAAACTGAATATTATGGATCTCGTGAAAGGTTCTCAACAATCATAACGAGAGGACTTGAGAGCTTGAGTAGTTTGCGTAAACACCTCAGGAATCAATATCACCAAACATGGTGATGGTAATCATCAAACCGTCCTTTGTCTGAAATCCTGAAATTTTCGGCAGCGACATGAGAGTAACTGAAACCGACTTGATTCAAACCTTTTTGGAGTTTCAAGTACCAAAAAAACTCTCGACTTCGACAGTTACAATTTAATGAATATGGGCTGATGAGATGATCCGAAGGAAAAATCGGGAATGGTAACGCCCCTGTGCCAGAGATTTAACTAAGGATGTTGGTCGTTGTTGCTGTCAAATCGGATTCACTTTTGAAACAACTTTTTAAGGTAGTCGGACCGAAAAAGGGAAACTCATTTAAATAAGTGAAAACTTCATGGATTTCTCATATTGAGGAGGAAAAGCAAAGATTAAAAGTAACAACAGTAGCAAAGGTCTCCATCGAGGTCTGTACACTTTTATTTATTTGGAACAGTTCGGAAATTCCTTTAAAAGAGATCGCTGCAGTTCCAAAAAAAAAAATGCTTGCGTGTAAAGTAAAAACTAAATACGGATCACAGAAAGTCCGATTCTCCTCCCCTTCACCCCTCATTTGCCCTTCACAATAGCACACTAGGCAAAGCCAAACGAAAAGAAAAACATTCGATCAGCAAAAAGTGGGTTACTGGCGCCTCTTAAGGATACGATGCGATCGTGTCACGCGATTTTTATCGCTGCACAAGGAAATGGTAGACAAAATAAACAGACTAGAAACTAGTCCGCCGGACGCATGTCGACTGCAGAGCAGAGAGGCTCTGCATGACAAATAAACGAATGAAGCCAAAAATGTTTGTGTTGGGGATACTGGAAAGACATATTTAATAAAATAAACTGCTGCTGTAATTAACAAAACAAAAAGCAAAATGTAAGAAAAAATTAGAAAATAAAAATAAAACAAAACGTTTTTAAATGTTTAAATGTAAAGCAGAGTGGAGTTCTTGTGTATAAAGAGTTCTCAGTTCTCACAGCTGATTCATTCTATCTAGTTCCTTCCTATTTTACCAGTATAGCTCTAGTATTTCCTACTACTGTCTCCATATAAGTTTTCGTAAACTACAAAAATAATACCTAATTTACATGTTTAGTGTTTTTTTAGTCAAAAAATATTTTGAGACAATCAAGTTTATTACTGTTGCAATTTATTCCTACAATCCAATAATTATAAGAAAAATTTAGTATAGCTCCGGTAGAAAGAGCTAATATAAAACTCAAGCTATGTCTGAAAGACCTGAAGTTTCTTAGTTCGCATTCATATAAACTTTGGGTTTACTACAGCGTTATTTTGCACAAGGGAAAACAAACCAGTTGTGGAGTTTTGATATAATGGCAGATATGAGGATGTTAAAAACATTACTTGAAAATTGTTCTCTTATTAAAATCTTTAATTAACATTTTACGAGTACGTTGACATTGTGGTCCAACAACACTAGAAAAATTAAGCTACCAGTGGTTAACTTTCAGTGCACAGCGTCGAACTGAGAGTTTCTGAAGCATCGTCATCATCATCATCATCGAATTCTTCATCACGTGGCTTCTTATGCAAGAGAAACTTAAATGGAACTTGAATGAATACATGTTTTTATTGCTGTGTGTTGCACAATTCGATTTGTTGGCGACGGCAACATGTGGATTCTGGCGAGTGAATTCTAAGTGGGACGGATACCAGCTGCCACGTCAGGCCAGTTTAAAGCCTCCTATAGATTTGTATATAAATATTTGTGGATGTTTATGCATATGTTTCGATGCACACAACATCTGCGGCAGCACGCGGCTTATCGCTCAGGAAATTCTAATTTTAATTGCCTTCCTGACCTATAAAACGGTGCGCGTCTGATGAGTCTTGATGCTGGCGCGACTCTCTTTTGAGGTGGTGGTGTGCGCAGGGTTTCTCGGTCGCCGGAGGAAGTTCGTTAATGGTTTCTATTTCTAAGATTTGCGAATCTTGTAAAATTCTAATAACGTAAAATGCTCCAGCTGTAAAGAGCCCTTCTTTCCCCTCTTTAATTATATTCGTAGTCAATAAACTAGAAACGCAAATCACTTACGTCTGAAATTGTTATGAAATCTTCGAAAAGAACTTAAATGGTCTCCATTCTGCTCAAAGGAAAATGTTTCCACTACGGAGTCATTAATGAATGAGGCAATGAATGAATGAATAGCTTCACACTTTTAATTTAATTCTGTTTATAAACAATAGACTGAGTTTTTTCTTTCACTTTCGTGATCGCTTCGTGAATTGAGTTGATATTTCATGACTTTTGTGTGGCAGTTGCGTTGTATGATAATCAAATTTGTATTTTCTTTAATGAAAAGATCGATCGCTTTGATCGTTCGTCTCTTGTTGAGATTTGACGATGAGATGGATAAATGACAGTTTAAATGCTTCAATTGAATGCTTACATTGCAGATCTTCACAACTTTTCTTCAAGTCACATGTGAAGATCTCCATGAAGCATGTCTGAAAGGTAATGTGGGAATTCGTAGATGGATTTCAGTCAAGATTTAATTATGATGTTTATCGTTAAGGTTGCGTGAACTCAATTATATTGTGTAGCAATCGAATGTGAAATAAGTTTACTTTGATGTGCTTTTTACGTTTTTTTTTAATGTACAAATGCAGGAAATTACATCAGTGAGTAACTGAGAATTCGAGCAATACATTTAACTTTTTTTTCAATTTTTTAACATACTCTGTTCTTTGTTTTATGTATTAAAGAGTCCAGCAATGGTTTAAGTAAGGCAGTCGGCTTAAAAGGGATAAAAGGGATCAAAAAGATATTAATTACAAAGGCCTCATTTACGGCAGCGTTGATAATTCGTTTAACTTTCTGAGACGAATTCGATTAAATGTAAACCATGACATCCGGAAGATTCGCTCTCCGCCTCATCCATTCTCCTTCTGTCACGTGAAAAAGATACCGAAGGATATGTTATTTCAGTTTTGCATATTCATCTCGGGAACCGTTATTCGGCGACTTCTTATTACCTAAAGGAAGGTATTAAAAAAAGCCGGCTTTCTTGATCTTTTCACGAAATCACAAATTTTTAAATCACACTTAAAAAGTCAAAGAATTCAGAATTCCTGCTGAGAAATAAATGACAAAAGTAATTTTATGTCCCTTTCGTGTTTACGAATGGACAACAAGAAACGAGAAAAATAAAAATAAAGAAAACTTAAAGCAAAACTTCCTTAAAACTTTGACTGCTTCACGAACCACTCGTGCATCGGGTGCGCTGTGATTCTCTGGGAGAGAGCGAGAAACGAGAGATAGAGAGAGGCTCTATTTTGACTCTTTTGTTTTATCTATTCTGAGCAACTCTCAGGGAGTTTCGGTTAAAGTTTTTGGAGTGTGGTGATCAGAGCGGGTTGTCTGTTTCTCTGCGTGACGCATACTCAGGTGGCTCCCAGTTGACGTCGCCGATCGACTGAATTAAATGCGTAGTATTAAAGTCTTTTTCATCTTTTTATCAGAGCCGCATTGGAAAAGTCGAATGATAGCCGAAGACGATGATATTTTTCACTTTTCCACGTCCACGCACCATTTATGGCCGCAGTTGAATTGTTCTGTTCTTGGTTTCTTCATGAATTCGTGGGCAAATCTTTTGTCGCATTAAACTCCAAGTGGCTGAGTGGCTAAACGGGATTTCAGGTGTTCACGCTGCGATCTTCTGTGTGCATTAAAGTTCCATGCCGAGCCGAAGAAAAGGAAGAACCGTTACATTCGTCTAGGCTGCACTGCTGCAGTTAATATCCACAAATAGAAGCGGAAATGTTTTCGGAATGCATAAATATTTGGCGTTTCGAGCTGTCAGTAGATTCGACAGAACGACTGCTGAAAGAACTAAACCAACGAAGCGGATGTTGTTTTTACCGCGAAAATTAACGAATCTATTAATAAAGTTCTGCAAAGTAGTCTGCAAGTTTTCGTTAGCACTCTTCACGTACAACTTAATGAACTACACGCTGTTAACTTTATTGATGAGTGCGGATCACTGAAAGCGTTTCACTTCCTTATCTACAAGCACAAACTTCGCCTGCAATCATCTATTTTCGCATCCAGCACGAAATATTTTAAAATAAATTGGGGGATTGAATGATTCATACTTCTCAACAGACATTCCTAAATTTAGACTTGACATTGTAACAAAGAAACAACGTCTGAAAACCATAAAATGAGAATCAAAAGCAAACAATCCACTCATTACATCGTCATAGCTCAATTGTGGCAGCGGATAACGACTCTTCTTGCCTGTCAGTGAACTCGTTCGTACATCAACCGGTGCAGGTTCACAATTGCCGCAGCATTTGATCGCGTGTGTGTCGCCGCATTCCATCAGCACTTAAAGTCGTTTCTATGGCCCATATCCAGTTTCTCACCTCCGCTGCTTGGGCATTGATTATTGCTCTGCTTTATTTTGTTTTGAAGGTATCAGCTGGCTGTGAGCAGCCTTTGCTGGTTGCGTGGGCGTTAAATAATTGAAATTCTGATTTCGGTTTCACATGTAATAAATTCAGGCTACAATGAAGTGAAAAACTCGAATTCAATTAAATACTTTTATGGAAAAAATTTAAACTGTTTAAGGATTTAAACTTAATAAAAGTTTACAGTTTCCGGATCTATTCTGGTCGGATTTTAAGTAGGTGAAGTTTATGGGTTTATTTTCAATGCTTTTTAGTGTCTTTAAAAACAGTTAAGTTCAATTATATATCTGGTGTTTGAGCACCTAATCAGCCACGCACTTTATACCCCACTTTAAGACTCAATTAAATTCATTAGAAACTTTTTCGGTATGAAAACCCGAGCGTGCCCAGCCACCGACGTCAACTGATTGCAATTTATTTGTTGACGAAGTCGCGGTAAGTTTTGGGTTATAATTTGCAGCCCCGGGAAACTTTGTATAAGGTTTTATAGTTGACCAAGTTTATTGAGTCCAAAATTAGCCAAATCGGTTAAAAAAAATAACAACGAATGTTTCTTAAATAACGAAAATCCTAAACAAGGAATTAACTTCTCTTGTTTGATAAAGAAACATTAAAACCAAAGCTTGAACTGAAATTGGATTAAGTATATTTTTAATATTGAAATAAAGACAGCTTAAAAGGTAACTTTTTCCAAGTTTTTATCTGATGTTGCCAAACTTCAAGCAAACTTTTCCTTCCCCAAAAACCGTTGTTGAGCGATCTTAACCTCAGAATGACGTAACTTTTCACCACATTCGTCGTTGTGGGTGAAGGATACCGCAGATTTAATCGCAGGATCAACACTCACGGGCTCACATGTCGCCGTTGTTCGATAGCGTTGCCGCGATCCCGGCTGCCGGCATGAAAGGAGCTGTTGTAGGTGATCGCCAACGTACGAGCGACATGTGGGAAAGCGCTTTCGCCGCAATTAGCATAATCGTGCAGAACGAAAGCGGGGAAGCACTGAAATCTGTGCACAACCGCTCTTCAGATTCGCTGCCGGCGATGGAATCGTATCGAATGCAAGCGACATTTTTCCGCAAGCGACTTTTTACCCTTTTTTGGGGTGAAGTTTTTCACTCAAAATGCAAATGAGGCGAATTGCGCCAGCAGACAACCGAAATAACGATTGTCAAATTAAATGTTGTACAAATTTTCGTTGTCCAAGTGCAGTTAAACAAACGTTTCATCAGCTGCGCTTGCGTCAGCAGCGAAGATATTCAAGCGATGACCAAAAGGAACTTCCGATTTATTTATTACGAACTGAATGAACGTCTGTGGGACTCATCATGTGTCCAGCGCTTATTCAGCCAATCAGTGAGTGCGCCAGTCAAAGGTCACGGAATATGGGCTCAAAATAAAGCTAGGGCGAAAGCGGTATTTATTGTAATTGTGTGAGAAAATAAGGAAATTCAAAAAGTGTTTTCTGTCTAGTTTTGCTTCATCGATTAGATTCCTCTTGAAATTACGCAAATATTTAAGAAAATCTCATGAAATGCGATTCATTTTGGACACGGAGCAGTGAATGTCCAGATTTTTCCCCCCTTCGCCCATCAAAGACAGCGCAGAAATCTCACTCGAGCGCAGTACGGAAGCCGTTTCCAAATTTTAAATTTGAATTTCGTGTCCCTTTAATCGTCTCTTATCTTTCGCAGCCAAGCGAAAAAGGAATTATTAATTAGGAAATCTATTGAACACAATGGCAACGTGTTGGAGCTGTATGGACTCTGTGGCAAACATCGTAAAATTCACTTCGGGAAGTTCAGAGCAGCGCGGTTAATTTATGGTGCGCCATTCAACATTCAACGTTTTCCAGGGAAAATTAACGCAACGCTCCTGCTTCAGTTGCAGTGGAATTTTATTGAATGGCCTGCATGAACTGACCAAGCATTCGGTGCTGTGTGTGGAGTCACGGAGAAAGAACCACAGTCAAGCAAATACTTTCTTTCCTATACCATATCGCGTAATCACTTGGACTGATTGCGAAAACCACCGTGGATTCGCGAAGAAAGTAAAGAAAGCGCCTTTGCAATCCGAGGTGAACCAGAAAAAGCTACTGCTGCCACTTCTTGTTGATGATGTTGATTACAGGTCACGGATAAACTACAAACTCCACCCCAACAAACAGGACAGTCTGAAGTCTAATTTATGAGCTATTTCTTTATCTCCAGCGGGACCCAAACAGACACCGCTCAAAAGGTGTTGACGCCTCATAGCTTGTGTTAATTGCCGCAAATGCCATTGCAAAGTAAGATAAATCATTTATTATGGTCGTCTTTACACCCGGTGACGGAGCGTAGCAAACACTGCGTTCACACTGGACACCTGACTCCTCTGCCAGAGTTCCAAGAGTTGCTGAAATGTAACAGCAGCAGCGATACCGAGGCAGGTCGCAGAAGCATTCACAATATTTGCATGCGATTTGCATTCGCCACTGCTACCTGCCACGATCGCTTGTAAGGAAGCTGAATCGGATAAAGTCCCAGACACCGACCACAGCTGGACTGCGCCACCGACACCGACTTGAAGTCGTTTGAATAATGAAATTATTACCTTCAATTTGTCGTAGATTTATTCGCCTTCTAGCTGCAATTGGGGAACGACGATCATATTTGCGAACATGGGCAGGGTGAGTCAAAGACTTCGTAAATGCTTCGGAATCCGTTTAAAATCTGAATAATTTCGTAAAAGTGGTTCTTTTAATAAGTAAGAAAATTACAACTAATCAAATAAATTGCTTTCTAGAACTTCTAGTCTAAAGTCTAATATTTACACTCCAAATTTCTACACATTTTTCAATTGTAATTCAGAAAGCATAATTTTTAAATCCGGGATCGTTTGGTTTATTTTTATTTTCGGGAGAATTTTCTGTGACCCGTGTGAAGTCTAATGTGAGCCTTCTGATTAAAAAATGAAACTTTCTGATTCTGATTTTATTTGATTTTGATTTTGATGATTGTTTTATTCTGAAATTACTACTCTGAATTGGGAATTACGATTTCTGATTATAAAATTACGATTTTTGATTTACAATTGACACTTTCTTATATTAAATTAAATATTTTCATTTATAGGTGACGTTTTCTGAATTACAAATGCCATTTTCTGATTTCCAAGTGCCACATTCTGATTTAGCAGTGAAGAGGTTGTAGAGTATCATTTCTTGTGGTACACAAACGAAGAGAGAACCGCAAAAGTTCTCTTTTAATCGATGAGACTAGGAAAATAGACAGGTGAAGAGGGCAAATTAAAGGTTAGAAAAAGTAATATTAAATTACCAATTCGTCGGCGTCGAATGATTTTCTTCGAACGATCCACAATTTGCATGAACTGAATTTTATGAAGCTCTGCAAAATTGAAAAAAATAATTACAAATTGTAAGACTATATCGCTGTCTCTTTCCACTAATTTGGATAACATTTCTACCTTGTTAACAGTTTCTTTTGATGTCGTTTACATTTGCGATATTGATTTCTATTATAATGCACCGAAAACGTTATCTCCGTCGCAGATGCCAGCTTTTCGTTTCACATCATTATCGCGAGCCAAATACGGACATCCGAGTTGACTGACTGCCATCTGGCTTCGATTGTGCGCCAGTCATTGGCGGATGCAGTCGGTCGCATGGTTCAACACCCGCTACCAAATCAATCAACGTAATGGCGAACCACGTCACGCTGACGGCTTCGACTACTTCAAAATACGAGGAGAGTCTGAGAACCGAACCGAAATTGAAAGTCTTATTGGAAAATGAAGATGAAGCCGAAGCTCGATTTTAGTAGCGACTCACGCATTGACGCACTGACATACTTTTTCATGAATGTAAAGGTTGCAATGAAGCGTCGTTATTGCTGTTTTCACTTTCCTTTCTTATCATCATTATGCATCACATTTTAAACTCCTCGCCGCTTCAGACTTTCAGTTTTATTTGCGGTTGTCGTTTGTCGATTGTCTTGACAGTTGGTTAATAGCTTTTCCATTGTAATGTTTTACGAGATTGAGAACTGATACGATAACTGATACGAGAAGCGATAACTTAAATATTTTAAAGATTTTGGCTCCATTTTTAAAACAGTTTCTGATGAATTTCCGAGTTCTCCTTATATCTCCCATTGACGGAGGAGATTCATATTAATTCTAACTGTAAAATCAGAACTCTTCTACTCGGTTCAATGTTCGTTCGTCTATTGCGAATCAAGATATGGAGAATATATAAGGATCAAGAATTATCATTTGTCATGCTGAAAGTTCACGGCGAGTTTCTTGGTCACTTTACCCATGGAGGTATGTTTAATTAAGCTGAGCATACGGACAAACATCGGCGAAAGTATATGCGTGTCCCTCTCATTCCAAGTTGAATTCTTTTTTAGCCTTGGCGTGATCATTTACAGCCGCCGATAGATTTTATCCGATCTGTGGAATTCAATTGGTCCGTTCGGTCCTTTATTGGCCAATTAAAGGTGACAGCGATCGTGACAAAAGACTATAAATTTTAGGCTAAATTAAATTTAAATTACAAATGAATTCTAACAATTAAATTCGAAACAATTTGACAAACCAAACCTAGATTTAGAGTGCATTGTTTATTATTCTAAGACATTTGCTTGTATGAAATTATGCCATAAAATTATTCAATTGAATTCCAAGTGGATTCCAATCCAATCCTAGTTGAGTCACAATTGGATTCGAATCACCAGAATCACATAAAATCGCTTTAAACTTCAAACAATCACGATTTTTTTGTGCTTTTCCTGACTCACTCGAATGTTTATAAAATCGAAGATTGGATTTGTTTTAAGTGCTTCGATTGCAAGTGTTGTTGTTCAAGTAATTTTCATTCTTCGGCTTGAATAATTTCAAGCAGACATTAAATTTTCGAAGACTTTAAATCATCATCGGTTCGCTTATCACATTTTTGTTAATTGAAAAATGATCGACTGACAGCAAATGTCAGGCAAAAATCATCGATCAAACATAAAATAGTTCATTCGCTGTTGATTATAGCTACAGCGATCGAAGTCGATGTTAACCACGCCGTAGAGTTTGTTTTAAAGTTTTTTAAAGGCAGCTAAATCGTTAGTGAAATCAACCGAATCAAGGTATTTAAATAATAAAATGTGTTTTCATCCTTCGCCATCGATTATTTCGATGTCAAGTTTTTCCTCCGCGCTTCAATTCGATTCTTCTGATCCTTGTCTTGTTTATCAATTGATCTGGATTATGATGGCGTTTGAAGATGTAAAAGCCAAATTGAACAAATGCCGCAAAGTGGCTGAAGATTGGCTTCAGTTCGCGCCTGTGGCAGGTGTTTGGAGCGCCATGGCACCACCTGAGATGATAGTAGCAACAACAAACAGCATATTTCAGCACTGTTTCGATTATTACGAATACGGATTTTCTACAACCTCGACAGAGTTTACTAAAGTTTTCATAATTTCACTCTAACCATCGTCAAAAACCAATTAAAACAGAGTACTTTTGGGAGGAGTTGTGAAACCGAACGCAGTAATGACTGTACATACCTCACTATGAATAAAAAAGCACTCCTCTTACGCTCCTCTTAAGGTACAAAAATATAGCTAAGGGGCTTCAAATTCTCAAATTCTCAATTCAACTTCAAATTTTCTTTATTGCTGCTTATTAAAGATTCTCCACTCGAAATTAGAATGCAAATTGAGCTAAGAATATCAATGCTTGCAATGAGATACGCTCGTTTGGTCAAAGAGGTACTTAAAGTGGCTCTTTATTGTTACAGCCACACAATTCTTCGGTCGTAGCAATAAAATCCATAAAATTTTTTATGAATCTTCCTTGGTAGAATTTTCTTTCATTACTTAATAAAGAAATAAAATAATAAATAAATAAACGATTGTGGGTTTTGATATTAAAGCAAACAAAAAAAAAACAGAGCACTAAATCAAGAAAAGAATAAAAGAAGCTCTTCATTTGGAATCTTTAGGACTTTATCTCTGATCGACGTTTTGTTCAGTTTGTCGACGCCGAAGCTAAGCGTCGTCTTGCGACTTGCACCTTCGCGACTTTCGCGGCGTAACTTTTGCAGCATTTCACCGATGTTGCTCCAATTGAAGCTTGGGTGGTCAATTAAATGCAAATCTGTAAAAGTCGTTAGCGGTTCGCTCACAAAGTTGTTGAATGTTGCCTACGGAGTCGATGAGGTTTTTATTTTATGTTGCATATCTAATGAAGCAGGAGTGATCAGCAACGAGTGCAACAACAACACCAACAATAGCTTGTTATAGAAAATTATTGCCAGAGGTGTAAAGAATTTCTTCGCGATCACAAAATCGATTCAATTCAGAGCTTCAATTAAGAAATACCAACTTGGTTCATTCTTGTTTTTAGGTGATAAAATAATCGTAAATTGATAGCAACAATCTCCTTGCTCTCCTTTATCGTAATTGAAAAAAATGGAAGGAAAATAAAAATTTGATGAGAAAGGGCAAAAAATTCAATTGAGAAAAGTCAACGTATTTTTAAACATTTCAATTAATGATTAATCAAAAGTACTTAATGGAAACAATGGTCCAATTATATCGACAAATAAATCTGTAATTTAGTTATTGAAAACATTTCTATTTATTTAGAGATAGGAATTGGAGTAAAATTAAAAAAAAAAAATGGTGAAAATGTTTTTGATATTAATTAAAAAATGTTGAAAACAGTGACCTAAAATCCGATTAGAAAAATAAAACATTAAAAATAAACATATAATATATTTCAATAAATCAAATAAATGCATAAAAAGAATGAGGAAATATTACAAGAGAGAAGTCAAATAATTTATTGACTTAACAATTTTATTTAGAGCCATCTTTTTTATTGTAAATAAAAACTTCGAATAAGAAATTTTTGTAAAATAATAATTTCAACATACAATAACATTAATTGCGCTATTACAATAATTATTATACATCAGTGTATTTCAAATAAATCAATAAATAATTAAGAAATATATTTCCTTATTTTTCTGTTAATTGACGAGTTCAGAAAATGTAGTAAACATTAATTAAAACTTTAATTTATGAAGTAATAAAAAATTAAGTAACAATTATAATGAAGTTTCAAATTACACCGTAAAATACGTTTTACTTTCACATATTTTCGCAAACCAAAAATAAAAAGCTTTTCGTCAAATTTCGATATAGATTTCCACAGAAATTGATTGCAAAATAAATGATAAAGCACACGATTATAAGCATAATTGCAGTTAGATAAACGTAATATAGAAATTTAATTAATACAATTAGTGAATCCCGGAAATGAATATGTTATGAATATTTTAAAAATAATATATTAAATAATGCTTGTAGCTTTGGACAATGGCAGACTCCGAAAAAATAAAAACAAGGTGCAGAGACAGCGTAAAAATAATAACAGTGTTTATATTAATAAAAAGAAATGCAAATAAAAGAAATAAAAATAAATATTAAAATGATATTCAAATCTATTCTTAAAAAGGATTCTCAAAAAATTAGATAAAACATTTTGTAATTTTCATTGTTTTCTGTCGTAAAAAATTAATCAAATCATCCGATTATCGTTTATAATCAATAACATAAATCCAAAAAATCTCAAGCTTCTTCTTATCCGAACCGTTGCCGTCACCTCTTTTCGTTTGCTCTTCGTACTCCTTTCAATCGCAGCAATGATAGCAAGCTGGCAGCCGTGAATAATTGCCAATAAATAAGTGTAAACATTTATTGACGATTATTAATGACTGCCTTAGTGCAGGCTCAGCAACAGTGAAAAGATCCTTAATTTTTGCAACAGGCTCACCTCACGGGTCATCATCATCAAATACGATGAAATATGTTGAGTTGGCCATTAATCAATGTTTACTAATTGGTCGATAAACTAATATAATTGATGATTCAAGTTAACGCTTACTCAATAATTGCAAGATACTTGGAATAGAAATAAAGATTAATTTATAAAATAAAGTGAAAAGAAAATGATTTAAACGAATGCGAGAAAATAAACGACTGTTTAGAGAACAGCTTTCATCAGCAACTCAGTGACTCAATGTGGAATCATTTGGAGAATCGTGAAAGCAGATCTTCATTCATTCATTCAGAAAATTAATTATGACAAAATTCTTTTAACTATTGTGTGGGAATTTTAGTTCTTCTGTTTTTTTGTTTGTTATTTACATATTTTTCTGGGCTCCATTCTTTACTAATCGTTTCGCTACGATGCTCATTTATGCAGTATTCAGTTCATAAATCATTTTAGTGACAACTGCAAGTTACTTTGTTCATCGTTGGCTGTGGTTTAAGTTGACAAAGGATTAAAGAAACGAAGCGACAAAATAAAACACTCTGAACATAAAACCTACAATCTATTTTTTTCTCAGATATCTTCTCAATAATCAACGTTGAGTGGTTTGAGATAATAGAAAATGTTATGGTTACTTATATTCATGTTTTAAAACAATTGATGGTGGCTTATTTATGATTTGTATTCTCAATGTTTTTATTTGAGGAATATTTATTTTTGTAGTAACATTTTAATGAAACTATTTTATTGTTAATATTTCAATAGAACTTTTATCATTAAATTTTCAAGTTTCCATTTTTCGAATTTTCCTGCGATTGCAGCCATTTTTTTTTTAAACTTTCCATGCAATTTTTCAACTGTTATCTTATTTTTGCTTGTGTAATTTCTGTGGAAGTGTTATGAACAGACTGAAGCTATGAACAATATCCACAATTTTAACGGAAGCGGTTGCTGCATCTTGACAACCTGTCCAAAGGAAGTTTATGGACTTTGTTTTCAGCACGTTGCAAGTTACGCAGACCTGGACATGCCTCTCGACACTTTTCTGGACGTGTGGCAGCAGGAAGTCATTTTGAAAGTACATTTTTTGTATGTAAATAGATTATAAATTATTAAATTTCAAATAAAGTATTACCGCGATTATCAGATATCTTTTTGAATAAAGATAAAAATCGATAATAAATAATTAAGATCAAAATGGTTTTTTATTTGCAATTTTGTAAAAAGTAATTAAAAGAAAAAAGGTTTTAAAATATTCGTTGAACATTGAAAAATAGGCAATTAAATACCAAAAGTATTACAAAGTCCTTTATTCATGCAATGAAATCAAAGTAGTTTCGATTGGAAATGAATTTCACACCGAAAGCAGTGCAATCGCTAGTTTTCGTTACTCAGCGAGTCAACGAATCATTTTGCAAATAGAAATATTTTGGACTTTTTGATAAATTTACTGGCGCCAGTTTCTGGATGCAGCTCATTGACATTCATCTGATATCCATCGGGCGCAAAGGCTTGGAATGGGCGTCGTTGGACAACACCCATCACTCCACCCAAATTGAAAATATAATTTATTATCGAAGCTGCCGTTACTCGTGGCTGCTCACCGATTCATGGTCTTAGAGCTCAACGTCTCTTGTCTTAAATTATTTAATTTTTCTTCTAATATTTTCAACGTGTTGAAATTTTTTTTAAATATTCATTAATTTAAAAAAGTGAATGAGTCGTTTTTGCTGCTGTAGCTTTTGTCAATTTCAGTGCAATGCGAAATATCAAACTAAAAGCTAGCGTTAAATTCTCTAGACCCTTCCTTCATGGTGTTCCTCCACCCTCCTTCGTCGTCCAAAAATGTAGTAGAAACAAATATCAAAAAAACTTTCCATTGAGTTGAATGGAAAAGTGAAAAGACATGAAAACTAAATTATCTTGGCAATTCACGAAACTCGAAGCCCCTAAGAAATATTGGCGCCAAAATACAAAACATTGAAATCTCTGGCAAATTGAAAGCTACGAGATCGGACGAGTGACTATCGTATAAATAATCGACAATTGTGAGTTCCGTGTTGAAAGCCGTAGTCACTGAATTGTCAATAATTTTTCTTTTGCTTAAAGTTCCATATTTCCTTCTAGGCGAAATAGCAAGATGTGAGAAGGTGAGGAAAATGTCCCTCCCATCAGGCAACAAATCATAAGAAAACTTCTCACAAGTAAAGCGTTTGGTTCAGAGTAATTCATCAAGAAATGCCGCAAGGATCAGTTACGCAAAGCCAAAAACCAAAATCTAATAAACGGAAACAATGATCACAAACAACAGATAACTTGCTGAATGGGAAAAACTTTGGAATTATAAAAAAGTTATAGAGCAAAAGTTAACAGAGGAACACCAACACAGAAATTCTATTTCCAACATACAAGAAAGAAACTTCCGCTTTAGATGCTCCAAAATTGCGTATTCCAGAGTCAATGTTGATCTGTTTATTTTTATACTCTGACATCACCGTAAATAGTCATTAGAGTCAAAATATTATTGAGTATATGACTCTTTCATATCTTAAGCCGACTAGATTCAAAATTATATCTTTACTAAATCTGGATGAGTCAAATTTCTTGCAATACTCGACATTTCTTCTGGATGGCAACCGATTTCTTGGAATAGTTTAAAAATAGACATATGAAAGGATTATCACGTGCGTTGCTTAAGTCTTTTGTTGTATATTTAGTTGCGTGTGCCATTGCAGCGAACCGTAAATGACAAAAAACTAATTAACTTAAAGCGGTAAAGATTATTATATATGAATTAATGTTACGCATTGGGGAAGATCTTGAACGTGGCTTAAGTCTTTCGCTTCACATTCAACTAATCGCAGTACAATGTATGTGACAAAATTAACTTCCAGCGCTAAAGATCATTATAAAACAAGTTAATAGTGATGATGATAATGCATAAAATATGAATGCATCGTCAAAGATGACAGTCAACCGAATGCACTTGATTGGTTGCATGACGGAGGCTATTTCAACAAGTTACAATCGAATTCGATAAAAAATTTCAGGTGAAAAGAGAATTAGCAAGTCCCTGACACGTGGGTTGTATGCGTTTGTGTGATATCGACATTTTAATTTGGATTAAATCAAGATTAGTTTAGGTATAGTTTTCGTGTTAACTATTGAGGTGATTGATGAAAGCAATTCCTGGTAATTAAGATGACATTGTTTATTTGGTTTCTTTTACTGTACAGTTTCCCTGCTTCATCTGTTTTTTCATGTAACTGAACCATCACCAATCATCACTGGGTTCAACCAGAAAAATTTTATCGAATGCAGGTTAATCGAATGCTAAAATTGGACCCGTTCTTTCTTCCCCACTCGAATGGGTTCGGAAAATTTCAATTTTCGATCCTTTTTGTATCATCAACGTTTTGAAACACAAGCCGTCGTTATAACCGTCGCATTTCCCCTCTTTTCCACTTCTTCTTTGGTATCTGTCTGCCAATTTTTCGCTTTAGTTCTTTTTATCGGTGAAGATTTACATAACAACGTTTGGCTTTCAACGAATGATCAACAGCTTGGTTCAGCTTCATCTCGCCGTAGCCACGCCAATTCATGGGCTCCTAAAACCCATCCGAGCGGAGTTCGTCAGGCCACATAATTTATTATCGCTGACCATAAAAGCAACCTCAGTCGCTTTTGGACAAAGTCGAAGTATTTCACACTCATTGCAAAGCGGCGGAGCAGTCGTTCAAACAAGCCAATTGTTTTCCTTGGCCAATCGTCGATAATTTATTGCAGTCGCTGCAACGTATTTCAATTGTTAGCGGCAATTTGTTGCAAGTGTAATTTTGTGCCATGTGTTAGCAGAAGTGACATTGAGTATTTAGCATCGTGGCATTTACAGTCACTTTGAAGTTCCTTAGACGTTGCAGTCTTCCTACGGTCCCTAATGACTGTACAAAGGATGATCCCTTGATTTTATCGCTAGCCAATTAAAGTAACGTGCCTTGCAGATTCTAGTGTTTTTTTGGCTATTTCTGGCACTTCCTCGTGCAATAAATATTGTATTATATCGCGTAATTAGATATAAAACACCTTCCAAGTGGAGATGTTTACGGCCGTGTTTACAAACGATTAACAAAAATCCTGACAACATAAGCATAAAAGCAAACACAATTTATTCGAATCACCTTTGGCCCGAAGCACATTTTTACCTCGTTAAATAGTTAAAATCACTCTTCATAAATATATCGCAAATGAAATTTAAGCCGTCGCTTTGTTGTTGAGTGAAACACGTTTCAACTTGAAGTCATTTCCTTCGTTGGGATTCGTTGTTGCGGCTTCGTCTTTGGCTTAAAATTTTCTTTAGTAACGCATATTTTTTTAAGGCGTTGGGGGAGAATTTTGCGTGCACGAATCGCGTTTATTTATATTTCGGATATTTCTACGTTTGTTTGCCAGTTGCCGCTCTTAGCCAATTCCAGTTTTGACCTGAGCAAAAAGAAATAAAGACTGTAAAATAAATATAAGTTATTGATCGATAGTCAGTTGGAGATTTCCGGCGTGACCCGGCTGCGTCTGTGGGAAAGAAAGTGGAGGGTGAGTGTGAATGTGTGGGTTCAGTTATGTAAATAAATGAACTAAGTGCTAAAGAAATTTCAATAACAACAAAAAACTGATAGCGAAAAAGGTGAGCGAGATAACGACAATAGAAAACAATCAAAACTAAATAAACAATAGCATAAAAAGCACACGATGGATCACATGAAAAGCAGATAGCTAAAAAATGTAAAACTACATCACACAAGAAAGAAAATATAGTAATAAAACAAAAGTAATATAAGTAAATTGAAATTAAATTTAAAATTAAATTTAAATTTTCTCATAAAATAAAATATGTATAAAAATATGTTGTAAAAATGTAAATTGTAAAAAGTGAAACAACATAAAAAATATAAAATATATCTAACTATTTAATAAAATTTATTAATTAATTTAATTTGCTATTATAAATAAGTAAAATAAATAAAAAGAATGAAATATGTTAAAAATATCAAATATAAAACTCAATTAAGAAACTGCAGTAAATATTAAAAAGTCTAAATTTTTCTTTTTTAACGTATTCAATAAAGTACGAAAAATAACACTACAAAAACAATTAGAAAACTACAAAGAAAGAAAAAATTAGTAAATCAATTAATATGTATAAAATAAGTCAAAGTATTCCTAATCTACGCTAATGAAAATTGCATTACTTTCTAAATAAAGAAAAATAGTCAAACTTTATCGTGAAACTTTATAATGTGAAATTTAATTAAATATTTAAATTAATAAAGCAAGACCTTTTGGTCGAGACAAAATAAGACAAGCTCAATATTTATTCAAATATCATCGATCACTTTTAATAATAAAATATATCTTCAAATGTAAATAAAAAATAACGGCTAGCCCGTAAAAGTTGAAAAGAATTGAAATACTTTTGCTTTTCGAGTCTCTTGTAAAACATCAAACGTCGGCAGTTCCAATTGATTAATGGCGACCAATTAACTGCGATCACTCAGACGAAGAACGAGTGATAAATCGGTTCTTCGTTGAAAAGCGTTAAATGCAAAGTTAAGCATCCGGTCACGTACTGTGAAGTGTTGTCGACGCGTCTCGTACGTCTGTTCGTATAATCAGCTCATACCATTTGACGAGGACAGACTGTTCGATCCTGTCATGAAACCAACTCCAACACTGAATGATTTAATGTCGGCATGCGATTGTAACTTGTGAATGAACATGGATCAACCAAAGACCTCATTTCAGTAAAAGAATATCTGTCTAATGTAGATCCCATATATACACACAGCGATACATTATAATCAAATCTCACAGTCTCATTCATTCGGAGTCTGTTAAAAATTTTTATTTGCCTGTAGAACGTCTTTGATGTGATCGCAAAATCCTTTGGCCATTCGTCTTTTGAAAAGCTTTTTTGAGTTTATGTTGTTGGATTTTATGAATGCATCTGTGGAAATATGCTTATCAAAACTGTGATGGCTTTTCTGTTGAAGGTTTCTAGTGAATTCTTTGTGAACTCGAAGCACTATAAGAACGAGTGCAGTAAATAACTGCCCTTAGTAAGAAACTGTCTTTAGTAAGTTTCATCTTCGAGTTTTCTAAAAGACAGCATTCATAAAAAGGGTCATCATAATTGCATGTAATTAAAGCACTTTCAATATATATAAAAACTTCGTATCTGTAAAAGGATCTGTTTGGTAGAATATTGCAATAACCTCGCTAATGGCATCATTAAATTTGCTTTCCTGTCTCTCTCAGTCTCTCTCTTTCTCTCTCTCTCTCTCTCTCTCTCTCTCTCTCTCTCTCTCTCTCTCTTTTAGTATTTGCTTGTCTAATTGCTTCTTGAAAAGAATTAATTCCGTTTTCATGTGTATTTTATTCGGTTTCTTTTGCCTGCAGTTAACAGACTTCTTCAACTTCGTAAATATTCGAGTGGACAATCCACTGCATCTCTTTGTCTGCCTGTCTAATTTTCTGCCTCTCTACTTATCTGTCTGTCTGCTTATTGGATCCTGGTCTGACACCTCATCCGTTATTTACAGCCACCGAGTGTTTTGACCACCATCGACATGATTGCCGGTTGTTTGGCATTCGTTTCATTTGCGCAAACATGTTGGCCATTAGTTCGTATTTGTTTTTCATCGAAGCGCACATTAAATGCTCGTGTTCAGTGATCGGCTGATCGATTGCGCGATCGGATTTGCGTTAAAATAATTTATTAACATAATGAAGCCATTTAGATATTACAACTGAAGGAAAAATATTAAAAATTTTAAGTAATAAAAGGCGTCATTTTTTTACAGTTCACGTTGCAGCTTTTCCTTCCGTAAAATAGAAATTTTCCGTAATTGCAATAGAGATTTTAAACATAAATAACTTTGGAATTAATTTCTAGTTTCTTAAAGTTTAATGCGAGTTTCTATATTGATTATTATGAATACTAATCGTTGTTAAAAACGATGATCTTCGATTGAAATCGATAGCTGAAAGTCTAAAAGTATAATAACATCGAATAGAAGTAGTCAATAAAAGCCATTCGAATGTACGGGAATTTTTAAAGCTAGTTGAAAAATTTCTCTGCTCTTGAAAATGCAATTCATGGCAACGAGAAATGCATAAACGAATTAAAATTTTAAAGATTTTAGTAGAATTACTGCTATTTTTTATAATTTAATATATAATTTTTTAGTAATTGGCTTGCAAACAAAGCAAAGTTTCCATATGACGTCCGTAAAGTTAAATTATTTTTCTAGTGTTGATGGCGCCGTCGGAATCTGACATTTCCTCACGTTATGGATAATCACTTTATGAATCGATAGTGTTAAGTAATGTTCCGATGATCTGCAGTGAATTTATAAGTTGTTTATTTAATTCGAAACGGCTGCTTATTAAAGGAAACTTGTTGAGAAATCGCTATCAATAAAAATTGATTGATTTTACAGGCGTTTGTGGCTCTCGCATTTCTTCTTTATGGTATAAACTTAAACACAAAAATAAAAGCATTTATTACGTGGCATTATTTTTTTGTATGAATTTCTTCGAATTTGAATCCATTAGAATTCACAGAAGATTCAAATCTTCGCTCGAAAGAACTGAAGTTGATTTCGCGGAAGAGATTATCTCATTTTGATATCTCTGTGGATTCGTTCCGGAAGGGTAGCGTGAGAAAGTCGCTTAACCTTGTAAATCTGAATAATAGTTACTTTGATCTTTCATTCATTCATATCCTCTAGCATGTTGTTTCCTTACACATTAAAAATGACATTAAAGGAGTTCGTGTCTATGCTTCTTTTCTTCCCACGCCTCCTTGGTATCCATGCTTTTCTTTACATAATCGCTAATATAATATCGTTTATTGTCTGCACGATCAGCAGCAACTTCCAATTGATTTCTGCTTTTTATATACCAACCACAAGCATTGGTTTCTTGTACAATGATTTTTTTATTCTATCATATCATAATACTATATCGTTATACTCCCTCCTTTTCAGAATTCCCGTTGATAAGTGTATATTCCTTCAGTCACTCTCTCTGTGATCATCAGTGAATCAGAGTTTCGTTTGTCTCGTGATTGCCGATCTTACGTAATTCTGCGGTTATGAGTTAAGAAGAACAAAATTCTACTTTTCTCTTTCTTTTTATTTGTTTCTACAGCGTTTCTCATGGTTTTTGCGATCATTGAACTTTAAGTTTTGTCTATTTTGACACGGCCGTCGTTTGAGATCACGAACTGTGGAGCTCGAGGATCCTAAACACGATAAAGGAACTGAATTATCGATACAAATATTGTTTGTGAGAAAAAGTAAAGCATTAACTCTCGTGTGAATACAAAAAAGGTCAGCAAAACGCTACTCAAAGCGAAAAGGTGCGGGAATAATAGAAATTATATACAAAAGACCGATGAGTCAAAGTCAATGAAGTCAGCTGATAGAAGATCATCACTAAAAATCCATTTCCAAAAGTTAAATGAAGGCTAAGTTTAATATTTATTCTCCTTCGATGTCATTATTACAGATATATATCACAGCATTTTATTGTTTCTTCTTACATTGCTGCAATCGTGAATAGTTTTGTACTTTAATTGATCGCTAATTTTTGATCAGTTCACATCCTTATTCGACCTTTTATCATCTTCCAAAATCAACTTCCCTCTGCTTTTTCTACATTTTTCTGTCTTCCATGTTCTGTCCTGCGTCCGTCTTCTATTACCCTGCATCCATCCTCTCTTCGCAATTCCCTTTCGTATGACTTCCGCTCAGCATCGTCTGCACTTCTTCTTCTATTATGCGCCTTTTATTTTCTGACTGAAGTCCTCTGTCTCTACTGTAGAACACCCTATGTCATACCTCTTCTATTCTCTGATTTTCCTCCTATGTATTCCATAGATTTTACATCGTCTTCCATCTTTTGACTTCCGTCTTCATGTCCTTTGCTTTTGTCCTCTTCGTCCATCGTCTGCTTGATTTTATTATGTTCAAGTCTTAATTTATTATTATTCTTTGAATTCTTTCATCAATTTCGCTCTTTAAGGAATCTTTTAACTCAAATTCATTAAATAATCATCTCTTCTTTGCATTGATTTCTGCTTAAAAACGTTCGTGTTCGTTTACTTTCTTTCTTCTACTTTTGTTTCTTTCTACTTTCTGTTTCCGTAACAACGCCATCAGCCACTTCTTGCTTCCTTTTCTTTACTCTACCATATTCACCTGTGATTGCCATCTTTTTGATGATCATTGGCAAGATCAAGTAAGAGTTCTGCGTTCGCAGTGATCACAATTATTGATGGTTCACAGCGAGTGCGGATTTCACTTTCTTTATGACCAGAAACGAAAAAGCAGCAACTTGTGCCGAATCTAGCGATGTAACATTTTAATTTATGACTTAACATTTCATTACAAAAGCATGTCTACTTCATATCCGCCTCAGAGGATCGTCGTTGGCTAAAAAGTGGGTGGACACAACGCACATCGCTCTGCATATCGTACATCAAAAGTGACAGGAGCAAAAACAGCCTCCAGGATATCATCTCTAATAGATTTCGGGCGCTCGGCCAGTGATAGCAGCAAGTGGCTCAACTCAGCTGGTTCGATGCCATATAAGACGTGAGCGACTCTCGTAGCCAAGCTTCATTTATAATCTTCACGTCACTAGTAATTAAGCTGGCCACAAACCATTCATTCGCGGTGCACCACAGCATCCGTGCATGCATTTTTAAATACAGCTTTCCACTCAGATTTAATAGCTCATAGGTTCGCTTCGAACACCCAAGAGGAAGAAACGTAGAGCGAAGATGAAGATTTACAGCGAAGTCTGTTCGACTCATATGATGAAAAATAAGTGAAAAATTTAGTCCGATCTGATGGCGCCTCGAAAGTTTCTTATTTTAAGAATTCTTTGAATGTTTGGTGGGTGCTTAAGGAATTGATTCCTACGCCTTTGATTAAATCTAATATTAAATCACTGATCACAGAACTAGATATCCTTTTGCGGATTATAATAGGAGAATAGCTTTTAAAGTTTCATTCATGGTTTAAAGTTTGATTGTTCAAAATAACAGCAGAAGCTATAACAACTATGAACTCAAGCGCAACAGATGCTCTTTTCTCTTGAAGATTTTCACTTTTCTTCGCACTTGAAATTCTTGCTAACGGCAGCAGGTCCAAATTTGGGCAAAAGTTTGGCTTACGTTAAGCCAGAGCGAAGCTGCTGCGTCTCCTGTTGACCGAGCAACCGAGTGAGTCGTTTGTTTGGTTTATCTTAATGTTGGCTCAGCAGTGATTTGTTAAAGAAAAATCAGTTTTTGGCAATTTTACGAATTTTTTGCCGAAGTCACTCTGAATACCGTAGCGTAGTAAACAGCTAAAAGTAATGCAATTGTTGTTAATGCTAAATCGAGAAATCGAGAGTTTGGATCTTAGCATTTCTTTATCATCAGAAACTGAATGAAACTGAACTAAACTAAGCTCAGTTGTGTTAAGCATTTGGACAGCGCATTAAACAATAACGACTAAAAACAGCATCAGAATATAAAGGCTCCAGATAAAATAGGTTTAGTTATATAGATAAAAACTTTCAATCCGCTGCAACTTCGTGTTTGGTTGATGTTTTGTTGCAACTGATCTTTTCGATCGATTGGTGTGTTAACTGATATTTTTGTGATCAAGAAGTTCATAGATGAATACTTGAAATAGTCACTTGTTCTTTTAAATGAGAAGATAAAAAAAAAAGACAAAAGAACCCAAAAATCGAGTCCCAAGGAAAAGCTAACAGAAGTCTAAAATCACCAACATTTTTATGTTTTTCTTCATATCTTCAAGTTTTTTAAGCAAATTTTGATATTAAAAGTCAAAACGGAAATAAAATAGAAGACAACAAATCGTGGCCTCTAGGAACTTATTTAGAGTTAATAACATTTGAATTCCGTTACTTAATCAATAAATGAGTAGGGAAACCAAATAAAAAACCCTACGGAAAACCCTATTGTTCGTTGCGTTCATAGTACGACGACGTGACGCAACGTTACCAAAGACGCTGAATCTTACCCGGCGCCGCAGATCCGATTTTGTTCGGGTGACAGCAGCCACTGAGACTTCATTCAAGATGAGAATGCAGGACGCTGAACTGAATTAATGGCTTTGATTTTTCACAACTGATCGCGGCGCAGTTTTCCGTATTTCTATTATTTCTATTTTTTGTTCGGAGTGGAGACAAGGATCACCAAAGTTGATGCCAATGGAATGTTTTTCGTTTGGGAATAGTGTGCGTGTTGACCCTTCAGGAACGATTAATAGGAAGCAGAAACTTAGATGACATTAAAAAAAAAGTGACCACAAAATAAAATGAACGCCAATGAACGAAAAAAATCCAAAAACAGCACATATATAGTTGAGAGCTTGTCTAAGAAAACCTTAAGATGAAACCGAAAATAGAAATAGAAATAATTAATTTTGTTAATTCATTAGTATTTTTACACAAAATACTCAGGAATAAATACTCAAAAAATTTCATTTATAAAAAATCAATTTCATTATTTACAAAATTTTCGGTTGAAGGGTTGGAGGAAAAGATGAATCCACAACCTTACAATACCAAGCGACATGTCACGATTTCCATGTTGTTGTTACAACAATGACAAAGAGCTACACATAAAAATAACAGACCAAAATAATAGTAACAACAGCAACAACTGTAACAACTTTTTTATTCAACATAATGTCACAAAAAATATAAATACGAATTCGCTCTTGGTTTTGCGGATTTTAACAGTTTCCCTTTTTACGGAAATTGCTCTATGCAGACAAAGTAAGCGAAAAGAGGAAGAAAAAACAAAAATAAAACAATCGACAAAAGTGCATGAAAGATAGGATCAACATCGCACTCGCCTCGCTTTATGTCGCTTTTCGTATCCCACTACGTTTGTCTGTTGATCGAGTTCGATCGCAGATAAGAATCGAGCAACACGTTGCATCGCTTTCCTAAATAGGCGCCACTAACCCAGTTTGCGCCAGATCGGCGGAGTCTCTGCGTTGGCACAAAGAAATACAATGGATGGGAATTAAAAGACTCGGGAATAAGACCAACAAAATAAAAAAGGATCATCCAAAGTAAAAGAAAAAACAAAATTAAACTTTTATTTCCTTAACAATAATGGGACGAGGAATAAGAAAATCTGTGATTTTGTGACTGTGATCGACGGATAGAAGATGAATGAGGAAACTATCTCGCAAGAGCTGAGTGAACAGCAAAACAAAGCCTCGACGAAGAAGGCGCGAGTTACGTTTTTATTAAAATAAAAAGACATGAGGTTGAAGCTTGTGCTTTATTCAAGGTGAATCTTAAGACTGAACTGACAATGTGTTCTTATAGAAGAGAGAGACAGTTTTTACATCAAGAAAATAATAATACAGTAACATAGAATGTAACTTCCCCCTCGTTGAAACTGAGGCTATTAGTAATAATAGCCTCATATAAGTAATTAAAATAAAATTATGTTTAACAATTCAGTCGTTAGCAAAGTATATAAACATTCGATACATATTCTTCCTTAAGTACATTTGTGGTTTACTTTTCCTTCGAATAGGTTTCTTTACAAGTATAACAAATAAATCGTTTATTGTGTTAATTATGAGCATAAAATGTCTTATTTATTCTTTGTCCTTAATTTGAACTAAATATTTTCAATATTAAATTTATTGGCATATTTGTATTTTCTTTTAATATTATTAACATGTACATTACTTAATTCACTTTTTATAAACTTAGGTTGTTCTTTATGTCGAACATTTTTATAATTTTTTATATACCCTTCCTTCCTCAATTCTTTGTAGTTTTCTCTATTCAAATTTCTTTTATTTATATATCTAATTTTTTCGTTAGTTATATTTGTGTATATATTAATTTTATTACAATTGCCAGATTCTACATTTATTGGTTTTTCTTTTGTAATTGAATGGTATGAATTGTTATAATATTCAATTGACTTACTTATTTTTTCTTTAACACTTAGAGATTTGTTTTCGATATTTAGCATCCTAATTTTTTCAGTCAACGTATTATGTAGCCTCTCTATATCGGCGCTTCCTGTATTGCTGTTAGATTTAGTCAAATGCAAAATTATATTTTCTGACTTTAGATAGTCTTTAATATTAACACTTCGAAATTCGTTATCTGCTATTAAAACTTCGAAATATCCCTTTTGTGATTTGTATTGTCTCAACTTCTCAATTATTGTTTGATTGTTTCTGTCCTCTAGATAATAAGCTGTAGCAAATTTAGAAAATCGGTCGATAAATGTCAAAAAGTTAGATTTCGAGTTGGTATATACATCCATGTTTATGATACTATTTTTATCTTTTGGATTCTCTGTGAGAACAAATTTCGATTTTATTGGATTTCGATCATACTTCACTCGGTTACAAATATCGCAATTATTAACATATTTTTGAATTAATGATTTCAAATCTGGGTAATAAATACACCTTTTTAGTCCTTCGTAGTTTTCGTTAATACCGGTGTGTCCTGTCTCATTTCTATGGTACATATGAATTTGTTTAAAGGTTTCATCTTCAGTAGTCATATCTTTAGCATGGTAGGAACATTTATAAAATTTTACATATGGCTCATTTTCGTAAATTTCAATTAATTTCTTTTGTAAGATATTATATTTCTGGTCACCAAGGTCTGTGTAGATTCCCACCTTTCCTCTTTTAATATGTTTTCGTAAAATATCTACTAAATTTTCATTAAGATCTTCTAAACTTATAAAAACTTTCTTTTTGTTATTGACTATTTCAAAGTCGCGGAGTTTTGTGTTTGTAAATATAATCTGAACCGGAAATCTGTTGACGACTGTGTCTAAAATACCTATGTGGTTATGTAAATCTTCTTCCTGAGAATGTACTGTTATTGCGTCGTCATCTGCATTGTTATATAAAGAATTTGAATCGTCATAACTAACTAAGTTTATCTCATGAGTATTAGAATTGATTCGGCTCAAAAAATCTGCTACATGATTATCTCTTCCCTTAATATAATCTATGTTAAAATTATAGTCGCTTAATTTAATCAACCACCGGTAAAGTCTTGGATTTGCGTCCTTTCCTTGTGTTTTTGTATACAACCACTTAAGTGGCTGATGATCGGACGTGATATTAAACTTAACCCCATACAAGTACGGACGAAAATATCCAGTAGCCCAAACAATAGCCAAGAGCTCCTTTTCTGTGACAGAATAATTACGCTCATGGTCGTTCAGAGTTCGACTGGCAAAGCAAACAGGATGTTTGTCCTGTTGTAGCACTGCTCCGATTGCAAGCGAGCTGGCATCGGTTGCCAACTCAAAACGTTTGTTAAAATCTGGGTACTTAAGTATTGGAGCTTCTGTAATCATTCGTTTTAGCTTTTCGAACGAATTGATAAAATTAGGATCCTTCATATTAATTTTATTGTCTTTCTTTAGAAACCTTACCATTGGGTAGGTTACGTTTGCGAAATCCCTAATAAATTTTCTGTAATATCCACATATACTTAGGAACGATTTAATTTGCTTCGTGGTTTTTGGTATCTTCAGATCCAATATATGTCTAATTTTGTCTGGATTTGGTTTTACGCCATCCTGTGTCAAAATATGTCCTAAATATAATGTTTCCTTCGAAAAGAACTTGCATTTGTTGATCTGTATTTTTAATTGAGCTTCTCTTAACTTAGACATAATTTTTTTTATACTTGAAATATGCTCCTCAAAGCTTGTTGAAAATATTAGTATGTCATCTAAGTACACTATACACAATTTGTTAATAAAATCTTTTAAAACCCGATTAATTAACCTTTGGAACGTTGCAGGAGCGTTTTTTAAACCAAAAGGCATCCGAACGTACTCATAATGACCATAAGGAGTGGAGAATGCAGTTTTCAACCGATCTTCTTGTTTAACAAGAATTTGGTGAAACCCTTTTGCCAAGTCCAATGTCGAAAAATACTGTGCCCGACCAAGTTTGTCTACTAAGCTAACGATGTTTGGTATTGGAAACTTATCGTCCCTTGTAATTTCGTTCACTTTGCGATAGTCAATAACAATTCTCCAGCTTTTTTTCCCGGCAAGGTCTGTCTTCTTTGGTACGACCCACAAAGGACTGTTGTAAGGAGAATTACTTTCTTGTATTATGCCTTGTTGCAACATATCTGTTATTTGCCTATTTACTTCATTCTCATGGATCTGGGGATATCTATAAATTTTAGTGTAAATTGGTTTATCGGTTATTGTCTTGATTTCATGCTGTATAATATTTGTGTTAGTCAACTGTTGACCTTTAGTGTAAATTAAGTCCTGAAACTCTTTCAATATTTTCTTTAATGCAGTTTTTTCTTCCCAATTCAAATTATGATATAGATGATCAGTAGTTAATTTATCTAGATTAATAACATCAAGTTGGTGGACTTCGTCTAAATTGTATGGATATTCTTTTAAAAAATCTATGACATAATTATTTATAGTAATACTTTCTTTGTCCATGTCTACGATTGCTTTTAATGGTTTTAATATATTTTGTCCGAGAATTGCATCGAAATTTTTTCCTTCAAAATTAGTCAGTTTCCAGGACATTGTTGCATTTCTGTTAAATTCTTTTGGCAAATCAGTAATTACTTCAAAATTAATTTTAGTTTCATTGTTGAGAGATTTGAATTTTAATGGGGTTTTAAGTGGAATTCTTTTATAATGGGTTAATACATTTTCATTTAAAAGTGAAGTTGATGAGCCCGTATCTATCAGACATACAATTTTTTCGTTTTTTATACTTAGCTCTATCAACGGAAGTGCTCCTTTGAGGCAATTATGTGAAAATTTGATACGTCATCCACCTGTATATGATCTGTTTCCATCAACTCCGCTTCATTTCTTCTAGCATTACCACTTCTATTTGAAGTTTGAAACCTAAATTGTCGTAAATTATTAAAACTATTTTGTCCTGACCAGGTGCCGCCGTTTCTTTTTGAATACCGTTGAGAATTTTCTCCAGAATTTTGTTCGTTTTGCTTTATACCGTTTATAAAACTATTATTTGATTGGAAATTACTATTTTTATGGTTATTGTTGCGAATCAAACCCTCACTTTCCAATAAATTATAACTTTCTCTTAAACTAGTTACCTCTCTGTTAATAACAACCGAAGCTAAATTTGCATCTATATTATTTAAAAATGTACGCAAAATAATTTTTTCCGTGTATGAAGGGCTAAATTCTAATGGTTTGCTAACATCATATTCATACTTTTCGTTTAGCCTTGATAATATGTTTAACAATAATGTAAAATATTGAGTTATATTATGGTTACGAGCTGCAAACGCCTCCTGGTAAAGTTGATGATAAGTCTCCCTTATGCCAAAATTTTGTATGAGGATTTCTTTGATTGCATTCCAATTTGCATTTTCTAGTATTGTTCTTATTGTATGTAATGCTTTACCTTGTATTTTATTGAGAACAATTCTGCGAAGAACATATTCGGCTGCCGGTGGGCTTGTATGTAGTAGTGCAAAGATAGAATCCACTTCTCGCAGAAACGAGGAGAGAGCGTATTCTCCATCGCCTCTGAACTCATGTACTCTATGTGCATCTTTAATGATGTCATTCAGTGAGAGTTGGAACACTGGTTGCGAAATCTCTCTTGCTTGTGCCATTTTGGTAGAGAGAAAACCAAATCTATTATCTATTATAGTTTCTAATCAACTTGACTGATAATAATTTTCTTTTCATATAAATATAACACTTGTTTTTTAGGTTCTTTTTTTGTGACTGCGCCAGTTACGTTTTTATTAAAATAAAAAGACATGAGGTTGAAGCTTGTGCTTTATTCAAGGTGAATCTTAAGACTGAACTGACAATGTGTTCTTATAGAAGAGAGAGACAGTTTTTACATCAAAAAAATAATAATACAGTAACATAGAATGTAACTCGCGTGTGTATGGCTTCTCTGCTGAATTCTGCCAACAAATTTTGGGCTTTTATAAGCACGCTGCAAATTATGAAAACGTTTCTTTCAAAAGGTTAATGTTAGATGGGCTTGTACTTGTAAACAGTCAGCAAATTAATCAGTAAAAAGTCTGTAAGATATTCAGCGTAGTACTTAAGAAACCATTAAGCAGAGTATTCATAACATATTCACAAATGATTCATTAAGATATTCAGCAATGTAGTCAGCAATATCTGGATTTATTGCAATTAGTATTACAACATAATTCGGGCTTATCATTGATACCGTTTATTTTTAATTTGAGTAATTTATCCAATTTTGGCTGTTTCACTCTCTTGACTTGCGTCTCCTCCTCTGTTCACTTCTCTTGGCTCATCTATAGATGTACCTGTCCAACGGTTGGTCGGTAGGAGGCGATAATGGGCGCGTACCCACACAATGTTGCCCATTACCTCAATGCACATGACGGTGGCTGTATTATGCAACACTGGGGGAAACACTATTGCAACATTAAACGACGGAAATATATTTTTTTCTAAATGACACACTTTGTCGCGACAATTAAGAACTCTTTTCAGTTTGAATGAATTTTTCTTGGACCAACATCATCAAAGGAAACTGCCACAATTACTGCGCAAAAGCAAAGACAAAAAACCAGAAAAATCGCATTTTATTTGCATCAAATGCTAGGTTAATTAATCTACTTTGTCCATAAGGCAGGCAAACGACTGTCACTTTCCTTAACAAGATTGGTACCTTGTAATACGATGCAGATTCCGCCCAAGAATGTGTTACACTCAATAACTTGGACTCTTAGGTACAAGAAACAACTAAGTTTAAGCAGTCGCTTTCGTCCGAGGAGTTGGGAGCAGTTATATATGTTTTTATCAATAAAAGTAAAGGAAATACACGCAACTTTTTAGCCATCTGACATGTGATCGATCAACTGATTGAGTTTGAAAACGTTTCACTGAGTCCGAAAAATCATTATGAGTGATTTCCAATTGCTTTATTGTTACTTGTTGATATTTTTTGTTAGGAAAGCGAAAGTCAGGATGATTTCTGACAACTGAAAGATATTAGTGACTAGTCGATTGCAATGCGTTCGACAGGAGAGAGAATAGTTTTTATGCTGAATTTGATTTCGTAGTGAAAACAACTAAAAACATCATAACTTAAACCAACGATGGTCAAGAATAAAATCAATTCTAATTGAAATTACTAGTTTTTCTGTCATTTATAAACGTCATAAATCAAATTTTGTAGAGTTGAATTAATTAAAGTTTTTCTTTTATCAGCTTGGAACTTTTATTGTTCTTTTGCCTGTGAATTTGGGAATGCCATTGAAATCAGTTTAACGTCCTCGATCATAATCACAACGACTTGCAAGAACTGCTAATTACAGTGCGAGCCACGCCACGATTCATTTCACTAAACTGCAAATTGATTCTTAATTCTACGTTTGACTCAAGTTCCCTGAATGTGGTAGTTTGATTTGTGGCCCGCCAAGCTCTTTAAATTGACCCTGAAAAAGTTATTCGACGAAAGAATATTTTTACCTAACTCACGCCACGATAGAACCTTTCTACAAATGTTTAACAGACTGAAAAGACTTTCAGATATTTTGCTGTTGTTCTGAAGAAGATCTCTCATGATGGAGATGATGATATGAGTTTGAAAAAACTTGGAAGAATTATCTAATCATCATCTTCATCATCTCTTCTTTAAAGCAGCCGCTTTTAAATCCATCAGAAATTACATTTCGCAAAATTGTCTTGACTCTTAAAAACTTTAATTTTATTCCTTGTGCTTCATCCACAGCTTGACAAAGTGTTGCCAGTCAGTCACAATGCCAAAAAGATGCCGTGTCTCTGCGGCGACGACGATAACGATGACCATTATGATTGGAGAAAATCGTTGTTTTGACACCGCGTCTGCGGAAAACGTGTTCACTCACTCATCATTGATTGGCTGCGTTTGCAGCTGTTATGGTACACGACGCAACCGCCGTCACTTGGCCACTAAGTCATTGAGTCAACATGCAAACGCAACGCACACCAGTTCGATTAGAGGGGCGAAGCGGTTTTAAATTGATGGTTAGTTAATTCTTCAGCAGAAAACGAAAGTTTAACACTTAGTTTAGCAGACAGGGAAATGAGAAATGACAGCAATGTCTGAAGAATGGAGGTAATTTTTTTGCGGTTTGGAAAGGCGCAGCAGCAAATGCAAATATCGACTCACATATGCTGGGTAATTTTCCTGGGATTTGGTAATGAACAATGACAATTACAAATTTTAGAAGGGATTTTTTCGGCTCTAATAATAAAAGCTTTTATGGTTACATTTATAGATTAGATTTTGTGATCTACGAACACCTTTTGTTGGCGTAAATAAGCCGAAGAGTTTTAATTGATTTCATTTAAAGTAGAAGAAATTCGAAATGAGTATAGAAATTTCAGATTATTTCGGTTATGCTTAAACTATGAAATATTTATTTAATAGTAATTCATTATTAACCAATCACACACTACAATTGCACTTAATCCGCGCCCTGATGAACACTTAAGTCCATCTTAAGCTACTGACAGCTACGACTGGTTCCACTAAAGCGATGATATTTAGGAATTCAGGCAAATCTGTTGAACTTCAGTTGTGCTCTTGTCAAGTCATGAAAAGGCCGTCGGTTGGAAATAAAAGCGCTGTGAATTTAACGGCACCGTTTGTCATTGAGAACGATTTTCCGCTGTTCAGTACCGACTCAGCGCATTGTCAGTCGAGTTCATTGCTTAAGTCTTTTGTTTAGCGCTTGCTTTGTCATAGTGTTGTACTTCCGCTAACCAAGGTCAACGCTGGCTGCCTCAACGTGTTTTTGCATCATAATCTTCATTCTAATTATTACCATAATCATCATCATCTACTGAATCACCGTCTACTGTCGGCGACTGAATAAATTGCTAATTGGTCCTATTGTTTTTCTTTGCGGTTTCTGTTTTGTTGTTGCAGAAACTTTTGTACAGGCGCGATTATACGATGCAGCCTCTTTAAACTTTTACTTTAACCAATTGTCGTGATTCGTTCCTTTGTCCTTCGTTGGTTGTAATTTTTATCAATCTGAAGTAAAGTCTCTGTAATATAAACATCTCCATTAACGCGAAGACAAACACGAAAGCCGCGATTTTCCAAAGATGCTTGCAACAAAAGCGCGCCAAAAATTAAGTAATGGACTTTTTAAAAAAGGAAGACCCTAGTTTTGAGTTGCTTTTATGTCTGTTGTTGCAATTATTATAAATTCAACACCGGAAACTACAGTATTTTTACTGATTTAATAAAGATACGAAAGAAAGAAGAAAGGCATAAATCGACACCGAAAATCAAAATCGAGTCGTAATTCACGTGATAGTTATTTGCTTCGAACCTTCGAACACAAAACAATCAACTTTTAAACGTCATCCTCAATCGATTTATTGGATTTTGTCTGCGTTTTCTTCCATTTTGATTAATATAAAGCGTCGCATTTGATTAATATAAAGCGTCGCATCGAATGCTTCGTTTCGTGTTCACCCTCCGCAGGTGGTCCCTGGCGGCCACCCAAAACGGCAACGAGTTCATGCTGCGGCGAATTCTTCACTAAATAATTTCAGTTGAATTAAACTTTTACCGATTTAAAGTGCCTCGTTAAAGGCGAAGGCTGTGGACTTCAACGATCGTCGCCAGAGGTTGATTAAAACACGTCAAGCGTTAATATTTTTAGCGAACCTCATTCATTGCAAGATCCGAATTCAAGTCTTAATGAACTTCATGTCATCGATCGATCCTCAACTCCGAAGACTTACTTTGTGATCATTATAACGACCTTCGGAGCTACTTGACATCGTAAATCTTCTTCGCGCACACACAGCTCACGACTTGGCAACTTCTCGCGCAAGAAGAAAGTTTTAAGCAGGTGGAAACCCTTTAAAAATTCCCTCAATGTATTTCACTGGTTGGTAAAAGGCGGCAGAAGCGGTTCCGAGCAGGAGCCCCACACAATTTATAGCAGACCCAGTATGCGAAAAGCGATTTTATTTTACTTTATTCTCCGTCTTCTTGAGCTCCAAGAGCTCAACGACCGCCGTTCAGCGATTTCACTGCTCGATATACATCACGAAAGGCTTCAAAGTCGACGTTGACTATGGCGCCGCTGTGGAGTTAATTAAAAGACAAGATGACAGATTTAAAATATTTGGTCAAACTTTCGATTTCAACTCAAGACGATGAGCACGACGCGTAAGATTCTTCATGGTTTCTTGGGGCGGTGATGGGGTATGGGAAGGGTTTGACGCACGTTCGACCGCTGTCAAAGTCGGTTTCACTTTCCGCTACAACTCTGCGAGGAAGACTTTATAAATAAGTCCCAAAAAGGGCGACAAAAAACTCTGATGAAAATAAGTGAAGGTTCATTTTTTACTAAAGCAAGCTAAGGTTAATATTTTATAATATATATTTCTGCTTTGTGTATAAAAAGATGCTTGGAGGAGACTCAATCACTATTGGAATCAGTTTAAAATCAATTTCTATGAATCAATTGTAAATGACTACGAACAAAAACTATTTTTTTTTTATTTTTTCCTTTATTTTGAATTCGCTCCGTTTTAAATGAGGCTGATGCTTTTTACTTTTTTTTACTTATTTTAAGAACAACTCGAATACGCGATGTCGTCGCAATAAATAAGTGGATATTAGCAATATTCCAACATTTATGAGTTATTCGATACTTGATTAGTGCGAGCATGAAATACGTTTGTAAATATTTCCACTAACTGATGGCTGATGGAGGAATGTTTATAGAGTTTTTCACATTCCTTAGAATTCTATCCGATTTCATTATTTATTTCGAGAAAAAAAACTTCCGTTGTTAGTTCTGATTCTCACCAATTTCTCCAATTGAAAACAACGCATGTTGAAAAAAGTGGAAAAGAAAATATAATCTAACACGTGCTGAAAATAGATAACATTACCATGGTGATTTTATTACGAGTGAAGGAGGATGGAAGATGAAGAATATTTCAATTATTGGTGGTTTTTTTTGCTGCAAAATACTTATTTTAACGTTCGGGCGTATTTTTCATGTTTGTTTTTTAGTGCTTCCTTAATTAAAATCAATTTTAAAGACAGAGGGAGTGCACGTCCTCCTGTAGACTGATTTCTAATATATTACATACAAATACAATTAAACCAAACAGTCCCTTGCTTCTCCCCGAAATTCGCAGATCACTCGTTTTTCCCTCGATCCCAAGCCTGGCGCATTGATTTTCTTTCAAACAAAAGTAACGTTAATAAAGTAAATAATAGAAAAAATATGGAGTATATATTCAAAACCATAAAACGAGGAAAGCTATTAAATAAATAATAAATGTAGAGCTTTACGTACATAGATGAGGTAAAACGGACAAGCACACCACGCTCAGCAGCTATATTTGCAGCTACACTTGTTGCATCTCTTCCTTCCAGGCGTTTTTCTTGTTCTCATTCTAATGATCTTTATTTCACTGGTATTGTTCGTGGGTGCTCTTGAATATTTTCTTTTCTCTTTGCCTTTCCCCCAACCGATTCAACGAACATCAAAGAAATACTATAAATTTTCCAAGGGAAATACGACATAATTTCCAAGTTCGACGATTTTTTGCTTTTATTCGGCTTGACTCTCTTCGGATGGGTCGAAAGGCTCCCTCTTTGCTCCACAACTTGGCGCCAGTGCTCGGCGTATTCTTTTTTAATTTAATAACATTTCGTTGTGCATGAATTCCTTTTTGTTTCCGTGACGCATTCGCTGCCGTTACTCAGTCGCTTCATTTATGTACTTTATTATTGTTGTTGCCAATGTTATTTGGTCTGAGGCAGCGAGGTTGCTGTTAGAGTAGCTGTTGTTAGTTTCGTATTGCTTTTCATTGTTGTTGCTCGCATACCTCTTCTGAGCCGCTATCAGTCTATGGAGCAGTTGACAATCGACAGTCGTTGCAGTCACGTCCTCTGAACGCATCATGTTTTCGAGTTTAGTTTTCAATGTGTCCATCGTCATTCGTCGAACTTTATTAAACTCGTATTATTTTTCATTGAACTCGTTTATAAAAGTGTGCAATGGCAATCCATAAATTGCTCTCCAATATTTTTTTGCAATTTTATAAAATTGCGTTGCAATAATTATTGCAATTAGTGAATCAATTGGTCGGCGAAGGCTACGGACATCATTCAGTGATGGGCCCCTGGTTGCCTTCTGCATTCCGTTCCCTTACGTTCTGCAATCGTCACATTGATTATTGTGCCCTTTTGCACCAGGTTTTCGTACTGATTTCTACGATTTTTCTACGCATAGCTAAGTTTCTAATGAGAACTGAAGCGTTTAAATGGATTAAGAAACGCTACACGACGATCACGGTGAGTAGAGGGCGAACGCTGAAGCGCAAATATCCATTGTCTGTATATTATAAATGCTAGAGTCGGTTCCGTGTTCATTATCCTCCTTTACGATTCATATATTTGCTTTTCGCGGTCTTCTTCTACCAAAAGTTTTCACTTTCTAAAATAGGTTGAACACCGAACGTAACAGGAGGGAAAAATGGCGGTCGAAAAAAAAGGAAAAGCAGTGAAAGCACAGAAATCAGTTCTTTTTCTAAAAACAAGAACAGAAAAAGGGAAAACTCTCCTTCCGTGAGTGGTTGAAGTTTTCAACGTAGAGCTAAACATATTTTCGTACCTATATTCAGATCAGATCAGATTCTTCCATTTCCCAACAGAGCCAAATGTTATATCATAAATGTTTGGGGAGTGGATTGTTTGCTTCAGATACGGTCGTGACTTGCACCTGTCAAACTTGACGATTGTGAAAATAAATTCCTTCTAAGAAAAGGGAGTGTGAAAAATACTGTTGCAATGTTTTCATTTCATTTCCTGCAAGAGAAGAAGAATGGTACGAAAGACTATAGAAGCCTAATGAACTCCGCTTTTAAGAGATTCTAAAAGGCAGACAAATTAAGAAATCTTGTTCTCGTTAAAGCATTCAAGAAGCTTCAACCTCAGCGTGAAGTCTTGGAATAAAGCGACTCATTGAAGGCTTTATTTTACTGAAAATATATAAAAGTCAAAAGAACAAAAAGAAAAGCCATGAAGAGAAGAGGCTCGGTAGAAAAATGAACGTAGACAATGAAATGAAGGGAAACAAAAGAGCAGAAAAATCCAAATAATAAAAAGTTAAGAAAGACTTGAATAAAGGAGAGTTATACAAAGTATATCACGTGCTCACACGCGACAAGACGCATAAATAAGTAGTTTGTTGTTGTTGTTGTTGCTTTCGACCGACGCCGAGGTGTGTTCTCACCATTATTGTTTGCAACAGCGCCTTCTCTCGCTTTTTGGCCGACCGAGACAACAGCAACGTTAACAGTTCATTTGGTTCGCTGAAAAACGTTGCTAGTGCGTTACTTTGGCAGTTCGTCAGTCATTCATTCATTGAGACTCTCAACTGATGCAGTCGCACGAATGGAGGTGCGACCCTCCCCTTATTTATGCAGTTAGTTTTTCATTTGTTTAGGTTTTCCTTGGCTTTTCTTGCCGTGAGCTTTTGTATTCAGTCGTCGAAGAACCCGCGAGTCGCTTCGTTCAAATTGGATTCAAATTGGAACATTTGGTCTCAATAGAATTAATAATTAAATAGAAAAAAGTTTCTGATAACAATCAACGATGTGTTCTCATTCCATTTCTATGATCGTATACATTGAAAAATATATTTATATTAATCAAAGTTTAGAGCAAAAAAAAAGAAAAATTATAATAATCATTAGTAATGTATAACGTTTAAAAAAAACTAAAACTACTAAAATTAAGAGTATTTTATTACTCAACATAAGTTTAATTGTGCAATATAATTGTGTAACATATTACAATTTTGCAGTACGGCGCAATGCAATTGTGCAATGTTTTTGTGCATACTAATTTCAATATACTGCAAACAGCGGATTTTCTGATGTGTTAAGAAAACGTGAAAGGAAATCGGCGAAAGGAAATCTTCTCCTTAAAATTTCAAACGTAAAGGTAATTTTGGACGCCATAAAGGAAATCATTTCGTTTTTCCCGGAGATGTTATTTCATTTGCTGTTTTTATATTTTAATTGCTCATTAATACAGTCAAAGTTACAGTTATGTGCATTAACAAGTTTCAACTTTGGTCTCATTCAGACTCAATTTCACCGTTTATCGCCGTTAATTCAAAACTGAATACAATATTTAAATACGTGCAATTTAGAGCTCATGCAAAAGCGATTTAATCCCATCATCATCATGGCATTCAACTCCAAAAATTTCCATAAAAAGTTCCATATCAATATTTACCCACCAACTGTAGTTTACGACAAGTTATAATTTACTAAGTGCACTAATTAAATGCAATTTAACACTCACCACAAACATATTCGAGGAGCAAAAAATAGCCTTTCCATTGTTAGTTTTTAAAGTATCGCATGAGACATATAATTCGTATGAGACAAATTTTTTATGCATGAGAGTTATTAAATATCGCATGAGACATATAATTCTCATGAGACCATTTTTTTTTTCCTTGTTAGTTTTTAAAATATCGCACGAGACATATAATTCTCTTGGAGCAATTTTTTGATGCATGTTGAAACAGCCAGACTAGGATCTGCTTTGGAATGGCCTTGGGAACTCGGTGCTACGTTACAGCGTCTATTACACGACTTTGCACGCGAGTCGTGTAAAAAATTTTCTTATGCGTGTGTGATAAAAGTAGGATTTGCTGTTAGTATTTTAATTGTTGCTGCGCTGGTACTTTTTTACTCGCTGCTGCTTCATTTGTTTGTGATGCTTTTGCTACTCGAATTCGTTCGATGATCGCCGTCATGTTTACATCCGCTCCTCATAAGACACACGATCGCTCCTCCGCAATCTGTTATTCGTGATCCGCACGAACATCGCATTATTTTATTTTATTATTTAAAAACTCATGCATTCAACTTGCAAAACGAGCAAACGTAGAAGCCATGTGTGTGCCTGGTCGTGTGTTTCTGCGTTTGAGCGAAGGCATAAATGAGCCGACATTAGCGCACAGTTCCCGCAGAGCCCGACTGACCGATCAACGCAGTCGGCATTTGGCTTGTCCACGATCGGCAGTAAAAAGGAATTGCGATGGCTGCAGCTCACGCGTGGTCTTGGGAAAGTCTTGGTTGCTGCACAGAAACAATCAAATATCGAATTTATGTGAATAACAGCTAATTTCTTCAATTATTTAATAAAAATAGCTATCACGGAGTTTGTCCTGTAATATTGGTTGAAAAATGAAAATATCGTCAAATGGTTTCGAAAAGTTTTCATAAATCATTTAAAAGTGCGGAAGCTACTAAAGAATGTTAAAAAGTAATCATTTTTGATGTCTGATTAAATTAATAAACACTCGAATGTCTTTAAATACTTTTCAATAAAATTTGACTTGACATAAAGGGCTAAAATTAGTTCTGAATTCACTTTAAAATGATGTTTTGAAAGGCAACTCTTAACTTTTATACTTTTACACATGAAACAGTTTTATAATGGATGTTGTTTTATGTTTTCATTTCAATAGCTTTGGCAATAGCTCAGTGTGAACGAGTGAAGCACTATTGCTTCAATAATATTCAATAACATTCTTTCACAGCGTTTCTTCCTACATCTCTTCAAAATAACCCGAACTTCCCACCAAAAGAAAGCACACCTGTTTATTGTTTCCTTGATATCCATCGAAGGAATTTTCTTGGCTTTCAGGAATCAGCCGTGTTGCGTGACTCTGCTGAGTGACGGCAATACATGCAAATATATCAAATTAAGTGCATATCCATAGCACAAATGATTTATTCCGAAGAATATACGTTAGTCCTAAAGAAAGTATAGAATTTATTCGTATAGCATTAAATACAAGGAATGTTAAAAGAAAACAATACTAAAATAGAGAAATCTATTCCAGGTACGAGTATTTATAACGTATCACGTGAATTTGTGTCACGTTGAATGTTATGTGGAATGTGGGTGTCCATGGCACACGACCCAATGCAGGGTGATTTGACACAGTTTAGTTCCGAACACGTAACAAGTTGTTTCGCTTTGAACTAAAGCCTTAGAATTGAAGACTTGGAAATATTTATGAGTCTTTGTAACATTGTCTTAGCTTTAATTACAATAATGAATGAGTGTTGGAAGCAATGGCGGCCTAATAAAAAGCTGATGACACTCTTTTCCGTTCTTGTAGCTTTACCCAGGTAAAGCTACCCACCAGGTTTTAACTATTATAGAAAATAATGCACCTATAAATTACATATTTAAACTCCATATTATCGAGTTTTTGTAATTGAAAGGTTTTCGCATCGTCATTATATTGCAGGTCATCAGCAACAACAGCAGCAACTCTGATAACGCAACTGATAATCAATCCTACGCAGCTGTAGCGCTTGGAAAGCATTTACCAAGAGCAGCAACTACAACTGCAACCAAAACAATTACTACAAAAATAACCACAACAACAGCAACAGACACAGCAACAACGAGCGACTGTTTGAGTGAGGTGCTCGTTGCGAGTGACACAAACATAGATGCATGGGCCGCAGGCAAAGAGGCGGAAACTGCTACAGTTTTAGAGCGGAAGACGAGCAACAATATCAGCAAACTTGTTAGCAACAGCAACAGTAGAAACAATTCCATGCAGCCGAATAGCAACATCATCTCCCCTGGAAATGCGCCCTTAGCAATCGAAGAAGAAGAAGCGGAGTCAGGCGAGAACGCGGCAGAAGGGAGCCATAAGTTCAGCCACAAAAAATCCCGCGTTCTTCATTATTTGCGTCGGTATCAGGAGCGTCTCACGGGTCAGTCGGCTCACGCTACGCCGGACGTCTTTCCGAGCATCTCCATCACCAGCCCCGCTCTAGAATATCAGTTCTCGGCGCCTGTCGAGGGTGAAGACGACCGATTACCTGTCCAGAATGAAGATCGGTCGGCTTCCCCTTCCTCACTCGAAAAAGTTGACGACAGCTGGGAAATTATTGCCTCTGATTTGTCCACTTTCAACGCATGGAGTCAAACCGTGAATCAGCCTGAAAGCGATCAGTTGGCGACAATCGATAAACGGCTCAAAGTGCAACTTGGGGAAATCCCAGCTCAACAAAGGGTAAGGACCACGATAGGGCTTCGGATCGCTACTTGATGGATGCCTTATTTTTCATGTTGACTCTGATTCCGATTGCGATTCTTCTCGCCCACAGTCAGTCAGTACAATGGGTGCTTGCAGGCCTTCGAGCTTCGGTTTCTGGTGCATTTCGCTGAGATCGCTGCAGCGTTGAAGAGGAGGCACGCAGCTGGCGAGGTGAGTGCCACGAAATGATGGACGAGATGCTGGCGGTAGAGTTTGTTTTAAGTACAGGGGAGCCAATAAATGCTTAGAGACGGAATCGTTTTGAAATATGATACTGTGCGTACGAATGGGTGTTTGTGTGATACCGAAGTGTTCCAAGTTAAATTCCTTCATAACGAGAAATCAATCATATTGCAGTTTTCCTTCCTTTCGTTACATAAACGTTCCTTCATGGTCTTTGATTAGGAACTTGATTGAGCGTTTCTCACTTTTTGCAAATTTATTGTTGATTCTCGTTCGGTAAGAAAAGTTTTTAGCCAAGTCAAACGCGAGTAATGGCTTAAATTGTGATGTTTTTTGGTTCGTGTAGCTGCTTATACAATTAGAATAATGGCTAAATAATAAATAAAAGGATTTCTCCAATTTTAATCGAGTTTAATTATCAATGCAGTTATTATTATAGAAAATATTTTTTCTGCCTCTCGAGGAGAATCAGGGGAAAAATCCCATTCGACTCCAAATTTCCAATCAGTTTTCAGATTTTCAATGAAATTTCCAAGTGAAAACAATGAAGAGAGATGACAAGAGAGAGATCAACCGCTCATAGTGAGCATGATTTCCAATCTTCCCATCAACAACCATAACAACAAGAAAGATCCCCAAATACGTTGGTTTCCAAAAAGCAGTTGGGGCCTTGGAAGTAGGTTTTTTAATCAAGAGAGGGAGAGAGCGAGAGAGAGCAAAGATTTATCATACATCCCGTGGAGGTTTTGGAATAACTAATAGATTAACTGGAATAAGAATGGAGGATTGGAAGAAGCTCCGCTGTTAATTTGTTATAAAATTAGTATCAACAACGACGTCGGCCTGAGCAGTGGTTGCATTTACTGTGCTTCGTGTTTGTGAGTGCAACATGCGCGGAGAATATTGTTGCTTTCGGTAGCAATTGGTTGCTTATTCGACCGACAGCTTCCAACGGTTGCGGACGCGTTTCTTGGTGATTCGGAGTGATATAAGTTTTCTTTGTTTGTGCTTCACAATATTTTTCTTTACGCGAATCCGGCGTTTGTTTAAATGAAATTTTCCTAAATTGATACAATATTCACACAAATTAAATAAGGAAGAGTAATAAATTAAGGAGTAAAGTGCCTTGTAATTAAGTCAAAAAAAAAAGGAAGTGAAAGTAAAAAATGTGTAAGAATTTTTTAAAGGTTTTTTCAGATTTACTCATTTTAAAACTGATAAAAAAGTGTGTTAATTGTTCTAAAAGTTGATTAACAACAAGAATTAAGAACAAATTTAATATAATCAATTTATTACATCGAAATTCATCGTTAATCAACTTGATTATTAATCGCAAAAGGATATAATTTCAAAAGGAAATCTTCAGCTTTAAGGAAGACAATATTTTAAGGTAAATAAGTGTAAAAAAAATAAATTTTAATTGATAAAAATTGTGCGTAAACGTGAAATTAATCGTGTGGTTTACTAAAACGTTGAATCAGATAAAAAATCTACTGAAATAATTAAAGGTTTTAAAATTTGTACATTATAAAAGAATCTTCCTTAAAACTCATTTAAATGTGGTTATTCTTTGTAGTCTCATGAAGTGGTGAAGTTTTATTCGAGTTAAATTTGTTAATTTTATCCACACAATAAAACAGTTTAAGCTCAAACTGCAGGCAGAAATTCGTCCTACATCTGCCTCGAATAAAAAACTTTATCTCCAATGTGTACTTTAATTGTGCTTTAAATTCAAAACTGGACTTCATTTGATTTGTATAAAACGACATCGAATGCAAAGTCAACAGCAATATATAGACGTGCGCTTTAAATACATTATAAAACAAACCGTGGTAAACAAAGAACTAGAACAGCGCATGTACTTCATTCCCTTCATAAAGAGTAAACAAAACAACGACATCGAAAAAACCGAAAACCTACAGTACAAGCAAGTATGGAAATTACATAAGATTCCCTCCTTACAATAAAGCGTTGAGGGCAATAAGCAGAAACATATTCAATCGCTTGCAATAAAATGACAAGAGGAAAGAAAAACATGCTCCGTTTTATGAAATAATAGTAAGAACAAGAAAACCAAGAGAAAATAATACAAAAGAGTTAAAAATATAATGATTTTTTTATGAAGGTTACAAATCTTCTAACAAATTTATTTTTTATTAATTTGTAATAATCAAAACTCGTTGTCTGTCCTTCTTTTACGTGATTTCACTCACTCAGCTACTTTTATATCAAGAAATCTTCTTGTGTACTTATTGTGGCATTTTCGAATGTCTGCATGCATTACTCAAGACGAATGTTGCATTTACGAGAGAAGATTCGTATCCAGACCAAGAAAAGCAAATCGAGTTATCTAAAAGAGAAGCCACTGCATTCAAATGCGTGTGAGGGGAATAATAATTAGATACTGCTGAAGTCAGCATTCGGGCAACCGATTGACCATAAACCGCACAAAGTTAGGTGAATGCTCAGCACAATCATAACACATCCATGGAACCACGTGACGCAACACAGGACATTAACCAATTCTAATGCGTACATGAAAGCGATGGATAGTTGCAAGACTTCCGTTGATAGTTACAAGACTCGTACCCGGGCATTATGAAACGCATCAGTACAGCATTTCAGGCCAGTTATTGCTAAAAGTGCGAAAATAAGTACATATGTACATACGTGCAGGTTCGTGCTACGAAGCAATGAAAGGAAACTCAGCTGAAGTTCTGGTGGGATAATAAAGAACCTTGGAGAATGGAGAATTGTTTATGAATCTTATAACAAGACATGGAACATGATGAATTGTAGTTGAAGGAGGAGATCGAAAAACAGGATTTCCTCTATTGTTAGGTGTGTGAAAAAGTAAACCATAAAAGGTTTTACAGCAACTGTTTTCGAGTACCTGTACAGGTTTTAGTGTCTCCCGAACTACCATCGGTCTTCACTTTTTGTTTGCTGTTCAATATTCTGTTTATATAATGGTCATTGAATTCTTAGAGACTGGGAACATCATCTACACGAGTACCTCCAACAACGAGGCGCTCTTAGAAAACAGAAATGAGACGTAATAAATTATCTTCTCTTCTTGTCACGATTCACTCAGGAAAAGGAATGCAAATAGAATGAATAAAGAAGAGGTTTAGGGAAGGCTTTGATCTTCATTTGAGTCTCGATATCTTCTTAGTGGCCATTAACATCTGTTAAACTGCTCATGTCAAATTTAAGTCATTTGGATTTGTTGCTTAAAGAACGACGATTTGTGCTTAATTAAATTTGCACTTCAATTTCAAAAAATGGTACACGATTAGCTGTGAACTTAACCTTAAATCAATTCTAAGGTTTCCTTATTCCTCAAGGTTTCCAAGGTTGGTTTCATGAGTTGATGTTGTTTTAACTGGTTTACACCGATTCACCGCTACACTTCTGTTAGATCCATATTCCCAGAACTCAATTCAGTTTCACGATCGCCGCTCGGTTTACAGAAGAGACAATAACGGCATCAAGTTCAAGTTTGAGCTAACGTCGGACTGAAACACGGACAAACAGATAGACAGAAATTCAATAGCTTATGAAATACGTGAATCATGAAATAATACGATTTTTATCTCCATATTTTTATGTTTTACTCATAGCTATAAATTGTTGTTTTTTCTGTGTGACATGATCGCTGATCAGATGTAATTTCTTGCATGTAACTACCACGTAGCAAGGTTCCAACGCCACTGCTTCTACCATTTGACTGAAATGATTACATCAGTGATCATTTCTTGGTGCACATGAAACATGTGGAAGTAATCAAATTATCGTTTAATGATCTTTAGAGTTATTTGATGGCCATGTTCGTTTTCAAGGATTATCCAAGGATTTGTGCCCACTGAAATATTTCATTCTGAGTTTAACTTAAGAATTCCAAATCGAATTGTACTGAACAAAAAAAAAAAAAAAATTGAAGAGGGAGAAAAGCTTGAGGAAATAATGCTTGTGTCCATAAAAGTCGAAGTGTGGTATTCAAAAAGCATCCAAGAAAGATAGTGGGAGAATGACCACGAGAGGCGATTATGATAGTAATAAAGATGTATGATTCATGCAGAAAAAAAGGAATGCATAAAAACTGCGTTATCATCGCGTGCTACTTGATACTAAACGCTTTAATAAATTCTGATCCGAAGTTGAAAAGCTAAGCAATCAGACAGACTGAAGTAGAGATTAACCTACGGAGCCACGACACTTTCAACTTATGACCAGATTTAAAAAAAATTACCATTAGTCGTTAAAAGACACCCCCAAGTTTTGTCGTGACAAAAAAAATATTATTTGTGGTTTCTTCTTTGCTTGACAGTCGAAGGAAATGAGCGACAATAAAAAGAATCGAAGATCTGCTAATGCATATATAATTTCAACTTCCTGCGTTGTCTGTTGTGTGGTTGGAACGTTTGCGGACGCCGCAGACGGACTGAAGAATTGTAAAAGCCTGCCGTCGAGTGCGTACGATACATTAAGCTATTGCTAGTTTGCAAAAATATTTCCTATAATTATTCAAACATGGCATTCAATGCAATGCAATGCGGAGTTTGTATTGTAATAAAATTTATCTGATTCAGGGATTATGCTTCGAAATTTGAAACGAAAAATTAAAATCTTAAACCATTTGAAGCATAGAAGTATTTGAATTGTTATAAGGAAGAGGAAATGTGAAAGAATTCTTGTAAGGGGAAATCAGAGAAAAATCAACGGATTGAGTAACTTTTATAAATTGTAAGCATAGAAACCTTTGTCTGTGGACATCTGTAAAATCTTTTTAACATGCACTTAGTGAATTTTGGCTTTGATTTACTTAAAGCTACGTGTATGTATTAAAGGTTAAACTCTTAGGGTAACGAATCATGTTAATTTTGAGTAGAATCTTTGTTTGAAGCAGCAAACAACAGTATTCAAATTGGCTTAGTCTTGAAAGAGAAGGTGCGCGATTTTCATTAGATGTCAAATATCAAATATGCTGGGATAACAAATCAAATCGATTTTAAGGATTGACTGATGTCGACCATGTCCTGGCTGCGTTAAGTGACGAACACAATATTATGTCGGAATAAATGCGAGTCCAAACGACTGCTTGGAAACGTTTTCGCTTTGTATAAATCATGATTGACAACTCGAAATCCCATTTTTTTAAAGACGCGGTAGTTTAAAGACCATAAGAAAGTTAATTTAATTGAGCAATCGATAAAAGCTGAAACAATATCAAAGACAAACATAATTCGCTTCGATTTAAAAGTTTTTAAGCCAAAAAGTTGACATCTAGTATTATATGTGGGAAGATAATGTTAACTGATCAACGTAAGTGCAACTCTGGAGAACTTTTTTTAAGTCATTTCAATCTTCAACTCTAGATATATTCGGGATAAAGATGAAACAAAATTTACATAGAATAAATTTTAAGTAGTACGATGGCAGGCGAACTTAGTATGAAACCACACTCTGAGATCCAAAACTTTATTAACTGAAGTTAGATCAAACCGATTTAGATTAAACCGGGAGATAATTGGGTAAACGATGCAAAAATATTAAATATTTCAAGTGTTCTTTTGATTTCTTCAGATAAAAATAATACATCTACCACATTTATAAAATATAAATAAATATCTTGAGAAATGTAGCACCTGTTTACACCATTCGAAAAACTTATTTATTCAGATGGAACCGTTGTTTGTTATTCATAAATTAGTTCACTGAATCATCTGTCGCTTTGATCTATCAACTCTCTTATATCAACTGAATGTTTACAAGTGTTTCGTATAATCAACTTTTTCTTATAGTTGAAGTCAGTCTGCTTTTCATAATTATTCATATCTGCAATTGAGCAAATAACTTCAAATCATACGATCTATGTTTACAAATGCATGTAAAATAAATACAAAACAGATCGATCAAGTCATCAATTGATAAAGCATTTAAATGTTTAATAGATAATGATGATGATTGAGTTCTACTTTTTACTTTTAGTATCTTGTATGGTGCCGAGGATTGCCGTTGGCAGCTCCTACTGGAGAAGTAATACTTCACTTCAGACTTCTACTTGTGTATTAAACCAGGTGAGAAATCTAACATAGAATATTTTTCCAGCGCTGTTACTAGTTAGTGAATGTAATGCACTTTCCCTCTGGGTTCTCAGTTGCCAATTCGGAGGATCCTCGTCTGTTTGCAATTTGGCGTTCATCAGAAAAAAGTGACTTGACCCTTTACAGTCGTTGCATCGATCATAACGATCCTGAAACATACCTGAGTATTTTCAGCTTAGAGATGATGTTGAGTGAGGAACTGCCACAGCTTTTGCAAAACCTGCTTGTTGGTGTCGAAGACGCCATCTGGCGACTTTCGGTCAATGATTTGACATCGCCAAGTGTAGGCCATCAGCCGAGTCTGGATTCCGCCAACAACAACACCAGAAACAATAACCACGTCCATAATAATCACAGTGCTAATAATGTCAGTGTTAATAGTAAAACTGCTGTCGCTTCATCGTTGGCTTCACTGAAATGTGGCCTGAAGCGCAGCGAATTAATTACCAAAAATAAAATGCTCAAAAACAAATTCATGCTGCGGCGTTTGACGAATCGCCAGGATAGCGTGACGTCAACGTCTTCAGGTAACAGTTGCTCCAGCGCAGGCAGCAGTTCTAGTGATGAGGTGCCAAATCAGGGCGCGTCATCAGTACTGAATAATAACTATAATAATGCGCCGTCTTTAGTGCCGCCGGCGCTGCCTTTGTTTTGCTTGGGAAACTCTTTTCCTCACATCGACAGCGACGAAGAGAACGCGGATGAGAAGAGAAACTCCTTAGATTACGGTAAGTACCACAGAAAAAGAGTGTATCATATGGTATTAATATACATCGTGTGTAGCTTGAAAGGGTATCGTAGGCGTGAATATTTATTTATATATTTAATGGGAAATTTATATTTATTTAATAGGAAATTTACTGAGTTTGCCGCTTTAGAGTGTTTTAATATCGTTTGCATGACATTTGACTACAAAAACAACACGAATGAAATTATTAGAAGGTGTGAGATTTGTTTTTTCTTTGTTCCTTATGTCCAATTTATTATTACTCTACAAATAAATATTAATAATTTCCAAGCCGAGTATTTCGATTCTTTGTAATCATCTGAAGTAGATTTTGAGTTAGGTTTCATTATGGACTTCCTAGAGGTATTTCTTTGCTGTTTAACTTTGTAGGTAAGTGCAGGGAAGATTTACTAGGACCTTCCTAACATATTTCAAGATCTTTTATCACTATAGAACAACATTAAACATATGAGCATTGAAATCAGTTAAAATTCCTTTCCATTACTCGGAATCCATTGTTGTATCATCTACAACGATTTTTGACTAATTTTGATATATCAGTTATCCTTAGAAAACGTTAATAATAATGCCTAGGAAGCAACAGCATCTGATGCGCTTAAAAGCGACGTTGAAGTTTAAATAATTATCGTCTTCTATCTCAGTAACGAAAGCAATGGACAGCAGCAAGCAGCCAGGCAGCAATCGTTGCCTCCTGCTGCTGATGAGCGTTGGATTACATGAAAGTGGCTGCAGAAGATAAACGCTCTTATTTGTCACAGATTCGATTTCATTCACATCTGCGCGTGCCGCTATTCCCGCCTCTTCGCTATCTGCTCTTTTGCTGCAGAGTTGAAGCCGCTTCTGCTCATAATCCAGTTTCTCATCTTCGCTGGCTTCTGATGGCATTGATTAGTTAACTCGAGTCTTGAGCGCCTTAAAATCGAAGCGATTTGCAGCTGGTTGTGGGATGTTTGCGGGGGCAGTAAATACTGCCTGAGGATCATGTTTGCGGTATCACAAGGTGCATGACGAGTTGCAATTCGCAACAGTTTAACTAAAAAAAAATTAAATAATTTCAAAAGCCACGATCCGCAATGAAATATGCTCTTTTCCTTTACACTCAAATTGAATTTTGGAACCATTTCAATAAACATAAATACGTATTATCCCATTTCTTGACACATTTTCCGGAAAATGAGTGAAGTTAAACAGGCTTTAGAGAATCCACGTGTCCATAGATTTGTATTCCTTCAAATCTCCTATAGATATGAAAAGAAACCGTGAAATAAATGCAAACTCAGAGAGCACCTGCTACCTACCTTTTTATCCTCGATATTCATCGACTGCCTGCCATCAAGTCTGTCTTGCGTTTATCATAAATTCAAAGAAGTTATTCTGCTATCAACCGAGATCGGTGTTTTGGCACCACGCCCCATTTCCAATTAAAATGGCTAAAAGGCGACTATTGTCGCGACGCGTTGAAATTTGTTTGTTGATCCCTTTGTGCAGAGTGTTGAAAAAATTCGAGACAGTCAGAGTTTTTGTGGGCAATTACATCGGGAAAAGGGAAAAGCGTCTGTGTTTCAGCAGAATATTCAACTCCATAAATGTCTATATTTTCTTAATCGTTGGTTTACATAAACCTAAGCTTAGTCGATAAGGAATAAGTTTTGATTTTTCTCTTTTTAAATGTAATCGTTCTCTATTCCCCTTTAGATACTTCTGTGTCTCATGAAATTGTAGTGCCACCCAACATTTGTGAGATACCTGAGAAACTGTTAACATCTGGAATTTATCTGCCTGGTAAGTGTGAAGCAGATGGAGAGATCAAAATCACATAAATAATTTTAGTTTAAGCAAGAGTAATATTTGAAAAATACTTGAAGCAGTTTGCATATTCAGTTACCTGTTAAGTTCAGCAATTAAAGTTAGTTTGAACCAAGTGATTTTCTATTTGCTTCCATTTTGATCACCTTCAAGACGATTTCTTGACGCGTCGCATAGGTTTCAATTCAATCCATCTGTGGATCGGTGAAATTTTCCACCACGTCGCGCTATGAACCGTTTTCGCTTAGATTAGATGTCGTCTATGCAAAAGTCATGACGAAACTCGGAATCAACCAAAGAAGATTTGTAAATCAATTAAATGATGTTGCTACACCAATCTAATGGTGTTATTTATTGAACATACGGAGATATATCTTTAGAGTCTGAAGACTTCAATAATCTTACTGTTTAATGACTATTACTAACAAAATGCAAACCAGAAATACTTCCGCTATGACAAAAACAGACAATAAAGTATGAAGCACCCGATAAAAATGCGAACATGAAACATTTTATTGTTTTTTCCAGAATAGTTTATTGTTTAAAGTGAAATTTCAGAAAAATAGAAAAACTAATCGACACATCTCTTACACTTTTAGTATTTCTTTTGTACAGTCTTAAGGAAGGTCTGAGACATATATCAGTTATACTCGTAACCGTCGGCTGGACTGTTACCTAACTTTTTGGTTTAATAAATGCATGTTTAGTGATATACTCAACACATAAAATTTAGATCTTTTAAATAATTTACAGATTTTTGTCTTATTTATATCACTAAAAAGCTGTATAAATTTTCTGGAAACATTTTAATATTTATAATTTCTATCAACTAATCTATATATGTACATTTACTATGCAGTATACACTAAAAAATACATTATCTCCATATAAAATCGATATAATCTGCTTATGTTTTGTTCTATAGGTACACGTGACTTGAAAGGTCGATCCATAGTCACCATTGATGCTGAGTGCCTTCTAAATTCTGGGTTAAATTGCTACGAAATTGCCACGGTTTTACTATATTATAGTACAATTCCTCAAAAGTAAGCATACTATTATCATTAGAAGAAGGAATGGAAGAAGAAATAGATCTTCAATGAACGAGTATGATATATAGATATATTTATATTAATTTTGAATAATAAATATGATATAATCCATATGCATGTGGATTAGTCAGATTATCATAAATTTCGTCATTATTTGTTGGTACAAACAAAAAAAAAACTTACAATAAAGACATTAACAGGATTTTATACTAAAAAAGAATAGAAACGTGAATATACCCTGAGTACTTTTCGTTGTGGCCCACAACTTGTGGGTTTGAGCTTTTACATAATCAGCATTTTAATTATTTCGTATACTTCCTTTTCTTTTTACATAATGAAGCTATTACTTGCCGTTGTTATTGTTAGCGATTTGATTTATTATTGAATGTTTCTCAGTGACGTATAGTACAAATTGATGACAGTCTTTTGATGGACTCCAAATAAAACAATTTTAATGCATCACAAATATAGTGAACGCCATCAAGAGCACTTGAATCTCTATTAAATTAAATAATCTCTTTTATAGCTACAAATTGAATCTATTTCAGCACCAGCGATTTTCGTAACAGTAACTCGTTGCAAAATCAGCACCAACAACAGCTGCAACAGCCCGACCCACAGAAATTCACCATTTTAATCGCCATCGGTTCAGCGAGCCACCTGAACGCCATCGACTTAATTTGCCAAAGTTTAAAGCTTCTTGCGCGCCGCATCGAGTTTTGCGAGATTCTCGCCGTCTGCCACGATCGGAGTCTGCTGCTGTTGAGCAAGCAACGTTCGGGGATGACGACGACAAATGCGGAACACGACAAGGTAACTTCAGACAAACTACAGTATCTATAAAGCATCCAGATGCGTTCTTTAAACGATCGCCGAAGTGTGCTTCTCTCTGCGTAGAGCGGTTTTGAAGCGGGAGAAGAATCAGGAGTGAGATAGGATATAAAAAGGACAGGAACTAAATATAGAATTTAAAGAAAACTCTGATCCATATTCGAAATTTCTCGATTTGTAAATTGAATTAATGGTACTTAAATTGTTGTTTGAAATGGATGAATAAAATTTCAATTCAATTCAATTATTCACTCATTGGTACATTTCTTTGTTGATAACTTAAGCTGTTTTCAATACTCATTTCGATGAAATCCATGTTTTTGTTCAGCCAGCAAATGATCAATAAAACTGTCAACGCTCAGCGTTTACACGGGGTCTCCAACGACAAATTTCTGCATGTAAATTCATTAGAGTCAACGAGTTCCGTTCAGGTGACAGAAAACTGACTAGCGACAACTAACAACCGACGAACAACCAACCAGCGGAGGAAATGTTAAGGATTATGCACACGCCGTTGACGCCCCGACATAACACCCAATTGACCCGTTTACAGTCAACCGGCGCTTCTACCGCTAAAAACGAATCGTATTTAATTGCTTCGTTCAGCTTCTTTATTTTTCTATTTCACAGCAACAGCGAATTCAAGCAACGTATTCGGTGAAATTCATTAGTGTCGACGAAGTCACGACAAGTGTGGCACTTAACCAGATACCGCTTGGCAAACTCGGCGGTTTGCATCATCATGATGCGAGGAAATGGCTCGAGTTCTTCGCGCTGCTCGAACCCTTCCAGAGTCAGTGTGTTGCGACGGGGCAACGGCTGGTGACCGCCATGAACGAGATCCGTTGCGCCGACAAAAAAGGGTTGCCAACGCGGCGGCAGCTCTATGCACAGCATCGAGCTCTGAGTCGTGCGCTCATGGATTCTGAATTGCATAACGTTAGGAAGTCGGGAGCGCAGACGTTGAGACGATTGCAAGATTTGGCCAGAGACATAAATATTCGTCCAAGTACCGACAGTAGTAAAAACAACAACAATGCTACCTATAGTTTCAGTCTTAATCATAATCGTGGTTCATCATCGTCTACATCAGCATCGTTATCGACGTCTTCAGGTGTCCCAATGACGTCATCCTTTGCAGCAGCCAGTAAACAAAGTATTCTACCGATCAGCACCAATAACAACAACAACAACGGCAGGCAAACCAGTGACAACAACATCGATGTTGCAATTAGACTGAAAAAAGTGACTTTGTTATTCAACGAGGTCGATCGAGCGGCCAAACGTTTGGAGCAACTCACCGAACAGCGCCGTGAAAGATTACGCAAACTGACGCGTCAACGAGCGCTGCAGGATGAAATCAACGAGGTAAGTCTTTAGGGTTACCTTCGGTCCTCAAGACGATTACTTTGCAATCGTCAAACAATTGAGTCATCTCTACTTTATCTCCCAACAGAATCAGGTTTTCATTGTTTATTTGTTGATCGTGATTGAATCTAAGTTCGTGGAAAGATTAGGATTCAGATCTTCAAAAAATATATTCTTAGGAGATACAACTTGAATGAAAATTAGTGGTAGTTTTTATAGAAAATCTGTATAATATAAAATCAGAAAAAATTAATCAGCCAAACAAGTTAAATTCATAATTGAAAATTAATTGAATAGTTTTCATTTATTTTTACTTCAATTTAAAAATGATAAAATTTCTCTTTGAGCTAAACATTTTTCTGTCGTTCTCTATAGTTAAATATATTAGTGTTAATTTCCTCAACCTTGCTTTCACTTTCTCATCACGAATCGGTAACTGGTCAACACACCCGATGCTAGTTTACTGCTGTTGTTGTTGCTGGTGTCGTCTTTTTCGCAAATTGTTGTACAACTCTTACCGTTTCTTCTCCATGATGCATTGATTGACAATATTAATTAAAATTATCCTCGTCACTTTGGACTCATGCCGAATTATGACTGCGATGCGCTGAAGAACACGTCACCTAATTAGTCTGGCCAAAATTAATGAGAAAACCGCTGGAAAAAATTAATAAATCAGCAACTCATGTCAACGGAAAACGTAAGCATAACCCGATTGGCATGCCTCACACTTTTTTCTGGTGATGTTCACTGAGAAATTCAATAATGAAGATGTAGAAGGAGGGAACGGCAATACTATTGATGATGATTAAGATGATGATGATGAGACTGTAAGAGTGTCTGTAACGACGATGATTGTTGGAAGTCATCGCATGTCTCGGGGTTTATGCAGTGTGTTGCGTGCTGCCTCATTTGGGTGTGTGTCATGTTGCATGACTTTTATAAAGGCATAACATAGCACCAATAACATAAAATGCCTCACCTGCTTTGAGATCTTAATACGTTTCCACTAAACGTCGCAAAGAGGTCAAATGAAGATTTAAGCCATATTTTAACGTAAATGCCACAATTGCACACGAATATTTCCCGCCCCTCCAATTCAACTTTTTGAAGTTTCGAATTCGAAGCATGTCAGTCAAACAGCGGCAACGAAATGTGAACTTCAACGAATTCTGGACATAAAAACTTGCAAAAAATGTCCCGAGTCATGATTGCGATTGCGTCAATGGGCATGCGTCGAGCATTTAGTACAATTAATCGGTGTTGGATTATTGAGTGGAATCGAGTTTTAAAATTAACAAAACACCATATGAGCATCAATTATATTATTAGTTTTATTTAACAGAATAAAAATGTTATTAGCTTCTTGCTGGTTAAAAGACAACGAACGAACTAAAACTTTACAATACAAAAAAGCCAATAGGTGGCGCTATGTTAGACTGACAGATAGAGATGAGAGTTAAGGAAACTAATTTCAAAAACAACACTCCCACTAATTATTTTATTACTCTCATTCCTAGCCTTTCAATATTTTTAGCGAACTTTTGAGCCACTAAGGGCTTTGTGAACACATCTCCCAATTGATCTTCACCGCAAATGTATTCTATCGAGATTGTCTTCGATCCATACAACTCTCGGATGAAATGTAGCCGAACATCGATGTGTTTTGTTCGCTGGTGCAATTCAGAATTTTTAATAAGTCGAATTGTTGATTAAGCCAAACTGCCTCCTTTGCACCCTCACATGCTGCCATGAACTCAGCTTCGGTGGTAGAAAGTGCTACTGTTTTTTGCCGACAGCTTTTCCATGTGACTATACCTTTACCGACAATAAACGCGTAACCAGTAGTTGACCTTCGCGTATCCACATCTCTTGCGAAGTCAGCATCTGAATATCCCCGTAGTGATGTTGATGGTCCAGAATATTCAATTCCCATTTCGGCTGTCATGTTCAAATAACGTAGGATGCGCTTGACAGCCAAAACATGCTGACGTTTTGGACTCTCCATATACCGGCTGACTTCTCCCACTGCATATGAAATATCTGGCCTGGTCACAATAGCAGCAAACATGAGTGACCCGATCGCTTCTCGATAAGGGAAATTGATGCCATCTTCATCGCTTGACTTGGTTAAAATGACATTATTGTCAGCTGGAGTGGAAATATACTTGGCATCTTGCATATTAAACTTCTCGATGATCTTCTTAATATATGAACTTTGATTGATGAAAATCGTTTTCCTTTTTCGGTCGCGGTGAATCTCCATACCAACATAATGGCCATCGCTGCTCCGTGTTATTTCAAAATTGTTTGATAGATGGCTCATCAGTATTTCCAGCGTTTTCTTGCATTTCGAAAGAATCAATCCATCGTCCACATATAAAAGTAAAATGACTTTGGCTCCATTTATATGGCCCCTGAACACACACGGATCCGCCTTTGACTGAACCATGTTGAAATCGCTGAGGAACTTTGTGAATTTCTTGTTCCAAACTCTAGAAGCTTGTTTCAATCCATATAAGCTTTTCTTAAGCCGGCAAACCATGCCTTCTTCTTTGATGTTCAATCCTTTTGGTACCTCCATGAATATTTCCTCGTCTAATTTGCCATTTAAGAACGCAGTTTTTACATCGAACTGCGCCATCTCTAAATCTTCTGCAGCAGCAATTGATAGCATGGTCCGAATGGAATCGTATCGGACAACTGGCGAAAAAGTTTCACCATAGTCAGTTCCTTCGCGCTGCGAATAGCTTTTTGCGACCAGACGTGCCTTAAACACTGAACCCGATGAATTTTGTTTTAATTTGTACACCCATCGGCATCCAACAATGTTGCGGTTCTTCGGGCGTTTCACCAATTCCCATGTCGAATTTTTCTCTAAAGATCGCAATTCCTCATTCATGGCATCTCTCCATTTCGCAGAGTTCTCCGAATTCAACGCTTCATTATACGTATTTGGCTCTAGAACAACAGCTGAATATCCGCTCTCTATGAGACGATCGGGTGCATTTACCCTTTTGCGTAAATCATACTGCTCATTCTTGCGTACGTTTTTGTCTTCCTGCATCTTATTATCTTCGGCTGTCAACGTATTGTCATTCACGTCAAAGAAATCATCATCTGATATGGCCGATTCATTATGTTCATTGTTGAATTCGTCAGACGATCGCTGCTGTTCTTTGACAGTATGAGAAGACGACGGCCCTGTATTTGACATTTCTTTAATTTGTGATTGCATATTGTCATCTTCGTGGTCATCAATGATATGGTTCACACGAACGACAGCCTTTTCGTTCATTTTTACATTGTAACTAACGATGATCTTTTGTGTAGCTGGGTCATACAGCCGAAAATTCTTTGATGTGGGCTCGAATCCAACTAGGAACATCTTTTTAGCCTTGGCGTCCCATTTCCTGCGTCCACTTTGCTTTGGTATTTGCACAAAACATTCAGTGCCAAAAATTCGCACATGGCCCATCTCTGGCTTGGCATTGAACCATTTTTCGTATGGTGTTATATCTGGACACTTCTTATTTGATGATCTGTTTAGAATATATACAGCTGCTCTCACTGCTTCTGGCCATAGGCGTTTAGGCAAGCCACTGCCAAGCAACATTGTACGTGCACATTCCACAATGCTACGGTTTTCGCGCTCCACTCGTCCATTTTGCTCGGGTGTATATGGTGCGATTCGTTCAATAGTCACACCAGCAACTGACAGCAATCGCATACAATCTCTGTTGATGAACTCCGTCCCATTATCGAAACGAAAATACTTTACGAAATTGCCTGTCAAAACGCGCACCATTGACAACACAGCCTTTATCTTATCACACACTTCGGATTTGTTGGCCAACAAATATATATATTTAAAACTCGTTGCCTCATCTTTGATAAGAAGGAAATATCGCATTCCTCCAATACCCATTTCTTCCATTGGACCGCATAGATCGGCATGCAAGTATTCACCTTTTGCAACCGCTCGCTGTTGTGCCGGTTTATGCGAAGTACGCTGCATCTTTCCAATATGACATTTTTCACAGAAAAATTTATCGTTGCCTGATATTTTGACACCCTCTATCAAATTCTGGCTGCACATGCGCTTTATCGTGTCTGGATTCAAATGTCCTAATCGATGATGCCATTGCTCTAATGTAACAGTTACAGCATTTGCGTGTTCGTTTCTACGCTGCTGAAACGCCATTCTCAATTGTTTGTTGTCATCTTTCACACCAACAGCAAAAACTTCACCACTACCATCTGTCACTTTACAGCCATCATGAGTTATCACCATATGAAAACCTTTTGAAGTAGCGGATGCCGTTGAGAATAAATTTTGCTTCAGCTCAGGAACATGCTGCACATTTTTCAGTTGTCTATTCATCCATTTGCCATTGACTTTAGCTTCGATTAAAATGGTGCCAGTACCATGGATCCGTAAACGATCATTGTTTGCAATTTGGACAAAACGCTCTACATCACTTTTCTTATAATCGGTAAACCATTCTCTGCGAAAAGACATGTGCTCAGTCGCACCTGAGTCAGCAATCCAAACATCTTTACTATCCGTTGTTGCGCTGTTTTTAATTTTGGCACAGAATGCTATATCACCGCCTTTCTTGCCTGCGGGAGAGATATCATTGCGTTTCGGACATTCTTTCTTCCAATGTCCTACTTTATGACATTTATTACATTTTGTTTTCTTCTTTAGCTCATCAATCGACGTTGATGTCTTCTTGCCAGATCCCCATTTTGACTTGAATTTTGCACTAAAAGCTGCGTCTAATGGTTCATCATTTACTTTACCCATTTGGTCCTCTTCGAGTCGTAAGCGTGCAAGTAAACTGTCAAGCGTTCTGCCCTCTTTTATATTGTACCAGACCGTCTTGAAATTACGGAATTTCGGCGTTAAACCACTGATAATGCGAACCATTTTGATGTTTTCCGATAACTTTTCGCCTTGATCCTCGATTTCGTGTGCCATTCTGCTTACTTTTGACACATACTCTGCCACTGATTCACCTTCAGCCATCTTTAAAGAGAAATATTCTTCATAGAGGCACATGATACGTACCTCACTGCGCTTCTCATGTAGACTGGCCAGTTTGTCTGCAATTTCTTTTGCTGTCTTGCATGTCAGAATATGGTTTGCTTGTTCACTGTTTACTGATGAAATTAAAATAGCCATAGCTTTGCCATCATTCTTCTCATATTCACTTTTAGCTGCCTCTGTTGCCGAATCTTCAGGAACATTGCCCGCCATGACATCAGAAAGTGCTCTGGACTTCATTACTGCGTCAATTTGGAACTTCCATAGCTTGTAATTTGTGCCATTTAGTTTGTGGTGAATGCCAAATATGCCATTGTCTGGTTTGGTTTCCAGCAAATCCATTTTTTTTTTTTTACGGTACGACGACTCGACTTATAATATACAAAAAAGGGAAAAAAAAACAAAATTATTTTACGGCACGACGGCGCGGCTTCTACTCTTTTATTTCTACGGTACGACGACTCGACTTATAGTGTACAAAAGAAAAAATTTATTTTTACGGCACGACGGCGCGGCTTCTATTCTTTTATTTCTGGAATGTTCGATGTCAAAGAAAAATTCAAAATGGCACAACGGCGTGACTTTACACAATTTCTGCTCTTGCTTAGTCTTGCAAATTTTTAATTTTATTTACTCGATAATGGTCACTGGGCCCATAACCTGTTGGATTATTGAGTGGAATCGAGTTTTAAAATTAACAAAACACCATATGAGCATCAATTATATTATTAGTTTTATTTAACAGAATAAAAATGTTATTAGCTTCTTGCTGGTTAAAAGACAACGAACGAACTAAAACTTTACAATACAAAAAAGCCAATAGGTGGCGCTATGTTAGACTGACAGATAGAGATGAGAGTTAAGGAAACTAATTTCAAAAACAACAATCGGAAGCAATTAACCTTGCGAAAACACACACTCCACCATTTCGAGCATCAGACGTGATTCTGACGTTAACTGCGATAAGCGAAAGCACACCTGAAAGCAAGACATGATTTGGCAATCACGCCTGAAGCTGACGTCGATGCCGATGATGCTGATATTTTTCGTGCTGTCAAGAGTCGTGGGATTTCGCGAAAATATTCCGATTTATTCATGTTATGAGCCGGTGCTTCGTTTTGGTATGATAATGCTGATTCAGGATCAGTCGTTCTTTAAATCATTCGCATCAGACAATCATAATTGATTGATTGATTATTCAATAAAAGGACGAAATATTTCACATGCGAAGTATCATATTGAGATGAAATCAAAGTCCCAATGGATTACTTAACTTCATTCCAATTGAATACTTACCCATAGCCTCTTTGCATTTCTGTACAATTTAAATTCTTATTGACTTCTTATTGATTTATCAAATGAAAACAAACTATAATGGACCAGAAATACCAAGAGCGGATTTTTTGCTTTTTACATCGTAATCTCATTTCTATACATTATGCTCTTAAACCACCGACAGAAAGTTTTCAGTGAAGTGCTTCACTTCATATTTTGGAAGGTTTTTCAAGTGTTCGGTTACGGTCACCATACGAATTCATCACCTGCTGCACATAGCAACTCAGGGATTTCAATCCCTGACTTCAGTTAATTGCGTTTTTACGGAGCCTTAAAGCGCTTTTAATACCCAACACTCATTAAATTTGCCGCATCGCACAATCACTGATCGCCATTTTCCGCACATAAGTGTGTCGATTTCCCATTTTCCCAAATCAATACTCTCCTCAAACAGATGGCGCACGAAAAAGCAAAGCCTACTCTGATTTCTGTATCTAACGGTTTTTATTGCTGTTGACTTTTAACGCTTCGAGTGATCGCCGCGTCGCTGAGGCTGCCGCTGTCACACTGACACTGACTTGTCGGATATTTATGGTGCTTTAAAAATAATTCGAAAGTGAAAATTAATCGGATAGAAATTGCATCTTATCGATCCGATCGAAATGAGCCAAATACTGCCTTAATAATGCTGTCGGCGATCAGTGTTTCTATTACAAACGCTGCGTAACCACGAAACTTTAATCTATTCCATCCATTCCACTCCGCTCCTTCTCTTTCCATACATCGTCACTTGCGAATGAGCAACTCTGTCTGCAGGCTGGAAAAGTTATTAAGTATTTTTGTCGCCACCTCGTTGGGAGTAGATGAGATATAAATCTTTTCTATCCAATGCAGAATGTATGTATTAATTTATATTTTCGGTTCAAAACGTTGGTAATGGTTCCTATTTCTATTTTGTTACTTCTGTGACAAACTCAACCTCATGATTAGAGGGAAATTCTAAAAGCAGCTTTAAAATTCGTGACTCTGCATCATCAACAAAACATTTGAGAACATTTTACGAGTCCATCGATCATTTTAACTACCTAAATACTTTTGTATGAATAGATTTTAGATGTTCCTATTTTTCTGGAGTGGCTTTGAAATAGATTTTTACTGGAACCGATTCTTCCAAGCCATTTGTTTGAGCTGTTATCAGTTTAAATGGAAAATATACAGACACAATACAGATCAGAGTCGCTCCTATGGAGAAGACGATGCTTCTAGTTGAATGCAGTTGTCGACGAAGCACAAGTGTGATGAATACACAGACTAAAAGCCGATACAGACGCCAGAGACAGAATCTTTGCCATGTGTTTTGTTTGCTTTTCGCCTGAATTCGCCAGCCAAATCTGCGTGGCGATGCACTCGTTGATTCATATTGCAAACAGGAATGCTTATAAAATCGCTGTTATTGCTGATGCTGTTATAGTCTTTGTCGTTTTTGTTGTATTAGTTTTAAGAAAATTCCAATGAAATGAATTGAGTTGCAATAAAAAACAGTTCAAGCGTCTCTTGGCAATCCGAAGAATTCAGTTCTTCAATCGATGTGCTGTAATTCGTGACAATTTTGAAAGAAGCGCTCTTGTTTGCTTGGTTCTCGTCTGCTTATTTTTATCCGTTGGACAAACTTAAACAATGTCGAAGCTTATCAAAGACAAATCGGCGCGTTATTACGGAATGTAAAGCAATACAGAGTGAAACATAATTCAATTGCCTTCGATAAACTGAACAAGTCAACCTAGTACCTCGATGCATTCATCGAGTGGAAAAAAGCAGGGACTAAAAAGTGATCCTTATGACAAGAATCTGGCCGCTGATATCACAGAACATATGCGTATAATTTTACAAGTAGTATACCAATAAATTCATTTAACTCTTAGACAAGAAAATCAGAATTTTAAAAGCGAGAAACGCTAGGAAAACATTTTAAACAATATTAAAAAAATAAAGTGATGAATGAATTCTAGCATTATTTGTGGTTTTTGATAGAATCCTAATACTAATCAGTATATAAGCAAAATGTTACCTCTTCTAATTTCAGATTACTTCGTGGATTACCATCGATGGCAACGATAACCTTCAACGCTTTTCAAACCTGCAACTGGACTGTGAAACTGCATTCAAGCAACACGAACAGGATTTCGAGAAATTCTACTTTATATCGATGGTGAGTGTATCTATCTGCTTCTGCCCTTCACTAACGGAAGCACCTCCCGATCATATCCAGAAACACCTGGCAAAAGGTCGTGACTTGTACGAAGCAGCCAACGATATCGACTCACTTCATGAGAGTGCAGCGAATCTGAAGCCGGCTGTGGACTGCTTCAGTGAAAAGCTCGAGTTAGCCAGGGAGAGGATCGAAGGAGCTGCACGGCTGCACCAACTCCTGTCTTTCACCGGGCACCTGGACGAGAAGATGAGAGAGGAAATGGAACGTCTGGCCGACAAAATCGGGTTGTCCGAGTTACTGCAGAAGACTCGCCTCTTGAAAACGTCTGAAATATCCGAAAATTGTAACGGTAGCGGGAATGGATACCTAGAGAGGAGCATAGTAAAGCCAAATAGCTCGAACCTTCAATTTAACCTCAGCCTAAACTGCAGCAGTGGCGGTGCTCCGATCAAACTGAACCAGAACTGTTCCATGTCCACCATTAGTGTCAGCGCTAGCGGCATCGGTACAGGAAGTGGCACGTGTTCGGAGCATCGCGGTGCGTGTCACTGTTGGCGTGCGAGCCGCCACGTTGAGGACGTCGAGTCGATGCTGGACGAGGACTCCGGCGTACACAAGATCGTCGAGGAGGAGGAAGAGTCGAAGATCGCAGACTCCGGGTTGGGCGGCTGCGAACGCTGCGACGGTACCACAAAGCTGTCCTGGACTTGCTCCTGCCAGAGTCTGCACGAATCGAGCCACTTGTTCGACAAAAGGTAAGAAAGCTTTTGTAGGAAATCCTTTCGGTTAAAATGAAGCTTTGGTCTTTGTTCCCTTAGTCACAGTAGCGATGAACTCGACGATGAGGGCTTCGAGCGAAACGCAAAACAATTCCTCAACATACATTCTCCGATAGAGGCGAATCTGCATCTGCAGTGCCACGTCTCCAATATGAAGCTGCCCAAACTGGAGAATCTGAGCTTTTTGGACCCAAAGATACAAAAGTAAGCATGGAAATGGCGGCGTCTTCATTGTTCTTGCACTTCTATTAACACTGATCACTCTTCGCAGAACGCTTCTTTTGATCATGCATGAAATGATTAACACGGAACGCGACTACGCCCGCTCTCTGCACTACGTCATCGAAAACTACGTCGAGGAGGTGCTCCGCGACGATATCACACAGCCGTTGCGCGGCCAACGGTACGTCATCTTCGGCAACATCGAGAAGATATTCGAGTTCCACAGCTCGCATTTCCTCAGAGAACTCGAGCGCTACGCGAGTCACCCACTGAAAGTCGGCGCTGCTTTCCTAGAAATGGAATCCAAGTTTTATTTGTACGCTTTGTACAACAAGAACAAACCGAAGAGCGATACACTGATGAGCGAGTATGGAACAACATTCTTTAAGGTACCAGAAATGGCGTTTGTTGGAGTAGAAGGAACTTATGTGTAAAAGTGCAAACAATAGAATAATACATTTTTGATTGAAACCTTCTCTTGTATTTCCAGTCCAAACAACTTGAACTGAAAGACAAAATGGATCTGGCCTCGTATCTGCTGAAGCCAGTCCAACGGATGGGCAAATATGCTCTGCTGCTGCAGCAACTGGTAAAAGCCTGCAGCTCAGTTCAGGTATAATCCTTCTAAGTATTCTCGCATACACATTAACGTTATTTCCTGAATAGCAGGGGGCCGCCTTCCAGGAAATCGCTGCCGACGTCGAGGAACTGCAACAAGCTGAGGAGATGGTGAAGTTCCAACTGCGTCATGGCAACGATCTGCTAGCTATGGACTCCCTGCGCGACTGCGATGTGAACGTTAAGGAGCAGGGACGTCTCTTGCGCCAGAATGAGTTTTTGGTAACGCAGGGACGCGGAGGCAAAACAGCGCTACGCCAAGTTTTTTTGTTCGAGGAGTTGGTGCTCTTCAGCAAAGCACGCCGCTTTCCAGACCACAAAGTAAGCGATTCATGGAGAAAACAGAATGTACTTATGGCTACTCTCATTCCTTCCAGAACCTGGATATTTATCTCTACAAGAATAGCATCAAAACCTCGGACATCGGGTTGACGGCGCACGTGGGCGATTCACCCACGAAGTTTGAGATTTGGTTTAGGAAACGGAAGCCTGAAGATACGTGGACCCTGCAATGCATCTCCGAGGATATTAAAAGCGCTTGGACCGAGGAGATCTCGAGGATCTTGTGGGAGCAGGCGAAACGAAACCGAGGTAGAACAAAAGTTTTTATTAAAAGATTCACATAACCTATGTCTACTTCGTTCAGAAATTCGTCTGGCTGAAATGTCGTCCATGGGAATCGGCAGTAAACCGTGCCTTGATATACGACCGAGCAACAACCAAATCAGTGATCGTTCGATTACCATTACTCAACTGGGAAAGAGTACGTTTTGAATATTTGTGTTATTCAAAGTGTCTATTCAATCCTCCTTCCTTACAGCAGCCAAACTTCGGCACTCATTTGTTGGCCCTTATCCAGAGCAAGGCAAAGTCGTCACACGACCTATTTCGCTCATCTCGGAGAGCTCCACTTCGAGCGGAACTAGCACCTCTTCGACCAGTACCGGCAGCAGCTCCTTAAGCGGTGGCAAACTGAGAACCTACTCTAGTCAACCAGCAGCTTGCTTGGAGCTGATAAATGAGACGCAAACTTTAACGCTAACAACTTCGGAGTCTAGCGGATGCAATACGAACAACAACAACACTAACACAATTAGCAGTAGTACAGTCGGTATCCTACAACGCAGTCATAGACGCTCTACTACGCTTGTCAGTCAACTCTCAATTGGTAATGAACCACAGTCGAATTAAGGTATAGGCTCAATTTCCGGTTGCTTGCTTTGACTTTTTGACATTTAAAGTGTTTCCAGTCAACACCAGGGCAGTTATTTGAAGCTAAATGTACGCCTTGACAACACAGGTAGCTTTAAGCGGAATTAATTTTTTTAGACTGTGTGAATATGGTTTCATCAGAAGTATTGGAGGATATCAGTATACTATTTTATTTATTTCAATTATATAAAAGATTAATGAAGTTGAGGAGAAAATTCTGGCTAAGAGATCTTTCCCTCCAATGAAGAGAGACAAGATTTTCAAAATAACTTTTGCGAAACTAGCAGCGGATCCATAGCAATTTCATACTGCTACGTGGATGCCTTTGCCAGCGTTCAATTTGCTTTATCCCTTAATGAAGGCATCTTTAACAACACAAAGCATACCGACAGCCATATTGCCAAAAATCAAGCTATTAAATGGAAATTTATTTCCTGGATAATGTTTTCCCAAGTAAAGGGCTATTTTATTGTGAAACAACTACAAAAAAAAAACCAAAAAAAACCAATTTTTTCATTTAAGATTTTAGGATCTTCATTTTCTTATGTTATGTGAAAATAAAATATGTCCATAAAAATCGAAAACAAGTGTTATATTTCTGCTGCATTTCATGTGAAGGGTCTGTCGAGTTTAGTAATTTTTGTCGTTACTGCCAATCCAACCTTCCATAAGGCTGCGTTATGTCGCAAACGTCCAAGCAAAGCAAGCGAAGCGTACATTGAATTTACATCTTTCTGTCTCCGAAGGTTGAATTGGCTTTTGTTTTTAATCACATAGCAAAGTTTTACATTTCTGCTAGTAACTTTTGTCTTCTTGGTTCCTTTTCTTGTTTAACGAGAGTCTGCAGTAAAATTCATTGGTTTCTTCCAAGTGGTGATTTTATATTATATGAGTTTTGAAACTTGGATCTTTTATATATACTAGTACTAAATTGATTAAGCATTAAATGTCCTTACTTTATTTTCAGAGAGTTAGGCAAGCTAAAATTTACTTAGCAAAAATTTTTGTGTATAAACTGAATAAGTAAGCATGTAAGAATAAAATAAAAGGTTTTTTATATTAATTTTCGTTTGTATATGTACTTAAATAAAGTATTATAATCCTAAATCATACGCGGAAAGAAGAAATAACACAAATTCCTTTAAATGCTACACAGTGATCAGTAGGTCTTTTCCGATATCGTGCTTCCTTCTACTCTTCCATCATTATACTTCGATATTTCGTATTAAATTTGCGACCCTTAAGGTTACTGCAACCACCTGGCTTCCATAATGTCTAAGCGAAGAACCTTTCTGGTTGGTTTCCAAAACAATACGATTCCCCTCCTTTATTTGTTTTATATCACCCCATCACCTCTCTTAAGCTCTTTTAGCAATTTATAATATATATATTAGCGGAATTTTTGGGTTTATTTTATTTTATTTACTTCAACGAAATTGTAATTTTTGTGTTCTTGTGTTTAATTTTTGTGTAATTCAATCTCATTCAGGAAAGTTCGCTCTTTACCGCCATTTGCTTTTTGTCTACAATAATTATTTAATAGCGACAGCAGTTTGTGCTCACTTCAATTTTCGCCACTTACAAGTGGAGCATCAACCGCTATTTCTCTCATTAGCTCTCTGCGCCTTCGCACGCAGAACTTGTTTAGTAATTATTCAGACGTCGGCTCGATCGGTTGTGTGCTTGTTAGAGTTTTGGTATTGATGCAAGTTAAAATTACAGCTGTTGAGAAAAGTAAATTGTTTCCGTTTTATTAAACTGAAATTAATTGTGCAATCGCGAAAATTATAGTAAAGCGAAAAAGCTTAATAAATAGAGCGAAATTTCTAAATACAATTTTCGCTTTCTTGTTTTAATCGGGCTCTTTAGAAAATTTATTTTAAGTCAGTCTTTGAGCGTGTTCGTTTTGTCGGTTTTTTTATCGAGTTCTGCTCTAGCATAACTGTGTTTTTAAAATACTACAAAACCGTGTCATTCAAAAAACACCGTTGATCGCTGTCTTCGGTTTTCAATGATTTATAAGCATAAAACTGTTTCTTACATAAATAACAGTTTGCATCGTCCGATTGGTATCATTTGAAGTGTTAAAAAAATATTCTCTTCGTTTTTTAGAAAAGCAATTTTGATAAATGTTGTAGACACAGCGCGCCAATAAAGCCTGAAATTTTTCAAGGGTGTTAGGTGCTAAATTGCGATCATTCGAAGCTCGGTAATAAAAGTTTTCTGAAGTTGCAATCGGTTCCTTCCAATTAGATTATTGGTATCGTTCGATTTCCGTTTATTCCAAGGGTTGAAAACGGTTTTCAATCAAATCATTTCTCATAATTGTTGAAAAGAGCGCGATAACAAAAAGCCAGGGCTGTCATCGTCCGATTTGCGTTCATTAAAAATGTTAAAAAACTAATTCCTCTTCGGTTTTCGACAATGTTTTTTTGGTGTATATTTAAATAAGCGGGAACAAATGTGCATTACGGGATTTTGCCAATTTTTTTGTGTTTTTTTGTACCGTTATTTTTTACTGTTTTTCTTTGAAATTAGGGGTTTTTATGAGGGGCGTGGCCGATTGTGGGCGTTCCGAGGTCATGCAGAGGGCGTTTGAAGGTCAAATGAAGTGCTGAGGGCCTCGGGCAGGTTCCGCAGTGGAGTTGTGTTGCTCCCCTCCCCTCCCTGCCTAACCCCACACCCCCCCCCCCCCCCCCCCCCCCCCCCCCCTCAACAACAATAGGGAAAAGCGGGAAATTTTTCTTAAAAATTTTTCATTTTAAAGAGTAACAGGTTTTGTGATGACGTTTGCCTTGAAAAGCGCCGCAGGCGAAAAATTTTTAAGAAAAATCGCGCGATTTTTCTTAAAAATTTTTCATTTTAAAAAGTAACAGGTTTTTTGAAGGTATGTCATTTGAAATGTATAGTATTGGAAGTGAAGAAGAATCTGTAACTATTCTGTTTTGTGTTTTTTGTTTTTATTTGTAATTAATAAATTATAAATACCCTAAATTATAACAATATACCTTACTGATACCCTAAAAATACGCCAATAATAACTAATAGAAACATTGTTCGTAATAAGCACTTGCAAGTGTACAGATATGCACACTACACAGTTTGAGCACTTAACATTTATTTTAGAATATTTCGATGAATATCGTCGGAATCGCAAGAGATAACCCCAACATGTTATATATCATTGGAAAGGGGAGACTGTAAGCTTTCAGGGGATGATGCTAACTTTTGACATCATTACGTAATATTTTTAACAATTTATATTTTTTTAAGACAACCTCCGAATTTTTTTTTAAAACTAAATTATCTCGGAAAATAGTGGCAGAATCAAAAAAAAGATTAATACCTAAAAGATAGATCTCAAAAATACCTTTCTAATGATATACATTATGTATCTGTACACCATTCCATTGAGAAGATATAGCTATTCAAAATTTGAACGGTTTTGACCTTCAAACGCCCATAAATCTTAAAGTATGGCCACGCCCCTAAATTTTTTTTCGCAGTTCAATTTTGGGGGAGGAGGGGGCCTAAATGTTCAATACGGGAATAAGCGCGAGTGTTTGTGTGTGCAAAAAAATTTGTCTTCAACAGCAACAACAACGTCATCAACAATACTTGAATGTATTTAAACAGGTAAGCATATATTTTTGGCAATGATACGCGAGTTATTTTGTGTTTCAATGTCGTTTTATATGGACAATCCCAATAACAAAGATTGTTTTTCTATATACAGGTATCAATGTCATACATATATATTACACTTGTTCACATAGACGTATTTACAAAAGAATGGGCAAGTACTCTTTATTTCATTTCAATTAATGGATAAATTCGCCAAAAAAATGATTGCTTTTATACATATATTTTATTAAATAACAAAGAACTTAATCCTAAACCTATTTTAATGCGAATTGTGTAGAGTCCTTTGAGATTTCTTATTTTACAACACCTGTTAATAATTGGGGAAAAGATCCTGAAGTTTTATTTATAAATTAAATCGAAAATGTTCAGTTCGCTTCTCAAAAGCTTGAGATACCAAATTTCAAAGCTATTTACAGCGCCATCTCATGGGCAGTAGAGTCTGTCAAAGCAAAGTCCCTTTCTGAATACATTTCCCTTTGCTTGTTCTTCTTTTGTGCTCTACACTGCACAAAAGTGTTAAAAGAGTAGGCTTAATAATGTGAAGCGCGGTATTTGAGATTATGTAGAGTGTTCCTCAAAAACTATTAGCTGCGTTCCGGCTGTTCTAATCTAATCCGAATATTAGTTGGAACGCAAACAGAAATTGTATTCAGGCCATCTATTTTTTAAAAATTCTCCACCTCTTTCTGATATTTGGAACTAAATATAGAATTATATGTTAATCGGAAAAAAAAATAGGATTCTTAACCGAAACAAGATGAGACAGCAAGAACGCTGCAAGAAAGACCTTCTTGTTTGTCTTCGTATAATTTTTCTAGGGTCAAGAAGAAACAAAATAGCCACAACAGCTTCCTTTAGCAACAAAAGGTCCTGTTTTGAAGAATATGTTTCTAAACAATGTTGACTACAACGATATCTTCTATTTAATTCAAGCTAGGTAAGTTTTTTTCTTTGAACCTGTTGGGAATCATTAATAAAGAATTCGACAAATCAGTGTCGTGTAGAGATGTGTAAGAATCGCTGTCGTGCTACCTTTTCACCACGAAACAGACTTATTTAGAGTTCAGGAAAAATTAAAACAGATTTTGCAAGTCTCCGAAGTGACTTTCGTTTAATTCGCAGCAATCAGGAATGTAATAAATTCTAATTTCGTACATGAAGATTACGAGCGGAAAATTGGTTTTTATGATGTGAAAGAAGTTAATCTCGATGAAAGAACACAAACATATAAACATACAGTAGCTTATAAACAAATGGAAAGCAACTAAGGAAACCAACAAGAAGAAAAACAAATACAACACATCTGTAGTTGGATTAACAGGAACTCGAAGCAATACTCATAAAAGAAGAGTGCTACAACTTCTAGCGTAAAATAAAATCACTGCAAACATGGTAACAGTGAAGAGCGTCCTTATACACCCTCGTAAATAGATATGCAAATACATATAGTGTTACTGTTATATACATGCGTGAGTACAATTGAACACACCCAAAAAAAAAAAAAACAAAGGTTCGTCCACAAATCGAGAATTATAAATAATTCGGTGTTTAAATTTGTTTTTAAGTTGTTTAAGTTGATCGTGTAATTTATTTTGATTATATTTCCCAATGTTATAAAAAGCATGTTATAAGCCTTTGTTTTATCATATTTTTACAATATCTGTTCTGATCTATTATTATTATGTATGGTAATTTTATGTACGGAATGTTCGCAGACTTTCGTTGGATGTTGGGTCTATTCACGTATAATCCACACAATTTTCCACCATGGTGCGCTTGTTTACATGTGCTTCCCTCTTTTAGTTCTGCTTATAAAATATCTCATACTGATGCGAGTATGTGTCAATAGAATTTAATGCATGTGGTTGTGTATTTCTCAGAGAAATAAACCGCACAACAACAGAAAAGTATAAACCAAAATGAACAAATAACCATCATCCACAACAACCCAACGCACTAAAACTAAATGACAACATTAAAAAAGGAATGTAAACAAGAATGACCACAAACAGAATTCTACAAAGAGTTAAAGTACAGAAGTTCTCAGCAAAAAAACCAAAAAAAAAGAAGTATTTTGCAAGTTACATGTTCTCTAGACGAAGCATGAAACGATGACATCTGTGGCATTGATGTCGGTCAGTTAACAGGAGAAATAAACAGAATAATCTCATAGAGAGAAAGTAGAAGTTGGAAGAAGCAGTGTAAAGACAGGGAAAGGAAGAGATGTAAGGAGCGAAAAAAATAAGATTTTTTTTTTTGCCGATAAAGGCAAAGGCTTATTGACTTGACTTATTATAGTCATCGCCTGGTTATGCAACTAAAATAAATGTTGAATATAACTAAAATCAAAGTAAATAAAATTTTGTTGCAGAATTTAAATTTGTTTCTTCTCGATCCATTCAATCATTCTGCTTGTCAGTAACCGTCTACACACTAGAAAGTCGGATGAAGCTTTCAATTTTACAGCTGCCTTCTTTAATGACAGTCGATTCGTATCTTAAACTCTTTAAATTGTTGATGTGACATGGATTAAAAGCACTCAGGATGCAAATCAATTTCGATTTAAATGGTGTTTTAACGTGGTGAAGATGAGTATGATTGTGGTTTACGGTCAACTAACGACAATATCCTGAATAATTTCGTCACTGTTTGTGCATGCGTCGTTCGGAAATATCATGAAAACAGTTCACAAATTCGCACAGAAGCACTTTATGTCTTTCACGTTCGTCGAATATGGACACGGTGCTGTTTATGCCACTGCGTTACTTCAGCAAATGTTCTTGAAATTGTTCCGTTGATTATTTTATTGCATCAAACTTATATCCACAGTCACACCAACGCATCTATTCCAAATGTGTGCATGTGTGTGTTAAAAGAAATGCTATAAAACGTTGGGAAATAGGATATTATGGCCAATAATTTGGTTGTGCTTGTGTTTCTTTGTATGTATAAGTGTGCTTGATTTTGTGACTGAGAATGTGTGCGCTTGTCACTCTGCTGGTGTTTGTTTTGTTTGTCTCATCTGTGCGTTAAAACGGTACCAAGGCACTTATGAGGCAAACTACTTCGTTAAATTTCTTTATTGACAGCCAGAAGCTAGATCAACAACAGATTCCAAACTCAAACGTACAGATAACGTGTGTGTGTGTGTGTGTGTGTGTGTGTGTGTGTGTCGTTATTATTGTTGATATTGCTGAAGTGCTTTTGAATTGCATTCACTTCGTTTCCTGCCGTTTGCTTGTTTTACTTATTGTGAGCTAAATTGAATCATAAATTAGGTTACGGCTTATTTAGTCCCCTCTCATTCTTCCTGCCCTCAATTTCTTCAGCCTCCTTCGTACAGCGTAGTGTTTAATGTAGTTGCAGATACTCGTATCCTATCAGGTGATTTACAATCGGATCTCTTCTGTTGAGTTACTGGGTTAATTTGTATGGCGTAGTTTTATTGCTCTAATTTCATTTAAATAATTTACGGAATGGATTTGAAATTGAATTTCTTAGCAGGCTACTAAGAAATGTGATTTTCTTCTTCTGCTCTTTGTTTGATTTGATTTCAGATTTAATAATTCACAGTTCAAATGCGAATTGAATAATTTTGTCTTTGATTACAAATTATTTGAAAAACATTCAGCTTCAATTTTAATGAAAATCGTGGGCATCATCCATTGACACGAAATGAATAATTTATTTATTAAATAAATTGTTTCTGTTGTGTATTTAATTCAACTCCAAGTGATATATTCGAAGGTAATACTTATTTATTAGATGGCTTTGGAAGTTAGTGAAGTATAGTATTCAGAGATTATCTACAGTGTAAATTATTTTCCGTAAATAGTATTTTTCTAATTCTAATTTCATAGATTTATTTGGTTTTTATTGTTATTTTATGCTTAGTTTCCTCAACATTTAATTAATGTCGCTTATACGTTGTGGTGCCAATCGCTTGTAGCCTGTTAAAGGCACTTTTGGATAGTTTGCTACTTGGTTTAATTATCACCCTCCCCTCAGCCATGTTCCACATACTCACTAAAATAATTACTGCTGCCACAATTCGAACCACAAAAACTTGACTGTAATTAACAGAAATAAAAAATGAACATCATTTAATCGCTTCACACGCAGCTAACCAAGCAAGACGATGTAAAAGTGAGTCTGTGTGTTTGTTTTCGTCTTCTTGTGAGCACCAACATGAGTGCGTTTGTTTGTATTCGAGATTTACTAACTTAATCTTTTACGTCAAGCCAGAAGCAGTCCTTGCATGCATTTTTTATTTTGCTTGAGTTCATATGAAAAATTATTGTCGCTAGTGTAATTACCAAAGAACTAAAACGTTAAACCAACACACATGTACGAACCTCCAAGCATTAGAGTTCTGATGCGAGTCGAAATGCTCTTCATTAGTATTTCCATTCCTTCCCGTTTCTCCGTTGAGCTGAAGATTATTTAAAAGTGTGCAAGAGGGTTTAGTGGATTCTAGATTCGTATGCAGCTCTCTGTTGTTTTGTGTGTCCTCCTTCTCACGTTACACTGCGTTACACTGCGTTACACTGCGTTGCTTAGTTGACATGATGAGGGAAGGCACTAAAATTCGCTCACTCCTCGCGATATATCACTTCACGCTTCTAAAATTGTCTTGGACAAATTATATTCAAAGCCACAGGAGAGCGTGTGTGGAATTGTATGACAGAAATTCACAAAGTTCACACAATCAAAAATCAAGGAGCAAAATAACAGGAGAAAAGTGAAAATATTGCACATGGATATGCAATAACGTGGATGTATTTTCTATTGACGTAAAAAAAAACAAAATTCTTTTAACTAATTTTATTATAATAGATATGATTTCATTCGTTTCAATTATTTACCTCAATTTTAAAAAATTTTTATATTTCGATTCTTTTTATTATTAGTACGTTTATTGTTTCTCCAGTTTTTTATTTACACATTTTTAAAACCTACGGCAAACTGAAATACATCTCCTTGATATAAATATTCTTAAAATTGGACCTAAATAAATAAAAAAGCAATAAATAAAACTCGACTCGAGAAAAGAAGACGAAGAAGCTTTTAAATATATTGAAATTTTTTAGAGACGAAAAGAATGCGTGGAACGAAAATGCCCTCGCTGCTATTTTGCGCGCTGAAGCAAAGAACCTTTGGATCCGTGACTAATGATAGTCGGGCCAGCGGCGGGATCAGTCTATAGGAAACAGCGCAAATTGAACTCCTCAGCTGGATGGATTGATGAATGAATGGTTTGATTGGGGCGAGGAATGCGCCAAAGATATGAATTTAGGGGAAGCATTTCTGCAAAGCGATTCATTCAAACCTCGATGTAGGAAACAAGTTAAGACTCAAGGCTACAATGAAGTATTTAGAGCCGTTTTTTGTGATTAATTAATGCGAAACGCATCAGAAGAATGTGCGAGAAGAAAGACTGGAGAAAGGCGCTACTTATGAATGCAGCAGTTTTCTTTCAATTTATGAATTCGTTTGCTTTATTGTATTTTGCAATAAAATGCAATTTATTGTTTGCCTAAATAAGAAATAGCAAAACAAAGAATAACCTTTAAATAAATCCTTAGTAAATAACAGCAAACAGCAACAATGCAATTATAGTAAAATTTTGATTGGAAAAAAGATAGGAAAAGAGGAACTTGATTGCTTTTTATACTTCACGCTCCTGGTTTTTACTATCCTCTGCTGATGTTCGTTGCCAAGATATAACGGAACCGGAAATTGGTTTTGGGAAGCTTCAGCAGGAAGTTAAACACAAAATAAGAACAAAAACGAGGAGAAACAATGACAAAAGCAATAACTAAAAACAACAGAGTTCGTATTTGTTGATTGGAATTATTGAAGAATGATCTTTTTCTTTTCTATTTCGCCGACCTCTTCTTAATCGTTGTCTTTTTTGTGTTCTTTCTTTAGCTGCCATCTCTTCCACTGCAGTCGCCACGCCTTCTCTTCGCTTTCAATCGCTGTTATTCTTGTGAAACAATTTAAAAGCGACAGGAAACTCATTAGAGTTGCCACCGAATCCTGGCCCAGGGAACAGCGCACAGCCAGAGGTTAACAAGAGCTGAAATGGAGTGTAATGACCCACCCGTAATGAAAATAAGGACTTGAATTAAGGACGTCTGCCGCGAAGAAGGCGTATTTGATAATCTATAAAAGAAGAACAGAAAAGGATAAAAAATAAACATAATTCTATTGAAAATATATTCGCATCATTACTGAGATCTTTGTTTGTTATATACAGAAATATGTTTGTTGATTAATTACATGGTAATTAAATTACTAATAAACTAATTTTTCGGTTCAAATTAATTATTGTTTATTAACTTTATAAAATTAAGTTTAATTAATTAGTTTCAGTGGAATGCCTGCCGTAAAGACTTGTTAAGAAAAATTCATAAAAGCATTGACCGGAAAGGCAATGGCAATTGCAAGACTGATGAATATAATAATAATAATAATAACACTGAATAAACACATAAAAGTTGATCATAAAATGTCAAGGACTTTAATAAAGGCAAGAATCCTACACACAATCACACACATGTCTATGTTTTTGCGGTCTCATTAAAGCTTGCTATGTAAATGGGGTCACATTTTGGTTAAAAAAACAAACGACAACGATGCTGCATGTCAACAAAAAAATCATTTGCAATTTAAATGAACATAAAGGATTTTATGGAAATTTTCATTCATTTCTGTTTGCATATTTCTTCAGAAGAATTTAATAAAAATAATAAAAAATGAGATTTTTAAAATAATTATTTTGATGTCTGATGATGATAAAAAAGTTACAAAACGTGTGGTTAAATTTGCGTTACTTTAAAGTTAATTGGCCTTTGATTGCATTAAAAAAGACCTCAATGCTCATTGTTGTCTTTATTTTCGTTGTTGGAAATCTTTTTACCAACTTAAAAGGAATATAACGACGTTTGCTTCTTCTTGGACTATCGCAAGGGAATCCGTTTTAAAAGCATAAGGATTAAATAAGCGAATGTTGAGAACACGTGATTGCATGTGCGTGCGTGTCGTGTTGGGAATTATGATGGTGTTGGTAATTTTTATGAAGGCTGCGTTTTTGATGTTGCAGAAACGGGGAAAAGGAAATTTAACACACGAAAAACAACCGTTGAAACCGAATATTAAACAAAAGGTCATAAAACTGACCATCAGAAGATGGAAGAAGGAGAGTTTTTATGTGGGTGTGGATGTTTGTATATTTCTGTTGGCATTTGGTATTGCAAAATTTATTAATTTACAATATACAATTACGCGATTAACAATTTAAGCGAGGTTATTCAAGCATTTTATGCATTTGTATGTATATTTCTTTGTTTACATATGTTGGGCTTTTAATTAATGAATCGGCGAACCCCTGGCCAATTATTTTATTACAGGAATCGCTGCTAGCAAACGACTAGCAATGAATGATTTTTATTTAAATGGAAGTTTAATTAATTGCAACTGCTTCTTATCTTTATTCGCACAAATAATAGTAATTCATTAATTTTTGTACATAATGAAGCTGACCTTTCGACCTGTCATAAATATTGTTTTTAAATACATAAATAAGGAAATACAAATAGAAAACTGTGAAGAAAATTCTTTATCGTATGTCGTTTATGGCAGGCTGAAAACCAGTAAAAAAATTATCAACAGCAACAATTAACAGCAATTACCAACAATTTAACAGCTGCTGATTACCATTTACACAATGAAAACAACGCACACAACAACTATAAAATTATTGGCGATATCGCCAATTGCAGAGAAAATCGTTAATCGAATCGCGAGACTAAACAAAACTCGTTCTTTCAATGTGCCTTACGAATTCGCTTTAAATGTCGAAGATTTATTGATTAAACTAGAATATGTTTGGATTTTATTTCGTGATTTTCACTGCAAACGTTATAAAAAGCCATTTGAATCTCTATAAGAGATAATTTAGAATCGTGTGTTGCCTCAGACTTATATCGCCTCCAACTGATGGCAGATAACGAGGCATGAAATGATGATAATGACTTTATAGCGATACTTATGTGTGTACATAACGGAACATGAACAGAAAATAGCGCTGGAGGAGCTCTGTAACGTGGCAGCACCAGATCCTTGCTTCAATGATGCGTAGCAGAGTAAAATGGCTTAAAAAATCCTTATAAAAGTAGAAACAAATGCAGATAATCAAAAAAACAAATAAGGAACGTGTAAAAAGAGTGAATGAAGAGCCCTACGAGTAATAAAAACGAACACGTGTTACGTACTGCCGCAAGAACAAATTTTCTGATGGTGTTGTTGCTCTTTTTCTTCTTTTGCTCCCGTTTTTAGAATTCTTTCATATCCGGTCGAGTTCGTTGTAGCAGATTGCGCCAAGGATGCTAAGGGACGAAAAACGGCAGCGTTTAATCAGTTCTGCATCCGCTACCGATGACGCTGTTAACTGATGGAAAAATGTCTAATGCGCTTGTCTGCGAGATACGAATACATGCTTAACCTTGGTTAAATTTTTAATGAGCTTTAAAAGCCACGTCATTAATTATTCATCAGAAAGCAAGTTTCCAATTAAAAAAAAATGTTACAGATATAAATTGATATTTAATATCACCATCATCATTTTCATTTAAATCATCATTTTTTTAAAAAGCACAGTAACAACATTGAAAGAGCAAAAGCGAGAAACGATTATTCCCATCCCAGGAATGTTAGCTGAGTGAATCGCCAAATATTCAACCAACGTCATCATATTCTAAGATTAAGAAATCATTTTTTTTTTAACATGACAATCAAATTAATTTCCATTGCTTTTTATACAGACTTCGATTCTATATGTTTATAGAAATATTGAAATTTATTATAATATTTATGAAGCAGGTTTAAGTTATGTTTATTTATTTTACAGGTTTACATTGTAACAATGTGAAATTCCATTTTACATTTTATCTTTTTATGCATTTCTCGTTTGACAATTCGCCGCACATTCTAAAACCTGATTGCGATCTATAGAGACCGCTGTTGTGTTTGCTTCCGAGATCCGTTTCCGAAGTGGAAACAGTGTTTTTTTGAGGAAAAGAAAAATTAATGACCACAAAACTGGGTAAGCATAAAATTTGCTTAAACCAATTTGATTCGGTCGCAATCTAGCTCCTTGGTTGCTTGTTGAAGCACCATAAAATTTGATGAGCACATTTGTTGAGCTTTGACGTCGCCATTTCACGGCGGCAACAAAGGAGTGGCTCATGTAAGTGTAAAGCAAGATATAACGCCATTTGCAGGCAATTTGCTTTTTATAGTTGTATTGGAGTGCCACGTTCGGATGATATGCAAAAAATAAAACGGAAACAAAGAAAACAGAAAGCTGTTTGCCACACTTGTTGTCGATTGCTTCTTTGCATAAAGGTTTTTGGTGGGTTGTGGTGGACACGATTTGGTTAAAATCTCCATACGAATAACAACATCCTTCCTTTGCGAATGTTCAACCAAGACAGCTAAATAAAATGTTGAGTTGGTTTCTTTCACCAACTTCGTCGATGTCCTTTCATCAATGTTTTTCCAACTGCAATTCAAAAATATCATTTCACATTAATGTGTGTATATTCATTTCTGATGATGAATTCTGGTAATTTGCTTACGAGTATAAAAGCTTTGCAGATCAAGGCCCAAAGCCATACCAAAATTTCGACCATGGTCAAATTGCACACATCCCTCTATGATTGCATTCATTCATGAACAGCTTGTGCACGGAGGAAACTTTCATTCAGACGAAATACATTTTCCCTCTTTATTACATTCATATTACTGTTTCTTACTTATTTTTTGTGTTTTTGTATAAATATCTGAGCGCCAACTGAGCGCAACGTATTCACATTTCGTTTTGACTTCGATGGTTTGTGTGGTTGCCCAAAATATTTCTGCAAAGAATTTAATAACAAAAAAATTTTCGGCTCCACTGGCATCAATACAACAAAAATGCATGTGCATTACATCAAAATATGCTCAGTATGTTGTAAAAAGTTCCTGCGAAACAGAAAAGAGAAATGTTTCTATGGTGTAGGTTTTATATTCATCATCTGTAAAATTTCAAATATTTCAAGGAAAATTGGTTTCCCATGATGAATGCTTAATAAATTTCTACTTGCATACAAACTGATTTTCTAGCATAGATTTAAATTATATTTTAATTGCTTTTTGGTATGTAAAATGAACGTTTTTCATATTGCTTTGTTATTTTTTGATATTATTTTAGTTGGTGTTTTAACACAAATGGTTTAATTACACAATTTAGCATTATAAAACCTTGGGGTGAAAGGGGTGAGTGAAAAGCGAACAAAACGAAATGCGATGTCTTAAAAATACTTATGCCTATAATGTCTTTTGTTTTATTCTTTTTGTTGTAATTTATGGTTGCTGTCCTTTATAGGTGATGACTTTTAAGTTACTTTAACTTATATGAGTACATAATCGATAAGCAGCATCATCGATTTTGTAATAAAAATTTGTAATAATTTCAGCCAGTAGAAAAGCCAAAGAGAAATTTATTCTATTTGGTGCAACAGGACGTATGAGTGACTGGCATTTATGTTAAGTGATTAACTATAAAAAATGTAGCAGTCGTTGCATTCTACTTTTATTGGTCTGATGCTAAAATCTTGAGAATTTTATATTTTTTAGATTATTTCTTCTTCTGGGCAATTTATTTATGAAATTCCAATACACAGAAATTTCGAAGCACGAAATGGTTTTGCCTGCTCCGCCTTTTATTAAAAAACTTTTTTTATATGTACTTAAGGACATGAAATATGATTGCATTGGCTTTAATTTGAGTAACTTTGCTAGGATGCCGAACGAAATACCTTCATCTGCGCTTACGAACTCGTGCCCAGAAGGAGTTTTTCATACTTTAGGCTTTGAGGCCTGAAAAACCTGTGAAAATAAAAAAGCAATTACAATAACAGCAAGTAGAAACGCAACAAGAAAAGCAGATTTAACAAAGTTAAAAACGAGGAAAACTTTTTTAATTTCACTGTCGAAAAGAGCGCATAAAATTTCTTATAAAACTTGGGACAACAGCAGCAACGGAAGTTCGCTCGATATAATTGATTTTGCTTTGGAAGGAAGTTTATTATTGTGGAATGCAATTTATTTATGCGAACCAGATACGCTATACGCGAGAGCAAAACGAAGCAGAATCTAGTCAAACAAGTGTAAAAACAAAACATTTGTTGAGTTTCGCGCCATCATTTTGCATCGGGTTGCTTACAAAAAGCAACACCAATTTGTGCAATCGTTGTGTTTGTATGTCGTTTGCCTGTGTCGTGTTAAAAAAAATTCCCTGTAAATAATGGCACCAAAATACGCTGTGGCTAGGTTGTGCTCTTTTTAGAAAAAAGTTATCGACATTAAAAGAAATTCGAATTTGCATAATGACGTAAGGATGCAGAACTTTATATTTGCCTAATTTTATTGCACTTTGGCTGCTGTTGGCAGTCGCATTGCAAGGTAGAAAAACTATTAAATAAATTTCGTTTTTTTCCTTCCCAGGTAATTTAATTTTCATTTCAGACGATGTGAAAAAACGTAACGATATCAAAGAAATAGAGCAGATTTAACGAGTTTCAATTTATATTAAAAGAAGAAAATTTAAAAGAAGACCTTAAGATTAGTAATAATGAATCTGCTATCCCCAAAGGACTAATAACATTATCTACTAAACACGTTAAGATATGTTCCTGAGTTTTTCGGTTGAATATAATGTAATTAAATAAGTTACTGCTTAAATTTTGTCATGTGTTCCCAGTGTCTGTCTAATAATTTTTCAGTAAACCATCACGTATTTCAGAGTACTTTTTATATTCAACGTGTTAGTTCCTTGCAAAATACTTTTTCCTGTGAAAGCACAGAAAGCTTTGTCATGCTGTCAATATTCCTTTCGAGCAATTCGAGATTTATTTCAATGCAATATTTTACTTTATTTTACATTCTCCGTTTGCGCTCAGTTTTTGCAGTTTTCCAACGCAGTTCTTTGTTTTTCCATTGTGCAGATGCTTTTAGTTTTAATAAAATGGATGGCTTTGTCCCCGGAAATATATTTTTTGTCCGTATCCTGCAAGCAAAATAGTAGAAACCCACTTAATTGAAATCTTATTATTTGCGTGCAGCAGAAAAATGGAGAAGTGATAGGAAGAGCGATGCGAAGAAGAAAAATATTGAAACATGAAGTCTACTTGATATCGCACAGAAGAATTTAGTTTACTAAAATCAAAGCGAATTTTTTTGAAGATAAACTTGATAGGATTTCATTGCGCAGAAAAAAACTGTTGAAAAGTAGTTGATAGAGCGAAGAAAAAAGTGAAAGCGGATTGGAATGTAGAAGGTGAAGTAAGTGCACTCAGACATTCACGATAATGGTTCTTTTGAAAAAAAAAACTAACTAAGAAATCTATTACATATATTTTGAGAAATACAAATAGTGTTACTCGTTGTCTATTAAAATAGTGTGCATGAAGCTGGAACAAGCTTTCTGTTTATTCAAACTGAACTACGAAGAGGATGCAACCTCGATGAATCGATTTAAATTAAGCATTTGATAAGAATTATCAACAACATCTTTAAAATCTGATTGTATGTGCATCTAAAGATTGGAACATTAAACGCAGTGTTTTACTGAAATTTTCTCACGATTGAATCGAGTGGGTTGCAGGGGGCTTCGTAATGGTTTCTCATGCAAAGTGTTGCTTCACTTTAAAAATGGAGGACAGCTCGAATAGTTTGGAAACTTTGCTCTTTCCATGCTCCCGCAAAGACTTATTTATCCGTTTTTGCCTTGAGGTTACTTCCGATAGCCGACACACAGCCAAATTTTCTGCTTCTTAACTGAAATCACCGCTTTTATTCTGTTTGATTCATTTCATTTGCTACTCATGCTACTTTCTTCGCGGCTTCTTTCAAGGAGTATACATTGATATGAATGTATGAATGAATATCTATGAATACATACTATTTGCTTCTTTTTAGAATATTCTCTCTGTATTGCAAATTACATTCATGTGAAGAAAATTTGAAATCGAATTCATATCATATAAATAGGGATATTAAAATGCATTTCAGTTCAGTTCAGTTCTATATCCTTCACATGGATTGATTACATGACATAACTAAAGACATAACTAAAGTTGCCAGAAAAGCATCAGTGCCTTCGGACTATAGAACTAAGAAGTGTTGGGAATAAAATTCAATGAACCATTTATAATAAGAAGGATATGCATGCTGACTTTTCCAGTATTTCTATATTCAACTTTTTTTTTGCTAGTTAAACGCTTCATTACATTTTATGCAAAAGGACCAACTCGAAAGCATAAAAATTAATGATACTTCAAATTGCTTCGTTTAAAGCTTAATACGCGCCTTTCACGCGTAACACGGTAAATCTTAAGAAAGCTTTACCATAAAATCTAAAAGGCAAATATTTCCATAATTTTTAAAAAAGATTCACCACTATTGTTACGAAACTTCCCTGAAGCAAACGCAGAACCAGAAGGGAACTCATTAAAGGCGCGATGAATGAGCTGAGTCGCGAGCAGTGACACGAATTCCACCAGCGAACAAAAATTAAAATGTTTATTCATGCCTAAAGAGACTAAGATTTAGGGCAAAGAAACAACAATGAGAGTTTAGATTAGACATGATTTCGACAGCATTGAAGCAAACCAAAAGTGATGAGATTTTGATTTATGAGGTTTCGAATTTCAAAAAAATTTTAAGCTGATGTTGATTAAGAAATATACCGTTAGCATTACTACCTGTCCAATGAATACAATATTGAAGTCTTCCATTTGAGCCTATTACTTCCATAGAAGTTCTTTCTAAAATGCGAAACCCATCAATTTGCAATTTTACTTTATGTTGAAACGTAGTTTTCTCATGATGGTAGAAATTTTTTTTTTTTGTAAACTTTCAGATTCCTATGAATACGAAGAGTTACAGAGATAACAAAGCAATATGAACAACAGTAACTTTTGCAACATCGGTGTAAATCCTCATTAAAAGCAATAAAGGAATATTTGGATACCATTCACACAAACAAAAAGATTCACACAGAATCAGGAACAGCCTCAAAATGAATCATGAGGAAGGCAAGAAATGTTTTCCAATTTTGAACGCAAAAAGAAGCCAACAATAAAAAGCCATGTCTGTGGTAGATAAATATTTTATTTAAGATGCCTAAAATTGATGTGGCAATGCCATGAACGTTGCACGAATGCAAACACTGGAGGAAGTTGAAAGAAGTTGGGAAATTAACATAGGAGCCACAAGGGGAAGAGGACTGTAAGAACAGCTAAAGAAATATTTACAAATCTACGTTGGCCGACAGGAAGACGTTGAGAGAGATAGAAAGAGAGAGAGTAGGAGGTAGGCAAAAGTTAAATGATAGTTAAATAAATATCTTTCAAGAGAACAAAAGACAGAGAAGCTACGAAAATATAGATCAACATCCTCTTTTAGGTGTTGATCATAAATTTTAGGTTGTTAGCTCTTACTTCTTGTACTTTGCTGTCGCTGGTGCTGCTTGCTCTAAACCGTAATCAATTTGAATTTAGAGCTAATGAAAATTTGTGATAAAAAAGATAAATAGCGCTGGTCCAATGTCGGTGGCTCTTTTGGGCATTTTGTGAAGAGATAACATTTTAGAAGTAAGCCGAGCAGAAACTAAATTCACCAAACCACAGGAAAAAAAAATTGCTCTGCATATTTTAAAGGCATTATATTATTAGAGAAGTTTTAAGTTCCAGAATATCGCACTAAGGATTCAACAATTCGCATAGAGAAGCGCCAACACCTCCCTTTAGCGTAGCTCAACCCTTCCTAAAAAACGGATGCAAAAGTGGTAAAAATTTACATGAGTTGCTGCTGCAGCTCTATTATTCGGTGACTGCAGAATTCACGCAGAGTATGTGGAAGAAACGATTCGAATACATTATTTGGCCGTCGGGTGTAATTACAACTTTTCGCACTGAATTCAGAAGGAAATTATTAAAAGTTGCAACGGCTTCACTTTTTATGATCTCCGATGAAAAGAGATGATAGCAAAGTGAAAAGATTTTTATGCTAATCCAGCATCACGATGAATGGAGCCAGTCTCAGGAGTCGTATTCTTTGGCTGCCGGAGGAAACGTCTGCATATGAGTTGGGCGGAGTTGATTCTACTGCTTTTGTATTTTATTCTTCCCGTTAGCATTAAAAACGCACTGAGAGAAAAGCAAATAACAAGAATAACGGAGAATTCAGTGTTATGTACATGCGGTCGTGTGAGGTGTAAAGGGGTACTGTATTATTAAGAAGCCAAAAGAAAAGTTTACGGCTTTTATGTTACAAGGGAATCATTTTTAACTTTACCACGACAGAAAAGGAGCTGCAAATGCTATCCGAACTATCTACTCAAACACAATATTTTAAGTCGGGCCTTGAAGTAATAATATTGAAAATAAAATCGCTTTGAACATATTTGAAATTTCTATCAATTTTATTGCACATTTCTGTATCAGTATAAATTGAAACATAGGTCATGAAACTATTTTTCCATATGGATGATGATGCCTTTCAAAACCTTAACCAGCCTTCGGTACCTTATTTCATGTTATAGGAAAATTTGCTTTCTTTAGAAGAAATAGAACTCACCAAGCGCTTTCAGTGGAGAAATCGTTTTACTGAAGGACTCGCCTATTCATTGCATTGTACAGTGACATTTAATTTTGTGTTTGTTTTTGCAAGCCACCTTTTAAATTACTGTTATTTATTTATTTGTTTCCCATTTGTCGCTGCTGACGAAAATCTGTGACATACGTTTACAACTCAAAACCGCTTCATAACGTTTACGACCACCACCGCCACAAACGACAGCAGGACCAGCAACAGAACCGGAAGCGCCTGTGTTGCATACGTAATTCCGGCCGCTTTGATCGCTCTTCTTGTCCACGTCCACAAACCGGATGTGGTTCCGCCTTCTTCCCCAGCCTGTCGAAATGGAACGGAATATAACAATTTTACGATATCGCGGTGAACTTAAGGGGCGAAAGCGTGTATGAGGAATAGGTTAAAAAAATATGTTTGCAGTTTATATCTTCCCGTATTTTATTCTGGAAATATCTTGATTAGGAAGACAACCATTTGCCATTAATTTAGTTTGCTAAGCTGTTGGAAAAATTAAGCAGAAATCCTTGATTTTTTGCATATTCGCTCGTGTTGATTAATAATCGAATGGGGACGAAAAATGTAGGAAACGTCTCAGACTTGCTGCTATCCATCAAGAAGAAGAGAGCAAGATTCATGTTAGTGCAGAAGAAGATTCATGTATTGAAAGGGCTTCACTGAACCAGGATATGCTTCAACGGAAGAGAAATCACTTAAAATAATGACTTTGAGAGGACGCTGCATCAAAGAAAGCCAAGCGATTAGAGAGGGTGAATAGAAGTGAATAGAAAAGAGGAATTAGAAAAGGAAAAGTTAAAGAAAAGTTATCCACAAGGCGCTCATCAGGAGCATCGAACCCATCAACAGAGCGAAATTTTATTGAACTTGGCAAATGAAGCCAATCAGTTTCATCAGACGAAGAGAGAGGGAGAAGAGGCTCCTTATTTTCATTTGAATAAGTAAATCATTACAATAGATTGCTTAAAGTTAGCTGATGTGAGGGAAAATGTGGATTTAATGAAAATTCTGGTTTTCTATTAGAATTTGGATAAATGAAAAATGCACCAAAGGAGATCAAACTTGAATGTTCCTTTCTTAATGCCATCGAGAAATTAGATCCTCAAATATTGGATACGTTCTGGCTGAATAAATTGGATGCATCATGCCTTGAAATGATAGAAGATGTCTTTGCTTAAGAATTTATTGATTTTCTCGTTTACTTTTTGGTCTTGTATTTCATTGTGCTGTATTTTTATAGCATTCATCTGAAGGAATGAGCGTATATTATATTTGTGCTTCCGTTTGTAACGCATTAAAAGAGGCGTTAATTAATTAATTTGAAAGAAATTATATGTATTTTTGTTCGTTATTCAAACACAAGTGCTTGTCTTTTGGCATTTTATTCTTTTAGGGGCGAAAACAACGCAGTACAGTTCAGAACAAAGTGGACACATTTAGTTGCGCGTTATTCCATTGGCAGGACTTCGAAGACCGCCGGTTCGTTTTATCATTCGAGTGATATTTCATTGCTATTTGCTGCAGAAGCTGTTGTCGATTTAATGACACTAGCTTCGTTTATAAAGAAGCCTCCAGAGGGCTCACAATTGAGCGACGTCAACGAATAAATACAACTTAAATATTGAGCAAATATTTAATGGAAATGAATCCTTCTGCATCCGGCCGGACCATTTCAGTTAAAGCTTCACTTTCCCTTCACAGAACATCCTTGCAATCAGTCCCCTTTCTGGTCACTCTCGGCTTCCACAAATCTCAGTGACGTTTTCATTCTCCTATTTTTGGGATTTATAATGCTTTGCTTAGAATTATGTCACGATGGGGCATGCATCTGGTCTTTGCCGGCTTGATGGCTTTTTGTTGCTTTGTTTTGAAGCTTTTGGTCAACTGGGATAATGTGCTAGGCCTGGGTTCTTCTGTGTTACATTATGCCGCTAAAATTAATTGCTTTTGCGATAAATTTCTGCTCATTCTGCCGCATACGGGAGAAAATCCAAAGCTAGAGCATGTCACTGCTAGGATTTATGCTTATAACTGGCCACAGAGTGTCAATATTTTTGAGTGAAGTATTTGGGGCTTTTGGACTCTTTCAGGACTCATGAACCAAATTCCGTATTGTAATGGCACGGCTTTCACTCATATCTCGAAGAGCATCTTTTATTAGGACAGCAACATTTCGGATAGTATTCATTTTTAAAGTAAATGCGTGTCAGTGTTCGAACTCAATGGCACAAAAGCCCTCATTATTATTAGTATTATTATTATTAATTTAATTTGAAGTCCGCTAATGAAGCTTAGTATAATGTAATCTAATTAAAAGAAGAAAAACTTGTTCGGATTCAATTAGAAGCGTCAATTAGAAGACTGAAATTTTTGCATCTTATCGGCGAAAGGAATACACCGATAAGAATTCCTAAGAACAGCACAGATAGTAGCTAAACCAGAAGCTATATTTTAAAACCAATGTTTTATTTTGAAAATACGACTTTGGCATTCTTTACCATTGCTTTATGCTGTTCGCCAATGTAAAGGAAACATGTTTCCCTATATTTTCTAAACAAAATTTGCATTTTAATAACTCGGTTGGAGTTTTTAAAAGTGCATCGTCATCAAGTTGCAAGTAAAGAGAAATTTTTTCAATTGTTCTGTGGTGCTGTTGCAATTCGAAATGTTCTGCTAGATGCCAAAATTGAAAATCAAAGCGTATTTAAATGGCTTTTGAAGGGTGAAGATGTTCCTAAAAGAGAAAATTGATATTACTGCTTTTTGCGAGTAAGTCTTAAGAATAACATTGCTTTGGTTCAATCCTCACAGAAAAACCTTGTTATATTAGGTTGCCAAAGAGAAAAACCTTAAGTTGTCGTGTATATTATAATTTTTTTCGGTTCATTTTGGTTTCTAATCTTGTTCTGGCATAACGAGAAGTTTTTTCCGAAGATGCGCTGTCCGAGGTCTATCTTTTTCGTAGACAAAAAACCACTCTAGGTGCGAATGACGATTTATAATCGACTGCTGCTGTTTTGAAAATGAAAATGAAAAGAGCATTATTAACAAATGAATCCGCATTATTATCAAGTTAAATCCGTTTAAACTGCTTTGTACCAATTAAGGGCACACGCATATATAAATATTTATATGTACGTGACTCCGTGTACTACATTTCAAACACCAGCGCTGTTTAAATTTATTTATGGTGTGGTACCTTAACTGCAGATTCTGCTGACGTTGGTTACCGCTGCGGTTACTTGTTTTATGTGCTGTGTGCGAGTGCTCTTTAAAGTAAACTCTTTAACCTGCACAAGAGTCTTGCTGGAATGAAGAAGAGAAATTTCTTAGAGGGTTGCGCGTTTTTGGTGAATTTAAAGTATTTTTCAGCGAAAATAAAGTGACGCAGTAAAGAATAGTAACGACGAAAGAAACTGCGAAAGATAACAAAACGAACATCGTCGGAAGAAAATAAGTTTAAAAGTTCATCGCCACATAAGATGATGCAGATCGTTGAAGCGTTAAAATCTTAACATCATTTATGTACGGTGGGTGTGGGGTTTCTGTTGGTAAATTTATTTTGACACAGGATTAACTTATTGTTAAAAACCTTCCTGTTACGTTTGAAATTTCAGTTACGTTTGAATTTGACGTTTCAGTGGGTAATTTTTGTTTTTATTTTAGCTCTTTTTATTTATTTTTATTTTTTTTTTTTATTTATTATTATGTGTTTTAAAAGACTGCTGTTAATAAAATGCAAAACTATGTAAGGAACTTGGTAATTCTCACTGTGTTTATGGAAAAAAAGGATTATTTTTCAATTTGTTTTTTTTCTTTCTTAAGCTTTATCTTTATATACAAGAAGTGAAAGGATAAAGCGATAACGTAAGCACATTTTTAATATAAAATACAATAAACTGCAGGCGTATGAAAAATATATGAAATGAACGAACTCAGTGAATTGTTAGTCACTATAGCAAACACAACAGTGACTTTTAGACGAAATAATTCAAAGGCAACGTTTTCGTAGCTGCTTTGTTGACTGAAGAAATGCAAAATGAATTCACTTGAAGCATATTGCAGATAAGTAAGGCTATAATAAAAAAGAATGGTCTTGGAAAGGCACAACAATGAATGCAATAATTTTCATTCGTCTTCCTTATCGCGATCGTCTTTCTTATCGCATATTTCACTTACCTTTTCTACGTTTTAAACGACCAGCTTAGTCATCATGATTACCAATGTTTTCAGGGGTTGCGCTCAATTTAAAACTTTCAAAATATTAAATTGATTGATTGAATCCAGATTTATTTGGTCCAATTTTTGGCTCTCGTATATGTGGTTTCAACTTGTTTTCCCTGCCGACCTTCAGGAGTGACACAGCATCAACAGGACATGTGACAGTTTTTATACTTTCGCTGTCAGGTGTTTTTATCTTTCTGTTGTATTTCCATAAAAATGCAATTTATTGGCGTACACAATTTGTTTTACTTTTGTTAAAATTTATAAACCTCACCTCTTCGCTTTTTAGTTGACACATGCAGGTTGTTGTTGTTCTACAGACAACAAAAGCTTTGAAACAATGCCGTCAATAAATTGAATAATATATGTTGATGATTTTCTTTGCATTTTTCTGGTTTCATGAGAATTTTCCAAAATATAAGAAAAATATCTGATGTGGCCAACACATCGACGTAAAAGAATTGCAATTAAAAAGCTTGTATTTAGTTATGCATAAAAAAACATTACAGCAAGTCGCTTTATGGAAGTGTCCATTGACTTCAAGCAATTGCAACCAAAATTGACTTTCAAGTTGACCAAAATGCTTCAAGCAAAGTGATGTTTTGGTGCGGCCGATAGTAACCACAAAAAAAAAGGCGCACAAGGAGGTCTTATAAGAGCCTCAAATGCAAACTTTTAACTTTTTATAAATCTGCGTTTTCTTGTAATGGAGGATACGTACTCAAGTACTTATGTCATGACGAAACCGTCCCATCAAAATATGTATTGTATTTTCATTGAAATCTGATTTATGAATCAATAGGCCAAAAATACAAAAATCTCAGGCAAATAATTGTTGACGAAATTCCACGTGAACCTCTACGATTACAATTTTTGCTATTTGGGAAATTGGTAATTTTACTTAAACTTCTTGGATTATATAGAATTACAATTCAGCATAATAATTACACCTCAAATGGGTCCTAGAGTAAATAACGATTAAAAGATGGCGAAGAGAGGAAAGTGGAGAAGAAAAAGGTGGAACTGAACAACAAACTAAATACTAACTTCTCTGCATTGATTTAAAAGTTTTGCATCGATGTAAAATGTGTCCAAATATAGATAAGACATCGGAACTGCAGCACCGAAAGTGGCACTAGCAGCGGATGCGGTGAAAACATTTCCGATATAGTTTGCTTCCTTTCCCTCTGTCACTCTATTGTGGACGCTGTTCGCTTTAGAAACGATTCCAAACTAAATCCTTCGTCAGTCAGCCAATTGGAAAACTTTACTCATATCTGTGCTTACAATTTAGTGGCATATTTAGTGGGTGGTTGTGGGTATGGGCGTACGTACGACCGTGAACGGTGTTCCATGTTTGGCTTAAATATTTACTTCAACTATTGGCTATTTTTATTTTTATGATACAAAGAACAAAGAATGTGAAACTCGTGCAAATTGCGGATAAATTTTTCAGTTATAAAATCAAATTTTCCAATAGAAAATACTTCTATATAATATATATTCTTATGATAAAAAAATTATATGAAAAGAAGCAATTCAAGAGAATATTTTTGTATGTCTTTTGTTTATTTCTTATTTATGTGTCAATCAAATAATTCTTTGCGTATTAATACTCTGACAACAGCTTCATTAATCCTTATGCTAACAGCTCCTCCTTATTTTTAACAACTCCGAAATGTATCGTTGAAGCAGAGCTCAGTCCAGTTGAGTCAGAAAGTCGTTTGCAATAAAACTTTAATGACATGCATATATGTAGATAGATTCATTGGCCAGAAAATCGTCATCATCAGAAGCAACCAACAATACACCACGAATATTCAGAACTTAATTAAGAAACGAGATGTTGGGTGATTAATTAAAATGGAAATTCACAACATCAACAACTCTTAAATTAAACGAAGCGTGTATAAATATAGCAACTACTATTGGGGATGAAAATTAATCACGTAACGTATGTCTGCATTATTGTAAAGTTATTTTTCGGCCATTTTATATAAAAAGATGTTATATTATATGTACATAAGTATATATACATTTAATTCAAATAACATGGAGTGGTAAATATATGTATGCACAGCGATTAAAGCAACCAAAAACCACATTTTGAGAAAATCTTTCCCCGATAGAATGCTAGCAATATGCAGTTCACAATTTTATTTCAGGGATTATCATAAATTTTGTGCATGACCATAATGAATGTTGAATTAATGCTTCTTTGTACAAAAAAAAAAAGAAGAAAGAAAACAGGAAAACCGTGTTGTTATTTGCATTGTATAAATTTACACTTCAGAAGTTTTTAATATTCTTCAGAAATTAAAAATTATTACAGAAAGAAAGTTTTGTCGCAAATTGCAAAAGTTTGTGTAGCAAGTAACCGAAAATACTGTATTAAAATGGAATACGAAAAACAGGAGATAAAACCAAAAGCAGTGGCAGCGAGAGATTGGAGTGGCTCGCATAAATTCGCTGGAGGACAATCAAAACAAAAAGCGAGAATTGATTTGCCATCTCTGAAGACATCCCAAAATCGTGTCTTGGGTGCGATTGGATTATACTATTTTTCTTTTTGATTTATTTTCACACTTTTATTCAGTTGATACGAAAAATATTATCGTAAAGACATCGTAAATATTCAACAAAACAATCAAATGTGACGACATAAAAAGTCACTGTCGAAATAGGAAACCAAAAGTAAGATTAGAAAGATGAAGAGTTACGAAAGCCTTAAATAAATAGAATGAAAAGAAAGAATAAATAATCTTCTTCTACAGAACACGATTTTTGTGTTTTGTTCGGTAGAATTATTACAGCCTAAAGGGTTTGTATAAAGATATTAAAAAATAAAGGAAAACTGCTAAGAGTTGGAAGGACATAAAATTAGATTGATTCAATTCAATTACAACATTTTAATAATAAATTAATTGGATTTATTAAAAATTTCCATTACAAAAATCCCATTACAAAAATCCTTCATCATTTATAATTGACAATGTTATTATACAGCACGAAGTAAAACTCATGAAAATTGTCTATTAAAGATATTAAAAAATATCCGCGGGGAAAATAAAAAGCAAGGAAAATTCATATCAGTATGTGACATTTTATTCACGTGTTCTTTTTACGTGTTTTCATTATAATCTGTCAGCATCTGTTACAAAATTTGGCTCGTGCTCAACAACGTCGTATCAACGAGTTTATAATGGAAATAAATTATAAGGAATGATTTTAATGGAGCGAATAAAGAATATAAATAGTTAAATTTATAAAAATTACATTTTAACAGCAAAATATTGTCTGCTTTTATAATATTTGATGAAAACACTGAAACAAGAAAGATGTTTCACGACAAGGAAAATAATCCGAATATTTGACGAGTAATGGTGAAGTTTCTGTAGAGTATTAAGTATATTTTATAAGTCTCATCTTGCAAAAGGTTTTTAGCACGTTGGAGGGCTTGGAGAATTCAGCATTATGGAGGCGTTTAATTCCTGGACCTTTGACATGTATACAGATAGTTCGTCATATAAATTCCTTGCATAATAATTGTCGCTATTTTGATCACATGAGTGGAGAAGGCTGTAATATACATATAATACTCTGCAGCGAGAAAAGACTGAAACATATATTAAGATGTACACAAAACAAATGTTTGATGCAGAATAACGAACGGATAAGACATGCTATGAGACTTCATTTTGCAAAAATAGGAGATTATAAAGGAAAGGAAGCCCGAGTAAATACGTTTTCAATTAGTTGAAAACATTTTCGGAAACTCACAGCTCATTAATATTTTCAGATTGTGTCTGAGGATAAAATGATTGTACAAGATGATGAACTGTGAGCTGCTGCTCACAAGACACCCAACTATACGAAACCCTCGCATATCCGACTAATTGAATCTGAAATCTTCTTAGAAGTTGAATCCATAAACTGCTAATGAGCATAGAAGAACAAATTGAGAAAACTTTACGGTAACGTTGTTCGACGAGGTGGTTGCTGAAACTCAAATTCAATAACGCCGCATAATTAAATGAAGCCGCAGAGGGTGCTAAATGCATTTACGTCAAAGCTGTCAGGAACACTGAAGAGGAAGGCTAATCTCATGGTTTCGCCGCCTTCTTATAACAAAAGAACATACATCAAAATTTACTTTAAATTAAATAACGATATTTTCTATCAAGTCTCGGCTTTAAGTTATTCTTGCAAATATTCTTACCGGATTTTTTGACTAGTGGATGTAATAACCGCATTAACGTACTTACACCCACTTGTCATGGGTTTTTATGTCTTCAAATCCTAAGAAACGGAAACCAAATGCAAAAAATATCACGACCTGTTGCTCAGCTTCCTCACGATCCACTTAAGTACAGCCCATCCTGTGCTTTAGAGGAAACATTTGCTGCAGATCAGGTTGAATCTTGAAATACTTTTGAGTTATATCACTTTTTCTGAGCACTTATTTTAAGTGTTTGTGCTCCTTCTACGGTGTACGCGAACACTTAGAGCAGATTCACTTGAGTCCTCTTTTGAATCTTCGCGTCTTTTTCAAGCCCTTTACTTCAGATTTAAGCTGCATGTGATTCACTTTGAAGCAGATTTTTTCATCTCTTATGAAAAACGGCGAATTCAGCTCCTCGTGATAAAGTAAAAAAACACAATTTGAACTGCATAAAACTTTCACAGACTCGTTTAGAAGCTGGTGGATGCTAGTCTTTCTTGAACTTCAATTAATTAATTTTCCTGTACTCTTGGCCCTGCCGGTAGCTTGTTCTGCTTAATACGGGGTTAAAGCAGTGCATTTTCATTCCAACGACTTAACGACGTGTATAGAAAAGTATCCAACCAGGATAAGAAAAGAGTTCCATGCAAACTGAAAAGAAGGAAAGAAAGCGGAATGAAAGAAGAATTACAAACATCAACAGCAACATTGTCATCAAAATGAAATGAAACCGAGTATAAACGGATGAGTGTAGTTGGCCAAGCAAAAGTTGCAATCTGTTGGATGACATGTAATTATCTCTTTTTGAGTTGGATTAAATTACTTCCTCTGCACTAGAGCATCGCATCCTCATCGTTATCGTAATCATCGTCTGCTGAATACCTTTATTAGCTTCGAGTGACTTCATCTCAACTCGTTACGCATGATAAAACAACCTTAAAGCTATATTTGCAAGCTACATTTTTGTCGTGTGTTGAAAATTTATAATACTTAAATTGCTACAAAAACTGTATTTAAACTAAATGTCATCGTTGGGTATCGTTTATTCTACTAAGAATAATACCGTAGTAAATTTCCTCATATACATTTTATGAGTTAATATTATAAGAATTCAATCATGTGGAAATATTTAGTATTTTATTCAAGAATAGGAAGGAAATCCGAGATATATACTAAAAATAAATTTAATTTTCCTTCGCTTTTGGAACGTTCGAGCTAAAATGGCACAAGGATCTCAAACGCACCTCCAATTGAATTGAATGCCTTTAATATAGATTCTGTAGATGATGAAGTTGATGATGATTGTATTGCTAAATAAATTGAATCTTGGCTTTCGATGCGATTGAGTGGGTTTCATAAGTTCCTTTCTCATCGTTTTTTAGATATTTTTATTACATTTCACCATCAGAGTGTGTCTCTAAACCATTTCAAAGTGCACAAAGGGAAGACTTCCGGACACCAGTAACACTCAAACGACCCACACAGACACACACTCAGAGACATTCATTTCCATGGAAGTTACCTGTGTGTAGATGTGTTTGTGTTCGCAATAATATCCTTTTTCGTAATTTTCTTTCATGGATTATTTTCGCGGGCAGGTTTTCCTTATTAAATCCGTTTTCTTTTTATTTTCGGCTTTCAACTCATCGAACGTTGTATGAGAAAATGATTTTTTGTGTCTGTGTATGGTAGGTTGCTCTGGAAACTTGGCTCGTGCGATTGTTGCTGACGTGTCTCTTAGACACCACTACTCATCGAAAGCAAGGAAGTTCTTTATGACAAAAAGAGGATATTCGGTTCGCTACTACTGTTCAATCAATTTTATTGCTGTATTACATTACAATCACGATTCTTTTTTGGTTATTTTAATGCAGTAGGTTATTTTAATGCAGTATTTTTATGCAGTAATGCAGTATTTAAATGGTTAAGCAAAAAGTAACGTTTTTTCTGGAGTCGACAATTGTATTGAGTAATATAATAATTTGTATTAATATCTTGAAAATATTTCAGTATCGAACCAAGAGTATGCAGAAGGTAACCGCAAAAAAACCGCTATGTTTTATTCGAGAAACTGATGCGTCTTCTTGATTTTTCTTCTTTTAATTTAAAAAAACGTGGATTTTTATATTAGAGATATGCAGCATAATTTTTTGGAAAAAAAATGAGAGAAAATAATTAATAAGCGGAATCCACGGCTTTTTATTTACGTAATCAAATACGACATTTTTATTATATAAACGCAAGTGGAATCGTAAATTACATGTTTTGCAACCGCATCGGAGGTTGGTTTATATTTTGGCGTAAAGATGTGCCTGCGTGTATTCATGGGATCTGTGCCATCACGCGGTGTTGTTGCATTTGTTGCATGATGATTGTGTGGTGAACAAACAAAACTTAATTAAACGCAGCCACGCGGAATGAGCTCAGCAGCAACAGCAACAAACGCAAATTAACCCGCGGATCACTTGGATTTACTTTCATCAAATTATTTTTTTCGTTGCCTTATGTATTTATTTCCTGTTCATGCAACGTAAACATCTTCCCAAAAGAACTCCCTTTTGCACTTTTCGACAACGTTTTTCTATAACGAATCTTAGAAGCAATTAAATACTGAAAAGCCAAGCCAACACAAGAAAAAATTTAATTTATTTTCATTTCGTAACGTTTTATGCTTCTTCGTTTCATACAACTGGCAAGAAAGAAGGAAACGCACATAATCACATAAGTTTTATGTTCATATGAGTAAGAGCAAAGAGCAGCCCCGAAAGTTTTATTTTTAGAGTTAAGGAAAACTACAGAAAAAGAGAACGCAGGACTTTTTGAAGTAGCTGATGTGTATTTGTATAGAATAATTAACTGATATACGAACTTGAATAACTTTCATTAAATTGAAAGACTTTAATTGAAATGTAATTCAGAGATTACAAAAGAAAAGAGCTACAGAAATTTAACGGGATTCATTTTCTTATCGCACTCCTCCGTTAAGTACTACAGGGCTATCTACCTCACCTCCTTCTTCATTAAGATAGATTGGGGCAGTCTTTGCGGTTCTCAGCACGCCGAGTTAAAAAGAAAGTCAGTTGAGAGCCTTTGGGGACGAAGAATAACAGTAGGAGCCTTTTTGGACATATAAGTAGTGTTAAATAGCTTTAAACCAGAAGCGATAGGAGGTGCGCTGAAGTAACATGGCGTTCACTTTTAGAAGTGAACTTGGAAAAGAAATAAGGGATTAAATGCCTTATATGCATACAAGAAATCCATTGGGGGTAAATGGGCAGTAATCCACCCGTGGCAGTATGGTGGTTTGGTGGCAAGCGGTACAAAGAAGCACTAATCTAAGGTTCAGAGATGTGCATCTACTCGTATCACAGGATCTGTTAGGAGCACACCGCAGTTAGGACTCGAAATGCTTTTACACATTGTACCTCTAGACAAGTTCATTCTGGAACCGTTAGGGAAAAGCTTCCTGAGATGTCTCAGCCTATGCACGGAATCTCTTTGGCTTGGTCAGGTGTTGAAATTTTTAAAACAAACCTGACAACAAGACCCGATGACTGACTCTATAAGGTTATCTTTCACCGCCGGGAGGAATGGTTTCTACACCAGCCACCTTTAGGGGGAAAAGAACTTTACACCCATGGTTTCATGACGGGCGAAGGAACGTGATCTGGATTCTACTGTAGCCCACTGCGGGCAGCGATCGTATAGATTGCCTAATGATTGCAGTGTGTTTCAAGCCGAAGTATTTGCCGTAGAAAGGGCTGATAACTTTATAATTCAAGAAATGATACTCAATAAAAATATCAACTTCTTTGTTGATATTTTGAGTTTCTGCAAGAGTCGGAGCTGGCGAAGCTACCGATCTATAGTCTTTTGAAATTCATCAAGAGCACCAAGTCGGCTTTGTCTAGACACAAGCCCGCCTAAATATTGGGTTAGAAGGCGCTCTATGGGAATGAGATGGACACACCTTGCCATTTATCGGTTCCCACATCCTGCCCTTTACCCATCTCTCTTCATCGGCCTCTTGTTCTCGGTGGACGTGGTCGATGTGATCACACGCCTAAGCTATGCTAACCTATACCCGATTGGTCTAAACTGTCGTTTAGTATTTATGATGAATCTTGGTATGTACATGTGGTCTGCTTTAAAGGTAATTTAATGCTTCATTGTAATATAGTTAAATCTTTAACCATAAATAAATCGTTAAATCAAACAATCATTACACGACGAAGATGTGTTCCTGCAACATGAGGATTGCCTCTAGTTAAAGTTAAATTATTTTTTAGATAAGGTATTTTGTTTTATGGTGACTATTGATTTTATCTTCGACATGAAACGAACGAAGGTTTAAAGAACGAAGGTTATGTAAGTAACGTGCTTTGTGCTAAAATGTTTTTATTATTCTATTCTAGTAAGTATTTTTTTAAGCATTTGAACATTTTTTAAGCGTGCTCAAAAATTAAACCATGGTCAGCGATTTTGTTACTAACCTTGGATCTCTTTCTCACACCATATCTCTCTTTCTCGCTTTGTCATCTCGCTCTGAATAGTGCTTTCTGTAGTCGCTTTTTTCGTTTGAAAAAGCGCACTATGCTTCGTCTATTCGCATATTCCTTTATATGTTCATTTCTCTTTTCTACCATTCAAACTGACCCTCGCAACAAACACGCTTCGTACCGATTTTTCAAATCTGTGGCCACTCTGATCAGTGCCAGAAGAGGTCTTTTGAATTCACTGCTAATTCCCTGACTAAGCATTTCGCTGGCTCTGTGTTATCGCACGTTTTTCACACATATATTTTGTACTTTTTCAGCATTCATTCCATTGAAATTCTGCCACACGCGGTCGTTCCTCGTTTTACACTATTTTCATTCAGAAGGACCTTGACACGCTAAGAACTCACTGCTTTTTTAGTATTTATAAATGGGTTAAAAAAGTTCAAGTTAAGGAAGTGAGAATCTGAAATTCCTTGCTTTAAAAATATGTAATTTAGAAATATGTAGATAAAAAAAAGCACTAATATAATGAATGTTTATTCTTTGACACAGAATTTTTCTAGCGTAAAATTAAAAAGCTTCAAAAAAATTTTATATTTCATTTTAAAATAGCAGAAAAATGCATGTACCTAAAATAAAGAATGATATTAAAATGTCTTGAAGGATGCAACGATGATGGCATCCTTATTTTTCGACTGTTTTACGTCTGTCTGTCATTTGCATGAAGTCATTCATCACGTGCATGCTTCTTGTGCATGCAAAAATATCAGCGTTGTACGTCGTACATCTTACTTGTCAGTCTTCAGCATTGAAATTCTTTGTCCTTTTCTTTTCAGGTGCCTTTGTCATCCATCATGCTAGGTATTCTTCGGTGGTTCTTTTGTTGGCTTTCCTTCTGAGCTCTTGTTGGTTTCTTCGATATATGCACATCTAAATGACGCTGTCTTCCTCCGAATTTACTAATTTCAAATATTCCTCTGTATCTTCTGAAGTTCTGTTTTGTTTGTCGAATTCTCCTTTGTTTGTCGAATTCTCTGAACTTTTTGGTTTTTTGGAAAAGTTAAGATAACATTAAACTTTTACAAAATTTACCAATCGTGATAAGTTTTTACTTAATTTACGACTTTCTAGAAGTCATTTAGGGAAACAACCAAATGAAAAGCGACTATTGAAGCGACTTGTTTCAGTGCTTATTTGCACTTTAGTGGTTGATAAGAATTTTATTGAACTTTCTATGTTTTAAACTTAGTTTATATTGAAAATACTATTCACCTTTGCGGCTGTAAATTTCTTTACAGGAACAAATTTGGTAGTATTATTTAACACTTGTGGCAAATCAGCGTGGTCGGGATGTAAATGGAGACAAATATTATGAAAATTTGAACTGGCAGCATCCGCGGAAGATTCAATGTATGGTACATTTTATGTATTAATTTTTATACTTTTTATATAAAAATCTCATTGATACTTTCTAAAGGGTACAAACCTATTTCTAATTTTATTGGTTATGGTTGAACTTCCTCTGAGTAAGCAATGAAAACGGAGCAGTTTTGATTTTTAACGTAATGACCAAATTTTAATATTGTTAGACTTTGAACATTTATGTTTTTCTGAGACTTCATCCTATCAAACTGTGTTTATTCCAGAAGCCAGAACAACTTTTGAAACAAATTTGTTTTTCAAAACTTTATTGATTAAAGTTGGAGAATTAAATATTGTTGTGTAGAAAATTAAAGTTGGTTTTTGGTACACCAAGATATACTGTAAAATATTTAAAAGAGCGAAGGTTTTTATTGCAACAATACAACATCACAATGTTTTTATCGATTAACAGCTTAAGGGAAACAGAAAATGCTTAATCTGATATGAATTTTCCATTTTGCCTTTGCGTTCTGAATTTTTTTCTTCGCTGTGTTTTGTTTTTCTACTCTGTGCTTGTTAAGATAACTTTTCCTCTTTTTTGCCAACCCTTGCACGATACGATATCAACTATCGCTCTTTGCCCATTTGTGGGATGTGTGTTCGCAAAAATTAATCTAATGCTTCGCCGAGCGGCCAACAGAGAAAAGTTTACCAGTAGCTATTCTTTTGTTTGAACTTTGAAATACTTTGTACTTCGAGTGCTTTGCTGCGAGTGATTTAAGCTATATTTATTATTCATGTTTAGATAGATGAGAGATAAACTTTAGCAAAGGGACAGATACAATATCTCCATAATATAATCTATTTCCCTGTCATTTTGTTAAATTTTACCGGTCATCTGTCTGAACCTGAATAAATCTCTACATATGTATATCAAAACTATATCAATAATAAACATCTGCATGTGCTTAACGCATAAAAAATGTGAATGTGAAAAAAAGAATACAAACATTAAAATTTTATTCCAACAGTTAGTAAAAAAGATTTGAAAATCAAAAATCATCAGTTTAATAAATTGTTTTCTATATTTGTCTTTTTCACCTCTACGGTGAAGTTCTCTGTAAGAATGAGTGCGCTGCCAACTTCTTCATAGTAATAAAAATGTCCCTTTCTACAAACATTGAAATAGGTCAGTGTTATTAACACTAACAGAGTGATTGCGATGAGCGTTGATGCTGCTCCCACTTCTCCTACAGAATTATCTACGACTCTCTAGTACTAAAAATCTCTTATGCATTTACGCTCAGGTTATCTCTCAGTTTCATTCTTACAGAGAATTTTTAGTACATAGTCAACAAAAATTGTTTCTATTCTTCTCTCTTCAATTGATTTGTGCTCTTCTCTCGTGTAACAAAACCTTCGTGTTTTTCGGTTTTGTGCAGTGTCATAGAAGAGAGCGTTTGCAGCACAGTTACTTCTTGCTCACCATTTGTTATTAAATTCCATGTTGTTAATTTTAGTACACACTTAATTACAGTCCACAGTTTTTATATTTATATTTGACTTCATGTCACTCATACGCCGCGATGGACTTGCTATTTATTATCTTATAAATTGTTTTAAAACAAATTTTGTTTATCTATCTATATATATAAAAATGAATTGTTCGTTTGTACGTTCATAACATGCGAACGTGAAGTCCGATTTGCTTGATTTTTTGGTATGTTTTCATTATTTGCCTGTAGAAGGTTTGTGTGAAATAATAATTTAAAAAAATTTCATTTAAAAAAAATTATTATTTTTGCATAACGGAAAACAGAGGAATCAAAGTAAATTGAAAAATAAATTTGACGTTTTAATTTTGAATTTCAATTTGACAATGGAAGTAAGTAAATTGTAAATGTCTTCCATTATTGCTTTGTTTTGACAAATTATTTTGACACACATAGAATTTTATTTTAAATTTTGAAAAACAATTAAAAATTATAAAAGGCTTAATGCCGATTAATTACTCTGTTTCGGGTGTGTCAAGTCCAAAACAGTGTTACGTATGACAGAAAATATGGAAGCGTTTAAAAGTGATGAGCAGCAAACCGAAGCGAATCAAGAAAAAGACGAAATGTGTTTTATTATAAACACTATAAACACTTATAAACATTATTTGTTTTTTTTTTAGTTATAATTATGCCGCGACCGAGACGTGGCGCCAATATTGGTCGTCGTACTCATAATACAAGACGAGTTGCATCTGTTAGAGCAGGTGAATCTGAAGCGGAACGTGAAGTGAGACTTGAACAGCAAAGAGAGCGTCAATCGAGATCGCGTTCTGCTCAAACAATCGAAGAACGATTCGCGAGTAATTCTTCGGATCGAGCGAGAATGAGTCGCAATCGCGCTGTTAGAAGTCGTGCCAATGACAATATTAATCAGCGAGTAATGCGTGCTGCTTTCAATTATGATAGTGAAGTTGACTATTGTTCTCTTCCATGCCTTTCAATCGGAACTATGACTAATGTCTGCGAACAGTGCAATGCATTGAAATTTCCATCGGAAACTCCTGGAATGTGTTGTGCAAATGGACAAGTAAAATTGCCTGTTTTGAATCCTCCTCCTGAGCCTTTGAGGTCATTAGTTTCTGGTTTGACTCCAGAATCGAATCATTTTTTGTCTAAAATACAGCAGTACAATTCATGTTTCCAAATGACGTCTTTCGGCGCCACAAATATAATCAGAGATGGATTCATGACTTTTAAGGTAATTACTGAACACGACACTAACAATGAGTTCTATCGTGAGATTGAATCAAATGTTTCATGTATGCAGATTCAAGGTCAAATCTATCATCGAATTGGATCGTTATTACCATGTTTGGATTCCAATCATTCCTTTTTGCAAATTTATTTCATGGGAAATTCAGATGTTGAAATTGAACGGCGTTGTGTGGTGGCACAAAATCCAAATGATAGTAATGCAGTGAGAAGAGGAATAATTGAAAGATTGCAGCAGTTTTTTCACGATGAAAATTGTTTGATCAAATTATTTCAAACTGCCCTTGATCAAATGCCTTCGGATTCTCATAGAATTGTTATTCGGGCCGATAAAGCACCTGGTGGAATTCATGCTGGAAGGTTAAACGCACCAACAATTGATGAAGTTGCCGTATTAATTGTGGATGAAGGAGCGAGCAGTCGAGATATTGTACTTCATCGTCGAGATCAAAGTGTTGTGCATGTTTCGGAAACTCATCGTTGTTATGATGCGTTGCAGTACCCAATTTTGTTTTGGCAAGGCGAGGATGGTTACCATTTCAATATTAAGATGAAACATCGTTTAACTGGTTAGTTACAATAAAATGCATCACACATTTTGTGAATTATTGATACTTAATATTCGCATTTATTTCAGGCTTGGAAACAGCAAAAAAAGTTAGTGCGATGAACTATTATTCGTACAGATTAATGGTTCGGCTGAACGAAATTAATCATATATTGAATTGTAGAAGGCTTTGCAACCAATTTATAGTTGATGTTTACGCTAAAATTGAGTCTGAACGATTGAATTTTATTCGATTTAATCAGAAAAAGTTAAAATCCGAACAATATATTCATTTGCGCGATGCAATTCAGAATGATGGGAATATCAACGATATTGGCCAAATGACAATATTACCAGCAACATATACTGGAAGTCCACGACACATGCACGAGTACGCGCAAGACGCAATGACGTACGTTCGGCATTATCATCGACCCGATTTATTTATTACTTTCACCTGTAATCCTCAATGGAATGAAATAAAGCAATATATGTTTCATGGTCAAAGTGCTTCTGATCGCCACGATATTGTTGCGCGTGTGTTCAAGCAAAAATTGAAAACGCTTATGGATTTTATTGTCAAACAACAAGTGTTTGGAAAAGTTCAATGTTGGATGTATTCTGTGGAATGGCAGAAAAGAGGACTTCCGCATGCACATATTTTGGTTTGGTTAGTTGATAAAATTACGCCAAATGAAATTGATAGCGTAATATCAGCCGAAATTCCTAATCCAATCATTGATCCAGGACTGTTTGAATCAGTTACGAAGCACATGATTCATGGACCATGTGGGGCATTAAATGTCAACTCACCGTGCATGGCTGAAGGAAAATGCACAAAACGGTACCCAAGAGCATTAATAGCGGAAACAATTTCTGGTAATGATGGTTATCCGTTATATCGTAGACGTTCACCTGAAGATGATGGCGAAACAGTTATGGTGAAATGCAAAAATCAAGACATTAAAATTGACAATCGTTGGATCGTTCCATATTCGCCGCTATTATCCAAAACTTTTGGTGCTCATATAAATGTTGAGTATTGTAACTCAGTAAAATCCATCAAGTACATATGCAAATATGTTAACAAAGGAAGTGATTTGGCCTATTTTGGAATTGCTGGGGATAAAAGTGATGAAATCACTTCATATCAATTAGGCCGTTATATTAGTACAAATGAAGCAATATGGCGAATTTTTTCATTTGCAATACACGAAAGGTATCCAAATGTACTGCACTTGGCAGTTCATCTTCAGAATGGTCAACGTGTGTACTTCACACCTGAGAATGCGGCGCAACGAGCAGAACAGCCACCGAAAACAACGTTGACTTCATTTTTTGATATGTGCAGAAATGACGAATTTGCTAAAATGTTATTGTATTCTGAAGTGCCACGATATTTCACATGGAATGAATCTGCGAAAGTTTTTCAAAGACGGAAACAAGGGCAACCAGTACGAGGCCATCCAAATGTATTTTCTACAGAAGCATTGGGTCGTGTGTATACCGTTCATCCAAATCATTATGAATGTTTTTATTTGCGTTTATTATTGATTAACGTTCGTGGTCCTACGTCATTTGAAGATTTAAGAACAGTCGATGGTGAATTGTGTGCGACTTATCGGCAAGCATGCCAGCGTTTGAATCTACTTGAAGATGATATGCATTGGGAAGCTACACTTGCTGATTCCGTAATTTCATCATCTCCACATCAAATACGAACATTATTTGCAATTATAATATCTACATGCAGTCCATCAAATCCATTTGAAATATGGCATAAATTTCGTGATGACATGACGGAAGACATTTTACTTAGAGTGCGACGTTCAGTTTCAAATCCTGAATTAGAAATCACACCGGAAATGCATAACGAAGCTTTGATTTTGATTGAAGACATGTGTATAATGATTGCAAACAAAATACTAGTGCAGTTAGGAATGATAGCGCCTAATCGTGCAGTTCATGATGTTATTAATCAAGAAATGCATCGTGAACAACAATATGATCGTAATCAATTGAGAACATTTGTGCAGTTAAAAGTTCCACAATTGAATAGTCAACAGAAATATGCTTATGACAAAATCATGGAAGGTGTGAACAATGAAGGAGGTGGATTTTACTTTATTGATGCACCAGGAGGCACTGGAAAAACATTTTTGCTGTCATTGATTCTGGCAACCATACGATCGGATAATAAAATTGCTCTTGCAGTTGCTTCATCTGGAATTGCTGCTACCTTATTAGACGGTGGTCGAACTGCGCATTCTGCACTTAAATTGCCTTTGAATATAACAACGATTGAATCTCCTACGTGCAACATTTCCAAAACGTCGGCAATGGCAAAAGTTTTGCAGCAGTGTAAAATAATCGTATGGGACGAATGTACAATGGCTCACAAAAGATCATTAGAAGCATTAAATCGAACCATGCAAGATCTTCGAGGAAATGAAAGACTTTTTGGTGGCGCCTTTATATTGTTATCAGGTGATTTTAGGCAAACTTTACCTGTCATTCCACGATCTACTGCTGCTGATGAGCTAAACGCATGTTTGAAGTCTTCAGTTTTGTGGAAATATGTTAAAACATTGCGTCTTAATCAAAATGTACGTGTACAATTGCAAAATGATCCTTCTGCAGCTGAATTTTCAAAACAACTTTTGGAAATTGGGAATGGTAAAGTTGCAGTCGATAAATCAACCGGATTAATAACATTACCAAGCAATTTTTGTAATATCACTCAATCGAAAAAGGAACTGGTTCAACGTGTGTTTCCAAATATATTGCAGAAGTACAGGAATCATGATTGGTTGAGCGAACGCGCAATATTGGCAGGAAAAAATAAAGACGTGAACGATTTAAATGCAAGTATTTTGCAAGAAATAGATGGCCAATTTTTTGCATACAAATCAGTGGATACGATAATAAATGAAGATGAGGTAGTGAACTATCCTACTGAATTTTTGAATTCACTTGATTTGCCAGGCTTGCCACCACATTATTTGGCATTGAAAGAGGGAGCACCGATAATAATGCTCCGAAATATAAATCAACCACGGCTTTGTAATGGCACCAGACTTTCCGTGAAAAAACTGATGGCCAATTTAATTGAAGCAACTATTCTGAGTGGTAAATATAGAGGCGAAAACGTTCTAATCCCCCGAATTCCAATGATTCCATCAGATATGCCATTTGAATTTAAACGGCTTCAATTTCCTGTCCGTCTTGCCTTCGCTATAACCATTAATAAAGCTCAAGGTCAGACTTTGAATATTTGTGGCTTAGATTTGGAGCAACCTGTTTTCTCGCATGGACAATTGTATGTTGGTTGTTCACGTTGTGGTAAACCCTCTGCATTATTTATAAACACAAAAGATGGAAAAACTAAAAACGTTGTTTATCAAAGAGCATTAAGTTAATTTTTAAAGTATTTTCATTTTCGACCTTTTTATTTGAAAATAAATTATTGTAAGAAATTGATTGTGGATGAGTTTTACTGAAAATTGAAAAGAAATTTCGCAAGTTTCTTTTGTGTATTCGCCCTGTGAAGCGGGCGAAGGTTTCGCTATCTTTTATTATAATTATAAATTTTCATAAATATCTTCTTATTATGTACAGAAAATATCTTATATATAAGAATTAATGTGGATTAATTAATCTATATATACGTTTAGGCGCCAGACAGACAAACAAGAAACATTGTTTATCCACGTGCATTAGAATAATTTTAGCACTATTATCTAGACAATCTTTTATATTTTCTTTTTCTAAACAAGTTAGAAAACAACAAACTTTATCTTTTTTTAACATTTTTAGTGGGGCAGCAAAGCGCACCGGGGCAAAGCTAGTAGTTTTATATTGTTGTGTATTAAGGTTTCTTGCACTTCACTTTTAAATCTAATCTGTACTTAAGAATTTAATATGGTGGAATTAAGCATTAAATTTTAATGCTTTGTACACGTTATGCAGGAACAAATACACGTTATACAAGAACAACAACAACACCTAAAATGTTATCATCTAATCTAAAAACGATTATTCGGACTACAAAATAAATAATGGAAATAATATTGTGCTGCCAATTATATACTTGAGCCCCCATCGAATTGAAAGTTTATAATACTTTATTTTGGAAATAATTTGCCCTCAATAATTGCCCTTGCTGATAATTGCTTCTATCGAAAAAATTATCACTGCAGTAAATATTTTGCTCGATCTGCCACACAAAAACTGCTCTGTGCTCAGGTAGGGAAAAAAGTGACATAGCAACTGAACATACAACCATTTTATAGTTTCCATTGCACCAGCAAAACTCTGAAAAAATATGCGCTCGCCAAGGGCCAATTTAATGGCTCGCTGACAAGTTTTTGGCAATCAAGTCTGAAGTCTGTTTTTATTGGCAGTTCCGTATTGAGTGAATGCGAGTTTCATATAAATAAAAGCTGCAATTTTTTGTTAACTTTTCCAATTGAAAACAGAAAATTATTCAATTGAGTTTTAAAGCATTGTTTTGATTCATTTATGTTTAGTTGCTCGGTTTACTACTAAAATATGTGAATTTGTATGAACTGTTGTGTAGTAAAAAACCTATTAATGTCTAGACAATATCAGCATTAAAAAAAAGTGGCAAAAACGAATACTTCTGGATTATATACAAATTGTTCCTTCAAAATAAAAACGGGCTTTATTTTCTGGCTGCGTTTATTATTAAACTTGTTCGGCCAAATGTATACGTAACCTCTTCGAAAATATAGTATAATATAGTATAGTATGTATAATATTTTCTGTATTTTCCGGCGGTTTACTTTTTTAGCAAAGAATTGAATAATTTGGTCATTTCACAGGTTACAAATCGGAAGAAAGAACGTAATTTATCTAACACATGAACAATAACTTAAACTTTGCAAAATGCAACGTACCGAACGTAATCGTTCAACCGCGATACCGCGCAACTATCGCTATCACATCATTCCCATGAAGTTTTAAGTGCACGCTTATTTTAACATCAGTGGCTGCGGCGAAGACATTTTCGTCTGTCAATCAACATCTAAATTCATGGATATGTGTTTGAATCTACAGCCATACCACACATAAATGCATCCATTAAGTGTATTCAATGATCTCTTGAGGTCTCTTTGTCTCAGCTGAGTCTTGTGCATATTCTTTTCAACACAGTTGCCAGATTGAAAATCCGTATTTGTTCTTACGCTGGTATCTTGTGCATCCTTGTCTGTTCATAAATGCATATGCCCCTGACTCGTGACATTTAAGTTGAGTTCTTCTTCAACACAAGCTTAATCACTTTGAACTTTGGGAAGTGCTCCGTCAAAAAGTTCACATTCACTCATACTCCAAACACCACCACGCTTAGTCTGTAAGGCTTAGCAAGTTATGTATAAAACGAAAAATAATATTCGCCAAGATGTATGCATCAACTTTTAATGGATGAACTTCTTTTCACCAGAACTTTAATTCACGTTACTTTAAGATGGACCAACCATGAGGAGCTACAAAACTTTCTAAAAAGCATCGCATGGACCACTCTTGCTGCACCATAAAAAGTCAAGCAGAACAGCGTGATATACTAGACGTGATTTCGACGAGTAGAGCTGCGATGGATGGTGACTTTGCGAACTAAGGTTTTTATAACACATGAACGTAATATGAAAAAAATGTGTGTGTGGATGTATAAAACATATATGCAATGAAGGCTTCGTAACCCAGAAATTAATTAATATTAGTTATATAGTCTTTATATAAAAACATATAGTAATAGTAGTCATATAATGTCTATCTTAAACACACACATATATCTATATATTGTTAAGTGTAACATTGCTCAATCTTTTGCGCATTCTAGCGTTAAATAAAAACAATGTAAATTACATACATATGTACACGCAGAGGAAAAATATGTCTTAAGAGTGAATTGCGATCTTTAGGCGTGGATGGAGTTAACGACAATTTGTCAGGTTCACAGGAACTTTAGGATGTTTAGTTGACAAAAAACTGAAATCACCGCCAAATTGCAGCTGCAAACTTTTGCAGCAAGAAGCATGTCCCAAAGTCGTAAACCCCAAACGAATGACGGACGCATTTTCGGGAGTATGTGGACGCTTAAAAGTCACGTAGCAAACTATTTAATATACTTATTTCTAGATCTGCAGCGGGTAGTAGGAGAGAAGGCGGTCAGTTCCTACCACAGGCTGAATAGCCGTAGTCCTCAACAAACTCATCATTTTGGCCTCTCCCAAAGTAAAATTAAATTAAAAATTAAATTAAATTCAATAAAAAGCTCCGATCACAATTATTTGAATTGCTTTTACTTGGGTTTTACCGACTATGCGTTAGTTTTACTGTTACTCTAAAGGTCTATGAATGTATGTATAATTAGTAAATATAATTATTGGATGGTTGCATAGACGGAGACCAATTTACTCAACCAATGACGACAGTTGAGGATGATGAGGTTGTAGAGTGTCTAAATGCTACACAACCCGAGTTCCTTGATTATGGGGGTTAGCCGTCCATGCCCGACATAACAAGAGAAACTAGAATGTGTTAATAGATCCTTTTCGTACTTCCAATGTAATTAAATGGTGCTGTAGTGCGTGCCATAAACAGACAATGGTTATGCCCACCTCTGCACAAGAAAATAATAATAACAATTATTTTGAGCAATTCTCTTCCGTAAACAGTCTTTGGGTCATCCACTCGAGAACGTAATTTAAACCATCGAGTGCGACGACCGCTCGCTGTGTTTGTTGTGCTACCGCAACACAACGTGTGTTTGTTGTAGCGCTACAATAAATGTGCAAGCAACGCACTTTAAAGCACAAGACAAGTGCAAGGCCGTGGCAAAAAGGTGAAAAGAAAAGAGTAAAGAAATAAGAATAAGAATTGGATTGCGACACATGCGATCGTCAACTATTTTGGCGATCACCAATGAAAAGTTAACCAATCAAAAGTGTCGAAAATAGGATATTTTTCGAAGTTAGGATAAGAAATTTTAGTATATAAGCCTAACCGCTAAGCTAATAAAAAGGCGTTATTATTGTATACGTTCGATGCGTTATTATTGTATACAGTAGAGTATATATTATACAGTAATCCGCTGTTTTCTTGAAAAACAAAACAAAAATAGTTTTTTGTAAATGAACTATTTATTTATTTATAAAAGCTACTTGAGCTGAATGCGGTTTCCGTCTAGTTTAGCATAGAAATGGTAGAGAAAAGCTTAGAAGACAAGCATTGCTTGACAAGAAATGGACGCAGTTAATAATATCCAAAGTTGGAAATGTAACATGCGAAAGAGCTTTCATGGAATGTGAAGTCGAGTTGTTGCTTTCCTTCTCTTTCCTTCTGGCAAGAGGCTAGAAGAAAACACTCGTGGCTTCGCTTCTAATCGATAGTTTGTGACCAAGCGGAAATTACTAAAAATAGAAAGCAAAAGTCACAGCTACTACCAGAAATGCTTCATTGTCTCATCAGTGTTTATTGACTATTTAAAATTGTTTGAATTTTAGGAAGGAGTTGTATAAATGGAGCACCCAACAGCACGTGCTCAGTGCTACATATCCTTATGCTTCACTGCTTGCTTCTCCTACTCCTAAATTGCAGAAGTTTTAGAAATGATATCATGATTTCTTACTGCGGATGTAATATCCTCTGAATTTATAGAGTTCCTTAAAATAAAATCCAATTTCCAGAGAAACCGTCTGCAAAATTATGATGCATGTGTTTGAAAGAGTAGAAGGCATTCTTGTATGTGTTTCTCTAGGAAATTCGACTGCTGCTTGGTGCAAAAGTTTGTATTTTGTGTGCGGTACAATAATCACCATCAGATATGGTCACATGGATGAATGTCACACGTACCGTTGTAACTATCACAAACTACGTTTTTGCAATCGCGGTCAAGAAGTCTGCAACCAATAAATTCTGCTTATGATCACCATCGATTTATTAAAACATGATTTGTGGCTACTATTGCTGCATCCGACATCGAAGTAGCGCTTTTCGACATTCGATTTGTTGTTACAAAATAAAACATAATTGAAAATTATGGGGAAATGCTCTCTAGACTACCTTATACAGCTTTTTGTGCCATAAAATTTCGTTTAAAAGTTCAAATTGCGAACTGATTTTTGTCCAGTTTATTTGAAAGTCTGCACTAATCACTCATTCAGTTTCATTTGCTGCATTTTTCTCTGCTAAAAATGTTCACTGTTTTCTCTAATATTCCGATTCGCAGGTGACATTATACTTAAATTCATTTCTGTTCAAGTAATCTTTTGTCTGAGTGTTTAACTCTGTCTCACTATTTTTTCATTATCTTTCCTTCTTGAGTATTTTTACTTGAAGTTTGGAGAGTTTTAAAGTATTTGATCGCTGAAAGTAGAATTCCAAAATTCTTGTTTATATTCGTCCTTGAATGGAGTTTAAATAAACTTCATTATAAATGCCGAGCTGCGTAAACTATTATATCTCTTATTACTATTTTTGTACTCAATGAAGACTAATTGCATCGGATCCTAAAGTGAAGGCATCTAACTACTTCCACCAACTGTTGACGTTACTGTTGACAATTAAGTAGTTAAATGAAAACAAATTAAATGCGTAAAACACAAACGAAACTTTATTTCTTTCGTGACAATGAAAACACTTTAATAAAGTGGGAGATAGGTTGGTATGAAATAGGTTGGCGAAAGGAAAGTTTGGTAACAACCACAGGAAGACTTCTATTTTTTAAGAACAACTCAGTCTCTGCTGGTAATTCAATTTTACTAAGCTTTTGGGCAAAAGAAGCAACGACACGACAAAGCGCCGAAAAAGAAGCTCGAAATCAAATTTAAGTTTTTCCGTTTAAATTTGCTTGTAGTGCGTTCGGCATGTTTTTTCTTCATCTCTAAATTTTCTTCGTAAAACAAAAAATGATTTTAAAAGTTTCGTTTTTACGAAAAAAGTTTCGAAGCCGAGAGCTGAGAGTTGAATTGGAAAAAGAGATCTGCTGCCGAACTTTAATTCTAGAATCTGCCTCAAATTACTAAATGCAATCTTTTCTAAGCTTAAGAAGTATCACAAATCTCAACTTAAGGTCGACGAAACAGTGCCACTGCAGCAATTATCTAATAAGGAAGCTCCTGTTATGAGAACTTATTTTAGTTGCTTCCCAGAGGAAGGAAATGTAGTAATTTCAGCAATAAAAGAACTGAATCATCCTGAAAAACTAGGCAAAAAAATTATCGTGGACCTTCTAATTTCTCTTGTTTTATATCTTCTGAAATTATTTAATATGTCTTCTTTAAGAGTATAGAATGAACCATGTTTTCGAATGACCCTGGGATAAGACCGCCTCGATATAAAAGAATTCGATTTAATATCCTGTTCCATCATAAGCTTTGCTGTCTGAGCTGTTTTTAATGGTTCCTTTTCTCTTCTTTTCTTGGCTTTGGTATCTGTCGCTCTTTCCATAAGTAATTGTCTTCATTTTGCCTCTATTTGCTTTGCAGTGCCAAAAATTGTATTCCTTAGAATTTAAATTTAATGGCAGGATTTCTCTTTTTAGGACATACATTCGCGTGGTATTTGACTGAGTCATACCGAGTCAGACTGAGCGTTGTATAGAAATACAAAGCAATCATTTATATTGGCAAAGAGATAAGTTGCCAAAATTGTGTGGACAAAAAGTAATTTTCTTTTTTTACGATAAAAAAAAGTAGAAATAATGAAAAACGAGCCTCAAGCAAAAATAATCTCAGGATTATAAGATATATGTATATAGACAAAAAAGGAAAAAATAACCATTAAAATATTGGAAAAGAAGAAAAAGAAAACAATTATAACTTAAATGTCTTTTGATGTTATTATGTATTCCAGAAATCGTACAAGATAAGAAATCAGTTCGATGTTTGACTCTAGATTTTTATCTTTCCTTTAATGATAAATTATTTGACAGATTTAAATTAAATTGTGAATGAAAAATAATAATTTAGTCTTTATATACCCCGTACATTTCAGATTAATTCACAGAGCAACAGAGTTTGGATCGATGCCAGAAAAGCCGCTCTAAATAATCAAGGAGTGACAGAATTGGTTTATAACGCAATAGAATAAAAAAACATCCTCTAAATTTGATGGTGAATAATTTTTTTGGACCTCATCATTTATTGGTCTCAGATATTTCAAGTCATGAGTCACACTAACCACATAAAAGTAGAATATAAGACCTATACTTAGTTTCAGTGCTTAGTGTGAGAATTGCAACTAACTGAAGAAATATTGATAGAGGAATATTTAATTTAGCTTGTTTCAAATTGGCTGTCGTCATCTCCAATAGAATATGCGGGGAATCTATGTTAAAAAATATCTCCTGCTAAAGACTGCCTATAATTTTTTTCCCACTCCCAGGAAAAAGAAAAACCAAAAAATTTTATCATTTCTTCGCTCCGGTGCACAACACGACATTCAACTTTGAAAGATTCATTTGAATTAAGTTCGATATTAACTCAAAGGCAATAACTAATACATCAAAACTTTGAAATACTTTCTTTTCTACACTCAGATTGGCAAACTCTTGTCTCGAAAAATTTTTTGGTGTTTTTTTGTTTCCTTTCCGTCTTTCTTGTGTAATTTAATTAAGAGCTAATTTTTGAACTTCCAACTTTTACTAAGAAATTGTTTTCTTGAAGTAAAATTTACTTTCGAGTTCATTTCTTGGAAAGGCAAAATTACATAAAACTTTGTCCTCTCTTCCACTTGACATTCGTGATGGTTACATTTTCTACTAATTAGCATATAATTTATTAAGAAAAATTGCAATGATGGTATCAATCAAGCGCTGATGTTCCGTTTTCGGTCTTTATTATACTTGTTTGTCTTCATCTCTTTCTCCCCGTTGTACTCTGACAACGAGAAGTGGTCTCTAGGTGGCACTCGTAGCTTATTTTATGCTCGAAATAATTCTGTGGTTTTATGTCACTGAGTAGTTGCCTGACTCGGTTTAAGCTAGTGGAATGGTTGCTTTTGTTTTCATAAAAGGAGATTTAATAACCAACTTGTAATTTGCGGTCTCAAAAATTTAATATAAGAAATGCGTTTATTTTATGCCGTTCGGTGATGCAAATTAGTTTAAAAGCCTCCTTTCTATATACTATATTTAGTGCACACTATGAAAACTAGATACTTATTAACTTTTAATATTTTACTTTTTATATAAATTTTTGAATTTACTTTTTTATGCCGCAAATCATCCAAAACAGGAAACATCGAAAATATATAGGCTAAGCAGTTTTTTATTTATGCCATGCAACATGCAATATCTCTACAATTACGTATAAAATAGAACAAATTTGCAGTCATTTTCGCTCGCACCCTTCGCATTTTCCGATGGGATTTTAGAGCGCTGTTGACGTAACCAAATTAGTCTTACACCGCTGTAATGGTTGCTGTTTTTGTTGATGCTGATGTATTTCGATTACACGATGGTCCATGATGGCGTTAGTGATGAAGTGCTGAAATGGCATTAAATGCAGTTTTAAATGCTTGTGCGATGATAATAATAATAAATGTTTTTGATGCGCGAAATTAAATGTAATTTAAATAAATTAAAATTTAAACGACTACTACGAATTCGAGAGCATCGACAGTCATGTGACATGACACACACATGCGCTGGTTGTGATGTATAGCTTAGTTTCAATTGTTATTTGTAAATTTATATAGACTACACTACTAATAACTGATAATAAAACTACCTATAAAACGACTCAAAAGTTCAAATGAAGCAACTGGGTATTATAATATTATATGTAACATGTTTTAAAGTATATCTAGTGCTATAAAATGCAACGTATGCTATGAAATACATCGCACGCTATAAATCTTATCCCATGCTATGAAATATGTGGGTTTTTGTTATGGATGTGACCAATATTGAATCAATATCGAAGGCATATCGTCTGCAGCATATAAATTTTTTCTTTGTGTATTCTAGACCATTTGTTCGTAAATAGCTATTGTTGAAGTACCAAATCCTGTCCAACCCATGCTGCTAGTAGCATATTCTACTAAAAGGTAATTGTTTCAAGTAAGATCACATGAATTTTTTATGCTTATAGAGATTTCATTACTGAGTCCGTGGTTTCTGCTGTTGCAGTTAGTTTTTGTTGTTTCCTTGCAATTATTGTGCTTTTTGCTAGCATTTTCAAACTCGAACAATTGAAAGCAACTGGAAATCAAGCAACTCTCAAGCAGTCAGTTGAAGCGGAAGAACGCTGAAAACGGCGTCGTAACACATATTCCTGCATAATCAGATTCAGATTCACACACTCAATACAAAAAACACCATTCATAGAGTCATTTGCACTCATTTGTTGTGCAACAATTCTCCAGATGCTTTATCGTGCTTCTTTTTCTTTATTGTTGTAGATTTCGGTAACACTTTGGGTGTTGAGAATATTCTGTACCGTACATATTTTAGTAACTATCAAAGAGCTACACTATTTTTTCTTACTCGTCTGACAGTTTACATTTTTACACTTGACAACTGACAAAACAACGTACGAAGCTGAAGTGACTGAAGTTGCTGATATTTAAATTTAAGTTGCCATAAATTAATAACAAAACTGATTTTATTTTGATTTTGTTCTTTATATATTATGTTAGCAGACAACATAAAAGGGATTCAAAGCAACATTTTAGAAAAAAAAGCACAAGAATACCGTTTTCTTGAGAGAGAATTTTGTGTTCTCTTGGGGAAGGAGAATAACTTTTCAACGTCGAAGCCTTTTATGTGTTGTATGAACGCCATACTAAGTAAACGAAATAAATACATACACTTATATACATACACATATAGACATATATGCACTCGTCCATCCACATCCACTTCGTCAGTTTTGGGTGTCGTTGTTTTTCTTTTCGACGTTTTCAGTTTACTTTGGAATAAATGGAGTTTTGCTTCGAAAGCAACGAAAACGATCACAACCTTAGCCTAAACCCATGAAGAAATGAGATGGAAACTTCAACCATTTTAAGGATATACAGAAGGGAGAGGGAGGGTAGAAGAGAGGGCTGTGTGAAAGCAAGAGCAGGATACTTCATACAAAATTTTGTTGTTAGAAAAATGGCAGATTCCTGAATTGTTGATGCCTTTAATTTTCTGAATAAGAAATAGGAAACTGTTAGCATCAATTTGAGGAAAACGGAAGCAAAAAAAATTATTAGGAAGCGAAGGACTCACATTAAAGCAAAAAAGAGAAGAAAAAATTAGGAGAAGAAGATATGTAGGAAAAGGAAAACCTGAACTGCAGATAAATAAGAACAACGTTTAGAAAAGCATTAAATGAGGAGAGAGAAACTTTTCAGTTGAAGTTGCCTGAAATTTCACCAACAGCAAACGACAACAACCAACAGCAGCCTGAGCTTGGATCTTGAAGACTCTACATGATTTATGAGGAAAGTTTTCTTGCAACGAAGCAGCTCAGCGCAAAGGAGACCTGATTATTCGAACCTCTTTCAATTGAAATTAGTTTCGTAGTATATAAATTGCTTATCTTAAATTGTTAATGTGTTGATGATGATACTGATGACGCTGAAAGTATGTATTTCAGACTGCAACATAAAGAGACTTTCAAGAATATTTTTTCTTGAAAAGCCAAGGATCTTCAACTTTGTTACGTTTCTTTGATAATTCAAACTTAAGAAAATTTTTTTTTTTTTTTGTATGGGTTTTTTTATCCACGTTTTAGGAAACTGAACATCACCTTCTGCATGCGTTTGTTGAAGGATTTTTTTGCATTATTATTATGAACTATTATGAATATTTTTTAAGATGAATACCACTTAATTTCAGAAAGCTTGGCTTACCAGCTTCAGCCTTCAACTCTGTTGCAGGAACATACCAAAAAACCGCACAAAAATTTGAAATTGATTAATAACGTCAAAAGCACCATCAAATTAAATTTAGACAAAAGCAACTTCCATTAATAACAAAGCGGCAGAAATGAAAATTAATGGGTTCGCAAAAAAAGATTCAAAGAAAGAAAACAACAGAATAATATATGTCATAAATAAAGCGGTTAATATAGAATATGTATGTAATTATGCATAAAGCTTTATGTAGGCGTTAATATTTACTCTGCGGACACTGAAGGTAACACAGGTCACGACTAAGTGTACACGTGCGCTCATGTACATTGCAACCGCAAATAAAGCCTCTGACAAAACTTTTCTTAATTAGTACTTACTTATATTATGTTCATCAACGTTTTTTAATAATTTCTCCATTTTAATATTTTTATTTTATCCCTCGGTTCTGATGACGCCCTTAACTCTTTAGCTTAGCTTCCTTGTTTATATAAAAAGAAAATCAAAGCGGATTTTATTCTACTGAAACAGATTAATACATAAAAAAAAATGGCAAAAGCTTACAGCAATAGCAAACTAGTAGGAAAGACGCAGACGTCTATAGCTGTCAAAATATTTTGTTACCCATAACTAAATTGTTTGAGGCAGCCGTAAAATAGATCCGAATGTATGATTGCCCGATTACTAGTAGGAAAGACGCATGCTGATGGCTTTAAGCTTAAGAGAATGGAGCCATATTCAAAATATTATAACCGTGGGTTGATTCTTTATTTATGTTCTGCCGTAGGTTATTGTATTACCAAGGCAGTACGCCTTGGTCTTGGTATGATTTATTTATATTTCACAACACTAACGTTTTAATAATTAATATATGATGAGCTTTCATCCCCAAATAAATCCATAAATTGGAATTTTATACATATATATTACTGGATATTATTATTCATGAATATTTAGTAGTCTTGTTTGATGGAATTTCGGTGTAGAAAAAACGGTAGGAGATCGAAAGTGATTAAAAGTGATTTGAACACGATGTGAATAAATTCCAGATGGACACGATTAAATTAGTTCTAGTTCACATAATATATTTAATGTGTATGTTGTGTAGAACGACTTTTTTCCTTTATGCTACATAACTAATATCGTACTTACTGGAGTAGTTAGTTACATAAATGGATAGGAGTGTTCCGTTGTGATGAAATCCATGGAAAAGGCGTCAATCATTTAATAGAACACTCAGAGGTTCTCAGGAGCACTGAGAAGTCAAAAATATCGTACCAAAAGTTGCTCTTCAAAATTCCCATAGAGATAAAGAGTAATAAAATTAAAAGCCCTACTACAAATTGTTTATAATTTTGTGTGGTTTAAAAGATCGTGAATAAATCCTTACTCATACGTCGTGTTGCCTAACTAAATGCCTTGGCCACATATTCCAACTTGATATTGTAATCATCCAATAGAAGCGCATATTGCCAGATTTCTTCCACTTTTACATCGAATGCTTTCTTCCAATTGTCAGGTATACTCAGTCGACTTTTTTATAATTTCCACAAGAGTTTATTTTGAATACTATTCTTTTTCTATTGACATTATTTTTTCAGCGGGGCTAAAAAAACTGTATATAAATTTAACATTTTATTATTCTTTTTTAACTATATTTTCTAACTTTTATATTTGCTTTTTTTTTTTGATTATTTTTCTTAATAAAATAACAAATATGGAAACATCATTCAGTTTGGCGCCAATGTAAGGCACCTGATCCAAAAAAGGAATGTTTTTAGAAACAAAGCAAAAAGTTTGTGGTCGTGGTCGTTCGCTCCGCTGCCCTGGAGATCCAAACGAAAAATACACTAAAGCCTTTGATGATTTTTGAATTGTGGTAACCATGGTACCATGTTGTTCAAATTTTCTGTTGCTTCCGTTGCAGCTGCTACAGCAGTTTTACTTTGGGTGAAGCGCTACGGCTCGGGGAGTTTTTATAACAATTAACTTAGAAGCGTATGAAAAATATGCATAGTTATTTCATGTTGTCTCCTCTTTTGCAATAAAAATGATTGTGCTGAGTTTTGTTTGTTTTTTTGCTAATAAAATTTGAAAAATAAAAAAAACCAAAATAGAGCAGCATTTGGATTAAAGAATTTACTGAATATTTTGCTATAATGGAGCAGATAGAATTAAATTAACTGTACTGAGATTTCAAATTCAATAACTGAATATAATTGAAGTTTAAAAAATTAAAACCGTTTTAAAAGAGTATGTTAACACGTTGAAAAAGAATTTATTGGCCAGTTATTTGAATTTAAAGTATCTAAAAAGGAGCAAAAAGTTCAAAGGCATTACCCACACAAAGCCCCTTAATTTTTTTACTTTTAACGATGAGCGATGTTAGTTATTTTATTATTATTATTATTATTTACAATACAAACTGTGCACTTACCCAACTGCATAAACCGGTTGAATGAGCTTTTTGAAACTTTTTTCCCATTGATCAGCCATTGATAATCTTGTGTTGTGGAATCTTGTGTTGTGGAATACTTTCGGTAAAATTACCATTGAGTTAAGTGAGTTGTGGCAAATGTAGGAATCCAGTCAAAACAACTAAAAAAGCGCAAAAAGGATTTTTGATCCGTATGCTTGAGTATGCAGCCATGAAATTTGCCAAAAATGTGATGGTGCTGATGTGCAGTAAAATCATGTGACTTACGCTGAAGGCAAGGATTTTGCATTCACTGGTTGAGTTCTCGATGTTGCAGAAGTTGTGGTGGCGCACCACGAAGATGATAGATTTTGACAGAGTGACTTGACTGCTAAAACCGACGATGAGAGGATGCGACCCGACGACGGCTACGGACGTACTTATCAAGGATGGCATCAAAATATGCACATCATGCGGAAAGGCAGTGGAAACGTACGAAACGGTAAGGATCCAAAAGGATTACGAAATGCATAAAAATGGGAATGAAAATTTTAAGCGGCTTTGTGCAAGTTTCTACGATGACGGATGCCGAACTGATGAGCGGTGAGACGGAGGAAATAAGCTTTTAGGAGTAGAAATCATAAGCTCAATTGCTATGCAGGCGGCGTATGCATACACTCGATATCAGGAAATAGAAGACAGCTCAAAAATGTACGCTGTAGGTATACTTTTGCATGCATAACATGAACTAATAATATCGAAGTCACGCACAAACGGTCGCGCGGAATTAACCGGTATTTTTTATAAGGATTTGCAACAATTTTGTGCATACTTCAGATACTTGAATTGCTTACACATCATGAGTACAGGCAGCTATTTCTACTAAAATGAATGTGTTGGTCGCTTGAAGCAGAAAAGAATCCAATATAAATCGGTGTCAACCGGAGAAGCTTATAAAAAAAAAATTCATGCAGCCGTCTGCAAGATACTAAAAGATCTTCGCACACCACTCACGCGTAAGAAGCACAAAGTGGAGAGGAAGCAGAAGAGGGAAGCTTCTATAACATAGATAACGAAAAATAGCAAAACCAAAAAGACACGAAGGCAGTGAAATAGGAAAACTCACAAATTGATACAAAATTTTGAGGAAATAGTAAAAAAATATGATTTTCGTCGTTTAAGCACTGATTTGGTGAAGATTCCGTGAATTTGAGGGAATGCAATCCTAAGTGTTGCTTTTATTGATTCATTCACGCGATGGTCATTCCATTCATTCATTTCCTGCAGCATAATAAAGTTAAAAACAAACGGAGAAGTTCAAACTGTGGAACAAAATTTTGTTTCCTTGCATACAACAATTTCATTGGTCATAAAATACTCTGTTATATTTTGAAGTGGAACTCGTAAATAAGGAGTCCTAGCTGGAATTCGTTTGATCCTTATGTTTTGTCTTGAAACTTTAATAGCTTTTTAGTGAAACACTTTTCATTGTTTGCTTTTATTGCCCTCAGTGGACGCAATATTTTGCATGTCGCGAGTTGCATTCGAAGGCAATCAACTGAAAATGGAATGGAACTGTTGTTTCAATGGAAATTGCAACAGGCGTGGATTGGATTTTTTTCATGCGTTGTTTTTAATAATGACATTAAAGACAGAACTGAAATTTTTGCATTATTTGCACTATTAACTAATCTTTATCCTTATCCATATTTATAATATTTGGCTTTTTCTAATTGAATTAGGAACGAAAGCAGTTCGTTCAAGGAAATCTGTTAGTGTTATTATTACTGTTGCAATTACGCGAGTGATAGAAAAGGGGAATAAGCGGCGATAACATGAAATTAATCTCAATTACATGAAATCACTGTTAATCTTTTTGTACATGTGTTGAAATTAATTGATCATTTAGTAAAATAAATGGACTTGCTCTTTAAGGAACGACAGATTTACAATGATAACAACAACACCATTGGTATTTAATGTAATCTACGGAACAATGATTTTCAGTGCTGCTGAAAGTTCTTAGTTGAATTTTGTTTAATTTATTTGCAAACTCGTCTTAATTCGAGTTAATAAAAAATTCATTCTAACAGTCAAAACCTTCCTCACATTCAAGGTAAAATTTTATTGTCTCCGACTTAAAGCAATGAAAGGAACATAGAATTTATATCGCATTTAAAAACATTGTCGCGACCAGTAAAACCGACAGCTACCCGATCGACAGCAAGGCACGCGCAGAGCATTGACAAATAGTGTAAAGCTCAGATTAAAAAACTCAAATTATTGTGGAGTTATTTTTAGACTTCGAAGCAAATTATTGATCACAAAACAAAGACAAACAATTGTAACGAGGAATGAAAGTAATAGAGAAATGCGACAAAATGGTAATAAAGAAAAAGAAATAATAAAATATGAAATAATTTATTATTAGATCCAAAGTAATTTTGTAATTAGATTTCGGTGATTTATATGTTGTACTGTTAAAAGGATTGTGACAATTGTAATAAGCACATATATTAACATGTCATAATTTTATCCAAAGCATCAACTCTTTTTTATGGACTAGTGCATCCATATTCCTTCCTGCAAGGGCTACGACCCAGCTTCAGCTCCCATCTGCAGCTCAGTTTCTTCACTACATCTTAGTTTCGTTTCTTGCTTTGAAGGGGTTCTTGGACACTTATTATAATGGATTCGTAAATGCTAAAAGAGCTGCTCAGCATAATGTACAATCTCACTAAGAAAAAAACTGCCTCCTTCTTTTGTGCCAACAGCCGTAGAAGCAGCAAGTGCTAAAAATAACATTCTTGACTTTCTTGGCAAAATGTTTCATATGCCATTACCGTTAGTTGTGTGATGAGATAATATCGTCATCACCCTCCTTCTGCTAACAAGCAGAAGTTGTTAGGATTTTGATTTAATTTCAAATGTTAGACGAAGTTGAATAGAAAATTTCTTTGCAACAGTAATTCAAAATTAATGCAATGTAGGTTGCTTTTATAGCCGTTGTTTTTGATCTTGGTTTTGTTGTGTAATCCTTACTTCGTTAACAAAGCACACGTTAATTAAACGTGAGGCAGAAACGGATGCTGTTCCTGAATCCATGCAAAAAGCAATAGCTTAATTAAGTAAGTAATTTATTTTTAAGAAGAATATATTTTTATTTATATCGAACATATTCAGCTTAGTCCTTCGAAAGAAAATTTTAATATAAAAGAAAATGTTTAATTTCTTAAATTAGATATTAAAGCTTTTTTAAGGTACAAAACGATAACTATTATGTATTTAAAGATTAGGCATTGAAGTAAATCTCGTCCGTTCACAGCGGACTAACGCTTTCCAAATACATGCACTGACTCAGTTATCCTTGAGACTATCCACTTTTGCTGTTGAATTTAGTATTCGAAAACGGAAGTGGAAATAAAATTACATTTTTATGAGCATCCATTTCCACATCAATCTTTATTGGAAACTCGTTTGCTTCCAGGGTTTTTCGCTATGCAAGGACACATAAACAGCAACTGCAAATGTAAGTCTAGATTGTTCTTCTTTTCGCATCTGTCTGCTGAACGTGTCATCTATTTCCGTATCTGCTTCAAAGTACATTGAGCCCGTATCTGAGAAAGAATAATAGTTTTGTTCGGTTCTTGCCAGAGTAGAGGACGCAAAAACAGTGAACGTGGCGCGTGTAAGTCGAAGAGAGTTTCGAGTATTCGGGTTTCTTACATTCTTGTGATTCATGGCGTGCAGAATTCATACGATTAAGGTTGCTTGACGACGTCTCTACTTTCAGAATTTGAATCAAGATTGAGATTGCAGGAGTGATTGTATATTGTATGTAAAGACGATGTTTGGAATCCTCTCCCGTGTAAGCAATTACATTTTTGGTGCATTATAGAATATTTTTGTAGTTTCATAAAAAAGAATTGGATTTTTCCCGAATATATTTCTTCAAAGAGGAGCGCTATTTTTGGTAGTTATTGAAAAGACAGAAAGTCGATGAAAAGTGTTTCATCTCACTGCTGTTTTCCTTCGATTCCGGAACCAGTATCGTAACATCTTCAGGCTACTGTTAAAAACTTCCTCTGCTCCAGTTTCAAACCTTTATTACAATTGATCACTTTCAGCATCATCTATGGCATTATCTTTAGGCAAATTGCAATTCTTTGTTGAGTGTATCATGTGACAATATGTCTTCTTTCACTTCTTCCTTCCACTAAAGCTGCTATTAAGTTTCATTGTGCAATGTGGTTGAGTGAATAGCTGAATTCTTTTTCCAATATGAAAGCACTGCTCAACGCTTCGTTGCAGCTTAAGTTTCACGTTTCAGGTTTCAGCTACTTAAAGTTATGTTAAGGAAAACTCAGTGCCTCAAAACTCAGTCATTCAACAAATCTTGAAAGAGGTAGGTATGAAGACAAAAAAAAAAAATGAGGATTATGATTTGTTGCCTTGTTCACATTGCTCATATTATATGAATATGAAACTGAACTCTAATATATTAAATGCAAATCTGAAAAGCTATTATATAATATATAATAATATAAACGCCTTTTCTTTGCATATTATATTACTATATTACACTGACTGCTAGTAAAGCCTGCTATTACGAATAAAGAAAATATTTGCGATTTATTAAACGAAGATTCCAAAAATTTGTACATCATTAAAAAACAACGATTTTTCAAATTTAAAAAATTTTCGAACCCATACGAGCTTTCCAATATTTCAATATTCGTGAAGTTCCTATTTCAGAACCCATTATCGATTGAAGCTTTCTTTGTTTCCAGCGCTTTGTCTAAGTTGTAAAAGATTGTGGTGTTTCTTCACGTTTACACACTTGTCATAAAACAAATTGGGACCTCATTACCGTTGCTTCTGTAGTCATCTCTTTCTTGCAGTTATCAACTTTTAGAAAGCACTGCCGGCGAGTGGCGAGTGTCGCTGTATTCGTTTTTGTACGCTCATTTTTGCATATTTCCACGTATTAAATTGCATTCTTGGGCAAATCTGTTGGAGTGTACAACGTTGGCAGCGACGATTGGTAAAAATCGTAGCTCGTTTGAGCAATTAGACAAAGCATAATGTTCATTTTGCAAATCCTCGTGGCTTAACGAGTAACGCTCAGGGTATGCTGCTGCCTTGCATTCAGAAAACAGTTGCTCCCCAAAACAGTTGCTTTCGCTCCTCACTTTTCCGGTGACGTGGAAATGCTAATGAATATTCATGCAGACATGGAAATTATAAACTTATAAGAAAACCAAGTGTGTGCTTGCGTATCCATTTTTAGTAGAGAAGGAGGAAAACTTTCTCGTCTTCCTTCCTGAAAGAATTTTGGTCATTTTTACAAAGTAAAAAGAAGATCTTCCTTTCTGCCATTCAAGTAAAAATTCGTATTTTGTAATAAATAATCCCTAAAGTGCTACATTCGGATTCGAATTTGAAATTGAATTGCAAAAATAATGGATTAGAAAGAAGAAAAAACATCACATGATCATTGCTACAAAAAACCTCCACATATCAATCGGGTGTCAGTCAAGCCGTGGTTTCTGAGGGTGCCCAGCCGCGTCCGCGTTATTGTTTCAATTGCTTCAGAAGATTGGTTGAACAATGGTTTGAATTATGCGCTTGCGTTGAAACAATTGGACGAAAAAATAAAGCCTGCAACTGCGAATAACAGAAACAACGATGGACCATAATTCTTTACAACAACAGCGAATGTAACGAAAAGACGCCAACAACTGGAATCCCGGAAATAAAACGCCGTTCCACTCGCAACGGACGTTGGCAGAAAGCTGCAGTTTTTCCTAACAGTTTACTTTCGTTTTCGCCAACAACCCAACAGACCCAACACAGTAACACACAGAAGAAATCGCAACCTAGTTAAATTGAAATAAAAGCGTGCGTTATGAGTGCCAAAGCGGTAGAAAAAAGATAATAAAATCGCAGCAAAAGAATTGTTTTGCTGAAGCTGTCAGCGCACGCAGCAGACAGCCACAAGCCTTTGCAGCTGAAATATATGACTTTGTTTATGCAGGTCTATGGTCCGACCGCCGCCTCCTCCAGACAATTCCCCAAGCAAATAGTGTCTGCATCAACCATGCACCCAACCGTTGCCCGACAGCCACATCACAACAGAGATTTTGCTCGGTACTCCTTTTTATGTTGAGGAATAAAAAATACAAAAGAAAAAAGCATTAAAATTCTGACACTTAAATTGCGCAACGCGACTTTAGTTTATTCCGGAGGTTGCTGCTTCGACCGACCACAGCACTAAATATGACCAATACCACGACAACAAAGAGGAACCATTCCTGATTTATGCAACGCCATCTTCGTCACCGTAGGAGACTAAGTAATGGAAAAACTGAATTTTAGAAGCTATTTGCAATTATAAGTATGTTGATTTAGATTTAAGTATTTAGTTTAAGTGTAAAATTAAATTAATTTTAATTTTCTGAATTTTATTTTCGTGAACAAAAAATGTTTGCACGCTCTTTTTTAGTGAGTTATCCTTATTTAATATTAATAATTGATGCTGGAAAATTAAGGAGCATTTTGCATTCTTCAATGTATACTAATATGAGAGACGGGAGGAACAGAATTTTATTGTTGCAGAAATTCAAAATTGAAAACATATTTTTAAATATTATTATCAATAGAAGAAGTGAAGCAAAATTCAAAAGCATTGTTCAAAGAGCGCTCGTAATTGAAAGGCCATTTCGTTCAGGTCGAATGAATGCCTTTATTGTGGTTTTTACTCTTATTTTAACATTGTATTCGTTGTATACAACAGATTATGTTATTGATCGAATGTTCGACCAAAGACGACGACTGACGGCTGATGGTCAAATACACATATATTTAGTACAAGTCTGATCAATAGAACGATCATTTATTCGGTTAATCTTGGGAATCTTATGAAAGCATTTTCCCTAGTAACGTTGGCGTTTAATATTATACGACTATGGACTAATTTAACGTTGATTTCTCCTGTGATTTATTGATCAAATGAGTTCTTCGAAACACCTCAGAATATGTTGACTTAGATGCAAGTAACTACGGAATCAATAAAGTAACAAGAGCTGCTTGTCTAATTTATACGTCCATCAATGATTGGTTATAGCAAATGTGCACCTGAATAATCTTTGGAAGCATGACAGTCATGTCATGTCGTCTTTTCAGATAAGGAATGCTAGTGGTAAATCCTTGTGGAAATGAAGTTTGACATGTAAAGCAGTAGATATAATGAATGCTTTTGAATTACATGTCCTAATGTCCAGCCAAATTTCTTGTCTTTCAAACGCTGATATTTGGAATTTTAGATTGCAAATAATAGTTCATTCATGGTGTTGCTGTTGTTGCAATGTTATAAGTGGATATCAATTGTGTGTTATCAGAGTGTGTGTGTTTGTGTGTGTGTTAACCTTACCTACAAAGTAACTGGATATTTTCATCGCAAACGAATAATTAGAGTATTGTATTGTATACAATAATTAAGCTGTGCAAATTAATTGCCAAAAACGTGTCGGCATATGACTGGAACATAATCAAACACGTTAAAGATTAAAACAACAACAGGAAATGTTCATCAATCTCCTGTGAATATTATATTATGTATAATAAAGTATTAAAAAATTAACATGAAAGTTTATGTCACAACAAGAGCTTATCTAAATTAATTAAATTATTATGCTTCAAATTATATTGAACCTTTGATTATTAAAAAGTTTCGATATTGCTTTCTTTAATCTAATATAATAGGAATTATATAAATTAATATACATTACTCACACGCCTTGTTGCTATAATCTTCTATATATATAAAAATTTCATGTCTGCTTCTCTGTTTGGTTGTGTTCCGGCTAATCTTAGAAACCATTTAACCGACAATGGTAAAGCTAAGTGAGGCCATAGTTCAACTGCCAAGGAAGGTTTCTGTATCATTACTTTTTTGCAAAACTCGATCCCTTTAGTTTGTGGAAACATAAGTCAACTAAGATTTCAAAATTACGTGGAAGCTTCAAATAGCGTGGACTGCGCATAAGAAAGCCACTTTTCTTTTATTTGTTTTTTTTTATTCCATCTTTATTGAACTATCACAAATGATAAAATATATTTAAAACTACATGGAAATTTGTTAAAATATTTTCAAATCTCCACACCTAAATACATAATTACGTTTACTTGCAACATAATTTAATTCCCTTAAAACTAGAATTGTATGCTTTATGATGATTTTGTGAATTAGTGAATTAATTTCCTCGAATAAAATCCCGACGGTATCAAAACAGTCTAAAAGCCAGTTTTGCGAAAAATGTTATTAGAGACTGAACATTTTACGAGAACGAAACACATAAAATGCCGATTAGAATAAAGGTAACTGCCGAAACTTTCTTTTAAGATAATAAAATTTAGAAAGTTGTTTAGCAATCAGATAATTTGCAATGAAAACTCTTTCTTATTGTTGTTTATTTAATGTTACTTCGACGTAACTTTGGTTTTTAAACTGCTTAATTTTGAATAAGTGAGCATATCTTTACATCCCCGCTATACTAAATTTCGTAAAGTTTAAGAGATCTCGGTAGGGATAGATTCCAATCCAGAACTTCATATTTCTGAACATGGATATATTTTCATTTAAACTTGTTACAATTTATCTCTGTTGGTGTGCATTTCGAAGCACACGATACAACGAAGAGCACAGGTTAAAAGTCAACTCAAGCAATTATGCCTGAGGCAAAAATGTTTACTCAATTGCAAAAGCTTTTAACTGGCCGTCATATCTTTTAACAAGATTAAATGAAATCCATTTTAATAAAATTCCTGGATGGATCGAGGACCGAATCGTGTTCTGAAGCAAGATGCAAGAAAATCTGTGGAAATGCTCGTATATGTCAAAATGCCCTTAATAAAATCGAAGCCCCGTTTTAACGACATTCATTAATTGCAAATATGATAATTTTTCCGGTTTAATGTGACATTTTAACGTCCTAACGAAGGCCATTATTA